>BTCW01000018.1:15062500-19862500 GCA_033239725.1 Echinochloa phyllopogon | reverse complement strand
CTGCAAGGAACAAAACTAGGATGAGAAGTGCACAAAAACAGCTGGAATAAAATCAAAATAGGCAAGAACTCATATATGCAGGTTAGCAGCAAAACTTCATACCTAGAGAAGTGAGTTCCTCCCTATCATCAAGTGCGCCAATGGTTTTAAGAAGCTCAATTGCATTCTTAACAGAAAGCGGATCTGGAGGCTGCAGTGACTTTGCCAAAAAGGAGGATACTGCTCCAAGCTGTAAGCTTTTGATAGTAAGGCATAGTTCTTGCAAAGGAGTCCTAAGAATTTCAGGCAATTGAAACTGTGGCATTGCATCATGAATGACTTTAGGATAAAGCCTATAGCAAAACCCTGGCTGAACACGGCCTGCACGACCTCGCCTCTGTGTAACACAATAACAAAAATGGGTAATGTTAATGGTTTTCCAAGTTTGCCACAGTGACTAGTTACATTGCCAGCAGCAACATACCTGATGTGCAGAAGCTTTTGATATCCACGACGGTAGAAGGCACGCAAGCTTGTTCAAGGCATCATAGCTTGTTTCTTTGGCCTTACCACAATCAATTACATAGACAACATCATCAATAGTAATACTACTCTCCGCAATATTGGTTGCCAGAACAATTTTTCTGAAATTACATACATAATCATCAATTAACAATAAGGAATGTAAAGTAGCTCGAATAAGAACGTTATTGGCATTACAAGTAGTTCCAACGAATTGTCCAGCATTTTGAGAGCTGCATATGTGTGCATAGCATGAAACAATTTACATCAAGAAAACCATTCAAACAAAACAGAATGGTAGAAACGGAAAATAATACATTTGTGCTCAGGTAATAAATTGAATGCTAATAAATAGAACTAGCCCACATGATTTAAAAGGGTACTGGAAGGGAAATAGCAGAAGTAAATTTCTTTGGTAATAATGCTCATGCTTTGTTGAAAAATCATCACAAATTTGTACCTTCATCAGTTCACTTCCTGATGGCAATTTTAACTATGTGGTACATATGTACGAGAATTAAACCATCAAAGACATATTGAGCTACCAACGAAACGTTAAGGCTATTGGGTAAGAAAATAGCATATTAAGCAAAGCATGGTGGTCTAATATAATGATGCCCGGGAGAACTTGTGCAAGTAAAAAGGAAAAAGGAAAAGGCCTTGGTTGGAACACGTGCATCACAATCAAGTCCATAACACACTGAAGATTCTATTTCCTTGATAAGTAGATCAGTGATTCACCTCATATTAGCTGGCGGTCTGTCAAAAATTTCACGCTGATTGACAGTTGGCATAGAACCATGCAAAGGAAGAACAAGGAATCTGTTGGAGCTTCCAAGGAAAGCATTCCCCTTAATCTTGTCCAGAAGTTTTGAAATTTCATCCCAGCCAGTAAGGAACACAAGGATTGCACCTTCTGCTTCATAACGACAAATATACTCAATTGTACTTTCTACCTAAAACGTCAACAAGAAGGTGTTAGCTGCACAGCTCCTTTACAGTGTGTTACTGAATAAAGTTCCTAGCATGCAACTTCTTTTCTTGTATATGGGTTGGCACTTGGCAGTGCATTAGGTTAAAATAATGCTGGTGTACAAAGGCGTAGTACAGCCATGCAGTCGATGAATGTGATAAAGAACATGCAAGAAATGAAACTCTAAGCGGCACAGAAAAATACTTTTTAAGCATTAGCACATGCCAATACTTGGATGGGAACCTATTTGACATGGTACCACCATACCATAAGTGTCAATCAGAGCAAGAATGAGTAAAATGACAATGGAACCTCAGAATTAAGAACTATGTCCTCCATGATGAATGAAGAAAAAGAATACATATGGTTCTCTGATGAATAATATAGAAGTGGAGAAAAAAAGAGATCAAGCATGCGGGACTTCAGAAGCCCTTTACACCAGTTATTCCAGTGTTTCTAGCAATATCTCACGACACACAAAAAGGCTAAAAGAAATTGAGGATTGTATAATCTATTCACTGTGTGGTGGATGGCCCAATGTGGACTTCAGAAGCCCTTTACACCAGTTACTCCAGTGTTTCTAGCAATATCTCACGACACACAAAAAGGCTAAAAGAAATTGAGGATTGTATAATCTATTCACTGTGTGTTGGATGGCCCAATGTGCTTTTAAACAATATCTATCATAGATATACAGTTAACTACAATGATATATTCATGAAAAATGTAAAATTAATGCATCAAAAACATAAAATTTCAAGCTTAATTAATGGATCAAATGTATGCACTTGAAATTGTGTGTGTGTGGTGGTGGTAGTGGGGGTAGAGGGAGGATAGAAAGCACATACAAGGCTCAAATCTAGTTCAGCAGCAGACCAAGCTTCAAGGGATTGCCTTGTTGCAATGCTGTAATTTCCATATTCCTTATCAATGTCGGTGCCCTGTAAAAAAAGCACAGTAAATGAGCAGAATATAATGCTCCTGGTGTTAAAGAAAAAACCAAGCACTTTTGGTTTCTGCAAAGATTTGTCTCTCAAAGTTTGGTGGGGTTGTGGGGGGGGGGGGGGGGGGGCGTTGGGTTTATTTATCTGTATTTGAGAGAGAAATGCTAAATCAGCATGACACGATGCACATATCACAAGTACGCACCTGTACTAATGCATGCACATCAGTACTAAATTAAGAGAGAGAAAAAAAGATGAAGTGACAAGAAAAATTGAAGTTTACCTCAAAAAGATCAGATAACGGATCGCTCTTGACTGATGAAAATTTCTTTCTTCTCGAACTACCTGGAGAACTATCGCGTTCCGACTTGATCTTGTAACGAGTCTTTTCCAAGACATCTTCCAGAAAAAACTCCGCGACAGGAAAAGTAAATCCCTGTTCAAAACACCTCATTCTCAAATATAGCATACAGAAATATTGAATTGATGCTGTGCAAGAAAGATTTCAGTACCGGGATGTGCATCATTGAAGCATCTCCAAAGTACTTGGAAAACAGTTCTGCATTTATAGTTGCACTCATCAATACAAGGCGAAGGTCTCGACGCCTTGGTAGAAGGTCACGCAGTATTATGATGAGAAAATCTTCATTCATGCCACGTTCATGAATTTCATCAACTAGTAAATGACTTACACCAACTAAGTCTGGCTCTTGAACCTACAGCAGTATATAATTCACAATTAAATCAAGTCTAATGAAAACAAAATGACAGCTATGGAAAAATATAAACTAGCTGGTGAATTGAATAGCCAATGCAAGTCTTAAGGTGGGCTGAAGTGAGTGAGGAAAGCTACACCAGTACACATTCAGTTCATCGATGGTATTCGTAGGTATGGATGTCATAAGTCAGGCAACTAAAAGCGCATGTGTGTAAATCAAAAAAACTAAATAAAAGCATTAAGACGACTGTCAGTGCCAGAAAGTATAGAATACTTTCAGCGGTGTCAGGAGGCATGCTCACTAAAGGAACTTAGTTTTGAGATAAATTTTATACTGTCAATTATGGAGTGGCTTCGAAGTAAGCTATGTAGAACCAATTATCAATGCTAATCTACAAGTAGCAATTACAAACAAATGAACAACAAAAACTGCACTTCTATTTAAATTGAGAAAGCAGGTAAATGAAAACAAGCAATGATCAAGTGGCCTCACTAACTTAGGAGATGAATACATTGATTCTATAAATGAAATCATACCAGTCTTCTAAGCAAAACTCCAGTAGTGCAGAACAGCAGGCGTGTTTGTGCAGACCGTTTTGATTCTAGGCGAATCTGGTACCCAACAGTCTCACCAAGCTCTTCACCTCTCTCAGCAGCTACTCTTGCTGCTACTGATATGGCAGATATACGGCGGGGCTGAGTACATATTATGTTGCAATCAGCACCACAGAGATTATCTATTTCTTCTTCCAGAATGAACTGTGGAAGCTGTGTTGTTTTACCACAACCTGTCTCACCAGATATGACCAGAACCTGATACAGGAAAATCCAACAAGATCAACAAAAAAAGGAACCAAATGGCGAAAAAATTAAGATCAGTTCCATCTAAAAATGAACAATTATAGAACTAGACAGTACACAGATTCTTGAACATGTGATCAATCAGATCTAGCGTGCATGAACAATCACAAACAGCATAATATTAACCCCGTAATCATTTGATAGTATGAATGTGTCACCACTGATCAATGTCAGGATCTGTGCATCAATATGCAAAGAACTCATGTCAATTATGACCATCCATTCACAGAGTAGCTTTCTGACCCAATGGAAAATCAGTGATCACTAACAAGGGGTACAGTGGAAGATAATTGCTAGAAAGGCTATAAATCATGCACTGCCCAGAAAGAACATTTATACTATGGACGTAACAACAAAGTAGAATAAACTTTGGAAGTATCTTACCTGATTAGCTGCTACTGCTTTCAGAAATCCTTCTCTCATGTTAAATGCAGGTAATTTCTCCCTGAAAGATTGCATTGATCGAGCATTTGCCGTCATCTGAAACAAAATGTAGATGGTTGGATCAGTGACGGGCTGAAGGAATGCTCATAAATTGTTAAAGTAGGGGAAGGGAGAGGGAGTCACAGGCATTGACAATACCTTCCTTGAATTCTGCAAATCCCTAAGCTGAGAATTGAGCTTTTCTTTATCAATATTTGCTGCTCGTTCAACAACTGAGGAAGATGTGCTTGGCAAAGATTGCCTCATCGGTACATTAGATGTGCTTCCAAAATCGTTGTTATTCAACTTTGACATGGACAATAGGTCTTCCACTCGCCTCTCTGTCTGATTCGACATCTTAATCTGCCCCAGTTTAAAGTAGAAACAACGATAAAAAATGGTGTTTATAATCATGTTATTATATACAGACAATCAGACATCACATAGCACCTCTTTTTGAGTTGATCCATGCCTCTCATCAAGATCTGCTCGGTAATCAGGTAGCGGCACCTTACTGAAAACAAGTGTCTTCCCTTTGTTGTATGCATTACTATCTTCCCCAGGTTAAAATGCAAACCAGGTAAAGTAGAATTTGTCAGTTTAGAAGTGTGATTCATAGGAAAAACTGATGAGGTACATCACATTTATCCAAATGTTTCATTAACATTCAAGTGTGTCCAAACTCAAACTGGATTTTCAATCAAGAGTAAGAAAACAAATCCCATTCTTATACTATGAAAATTCACTCATCTCTAGACACTTCAAGGATTAAATGATAAATTGATTTTTACTATTAGATGAAAACTACACTAGTTTGATCAAGAAGTATCTTGAAGCTCGGTGGTCTATTAGCCATGCATGAGTTGATGAGTTGTTACCTAGTTGTAAATTATGAGTTGTTATCTAGTTTTCATATAAGTTGCATGTGCGTTGTGTAAGGCTTTGGAGTCTATAAATAGAGGCAAGCCTCAAGTTTGTAAGATGGTTTCGGTGTACCCACTATAGTTATCAATAGAACATGTAGTTCTACCTTTAAATCTTGGAGTAGATCTTGTATCCTAAGGGCTTTAGATTAAGCTCTAGCTATCCATGGATTCGGATTCGACCTATTGGTCTATCTTCGTCTCTAGAACGATAGCTAGCAAGCATGTTGAAGTGGTTCCTTCAACACTTTGTGCTGTTCCCACCTATTAGCACCTAGGAGACCTCCAATACTGTGCTGTATCTATCCAGTTGTAGCAGCAACATGGAGTTGTTCCTCCACAATGGTGTGCTACATCAAAAATAGAAGGTGCACAAGCTAGATAGAACTACCAAAGTTTAAGAACAGAGATCATAGCCAGGGGTTGCATATATTCATGCTAGATGAGAATGGCCGTAGAGATGTGAAGTGCAGACTAGGAATGTGATCCTTACAAGTAAAGCCCTTGTCTTTGAGCCATGTCTGCAAGTATGTTCTGTCCATCCCGTCCAAAATTCCGCTTGACTACTAGCCCCTGCTGGGTCCCTTCTCTTAATTGCCCGATCTTGTTCCACCATTCATTCTCATCGACTTTTTCCACCTAAAGATTGTATGCAAAACTTTGTAAGTAACTACTACAAGACGAGAAAAATCATATGTGATGCGTACAACAAGTGAAGCGGATTTAGTCAAACCATGTCTCAGGCTAACTGCACAGCCTTATGGATCAAGATTACCAAACCAAGTGGACAGAGAGCAAAGCAGTACAACCTGCTCAACTGCTGTCCCTAACAACAAATTTGAGCTAAACCGGTTACATCAGATTATCAGAAGAAATGAACCAAAGTGTGTTTTATAAAGGATTCCAAGGCAATTCCACCAGTGCAAAGCCAAGCAAGAAGCAGAGTTCAAAACTGTGGAAACAGTACCACAAGTTGTGAAAGAGTACATGATTCGTGCACATTAACCTCTGATCGTTAGAGCTTCAACCAACATAGGAAACTCATGTATGCTGCTAATAATAACAAGAGAAATTTATAACACATTACAGCTGCTACGAACTTGGAAACACTAAAATTCAGAGTTCGGACTTCGGAGCATATATCAAAAGCACAAAAATCATCGCGGCAGCACGATCCATGAATTAACGGCCGCAGCGCGGTAACATCTACACACAAAAAAAATACCAATCCCCATGAAGCGTCCTCACCTCCCCATGCATCTGCCGGAGCCGCTCCGCGCGCCACTGCGGGTCCCACCACCTCTGCTCCCCGCGTCCCCCCGCCGCCGCCCCGCCCGCGCTCACGGTAGGAGTTGGGGCCGCCGCCCCCGCGCCCGCCGCGGTACGACATGTCGGCTAGGGTCCTGTGCGGACCTAGGGTTTTGAGGGGGTTGGACGAGAAGGGGAAGTGGGGGAGGAACCGTCCGCTGATGCTGCTGCAGGAGGTGAGGAGGTGGCGACCGCGGCAGGGGGAAGAGTGGAGGAGCATCTGGGCCGTTGGGGAATGGAGAGCCCTGGTTCGTTGGCTGGGCTGATGGGTTTATATTTTGGAGTTGGGCAGAAATTTTCAGTGGGCTGATGGGTTGGAGCTTTTGGGTCAAGTTTCATTGGACCGACAGGTGGTTGTTGTAGTAGGCCGACGTATTTCTAGTGGGCTGATAGAATATATGTCCATTACTCTCTCTGTAGGTTCAATAATAATGCGACAAAGCAACATCCGCGATCATTTTCTCTCCTACGGAGTATGTAAAAGTGTGTTCGCCCACCTAAAATTTCAAGCGTGTTCCGCCGTTGCTTTATCTTAAATCATACTTTTCTAATTTTAATCAAGTTTATATAAAATATAATACTATCTAAAATATCAAATAGATGCATTATCAAGACATATATTTGATTGAATGAAGTGTTTTTGATGTTGCAAGTGTTGGTGATCTTTTATAAACATTTAATTAAAGTTAGGAATGTTTGAATTAGGATAAAAATAAAAGTGGACTATAATTTAAAATAAAAAGAGTAGCTAACTGACTATTAGCAGTGCGTTGTTTAAAAAGAGTAGCTAACCTTACAATAAACAGCGGCAGGGAGTGAACATCTTTAGAGGGGGCTAATCAGCATTATTTGTATGCAAAATGCTCTTGTTGTAAAATAAATAAAAAGATACCGTGTAAAGAATATAAGCTAGTCAAAAGGAATTTTATGAAGAAATGACTAGTTACTAGTACTATAGTTTTAGGGCAAAGGAAGAGGCCAATTGGGTGTAGCCACGTAGCTTGGACAACAACCACCTCTTCGGCTCCGTGCTTGGTTACTGTAATTTTACTAACGATGTGTGGGGTTAAAGTTTAAAGTTTAGTTGTTAAATAAATGACAATTATAAATATTAAACATAAGTTAATTATAAAACTAATTGTATAAGTCATGTCTACTTCGCGAGACGAACTAAAAAACCTAATTAAGCTATAATTAGTATATAATTATCATATATTTACCGTAGCATTACATTATCTAATCATAGATCAATTAGACTTAATAGATTCGTGTCATAAATTAGTTCTCATTTATGTAATGAGTTTTTTAATTAATTTATATTTAATACTACTAATTAACATCATTAGTGACGAAACTATTTTAGTTCGTGCAATCCAAACACCCTAAGACAGCGTTAGTAATAGAGCCCGTCCGCCTACTGCAGCTAGCCAGGCGCGGTGGCGGTGGTGAGGTGCATGTGCAACATGGAGGATCAGGTGCGGACAGAGCTGCTAAACAGTGCATGTTGCTTGCAAAAAGCCGGTGTCTCAGAACTCGCCCGCTTCCTCCTCTCTCTCTCTCATATTTTCTCTCTCCCAACATAGGATTTCGTCGGCTCTTTGCCGCTTATGAAACTTGCTCTAAGCTGATACACTTGGGTCACCGGCGCCCCGTGTCGGAGATCTTTGGCTTGCACGAATCTTTGCTTGCACCGCTTATTAAGGAACTCTGGACGGCGAACTCCGAACACTGGGCTCACACTAGTGGAAAAGTTGTGAGGGACTTTACGGTTTTCCAACCGGCAACACGGCTCAGGATGAAAGGTCCTAAAAAATAAAAATAAAAAACTATTAAACTTAGAGGAGGCCACGCGAATTTTTACATACAGAACTGATGTGGTACATATCTAGGTATTTTTCTTTTAAATTATTTTGTGGAGGATTTTTAGTCCCGACTGAAAACACCAACCACGCTAAATGGTTAGTTTTAGTTATATTTATGATCTGGATGGAAAAAATATATATAACTCGAGACTAAAAGTTATATTTATTCCGGATCAAAATGCAACCGAAATAAATGTAGAGAACGAAAGATCCATTCTCTACCGGCGTCAGCTCAAAAGCCCCTTGTACCTGCAACTCGACGGCAACAAGATCAACAGGATAACTCCAGTCCAGCCAGTTACAACGCCATGACTGCATTGGAAGACTTGAGCATTATTGCGTCGGAATCGTCTCTCTAGCATGGTACCAGCGGAGCTCGGTGAATTGCCTTTGCTCAAGCTGGATTTGAGCAACAACATGTTGTGGGGGAAAATCCCTCGGACATTCGGCAGCGCCACTGGGATGTTACGGCCCGACCTGTCCGGGAACCGTCTCGGCGGCAGCGTTTGCATATATTCATGCTTGGCTCTGGAATTAAAATTGGACTGAATTGGCAGACGAAGTTCAGCGTTCGTAGTGGATTTGAACCTACGTTCATACGCCGTTGAGAAACAAGGAACAGCTATGGAACAGTGAATTTGTTACACCATGGAAATTGGGCTCACAAGCATATAGCTGTTATTTGGGTGGATATTTATGAGCTCTCACCCAACCAACCAAATGGGGGTGGCAAATCCGGAATGATTTATATACGTAACCCAGAAATAGTGCACCCATGAGGACTGGCTGGACACTTAAAACGCAAGATAACAATGTCTTTACCGAGAGCTCAAGGAACAAGGGGTGTTTAGTTACTGAAACAAGGGGTGAAAAGTTGGTAGAAAAGTCGCATCGGATACTGTAGTGAACTGTAGTACTTTTCGTTTGTTTGTGATAAACATTGTCCTATCATGACCTAACTAGACTCAAAAGATTCGTCTCGTCATGTACATCAAAACTATGCAATTAGTTTTTTTATTTACCTACATTTAATGCTCCATGCACGAGGAGAGAGATTTGATGTGATAGGTGAATAGTGAAGTTTGGAGAGAGAATTTTTTGGAACCAAATAGGGCCAAGGTTGGACTATCTACCTTCTGATTTGCACAGAGGACGGCGAGAAAACCTTCCCAAATTTCACCCCAAAATTCCACTAAAATATCGGCACATGCATGGAGTACTAAATGTAGATGAAATCAAAAACTAATTACACAGTTTTGTTGTACTTTACGAGACGAATATTTTGAGTCTAATTAATCAATGTTTGGACAACTATTCACAAATACAAACGAAATTTACAGTGTCGCATTTACTCCAAAATTTAAAGTTTGGGTGTTCAAACTTGGGATCTAAACAAGGGCTCAGTTATCTTGGAAAATTGCATTGAGGGCACTTTATTTACATCGTGCTACAACTCCTTGTTCGATACTTTGATAGCTACAACTCAATATTTCCATGGTGGAGCTTTCCAGATGTTCACCTGCACAGCCAAACAACCAAGTCGGATGGACAAGAACGATGAAAAATGAGATCAGATGGTTAAAAAGTCCAGTGGCTTTAAAATAAAGCACATGCACAGGTTGTACTGCTGTAACATAGTAAGCCCTTGTTTAGATCCCAAATTTCATCCCTAAATTTCACTATGCAAAAAGAAGATTTCCATCACATCAACATATCGGCACATGCATGAAGTACTAAATGTAGATGAAATCAAAAACTAATTGCATAGTTGTGTTATACTCTGCGAGACGAACATTTTGAGCCTAATTAATCAATTTTTAGACAATTTTTCACAAATGCAAACGAAATGCTATAGTGACGCATTTATTACTGTGCAGAATCGGCACCATCCGATTCTGCATCTAAACAAGGCCTAAATCAGAAACAACAGAGAGTGCCACATTTAAGTCATATGATGATTATACATGGCTAAAATTAATTGGAGGACCAAATATTTTCAGATCTTATGGTTAAACCATTGGAAAGCAAATTAGGCAAAAGTTTCTCAAACTAGACGACACTATTTAACACTTAACAGCATTGTTAAATATTTCAGTACAAAGGCCTACTGTATAAAGATAAAGGCACGGGATAAATGAGCATGGACACACATGCCCCTTACTGGACAGACAAACATGAGCAGGAATCCTTGATTCCATCATTTGCTAGATTGGTAGAAAAGAACACATACCAGCAATTGTCCTTCAGACTTGAGCAAAACCAGACCAGAAGATAGTGATATAATTTAATTTCAGTTGATGGCATACCATCTCATTAGTTCTGAACAGAGACCAATATCTGCCACATTAATTGATGCAACTAGCTGCAACATGACAAGTTTACAGCAATAAAGAGCCTTCCATGGAGGTGAGGAAGGCCTCAAGAGAAATCAATGCAGTATTGTCACAATAGATTGTACTACACCATTTATGCCTCACAAAGTATATGCGATGTGGTGGACTCAGAAGCATTTGGCACTAGCATGTCACAAGGTTACGTAGGGTTTAGTTTTTTTTACAGAAGATGCCAGTAAATAGATAAACCATCAATAACTTATAATCCATAACTGATATGCAAGGAAGGTTACGGTTGATAGTAAATACTGAACTGAATTCTCAAGAACCCCAGAGAATGTAGTCTGATACCTCGTATGAGAAAGCATTTTGCTCAAGATACACTGACACTCTGTACTTGTCGTTTATCTGTATATCACAGCAAGCACTGTTCCTACACAAGGTTGAAGAGCATCGTCTTTCTTGCTGCTACATAGAAACAAATCGGAACTATAGATTGAATTGTTAAAAAAAACTTTTCCAACAGTTTCTAATGCTATGATCTCCTGAAGATCTTTCCTGGGACTCTGTAATCCACTATATCATCAGTATACGAGAAATATATAAAAAAATACATACGGCAGCTTACATCTATAGCCCTATGCACATATATCTTCATCTGAAAGACTCTACAGGTGTTGTTTCTTCAAGAAAAGCAGCAGCTTGAAAGCATTCAGCAGCTTCAACTGCTGACCTGCCACCTTCCTCTTTGTAAAGCAGGCCAAGATTGAACCATGCAACATGATTCGTTCCATCCAGTTGCAATGCATCAGTCAGGAAGCACCGTACAGAAGACAATGGCCTGTCACCGAGTCGTCGTAGAACACTGGCTGTCGATATTAAACTTGGGACATGTTTAGGATCAAGGTCTAACGCTCTGAAAAAAGCTCCCAAAGCTTCTTTTGTAAGACCTTTTGCTTCATATATTTTTCCTGGAAATGAATGACTTTGTGAACAATATGAAAGGGAGTATCTAGGAGGTAAAAAAAAGGTGTCTTTTGTCAAAGTTTACTGAAAGAGACGTACGAGTATTTCGTTCTCAGATCCTTGACTTACAATGAAGCTCAAGTAGATAAAATTTTGAATGTTACATATATATACAATTGAATTACCAGATCTAATAATTTTGGAAAAGAAAAACATTTCAAAATTTATGAGTTAATGGCATTTCTGAACACTAAATAGAGATTGCAAATGGGCGTATATGCTTGGAACATTTAGATTAATAATTGATTAGACATGTCGACTCCTCATTATCATGGTGACAATGAAAACAAAATGAAAATGCGGCAAGCAAGATTTCAGTCATATTTAAAATAAATGAACAGAAATCACCTGTAGCGTGCCAAGCGAATGCAGAATAAGGACTGATGGATCTTATCTTCAATACACAAGTCTCTGCATCCCTCAACTGTGCCATACCTAGGTACAAGAGGGCTAGATCATACCAGGTCGCTATTTCCAGGCCTTTATGTTGGAGTATGTGTGTGTTGGCCCATATAAGAGGCCCGGCCCATCTATGAGGCCTATGTATTTTCTGCTATATATCCCACCCTTCTAGGGTTGGGGAATACACTGTGTATACACTTCTACATGGTATCATTCGCCTAGGGTTTCCTCTCCTGAGCCGCCGCTCCTCTGCTCCCGAGCCGCCGCCGCTTCTGCTTCCGCCGCCCCGCCCCCGGGGAGCTCGATCTCCACCGGGGGCGGCGTCCTCCCCTGTCTCCTCTAGTTAGCCTCTGATCCGCACCCCTCCCCGTGTCCGTCGTCGTCAGCCAGCCGCAGATCGAGCATCACCTCCACCCGCCGGCCTCCTCCTCCGGAGCCCCAGCTCCTCCCCTATCCCCGCCGGCTCCGCCCGACCGCCGCGGATCCAGTCGCCGCCGCCCTTGCTGCCGTCGCGCCAGGCGCGGGCGCGGGCTCTGGCGGCGCGGGATCTCGCGCGGGGGCATGCCAGACGCGGGCGCGGGGGACGCCGCGGATCCCGCAGCCGCCGCCCTGGCTGCCGTCGCGCCAGGCGCGGACGCGGGCTCAGGCGGCGCGGGATCTCGTGCAGGCGGCCCACCTCCATCGCCTCCGCCCCGCGCGGGCGCTCCTCCGTCGCCGCCGCCCGCCGGATCCGCCCCACCACCGTCGCCTTCTCCTCCCTCCCTCTCTTCCTCTGTCTCTCTCGTCTCTCTCTGGGTCTTTGACCGTGAGTGAACTGAAGAGATAAGAGGCGAGGGGGACTGCTACACGCACCCGGAGGCTCTACACGAGCTGCTGCTGATGTGTATCATTTTTTTGCGTCGCCCTGCCGTTCGTCGTCGTTCATCGTCGACAACCCCCGAAGGACGAGGTTGTTGCTGCGCCTTCTAGGCTGCAACGACGATGCTCGTGGTTGAGCCTCTACCGCGGACACCGCCATCCTCGCGGTCGTGGTGCCCGCCTCGCCTGGCACCCGCATGGCGCTCACGGAAGACCGTTCGACGCCCGGCTGACCGCACCGGCACCTCCGACGAGCCACTCGGCGCCCCCCTGCGCCGCCCGTCGGGAACTCAGCGCCACCAGCGGACTGGACGCCTCCGACGGGCCACTCGGCGTCCCCCGGCGCCGCCCGTCGGCGACTCAGCGCCACCCGCTGGTTCTTCGGCCACCACTCGGCGTCTTTGGTTGACCATCCTGCGTCACACGGGGCGCCACACTCGTTCGATCCTCGTCGTGCTGGCGCCCGATCCAGCCTCGCGCCTCCTGCCGTTCGCGCGCGGACACCGCCGATGCTGCTGAAGGAAGACGTCTTCGCCACCCCTGTCCTGAGCGCGACCTTGCTGCATCGCTGCGCCGTCGCCGCCGCCCCTCTCCTGAGCGCGACTTGGCTGCGCCTTGCACCGTCTTCCATCGCCGTTTGGCGCTCATTGTCCTGCTGCCCCGCTCGGCGAGCAGATGCGGAGTTTGGTACTTGGGCGCCCCATGACGCTTCGGATCCACGCTCTCCTCCACGGCTTCGACCACGACTACGGCACCTCGACTTCGGCTACTTCGGCACTAAGGGGCTATCGTCTATGTGTCTCCAGTCTTGAACTCCGCTGCGCCGGTAGTTCAGACTGCGGAGGGTATTGTCCCCAAGTGTACTTTCTGTACTTTCTTTCGTGTCCAGTCTTGAACTCCGCTGTGTCGGTAGTTCAGACTGCGGGGGGGTGTTGGAGTATGTGTGTTTTGGCCCATATAAGAGGCCCGGCCCATCTATGAGGCCTATGTATTTTCTGCTATATATCCCACCCTTCTAGGGTTGGGGAATACTCTGTGTATACACTTCTACACTTTATCATCCTTGTTGCCCTGTAGCAAATAATATAAGAGCTTCAGTGGCAATGGTGACCAACTGACAACCTAATTGCTACTGTGCTATGGGCATAACAACCAGCGGCAGGTAGGAGCTCTTTACTAACTTCAGCAAAAGCGGCCAGTAGTTCCATGTATAGCATAAACGCAACTAAATTCATGGAGATAAAAACTTATAATAAAAAATCAAGGCTGTAGCAATAACCTATTTCTATTGTTGATTAATGGGAAATCTAATGTTCTTTTTTTTTGAAAACGCAGGAGAGCTGCGCTTCATTGAATTAGAGAGAGAGAACAGTCCCCATACAACACCAGCCTCTCATAATCAGGACTTTTCCTTTTGTTTCCAGGAAAAAAAGGATATTAGAGTAGGTGTGCAATAATGACATCAACAGAACTACGCTCTGTTCATGAATATTGAAACTGAAGTGAGTATTCAACTATTAAGCAGTTAGCAGTGACAAGGAATTTTCACATTTTGCTATAATCTGAGTGTACGTTAGCAAGAATGTGTGATTACGGTGCTATGTCTCAAAACAGAAGTTTCAAAGTACCTTTGCCGAGTAAATCCCAGCAGTTAAACTTTTTGCTCTAAGTTGAATGATAGCAAGAACTTGGGTGTATGTCTCAACTGCATCTCTGAATTGCCCCTGTGCAGTCTGAATTTTGGCTTTGGATCGCAATAGATCTCCTTGACTCCATTTCCCAGTCTGGCCTAGGGCCGCATCAACAACTGTTTCAGCATCAGCAAACTGCTTCTGAGCACTCAGTATTCGAGCTAAAAGAAGCCAACTCCTCAGCTCTGATCCAGCCTCAAGTTTCACCAGCTTCTTCGCATAAAACGAAGCAGATTCCAATTTCCTCTGCTCAGCACTTTCAAGGCTGAGACTATACAATACTCTAGAATCTTTCCCACATGTTTTCTTTTCAGCGTTCCCAAGCACTTCCAGCGCTTCACACTGCCAAGAAGTTCTATCTGTATCAGATATTGCATTTCTAGCTTCATTAGAAAGAGTAACACCAAGCATTAGGTCTGCAACTCCCGCCATTTGTTCACATCCTCCCTGCATATTGGCAATGACTCTTCGTGCATAGGAAGCACCTTCAGTATGAGCACTCATCTCAATGCAAGCCTTTGAAGCTAGGAGAAGTTCTTTGAGATGATCGGAATCCTCTCCAGACTTCAGTATTTGTTTGAGTAGATTCAGGGCACTCAGGTCATCTTCTTCTGCTAAGTAACACAATGCGACATTGTATAACCATTCTCTTTTGTCTAACACGCCAGGTAACAGTTCTTCAAATTGTCCAGCTAGTGGAATTAGCTGCCCTGACATGGACAGTGCAAAAGTAAGGTGATGCATCACAGAGGGATCCCGCTCAATCCTCTTGAGATTGAACTTCCTCAACAGAATCATCAAGAGAAGAATAGCTTCTTCCATATTATTGCGAGGTACAAATGAACCATCCAACTGAGAATGAAGATTTGGAGGGCGTGCTTCACAGCCACTATATAGGAGAAAAACAGCAAATTTCTTTTGTATCCTTGCTACAGTCTCTCCATCAAGATTCCAACTATTGAGAAGCGACCTCCTATATGAAGAAATGGCTTCAAGTGAAAACCCCCCTGATTTCCACAGCTCAGGGAGCAACTCAACAGCCTTGCATATTATTTCATTCAATTTACAACCTTTTCCAAAGCCTGCTGGCAAGCCCTCAGGTATTGCTGATTCCACAATATCCAATATCATTCTACATTCTTGTGCAGCTTCTGTAAAATCAAACATATTGGATTAAATTTATAATAGCATCATGCATCATTTTGTTATAGTTGAAATGCCGAAAGAAAAAAGAAAGAGCAATAGAGAAGTGCAACCCTTCTTTTCTAATACGATCTACCACAATGCAAAGCACTCACACACATGCCCATGATTCACAAGCCTGTTCATATTTGCAACAGTGATAGCAAGGTTCAGCTTACCTTTGTATTTTCCAAGATCATGAAGCGCTCTTGCTTTGAGATATATGGCCTCCATGTGAAAGCTGACAGCATGCAGGGCATTGGTGGAGAATCCCACTGCGAATGAGTCTTTCAACGGTCTGCTTTTCTAGCAATTGAGATTTTCATCTTAGGGACTAATGCAGATATGTCTATCCCATCAAAGACACGGAGTGCCGCTTCGACATGACCCCGTTGATATTCTAGCCTTCCTAGCAACGCCCTTGCTTCCTGTTTAGTAGGTTTTGTAAGTCATGCTAGAAACACAGCTAGGTTCAAATATAATTCTGAAATTAGAATAGCAATAAAATGATATTCTAGTGTATGACCAAATCAAAGAAACAGAAATGCCAGTAATAAAATAATCCGTTACTTTTTGAAATTAGAACAAATTTACCTTTTAAATATTGTTGTATAGAAAAGGAACCTTTGTATGATATTATATGTATAAAGTAAAAGGATGGCACAAATAAACTGTTAAACAGCATGAGGTAGTGAACCAAAGGTTAAAAAAAAATCCTTTCTTTGATTAGCTTTAGAAACATGATTACATTCAGAACACAGGTGGATTTCATTTATGTGCAACAATCTTCACAAGGAAGAATAAAAAGAGAAAAGATACTCATGAGTTACAAAACTAAGAAACATACTAGCTGTCGCGATAAAATAATTCACAGGGAAGCACAATAAATATACACACAAGAAAGGAGGTTGAGATATTTATAATTGAGGCGTTTTCCAGTCACATGCAGCAAGTTTTTCAGATATCCTTAGTGCCAGAACAAAATTAGTTTTTCAAAAGGAAACACCTACCTCATAGTTTAGGCAAATGCCCTCCCGGAGCGACAACTCAGCTTCCTCTATGTTGCCATTATCAAGGTACTGCTCAATCTCTCCATTCCGAGAAGAGTACCCGCTGGCTGAAAAATCTTTTGTGATTGTAGAATCAGATGACCGCACGGTCTCATCAGCCCCCTTGAGCTGGTCACCGGAGCACAGGCACTCCAACGCCATCCGCCTGAGAGAATTCCTGAATCTTCCCCTCCTCTTCCTACCCTCCATACTGCTCTATCATTTCCGGCCCCATCCCGCCTCCAAATTACCTAACAATCATACGTACACAATATCAGTAACCGTTTTCCGATAACTAACCACATCAATCGCATCAAAGATCAGTTTTTCCATGCTACAAAAAAGCCATCCGCAACCAAAACACATTTAGCACGCGATTTAGCACAAAACACATCGCGATGAGACACATATTGCGACATAGGCTTAGTGGTTTAACAAGAACCAAGAGAACTTTACCAAACTCGAAAATCGCATAAGTGGTCACCGAGCTGAACACGGGAACACAAACAAGGAACCTTGGAACTTACCCATGAAGGCGAAGGACGAGAAGACAATCAACCTCCGCACCAGCAGATCAAGAAACACAGACTTTACGGATCGCAAATCCTCATTTGTTCCAAGAAACTGAATAGAATTATCCCCGGAAAAGGACCTACCGACAAAGCCTATCCACCCCAACCTATCCAATTCCCCAACTGAATGCAAGATTTAGACTTTGCAACCCCCTCCGTTTCTTTTAAACCCAAGAGACAGAAGAGAAAAAAAGAAAGCAAAAGGGTGAATCAAATATTGCAAAGAATAAAGCAAAAAGGGGAAAAAGAGCAAAAGAGCCAGCCAAGCAAGGCTAAAAAAGCGCAAAATTGGTTAAAGAACTCGTCAAGTCGCTCACCTTTCCCACCTAGAGAAAGCCCAGCTCGCCAAGCTCCGTCAAGCGCTCAAGCAGCCGCCAAGAATCGAATCCTGCAACCCGCCGGCCCCCGGCCACCAATTCGATCCGGAGTTTCTCACCAATTGGGACCAACCGGGGTTCGAGCAAAGTGCGGAGGCGCGGGGATACGGACGCAGGTACGGCGGCCGGATCCGAAGGGGAGTGTCGGGAAGGGTGAGCCCTGGAGAGGGGGAGGGATTTGGAGGGCGTTCGAAATCCTGAGCCGGATGCACGAGGCGGCGGAGGACAGGTAGAGAAATCTTGGTTTGAACTGTGTCAGGTGGTTGTTCTTGTATTTAGAAGAAGTAGGTGGGGGGTAGTTGGAAAGAATGCGTCGTAGTCGCACGACGACTCAGCCGGTCGCAACATGCGCCGCTCTGTGACTCTGTGAGGTAAACGGTGTTTATTTCAGATAGACCCTTGTGATTTGGACCATTTAACATGAACTTCATGGGAATTTTCCTGCTCGAGTTGGAATTGAAAAGTTTGTTGCAGATCTTTCTACAGTCTTAGAAACTGAGTTCAAGTGGCTCATACAAATATTGTTTGGGTGCCAAGTAGGACAGTGTTTGTGGTTGTATATGTACTCCCTCCGTTCTAAAATGTAGGTCGTTTAACTTTTTTACCGCTCGTCTTATTTAAAATTTTGTGTAAATTATTATATTTTTTATTGTGGCTTGCTTTAATAATAAAAAATCTACAAAGTTGTCTTAAATTTGACTATATTTTCACAAAGTTTTTGAATAAGACGAGCGGTCAAACTTGTGGTAAAAAAGGTTAAACGACTTATATTTTAAAACAGAGGCAGTTCTTTCATAGATATCGCCATTGTTGTATGTAGTTCTTTCACATATATATATTATATATGATTACGAGAACTTTAAACAAATTTTACATAGGACAATCTAGTTTCCCTGGGAACTACAACATGCCCCCATCTCTTGTTTCAACTGGAGCCTAAGTAGTTACAATTTTTTTCAGCTTTCTCATTTTTCGTCCATTTCAGTGTTTATTCAAGTATGGACACGTGGATGATTATAATAAATGACAATTCAAGGCCTCGTTCTAAAATGCAGTGGTATTTTTTTACAGTGTCGTTAATATCTGAATTGGATAAAAACAGTTTGCAATAAAGTTGACATTTCAAGATACAAATATAGCCAAATAAACCAATAAACAAGAATATAACTCCTTTTTTTATGTTCCAACCAAACGGAATAAGGGTTGTCAAAAGCAGCCATGAGCCGATGACCAGCTGCGATCTTGTGTAGCATCTCCCTGTTCTTTGCTCCTCCTACACATGCTCTTTTCTACGCGACAGGGCCCATTCCAAGCTCCTTCAGCTCTCGGCTCGGGCTTGTTTCAAAAAGCAACTTCCAAATACACGATGTAAAAGAAGATTTTTCATCACATCAAAATGTCATAACATGTATGGAGCACTAAATGTAGATAAAATTAAAAACTAATTGCACAATTTTGTTGTAATCTGCGAGACGAACATTTTGAGCCTAATTAATCAATTTTTGGATAATTTTTCACAAATACAAACGAAGTGCTACAGTAGCGCAATGATTACGAAGTGACATCTTACTCCCAAATTCAACCTCCCAATTCTAACATCTAAACGATGCCTCAGCTGCTGTGCTGTTCAACTGACAACCTGCTGTCAAGAAGCTGAAGAAACTGACACCCGATCATGTTGCTTGGCTGTCCAAATGCCGTGAGGGTGGCTACGGTAAAAGTGGAGCCAAAAAAGCAGAGAGATGCCTTGGGGGAAGGGTTTAATGCCTTTTGGGACACGGAATTTTATATGGATTTTAATGCAATTATTAGTAAAGGCGACCTCAGTGCGTGCAAAACACTCTGGTAAGAACAACATCAGCGTACCCTCTAAACAAGCCTCTAACCTAAATTTAGAGGGCCAAACAAAAAAGTTGCACTCCAGCGGACTCTCTATGAGCCCCTATTTTGGGAGGCCTCCAAATTCATCCCCTCACCCTCTATCTCTAGCAGTGGCGGAGGACCATGGTGGCAGGGTATGGCGCTCGCCATACCTTGTTTTGCCACATGTGACTCTAAGACTTCTCATTTTTCCTATAATGTGCATCAACCGCCACGGCATCATCGTCCAAAAGACTAGAACTTCGACTTTTTTTCCATAATATCAGACATATCTGTTTATATATATATATACTTTTATATTTTGTAGTAAGCAGATTATTACATCTTTCATATTTACATTTTACTTTGAATTTTACTACATAATTCCGCCATACCTTGATTTTATTCCGTCCTCCGCCACTGATCTCTAGGGTCTCCAGAGAGCCCTCCATTCTTATGGGCTACTGTTGGAGTTGGAACGAGTTTTGAGGCACATATTTAGTATTTGGAGGGCCTGCTTTATGGGCTATTGCTGGAGTTCTCTAAACTCCTGTGGAACCTGCTTTAGGCGCTGCTCACATTTCAACTTGTCACAACACGAATAGAGCGTTCCCCGGACATAATTTTGAGTTTGAAGTACTAGAAATAATACTTCTACCACGACTACGTGCCATGGAAGATGACTTCTTTTTAGGGAAATCATGCTCTTTATTAAGGAATGCCGAGGGCATTCTGAATACCTTGCTAACAGCCATACACACATGCCTGTTTTAGAGTTTACATTGCTCCTTGCTAAATTATGAGCTCAAAATTAGACAACCTACTCTCGTCGACAAACTCGACAAAACTAAACTCCTTTGCCCCGGCTTTGATCTCCTGAACAATGTGCCCATAAGCACCCAAATTCACTTCATGCAAGCTCCTAATGACGCGGGCATTATCGGATGCCAGTCGAAACTTCTGCAGGAGAAGATTGCTCGCCAAAGCCACTCCCTCCATGCATGCAAGTCTGTCAAGTGCTTCCATAGTCTCTGGATCCGTCATACCATCCAGGACCACCGTTGATGCTCCGAGAAAGACGCCCCGGGAATCTCAGACGACCGCAGCAGCCGAAGCTCTTCTCGAGTTCTTAGATAAGGCCACATCCATGTTGATTTTGGCTAGCCCCTCAGGTGGAGGACACCAGGACGGTGCCCTACATCTCTCTACCGCCTGCCTTTTGTACTTTCTTTGGCCGACTGAAGGTCCTCGATGAACCTTGTCACAAACTGGTGCGTTGTTAGTGGGCTTTGATAAATGTCCTCGTGAACAGCTTTCCTCAAAGTCATGGCCACCCGCGTCAGCTCCTCTTGGGACAGAGATTTCATCACTGACATCAACCACCCTCTAGCACCAGTGTCTTGTATTTCACATAGATGCTCCACTGTTTCTTCGTTCTCCAGCGCCCGACGCATCTTGCCATATTGCATTCAAACAAAGAATGTCTCCATGAGTCCTGAGCTCCGCATATCACACACAGTCTCTGGTCTGCCATCATTCTATGGCAAAGAACATATGTCGATGGTAGTGAGTGCTTCACCAGCCTCTAAAAAAATACGAATCTTGGAAGGCACCATAAGGGCAGGCCCAACACAACATCGTGTACAACTGCCCCACAGAGCCATGTAGGCTCGGACGCCATCTGGATGAGAGATAGTAGGATAGTGGCTCCGCAGTGTGTCAGTGCCTCTTGCAGAGGTCTCTATACTTTCATCAGAAAAAGCTATAGCTTGAGCAGTAAAGAGAAGGGAGCAAGCGGAAACAGGAAAGAAATGTTTGAAAAAGCAATCTTGAAAGTGACGTTTGGAAAGAGGTAGAGTAATAGTGGGCCCGAGAGGTGAATACACAAAGGAGACTTGCGCTGTAGAAATGACCGGCTTCATCTACCGAATCTACGTGGAGAGTTCCGATTCAACTGAGGCCACCATCCATGATATCTGGGTTGGGCTTGCCCTAACTCGCCACAAAGACGACCACTCCTCCTCTGCTTCCCTCCTGTCCGACCTGCCAGCATAAGCCCCCAACGCCTTCTTCGAAATTAGTGGAGGATGACTAGATTTTTTGAGGAAGATGACCAGGGGTATGTTTAGATCCGTGAAAAGTTTGACGAAAAAGTCACATCGGACACTGTAGCACAATGTAGTACTTTTCGTTTGTTTGTGGTAAACATTGTTCTATCATAATCTAACTAGGCTTAAAAGATTCGTCTCGTCGTGTACATCAAAACTATACGCGATGAGTCAGAATCGTTGCGCACGTGCATGTGCCAGACTGCCAGCGTGGGCTGTGGTCTTGTCTGTGGTGTGGGCTGTGGCCCTGCCTGCCCTTTCTGGCGCTGCGATCAGCGACGTTGTTGGGCCGTATTCTGCGCCCACTTACACGATAGTTGAGGGAGGCAATATTTATATTTTCCTTTCTGGGCCGAAGACCAACGGCCCGAACCTCGAAAGCCGGCTAAGGCACGGCTGCATTTGCTCACTTCGGCCGGTCAGCTCAGGCTGCTGTCCATTACTGACTTGTCGCCCTCCAATTTTCTTTTTTTTCTTTGATTTGATGAGAAACTTATTAAACGGTATTACCAGTACCATTTAATGAAAACTTTCAACGGCCTGTTTGGTTGGGTTCTTACATGTTTGTATAAAAAAACGCTTGCCATTGTTCAGATTCTCCCCCAATATTCTCGGTCCTCTAGGAAGAGGAGGAACTCGCGTCCTTCCATGCCCCAAGCAAGCACTCAACGCTGCCCAGTGCGTGATGATTGATCTACCCGTACACAGCTTTGAGGACGAGCAGGCAGTGCAGCAAATGAAGCAATGAATGGAAGTGTACTGGCCTTGCACCGGTCCTAGCGCTGCTGTCGCTCACACGCTGCAGACTGCACTAGGCATTTGGGCCTCGTTTAGGCCTGGATGCCAGATTCTACCCCAAAATTCACTATACAACAAGAAGATTTCCATCACATCAAAATGTCATAGCATGTATGGAGTACCAAATGTAGATAAAATCAAAAACTAATTACACAGTTTTATTGTACTCTACGAGACGGACATTTTGAGCCCAATTAATCAATTTTTAGACAATTTTTCACACATACAAACAAAATGCTACAATGACGCATTTATTGTGACGGGACGCGCCAGTCCCAATTCGGCCAGCCCGAATCCGGCATCTAAACAAGGCATTAGATGCCCATCCGGGAGACCCGAATTCGGCACCGTACGTGACTGTAGCATTTCATTTGTATGTGTGAAAAATTATCCAAAAATTGATTAATTAGGCTCAAAATGTTCGTCTCGCAGAGTACAACAAAACTATGTAATTAGTTTTTGATTTCATCTATATTTAGTACTCCATACATGCTATGACATTTTGATGTGATGTGAATCTTCTTTTTACATAGTGAACTTGGGGGTAGAATTTGGGATCTAAACAAGATCTAGATCCCAACTTTGGATGACAAAGTTTGGGGTATTGTAATCATTGCGCCACTGTAGCATTTCGTTTGTATTTGTGAATAATTGTCCAAATATTGATTAATTAGGCTCAAAATGTTCGTCTCGTAAAGTACAACAAAACTATGTAATTAGTTTTTAATTTCATCTACATTTAGTATTCCATGCATATGCCGACATTTTGATGTGATGGGAATCTTCTTTTTGCATAGTGGAATTTGAGGGTGGAATCTGGGAACTAAACAAGGCCTAGGGTTCGCTTCTTCCTCCACTAAGGCCTTGACCAAAGTTGGGACTTTGTCATAAATGCGGCACTGTAGCATTTCGTTTGTATTTGTGAATAATTATCCAAGCATTGATTAATTAGGCTCAAAATGTTCGTCTCGCAAAAGTACAACAAAACCCTGTAATTAGTTTTTTATTTTATCTACATTTAATACTCCATGCATGTACCGATATTTTGATGTGATGAGAATCTTCTTTTTGCATAGTGGAATTTAGGAACTAAACAGGGCCTAAGCTTTGGAAAGTATCATAAATGCGACACTGTAACATTTTATTTGTATTTGTGAATAATTATCCAAACATTGATTAATTAGGCTCAAAATGTTTGTCTCGCAAAGTACAACAAAATTGTACAATTAGTTTTTGATTTCATCTACATTTAGTACTCCATACATGTGTCGACATTTTGATGTGATGGAAATCTTCTTTGCGATACAAAATTGTACCATTAGTTTTTGATTTCATCTACATTTCATCTATATTTCTCATCACATCAAAATGTCGGCACATATATGAAGTACTAAATATATATGAAATCAAAACTAATTGCACAGTTTTGTTGTACTTTACGAGACGAATATTTTGAGACTAATTAATCCATGTTTGGACAATTTTTCGTAAATACAAACGAAATGCTACAATGACGTATTTATGGTGGAATCCAAACTTTGGGTGTCCAAAGTTTAGATCTAAACAGGACCTTGGAGCGAGAGATCAGACTATCAGAGTTTCTCACTCCAGTACATCACGTACTAGTGGAGGACGCTAGAGCATAGAGGATGCTGAAATCCGTATACAATGCCATACAGACATACAGTCATGGTCTCAAGAGGTCAAGATCAAGAGCATGCACATTCAGGATTACTAGTATTTGTAAAGAATTTTGGGAGAAACAGTTTCTTTTATGTGCCTTTTCCTCTTATCTACAGGACCCATAAAATGTTTTTTTTTAAAAAGCAGAAATGTGCCGTACGCGCCTTTTATTCTTATTATGAGGATCCAGAAAATGCAAAGAAGGGAAAGAGAAACAGTTTGAGAGTGGTTCAGGGCCACACAGATGCTTCACTCTCGTGATCTCAACCAAGTTAAAACTGCAATGCACACCGTACAAAAGGGTACATCACCAATCAGTTCCTAGCTGCACCCAAACCTTCACAATTACTGCTGTATAAACCATGCATTTTCAACACCTGACTGACCATATGGTCAGACGAGATCATCCTCTAATCAAGCGCCAAAGCGGAAGCGGGGACCTGGTGAATGTTTGTTCTAAATGCTGCACAGTCTGGTACTGCTGCTGCTTCTGAATATGGCCCAGGCTTATGTTAAATTCGCCTGTAAGGCTTTGTTTAGATCCCGATCCAGGGAAGACATTTTACCATAAATGCGACACTGTAACATTTCGTTTGTTTTTGTAAATAATTATCCAAACATTGATTAATTAGGCTTAAAATGTTTGTCTCGCAAAGTACAACAAAACTGTGTAATTAGTTTTTAATTTTATCTACATTTAGTACTCCATGTATGTACCGATATTTTAATGTAACGAGAATCTTTTTTTGCATAGTGGAATTTGGGAACTAAACTAACGTGGCTCTTCCAAACCTCTGATGACCGGCAAGTACCAACAGGTAATTACTATATCATTTTGTACAGAAATCAAGGACCCAATTAAGAGCAGGTTAACACTAACATTTTAGGATAAGTATATCGCATACAGGAAATTAGAGAACTTGTACTTTTACCGATGAGTCAAACAATAGTGCTTGAATGATTCTTGCACATCTTGAAGCAAGAAATGCTTGGAGAATCTGTCTTTTGTAGTGCTAGGAAATAGAAAGTTTGAGGTGTAGGTAGGGCAATCATATGACCAACTGGTCCAACTGGACATTGCAAGAACAAATTACACATTGGGGCTTTTTAAGATAAACACATGATAGCCAAGTTCCAACGGCTACCTACTCCCTCAACTGTCTCTAGAAATCCGTGTTTCCCTCACAAACATGCTTTCCGGACGACGGTTATTAAGGAACAGAGAGAGTACACTTTTAGCCATCCTTGTCTTTTGCAGATCTTGAATAATGATGCACTCAAAGGGATGCCCTCAAAGGATGCCTCCAAATTTGCCTGTCAAGTGATGCTCCTGCACCCAGTGACCAAGCCCTTGTTTAGATCCCAATTTGGGAGTGCTAAACTTAGGACTTCATTACGACACTGTAACATTTCGTTTGTATTTATAAATAATTGTCTAAACATTGATTAATTAGGATCAAAATGTTCGTCTCGCAGAGTACAACGAAACTATGCGATTAGTTTTTGATTTCATTTCATCTACATTTAGTACTCCATGCATGTGCCGACATTTTGATGTGACGGGAATCTTCTTTTTGCATAGTGAACTTTGGGGGTGGAATTTGTGATCTAAACAAGGCCCAATGCATCAGCCCTTGTTTAGATGCAAATTAGGGGGTGAGGAATTAGGGGAAAAATGTCACTTCGCCATAAATGCGTCACTGTAGCATTTCGTTTGTATGTGTGAAAAATTGTCCAAAAATTGATTAATTAGGCTCAAAATGTTCGTCTCGCCGAGTACAACAAAATTGTGCAATTAGTTTTTGATTTCATCCACATTTAGTACTCCATGCATGTGCCGCTATTTTGATGTGATGAGAATCTTCTTTTTTCATAGTGAACTTTGGGGTTGCTTTTTGGGAACTAAACAAGCACTACAGGCAAATACCCAAAAACACTCGGTAAACTCTTTGCCGAGTGTAACACTCGGCAAAGGTCTCACGGCAAATTAGGTGACGGCAAAGGCGGACTTTACCGAGTGTTTTTTATCGGGCACTCGGCAAAGTCTTTGCCGAGTGCCAGATCAGACACTCGGCAAAATAAAGCACTAACGGACGGCCGCGGATGGCGCGACGGCGTCCGTGGCCATCTGCTAGGTTTCTACGGAGCCTTTGCCGAGTGTTAGGGTCCCACACTTGGCAAAGGAGTGGCTTTGCCGAGTGTTGCACTCGCCAAAGAATCTCGGCTTTGCCGAGTGTTAGAGGCCCACACTCGGCAAACAAGTGGGTTTGCTACGGGCTGCCCACTTGTTTGCCGAGTGCTTTGGCTTTAACACTCGGGAAAGCCTCAATATTTGCCGAGTGTTAAGGCAAAAACACTCGGCAAACAGTCCACACTCGGCAAAGGCTGTTCCAGAAATGACAGAAACTGCCTTTTTGCCGAGTGTTAATGCCAAAACACTCGGCAAACATGCCCTACACTCGGCAAAGCGGCCAATCTACCCCTATTTTTATTCATTTATCGCGTTAAAAGGACCCCTCAAAACAAACATTACAGGCAGTTCATATATATATATATATATTATAATAAGCATCACAGGTAGTTCATATATATATATAACCTTCCACAACCATTAAGCCACAGTAAACATCACAGGCAGTTCGACAAACATATATAAGTCACTAAACCATCCAAACGTTCACAGGTACACCATTTGTAACGACACAAAGCCACCAATATTCACAAACGTTCACAAACGGGACCAACTCACTGAGGAGGGGGTCCGAACAACGATCTAACCGCCAGCGCCCGAATGTCTTCATCTTGAGGGCCGTCATTTGACGTCGCCGAACCAGGAGCCTACCCAAAAGAGATTTTCCGTTTGTGACACAAGATTTACGATATGAATGAGTTGTGAAATGAAATTATAAGGTTCTCAAGTGACTCACGGGAGAAATGGGAACACATGGTGGAGGCTGGGGTGGCATCACCGGCGGCGGACCTTCACCCACCCGCGCATCAATGGTCTGCATGTAGGCATACATCTGCTGCTGCCACTGCTCCATCTCCTCAATCTTCCTTTGTTTCTCAGCCTCCACCTCCTGCATCCGCTGCACCTGCAACTCCATGTGCTCCCTTCTTTGCCTCTCTTCATCCAACCGAGTCTGCAATATTCAATTAGAATGTTACAATACATTACAAACGTAAGTAAACTGCACGTACGATGAACAAAACAGAAATAACATGTAGTGCTTGCATCCCGAAGTGTGAACCGGGAAGAGGTTGGCGGATGGCCGCGGAAGAGCCCGTGCTCATGGCTCGAATCTGGGAGAGTGTGGGGGTAGCGGCCGTGTCGATGGTGCTGTCGCCGATCAAGTACCGCCCATGCTTCTTGCCTCCTCCCGCCCTCATGACCACTTCTCCATCAATGTCGTGGGCGATCGGATCGAAGTCTTGCCCACGGACCTCCCTTGCCACCTCTGTGTATGCAGTGAGACAACTGTGGACGCTGGCGTTGCTGTATGCCGAGGGCGGGTCCTCCGGGTTGTACTGTACGTCGGACGTCACCTTGCCCTTGTGGGCCAAAGCAAACGCCATGAATTGGTTGCAAGGCGCACCACCATGTGACGACGACGGAGAAAATAAACAATAAGAGTAAGATTAGTAATTATACAGAATTGAGTGAGCAAATTTAGAAATGACTCGGCGTACCCATTTTGCAGGATACTCGTCGAGGCAAGGCCTGCGTTTTTACATTAGTTAAATCACCATATAAACGTGTAACGCCTGCGTTTTTACATTAGTTAAATCACCATATAAACCACTCGCTAAAAATCTTTTCAAAATCTTTTCCAACGTTTTGAGCTCAATTTTTGTTCATCCATAATCCATTCCAAAATCTCTCTTAAATTGGTTTATGTTTCCCAAATCAGTACCAACCCCTTCCCTTTAATCTTTGTGTACTCTCTAAGCCACCACCATCAATTCACTAATCCTCACTCATGTGCACAAGTTTACACCACCCTTCTGCCAACTCCCAGCAGCATGCATGCAGCATTACTCATTTGCATACGCAAGGCAAAACAATGCTAGCAGACAACCGCAGTAGTGCAACACGCCTTGATGGCACACACGACGCTGTGCAAAAGCCGGAGCTTCGCTCACAAGCCTTGCACGCCAGCCTCCCCTGCCAGCAGCACCACGCACGCGCAGGTTCAGCAGCGCCCCGCTGAGCCCGTCGTTCCATCACATCACCCTGCACCGCGCCACCATCATCGCAAAGCCGGCGCTCGCTTGCTGCCGCAGCACCCTCACCGCCCCCAGCACATGTCTCCCTGCCCGACCTCGTCGCTCGCGCCGCAGCACCATCCACGTGATCCATCGCGCAAGCACGCACTCCGCACAGCGCCGCACCGCGCGCGTCGCCGCTGTGCTATCTACCTCCCCGCGCACGCGTCCGCGCCATGACGCACGCGTAACGCGAGTCCGCGCTGGCCGCCGCCGCCTCGACGCGCCGCTCGCCGCTACGTCGCCTCGCCGCGTCCGGCCGTCTGCTCCACGCCGCATCGCTCCACCTGCACCCCGCCAAACAACAGCGTTGCACAGCCGCGCCGCCCATCGTCAAGTCGCTGTGCCGCTTCCGCCGCACGCGCTGCCGCGCCGACCTCTCCAACCGCGACACGACACTCGCCATTAATGGCGAGCTCCCTGTGCCGCCCATGAGGCCACCCGCCGGTCGCCTACCTCCCTTGTCGCCGGCCTATAAAAGGCGTGGTTGAGGAGCCCTCCATCGCCACCCCAAGCTCGCCGAGCAGCCAGCTCCCCCTCTGCCAGCTTCTTTCTCCCTCTCTCTAGTTCCTCTTTGCTTCGCGAACAGAGCTCCGGTCACCGGTCGATCTCCTCCCTGGAACTGTCCCCCGCCGAGGTAAGCAGCAGCTCAGCATCACCACACCACCCTCCACCTTCCCCAAGCCTCTCCCCTTCTTCTCCTTGCCGGCATCGAGCTCCCCACGAGCTCCAGTATCGCAACAACGTCCGCCCATGGCCGACCCCCTTCCGCTCTTTTTCCCACGACGAGGACCACCGAAATGGAACCCCTCACCCTCCTCTCCCTCACAGTGCCCTCAGATTTAAAAATGGTGGCCCGGAGCTTGATTCCGGCCGAGCTCCGGTGAAGCCCCGCCGCACGCACGCCGATGGCGCTAACAGATGCCGCTGACCCTTCCGTCTCTCTGTCCTCGCTCCTTTCCCTGGTCCTTTTTCTCCCACCGAGCAATAGGACCACCAGCCCAATTAGATGCTAAATCAAATAGTCATGGCCCAAAACCACCCAGGCGTGCCACTCACGCGGAAGCAAAGCCCGTACATCAGCCTTTTGGTTTTGAAATTCTATTTTCGGAATTAATTAACCAACAAATCTCCTACATGCAATATCTCACTCATTTCAACTCCGATTCACTTGATTCTTTCTTCTAAATTCATCTAAAAACATAAGCTATACTCTCCAACTGTCCTTGTCCCCATTTGAGCTCAATGACAAAAACTTTTGATTTTCTTTTATTTATTGGTGTGCTTGATTGTGTGTACCGTAGACCACGCTGTGAACGAGGAAGGACTCGAGGAGGAGCCGTGCTACGAGCAGGAGCCCGAAGGCCACTACCCCGAGCAGGAACTCCCGGAAGGCTGTGATAACGGCAAGTTCAATCTTACCCTATGATACATATTTATCCCAGTTTTATAAATGCAACCCACTAGCCTGTTTTATAAAACTTGCATGTTTGTTGCTAAATCATTTTGTGTGAGCCATTCTTTGATTACTACAAACATTCTTTGATAACCTAGATTAATTTCTGAATATTTTAGTTTGGGAATTAATCACTGTTAAAATGCCGCTTAGGACAAAGTTACCTTTTGTAAATAAATACTATCCATTAAATATCTAGTAAAATATGAGGATGATGCTTTTAAAAGAAATGGGTTTAAATGATAATAATTAGGGGATAAGCCGGACGGTGTTTCCTGTGTGAAATACCAAGGTGAGCTCGTGCCTGTGTGGCTGAGCATGGTGGGAGAAGTCCGACTTGTCATTAGAAGGATGAGTTGATGTGTCATCTTGCCTAACCCAAATATCAGTACCTCCACTCGACCGTTGTATGTGGCAACGGCTTGGCATAAATCCCACTAGTTGAACTGGTAGTTATCGGGTGTGCTGGTGAGCAACAAAGGACCATGGATACGGGTATAGGATCTTGGTGGGTTATACCCTAGGTAAAACCTCGTGTGTAGGTTGCTGACCCCCTGGTTGCTTCTGTGGTGACTTGCCAATTTAGCTATGGTGGGTAATGGCCTCGATAGGATCTGCACTGACACTAAGGTGTTCATGTTGTGGCACCCTACCTATGGTTGTGTACACCTCTGCAGAGTTGAAACCTATCCGGATAGTCGTGTCCACGGTATTGGACGAGTTACGGCACGGTCACTTCACAAGTCCTTTAAATTGGTTTGGTTTTGGTAGTAAGCATTGTCTACTGGCGTAAGTTGTTTCGGGAAGTGTTGGTAGTGCCTACGACGGACGAGGAGTCTGGTAGCACTGGGTGGTGTCTTATAATCTACTTTATTTACAATGATTTCAATCACTAGACTGTTCTACATAGCTTTTATTAAATGAACCCTTGCATGAGGCATTTCCGCAAATAAACCAATAGCCTGTCCTTGATTATAACCCTTGCATGCTTCTGTTGTAACCCCTCCGTGAGTTTGGTTGGACTTGCTGAGTACATAAGTACTCACCCTTGTTTATTTTTCAGAAGAGGACCCGGACTTCGTTCCCGAAGACGTCGAGTAGGAGTTACATTCTGCACCCAACCTTGCCTGTGTGTTAGGGACGCCCGCTTGAAGAACCACATGGCGCAGCTCTCTGATGATGCCCTGATTAGTTGTACCGTTTGGTTTCTAGTTTTTATCCTCGCGCTAGTGGCGCGTCTGTGCCCGCTACTGCGTAGATTTATTCGGTAATGGACCATCTGTTGTAATAAATGTGAATCAGCCTCCTGGGACTGATGTTTGTATCACATTTAAGTCTTCTCATTTGAGGGGATGCTTCATGTGGTATTAGAGCCGATAGGTTGGCCGTAGGACGTAACCCTAGGATCGAGACCCTTTCCCCAGCTTTTCGTTAGATAAGCCCTCCCTGTTTTAAGCCATATTTACCACACAAGCACTCACCGATGGTTTTGCCCTGTCCAGATGGCTGACGATGGATGGAGTGAGGGGATCTGCCCTGCAGATCCTGGCCTCCCTAAGTTGTTGCTACTCAGCCTGGAGCGCGTCGGAGTCGCGAACCCACCAGAGTACTCCTACCGAGTGTACGACCGCCGAGGCACCCGTCGGTGTGAGATGATGATCTTCGTGGGGAAAAGCACACTTTACCCTAAGGTCGAGCCCTGGTTCATCAGGACTACTGGCTTTGGCTTACGAGATACCTACCATAAGGCCGCCAGAAAAGCCTTGATATGCCTGCGCGTACTCTATAAGCGTCATCTCCAAGGGACACCTATGGGATTCTTTCCGCCCACTAGAGGACGAGGACGCGCATGGATTGCCCGGATGAGGAGCCTTGGAAGGGATGAGGAACTGGAGGACACTGTTTCTCATCTGGCTATCTAACTCAACGGCTTGGACCGACTGTACCGTGACCAGGCGGCTCAGCTGAAGCACCAAGTCCGCAGGGCAGAAAAGGCGGAACAAGAAATGGAGAAGCAACAGATAAGAGCCAAACGAGCCGAGAACTCCCTAGCTGCCCTCCAAGCCAAATGGCAAGATTATGCTGAAGAGATAGAGCAGATCGAGGCCCACCGAAGGAAAGTTGGGTTACTGTAAGGAGAACCTGAAGAGACACATCGGGACATGGGTACCCAGACTGAAGAAGAGCCTTATCTCCTACCCAAGAAGCGCATTAACTGGATCATTAAGAGGACCCCCAGGGGTGAGGAGTAGTGTGTGTAGGCTTGAGTTGTCGTCTAAATAAAATGTACCCATCCATGATGAATTAATAAAACTACCTTCCACCATTATGCTTATTATCCCTGCAATTGGTCTACCCTATCTTTGTTTTCAGATGGCTACGGAAGGATGGACCTAGGGCACTTGCCTCGCTGCACCTGGTTTTCCCAGCCTTTTGATCGACTCCCTGGTGCGGCTCGGTGTGACTGAGCGCCCAAGGTACTACAACAGGGAGTACGAACACCATGGCACCCTTCGCTGTAGGGTGGTCATCGCCGTTGCCAGAAGCAACCGCCATCCCACAATTGAACCTTGGCGAGTGACCGCCACAGGGTTCAGGCACTAAGACACCACATCCTCACGCCAATGAGATTCTTTCCCCCAATCGTCCAGACTCCGGTCTGGCGGACCCGGATAAGAAACCTGGAACAACGCCGTCAAGAGGAAGGACCTTTGTACCAAGTAGTCACCTACCTCTCTGCTTTGGACCAACTCTTTGACGCACAAGCCAATTTCCTGAGTGAGCAGATCACCCTGGCCGAGCAAGCCGAACGCGCGGTACGGATGAACCAAATCCAGGTGACCCAAGCAGAAGCCAGAGCCGCAGCGGCCGTCAGCCGCGAAGCCCTTGCCCAGGAAAGTCTCAGGTAGGCCCAGGACCAACGTATGCAATAATGGACCAGGAGTGGAACACCCGTCCCTGTCATAGGGGAAACCCAAGTCCTGCTGGGAACCCCTGTCATCGGGCGGGGAACACTCTTTGGGACCCCACAAGCCCCACCCGAAAGCCCCGCACGAACGGAGGAAGCCGTAGAAGAGGAAGCGGCCGAGCAGCCCTCAGAAAATGGAAACATCGAAGATGACGAGCTGCTCAACCCGCAGGAGGCACACCCCGCTCTAGAAGAAGGTTCGCCCCGCGAGTAGAAGCCCTGAAGCCATCAAGCTGAAGGCCCTAGGCCCCGTCTAGCATTGTACCCCTCCGTGTTGTACCCTTGTAATCGGCCGCGTAGCTGCGTTGTATCCCCGCGTGTTGTACCCCCCCGGTTGTTGGAATAAACCGCTTGTGTTTGTCTGCTTGTTGAAGTGTTCCGGCAGGGTGAACCTTGCCTTTTCGAAAATCACGGATTAAACAACTTGAAAATCACCTAAGACCTTCTCAATCTGCAGATGGTTAACACGCGCACGAGACCCTCCTAGAACCGCACCCCTCCCAGCGGTGCAGAACAGCAGGGAGAAGAAGGACACGGCCCAGCAATGGAGAAACAGGAAGTGAGCCAACCGAGAGTGGGGAACCCGGGTGAAGAGCAGCAAATACCACCCCCACCACCACCCGACAGCTTGGTGCAGGCAATACATAACCAGACTATTGCCATGCAAACCATGCTAGAAGCTTTCCTTCGTCGCGAGACATGTCAACAGAACCTTAATGACAAGCTGTCACACTTCCTAAGGACCAGACCACCCACCTTTGGAGGATCCAGCAACCCACTGGAAGCAGACGATTGGCTGCGGGCTATTGAGAGGAAGCTCGAGCCATTCGATTGTCAAGACCGCGACAAGGTTCTCCTGGCAACCCACCAACTCACTGGAACCTCACTTGCCTGGTGGGAAAATTACTGTGAGGCTGTCGATGACGAGACCTCCATCACCTGGAATGAGTTTGTGAGGGAGTTCCACCGCTATCATATCCCTGCAGCCACCATGAAACAGAAGGCGAATGAATTCTGAGCACTGCAGCAAGGGACCAAGTCGGTGGAAGAGTACACTCACCAGTTCATAGAACTTGCTCGCTATGCACCAGAAGAAGTGGACACAGAGGAGAAGAAGCAAGACATGTTTAAGAAAGGCTTGACCCCAGAACTCAGGACCTTGCTTACCCCTCAGATCTACCCGGATTTCAACACACTGATGAACATGGCCATTCTCACGGAGAGAGCCAAGGTAGAAGAAAGGAAGGAGAATAAGCGCAAGTTTATGGAAAACAAAAACTGCCAACAGGACCGTTTCCAGAAACCAAGGGGCTCCAACTATACTGCACCAAGGACTCATGCCCCGATGCAGTATAGGACCCAGTCCCAGAGGACAGGCTCCCAGACCCAAAGCACCCAGTACAAGAGCCAGAACACCACGAAGCCCGCACAGAGCAATGCCAGCCAAGTCACCAGCAACGACAATAATGGTAGAGCTTGCTTCAATTGCCGTGAGACGGGGCATTACATTGCCAACTGCCCCTATGCCAAGAAGAAGCCCGCTGCATCAACCTACTCCAACTCAGTAAATGGGCCCAAGCCGCCAATCACCGGAGCAAACCGAGTTCCAGTCCGCAGCAACAACACTAACAACAACAACAACAACAACAACCAGCAGTCTTATGGACGAGCCCGCATCAACCACATCGAAGCGCAGGAGGCTCAAGGAGCACAAGGAGTAGTACTCGGTGAGTTCCTAGTCAGCTCAGTCTTGGCAACAGTCTTATTTGATTCTGGAGCATCACATTCTTTTATATCGTCCAGTTTTGTGGAAAAGAACAACATACCTACAGTACTACTAAAAACACCCCTGATAACCCGAACGCCTGGAGGTGACCTAAAGTGCCAACTAGGGTGTTTACGGTTAAGGATCATATTAAGTGGGGTAGAGTTCTTAGCTGACTTAGTAGTACTTAAGTCCAAGGGAATAGATGTGATCCTTGGAATGGATTGGTTAAGCCTACACAACGGACTCATAGGTTGTGCCAACAAAATAGTATATCTAACCAACCCAGAGGGAATACAAGTAACCTGCCACACTCGTGGAAGTGGACCAGACCCAATGGTTTTCAGTATGGACGTAAGACCTCTAGAAGAAGTCCCAGTTGTCAACGAATACCTTGACGTATTCCCTGAGGAGCTTCCTGGAATGCCACCAGATAGGGACATAGAGTTTTCCATCGACCTTGTCCCAGGGACCTCACCCATAGCCAAGAGACCCTATAGGATGGCAGCCCCTGAACTAGCAGAACTTAAGAAGCAGCTGGAAGAGCTACAATGACTCGGTTTCATCAGACCGAGCTCATCCCCGTGGGGAGCCCGAGTGCTCTTTGTTAAAAAGAAAGATGGAAGCATAAGAATGTGCGTGGATTACCGAGCACTAAATGAGGTCACCATTAAGAACAAGTACCCTCTCCCTAGGATAGACGACCTCTTTGACCAACTAAGAGGAGCCAGGTATTTTTCAAAAATCGACTTGAGATCAGGATACCATCAGCTGAAAATCAAAAAGGAAGACATCCCAAAGACAGCCTTTGTTACCCGCTACGGACAATTTGAGTTCACAGTAGTGTCCTTTGGACTCACCAATGCACCTGCATATTTCATGAATCTCATGAACAAGGTATTCATGGAGGAGTTGGATAAGTTTGTCGTAGTCTTCGTTGACGACATACTCATCTACTCCAAAACCGCCCAAGAGCATGAACAACACCTACGAGTGGCCTTGGAAAGGTTGAGAGCACACAAGCTCTATGCCAAATTCAGCAAGTGTGAATTTTGGCTTAAACAAGTAGATTTTCTGGGTCACATTTTGACCGCAGAAGGGATAGCAGTGGATCCTGGAAAAGTCGAAGCTGTTTCCAATTGGCGGCAGCCGACCAACGTGAGTGAGATTAGGAGCTTTTTGGGCTTAGCCGGCTATTACCGAAGGTTTATCGAAGGATTTTCCAAGTTAGCCCGTCCCCTGACAGGGTTGCTCAAAAAGGAGAAGAAATTTGCTTGGACAGAGTCTTGTGAGAAGAGCTTCCAAGAGTTGAAGCGTAGACTGACAACTGCTCCAGTCCTAACCCTACTGGACATCCACCGGGATTTCGTCATTTATTGTGATGCATCCCGACAGGGATTGCCATGTGTGCTCATGCAAGATGGAAAGGTAGTGGCATACGCTTCCCGACAGCTTAAGTCCCATGAACTGAACTATCCAACCCATGATTTGGAGCTTGCAGCCGTAGTGCATGCCCTAAAAATTTGGAGGCACTATTTAATCAGAAATAAGTGAGAAATATACACGGATCACAAGAGCCTGAAGTATATTTTCACCCAACCGGATCTGAACCTAAGACAGAGAAGATGGTTGGAATTGGATAAGGATTATAATATAGAAATCCATTACCACCCTGGCAAAGCCAATGTTGTGGCGGACGCTTTAAGCCGAAAATCTTATGGGCCCAAGAATGACCACCTACAAGCAGAGATGGCACGGCTGAACGTGCACATTGTTTCCCGAGATTCCAGACAGAAATTGAGCGTTCAACCCACCCTGGGAGATGAGATCAGAAGAGCCCAGAGTTCAGATAATGACTTAGTGAAAATTCGCCGGCACGCCGGAGAAAACAAAGCACCGGACTTCCGAGTTGACGACAAGGGAACCTTGTGGTATAAGCAGAGGATTTGTGTACCCCGTGATGGAGATTTTCGACAGAAAATCATGGATGAGGCCCATAACACGCCGTATTCCATCCACCCGGGATCCACCAAGATGTATCTGGATTTAAAGCAGAAATATTGGTGGAATGGAATGAAAGCAGATATTGCCAAGTTCGTCGCTCACTGTGATACTTGCCAAAGAATTAAAGCCGAACACCAGAAACCAGCAGGATTACTGCAACCCTTGCCCATCCCGGTCTGGAAATGGGACGAGATAGGAATGGACTTCGTGGTTGGTCTACCCAGGACAAAGAAAGGACATGACTCCATATGGGTAATAGTGGACCGACTCACCAAAGTCGCTCACTTCCTACCCGTACGGACCAATTATGGTGGAGAGAAGCTAGCCAAGCTTTATGTAGAAAATATAGTGAAGCTACACGGAGTTCCTAGCAGGATCGTTTCAGATCGAGGAACCCAGTTCACCTCTCGGTTCTTGAAAAGCCTACACAAAGCCATGGGCACCAAGTTGGATTTTAGCTCCGCCTATCATCCACAGACCGATGGTCAAACCGAAAGGGTAAATCAAATTATGGAAGATATGTTGAGAGCATGTGTCCTGACATATGGAAAAGACTGGGAACAAAGACTACCCTACGCGGAGTTCTCGTACAACAATGGTTACCAGGCAAGCTTAGGCATGTCGCCTTTCGAAGCCCTCTATGGAAGGAAGTACAGAACCCCACTGATGTGGTCGGAAGTAGGAGAGCGTACCCTAGTGGGACCCTCGCTCATAAAAGAAGTCGAAGAAAAAGTGGCCGAGATCAGAGAGAAGTTGAAAGCTGACCAGTCCCGGCAGAAAAGCTACGCAGACAAGAGAAGACGAGAGCTAAGCTTTAACCCTGGAGACTTTGTTTATCTCAAGGTCTCACCCATTCGGGGAACTCGCAGATTTCAAGTTCATGAAAAATTGGCACCTCGCTATATCGGGCCGTACCAAGTGCTGAAGAAAATTGGCAAGGTAGCCTACTGACTAGAATTGCCCGAAGCAATGTCAGACATACACCCGATATTCCATGTCTCACAACTGAGGAAATGCTTGAGAGTACCCGAAACCGAGCCTGTGCCTGTAGAGACACTAGATCTACAGCCAGATCTGCGGTACCAGGAAGTGCCAGTTAAAATTTTGGACACCGTCACGAAAAGGACGAGAAATTCCGAAGTACGGATCTGCAGAGTACAGTGGAGTAGACATGGAGTGGAAGAAGCTACGTGGGAACGTGAAGATGCTCTGAAGAAAGAGTTTCCCCATCTCTTTATGAGCCAGTCGAATCTCGAGGACGATATTCCTTTTAAGTGGGGTAGGTTTGTAACGCTTGCGTTTTTACATTAGTTAAATCACCATATAAACCACTCGCTAAAAATCTTTTCAAAATCTTTTCCATCTTTTTGAGCTCAATTTTTGTTCATCCATAATCCATTCCAAAATCTCTCTTAAATTGGTTTATGTTTCCTAAATCAGTATCAACCCCTTCCCTTTAATCTTTATGTCCTCTCTAAGCCACCACCATCAATTCACTAATCCTCACTCATGTGCACAAGTTTACACCACCCTTCTGCCAACTCCCAGCAGCATGCATGTAGTATTACTCATTTGCATATGCAAGGCAAAACAGTGCTAGCAGACAACTGCAGTAGTGCAACACGCCTTGATGGCACACACGACGCTGTGCAAAAGCCGGAGCTTCGCTCACAAGCCTTGCACGCCAGCGTCCCCTGCCAGCAGCACCACGCACGCGCAGGTTCAGCAGCGCCCCGCTGAGCCCGTCGTTCCATCACATCACCCTGCACCGCACCACCATCATCGCAAAGCCAGCGCTCGCTCGCTGCCGCAGCACCCTCACCCGCTGTGCTGTCTACCTCCCCGCGCACTCGTCCGCGCCACGACGCCACGCGTAACGCGAGTCTGTGCTGGCTGCCGCCGCCTCGACGCGCCGCTCGCCGCTACGTCGCCTCGCCGTGTCCGGCCGTCTGCTCCACGCCGCATCGCTCCACCCGCACCCCGCCAAACAAAAGCGTTGCACAGCCGCGCCGCCCGTCGTCAAGTCGCTGTGCCGCTTCCACCGCACGCGCTGCCGCGCCGACCTCCCCAATCACGACACGACACTCGCCATTAATGGCGAGCTCCCTGTGCTGCCCATGAGGCCACCCGCCGGTCGCCTACCTCCCCTTGTCGCCGGCCTATAAAAGGCGTGGTTGAGGAGCCCTCCATCGCCACCCCAAGCTCGCCGAGCAGCCAGCTCCCCCTCTGCCAGCTTCTTTCTCCCTCTCTCTAGTTCCTCTCTGCTTCGCGAACAGAGCTCCGGTCACCGATCGATCTCCTCCCTGGAACTGTCCCCCGCTGAGGTAAGCAGCAGCTCAGCATCACCACACCACCCTCCACCTTCCCCAAGCTTCTCCCCTTCTTCTCCGTGCCGGCATCGAGCTCCAGTGCCGCAACAACGTCCGCCCATGGCTGACCCCCTTCCGCTCTTTTTCCCATGACGAGGACCACCAAAACAGAACCCCCTCACCCTCCTCTCCCTCGCAGTGCCCTCAGATTTAAAAATGGTGGCCCGAAGATTGATTCCGGCCGAGCTCCGGTGAAGCCCCTCCGCACGCACGCTGACGGCGCTAACAGATGCGGCTGCCCCTTCCATCTCTCTGTCCTCGCTCCTTTCCCTGGTCCGTACATCAGCCTTTTGGTTTTGAAATTCTATTTTCGGAATTAATTAACCAACAAATCTCCTACATGCAATATCTCACTCATTTCAACTCCGATTCACTTGATTCTTTCTCCTAAATTCATCTAAAAACATAAGCTATACTCTCCAACTGTCCTTGTCCCCATTTGAGCTCAATGACAAAAACTTTTGTTTTTCTTTTATTTATTGGTGTGCTTGATTATGTGTACCGTAGACCACGCTGTGAATGAGGAAGGACTCGAGGAGGAGCCGTGCTACGAGCAGGAGCCCGAAGGCCACTACCCCGAGCAGGAACTCCCGGAAGGCTGTGAGAACGGCAAGTTCAATCTTACCCTTTGATGCATATTTATCCCAGTTTTATAAATGCAACCCACTGGCGTGTTTTATAAAACTTGCATGTTTGTTGCTAAACCATTTTGTGTGAGCTGTTCCTTGATTACTACAAATATTCTTTGATAACCTAGATTAATTTCCGAATATTTTAGTTTGGGAATTAATCACGGTTAAAATGCCGCTTAGGACAAAGTTACCTTTTGTAAATAAATACTATCCATTAAATATCTAGTAAAATATGAGGATGATGCGTTTAAAAGAAATGGGTTTAAATGATAATAATTAGGGGATACGCCGGATGATGTTTCCTGTGTGAAATACCAAGGTGGGCTCGTGCCTGTGTGGCTGAGCATGGTGGGAGAAGTCCGACTTGTCATTAGAAGGATGAGTTGATGTGTCATCTTGCCTAACCCAAATATCAGTACCTCCACTCGACCGTTGTATGTGGCAACGGCTTGGCATAAATCCCACTAGTTGAACTGGTAGTTATCGGGTGTGCTGGTGAGCAACAAAGGACCATGGAGACGGGTATAGGATCTTGGTGGGTTATACCATGGGTAAAACCTCGTGGGTAGGTTGCTGACCCCCTGGTTGCTTCTGTGGTGACTTTCCAGTTTAGTTATGGTGGGTAATGGCCTCGATAGGATCTGCGCTGACACTAAGGTGTTCATGTTGTGGTATCCTACTTGTGGTTGTGTACACCTCTGCAGAGTTGAAACCTATCCGGATAGCCGTGTCCACGATATTGGACGAGTTACGACATGGTCACTTTACAAGTCCTTTAAATTGGTTTGGTTTTGGTAGTAAGCATTGTCTACTGGTGAAAGTTTTTTCGGGAAGTGTTGGTAGTGCCTACGACGGACGAGGAGTCTGGTAGCACTGGGTGGTGTCTTATAATCTACTTTATTTACAATGATTTCAATCACTAGACTGTTCTACAGAGCTTTTATTAAATGAACCCTTGCATGAGGCATTTCCGCAAATAAACCAATAGCATGTCCTTGATTATAACCCTTGCATGCTTCTGTTCTAACCCCTCCGTGGGTTTTGTTGGACTTGCTGAGTACGTAAGTACTCACCCTTGTTTGTTTTTCAGAAGAGGATCCAGACTTCGTTCCCGAAGACGTCGAGTAGGAGTTACGTTCTGCACCCAATCTTGCCTGTGTGTTAGGGACGCCCGCTTGAAGAACCGCATGGCGCAGCTCTCTGATGATGCCCTAATTAGTTGTACCGTTTGGTTTCTAGTTTTTATCCTCGCGCTAGTGGCGCGTCTGTGCCCGCTACCACGTAGATTTATTCGGTAATGGACCATCTGTTGTAATAAATGTGAATCAGCCTCCTGGGACTGATGTTTGTATCACATTTAATTCTTCTCATTTGAGGGGACGCTTCAAAACGTCGCTCCCGGCAAAGAGTGTGCTGCTCCTCCCACTCAGGGCTGACCCACTTGTCCACTATCACCTCCCAACACCGGGGATGCATGGCGCACCACCACGAAATCGCCTACAAGACATAAAGTGTACGACATATAACAAGATTGAATTCAAGATTGTATCGACATATAACAAGATTTAATTCAAAGTACTTAAAATATAATCGATTTTCATACCGCCATGTATAGCTCCCGGGTCAACCTCATTTGTCTTGCGGGATGTTTCTTCACGGAGATTTTGAGTGTAGCATAATAATCAATGATGACCTGGATGCGCGACTCGTAGTGCAAGTCCTTCACGAGCTTCACACAGGCTGTATGTGCCACAACAGCCGCCCTCGCCTCCTCTCCCGGGGCGCATGTGTAAAAGTCCTGCATATATACGCGATGTATCCAGTGATTATTTGTAGATTGTTCAATCAATGTGATGTGTTGAGCAATGTAGTGCAACGAATACTTACCCACAGCTCGACCTTTACCCGCTCAGCCTTATTGGCGAACCTCCTACCTTCCCGATCCTCCGCATCGGGAGCGGCGACGTTGTGGTCAAAGGTGTAGGCTGGCTCCTCCCTGCCACCAATCTGAATCAGAACCGAAAACAACTCCCTGCATAGAAGACCCAGGATGCCGTTGACTTTGCAGTCGTGTGCAGTGCCCGGGGTGACAACCACCCAACTCCTGGCCAAGTGATTAAGATAAATTGTTAGTTCATATTGTGATTTCCAACATATGAAATGAATAAGGTACTTATAACATCTTTAATTACTTACCTTTTGCCAATAGGTGCAACTACAGGGCGATGCTCCATGGGTATCGGTCGCTTCGGGAGTTGTGAGGGACCTCGCTGCCAAAGGGCCGACAGCTCAGAGGAGGTGGACCCCTCTGCTGCCTCCCCGTCCTCGGCCCTGTGCTCCTCGGCCCCGTGCTCCTCGGCCCCGTGCTGCTCGTCCTCGCGCTCGTCTTCCTCCGCGGCCCGTCGGTCCTCCGCCGAAGGAACAAACTCCTCTTCGGACGAAGATGACGAAGGTACATGGGTCCGCTGTCGGCTATTGCCTCGCCCCCCCTCGGCCCTTCTTTCGCCCCCTGCCCTGGCCACCAGACGACTCAGCTGCATCGGACCCTCCGTCTTTGAGCCTGCGGTAGAGCGACATGACGTTCCTCATTGCACCGCCCCCACCCACCATCTTGGTTAAATCACCTACAATCAACAAAAACATACATTTATTAGAAAGAGATGTAATATATAAAAAAATATGAAGCAACATAAATTATTAGAAAGAGATGTAATATATAAAAAATATGAACCAACATAAATTATTAGAAAGAGATGTAATATATAAAAAATATGAACCAACACAATATATACAAAAGCTCGTACATTTATTAGAAATAATCATCTGGATCAGGATTATCTGGATCAACAGCCGCATCATCACTATCGTACATTTCGAGATGTTCATGCTCATCCTCCAAAGGAGGAGGAATGTCGTCGTCCCTGTCATTGCCTAATTGTAATCGCTCTAGTAACTCCAAGTCCTTGGCATTCTTAACCACATCTCCAGTGTCCTCGTCAACAAACTTTTCTGAGTCTAAATCCATTCCGACCGCTTGGGTTAAGTCTATCTCAAAAGAGCCTTCTAGCCCATTTTCTTGGAAGAACTCTCCATCATAGGTGTTTGGATCTATGTTATAATATTCATTGTTTGGGACTGGTAGTTTACCGTGAGGCGACACTTTGTATACAACATCCCAACCCTCAAGACTTTTGTCCTTTTTGCACAGGTATGACAAATAATAAACTTGGGTGGTCTGTTGAGCCACAATATAGACATCGTATCCGGGTAAGACAGATGACTGTCTAATTTCGACTAGCCCAGATTAGGGGTTTGTCTCACCACGGAGGGATCAAACAAATGAAATTTGAAGATAACAGGATTAAGAGGTTTGATTCCACCAAAATTAAGCTCGTATATTTCTTCAAGTCTCCCATAGTAATCGACCCCATCAAGGCCTGGAGTATAGACTCCGGTATTTGTGGTCCTTCGATTAGGCATCATCTGCTCATGACTTGTTGTGCGAAAACGATAACCATTCACGTCATATGCGGTAAAAGAGCTGACTTTGTATGCACAACCATCGGCAACCTGTCTCAACTCGGCACTCATAGACCCATCGGATTGACCCTTCCGTTTGAACCAAGAAATGAAATCAGGGTTGAAATTTCCCGCGCCCTGTCTAAGAAGGTTATCAACTTCATGCGGGGTAGGATCCCTCCTATTACGCCAGAACCGCTGAAGAAATTCCCTGTATGAATGAGAAACAAGAGTGTTGGTTGCAGAATAGTGACTAGGTACTCGAGAACAAGTTTGTTGTGAACTTACCGCATGTACGGCTCAACTTTGGATAGGTTGGTGAGCACATATAGCATGACAGCCCGCCACTCTGTATTTGTCGAGTTTTTGTTGGTGCCTTCACTTGCACTTCCTAGTTGCCCTCGGAAAAGGCTGAGGTTCGATTCAACTTCACCAACATTGTAACGAGGCGGTGGATTGTGCACGCTAGGAAGATTGTCAGCATAGTATTTTGTTGTAAAGTTTGACACCTCCTCTAGAATGTATGCCTCTACAATAGAAGCTTCAATTTTGCATTTATTTTTGCATTTAGTTCGAAGAACCTTTTGACATCTCTCAATTGGATAGCACCAACGGTTCTGCATAGGCCCCCCATTCGTGCCTCATATGGAAGGTGCAAAATCATATGCTGCATCGGGTTGAAAAACCCGATGGAAATATCTTCTCCAACTTGCATAGCAACAGGGTGCAAGCTTTTCCATTTCTGCAATCACAGTCTTGGATACCTCATTAGCACAAAGCTGACGGAAGAAATTGCTCAACTCTACCAACACTAGCCAGATATGCTCGGGGACATATCCTCGAACCATGACCGGAAGAAGCTGCTCAAGCCATATGTGGTAGTCATGACTCTTGAGCCCGTTGATTCGCAGAGTAGATAAGTTCACCCCCCTCTTCAAATTCGCTGCGTAACCATCAGGGAACTTTAACTTTTCGAACCAACGTAGAACTTCCTTCCTTTGGTCCCTCGTGAGGACGAAATCAGCCTTAGGTTTTTTCCATGTTTTGCCATCCCTGGGAGGCGGTATCTCTAGCTTCGGTCGATTGCATATCCGCTTCTGATCCACTCTAGCCTTGACATTGTCTTTGGTTTTATGAGGAATTTCCATGATTGTACCCCAAAGTGCCTTGGCAAGATTTTTTTCGGTGTGCATTACATCAATGTTGTGTGGAAGCAAGAGATCTTGCATGTACGGGAGCTTCCACAAGCCCAACTTATGAGTCCAGGCATGTTGCTCACGATATCCCACAAAAGCACCATCCTCCCTGACCTCAAGAGCATCTAACTGTGCACAAACCTCTGCACCTGTCATCAGCTCTGGTGCAGGGTCTTCAACCCTGACACCCTTCGTGAAGTTCTTGATATCTCATCTAAATGAGTGGTCAAGAGGGAGAAATTGACGATGTTTGTCGAAGCATGAATATTTTCCACCCTTCGTCAACCAGATATACTTCAGATATGCCTTACATATTGGACATGGGAACTTCCCGTGAACACACCAGCCGCAGAACATCCCATACGCCGGCATGTCGTGCAGGGAGTACTGGTAAAAGACATGCATTTTGAAGTTTGTTTTTGTAGCTCGGTCGTATGTCCATACACCTTCCTTCTAAGCACGGTCCAAATCATCAATGAGAGGCTCCATATACACACTCATCTTTTTCCCCAGGTAATTTGGAATAATTAACGACAAAAATATGTTCTGCCGTTGAAAGAGGACGCCGGGGGGGGGGGGGGGGGAGATTGAGAAGGATCACGAACATGGGCCAACAAGAGTATGGGGGCAGCCGTCATTCCATAAGGATTGAACCCATCTGTTGCCAACGCAACACGTACATTCTGAGCCTCTAGAGCCATGTCACGATGAATCTCATCAAAGTGTTTCCATGCTTCAACATCGGATGGATGTACGAGCTTATCAGGATTGTATCGACGTCCACTCTTGTGCCATGTCATCTGTTTCGCGGAGTCCTCGGTCATGTAAAGCCATTGGATCCTCGGTATAGGTGGAAGGTACAGTAGGATATTCACGGGGATTGTACTTTGGTTGTTTTTCCCATCACCACCGACTACCTCCACGAATCTAGACGCCTCGCACTTTGGACAGTGCTTTGCTTCCGCATATTCTTTCCTAAATAAGATGCAGCCATTCGGACAGGCATGTATCTTCTGATATGGCATCTTAGGTGCATTAAGAAGTTTTTGTGCCATGTACATGTTCTTTGGCAGAATGTGACCTTCTAGAAGCAGGCCGCCAAAAACTGTCAGGATGACATCAAAGGCGTCTCGACCCAAGCTAAACCGCGACTTGACGGCCAACAGACGTGCAACGGCATCCAATTGAGAAACCTTAGTATGCGAGTGAAGGGGTTGTTGTGCCGCTGACAACATGTCATAGTAAGCCTTTGCAATGACCTCCCGCTCCTCCTCCCTAGGTCCATCGTTGAAGTGTGCTTCACCATAGTCATCTAACATGTCCCCTACCCCGGCATCATCGTCAAAAGCATGGATGCGCTGCCTCACGACCTCGTCTCTCACACGATCTACAGCCTCACCATGACACGTCCATCGGGTATAGTTCTCCGTAAATCCATTCCTGACGAGATGTTTACCCATGACCTCTTGTGTTTGGCGCTTACGGTTCTCACAAACCGCACATGGACAGAAAGTGGAAGGCGCCCCTTTCGCATTGGCAAAAGCTTGCTTCAAGAACGCATCAGTCTTGACAATCCATTCATCTGTACACTCACCTTTACTTGAGTGGCCAGTGTACATCCACTCACGGTCATCCATCCCTTTACATATCACGGGTAATAAATTATAATAATGAAATGCATCTACCGGATGCCTATATGTCTAATAGGTCAAGATAGGTCCTAATTCCACCCGAGAATGTGTAGACGGGTTAGTTTCCATGCTCTACTCGTATCCGAGACAGAATTTCGGCAGCACCTCCCCGTTGTTCTCCAAATACACGTCCAATTACGGAGATTGTGTATTCGGAGAACAACAGGGAGATGATGCCGAAACTCAGCCTCGGATACAAGTAGAGCATGGAAACTACCCATCTACACATCCTCGAGCTGTCCAAAAAATGTGGAAATTCAAAACAGATACGGTTAGACATATGCAAAGATTCGGATATTCACAACCGTATCTCTTTCGAACGGGAGACGCCTAACTAGGTTACGTGAACTACGAACATGATATGAAAAGATCTTTAACGTGCTCACCTACGGGCTCAACGACGGGCGAGTCGGGGACGCTCGTGTCGGTGCAGGCGGCGGAGAATGGCGTGCGGCAGATCTACAAGCCGAAGACGATGCTACACTCTCCCTGAAATAAAAACAAAATTTTGTCAAATAAAAATTTTGGCAGCACCTCCCTTGCACGGGGAGATTACTGAAACCCCATCCTGCAAAAACAACGGCACAAAGGCCGACAACCACATGCATTGTCCAAATTTTTGACCAAGATTGAAAATATGCTACCATTCCTTGATAAATCAAAATTCAATCATCCATTCATATATATATATATATATATAAGAAAAATCCTTTCTACATGCGCATGTAGCTACCTTCACCTGTGTATCTCACGTTAGAAGACGTGTTTGACCCAACGAAGAGTATGTACATGTAGTATATGATGATACTAGACTGTCTGGATGGTATGTAGGTTGAGTATGTAAGCATACTTTGAGCACGTGGACATACTAATTTCTATATACTAGTATAATGCTATAATCATAATAAATTTTAAAAATATGGTTGCTTCTGAATTTTTTCGTGCAATTCACTTTGGAGTATCTTAGAATTAGTATACGAACATACTCAAACTGATACATGAGTATGTGAACATACACACAATAGTATATTGATGGTGATGGTAGCTACAAGCGCTTGTAGATAAAACTCGTCTTATATATATATGGGGGGTGAATAGTCCTTTCTAAAATTTAACTCGTCGGCTAACCGAAACAAATGCAGAATTAAAACTATCGGTCTAGCCAAGACTTCACCCCTCTATCTAATTTCAATAGCACCTTATAAAAGATCCTAAACAAGCGACTAAGGTACCGGGCTAGCACAAGCTCACCTAAATAATTCTAGGAGCAAGGTCACACAAACCTATGCCACTACTACTTCACACACCGGGGAGCTCCTACACAACTAGTAAGCAAAAGCACAAAGCCCCTAAGCCCACTAGCAATGCTCAATGGACAACACTACACAAGTATAATCCAAAGGCTCAATTTACTTAGCTACACAAACTAAGCAAAGAGACTAATTAAGCTACACAAGCTAATTAGTCACAAGATCACTGCTTCATGCTACACAAGCAAGAAGACAACTAGCAAGCTACACAAGCCAACTAATTATGAGAGCAACCTCACAAGCACAAGATATATATATATATATATATATATATATATATATATATATAAGGAAGTAAATACAATGCTTGTGATCAAGAAATGCAAACCACTGAGAAGAGTAGACAATGTTGACACGGTGATTTTTATCCCGAGGTTCACTTGTTTGCCACCAAGCTAATCCTCGTTGTGTCGACCAACACCTCGATGGTTCTTGGGCAAAGCTCTCAAGCCGCTGGACACTCTGGGCACTCCAAGACACTACTCGCAAGTGAGGTAACTCAATGACACGCTCCACTAGAGTTGCTCTTCGCGATCCCCATGGGGTGAGCACAATCCCCCTCACAAATCCTTCTCCGGAGCACCGCACAATCTCCTTGCATGCTTCAACGGAGCCTCAATCCACCAAGCCGTCTAGGAGGTGGCAACCTCCAAGAGTAACAATCAACCGACTTGAAACACGAACACCTAGTGCCACTTGATGCTATCTCTCAAAGCAATGCACTAGACTCGCACTCACTCGCAATGGATTCGCAATCTTGCATGAACAAGTGAGTTAGTGGACTCCCAAGGCAAGCACTACCATGGGAAACACATTCCCAAGGTGCTCAACACCTCCCAAGGCCCGGGCACCCTTCTATTTATAGAGGGGAGGGGAAAACTAGTCGTTACACACTTTTCCCGAGCTCTAACGGCTACCTCGGACTGTCCGAGGTCCATTCTCGGACTGTCCATCATTCAAAAAACTAGCCGTTGAGATCCAAACGGTCAAAAACTCGTCATCCGCGAACCATTCGACCTCGTCCGCGGACTGTCCGACCCCCTGGATCATCGAGAAACGTCTCAGTGTAAAACTGGGCGAATTTACGGACTGTCCGACCCATTCCCACGGACTGCCCGACCTATTTCCACGGACTGTCCGACCTATTTCCGCAGATTGTCCGCCAACCAGATCGCAGACGGTCCGCCACTCTATTTTCAGCACAGCCGGCACTCGATAAAACGCCTATAACTTTTAGCTCCGATGTCCAAATTAGGTGATCTTAAACTCTATGGAAAGCTCATTCAGAAGGCTATCCAACCCACCTGAACTCTCGACCCAAAACACGTTGGATCAAATCAGAATTGCAAACCAAGATCACACTAAGTCATAACCATCATCCAAACTTTAACCCCTTTGCAAATGTGCCAACTACGTAAGTGTACCACCTTATGTGTGAGTGAGTTAGCATTTTTACAAACATTTCTCAAAGGGTTTTTCACTCTCTTTACCATGCCACTCGATCTTAGCAACATCACAATGTTAGATTGCTCAAGAGATCGACAGAGTGGGTCCTCTCATAGTGCACAATCCACGGACTGTCCGATCCAAGCCACGGACAGTCCGAGGGACGATCGGACACGTCCGAATGGAATTTCCTATGAAATCTATTTTCTTTTTCAACTCACAAGCCATGGACTGTCTGAGCCCTGACCACAGACAGTCCAACCCTTCTGTCAGAACAGAGTTCCTTAGGACTTTCAACAACACCCTTTCACAACGTTAGTCGCCACTCATCTAAATGCAAACCATGCAAGTTATTGATCAAAGTGGCACTAGATGACCGAAATGCAAACAAGTTTGCCCCTCTTGATAGTACGACCATCTATCCTAAACCCGGTCATAAACTTCTCTACTCACCTATGACCGGTTAAATGAAATGCCTATTGGTTATACCTTTGCATTGCGTATTCCATTCCATCTTCTCCAATGTTGATGCAACACATGCACAAAAATCATCACAAATGATATGATCCACTTCATATCACCATGCGATGTATTGGTTCATCGATCTTGACTTCACCTGCTCTTCACCATTGCATCGGTCCATCGGCGCCAAGTCATTGCTCAAGCATCCCGCCACGCGGTCTAGCGCTTAGCCTCTGACTTGCCCTTCATACTTGCAACCGGTCCATCAAAACAAGTCTTGTCTTGATCTTCTCCTCTCAGTCACATGACTCCATGTCATGTCTCATATGCAATGAGCTCCTTCATCACATAATTATTCATGTGGACTAATCACCTGTGTATTTCACTTAAACACATATTAGTCCACCTAAGTTGTCACTCAATTACCAAAACCAAACAAGGACCTTCACGGACCTGCTGGAGGACGACGTCGGTGGGAAGACGGGAGGGCGTTGGGCTCGTCGGGGCTGGAGGGCGACCGGTGCGGAGGCCGGCGTTGGCGTCGGGCTCGTCGGGGCCGTCGGGCGGAGGCCGGCCGGGGCGGGGCGGCGGTGCCGGGGAGACGTCGGGGTCGTCGGGGCTGGAGGCCGGCCGGGGGCGTGCGGGGGCGCGCCGGTGGGGCGACGCGGCGCCGGCGGCAGCGCACGGGCGGGTGCGGCGGCAGCGGGCGGGGCGGGGGCGCGCGGGCGCTGCGGGGGCGGCGAGCGGGGCGGGGGCGCGCGGGCACTGCGGGGGCGGCGGTGGCGGCAGCGGCCGGGGCAGGGGCGCGCGGGCGTTGCGGGGGCGGCGGCGGCGGCAGCAGGCGGGGCGGGGCGGCGGCGGCGGCGTGTGTGCGTGTGTGCAAGGCCTGAGTAAAGTTTGGATACTCATCAACATTGGCAGAGCTGCATCATCAATCACGTTGCAACTCGGAATGTCGCTAAACTTTCAGCACAACTCTCAACTTCGAGTGCTCTTGTAAAAATCAAGGCAATTTTCACTTTTTAATACTGCTCGCTCTTGTAAGAACTTAAAGAGTTGTATGTCAATCAACAATGCAACACAAAGTGATAAGTTTCACGATGTAATAAGTTTTATTTATGTCTTTTTCGAGTCTGGCAATAATTTAATGACACTTGCCACATCAAGGAATTACTGTTCTTCATATTAATTACTAGTAGAGTGCACGCGCGACACGCGCGTGTATTAGACAAATATAGTAAATAAAAATTTTGCTTCTTTAATTTGGGGATGAGTTTAAGCCATTTTTTGATAAATTAACCGGTAACTTGGTAAAGAGTAAACAGAGGTCGATTTAAGCTTACTATGTAACCAGTAACTTCGATAAAACTAATCGATCTACCATAGTTTCGTGGCGGAGCTGTATGCCATGTTCCCATCACTGTCGAGGATGGCCGCCCTATACGTCGTCGAGGCACGCTCCCACAATTTTATAATAAAAACGTGTGAGCTTTTAGATTTCTGATTAAAAAAATGTATACGAATTGTGCTCTACTTATCAAAATGGTATGGTGTCATCTAAAAAGAAGACAACATACTACATTTCATCCACCTCAAAGGATCCACTCATGTAAACGCCGCACGTCAAAGTTATATTCTGTTTTCAAACAATTTCCATAACAGCTCACGAAATTGTGACCGCAACCTTTCTATAATATAAATTAAATATATTGAAGTATTGTATCTTTTGATTTGGACAAGTCTTTCCAGAAAAATATATGCTTTTCAGTATAATATCGGAACTTTTTCTCTTTCCCTATTAATGCTTGCATTCTTCCTTTATATTCCAACATGAGAGATAGAAATGTTAGCTACATTCAGTTGTTTAGAGAATTCTTGTTAAAGTGATAAGAGAGAACATATTATGAAATTGCGGTTTCATTTTTCTACAATTATCCGTTGATTAATAGGGTTAGCCAAAGCCGAAATCAAATGGTCAGGATCATGAAAGAATATGTATTTTTTAACAAGCCATTACACACTGAGTTTTTATTCGGACCTTTTTGCTAGAATAGCAGGAAATATGGTATGGAAAAAGAATAGTACGAAATATACTACTTTCTCTTAACCTACACATGCTGAAAATTGGCCATTATAAAACAAAATTGAAATAATAAAGAATATGCATCACATGTAACAGGAAGTGGAGTCCGTGAAGCTACTGTAAGAGAGCTGGGGTTTGTTTATTTGTTACTGCATGAAGGAGCTGTTATGCACGTCTGTGTGTTACTACACTGCTTCACCCATTGAGAGGCCAACTATAGTGCCTCGTTTTAGTTTGTTTTCTTTTTCCCCTTTTCACCTTCCATGTTTCAATTCTTGAGAGATTCTTGCTTCAGCTGCCTGTCATCCTTCAGTGCCGGTAATCACTACACGGCTCTCTTACCATGTCTTTACACTTTACGCGGCCCTCTTACCATGTCTTTACACGTAAAGCGGCCCTCTTACCATGTCTTTACACTTTACGCCGGTGGCGCTGCTGCTGCGTTGCACGCTCACCGCGGACACGCAGGGCGCGACGCTCCTGGCGTGGAAGTGCATGCTGCGCGGCGGCGGCGCTGACGCGGCGCTCGGCGACTGGTGCGACTCCGATGCATCGTTGTGCCGATGGACAGGCGTGTTGTGTAACGCCGACGCCGCCGGCCGCGTCACGGAGCTCAGCTTCCAGTTCGTCGACCTGCACGCATAATATTATCGTAATATTTGCGCTAGAGCTTGGCAAGCTCGGGAACCTCAAGAACATGCTGCTGTGGCAGAACAACCTCGTTGATGTCATCCCGCCGGAGCTCGGGGCGTGCTTGGCGCTCGGCGTGCTGGACCTCTCCATAAACGGCCTCACCGGCCACATCCCGGCGGCGCGGGGATCCTCACGTCGCTGTCCGCGTTTGTCACGGCTCTAGGCGGATTGCCACCTGAATGCGTCCGTGCTCGTCGCAACCTGGGCGTCGCCGTGGACAGGAAGCAGGGCTACTTGGGGCTCCTCGTGCTGATGGCTAATGCACAAGACGGAAATCTTTGAGGAGATCATGACCGAGCGGGACACTAATCTGTGATGGTCAACTCAAGTGCTCTGTTCAGCAGTAATACAAAAGCATTGGAAAATGCTCATCTAATTCATGAAATTCATATACTACTGAAGACCGAGTAGCTGTCTGCTAGTTTGAAATGTGAAAGATTCAAGAGTTGAGTAACTATTGATGAAGAAATTCCTTGGCCACCACTACCAGGCTCGGATATTGTGCAGTTTGTCTTTGTGGCGAGCAGTAAAGCCAATTTTGGTGCAGTTCGCGAAATGATTCCCTTTGCTTACCCAAACATTTTGGCATCATCGGTGGATTCAGCTAGGAGTAAATTTGAAGAAAAAAGGTTTATTTTTTACGTTGTTTTCTGTTGAAACAAAAAAGATTACGTGGATGAAATATAAATTTGGAAGGAAACAAAACATATATGTGGAGGAATCAATTTTCCATATGGAAGTATTATGATATGGGGACTATTTGGTTGGTGGGTACGTCAGGTGGGTAAAGAGATTCTACGGTGAGAAAAGTAATGCCTAAAACAGTAAAAACTCTCTAGAAACATCGTTTTGTGAAAACTTTCCACGTCGTTTCCACCGTTGGACCTGACATGTGGGTCCTCTGTGAGGGGTGGTAGGATTTTTTTGGGTGAGAAGCGTTTTCAATTCTACTGGATTCTTATAGTATAAATAATATAGATAGATTACAGTAGTTTCACGGGAGTTGCGTAGAGTTTTGCCATTCCTAAAGGTGAACAGTATCATGGGCTGGCGGCTGAGTCGTCTCATCGCCAGATTTTAATAAAACCTGCAGTAAAGATTCTAATGAATTTGGTGGTATCTCAAGAGAGAAACTGTTTGAGGCATTGTTTAGTTCTAAAAAGCAACTCCCAAATTTACTATGCAAAAAGAAGATTTCCCATCACATCGAAATGTCATAACATGCATGGAGTACTAAATGTAGATGAAATAAAAAACTAATTACACAGTTTTGTTGTACTCTGCGAGACGAACATTTTGAGCCTAATTAATCAATTTTTAGATAATTTTTCATAAATACAAACGAAATGCTACAGTAGCGCAATGATTACGAAGTGACATCTTACTCCCAAATTCAACCTCCCAATTCTAACCTCTAAAGAAGGCCCGAGATAAAATGACAGGACATGAATTGTACTCGTCAGAATTTGTACTTTTGTCGGACAGGACCTTAAATATTAAATATGAAATGCGTCGACGTGACCTCGTCAAGAACAAGGAATCAGATTTGTGGCCAACACGATAGAACCATGCACTGAAAGTAAAATCAGCGTAGTGCTAGTTTCGCAACAGCTTCAGATTTCAGAAGTAAACTATTTAGATGCAACAGAGGCTGTGTTTAGTTCCCAAAATTCCACCCCAAAATTCCACTATGCAAAAAGTTCCACCACATCACATTAAATCTCTCTCATCGTGCATGGAGCATTAAATATAGGTAAATAAAAAAACTAATTGTATAGTTTTGATGTACACGACGAGATGAATCTTTTGAGGCTAGTTAGGTCATGGTAGGACAACAATTATCACAAACAAACAAAAAATTGCTACAGTGGACTACAGTGACCGATGTGACTTTTCGACCACTATTTTTAGGGGATCTAACACAGCGAGTAACGAACTAAAGAGATGACAAAGAAGCAACGCATTTAAGCAATGCACTCGAGCAGAGCAAACTTTACAGCTTTTCTTTATTCCACTCCTTATACAAAAAGATATGATCTAACAAAAAATCAAAAGTATTGTCATTCAACTAAAAAAAGAAAGCTCAGGAAGGCAAGCGAAAAAGGAGGTAACAGGCCCTGGAGGGTGCAGGCCAAGCACCGGTAGAAAGGATAAACTGTGAAAAGGAACCTCTTTTACCAGTTACCACTATCAGCAACACCAGCATCCAGCAATGTGGTAAAAAACAGAAGAGGTCAAGAGGCTGAGCCAGGCAGTGCAAGATGTACATGCCCACATGACCTATCAGGCCATCACAGCAGCCAAAGGCACTGGTAGCTTGCACAAACAGTGAAAGGATCATCCACTAAACACAGTGTAGAGCAGCCAACAATACACAGAAGTTTGCAAGCATGCACCACATATGCATGCATTCCACCAGATGGAGAACTCCAACTCCAAGCAGGATAGGATCCAAACTCTCATGACCATCGCAGCAACTGAAAGAATGCAGGAGCAATTGAGCACAGCAAATTCAAAGAATGTCAGCAATAATGGCACAGGCAACTGCATCTGGGCCTGAGAGCCTGATGGGAGATGCCACTGCCTATGTTAGGGCAGAGGGCAAGGTCTAAAATTTCAACCATGGCAGTCACCTTTCCAGGTACCAAAAGCAGAAGCATAGATGAAAATTACATCAACTTCAGGTGCTACAGCAGATACAGATATGGGAAGTTAATAACTGTGATAAAACATCATTATCTAGCTCTACTCCATTAATCCAGCAATTGGTAACAGGGTGATAGCCTGATAGGTTCCTTACAGAATGAGCTGTTAAGGGTTACATTGGAGTGAGGGATCCAGTTCAGATCAGGGTGTTGTTGTAACTCAGCATCAGTTCTGTATTGTTACACAGGACCATTAAGGCTACAGGCTAACCCTAAGTTTTTACAACAGAAACAAAGCTAACACGAAGGTATGCGCCTCTGCCACGACACTGCAGTGGTGGAGGGAGCGGAAGAGAGGTCCATGCTGCTGCTCTCTTGTTCTGAAAATCTATCAGTCTAACTTCACCCATTCATACCTGCCCGGGAGAGGGCAGTCATTCACAGGATCAAAGTTGTACCTGAAGATTAAGCCATACACGTCTGTTGTTAGTTGCAATGCATCATCAAGATAAGTTCTGACGGATCAAGAGAAGTGCAAAGCTCTAATGAAGTATGAAGCAACACAACAGATTAAGCAACTGTTAAGCTGAATGTGTAAGAGGCCCATACTTGTCAATGAAAGCCTGTTGTTGCCGTCGCTCTGCGGCACTGAAGAACTCCTTGAACTCCTTTGAGATTGGGATGGTCTGCACTGGAGCTTGCACCCTGCGGTGGGAAGAGTGACTGGGTTTTGTTGTGGATCCAGGGGTGCTTATCGTCTCAGAGTTAATCAAGCTGTTGCAAGGCGTCGTCTCCCTAGTACTCCTGCAACCAACAAGATCATCATATACATGAAAACCTTAAGACAGTTCCATAGAAAGTAAGCATAACTCCCTAATTCCAACGTTGTATCTCAGGGATTCTCAACAAACAAACAAAAAGTCTAAAAACATAATAATCCAGAAATCATTAATAGGTATGCACATCAACATCATTTGTGGTCCTGCAAAATATACCATTTCTCCTTTGAACATCCAGCTCAGGTATCATAAAAGAGCTCTTTTATGGTACCTTATACCACTGACCAGTGATATATGGTATAGAGAATGGGTAATATAGTAATTTAGATATAAATATATTAACTAAGCATACTTCTTCTCGTTCTTAACGGTGACGTGCATCACCGACCTGAGACCCATCCTACTGGCGTGCCTCGACTGTCGGTCCGAGACATATGATCGAATGAAAAAATTAAAATATATCTAAATTACAGTGATGTCATTTAGATTTTTTTCAATAATACACTTATACTACTATACTACTCATTATATACTACCTATACCACTAATCAACGTTAGACTAGTATACAATTATTTTCAACTATCGAATGTTTATATACTAGTTCTTTAAATTAGTGGTAGCAGACAACCAAGCATCCAGCCAGTGGAAACAACAAAATGGTTAGGACTAGAGAACCCAACTCGCAGTCTCATGAGTAGGTAAGGCTCACTCGTGCCCGGCCTTAACTCTCGCCGAGCCTACACCGAAAGGCAGGCAAGCCGCAGCAACCGAAGCTGCACGAGGTAGGCCGGGCACCAAACAGTGGCCCAGCAAACAACCGCAGACTGACTCTGCACCTGGCTTGGCTATGCTCGGAGGGGCCATGGATGCAGCATGATTTACGGTTTTACACAAGCACACGCACTGTTCAGATCATAGCACGGCACACCTCCCCTCTCAAACTACTGTTTAGGCTGCCTTCCATGGAGGGGCCAGAGGGATTAGAGGGGCTCAGCTTTACTACTGTTCAGGATCATGGTCCTTGATGCGGCACTATCATCAGGACATAGAAAGAGCTGCAAACAGCAAAGGATTGGCCAATAAATGCGCTCTCCGATAGTATCATGACACCCCCACACCGAGACACCTCAAGCTGTGCCCTTGGCACCCCGATGGTGCACCGAGAATGACAACAGAAATGACACGGCATATTCTGCTTTCGTTCATCTCTGACATGCGAGCAAGTGCCCCCACAATGGGGTACTTGGCTGCTGATGGTGCAATGCATGCAGCTAGCGTTCAGTCATACAGATTATAGATGGGGGGCTCATCCTAGCAGAGCTAAACATGGATTATGGCCTGTTTTAGGCCCGGGAAGAGGGTCACTTGTGGAAGATAATAGGACCAAAAACACTTGCAAACAAGCCCGTGAAGTCTAGGCATCCCCTAGCTCGAGCCAAGGATCACAAACCTCTAGTACAGAGATGGGGAGGATCCCCACCCCCTTTCACCTCAAACATTTAATAGAGGTGCCAATTTGGGGCCATGGCCCAGGAAGAGGCCTTGCAAGGACATGCCATTTCCTTGCCTTCCAGAACCATGAGAGGTGACAGGCTAGTGGTGAGGGAGACCCAAGCAAGAAATGAGGCCGTGAGGGTGAAAGCGGAGAGCGCCTTTTCGGGGGTGGAAGAGAGAGATTTCTTGCGAAAAGCGAGGGCTTTTGATTGGTAAAAGATTTGAGGGGTCCCCTACTACTCGTATCCTCCCGAGCAAAAGAAACAAGGGCAGAGTGAGTCCACGGGGAAGGGGAAAGAACAAGGAGAAGGGAGGCCGCTTTTCCCTTCCACTATGGAAAAAGAGGAGGCCAGGACTAGCCAGTGGACGAAACCCCACTAAGCTAGTGGATTAAATGGGCTTTGGCACAAGGTTGAGCGCTGCAAACTCCGTGCTGCAAGGTTTCCACAGAAAATCGAAACAAACCAGAGAAAAAAAAGAAATCGGGGCTTTTTCTGGGGTGAAATTGGACGGCGGCAGGTGATTCTTGCAAGAATTTGACAGTAATTGTTTGGACGAGGCACTGGGAATTGCCCTGGGATTAAAGTATGTTTTTTTGTTTTCTGAAAACAGGGGAAGGGACACCGCCGAAATTTTAAGACAAAAGGGAGCACCGCAAGAAATTTAGCAAAAAAGCGTTCCATAACAGCAAAACATCCCCAAAAAAGCATTTTTGGAGGTTTACAAGTGTATTGGGGGAAATTCGTTTTCGCTCCAAATTTGAATCCGCACGGCCCGCGCAACACACGAAAAAAAAATCCATGACCCCAGAAAATTCAAACAAAAGCGTAGAAAATTGTTGCCACATAAACCCTAAGAGGACGGCAATCCGCCAATCCCCCAAAGAACCGAGCCAGAAACCAAGAAACGCACCAGGGAAGTGGGGGAAAAACTTACCTCTCCATGCCCTCCAACTCGAGCATGTTCTCCCCGAACGAAGCCTCTTCCTCCTGAGCGGCAGCGGCCGCGGCCGCCGCCTTCCTCCCGCCGCCCCTCCTCTCAGCCCGCACCGGCGGAGGCAGCTTCTCGAGCCTACGGCTCCTCAGCTCCAGATAGTCGCCGCCGACGCCCTCCTTCTCCTCCCCCCGAGCTTGCTGCTTTTGCATGCGCTGGAGCGCGAGTGCGCGCGCGCGGGTACGGACCCCCAGCGGCGCGGAGGCGACCTCCATGACGGCGACCTCGCCGGAGACCTTGGCCTTGCGCAGGTACTTGCCCATGGCCCGGTGGGGCTGGGCAAGCTAGGGTTTTGCGGCGGACCTCCCCGGGTGCGCCGAGCGATTTTGTGCGGCGGGGCGGCCGGGGCCAGGCCAGGTGGGGATTAAATGGTAGGCGGGGCGGAGGCGGTGTACACAGGACAGGAGGAAGCCGGGAATAATGGGAGGAGAGGAGGGAGCGGGAGGATATGAAGGCTTGTAGAGAGGGGGAAGGGAAGGGGTGGGTGTTGCTATTTAGAGACGGGGGGCTGATGTAAGAGAGAGAGAGATTGAGAGAGTTTTCAAGGTCTTTGTTGAAAATGATTTCTAGAGAGATGTTGGAGATTTTTATTTTTAGGGGGTAAGTAGATGTTTTATTCTGATTAATGCATGAATTATTTATTTTAAAATTTTATTTTAGGTGCTGCTCTAAATTGTTGCTGTGTATTTTAGGTGGTGTTCATTACATATACACACAAAAATTGAAAATATATTTGTATCGTTTCGATTTATTACAATATATTCTTTGTTATTAGAATTCATTGCTAGGATGAGGATTGCATTAAAAAATTCCGATATTTAGACATGTATTGCTTGTGGCGGCAAGTTATAATATCGCACCAAACTTCGACCCATCCTAAGTGATCGAAATTAATCAATGCTATATAATGGTACCGCTAGAGGTAACGTTAAATATGGTTTTGTTACCGCATTCATTTGAAGCCTAATCATATTCATATTCATTAGTTAATAGATAGTATAATATCTAGATATATTTATTCTAGGTTTAAAGGCAATTCAACTCAGTGTGTAGATAAGGATGAGAAAAATAGAGGATTCTTAACTTCGGTTTGTGGCATGCTAGTATTGTTTCTCTAGACTATTAATTCCTATAGTTGTTTTTACTGATTTTGAATTTTATAAGGATATGAATATATTTTCACTATGTGTTTGTATTTAGGACTATATTGTAAAATTTGCACATTGGAGTTATATGTCCACCACTTCGATGTATAGTGAGACATTTTCATTTATTTCTAATATTGTAGCGATAGTTGCCAAAACTTTGATATCTATTCGACTGTAGCCATATGAGAATGCACAATTGGGATATAGAGAAATAGTACAGTAATCAATCCTCCATATCTACATACTGGAAAACAAAAAAAATATTTAAATCGATGTGGGTTATTGAAAAAAATATTTGTATAAGGATTCATTATTCAAGATGAGGATTGTGTAAAAAAAGCTGCTATTTAGACAAGTGTTTCTTATAGAGGCAAGTTATAATACTGTGCCAAACGACCAACCGTACTGAACAATCAAAATTACTCATACTATATCAAGAGTACATCTAGAAGAGACATTAAATATTTCTTTATTACATTCATTTGATACTCTAATTTGATTTGCATCAAAATTACTCATACTATATCAAGAGTACATCTAGAAGAGACATTAAATATTTCTTTATTACATTCACTTGATACTCTAATTTGATTTGCATGAATTCGGAAATAGATGCTACAATATCTAGTGTCGGGGACAGACCCAAGGGGTCCCCTAACCATCGGGGTAATCACCCTCCAAAAAACGATCGACCACGAAAGGCCGAATCACCGGCAACCCGAAAGGGCCACCAAGGCAGCGCGGCCCGTCACAGCCTATCGCGGCCCAAGAACGGCCGTACGAGCTCGCCTGTCAAGGGGGCCCAAGCCGCGCGCCCCCGTCTCCACCCCGCTCGAGGACCGCGCACCCCCTCGAGCAGGCACAACGCAAACTCCGCCTCGCTCGAGGGCCGCGCACCCCCTCGAGCAGGCGAGCCAACTCCGCCTCGCTCGAGGGCCGTGCACCCCCTCGAGCGGGCGAGCCAACTCCGCCTCGCTCGAGGCCACCACTCTACATAACGCGGCACGCCCCGGCGCCCCGCCCGACAACGGCATTTAATGCCCGCCCCATCAGGCGGGCGCCGAAGTCAAAAGGCAATCTCTCCCCACGCCGCGCCGCTGACACCGCAGAGCTCGCTGTTTCAACTACTCCGGTCACTATGCGTCCTCACCACCACTGTGAGGACGCATGCGGCGCTGCGCGAGGCCCTGTGCGGACTTGCAGGCGTCAATCCGCACCACTATTCCACCCGCTCCCATCCTTTCCCCCCCGGCGCAGCCCTCGAATGGGCGCGAAGAACCCTCGAACGAATATACGAGCAGCAACCGAGTACGGACTCCGGTCAGGCGTGGTCCGGTGATGACGAACGCCGGGTCAAATCCACCAACTCTCGGCCATTCCCCGGCAAACCGGGCACGCCACGCACTGTGGTCGACAGCAAGCGCCATACCGGCCCCTGTGCCGCCAACTCTCGTCCTTCCCCACCTACCACGCCCTCGAATCGACCAGCGGCGGGTAGCTGGGTGCGGATTATGGCAGCGCCACCCCTCGAAATCACTCCAGGACAAGCACGGGGACGACCATGATGCCCGCGGCAGCTAGAGCTCGCCATAAATCCCCCGCCAGGGTCAAGGACGACCGCACGCCCAGCGCCACGCTCTCCAGTACACACCTCTGTAGCACGCGCTGTACTTGTACTTGTAAGCCCCTCCCCCCTTCTCTCCTTGGCCTATAAAAGGAGGGAGGGGCGAGAGAGGAGAGGGAGACGGACGCTCAACCACGCACACCGCCTCACGCGATATCGGCACTTGCCCCAATCGCACCCGTTCTCAGGGACTTGGAGACTCCTTCTCCTCTCCCGCCTTGCTTGTAGCCCCCCACTGCAAGCACTCCGGTGCAAGATAGTACAGTGCCCCGAGCGCACCCTGCTGGACGTACGACCTCACGGTCGGAACCAGGATAAACCCTTGTCTCATTGTGCTAGCTCTTGCATCAACCGTCAGGGGACGGGACACAGCGCATTCTGTTTGGCGCTGGGGATTGGCCGACCGATCCCAGCACCGACAGTGGCGCGCCAGGTAGGGGGCTGCGCTGTGATCAACCGCACCCGATCAGTTCCCTTGATGGCAGGCCACGCCAAGGCCATGCCACCACGATCCGCCACGGGGTCCCCCGGCCCGCTTCCGCGCGGGTACCGGATCACGTTTGGGAGCCTGGAGTTCGAAGCGACCGGTAAGGGCCTCGTCATGCGGCTCGCCTCCAGGACGCCCGACATGATGCCCGTTACCCCGACACCGCCAACGCCGTCCCAGCTCAGGAGACGTCAAAGACTGCTCGAGCTACAGGTTCGCGTGGAGCGACGCGTTGCCCCACGCATCGTCCTCCCTGATTAGGACGCACACCTGCTGCTCAACCCCGCTGCCACGTTACAGGGGGGCGGACCCCCACCGGCGGCTCCCGCGGAGGGAGCGCGCTGGGAAAATGTGGCCGGGCCGGCACAGCTCCCACACGGGATGAACAACGCGGCCGCAAGATACTCCGCGGCAATCAGCGCCAACCCGAACGCGCACGAGGATTCGCCGGGTCACCAGCTGGGTCCGATCCGCGACCTCAACATTTCCTCGCCCGGCGGGCCCCAGTCTGAGTCAGACGACGGGGGAAGTGTGCACGGTCAGGATCACCCAGACCTGGACTACTCCGGGCTACGCGACCGCGAAGGCCTTCTCTCCTTCCAGGCCGTCGCGGACTTCTGCCTCACCTGCTCCGACGATTCCAGCGAAGGGGAATACGACCCCACGCGGGAATGCTTCGTCCTCGACGGTGAAGTAGAGTCCGTGGGAGAGGATGAAGAAACGCGCGACGGGGCCGGACACGACGAACCGCCACCAGCGCCCGCCGAGCCAACAGGCGAAGCCGCACTCACGCAGGCACAGCTCGCGCAGGTGCAAGAGCTGGAAGCCAGGCTCCAACAGGAGCGCCAGCAGGTACAGGAGCTGCGCGCAGCTCTGGAAGCCCGGCAGCCCAAGCGCGGCGAATGCGCGCGAGCCGCCGGGCGTATCGCTCAAGCGCGCATCATGGGCGACGGCGACGACGCCAGCCCTGCCATGCCGCCACGAGCGAGCCAGAAGCTCGTCGCCGCAGCAACCCTGATTCGGGCCATGCCCGAACCATCGACACCAGAAGCGCGCAGCATGCGGCGCCAGGTGCAGGCCCTTGTCGAAGAAGCGGCCGTTCAACAAGCAGAAAGTTCCGCCTCCCGCATACGCCACCAGGCCAGTTCGAGAGCCGGAGGAAGCAAGTGGGATAATGAACAATCCATCCATACCCCACCCAGGGGCGCGTGGACGCCTCACCGTCCAACGAACAACGGAAGGGCGCTCGTGACCGGCGACCGCGAAACGAGGAGGTCCGAGAAGGACCGACTCGTGGACACGCGGGGCGCCGTCGACGATGGTGATGCGCGCAACGTCCTGAACAGGAAGTGGCAGGACGCGGCGCCTCCTCGCAGCAGGCACCCCCGACGGGGGGGTCGCTATGACAGCGAGGAGGACAAAAGCCCGACGCCGGAACCCCCGGGAACCCCTGTGTTCAGCCGGAAGATCCGTTCGGCCGCCATCCCGCCGCGCTTTCGTCAGCCGACCACCATCACCAAGTATTCGGGTGAGACGAAACCCAAGACGTGGCTCAACGTCTATCGCCTGGCTTGCCAGTTGGGCGGGGCCACCGACGATGCCATGATCATCCGCAACCTTCCGCTTCATCTCGCGGACTCGGCGCGGGCATGGCTCGAACACCTACCCGCGAACCAAATCCACGACTGGGACGACCTGGTCAGGATGTTCGTGGGTAACTTCCAGGGCACATACGTGCGCCCCGGAAACTCCTGGGACCTGCGCGGGTGCCGGCAGGCGGCCGACGAGCCGCTGAGGGACTTCATCCGCCGCTTCTCCAAGCGCTGCACCGAGCTCCCGAACGTGGGTGACTCCGAAATCATCCACGCCTTCCTCGAAGGCACGACCTGTCGAGAGCTGGTGCGCGAGCTGGGGTGAAACCATCCCACCAGCGTCAACGCTCTGTTCGACATCGCCACCAACTTCGCCTCTGGAGAGGAGGCTGTCGGGGCAATCTTCGACGGCAAGACCAAGGGGAAGCGCGCGGAGGAGCTGCCCGCGGAGGGCAGCAAACCCAAGGCAAAGGCAAAAAAGCAGAAATGAGGCGGTAAGGGCAAGAAGCCTCGGCAAGCCGCGCAGCAGCAGCAGCAGCAGCAGGGCGAGGACTCTGACGACGCCCTCGTGGTCGAGAGAGGCCGCAAAGGCCCTCGAGGCCCCCCTCAGGGGGGAGGCCTATTCGACGAGATGCTGAAGAAGTCATGCCCGTACCATAAGGGCCATGTCACCCACACCCTCGAACAGTGTGGGATGATCAAGGGTTACTTCAGGCGCCTATCCATCTCCTTCGGCCGAGATCATCTCCTTCGGCCGCGAGGACCATCCGGACTATGTCCCGAATCCGGGGCGCTATCCACTTGTCGTCGACCCCGTCATCGGCAACACGCGATTCTCCAAGGTGCTGATGGACGGGGGAAGCAGCCTCAACATCCTCTACGTCCACACCTTATAGCTCATGGGCATCGGCACGAACCAGCTAAGGCCAAGCAAGGCGCCGTTCCACGGCATCGCGCCGGGAAAACGGGTCCAACCCCTCGAGCAGATCGACCTTCCCGTTTGCTTCGGCACTCCCGACAACTTTCGAAGGGAGACCCTCACCTTCGAGGTGGTGGGATTCCCAGGAGCGTACCACGCTATTTTCCGGTGTCCGTGCTATGCCAAGTTCATGGCGGTCCCCAACTACGCCTACCTCAAGATGAAGATGCCAGGGCCAAAGGGCGTCATCACCGTGGGATCGTCGTACGAGCACGCTTACGCGTGCGACGTCGAGTGCGTCGAGGGCACGGAAGCGCTCGCCTACAGCGAGACCCTAGTGGCGGACTTGGAGAAGATGGCGAACGAGGCCGTCGACTCCGTCAAAAGGCACACAGGCACCTTCGAGGCTGCCGAACACACCAAGGCGGTGCCCCTCGACCCCACTGCCCCCAAAGGCAAGGCGTTGAGGGTCAGCACCACCCTCGACCCCAAATAGGAAGCAGTGCTCGTCGACTTTCTCCGCGCCAATGCCGACATCTTCGCGTGGAGACCCTCGGACATGCCGGAGATTCCGAGGGAGGTCGCCGAGCACAGCCTCGACATCAAGCCTCACTCCAAGCCGGTGGTACAGCGACTGCGGCGGTTCGACGAGGAAAAGCGACGCGCCTTCGGGAAGGAGGTGCACAAGCTCCTGCAAGCCGGATTCATCAAAGAGGTATTTCACCCGACCTGGCTTGCTAATCCTGTTCTAGTTAAAAAGAAAAACGGAAAATGGCGCATGTGCGTAGATTATACCGGTTTAAACAAAGCATGCCCTAAGGTTCCATTTCCTTTGCCTAGAATAGATCAAATAGTAGACTCCACCGCTGGGTGTGAATTGCTATGCTTTCTTGATGCTTATTCCGGTTATCATCAAATCAAGATGAAAGAGTCCGACCAGCTCGCGACTTCTTTCATCACCCCGTTTGGCATGTTTTGCTACGTCACTATGCCGTTCGGCCTCCGAAACGCTGGAGCTACATACCAGCGATGTATGCAACACGTTTTCGGAAGCCACATCGGGCGGACCGTTGAGGCATATGTTGATGATATCGTTGTAAAAACCAGAAAGGCGAACGATCCAGTCAACGATTTGCAAATCACATTCGGTTGCCTCCGGGCGAACAGGGTAAAGTTGAATCCGGAAAAATGCGTATTCGGGGTGCCGCGAGGCATGCTATTGGGTTTCATCGTCTCCCAACGAGGCATCGAACCCAACCCCGAAAAAGTCTCGGCCCTGGAACGAATGGGGCCAATTCGGGACCTCAAGGGGGTGCAAAGGGTACTGGGCTGCCTCGCAGCTCTCAGCCGCTTCATCTCTCGACTTGGTGAAAAGGGCTTACCTTTGTACCGGCTCCTAAAAAAGCACGCACGCTTTTCATGGACCCCCGAAGCCCAAAAAGCCCTCGACGGGCTAAAAGCGTCGCTCGCGCGCGCACCCATCCTCACGCCGCCACAGAACGGCGAGCCCCTCTACCTATATGTGGCTGCGACAATGCAAGTTGTCAGCGCCGTCATCGTTGTGGAAAGGACAGAGGAGGGCCACGCTCTGCTGGTCCAGAGGCCGGTGTACTATGTCAGCGAGGTGCTGACCGAAACCAAGATGCGGTATCCACAGATCCAGAAGCTAATCTACGCTGTAGTGCTCGCGCGGCGAAAGCTGCGACACTACTTCGAGGCCCACCCGGTCACCGTGGTCTCAACTTTCCCTTTGGGGGAGATAGTCCGCAACCCGGACGTCTCGGGTAGAATAGCGAAGTGGTCTATGGAGCTCGTAGGGGAGACTCTCTCCTACGCACCGCGAAAGGCGATAAAATCGCAAACCTTAGCGGATTTCGTCGCTGAGTGGACCGACGTCCAACTTCCACCACCGCATATCCAAGCCGAATGCTGGACCATGTACTTCGACGGGTCGGTGATGAAAACCTGGGCAGGCGCGGGCCTCCTCTTCGTCTCACCCCTTGGAGAACATATCCGGCACGTGGTTCGCTTGCACTTCCCAGCGTCGAACAACATGGCGGAGTACGAAGCCCTCCTCGCTGGGCTCCGCATCGCCATCGACCTCGGCGTCAAACGCCTCGATGTCCGGGGAGATTCTCAGTTGGTCATCGACCAAGTGATGAAGAACGCAAGCTGCCACGACGAAAAGATGGAGGCGTATTGCAACGAGGTTCGTCGTCTCGAGGACAAATTCTATGGCCTCGAGCTGAACCACATCGTGTGCAAATACAACGAGGAAGCGGATCAGCTGGCCAAGATCGCGTCAGAGCGAATCACCGTTGCTCCGAACGTCTTCGCCCGCGACCTCGATCAACCCTCCGTCAACTTCGAGCGAAGGGTTGGAACCCTCAAGACGCCCCCGGGGGCTGAGGAGGTCGAGCCCGTGGAAGAGGACCCCTCAAAAGAGGGGCTCGAAGCCCTCGACGCTGAAATTTCTTCGGCCGAGGCCATGGAAATCGACGTAGACACGCGGCCGCAAGACTGGCGCGGTCCATACGTCGCGTGGATCGACCGCGGGGAGCTCCCCTCGGACCGAACCGAGGGGCGCCGCATCGCCAGAAGGGCCAAGACCTTTGTCTCGGTCGGCGGCGAGCTGTACAAGTGCAGCGCCTCGGGGATCCTACAGCGATGCATCCCCATCCCCGAGGGAAGGCAGTTGATCCACGACATCCACGCCGGGGCATGCGGACACCACGCGGCGCCGCGTACCCTCGTGGGTAACGCATTCCGGCAAGGCTTTTACTGGCCCACCGCCGTATCCGACGCGAACGAGGTCATGCGCACCTGCGAAGGGTGCCAATTCTACGCACGAAAGACGCATCTCCCGGCACACGCCCTGCAGACCATCCCTGTAACATGGCCTTTCGCGGTCTGGGGGTTGGATCTCGTGGGGCCCTTCCGCCCAGCGCCCGGGGGATTCACCCACTTGTTGGTAGCCATCGACAAATTCTCGAAGTGGATCGAGGTCCGGGCCATCACCAGCATCAGATCTGAGCAGGCCGTATTGTTTTTCACCGACATCATCCACCGATTTGGGGTACCCAACTCGATCATCACCGACAACGGCACCCAGTTCACCGGCAAGAAGTTCTTGGAGTTCTGCGACGACCATCGCATTCGCGTTGATTGGTCGGCTGTGGCACATCCACAAACGAACGGCCAAGTAGAACGTGCCAACGGCATGATACTACAAGGCCTGAAGCCAAGAATCTTCAACAAGCTGAACAAGTTTGGCCGGAAGTGGGTTGTTGAGCTGCCATCGGTGATCTGGAGTCTCAGGACAACCCCAAGCAGAGCCACAGGCCTCAGCCCGTTCTTCCTCGTCTACGGCGCCGAAGCCGTCCTCCCGACAGACTTGGAGTACGGGTCTCCGAGGCTCAAGGCCTACCAGGAAGACCAAAACCAGCGGAACCGCGAGAATTCACTGGACCAGGTGGATGAGGCTCGCGACATAGCGTTGCTTCACTCAGCACGCTACCAACAATCGCTCCGGCGATACCAAGCTCAGAGGGTGCGGCGTCGAGACCTCCACGAAGGGGACCTGGTGCTGAGGCTGCGCCAGGACAATCGAGAGCGCCATAAGCTCACTCCGCCATGGGAAGGACCATTCATCATCGCCAAAGTCCTCAAACCTGGCACTTACAAGCTAGTGAACGAGAAGGGCGAGGTCTTCACCAACGCCTGGAACATCCAACAGCTACGTCGCTTCTATCCTTAAAACTCTCAGTATTTCTTGTAAATACTTCATGTTCTTAGTTAACAACAATGAAAAGTTTGCGAAAAACATGAAAACATTGTTACTAACAGCGTGAACAAGGGGGACTTGGTTCTATTCTCAATAGAGCCAAGCCCCCCTCGGGGGCTGCAGGGGGGTTTACCCCCCTAATCGTCCCAATTTTTCAAAAATTGTGCTGAGACTCGAGGCGCTTAGAGAGATGCGGGGCGTGAGCTAACTAAAGCTGGAGCCAGTTGAGCCGTAAGACCGCCTATGCCCTCGAAGGGATACGGCACCTCCCTCTCCACTCCACGCCTTAATTACTCGCGGATTCGAAATACCCGGCCAAAATCTCTCCAAGCCAAGAGTAGCACAATAGAACAATCGAACAAGTTCAAAACGCACAATCGACTTTCAATCTTAGTTTATGTACAGAGCTAGTCTCCTAAAAACTAAGATACATCTAGATACTAAGCCTGATCCCTTCAGGCTCCACCTTCCTGCGGGGGCGCGGTGGCCTCGGCGGCGACGGTCGAAGGAACCGACGCGAGGGCCCCAGGACCATCGTCATCACGGTGCACCGAGGCAATGGCCTCCTCAAGGGACGCCACGGCGTCGGCCTCAGGATCAACCTCGGCTTCGGTGGCGGCCGCGACCCCAGGCTCGATATCCGCGCATGCATCTTCATCCTCTCCAGGGAAAAGCTCACGCCCGAACTTGGCGGCAAGCGCCGTGGCGGCATCCTCGGCGCCGTCGTCAGCCTCGTCGAGAGCGGCAAGGGCGGCGTCGTCATCCAGGTCTGCGTCGATGAAGTAGCCGCGCGCCACCGCCGCGAGGTCGATGTCATAATGCGTCGACACCACGCCGAGTGCCTTCTTCACACCAAGGTGAAGGGCGTTCTCGAGGCGCTCCGTCACGCAGCCTCTCAAAGACCGCAGGCGGCTGGGTAACGACGACCCCGACTGCAACCCCGACGGGATGTCGACGCACTGGATGTCCCGGCATGCGGCGTCGGCGGCAGCCCTCAGCATCTCGAGCTCCCCCTGAGCCTCGGAGTAGGCGGCTTGGACAGCCACCACCTCGTCCGCCTTCTCGGCCTCGGCCCTCCGCAGCCCTGACAAGGCTCGAGCACGTCAAGACGAACTCCAACACAGAAATAGCCAAGAAAGCCAGGAAAGCATAAAGCCATACCGTCTACCAAGGCCCTGGCCTCGGTAAGCGTCGTGCGCTCTTGCTGGAGCAGGCCCTCCGTGGTGGCCAGCGCACCCTCCTTCTCTCGAAGCGCGCGGCCCAGCTGTTCGGCCTCCTGGGCCTTTTGCTCTGCCCGGGCCGTCGCCTCCGCGAGCTGGGACTGTGCGGCCTCGCGCGCCTTGCGCTCCTGCTCGAGCCGCGTCCGCTCCGCCGCCAGCACCTCACGCTCCTGCTGGAGCTGGCCCTGTGCCTCCAGCAGCCTGGCCCCGACCTCCTCACGCGCCTTGCGCTCGAGCTCGAGCCGCTCCAACGCCGCGGCCGAGGCTCGGGCCTCCCGCTCCGCCGTGCCTCTCTCCGCGCGAGCCTTGGCCTCTTCGTGTGCGCGGGCGGCCGTCTCCGCCTCCCTCACCCGGACGGTGAGCTGGGTCACCTCCGTGCCCAGGTTCGCGTTTGCCTGACGGAACCGGCGAAGGTCGGCGTACAAGTCCGCGATGCACGCGGTCTTGTCTGCCGCCTCCTGCCGCAGAACCTGCACGAAGAACCATCGAGGATAAGACACAGACTAAAAACAACCTCGAAGTGCTGAGGTGAGCGCGGGGATACCTCGAAGAGTTTCAGCGCCTGCCTGGAATGGAGATCGGCGGCGGCTGAGATGGCCCGCTCCAGGTCCGTCCCGACCCGTTCGGCCTGAGCCCATAGCTCGTTCTCCTCCGCCATGCCCTGCCAGACCCGGGCAGAGACGCCAGGCTCCTCCGGCCACGCGCTCGGGCCGCAACGACCCTGAAGCAGCGCCACCTCGGCCGCATCCCACTCCGCCGCTCCCCTGGCCACGGGCATCTGCGGCGGCCCCTGGGCCAAGAAGCGCGCCGCCGACACCTCGGCCGTAGCCAGCCCTGCGGGGGGAACGCGCCCGCCATCACCACCTTGGGCCACGCCTTGTGCGCGACCCAAAGTCGGCAGGATGACCGTGCCGCCGACCGGCACGACGGCCTCCTGCCTCCCTTCAGTGGGGGCCGCGGCGGTGGCGTGGCCCCCCTGCTCGCCCGCTTCCACCACCGGGGCGTCCTGCCCCGGCTTCGCCACCAGGGGCGTCCCCTCCCGCTCCGCCTCCGCCGGCCGGGAACCTCGCGCCCCCGGCGCCGGCTCCACCGGCGTCACTGCGGACATCGCTGCGGGACGCGGAGTCCCGCGCGAACGCGACCCCCCGGCGTGAGGGGAATCCGACGCCCCAACCTTCAACGCCTTCTTAGGCGCGAGGCTGGGGTTGGCCTTGGCGGCGCTACGAGCGCTGAATCACAAGGAAAGAAAAAAGCGGAAATTACGAAACAAAAAACCAAACAAGGATGGAAAGTTGCGAAAAAATACGAGGCAGAACTTACCGGACGCAATCCTGCAGCGCCTGCAGCTTCCGCTTCGAGCCGCCCGTTGAGGGAGCCCTCCTCGAACTCGAGGACCCCCTCAACCCCCTCGGGGGCTGCGAACACCCCGAGCCCTCGGCATTCAATCCACTGCGGCGCGGCGCGCCCGCAGCAGAGGAGGAAGTCGCTCGCGCCCGCAGCGCCGCGGGTCGGGCAGGCGCGACCGCCGTCCGCGCCGCCACCGACGCAATTTCGCCGGGGCTCGCCGCGCCCGCCCCGGACTGCAGCGCGGCCATCTCCTCCTCCTCACCGGCGGGCGGAACCCCGCCGACATCGATCTCCTCCTCCTCATCCTCCTCCTCACTGGGAGGGTCCGGGGAGTCCTCGGGGGACGACGGCGGCGCCCCGCCGTCCCTCCTCCACCGGCGAAGCGCCGCCTGGTGCGCATCCCGCCGGGCCTGCCTTCTCCGGCTGCTAGCGCTTTTTGCCTCCTTCGCATCCCTCTCGCGGTCACGGCGGGCACGGTTCGAAGCGCGCACCTCCGGAGTCGGCGCGAGGGAGCGGTACAGGCCGCAGCTCACCTCCTGAAATCACGATGAATTGAGGAAGGGAATCCTAAGTTAATCAATCCGACAGTTCGGAGAGGGAGAATGACGACTCACCGACAAAACGTGGCCCTCGTCGGGGCGCAGCCGGAACGACCAGAGGTCGCTCGGCATGGTGTCGGGATGCACCGCCGTTCGCACCCTCGTGACGACGTACTCTTCAAGGAGCGGCTCTGGCAACATGCGCGAAGCCGCCAGTGCCGCCGGGTCGGCGCCCTCTGTCATCCGGAACAGAGGAAGATGCCTCTCCATGAGGGGAACCACCCGGCGGCGATGACAGTGCGCGAGCACGTGCGCCATGGTCAGGCCCGACCCCTCCAGGGTACAAAGGGCGTCGACGATAGGGCGGAGCCTCTTCCGCTGACCTTCGCCGGAAACGCCGTAGCTCCAGGAGTCGGCCTTCTCCGTCAAGACCTTGCCGGTGTACTCCGGCAACCCCAGGCCGTCGTTGCGCAGGTAAAACCACCCCTTGGCCCAGCCGCTGTTGTTGGTAGTCATCCTGCAGGCCGGATACAGGTGCTTCCGAGACTCGAGCGGCGCGAGCGTAAGACCGCCGGCGCACGAAGAACGGCGCACCCCCCTCCCCGCACCAGACGTGCTGAGCTCGGCGCGGAAGAGGTGGACCCACAGGTCCTAGTGTGCCTCAATCCCCAGCACGCCCTCACAGACGCCGACGAAGGCCGCCGCCTGAGAAACGGCATTGGGGGAGAAGTTGTGGAGCTCCACGCCATAGTAGTGGCAGAGGCCCCGCATGAACTGGCTGGCGGGTGCGTTGAAGCCCCGCTCGTGGAAGCGGATGAAGCTTACCACGTACCCCGCCGGTGGGTTCGGCACCCTGGCCGCCGGCGCCGGGACAATGCACGCCGGCCGCGACGGATCGCCCCGGGGCGAGAGCTGCCTGCCGTTCACCAGGCCCTCCAGGAGGTGCTCGGTAGCGGTGGACGGAGTCCACTCGGTGACGCCTTCGATGATCACCATGACGGACGGCGGAGCAAGGAGCGAAAGCGACGAAGACAGAAAGCAGCTAGCGGGCTCGGAAGCAAGAGAAAAGCGGAGGCGAGAGCTGGTGCGAGGAATGGCGAAGGTAAGAAATCCCCTTACCCCCCCCCCCCCCGTTCTCCTTTTATAAAGGAACGGACTCGACCCTGCCGCGACACACCAACCCATTGGCAACGGGCCGGACGCGCGCGTGGCACGTCGCTGACAACCAGGGGCCCCCTCCCCCTTTTTTCCCGCGGGACGGCACGCATGAGCGGCGGCATTTACTGCGGCAAGGTAAAACGAAACGACGCGGCAGCGGCGCCTGACCGCCCGTCGCCTCGCCTCTCCCCGGCGCACGCCAACTCCGCCTAAAAAGGGGCGCTCGCTACGCCCATCTCGCCCACTCCGTGCCACGTCAGCCACGACCACGTCAGCCATGACCACGCCCGCCAGCGGTCGTGCGCGGGTCCGCAAAACCGAAATGACCCAACCGTTGGATTCCTTCCAGGGTAAGACAACGACCCCTCTCCGCCTCGAGGCGTGGGGTAACACTAATCAGGGGCCCAAAGCCCAAGCCTCAAAAGAGCTCGATGGGCGCCCTAGATTAAGCAATACGCAGGCTGCCGGTTACACTCGACCAACCCTCGAGCCCTCTACTCGAGGGAGACCCGCACCTTTCGCAAGGCCCCACTGATCAGGAGTACGAAGCCTGGCCCGCGAAAGGGTTCGACAGGCGCTCCGGATCGACAGAGTCAGGGACAATTTGGGCGTGTTCAACGGACTTTACCCCGAATGCGAAGTTTGGGGACGCCCCTGTTGTGTTCAAGGCCGGACGAAGGCAGCTAGTAGGGGGGATCCCAACGAGGGAGAGCTTTCGCGCCCTTGGACCCTGTCGAAAGGGACCGAGCCCCACCTAGCAAACCTTTGCAAGCGCTACATGGACGCGTCTCCGGACCACGAGCCGACCCCTAGCGAACGGGGCACGGGCGTCCACTTGAACTACCCGCTAATAGCTCACCGAGGCATCCGTGTACGCTGCCCGATTCGAGGGTTGCACGAGTGACCTCACCCCTCTCCCCCGCGAAGGGGAAGCGAGGGTCGTAACTCAAAGACAAGAAGCCCCTCCGACCGCCTCCGCTCGGGCCAGGAGCTCGGGGGCTCCTTGCAGCATATCCTCCTCCTCTTATGCGCGAAACGCATCGAAACCGTGCAGGGTCCGCCCCCCGAATTCCGTATAACTCGGCCTCATCCCCACCACGTCGAAAGGGGAGCGACTAACATAACCCTCGGAAGTCAAAGCCCTTGCACGAGTGAACTCACTCCTCCAAGGGCTCGGGGGCTACACCCGCGGGTGCGCTCGCGCGCCCCCACGGAAGAACGTGCATAATCAAGAAGGAGTAATCCCCGCGGAATGCCCGGGAATGATCCCGCGAACCATCAGCCTCTGCCCGACTGATCCTTAGTCCGGCAGAAGCTCGGGGGCTACTGTCGGGGACAGACCCAGGGGGTCCCCTAACCATCGGGGTAATCACCCTCCAAAAAACGATCGACCACGAAAGGCCGAATCACCGGCAACCCGAAAGGGCCACCAAGGCAGCGCGGCCCGTCACAGCCTATCGCGGCCCAAGAACGGCCGTCCGAGCTCGCCTGTCAAGGGGGCCCAAGCCGCGCGCCCCCGTCTCCACCCCGCTCGAGGACCGCGCACCCCCTCGAGCAGGCACAACGCAAACTCCGCCTCGCTCGAGGGCCGCGCACCCCCTCGAGCGGGCGAGCCAACTCCGCCTCGCTCGAGGGCCGTGCACCCCCTCGAGCGGGCGAGCCAACTCCGCCTCGCTCGAGGCCACTACTCTACATAACGCGGCACGCCCCGGCGCCCCGCCCGACAATGGCATTTAATGCCCGCCCCATCAGGCGGGCGCCGAAGTCAAAAGGCAATCTCTCCCCACGCCGCGCCGCTGACACCGCAGAGTTCGCTGTTTCAACTACTCCGGTCACTATGCGTCCTCACCACCATTGTGAGGACGCATGCGGCGCTGCGCGAGGCCCTGTGCGGACTTGCAGGCGTCAATCCGCACCACTATTCCACCCGCTCCCGTCCTTTCCCCCCCCCCCCGGCGCAGCCCTCGAATGGGCGCAAAGAACCCTCGAACGAATATACGAGCAGCAACCGAGTATGGACTCCGGTCAGGCGTGGTCCGGTGATGACGAACGCCGGGTCAAATCCACCAACTCTCGGCCATTCCCCGGCAAACCGGGCACGCCGCGCACTGTGGTCGACAGCAAGCGCCATACCGGCCCCTGTGCCGCCAACTCTCGTCCTTCCCCACCTACCACGCCCTCGAATCGACCAGCGGCGGGTAGCTGGGTGCGGATTACGGCAGCGCCACCCCTCGAAATCACTCCAGGACAAGCACGGGGACGGCCATGACGCCCGCGGCAGCCGGAGCTCGCCATAAATCCCCCGCCAGGGTCAAGGACGACCGCACGCCCAGCACCACGCTCTCCAGTACACACCTCTGTAGCACGCACTGTACCTGTACTTGTAAGCCCCTCCCCCCTTCTCTCCTTGGCCTATAAAAGGAGGGAGGGGCGAGAGAGGAGAGGGAGACGGACGCTCAACCACGCACACCGCCTCACGCGATATCGGCACTCGCCCCAATCGCACCCGTTCTCAGGGACTTGGAGACTCCTTCTCCTCTCCCGCCTTGCTTGTAGCCCCCCACTGCAAGCTCTCCGGTGCAAGATAGTACAGCGCCCCGAGCGCACCCTGCTGGACGTACGACCTCACGGTCGGAACCAGGATAAACCCTTGTCTCATTGTGCTAGCTCTTGCATCAACCGTCAGGGGACGGGACACAGCGTATTCTGTTTGGCGCTGGGGATTGGCCGACCAATCCCAGCACCGACATCTAGATACTACCATTTTAAGTTCAAAGTTAGTCAACTCAGACTCGATAAGTCCGAGAAAATTGAGAAGGCATAGTCCATTTATTTGTATATCTACCATCTTCTCCTTTGGACATGGACATGAGACAAGTGGATTGTTTTTATTGATTTTTTATAAGATTATGAATATATTTTTATAGCTATTATGTGTGTTTAGGACTAAAATGTAAAAATTACACAACAAAATATATATCCACAACTTGGTCTGTTGGACATATAATAATAAATGGTAAATAGTCATTTACTTCTCAAACATCCTCTTGGTGGATGTAGAAACATTGATCTATATTCATGCAACTATAGCTATATGTATATGCACAATTGAGATATGGTAAAATAGTACACTTGTTGTCCTTGGTTTCTTGCAAATGTTGAAGCACCTTCTTCCCAAGAGTCCAATGTTTTTTTCCAGGATTACTTTGATATAGACCGAGCATTCTAACAGCAAAGTTGATATCTGGTCAAGTACATGTTGAAGGATACATTAAGCTCGCAACTGGTAATGCATATGGAGTTGATTCCATCTCTTTTCGTTCCAAGTCATTCTTTGGATATTGTTTTGCACTAAATTTGTCCCCTTTCTGAATTGGAACAATCCCACAGATCAATTTTCCATCATGAATCCCTCCAATATTTAATTGATGTAGGTTTTCTGAGATAATCCCAGCAATCCTTGTTTTCTATCATGGAATATTTCTATTCCAATAATATAGGATGCCTCTCCCACATCTTTCATTTAAAAATTATTGGACAGAGACTTCTTTACATCATGTAACAAAGTCTTGTCATTAGCAGCAAGCAAAATGTCATCAACATATAGGACTAAAGTAATAAACTTGCTTCTACTGACCTTCATGTAGATGCACCGATCAATATTATTCTCCACAAAAAACATATATCGTAATGGTGTCATTGAACTCAATACACCATTCTCGGGAAGCTTGTTTTAGCCCATATATTGACTTCTTTAATTTACATATCAAATCTTCTTTTCATAGAGCCAAAAATCCTTGAGGTTGGATCATTTACATTTCTTTGTCCAAATCTCCATTTAAAAAAGCGGTCTTTACATCCATCTAGCGAAGCTCCAAATCATAATACGCCACCAACGCTAAAATAATGCTCAAAGAGTCCTTGAAAATCAGAGAGAAGGTTTCTATATTGTCAAATCCTTCTTTCTGAGTAAAACCTTTGGCAAGAAATCTAGCTTTATATATTTCAATATTGCCTTTTGAGTCGCGTTTGGTCTTCAAGACCCATTTACACCCGTGAGAAAATTGCACTAATTGTCATACTTTGTGAAGGGAAACAGGTAGGCTACGCTAGCATCACTACCGCATACACCCAAGATACTTGCGAGTAGAAGGTCATAGATCGTTACCACTAGACGCGCAGCGCAGCGGAAGAAGTCGTGCGTCGATGTAGGGGAAGTAGTCGATCACGTCCCACAAACCGAGCTCCTCGTCCTCGATCCCAGCAGCCGATCAGCGCAGCAGTCGCAGCAGCGCCTCCACGGAGTCCACACGTACGGGGATGGAACGTCGGGCGTCGGTGTGCTAGCACCGCACGCACGGCAAGGGCGGCGGCCGAGAGAGAGGAGGAGGCGGCGGATAGGGTGGGCGTGACTATTAGGTCATCTTGCCCCCCTAGCCCCTCCCTCGTATATATAGGGCGTACTAATGGGCTTCTATCTCATAGGCCCATCAGTAACCCTAATCCCTCTTAGATCAATATCCTCTTGGGCCTTTAAACCGTATTGTGATGATGGGCTCTTGGGCATATCACCAACAATCTCCCACTTGCACTAGAGACAATCATACAGGCAAGCTTTCCAACATTCTGAACCCCTTAAGTGTGTGACCCGTCAGGTTCATGTGTAGATGGTCGTGAACGGAAACCATTTCCGAATCACAAGTCAATAGCGGCACCTAGCAGGGCATAGTGACTCACATATACACATAAAGATTATATCGGCCGAACCTTAGATATACTCATACACCGAATCCATTTGCCACACGATACATGTCAAGCTTAAAGCGAGATGTGTGCCACCTTTGTGATAGCTCGACCATTCTCTCGATCTAATAGTGGATTCTATTCATAACTAACATTTAGTCATCACGATTAACTCTTTAATCATTTTGGCATGGACATGCACTTTTCAATCCAACTATCTCGAGGGGCCCAGAGATATCTCTCCCGTTATCTAGGAGGGGCAAATTCCATCTTGATCCGCTCACATCACATTCCATGTTTCATGACACACCTGTAAGCTACTTTTGTAACTACCCAGTTACGGAGTAGCGTTTAGCAGCCCCAAGATGCACCACTACACACAGTGAGAAACAATGGTGATCTCAGGTCTGAGGATCCAGTAGGTACAACACTCAAGAACAACTTATGGCACATACAAGATAACAATCCCAACATTGTCTTGGAGTGGGTCAATCCAACACCATGTTCACCAACATGTGTCCACATCATTAATCCGATATCTCCATATCCATGATCCGTGAAACATGATCATCAATTAATGTATGTGCTAGTCTCAACGTCGTTGTTGTCCCACATAACGACATAAACTAGGGATAATTTAGAATCATATCCTTGTCAACAAAAAGTTTCACGAACAAGTCACATACTTGATAATTAATGTAAAAGATAATCATCCATGGAACAAATAACAATTATTCATTATTACATAAACATACTTATGACACAAAATCTCCCACGCACACTGAAATCACTGATGTAAGTATCTAATACCCATAGATCTCATGTGCGCCTCATGCTTTGGTTGTGGGAGAGGCTTCGTCAACGGATCAGCAACGTTTGAATCCGTGTGCACCTTGCAAACCTTTACATCACCTCTCTCAACAAAGTTACGGATGAGGTGATACTTCCGCAGTATATGTCTGGACTTATTAGTTGTTCTAGGCTCCTTTGCTAGTGCAACGGCACCACTATTATCACAATAGAGGTCCAGTGGACTGGAGGCACTAGAAACAACACCCAAATCAGAAACAAACTTCCTAATCCAAACAACTTCTTTTGCAGCTTCGGAAGCTGCAATATACTCGGCCTCTGTCGTCGAATCAGCCACCGTATCTTGCTTGGAACTCTTCTAGCTCACTGCCCCACCATTGAGGCAGAAAACAAAACCGGATTGCGATTTGGAGTCATCTTTGTCTGTTTGAAAACTAGCATCGGTGTAACCCTTTACAACGAGCTCATCTTCGCCTCCAAATATTAGGAACATATTCTTAGTTCTTCTAAAGTACTTAAGAATACTCTTTACAATTGTCCAGTGAGCTTCACCGAAGTCTGACTGATACCTGCTCGTGACACTTAGAGCAAAAGAAACATCCGGGCGCGTGCAAAGCATGGCATACATGATCGACCCTATGGCTGAAGCATAAGGAATCGTACTCATCCTCTTTTGCTCATCAGGTGTCGTAGCACACTGACTCTTGCTCGGAGCAATGCCATGTGACATTGGCAAGAAACCTTTCTTGGAATCTTGCATATTGAACTGATTCAATGTCTTGTCAATGTACGTGTCTTGGCTTAATCCAATTAGCCTTTTTGATCTATCTCTATAGATCCTAATACCCAGAATGTAAGTCACCTCTCCTAAATCCTTCATCAAAAAACTCTTTTTCAATGAGGTTTTAACGGCTTCAAGCATTGGAATATCATTTCCGATCAGTAATATGTCATCCACATATAGGACCAGAAACACAAGTGCGCTCCCACTAGCCTTTTTGTAAACACAAGGCTCATCTTCATTCTTGATGAAGCCAAACCCTTTGACTACTTCATCAAAACGAATATTCCAAATCCGAGATGCTTGCTTCAATCCATAGATGGACCTCTGAAGCTTACATATTTTCCCAGCATTTTTAGGATCGACAAAACCTTCAGGCTGTGTCATATACACATCCTCACTTAGATGTCCATTAAGGAAAGCAGTTTTGACATCCATTTGCCATATCTCATAGTCATAATATGCGGCAATTGCTAGGAGAATCCGAACAGACTTTAGCATTGCGACGGGCGAAAAAGTTTCTTCATAGTCAACACCTTGAATTTGTTGGAAACCTTTCGCCACCAATCGTGCCTTATAGATGTGAACATTTCCATCCATGTCTAATTTTTTCTTAAAAACCCACTTATAGTCGACAGGTCTAACACCGTCAATTTGATCGACCAAGTTCCAAACTTGATTATCATGCATGGATTTTAACTCGGATTCCATGGCTTCAAGCCATTTATCGAAGTCGGGTCCCATCATTGCTTCCGTGTAGGTCAAGGGCTCATCATTTTCCATCAATAATACATGGCGCTCCTCCGTAATGAGGAGGTTGAGCTTGTCAGTAGCGCGACGTGCCCTTATAGACCTTCGTGGGGCTGGTGCCTCAACTACGGGTTGTGCAACATCTTGCGCATCCCGTGGATCTTCAGTGGGTGCTGAAACAGTTTCGGGCGTTTCCTGAATTTCTTCAAGTTGGACCTTGCTCCCACTGAATCCTTTTGAGAGAAACTCCTTTTCTAAGAAAACACCATTGCGAGCGACAAACACTTTGCCTTCCGCCTTATTGTAAAAATAATATCCTTTGGTTTCCCTAGGATATCCCATAAAGAAGCATTTGTCTGACTTTGGAGTGAGTTTATCTGACATCAAACGTTTGACATAAGCCTCACATCCCCAAACTTTGAGAAAAGATAACCCGGGACGCTTCCCAGTCCATATCTCATATGGCGTCTTCTCAACAGACTTACTTGGAACCCTATTCAGTGTGAACGCAGCAGTTTCAAGAGCATAACCCCAAAATGACAATGGAAGATCAGCTAGGCTCATCATGGACCTAACCATGTCCAACAAGGTTCGGTTCCTCCGTTCGGATATCCCATTCCATTGAGGCGTTCCGGGCGGAGTTAGCTGCGGAACAATTCCACATTGCTTCAAATGATCACCAAATTCAAGGCTCAAATATTCTCCTCCACGATCAGATCGCAGAAATTTAATTATTTTGCCTAATTGATTTTGTACTTCATTCTGAAATTCTTTGAACTTTTCAAACGATTCAGACTTGTGCCTCATTAAGTAGATATAGCCATATCTACTAAAGTCATCAGTGAAACTAATGAAGTACTGAAAACCATCTCTGGCTATTGAGCTCAGTGGTCCACATACATCGGTATGTACAAGTCCCAACAAGTCACTCTCCCTCTCACTATGACCAGTGAAAGATGTTTTGGTCATCTTTCCAAGCAAACAAGACTCACATGTGTCGAATGATTCAAAATCAAATGAGCTTAACAATCCATCTTTATGGAGTTGTTCAATGCGCTTCTCATTTATATGACCTAAGCGACAATGCCAATTAAAAGTGGGATTCAAATCATTTGGTCTAAGCCTCTTAGTATTAATGTTAATGTTACAGACATATTTATCCTCAAGATCAAGAACATATAATCCATTCACTAATGGACAATGAGCATAGAAAATACCATTGCAAAAAATAGAACAACGTTTGTTCTCTATTACAATCTTAAAACCATCAACTTCTTCCAAACATGAAGAAGAAATAATGTTCTTGCTCAAAGAAGGAATGCAATAACAATTATTTAATTCCAAAACTAATCCGGAGGGTAGAGACAAGTGGTAGGTGCCGACCGCCAACACCGCAACCTTTGCGCCATTGCCGACACGAACGTCCAACTCGCCTCTTGCAAATCTTCTAGTCTCACTTAGGCCCTGCAACGATTTGCAAGTGTGAATCATCGATCCAGTATCAAATACCCATTATTCACCAGAATATAATGCAATATTTATTTCTATAACATTTATACCTGAAGTGGAAGTCTCACTTCCCTTCTTCTTCTTCTTTTCTTCCAAGTACTTCTTGCAGTTCATAGACCAATGTCCCTTTACATGATAGTGGAAGCATTCATCCTCAGAAGTAGGGCCAGATTTGGCCTTAGGTGCTGGCTTTAGCTTAGAGCCCGAGGACTCACCACTGGAACTCTTTTCCTTGCCTTTACGTTTAGGGGGCGTCCAACACTTCCTCTTTTTGTTCCCCTTCTGAATCATCATCACATGATTGGGATTTTTCTTAATGCTCTCCTCTGCTGTCTTTAGCATCCCATGCAACTCACTCAGTGTTTTATCCAAGCCATTCATCTAAAAGTTCAAGATAAAAGGCTCGTAGCTCGGCGGGAGCGACTGGAGAATAACATCAGTAGCCAAGTCATGGTGAAGTTCAGAACCAAGTCTGTCTAAAGTCTCAATGTAACCAATCATTTTGATCACATGAGGACTGACTGGGCTACCTTCTGGCAGCTTGCACGCAAACAAGGACTTTGAGATATTGAACCTCTCAGTCCTGGCTTGGTTCTGAAACATCCCACGCAGCCCCTCAATCATGGTGTGAGCATCCGTATGCTCATACTGCTTCTGCAGATCAGGGGACATGGTGGCGAGCATCAGACAGCTGGCATCAAGTGAGTCATTGCAGTGCTTCTCATAAGCTCTGCGATCAGCAACATTTGCATTGTCAGGGAGATCATCAGGATACGGCTGCTCAAGAACATACTCATTTTTCTCTTGCCGGAGAACAACTCTCAGGTTGCGGTACCAATCAATAAAGTTTGTTCCATTTAACTTTTCTTTCTCAAGAATAGAACGCAAGTTGAAAACGGAATTGTTACTGGCAGACATGATCTACAACATTAAAGTAAGGCAAGATTTCAGCACTAAGTTTATGTAAAGACTTTCATTAACTGATTTAACAAAAGACAACCGACTATATCTAAGTCATCTTCCCTTTAATGACATATAGTGGCTCAAGATCCATAATCACTAAAATCCTAGTGAGCTTTAGCATCACGGCTAGAAAAGTAATGATACAGGTAAGCAACAAATTGCTAATCATATCTCTATACGACTCTTGTTTGTTGGGTGGCATCCAATGGCCCGGCCCCAACCCTATGCCTTAAAGCCCAAAACTGTTTTGATAGCTTTGCTGAGTAAACCAATACTATGCTTGTGAATGTCCGATATCCACCCTATACAAAAGAGATAGCTGTGGGTACTCTACTTTGGTAAACATACCACACAACGATCAAAGTTTATAGGTGCAGCTATTGGTAAAAGGCATAAAAAAACAAATTTTTTTGAGGGAAGCTATTCTATCATGATTAAAACATTCACCATATGTAAAAGCATGAAAGAATAATATGACAGGAAAATAAACATCACAGGCATATAATCATATTATATTGTGAATAGTATGGCCTCTTGCATCACAATGGGCTCCATCGCCATGGATCCAATGTGACCTCCATTGTCATCCGTCCTGTCTTGTGGTGATCATCATCGCCATCATGATTGAAGCCTCCATGAAAACATACTAAGCTACTACATCTAATAGCTAGTGAAATAATTACATGAGGATTCAAGCAACACAAGTCGACACGCAGGTCATTATACAATAATGGCGCAACCTCAACCCGGTTGTGTTAACTTGCGACACGCAGACCACACAAATCATCACATATATCATCACATGACATTGAGTCCATACCATTCACATCATACCCTGGAAAAACGAGTTAGGCATGCGACGTGTTCTACCAAAGTAGCGCTTAGGAAGCCGCTATAGCGAGAAAGCAACGGCGGTCCCACAGATCGCATCTATGGAATCTTTATGAAAATCTCATCGGAGTGATCGCATCACCACAAATCTGAGCCATTCATAATGCCTCAATTTTCACTAGGTCAATCACATTGACCGTGCAACATTTGCACTTGAGAAGACTGCATCTACACATGACCTCGATCTGTTGATTCAATCAGCTGACTATGCACACAGTCAGTCCCTGATGGTGATACCAGCCGGTAGGGACATGTCGTATGCACAACAGAGAAAGAACACGAACTAATCTTTTTGGTCACATGCCGCGCAATCAACTCGCTCCAGTTTTAACCCCTTATGACCAATTGATCTAATCAAACCGTGCAAAAGTAATAGATCCAATCTACTACAACAACATATCACCTATATGCTAATGATCCAGACCAAAAACTACGCAAGATGGCTCTGATACCACTGAAGGGAAACAGGTAGGCTACGCTAGCATCACTACCGCATACACCCAAGATACTTGTGAGTAGAAGGTCATAGATCGTTACCACTAGACGCGCAGCGCAGCGGAAGAAGTCGCGCGTCGATGTAGGGGAAGTAGTCGATCACGTCCCACGAACCGAGCTCCTCGTCCTTGATCCCAGCAGCCGATCAGCGCAGCAGTCGCAGCAGCGCCTCCACGGAGTCCACACGTACGGGGATGGAACGCCGGGCGTCGGTGTGCTAGCACCGCACGCACGGCAAGGGCGGCGGGCGAGAGAGAGGAGGAGGTGGCGGCTAGGGTGGGCGCGACTATTAGGTCATCTTGCCCCCCTAGCCCCTCCCTCGTATATATAGGGCGTACTAATGGGCTTCTATCTCATAGGCACATCAGTAACCCTAATCTCTCTTGGATCAATATACTCTTGGGCCTTTAAGCCGTATTGTTATGATGGGCTCTTGGGCATATCACCAACACTTTGCTGCCATCCATCAATTTTAACTCTTCTTTTATGGCACTAAACCACTTTCCAAAATTGTCACGTTTCATGGCTTGCTTATATGAGATATATCATTTTCCATACCCAAGTCACATTTATGCTCAAGTGAGTAAACTAGTAGTCATATGAAATTTCCGGATTTTTTTCTCTTACAGACTGGCAACTACGTTTTCTTTCGGCAATTTACTTTCTTTTGGGACTTGCACATTATTAGTCGGTTCGGTGGTTATCTTTTCAGTAGTGTTGTTAGGCTGTGATACAATAGTGCTAGTATGAGTATTCAATAGAACTTCATTCATATCCACCGTCGTGGGTTCTTGTTCCAATGATCTCACTATTCTGAATGAACCTGGCATTGCCTATCTAACAATTTGCATAATATGGTTAGGACAATAAAAAAGATATCCCTTTGATTATTCAGGATAGCATATGAAGAAACCACTAATGCTTCTTGCATCGAGCTTCTTTTCATGTGGATTATAAAATCTTACTTCTGCAAGACATCCCCAAACATGCGGGTGCCTTAAGGTAGGTTTTCTTCATGTCCACGGTTCATAAAAGGGTCGTAGAAACTTCCATAGTAGAAAAAAACCCTATTTAGTAAGTAAACATCCGTCCTTAATGCGTGCATCCAAAAATACAAAGGTACATCACAGTAGCTTAACATGCTCCTAACCATTTCTACAAGAGTACGATTCCGCCTTTCAACCACCCCATCCTGATGAGGTGTTCTGGGCATTGTATACTATGCACAATGCTATGACTTTCTAGAAACTTTGCAAATGGACCTGGACATTGCCCATTTTCATCATATTTTCCAAAAAATTCACCTCCTCGATCAAATTTTACCACCTTTACTTTTCTATCAAGTTGCCTTTCAACCTCATTCACAAAAACCTCTAGAACATTCATGGCCTAAGACTTTTCATGCAAGAACCATAGATAACAATAACGTGAAAAATCATCAATAAAGAGAATAAAATACTTTTCACCACCTGAAAAAAGGAACATCAAATGGACCACAAATGTCGGTACATATCTGCTGTAATACTTCACTACTCCGTGTAGCATGATGCAATTCACACAAACATTCCCGTCTACAAAATCCAATTAAGGTAGTAATTCACTTTTCACTAACCTCAAAACCCTTTCTTTGGATATGTGACCCAATCTCTTATGCCACAAGAAAGTAGATCGCTCGTTAGGTGCACTACGTTTATTTTCAACAATATGCTTATTATGAAGCAGGGATTTAGAAAAATCATTGTCAAGATTAAAGCGACATAAACCATCAGTTATTGTACCCGAACCATAATAGTACTTATTCTTATATACTGAAAACATACCGTCCCAATTATAAACTCAAACTTATTATATCCAACAATATGGACACAAGATTTCTAGCTCACTCAGAAACATAAAGATACTACTTTCAAGTCTAAGTGCAGACCGGTCTCAAGGATTATTCTATAATTCATGCCTTCATTAGATTCCCTATGTAGGAGAACTTTTTAGGCCTGCTTATGAGTTGGATCATAAAAAATCCCTGCATTACATGTGAAACATGAGTAGCAGCACCAGCATCTAACCACCAGGTTATCACACCCGGATTTACACAGAAACCCGAATGCTGCCATATGTGTGTCCAGGATGTCCACAGAACACATACAGCTTACAAATATGGAAATTAGAGTACATATGCTCGAATAAAAACATAGTTAAATCAGAGTTTACCGAAATAAAACACAGTGAAAGTCTATCTCTCTCGACAGGTAGAGCCTCAAGTCCACAGGGACACCGACTGGTTGACCACAGCTCAGAAGTATCACTTATCCATCTGTTACCCATCCGGGATTTTGTTGAATAATAGCAAGCGTAAGTAAATGTCTTACTTAGCAAGTATAGCACGGGATCCAGGCTGCTCGTGACCCTGAGCAAGGCTATCATGATAGATTTATACTCTGCAGAGGTTTCGCCCTTTACCCACCAGTCGCGTAAAAGTTCAAAAGAACTTTGCACCCAACCACGCACATCAACACTTTCGAGGCGTGATTGCATAGGGATGCTACGAGGTTTTTCACAAGACACCCTAACAAGACAGTAGCCGCTAAGGTACAATAAGGTGGTGAGACTCTAGGAACCAAGATTGACTTACGCTTATGGAGTCACACCATAAGGGGGTCAATGGCATCCAGAGCGCGGGCATCGCACCCAACAATGCGCAACGTGCGGAGTTCCCCATCGCAGGGACTCCCAACATGGGACTAGGTCTAACGAGACCTAGCCGACGGGGCTACCGTCCTCGGTGGAATCAAGAAACACCTCGCGCCTTACTTCCCCTAACGCCGTCGGCCCCACCGGTAACCACTGGCAAGCTAGAGACGTACAAGTTACTTGACCAAGACTAGAGCCATAATAGTTCTAGAGGTGGCGACAGGCTCCTGGGTTGCCGCTTTAAGAACCGGACCTTACGGAGAGACACTGGAGCAAAGCACACAACACATGCCCCAGTTCCCTAAACCATGTTGCTAAAAAGCAAGTTTTATCATTAATGTTGAAGTGAACCATTAAGTCAAAATTAACAGTTAAATAATGGTGACAGTAGCTGTGCATAGCAAAATCTACCCATATGCATAAACCCAAGGTAATCAAAGGATAAGAGTAAACAAACTAGGTACAACCTTAATAGGACATCAAATTAGACACATGCATATGAAAGTAAATGTATGTATAAAGTGTGTTTAGGTAGCAAGGATTGTCCGTGCTATACTTGCCTCAAATTCATTATAATTACTCATAGTCTTCAGATCTTGATCTTCCAACTCTTCTGCTTGAAATCTCTTGATGACGTTCCTCTGCTCACAGCAATCATCGGGCACAAACATGCAGCTAAACAAGCAAGCAAACAATATATAACTAAGAACAGTACACCAATTAAATAAAAGCTTTACAAGAGCGTGCTAAGTGGAAGGGCTCGATTCTATGGTCACGTGAGTGCAAGAATCACTCTAATCGGAGCTAGAACGAGAAAGTTATGACTTGATCAATTCTCGTCGCCAACTGACAAAGTCTGCTTGTTTATTTTATATCTCGAGTTCTACACATCCGATTAACTTGATTCCAATTGGGTTAGCTTCATAATTTGATAATCTATATTCTGGAAAAAGATCACGATTTTAGGAGCTACAGTCTAGAAACGACACATGATTTAGTGCACCGTTCAGAATCTGTTTTTGAGGGTGAAAATTTCCGCTGTGACTTATTGCTATCCGAAGGATTTTGGTTATAAAACAATACGAATATATGCTTGATTGATTTTAGTTAAACAAAATCATATGTAATGGTTATTTCAAATAATTCTATTTGAATTTGTAAAACCGAGGTAAAACTTGAGTTCAAACAAATAAGAAAATTTTTGAAGCACTTTAGTCAAAGTGTGCAGGAATATGTTTAAATATTTTATACTTAGTTATAGGAATATTTTGACCTGACTTCTTCAATGAAAGTTGTAGGAAATTTTCTGTACATATCCAAAATATATTTATTTGCTAGATTTGGTTAAGCGGATCAAAAGTTATGGTCAAAACCGTGAGCAGCTAAGGAATCTAGTCGAATTTTCAGAAAACGTTGGAATCGGCTATTCAGGATTTAGGCGTTAGATTTCTTTGAATCTGTACCCATGTGACCAACATGAACTATTTGCTAAGTGTAGTTTAAGTTGACATGAATCTAACACAATGAAAAAGGATTAAAACGAATCTAAAACGTGGAAACTATGGACTAAACAAGATTGTCAGTGCTTAAAACTAGCAGGGGCTTTTCTACGAAAGAGTATAGACTAAACGAATATGGTAGAAAATTACAAGATTCACTGAGGGACTTACTGAAAATCTTGAGGCCAAAAACGACGGAAGGCTCGATGCGACGACGAGACGAAGAATGGTCAGTAGTGGAAGATATGGTGGAAAAAGAGTACCTTAGGGAATCCCAAACAAAGGGGCCTCCCTGTAAAGGAGTGGATGGTGTGTCTTTTCCAGAGGAGAGATGATTCAGATATATAGGGAGAAAACCTCACTTTCAGGTTCATTAGCAATATGGGACTAAAGGTGAGTTGTCCCGTTCCAATGCGAATGGGCTTTGAAATTTGGCCCAATTAAAGTGATGGGATGGGTTTGGCCTAAAATTGGATCAACTTTGGGCCCAGGCTGGTCTACTAAGATTTAGGGTGATTTTAATTTTCGGAATAATTATTTTTTTGGTTATAAAATAATTCCAGATAAGTCCAGAATTTATATTAAAACCATGAAAAATATTCTAAAATTTCTAAAAATCCTAGGAAAAATTCCAGACATAGTTGGACATGAGGAATCCAAATAAAATATTTGGAGCTCATGAAAAAGATTTTAGCACCTTCCATAAATTGGAATTAGCTATAGCAAAATAGGAATAAATCCGAGAAAGCTCTGGAAAATTCTCATTGGGCTTCTAAACGTATTTTAGAAAACTTTACACACATAAAACTACTAAATGCAACCAGCATGAATGCAAAGCACTCAATATTATAACCTATCTTGTTTTATTTTGAATTATTTTTCTGTACTAAATTCCTTGTTGATTATATAAAGCTTGGAAAATTTTAGAAAATTGAGAAAATTATTGTATTAATTTTGCTAACAAATCACATCCCAAAATTCAAAAATTTTGGGGTGTGACACAGGTACAGTTAAGAACTTCAATAAGATTTGATTCCAAGTATAGAGAAACATAATGTATACCTTTCTTTTTGAACCATTTCTTCCTCTTTGGACAATCCTTCACGAAATGACCCACTTTCTCGCAGAAATGGCACATCAACTTCTTATGGATTTGTCCCTCACTTACATAAAGTGAATCCTTTCCCATCTTCTTTCCCTTCTTTCCTGGTTTCACTATGTTGCCGCTAGCGTTGAGAAGATGAACATAATGACCCCCCCCCCCCCCCCCCCATTTTTTAAACTTCCTTCCTCCTAAATCAACAAGACCTTGGCTTCTTGAATATGTCACTTCTCTTTAATGGTGTTGTAATTCAATTAGAATTGGCCAAATTCAGGAGGAAGAGAGTTCATAATAAACTGCACCAAGGGTTCATCCAGATTCATGCCCATGGAATTTATCTTTGTGAAAAGATTTATCATATTTGTTACATGATCATAAATGAGAAGCGACCAATCAAAACTTCGGAGTCGACAACTCACACATGAGCCCGCAACAATGGACTTGTCAGTGATGTCCGAGTGAGAGTTTCTTTAAGCTTCTCCGTGATTTTTTTTTTTTGCATCCTTAGTTGTGGGCATCGACGACTTAACGTTTTCAGCTATAGTCATTTTCATCAAGCTTAAACACAACATGTTGGACACTTCTCAATTTTCATAAAAGGAACGGTCACCATCCCTATTTTCATACGTAATGGTTGCAGGGTTTTCAAGAACTAGTGCTAAATCTAAATCCATAGCACCTAAATGAAACCCAATCTGTTCATCCCAATCGCCATAGTTAAGCCCATAACTTTGACACATTAAATTAATATATGCTACAAATATTTTAATATGCGCACGCATTAATACTTTCAATAAACAATAATATATTCAAACGACAAAACTATAAATGTGTATCAGAAACCATCTTTGGATGAAATTTAGATACACGACTGGCACAAAATTAATGCTATATAAATACTTTTATTGGATAATCAAACATGCTAAAAATAAATGTACGCTATCTTTGGATAGACTAACAAAATTTATCAAGCGTGTCAATTCATCTCATTCATGCTACAAGTCGTAAGTGTTAAGAATCGGATCCCTGATCCGGTTTTCCCAATCCCAATCCGAGAACAAGGCGTGAGAAGATGTAGATCAGATCTCGTTTCCCTTTCCAACACAAACATAAGGAACACATGAACACAGATATAGGTGGAACTTCGGGTCTCTTTCTCATTAGTTATAGATGAATACGAGGTTGTTGAATATATAGATGTGGGGAAACCCTTCAGGGGTATATTCGGTATGAGTCCACATTATCCCTTAATTAGGGATTTCTTAACAGTAAGCAATGCCCCACCTTTGGGTGACCTCTTGGCTTACAACTAGTGAACTCAATTCTTCATCATGTATTTCAATAATTAGCATCAAAATTATATGAGTCAATTGAAATACAGAACTTAATATCTAAACTCCCTTCATGCAAGGCCACTTTGTTGATTAACATGTCTTTGATGATATAAACATTTAGTTGACATATCCTTTAACAATTATGCCCATAAGAACAAGGCATGATCTTTCATTCATCCAAAACGATATGTACGAACACATAATTTTGCTTGATAAAATTATACAATCTTAATGTAAAATAAATATATTTAATTAGATACATCATATCAAGCAAAATAAACTCGTGATAGAAAAAATTGTCCCATTAACCATTTCATTTTGTACAACGAAATTAACCTTCATGTTAAAACGCCCTTTCATGGCATGGAACTAGCAAAATAGACTTCATGTTATATAAGAAATTTCATGGTAAAAGTGCTAAAACTAGCTTTGATTACCAAATGTTAGAAAAAAATAATACGCGGAAGCTCAACAAGATTGAGTTAGCACAAATTGTTTCAACCGAAATAAATAAACTTTTATGTGTGCATAGCATAACCCATCCATTCATGTGTTATATGTGCATACCTACCTTGCGGCATGTTGGCTCCTTGTTTCTTGGAGATTTCTCTCCTCTCTCCTTCTTACTTTTCTCGTTCCCTTGTTGATTAGAGAACTAGATTACTTTCACGTGTGTAACTTTACTGGAAGCTTCACAATTCAGTGTCATGGTGCTTATGTACACAAGCTTTATCTATTTATATATACACATACATGCATCCCAGTTGAACTGCCAGACTTGATGCTTGACGTTCCACATCCAGCCGTGCTGATTTCCTTAATCAAGCACCATGCATGGCCATCGCTCCGCATGATCGTTATTGCCTACGTTGAGAGCACTGAAGTATTTGCATTAGCCACCTATCCAATGGCATGGTTATTTAGCTAGGTAAGTAAATGATACGTGGTTATTTAGCTAGGTAAGTAAATGATACGTGAGGGAGCTGGTACGGCAACACATGAGGTGCATGCAAGCCAGCACTACCTTTCTTACATGATCAATACATGTCTATGTAGCTAGTTCTTGTCTCACACACATATACAAACTTATTTGAAAGGGAGAGGAGAGGGTATTTCAACCCTATAATAATCCTTAAACCTTCGGTCTACTAACCGCTACTCTAAGAATTATTTTTTTAATTTACATGGACCGTACATTTTGTTAATAAAATCTAACAAGGCTAGTCTAAACTTTCTTTTGGGCAGCAAGAAATGAAGGGGGTCCAATTCATTGCCGATGGCTTCTCCAAGAGAAATAGAGAATACACACCTTTGATCCATTTGCCAAATTTCAAGAACCGTCACTTTGAATTCCCAGATATGATACACATGGAAACTTCTCATACGTAAAGGAGCTCACTAGCTTCTCGTAAAGAGTCCCCACATGTTCCAAAATGTTGGGGTCGTCGTCTTGGATCTACCGTCCACGACTGTCCCGACTTTTAACGTTGTTCGTTTGGCTTATCAGCCACCGGCCAGCAGGCCCCCGGCGCGCACCGCTCGGCGGACCCCTCGAGACTCACCGGCGGCCGTATGAAGCTCACCCCGAAAGAGGTGAACCCATAGGTCCCAGTGGGCCTCTATGCCCAAGAACCCATCACAAACGGTGACGAAGACCTCCACTTGCGAGAAGGCGTTTGGGGCGAAGTTGTGGAGCTCCACACCATAGTGGAGACACAACCCGCGGAAGAATGGTGAAGCGGGGATTCCGAACCCCCGCTCGTGCAGCCTCACCAGGCTGACCATGAAGCCCTCCGGTGGAGAAGGCTCATGGTGGGTGGATGGCGGCGCAATCCACATGGGCTCCGCCGGGTTGCTGTTCGCCGGCAGAACCCCGGCCTCCACCAACTCGGCGAGGTAGTCATCGGTGGCGAAGGAAGGACTCCACGGAGCGGGATCGGTGATGGTCACCATGGCGAAGGCTGGCGGCGAGGAGTGGAGCTTGTGCGGGAAGGGCGAAAGGCGAAAGCGACGGCGCTTCAAAATAGTAGATGCAATCTGAAGGCAAGGGCTTGGTCGCAGACGCCACGCCCCGTCGTAACTGCCCACACCTCTGCTGCTCCGCCTAAAAAGGTGTGCTCGCTTCACATGCTCCACGTCATGTCAGCCACGATTCCCTAAATAAACGCTCGAGGCTAGCAGAAAAGCTTCCAAGGTAAGCCACCTCTCCTCGAGGCCCTACTGATCAGGGGGTTCGAAGCCCTGGCCCCTCGAGGGTTTGACAGGCACCCCAGATCAAGAGAGTCAGGGACAACCGGGGGCGCGCGCAGTCGAGCCTATCCTCGAACGCGAAGTTCGAGGGCACCCCCCATGTTGTATTCAAGGCCAGATGGAGGCAGCTAGTCGAGGGATCCCACCGAGGGAGAGCAACGAGCCCTTGACCCCTATCGAACGGGGTTGAGCCCTACCTAGCAAACCTCCACAAGTGCTCTTATGAGACGTGTCTCCGAACCACGAGCCGACCTCTATCGAACGAGGCACGGACGTCCACTTGAATTACCCGCTAACAGCTCACAGAGGCATCCATGACTCGCAGCCCGCTTGAGGGAAGCATGGATAGCGTCACCCCTCCTCCCCACAAACGGGGCGACGAGGGTCGTAACTCGAAGTCGAGGATCGCCCCTGATCGACCTTGCTAGGGCTAGGGCTCAGGGTGAAAACATCTAGGCCCCTAATTCGTGTTTTGGTAATTAATGACAATCAAAATGGACTAACAATTTTATTGAGATATGAGAATAGGTTAGTCCTTGGGATTGGATGAGCTCTTGCGGTATGTCATGATCATGATGGGTATGATAAGGATCGAAAGGAGCTGAAGGCAAAGGTATAAGATAGGGTGTTTTATTTTACCGGTCAAGCGGTGTTTAGTGGATGAACATTGACCGGATTATAGGCTAGATAGTCGTGCTATCAAGAGGGGTCAATGTCCTTGGCTTGACGAGTCCATGGTGCCACTTTGCTCAAACAATTGCATTGCATGCATGAGGGCTAACAACATTTGAGAAAGTGGGAAAAACAAGAAGCGAAAACTAACTTGTGGAGGGCTCACTGCGTCCTGGCGGACTGTCCGCTTGGCCAATGGCGGACTGTCTGGGGGGTCCAGACAGTCCGCGGCCAGGTGTGGCGGACGGTCCGTAGGCATATTCCGTGTGAAAATTTTGTCTAAGTATGAATTGTGCTCGGCTGGAAAAATGAGAGGCGGACTATCCGGCCATGACTGGCGGACTCTCCGCGGTACAAAAAATGAGAAGTGGACCGTTTTGGCGGACCATTCACACATAGACGTTTCCGAGCGATCTAGACGACTTTTGTGAGGCGGACGATTTGAGGGGCAAATTTGTGCGAGTTTTTCATGGCCTGGCGGATGGTCCGCGCCTGGATGGCGGACGGTCTGCCAGTCCGTAACGGCTAGTTCTGACACCTTCTGACACACGTTGTACCCGTTGGATTTGAAGGGCGGACGGTCCGCCAGGTGTGAGGCTACACCCGCGGGTGCGGAATTCTTCAAGGAAAACCTGATCAGAATCACCCACGACCAAAGCCTTTGCCGGATTAAACCTGCTCCAACAAAGGCTCGGGGGCTACTGTTGGGGGCGATCATTAGGGTACCCAAACCTATGGGATAATCACCCTTGTTAAACACTAACTCATGCACGTATTAGAAAAAAGGAAAGCAAATCAAGGCCCACAGCCCAGCAACGGACAAAGGCCCAGTCAAGACACCTCGCGGGGCGCCTCGACGCGCACCTCAAATCTCTGCTTCGCTCGAGGGAACCGACCCCTCGAGCGAATCGGAAAACTCCTTCTCGGTCGAGGTCTAAGGGTCGAGCCTCGAGCAACCTAGGAAATTGGGAAAGCTCCGCCTCGGTCGAGACCTCCGCCCCGACAAACAATTAATGACGCTTATCACCGCCGTGCACCCAAAGTCAAAAGGCAAATCTCTCACCACACCGCTCTGACAGCCACGACCCCCCGTCGCATCCGCCAACTCCCGTCACTATGCTGCCAACCGAGGCTCTGTGCGGACAGGCCGGCGCTGTGCAAACAGAGCACGTACCTCCGAGCTCCTGTGCTACCAACTCCGACGACCCGAAGTCCTCGGTCGGGCGGGAGAGACTCTCGAGCACGCAGCAGGAGAAGGAGGAAGGACGGCGGAGGCATGGCGGGCCATCCCGAGAACTATGCGACCATCCCTGGGGCTGTGCAGACACGCCGCCACTGTGCGAACAGGGCCGGGTCACTCCGACTCCCTGTGCTACCGACTCCCACAGTGGATTTCCACAGAAAGGGTTGTGCACAGGCATGGGAGACCCTCGAATCGGCGTACGGGCGAGTAATTACGGCACGCAGGTCAGCTTAGATCCTCGAAACCATTCCCTGGCGTCATCACCAGTACAAGAATCCATCACAGGGACAGCAACACCACGCAACAGTGGCCAAGGACAAGGAGCCACGCCCGGCGCCACGCCAACTGTTGTGCAACAACTGTGCCTGCATAGCGACACACGCATGTAACCCCTCCTCCTTGGTCTATAAAAGGAGAGGGGCGCTCATGAAGAGAGAGAGAGAGAGACCAATCGAATACAGAACAAGAAACAACACACACTCCGTACTCCACGATATTGGCACTCTGCCTCAATCATCTGGGACTTAGAGGCCTAGCCTCTTCTCCCAACCTGCTTGTATCCCCTACTACTCGTAGTCCGGTGCAGAATAATACATCACACGCACCATCTTTTCTGGACGTACGGTCTTGCGACCGGAACCAGGATAATCTCGTGCCATTGCATTACCTTCTGCATCAACCATCAGGGGTGGGAACACAGCGCATTTCTGGTTGGTGTCGGGGCCACGATTTCCAAAACACCGACAACTGCAAAGGCAAAAGGTAGTACGGACTTGCCGCGATAGACCCAACACATGTCGGCGAACTAGACACATGAACCATGACCAGCTACCATCGTTCTCCCCCTCAGCCAATGCAAAAGCAAGTGGGACCAGCTGGCTTTCAGGGTCTACTGCAACTGCCATCATTAATGTGCCCTTGTACTTTCCGGTCAAGAATGTGCCATCCACAAGAATCACAGGACGACAATGTTGAAAAGCGGTGGAGCATTGCGGGAAGCACCAGAAAACCCTGTGAAGAACATGCTTCAAAATACCCTTGTTAGGCTGCATCACCCCCAAAGAGTAAGGGAACCATCTAATGCCAAGATTGAAGTGAGCCATAGCAGTGAGTACACGTGGAACCATTGCATACGACTCCTTCCAATCACCCCACAACACAGACAAAGTGTGTTGCTTTGCACGCCAAGCCTTGGAATACTTCACCCTAAATGCACTAAAGGTGAAAATGGATTCCATAAGAGATGACACCGATGTGTCGCTGTCCGTGTGAATAATACCAAGGATCCGGCGACCAAGGTACCTTGCCGTCAACTGCGCATGTTCTTGCTTCAGCTTGGCCGAGCGGCAAGTGTGAGGTTGCACCACTCTACTAATCCTCCATTGTCCACTGCTTCTCATTACTCTACACCAAACACGCCACATGCACCCTTGCTTGCACATAACATCATGTCTTAGCTTCCGGTCCGAGTGAACAACACTGAAAGGCCTGAAAACCCTAAACGCATAGTCAGCCAAGAAGAACTTCAACTCTTCAAGCGTATCAAACTTCATTCCCTTGCGAATCTATAGGTTCTCCATGTCTACAACACCCCCAATTCCATGAAATCGGAGTCACATATGGCTTTGTGACACATGCTTATGTCCCTAGAATTCGCCACCGAAGGGAGTTCAACGTGAACTTCCTTAAGCAACTGCAACTCTCTTTCCGTATATTTAAACTGGTCATCATCATGTTGCACGGATGAAGGTTGTTGTGCACCTTCGTCTAATTCTTCTATTTGCACATCATCTTCCACTTCCTCTTCACACACTTCATCTACTTCCACTTCTTCGAAATCATCATCTTCCGATCCTAATGATATTTCATCATCGTCAATATCTTCTTCCTCTTGCTCAAAACTATCATTTGCAAAATCATCCGAAGCCACCGCTAAATCAAAATGAGGGGACCTAGGAAGAGGCGACGACGAATTAGGTTGAGTTTCCGTAGTATCATTTCCAAAATCCTCCGAAGCCACCGCTAAATCAAAATGAGGGGAACTAGGATTGGGCGAGGACGAATTAGGTTGAGTAGGCCTAAGAGCATCACGTGAAATGGTTGACTGTTGGCTTAGGTTCTCAACAACTACATGATCGACCATGACATTACGATTACTTCCAACCAAACGACATATGTCAACCACCACCTCCAGACATACCACGTTTGCATTCTCAACTATTTCCTTGTATTGCTTCCAATGAGACTCCGAAGACAAAGTCATCATCACATAATGTGACTGAGCTTTACCACAATCAAATCGACCTCTCAATGTTACTTCCTCCTCCACACATCCATACTTTGATATCACACGGTCAAGTACATCCCTCAAGCTTCGACGGATATCAAACAACTCAATATCCTCATTCATATTCTCAAATTCTCCGCTCTCTTTCACAACCCCACCATAAAATAAACAAACTAAACGGTCCATCTACATAAACAATACACAACAATATACCACAAATATCATATACATGAATTAAAACCAACAAAACACTACCTACATTACACAAACGAATAATTTATACTACCTCATGCATATACACTATACATTCATGAGCAACATTCAACAATCGAAGCATGCAACTAATTCTACATGTCACAATCGCGGGCAGAGACTTCACTACGTACCAAATAAGCATCAGATCCATAAAAAAAGCATCTAGTTCGTAGAAATTTCGAAATTCAATCCTAACCCTAACCCACCAAAACTACTCCATATCTAACAAATCCTACGGTGAAACATGGAAAAAAGTGAGGGAATACCTTCGGGATGACGCGGGGATCGATTCCCCCCACTCCCCCCCCCCCCCAAACGGTGGATTTAGGGGGATCTAGGGGCGCAATGGCCGGCGGCGGCGGAGCAAATCGCGGGACCAAGCTCGGGCTGGAGGAAGAAGAAGGGACGGGAGAGAGAGGGGAGGCCGCGGCGCAGCTTGTATGTAGCGGCGGTTGCGCCACCCTGCCTGGCGCGACAAGCCTTCGTGCTAGCCTGGTGGCCGCCTGCGGGCTGTGCCACGGTGGCATGCTTGCCGCGCCACATGCCTTGGCGCGGCAGCCTTGTTTGGTCGCGCCCCTTGTCTTGGCGTGACCAAAAGGGTCACCTGGTGCAAATAAAGTTTGGGAGGGTTTTTTTAAAATATTCATTAAAAATTGGTTAAAATTAAAAAAAAATCTCGCCGCTATGGGGCTCGCCCGGATCAAAAAGGCGGCGAGGAGATCTACACGGGGGCGACAAGTTGCGGCCGTGAAGTATGGCAGCCGGTTATTATGGAGCGCCTGGGGTCAGTGCCCAAATGATGATTCTCGCCATCGGCATGGCCCAGCGATCACTTGGCCGAGACCTTTTACGTCGCATCAGCCATTGGTTTCGAGCAATCTTGATGTCCTTTCCGTTACTAAGGCTGAACGCAGTGGTGTGCGGGAACGTGAACTCCGGTTGCCGTTTACCGTAATTTTCCCTGCAGCGGGGTACTGGGAGAGGAACGGCAAGTCCTGTGCGGGTTGTGTACGCGGCATTTGTGGCGTGAATGGCATCGAGTCCACCTGGCCACGGCGGTTTCCCCTGGCGCCGCACCCCACCCCGCTCGCCTCCCTTCTCCTCCGCCGCACCCCACCCCGTTCGCCTCCCTTCTCCTCCTCCGCCCAGATCCGTCCGCCCCCTGCTCCTGCTACCGTGCTAGCCGCCGCTCACGCGCTCATCCGCACCGTGCTGGCAGCCACGGCCGCGTCCGTCACCGCTGCGTGGAGCAGGCGTCGCACCCGAATCGCCGCAGCGAGGAGGCGGCCGTCGCAGTGAGGAGGAGGCGGCCGTTGCAGCGAGGAGGAGGCAGCCGGCACCAAAACGAGCCACCGCCGCCCGGCCTCCCCGCGCCTGACCTGCTCGGGGGGAAGAGCGGATCCGCCTCGCACCCTTCACGCACCTGGCCATCCTGGAGAAGGCATGCGTGGGCAGCTGTGGGCGCAAGCGGCGGCGGCGAGGTTCTCCGGTTGAGGCGGCCACATCCGAGGAGAGCTCCACCACGCGCTCCACCGCGCGCTCCTGCCGGCGTCGTATCCAACTGAGGTAGCTAATCCCATCAATATCCATTTTGTAAATAACATGAATAACTAAACCACCTAATGCTAATGGAACTAGCTACTAGTGGAGCAGCATTGCATTTCACTGTCACCGTTGATCCATTTGCACATCTGATTTGCATTTCACTGTCATCCTTGTCTAATATATTGGATTTGCAATCCCTCATTTATATGAGAAAAAAACATGTGAGTGGTGTGATTTGATAATGTGAATGCATGGTATTTCACAATCTGACAATTTCATAGTGCTCTTGTAGCCAGTGGCTTGAATTGAAAGTGACAGCTAGATTCTAGATGGCCCGGTGTCTTAAATTGAAAGTGACAGTGTCTGAAATATCTTAAATTGATTGCTTACTTGGTTTGTTATTTGCACTTGGGTGGGTTGGTTAGATTCCATGACAACATCTAGCATATCTAAACATGCTATTATTTGGTTGGGCATAAAGGTCTGCAACTAGCAAATGGATATTTAAGCAGTTTATTTGCTATTTAATTTGGCTCACTAGTTCAGCCAAAAAATGCATCTTGTAAGGTGTAGCTCAATTTTTTGTACCATGTGTTCTAACATAGAAATTTTCCATGTGAATACCATATTGGACTTATGTTGTGTAGCTGATTTTTCTGGATCCTCATTAATTCTTTGCTTCAAACTTGTCTGTAACTGATCACAACTCCCAAGTTGAAGTTAATTGGAGCTTCTTAATAATAGTATAGACTGTGGAGCTAAGCTTTGATGCATTTGACTTCTACGAAAAGGTTCAGATGTCTTTATTTTGCATTGACATGTGTAATTTTGGAATGAATTTTTTGAAGTAGTTGTTTCAATTGAATTGGTGTGTCAGCAGTTGAGCACAAGCTTTAATAGGTTTGATATATTTATGTCTGATGCCAATAGGAGCCCTCAAACAGGGTGAATAAAAATTGTGTATTGGTCAAATTATACTTTCAACAAATATTTACCATTTGTTGTCAAAATTTACTACTGTGCCATATGATTTTGACAATATTGGTGTGTTCTTTTCTGAAAGAAAGGAACTTGACAATATCGCTACCATATTTATATATTTTTCGACTATGATTTCAGGATGGACCCAAACCAGTCCCAAGATGGATCACATGGAGCTTTTCCTGTAGGCAACATTCCTCCCTACCAGGGTGGCTGGAACCCATACATGTATGGGTTGCAAGGTCATCCATCCTGGTTCACCCAAGGATTGCAGCAGCTTCCACCCAATGTCTCAATGATGCATCCAAATAGGAGCATCCCACAAGTGTTTCAGCCGGCTGAAAATGCAGATGCATTTGTAGCAGATGAGGCACAGGTGGAGGAAGAGCAACTCTATGCACCGCCTAAAGAAAAAGGGAAGAGGACAAAGGTGGGTAGTAGGATCAAGTTGCAGAATTTCAACTCAGACGAAGATGTGAACCTTGTGAAGTCATGGCTTGAAATAAGCTGTGACCCATTTACAAGTAATGGTAAAAAAAAGAAGCCATGTGGGATAGAATTCTGCAGCGCTACAACTTGAGGAGGAAAGCAACAGACCCAGAAAGGACTAAGAGGTCTCTACAGAGCCGTTGGAAATTATTAAGACTGAAGTGGGGCATTTCGCATCCTACTATGCTGATGCCATTCGGGGGAATCCTAGCGGGATGTCTGATGTTGATAAGGTTTTCAATCTGTTACCCATTTCATTTCTATGCATAGTACAGATATATCTCTCTAATTTACTAGCAGCCAATACCTGATTGTTATATATATGCAATTTCTTGTAATTTTAAGAGCAATTGTTTCGTGATGTAGACCACTCATGCGGCAGCTAATTTTGCTGCAATCCTCAAACACAACTTTGCTTACATGCATTGTTGGGAGATCATGAAGGATGAGCCCAAATGGCAGGATCCAAAGTCCAGAGCTTTTGGAAAAGCAGCTTGAGGTGATGGTTTTGGCGAGGACCACATCAACCTTGGAGATGACAATTCTAGCCCAACTGGATCAGATGGCAAGAGGCCATGAGGCAGGGATGCAGCTAAAGTAGCCAAGAAGAAAGCAAATTCTTCTGCGGGTTCAACAGCATTTGCAGAGTATGCTGCGAGGCTGCAAGATCTATCATTGCAAAGGATTTCTATTATGCAGGAAGACATGGCGCTAAAAAATGATCGTTTCCAGCAGCAACAATCTATAGATGAGAAGCGGTATGAGGAAATGCGAAGCCATAATGCGTCATTGTTACAGATTGAGCAAGACAAGAATAAACTTGAGCAAGACAAATTTCAGTTCATGCGTGAGCAGCGTGAATTGGAGAGGCAAGAGAAGGCGGATCAAGAGGATGAAAGGATCCTTCGGATTGATCTTGAAGCTTGCACGCGAGCTCAGCGAACTTATTATGAAGCTCGTCAGGAAGAAATTTTACAGAAGCTTTCAGCTAGGCGCGGCAAGAGACAGGCTTCTTGTGCAGGTACAGGGCACAAGGGATGCCCTGGAGACTCCTCGCAGCAATGACCTGGAGACTCCTCTCAAGAACTATTATTTGTCTACATGGATATTGCTATTTATGATTTATGCAATTTATTTCCGGAACTAATTTATTTAAAGTGAGTGGACTTGTAGCTGATGTGATATGTTGAACTTGTACCTCGGTTGCTTGAGGAATGTGTGTGTGAAAATGTATGTTATTTATTGAACTTGTAGCTGATGTAACTTATCTGTTATTGAACTACTGTAATTTTCATATTGCTATATCTAAGAACTGCCCTGACCTTGTGCTGTTCCGCCTTTGTATAATGGCGATTGTGATGAATTGCAAGACTCTGTCTGTTGCCTTTGCTGGGACATTATTCTTGATTGAATTAAACTTCCTTCCTGCAGGTATTTTGGATGCTTCATTCTGTCTCTTTCACCAGCTTCCTGGCCTCTTCTTCCTCAGAATCTATTGTGTTTATCTGTATCATATAGTTATCCTGCCAAAAGCCTTTCCATTATGACACAATCTGATGGGAGCATTTTGCTTACTCTTTCTCTTCTTGCTGTTAAAATTTAGGAATTTGTGGAGGCAAGACGAACTGCTGCACTTAATAATGTTCCTTCTTGTATGTGGTCTCCGGCACCTCCTCTTGAGTTAAAAGGGGTACCTGCTGATGCACTGAATCCAAATGCTAGCTTTGTTACTTTTGGTAATTTGCGCTTTTCCTAGTGTGTCTTGTTCCTCATGAAGCTATTTTGACATTACTGAAGATACCAATGGCTTGTTTTCCTCAACAACACAGGGCCTAATGCTTGTTTTGCTGGGAATAAAGACTCTGTTTGTTGCCTGTGAGTTTGGGGGAGTCATTCTATTCTCTGGTCATTCCCAGAATTGGCCAAAACGAATAGTACAAGCCTTAATAAATATTACAAGTCTTCATAAATATTACAAATAGTACCAATTCTGGGACAAATAGTACAAGCCTTAATAAATATTACAAGTCTTCATAAATATTACAAATAGTACAAGTCTTAATAAATATTTCAAGTCTTCATAAATATTACAAATAGTACAAGTCTTAATAAATATTACAAGTCTTCATAAATACTACAAATAGTACAAGTCTTAATAAATATTACAAGTCTTCATAAATATTACAAATAGTAGAAGCCTTAATAAATATTACAAGTCTCAATAAATATTCCAAATATTACAAGCCTCAATAAATATTACAAATATTAAACTAATGCTGTTGAGATCCCAGCCTCATCCACTGGTGCTCAATGAGATCCGATTGTAGTTGATAGTGCGTGCTCCGATCTTTAAGCCTATGGTGTGCAGCAATAAATGCGTCCCTAGTTCGATTGTTTGTGTTTGAGTACGAAACAGCCAGTTCTCCGATGTTCAAGAAATCTCTATTATGAGCTAGGTCGCCTTGTTCATCCTCCACTATCATGTTATGCAAAATAACGCAAGTCATCATTATATCGTTAAGCTACCTACGGTGCCAACCATATGCGGGTCCTCGGATCACCGCAAACCAAGTTTGCAGGACACCAAATGCGCGCTCTATATCCTTGCGTGCACTTTCCTGTGCGGTGGCGAAGTGCTGGGTCTTCTGCTCCATGGGATGACTTACAGTCTTAACGAAGGCTGACCACTCTGGGTAAATCCCATCGGCAAGGTAGTACCCCATGTTATAGGTATTTCCATTGACTGCAAACGACACAGGGGTTGAACGACCCCTAACGTAAGCCAAGAATACGGGGATCTATGAAGTACGTTAATGCCATTGTTACTTCCAGGCATGCCGAAGTAAGCATGCCAAATCCATAAATCATACGACGCAACCGCCTCTAAGATCATAGAGGGATGCTTCCCTCTCCCTGTGAATTGACCCTTCCACGTCGTTGGGCAATTCCTCCACTCCCAATGCATGCAGTCAATGCTACCTAACATCCCCGGCCACCCACGATCTTCACCCTCTTCAAGAAGCCTAGCTACATCGGCTGGGTTGGGTGCCCGTAGGTAATACTCGCCAAAAACATAAATGACAGCCCGACAGAAATGATGCAAAGATTCTCTAGCGGTTGAGTCAGCAATACGTACGTACTCGTCAACGGCATCCACCGGGACACCGTAAGCGAGAATGCACATAGAAGCGACACACTTCTGAAGAGCCGATAGTCCTTGCTTGCCAGTGGCATCATACTTCCTTTTGAAGTAGTTATCATGATTTTTGACAGCCTCTTTAATGCGCTTGAATACATGCCGACGCATCCGGAACCTGCAACAAGACTTATGATATGAGGTACTATAGACATTGAGTGATTTATATTGCAAATATACTAAGTTTATCTTCTACGAAACTGTTTATCATTGTAAACCGGGTTTGGAACAAAGTAGTCGGCTTTGATCCTCCTGTGACCGGAAGGAAGATCCCTCGGGCGAATGACCTTTGGTGGCGCATCAGATCGACGGCGACGATGCCTATGGGAGCTCTCTTCGTGCACCAAGTGGTTGTACATCGCAACCTCCTCTTCTTCATCATCATCAAACACCGAGTAGTTAGTGTCATCATCTTCCTCCTCCATCATCCAGTACCTTCGAAAGGAGCTTGGGTAGCCATCCATGGCACCGGGAAAACACAAGCAAGTGAAAGTAGAACTACCTGAAGGAAAATGCCAAGATGAGTGTGGCCTATAGTTTTCAATTATAAATTGCTAACATATTTTCCAACAGTTTTATCAGACTGTGAACAAAATAATTCCTACCAAACTCATCGCCCACAGCAATAATAGTACATTAACCAACCTGAGATACTATAAACTGACGGAAACAATTGCAAGGAAGCTATGGAAATGTTGTTGGTTTTGTAGTGGAATGAACGGGATTGATCCACACCATTGGCAGCGGCCACCATTGCGCCACCCATTCAACCCAGGAACTCAATCACGAACAGTAAGAGATGCAGAGGGTTGGGCGAATTGGCCCCAGGGATTGCGACGAAACGAAGGGCGAGGGCGAAGGCTCAAACACACGCACCTTGCCCTGCTCCCCGAGCGTGAAGAAGGTCTTTGCGACGCTTGCCGGTGACCTCGCCGTGGTCGGCCACCCACGCCGTGACCGCCGCGCTGGCCGAGAACTCCTCCGCGTGCTAACCCCGTTGCGGCAACGAAGCGGCCGGCGATGACGAGGCGATGGCAGTCCGCTGCCCCGCCGCAGTGGCCCGCCTGTCCCGCCGCCCCGCCTGGCGCGCGGACGAGAGGGAGAGGGGAGGGGCGCCGCGCGCGGATGACAGGGAGAGGGGACGAGCGGCGTGCACAGACGACAGGGAGAGGGGAGGCGGGCGGATGGGGCCGGCTGCAGTCCTACAGCGCGGGGAGGGGAGGGCCCGCGGCGGTGCGGATCCGGGAGAGGGAACTAGGAGAGGGAACTGCGGCGGAGGTGAGGGGACTGCGGTCGAGGCACTGGAACACGGACGGAGAGAGAGAGCGAGGGAAGAGAGAGGAAAAAATATAAGTTATGTTTGGTAGTTGATATAGAGTTGTGATAGGAAGTACAACGAGTGCGGACAAAATTGTTATAAGGTATAAAATTTTGATGACCAAGCAGAATATTGATTTTAAGGAATGTAAATAGAGTATCATGAGTGGAGACAACCTAAAGGCCGGGCACGAGTCATGTACGGACTCGCTAAACTGATGTGTTTATTTAGCGCATTTCCAAGATTGAACAGTAGTCACTACTAGCGTGCCAGCTGCGCCATGTTTTAATTTCTATACGTTCTTTTAGGGAAATTTTAACTTTTTCTCGAGGGTTTAACTTGTACGTAGTATATGGATTATCCCCTCTACATTGAAATTAGATGATGTCTAGGACAACGATACGGTCTCCAAAACGTAACTTTGATTTCTTATTTTTATAAAAATATTTATTAAAAAATAATATATGTATACTTTTATAAAAAATTTAAGACAAATTTATTTATATGGTTTTCAAATTTTCAAACTCAACGACTTAACAGTTATTCATGATCTATATTTTTAATGTTTGACTAAAATCTTATCCAAAACGTAATCTAATATGAAAGGAGTATACTTTATTTCCTAAGAGATAAAAGAGAAATCCAGGCCTCGAAAGTTAGGTCTGGCCCAATGATGTGGGCTTAGCATACTCCAGCCCATTTTAGTCACTTTTCCTCGATCCGACTCGGTCCAGAAGAAAAACCCAAGCTTGTGCCCTCTCCCAAAAAAAAGCCCGTCAGGGCCTAGGAATGGCTTCTTGTGGTGGTTCCTGTGGACTTCCTGCGGCCGGGCCCAGTCAATCAACAACCAACCCCCGGCGAAAAGCCCTATCGCCAGTGCGAGGTCCTCCCCTCACCGATGGCCGCCACTGCCGCCATCATGGCCGCGGCCGCCTCCTCGCGGGCCTTCCTGCGCCCGCACCACCGCCTCCTCCTCCCACACAGGCACCCGCTCCGCCGCCGCCTCTGCGCCACCGCCTCCGCTCCCGCTCCCACCGCGGCGTCGGCCGGCGTCGTGGACGTGCTCCGGGAACGCGGGCTCGTGGAGGCCACCACCTCGGAGGCGCTCGCGGCGGCGCGCCCCGGGGAGCTCAAGGTGTACTGCGGCTTCGATCCCATCGCCGAGAGCCTGCACCTCGGCAACCTCCTCGGCCTCGTCGCGCTCTCCTGGTTGCGCCGGTGCGGCCACACCGCCGTCGCGCTGGTCGGCGGCGCTACGGGCCGCGTCGGCGACCCATCCGGCAAGAGCTCCGAGCGCCCCGAGCTCGACGTCGCCGCAGTCGAAGCCAACTCCGACGCCATCAAGTCCCTCGTCGCCCAGATCCTCGGCCGCGTTCCCGAGCCTGCTCGCCCCTCCCAGCCCGGTGAAAACGCGCAAAATGAGCAGCCTTTGGTCAATTCAGCAGCGGGTTTGACACCAAAGATGGGTTCCTTCGTGATCTTGGACAACTACGACTGGTGGAAGGACATCACGCTGCTGGATTTTCTGAAAGAGGTGGGCCGGTTCGCGCGCGTGGGCACAATGATAGCCAAGGAGAGCGTGAAGAAGCGGCTCGCGTCAGAGGACGGGATGAGCTACACCGAGTTCACCTACCAGCTCCTGCAGGGCTATGACTTCCTGCACATGTTCAAGAACATGGGCGTCAATGTGCAGATCGGGGGCAGTGATCAGTGGGGCAACATCACGGCTGGAACAGAGTTGATCCGAAAGATCTTGCAGGTCGAGGGGGCGCATGGCCTGACGTTCCCGCTCTTGCTGAAGAGCGACGGGACCAAGTTTGGGAAGACGGAGGATGGCGCAATCTGGCTCTCGTCGAAGATGCTCTCGCCTTACAAGTTCTATCAGTACTTCTTCGCGGTGCCTGATGTTGATGTTATCAGGTTTGTGAAAATCCTGACGTTCCTGAGCTTGGATGAGATTCAGGAGCTGGAAGAGTCGATGAAGAAGCCTGGCTATGTGCCAAACACTGTTCAGAAGAGGCTTGCAGAAGAGGTGACTAGATTCGTCCATGGTGAGGAGGGATTGGTGGAGGCTTTGAAGGCAACCGAGGCCTTAAGACCTGGGGCTCAGACACAATTGGATGCACAAACAATTGAGGGGATAGCAGATGATGTGCCGTCATGCTCTTTGGCTTACGATCAAGTATTGAAGTCTCCCCTGGTTGATCTCGCTGTTTCCACTGGTTTGCTTGCAAGCAAGTCCGCAGTTAAGCGGCTTATTAAGCAAGGTGGCCTTTACCTGAATAATATTAGGATTGATAGTGAGGATAAGTTGGTTGAGGAAGGCGATATAGTTGATGGGAAGGTTCTGTTACTTTCTGCTGGAAAGAAAAATAAGATGGTTGTGAGGATATCTTGATTGTTCTTATTTTTTGGTGTTTCTAAATTTGTGTCCATTGAGGAGAAAAGTAGCAATGTTGAGCCTTTGAACATTGAACTTGGATTAGCTGTCCACGAACATACAGATTGTTGTATTGGAGAGGCTGAATGCACATTCTTTTTTGCTCAGCTTGCACCAGCATACAGATTGTTCTTATTTTTTGATGTTTCTAAATTTTTGCCCATTGAGGAGAAAAGGAGCACTGCTGGGCCTTTGAACATTGAACTCGGATTAGCTGTCCACGAGCATACAGATTGTTGTATTGGAGAGGCTGGATACACATTCTCTTTTGCTCAGCTTGTTCATCAATTTTTGTGTGTGCGCGTGCGCCCTATGGGCTTTGAGAATGGCATCTGCATTTTCCTGTCAGCTTATAGGATTATTAATCTTTTAGAGCATTGTTGGACCAGAATCAATATCATATATGCACCTGTAATTTCGGTTCTTTGGTGGTGTAACCCTTGTACAATTGTTTTATGCTTTGCTGTATCGTAACACTCCCTACTGGCCCTTGCTGTTAGTTTTGTGGAAGGAAAGGAACTCTCTGCTTTCGACAACTTGATGAAATAAGGTCCCTTTGTTTTATCTGGTGGAGAGGATCAGATTTCCCCTCCTTCAAAAGTATAGTGACGGGTTAAGAGCAATTTCAATTGAAGTACAAAAAAAGAGCAATTTCAATTGAAGTACAAAAAAAGAGCAATTTCAATTTAATAAGTACAAAAAAAGAGCAATTTCAATGTGGTTAGGCATTACTAAATTTACTAAACCACTTTATGCTTCATCAATACCAAACAAAGAGGGCTGATATGAAATGGTTGCTCAACCAGTACCTTATCTGTCAAATCTTGTTAGCTTGGAAGTTGTTAGCCTTTCTTCATGTATATCAGCATTTTAAGAACTGAAGATACTGTGCGCAGGAGCTGGTTAGCTTGAAGTTGTTGCTTGTTACCCTGTACTTCAGACACTAACTGTATTTGTTCCATTATCTAAAAAAAGAGGCTTCAGACAGTAACATCATAGCTAACTTGAACTTGTGATCATCAAAATTCTCTCCTAGGTGCTCATCCTGCCCAGTTGACATGTTCATTTGCTTTCAGACTTCAGAGACATCATTTCAAAAAACATGTTTTTTCCTCTCTCAGACAGAGTAGTACTCTGTTCTAATATGGTTTTATCAAGTACTGCGTAGCATGGGTTTCTGATACCGTCTGCGTATGGGCGTGACCACCTCGCTGAGAAGCCAAGGGTCGGCGGAAGCGGTTGGTTTCTGCAGAAACTGAACAACCAGCCAACTAAAATTATTCATCATATCGTGTCTCCTCTGCACTCCACGCAACAGATACTCCGGCGCGGGTAAGCAACCGAGGCGATTCGTTCCCCATTCGTACACCCTTCGTATCTGCATCTCCTCTCCGTTAAAGAATCCTCCGCTGCTACAATTCCACACGTCTGGTTCGTTGATCGATTCCTTGTCGGATCAAACTCTCCTCTCATTTTACCACCTCTGTCTGGGGTTGCCGGTAGCTTGCCTGGCTCTGTTGGGTCTCTTGGGGCTCTGTCGCCGCCCATGGCCAAGCGGCGGAGTAGATTCGCTTGTGCTAGGTAATTCGGCCGAAATTGAAGCGGGGTCTGGGAATCTCTAGTCCTTGTTTTCCTCAATTTTATACTTAGTGTTGGGCGAAAAGGGATCCTGTCTTTGAATGTGGATTTTGTCTGGTAGAATTCGGGGGAATTCTGGTTTTCTCGGTGTCGAGTTCTTAGAAAATTACAAGCGAAAAAAGCAAGAAGTTCGATTTCGTAGTCTGTTCAGCGTATGTTCTTCAGTTTTGCCATTGATAACAACATCGGTTCGGTGCTTTATTCTTGCTACTAGGTTCGGCTGCTTCGGGGGCCAAGCTCGGGTGGACAAGATGGCAGAGGTAGGAGACGGCTTCTGACCCCATGTTCCTTGCTGAAATTGGTTGATGTTTCTTCATTAGAAGCATCTGAAGTTCTGACTGAGTGATGGATGATTTGCGTGGCCGTGTGCAGGATGGGTACCCGGTGAAGCTGCACATCTATGATCTCAGCCAGGGGATGGCCCGGCAGCTCTCAGCTACGATCCTCGGCAAGGCCATTGAGGGGATTTGGTGAGCATCGCTGCTTTTTTTTCCTCCTGTTGATCATTGTGCATCTGAGATTTGCCCATGAAAGAATTTGCATGGACGCCTGCTGTTGCTTAGTTTTTATTATCTTATCTAGTTGTGGGAAGATATTGAATTTTCCACGCCGATTCACACGGCTGCGTTTTACACTTTCGTAGCAGGAAAGATTGTAAATAGCGCTTGTAGAGGCATAGAGGCAAGCCTGGCAAGGTGCAAAAATACATATGAATCTGTAACTTTGGCCATGATTGGTGCATGTTTATGTTTTCGCCCTGGGCTTAATGGTTGTTGCAGATTCTTCTGGAAATTGTTTCTTCAATTAAAATACGCTTGATCATCAGAAAATCACCAGAAATGTTCTCACTCATGCAAGCTAATGTTCCTGTTTTTGCTTATGACATCCAAAGTTGGAATAGAGCAAATCATGATGCAATGGACAAGACGATTTCCATGTTTTTCCTCTGTCCCTTAATCAGCTTAGTTTTCATTATGGATGAAGCATTAGTCGCTTTTACCTTTGAATTTCGCCACACCAAATTCGCCATTGACATATATGTACACGCTGTCATGGTCACAGGCACACCGGCGTGGTGGTCTACGGGCGTGAGTACTACTTCGGCGGCGGCATCCAGCAGGGCGAGCCCGGCCGGACACCGTACGGCACGCCCGTCCGGGTGGCGGACCTTGGCGTGACCCACGTCCCCAGGGAGGTGTTCGAGGACTTCCTTCGGGAGATCGGGCCGCGCTACACCCCGGCCACCTACGACCTCCTCAGCCACAACTGCAACAACTTCAGCAACGAGGCCGCACAGTTCCTCGCCGGCGTCGCGGTCCCCAGCTACATCCTCGAGCTGCCCAAGGAGGTGATGAACAGCCCTCTCGGCGCCCTGATACGTAAGAGCTCTGACGAGCTGTTTATTTTACTTATTACATTCTGGGTCTGGCATCAAACTAATGGGAAACACTCAAACACCGATTGGTTTTTACAGTGCCGATGATCCAGGGGCTGGAGACAAGCTTGCGGGCCGGAGCTGTGCCACAGCCGCCGCAGTTCAGGCCGGCTCCCGCCCCGGTTCCAACCGCCACCGGGGTGCAGCCGCAGCCGCAGCCGTCCGCGAATGACGTCGAGGCAAGATCGACTGCTGCTGATGAACCGGAGGCTGTCAAGACGGAGGGTGATGTCAATGACAATAGCAGCACGGTCATGCCACCGGCGGTGCAGCCCGCGGCACCACCGGCAGCCGCCGCTCAGCCTGCAGCGGCGGCGACAAAGGCGGCGCCTGACGCCGAGGCGGGACCGACTGCTGGTGATAAACCGAAGGCTGGCAAGACGGCGGACAATGACAGCACGGTCGTTCCACCGGCAGTGCTGCCCGCGGCGCCACCGGCAGCCGCCGCCGAGGCGAGCGCGGCGCCCGTAGTGGCGGCGCCAAAGGCGGCGCCTCGGGACCCCTTGGCGGAGGCGAAGAGCCGGGTGCAGGAGGAGATAACGCGGGAGTTCGCGGCCATCATGGCGTCCGGCGCGTCGCGGGCCGGCGAGGCGGCCGCCCTGGCCACGCGCCGTGTCATGGAGCGGCACGGCCTGCAGCGCGCCGCCGTCGCCGCGCAGCGCGCGTAGGCAACTAGGATAGGTAGCACGGGTGAAGTGATGTGGTGTTGGTCACTTGGTCGCGTAATACCCGGTTCCAACACGCTTGTTAAGGCCCTTGTTGCCAAATTTCACCTCTAAATTTCACTATGTACAAAGAAAATTTCCGTCACATCAAAATATCGACGCTTGTTAAGTACTAAATATAGATGAAATTAAAAATTAATTACACAATTTTATTGTACTTTGCGAGACGAACATTTTGAGCCTAATTAATCAATGTTTGGACAATTATTCATAAATACAAACGAAATGCTACAATGTCGTATTTATGACACTTTCCAAACTTTGACAAAACAAGGGCAAATGTTAAGGTTGTCATGGCCAGTCAGAGCATCAGATGAGTTTGCCTCGGATTTCTTACCGGTATGTGTTTGGTTCGAGGGTTGCCGGGTTGGGATAGGTTGAATCCAGATGGATTTGTATTTAGATAGGGATTCACGGGTATTGGGTTCATCCCAGGAGAAAATATACCTCATGGACCAAGTGAACCCAATTCGTTTCCGTCCGTGCGGCGTCTTTATCGTAAAATGCGGACCAGCACTGGAGCCGCGCCCGGGGAGGACAAAGCGCAGCCCCATGGCCAGGGCATGCGGCAGGCGTAGCCCCCGGGAGGCAGAGGGGAGGCGGTCGATGTAGAGGAGGCGAGGAAGGGTGGAGAAGAAGATAAGGTCAAAAAAAAAAGGAAAAAACGAGGATGATAGGTGGGTTCCATACATAACTATAGCTAACGGTGTGAAACTAGCATCCATCTCATCACTCCCGACTCCTTCCACCAAAAAAAAATAGATCAAATCTATATATCTTAACCAAATACGAGATGGGTTGAACCCAACCAAAATCGAGATTAAAACAACCCGTCCCACTTATCCTTGAGGTTGTCTACACAAATCTGCCGCAGAAACAGCTGATGATGGGTTTGGTGAGCTGCCGAAGCACCGATGCTCTGTTCGGCTGACTGGTGGTAGGTGACTAGTGCTGGTTTGTGCTGAGAGAAAAATATTGTTGTCTGGTTGGTGGCTAGTGCTAGTTTGTGCAGAGAGAAAAATACTGCTAACTGGCGATAAGCCAAGCGAACAAGGCGTCAGTCTACGGTGCTTAACTGGCATCAAATCAAATTTGCTAGAATTCCGTCGGCAGAGGAGATCGGTCAAACCTCAAAGCAGATTATACGCGCAGACTCTACAAACTAACGAGTACAATAACGCCGATCGGGGGGGGGGGGGGGGGGGGGGGGGGGGGGGACGAGTACAATAACGAAACGAAATCCGAAACTTAACAAAGTCGCAGCCAACGAAATCCGAAACTTAACAAAGTCGCTTAGCCTAAGTACTACAGTAGTAAAATCAGCACAGTACTACTAGTACAGAGGCACGGGGAACAAAAAAAGAAGGTGGGGGAAGGAAGACATGCTCCTGCTTCCGCCGATCGACACGCGCCACGTGGCCCGCCGGCCGACGCGCCGCCGCCTCCGCCTGGGCTCACATTCCGGTCCCCGATGCGAACTGGGTGGGTTTCACCACCTCCTGCACGCGGGCCCCGCCGTGCTGCGGCAGCACGGCCGCGGCATCGTGCCGCGCGGCCCCGCCCGTCGCCGCGGCGGCCGCCCCCGGCCCGGGCGCGCGCCGCTCGCCGAGGATCGTGCCGCGCGAGAGGAACTCGTGCGCGAGGAACCCGGCCAGGAACAGGTTGCCGCGGAGGCCGCCGCCGCCTGTGGGGGCGGGAGCGGAAGCCGGCTCGGTTGGGCCGGCGGACGAGGACGCGGCGTCCCTGTCCTTGCGCTTCCTCGAGGACTCTTGCGCGGCGGGGGCCTCCATGTCGAACACCTGAAGCGGAGTGTCTACTGGACCGACGGAGGGAGGGATACGGGAGATGAGAGGGGAGGTTCGGCCGCTGGATATATTTATGGAGAAGAGTGGAGGCGGCGCCGAGGTTTAGAAGGCTGGTGGGAAGAAGAAGAAGAAGGAGGAGGAGAGGGACCGAGGAGTCTGCCAAAATCCAGCACGAGCCCTGCGAGGCTGGGACCACGGCCGCGAGCAGAAACGCCGTCAATGCCCACGCCAGCCATGAGCTACGAGCACCGTGGACAGCCCGCCGAACGGCCCCGAGTGCGTGCGTGCGTGCTTGGAGAGGTTTGTTGATGGGCAACCTAGCTTGGTGGGTGGCACCCGAATCCTTTCTATGAGGTTGTCTTTCCACGGTGTCGCGGCTTCTTCTACGGTTCCGACGAGATTATAAGTTATGGTCCTCGAAGTCCGGCGAAGCGAGAGGGATGGCCATGTCGACCATTGGCGGGTTAGGGTTCATGGTGACGCCCTACCGCCAACTAAGGTAGTGCATGATTGGCGACCTTAAAAGTCGTGGGGTATGATGAAGCAGTAGCGGAGCTAGAATTAAAATCTAGCTATGACGAACCTATAGTGAAAAGCTCGCTGCTTTGATTCCCTATCCGTTGCCATCACTTGTTCAAAGAGAACTTACCTGCAGCAGATATGACGGCCGCCATAGCTCGCCAGATAGCTGGCTCCGCTCCGCCACTGTGATGAAGTGGAGACAGATTGATGGGTGTGTGGAGGAGAGGGGTTGGAGGGCGGAGAAGGATGGATGTCGGGATCGGCATGCTAGTGTCGTTAATGGTGTTGCGCTACCGGAGCTAGGAGAAGGACAGAGGTAGCAGAAAGGATGAAATGACAACAGATAGTGGAGGATGCGGGTAGGAAGGCGGGAAAAGGCTGGTCGATGGGGCCAACTAATTAGCATAAAGTGGCGGCGAGCCACCGACCCAGGAGGAAAGTAGTGGCGGTGCTACCGAGATGCTTGGACCGTAGCGCCGCGCGCGCGGGCGGGGGGGGGGGGGGGGGGGGGGGGGGTAAAGCACGAGTTGCACCCGCACACGGTGGCATTGCGCATAAGTGGGGTTGGATTGAGAAGTAGGGGCAGTGACTATGCTGGCCTAGGAGATAGGCCCGCGGAGAATAACATGAGAGAAATAAAATTAGGCAAGAGAGTATCTAAAAAGATTCAGACAATTTGTAAGGATGGCGGATCATTATTATAGTAAATTATTATGGGCTGCTTGGATGGGCTTTGCCCTGTTTGTTTCAGCTTATTTTTAATTTTGAATGCTCGATTTTAGAGAATTAAGAAGTCAGATGAATCCCATGATCCATAATCGAGAATCCATGTGGATTCTGGATTCTCGATTATCGATTATGGGAGTCATCCGATTTTTATATTTTTCAAAATAGAACCTTAGAAATAAAAAATAAGCTGAAACAAACAGGATCAAAGTTTAGCCCTAGTTGTACTAATAGGATAAATATGGGCTGCTCAGAGCTGATCATGGACTAATAGGCTCTGACCATCAATTAGCCCGTGCAATCAGTTCTTATTTACCTATACCACTTGGCATCCAATTAAGTAGACTAAAGTTTAGCCTTGTAAACACCTCTTAATCATCTGAATCAATGGAGACGACACAACGATGATAATTCCATAAAGCTAGTCAAGGTCATAGTTGGAGGTCCTAAACTATCTCCTACAGAATAGGAAATTGCATATCAATGATGACAACCATCAGGAGAAGGGGATGTGCTGAGGCTGAGGGTGCTAAACTGCTAAAGCTATTCAAGAACAGAAACGATGGCCAGTATAAATGGACGTGGACTCGTGGAGATAAACTTAGCCCCTGCAAAATGGGAAATGATGTTGTAACCACGGCAGCATTTCTTTTTCTCAATAAGGCAAGTTGAAAGATCTGCTATTCACCAAGCTGTGACGTTTCTAAAAAGAATAATAACAATTTTCGCAAAAAAAAATCAAAATGCGAAGGAGTTGTTAACATCCAAGCCCAGACTTCCCACGGCCCACGATAGCAGCTCCAACTTTGAGCCCGGTTCCTCGTTCCAACACTGGGCCAGCCCAACGCAACGAGCGAATCTGCGAATTCCCGAAACCACCCTTGCTCTTTCCTCCGCTCCACCTCGTCGGCTCTCACCAATCTCGCTGCCGCCCCGGCCGGCTCGCCTCGCTCTCCTCCCCGCGCACTCCTTCCCTCCGGCGGGGTCGCCGCCACCTCGCAGCCAGGTCTGCTGATCGATCCTTTCCCTTCCTCTCCTCTCCTCTCCTCTCCTCGCCCTTGCCCTCTTGCGCGCGCCTCTCCGGTCGGTACGTTCGGGATCGCCGGGCCGGCGGCTCACGGGGTTCGTCCCGATCCGAGCCGCACCCGATGGGTGTATGCATTCATGTCTTGTGGTTTCTCTTCTGAACCTCGCGGGTTGCTTTGAGTACTTAGTTCCAGACTACTGCGGCCATGGCCGCTTCAATTGCCTACATACATGCGACACTGAGTGCTTCGGATTGGTTTCTCGATGCTGCATAGTAACTTTAGAATTATATACGCATAGAAGTATTCTACAGCATAATTGGGAATTTGGGATGTTCAGTACCACGTGCTTACTGGAGAAGTGATCTTACTTCTACTTGCAAGCACGAGAGATGCTTAGTTTTGCATGACATTGGTTCGAAATGAAATGCTTCAGTGGGGGAGAGTGAAGCTGAAGTTTGTTCTCCGAACCTTGATGATGCTGTCAGTTGTCACTGGTTAAGACAGATCATTTTCGGCAGAGTCACACTGTCACTTCCAAATTTTCTTCTTTGAGCTATGTCTTGTCTGCTCATAAGTCACTTGTCTGCTCATAAGTCACTTGTCTCATTTTCACACTTGTTGCAGTGACACTGGCATTGGCCTGCAATGGAGAACATCCGGTATGCTGAGGAGCTCGTGAGGGAGTTTCTAGTGTTCAGGGGTTTCACAAGTACGTTGCAAGCATATGAATCGGAGTTGTCTACTGAGATCGGCAGGAACTTTCAAGTAGATAAGATCCTGGATTTGGTATTCTCTGAGTATATAGAGAAATACCAACTGGGTAGGTTGGTAGGTCTGTTTACCTTTTTGAAGCAGTGTTTCACATCACCTGCGGACACAGAGTTGTTCTCGACCCTTGTTAAGTTGGAGCTGTCAGTATTAAGGTACTATGTTATCAATGCTTTGAAATCTGGAAGACAAGACAAAGTAATTGAATTCTTTGGTGAAAGCGGCAATTATCTGATGCAAAGACGTGAAGATTGGCTGGCATGGTTCGGTATGTGTTAATTGCCTTTTTTTTACCCATGTTACTTCTATATAATCTTCAATATTCTAATTCTTTGTCAATCTCGATAACATTATGCAGCTATTCCATATATTAAGAACCCAAGCTTTGATCCGCAGTTCCGTGTATATTTCTCCAAAGAATGGTTGGACACTTTGGTTCTTTCGTTTAGGAATTTTTTGAGTGGGATATTCAATGATACTCATATCCTTTTATAATATATAATATATTCTTTGTTGTATTCCTTCCTATAGCTGGTGGGATGTTTACAATATCTTCTCTGCTATTGACTGATTTATAACCTTATCCCCACTCCAGTTGACCATCAATGTGATATAATCATTGTTTTTTGTTTCTTTTAGAAACTTTCTTTGATACATAATTATTTGTTGCTGCATTGCTTTATCCTTAACCTTTCCACGGATCCCAGCTCTTTTGAGAATTAGCACTGAAAAGAATACCATCAAATCTCTCAAGAACGACATAAAGCAACTGAATAATAAATTAGCAGAGCTACAAGCATCGTTAGAGGCAAAGGAAGATGAAATATCTCAGTTGAGAAGGTAAAGCTTCTCTTGCCTGCAAAATTACCCTTTTGCTTCTTAATGCATGCAAAGCCTTTGTAATTAGCATATGGATCCTTCCATAAATTAACAGCTAGTATATTAAATTTGATTGGGTTAAGTGAACTATGTGTGTGAAGTACTTAAGCATTAACTTTCCTATAGAGGTTATATCTCCTCATAATATTGAGTTTGGTTAGATGGTGAATGCTACCCACTGACCTCGTTGTATGTACACAAGATCAAATACATGCATGCATCCTCTAAATATGTCTCAACTTATAAATACAGGAACTACAATGGTGCTGGCGATGGAAACAAGAATTTAGTTGGTACTAGTACAGCTGGTATCCCTCTTGAACAAGTGATGCTAGAAAACTATGCAGAATCCTCAGCCTCAAGTAGCATGATACAGGGTTTGGATTCACGGTCTTCATGTTCAGTGAAATCTTCTATAAGAGATGGGAAATTCCATGAATCTTCTGAGATAAGCCATACAGGTAGGCTCTTAGTACTTGCTTTTTTCATGGTTCTTGTATCTGTATTGCCATGTGTTTATGCATGTCAACCAGTAATATAGTTGTATTGTTACCTTCACCATTGTGCATTCTAATGCTATCATAGTTTGGTTACTTGTGTGCATGATCCAGCATATTTTCTTATTTTATATTCTTCAGTGCTTCTATTGTGCTAACTCTGACATCTCCCCCTGTATCTTGGGTAACCTGGATGCATAATATGTCTCTTTTGCTGCAGATGATGAGCATGTTTTGGTGACCGAGGAAGACTTTCCTGAAGTGAAAGTGGATTTTCAGGTGAGCTACAGTTTGTGCCCCACTATACTATTTTCGCCTTTTGCAGTTACCTATATGACTGATTGGACTTGCTAACAGGAAACATTTTTAGGCCATAACAGTTCGATTAGTCAATGTCGATTTTCTGCATCCGGCTCAAACATTGCTAGTTCATCAATCGATGGCACAGTTAGGTAAATTCTGCTATCTCAAGAAGCTTCAGTTTAGCTACATAACTAAATGTTCTTGATTTTGACCTGTTGTTCTTACACTTTTGAAAGGATCTGGACGTATGATTCATCAACACCATCATCCAAAAATGCCACTATATACTGTGGTGCTGAAGTCAGTGCACTTTCTTGGGAATGCAGATCTGACAGATTGGTACGCCTATATTGGATTGTGCCGCATTAGTATCTTTCCATCACTCCAAATTTGGTTATAGTTGTTAAGACTTCTGTTTTGTCACCCATTTTTCTTGACCATAGCTACTCATAGGCACAGCTAATGGAGGAATTAAAGCTTGGAATGCTGATGCAAAGAGAGTTGTTTGTGATCTGAATACATCAAGATACTTTCCAAGGTTGTAACCTATAATCTGCTGGTTCCTTGCAGAGGATGTTTCACTAACAAAGCTTTCTGTTTCATGCAGTGTCTTAGATTTGAAATGTAGCCCGGTCGAACCTGTGTTTGTCTCTGCAGCTGCATCAAGACGGTAATGTTTAGTTTTGTACTTCTTGTACTTGATAAGAAGTCCATTGAATTATTATGTCATGTACCTTGTTCTCCAATAGCACTGCATTATTATACTTATTTTCAGCTTATACACCTTTTCAGGCATGGATCAACTATTTTCGAGAGAACAGGATTTGCAAATTTGACCGTGTGGCATATGAAAACATGGAAGCCATTGGTAATTCTTTTGCTTTCATCCTCTTCTCTTGAAATACGTGTATTGTTTTGCCAGTCTCTTTCCTAAATATTTTTCACTTTTTTTTTAATATTGTGAAGACAGTCCTCCCTCTTGGTGAGGATCCACCTGCTATCACTTCTCTTTGCTTCAATCACAATGGAAAAATCTTGGCAGCTTCTGCGACAGATGGGATGATTCACATGTTTGGTATCCTTTTGTCGTGATATTCTTTTATTGTCCCTATCAAGTTACGTGCTCTCTGTATTTTTTTTGGGTATAGCTTCCTATCATCCTGATTGATTCGGATGCTCACTTACCTGGTACTGGTATTTTGTTCTTAAGAATTCTTACATCCTGTTATTTTGATCCATTATCCAGCTGCATGAATCTGACCTCAAACGAATGTTTCAAAAAAGTGTTAGGCATTAGGCAAGCGTCTCTGCTAGCGCGTAGGTGTTCCTAGGTGGCAGTACCTTTTTTTTCACTCAAACAGAATAGTGCCTTGTTAAATGAAGGGAATATAGCATATTACGACAAAGAATTTGACATTATGATGCATTCATGAGTTCCATGCTCATAATTCATCCGCCCCCATCTCTAATTTGTCTCATTTTCATACATAGATCAACTCCTAAACCACTGTAGGTCTGTAGGCGCAAAACTGCCTAGGTTCTAAGTGATGTGGTGCTACTCTGCCTAGTGCCTAGGCGTCACCCAGCACCGCTGTTTGAAATAGAGCCTGGATCAGAATTAAAAGAGCTTAGCTAGTTAGCAAACATCATTATTTGCAGTTTAGCAATGAGACGGCTTATTGGTTGTACGGTTTTGGACCTTCGCATCATTCTTTGCCCACCATGCTAGAATTTGCTTATATTGTTTGCATGATTTTTCATTTCATTTCTTTTTGTGATCATTTGAGCTCATCGTCTTCCTTAACTGCAAATAGACATGTCTGCTGGTCTTCAAATTACGGGATGGCCTGCCCATGATTCCCCAGTGAGCTCAGTTCTTTTTGGGCCAGCAGAAACTAGCATCTTCAGTTTAGGCGCAGATGGAAAGGTATATAATGTTTCACCTTTTCCCTTTTAGTGCATTGATGCAACTAGTCATATCAATGTGATAAAAAAAACGTGGAGCACGTACATGGTATCGGAGATGGATTGCATTGTGCGACCCATAGCAGGTTGCAAATCTTTTCCCATCAGAGTGATTTTTTTGTTGTGGTTTAGAAGTTCTATGGGTTCTTAACTTGTCTACCCCCTCAATTCAAAATCTGTATAAACTATTGTGTTCATTGCAACAAGATCAACAAAATGTTATCTATGTTGTATGTGTCCTGACTCCTGACTGCTGGAATAAAACTAAAATATACAACGGGAACAAATAGGTATACTACATCAACAATCAAAAGGTACTAGTGGAATAACATGTTGCCCCGTATCATCAAAGCAAACAGAAAGTGCTACTGAAGCAAAATTAAAATACTACTGAAAAGTCATTGACATTTGCTAATTGAATCGGTCAGATGCTCTAGGGGCCATGCAAATAGATGTAGGTCTGGTCACTGGGGACACTATAGTTTAAAAGGACTGTGAATGATGCCGATTAACAATACATACACTTAAATCTAGATGTGCTCTTCTATTTGGCGCAGACTTGGCATCATCTTTTCTGTTCTCATGGTGGGGATTTGGGTCGTGATGGGTCCTCATGTCAGATAATCGTAGTATTCCACAATATCTCCAGTTGATAGCTACAAAAGAAAGTAAAATTCATCGGTGGTCCTCAAACTTGTCCTGTGGCTATGGTGTCTTCGATGTCCCTGTACTCTACACATCTGGATCCATAAACTTGTTAAGTGTCTCACTTGAGGTCTAAATCACCCTAATTAGCAAATGATCACATATTTGGCACACTTACATGAAGCCCAAGATATCCGTATGCTCTACTTCAAGATGATGACCATCACTGCTATTGTGTATAGTGTATATCAAGTGCTGTATTTACGTGCCATATAGACTAAGTTTGAGCTGATTCGGGTGATTTGGTTCTTGGGCTGCACACTTAATAAGTTTAGAAACCCAAACATGCATTTTAAGAGTTTAAGGCCCAATTTGGTCCATTAGTTTATTAGCAGCCCACAATTAGTCCATTAGCAGGTTGGGGTCTGCTAATAGGTGCTAATAGTCCAAAACCAACTATCGTACCATCTATTAGCAGGTGGATCCAAACAGCCCCCTACCTAGTAGTTAGCACCTAGTAGCTATTACCTACCTGACTATTAGTACTATTGGATCCAAACAGGGCCTAAGGATCTAGATGACACCAGGTGACAAGTTGAAGGATCCTTGATGTATTTTACTCTAAACAAAATAAAAGTAGAAGCATATTTACACCATTAATTTTCTTGTCACTAATGTGGATTCTTAAATTCAAAATTTTATTTTTGTGATGTTTCATTGCTTTACATGATTTCATCACATGCTAACTGTATCCACTGTAGATATTTGAATGGAGCTTGCATAATCAAGGTCATATTCTTTGGTCAAGAGATTGCAGCAGGTGAGAGACCCCCCCCCCCCCCCCCCCCCAAAAAAAAAAAAGGTGATCATTAGCGAATTGTTAAGGCAGTTGAATTGCTCATTCTCCTACCTGTGCCTCAATTGCCAGATTTTGCAATCCAGAGAGCTTTAACAAACGAATGCATGAGATAGCATTGGATTCTAATGGCAAGAGGCTGCTGGTTACCTCTGGTTTGGTCCGGGCCCCGATATACCAGGTTTCCACCATTACCTGATCGTCCCAGTTTTTTTTTTAGAACAGGTACTGACGCATTCATCTGCAATTTCCCTTCAGGTACAAGGTCATGAAAGTGGATTGAGGACACTACCGCACAGTTCATCTATCACAAGTGTGGATTGGCATCCAACACTGCCAATGTACATCACTGGGTCTGCAGACCACTCTGTCCGGGTCACATCTATTTTATGATCTAGAAAGCAAGGTCTACAGTGCCTTCAGATTTTGTCGGTGTCTCAATGCAACCAGAGATCGAAATATTGCGGAAAGCGTCCAGTGAAGCTCCTGTTGATAACTTGTTTCCCAGCAAGCAAGCATCGATTCTTATGGACAGTCTTATCCATGTGTGAGGCTTTTGGCGTCACAATATTTTTTTTGCATGGAAGAGTTGTGTTTGTGTTTTGTAGCTGCGATGTACACTTGGTGAGTTGCTCCAACTTTTTTTGTTGTAAAACAGAAACATGTATAGCATTATGTGATCATTTTGTTTTGTATACACACTACACTAGATTAGATTGTTACATCAGGTTAGTTCGATTATTCAAAAATCAATGGCACACGATTTCAGTCTCAGTGGCAGCTGGCAGTAAGGAGCACTGTATGATTTTATGATATGGCTTCTGTTCATCTCAATTCACGGCATTGGTGGCTTTCATGTTTCATCTGCTGAATCCACTAGTTTGTATGGACTCATTGATGTATCACTGTTTGCCATTTGGATTCGATTTGGGTTCCATGTATTGGGTACGTCTTACCCATGTTGATGTTGTCATTCTTATCAGCTTAGTTTTGTTTGTTGTGTATAAGCAGGCCATGTGCATGACGCACCCAAGTGTGTCTGGCTGTCCCTTTCGGCCTTTCCTGCCCGATCTGATCGGTTTTCTTGCTTAAATGAATGTGAACAGTGATTTTAAATCGGGTGTGTTGGACCAGCACTGCTGATTGCCTTTTATTGGAATAGATCCCAGCTGTAACAAATGCAATGGATGCAAATCATAGAGGATCTCCTCAGCCCTGAACTGGTGATTGTTCATGAACATGGCACGTCAATTCTGATGTCCCTATACTACAGCCCACTCGATAATAGAGCTCAGTACTGTAAGCTTGCGACATGTCACCCGGAAGCAAAATTCAAATCAACTCCATGCAACGAGTTATTTCTAATATTGTCTTCACCTTTTCATCTCTTATCATCCAAATCCTTTTGCTATTCCCCTTGGACGTGCCTGGAGCTCATCCTCAAGTTTGACCTCTATCTATATATGCAAATATGCTATACACTTGCTCTAAACGAATTCAGATAATTCGTTTCACATACATCTCACAAAGTAGATACTCCCTCCATATCATATTTAGAGGTCGTTTAGGACAGGTTTGTGCTTACAAAGGAGTCATTAATTAGGGGTTATTCTTCCATGTTTGCCATTATTAAATGCGCTGCGGGTTGCCTTTGGACAAGTGTGCTTACTAGCTGAAGTGGTCTGGTGGCCGCTCCTTGAGCGTGGTGGGCAAGGTTTGAGTCCTCTTGTCAACTTTTTTTATTAGTTCACGCAATTTTGCATGGACGGTGGCTTTTGCATGGCAGTGGGCATGCGCGCGTTTGGGTGCGTCGCTGGCTTGTTGCTCGACTGGTTTGAGCGCGTTTGCGTTATTTCCAGCTGCGCGAGCTCCTGCAACTCCGGCGTGTCCGGCACCACCTCCATCTCCAGGTCCGGCGTAAGCTCCGGCAACTCCGGCACCACCTCCATCTCGAAGTCCGGCGTGAGCTCCTGCAACTCCGGCGTGATGGTGTCCGGCGCGAGCTCCATCTCCCAGTCCGCGCACGGCAAGCAGGCGCGCGGCGGCGAGGCGAGCACACGCGACGGCGAGACCAGCAGGCACAACGGCGACGTACAGCAAGGTGAGGGAGACTAGAGGGCTGCGTCGCAAGCTTCAAAGTGCGGAGCCGAGGGAGTAATTCATCTCGTCTCAGGCCGCGTGCGGCGTTAATGAGAGGCGGCCACGTGCGGGAGTCGAAACGCTCAGGGGCAAAGGCGTCCGTTTAGACCATTTTAGGGAGCAACGACATCTATTTTGCAATTCGATCCCACGCCGAGAACGACCTCTAAACAGGATACGGAGGGAGTACGCGACAATTGTACATATACACCAGAGCATTAAAGCATATCCACTCGCCGTTGGGGCTAGTTCATCGGCCTGTGTGTTGCAGTTGTTTTTCCCTATTAGGGTTTGATTGCTGCGTGCTGGCAGGTGGCAAGGGAGGTGTATTTGAGTCTCAGCTCCCAACTCCCAACAGCACATTTCTTAAACAGACGCCGGGCGGTAGCAATCTGGACTGGCTCCAAAACTTGACGAATTTGGGCCACCGGTGGTACCATTGCTTCAATAATTTGGTCAACATAAGTCCTAGGATCGATGGGCCACAGGAAAGGACACAACTGATGCCAACTGAACTTGTGATTACGGAAGAATATATTTGATTATAAATCAAATCATTTCAAATTTATTTTATAAAATTCAAAAATATTAGCTGAATTATTATAAAAATTTATAAAGTTTAAACTTTGATATACTTGCGCACCTTACGAATAGGAACGGAGGGAGTAGCAGTCAACCTAATGACGACATGAACAGAGTATCTAATGGCATGGCACAACATGCCCTGTCCAGACTCCAGAGTCCTGTAGCATGAACATCACGTGAGAGCTGGGATGCGATTCACCGTGATATGGTTTTGTGCTTCAGATTCTCAGTTCAAACAGGTTGCAAGTGGCAACATGGACCATGGATAATCACACTGTTTGTGCCGATGACTGATGCTGATTTGTTCTGAGAGAAAAGTACAACTGTCTTTTAGTTGATAAGCCAAACAAACACGGTGATTAATAGTCAAGCAAGTTGGTGTGGGCATGTGTACCCCTTAAATAACCGTCGTCAATTTCATTGGCTCCCGTTTTGACGAAGTTGGACGTGCCCGGTAGACATAGGCCTTTAGTTCCAAATTTGGTGTATCAAATTTGGGAGTCTAGGTATCTTCGTAATCATTGCGTCACTGTAGCATTTCGTTTGTATATACGAAAAATTGTCCAAAAATTGATTAATTAGGCTCAAAATGTTCGTCTCACATAGTACAACAAAACTGTGCAATTAGTTTTTGATTACATCTACATTTAGTACTCCATGCATGTTATGACATTTTGATGTGATGGAGAATCTTCTTGTGAATTTGGGAGTTGCCTTTTGGAATTAAACAAGGCGGTCGGAGTACTCCCTCCGTCCCTTTTTATATGTCGTTTACGATTCCCGAGAAACAACTTTGACTTAATATAAAAAATATATATTAATATTTATAGTACACAATAAATATCATTAGACAGATATTTGAATCTAGTTTTTTAGCAAATTTTTTTGGAGATTAAAATATTACATATATTTTCTACAAATCGAATCTAAATCGTGGTATGGAAACCGACGACGACAGATAATAAGGGACAGAGGGAGTACATCGCAATTGCTGAGGAATACAAAGGTTGTGTTTAGTTCTCAAAATTCCACCCTAAAATTCCACTATGCAAAAAGTCCCATCACATCACATCAAATCTCTCTCCATGCATGGAACATTAAATATAGGTAAATAAAAAAACTAATTGTATAGTTTTGATGTACAAGACGAGACGAATCTTTTGAGCCTAGTTAGGTAGTGGTAGGACAACAATTACCCTAAACAATCGAAAAGTGCTACAATGCGCTACAGTGACCGATGTGACTTTTCGACCATATAGGGGATCTAAGGCCTTGTTTAGATGGAGAATATGGGGGTGGGGATTTGGGGTCACTTCGTAATCATTGCGTCACTGTAGCATTTCGTTTGTATGTGTGAAAAATTATCAAAAAATTGATTAATTAGTCTTAAAATGTTCGTCTCGCAGAGTACAACAAAATTGTACAATTAGTTTTTGATTTCATCTACATTTAATATTTCATGCATGTTATGACATTTTGATGGGATGAGAATATTCTTTTTGCATAGTGAACTTTGGAGTTGCTTTTTGGGAACTAAAGCTAAACACAGCCTTTGGCCGATGCGAACAGATAGGCCTTGTTTAGATCCCAAAAAGGACTCCCAAATTTACTATGCAAAAAGTAGATTCTCCGTCACATTAAAATGTCATAACATGTATGAAGTATTAAATGTAGTTGAAATCAAAAACTAATTGCATTAGTCTGTCTACGTAGGACAAGGCCTGCACGGGTGCCGGCATGCCCGTCGCGTTGTCACTTCGCGCGCGCCTTCGGCATGGCAGGTGAGAGAGAGTAATTGGACGTGACACGACGCGACCGGCCTTTGTGCGCGCCTGGCAGCTGCTTGCGTTCGTTCGGGTCGGGACTTCGGGAGGTCGAATCGCCGATCGATGAACAGGCCGGGCAGCAGCGACCACGCAAGTACAGGCGCGGCGTGTACGCCATTACTCCCGGCGGCCTCCACGGCGCGCTCGATCATAACTGCGCGCGGCACCAACCTGTTGACAAGCCCGGCATCAGCTAACCCTGCGGCAGAAACGACCGGTTCGACCGACGGGTGGCCGGTATACCGAGAAAAAAAATACTGTTGGCTGGTGATAGGTGGTTGGTGTTGATTCGTTGTGAGAAAAAAAATACTGCTGATGACAGGTGGTTGGTGTTGATTTGTTGTGAGAGAAAAATATTGCTGAGGTGCAGACGAACATTGTAACGCTCGCCGTGCTGCGCCTCGATCGGGATTACCTGCTGGCTGTCACGTACGCGTCTCCGATCCGTCATGCATGCACGAGCTAATAGAAACGGAACGGGCCGGGCGGCGTGCGTGGCCGGCCGTCTCCAGACCCGGCGCTCGCCCCCGGAAAGACGCCCCGATTCGTGCCCTGCCCACCGGCTCGATCGCCGCCGGCCCATGAATTTGCCGCCACCTCCGGTCGGGGCTCCCGGCTCCCCAACCTGCTTGCCATTTGCTGCCGGAGCAGGGAATGCTACTGCTAGCTGAAAGCGTGGCGGAGCGCGCGGTGGCGACCGAGCAATGAATGGAGGTCGCCGTCGCCGGGATGCGCCGCGCCTGAGCGGGCGCCAGCGCCGGCACGGGACAAAAACGGGCGGATGGGGAGCTGCAGGGGCGCATGAATGGTGCACGCCAAAGCTGGTGGCGATCGATCCGCCGCCTTGTCCTGTGGACTTGGCCCTTGTTTAGATGTCAAATTGTCACCCCAAGTTCACTATAAAAGAAGATTTTCATGGCAAATGTCGATTCATGCATGTAGTACTAAATATAGATGAAATCAAAAACTAAGTGCACAGTTTTGTTGTACTCTGCGAGACGAACATTTTGAGCCTAATTAATCAATTTTTGGACAATTTTTCACACATACAAACGAAATGCTACAGTGACGCATGATTACGAAGTGACCCCAAACCTCCAAATCCTCACCCCTATTTTGCATCTAAACAAGGCCGATTCCTTCGGATCGGGTAAGGCCTTGCGCTTGTTTAGTTCCAAGATTCCACCCTAAATTCTACTATGCAAAAAAAGATTATCATCACATCAAAATATCGGTACATGCATGGAATACTAAATATAGATGAAATCAAAAACTAATTGCACAGTTTTATTGTACTTTGTGAGAATATTTTGAGCCTAATTAATCAATATTTGGACAATTATTCATAAATACAAACGATATGATACAATGCCGCATTTATGGTAAAGTCCTAACTTTACACCCCAAAGTTGGGAACTAAACAAGGCCATTAGATCCCGATTCGGGATGTGCAAAGTTTGCACTTTGTAATAAATGCGTCATTGTAGCATTTCGTTTGTATTTATGAAAAATTATCCAAACATTGATTAATTAGGCTTAAAATGTTCGTCTCGCCAAGTACAACAAAACTGTGTAATTAGTTTTTGATTTCATCTATATTTAGTACTCCATGTATGTACTGACATTTTGACGAGACGAGAATCTTCTTTTTACATTGTGGAATTTGGGGGTGAAATTCTGGATCTAAACAAGACATAAGATGGATAGTTTTTGTGGAGAGCTAGCTCCATGATATTTTTTGAGACCTTGTTTAGTTTCAAAGTTTGGCATGCCAAACTTGGCATTTTGACATTAATACGTCAATGTAGCATTTCGTTTGTATTTGTGAATAATTGTCCAAATATTGATTAATTAGACTTAAAATATTTGTCTCATAAAGTACAACAAAACTGTGCAATTAATTTTTGATTTCACCTATATTTAGTACTTCATATACGTGACATTTTGATGAGATGAAAATCTTCTTTTTATATAGTGAAATTTGAAACCAAGTTTGGGTAACTGGGGCCTTGTTTAGATGTTGAATTTGGGAGATCGAATTTAGGAGTTTGATGTCACTTCGTAATCATTGCGTCACTGTATCATTTCGTTTGTATTTGTGAAAAATTGTCCAAAAATTGATTAATTAGGCTCAAAATGTTCGTCTCACATAGCACAACAAAACTGTGTAATTAGTTTTTTATTTCATCTACATTTAGTACTCCATGCATGTTATGACATTTTAATGTGATGAAGAATCTTTTTTTTACATAGTAAATTTGGGAGTTGCTTTTGGGATCTAAACAAGGCCGGAACTGGGTGCCTGCCGCCGTGTTTACTTGGGATGAAAAAAATTTCCCACCCCGTTTGACCAATAATTAAGGGTATTAAATAAAGTCAGTTTACAAAACTAACTTCACAACCCCAGATTAATTCACGAGACAAATCTAATGAGGCATCTGACCGGACGATTAGAGGATGGTTACTGTAGCATTACTGTAGCAAATCATGGACTAATTAGGCTCGTTAGATTCGTCGCGTAAAGTTACATTCACCTCTAAAAAGGTTTTGTAAATAGACTTTATTTAATACTTCATGCATGCAATATTCCCTTTGGAAAAAAATTTTGCGGGGCACGTTTGGTTTGCGCCCTATTCAGCCCAGCCAAAATTTGGTCATGACCAAATCATAGGCAACACCAAATTATTGGCAAAGTTATATTTGAATTGTAACCTTACCAATTTTGGCTAGATTTATTCAAATTCCTAGCATGACATGTGGGGTCCACGTGTTATTATTTTATTTTGCATCGTAATATAGTCGAGTAATATCTCATTTTGTAGTTTTAAATACAACGAATATTAATACGCAAATAGATTCTTAATTAGTTAAGTGGTTAAAGAGATATTAGTGCTTGAGTAGAGCTAATGAGCTAGTTTTGGGCTCCGTGCGGCCAAACTGCTGCTGCCACGTTGAAGATTCTTCTGGCATCGGTGACCAATTCTTTGGCGAACCTTTTACCTGCCGGAATCTCGCCCTCCGCTGTAGTAGAATTTTCGTGGGCGCATGTTGGCACGCCAACCTTCGGTGCCCAACCAAGTGAAGGCCAAATCGCAAGGGCACGCCAAAAAATTGGTCCGGCTGGCATCGGCGGTGAACCAAACGTGCCCTAAAGAAACACGGCCGCATGTTGGCACGGATTCATAACCCACGGTGTGATCTGAACGGTGAGCATGACAAACCGATGAATTTCTTTTTCGTATTGTCCTACGTGCTCCCTCTGCTGATATATATAGGAGTATGCCTTTGATCACTATTTTTTCAATTATTTAGTTGTATTTACATAGATAAATTTGTGATATTTAGGAAGGTTTAAGTCAGATATGCTGACATTTTAATATCTCAGCATGGCAGCATTGTTGATAGCTAGCCAACGTTTCCAAAATCTGACAGGAACCTTGTCCAGCATGCTGTGCTAATTGTGACTGCAATGGGCACAACAAATAATTAGGCTAGCGAAACCGTGGACGATTGGCTGGCGCTAGTTAATTCAACTCAATCATTGATTCCCCGCCACATGCCACGTCTTGAATTATAGTACTGGGGATCGCTCAGTTAAGGCTATTTTTAGTGGAGATTTTATTTTTGTGTTTCCAAGAACGTCATATAAGCAAGTAGATAATTAATTCATAGATAAAATGGTTCATACAATGCATTGTTTCATTTTGATGTTTCATAGGCAATGCATGCAAGACACAAACATGTTGGAAACTGTGTATACAGAGTTTCATCTAGATAAAACTCATTTCATCTTTCTCCTCATTAATTCTTTGACACATCATTTGAAATGCTGATTTGACATCCTATTTAATATGCATGAAACTCTATGAAACCTTGTACTGGGACTGCCCTTAATGGCACTTGGCGCTCTATGCCTGTCATTGGCTGCCTTGAAACTAACTAAGCTACTCCAATGATCACCTAGCTAACCCCACTTTCGTCTTGAATTTTATGCAGTGCTTGATAGCTACGCCGGTTGTACATGCATGCATCAGTGTTGGCCGGTGGGCCGGCCAGATCTTTGCTTTTTTGGAATCCATTTGGTGCAGGCTTTTCTAAGATATTTGTAAGCTTGTTTGTAACCATCACTGCTCAAGCAACAAATGAAAGTGCCGCACTGCTGAAAATTAAATTAAATCGCAGCATGCATGCAGTTTTGCACCTCTTCAGGCCGGGGAGCAGATTTGTATATGTGTACATGTGCCATCCTGTGATTCTCAAGAACAAAGGATAGATTATAGATAGATTGTCCGTTGACGACGCTGCAGGATCTACCAGCCGAGCAAATCTCGTCGACTGGTTACTTTGGGTAATGGGTACTGCAAACTACAGAGGTCGTCTGGCCCTGGCCTCAACTTGTCAGTATTTTCGGAGGTCAATCCGGCATATATATCCACACGGATGACTATTGTTGCAACTAACGTGCAGGCACAGCGAAATGATATATGGTCTCTCCATATATTGATTCTTCCCTTTTTCCTGGCAGTTTTGCCACAACAAGATCAGAGTGAGAAGAAAGAGTGCGTGACAAGTGACGCTATGATAGACGCAGTTACATTTGTGGAGCCGCCAAGCTACGATGATCAGGTATGTAGCACATGCAGATGGAGCCAGCAGGCGTGATCTGTTGCTGTTGGTATTTAGGGCGAGCCGACTAGGCAGGTTGTGGCAACCTCCGTATTTACATGATGGTCAGGCTACAATAGTACTACATCCGTTTTAAATTACAGGTCATTTAATTTTTTTTATCATAAGTTCGACCGTTTGTCTTATTAAAAATATTTATGTAAAATAATAGAATATTTATTAATAAAGCAAGCTACTATAAAAATATGATAATTTGTATAAAATTTTGAATGAGACGAGCGGTCAAACTTATGATAAAAAAGTCAAATAACTTGGAATTTGAAAAAATTTGGAACAGAGGGAGCAGTAGGCGGTGCCCCTGCACCGAAGACGAAAGAAACAGTTATTGCTATTATTATTATATATACGAAGCACAATTTCCACGGTGTAATTCCTGTGGCGCCGGACGTACGTGTGGACTCATTGGTTACCATTATACTAGAACATTCGGATGCATGCATGCACATGAACGCATATGAATGCCCATACCCTGTTACTCTTGCGACCGAGAAGGTCCGAGAAATTCTTGGCACAAATTGAAGAGCAAGGAAACGACGAACCGTGTATGTGAACGGGATCTGCTGTCAAATTGAATGTGTGCACATGCGAAGCAATTGGCAGCATCGATCAAAAAATGCGAAGCAATTGAAGGAACGCGGATTCCGGGGTACGTGTCGATCAAATTCTGGAAACGAACAGAATTGAACCAATTGGCAGCAGCATGGACGACGTACACGTTGAGCTGCATGAATCCATGCACGTGTGGTGATAACACGGAGCACTTGCCAACGCCCAATTCAAGGGCCCATCCACCATACTCATCTGAGTCATCTCATCCATCAGAGGAAGGTCAGCCATGCATAAGCGGTTGCACGGAGAGACAACATGACAGAGTTGCAAATGAATTGCAGCTACATACTGAACAACAACTGTGTGTGCACAACAGTACTCCGTACAACACAACGTTAAAAATACTTCTCTGTTTCCGAAAGGTCACACATATCCTTCTCCTTTCCTTTTTTGAGACATCTCTATCCCCTTCTTCTATTCTGACGCCTCTAAAGATTTCTCCACCATAAAACGGCCTCATCAGTTATCACTATTGCGGAATACTCTCGTCCCTGCAGTCCGGTCATCGTTGCATTGCGAGACCCAACTCACACTAGAGATGATGACACAACGCCTAGCTTAGCTTGAAGCCACCACCGCGGGGTCGAGCCTAGACCTGAGCAATAGGATGGGCAGGGATTAAATCCGGATTAAAAATGTGTTTTTTCAGGAGGAGTGCTGAAATTTCTTATGAAATTTTGATACATAACCATATAGGACCTACCTTTGCTGGCAGGAATACGTACAGCACATAATAACACTGGTGGAAAAATGACTTTCCATCCCCTACCTTTCGTCCTGGTTAAGTTTTGATACGAGACAATAGACCTTTAGTCCCGATTCGTAATTTTCTAGGTCCAAGAAGGACTTTTAGTCTCGGTTGGAGCCTCCAACCGGGACTAAAGGGGTCTCAACCTTTAGTTTGGGTGGTGGTTGCACCCGGGACTAAAAGGGTGGCTTTTAGTCCGGGTGAAAGTGCTTCACGAGTTACAATAAAGAGAAAGCGTCCCACCTTTCATCATGTGTACTATGTAGTTGGAGTGGCTAGGTGGATCTGCGTGAGACCATGCAAGAGGTTATAAGTTTGAATCCACTTGGGTGCAACATTTTTTTTAGTTTTAGAAACTTTTAGTCCCGAGCGTGGGGATCAGTACTAAAGGTCCGGACCCTTTAGTTCCAGACTCCTAGTCCCGGTCCCCACTGTAGGATCTAGGATTACCGACTAGAGGGGGGTGAATAGGCGGTTATAAAAACTTCAATCACAACACTAGAGAAATTTGATTAGAACCAAAAGGGAATTAAGTCTCTAGCTACTCTAAGCCTATGTTGATTGTTTTGCAACCTAGGATGACAAGATAGGAATTAATCACTATGAAATTAACTTGCTTCAAGAAGAAAATCAAGACAATAAGCAAGCAATAAGAATAAGTGACACAAGAGCTTATCCCGTGGTATCGATGACTTGCCGGTCACCCCTAATCCACGTTGCGATGGATTCAATGTTCAACCGCTCCTCTATCAAGTCTCCACTTGATGTATGAGCCGGTTAGAACCAAAGAACCGCTCCAAATCTCGATTCCACTAGAGTTTCTCTTCACCGCTCCGGCGAGGTGAGCACAAAGACCTCTCATAACCAACTTGCACGGCAACTTCACAATCTTCTTGATGTGCTCGATGAAATCACCAACTCCAAGCCGTCTAGGAGGCGGCAACCTCCAAGAGTAACAAATCAATGACCTTGCTTGAAGTCTCCCTAGTGCCACAAAGCTCAAACTCTTGATGCAATGCACTAGGATGCTCTCAATCTCACAAAGATGCAACCACTAAACCAAGTGAGTGAGAGAGATGATGTAGAATGCTCAAATGTATCAAGGAAGCTTTCAAATAGGCCAAGAGAGCCTTCCCAACCCCGGGGGTGGAGTATATATACTCACCCCCTCGAAATCTAGCCGTTACGTTCAAAACAGGGCACTGGTGGACTGTCCGCCTCACACCTGGCGGACCGTCCGCCCTTCAAAACCAACGGCTACAACGTGTGTCAGATGGTATCAGAACTAGCCGTTACGGACCTACGGACCGTCCGCCATACAGGCGCGGACCGTTCGCGAGGCCATGAGAAATTCGCACAAGTTTGCCTGCGGACCATCCGCCTCACAAAAGTCTTCTAGAACGCTCGGAAACGCTTCTGTGTAGATGGTCCGCCAAAACGGTCCGCCTCACATTATTTGTACTGCGGACAGTCCGCCGTTCATGGCCGGACAGTCCACCTCTCATTTTTCCAGCCGAGCACATTTCATACTTAGACAAGATTAACACACGAAAAAAAAGCCTGCGGACCGTCCGTCATACCTGGCCGCGGACTGTCCGGACCCCCCAGACAGTCCGCCACTGGCCAGGCGGACAGTCCGCCAGGACGGAGTGAGCCCTCCACAAGTTAGTTTTCGCTTCTTGTCTTTCTCACTTTCTCAAACGTTGTTAGCCCTCATGCATGCAATGCAATTGTTTGAGCAAAATGGCACCATGGACTCGTCAAGCCAATGACATTAACCCCTCTTGATAGTACGGCTATCTAGCCTATAATCCGGTTAATGTTCATCCACTAAACATCGCTTGACCGGTAAAATAGAATACCCTATCTTATACCTTTGCCTTTAGCTCCTTTCGGTCCTTATCACACCCATCATGATCATGACATACCGCAAGAGCTCATCCAATCCCAAGGACTAACCTATTCTCATATCTCAATGAAATTGTTAGTCCATTTTGATTGTCATTAATTACCAAAACATAAATTAGGGGACTAGATGCTTTCACCCACGCCCGGGACTAAAAGGGGTTGGGGACCGGGACTAATGCCCCTTTCTCCACTAGTGTAAAAAGCCCGGATGAATAAATATGAGTAAATAAAAGCGCGACAAATGAGAATTCTATATCAATTAAAAGTCTATAATACCAAGTTATCACTCACTAGCAAATTAAAGTACAAGTTATGAATCCATTCATAATCATATTATAGCTGGATAAATTTTACCCACAAGTATATAAGTACAGATAGTATGCAACGGTACCCACACGGCCACACCCACTCTACACCATTTAATCTGTTTAGGATAATTTATATAGCATTAATTAGATTTTTCATATAGTACTTTTAACTTAGGCTAGCATCAGTGAAGTTTCATGGCATTAAATTTGCTAATGTGGCAAATGAGAGAGAATAAAGAGTTTTATGGCATGTGAGTCTGTTTCGGTTATCTAGTTTTTAGTTTTGATAACTGTACAATAAAATTGTGCATTGAGACTGACCTTATGTGGCACTATATGAACTAAAAAAAAGAAAGGAAAGAGCAATGCAACCAATACTGTTGGGGGCAGTCATTAGGGGTACCCAAACCTATGGGATAACCGCCCCAATAAACATTAAATCTTGTCCAAGTAACCAGAAAAAGAAACGGAGGTTAACGCCCATGGCCCAGCAACGACTGAAGGCCCAGCCAAGACGCCCCGCGGCGTGCCTCGACGCGAGCTACAATCTCCGCTTCGCTCGAGGGACCAACCCCTCGAGCGAATCGGAGAACTCCGCTTCGGTCGAGGCTTGGGGACCGAGCCTCGAGCAACCCACGGAATGGGGAAAGCTCCGCCTCGGTCGAGACCCTCGCTCCGACGAACATTAAATGGTGCCCTCTGCCACCGTGCCTCCAAAGTCAAAAGACAGATTTCTTGCCATACTGCCCTGACGGCCACGACTCCCCCCATCGTATCCACCAACTCACGTCACTATGCTGCCAACCGAGGCACTGTGCGGACAGGCCGGCACTGTGCGAACAGAGCCCGTCATTCCGAGCTCCTGTACTGCCAACTCCGACGACTCGAAGACCTCCGTCGGACGGAGAGACCCTCGAGCACACAGCAGGAAAAGAACTCAGGACGACAGAGGTATAGTGGGCCATTCCGAGCACTATGCGACCAACCCCGGCGCTGTGCGGACATGTCGCCGCCGTGCGAACAGGGCCGGGTCACTCTAACTCCCTGTGCCACCGACTCCCACAGCGATTTCCCCCAGAATAAGCTGTGCGCCGGCATGGGAGACCCTCGAGGTGGTGTACGGACGAGCCATTATCGCGCAAAGGACACCTCGCATCCTCAAGACCACTCCTCGATGTCATCACCAGTACGAGAATCGACTACAGCAAACAAGAACGGAGAAGCACGCCCAGCACCATTCCTACTACTGTGCAACAACTATGCGTAACCGGCAACACGCTCCTGTAACCCCTCCTCCTTGGCCTATAAAAGGAGGGGGTGATCGAGCAGGAGAGGAACAACGAAAAAAGAAAGGAAAAGAGGAGAGAATCCGCATTCACTCAGAATAGATCACGATATTGGCACTCTACCTCAATCATCCGGGACTCGGAGGTCTAGCCTCTCATCCCAACCTGCTTGTACCCCCTACTACTTGCATTCCGGTGCGGAATAATACATCCCATGCACACCGCTTTGCTGGAAGTACGGTCTTCTGACCGGAACCAGGATAAACTCGTGTCTCGTATTATCTTCTGCATCAACCGTCAAGGGAGGGAACACAGCGCATTTATGGTTGGTGTCGGGACCACGATTTCTAAACACCGACAGTGGCGCGCCATGTAGGGGAATCCGCGCTGTGATCGATCAATTCATCCACCATCTCCCTTGATGGCAACCCGAGTCGTACGCGACAACCTGTTCTTGATGCCAGCATCGGACCCGCTTGCTGCCGGATTCGAAATCCGGTTCGGGAGTCTTGACTTCAGGGCAACTGGCGATGGCTACAACATGCAGCTCCTGACGAGGAATGACAGCATGAATGTGCCACCGTCACTCCCATCACCGTCACCACGATGCAAAAGGCGTTCGCGTCAACGCGCGCGGCGAACGCGCGCGGAGCGACGCAGAACAACTCATGTCGGGTCCCCCGAACGGGTTGAGCCCGGCACAACGAGGGCAACAACCGCCACCACTACGGTACAACCTGCCGGGGACAGCACGGTCGACCCGTGGCGAAACCCCGGTGGGACACGCACCGCAACCATGACCAACTCTTCATCAGTTGACACGAACATGACAGCGTATGAGGATTTGCTGGGCCACCACCTGATCTCGATCTGCAAACTCATAGCAACGTCGCCAGATGAAAACTACCCTTAGTCTGACAGCGAGGCAGCCGAGAGCGGCTGGAGGATCCCCGAATGGGATTACTCAGGGCTTCACGATCGAGAGGCCCTCTTATCATTTCAAGCTGCGGCAAACTATTGCCTAACCTGCTCCGACGATCCCAGCGATGCGGATTACAATCCCACCAGGGAATGCTTCGTCGTCCTTTCGGGAAAGGATGGCGGAGATGACGGGGTAGGAGAGCCAGCGCACGTCAGAGACCACGAACAAGCGCACAACAACGTGGCGCTCGCACAAGCACAACTGGCCCAAGTCCACAAACTCGAAGCCAAGCTTGAAGAAGAACGCCGACAGGTCCAAGAGCTTCGGGCAACACTTGAGGACAATCGTCCTATGCGCGGCGTACGTGCCAGGGAAGCCGGGCGCATAGCACGAGCCCGCATCGAGGCTGATGACGATGTGGACGACCCACTCGCGTTAGCCAGGGCAAGCCAGAAGCTCATCGCTGCAGCAACTCTGATCCGAGCCATGCCCGAGCCATCAACACCCGAAGGCCGAAACCTGCGTCAAGAGGCGCAGCTTCTAATCGAACTAGCGGTTGTGCAACAAGCCGAACGCTCGGCCTCTCGCATCCGCAAATCCGCCGGCCCAAAGACCAGTGGCCCAACGCGGGAGCTCGATGCATCGGCGCAAACTCCACGAAGGGGCAATCTAATGCCACCCCCGCCCTCAAGTAAGGGAAAGGCGCCTTCGGTGCACGAACGCATCGGAAGGAAGCCTCTCAAGGAGCGAATCCTTGACACACGTGGTGACATCAGCGAGGACGACGCTCGCAACACCCTTAACAGAAAGAGGCGGGATGGCGCATCTCGCGGTTTTCACCCCCGCCGTGGAGGCCGCTACGACAGCGACGAAGACAAGAGCTCGACGCCAGAGCCCCCAGGAACCCGGGTATTTGGCCGAGAGATTCGTGTGGCCCCGATTCCCGGACGATTCAGACAGCCAACGACCATCACCAAGTACTCGGGGGAGATGGACCCAAGGGTGTGGCTCAATGACTATTGCCTCGCCTGTTTATTGGGCGGTGCGACCGACGACGCCATGATCATCCACAACTTGCCGCTTCACTTGGCGGATTCTGCGCGGACGTGGCTGGAGCACCTACCCGCGAACCAGATCCATGACTGGAACGACCTCATGAGGACGTTCGTGGGTAACTTTCAGGGCACCTACCTACGCCCTGGAAACTCATGGGACCTTTGAGGGTGTCGCCAAACATCCAACGAGTCCCTTCGTGATTTCATCCGCCGCTTCTCCAAGCGTTGCACCGAGCTCCCGAGTATGGGTGACTCCGAAGTCATCCACGCTTTCCTCGAAGGTACAACCTGTCGGGACTTGGTACGTGAGTTAGGACGCAGTCCTCCAACTAGCGTAAACGAACTGTTCGACGTGGCCACCAATTTTGCCTCCGGCGAGGAGGCGGTCGGAGCCATCTTTGATAGTGGAAGGGAGAAGCGGACGGACGAAACGCCCGCGGAGGGCAGCAAGTCCAAAGGATCCGCCAAGAAACAAAGGCAAGGCAAGAAAGGGAAGAAGCCCCAAAAAGCCTCGCGCCGACAAGAGCGGACCGAGGACCCTCACGAAATACTCGCAGTTGATCCTGCCGCGCCCAAACCTCCTCGAGGCCCCCCTCGAGGAGGCGGCATCTTCGACGATATGCTCAAGAAACTGTGCCCTTATCACAAGGGCGTCGTGACTCACACCCTCGAGCAGTGTGGAATGCTAAGGAAATACTTCAATCGTGCCGCTTCAAAGGACGAGAGGGGAAAGAGAGACACGGGCGACGGGAATGGCCAGGGCTTCCCGGAAGTGGAGAACATCTTCATTTTCGGTGGGCCAACCGCGAACATGACCCATTGGCAGCGCAAGCGCGAGCGCCGAGAGGTATTCTCCATACACAAGGCAGGGCCGTCGTACCTCGATTGGTCAGAGGAGACCATCTCCTTCAGTCGAGACGACCACCCCAACTATATCCCGAATCCGGGGCAATACCCGCTGGTCGTTGATCCTATCATCGGCAATACCCGGTTCTCCAAGGTACTCATGGATGGAAGCAACAGCCTCAATATCATGTACGCCTCATCCTTGGAGCTCATGGGCATAGGCAGGGACATGCTGCGCCGTAGCAAGGCGCCGTTCCATGGCGTTGCGCCGGGAAAGCGAGTTCAGCCTCTCGGGCAGGTCGATCTGCCTGTTTGCTTCAGTATCCCCGACAACTTCCGCAGAGAGACCCTGACCTTCGAAGTAGTGGGATTTCGAGGTGCATACCACGCCATCCTCGGCCGCCCATGCTACGCCAAGTTCATGGCGATCCCGAACTATACCTACCTCAAGTTAAAGATGCCGGGACCAAACGGCGTCATCACCGTGGCCCCATCATTCGAACATGCCTACATATGCGACGTGGAATGTGTCGAGAGCGCCGAGGCGCTTGCTGAGGACGAGGCTCTCGTCGCGGACCTAGAGAAGATGGCGAACGAAACCATACCCTCCACTTCGAAGCATGCAGGTAGTTTCGAGCCCGCAGAGCACACCAAGGCTGTGCCCCTCGACCCAGGTGTTCCCAGCGACAAGACGGTGCGGATCAGCTCAACCCCCAACAGCAAATAGGAGGTGGTGCTCGTCGACTTCCTCCGCGCCAACGCCGACATTTTCGCGTGGAGCCCCTCGGACATGCTAGGCATACCGAGGGAGGTCGCCGAGCACTCCCTTGACATCCTGCCCCACTCCAAGCCGGTGGTTCAACGACTGCGACTCTTCGACGAGCACAAGCGAAGGGCCATCGGTGAGGAGCTGCGCAAGCTCCTCGAGGCCGGATTCATCAAGGAGGTATTTCACCCTAACTGGCTCGCCAATCCTGTTTTAGTTAAGAAAAAGAATGGGAAGTGGAGGATGTGCATAGATTATACCGGTTTAAATAAAGCATGTCCAAAAGTTCCTTTTCCTTTACCACGTATCGATCAGATCGTAGATTAAACCGCAGGATGCGAGCTATTATGTTTCCTTGATGCTTATTCTGGTTTCCACCAAATTAAGATGAAAATTTCTGACCAACTGGCAACCTCCTTTATTACGCCTTTTGGTATTTTCTGCTATGTCACGATGCCGTTTGGACTTCAAAATGCCGGAGCTACATACCAGCGGTGTATGCTTCGTGTTTTCGGAGATCATATCGGGCGAACCGTAGAAGCATACGTTGACGACATTGTTGTAAAGACCAGGAAGGCGGACGACCTGGTAAACGATTTGCGCATTGCGTTTGATTGTCTCTGGGCCAACGGGGTAAAACTGAAACCGGAAAATGCGTTTTTGGGGCACCTCGAGGTATGCTCTTGGGTTTCATAGTCTCTCAACGAGGCATTGAGCCCAACCCTGAAAAGGTCTCGGCCCTCGAACAAATGGGACCGATCCGAGATTTGAAGGGGGTACAGAGGGTATTGGGATGTTTAGCAGCCCTAAGCCGGTTCATCTCGCGTCTTGGTGAGAAAGGCTTACCCCTGTACCGACTCCTGAAAAAGAGCGAACGTTTCTCTTGGAACCCCGAGGCTCAAAAAGCCCTCGACGGGCTAAAAGCGTCTCTCGCACAAGCGCCAGTCCTAACGCCGCCTAAGGAGGGCGAGCGCCTCTACCTTTACGTAGCCGCAACAACTCAAGTAGTAAGCGGAGTCATCGTCGTAGAGAGAACTGAGGAGGGGCACGCTCTGTCTGTCCAAAGGCCGGTATACTACATCAGCGAGGTACTGACCGAAACCAAGACGCGATATCCACAAATCCAGAAGCTGCTTTACGCAGTAGTGCTAGCTCGGCGCAAGTTGCGCCACTACTTCGAGGCTCATCCTGTCACCGTGGTCTCATCTTTCCCTTTGGGGGAGATACTCCGCAACCAGAATGTCTCGGGTAGAATAGCCAAATGGTCTGTGGAATTGATGGCGAAACCCTCACTTATGCCCCTTGCAAGGCAATTAAATCGCAAATCTTGGCCGATTTCGTGGCAGAATGGACCGACACACAGCTGCCCCCACCACAAATCCAAATCGAATGTTGGATCATGTACTTCGACGGGTCGGTGATGAAAACCGGTGCGGGCGCGGTCTTGCTCTTTGTCTCACCCCTCGGAGAACATATAAGACACGTGGTACGCTTGCACTTCCCGGCGTCCAACAACATGGCCGAATATGAAGCCTTACTAGCCGGCCTGCGCATAGCCATCGAATTGGGCGTTAAACGCCTCGACGTCCGGGGAGATTCACAATTGGTCATCGACCAGGTTATGAAGGAGGCAAGCTGCCACGACGACAAGATGCAAGCGTACTGCAATGCAGTACGCCGACTCGAGGACAAGTTCCATGGCCTCGAGCTCAACCACATCGCGCGAAAGTACAACGAGGAGGCCGATGAATTAGCAAAAATTGCATCCGGGCGGATCACCGTTCCTCCAAACGTATTCGCTCGTGACCTGACACAGCCAAGCATCGACCTCAAGCCGACCCCCAAAGCTCCTGATGCTCCCTCGAGGACCGAACCCTCGGGGGCTCCATATGTCGAGCCCATGGACGAGGATCCTTCGAAAGAGGAACCTGAAGCCTCAAGTCAGGAAATATCCTCGGCAGACAAGGGTGAAATTATGGAAATCGACGAGGCCCCATCAGCTTGCGATTGGCGTAACCAATACATCGCCTGGATCATCCGAGGGGAACTACCCTCGGATCGAACCGAGGCTCGACGCATCGCAAGAAAAGCCAAGTCGTTCCACATAATCGATGAGGAATTGTACAAGCGCAGCCCCTCCGGCATTTTGCAGCGGTGCATTCCAATCCCGGAGGGAAGGGAGCTCATCCGAGACATCCATGCTGGCGTATGCGGCCACCATGCGGCGCCCCGAACCCTCGTGGGCAACGCGTTTCGCCAAGGCTTTTACTGGCCCACGGCTGTTGCAGACGCCAACGAAATCGTGCGCACCTGCGAAGGGTGTCAATTCTACGCATGTAAAACCCACCTCCCGGCTCACATCTTGCAAACCGTTCCCGTCACATGGCCGTTCGCCGTGTGGGGGCTAGACCTCGTTGGTCCAATGCAGCAGCGCCCGGGGGCTTTACACATCTGCTGGTGGCCATCGACAAGTTCTTAAAATGGATCGAGGCTCGGCCAATCAGCAGCATTAAATCCGAGCAAGCTGTGCAATTCTTCACATATATAATTCACAGGTTCGGGGTCCCCAATTCGATAATCACTGACAATGGCACCCAGTTTACCGGCAAGAAGTTCTTGGAATTCTGTGACGACCACCATATCCGCGTGGATTGGTCGGCCGTAGCGCATCCACAGACAAACGGCCAAGTAGAACGTTCCAACGGCATGATTCTACAAGGTCTCAAACCAAGGATATTCAACAAGTTGAATAGATTCGGCGGGAAATGGGTGTCAGAACTACCCTCAGTAATTTGGAGCCTCAGAACAACCCCAAGCAGAGCCACGGGTTTTACTCCATTTTTTCTCGTCTATGGTGCCGAAGCTATCCTCCCCACAGACGTGGAATATGGGTCCCCAAGGCTCAGAGACTACCAAGAGGAAAGAAACAAGCAAATGCGGGAAGGCTCACTCGACCAAGCAGACGAAGCTCGAGATGTCTCGGTCTTACATTCGGCTCGGTACCAGCAGTCGCTTCGAACGTATCAGGCCCAGAAGGTTCGACGACGAGACCTCAGCAAGGGGGACCTAGTGCTAAGGCTGCGACAAGACAATCGAGGGCGCCACAAGCTCACACCCCCATGGGAAGAGCCCTACATCGTCGCCGAAGTCCTCAAGCCAGGCACATACAAGCTTGCAAACGAGAAAGGCGAAATATTCGCCAACGCCTGGAATATCCAACAGCTACGTCGCTTCTACCCTTAAGCTTTCAAGCATTCATGTACATTTGTACTTATTTCAATAAAAATATAAAGGACTTTAAAATGAGTAAGACTAGGCTTACCATCGAAAAAAGCCAAGTCTCACTCGGGGGTTAATCCGGGGGGCACCCCCTCCTAAAAATTGTCCCAATTTTAAAGTTTTTTATAAAATTATTTTATTACGTCCATCTCCTGTATTTGCCAAAAGGCAAGTCGAGGCATAGAATAATTGAGGCCAAGGGTCAGACGAGTTGAGGGACCGCCTACGCCTTCGAAAGGATACAGCATTCCCCTCGTCACCCTACGCTAAAATTCCTCTATGAACGATACCCTCCTCGACAGGTCCTTTGCAAATTCAGCGAAATAAACGTGATAAAGAAACCATAACTCAAATAAAAACTCGAAATGTGCATTTCAAAAACATAAAATTATTTAAACCACTAGAGTGCTTATTACATAAAAAATATCTAAAAACTACTCAGGGAGCGGGGTCTTCGGGGTCTTCGGGGGTGGCATCCTCCTCGTCTTCAGCGTCGGGAAGGAGGTCACTCTCGAAGATTTGTGCGAGGGTGGCAGTAGCATCCGCACTCTCCACGACGGCCAGTGCAGCGTCGTCGTCGAGGTCGTCCGCCACCACATAACCACCGCTGACCGCCTCGAGGTCCACGACAAAGTGCGTCGAGATGACCCCGAGGGTCTGCTGCGCGCCGAGGAGAAGGGCCCCCTTCAGGCGCTCGGTAACACAATCGCCGAAGGCCCTTAGACAGCTGGCCACTGAGCTACCCGACTGGGAATCGAGAGCTTCCGGCCCCTCGACCTCCTTACAGACGGCAAGAGCTACTTCCCGTAGCTCCTCGAGGTCCTCCTGGGCCTTCGAGTAAGCTACCTGGAGAGACTCCGCCTGTGAGGAGGTCTCCTCGGCCACCTTACGCACCTCTGAAAGCCAACCACCAAAATCAGATAAGTCTTCGAAAACTCCAATTTAAATTTAGGGTAAGTTCATACTAGACTTACCTTCGACTAGCTTTTCCTTCTCGGCGAGGGCCTCCCGGGCAGTGCTGGCCTCCTGCTGGAGCGTCGCCATCTCTCCTTGTTGGGCCTCGACCGAGGCCCGCAGCTCCGTGATGGCGACATCTCCCTCCGTCACTGCCACAGTGAGCAGGTCGATAGCCCCGCCCTGGGTCTTCAGTTGGGCCTCAGCCACGGCAAGCGCCGAGTCCCGCTGCTGCAGTTGCCCCCGGGTTTCGGCAAGGGCGGCACGCTCCTGCTGAAGCTCACCCTCGAGTGCCGCCAGCGCTTGCGTCCGCCGATGGAGCTCGTCTCCTTGCCGAAGCACCTCTTCGGCCGTCTCCACGCCAAGTGTCCTCTCGCGTAGGCATTCCCGCTCGGCGTGGCTTAAGGCCTGCCTTAGCTGATGCACCTCGACGTGCGCATCAGCAAGTTCGGCGACCTTTCGCCCAGCCATCTCCCTCAGATCCTGTTATTAGCACGACAAATGAAGGTGAAAACGGGGGAGAAACGCAAAACGCGCGAAAAAATTAGTGGTTAAGCCACTTACCCGGTGGAGGTCCAAACCCCGACCAAGGTGGAGTTCGAGGACCTGCTTCAGGGCTTCTTGGACCGTCGTCCCCAGGGCCTGCTATTCCTCCCATAGGAGGCGCTCGGCCTCAGCCGTCTTGGCCTGGCCGGGCGGGACGCCGCGACGACCGAGCCCAAAGTTGCGCCAGGCCTCGAAAGCCGGAATGCCAGGCAGGGTGCCCATGGCCCTCTCCTCCCAGGGGCTCCAGGTCCCGTCGCGGAATCCTAGAGCATCCTCCTCATCATCATCCTGACCACCCACGGGGGTGGCCGGGAGGGTCATCATTGCGGAGCCGGCCCCTGGTACCTCCTCGACCTCCGCTGAACCGCTGCCTCCCACTGCGGTCTGACCCGCATCTTCACCACGGGCCGCACCCTCCACCACCCCCGTGCCCTAGGCCGGCACGGAGGTCTCTGTCACCCCCGCAACGGCAGGGGCCACATCCTCCACGGGGAGGGCCAAGGGCGTCTCCCTGGCCCGCTCCTCGCCCGCCGCCACCGATGCTTCTCCAGCCGTCGTCTCCTCCCTTGATCGGGTGGCCCCTCGCGTAAGGGCCGCCCGGTACCGAGCTACAACCCCCGATGCCTGGGGTACCCCGGATGAAGGTGGTGATGTTGAACGAGGCGTGGCGCACGCCGACACCTTCAGAGCCTTCGTCGGTGCCAACGGGAGCGGCGCCGGTGGACCGGGTTGGTTGACAGAAACCAAGTCGACAAAATTAGAACTACAACTTGAAAATGAAACCTGAGAAAAGAATGGCGACTTACCTAACCCGGACGAGGTGGCTAAGCTTGTGTTTCTTGCTGTTCGAAGGCCGCCGAGCCCCCGAATGACCATGGCCCCCCGACGGCGGGGTCTCGCTCGCGGGCCTCGAACCCGCCGCTGCGGAGCTTTGAGCCCCAGGCACCGACGGGCTCCTAGCTGGAGCCGCGACAGCCACCACCACGGAACTCGCGGGGGCGGCACCCGCCGTCGAAGGCGCCGGGCCACTCAAGGCCTCCCTATCCCGTGACGACGACGGGATCTCCTGGCGTTGCCCCCTCGGGGGCGCAATCACTTCAGCCGCCACCGGCGCAGGTGGCAGAATCTCCACGAGGTCCTCCGAGGAAGACTCCTCCGGAGTACTCTCGGGGGTGGTAGGCGGGGAACGCCCCTCCCTGGTTCGACGGCGGCACTCCTTCTCGTACGCCGCCTTCCGCAAACGTTTCCTCTCTTTCTTCTGCTTCGCCGCATCCTTCCGCGCCTTCTGCCTCTCGGCAGAAAGGCGGTTCGCAGCACGAACCTCGCGAAGAGGAGGAGCAGAACGGTACCCTTTTTGAGACAAACTCTGAAGAAAGAATTCAGAGTTTAACGATCAGATAATCTCGAGGGAGAAAGCAAAATTGAATCTAAATCAAACTTAAAGCGGAACTTACAAATTGTAGAAACCCCGCTTCGGGGTGCATCTTGACGGCGAAAAGGGCCTCCTCCTTGCAGTCACGCTTGGAGACCTCCACGGCACGCCGTGCTCGATGCATGGAGTACTCGAGGACGAGGGCCCCCTCCTTCATCTTCGAGCCCTGCCAGGACGAGTCCGCCCTGAGCTGGTCGAGCCGTAGCTTCCTCTCCATCAGCGGCAGTACATACCGCTGATTGAAGTTTGCAATCACCCCCGCCGCGGTCAAACCCGCCCTCGAAAGCGCGATAAAGGCATCGGTGAAGACCCGAAGTCGCTCCTGACGGTCGGCAGGGGAAGCTCCGTAGCTCCACACCTCCGGACGCTCGCGCAGCACTTTGCCGGTGTACTCCGGCAGCTTGTTGTCGACGTTGCGGAGGTAAAACCACCACTTGTCCCAATCGGCGTTGTCGGAGGTCATCGTCGATGGGATGTACAAACCGCTCCGCTGCCCCCGGACTTGCAGGGTAAGGCCCCTGGCGCGGACCGCCCGACGGAGCCCCCGAGACTCACCTACGCCCGTATGGAGCTCATCCCGGAAAAGGTGAACCCATAGGTCAATGTGAGCCTCGATCCCCAAATACCCCTCACAAATGGCGACGAAGACCGCCGCTTGCGAGATGGCATTGGGGGCGAAGTTGTGGAGCTCCACGCCGTAGTGGAGGCACAACCCGCGGAAGAACGGCGAAGCCGGGATCCCGAACCCCCGCTCGTGAAGTCTCGCCAGGCTCACCACGAAGCCCTCCGGCGGAGAAGGCTCGTGGTGGTTGGATGGCGGCGCGATCCACATCGGCTCGTCCGGGTTGCTGTTCGCCGGCAGCACCCCGGCGTCCACCAGCCCGGCGAGATAGGCGTCAGTGGCGATGGAAGGGCTCCACGGAGCAGGGTCGACGATGGTCACCATGGCGAACGGCGGCAGCGAAAAAGACGAAGTCTTGAGCACGGAAAGGTGAAAGGCGAAGAGCGGCGGCGCTTGGAAATAGTAGATGCAATCGGAAGGCAAAGGCTAGGTAAGCTAATCCTTTCCCCTTGTCCCTTTATTTATAGTATCACGCGGAGCGCAACCGGCACCCCGGCCGCGTAAAAAACGCATCCGATACGATTAAACACCTCAGCCACTGACGACACGGCCCCACAAGTTGGGATAACCACAACGCGCGAAAATCCAGGCGACACGTCGCATCGTAACTGCCCACATCTCTTCCGCTCCGCCTAAAAAGGTGCGCCCACTTCGCGTTCTCCGCGCCACGCCGCCCATGACTACGAAAATAAACGCTCGAGGACAGCCAAAAGGCTTCCGAGGTAAGCTACCACTCCTCGAGGCCCTACTGATCAGGGGTTTGAAGTCCTGGCCCCTCGAGGGTTCGACAGGCACCTCAGATCTAACAGAGTCAGGGATAACCAAGGGACGCGCGATCAAGCCTATCCTTAAGCACGAAACTCGAGGGTGCCCTTCACGTTATATTCAAGGCCAGGACGGAGGCAGCTAGTCGAGGGATCCCACCGAGGGAGAGCAACGAGCCCTCGACCCCAAACGAACGGGGTCGAGCCCTGCCTAGCAAACCTCCACAAGCGCTCTTATGAGACATGTCTCCGGACCACGAGCCACCCTCCATCGAACGAGGCACGGATGTCCACTTGAATTACCCGCTAACAACTCACAGAGACATCCATGACTCGCAGCCCATTCGAGGGAAGCATGGATTGTGTCACCCCTCCTCCCCACAAACGGGGCGACGAGGGTCGTAACTCAAAGCCAAGAACCGCCCCTGATCGACCTTGCTAGGGCCAAGGCTCGGGGGGCTCCTTGCACCACAAGATCGAATTCCTTGAGGACGAAACAAGTTGTAGCTCACAAAAGCGCGAAACGCCGCTAAATCCTTGCAGGAGTATATCCACTCCTCCAAGGTCTCGGGGGCTACACCCACGGGTGCGCTAGCGCGCACCCGGCGGAATTCTTCAAGGAAAACCTTATCAGAAGCACCGTGACGAAGAGCCTTTGTCGGATAAAAACTTATTCCAACAAAGGCTCGGGGGCTACTGTTGGGGGCCGTCATTAGGGGTACCAAAACCTATGGGATAACCGCCCCGATAAACATTAAATCTTGTCCAAGTAACCAGAAAAAGAAATGGAGGTTAAGGCCCACGGCCCAGCAACGACTGAAGGCCCAGCCAAAACGCCCCGCGGCGTGCCTCGACGCGAGCTAAAATCTCCGCTTCGGTCGAGGCCTGGGGACCGAGCCTCGAGCAACCGACAGAATGGGGAAAGCTCCGCCTCGGTCGAGACCCTCGCTCCGACGAACATTAAATGGCACCCTCTGCCACCGTGCCTCCAAAGTCAAAAGACAGATTTCTTACCATACTGCCCTGACGGGCACGACTCCCCCCATCGTATCCACCAACTCCCGTCACTATGCTGCCAACCGAGGCTCTGTGCGGACAGGCCGGCACTGTGTGAACAGAGCCCATCACTCCGAGCTCCTGTACTGCCAACTCCGACGACTCGAAGATCTCCGTCGGACGGAGAGACCCTCGAGCACACAGCAGGAAAAGAACTCAGGACGACAGAGGTATGGCGGGCCATTCCGAGCACTATGCGACCAACCCCGGCGCTGTGCGGACATGTCGCCGCCGTGCGAACAGGGCCGGGTCACTCTAACTCCCTGTGCCACCGACTCCCACAGCGATTTCCCCCAGAATAAGCTGTGCGCCGGCATGGGAGACCCTCGAGGTGGTGTACGGACGAGTCATTATCGCGCAAAGGACACCTCGCATCCTCAAGATCACTCCTCGACGTCATCACCAGTACGAGAATCGACTACAGCAAACAAGAACGGAGAAGCACGCCCAGCGCCATTCCTACTACTGTGCAACAACTATGCGTAACCGGCAACACGCTCCTGTAACCCCTCCTCCTTGGCCTATAAAAGGAGGGGGTGATCGAGCAGGAGAGGAACAACGAAAAAAGAAAGGAAAAGAGGAGAGAATCCGCATTCACTCAGAATAGATCACGATATTGGCACTCTACCTCAATCATCCGGGACTCGGAGGTCTAGCCTCTCGTCCCAACCTGCTTGTACCCCCTACTACTTGCATTCCGGTGCGGAATAATACATCACACGCACACCGCTTTGCTGGAAGTACGGTCTTCTGACCGGAACCAGGATAAACCCGTGTCTCGTGTTATCTTCTGCATCAACCGTCAAGGGAGGGAACACAGCGCATTTCTGGTTGGTGTCGGGACCACGATTTCTAAACACCGACAAATACACAAGACACTATTAAATTTTTTACATTGGGAGGATGATAGTGTTTTCATAATAGATAAAGGATAAATGTAATTGGTAGAGAGAAGAGCGGGTGAATTTATTAAGGACTGATACAAAAAATTTATGGGTTAGAGAATATAGTTTCTATATCTGACTAATATAGCACCATAAATATTACCCATGAATACTATGTTGAGACTGCCTTAAAAGGGCTTGTTCTAACTAGTTTATCGGCACATGGATTAAACCTAGAGTCCTAGACGTTGGGCTAGTTCAGCTTCACCCTTGTGCTGAATATTGGCTTTTATGTTGTTTGGGATGCCTCATAGGCTAAATGATGTTTTATGGTGAGTAGCTTATATACTCTGATATGTTTTCCAAAGCTACATTCTTAATTTTTTTGTTACACCATGTAGAGTACAACAAATAATATAGTGCAATCTTGCATGCCTATTTTGCTATCCAGTTAGAAAACTATGAGCAAAATATTTTTTGCGAGATAATTTTTTTTAAAAAAATCTGTCTTATTTTTTCCGTTCCCCTAAACTACAAATCTCAATATTCAATCAGTGGGCCGTGCGTGGCCTCAAACAGCATTTATCCATGAAACCCTTCTGTGAAAAGAAAAACAATTACAAATACATTTTCAGAAAAGAACTGAAAAACAAAAGCAAAACTATCTTTTGAGTAATCTTTCTCTTTCTTTCATGTAGACTAAAATAGGATGCGGCATAATTATAAACCAGCTAACTTGGCACCGTTGAAGAAGGCCTGACCATGCATGACCGCGAGCTAGCCCTTCTCCGTGCTATAAAAACCACCCTGCTCTCCCCCCTTCACCCCTCCGCACCAACCCCACCCACACACACGCCAAGGTCGTTACTACCAAGGCTTGGCTTGTTCAGCCGAGCAGGAGCTTGCACCCTGTCACACGCATCTCCTCCGGTTCCCATCTCCATGAGCGGCAGCCACACGCATATTGCGCATTGCCACCTTCCTCCTCGCTGCACGCGTCTAGATAGGTAGCTAGATCTCCATCTCTTAACTCTTGAACAAGAGCAGGAGCAAGCTAGCTAGAGGGGATTGTTGGCCGGTGAGCTAGCTTGCTTGCTTGCTTGCGGCGGCGGCGATGGAGGTGGTGACGCTGCTGTCGCTGACGCTGCTGGCGTACTCGTTGGCGCTGCTGGCGCGGCTACTGGTGGCGCGGGCTCGTCGGCGGCGGTGCTACCTGCTGGACTACGTGTGCTACAAGGCGACGGACGACCGGAAGCTGCCGACAGACCTGTGCGGCGAGATCATCCAGCGGAACAAGCTGCTGGGCCTGGAGGAGTACAAGTTCCTGCTCAAGGTCATCGTCAACTCCGGCATCGGCGAGGAGACGTACGGCCCGCGCAACATGATCGAGGGCGGCGAGGCCCGGCCCGACCGCCTCAGGGAGGGCATGGAGGAGATGGACGAGACCTTCCACGCCGTCCTCGACGACCTCTTCGCCAGGGCCGCCGCGCCCGACGGCGTCGGCGTCCGCCCCGCCGACGTCGACGTCCTCGTCGTCAACGTCTCCATGTTCTCGCCGGCGCCGTCGCTGTCGGCGCGAGTCGTGCGACGCTACGGCCTGCGCGAGGACGTCAAGGTGTACAACCTCACCGGCATGGGCTGCAGCGCCACGCTCATCGCGCTCGACCTCGTCAACAACTTCTTCAGGTGCGTACGTGGTGGCCACTGCCCACTGCTGCTCGATCTTTTCTTGTTTTTCCATGCTCAGCTCTTTACTAGTAATTTTTAATATGTTTTCTTAATTTCCCACGTTATTATTCCTCTGTTTACGAGTTACTAATTAAACGGCAAAGATAAGACCGCGTGCAAACATGATATACTGGTACTTCTCAACAGGATCAGCCGCAGGTTATTATTAAATTACTAGACCTGCAACAATAGATTGACCGCGCAGGCCACGTCTACTTTTTTGTTCTTAACATAAATTATTTTTTAAAAAATAAATCTTCACCGACTCCAAAGTGTATATATTCTAAACGCATTTCCGTATCAAGAATCTTAAGGCCTTGTTTAGATGTTGAATTTGGTGGGTCGAATTTGGGAGGTTGATGTTACTTCGTAATCATTGCGTCACTGTATCATTTCATTTGTATTTGTGAAAAATTGTCCAAAAATTGATTAATTAGGCTCAAAATGTTCGTCTCGCAGAGTACAACAAAACTATGCAATTAATTTTTGATTTCATCTACATTTAGTACTCCATGCATGTTATGACATTTTGATGTGATGGAGAATCTTCTTTTTACATAGTAAATTTGGGGTTGCTTTTGCCTAGGTTGGATATGATGAAAGCAGAACAGAAAAAAAAAAGCTCGGCACATTACATAGCAGTATTGCACTACACGTCCACGCCCGCCAAAGACGCGACCACAAGTCTGGTGTTACACTGTTATACGTACGGAGCACTCAGCTTTGCTGTGACAAAAATTTATTACCAAAGCTGGCCACGAATTTATGCCACTGGCCCCTATCAGCTGCTAATTTACTACTGCAGGCATGGATGTACACACGGTGCATCTAGGGGGCAGTTTGATCCTTGAGACTTGAGAGTTGAGACAGAGCAGATCAGAAGTGTTAATGCAATGTTTAATCTTTGCAAATCAATGCTTGTTCCGACACGGGCCTAGCAATTTGGCCAGCAAAAACCTAAGAATCCCTAGTACCACTCCTTTTGCAAATCAACAGAAAATAGTTTCATCCGTCAGGTCATGAAAGGATAACAGCCATTTCTGCTCCTCCAGGATCCAATAAATTCCTGCACTAAAAGGAAAAAAATAAATCCCGTGTTCTAAATAGGTTTGGAGGACGCAGTGATGCCATTTTTTTCCTATCGTAAAACCGAGGACACGTTTTAGTATTCCGCAGTCAGCATGCTCCGATCCCAAAGGAGTAAGTATAAACTGCTGCTCCTCTGCATTCCGCTAGTCTAGCAACCCTTTCTTCCTCGGCTCGCCCTGCCCTGTGCAAGAGGTTGTGCCGACTGCCGAGGTGGCAGCAGCGCCTTGCCACAATGCCACCATGGACACGAACACGGGAATAAGGCCTCTTTTAGCCATTGTTTAGATGCAAATTAGGAGTGGGGATTGGAAGAAAGATGTCACTTCGTCATAAATGCGTCAGTTTAGCATTTCGTTTGTATTTATAAAAAAATGTCCTAAAAATTGATTAATTAGACTCAAAATGTTTGTCTCGCCGAGTACAACAAAACTGTGTAATTAGTTTTCGATTTTATCTACATTTAGTACTTCATGCATATACTGACATTTTAATGTGATGGGAATTTTTTTTTGCATAGTGAACTTTGGGGTTATTTTTTGAAACTAAAACAAGGCCCTTGTTTAGTTCCTAAATTTGGAAGCCAAACTTTGCCTTTTTTGGGGGTGCATGCGCCACTATAGCATTTCGTTTGTATGTGTGAAAAATTATCCAAAAATTAATTAATTAGACTCAAAATGTTCGTCTCACAGAGTACAATAAAACTGTACAATTAGTTTTTGATTTTATCTACGTTTAGTACTTCATACATTGCCGACATTTTGATGTGACGAGAATCTTCTTTTTGCATAGTGAACTTTAGTGTGGAATTTGGGATCTAAAAAGAGCCGAGGCCTTAGTTCCTAAATTCCACCCTAAATTCTACTATGCAAAAAGAATCGACACATGCAAGGAGTACTAAATATAGATGAAATCAAACACTAATTGTACAGTTTTGTTGTAATTTACGAGACAAATGTTTTGAGCCTAATTAATCAATATTTGAACAATTATTTATAAATACAGATAAAGTGCTACTTTATTTATAATAAAGTTCTAACTTTAATGTATTAAAGTCGGGGAAATAAATAAGCCTAAATGTGGCCGGGAGGGCAGCAGTTGCATGAATGCGCTGCCCTGACGACGACTACTGCCGCCGAGCCTCCCGACCGCACTAGTGCAGTAGTGCTAGTGCATGGTGCATGTGAGCCGGCTACCGGCGAGGCTACACGACCCCTCTATACATACGAGTACATACGGTGGCGTTAATGCCTGCTCTCCAAGTTTGGTTTGCTTTTTGATGGGCATGAATGGCGCAGGCATTGTTTAGATGCCAAATTCCACCCCATAATTCACTATAAAAAAATTCTCATCACATCAAAATGTCATAGCATGTATGGAGTACTAAATATAGATAAAATTAAAAATTAATTGCACAGTTTTATTGTACTCTACGAGACGAACATTTTGAGCCTAACTAATCAATTTTTGGATAATTTTTCACACATACAAACAAAATGCTATAATAGCGCATGCACTCCAACGAACCAAAATTTGGCTCCCAATTTCAGAAACTAAACAAGGGGTGTGTTTAGTTCCGCGAAAAGTTGGGAGAAAAGTCACATCGGACACTGTAGCGCACCGTAGCACTTTTCGTTTGTTTGTGGTAAACATTGTCCTACCATGATCTAACTAGGCTCAAAAGATTCGTCTCATCGTGTACATCAAAACTATGCAATTAGTTTTTTTATTTACCCACGTTTAGTGTTCCATGCATGCGTCATTTGCTATATTTAATGTTTTGATGTGATGTCGATGTGACTTTTTCATTTGGAATTCGGGGGACTAAGCCCTTGTTTAGTTCCCAAAAAGCAACCCCAAAGTTCACTATGCAAAAAGAAGATTCTCATCACATCAAAATGTCGGCCCATGCATGGAGTACTAAATGTAGATGAAATCAAAAACTAACTGCACAGTTTTGTTGTACTCTGCGAGACGTACATTTTGAGCCTAATTAATCAATTTTTAGACAATTTTTCACACATACAAACGAAATGCTACAGTGACGCAATGATTACGAAGTGACACCAAACCTCCAAATCCCCACCCCAAATAGCCATCTAAACAAGGCCTAAACACACCCAAGGCCTCAGCCAGAAGCAGAGGCCTGACCTGGACCTGCCCTCCGGTAGACCTAAGGTCTGAATGGAGTAATGAATGGTGTGGCCTGCAGGATGCAGTTCCTGCTGGGCATTTCATCGCATGGCCCATGCCGTTCCGTGGCTTGCTTGCAGGATGGAACTCCGGGGTGTTTTCTGGAAGGGCTAGGAGGGTGGGTGGTTTTATGAGGATCGATGTAGCGAAATGTGGTGAGCCGTACCCACGAGTACGCCAAACCGGGGCCACGACGAAAATCTCATGAATCCTTAGCTCGCTCGACTCGGCTCGACAGTGACTCAGTGACTCAGTTTGACTCGTAAAAATTATAACAAGTTGAATCAATATTTTAACTCGGTATATAACGAGTCGGCTCGAGTTGGCTCGCGAGCCAAAACAAGCCGCAACAGCCCAACGTCTCAGCATAAGCCTAATAGAAAATAAGCAACATTAGATCTATCTAGTAATTCCTCGATTCAAGAGTAGGTAAAGGATAAGCAACCAACTCAAACTTAGTCAATTCGATTCTCTCCGTATTCTATTGCACGTGCATCGGCAGTGGCGGCCGGCCGGTCCCACCAATGCCATCCGTATGACTATGACTGTACCCTACATCTCCAATCCACATTCCGTACTTCCGTCTCCTCCTGATCTGCTCTCGGCCACCAATGAAGTGTAGGATGATATAGTTTTGTAGGACCTTTTCATTTATTTTCTTGATTACTTCCTTTTTATTTTCTTCTCTTCCTCGTGTGAGAGTGATTTAGGGTCTAATGCGATATAATTGATGGGTTATGATTCATAAATTTGAGAGGGTTAATGTTGTATTGATTGCTCCTCAATACTATGCTTGATTTACGAACCTTATATTTTTTTTACTTTGATTTTACTTGCACACATGTTGTATCAAGCTAGCTCACGAGCTAAGCGAGCAGTTCGAGTTGGCAAATGAGTCGAGCCAAACCAAGCCGCATCCGTAGCTCATTAAGATAACGAGTTGTCTCGATCATTATCTTAATGAGCCAGCTCGAGTTGAGCCAAGTCAAACCAAACTGACTGGATATCCACCTCTAGCCAAACCACTGGTTCCTCTGGCCAACGGTATGGGAGGAGATGAGTACCCCTGCCCCTTGCATGGAAATGTTGTGTGCTTTGGGCGTCGCTACGACGTGGTTGGAGTCCTACCCCGTACAAAGAGTATAATTGAGGTTTGTGATGTACTGTACTTAGTAAAATGACTTCGGTGTCCTTATTGTAGTTATTAAGTATTTGTTGTCTTATTATCCATACGAGTGCCTCAAGGGTTTCCATTTAAATTCACTCGCGCTCTTAGTTAAGAAACCCTATCCAATCAATCTAGGTCCACAATACACTACAAGAATAACTCACATCCGCACCCCTCATATGCCTCGGTGCACTTAAGATCCGGTGCTAATGTAACGTTAGCACCGGGTGCGAAATTGGGGCGCCCTCGGGAACCCTTTAGCACCGGGTTGTAACACCAATCGGTGCTAAAAGTCCCCTTTAGCACCGGTTGGTGTTACAACCCGGTGCTAAAGGGTCCCCCTCCTTTAGCACCGGGTGGTATTTAGCACCGGGTGGTGTTACGACCCGGTGCTAAAGGCCCTTTAGCACCGGTTCGTAAATACGATCCGGTGCTAATGTAGGTGTCACATGCTACTTCAAAAGGAGCGCATCTTTAATCCTATCACATGTGCTGTGTAGGTGAGATGGTTAGGTGGGTGCACGCGCGCGAGCCAAGAGGTCTTGAGTTCGAATCCCGCAACACGCAAATATGCAAATATTTTTGGCTAGTGCCCCCACCTTTAGCACCGGTTAGCACCGGAAGATTGGCACCGGGTGGGAAACCCCTGCCATACCCCTTGCATGGAAAAGCAGTTAGTCTACCACAATCAGTGTAGCATGGGTCTGACGTACTTAGATGGTCCAACATCTAAGATTACACTTTTTTGTAGGACCATTTGTGAATGCCAAAATTACACTCCCCATGGGTCTTACCTAGATGGTCCTATTAATGGTTAGGATACATAACATCGGCTGATCGTTGTTGGGATGCTCTTAAAATTAGTCCTATTATTTGAACTAAGCAGCTGGTAATCAATCTTTAGGGACACCACTTCATACCTTAAAGTTCGGCCATTCCCTATTACGATGTTCGCTATTATACTAAATTGTATACATATCTAAATTATCTCGAGAGATACTACCTTTGACTTTTTTCCTTAAACTCTATTCAACAATAATTATTTAGCCAATTAGTTAGGTATAAATGTTTATTTAGTCAATTAGTTAAGTATAAAGTAAAATGAGTACCACTAGATGGTCTCTAAAAGATACTTTCATTTAATATTTGTATATTGATCTATTTGTATAAATATTTGTACGAACGACAAATAGCTACACAAACCCCAAAAAAATTTAATGGCGTCATATATTTAAGAACAGAGATAATAGTTTTCTTTAACAGGAAACATGTAAAAGTGAATGGACAAAATTGTTAAATTAGCCAGTCTTCTTTTTCTTCCAAGGATGTCACTCTAGAGGCAATCTTATAATGGGAAGCTTTCAAGCGATGGTAGCTTCCGTTAGTACCACCAAACCATCACTGGAGTACACATGTTTGGTTTTCCCTGTAATTAATGACAAAAAAAAACCTGATGCATATGGAGACTCACACACGTCTGGTGTGGTGCAGCATGCACGCGGGTCAGGTGGCGCTGGTGATGACGTCGGAGTCGATCGCTCCCAACTGGTACGCCGGCAACAGGCGCTCCTTCATGCTGGGCAACTGCCTCTTCCGCTCCGGCGGGTGCGCCTACTTCCTAACCAACGACCGGCGCCTCGTCCCGCACGCCAAGCTCCGCCTCCGCCACGTCGTGCGCACCCACACGGGCGCCTCCGAGGAGTCCTACAGCTGCGCGCTCCAGATGGAGGACGACGCCGGCCGCCCCGGCTTCCACCTCGGCAAGGAGCTCCCCCGCGCCGCCGTGCACGCCTTCGTCCACAACCTCCGCGCCCTGGCGCCCCGGGTGCTCCCGCTCCCGGAGCTCCTCCGCCTGGCCTGCGCCACCCTCTCGGCGCGCCTGGCCCGCCGGAAGTCCTCGTCCTCGTCCAAGCCCAGCAACCACCTCACCATCCGCATGAAGGCCGGCGTCGACCACTTCTGCGTGCACACGGGCGGCGCCGCGGTGATCGACGGCGTGGGGAAAGGGCTCACGCTGACGGAGCACGACCTGGAGCCGTCGCGGATGACGCTGCACCGCTTCGGCAACACCTCCGCCAGCAGCGTCTGGTACGTGCTGAGCTACATGGAGGCCAAGGGGCGGCTCCGGAAGGGAGACCGCGTGCTGATGCTCACCTTCGGCGCCGGGTTCAAGTGCAACAGCTGCGTGTGGACCGTGGAGAAGCCCGCCACCGACGCCGGCGTCTGGAAGGACCGCATCGACCAGTACCCGCTCAAGGACGTCTCCAACCCATTCATGGAGAAGTACGGCTTCGTCAAGGACCTCATGGACATGTGATCGATCGATCTCGGCCAGTCGATCACGTAAAGTTATCTCAACCTACACGACCACTCAGCCAGTGATATTATCCACGCCTCACATATATGCTCAGGCAAGGATATCATCCACGCCTCACATATATGCTCATGCAAGGATATTATTCAAAGTTGCCTGTAAATTAAAAGCGAGTGGGTCGATAAGGGATCAACATTGTATTGTATTCAATGTTACTACCGTGTTGATTACTTAAGCAGGTACTGAACACAAGAAGGAGAAGGTTAAGCTGAGGATTCATCATAGGTATAAAGTACCTTATGATTCTTTTGGAGGTGGTGGTAAGACTTAACTAGCGGGATATGGTTTATTTCTTCTTCTTATCATTTTCTGTTTGGTAATGCCCATGTCGTTAGTCGGTGCTGTAGTGTTGTTCTTGTTTACTATGAATGATGATGGATTGGAGTGAAAATATTTTTAATAGTGTCCTTATGTAATGATCGATATGATAATGGTGCTGCAATAAAAAAATCATAAGAAATCATACCAACCAATTAACCAGTTCACGGTATTAATGAAACACATTGGTAAATCTAAGTATTTATAATTTGTTCGAAATCAAACCTCGCTCTTAATTTTGACTATCAATAAAAAATCATAAAAATTGAAAACATAAAAATATGTTACTAAGTTTATAATTATAAAAGTAACTATCGTATTACATAAACTTTTTATTTAAAATGATTTAGTTTAATAGATATTATTGGTTAAATTAGTATTGAAGATATAAGGATCGAGTTCTTTTAAAAACACTTCTCATCTAAATAATTTCTACCCACCCCTCACAGAGCACCCACATGTCACGTCCAACGGTTGAAAATACATGAAAAAATTTCACAAACAAGAAAAAACCTAAATAATTCCTACCCACCCCTCACAAAGGACTCGCGTGTTAGGTCCAACGGTTGAAAAGACATGGAAAGTTTTCACAAACGAGAAAAAACCTAAATAATTCCTACACACCCCTCACAGATGACCCATATATCATGTCCAACGGTGGAAAAGACGTGAAAAGTTTTCACAAACGAAAAAAAATAATGTTTCCAGAGAGTTTCTACCATTTTGGTATTACTTTTCTCACCATGAAATTTGTTTACTCACCTCACGTACCCACCAATCAAATAGTCTAAAATAAACTCGTAATAAAGGTAGCACGCTGTGTCGCGCTCACCATGGAATTTCTTTACTCACCCCACATACCCACCAACCAAATAGTCTAAAATAATAGGCAAATTTTGCTCTAGACATCCAACTTTCTTTGAATTGGCCAAAACACACCAAAAACGATGAAATTAGCCCGGTACCATTACAAAATCGTGATCGTTTGCTGCAACACACCGCGACGATTAAATTAAGAATATAACTGATTTGGGGAGAGAGAAGGTGGGGAAATGTCCATTTTGCCCTCCAAGAAGTGGGGCTCGCATGTCAGCTCGTTTTCTTCCTCTCACTCCTGGCAGTGTCTTCCTCATCGCCGACGCCCTGCTCCACATGATGCTCGGCGTGTCTTCCTCTCTCTCCACCCGCTCCCTCGACCCCTCCCCTCCCCCACGAGATCTCGTCCCCTACAGCCGCCCCTCTCCACCCGCTCTCCTGCCCCTCCCCTCCACCTCCGCCGCCGCCCCCTGCCCTCCCAAATCGTCGGCCCCTCCGCACCCCCTTCACCGGCGCCCCCTCCGCTCCCCTCCCTAACTCGTCGAGGCTCCAGCGACGTCGGCACCACCTCTGCGTCCCTCCTCCCTCCCTGGCCCGGCCTCCAACAGCGGCGGTGGGGTGGCCAGTAGCGACGCGCGGTGGGAGGCGGTGGGAGCTAGAGGCCGAGCCGTGCGGGCCGGCGGCGGCGCGGAAGGTCACCGAGATGGGCAGGCCGGTGCTCGTCGTAGACGTGGCGGTGGTGGCGTTGCGGTGGTCGAAGTCGGCGATGTGGCCCCATCGGTCAAGCAGGTCCACGACGATTGGGATGTCGTGGCGGTGCCTCCTCCCTCTGCCTATCGGCCTCCATCCGCCTCCCCTCAGCCGCAGCCGCGCCCGTCGCCGACCTCGCCGCCTCCCGCATTCGTGAGGCCGAGCTGCACACGCTCTACCTCCTCCGCTCCCAGCGCTACAGCCTCCTCAGCCTCTTCAACCGCACCGCCGCGGGACGAGAGGTTCTTGGCCGGCGGCGAGGGCGAGGGCGTGGTTCCTGGCCAACAACTGAAGGCATCTAGGCCCCTAATTGGGTTTTGGTAATTAATGACAACCATTGTGGACTAACAATTTCAATTGAGATAATGAGAATAGGTTAGTCCCGAGAGTTGGAATGAGCTTCAAGATATGATATGTGAATTGCATGAACACTTTGGATCATGGGAAGCTCAAGGCAAATGTATAAGATAGGGTTTTTAATTTTGACCGGCCATGAGAAGATTAGAGGATGAAATATGACCGGGTTAATATGCTAGATAGTCGTACTATCAAGAGGGATCAACGTCATTGGCTTGATGTGTCTATAGTGCCACTTTGATCATTGACTTGCATGTTGTGCATCTAGATGAGTAGTAACCAACATGGAAAAGGCGTTGTTTGAAATCTAGTGCAAATCCAGTTCTATCGAGACTGGTTGGACTGTCCGCGGCTCTGGCTCGGACAGTTCGAGAAATCAGAATAAAATTTATATGTAAAATCTTTGGAAAATTCTGTTCGGACTTATCCGATCGTCTGTCGGACTGTCCGAGGGTGTAGGTCGGACTGTCTGAAGACTTGCGTTGACTGTGGGCCCATGTGAGCTGATTGTCGGACGGTCCAAGATTGGGATCGGACGGTCCGTAAAATAGCTCGGATTTAGACAGAGACGGTTTTTTATGTTCCGGGGGGTCAGACCGTCCGACCTCGCCTGGCAGACAGTCCGAGGTGGTCTCGGACAGTCCGTGTGTGCGGGTCGGACAGTTCGGCCTGCCCAACGGTCATCTTTGACACACGTTTGACTGCGCGTAGTAACTATTAAGTTTTGAACGCGGACAGTCCGAGGGTGCAGGTCGGACAGTCCGAAGTGGCCGTTTTCCACGCGTTTTTGTACGTAACGACTAGTTTTGAGGAGAGGGCTATATATACTTCAACCCCGCGGGCTTGTAGACTCTCTTGGCACTTTGGGAAGCTTTCTTGACATTCTAGAGCCCTTGTTCTCCTCTCTCTCTCTCTCTCTTGCTTTGAGATTGCATTTCTTTGTGAGATTGAGAGCATCTAGTGCATTCCATCAAGGATTTGATCATTGTGGCACTAGGGATTCATCAAGCGAGCGAGTTGATTTGTTACTCTTGGAGGTTGTCGCCTCCTAGACGGCTTGGAGCTCGTAATTCCATTGAGCACTTCAAGAAGATTGTGAAGTTGCCTTGGAAGATTGGTGTGAGAGGTTCTTGTGCTCACCTCGCCGGAGTGGTGAAGAGCAACTTTAGTGAAATCGAGATTCGGAGCGGTTCTTTGGTTCTAACCGGCTTAGAGATCAAGAGGAGTCTTGATAGAGAAGCAGTTGAACATTGAATCCATCTCAATGTGGATTAGGGGTGACCGGCAAATCATCGACACCACGGGATAATTTCTTGTCTCTTGTTTGTGAGTTATCCATTGTTGGTTACTTTGAGCAATTTAATTTGAGCAAGTTATCTATCTAGAACTTGAATTGTATCTTGTCATCCTAGGTTGCAAACCCCTCAACATAGGCTTAGAATTGCTAGAGATTTAATTTCCCTTGTGATTCTAATTAAATTTCTCTAGTGTTGTGATTGAAGTTTAAACCGCCTATTCACCCCCCTCTAGTCGGTAATCCTAGATCCTACAGCAGCAAGGGTGAGAGCCGCGCCGCGCCACTCCCTAGCTCGTCCACGGGAAGAAGATAGAGCTGACACACGGGCCCCAATTCACTTAAGGGCAAAATGGTCTTTTCCTTCCTCTTCTTTCTCATCAAATCAGAGAAACTGATATTATATCTGTCGCGGTGCGTTGCAGCAAATGATCACGATTTTATAATGATACTTGTTCAATTTTATCGTTTGCGGTGTGTTTTGGCCAATTCAAAGAAAGTTGGATGTTCAGAATCTCTGACTGTGTTTGGTACGTCGGCTGACGTCATCATATAGTATGATTACGTCATCATTTAACTATTACGGTGTTTCTTTCGAGCGCTGATTTGGTTTCCTCCCTGGCCCTGTGTTTTCGCCTCACCTGGTCTGTTCCCATCGAGATCCAACAGGAGGTTGTGGGCGGTGCGAACGAAGGAGGCCGGCTGCCGACGAGCGCGGGAAGGGCCAGTACGGCGACGACGCGGGCGAGATCCTCCGCCCTTGGTTGAGGTCCTCCGGTGTCGGCAAGGATAGCGAGGTCCTCCGGCATGGGCGAGATCCAGCGGATGGCAGGGCGTAGCTCAGGCGCTGCGAGCAGCTTCGGCGGCGGCGAACTTCTGCATCCAACGCGGGGGAGACGGAGCGGCGCATCGGCAGATGGTACCGCAGGAGAGCCGAGAGCTAACTGCCGGCGGCCGGCCTCCACACCGGGCTGCGCGAGAGCGAGCTGCAGCCTGCAGGGGCAGCAGGGCTACCGCAGCGCTCAAGGGATGCATTAGAGCGACTGGACGGGCACGCAAGGGATGCAGATGCAGGAGACCAGACGGGCTGCTTGGCCGTCAGCGGGAGGCACTTTGCTGCGGTGCTCTCCATACCTCAAACGACTTGGTCCTTATTATCATGTTTTTTTTATCCGTTCAGCAGAAAAATATAGAGGACGTGCATGCAATGGCCGACAGGTGGACCATCTCTTTTGTTCTCTGAGACTTGTAGCCCTGGGTCCGGTGGTTTTTGGTTGTGGTTAAACGTACCGGGTTAATTAGATTGCCAGGCCAGCGTTTAGGTTGCTGGCTCGTAGCTGTAGGTAATGTTCTGATGTGTTCATATGCACACATGATAGTATCTGTGCTACATGTAGCCTCTGTTACGAAATAGTGACCATTGCTTAGGGGGAAAAGATTCGTAGGAGGATTAAAATGGTCTGGTGTTAAATTCAGCGGTGAAAATGTTTTTAAGGAAGTTTGTAAAATGATGAATGATGGTGGCTTTCAGGAAAGTTTGTCATATAATGTTCCCTTTATTTGTGTATATTCTGCTTGCTTATTGTAGATTATCTTTTTATGACTAAGAACATATGTCGTGAATTGAAATGTTCTGACATCCCTAATAATGTACAAGACCATAGTGCCAAAGTAATTGCAATAAAAATATACGATCGTATATGGTCCCTCGATTAATTGAAATTAGCTCTTAATTTTTTATATACTTTGAGGAAAATCATTGGAAAAACTAAAGAAATACAAAATACAAGGAAAACCTTAGGAACTTCAAAAAAAATATGAAATGGCATGTACCTGGTGGCTCAGCGTACTTCAGTGAAAGGCTGCGAACAAAATAATGTTGATAAAAGAGAATGGGAATTATGGATTGAGTAAGTCACGAAGCAGTTTTATTCCAAATAGGATGACAGTTGCCTATCTTGATCGGATAGTGAATTTCCTTGGGACCTCACGGCAGGCATTCGCGTGAGGGGAAATAGCATTATCCTATGTCTAAGTTGGGCATTAGTATGTTTCTAAACTCCAAAATGAAACACGTGATAGTATTCTATTCATCAAAAATTGACACACATAAGGGTAAGCAACAAATAAAGAGGCATACATGCATGTTAAATAGCTGAGCCGATTTGGAGTAAGCAAATAACGATTTGGGAAAGGAGAAATAACCGTAGCAACCACAGTCATTTTTGCTAGTAGTAATAAAGTTAGCACACGCGTGTTGCGTGGGCATATTTGCTACTACTTTCGTTTTAAATTATAGGTCGTTTAACTTTTTTACCATAAGTTTGAACACTCGTCTTATTCAAAGTTTTGTGTAAATTATCATATTTTTTGTGGTGAATTACTTTATTAATAAATATTATTTAAAAATGACTTAAATTTGATTATATTTATTTTTTTGAATAAGACAAGTGGTCAAATTTATAGTAAAAAAATTTAAATGATCTATAATTTGGAATAAAGGGAGTAGTTAGTATTGAAGATATAAAATATTTATATTTATAAACGGAGGGAGTATATATTGCTACGCCTTATTCCTACTGATACCTCTGCTCGCCATTGACCAATGCGGCGGGACCATAATACATGCAAACGTATGCACACACAAGTCACTAACAATAGAACGATCAACCAACAATTAACCTATATACCAACAACGTGTCCAAGTACGTTCGTGCAAACATGACACCCAGCATCCATCTAGTGTAGCTCTCCTCCGTCTCCCCCGCGTCTACGGTCATGCATTGTCCGCGTCTTCCGTCCAAATTCACCCAGCCCTTGTTGAGATCTAAATTTTGATGTCAAAATTTGGTCTAAAGTTTACACTTTGTAATAAATACGTCAATGTAGCATTTCGTTTGTATTTGTGAAAAAATTGTCTAAACATTAATTAATTAGGCTTAAAATGTTTGTTTCGTAAAGTACAACAAAACTGTGCAATTAGTTTTTGATTTCATCTACATTTAGTATTTCATACACGTGTCGATATTTTGATGTGAGGAATCTTTTTTTAAGTGAAATTTAAGAGCCACATTTGAGATCTGAACCAGGCTCCTTTCTGGCGATGATGACCCGAGACGCCATGGCCGGCGGCGCGGCGACTCCGCACGCTGCGCGACGAGCCGCCCTCCGCCCATAAATGGCACGCAAATGGGCGTACGAGTGCCGCGGCGCGACGCGAGCCAGCGCGCAGCGCCGGTGCGTGCAGTGGTGCCCCAGCAGCTGCCGGAGCTTGCACGGCCGGCCACGGGCAAAACCGCGGCGGGCGCGCGGCTGAACCTGAACCCATTGTTTAGTTCCCAAATTTGAAGTTTGAGGTCTCTTCGTAATTATTGCATCATTGTAGCATTTCATTTATATATACAAAAAATTATCTAAAAATTGATTAATTATGTTTAAAATATTCGTCTTGCAGAGTACAACAAAACTGTGTAATTAGTTTTTTATTTCATCTATATTTAATACTCTATATATGTTATGATATTTTGATGTGATGAGAAATCTTTTTTTGCAGTGAATTTATGAGTTGCTTTTTGGAAGGCGGCGGATCGGAGGCAATCTATACGAGCCAGCCAGAGGTACGGTGGTTGCCGGCCGTACGTGCAGGCGCGGGGGCGGGCACCGCGCGTTAATTTCCGGCCGCCACACAGTCACCACCTCTTTTTTTTAAAATTAATCACCACCTCATTCACTTGCCTCGTTTTGCTAGTACTGCTACTGCGACTTCGGGGTACGTACATGTGGTGGTGGGATGAGCTGAGAATGAAACTGAGAGCTCGAGCCCGCCGCGCGCGTCGCTAGCAACTAGGCGGATTCGGTCGGTCCGGCTATCCCGGGGCAGCCTGGACGATGGACTCTCCCGTCACCAACCGGATAGCGCATGGGGTCTGTCCGCGTCGGCACCCGAACATGCACGGGCAACAGCGGCCCCGTCGCCACCACGTAGTCACGTACAGCGTGGGTACGTGCAGGTATTGGAATTCGTTTAGTTTCAGGCGTTTGAAGAGCAGCATTCCGGCTGGCACTTCTCTATCGGCTTTGCCTTCCCCGGAATCTCTCTGCGAATCCAGTCGAACGTGGTGGACCTGCTGCGTCATGGCATGGCGACCCTTCAAAGAGAAAAAGAAAGGTCTCCATGCACGAAACGCATTGATCGTTGGCGACCACTGCCGAACGGTCAGCGCATACAGGCCCGCGCTACCGATGGCTTCGGGCCTTCGGGGACCGGCGACCATCCTCTTCCTCTGGGCCACTGGGCCTGGGGCCAGGCCTCGCTTCACCTAGGCCTTGTTTAGTTCCTAAAATTGGGAGCCAAATTTTGGTTTTTTTTGTGCGCGCGTCACTGTAGCATTTCGTTTGTATGTGTGAAAAATTGTCTAAAAATTGATTAATTAGGCTCAAAATGTTCGTCTCGCAGAGTACAATAAAACTGTGCAATTAGCTTTTAATTTTATCTACATTTAGTACTCCATGCATGCTATGACATTTTGATGTGACGTGAATCTTCTTTTTTATAGTGAACTTTAGAGGTAGAATTTAGGAGCCCAATGCGAGCATTGCTGTTCACTGATTCAGAAAAGTGGTCCAGTGGATTGAATTGCCTGCTTCCTTGTCAGGCAATGATCGCACAGCCACAGCAAACAGCAAAGTCACGATTTGTAATTTGCAAGCGACGGGCGCACCGGAACATCACGCGGTACAGGCAGCCGCACAGAGATCGAGTGCCCTGAGTACCACCCCAAGTGGTGAGGCGATGATGACTCACTCCCCAGTGGCTGCAGCTACGATACTGCGAGACAAGAACCACGGCCCAGATGGCCAGATGAACTGAACCAACCGATAGATGCTTTGGCAGCCCTGCACATGCCACGTGTGTGCAGCCGGTCAAGAACAGGGGCGCCAGGCGCCTGCGGCCTCCATTTCTTCGTGTGGGCTCCTGTGAAGCGATGATTATTTTTACTAGGACAGAAGCGTTAGATGAGCATGTGCCGCTGAAATTTCATTAGGGTGATAGAGAAACGTGCATGGCTCGGTTAAGGGGTTAGAGCCTTAGGGGTAATGTCACATTAAGCTGACAGTGTTCCGTGCAGCTGTTGCGAACAACTGTGCCCATGCTTTATGAGACGGACGCAACTACAAAACCGTACGGAAGGATCGGCCTAAAAGATGCTAAAGTCATTACATTTTGAAGAATAAGTGTGATGGCGCATGGAGGAAGCTATAATCGCCTTGCAGTAGCCTACCGAAGATGACACGTTGTGAGGACAATTTACGTCAGTCGACTTAAGACGTCAGAAATTTTATGATTATAGGCTCAAGGCTTCCGAAGAAATAAACACAACCAGAAAAAAAATGCGAAAATTAATTATCGTATTTGCTTCTTTAGATCAACGTGATGTCCCATTTTATGTAGCCGCTGACCTTGTTCTTGAAATAAAAAAAGACAAAGAAACGACTTTTAGAACAACCGTAGTATTTTTCTCTCTGTACAGATCAGCACCAACCATCTAGCGGTATTTTTCTCTCACTAACCAGGTCGCATATGTTCAGCTCAGGTTCGGTAGCTATACTGCACCGTAAATAGCAACAATCCCTTTCAGAGGAAAAACGAAAACAACAATCCATGATCCTATCGTGAACAGTGAGGCATCGGTGTTAAGAGCGTATGCACAAAACAATGTAATGTCTCAGCAGCAGCTGATACACATAAATGAATAATGGACAAATGACACTCCCCAGTCTCCAAAGATTCAAATCAAACCCTCGCTATGCAATTATCAAAAAAAAAAAAAGCGCTACGCACCAGCAACAGTAGGCAGCTCTCATTTTCTAAACTGATCGAGGCTGGATAAACAACAGAGGCATCAGTTGCAATAGGCTGCGTTTGGATCCGTAAAAAGAGATGAAAAGAGTGACATCAGACACTGTAGCCTCTTGCCTACCATGACCTAACTTAACTCAAAAGATTCGTCTCGTCGTGTACATCAAAACTATACAATTAGTTTTTTATATACCTACATTTAAATGCATGGTGCTCCGTGCATGCGTTATTTGTTATATTTAATATTTTGATGTGATGTCGATATGATTAAAAGTTTGAAAAATTGAGAAAAACTAAACACAGCCGTAGTTTACATAGCAATCAATCACATCAGCCACTGAAACCTCTGCCGTGTTGAGTCCGTGGCACCACGCACCACACAATTACAATACAGAGAATTGCCTGGTTCTTTACTCTCTCTTCATGTGAAATGCTCCATTAGTAAACAGAGCCATACCTCTCTATATGCACAATGTTTCCCTAGAACAGCTACACTACACAGGGCAAAAAACTTTCATAGTGAAAAAACAAAGATTATATGATTAACAGTTTGCTGTACAATTATACAACAACTCCTCTTTCGAGCACCTGAGTTTCGTGGCGGTCTGAGTATGCCCTCTGATTCAAGAACTCCTGAACCCCACTGGACCTTGGAAGTGGGGCAAGGAGAAACCGAAAAGCCGAAAAGATTGTAAGTTACTCAGCAGTTGCATAGTATCTTTGGATCAGCATTCACAGTGAAAGGCAGAGCTAGGGAAACATCTATTGTCGGGTGCTATCTTTCTAATGCTTATCTCGCTAATTGCTCGAGCCATGTGAGGGGATATGTGTATCCGGTCCATTAGATTAACTTTGGGGGCCTCAAGAATTGCCTTTGGAGGAGATAACGCATATTGGATTGCCCAAATGGCAAGAGGTCGCATGTATACAAGCGACCGATAATGCCCATCTGTGGTCCATCCTTCTGGTGTCTGGAACCAATACCTGCAGCACGGTAGAAGAAACATGTCACACATAATTATGTCTCACTGATGAACAGGACTCAACAAACACTATTCAAATTCCATTTGGACTAGCAACCATTCAGCATGTGTTGCTTGTACAAAATAAGAATTGACTGCCCTAGACAGATTCGGGAATACGACAATGTAAAATAAGTAGAGAATTAGAAACATCCGATTCCTATATTATACATGGGACATAACAGGAACCACCGAGAAAGAGAAAATAAGAATTGGACTGCAAAGTTAATATGGAAAGCTCCATCACTGCAAAACCTGAAATTACTTAATGATGTATGAGACAGTACATACCCATATCCTTCTTCAGACCATCCAGAAATAAAAATTCCTTCTGCAGTGGTAAAACCTTGATGATCCATTCCATGGAGCAGCATATTTGCAGCAACAGCATATGTAACACCAGTCCAGATTTCACGAGATTGCATGCACGTCTCATCCACCTTTCCCTTGGGAGTCATACCATTAACAGCCCCCATCCGTCCTCCTTTAACCTTCATTACATTGAATTCAAATATTTTCTGCAGAGCAGTTCTTATCTTGTGTTCATCGAAAAGCGGAGGCAATCCTGATGAGGCAGTGTACCACTGGCCTGCCAGCTGATCAGCCTGTATGGATCTGCTGTTGCTACTTGTGCCACTGTCATAATTGAAATATGACCCATTCCATAATTTTGCCTCATATACTGCTTTGGCTTTTATGAACTTGAGCTTGTACTTTTCAGCAAAGTGCCGATCCCCAAGACGATGTGCCATTGTAGCAGCAGCTTGAAGTGCAGCAAGCCAGAGACAACCACAGTAAGCACTAATTCCATGAACAGTCCATGCATCATAGGTTTGATCAGGAAATCCATCATTCTCAATGAGACCATCACCATCACGATCGAATTGATCCATATAGTCCATAGCAGCACAGACTGCAGGCCAGACATCTCTACCGAATTGCATATCACCTGTGGCAGCAAAGTCTCTGTATATCTGGAGCACAAATTTGGGGTTCAGATCTTTCCATTTGCTTGTATCATGTATGTTATATGCATTCATTTCATGCCACGGATCATGTGTTCCAAGGTCATGAGGAACAGCACCTTTAACCTTGCGGATTCCTGATGTACCATCAGCCAGAAATTTGACTTTACGCCGATCCTCATACAGAACAGCATTGGCAAAATCACGTTGGATGCTCAACTCAATTTTTGGGAATAAATCAAGGAGAGCAAAAGATGCATAGAAATGCACATCATATGTGTTCCACATGATGTACTCCACCCCTTCTAGATACAAGAACTTCCCAACATGTTCAGGGCCATCCTTGGAAATCAAGTAGGGAATTGGCTCTTCCGACTTGAGTCCTCCATTGGTTTGTTCTTGCATTTGTGACCCATGAACAGCTGCAAACTTCGATACACTACGCTCATCACCATTAGTCATCTGACCACTATTAGGGACTAGCTCTGCTGTCAGGCTGGCATGGCTATTTTTAATAGATTCCGGCTTGGTGTTTTTTGTGCCCCTTTTTGAGGACTTCTGTTGATTAGAACCAGGACTTGATTTCTCATCAATTGCTGGGGGCTGACCATCTGCATGACCAAAAAGAAAAATATAAGGTTCCTCGCATGCAGAAGGAAAAGGAAGTGCACATTATAGGCCAAAAGAAACGCTGGTAATGGCAGCTTTAGCTGGCAGAATAAATGTAATTATATCATAAGTAACAAGAAATTATGCTCATAGACATTTGGGTAATAAGATGGGTCATAAGAAAGTTGGATACATCATACCTGTCCAAACTGTCCCCCCAGCTACCAGAAAGTAAAGCTCGTTAAAAAGAGTGAACTTATACCTGTGCAAGCATTTTGACACCCAAACACTTTACAGTCAGTTCCTCTGTAAAAACATTCTACAGTAAAGATTTCTTTTCTAGAGAGGAAGATAACATGTTGACAGCATATTTCTTGAGTGGAGAACAAGGAAAAAAGGTTCAAATCTTGCAAAAAATCAAGGAAAATTTCCTGAATGAATTGAGCTGTTCCATTTAGTTCTAAACTGGGCTTAAGGTGGATATGTCACATGACGATTACTGACATATAAGATGGAAATCCTAAAGGGTTTATTTATGATCATTTCTGACTTCTCAAGGCCACTTTTGATGTTGCAATTTTACTCAAAACATGTGGATTGCTCCTAGTCATCTGCCCACTTCCCACCTCTGGACCATGTCCGCAACAATAACTCTAAAGGAACAAGAGAGATGGGTATATACCATTCTGGAAGTCTTTCATCCTTGAGTATAGGATTTTGCCATTTCTCAATTTCTTCTTCCCAAAGTTTATATTCTGCAAAAACAAGGAAAAAGCATCCGGCAATTTAGGTAAGAACATGGAAGATTGATAACCATATCAAATGTTTCATATTTCTCAGCAACATCATTACAATCTTATTGTCAATGTCTGACCATGTCGAGAGCAAATACCACGACCAATCTTAAAAACTGGTGTTTATCACTACATGTGGAAGTGTTTTTGGTAATAACAAATACTATAACACATGGTACACACATGGTCAAATATCACGTCCAATCTCAAAAAAATGGTGTTTATTATTACATGTGGAAGTGTTTTTGGTAACAACAAATACTATAACACATGAAATCAATTTCTGCATCTTAACAGTTACATAGGTAAAAGGTTAAGAAGGCTAGAAACTAAAAAGGTAAAAGGTTAAGAATGCTAGAAACTAGAAAGGAGAACATACTTGTTAATGCATCATGTACCAAATTAACAGCTGATCTCTCAGAGGTTCCATAAAATTGGGTGTACCTCCTGCAACATGAGATAACGCTTATGAATTATTCCATCTTAGTTGGAATGCACTACACGACACATTAACTCCTAGTTCATATTAATTAATTATTACTACCTCCATTTCAAATTACTATTCGCTGTTGACTTTTTCGTACAACATTTGACCATCCATTTTATTCAAAAATTATGCAAGTATTATTTATTTTGTTTGTGATTTACTTTCAAAGGTACTTTGTATGTTTGGACTAAATTTTTGAATAAGATGAATGGTCGAACGTTGCGGAAAAGGTCAATAGTAAATAGTAAGTTGTGGAAAAGGTTAATAGTAAATAGTAATTTGGAACTGAGGGGGTATTTAACTAGACAACTGCTGAACTCAAATTATTCCTAACAATTACTTCACCTGTCAAGCACTAATGAACTCAAAATACGTAACTAATGAATTCACTTGCCAAGCAGTGCTGAACCCAAAAAATATTCTTTTTGTGCAAACCCCACAGAAGAACGAAACATGAAGAAATTTACTGTACTTGGAAGGGTCATTCTGATACGTTCAATACTTCAGTGTGATTATTTAGTTGTGTGTTTAATATGTTAGATAACTAAGTAGAAAGAGCCACAAAATTGCTTCAATGAGTCATTATGTTCTATAAGTTGGATTTGCATTAGAACATGTTTAGTAGAGTGGCTAAAATAAAGATGGTGTCTATTTTGACAGGCGGGGGACACTTACCTATTATAAGCGCATCCCTTCTGAAACTTTACTTTAGGTGAGGACCAGGCCAGAGCAAATGCAACAGTACATCTACCATGCGGCTCTACCCAGGTTGAGGCTGAGACAGCTGCACAGAGTTTCTGTCCTGGAGAAGAAGGCATGCTGGAACCAGCACTGAAATTTTCCCGATCGAAGTGGCCATTCTGAAGGATAACGTGGATAAAGCAAAATTAGAAAAAAGTCGATATGAAAGCATGATGAGAATTATAAAACTGCTTTACATAAAAATTAAGTCATAAACAACTGATGTCGAAAATCATCCAAACAAAATGTTTATAGGACGACCAGCTTCTCTCAAGCTATACTGGTTAGAGCAGTGAACTCGGGAGGGTCGTTGAAACCACCTTGCCAGTCCGCGTTCAAAGCCTGGTACCACTTCTTAAGACAGCCCAGGGGGCGTTCCCGCCTTGAGGTAAGTTTTTTTTAAGAATGTTTAAATAAGGTAGAAGTAATTACCTGTACCATGGTGTTCCACATTTCCTTTGCTGAAACATGGTTTTCTCCAGAAAGGCCAAACACTGGTAAGACTGTCACGTTCACATTCTGAGTTTCGCAGGCAGCAACAGCAAACGTGACTGGCGGATTATCCTTAGCTGTTCTGCAATATATACCAGTTTGTCAGCCTGGATTAAAAAGATCCACTAATTCGCTATCATCAATTCAAAGAAGACATAGTTGAAACTTGCTTGTGATGAAGAAGCACTCCTGATACTCCATCTTCCCCACTGCCCATACCATAACATCAAACTATGAGTACAGACAATCCAAAAAAACTGAAGAGAATTAAGTTATATCTATGAATCTTCTTACATGAAGGGTTCATTGTAGTGGCCTCCTGAATTATGCGAAAAACCTCCAATAGAGTTATGTCATTAAGAAAATATATCATTCAAGGACACTTGAGTGAATAATAATTTTATTCACAACAGAATTTAACTTCTGTAACACTTAAAGACCTAGATAGTTTCGATATCTTTCTGTAATAGAGGTTAATAATCAATTATCTAGCAAAACAATATCATTTTTTAAAAAAACAAACAACTATGTGAATAAAGTAATGGCAATCATGGACTGCAACCTCAAGAATAGATTAGAAGGGTGATAATCCCTAATGATCATCGAAATACGAACCAGATTAACACAAATTTTGCATAAGACGGTGCAAACCAAAAAAAATGTGAATTCTACACAGAATAACTTTTAGATGTGTACTTACCGCCCATGTCATTAACAGGCTTACTTTTGCACGGTCCTTCCCAGTGTTCACTAGCTATAATGAACAACCAATTAAAAAGGTTGTAAGTCAAGTTGTTGGATCAAAAACACATTTCAATATCAAAAATATAATGAACAGATAGCGAAACTCAATTGGCATATATACTACCATTGAAAATTTCATTTATTCATGAATGATTAGCACCCTCAAATTTTATATATGACAAACAATTGTTTCTTATATGACCAGCTCTGAAATACTCTATTTACACTGAAAATGATACATCAGTTATTTACAGGAAGATTTCAGATGTCTTCACAATTCTGCTATATGTGGACTCCATTTCAACGGTAATTCTCACATCAAGATGCCAGATTAGGCTTTTTGAAATGTCCTTGCTAGGAAACAGGAAGGTACAAAAGGTAAGACCTACAACAATTTCCAGCTTAGCATTAAAATAACTCTGGTAGCCACTCACCGTGTACACAAACACAGATGTTGGAAGGCTGCTATCCTTGTAATCATGAGGAATGAATGGTGATATCTGGCGACATGATATTTTAAGGTCTGGATCGGGTTCACCTGCATTGAAAAAATATATTTTTTTTCAATACAAATAATGTCTGTTGCTAATTGAAACAAAAACGTCAAAGTCACTGTGCTATCAACACACAGCCAGCTTATAGAACAAGGCCCTCATAAAGAATCAAAAGTCCCATGGCGGACAGAATTTTGAAAATGACAAACAGAATTCCGTGTGTAGACTTTGAAAATTCAAGCGATGTACCAAACAGATATACAATGGCATACCATCATAAACAGTCCATGCCCGAGGAAACAATGCGTGATAGGTTGAGTGTTGACCACTCAAGTTCCAGTCCCATGAAGAAATTCCGGAGTCACTGTTTTTCCTGATCACATAAAACATCAGATAAAGGTCCTTCTGCAGAAGACACAACATAAAAAACACAATAATCGCAAGTCTAGTTGCACCAATATAATGCCTTACTAACACCAAAACTAAACACCATAATTGCAACATCTATAATACCTTTAGAAACTAGAATAAGTTTGTTCACAATCTGCACATACAGTGAGCCTTCAATCACCAGTTTTGCATAAATTATGATACAATTCATTGACATAGGATGAAAGTTGTTCTATCTAGACAGATTTCAAAAAGGAAAAAATATAGGAAAGCAGAAACAGACCAAATTAGAAAGAATAGGCCCGCGCACTGACCCGTACACGCAACCGCGAGGATCGGCTCTGATACCATTTGTAACACTCCACCCTCCAAAGCCGTCCCAACTCACCCACACGGGCAAATGTCCAGAAACGTTCCCCCTTAGCGCACGACCGTACGTCCAGTGCCGGCGCCATAGTCCATGACGTATGCCCTACCCGGGCCACACGCGCCATGCGCCCTATGCCCGCGCACTGACCCGTACGCGCAACCGCGAGGGTCGGCTCTGATACCATTTGTAACACCCCACCCTCCAAAGCCGCCCCGCACAGCCCTTCCGAGGGACGTGCACGCGTACACATAGCACCATGCTTACACTTTCGTCCTCGCTTCGTATAAAAGGGTTAATCCGAAGGTGCTATGGTTGGAAGACAAGGGCTTATAAGTTGCCTACACTCTTGCTAAACTAGCAATGTGGCACTAAGCACGTGCATCCTGCACTCACGGGCCACTACTGGACCATACAAACTAGGTACACGTGACGGAGTGATATACACTTTTTTTTTTCCGGGCGCGTCAGCAGCATCCGTTGAGCGAGCCCCAGGTGAGTTTAATGGGAGAGAGGACGGACGGATGGGTCCGAGCAAAGTTATCCAGAAACCGAATCGAAGCGAAGCAAAGCCTGCCGATGATTTTGGGAGGGCGACACGGCGCGAAGACCACCAGTAGTAGACTGGAATACAATAGAATCGGTGCGGAATGCTACGCGCCCGGGATCGGAATCGCTTCGCCTTTTGCGAGGGGATGGAATGGAACAATTCGGGTGGTGCGCCGTGCGAACCGTGGTTGCTTTGGAGCGAACTCATATTGTGGTGCGTAGTCACGTTGATCCGCCTGGTAAACCTACTGATTGGGAGATGCTGAGATCTGGGGTGCAGATGTCTTTCTTCAAAAGGGAGCTTTCGTTGATTATATTCAGACAGATTGCGGGGTTTTATTTTTTATGTAAGCCAGCTTGACTCAACCAGACTGCGGTACAGGGTTAGGCTCCCTTTGGTAGAGCACCAAAAACAGTTTCAAACAGCTCCATGGAGTGGAGCTGTCCATGGAGCTGTTTTTGCTGGAGTTGTACTAAATGATCATGGCGGAGAATCACTTTTAGGGGTTTGGTTGGGAGAGGTAGAGCTGTTTTGCACAACATTAGTCTTGGCCATTCATGTAAAGGCAAGCGTTGGATTAGTCGATCAAGTGGACCAAAAAGGATGAATACCAGTACTACATGTTTTTCACTCCTCACTAAACTTAGCAAAGGGAACAAAGGATCGAACACGGCGAGTACAAGTCGTTGCTGCCGAGGAAAAAGAGTCAAGAGGCAGAGCTCCACTCCAACCGACGGTACCGATCAGATGAGCAAGCATGCTGAATTGCTAATTGTGAAATTGGAGCTGGGAGTACACAACGTTCACACGGTCACCATGTTAACGCTGCTCAAGATATACTACTCTAGTATGCTTTGGACTATCTATTCCGGCATTTCGTGATCGTCCCTGTCTTTTTTTTTAAAGCGCATAAAGTAAAGTCAACTAAAGTGATGTTCAACATTTCTGAGATAATCTTTCTTGCGGTACCACTGTCAGGTACGGTTCATGATGACGACTGGGCGACAGCACCGGTCGATTTGGTTAATCTTTCTCCATCTATCTATTACAATCATTAAACCCGTTCAAACTGCAAATACAAAAATCTCCGACCGCTTCCCAGATCCTCCACGTTGCTCTGTCGGGGCAGGCTCGCCCTGAGATTTCATTTCCGCGGCATCTGCTGCCGGAAGTGGAACTGTGCCAATAAAATTGGGAAAGGCGGCGGCGGCGGCGCATGGGGCCGCCGGCAGGTCGGCCATGCATGGATCCGCACCGCACCAGACCCCGCCCGTGCACGTTGCGGCGGGTCGGCGTCGCCACGTCTCGTCTCGGGGGGCGTCGGGGCCTGCCGTTCGGCGCGACGTGTGGAGCCTGGAGACCCCAGCTCGGGGAGGGATCGGCGCCGGTGGCGCGGGCGTGCGTCGTGGCGCGGCGCTTCGCTGCCTCGCTGGGGGGTTGGACGCGCGTGCCGCGGTGGCGACGCTGTGGCGCCGACGCGCGGCGAGGGCGGGGGGGCCGTGCGCGTGTGGCTTTGCGGCTCCCCGGGCTGGCCCCCGCTGCCGACGCGCGAGGAGCGGGTTCGCGGCGGGAACTGCGACCGTTTTGACCTCTGGGTCTGTGTGGGCAGAGTCGGCAGGTTCAAACCCGCCGTCACCATCGAAAGCAGTTTCTTTAGCTACAAACTGTTTCTGAAATTTCAGTGTTTTATAAGTGGGGCCTGGTTACTCAAGAGCACTGAATTTGGACTTCAGGAATGGGAGATTTGGTCTAATTCAGAAACCGATCGTGTTTTAAGGGGCACTCGACTTTTCTAACGTCTGGGGCTGCGGCATTCCTGCAGCTGTTTGTGACTCTGTGCATTCAAATTTTCCATTAGCCAAGTTTTTTTTGAAAGGACAAAAGCGCTTCACCTAGATTTTATTCAAAAGAGCTCACATCAACGAGAGATCTTCACCTAGATTTATTACTTTCCCACAAATAACCTACACGGCTCTAGACATCGAATTTTCCAACCAAGATAGGGAACAGGATTAGTAGGAAAAGAGAAAAAATATTGGCCCATAGTAAACTCCAATCATCATATGTTTTGTTCTTGAAAAACATTATTTGTACCCGCTACAATAAGTAGTCTAGAGTAACTCACGAATTCATATTTAACTAATCCATCTTTCATCATTAGAAAACATTATATAAAGTAAACACATCGTTATAAGTTAAACCTTGTTCTCATTAACTTAATATGACATAAATTACGGGGGCCAGCGAGTGCCACGATAACAACAAAATGGACGTTTACTCTTTGTATTCGGCCCCCTTTCCCGTTGAAAATATTGGTCAGGTTAGTGGAGGTAAGTTGTACAGTCACAAACCTGAGGCTGTCCACACCGGCGATCGGTAAAAGAAACGCTACAGCAGATGGAGTATGCTTATTGTGTTTTTTTACCTGCAGCGGGCGACAGTAAAAGGGACGGTACCGTTCCGTTCGGGTGGCGGCGCGGTAAATCAAGCGCGACAGCGAGCCTACGTCACGCCCCACCGTGGCTCACATGGGGCCCGCGTAGCAACCACCGCGCGCGGTCCGTCCCCGCCGCTGCTCCGCCTGGCCGGCTTGCCGCCCACCGCTGCTCCTTCCCGCGAGGAGGAGTGACCGCCGCCTCACCACTTTGCGGCCGCTGCCGGTGGCCGCCCGCCCACTTCGCCGCGCGCCCGCTTGGGCCGCCGTCACCGGCACGCGTGGCAAGTGTCCTGCGCCAGCAGCATACGCGCGGCGTGGTCCCGCAGCGCGCGGCCTCCGTGGCCACCGCCCGTGCTCGTCCTCCGCGGCCGCCGCGCGTGAGGAGGGCCCGCCGCTCGCCCAGATCCACGTCAAGGAACTCGAGCCGGCCGCCGTCCTCGTCATCCACCGCGTGGCTGTCTACCGCCGCCACCACGTGAGCCCGTTCGCCGCCGCCCCGCCGTCGTCGCGCGTGCTCGCTGAGGTGCCACGCCGGCACCCATGACGGGAACACGAAGAGCCAGCTGACGCGCCCTGTCGCTCACCCGCCTCCCTACTGGCCACCGCCACCAGCCGCCGAGCGTGCCGAGGAGGAGGAGCGCGCGCCGCGGCCTTCCCGGCCCCCGCCACGGGCCGCCGCTCCGTACGCCGGCCGCCAGGCGCTCCGCGCGCCAGCCGCGAGCCGCCTTGGGGTCGCCGCTCTGCACGCCGGCCGCCGCGGATGCGTAAGCAGCGCCACCGTGCTCGGCCTCACCACGCAGGGCCTCCTCGCCAGCGACGCCGTGAACGCCGTCATCCACCGCCCGGCCGCCACCACCTCCCACCGCATTGTGCGCCGCCTTGCCGCCATCGCTGCCCGCGCAGGCCTTGCCGTCGTTGGCCCGCCTGCTGCCGCCACCCACGGCCGCCTGCGTGGAGCCGCCCTCGCGCTGGCGCGCCGATCGGGCTGCGCCTGCGCCTCCGCCCTCGCGCGGGCTGTTGGCGGTGTAACGCCCGCGTTTTGAACTCTGGGAAAATCACCTAATAATCCACCCGGTGAAAACTCTTTCAAATGTTTACCGCCCGAGCTCCCGCCGACCCCGTCCGCCATGTTTTCCCTCCCCTCTCTTTTCCTGTCCGCATCCCGATCGCTGCCATCTTTCCGTCCCGTCCCGCGTCGTCCGCCCTTGGGTCGACCGCCGGACCCTGTCAATCTTGGCCGACCGTCGTCGACCGCCTGCCGAGAATCCCGCCGGCTCTCCCCTCCTTTTCCCCTCCCCTTTTCCTCTTTTCTCCTTTTTCTTTTCCCCTCTTCCTTTTTCTTCCTTTCTTTCTTTTCCTTCTTCCCTTTCTTTCCCTTCCTCCCTTCCTCCGCTTTCCCCCTGCCCCGAGCGCCCTGCCTCGCACCGGCGCTGCCGCTCTGCTCGGCCCCGCTCCGCCCGCCGACGACCACCCGTACCCGGCCGGTCCCACCACCCCTCCGCGCTGCTCACCGCCAGCCCATCCACCGCGCGCGTGCACGCCACCACCAGCGCCGCGCGTCGCGCACGCCAGCACCGCCGCTCCCCTGCCCCGCTGCCGCCTCCCTCCCAACGCCGCATGCCAGCCGCCCCGACCTGAGCCCATTGTCGCCTGTGTCACCCACCGTACGCCACTGCCGTGCCGCCCACCCGAGCCCGGCCGCCAAGCCACCGCTCCGCCCTGCGTGCACGCCACCACAGCTGCCCGACCACCGCCTCGCCGCCCGCCCTCCTCATCAACGCACAGTCAACCACGACGCTGCCACGGTCCCGGCAGCGCGACCGTGCTCTGCTCGGCCACGCCACGCCTCGGCCCGCCACTAGACGCATCGCCGCTCCGACCACCGTACGCAGCCCCGCGCCGATCACGCCACCGCCGGCCCCGCCGCAATCCCGTCGACACGCCGCTCGACGAGACTGCAGCCACGCGAGCGCGCGCGCCACGCCGCGACAAGCACAGCCCCGCCACAGGTCCGTCCGTACCACCAGCCCACCGACCGCCTTCAATTCGAACCGCCGCGCCTGCCTTTGCCGCCGCCGAACGCCCCCTTCCACCCTCTCGTCGGCCCGCCCCTCCAGACCTCCTCAGCGCCTATAAATGGGACCCTGAGCACCCTCCCCCTCACCACCAGCTCACCCACCCTCCAATTGGACCTCTCCGCCACCGTAGCGCCGCCGCCCCACTCGCCATTGCCGCCGCCGCCACTGCTCTCGAGGACCGCCCTCCACACCCCACCTCCGGCCGTGGTAAGGGCATGGGTGAACTCGCCGTGACCCCCTCTCTCTTTCCCCCCTGATCCCGTCCACCGCCACAGCCCCAATCGCCGGCGATTGGCCGGACAGCGCCGCCGCCGTCGCTCTCCCCCCCCCGGCACTGTTTCGCGAGATAGAAGAGGGACTTTTATGGATAACCCCCTACCCTTTCCGCTAATCAACCCGCCGTCCAAAACTTTAAACTCTCTCTCTCTCTCTCTGACGCGTTTGCGCAAAACCCCCCGAACTTTCACTGAATCAACCCGCAGTCCATCCAACACTATTCCCTCTCTCTCTGTCTGTTTCACCCGAGGACCCTGGACTTTCTGGTATTTACAAAAAGGTCCTTTTCCTTTTAAAGCAGCCCCTAAACCCCACTAAACTCGTCATTTCATGCGCCAAATTAATCCCATTTGACCCCAAACTCCACCACAATACTCACCAACATATTTCCGCCAAATCCAACCAGTCTATACCCAAAAATAATCATGTCACTATCTTTCGCTCTCATTTTCCGTTCATCCTTCTGGAGCTCAATAAAAGCTTTTCTTTTATTTATTGAGTGTTTGTTTGTGTGTGCCGTAGACTCCGCTGTGAACGAGGAAGGACTCGAAGAGGAGCAGTGCTACGAGCAGGAGTTTGGAGACCAAGACCCCGGGCAGGAATCCCCCGAGGGTTGGGAGAACGGCAAGTGCAATCCCACCCTTTGATGCATATTGTCGTCCCAGTTTTTATAACCACAACCCATGGCCTGTTTTATAAAACTTGCATGATTTTACTGCTAAACCCGGTTGGATAGCCATTCCTTGATTACTATGACTACTTCCTTGACAACCCAGATTAATGTTTAAATATGACAATGTTCTATTTGAATATTAGTCACAGCTAGAAATGCTTAGGAACATTTTACCATTATACCCCCAATATCAAATACTTGGTATTTACAAAAGCGACCGTGTGCGTACTTTAAAATAAAAGAGATGATTTGTGTAAATAAAATGAGTACCCGTGTGGGATGAGACAGACGGTATTTCCGCGTGAAATACCGAGGTGAGCTCGAACCAGTGTGGTTGAGCATGGTGGGAGTTGTCTATCCTATCACAAGTTTTGGGATGATGTTGATGTGTCATCTAGCCTAACCCATTTTTCTGTACCACCACTCGACCGTTGTATGTGGCAACGGCCTAGCATAAATCCCACTAGTTGAGCTGCTGGTTATGTGGTGTGCTGGTGAGCAACAGAGGGCCATGGAGCCGGGGATACGGTCTATGTGAGGTATGCCCCTGGTTAGAACCTCGTTGGTAGGTTGTTAGCCCCTGGTCGCGTCTGTGATAACTTGTCAGTTTAGCTATGGTGGGTAATGGCTTTGATAGGAGCTGCACTGGCACTAAGGTGTTCTTGTTGTGGTAGCCTACTTGTGGTTGTGTACACCTCTGCAGAGTTAAAACCTATCCGGATAGCCGTGTCCACGGTATTGGGCGAGTTACGGCTTGGTCACTTCACTAGTCCCCTGTTTTGGTGTAAGAAAATGTTGGTATTTGATTGAGCTGAGAAATGTTTTGACTTGGGCTACGACAGATGGGAAATCTGGTAGCAACAACACCTTGTACGAAAAAGTATTACATTTACTGATCCTTTTAAAAGCAATGTTTGTGAAAACCAGTTGCGAAAACCAACCCTTGCATGTGTAACAAAAATTGCTTTGCTGCTGAATGAACCATGAGCCCTCCTTGCTACAATACTTGCATACTTCTGTTATACCCTCCGTGGTTGTGGTTGCGCTTGCTGAGTACGTATGTACTCACCCTTGCTTAATCTGTTGCAGAAGCGGATCCGGACTTTGTGCCTGAGGATATCGTCTAGAGGGGTTCGTTCTGCACCCAACCTTTGCCTGTGTGTTAGGGCCACCCGCTGGAAGCCGCATGCGTTGCCACTCTGATGAAGACCTCTATGTTATCAATCTGTTTATCTGGAGCTTAGTGTTTGTTCTGTTTGTCGTGGCCCTGCAATGCCACCGTCTCCCGTAATGTCGTTGTACTGAACTATCTGTTGTAATAATGTGAACCAGCATCCTGGGACTGGTATTTGTATCACATTAAGTTCTCTCTTTCGAGGGGACGCTTCAGCCGGCCGGGCCACGCGTCCTCGGCGAGTAGGAAGACGAGGAGCTCGGGGGATACGGTAGGGCAGGGAGGGGGCGGGCGTCCGCTCGGAGGAGTGGTGGCGGCGGCAGGGTGGGCGAGTGGAGGGGTAGCGGCGGCGGGGCGGGGAATGGGAGGGGGCGGCGGCGGCGGCCGGGCAGGGGAGGGGCGTCGGCAGCGGCGGCGGGGCGGGGGATGGGAGGGGGCGGCGGCGGAGGGGCGTCGGCGGAGGGGCGTCGGCGGTAGGGCGAGGGAGGAGAAAGAGAGGAAACAAGTTTAAAAAAATTATATAACATGTGAGTCGTTGGTAGTCGGTATAAGAGATAACTACGAAGCGTACGGAGAAATTAAAACTGTAGTGTAAAATCTTGACGATCAGACAAAATATTTTTTTAGCGAATGAGTTTGGAGTACGACGAACGCGGATAGCAGCGAGGCAAAACGAAATCCGTAGAGAAAGAGAACACAAGGTCGATAAAAAGGACGGGACTCGTTCCCACGAAAGAGACGCAGTTGAAAATACTGAAAATCCCTGATATTTTTCCCGACGGAAATCAATCTGGGCCTCTTGTTGCCCTTTGCCCCCTAATAATTTCCTTAGGCATGCGCCACTCTGCACCACGCACGGCCCTTCTCTAGAAGGAGACGGACGCGCGGCCTCTTGAACCCAGGAAAAGGCAAGAGCAGACCCGTGCGACGACCCTAGTGCAGCAGCGCACGGATATTCCATTCTTGAGCCCAAGGCGAACCCGACCCTTCCCCCCTCCGTAGCTCGGACGCACGCGCGGACGTGCCCCGTGTCGCGTCGTTCCGTGCCCCCCTCTCCCTCTGCGCGCTCTCGGAGACCTACTCCACTGCAACCGGGCGCCGTCCCACGACGCGGTTCACGTGCGGCTGAGGGGCGCGGACGCAGCGTAGTAGCCCCACGAAAAATCCGCCGCTCCGTCCCCAGTTGCCACCAAGGAAATCCACTCCCCGCCCGCAAAGCGCTGGGCTAATCGGCTTCTTCGTCTGGGCTCGCCACGAAACAGCGGGGCTCGCTTTGGCTAGTGGCCTTTCCGATTGCGTCCACGGCGGGCACGGCACAGTCAGCCCTCGTTGGTTCTTAAAAAAAAAGCAACCCCAAGTTTAAAAAGAAGATTTCAATTATATCAAAATGTCGGCCCATATATGAAGTACTAAATGTAGATGAAATCAAAAACTAAATGCACAGTTTTATTGTACTATGCGAGATGAACGTTTTAAACCTAATTAATCAATTTTTGAACAATTTTTTACACATGCAAACGAAATGCTATAATGACGCAATGATTACGAAATGACCCGCCCGTACTGCATCCTCGGCCTTTTTCTCTTCCGAGCGCACAGGCGGCGCAGCACGGAGCGCACTGCCAGTGCCAGCCTCCCGTGCGGTCGCTTTTCGCATCGTCGGGGAGCGCAGGACGGGGACGGCACGCGACACGACCGGCGGGAGCTAGTGCACCGCCTCTTTATTTTTTTCCCACCCTTTCCTTTGTTTTCCCGTCTCTGGCTGATGCCGCCGCTCGCGCTCGCGTGCTGGCCGGCGCTCCCGGAATCCGGCTGCGTCTGCGTGCCCAAGCGCCACGGGCCACTAGATTCTTTTTCAGGCCATTATTTATCGTCTTTGCTTGGAGGCTGGAGCTCGGTGCTTTTTCTAGTGCCGGGACGGCGACTCCCGTCACCGCCCCGGCGGACACGTCCACGCCGCCTCGTACTTAAGCGAATTCTGCCTTCGGAGATGTTACGACCGGGGGCCGGAGTGACAGCAGTGAAGGGCGATGATGCAGGGTAGAGCCGTCCTATGCTAATGCATCCATGCTCGCTTTGTTTGCCTGACGTTGACGAGTTCCGGAACGAAGCGGTTCCATCGCGCTCCTGTTCTCTCGTTTTCAGGATCCACGTATATGGTGGATTCGGGGATATATTTGTTCGGAGCAAAATTCGGGGATAAAATTCCTTAGCCGCAAGTAACCGCCACCTGACTTGTTCCATTTTTCTAAAGAAAAAAAATACCGGAACGCAGGCACGAGACAAACAGCGAGCCAAGGAAGATGACTCGCTGACCTTGCTTTCCGGCCAGTGCGCAGTGCCAGCCAAGAACGAGCATCTCGTGAGCATACTTCCTGGTTCCGAACTTCTGATGGCTGTAGCTCCATTTTTTCTTTTGATAGGTACTGGCTCGATCGATTCATATATTCGAGGTAGGACCATAGTTTGCTTGAACTTGTTCGCTACAGGTTGGTGTCGCATCGTCGTTTTCCCTTGTCTCTGTCCTCTGCCTAAATCACGCTAGAAATCTGCGGCTGTCCCTACTGCACATATATACGTATCCAGGGCCACGGAAGGCCGCACGAAGAAGAAACGGTCCAGCTGTTGCGATCAACGTAGCATCAGACTCAAAAAGCTTCCGCTCATGCTTGCTATGCTAGGTATGGATGTAGGGCAGGCAGGATCGCCGGCACGCAACCGGTCACGCGCGCACCCACACGCTTCCATGCCCCCCGCGCACCCGGTTTCGCCCGTCTGTTTTCTCTTGCGCTGGGTGCTATGCCACTACTAGTAATCGTGATATCGTCAGGATGTGGCGATTACGTTGTTGCATGTGTATGCAGATAGTTGCCGTACTTTTTTTAAGGAAAAGAGTTCCCGTACTTTTTTCTAAGGAAAAAAAAAGAGTTGTCGCATGCACTGGGCTGCTGGCCCGCACGGTAGCTACGCGCAACGCCTCCCGCGGGCCGTGCCATAAGCCCATAAACCGTTGTGGACCCAAACCGGCGCGGTGCGCATGCGCGCGATGGGCCGCACTCGCACCCAACAACCATCCGCAGCGTCGGCTCTCGGCCCGAGCAGCCAGCAAATAATCTCGGCCCACTCCACTGCCCTTTCTTGCTCTCTCTCCTCTGCCTCTCCCCTTCTCTCGCTCGTAATTCTTCCACGCCATTGCCCCCTGGGCGCTTGGCTCCTCTTCCTCCTTCCCTCCCTTTCCCGTCCTATCAAAGCAAGCCCACAATGTACCTTCCGGTACGGGCCGGCCGTCGCCATGGCCTCCATCAACCCCGAAAGTTGCCCGTCCCATCCGCCTCGCGACGCCGACCCTTGCTTGCCCCAAGAGGCTACCCGCCGCGTCAGAGCTCCCACCAGTTGGCTCCCTCAATCCTCTTAAAAACCCACCAACAGCGGCGGAGACTAACCGGTCAGATCGTGTCGTGGTCGTCGCCCGGCCCAGTTGGGTTGGGTCGGGGAATCTCACTTGCCGCACACGCCGCATTTTCAATGCGCGTCCCTCTTCTGTATCCTCCCCAACTCGCCGGACAGCGCACCGGTGGTGGTTGACAACAACTGCTGGATTGGAACGTTAGCGAAGTACACACAGGTTCAGGGATGGACAGACATACTACTACGTCAGTATACATGCTTCATTCGTACTACGTGCACTTGTTACCGTTGTTGCAGAAAGAGACAAATGCATGCAACTGGCAAGGTTCGATCTCGAAAAGAATAGTATTGTGCTGTACTTGTTGTCGAGATGACGGCCGGGCGGGATCATTTCCTAATGTACTTGTTGGTAATTGCTGACATGAGGAGATTGATTTCTTTTCTTCCTAGCTAAATATACTATGCAGCCTTGCCTTATCCTAGATCGCTACTGATTTATTGATGCAGCATGACGCGATGCCCGGGGGGACGTGATCACATTCTGACTAAACGTGCTAGGGTTGGTCCCGTTGACAGACGGCGGGCATCGTCGCTAGCTTCTCTCGATTGGATTGGATTCTCGGCGGGCAACCGACATTTTCTTAACCCAGGCCTAGTCGCGACGACCGATTAGTTAGTCTTCTCGGCGAGAAAGCGAGGCCGTAACAGGAGGCGTGTAGTCGTTTCGAGAGTCCGTGGGAGGGCGGCGCAGAGCCATGGCCGCGGTGCTCGGCGCGTTCGTGCCGGACACCGCGGTGCGGTGGCGCGGCGTCGTGACGGGGGACGTGGCGGGGCGGATGGGCGTCGCGGCGGAGGCCAGGACGCTGGCGGGGAGGCTGGAGCGGGTCGGCGCCGCCGTGCGGGACGCCGAGGTCCGGGCCGTGCGTGGGGACGACGGCGCCGCGCGGTGGCTGGCCAATGTGCGCGCCGCCGCGTACGAGGCGGACGCCGCCGTCGACCGGTGCAGGGTCGCCGCTCGCCGGCGCAGGGCCCGCGACCAGCAGCAGCAGCACCACAACCAGGCAAGATCACTGCTTCTTCTCAAAACCATGGTCACGCCACGCCTTCGTCCGGGGTGTATCGAGTATCAATTGACTCTGCTCTTTTTCCCCATGATCGCCAGGCTCTACCTCGGCTGCTATCCTCCTGCTGCGACACGGACGTGCCCGGCGGCGACGTCGCCGCCGACATCAACAGCCTGAACCGCAAGCTTCACGTCATCCTCAAGGAGAAGAACCGGCTGCAGCTCCGCTCATTCCTCGGCGACCACCACGCCACGCCGCCGGCGCGGACGGCACTGAGGCGCCGGCAATCCCAGGGCACCCGAGCTCCCGACAACAACATCGTCGGCTCAAGGATCGAGGACGACGCCGCCGCGCTCGTCCAACAGCTGACGGCGGACGCGGCCGGCTGCGCGATCGCCGCCATCATCGGCCCCGACGGCATCGGCAAGACCACGCTCGCGGCCAAAGTCTACGGCAGCGAGAGGATCCGGCGCGGCTTCGGGGCGATGTCGTGGGTGCGCGTCCCCCGGGAGTACACCGAGGTCGGCCTGCTCTCCCAGGTCATCGACTCGTTCGGCGGCGACACGACGGGCGCCGAGAGCTTCGCCGAGCTCGAGAGGGCGCTGGCCAGGGTGGTGGGGGAGAGGCGGTTCCTCCTCGTGCTCGACGGCGTGCGGCACGGCGGCGTGTGGGAGGACGCGCTGCGGCGGCCGCTCGAGGGCGCCGGGCGCGGCGGCGGCAGGGTGCTCGTCACGGCGCGGCGTGGCGTCGTCGCCCGGGAGATAGGCGCCGGCCACATCCACCGAGCGAGGAGGCTCGGCGCCGACGACGGCTGGCTGCTGCTCCGCGCGGCGGCCGGCGTGGTTGACGAGGCCGTGGCCGCCGAGCTGAAGGACGTGGGTGAGAGGATCGCCGAGAAATGCGGCGGCGTGCCGCTGGCGATCAAGGCCGTCGCCGGCGTCCTGAGGGCACGGGAGGCGAGCGTTAGAGAGTGGGAGGAGGTGCTCGCGAGCCCGGCGTGGATGGTGAAGGGGCTCCCTGAGGACGCCATGAAGCCGCTCTACCTGTGCTACGACGACCTGCCGTGCCACCTGAAGCAGTGCTTCCTCTACTGCTCATTGTTTCCATCTGACTTCGCCATGGAGAAGGGCGTGCTCGTGCAGCAGTGGATAGCCGAAGGCTTCGTGCAGATCAGAGCAGACGCCGGCGTCGAGCAGGTGGCCGAGGAGTACTACGATGAGCTCATCAGAAGGCACCTTCTCCAGCCGGCAGAGGAAGACGAACATGGCGGCGCCGCGCGGTGCACCATGCACGACATGCTGCGAGCTCTGGCGCAGCTGCTCTCACAGGGTGAGGACTTGACCGGCGACTCGTACCAGCTGCTGGTCGCCAGCGATGCCTCGTTCGCGCCGCGGCGTGTTTCATTCCCAGGAAGAAACCTGTCTGTGATACCGGAGAAGATTCTGAAACTAGAGGGGCTAAGAACGCTGCTTCTTCAGAAGAACCCACTGGCAATTGAAGGAAGCACCTTTACAAGATTGGAACATCTGAGAGTATTGGACCTCAGTGAGACAGCAGTTGAGCTCATTCCGGATAACTTGGGGGATCTTGTTTACCTGAAGTTCCTGAACCTATCCCACACGGGGATTCAGGGGATTCCAGAATCCATTGGCAATTTGTGGAGCCTGAAATTCCTTCTGCTACGAGGGTGCAAGTCACTGCACGCCCTGCCAAAAGGGATAGAGCATATGAGAGGGCTCAGAGACCTTGACCTGGCCGGCACGGTGATCGACGACGCGGCATTCAGGGTAGGCCATCTGAGAAGCCTCACATCACTACAGTGGTTCCCCGTGACGAGCAAGGAGGAGCGAGCCGCGCAGGACAGGAGAGGGTGGCCTCTGGATGAGCTCAAGAACTTGTCGCAGCTGAGAACACTGCACATACAGAAGCTTGAGATGGCTGCTGGTCGATCAGAGGCAACTGAGATGTCACTTGCGGCCAAGAAAGGCCTCAGGGAGCTTGAGCTGTCGTGCAGTGGCACTGTCAGACCAATTGAGACACCGGAGTTGGTCAGAAAGATTGAGGACATCTTTGAAGAGATGAATCCACCATTATGTCTGGAGTCACTGAAGCTTGAAAACTACTTTGGGACAAGGTTCCCCAGATGGCTGTCAGGGGCCTTCCTGCCAAATCTCCGCGATCTCGACATAGTCAGCTGCAACTTCTGCCAGTCTTTTCCTCCGTTAGGCCGTCTGCCAGAATTGAGATCCTTGTACATAGCAGAGTCTTCAGCTCTTAAGGACATCGGTGTAGAGTTCATGGGTACTAACCAGCCCCACCAGGTGCCATTTCCAAAACTAGAAAACCTGCACTTGCAGGGGCTGCAACAGCTCAAGACATGGAGAGACATCGAGCCAGGGGCATTGCCATCTTTGCAGGTACTTCAGCTTGAGAGCTGCCCCAAGCTGCAGCATCTTCCTGCTGGCCTCAGACATGTAACATCCATGACCGAGCTGCGCATAGCGGATATGGCTAGCCTCGAGGCTGTCAGTGACATTGCTACACTGAGGGAATTGAGCTCTTGGAACACTCCCAGTTTGAAGAGGATATCAAACCTGCCTTCCCTTGGAGACATCAACATGTGCCACTGCCCTGTGCTGGAGATTGTGGAGAACGTCGACGGACTACGAACAGTGCACATCTTCGATCATGACTTGCAGGAAATGCCCAGATGGATTGAGGCACATGCGTCCAAGCTTCAATCATTGAGTTTCACAAGCACAATTGGGCTACTGAAAAGGTGCTTGGTCGATGGTCCGGACTGGCATGTGATTCAGGACATCAAGGAAGTTCGTGGGTATTCCACTGGTTCCAGTTACATATACTATACCAGGAGCCCTTATGTCTTTGAGAGCAATGTGAGTGCTGATGATAAACTTAATGTCAAAGAGGATTCAGCAGATCCTGATAGCGTTGATGATGTTTCAGTTTCTTCTTCAGGTAATGGTTACCTAGAAATCAGAGGCTTCTTTGACTCGAAGGTAGTGAATACAGGTGTTTCCAGGAAAGAAGACAAAATCTTCCATAGGGACATGGAGAGGTCCATGCCGACACTCACTCGCCGTCGCTTGTATAAGCTGGCAGAAGTTATTCCTGAAGATAACGAGGAAGAGGATATTGCAGATTCAGTTGTGCTGTTTCCTACTGATCCAACCAGAGGTGCTGCAGTTCTGGAGAAAGGTCATCCTGCCGTCACTGATGTTCATACTAATAATGATGATCTTGGTTCATTGTCAAAAGAGACAACTCATGAATCCCAAGCAATCACCAATGATGAAAAGCACCATGATACCATTGGTAGGTCGGTTGTCACAATGCAAAGAGGGTCGAACACAGTAAATGATGTCCCTTCTGATGCTGGCACTGATGCATATACTTATGTTACCAAATCTGCTGCTTCAATTGGTCGCAACTTGGTCCGAGAAGGGTCTCGAGCAATCAACATTACTGAAATCGATAAAGGGTTGAACTTCAATACTGTTCAAATTAAGGAACATGCATCCAAGAAAGGAGAAGATATCGCAGCTGATGTTAACATTGATGAAGATATTAGCCTAGCCCAGTGCAACCAAGTAACAACCAAAACAGGAAAAGATGTTGCTGAGACCACTACAACTACTATCCGTTCATCCAATATGGTCATCCCGAAACATATTAAGAATCAGGTTGCTGGTTGTGCAAATGGAAGCAGAAATGCAACTCCAATGCCAGTAAATTTGTCACAAGAAGAAGCACCCAAGAAATCTGGTGTCGTCGATAGCAGTTTAATCCATGAAGCATCACATAAAGTCTCTGCTATGGCAACTACTCAAGGTTTGGACGCCACTTCAATCTGCAGTAAACAACAGTCACCCAACAAAGGGGAAGAAGTTTTTGTTGCTCCTTGTGCTGACCAGAAGGAAGACCGTAGCATACGTGCCGCTGAAACGAATTGCGATTCAGGGTCTTGCAAACTGCCAACCAATCTCGCATTCAGAAACCAACAGACACAGAAGATGCAACAGACTGTCTCTGCAGATCCAGGTGATGACCTTAACGCGTCCACGAAGAAACTTGTCAGCATGGGGAGCGGGATCCCTAAGAAAGCTAGCATCCAATGTGCGGTTGGCTTTGCACCAAAAGATCCATCTGTTGAAACAGCGAAGCGCGTGGCTCCTTCTGTGCCCAGGCCAATGCGCAACATATCTCACGCCATTGATGTCACTGAAGCACACATGAAACCAGAAGCCAACAAGGCAAGCAGATTATCATCCAATGTGGTGGTGAGCCACGGTGGTACCCACGACGACGTGCCGTGCTCCATCGACGCCAAGGAAGACGACGACTCTCACCAGGCGCCAAAGGTGTACACGGCCATCTGGGCCGACACCGATACGGACACCCTGCGCGCCCGGTTCCTCGATTCGATGCGGCACCTGCGCAGGATGGCTTCCCGGCGGCGGCACCGGCACCGGCGGAGGAAGCACAGCTCCAAGAACAAGTGGAGCATCGGACCGGCGGCGGTGGCCGTCCTCCTGATAGTCTCCGTGGTGCAGCTGCTCTTCATCCTCTGGTTGTACCGGAGGCTCCCTAATCAAAACTAAACAAAATGTAATTACACCTGTCGTACTTGTAAATACAAACGATGCTAGTATGTCTCGTGTTCTTGCGATTTTGCATCTCGAATTCTCGATGATCCTATAAGGTAATACCGAGGGGTAGTAGGTACCTTTGGCAACTTCTCTCCCAAAAGTTTGTGGCGGGAGAGCCCTGAAATTTAAACAAGCTTGGCGGCAAAATATTTCGCTAGCCCCCTGCTCCTCTAGCCTGCACAAGCGTGGGGAGAAGACAGCCAAAGGCGGGTGGCGGGACCGGGAACGAAGAGGATGAAGCGTCACCAGCACCGGAAGAACCGCCCGAGCGGAATCCGGTCTGCCGGCGGGCAGACCACGCTCCAATCCTTCCTCCTCAAGCCCAGGTACTCCGTAGAGGAGAACATCCACCAACAGATTTTCCGATTCGCACCGTTCCCACTAGATTTTTAGCATTCAATTTCAATCCGTGTTCCTCCGTTTTCCGTGTTTCAGGATTGTCGATGCGGAAGTGAAACCCTCGCCGCCGGAGGTGGCGGAGGAGGAGGAGAGGCAGATCTGCCCGCCGGAGCCGCCCAAGCGGGAGATCATCAGAGTCACCAGGGCCACCATCAAAGAGAAAGCGAGCGCGTTCTCTTCTGTGGGCTCCGCGGGGAAGGACGGGGGCGGCGAGGCCGGCGCCGCTCTGAGCGCGGCGGTGTTCAAGCGGTTTCACAGTTCGGCCCCAGTGGCGAGACCGGAAGGCGGCCGCGTGGAGGCAGGGGAAGACGGCGACGCCGACTCCGGCGGCGGAGGCGACGTCCGGCTGGACGTCGAGTACATCGGGGCGGGGCGGCGCCGCCCCGAGCCCGAGAATAAGCGGAAGAGCCCCCTCGGTGCGCGTCCAGCCTTGCATTCCTCTCAAATCCTTCCCCTCCTATGACACGATGACGGCAATGTCGATCTACCTCTGTCCAGAACCAGGAGGTGACGAGCACGGGGGCGACGCCAAGGCCAGGCGCGTGGTGGTGCTCGGCGACGACCCGAGGCCGCGGCCGGCGTGGAGGCGGGGGCGCGGGAGGCCCACCCGCGGCGGCGGCGAGGGTGAGGGCGGCCGCGCCCTGTACAACCACTGTAAGATCGATTCGCCTTTTGCCTCGCCCTCCCGAGCTCGAGCCTTTCGGTTCCGGCGGAGCGCCGCCGGTGAGCAAGCAACAACTGACGTGGTGGTTTGATTTGGCTGCAGACGCGAGCGGGGGCGGGTGGTGGCACGGCGACATGGAAGGCGTGGACGGCGAGGAGGTCGGCTGGACCGAGGACATGTGGGAGGGGATGGGCTCCGTCACGCTGGGCGGCTTGGAGTGGCACTAGCCGCCACCGCCGCCGCCAGAGCTGCATCAGAGCCGGTTGCCGGCCATTGCCGCCGCGGCAGCCGGCGGGAGATGTCCAGAGCAAAATACTGTTATGCTAGACCCTGCTTTGAAGTAGGAATTTCACGGAAAGCAGTTTGATTCCATGTGTTATCAGGGGCACATTTCGTGTACCAGACTAGACTGATGCTCTTGACATCAATATGTTAGAATGTCTACTTGAGAATAATCAAGTACTCCACCTAAGCTTCGTTTAACCACGGTAATTGTGAAATTCTAACTTCACCAGACACGGACTGAGTAAATTCGGTGTACCATAGATCCAACTAATAATCACCGAGAGATGTTATAAGTAGCTGCCCAGAATTGCCAAATGTCATGGTAGAAAATTTCGATGTACAAGGTACATGACGTCGTCTTGACTCTTGAGTATTTATACTAATGACTACAAAATTCTCGGGCGTTTTAGCTCCCAGTTTGCTGTTGGCTTAAAACTGGCAGCAGCCAATAAATTTTACAGCGTCACAAGGATATCAAATGTGTGGATTGTTGACTAATCCGTGTATGCAGCAGGACAGTTCTTCACCCCAGCGGACTGACGTGTTAACCTATTCTGAGAGGATAGTGACAAGCCTGGAAATGATTAGTGTAACCTAAATACCTGGCTTGGGATGCATGCATGATGGTGAGCAACGTCAGGCTCAAAATCAACATAGCCCAGGAGGCCAGGACTCCAGGTAGGGTTTTGACGAATTCGTATGACTTGAACTGCGTCTAATTAGCCCTTCCGCTAGCTATGTCCTGAACTGCTGACTGCCGAGGCACCAGGCCTTCAGTCAGTACGATCAAGCCAGGGAAACAGATGGGGATCATAGCTCATCTTTCACATTCTGATTGGTGTCTTTATGGTCGGGCTTTGGTGTCTCTGATGGTGGGGGAGTGGCCTCTGCAGTCTCCAGATTATCCCCCAAGATTCGTGCAGTAAATTGGCGTGCTTCACTGTCAAGACCAACCCACTCTGGAACTATTCTTCTAGCACCCTGGAACGAGGGAGTACAAGTTTAGCAAATCAAGAATGCTTTACCAAAAATAAATAACAATTAGAAACTTCCACAGGAACGTAACATTACCTGAAGCTTTGGCTCCTTTGTCATCGGATTGTTGCATAGATCAATGGTCTTTGCTCTTGCCTTTGTGGCATTTCCACACCAAGATTCACACCACAGCCATTCTTGAGGAAGAGAAAATATAGGCACAGTATGTTGAGCATAGTTCGGGAGATCCTGAATGTTAATGTGTTCCGAGTAAGCAAATGTAACATTACATGTATACAGATGCAATTAAACATAAAACAGAAACGAATACGGAATAAATTCAAATCAACAAGTCGTACTTCTGTACTTTCTATGGATCTCATACTTTGTGGCAGAGTTCTAAAAACTGGATTTTGCAAATATCCCGGCACAGCCCCAGAACTGGCATTAGATCATGCAGTTTGTATGTGACGAGGTTAGTGTGGTTTGGAGGTGAAAAATAACTGTGCCCAGTACTCCTATAACCAGCAGGACTTGTCTGTGCAGCAGGAAGCCCTGATCACTTATAACTTCACTTTTACAAGAAAGAGGATTCCTGCTGCAACATTCAACTTTATGAACTTTCTATATTTGCCAAAGTCTATTCTGTTTGCAGTTTTTTAGTTCATGCTGTGCTCTCATAACTTTGGGATTTGCAGCAGTTGTAAGCTTGCTTCTAAATTTGGCATTAATTCATGCCAACGCGACCTAGAATTGATTCTTACATACAAAATTATAGTATAATTTTTTGGGGGTATCCTTGTCCTCCAGACAGAACCAGTCAACAATAAACCCAGTTTGCAGCCACTAACTGTACAATACTACAACATCAACCAGTGATAGATCCATCCATCTATTGTTTGTAAAGTAAATCAAATAGATGCATTAGCAAATCATTTACCTGATCAAGATTGGAGAGACTGTTGGGGTCCTTGCTGAGCTGTTCATAGAAGACACGTAGAGTATCCCCAGCAGCAGTTTGCCGAAATTTGGCCAAATCAACAACATAAAGCGCACTGGGATGCCACAAGTCGTATTGTTTCAAAACAACATTAACAATAAATTAATTACAGCATAATTCATGGAAAGGTCGCCCACCTGATATGGTATGGTCTTCCTCGCAGATGATCTTTCCAAAAACCCTTCACAAAGGATTGAAAAAAATGTCAGTGAGAAACAAGTCCACTTTTATATTAATCATTTGTGGTAGTAATAACATAATTTATCATAAATCAGTGACTAACTTGCTTCCAAAATCGGTAGCCGTCCATATCCTTGTTGTTATCACAGAATGGAGTATATGCAAGCGGACGACCCTTCAGGTTCATGTCATATAGTTCTCCCATGTCTGCTCTCACAATTTGATCAGCATCAACAAAAATCACCTAAACAGAAAGTATCATGGAAGATATTGTTAGAACTAAATGTGGCCAGCTTGCTTTAATGTGCTAAAAAGGAGCATGATGAAATAGCATGGACCACAAGATGGTCATAACACGGAAAAATACCTTCCTCAGTGAAAGTGGAAATATGACATCCAGAAATAATATCTTATATGCCCATATAATTCTTTGCTTCTCTTTCTGCTTGTGTAACCATGTTGGCCATTTATATGTGATGAGCTCATATTCAAATCCATATTTCTGAGCCATGTGGGGTATGACATCCTAGAAGCAGGAAGGTTAGACAATAGATATGTTTAATACTTTAATATCTGTTAATTAATTAAGCAACTCAAACGTGGTTCATGTACCTTGAACTGTGGAGATAGATAATTCTTTATGAACCAAAACTTCACTGGCCTCTGTGTCTTCTTTAGAACACTCAAAATCATTATTTTGAGGAAACGCTCATACCTGCAACACAAGAACTCACAGCTAAATCAAACACTCTTTAACTTTTCAGTATGTTGCAAACTTTGTATGATATAATTAGCAATTAACTATAGGCCTCTAGTGACATTAAACTTTATGCGAGTCAGGTTTTGTTACGATTCAATATGAAATACAACTTGAATCATGCCATGTCTTCCCCTATGACGAGAGCAACTAGACAATGTAAGGTAACAGTGCTAGCAAGTGATTGGGAACATGACATAACCACAGAAAATGATATACATATTGGTAAAAAGGAAAGATGAAACATCCTAGAAACGGAGACTTACAGATGCCCAGAAGCAACAGAGAAAATGTTTATGGTCTCCCCTTGTCTTGAATCCTTACGATCCTGAATCAGATGCAGCAAAGTTATTAGATATTCCTCGGCATACCAAATGTTGAACCAGTAACAGATTCTACAGGATCCATGTAACTCTCATAACTTCTACGGATGCAATAATTGTTTCCCTACAGATAACTATCTATGATACTAGTATTTTGCAGATCAAAGGCAAGGATTCACTAATATAAGCAAGCAGACAATTGAGCTTCCAGACAAAGTTCACTTTCCGTATGTTCAAGGTTCTCAGTATTCTCAAAAGTAAGACACAATCACATTTCAAAAAAACTAAATAAACTGCTGAATAAGTTTCTGTATATGTCTCATTGTGTACTAATTCTTTTGTACTTTTAAGTCATCAGTGTACTTGCGGGCTGGTTTACATACGCCTATGCAGAGGTTCTTATGTAACCTATGCTATACTACTTGAATAATCGCTTACACAAATTTCCTGGAGTTTTGCAAGTATCCTAAAAGGAAATCATGAATTTTTGAAACATCTAAACTCAGGAACAATATCTGGTTTTGCTGTTATATGCCCTGTTTCCAGTATGTGCAGTGAGATGAACTTATATAGCTGGAATAGAATTACTTACGGCGGTTTTATTAGCTTTATTTTTTGATGATGATGCATCACCACCAATGAGGCTAGAAGCCCATTTTAGAAGGTTGTTATTCCAGCCTTTGTTATCCTGCATTCGAAAATATTTTAAGAGCAGTGATGCATAGAGTTTCAAAGGTAAGCTACTCCCTCCATCTATCTTTGTAAGGCACGATTTGACTTGGCACGGTCTTCTAAGTTATACTTTGACCAATCATTTATCTTATATTATATCATTTGTGGTTATAAACTTATAGTCATTGAATAGTATATTTGATTACAAATCCAACCATGTCGAGTTTGCATTATAAAAGTTAAAAATTGTTAGCTAAATTATTGGTCAAAGATTATAAAGTTTGAATCTTGATATTCGTGCGTGTCTTACAAAGATAGATGGAGGGAGTAGTAATTAAATAAGAAACAGACCATCTTTTCCTGAAAGTGGTTCTCATCGGCAGCATTTAGTAACTCCTCACGCTCCTTGCCTTTCTTCTTTTGCACTTCAATATGCATTAGTTTGCCTCTCAAGCTATCAATGGCAATGAATTTTGGAGGTAGCTCGTATAGATCAGCACTACGACCAGGAGCCAGTTGCAGGTACCACACACCAGGGGAGACTTTCATCTGCCAGTAACCCAAGTTGGCCATGACAAGTGTATCTACCAAGTGTGGTTTTTGTTTTGTACCAAGGATAAACTGCAGACCACGGGGAGGGTCTCGGTCCTTTTCCATGCAGTGACCTGAAAGAAAATTTTTTTGTTTGTATTGCAATTTACCGGAGCCAAACAATGATCATAAAATGATCATACCTGTCAAGAGAAGAGCTTCAAGTTCAAATACTGCATGCAAAGTTCTAACATCGCCGAGATTCTCTAAAAGAATATTGTCTAAATCATGGCTGCACATGGAAAACAACCACAATAAGGTGATGTACTGCAACATAAAATCATTCTCTGATGATTACTTAATATTTGATAGCTAACTTACATGGCAACAACTGGTTCAACAAGCCATGGTTCTGGAACATCTATGTTCATTGTAAGTGTTTTTGAAAGTGGCATATTCGCGAAGAAAGCTTTAGGCCCATGTACAGAAAAATCTGTACTGCTGAAATCATCCTGCATATCGAGTGGTCAAGCATTACTGCAGGTAATAGCGGTAATGTGCTAATCATTAGATATATTCCCCCTTACCATCGATGGAAGAACAAATCTGTAGAAGTTCTTTAAGGGAAGATCTGCGAGGGAACTCTGAAATCATGCAGAAACGTTTACATCAAATATAGATACAATTATAGAATCGTCTCTATAGATACAATTATAGTAATTCTCTCCAACCACAGAATTCAAACAAATAAACTTCTGCGTCTATAGTATACAATATGGGTAAAGTTGTACATAGCACATTGATTTGCTCAAGATACAGATCAAACGGATAGACTGAAAAGACGTTATAGGAATATGAATGCAAACTGTAGAGAGTTGGGCAAATAAACCACACCCAAGAGGGAGGGGTGACCTTTCATGCATAGCTAAGAAGGAGCCGAAAAGGCTGCTGTTAAAAGAGGGAGCCTAATAGGCTGCAGTTACAACTATTTATTCTAATACAAACCATGGCCTGCAATATTACAACGATGTATAACTTAACTCTATCAATGCGGGGAATAGAAATAGCATGCGCAAGCACAAAATCTTCAGGCTGTTGAACTGCATGTTGCATTACCGAGCTTTAGTAACAACTGAGCCAGTTAAGGGACCTAATATCTTATCTACTAGCATGAACAAGATGCACCTATATAATGATTACTTGGTTCATTATTGGACTAATAATTCAGATTTTCAAACTACACAAAAGAGAGAGAAAGGATCTGAGTTAACTTGGCATAGAACAATAAGAAGAATAAGATTACATACAATAGGATTAAGTACAATCCTCATGCTCGGCTGAATCTGTTTCCAGAGTATGCGTAGAAGTGGGGCAAGCTTTTGCCCAGTGGGACTTAGCGGATCAATGACAGCATCAATGTGAATACTTGAATTCTCATTATTCAATTTGATAGCACTGCATGACAGAGAAAAATGAGTGCAAACTGTAAGTTACCAACTAAGTCCAAAAGTGTTCCATACTATATGTAGGTTGAAGTGCAAGTCAGTGTATGGGACTTAAAGCTTAGTTGAAAAGGAAAGCCTTGCATCTGTGCTCGGTTTGTTGATTATTTTGTTAATTCTCTTCGTAGTTTCAGTGTCAAAAGCTTCTTACTTGTAGATAAATGTAATTAATGATCTGAGAGGCTCAAGACCCAACAAGCTAAGTGCAGTTCAACAAGGTTGATCCTATAACAGTTTCTGTTGCCATGATATCAAGCAAAATGTTCCAATTCAATTCAATTAAGGGCCAGAAAGCATAAAATTTTGTGTTTCCAGAATTAGTTCATTGATAATACAGAAGCGTCACTAAAATATAATGCAGACAATTAGAAATGAACATGACCAACAGTTTTTCTAAACCCAACAAATTGAAGGACTTTATATTAGGACAATTCCTCCAAAATATAATAATTCATCCTCTATCAAGTTTCTCAGTTTTCACTGATTTGGTATTTGAACCATCTACTTGTCCAATTCTGTAGGGTTTTGAGGAAAAGCAGTTAGTTTGCAGCAATAGGTTCCCCGGTTCCTCCTAAAATTGTTTCATTCAGTGATAGGCCAGTTACTAGTGTGACCAGCATGTGTCACTGGTTTAGTATGACGGCACAATGTTACAAATAGCAATATCCGATAATAACATATGTTCCATTCAACACTTCTTCATGAAAACAAATCAGGAAATACCTATGTTCTGCATGCAAAATTTCAAAATGCGCTCTTTCAGATGGCCTTTCACGAACAGACATCGATGAGGAGACCAACATGGCAATGTCACTGTAGAATTGACTGCAAAGAACATACATAGATTAGGATTTATAAAAACAAAAGGATGTAACATTGTAATTTATTCTTATTATTCAAGATGAGTGTTCCTTCAGGACCAACTAATTTTTATATAGCAAATATAGTGGCCATATTTAACTGTCACCTAAAAGATAGAAAAGGGAGCTAAGAAAAATAGAGAAAAAAATACAGAAACTTGTGAGGTATCCAGACCAAATTGTCATAGTAAAAGTATGCATCTAGTACTACAGCGCATTAAAAATACACCAATAATACTAGACCATACATTATCAACTCCTTATGTGCAGCTAATTAAGGGTGTGTTTGGTTGGGCTGTGGCTATGAAAAAAAGCTGCTGTGGGCTGTGGCTGTGGAAAAAGCTGCTGTGGGCTATGAGCTGTGAGAAAGCTGAAAGCCGTTTGGTAAAACAGCTGTGGCTTTTTAAAAACTTACTAGCAGACCCTACTTGTCATGTATACATACGTACATATATACATATATATATAGTTATATATACATAAAACTAAATAAATACATAGTTGTTCACAATTTTATATGTATAATATATTTTATATTTATCTATTTATTTATATCATATATCTTATAATATAAATAAATAGATAAATATATATATGTATATATATAATATATATGTATACATATACATATATATTTATATATATAATATATATATATGTATTCATATATATATCATATATATTTATATATATATGTATACATATACATATATATGATATATATATATATACATATGAATAATATATATATATCTTATACATATATATATAAGATATAAATAATAAACAAATAAATAAACACATAATATATATATATAATATATAATATATCTTATACATGTATACATACATATATATATATACTTACACGTATATATATAAATCTATATATAAGATATATGTATAAAAATAAATAAATATCATATAATATATATTATGTATATATATACATATATGTATGCAGGTAATTTCTTCAAACTTGTGAAAGCCAAAGCCCAAAAAAGCACCTCCATACCTGCTTTCAGAAATGAACTAGAAAAAAGCTGTTTTTGGCTTTGGCTTTTGTTGACAGCCAACCCCTTTGGTTGGGGTAGTGGCTTTTTTGAAAAGCCAAAGCCAGAAAAAGCCCAACCAAACACACCCTAGCTTTATAGAAAAGATACTGGAACTATTGCATGCCTGTTACTTACCTTGTCAGGTCATCAGGGTCAACACCAGCAAATTCAACCTCTTCAATTATTTCAAATATGTATTTTGTTCTCAAATCATACTCCATAGACTCGAGGAGACCTAAGTCATTGGCTAAAAATGGCTCTCCTTCATTCATAACAAAAACCTGAAAGTTACAACGTGTAAGTACTTAACTACATAAACATTGTGACTAAAATTAAATGTTATCTTAAGCATAAAGTTCATAATAATTAAATAATGTATCTATTAGCACCTAGACTTGCAACGATACCAATAGGTGATGGCATGTTGGCAATCACCGAGAATTATGGGTTATAAGCTTGTCAATGTGAACAATAAAGCTTACCCGTCCATTGGTGATTACAGCATTACTGCCAAACACAAGCCCCAGTTGCCCAAATAAGAAGTCAGATAACTGCACAAACAAAAAACAAATGGTATAGTTCTGAGAAAATTTGATAGGAAACTGAAAGAAAAAAAAAGCTGAAACATAAGGAAAATTGTCCAGTTACAGTTAGTGAGATCGAGTTGGTCTTCCATTTCCATAATGACAATATTAACTTGGTTAATACAGCTAGCATATGAATTGCACATACTTACAATTTACTTAAGAGAGAATATTGCAGAGTCGAAGAACTCAGATACATACCTTATCCATCCCTTTGAGAACTGTATCGGCAGAGAAACTTTTAAACCATGCTTTATAGTCATCAACGGGCAAATCAGTTTCAGCAGCTATGCTGTAGACCTTTTCCATCATAGTTCTAGTCCAATCACCAGCAACTGAAGAGGTAGATGTAGGTTGGGCTTCATAAAACTTCAAGAGCTCGTGCAGGAAGATCAATACATTTTCTTTGTAGCTAGCACAAGAAAATCACTAGATTAGATTAAAAAAACTCACTATTATGAAATATTAGAAAGGAAGAAATTGTTCATACAATGTGGCATTTCCCCTGGGTAAAGTGTATGAGGAACAAACCTGAACGATGAAATAGTTCTATCAAAGATATCTTTCAGAAGTAAAATAGGCGATGAACTCCCACTCCGGACATAAAGTAGCAGACCAACACGAGCTCTGTCAGTCCCGTCCATCTATATGGCAAAAAGCAAGACAATGTCAGCAGAAACATCAAGAATAGAACACTAAAATAGGTATGAAAGACATATGCTGCATCTACCAGGTAACGTATGGCCTCATGAAGCAACTTCATTCCAACTTTTGACGAAAGATCAATAGCAAGTAGATGAGTTACAGGTTTCGCATCATCTACGGCTGCAGACAGATTTAACAGCTATATGTGAACAGCAATAATCTTTGACGACGGATGACAAGATACAAGAGTAATAAGAAACATACTTCCAGGAGACTGTAAGTATTTAATGTCATTAAATACAGAGTCTTCCTGATGATACGATGCAAAGAGCGAAACAAATTTCTTCCCTGCACTCTTGCCAGTGATCTGAAGGAAAACAACTCCATGATTATTGGAGTAAAAAATCAATGTAGTGCATTTTTCAGAAATATTTGTACTTACTGATGGGTTGTACCGCTTGTAGCTACTTTCCGACAAAAACTTCTCTAAAACATCTGTGTGGGACTGGATATGCCCATAATAAACTTGTTCTTGAATCCTAGGAAGCTCATCATTCATAGCATTCATGGTCGCATCCTTCAGAGAGTATAAAGGCAGTAGCTCTTATTAGTTATTTCTCCGAAAGATATTATGAACTTTCCTTACTAATACCAAGGAAAACAACAAGTTGCTGCTTTAAATTTAAATATATAAAAGCCTGATGCTTCTTAATTTGTTAAACTTGAATGTGGATAAGGAACTATTACCTCATTTGATTCATGGACGAGTCCATTCATCAATAGACAACACTGGAGCTTATACAACCCAAGCTTGTGAACAAAACGAGAACTTTGTTCAGCCTCCTCTTTGTACATGTTCTCTTTTTGCAACTTTAGCAGCACATCTTGAGGGTGAGATTTAGCACTTGACCTGCGTATTGCCAGAAACAAGCAATGAAAAAATATAACAATTTTGCCAGGTCAATAATATCCAAAAGCATATAATTCAGTGAACATCTTACAATAATGAATCAACAAATGCCCCTTCAACGTGATGAGCTTCAATAGGATCTTCATTGTAATAATCTTCACCATTCCTTGATTTATGTATCTGTTGAAGATAACAATAATATAAACTTCAGAACATCTACAGGCAGTATAAGTTGGGTGATTATTAACAACGTAATACAAAGAACTGGCTTGTGGTGTTTTCCATTTTTACAAAAGAACACTAATTGGTTCCAGTAGACGAAAATGACACTATAATTTCAAGAGGCTACAAGACATTCATTGTTGAACTTGCCGAACAAACAAATATGTACTCTGGCAGAATTCCTGAAACGACTTGGCACTCTTGACCAACACACACATAGCTAGTCAGTCAGTTTTTAATAGAATTCACAGATCAACAAACTATCAACCAATATTATCTCAAACACATAAATAAAGGCAGCAAATAGGATGTGATTAGGTATTATAAGGGTAGCATGGGAAATTCAGCTCAAAATTGGTGGATTGCCAAGAATTTGGGGACAAAATGTGCCAAAACAGCCAGACAATCGGCAGGATAATATAGAACTATCAGCCTTTTTATTGCCAGTGATTAAAAAAAATGAGAGAAGGGCCATTTCAGAACAAATAGGCATGCAGGCACCTCATGTACATGGGATTTTTTTTTTGGCTGTCAGTTCAGCCTACAGAAATAAGTAAATGTGCAGTAACTTGGGGGCCTAAACCATAACATAACTTGCCTAATACTTATATTCAGGACGAAACTGCATGCCTTCACTATTCATTCATCAGAAGGGAAAAATACCAACGCAAAGATAAGCATCTTATGCTAAAACCAAGTTGACTTATATGTAAAGCTCAACTTTACAGGCATCAAAGTAACCTAGAATACAGAATTATTGAGCACAGAAACAAACATTAAAATAACCAAAGCACGCAAAATATTATCAAGCTAGAAAATGATCTTTTACTGGCTACTTTTTCCTCAGAAAAAACGGCTACTTATTTCAATTTTAACTGGGAACTCAATTGGTTCACTCACATTGCTGAGGAATTCAAATGCCAACTGTGTTGAGTATGTTTCCTTGATGTACAAGAAAAGCCTTGTTATCTGTATATAGGAGGAAAAAGTTAGCAAAGATAGCACACAAGTATCTTTAATAACACAAAAATATCTAAACAATTTTAAGTTGGCCCAATATGCTAAAGTATTTTGTGTGCTGGGGGACATGACTCCAAAAACAAAAATGGACATCATGACGATAATATAGGAAAAATTGTGGATGTACACTTTCATCGTTGCTCAATATACCAAAAGAACACTAGTAGAGATAAAAGGGCACGAAATAAGGTAGATATTCAACCCCAACACAAGGTGGTTTTATGATATAATATAAAACAAGTGACAAATTATATATCAAAGCAAAAATTTCTCAAAAAGTTGCATTAAAAATATATTAAAAACTATTACCAAAATGGAAGTGTCTTCTCCATCATTTACTGGAAGAGTGCCATCACTTTCTTCAATGACATTGATGAGTCTTGAAGAATACATTATGATACCAAACCTTATAGGTACGTTATCTTGATAGAGAGATAGGAGCATGTCAATTGTCTGTATATTTTAAATAGAAAATGGAAATGGAGACTACATGTCAATGAATAGTAGAAGTGCAGGTAAACGAACAATAAGAACTTTAAAGAGGTAAGCAAGAGACTAGCCTCTGCGCCACAGGCTGAAGCAGGATCAAGCACATAAACAGCGTGGAACAGATTTTTACGGATGTAACGCATCTGACCAGGGAAGACTGGCATCAATAGCTACACAGGAAAAAGGGGAAGATACCATCATTAAAATTGCATAAGGTAAAACTGGCTACAGTTGCATGATACAATATGACCAAGGGATACAGAAAAACGAAAAACCAGTAGCCAAGTAGATTGAGTTGCACATTCAAAGCAACTAATCTGCCAACTTTGATAGGAATAGTAAACAAAGATTTCTGTAGATGACCATGCAAATTTAAAAAATGATATTGGAGTGAAACGATATCAACAATGTAAGCAAAATTTATAGAGTGAAATGCACAGGCTGTCCTTAAACCTGTAATGTAGTGTCATCCAAGTCAATGAACTTTGAAAATGCAAATTTGGGTCCTTAGATTTGTTAAATGTGTCAACCATTGGGTACTTTAGACCTAGATGACACATTGTAACACGTTTAAGGACCCTTATCTGCGGCCAAGTTTGTGGACCTGGATGACACCCCATGATAAGTTTAAGGACCACCTGTGCATTTCGCTCAAATTTATACATATGAGCCTATCTAACCGGACACAGTTACAGAGAAATCAATTAATATTTCTCATTACCAAAAAAATGAGGATATTATAGTTCCCTACGCGCCTAAATGCATGAAAAGATATATCCTGCAATTCCTTATTTTCTTGGCAAGCAAAACAAAAACAAAATGACAATCTCCGCTCAGTGGTGCCAAGAAAATGAGAAGTGAAGAAAACCTCCTGGATGTTGTTTCTCCATCTTCTGTACATGGCATCTTCCTCCAGGTTATTAAGATAATGCACATGGGAAGACCGAAAGTCAACACGGAAGGAGTTAGATTCTGCTGGTGGAGGAGCTGACAGGATCTTGTGGGCAGCACTTTGAGGCAACTGGTAAAGATTAGACATTAATTAGAAAATACATGATATATCTCATTCTTTGATAAATTGAAGATACATCTCAAATACTAGAAAGAATAACAGAATTGCGGAAAAATCAAGAGTAATGCAATCTCATGCTCAGGTAACAAAATGTGGATTTTTGGCCAAAATCATGATCATACTGAAAATCAATATGATAAAAGTTAAGTGGATTTATTGTAAATTATCCAGGATTTGATATTACACTTTGAGTTGATTATTGTTAAGGATGAATATGATAGCAAATGGCACCATTTGGAAAAGAAAAATAAGCATCCCACAATCTGAACTAGATAACAGAAATGATGCTTATCGCTTTACAAATACATTGTACTGTACCCCTATTAATATTCAGAATTGAAGTTAATTGCTATGCCAAGGTGTACAGTTAATCCAAAACAATTTACGGATTTAAAGGCACCACAAGTGGCAAAAGGTTATAAGAAAATAAAAGGTACATTAAAGTTCAGAACAAGCAAAGCTAAATAATGGTAATCAGAGAAGTTCTGGAACAAGCATTGAAGCATAAAAAAAGGTGGAGTGGAACAAAAACAGTACTCCAAACATATTTCTTAAACTTCACCTTTAACCGGACGAACTGATCAGCCAGGGATAATTCTCCATGGACCATATCCATTAACCTGTCGAATAAGTCATAATAAAAAATAGCATGTCTACTTTAGTGATCATATTGACTATCAGACATCAAAATTGATGACAATTTTAGTGAATCGGCTACTGAGTCAGGAGATTAGTGTAAGCCTGGCCCAAAAGAAGATGAAAACATAATATATCAACAGATACAGAGGTTGTGCCTGGTAGAATATCGGGTCAGACAAGATACAAAGAAAGATGGTGAGGACTAGCTTGATAACAAGCCGGTACAGAGCTTGAAAAATGTAAGGGTCTGGTGGAGAAAAAAGCAAACGAATTGACAAGAACTATGTTCCAAACTCTACTATCAAAGCTAGCAAATCCTCCTGAATAAGTGGACGGCTTTGCAAGGAAATTGTAAGCAACTTTTGTGTCATCGCCTATCATCTTCTCAACAACAATTGTGAGTAACCAGACGGCGTATGTTCTTTCGTTTTAGTTTAGCTATAACCTTATGGGTGGAGAGTTGGGTACATGGCATTTCCCTTTAAAAGAGACAATATAAAATTATTTCCAATATTGTTCTTCCATTATGAGATTTGAGCCGTCAGAATTGTGATTATGCATTAGCCGCAGCACAGTTCTAATGGAAAGTTGTGTGGAATCACTAGCCATATGTTTAAGGGTATGCTAATTGCAGTCTGTGGTAGCTAAGGCAAGAAGCAAATAGCTAAGGTGGCTGTAGCTAAGTAAGGTAAACAAAAGTAAAATAATCAGAAACAACATTATCCAGAAAGTATGGTAGAACATACAGGTAAAGATCAAGATCCTCAATATTAATCAAAGCACCATTTAAAGCCATCAGTGACTTGCCAGGTGGAACCATTCGCTGATTTGCAATAATTTCATCTTTGATGGAATCGTCAAGCTGTACAAACATGATATTGTTGTCAGTAATCGTAGAAGCCATTTCATAATTTGTACGAATGTATTGGAAATAAAGTAGAGAAATACATATTAGTTACCATTAATTATGTGCATATATCGATGTTTAAAGTGAGTGAGGTGTAACAGTACCTTCATTCGTGATAGCGAAGAAACTATACTTGGGAAATTTTGATTTATTTCCTGCATTGACTGTAAAGGATCTGATGCTTGAACGATCCGCTGAGCTGTCTGATGACCCAGATCTGTGGCAAGCAGACCAGAAATAAAAAGTGCTTCTATAATAAAAATCTTGCACCCACAGTTTTCTCATACAAAAAATGATGTAATGTTGTTGAACAAACAAAATTACAGAAAAATCTGAGCAATATTTATCGATTTATGGCAAGTAGGCAACAATACCTTTGAGTTCCCAGACTTCAAGTGTGTCAGATACTGTTGATGACAACAGATAATCTCTAAAGGCCATAATATCGGCATTTAGCTCTGACTTGCGTTCCTAGAAATCGATACATAGAAATAATAATCAACACTTCTTTGTTTACACATCAAATTGAAGTTCCAATAGTTAGGCTGCTGTCTGAATAGAACGAACCAGAATCTTGGAAAATATAAACCCTCTGACTTCTTGACTGAGGTCTTCAGTCTTAGGATCTTCTAGAGGAACACCTGTAAAGGAAAGAAATAACATAAATCAATCAGCATGACATTAAAGAAAGAATTAGGGCTCAATCAGCCAAAGAAATAATCTTTTATACTTAAACAAACTATTTCAGAGAAAGGAGTGGGCTCCAGGGTCATTTCCTTTCCTTTCTGCTCGCTACTTTTCCACATGACACATTTACTTGATAATTCCATGATTTTTCGTTTTTAGAAAGAAGTAAGCAGCAACCAGAGCATCTTCTGGTGCAAAGAAACCGGCTAGCAGAATTACCCTTCTTTATAGCGGAGTCATCCATGGCTTTGTATTCCATGTTTTTTAGGGCTAGCTCCACCCCATAACCACTCAAGGTGACTGCATCTACAGCACCAATTGAACCACAAAAGCTAGATGTAGCCTGACATCCAGATGGTAGAACAGGGCGCAGAGCATACCTGACCTTTCCCTGTGAACAGCATATACATCAAAATCAGACAAACCAAGCATGAGGATGCCAAAGAAAACATACACTAGATATTGATAGCAAATATCATCTTTTCTCTCTTAATGAAATGGCACACAGCTCTCCTGCGTAGTTTGAGAAAAAAAAGAAGGCAAATATCATCTGCATGTGAATATAAAGAGAGATACATGATTAATAACATGTTGGGCCCTCAACAAATTACATCATGACTGTTCACAATCCCCTATGCGCATATTTCTTGTTTAGGAAAACATCAATAAATGTAGAGATAGAAATATCTTAAGCAAAAACAAGGTACCACATTGTCAAAGAGGTATGCCATGATTAATACAAGTATAAAGAATAAAGTCATCACATCGGTTACTGCTAATGTGACAAAAATGTTCTCTTGCCATGTGTGGGACTTTGGAAGGTGAACTCAAAAGAAGCAATAGGCGATCCGTTTTTACATGTTGACGAGATAGTAGAAACACCTCTAGGTCACTATATGTTGAAGGATAGGTACCAAACAAATAATGACCTTGTACACACCTAATGGCTCCATTTCCTAGGATTTATTATATCCTCATGACCTCATATACACTGAAATACACCCCAAAACAGGCATGTGTATGTTACCTGCTTTGATGCTTCTGCTAGTTGAGCATGTAGCTCTTTGAAACATTTTGTCCCGACAGCCCCATAAAATATAGCAACTGGAGCGGTAATATTCGCACGAGGATATACATGGTCAAAGTCAAAGAGTTCAGGTTGTCCGGTGGAGTCCATAACTCTGTTCAACAAATATTATCTGTTACCCATCTTGCAGCCTGAGCGAAGGGAAAAAATAAGGAAAAGGGAAGATACTTACAGCTTGCCCAAGCCCTCAAGCCATTCATGTAGATCAGCTGAACTGAACAGTGGAGCATTCCCTGTGTCTACCCAGCAGCAAGTTCCTGTAGAAGAACTAGGACCTGCAGCCTCATCACGAGTTTCTCCAGTACCATGACCAGAAATTTGCTCCAGTGAATCATTACTAGACAATGATTCCTCTGCAAGCTGCCTATAAAGCACTAATCTTGGCGATGCTGATCGAAGGGTAAGAGAAAACTCAAAAATTGAAGAGAGTGGCTCATTGAGTAGTGTGCGGGCATCCTCAACGACCTTCTGTGCGCAGCATTTTGCTGTCAAACACTCAGAGCCTTTGTCCAGTTCCTTCCAGTGATCGATAAAATTCCAAAACAGATCCTTCCGTTCTTTCGAAAGTAATTCACTGAAAAAATTAAACATAAGATTCATTAGGTGTTGCTTGGAACATAACAAGTAAAATTGATTGACTAACACCAAAACTTTTATGTTCCCTCTGGTCCATATGCAAAATCAGAGCATATAAGAGAAGAGTATTTGTTAGATTAGTCTAATTGCATGTTTTAAAAAAAGAAGAAAAACTAGGTCCGCTTTCTGACACTATTACCATAATTGTGCCCATTGCCTTATTTGTCTTCTCGATTGTCAAAATAAATAAAAAATTGTCTTCATTGGTTATATCTACATTACAAATGTGAAGATTTTGTACAATCGGTCAATAAACTGATGCTTCTCCAGCGCATATAATAGAATTGGTTTCATACATCAGTGCAAACAGGATAGCTTGATGTTAGTCCGATATCTAGCATCTGACCTAGTGTCTCAATTTAATTTCAGATAGGCCGCAATGCTGGATGGCATAATTTTACTACAGGGTACTAATTGAGGACAATTGGATACCAAAATTTCACACTATATGATCTTAATTTCATCCAGGTTTAAATCATATTTTTAGATTTTAAGAAAGCATCTGAATATATACTGTTAAGAAATGGATCTTACCTATATGAAATTATTGCAGTCCATATGTTATGTATATTGATTGATCTGTACAGTTTAATATTTTTACACCACTTTAAACAAAAAGAAAAAGATCAGATAAACCACCAATGTTCCATTCTAGTATCATTCAATTCTCGAAGGATGACTGAGGTTGACTGATCTCAGTGAAAGTTTTCTACTAAAGCATGGGTACCCGTCTATCATAACCCACATCAAGCGTCGCATAGTACTTCAGTGTTCCGCACAGCCTAGTACGAGTGCACTAACAGTCCAAAGGGAAACAAGGAACCTAGCCGGTTTGAATTCCATGACATCAGTTTTCAACTCTAATTTCAAAAAGAGAAACAATTTTAACATATTAATCTTCCATCTAACGAGTGTCTCAGGTTCTCAATGCTAAACCCCAGTGATCAAAGTTATTATACGACCGAAAAAATTGAAGTCAAATTGGCATATCACTGTCGAACAGAGCCACTAAACTACCAGCGGACACAGCCGAAAGCAAACCCACCTGGCTTCGAGCAGCAGCGGCGTGCCGGCCCACTTGGCCCGGAGCGCTACCTGCACGTTCTTCTGCCGGCGGATCTCGGCCCCCGCGCCGCCCGCGGCAAGACCTCCAACGAGCAGAACCGAGACCAGCACCGCCGCGGCAGCCGAAACCCCAGATCGGGCCCCTCGCGCCGCCGCCATGTAGGCGAGACGCGCGCCCACCCGAAGCCCTCACGACGCTCCGATCCGACTGGCTACACGGCGGCGGCGGCAGATAAACCCCGCATCAAGAGGATTCGCGCCGGTCTTGGGTTTGTCGCTGACGAGATGCGGAGCGCCGGTGTGGGGGAGACTTCGCCGGAGACCTGGGGGGTGGGAGACGGGGAATGAAGTGGAGACGCTGGCCGTTGGATCGATTATGTACGGCGGACCGTTTTCCCCCTTTTTCTTACGTAGTATATACTTATATAAAGTTCATGCTAATACTACGGTGGCCATATTTATTCAGTAATGCAAATCAACCATTTAATTGGTACCCTCCGTTCCAAAATATGTAGGTCGTTTTGACTTTTCTAGATACATAGATTTTACTATGTACGTAGATAAACATCATGTCTAGATTCATAGTAAAAGTTACGTATCTAGAAAACCCTAAACGACCTATATTTTGGAACGGATTGAGTATTTTATAAGATCTTTGTGTTTTAATACCGTGCTAACGCTATGGTGACTACCGACATTGTCTCTAATAGTTATCTATGTAAAGTATTTATGAGCATTTTTATGTTTAAGGCAAAAATCAGTTTACAAATACTGCAAATAAAATCAACACGCTTCAGGTTGTGGAACTGGATCTGTAGATAAATAGATTATAGTTACAGCTTAAAAAGTATCAACCTGATTATTATTAGTCTGGTTTAGATATTTATCAATTAAGTAAATCAGAGTATAACTTAGTCATTGTTTTAAGAAAATTTGTTGTACTCCCTCCATATTGATATTAGATGACCTTTAGGACAATGTCACGATCTCCAAAACATAACTTTGACTTCTTATTTTTATAAAAATATTTATTAAAAATAATATAGGTATACTTTTATACAAATATTTTAAGACAAATCTATTCATATGGTTTTTACATTTCCAAACTCAACGACGTAAAAGTTATTCATGGTTTATAGTCCCAATATTTGACTAAAATCTTGTCTAAAACGTCATCTAAATCCTATACGGAGGGAGTATAGGTCTACTCCCTCCATCCCTGATTATCTGTCGTAGAAGCTACCGTCCCGTTCGTCTGGCTGGTGACTAGTGCTGATTTGTTCCGAGGCCAGTCTCAGTGCTTAGTTTCACTACATGGTTATCTAGACAAAAAAAACTAGATAACTGTGTCAATGGAGTTTCACGGTGATGAAACTCTTCTCACATCCCATGAAACTTTTCTTTTCTACTATGACACATCAGTACATTTAATGCCATAAAACTCCCCATGAAACCCCACCGAAACTTACCAGGAAAATACCGCTGGCCAGTGACTGATTTGTTCTGAGAGAAAAATCCTGTTGGCCACTGGCTGATAGGCCAAACAAACAGGCCTACGGTTACAACTCCCGAATTAACTGTCGCGGCCTAAAAAATAGAGCATTAACTGCATGTCCATTCAAATGTGCCAGCTGGTAAATTATTGCTATGTAGGGGTGTTAGGATCTTTTACCAATTGCCGCTCTGTTCGTGTGGCCGGTGACTGGTGCTGATTTGTTCTGAGAGAAAAGTACTGGTGGTTGATTTATTCTGAGAGAAAAGTACTGCTGGCTGGTGGCTGATAAGCCAAACGAACAGGGCATACATCCTTTGTTTCCCAGCGACAGGTAATTAGGGATAGAGAGTACATATTACCGTTGTTCAGGTCTTTGGATCCATTTCTATATTACATTTTTTAAACCATATTTTACACTATTAACAAATTATATAAACCCGATCAATTTAGAGAAAATAAGAAACAAAGATGTTACCACTAGATGTAGGGAAAGGGCTTAGGCTTTCCAGTTTTGTGTTTTGGTCTTCCGCCTTCTGAAAATTAATACTTGCGACCTAAGTCACAATCTACGTTGCTTGCCACTACAGCAAAAATACGCATATGACTGTACATCCACATATTCGACAAGTTTATAAATTTCTTTACGTATTTTAGAATTTATTAGATCAAAATGATATAACCATATAAGTTGTTATATTATGGGTGTAATTTACCCTTATTAATTTACTCCCTCCGTATTATATTTAGAAGTCGTTTTGGACAACGATACGGTCTCCAAAATGTAACTTTGACTTCTTATTTTTACAAAAATATTTATTAAAAAATAATATATGTATACTTTTATAAAATATATTTTTAAGACAAATCTATTCATATAGTTTTTACACTTCCAAACTCAATGACTTAAAAGTTATTCATGATTTATATTCCCAACGTTTGACTAAAACTTTGTCTAAAACGACTTCTAAATGTGATGCGGAGGGAGTATTTACATTCCGTACCAATTTTATGTACATTCCAAATCAGTAGCAATCTTCTCCATCTCTATTAATGTTATTGTAGGTTATTGCAGCATTACACTTGTGCGTGAGAAAAAGTTATAAGAGAAATTATGGAGAGACTAAGACCTTCTGCAATGGTAAGTCAGCGGTTAATTTATACGTCTAAAAGATAGTGTAAGAAACGTATCTTCTATCAGTTAACGGTCGACACCAACTCTTATGTTTATAAAGCTCCACACGTCAACCCTACATGATTTAAAATTATGTGCATAAGACTATCTTTTAAACAAGAGATACTTCTTAATTTTCTCTCTTTCACGTATAAAAAACGGTAATGCTCCCTCTAGAGCGTCCGACCAGTATCATTCCGTATTTTTCCTATTTTTTTCTACACGCGGTCGCCGACTACCCATTCAACTCCCGCATCGCCATTTCCAAAAAAAACTCTCGCATCGCCGCTGCCTATCCACTCACGCGTCGTCGCTGCCGCCTCGTCGCGCTCCTCCGCTCCCCTGCCTGCTCCTCTGTGCGCCGACGCCGTCGTCGCCCGCGTGTCGCCTTCTTCCACTACACGTTGCCATCACTCCACCGTTCCCTTCCTGCTCCTCCTTCTCCGATGCGACCACCCGAGCGGAATTTTGGATATTGCAACAAGAGATTTATGATGTAATTTAGTTTTTTCATTGTTGCATTGCTGATGTTGCATATGTTTCGTAAATTGTGATGTTGCAATCGTAATTTTTGTGATGTTGTATTTGTGATTTCGTGATGTTGTATGAGATATTCTTGAATGTTTTAATGGTTGGATTTCAAAGTCATGTTCTTCTTAGAGAAAAAAGGGATTCGAGCCGGTTGTTACATGAAACATCACCATTTGTTGCGGCGAGATCTATTTTTATGAGAATCTTATGAGATCCGATGATGTTAATTATATATATATATATATATATATATATATATATTCGATGTTGCAAAAGATAATTTTTGATGTCACGACTATTTATTCTTTATGTTGAAAGGGCTCCTATATGGTTTCCGTGCACCAAATAAACGAAGTGGCTTAGAGGCCTAAAAAAGCCCAAGACAAATTACTAGTGGTATCGTATGTAAGAGCCAAAATATAATACTAGTTATATTTTTTTTTTCATTAGTAGCAATTAGATTCAATGTACTACTCACCACATTCCACGGGAAAGAAGTATCAAACATTTGAAAATGAGTAGATTCAATATTTTTTAAATAGTATATCAACATTTAAAAATATCAGATTCAACAATTTCAGAACCACATATCAACATTTGAAACAATATTGTAATAAACATGTCCACAACCTATTTTAATATCTTAGAAGAATAGACTCTATTTAGCAACACCTGCATCAACATTTAGAAAACGAATATATTGTTTCTTCTTCAACGATCACAACGGCGCACGGTCGCAACAATCATGGTGTGCGATGCTAACATAAACCACATGCATCAAAGGGGCAGTAGAAGCGACGTTCATAACAGGAGCAACTATAACAACTCACGGTAGTGTTTACACATGAGCTATCGTCGCGGCAGGCATGGAGAGACAAAATGGCAGCGAGCATGACATGCGTGGCAGCGGCGACGTGTACGGTACAAGAGGCAGCGGTGATGGGCGTGGCACGTGTGAGAATGAAGGCGTGCAGCCTGATCGGCACGCCAAACACGAGGAAGGGGATGCGCGGGGCCGAGGCAGCGCGGCAGGCGCGAGGGAGGGGATTTACTCGACGGCGGTGCTCAGGTGGAGGGTGGGGATTGGCCCTGTTTGACAGAGCTCCCAGAGCTGATTCTCATGTGAATCCAGGAGGAGATCTGCCAAATAGTTTTCCAGAGAGAAGTGATTCTCTACTGATTCTGTGAAGTGATTCTCTGAAATGAACTAAAGGGTTGGGAGCTGAAAAAAAAGTAGCTTCTCCTGATTCCGTGAAGTGATTCTCCATCCTGATTTCAGGAGTTCATGATAGAGAATCAAAGAGAATCACTTTCAGCTACAAAATCACTTCTCTCAGAGAATTAGCTCTCATAGAGAATCAGAATCAGGTGCAGCTCTACCAAACAGGCCCGAGTAAATATCCTACGGGTAAGATTTGAAGCAGAAAAAACTTCCGAATTTTTTTAGTTGTTCGGGCCTCTACGCCTCTACGGAAGACCAAACGAGGCCCAATAATGCCGGTTGCCCGAGGCCCATTGGTCCATCAGCTCAGAAAATGAGCCCAAAAACATCAAGGAATGGGGGGACAGAGAAAAAGGCAAAGAAAACGAGAGCAAAGATACCCTACTCCGCCGCCTCTCGTCTCGAAACTGTGCTGGCTCCCCGACATCGCGCCGTCGCCGCCGCTCGACAAGGCGCGCGCGCGCTTCGTCGCCCTCTGGCGATCCCTACGCTGCTTCGCTGCATCAGTGCGCTTCAACAGGCTCCTAGCAGCTGCGCACGTCCGCGCTCCCCGCCGATTGCTGGGCGGCGCCGAGCCGTGAGGGTGCTACTGCCTGCGCCGCCGGTAAGCAGCTTACTCATATCTCGAGGGTCGCAGCGATATTTCCCTCCTTGCTAAAAAGGGGAGATGGATTTTTAAGGTTTTAGCAGACACTTTCATGCTGTCTTGGTGTATCACTCTATCGTCACTTGTTCATCAGCTCATGTGTTCAGTTTTGTCTGAAACAGCTGCTGGTTAGATTTTGTAACTACGGTAAACTGGTGCTGATCGATCTGTTGTAATGTTACTGTGCTATGGGCATTTATATGAATGGAGAAGTTCCATGGCTAAAACTGGAATTGATCCGTCATTTGTGATTTCCGTTCACAATATTTTGGTTCAAGCCTAATCAGGAGCGAAGCTTTAGTATGTTGGGCTTATGACCCGTACTATACCCTCTTTTACGCTATGTTCCTGTTAGCCTTTCTTTCACGTGATAAATGCTTCCTGAGTTGCAACCTAGTTAATTTGGTTTGTGCATCGTGCGGATGATGGACTAGAAAATGTAGTTTGATCTATTTATGGCATTGTTTCTATGTTGTAAAATAAAGCATATCTGTCTTTTACCCAATAATGGAACTAAAATAAACAATACTCTGGGATATAGCAAGTTAGCAACTGTTTGCCCAGTGCATTTTCAGGGAAAGTAGAAGATTTCAAATTTGATTGCGGAACAGATACACATATGAACTCCCATCTTTTTCTTTAGCTGCACACTAGTAATAAAATCCGCCAAACACCTGTAAGAATTGTTGTCCATATTCCATATATAAGGATCTTGGCTTTGACTTTTGTATGGGCGCATGTTAATCTTTGATCTTTTACACAACTAAAATGAAATTGAGATAGATTCCTTAGTTTGCCAGTTACAGATGGTACAAAATAAGCAGAATTGTTTCTTCATTAGATGGTTTCTTTTCCCTGTCCATTGTATCTTTCAATCTCCGTGCACATGCATGTGCTTTCAGTATCTTCTAGGATAAACCTAGGCTAGTGCCTTGGTTCATACCTGATTTCTTATTCCATAATTTGCAGGTTATTTAACTACCTGAATCTTGTAGTATGTCGTATCCTGGGGAAATGATGGGAAGCAATATTCTTCGTCTTCCATGCTTTCCTAGCAATATGGTATGCACCCAGTGAATTTCACTTAGATGTTTCTCTTTTCTGTAACTTATGATGTGCATATATGCGTTATTTTGAATAGGTTAACCAAAGATCTGGTATCCTCCCTGCAAGAAATAGAAGGTCACGAATAACCCGGCACTGCTTAGACTTACGGCACCTTTGCCGGTTACCTTCTCAAAGAGTTAATGCTCCAAATATCTGACCACTGCTTACTCCCAGTGCTGCAGTATCCAGGGGTATTAATACCCCATTGGTTGAGTAATCTATTAGTGAGGTGGAATTGATCCCAAATATTATTCACTTTTACCGTCAACCATTTCTGCAAGAGAGTGAATCTGAGGAACTGCTTAGGAAAGTACAGGGCAAGGTTGCTTGCAACATTGTTGGCATAAAAACTGAACAATGCTTCAATGTGGAACTGGAGAAGGCACTAACTTCTGAGAAGCTTGCGACACTTCAGTGGCTCCTAGCTGAAACTTATGAACCCGAGAAATTACAAACATGTAGCTTTTTGGAGGACGAGGTCTCTAGAAGCCCTTACTCTGTGATTGTTGAGGTTGGTCCCCGTATGACATTTTCGACTGCCTTTTCAACCAATGCTGTCTCAATTTGCAAAGCTCTATCACTAACAGAAGTAACACGCTTGGAGAGGTTTAGAAGATATCTCTTGTGCCTTCAGCCTGGAAGTGGCCCGCTTGATGAAAGTCAGCTCAATAACTTTGCTGCCTTGATTCATGATAGAATGACAGAGTGTGTTTATCCTAGCAAGCTCACGTCATTTCAGACAGGTGTAGTACCAGAGCCTGTCAGTGCCATACCAGTGATTGAAAGGGGAAGGGAAGCTTTGGAAGAAATAAATGTTAAAATGGGGCTTGCTTTTGATGAACAAGATATCAAATACTACACTCACCTTTTCAGAGATGACATCAAACGCAATCCTACTACTGTGGAACCTTTTGATATAGCACAGTCCAACAGTGAGCACAGTAGACATTGGTTTTTCAATGGTAAACTTGTGATTGATGGAGAAACCATGGCTAGAACTCTGTTTCAGTTAGTGAAGAGTCCATTGAAGGCCAACCCCAATAACTCTGTTATTGGATTTAAGGACAACTCAAGTGCAATAAAAGGATATCAAGTAAATCAGCTACGTCCAACACTTCCGGGTTCCACTTCACCATTATCCCTTATGATGCGTGAGCTTGACATTTTATTTACAGCAGAAACCCATAATTTTCCATGTGCTGTGGCACCTTATCCCGGAGCTAAGACAGGTGCAGGTGGTCGTATAAGAGACACACATGCCACCGGTAGGGGTTCTTTTGTTGTTGCTTCCACAGCTGGTTATTGTGTTGGTAATCTTCGAATTGAAGAGTCATATGCACCCTGGGAGGATTCATCTTTCTCATACCCATCAAACTTAGCCTCTCCATTGCAGATTCTTATTGATGCTAGTGATGGTGCTTCTGATTATGGGAACAAGTATGGTGAGCCTCTAATTCAGGGTTTTACAAGAAATTTCGGTACAAGGTTGCCGAATGGAGAGCGTCGTGAATGGCTGAAGCCAATAATGTTCAGTGGAGCAATTGGACAGATTGATCATGCGCACATATCGAAAGGAGACCCAGAAATTGGAATGCTAGTTGTCAAAATTGGTGGTCCAGCCTACAGAATCGGTATGGGTGGTGGTGCTGCCTCAAGTATGGTTAGTGGACAAAATGACGCAGAGCTTGATTTCAATGCGGTGCAGCGTGGAGATGCCGAAATGGCTCAGAAACTGTATCGTGTTGTCAGGGCATGTGCAGAAATGGGAGAGAAGAACCCAATCATCAGCATTCACGACCAAGGTGCTGGGGGAAATTGCAATGTTGTGAAAGAAATAATATATCCAAAAGGTGCTGAAATTGATATCCGCTCAATTGTAGTTGGCGATCACACATTGTCTGTCTTGGAGATCTGGGGTGCTGAGTATCAGGAACAGGATGCATTATTAGTGAAACCCGAGAGCAGAAGATTGTTGGAGTCACTTTGTGAGAGGGAAAGAGTTTCGATGGCTGTCATTGGGGAAATAGATGGCAGTGGGAAAGTTGTTTTGGTCGATACCGCTGCTGTGGAGCAAGCCAAGTTGAATGGACTTCCTCCTCCACCCCCTGTTGTGGATCTTGAGCTCGAAAAGGTTTTAGGAGATATGCCTCAGAAGACCTTCGAGTTCAAGCGAGTTCCTCGATTGGGTGAGCCCTTAGACATTGCACCTGAGGTCACTTTAATGGATGTTCTGAAGCGAGTTTTGAATCTCCCTTCCGTATGCTCAAAGCGTTTCTTGACGACGAAGGTTGACAGATGTGTAACAGGTCTCGTTGCTCAACAACAGACAGTTGGTCCTCTTCAACTCCCACTTGCTGATGTGGCTGTTATTGCAGACATACACAAATCTGACTGGCGGTGCTTGTGCCATTGGAGAACAACCAATAAAGGGCTTACTTAACCCCAAGGCCATGGCAAGACTTGCTGTTGGGGAAGCATTGACCAATCTGGTCTGGGCTAAAGTTACATCCCTTGCCGATGTCAAAGTGAGTGGTAACTGGATGTATGCTGCAAAGCTTGACGGAGAGGGAGCAGATATGTATGACACTGGTGTTGCGCTGGCTGACTGCATGATTGAACTCGGTATCGCTATTGATGGAGGAAAGGACAGTCTTTCTATGGCAGCTCAATGTGATGACGAAGTAGTCAAGGCTCCTGGAAATTTGGTTATCAGTGCTTATGTGACATGTCCTGATATAACTTTGACAGTTACTCCAGATTTGAAGCTGGGTGACGATGGAGTGTTGTTGCACATTGACCTGGCTAAAGGAAGCGTCGACTTGGTTGTTCTGCACTCACACAAGCATTTGACCAAATTGGAAACGACTGCCCAGACATTGAAGATGTTCCGTACTTGAATAAAGTCTTTGATGTTGTTCAGGAGTTGCTCAGTGAACGCCTTATTTCTGCCGGTCATGATATCAGTGATGGTGGGCTCATTGTTACTATTCTTGAGATGGCATTTGCTGGCAACTGTGGTGTTAACCTGAACGTAGGCTTAGGAGATCATGATCTTTTACAAGTACTTTTCGCAGAGGAGCTTGGTCTTGTCCTTGAAGTGCACTCAAATGACCTTAATGTTGTAAAGCAAAAGCTTCATGAGGCGGGAGTTTCCGCTAATGTAATTGGCAAAGTAACTACAGCACAAGAAATAGATCTTGTTGTTGATGGTGAGATGCGTCTGAAGGAAAGAACTTCAGATCTCAGAGATATGTGGGAAGAAACAAGCTTTCAGCTTGAGGAGCTTCAGCGTTTGAAGTATTGTGTCAAGCTTGAGAAAGAAGGCTTAAGAAGCCGAACATCACCTTCATGGCATTTGTCTTTTACTCCCAAATTCACAGAGAAGAAACTATTGACTACAGCCACAAAACCGAAGGTCGCTATTATTCGTGAAGAGGGTAGCAACAGTGACAGAGAAATGTCTGCTGCATTCCATGCTGCAGGTTTTGAACCATGGGACATAACAATGTCAAACCTCTTGACTCAGAAAATTTCTCTAACAGAATTCCGTGGGCTTGCATTTGTTGGTGGTTTTAGCTACGCGGATGTTCTAGATTCAGCAAAAGGTTGGGCTGCATCTATCAGGTTCAACCAGCCCCTCATACAACAGTTCCAGGAGTTCTACAACAGGCCAGACACGTTCAGCCTTGGAGTTTGCAACGGGTGTCAACTCATGGCACTTCTCGGTTGGGTTCCAGGACCAGATGTTGGAGGTTCCCTTGGTGTGGGTGGAGACATCTCTCAGCCAAGGTTCATTCACAATGAATCTGGCCGTTTCGAGTGCCGGTTTACCAGTGTGGCTATAGGGGATTCTCCTGCTATAATGTTCAAAGGTATGGAAGGCTCTTCGTTGGGCATTTGGAGTGCTCATGGCGAGGGGAGAGCATTCTTCCCAGATGAGAACATTTTATCTGGTGTTGTTAAGTCTAATCTAGCTCCTCTGAGATACTGCGATGATTCTAATAACGTAACGGAGGTCTATCCCTTCAACCCCAATGGTTCTCCACTTGGTATTGCGGCCCTTTGCTCACCTGATGGAAGGCACCTCGCTATGATGCCACACCCAGAGCGCTCCTTCATGATGTGGCAGTATCCATGGTATCCCAAGGACTGGCAGGTTGAAAAGAGTGGCCCCAGTCCTTGGTTGCGCATGTTCCAGAATGCACATGAATGGTGTTCATAAAAAAAAGGTAAATCTGGTTTGGAAGCTTAAACTTTTCTTTCCCTTCTTTGTTTTACATCTAGTAGACCTCTGACCAGCTTCAGCTATTATTTGAAACGATCTTTAAATCTGTATTTGAACCAGTCACTTCTCTAGATGGCATTATCAGTGCATTATGTTGCTTACATCCGGCCTCCTACCTAGCTGCTTGTGTTATTAGCTTCAGTGCCACTTACACGTGAATTTGTTATTCTGATCCATTATTAACTACTAAGCATTAGTACGTGCTTCATGTTCTAGCAACATATTTCACTATATTCCAAGGGAAAATTTTGTTTTCATGGATGCTGATGCAGTTACATGATCAGTATATTCATGCTATACTGACATGAAGTCTGTGTTGCTGATTACTCTTATTACACAGCACGCAGGGACCAAATTGATGGCCCATATGATGCTACGAAGCATGATGAAGTTTCTGCTGCAGAACTGATGTGCTATGGATGATGCGTATTACGTTGATGCCTACGTGGAAGTATCAGGGTATTTCAACAAATAAGGCCCGACCTGAATTTGTCGTGTTGAGCCAGGCATTTGCTGGATGATAGCCATTCTGTGTTACGTTCCAAATCGAGGACATAACTCTTGTGCTCTTGGTCACTTTGCCCGTTAATAATGTGCTCTAATAGCGAGATGTAACCACCAGTTTTCTGGATGTTTACCCGTGTAACGCGAAGTTTTTATCAGCTGGAGCTGATTGATGGCGCTCCATGGCTCGATCATGATTGAGGGCAAAACTTTTGCTTGAGCTTCGATTGCACTGGGACCAATTGCTCCTGAAAAGTTTCATCTAGCTGCATCTTGTCGCCATGAACCCGTGTACAGGTGAACATTCCTTTTTGAACTCACGCACAGGACGCCGGGCTGGTGCGGTAGGCAGTAGCTCGCATCTCTGTCCTGTACTCCTGTGTCCTGTGCTTTGTCATTACCTGATTCAATCTTTTTGACGAAATAGCCATTTTCGTTGAACTGCTAACCGAAGTCAATTTTATCCCTAACTATTAAAATGGCCGATTCAGTTCTTAAACTTTCTTATACACCTCATTTTCATTTATCATTCTACATGTGACGCCAGGTTCGCACGTTAAGTCAGCACTTATACGGCTAGGTTTTGTGAAATACACTTTTCTACCCCTAGAAGATTCATGTGTTTGTATTTTTCTGCTATAATCGCTTGTGGTTTATGACTGATATTGTAATGTTTGTTTGTTATCGTATGATGATGAATACTCCCTTTGTATTGTTAGAGGAAGCCGTTTAGGATAATGTTTGAGTCAAACTTTGGGAATATAAATCATGAATAACTTTTAAGTCGTTGAGTTTGAAATTATAAAAGTTATATGAATACATTTATTTTGAAAAATACTTTTATAAAAACATACGTGTATCACTTTTCGACAAATATTTTTATAGAAATAAGAAGTCAAAGTTGTGTTTTGAAGACCGTGTTGCTGTCCTAAATGACTTCCTTTACCAGTACGGAGGTAGTACAACCATATTTATTCATATAATAAAAATATTTTTTTATACAATGCTTCCCATTCAAAATGACATGACATAAAAATGTTTAATATAAATGACTTGTGCCATACACTGGGAACTCAAAATGATACCTGACTGTCAAGACGATGACACGGCGTGACAAATAGGATGGAGGACGAAAATGAGCTGTACAATAAAGTTTAAGGACTAAAATGATTATTTTGTTAATTCAGACGAAATTGAGTTTTGGTCTATAACCGAAGGACGAAAATAGCTGCCGGTCTTTTTCGCAGGTCGGAACCCCGCCGGCTTCACCAGGCACGCACCGAACAGAGTGTACGGACGCACCGGTCCTTACTGCTCGTGCTCGGCATAGTGCTCGTAGGTCTCGGTCCCCACACACTAACCTGCCAAGAGAAAAAAGATCAAAGCCTGCGGCGGCGACCGCCGCGGGACACGGCGCGGCACAGCCAAGAATCGCTGGCGCTCCGCGATCCGCATGGCACCGTCCTCGCGTGCCGTATCGCGTATATCATATCCCGGGGTGCGAATCGTGCCGCGGGGCGGGCCCTCGCCTGGCCGGCATGAACAGCTCCACACTCCTCGCCTGTCCCGTCTCAATTCTGACTTGGGCGGATGCCGTGCCATTCCCCATTGCCAGCCGGGTGTGCGGCTTTTCAGCATTAGAACACAATCACGTGCGCTTTGTGCAGCTGCACAACGTAAAAGATCTGGCGTACAGTCGATCCGGAGCGCTGAATCTATTATATTAATACAATAGAGTTAAAACGAGTCACCACGTTCACAGAGAGCACAAAGAAATTTCCACGTTAATCTAAAAAAGAGAAGGATATATGGACCGTCGGATTTTATGAAGATCCAACGGTCCATATTATTCTGTTAATTTAAAAAGGAGAAAAATATATGCCATCAGATTTTATGAAGATCCAACGGTCCATATTATTCCGTTAATCAAAAAAGAGAAAAATATATGCCATCGGATTTTATGAAGATCTAATGGTCCATATTATTTCATTAATCTAAAAAAATATATGCCATCAGATTTTATGAAGATCTAATGGTCTATATTATTCCATTAATCCAAAAAAGAGAAAAATATATCGTCGTATTTGATGAAGATGTAACGGTCTATATTATTCAGTCCGCCGCCACTCCTCCGCGGTCAGTGCACGGCCGTCCGCGGCCACCGCCGCCGCCGCGCAGCCGTCCGTGGCCGCCGTAGGAGGCCTCCACCATCGCCGCACAGCCGTCTGCGGCCACTGCAGGAGCCCTCCACCGCCGCCGTGCGGCCGTCCGTGGCTGCCGCGGGAGTCCTCGCCGTCGCCGCGTGACCATCCGCCGCCGGGAGGCCGTCCACCGCCGTCGTCGCCGCGGGAGCCGCCCGCACACCTTCAGAGATCGGGGTCCGGCCGCTCCGCACGTGCCGGCCGGGGAGACCGGCATCTCTCACCGCCGCCGCCGCCACCCCTCCACGGCTGCCGCGGGAGCCCTCCGCCGCCGCGCAGTCATCGTGCCCGCCGTAGGAGGATTCCACCGTCGCCGAGGGGTCATCTGCGGCCGCCGCAGAGACCTCCACCGCCGCCGCGCGACCGTCCATGGCTGCCGCGGGAGTCCTCGCCATCGCCGCGCGACCGTCTGCCACCGCGAAAGCCGCCTGCACACCTTCGGAGTTCGGGGTCCGGCCGCTCCGTGCGCCGCAAGAGGCCGGCGGGGCTGAAGGCTGCCAGCCGGGGAGACCAGAACCCCTCACCGCCGCCACCACTAGAGAGACGGGGAGATACGTGGAGAGAGATAGAGCGGGGGGGGGGGGGGGGGGGTGGCATCGTTGAAAGATAAGGAAAAATAAGGAGAAAAGAAGATGCGTGGGTTCATGTGTTGGTAGTTGGTATAGAATATATGAATATATGATATAGAGGATAACGAGTGCAGAAAAAATTAATATAGAGGGGGAGAATCTCAATGACTAGGCAGGAATGTTTCTTTTGGAGGATGAGAACAGAGTACGACAAGTGCGGACAACCTAAAGCCCCGTATGCCCTACCATGTTTCTCTATATAAGAGAGCAGGAAGCAACGTTCAACATTGAGCGGAGGACAACACGTCGATCTGCACGTGTACCTAATGAGCCCATGTCCCAAGTTTAGAGGATCAAAAAAATGTTGCACTCCAACAAACCCAACAAGCGTCTGTCCCAAGTTTACATGGTCCAAAAATAAGTTGCACTCTAGCAGACCCAACAAGCTCCTATCCCAAGTTTAGAGGGTCTAAAAAAAATTGCACTGCAGTGGACCCTCTACTTGACACCCCCGATTCGGGAGGCTTCCAAATCCACTCTCCATTCTCAGGGGTCTATAGAAAGCACTATACTTATGAGGGCTTTTGCTGTAGTTGTAGCATTTTTGTGGCCTTTAAAAAATAGAGGTAGCCTCCATTTAGTATTTGGAGAGAGTATTTGGAGAGTCTGGTCTAAGAGGTATTGGTGGAGTTAATCTTAATAATATAAAATACAGACTATTGTTTTTTATAAATTCTAAGAATATATATTAATCTTTAAAGTCCATCGATTAGAATAAGTAAATAGTTAAATTCTAAATTAAATAAATAAAAAATTATAGGTTGATCAAAGAATCAATATCAAATACAATTAGTAAATATAAGCTTGCATCATTAATTTATACCATGTGCCACGTACATGATGATGGACACACTTGGATGAACCGTATTAGCAGTGGAACCATGGATATTTAAATAAATTTATATTTAAGTTAAAGAAACCTAAATATTAGTATTAAAAAACTAGCTATCCGCACAAATTTGCGCGGACCACCTTGCTAGTTACTACTGTACCACAAAGGTTTTCATATCATCCTTTTCCTGCTCACAAAAGATTACAAAGAAAACATTGGACGATACAAATACAAGCAGATAGACTTTCTTTTTTATATGCCGGTTACAAAGGTGACGCGTCCGTATCATATACAGACGGGAGACCACATTCAACATGCACCTTCGTCAGGTGCCACTCCATCCGACCACACACCATGTGCACCATGCGTTCAGCACGCACAGGCCAGCACGGCCTCTACCACGCTACGGTTTCTTGGCACGCGCCGCCAGGGACTCGGCGATACCCTTGGAGACGCAGTACGCGGTGGACTGGATGGTGATCATCGGGTTCACGCCCACCGCCGTGGGCAGCAGGCTGCCGTCGCACACGTACAGCCCCTCGGCTTCCCAGCTCTCGCCGCGCCCGTCCACGGCGCCGTCCCGGGCGCTCGCGCCCATCCGGCAGCTGCCCATCTGGTGCGCCGAGCAGTGGAGCGCCCACTTGTTCGGCCCAGGCCACATAGGGCCTTCCGCCACGGTCACCTGGTCCAGGAACGCCTCCAGGTCCTCGTCCCGCACGCCGCCGTCGCACCGCAGCCGGATCCCATCGCTGCGGTGGGTGCCGACCTCCGCGGCGCCGGCCGCCACCAGGACGCGCAGCGCCCGGCGCAGGCCGTTCCGGAGCTCGCCCACGTCCTCCCGGCTCGGGGTGTAGCGCACGCGGCCCTCGCTGCCCACGCGCCCCGCGCCGCGGTCACGGACCAGCGCGAACACGTGCGCGGTGCGCGCGTACCGGAGCATGCGCTCCTTCATGTCGCGGCCCGACTCCCAGGGGATCAGCGACGCCATGCACCCGGGCCCCAGCGCCGGCGTCTGGATGATGGTGCGCTCCGTGACGCGGTGCATGGTGGTGATGATGCCTCCCTCGTAGCACTTGCCGGTAATAAGCCCCGGCTCCTGCTTTTTCTCCGGGAAGTAGCCCCACGCCATGGACACGGGGTGGAGGTGAAGGTTGCGGCCGATGTGCCGGTTCTTGAGCCCGCTGCTGCGGAGCAGCGGCGGCGTCATGAGCGCGCCGCACGCCGAGATGGAAACCTTGGCCTCGATGTGCAGCTTCTTGGTGATGCCTGCACTGCCCACGCACGTCGCCACCAGGCCCACGCACTTCTTGCTCCGCCCATTCTGCATGCCGGGGTTGCCCTCGAGTATGAAACGCTCGGCCTTGCATCCCGTCAGTACCACCGCGCCGTGCGCCACCGCGTCGACGAGCCACGTCGTGTCGGTGCCGCGCTTCTCGCCGGTGGGGCAGCCGAGGTGGCAGCTGCCGCAGAAGTGGCCCTCCGACGAGTTGCGCGCCACGGCGTCGGCGCGCAGCTCGAGCGCCTCGCAGCCGCCGCGGAGCACCTTGTTCTGGAACCCCTCCTCCCGGCACCCGGCGGTCACCGCGAGCCGGGCGCAGACCGCGGCCATGGCGTGCGCGTACTCCGGTCTCCCGAACACGGGGAGCCCGTGCTCGCGAGCCCACTCCTGCGTGACCCACTCCGGCGTGCGGATGCTGGCGGACCAGTTGATCGCGGAGCCGCCGCCGACCGTCGAGGCGGTGAACATGATGGTCGACGCGTTGGACGTGCAGAAGATGCCCCCCTTCTCGTAGAGGCGCTCCATGGATGGGCCCTCGATGGAGCTGTAGTCCTCGGCTGTGAAGTAGTCACCCTTCTCGACGACGACCACCTTGTGCCCAGCTGCGGCGAGCACGGCGGCGGCCACGCCGCCTCCGCATCCCGAGCCGACGATGACGACGTCGCATTGCACCGTGTGGTGCGCGCCCGACACGCCCGTGTTCACCGCCAGTCCTTTGTCCATGAGCGACCTGATCAGCGTCGCGTCGTCCAGGGATCTGGTCTCCACGACGCCGCTGTCCAGTGGGCGCGGCGACGGCGAAGGCGACGGTGCTGTTTCTGTTCCATCTTCCCGTGACCTGTCGACATCTGGCACGTTGTATCCTATTGCTTTCCATGATGGGTTGTCAGAGTTCTCGTTTACCCGCGCGTTGGGAAAACGATACCCACATATTGATAATGAAATTAGTAATCCAAATAATTAAAGAGCATCGTTGCAAAGCGTCTATGCTAGTGTTGCCATCCAAATTTTTAGTATAATCAACTAAACATATTTACAAAGGGTAGTTACAGGAGCAAGCAACAGCCATTAACGCTAGTTGCAATTGCCAAGAGAGGAAAAGGAGAAGGAAATAGAACCAACTACGGGTAAAGGAAGTCTTAGGCCGGTTTCAGTCCCACACCGAAAATTAATGGTGGAGAGCACATCATATAAGACGGGGTAACACTCACCTAACAAACTAGTCTTTTGGGGTTAAGTTAGGCTTGACCTTGGTTGGTAGAGGTTCTGGTGGACCCGGGCTTGATGGGGCGCCATTCCAATCACATGAGTTGTATGTGATGAAAGAGTTAGGCCCGATGTGTGATGGAGAGAGATTATTAGGTTTAGTCCGACATCGAAAATTGATAGTAGGGGAGCACATCATACAAGACGGGGATTCTATGGCTGGAAGTGATTCTCTAGCGTAAACTTTCAAAATCAGGATGAATAATCAGTTCACAGAATAAGGACAAGCTATTTTTTTTCAGTCCCCGTCCTCCTAGTTCATTTCAGAAAATCACTCCACCGAATCAACAGAGAATCACTTCTCTTTAAAAAATTATTTAGCAGAGATCTTTCTATATTCATCAGAGAATCACCTCTGAAAGCTGTGCGAAACGGAGCCTTAATAGGGCCATGTGAGATAGCTATCAGCTAGTATGTGTAAGACCGTGTTCAATAGTAAGAGAAGCTAATAGCTCTTGCATGCCACATCATATGGTGGCCCCCACGTGTAAGGGTTTGTTTATCGAGTAAAGTCCAGACTACCCATGGCGTGGGCATCCAGGCTTAAAAAATGGGGCCCGTCAGGAATAATTTGGCTTCAAGCTTGCATGCTGCAGCGTGGGCATCGAGGCCGGAAAACAAACGGGACCCACTAGATAGCGGAATAGAGTTGCCCTGTGCATCATGAAGTGAAACAGAAGCTCAACTGCCATTTTCATCATTGTTTAACTTTTGGGCACCGATGAAAGTACATGCATCGAGGCATGTTTTTCTCTCCTTCTCAGCATCGGCCGCAGCGTGAGCATCGATGCCCCAGTCTCCTGTCTCCTCATTTCAGCATCGGTAAAATCCCGCGTTGTGGGCAGTCTATATTATGACGTTGCGTCATCTCAGTTCCTAAACTCACAAAATGCTTATACAGCTCTAAACTTAGCTTCGAATGTGTCATCCCGATCCCTAAATTCTCAAATTGCATATTCAACCCCCTAAACTTAGCTTCGAGTGTCACTCCGGTCCCTAAGCTCATATATATATTTTCAGAGTATATTGACATATATTTTAATGTGTATATAAGCACTAAATTTATATACTGGCACATATTTAACTCAAAAACTCTCATTATTCTGTTAAAAAAATTCAACTAATCAATGAGGTATCGATAGCCCTTAAGGGGTTAAATTTGGATTCTCTACCCATTCTGTTAACTACTCTAGTTTTTCAATGATATTGTCTTTTTCCTAAGCAATGAATAATGTTATGCCATCGATTCAACAATAAATATATCAAAACTAATTATGGAACTTCACAATTTATCATACATTTGTCCCCATCCTAATAATCTGTATAGACACAATTAAACAAAGCATTTTTAACATATATACATGTTAAATTTGTATGGATATATTCTGAAACTGTATATTTACGAGTTCGGGGACAGGTTGACAACCAAAGCTAAGTTTAGGGAGTTGAATCTTTAATCTGTAAGTTCAAGGATTGGGATGACACCCGAAGCTAAGTTTAGGAGTCAAATATGCAATTTGCAAGCTCGAGGATCGGAATGACACAACGTGATAAGTTGAAGGACCGGTGATGGACTTTACTCTTGTTTATTTATATCTTCTCTGTTTTTTCATGTCTGATTATTGGTTTTACGAGAGATATGGTGAGATTTTGATCCTTACATGGAAAGACGAAAATAGCCTAGCTCTTCTCCTCACGTGTGTGGAGAATATTTGCTTCTCTCCTCTCCGCTGTGGCCAGGAATACTGCCTTAGAGCAAGCCATGGGAGGTGGCCAAATTGGCCAAATCAATTGTCCTACGTTGATGAGAAAAGAGAGAAGAATAAAGAAGCGGTAGTTTTTGGCATTGGGTGGCCCATCGTTTTATCTCCTCCAATCATATTTTTATTTTTGGTTTTAGGAGCCACATTAATTATATTTTGAGCAGTATGTTAAAAGGTACTACCTCAGTTCCAAATTACTATTTATTGTTGACTTTTTTTCCATGATCTTTGACCATTCGTCTTATTCACAAAATTTGTCTAAATATACAAACTAATAAGTTATACTTGAAGTATATACGATGATAAAGCAAGTCACATACAAAATAAATGATACTTGTGAAATTTTTTGAATAAGACGCATGATCAAACGTTAAACGAAAAAGTCAACAATAAATAGTAATTTGGAACGGAGGTAGTAGATTTTATACTATCTATTAAATAAGTTGACAATGATGTAGCAAGTGCTAGCATCGGTTGGAGACGTCCTAACCACAGACGAAATTGCTGTCGCTCATGTGGAGCACACCTATCATAGTCGTACTTGAAAGAGTTGACACTGAAGGGCTCACTAACCAAGATGTATGTGATCTGCTGAATGGATGGCCAAGTAGAGTGGGACTTGCTCTACAAAACAGCGACCGGAAGAGGGCTCAAATGATGGACCCTAGAGCAAAATTGCTCGGTAGCCAGTAGCCACCCCAATTATTGCTTAAGGGTACTCCCTCGTCCCGTAATACAAAGCGTTTAAGATTCTACTCAAATACAAGGCATTCTAGGAGTATTAAGTTATTATTAATTTAAATCTATCTTGGAGTTAGTACAATTAGTGTATGGATTGGGCGTGGGCTTCTTGTTATTTGCATCTGTTATTAATACAATATAAGATAACACAACTGTTTATGTTAAAACCTAGAAGGTACATGTGTCTTTTACCGGTCTCTCTATAATGACTTGTATTACAGGAGAGAAGGAGTATAGTCGGATGGACCTAGTCGCGCCCTGTGAATGAAGCATCCTTGTGAAATTGTTGTAAGTAGCGAAGACAAAAGATAGAATATAAAGGAATTCCAAGATTTAATTAGTTCGACGACGGATACAAATTGAATCCTCATTATCTTTCCCTCTCTCACAACCAATTCACGATCCTCATCGTCGTTCCACAGATATTTTATCGTAATAAATAGCAGTTATATATGGTCACCTATATTATATATGTAAATGGATGTATTTCGTGGCAAGAACACAACTGGGTAGCCCTAAGATCACTACTTCTGGATCCTGCGCTAACAAAAAGGGAAAATTTGCTACAGGACATGCAAAGTGAAGCCTATTTGCTGAGACACACCGTTGACCACGCTATATGCTCGCGGACACTCCAGTTTTGTGTCAATTTGCTGGAACACACACTCTTGATTAAAATAATAATTTTAGGCTGAAGGGGTGAGAGAAACCGGATGAAATGTCATGTTTGCCCTTGGACCCACTTGTCAGATTCTTCTTCATCCTTCATTCCCCTTCATCACCGGCCCGAGCTCTCCTCCCACGCGGCACTTCTTCATCCCCGCCCCCTCTTCGGCTCCGTGCTCTTCGTCGTCCCCTCCTCGCTCCTGCTCCTCCTCTCCATGGTCTCCGCCGGCGGGGCCGCCAGAGTTGGCAAGGGCGGCAAGCAGCAGGGCCGGTCGTTCGAGCACCGACTCCCGCCGCTGGGCGCCCAAGCTGGAGGCCATCGAGGAGGTCGTCGTCGTGGCCGCCGCCTCCGGCGTCGGCGCCACGCCGAGCCTGGAGCGCAGGAGCCGCTACGCGCTGCCGTTCCTGGCGTTGCGCCGGCGCCACGCCGAGCCCGGAGCGCAGGAGCCGACGAGCCCCTCTCCTGCTGGCGCTGCTCGTCTCATGCCGGCGCCGCCGCCCCTCTCCTGCTGGTGCTGCCGGCCTGCCGCCCCTCTCCGACAGCCCTGTCCTCCTCGCCGACCGCCGCCCCTCTGCCGGCGCAGCCCATCCCCGCTGCATCCTCCCCCAGGGGCAACATTGCAAAGATTATGTTCATTTTAGGGTGTTTAGTGCAAAAAACCAGGGACCTATTTGAAAGGCGGAACACATTTAAATTTTACAATCTCAAGATTTCATGGAGCTCAGGCCGGTGACGAAGGGGAATGAAGGATGAAGAAGAATCTGACAAGTGGGTCCAAGAGCAAACATGACATTCCATCCGGTTTCTCTCACCCCTTCAGCCTAAAATTATTATTTTAATCAAGAGAGTGTGTTCCAGCAAATTGACACAAAACTGAAGTGTCCGCGAGCATATAGCGTGGTCAACGGTGTGTCTCAGCAAATAGGCTCCACTTTGCATGTCCTGTAGCAAATTTTCCCTAACAAAAATTGCTGACATTTTGTACAGAGATAATAATGACTAGCTAGCTATAAGAAAAAGGGTGTCCCATTGTTCGTTAGTCCCAGTGCAATGTTTCATAGAGTTTTATGCACATTAAATAGGGTGTCAAATCAGCATTTTAGATGATGTAGCAAAGAGTTAATGAGGAGAGAAATGAAATGGGTTTCATCTACATGAAACTCTATATATACAGTTTCCAACAAGTTTGTGTCGTATGCATTACCTATTAAACATCAAAATGAAACAATGCATTGTATGAACCATTTCATCTATGAATTAATTGTCTATACTTACTTACGTGACATTCTTGGAAACACAAAAATAAAATCACCACTGGGAATAGCCTAACTGGTTGAGCGGTTCATGTCCCAAACAGTGGCGACTCCCCATGTACTTGCTGGCTTATAAACGGTGGGTACAATGTCCAACTACCCAAACAGTGGCTTCAGCATGCGCGCACGACATATTGTCGTCTCCTACACATCTATCGCCCAATCATCATCGTCATCGAACGGGAGCGACAGCGCGAAATATTGTGATAGATTGATAGGGCGTACCACTGCTTAACGACTTCCGAACTAATAAATGGGCGCGCCCATTTGGCCATTTTTCTCCGAAGTGCACCCCACTCAGTATAGCGCCAAACACAAGTGGGTGCTGGCAGCAGCCAGCAGCAGATCAGACATGAATGTGGCTACTGGCTACCGGCTAACTACCTGGCTCCAACCTTCCCGCCGCATGATGGCCACTCAAACAGTGAAGTAGTTTAGTGAATGTATTTAATTTTGATTATTAGTGCCAACGTATGAGTATATATGATTCATATCTAAAGCAGAGGCAGGATATATTATTTACTTTTCTAAAAAACAATGTGCTAGATGCTTAGATTAGGTTATTTGAAAACATATAATAAGTAGCCAGAACGCAAGAGGAGATCACAAGATATGCGAGGAGTTCTCAGCCCATGCAAGATCACACATGCGAATCGAACATCTATGGGGACTTATATTAACTGTTTTTCCTTGATGATAATGCAAACTCCGGATTATATTCCAAATATTTCATACAACTGCAGTTAATTGAAAATTGTACGTACCATTGTGTAGAATGAATAGTGGGAGAGGATCTTGACGATGACGAAGGTGACCCTGAGGGGGAACAGCCACCGCGCATTGTTCCACCGCTTCAGCACTTCCTCTCGCCGCTCCACCGGCATGTCGGCGAACTTGCAGATGTAAGGGAACTTGCCGGTGACGCACAGCCACCCGCAGAGCGCCAGCGTGCCCAACTTGGTGCTCAGGACCCAGAGGATAACCTTCATCAGCAGCAACGCCTCCTGTCGGTGCTGGGATCGGGCGGCCAATCCCCAGCGCCACACAGAATGCGCTGTGTCCCGTCCCCTGACGGTTGATGCAAGAGCTAGCACAGTGAGACAAGGGTTTATCCTGGTTCCGACCGTGAGGTCGTACGTCCAGCAGAGTGCGCTCGGGGCGCTGTACTATCTTGCACCGGAGTGCTTGCAGTGGGGGGCTACAAGCGAGGCGGGAGAGGAGAAGGAGTCTCCAAGTCCCTGAAAATGAGTGTGATTGAGGCGAGTGCCGATATCGTGGGAGGCGATGATTGTGTGTGCCTTCTTCCTCCTGCTCCCCCTTTCCCCCCTTTTATAGGTCAAGGAGAGAGAGAGGGGGGGAGGGGTTTACAAGCACCAGTATAGTGCGTGCTACAGGGGTACGCACTGGAGAGCATGGCGCCGGGCGTGCGATCGTCCTTGACCCTGGTAGGGGATTTATGGCGAGCCCCGGCTTCTGCGGGTGTCGTGGCCGTCCCTGTGCTTGTCCTGGAGTGGTTTCGAGGGGTGTCGTTGCCGTAATCCGTGTCCAGCTGCCCGTCGCTGGTTGATTCGAGGGCGTTGGCGGCACAGGGGTCGGCATGGTGGTTGCCGTCGACCACAGTGCGCGACATGCCCGGCTTACCAGGGAATGGCCGAGAGTTGGTGGATTTGACCCGGCGTTCGTCATCACCGGGCCGCGCCTGATCGGAGTCTGTACTCGGTCGCTGCTCATATATTCGTTCGAGGGTTCTTTACGCCCATTCGAGGGCTGCCCCGGGGGGAAAGGACGGGAGTGGGTGGAATAGTGATGCGGAATGACGCATGCAAGCCTGCACAGGGGCCTTGTGCAGTGCCCCTTGCGCCCGCACAGTGGCGGTGAGGACGTATAGTGACCGGAGCAGGTGGAACAGCGAGCTCTGTGGTGTCAGCGGCGCGGCGTGGGGAGAGATCGCCTTTTGACTTTGGTGCCCGCCTGATGGGGCGGGCATTAAATGCCGTTGTCGGGCGGGGCGCCGGTGCGCGCCGCGTTAAGTAGAGGGGTGCCCTCGAGCGAGGCGGAGTTGTCTTGCCTGCTCGAGGGGGTACGCAGCCCTCGAGCGAGGCGGAGACGGGGGTCGCCACTTGGGTCCCTTTGTCAGGCGAGCTCGGACGACTGTTTTGGGCCGTGATAGGCTGTGACGGGCTGCGCTGCCTTGGTGGCCCTTCCGGGCTGCCGGCGATTCGGCCTTTCGTGGTTAACGTTTTTTGAGGGTGATTACCCCGATGATTAGGGGACCCCCTAGTTTCGTCCCCGACAGTAGCCCCCGAGCCTCTGCCGGACTAAGGGTCAGTCGGGCAGAGGCTGACGGTTCGCGGGATCGTTCTCAGGCCTTCTGCGGGGATTACTCCTTCTTGATTATGCACGTTCTTCCGTGGGGGCGCGCGAGCGCACCCTCGGGTGTAGCCCCCGAGCCCTTGGAGGAGTAAGTTCACTCGTGCAAGGGCTTTGATTCCGAAGGTTGTGTTAGTCGCTCCCCATTTGACGTGGCGGATTGCGGGGATGATGTCGAGTTATTTCGGAATTCGGGGGGTGGACCCTGCACGGCTTCGACGCGTTTCGCGCATAAGAGGAGGAGGATATGCTGCAAGGAGCCCCCGAGCCCCTGGCCCGAGTGGAGGCGGTCGGATAGGCTTCTTGTCTTTGAGTTGCGACCCTCGCTTCCCCTTCGCGGGGGAGAGGGGTGAGGTCATTCGTGTAACCCTCGAATTGGGCAGCGTACACGGATGCCTCGGTGAGCTGTTAGCGGGTAGTTCAAGTGGACGCCCGTGCTCCGTTCGTTGGAAGTCGGCTCGTGGTCCGGAGACACGTCCATGTAGCGCTTGCAAAGGTTTGCTAGGTGGGGCTCGGTCCCTTTCGACAGGGACCGAGGGCGCGAAAGCTCTCCCTCGTTGGGATCCCCCCACTAGCTGCCTTTGTCTGGCCTTGAACACAACAGGGGCGCCCCCAAACTTCGCGTTCGGGGTAAAGTCCGTTGAGCACGCCCGAATTGTCCCTGACTCTGTTGATCCGGAGCGACTGTCGAACCCTTTCGCGGGCCAGGCTTCGTACTCCTGATCAGTGGGGCCTCGCGAAAGGTGCGGGTCGCCCTCGAGCGGCGGCTCGAGGGTAGGTCGAGCGCGATCGGCAGCCTTCGCATAGCTTAATCTGGGGCGCCCATCGAATCCTTTCGAGGCCTGGGCTTCGAGCCCCTGATTAGTATCACCCTGCGCCTCGGGGGAGAGGGGCGTCGTTGTCTTACCTTGGAAGGAACCCAACGGTAGGGTGGTTTGGCGTTTCGTTTTGCAGGACCGCGCACGACCACCGGCGGGCGCGGTCGTGGCTGACGTGGCACGGAGTGGGCGAGGTGGGCGTAGTGGGCGCGCCTTTTTAGGCGGGGTTGGCGTGCACCTGGGAGAAGTGAGGTGACGGGCGGTCAGGCGCTGCTGCCGCGTCGTTTCGTTTTACCGCGCCGCAGTAAATGCCGCCGCTTACGCGTGCCGCTCCCCAAGGAAAAGGAGAGGGGCCCCCGGTTGTCATCGATACGCTACGCGTGCCTGGCCGAGGTGCCAGTCGGCCCAGTCAACGGCCGCATTTGACGCGTGCGTTCCCCGGACCGGGCGGTCGGGCCGCTGTTGATGGCGCGGTTGAACGGGCGCGCCTTTTATGACGAGGCGTCATGTACGGGTAAGGTCTGAGCCGACGCGATGATCTGGGCGTCTGGCGCGCCGACCCACCTTGCCGCACACTGGATAAATGTGGTTGCCCGCCTTGGGATGGTTTTCCACGCGGTTGGGCCCAACTATCAGTGGCTTGAGCTGGCTTCCCCGTCTAGGTGCCTTCGGGTGACTTCCTTTGTCCCGGTCCGTCCACCTGGGCCACGGCTGATTCGCTCGTGGGTTGTCAGAGAGGTGATTAAGGCTGCCCGCTTGATACGGCCGGTGGTTCACATCCGCGCGAGAATCTCGCGATCACCTACCCACGGGAGTAACAGTCGCGACCCCTGGGTGCCTATAAAAACAGGCATCCAGCCGGGGGAGAAGATCATCGCCGGGCTCTTGTGTAGCTTGTCAAGTATGCAGAGTCATGAACTTCATCCTCCCGATGGGTTCGAGAGTGGGAGTAGAGTGGTCCGGGGTTTCCGCCTCGGCGCGCGTCATTGATGCCAGAGGAAAGTCGATGAGAGGTGGTGGGCATGCCGCGGGAAAGGAGCAGGGCATCGCGCTCCTCATCGGGGAGGCGGCGACCTTGCCGGTGGCGAGGCGCTGCAAGGGTGTTGCGGCGGGCGTTTTGTTTGCTAGGAAACTAGCAGATGACGTTCGCCGGCCGTCATCCTTGCGGGGGCACTCATCGACGGCAGGGCGCGGAGCCGGGCCCTGTTGGGGGGTCAAATGGTCCAACGTCCTCCGTTCCGCAGCCGCTCGACCACCAGGTTCTTCGGTTAGCTGGGTGCCAGAGCAAAATCGATGAGAAAGCTGTGGAAACTGTTTCTCGCGATAGTGTGCTGGCCGACTAGCTGAAGTAGTACAAGAGCCCCGTCAGGGTGGCTCCAGTCTTTGTACCCTTAAAATGGCCTATTGCCGAGTGTATTTTCTTATCGTAATCTTGCCGTTCGTGGCGTGTAAGGAATGAATCCTGTTTGTGTCTAACCTTTTCGTGGGTTAGCACGATCTCGTAACTGTATCGAGAGATTTCTGTGCGAAATTGCACCTTTTCTCATGATTTAGGAATGACTTTTTGCCAAGGAGTTCGTTTTCGTGAGTGACTTGAGCGTTGTGCGACGAGGGGGACGCCGTAGCCTTTCGAGGGCGTAAGCGGTCCCACGACCCGGCCAACTGTCTTTCGTAGTAACTCACGCCTTGCTTTTAGTCTTCCTCGATCTTTGAGGGGAAAGGATTAATAACGCTTTCTAGGTTTCGACCGAAGGAGAATCAGACCCTTCTCGCGATCTCTGGGATGCCGAGTCCGTCTTCGTGAGGTCCTGCAGTGATTCTGGGAGTTTGGTCCCGTACTTTCGCAGTTAGGAGTATGACAAATAAGGACGTTAGGATTTAGTTAGGGTTTTGCAACCGAAGTTTCGTTTGTTTGGCGTGCCGTGCCTTCCCCTTAACTCTAGATCGGTTTCGGCGGAGGAACACCAGTAACTTTGGCGTCGAGTGGTGAGGGGGATGCCGTAGCCTTCGGGGGCGTAGGCGGTCCCACGACTTTGCCGGCTCTTAGCCGCGGTAGACTCGTGCCTTGCTTACACCTTTCTGGATTTAAGGAGGAAATGTTTGGCAACATGTTTTTGAAAAAAGAAGCGCATGGAAAAAAAATAGGTTGGAACGGTTGGGGGGTCGGTCCCCCGGTAGTCCCTGAGGGAGGCTCGTTTTTACCTCGAGTTAGCTTCGAGGGTAAAGGCGAGTCGCCCTGTTTTATTGTTGTTAGTAACAATGTTTCCATGTTTTTCGCAAACTTTTTATCGTTGTTGACTAAGAACATGAAGTATTTACAAGAAATACTGAGAGTTTTAAGGATAGAAGCGACGTAGCTGTTGGATGTTCCAGGCGTTGGTGAAGACCTTTCCCTTCTCGTTCGCCAGCTTGTAAGTGCCAGGCTTGAGGACTTTGGCGACGATGAATGGTCCCTCCCATGGCGGAGTGAGCTTGTGGCGCTCTTGATTGTCCTGGCGCAACCTCAGCACCAGGTCCCCTTCGTGGAGGTCTCGACGCCGCACCTTCTGAGCTTGATACCGCCGGAGTGATTGCTGGTAGCGTGCCGACTGAAGCAACGCTACGTCTCGAGCATCATCCACCTGGTCCAGCGAATTCTCGCGGTTCCGCTGGTTTTGCTCTTCTTGGTAGGCCTTGAGCCTTGGAGACCCGTACTCCAAGTCTGTTGGGAGGACGGCCTCGGCGCCGTAGACGAGGAAGAACGGGCTGAAGCCTGTGGCCCTGCTCGGGGTCGTTCTGAGACTCCAGATCACCGATGGCAGCTCAGCAACCCATTTCCGGCCAAACTTGTTTAGCTTGTTGAAGACTCTTGGCTTCAGGCCTTGTAGTATCATGCCGTTGGCACGTTCTACTTGGCCGTTCGTTTGCGGATGTGCTACGGCCGACCAATCTACGCGAATGTGATGGTTGTCGCAGAACTCCAAGAATTTCTTGCCGGTGAACTGGGTGCCGTTATCGGTGATGATTGAGTTGGGTACCCCGAATCGGTGGATGATGTCGGTGAAAAAAAACACGGCCTGCTCGGATCTGATGCTGGTGATGGCTCGGACCTCGATCCACTTCGAGAACTTGTCGATGGCCACCAACAAGTGGGTGAAGCCCCCGGGCGCTGGGCAGAAAGGCCCCACGAGATCCAACCCCCAGACCGCGAAAGGCCATGTTACAGGGATGGTCTGTAGGGCGTGCGCCGGGAGATGCGTCTTTCGTGCGTAAAATTGGCACCCTTCGCAGGTGCACACGACTTCGTTCGCGTCGGCTACGGCGGTAGGCCAGTAAAAGCCTTGCCGGAACGCGTTACCCACGAGGGTACGCGGCGCCGCGTGGTGTCCGCACACCCCGGCGTGGATGTCGCGGATCAACTGTTTTCCCTCGGGGATGGGGATGCATCGCTGCAGAATCCCCGAGGCGCTGCGTTTATACAGCTCGCCGCCGATCGAGGCGAAGGTCTTGGCCCTTCTGGCGATGCGGCGCCCCTCGGTCCGGTCCGAGGGCAGCTCCCCGCAGTCGATCCACGCGAGGTATGGGCTACGCCAGTCTTGCGGTCGTGTGTCCACGTCGATTTCCATGGCCTCGGCCGAAGAACTTTCAATGTCGAGGGCTTCGAGCCGCTCTTTCGAGGGGTCCTCTTCCATGGGCTCGACCCCCTCAGCCCCCGAGGGCGTCCTGAGGGCTCCGACCCTTTGTTCGAAGTTGACGGAGGGTTGGTCGAGGTCGCGGGCGAAGACGTTCGGGGGAACGGTGATTCGCTCCGACGCGATCTTGGCCAGCTGATCCGCTTCCTCGTTGTATTTGCGCACGATATGGTTCAGCTCGAGGCCATAGAATTTGTCCTCGAGGCGGCGAACCTCGTTGCAATACGCCTCCATCTTTTCGTCGCGGCAGCTTGCGTTCTTCATCACTTGGTCGATGACCAACTGAGAATCTCCCCGGACGTCGAGGCGTTTGACGCCGAGGTCGATGGCGATGCGGAGCCCGGCGAGGAGGGCTTCATACTCTGCCATGTTGTTCGACGCCGGGAAGTGCAAGCGAACCACGTACCGGATGTGCTCTCCGAGGGGTGAGACGAAGAGAAGGCCCGCGCCTGCCCCGGTTTTCATCACCGACCCGTCGAAGTACATGGTCCAGCATTCGGCTTGGATCTGTGGCGGTGGAAGTTGGACGTCGGTCCACTCAGCGATGAAATCCGCTAAGGTTTGCGATTTTATCGCTCTTCGTGGCGCGTAGGAGAGAGTTTCTCCCACAAGCTCCATCGACCACTTCGCTATCCTACCCGAGACGTCCGGGTTGCGGACTATCTCCCCAGAGGGAAAGATGAGACCACGGTGACCGGGTGGGCCTCGAAGTAGTGTCGCAGCTTTCGTCGCGCGAGCACTACAGCGTAGATTAGCTTCTGAATTTGTGGGTACCGCGCCTTGGTTTCGGTCAGCACCTCACTGACGTAGTACACCGGCCTCTGGACCGGCAGAGCGTGACCCTCCTCCGTCCTTTCCACAACGATGACGGCGCTGACAACTTGCGTTGTCGCAACCACGTATAGGTAGAGGGGCTCGCCGTTCTGCGGCGGCGTGAGGATCGGTGCGCGTACGAGCGACACTTTTAGCCTGTTGAGGGCTTTTTGGGCTTCGGGGGTCCATGAAAAGCGCTCGTGCTTTTTAGGATCCGGTACAAAGGTAAGCCCTTTTTACCAAGTCGAGAGATGAAACGGCTGAGAGCTGCGAGGCAGCCCAATACCCTTTGCACCCCCTTGAGGTCCCGAATTGGCCCCATCCGTTCCAGGGCTGAGACTTTTTCGGGGTTGGGTTCGATGCCTCGTTGGGAGACGATGAAACCGGGAGTGCCGAAGCAAACGGGTAGGTCGATCTGCCCGAGGGGTTGGACGCGTTTTCCCGGCGCGATGTCGTGGAACGGCGCCTTGCTTGGCCTCAGCTGGTTCGTGCCGATGCCCATGAGCTCCAAGGTGCGGACGTAGAGGATGTTGAGACTGCTGCCCCCGTCCATCAGCACTTTGGAGAATCGTGTGTTGCCGATGACGGGGTCGACGACAAGTGGATATCGCCCCGGATTCGGGACATAGTCCGGGTGGTCCTCGCGGCCGAAGGAGATGGTCTCGTCCGACCAGGCGAGGTAGGACGGCGTCGCTGGGTGAACGGAGAAGACCTCTCGGCGTTCACGTCTCTGTTCTCGGGACGTCGCGTTCACCGTGGGCCCCCCACGATGAAGAAGACATTCTCCACATGGGGGAAATCGTCGTTGCCGCCATCACCTGTATCCTTCTTCGGGCCATCCTCCTTCGCAGAGGTGCGCCTGAAGTAACCCTTGATCATCCCACACTGTTCAAGGGTGTGGGTGACAGGGCCCTTATGGTACGGGCATGGCTTCTTCAGCATCTCGTCGAACAGGCCTCCCCCCTGAGGGGGGCCTCGAGGGCCTTTGCGGCCTCGCTCGACCACGAGGGCCTCGTCAGAGTCCTCGCCCTGCTGCTGCTGCTGCGCGGCTTGCCGAGGCTTCCTGCCCTTACCGCCTCGTTTCTGCTTTTTAGCCTTTCCCTTGGACTTGCTGCCCTCCGCGGGCAGCTCCTCCGCGCGCTTCCCCTTGGTCTTGCCGTCGAAAATCGCCCCGACAGCCTCCTCCCCGGAGGTGAAGTTGGTAGCGATGTCGAACAGCGCGTTGACGCTGGTGGGATGGTTTCGCCCCAGCTCGCGCACCAGCTCCCGACAAGTCGTGCCATCGAGGAAGGCGTGGATGATTTCGGAGTCACCCACGCTCGGTAGCTCGGTGCAGCGCTTGGAGAAGCGGCGGATGAAGTCTCTCAGCGGTTCGTCGGCCGCCTGCGCGCACCCGCGCAGGTCCCAGGAGTTTCCGGGGCGCACGTAAGTGCCCTGGAAGTTACCCACGAACATCCTGACCAGGTCGTCCCAGTCGTGGATCTGGTTCGCGGGTAGGTGTTCAAGCCATGTCCGCGCCGAGTCCGCGAGATGAAGTGGAAGGTTGCGAATGATCATGGCGTCGTCGGTGGCCCCGCCCAACTGGCAAGCCAGGCGGTAGTCGTTGAGCCAAGTCTCGGATTTTGTCTCGCCCGAATACTTGGTAATGGTGGTCGGCTGACGAAAGCGCGGCGGGATGGCGGCCGAACGGATCTTCCGGCTGAACACAGGGGTTCCCGGGGGTTCCGGCGTCGGGCTTTTGTCCTCCTCGCTGTCGTAGCGACCCCCTCGTCGGGGGTGCCTACTGCGGGGAGGTGCCACGTCCTGCTTCTTCTTGTTCAAGACGTTGCGCGCGTCACCGTCGTCGATGGCGCCTCGCGTGTCCACGAGTCGGTCCTTCGCGGACCTCCTCGTTTCGCGGTCGCTGGTCATGAGCGCCTTTCCGTCGTTCGTTGGTCGGTGAGTTGTCCATGCGCCCCTAGGCGGGGTATGGATGGATTGTTCCTTATCCCGCTTGCTTCCTCCGGCTCTCGAACTGGCCTGGTGGCGCATGCGGGAGGCGGAACTTTCCGGTTGTTGAACGGCCGCTTCTTCGACAAGGGCCTGTACCTGGCGCCGCATGTCGCGCGCCTCTGGTGTCGATGGTTCGGGCATGGCCCGAATCAGAGTTACTGCGGCGACGAGCTTCTGGCTTGCCCGCGGCGGCATGGCAGGGCTGGCGTCGTTGCCATCACCCATGATGCGCGCTTGAGCAATGCGCCCGGCAGCTCGCGCACGTTCGCCGCGCTCGGGCTGCCGGGCTTCCAGAGCTGCGCGCAGCTCCTGAACCTGCTGGCACTCCCGTCGGAGCCTGGCTTCCAGCTCTTGCACCTGCGCGAGCTGTGCCTGCGCGAGTGCGGCTTCGCCCGATGGCTCGGCGGGCGCTGGTGGCGGTTCGTCGTGTCCGGCCCCGTCGCGCGTTTCTTCATCCTCTCCCACGGACTCTACTTCGCCGTCGAGGACGAAGCATTCCCGCGTGGGGTCGTACTCCCCTTCGCTGGAATCGTCAGAACAGGTGAGGCAGAAGTCTGCAATGGCCTGGAAGGAAGTAAGGCCTTCGCGGTTGCGCAGCCCAGAGTAGTCCAGGCCTGGGTGCTCCTGGCCGCGCACACTTTCCCCGTCGTCCGACTCGGGCCGGGACCCATCGGGCGAGGAAATGCTGAGGCTGCGGATCGAACCCAGCCGGTGACCCGGCGAATCCTCTTGCGCGTTCAGGCTGGCGCTGATCGCCGCGGAGTAGCTTGCGGCCGTGTTGCTCATTCCGTGAGGGAGCGGCGCCGGCCCGGCCACATTTTCCCGGCATGCTTCCTCCGCGGGAGCCGCTGGTGGGGGTGCGCCCCCCTGTAATGTGGAAGCGGGCCGGAGCCACAGGTGTGCGTCCCAATCAGGGAGAACGACGCGCGGGGCAACGCGCCGTTCCGTGCGAATCTGCAGCTCGTGCAGTCTTCGACGTCTCCTGAGGTTGGGCGGTGTTGGCGGCGCCGGGGTAATAGCTATCATGCCGGGTGCCCTGGAGGCGAGCCTTATGAGGAGGCCCTCACCGGTCGCTTCGAACTCCAGGCTCCCAAACATGATCCGGTACCCGCGCGGAAGTGGGCCGGGGGACCCCGGGGCGGATCGTGGCGACATGGCCTTGGCGTGGCCTGCCGTCAAGGGAACTGATCGGGTGAGGTTGATCAACGCAAACCCCCTACCTGGCGCGCCACTGTCGGTGCTGGGATCGGGCGGCCAATCCCCAGCGCCACACAGAATGCGCTGTGTCCCGTCCCCTGACGGTTGATGCAAGAGCTAGCACAGTGAGACAAGGGTTTATCCTGGTTCCGACCGTGAGGTCGTACGTCCAGCAGAGTGCGCTCGGGGCGCTGTACTATCTTGCACCGGAGTGCTTGCAGTGGGGGGCTACAAGCGAGGCGGGAGAGGAGAAGGAGTCTCCAAGTCCCTGAAAATGAGTGTGATTGAGGCGAGTGCCGATATCGTGGGAGGCGGTGATTGTGTGTGCCTTCTTCCTCCTCCTCCCCCCCTTTCCCCCCTTTTATAGGTCAAGGAGAGAGAGAGGGGGGGAGGGGTTTACAAGCACCAGTATAGTGCGTGCTACAGGGGTACGCACTGGAGAGCATGGCGCCGGGCGTGCGATCGTCCTTGACCCTGGCAGGGGATTTATGGCGAGCCCCGGCTTCTGCGGGTGTCGTGGCCGTCCCTGTGCTTGTCCTGGAGTGGTTTCGAGGGGTGTCGTTGCCGTAATCCGTGTCCAGCTGCCCGTCGCTGGTTGATTCGAGGGCGTGGCAGGTGAAGAAGGACGGGAGTTGGCGGCACAGGACCCCTAGGTTCGTCCCCGACACCTCCCATACGCAACGGGTGGCCATCTCCGCGACCTTTATTTTATCACAAGATAAGAAATTATTAGGGGTGAAATAATACTACTACGAGGTGGCTATATAGTTTTATACGAAAATATTCATATTGATATATAGTTTTGTAATCTGTATATCGGCCAGCAGTACTGTATTGTAGCTATCGAACAAACTTTAAAGCGACCGATCGACGAGGTACAGTGTTGTCTGAATCAATTGTCAGATACTACTCACTCCCCACCTAACAAGTAGTTTCAGTTTGAAGCTCGGATCCGTCCTTTATATATAGGACTAGGACCACACGATAGAAGCAGATTAGTAAATGTTTTCTTAGAAATAAAAATAATGATCGAGAGAAAATGTTCCCACAGTCCAAAATTACAGATTAAAAGATTCCGGGGAATTATATGTAGTAAGACTGGCTCGATCAGTTCCTTTGTAAGTACATAGCACTACACGTAGTATCTATGAGTCCATGTCCATGGCACCATGAAGGTATGGACAGCGTGCCGTCAATGACACCATGAAGGTACTCCGTATGGACTGCGTACAGTACGTGGCCGCCCGGCCATGACGTACAGTACGTTGGTGCCCTATACTATACGACTACTTAGTGTATATTCCGTTAAAAGAACCATTACACTGCACTGCAGCTCAGCTCACCTCGTCGGGGATGGCCCCGTCGGCGGCGGATGCGCGGTAGAAGCGCTCCAGGCCCTTGCCGCCGGCGGGCTGCAGGTCCCCGCCGTGGCGCCCCTCCACCACCGGCAGGGACGGGATGAGCGCGGCGCACATGGCCCGGAGCGCCTCCATCTGCGGCGGGCGCAGGCCGTGCGTGTAGCGCTCGCGCTTGCACCCCCGCAGCAGCGGGCTCCCCCTCCTCGCTTTCTCCTGCTGCGTTGCCATAGCTGCTAGCTGGTACGTGATCCAACCGCGGAAGCTTGCAGCTAGCTAGCTAGCGGCGGCGGAGTTGATCCCTTGCGGCCTTAATTAGCTTTGTGGCAGCGAGCGCAGCGCGTGTGATTGTGAATCGTGTGCGGTCCGTGGTGCCGCGCCGGCCGCAGCATGGGTGTCTATATATAGAGAGAGAGATCGAGCTCGTGTTGCCGGGAGAGATCGAGTTGCGCTGCTAGCTGATGGGACGATGCATCATCACTAAGCCACGGTCGTCGGTAGCGACGGGCAGACGCTTCACAGTACAATTACGGAAACAAACCTTTATTATTGGACACAAACAGGCCACTAGCTTATCACACTACTATTATCAAGAAGGGACGCTTTTCGTACATGCCGCGATCGATCGAGGTGTCGGATGTGTGTATCATTTCACGTATACGTACACACTTACGTACGCGCCTGTGAAAGCACAAAGATAGATGGTCACCACGTAGCTTCTGATTGGTCTCGCACCGGCACGGCCGAACTCGGATCGGGTGGGATCCGTCCTGCCCTGCCTCGCTCGACCAGTTCAGCTGACCATCAACGTGCCCGGGTTATTCTCGCGAGCGGAATTCGTAAGCCTTTTAAAATTTGATACCCTGACTTTTCACCATCAACAGAGCTGGATAGTTTGCTTACACACGCTGCCCCCATCTTCCCGTCCACGCTACACGCCGCGCTCTATCCTTGCCGGCCGGCCCGACCCAGCATCCACCAGTCATCACCTCAACGGAATGAAAAATAAGCGTGGATGGGACGTGGCTACTTCGTTCATTAGCAACTTCAACTTTTATCAGAAGTATGTAAACGCATGTACTTCAACTAGATAGATAGGCAGTATATTGTTAGATGAACGCATCTCGATCATGTTAGTATATTCTCGCTCGCACAAAAAAAAGTAAGTTTTACTTACTTTCTCCTTTACAAATTATAGATCGCTTTGGCTTTAATTCTCTAGCTTCACAGTTTTTACTATGCGCATAATCTATCTCTACTTTTAAAACTAAAATAAACAAAAGTGTTTCTTTCTTGGGTCACGTCATTTTGTAAAAAAAACCTCACTTTTCCCTAAATTAACGCACGCGTCCATAAGAGAGAAAAACCATGCTCCATATATTTTTTAGAAACCCGTCTAACCTTTATATAAATCAACCCGCGATCATCTTTAGCGTTTTTTTAGCTTCAATGCACAAGCAGCATTGTCAGGCCGCATGTCTGCTCCAAGGTTGTCAGGCATGCATCCTTGTGTAGCATTATAGGCCTGTTTGGTTTGGTGCCAAAATTTTGACATGCCAAGATTTTGACATTCTAATTATTTGGTCACCATTTGGTTTGCTACCAAAATATTGGCACTCCCTCACATTAAACTTGCCAAAATGCTGGCAAGTTTTCTACCCAGATTTTGGTAAGCCAAGATTTTGGTAGGGAACCAGGCACGCTACTGCTTTGATACTGTTTGTGGTGGTTGCTAATGGCCCACTGCTTATGACGTACTACTGCTTTGAAGTTTATTTACGTTACGATTTTAATAAATATTAACTTGAATGTTCTAGCTACAACTTAATCTATCATTTGTTCTATAAAATTAAAATGACAGGTTTTTGTTGTATTGTCCAATAATGATAAATTACCCCACCATAAACTTGAAAACATGTAGACAATAATTCTATCTAAACAGTGCATTTGAGATGTATATCTAGAAAAGTCTAATAAACGATCTAGAATTTGAGATGAAAGAAGTCTATAAATGATTTCTGGATACGATTTGTTTTTTAGAGCCAGCCACGTCTTATTTTTGACCGGCCGAAACAAGAGCAATTTTAATACGTCTTGTAGCGTTATCAACAGTATAAATAAATTGACCGACGTGCGCAAAAAAAAAGCAGCAAGCAACAGATAAATCATTTTTAGTAGGGTCATGAACAATTAAGGTTTTCTATAAAGGTGAAATTGACTAGTGTATTATACTCCATTTAAGAGTCTCTCATGTCTATAAAACCCCACACACGTCAACCTCACATGATTTAGAATTGTTGTATAAGACTACTGTCTCTTGAACAAGATATATCTCTTCTTCCTCTCTTTCATATAGACAAAAAGCTTCCTCTCTTTTATGCATTGACAAAAAGCTAATGTGGCACATAGCTATAAGCTAGCTGAGTCATCGTTATTGAAGGAGGCCTTAGGCTAAAGAAGGCTTGCCCTGGGTCAAACGTTGGCTACTCACTGGCACACTGCGCCCACACCTAACAACAACTGCTTGTCCACTTCCACTTTTGAAGCACCGTCCTTTATAGCAAGTTAGCGACAAGATGTGGTAGCAATTTGATAGCGTTCAGTTTTCATGCAGACCGTTGAGATCGTGGAGAGGTGACGCTATGGGTTCCTATATATTATATGTGAAAGATTCTCAGAGGATTTAAGAGGGGTTCAGTCCCTTCATACTCGATCCCTAGCTGCTATCTTCAGGTAGCTCAGCTCGATCGGTGGTGTGCTGCTGCTGGACACGATTGTTGGTTGCATGCTCGTGCTGCCCATATGACACAGCACCCCCCATGCATGGAGGCATGGACAATAATCGCAGTCCCATGCCATGGCAATACATCGGTCTTGCCGGACAATCAGCTACTGTATATATAGTTTTTTTTTTGGAGAAGTACTATATATGTATAGTGTTCCATTCAAAGAAACCATCTAGCTAGCGCTCTCACCTCGTCAGCAATGGCGCCGTCAGCGGCCGACGCGCGGTAGAAGCGCTCGACGTCGTCCGTGCCGCCGCCGCCAGCCGGCTTGCCCCCGTGGCGCCCCTCCACCACCGGCAGGGACGGGATGAGCGCGGCGCACATGGCCCGGAGCGCCTCCATCTGCGGCGGGCGCAGCCCGTGCGTGTACCCCTCGCGCTTGCACCCCCGCAGCAGCGGGCTTCCCCTCCTGCTCCCCGTCGCCGCCGCTGACGCCTTCGTCTCCTGCCGCGCTGCCGCCATAGCTGGAGACCGGCGCGCGCGGTTGATGCCTGCCTAGCTAGCTTGATTCGCGGCTGCACGTACGGCACGGTGCGGCGTGTTGATCGGCGGATCGCTGCGCGGGTGATGCGTATATAGAGAGTGAGCTAGCTCCTGTGTGTTAATTTTGTTGCTGACCTGCGCGTCATCCTGCAAGTGGGTTGGAAACTATACCCACATCATCCCATTCTCATGAGAGAAATTACATGAATCCACTCCATCCCAAACCATCACCACCACACACCAATCCAACCCAAACATTTGAACTCATAATGTAATAACTATTAGCCAAACTATGGTTACAACCCAATAAGAACCCGTTTCTCAAAAAAAAATATAATATAGATCTAGCCACGCTGCTTTGCACAGAGGAGCTGCCAGGCGTACTGAGTCATCTCCAATAAATTTCGGTCAATTTCGATAAAATTTTATAGTGTGAACGCGAGGTTTTAATTTTAGGGTTCGACTCTTGATATAAGGCCCACGTGTAGATCTAGCCACACTGCTTTGCACAGAGTAGCTGCCAATCATACTGAGTCATCTTCAATAAATTTCGGTCAATTTCGATAAAATTTTATAGTGTGAACGCGAAATTTTAATTCTAGGGTCCAGCTCTACACAAAGAACCCATTTCAACCCAATCCAATCCAACCCAACCCATATTTAGAACCTACTCCACCCCACTTCATTAACTAATATAACCCATTTCAACCCACTCCAATACACTCCACATCAAAACTCAACCCATTAAACCTATTTGAACCCAAACCGTTTGCAGGTGACCTGCGCGGGCTGAGGGCGACGGGGGAGATCATATCGATCGAATCGTTGGGACGATGCGCCTCATTTAAGCCGCGGCAGGCAGCGACGGGGCTCGGGTGTTTCAGACTCTCTCGAACGTGTTTCAGGATAAGCACGGTGCTAATCGCGCGCCATTAATTAGCGCGCGCGGGATGCGCACATCGCGTACGCAATTAATTACTGTACTTACTATTGGAAGTAGTACGTGGTGCAGCTTTCTTCCTCTCAAGCTCAAGGACCCGGAGCGAGCCTAGCTGGTATCCTCTCTCTCTCTCTCTGCTCCGGTCTCCACGCACTTAGGTGTGAAGCCAGAACTCAACAGCGTGCAAGCTTCTGTTAGCTCGGTAACACTAATCGTTCTATGTTGGATGCATTATTGCTTTTGCTGCTCGTTACCACCACAATCTTCATGTGCTAGCTCCTTGTTGTGTGCTCATACAGAGGAGAGCTCCCTAGCGTTAAATATGGAGTACGCCGCCATCTCTCCATTTTAATACTCGCTGGAGCCTGGAGATATCGGGATGTGTCGTCAGATTGGACTGCACACTGACAACTGATTGGTCTCCCACTGCACCGAACTACGGGCCCGACCGCCGGCGTTGACGTCCAACTGTACGTGAAATGAACCAGTACAGCGCGAGGAGATGGCCGGTGCAGTGCACTCGGAGCTGGTGGGATACTGTAGGGATTCGGCGTGAGTTTACTGCAATGTCACCGACACCGTGCGGCGTCTGCTCACTGCTCAGCGATCCGACGAGGACGGGAGGCCGCTTCCGCGATGGGCCGCATCTCTGCGCATGATCCGGCCCTGGGCTGGCAAACGCGCGCCAGCGTAACCGGGCCAGCGGATTTGCCAACAACAGGAAGCCAGGCCGCCACGGCGGCTTCCGCTGAAGCCACACATTCGCCGGGGAGCCCAGGCGGCCCGCTGATGGCTTACGCTTCGCATCGCCGTTGCTGCAGGCTAAAATTCAGACGTGATGAAATGCTCGAGGTGGCACCTTGGTAGTGCATAGTCGATGGGAAGGATAATCAAACAAGGAGGTGCATTTAAGAAATCAGAGCCATGGCGTTGTTGTCGCTACAACTACAAATCACAGCCATGGACAGTACATTGTTCATACACGGTGGACGATCTTCACAAGGAAACAAAGGAAGAGTCGGCTGATGACTGACGCTACTGTATGTCTGTATCCTGAACCATCTGTGTACGTACAGTGCAGAACTATTCATCAAACCACCTGACACACACGCATTGACGCATTGCCCTGCACGTATCTCGCCTCGAGTATGTATACTTTAAGCTAAGCTACTGCTTCTTGCGCTGCGCCAGGGACTCGGCGATGCCCTTGGCGAGGCAGTACGCGGTGGACTGGATGGTGATCATGGGGTTCACGCCCACCGCCGTCGGCAGCAAGCTCCCGTCGCACACGTACAGCCCCTCGGCCTCCCAGCTCTGGCCATCGCCGTCGACGGCGCCCTCCCGGGGGCTCGCGCCCATCCGGCAGCTGCCCATCTGGTGCGCTGAGCAGTGGAGCGCCCACTTGTCCGGCCCAGGCCACATGGGGCCATTCGCCACGGTCACCTGGTCCAGGAACGCCTCCAGGTCCTCGTCCCGCACGCCGCCGTCGCACCGCAGCCGGAGCCCGTCGCTGCGGTGGGTGCCGACCTCCGCGGCGCCGGCCGCTACCAGGATTCGCAGCGCTCGGCGCAGGCCGTTCCGGAGCTCAGCCACGTCCTCCCGGCTCGGGGTGTAGCGCACGCGGCCCTCGCTGCCGACGCGCCCCTCGCCGCGGTCACGGACCAGCGCGAACACGTGCGCGGTGCGCGCGTACCGGCGCATGCGCTCCTTCATGTCGCGGCCCGACTCCCAGGGGATCAGCGACGCCATGCACCCCGGCCCCAGCGCCGGCGTCTCCACGATGGTGCGGGCGGTGACGTGGTGAATGGTGGTGATGATGCCGCCCTCGTAGCAGTTGCCGGTGAGTGGCGGCGGATCCTGCTTGTTCTCCGGGAAGTAGCCCCACGCCATGGACACCGGGTGGAGGTGGAGGTTGCGGCCGATGTGCCGGTTCGTGAGCCCGCTGTTCCGCAGCAGCGGCGGCGTCATGAGCGCCCCGCACGCCGCGATCGATACCTTGGCCTCGACGCGCAGCTCCTTGGTGACGCCATCGCCCATGCACCTCGCCACCAGGCCCACGCACCTCCTGGTCCTGGCCTCCTTGCCGGAGTCGTTGCTCTCGAGTATGAAACGCTCGGCCTTGCATCCCGTCAGTATGACCGCGCCGCGCGCGACGGCGTCGACCAGCCACGTCGTGTCGGTGCCGCGCTTGTCGCCGGTGGGGCAGCCGAGGTGGCAGCTGCCGCAGAAATGGCCCTCCGACGAGTTGCGCGCTACGGCGTCGGCGCGCAGCCCGAGGGCGTCGCAGCCGCGGCGCACCACCTTGTTCTGGAAACCCTCCTCCAGGCACCTGTCGGTCACCGCGAGCCGGGCGCACACCGCGTCCATGGCCTGCGCGTACCCCGGGCTCGCAAACACGGGGAGCCCGTGCTCGCGCGCCCACTCCTGCCTGACCTCCTCCGGCGTGCGGATGCTGGCCGACCAGTTGATCGCGGAGCCGCCGCCGACCGCCGTGCCCGTGAACATGACGGTCGTCACGTTGGACGTGCAGAAGACGCCTCCCTTCTCGTAGAGGCGCTCCATGGACGGGCCCTCGAGGGAGCTGTAGTCATCGGCGGTGAAGTAGTCTCCCTTCTCGACCACGACGACCTTGTGCCCCGCGGACGCGAGCACCGCCGCGGCCACGCCGCCGCCGCAGCCGGAGCCGACGATGACGACGTCGCATTGCACCGTGTGGTACGCGCTCGAGTCCGGCCTCACCACGAGGCCTTTGTCCCTGAGTGAGCTGAGCAGCGTGGTGTCGTTCAGCGCCTTGGTCTCGATGACGCCGTTGTCCAGAGCCCGCGGCGGCGGCGCTGCTTCCGTTTGATTTTCCCGTGGCGCTTCCATGTCTGGTACGCTGTATCCTATTGCTTTCCAGCATGGGTTCTCGGAGTTCTCGTTTACCTGCACGTTGTGTGGCAATAATCCAATGTCACATCTTTTGCAAACATACTTACGGAGTATGTTCTATTTATAGTGAGTACATAGAGACTAAAGTTACCAGAGCTAAAAAAATTATACAATCAACTAAAAATTGCATAAAAAATATATTGGATGAAAATCCGATGGCTGTTGCCTGCTGGCTTGCTCCGCGTCGCTGCCTTTCTCCTCCATCTCTAGCACTGCACCCACCGCCGAACTGATCACATCGTGCTTTGAGGGTGTTCGCTTGACTTATGCTGATGGTTTATGCTAATTCGTTGTAAGAGAAAAATATTGTTGGCTAATGGTTTATGCTGATTCGTTGTGAAAGAAAAATATTATTGGCTGATAAGCATAAGTCAAGCGAACGGGCCCAAAGGCAGCTGATACTGCTCGCCGGCGGTGGTCCTTCGTAGGGCTGGCAAACAAATTTGAAACTCGTGCCAACTCAGCTCGTTCATAAGCTCGCCTCAATTCGGCTTGGCTCGATCTCTCGAACGAATCGAGCCAAGCCTCGATTTCAACTCGTTTTCTTAATGATTCAGCTCGTGAACAGCTTGTGAACGGTTTGATTGGCTTAATAGGCTTGATAATTTTAAAAATCTAAACTTAGTTTTATTAATACAATTCTATTACTATTATTTTATTAAAATAAACTTGTCACTCAACTTATAAGCCAAATTTCATACTAATTAAGTCTATTTTGAGTAACAAAATATCTACACTATTCTAATTTATTGACTTACTTTATTTATTTTAGCTGTATAATCATCAACTATAATTTTAAATGTTATGAGCAGGCATAAAAAATCATATGCTGGTTAATATCACCTTTAATTTTAACAATAATGTTAAACGGTGCTCAGCTCGTGAGCCAAATGAACCGGTTCGAGCTTTCCAAACAAACTAAACCAAACTCTATTTTAAGCTCGCTCGTCTTAATGAGTCGAGCCGAGCTAACTCGTTATCAAACAAGTCATATCGAGTCAACCCTTAATGAGCCGAGCTGGCTCATCAAGCAACCCTAGTCCCTCACTGTCGAGACAAAATTCACCCTGGGGCATTCTCGGGGATCTTTTCCATCCGAGGCCCAAAACTCCTGTCATAAATCAAACTTGTAGTTTTTTTTTGCAAAATTAAACTGGTAGTTTAGAAGACACTTCCATATTGGTTACAACCATGTACCATAACCATAACCCTTGAAAGTTCATTATGTTAGTTGGTTATTTATCCAAATTTCTTAAGTCTTGCAATATTTTATAGGCTTAAGTTCAAATCTGTTATTGGAAATCACCTAGTATGATTAGAAAATATTGTAAGCTAGACAAATTATATGTATACATGTGTTATATCTTTATTTGCAAGCACTAAAATATCTAGAGCAATTGCAATAATTGAGATTATCAGACATCAATGTAAAAAATAAAACTTTGAGCCTGATTAGGCACCAAAGAACCTATGATACATGCCATTTTTCGCCATCGATAACCTCGAGCTCACATGTTTTTTTAGTTGTACAACTACAGGTGCACTGCTATCAAACAGTTGCCTTGTTTAGATGCAAAATAGGGGGTGTGGATTTGGGGGTTTGGGGTCACTTCGTAATCATTGCGCTGTAGCATTTCGTTTGTATGTGTAAAAAATTATCTAAAAATTGATTAATTAGGTTCAAAATGTTCGTCTCGCAGAGTACAATAAAATTGTGCAGTTAGTTTTTGATTTCATCTACATCTAGTACTCCATGCATGGACCGACATTTTGATGTGATGAGAATCTTCTTTTTGCATAGTGAACTTTGGGGTTGATTTTTGGGAACTAAACAAGGGCTATATGGGTTTGTTTATCATCCTTCTACGCTTTCATGTTTATATGAGTGATTTGTCATCAGATGGCTGATCGATATTGTAGAAGGAGATTTCATTGCTTTTCAAATAATCAAAGATGTGGAGTAGCTGTTGATGATATAATATTTATATTAGATATGAATAAACTACTAAATGATGTGATTTAATATATTACAAGTGATTGGTTTGGCAAACATTGCGCAGATGTTCCATACAATAGCTATATCTAAAAATACGCTCAATGTAGCAACCACAAAGCTCACCGTAAATGATGGTAATTTGTTTGGCAAACCATTGTGCAGAGAGGTTCTATACAATAGCTAAATACGCTCAATGTAGCAACCACAAAGTCACTGTAAACATGCATCCACCCATCTTAAAACTTGAAAATGTGAAAAAGAAAATTAATGCACGGTGAACACTCTTCGGGTGCGCACGGCGGCGTTTGGTTGGTTGGGTGAAATTTTTTTCTCGAATCTTGTGTGTATGGAGTACTAAATGAAGTATATTTACAAAACATTTTTACAGATGAGTGCAACTTTACGTGACGAATCTAATGAGCCTAATTAATCCATGATTTGCTATAGTAATGCTACAGTATACATCCTCTAATCATACGGTCAAAGATAATTAGCACATAGTTGTGGAGGTAGTTCTGTAAGTTGACTTTATTTAATACGTCCAATTAGCGGTCAGAAATGTGTGTAATTAGCATAGGCGGAGCTCCCCATACAGCATGGTGGGGCCCCAGCTACAATCGGTGCGTCGCAGGAGGCTGGATCGACGAGCTGGACGGATGTTGGCGTTTCTTGAGCCACAAGCCTGGTCCTATCGATGGCCCATTTATTTTCTTGGCCCAGTACAAATCTTAGGCCTTGTTTAGATCTTGAATTGGGCCTCCAAATTCGGGATACATACAATAATTCAGCACGGTTTCTGCATTCAGGCGGGGCCAAACTTTGGGCCCAATTCGGGAGTTTGCATGCCCAATTCGGGAGCGGATCGGATAAGGATAGACCGCTGCGCGTCGGTCACCCTAGCCTCATTCTCCGTTGTCTCGCGGCCTCCCTCTCCCTCCCCCCCCCCCGCCGCTCCTCTCGCCGCCGCCGCTCCAAAAGATGCAGCAGATCCCATCCGTACGCCGGCAGCCTCGCTCTCCCTAGCGCCAGATCCATGGCCTCCGCAACCGGATCCACCTCCGCGCACCTCATCGCCGGTGATGGACGGCTTCAACGGGCAAGGCTCCGGCTCGGACTTCAATGCCGGGAACGTGTCTGACTTCGACGAGGGCCGCGGCACAAGGAACTTGTTCTCCCTTGCGCCGCCGGGAGGAGGAGCCGGTGCATACTCCCCGTACGCGGGCGCACCGCTGGCATCCGGATCCGGTGCATACAACCCCTTCTCCGTGGCGCGCACGGCATCTGGAGCCGGCTTGTACAACCCCTACGCCGCTGCGCCGTTGCCTTCTAGATCCGATGGGTTCAACCCCTACAATGCCGCGGCACCGCCAGTCGGATCCGGTGCGTTCAACCCCTTCACCTCCGCGCCGCCGGGATTCGGAGCCACTTCCTACATCCCCTACTCGTCTGTGCCGCATCTCTATCTGTCATCGACCCCAGGCCACTTAGGGATGGCTAGCCTCAACCTCAATACAAGCGTCGGTTTCCCGGACATCAACGAGTACGAAGGCATCCTTCGTTTCGGCAACCAAGATGGAGGAGGCACCAGCAGCCGTGGTGTGCAACCGTCTCCCTTGCCTCGTCAGCGCCGAAGGCCAACCAGAGCGCGCGTTGGGCGTCGTGGTGCCGCGGGTCAAGCACAGGCCGGCGCCAGCAACCTCCATCCGGCTCCGGTACATTTCCGTTCATGCATTGCTTCTTCTTGTCTTTGTGTAAACAACATCGCATCACTTTTCTACATGTCCATGCATTGCTTGTTGTTTACCACCTGTACACTAGGTGAGGTCCAGGGCCAACTGGATCAAAGAGGACACTAAGATGTTCTGTGAGCTTTACTGCCACCAAATGGATGTGGGTAAATGCAGAAATGGCAACATGAACAAGTTCGGCTGGGATGATGTAGCGAAAAAGTTTGAACATGCTACTGGTAAGTTTCATGACAATGAGCAGTTCGGCTCAAGGTACAGAGAGTTGAAAAGGCTTTGGTTATTCATCGAGAAGCTTCGTCACAAGGAAACAGGCCTAGGACGCAGAGAGGGATGGCTCTGTGGTTGCTGATGACACTTGGTGGGAGGATAAGCTCGGGGCTAACAAGGTTCATCACCTTACAACACTTGTTTATGTACACATTTTGTACTCTATTTGTTCATAACAGCATGTCGGTTGTTGTTTTGTACTGCACGGGAAGCAAGAGTGGTTGGACCTGAAGCTTGGATGGCCTCCATACATTGATGAAATGGACCGCATGTTTTCTGGAGTTGCTGTGACAGGAGATACAACTTTTGTTCCTGGGGCAAGCCGCCAGCTGACATTCAGTAGCAGCGCCGATGAAGAAGATGTAGCAGATGACAGTGGGATCCCTCAAAGCCGTGCTACCCCACTGATTGACTTGTCCCCTGATAGCCGTGGTACCCCTGTGAGCAGTGGTAGCAAGAGGACTGTGGGTAGCACCCGCAGCACTGCATCAAGTCCCGGCAAGAAGCCCAAAGGAGCAGCTATCCGGTCCATGAACACCAACATGACCAGGTTCAACTCCAGTTACGATCATAGGACCGAAGTGATTCAAAGCATTTGGTTCAAGAAGAACATGTCTGAAGATCAGAGAATGATCATGCAGCAGCAGCAACAACAAGAAAAAAGGAAAGAAGAACAGGCACTTGTTGTGCAGTCAACAAAAGAGCTGGGGGTGCACCAGATGGCAGCCGACCTGTGGAAGGGTGTCATCAATATCTGTAAAGATGAGGATGCTAGGACTATCTTCCTATTGACTCCGAGTGAACGAAGGGTTGGAATGATTGAGGACTATGCCGCTATGGCAAGAAACTAGACCCTACCATCCATGCTTTTCATGTAGTTGTGTAGTAGTTGCCCTCATGCCTATGTGGGGGAAGTTGTGTATGATTTGTCGTGTCTCCTGTCTGACTCTATTGTTTTATGGTGGATTATGTCCGGCTATGTTTCAACTATGTGTTTTATGTTGGAGTATTTGATGTTGTGGTGCTCATTATTTGTTATACTGTTTGCTCAGGGAGGTAATGGGAAGTATGTCATTGGGAAGCATCATTTAACTTGCTGACTCTATGCTCTGTTTCAATGGCCAAGACATTACTGCTCCAGTTCAGCATGAAGACAATGAGGAGGATGAGTGGTGGGACGAATTTGTCAGCACGGTGCTTGAAGACGATGATGAAGCACCATTTATCTTTGGTACGTATGAATATGCTTCACATGTGGACAAGTTTTGCAGTAGAAGGCCATATAGGACGGCTCTGTTGACTGGTCTCGAATGGGTACAAAACAAGCTTGCCGATGAAACGGCCTGCTACAATATGTTTAGGATGACCCCCCTCTGATTCATAGCCTGCATGAACTGTTGACAACACATTATGGCCTAAAATCCTCACCCAAGTCCACCTCTACTGAGGCTCTAGCCATGTTCCTTTGGATATGTGGGCCACCATAATCTGTTAGGCAAGAAGAGGACAGGTTTGAGAGATCCCTAGGCACAATGCATAATCTTTTTCACAAAGTCCTCAAATGTCTGGTACACCTAGCTGGAGACATCATTAAACCTAGGGACCCAAATTTTACAGTAATGCATCCAAGTCTACAAAATAGTCGGTTCTACCCTGAGTTCAAGGATTGCATAGGGACAATTGATGGCACTCACATTCCTGTGGTCGTGCCAGAGGCTAAGTTTATGCAGCACATGTGCCAGAAGGGCAACACAACGCAGAATGTCATGGCATGTTGTGACTTCGATATGTGTTTTACTTTTGTCCTTGCTGGGTGGCCTGGGTCGGTGCATGACATGACAGTGTTTGACGATGCAATGTCAAGACACAAAGACTCTTTCCCAAAGCCACCTAGAGGTACAGACTTGCAGCTCTGGCTTACTGTTTTCTAATTTCGGCATTGTAAACTTACATGTACTGCATGCTGTAGGGAAGTTCTACCTGGTGGACTCGGGGTACGCAAACCGGCCGGGCTTTCTCACTCCTTACCGGCAGACAATGTATCACATCCAAGACTTTCAAAACGCCGTCGAACCACCACAAGGTATGAAGGAGACGTTTAACTATGCACATTCCTCTCTTAGAAATGTGATAGAAAGGGCATTTGGAGTATTGAAAATGAAGTGGCACATATTATTGGAAATCCCATCCTATCCAGTTAAAACACAGACACATATAATCTGTGCATGCATGGCGTTGCACAACTTCATCAGGAGGCATGGTGAATTTGACCATGACTTTGGTATAGTTGACAGCAATATCAACTACGTCCCCCCTAGAAGCTTCTTTGGATTAGCCGGAACCAGAGTCAGCACTAGAAAATGAGGACATGACAAGCATGAATGCATTCCGAGATCGTCTGGCTCAACACATGTACACTAGGTACAATTCTTGACTGAGGCAATGTAATTATTTGTGTATTGCTGAGGAAGCGTATAAACTTTCTTGCGATATGAGGCTCTGTATCAATTTTTCGATGTACTTTAATAATTGTCGCTGGACTTGACAATAATTGTCGTTGTAAGCTGTAGAGATTTGGCTCTGCAAGATTTAGACATTATTTGTTTGTGTCAGCTGTAGAGACATGAGATTACAAATGTTTATTGATTGAGTAAATGTAATTGTCGCTACCTGTGAGATTTTTTGGGGTTCACACATTCAACAGATTTTTGATTCGAAGGATCAAGATGGAGATTGGTAAGAGACTGGCATTCATATGTTCTGTAAGTTGCTTTTTCTGCTCCTTGAGGTTCTCTTCATGCTACTGGATGTTGCACATAAGTTGGATTACAATTTAATGCGCTGCTTACATACAGGACTTGCAGCTGCTGCTCAATATGGAAACCAATATAGGTAGGTTCAAGGAATGGCCAAATGAGGCACAAACAGCTACTACTATAAAAGGTATGGTCTTCGACCACTACCATCCATGTATTTTGTGTGCAGCGTTCTATGAACATTGTCCTACCAGTACTGCCGCTACAATGTTGTTTCATTTTCTTGACATATATTGAAATTATTCAGGACACTGCCTTGTAGGTTGTATGAACTTTGTTTATTTCCTGTGCTGTAGTGGCCCTTGTTCGCTTGGTTGCCAGGACAGGGAGGTCTAGTATTTCCTGTGCTGTTGTGGCCCTTGTTGTTGGCCCTTGTTCGCTTGGTTACCAGATGAGAGGGCAAGAACAGGAGTCCCATTTCCCCTCTGACCTTGCTTGTACAATTTCTTGTAATTTCTGGTTGTGGTTCATATTTGTATGTGGTAGATGCCATCTGGATGCTAATCTGTTGAGTTCATGCCGTGTGGGAGGAAATCTTGCATGCCACATGCTGATTTGCATGGATAAATTGGGCTATTTATGATGGTGATCAGGGATTGCAAAGTTGGGTGTGCTATGCAGATTTTGGACTGCTACAGTGACAGAATTTGCTCATGTACAGTGGTAAACAGTGTATTGCAGAGTTTGGGAGCCCAAATTCTGGATCTAAACAAGGGCTTAAGTCTGTAGGATATCCCAAGGCCTGAACTGACACGCATGCCCCTGCTCGCTTCTACTTCTTTCGGCTTAAAACAAACCAAAATAAGTAGAAATCTTGTTCACTTCTACTTCTTTCAACTTAAAGCAAGCCAAAATAAGTAGAAACGAGCAGGCCAAATAATCTCGTCATTCAAACTCAAGGTAAAGTTGACTTCAATTTAAATAGAAAACATTATGAGTATAAAGAGATGCTCATATAGAATGTTTATAAATGAATTTCATACGCGCATGCATCAAATGTTTATAACAGTGACTATCTTTCCATCTCTTATTTAGCGGTAAAATTCTTTTATTTTAGATAGAAGAAATATACTTTTTATTGGGATGTATCGTGCTAAACCTTTGTATATATCATTTACTAGCATTTTTATTTATTTTTATCGTATAAGTCCGCCCCACCTAAAATTTTTGGCGAACTCCGCCACTGACTATGAGTGAAAGAGTTAACACTAGAGGTTTTATTATGCAAATATAGATTGGACCAAATAGAGTCAGTAGCTTTAGGGTGTACTTGATGGTTGATGCTACGTTGTAACGTAGACGAGAGTTCATAAAGACATAGAGTATAATGAGTTCTTGTTTATGATATAGTTTATAGCAGAAAAAAAAGCAACAAATACAAGCAATACTACTACTACTACGAAATAATACTAGTATAATAATAAATTAGCATATAGATTAGGTAACTGTGTCATAAAACTGTAGACATAGACACTAGTCCCAACTTAAAAACTATCATCTTATTTCCATACCTGCCATGTCACGTAAACACTACTCATAGAAACTATACTTCAAATACATGGTTTCTTCAAAATAAAGTCTTATCCAATTATCTTTTTTCTCTCTCATTTCCTCACCTATCATCTTTTATTTGGTCTTGATTCTTGAAAAGAGGTGGTGTCATGTATGAGACATGGTGTCTTCAACTTTTTGTCTCTCTCTTCATTATTTTTTTGCCACATCAGCTTGTTGCTCTACATGGCACCATATTTAATTTCATGGACACTACCTGAGGTGAGGGTTCGGGATGGCCTCGGCTTCTGAAAAAAAAATTGTTGGGCTTCCGAGCTAAACATAAACATTTGTCCTTGCATCCCAGAAATACACATGCTCTCTCCATATAGAATTTCGATGTTGTTTTAGACAAGATTTTAGCTAAACATTAAAAATATAAATCACGAATAACTTTAAAATCGTTGGGTTTGAAAATGTGAAAACCATATGAATAGATTTGTTTTAAAAATATTTTTATAAATATATATATTATTTTAATATATTTTAAAAAATAAGAAGTTATAGACCGTGTGGTCGTCTAAAATGACATTTAAATCATATACACGCAATCAAGTACGTGGGAGCTGGTGAGCCCGATCCGCAACAACGAATCAGACGCCAATTTAGCTTTCCAGTCTCCAACCCTAAGCTGTAGGACAGCAGCATAGACTTTGGCCACTCGAGAAGTCAGAAAAGGTCCCTCTCACCGAGCTGGCCTCTATTTAATACCCAAAACATAAAATCCATATGCGTATTAAGCCTCACCCGCAAAAAAACATATGCGTATTTATCCCAAAATTAAGCACGTCAATTTAACATCAACTTTCCCTTGTCTCTTACGGTGGGCCCAATTTTCTAATCCGAACCCCGAACCCGAACTACCCAGACCCAAATTACCCGTACACCACCTCGGGTTAGTAGTTAGGAAACCCGAAATTAGATCGGGAATTTCGGGTTCTTATCCCCGGTACTCGAATTACGTACCTGAAATCCACTAGAATCCCCAAAGACCCATGCTATCTAGGTCCAACTTAAAACCCTTAATCCACGGTGAGTCCCGAGTCTCTCAACCCCCACCAGATGTCGCCCATCCAGATCCCAACTCCTGAGTCCCGAGCCCTACCTGATGTCGCGACTAGGCTACAACGCAGCGCCGCGCCGCGCCGCTTCCCGCTCGCTGCGCTTGCGGTCCTGCGTTGCCTTCCTGCCCAGCTCCCGTCATTTGGTGCCCCATTCCCCATCCGCCCGTCTCCAACTGATCGATCCCCGACTCCCCGTCGTTGCTCGTGCTCGGCTGCTCGCGCCCCTGTCAAGATCCAGTCCGCCACCTGCCGCCCATCGCCGACGCCTTCCACGCCCAGGCGAAGTCTGGACAACCAGCAGTGGAGGGACGAGGCGGACAAGGAGGACGCCGGCGATTGAAGGACCGCAACAACCACAGAGGAATCTTGCAATTAGATCGGGTGTGTTCGGGATTATCCGAACCCAAATTATCGGATACCCGAAAGTTCGGGCATTTCTTTAGTTCGGGAGGAGTTCGGGTGTTGGTTCTGATTACCTGAAATTTTAATTACCCGACCCGAAAATCCCGAATCACCCGAACGCCCAAAGTGACCTGTTGTTTTGGTGCATTTATGAGGTACTCCAAAATATCGCCAAAATTAAGAGAATGGTTTTTATAAAGTTTTTTTTTCTCCTGCTGGATATCGTGCTTCTTAGCTGTTGACTCTTCGGAAGCTTTATGGTTCACACCAGGGTTGGTGCTTGGCAAAAAGAAAAGGATCAAGCTCTTTCGCATAAAAGAAAAAAGAAGATCCTATCGGGGGCCCATATATATGCTTAACATACCATTGTGTAGAATGCGTAGTGCGAGAGGATTTTGATGACCACGAAGGTGATCTTGAGGGGGAACAACCACCGTGTATTGTTCCACTGCATCAATGCTTTCTCTCGCCGCTCCATCGGCATGTCAGCAAACTTGCGGACGTAGGGGAACTTGCCCGAGATGCAGAGCCAACCACATAGAGCCAACGTGCCGACTCTTGTGCTCAGAATCCAGAGCACAACGTTCACCAGCACCACCGCTTCCCATACGCATCGAGTCACCAGCTCGGCGACCTTTTTACAAGGAGGAAATTCTCGTAAGTACTGTAGTAAAACAGATTGCATCAACATCTAAAGATGTACTACTATATAATCGATGTTATTACAATAGCTGCACTCGCACTAAACATAGTACCGTACGTGTCAAAACTCTCTCCGATCCAAATTGCTACTCCCTCCGTTTCAAATGACAGATCGTTTTACTTTTTTACCACAGGTTTGACCGCTCGTTTTATTTAAAATTTTATGCAAATTATCATATTTTTTTGTGGTGGCTTGCTTTATTATAAACATTCTTTAAAAATAACTTAAATTTAACTATATTTATACAAATCTTTTGAATAAGACGAGTAGTCAAACTTAAAAAAAAATCAAACGACCTATAATTTAAAACGGATGAATGTTTGACTATTTATTTTATTCAAAAAAATTCTAACGAAAGAAATAACATAATTTTGCATCCTAGTCGCCGGATCCACCATCGACAGTCCCAAACACCAAGTCGTTTCCGTTTCGCCGTGTCTCAATCTCAACCCTTCCGAACCGGGATCTCCTCCGAACCGACGGTGTCTGTCTGTGCACACGGGACAGGTCATTTCTGCTACCTCAATGACGAATGACCATCCATCCGATCCCAGCGTCCACCGTCTTTATCGAGCTGTGCATCAAATCCTATCAAGAGCTTCTCTAAGACCGACTACAAATTAAGGAAATTCAGACCCTAAATTAACTCATGAAAATAACCCTGGTGCATATGATTCGAAGGGATCACGATTCATTGATTCATGAACGAGATCGAGAGTCACCAGAAAAATAAGCCCCGGTGCATATGTGCAGGGGTCGCGAGTGGCGACAAAAAAACGGGACCATGTGGTCTCAGCAGGTCTTAACTCTTTCAGGATATATACTCCGTACAATAATTTGAGAATAACTAACAGAAGAAAGGACGATAACCCACGTACATATCGGCTCCAACGATCATGCTCAGCTCGCTCACCTCGTTGGGGATGGCACCGTCGGCGGCGGAGGCGAGGTAGAATCGCTCGAGGTCCTTGTTGCAGCCGCGGTCGGCGTCGCCGTGGCGCCCCTCAACCACCGGCACCGGCAGCGACGGGATGAGCGCGCCACAGATGGCCCGGAGCGCCTCCATCTGCGCCGGGCGCAGCCCGTGCGTGTACCTCACGCGCTTGCGCCCCCGCAGCAGCGGGTGCCCCCTCCTCCGGCGCCATGTCGCCTCCTCCTGCGCCGCCATTACCGGCTTCCGTGCGCAGATAAATAATGCTTGTAGTAGCTTTTGCCTTCTTCTTTCTTTGCTCTGTGTGAGTGTGTCACTGTGTGATCCGACGACCTATATGCGTGAATGTGAGTTGATGCGTGTGCGTACGTATATATAGAGAGAAGAGCTATCCGTCTGCTGCAGTCGTTTAATTCTCACAGTGGCGAGGCAGATGCAGATTTGATAGTGATGGAGTTGTTGGGGAGGCAATATCAGAGTTACTACGGCTTAATGCATGCCTCCATCGCCAAATTAAGCCATGACGACGACTAATCATGCCATGCTGACTTGGTGGGAGTTGTACTTAGCTTGTACCATAAGCGATGGTATTACAAGTACTAATTCTTTTCTTGCAAATGTTTATGGGACCCTTGTAAGAAATTTTTGGCATAAACACATGTGTTTTCTCATTATAATACCCCCTCATAATATAAATGTAAATTGTTTAGCAGGTACATTGCTACGTGTCAGCGGTCTCATAGGTCGTCTCATGCAGTGTCATGTAGGATTTTCGCTGATGTGGAGGAGAGAGAGCGAAGTGAGACAAAGAGGTCGTTGCTTCACGAAACAACTGCCTCATGAGCTAAATTTTAGGACTATGAGACAACTCCACCACCATTGTATGGGTTTTATTGCCATGCAACCAATAGTATTTCTTTATTTTCCATAAATTAAGGAATATTGTATTACTACAAGACAGCCAACAACCCAACCCATTGTATAGGTTGTGTGATAAGTCGTCTCAATATTACGTGTCACTGCATGAGACCGCCTATTAGACGACACCAATGTACCTGCCCTTATCCTTTTAAGTTTTAACCTCTTCCGTAAATGTGGAACGCTAGATGGCCAACGTCGTTGGGGTATAACTAGAGCAGGTACATTGTTACACGTCAGCGGTCTCATAGTTCGTCTCATGCAGTGTCACGTAGGATTTTTTGCTGATATGGAGAAGAGTGAGTGAGGTGAGAGAAAGAGGTCGTTGCTTCACGAAACAACCGCCTCACGAGCTAAATTTTAGGACCATGAGACAACTCATCCACCATTGTATGAGTTTTATTGCCATGCAACCAATAATATTTCTTTATTTTTCCATAAATTAAGGGATATTGTATTACAACGAGACAGTCAAAACAACAACACATTGTATAGGCTGTCTGATAAGTCGTTTCTAGATTACGTGTCACTGCATGAGATCGCCTATTAGACGACACCAATATAACTGACCACAGGATACGGGAAGTCCTCCACTCAACGAGTGATGGTATGCTGTCGAGTAGTACACATGTGCATTCAGTGAAATAGTGTATATATACAATTCTGTTACGTAAAGCCTTATATGCATCGTCCAACTATCTTTTTAGTGCATTTAGTAAACAGGAATGAGTAAGCATCCATGTGCGTGGTGGTTTGAGTGTACACGTGTAGCGTGAGCTGAGCGTATTCCTTCAGCCTACTCTTAAAAATAACTTTTTAAGTCATCCGATCTAAAACCTCGATCACGTACATTTTTTCTCTTTTCTTTCTACCGTGGCCTTGTTTAATAAATCACACTAAAGGTCACTAGATCATTTGGTTTACTTTCTTAATCTAATAATTATGCTCGATTCTAAAATACTTTCTTTAGTCACAAATATAAGTCCATCGGTCCGCCAATCGCTCTCTAATATAATACTTTGCCTAGTAATATTATAAAGTGAGAATTGATTTAGATGAAGAAAAATAACACTACCTTTGCATAATATAACCATGGTGTCACTCCTAAAGCCGTTGCCAAGCCCTCTTCTTCCTTCGCCGTAGCACACTTTCCAATTAATCCCATCGTCTTCTCACATCAATGAGTGTTGAACTTCTGTCCACTTGGGTAGAGTCCTCGATTCGACATGTGTGTTCTATTTTTTTAATTAGAAATTAACCGGCACTATTCTTTCGGTAGTAGGCGACGCAACGCAGCGAGGCATCTATAGTGACTTCGTGAATCTCAGGCGTTGTTTGGTAGGGCTGTAACAACCCTAAAATTCCCTATAGGATTTGTGAGTGCAAAATTGTGAATTTAAAAAAAAAATGGTGAATTGTTGTGCAAGCAAACCCATGTTTAAAATTACTTCTAAATGCTTCCCAAATTCTTAAGCAATTTAAATTTGAAATTTAAAATCAATTTGAAGTGCTAAGGATGAAATAGTGTGATTTGGATTTATTTGGGTTAAATTGGATTTTTGGTTGGTTTGAATTCAAATTCTAGATTTGAATTCAAACTCTAACAATTTAAACTAATTCAAATCTCTTCTAACCTGTTCGTGGGCCAATTTCCCGAAGCCAAAGTCCATCTAACCCCCTCTAATTTCTTTCCCCGAGCCAGCCAACCAACCGGCCCGCTCGGCCATTCGGCCCAGCAGCGGCCCATCCTTTTTCCCCCACCGCGTCGCCGCCGCGTCGCCTTTCTCTCTCTGTCGAGCGGACCCCACCTGGCAGCCTTCTCCCTCCTCGCGTCATCGTCTTCCCCACGCCGCTCTCTCTCCCCCGCGGCCGCGCGCGCCCGTGACCTCCAACCACCCGAGCTGTGCGGCCCGTCTCGATTGCGCCGCGTGTCCGCAGCCGCCTGGCCATCTCAATCTCGCCGTCCGTGCCCCAAGAACCCTAGCCGACGCCCTATAAAATCCCCCGCCGCGGCTCTCTTCCCTTCCAGCGCCGCCGCAGCCCCATTGGGGTTTCCCAGCCAGCCAATCGAGAGGGTGAGGAGAGTGGGAGGTGCGGGAGAGTTCAAGGAGGGCCCTGGAGGAGAGGAGGCGGGTCGAGGAGGAGCCCAGCGCCGTCCACCGCGTCACCGCCGCCAGAGCCGACGCCGCCGCCCACGGAGTCGCCGACGAGGAGCCGGACCTGGGACGGGAGGAGGAGCACGAGCACCGGAGGAGCACCGCGAGCACTTCCCCGAGCTGCAGCGTACCTCGACGTGCCCCTAGGTGAGCCAACCGCGGAGCCCCCTTCTTCTCCCCTGTCTCCGGCGAATTCCGCCGCCGCCGCCGTTGCTAGCCCCCTGGGACCCGGTCTTCGTGTCGTGGCCATCGACCTTGTGCAGGATCCCTTCGTGCCGCTGTCGCACCCGCAGCCGCCGTCACCTTTAGCCCGCAGCCGAGGCTGCCGCGGCCGAGCCCCGCTCGCCGCACGCGAACGCCGAGGCCATGCGCGGCCGTGGCCGACCACGAGCTCGCGCATGCGCACCTAGATGCGTCCCAGCAGCCGCTGGAGCCGCACGCACGCGCGCTTAACCCAATCCGCGCGCTGTTGAACCAAAAACCCGAGCCGCCGTCGTTGCTCGCCGGCGCCATGGCCGAGCCGCCGCAGTCCACGTCGGGAGGGCCAAACCGCACCCAATCACCCGCCTTTTTCGCCCCGTTCGTGTTCGCTGAGCCCAAACCAAGCCTACCCGACCGCCCTAGACCCGAGCCGAGCCATTTCCGGCAAGAATCGCCGCTGACCGTCGCCGCCAGCGTGCTCCAGAGCGCGCCACGCGCGCGTCGCGTCACGCCGTGGCGAAGCCACACCGAAGACCACACCAAGCCGGCCACACGTGCACCGCAGACGATCCCGATTCGGCCGCAGAATGATCCCGTGCACCCGGCTCATGTGGACCCCTCTCACGGTTCACGGTGGACATGGTCCACCAGAGCAGCACCAGCAGCCACCCCTTCGTGGGCCTAAAGTTCGCGTTTAAGTCTGGTTTGCACCCTTGAACTCTTCCGGCCCATTCACCTTTCGGCCCAATTCCAGCCCAGCCAGCGTTTAATCTTTTTCTTTTTCTTTTAACCGCGCTGACGTATGGGGCCCACTTGTCATACTCTTCGAGTCACTGACACATGGGGCCCACTGACCAGAGCTGACCATTGACCGCTGACCGTTGATCCGTTGACCGTTGACCAGTCAACGCTGACGTCAGCAGGGCCCACTGCTGACGTCATCCTAGGCGGACCCCACCGCTAACGTCAGCATGACGTCATGCTGACGTCAGCAGGCTAATTAATTATCTGTTTTTCTTTTTCAGAAATTATTTAATATTTTCAGAAAATGATTTAAACTTCAAAAATTAATAATAAATCAACCGTAGCTCAGAAAAATATGAAACCAATTTCTATATTTTTCTAAAATCATGACCTACACGTTAGTGTAGAGTTTGGTGTTATTTGGATCTTCTCTTTTCGCTGTTTTGGAGTTTCTTTGCTAGTAGTCGCGTCTTATTTTATTTTCCGCGACCCTAGGAGCTCCGGAGAGTCAGGAGGAGCCGGACCACTGCGACAACTGCTTTGACGAGGACGAAGACCTTTGCCCAGGTTCACGCCCGACCATTCTCTGAAATACCTATTAGACATGCAAACTAGTATGCTAGCGCTTTACTTTACTCGCACGATAAACCTGCACTGCCTTTGTTATTATCCTGTTACCTTGCTACCTACTACTCACTTTATAAATATGCTATGCTACGCATGTGTTGGGATGGTTGTGATTTGATCCTCTTGGCGTGAGTTGTGGGTGGTTTGGGAGGAGTAGTGCAGCTAGGCGGTGTAAGCGAGTAATTACAACTCAATCGTTTGATCGAGGTGCTTGGGGACTGCACTCGGGCAGTCCTTACGGGTACCTGTTGCGGGTACATGGTTCTTGGATATTGGTACTCGGTGAGTACTTGAGGAGTTTGGGCGGCAATACCTGTTATGGGTGCCGATTGCGGACCGTTGCGGCGGATCGCTTGTGACGCAGATACTCGCTTTACCGATAATTAAGGACCGAGTCGTGCCCCCACTTTGGACTTGGGAAATACCGTGCTCACCATCTACCCAGTATGGGGAGGGTTCCAGCAAGCTTACTCTAGTGCGACGCCGAGACTGTAGGAGAATCGAGCTTGATATGTGTAGGGGGGATTCGTTGCGGCGTAATCTCCCTGATTTACCACGGCCCCCGACTGGCCCCGGTGGGAAGGTTTCACGACCCTGGGGCAGATGTTAGATCGGATGTTTCCCGAGCCCAGGGAGACAGGATTGGCGCCGTTACTGTTTAGGGTCTTTGTTGTGGGCTGTGTCTCAGGTTGGTTGCGGACTAGCCTTGCAGCCCGGATGGATTCCTGGAGTGCCACCTCTGCAGAGTGTAAACTATACGTATAGCCGTGTCCACGGTTACGGACGACCCATTTCTGAGAAGCCCCGACTAGCATGAGAATCTACTTTCTTACCTCATCCTTGATTTGGGTTATGAGAAATTGATCCAGCTGAGGCTGTTGAGACAAGGTGGGGAGGGAGCTCACCGAGTCGACTAGTGAGTGAAAGGTGTTGGTGGATGATGTTTTGCAGGAACCTGCTGTGGCAGGATGAGCCCGATGGGAAAATGTGAGGCTGACGGGTGGTTTTGGGAGTGGATGTATGTGTGTGTGAGAAGGAGTTGGTGATGAGATGAATTTGGGTTATTGCTGCTGCTTGCATAAGAAAACCCTGGCTCAAACCTTGATTATTTCTATACCTTAGAATATGTCACTTTAAAGCTTGCATCATATTATGGTTGGTGACGTGGACCTGTCCCATTTCCTTGGGGGCAGACCTTGGGTTCTCAGGTGAAGACCCCGACCACGAGTTCAACCAGGACGGGTGGTACGATTGAAGGGAGCGCGCTACGCTCAAGGATGCCTGTGGAGGAGTGGACCCTGATGTTCTAGCTACCGCTGCGCAGATGTTTCTTATTGTCGATTTAGCCCAGAGGGCTTGTACCAGACGCTATGTTTTTATATAAGTCATGTAATGAATCTTTTATCGTTGTATGGATGTGATATTCGACTGAGATGAGTTCTGTACGAGATAGCTGCTATTCCTGGGACTATCTCAAGGGTACAGGGAGTCGGGTTCTCGTCGGTGAGAATCCGGTTCGTCACAGTTGGTATCAGAGCCATACTTGACCGTTGCGTGTAACCCCTAGAACGGAAACTTAGGACAGAAGCTCTAACTGAGTCCTCTATTTTATATGAAACCCCTTGGACTATTTGAAAACTATATATAAGTACAGCTCAACTATTTACAAAATTTTTACCCTTACCTTACCTTACTAACTTGCTAACTTACTAACGACCCACTAACTGTTTGGCAGATGGAAGGAGGAGGATCAGCAGATGAACGATGGGAGGTCAGGACCACAGGAGCAGACTGTGGAGGTTTGGCAGTGCTACTGATGGAAGTGTTACGTACAGTGGGGATAGACGTGGACAACGTCTTCTACGAGGGCTGGACCTACGGCCCTGGTGAGGGAGTACACACCCGGTTGCAGATGGTAGTACCCAATATCCCTGGACGACCAAGGTCACTGATGCTACGAGCAGCTACCAGCGAGAGCACCTTCAGTCGGGCAGTGCAGACTATAGCTATGAGGATACTCCGACTTGCCACACTTGTGTACCAGAACCAGCTCAGCCACACTCGTTTCCGGTACCTACCGAGGGCTCTTGAAGATCCAACTGACAAAGACGCAGTCAGCTTGCAGGCTCACACAGCAGACTGAGAGCGGAACATAACCCTGCGGACCTCAGTTCAGTGCATGATTGAGCAGGAGTACCTGAACATTGGCCTAGAAGAGAAAATTGCCAAGCTGAAAGAGAGAGTATGGAAGCAAGACATCCAGCTGATGGAGAAGGACAACAGGATCGCCCTACTCGAGGAGCGACTCAAAGCTAAGGCAAGAGAAGTCAGAAACCTGGAATACGAAGCTCGCAACAACAGGCAGTTGGCAGGACTGATCCGAGCAACTCACCATGCTCGAGATGTCCGTCTGGAAGATCAACTCACAGAAAAAGATAAAGAACTGGCAGCCAAGGAAGAAGAGATAGAAGGACTGAAGGAAGAAGTATACTGGTTGGACAGTCACAACTCAGAACTTCAGGAAGAGGTGGATAGCTACAAGGAGAAGAGTGGACGGAACTACCAGCTGATGAAGTACCTGAGTCTTCAACAGATTATGGCAAAGGATGAAGCTCGAAGGACCCTTAGTAGTTGGGTAAGATCAGACAGGAAGAGGGTAGCAGAGGTGATCTCAGTGAACCAAGGACTACCAGAAGAACGCAGAGTTGAACCCAGGACAGAGAACTACAGAGTCTCACCAAGCCGAGTTGAGCCGATACCACTACCTGAGGCTCGGACCCTTACCCCTGAGATGACAAGACTGAGACAAGAACTGGCACACCTAGAGAAGCAGTTGACAGGACCTGAGATGGACACAGTGAGGTTGGCAGCGCGCCTCACGGACACTCTCCACGATGACAGGCAGTGATCAAGCAGCAGACAGAGACTGAGGCTGTGAGGTTGGCAGCGCGCCTCACAGGCACTTTCAGCAGTATGAGACAGATGCAGTGGGCAGTATCGTCAGTTGTCAGCAGTAGTGATGAGACTTGTATCTATCTTTTTGAGCAGATGTTTTAGACTTAGTAGATCATGACCACCTTTTGGCTCAGCCACGATGTAGCATTCGCTTAGATGCACTAATCCTCAAGGTTTCAGGAGCTGGCCTCGGGATAGTACCCATGTCTAGGGTGTAATGCTGTTATGAATGATCGATCTTTATGGCTGTTCTTGCAGTTTTATTGATGTTCATCTTGAGTGTACTCTAGTGTTGAGTCTATTTCATGTGTGCAGCTCCTACTCTAGTTACGTTAACCTAATCCTTACCGACCGCCACTAAATCTGCTCTATGAAAAATACAGCAAGATGTCGATCCGAAGATCCAACCGACTGCTTGCACGTTTTGAGGAAGCCGAGCAAGAAGAGGCAGCAATGGCAGATAGAGGCAGAGGACGTGTCAGAGGTCGTGGTCGCGGAAGAGCGACAGCTGCAGTTAGAGGCAGGGGCCGTGGACGCGCAGCAGGCGTGCTCCAGCCCGAGAACAATGCACCAGGTGGAGAACAGGAAGTGGAGATGGAAGAACCAGCAGTGAGACCTCAGCAGAACGAACAACAACCACCGCCACCGCCTAACTTGGTGGAAGTGATGACTACTCAAACACAGCTGATGCAACAGATGGCACAGGCCAACACTCAGATGATGCAAGCTATGCAACAGATACAGGGAAACCAGAACCAGAACCGTCAGGGACACCATGAAGAGGACCTGCAAAGGAAGATTGAAAGGTTCATCAGGCTGAAAGCACCCACCTTCGACTACTCGGACGAACCACTCGACGCACACGACTGGTTGCGTACCATCGAGACGAAGCTGGACCTGACAGACTACACTGAAGAGGAATGTGTGGCCCTTGCGGCGCACCAGCTTGAAGGAGTAGCGAAAGCGTGGTGGGAGAGCTACTGTGACTCTCACGCGAACCCAGCTCAGATCACCTGGCTAGAGTTTTGTGAAGCTTTCAAAGAGTACCACATCCCAGAACAAGTCATGGTGCATAAAGCAATGGAATTCAGGACAATGACCCAAGGAAGTTTGTAGCTGAGTACGCTCGACACTTTGCTAAGATGTCGAGGTACGCTCCTGAAGACGTCAACACTGAAAAGAAGAAGCAGTTTTGGTTCCAGCGTGGTTTACACAGAGGTCTGAGGACAGCACTCGCAGCGAGTTCACACAGGACACTCAGAGAGCTGATTGACAGGGATATCGCAGTTGAGAAGGAAAGAGTGGGTCTTGAAGATACTTGGAGAGAGAAGAAAAGAAGGGCTGAACAGTTGCACAACCACAGACTAAGTCAGAGGCCGAGGAGTGGCCAGAGCAACATGCTCAGGAGAAGCTTTCAGCAGAGCAACAGCCAAGGAAGCTCAGGATTCAACAGAAACAGCTACCAGGGTAACAGAGGCAGTAACAGCAACAGTTTTGGCAGCAGAGGTAACAACTACAACAGCTTTGGTAACAGAAACAACAGCTACTCAAGTCAGGGTAACCCCAACTGGAAGCCAAACAACACGCCCAGAATTGGTGGAGGGACCTTAGTGGTCTGTTTTGCTTGTGGGAAGCCCGGTCACAAGTCCTTTGACTGTCCGGAGAAGAAGAACAAACAAACCCCAGCCAAGGCACCGGCACCTGGAGGACAGGACAGGCAGCCAGCAACAGCGCAAAGAGGACGCCTCAACCACTTGACAGAGGGGGAAGCCGAGGACGCTCCCGACGTTGTGCTCGGTGAGTTTTTAGTAAATGGCATTCCAGCTTTGATATTGTTTGACTCTGGAGCAACTGGATCTTATATCTCGACAAAGTTTGTGAAAGAGCAATCACCCCCGACAATACCTAAGGCTAGACCTATAGTCACTACTTCTCCCTTAGGAGAGCTTAGATGCACCTTAGAGTGCCCAGCAGTTAGACTGATGATAGGTGGGCAGGAGTTTGTAGGAGACCTGACAGTCCTGAAGTCAGACGGAATTGACGTGATACTAGGAATGGATTGGCTTACGGAGCACAAAGGAATAATCAGTTGCTCACCCAGAACAGTTGAGTTGACACACCCTAGCGGAGTCAAAGTAACAGCAGAACCACAAAGGAGAAGAACAGGGAAGAGACCCAGAACATGTATTCTGAGGCAGTTGGTATACTCTATCGAGAAACAGACGATCGAAGAAGTGCCTGTAGTGTGTGAGTACACTGACGTGTTTCCCGAAGAACTACCAGGATTACCACCTGACCGAGACGTAGAGTTCATAATCGAACTGCAACCAGGCACGGGGCCCATTGCCAAGAGACCGTATAGAATGTCAGTGGAAGAACTGGAGGAACTCAAGAAGCAGCTGAAAGAGATGCTTGAAAGCGGTGTGATTCGACCAAGTGCATCCCCATGGGGATCGCCAGTGTTGTTTGTGAAGAAGAAAGATGGGTCAATGCGCATGTGCGTAGACTATCGATCCCTCAACGCAGTGACGATCAAGAACAAGTACCCATTACCGCGGATTGATGACTTGCTAGATCAGCTGAAGAAAGCCAAATACTTCAGTAAGATTGATCTGAGATCGGGATACCATCAGATGAAGATTAGAGAAGGTGATATTCCCAAGACAGCCTTTGTGACTCGGTACGGACAGTACGAGTTCACCGTTGTGTCCTTCGGTTTGACCAACGCACCTGCTTACTTCATGAACATGATGAACAAGGTATTCATGGAGGAACTAGACAAGTACGTAGTGGTGTTCATTGACGACATACTAGTCTACTCAGAGACAGCCGAAGAACATGAGGAGCATCTGAGGATTGTACTAGAGAAGCTGAGGCAGCATCAACTCTACGGAAAGTTCAGCAAGTGTGAATTTTGGCTGGAGAAAGTAGCCTTTTTGGGTCACGTGTTGACAGCTGAGGGCGTAGCAGTAGACCCAGAAAAGATTGAGGCAGTAGCAGAATGGAAGCAGCCGAAGAGTGTCACGGAAATCCGAAGCTTTCTGGGTTTGGTAGGTTACTACAGAAGATTCATTGAGAATTTCTCCAAGATTGCCAAGCCAATGACCGAACTACTCAAGAACAATGTCCCATTCGAGTGGACAGACAAGTGTGAAAGAAGCTTCCAAGAGCTCAAGCACAAACTCACTACAACTCCAGTATTGACCCTGCCAGATATTCGCAAGGATTTCGTAGTCTATTGCGATGCTTCGAGATAAGGTTTGGGATGTGTTCTGATGCAAGAGGGCAAGGTTGTCGCTTACGCATCAAGGAAGCTGAGGAAACATGAGGAAAACTACCCCACACATGATTTAGAACTGGCAGCAGTGGTACATGCATTGAAAATCTGGAGGCACTACCTGATTGGCAACAAGTGCGATATCTACACAGATCACAAGAGTTTGAAGTATTTCTTCACCCAATCCGAACTAAACATGAGACAGAGAAGATGGTTAGAACTGATCAAAGATTACGACTTGGAAATACACTACCATCCTGGCAAAGCTAACGTAGTGGCAGATGCCTTAAGCCGAAAGAGTTATTGCAACAACTTGATGATAGAAGAGAGTCAGCCAGAACTAGCAAAGGAATTGTACATGCTGAAACTCGAGCTAGTAGAAGAAGGAAAACCCCAGGAAATGAGGGTGAAGTACAACCTAGAAGACCGAATCAAAGAAGCTCAAGGAAAGTGTCCAGAAATCCAAGAAGTAAAGGAGGATATCCAACGAGGAGTAGCACCTGACTTCCGAGTAGATGAAGCAGGAACAATATGGCTGAAGGACCGTATTTGTGTACCACAGGACAAAAAAATCAGAAGGACAATTCTCTCAGAAGCTCACGAGTCCAAGTACTCGATACACCCAGGATGCACCAAGATGTATCAGGATCTGAAGGATAAGTTCTGGTGGAAGAAAATGAGAGAGGACATAGCAGAGTATGTAGCCAAGTGCGACTCTTGTCGAAGAATCAAGGCAGAACATCAAAGACCAGCAGGACTGCTGAAACCACTGGAAATTCCAATGTGGAAGTGGGAAGATATCAGCATGGACTTCGTGGTCGGCCTACCTCGCACTCAGAAAGGAAATGATGCCATTTGGGTCATAGTTGATCGACTGACAAAGGTAGCTCACTTTATACCAGTCAAAAGCACACACTCAGTAAGCAAACTAGCATAGTTATATATAGACAACATTCTTAAGCTGCATGGGGCACCAAAAAGCATTGTGTCAGACAGAGGCCCCCAATTCACAGCTCAATTCTGGCAAAGCCTACATCAAGCCATCGGGACAACCTTGGAGTATAGCACAGCTTACCACCCCCAGACAGATGGGCAGACCGAGAGAGTGAACCAGGTTCTTGAAGACTTGTTGAGGGCATGCGTCCTAGCCTATAGCACAGACTGGGAGAAGAGTCTATCGTATGCAGAATTTTCTTACAACAACAGCTACCAGGCCAGTTTACAGATGTCACCCTTTGAGGCACTATATGGCAGAAAATGCAGAACACCTCTAATGTGGTCAGAGGTGGGAGAACGAACATTCTTTGGACCTGACATGATTGTAGAGGCAGAAGAAAATGTGGCCAAGATCCGAGAGGACCTGAAGATAGCTCAGAGCCGACAAAAGAGCTATGCAGATAAAAGAAGATGAGATCTAGAGTTCGAAGTAGGGGACTTCGTCTATCTGAAAGTGTCACCCCTCAAGGGCATAAGAGATTCCAAGTGAAAGGAAAGCTAGCACCCCATTTTGTTGGACCGTATCAGATACTGGAGAGAATAGGAAAGTTGGCATACAAGCTAGACCTACCAGAGGGCCTAGCCGGAGTACACCCAGTGTTCCATGTATCTCAACTGAGAAAGTGTCTGAGAGTACCAGAACATGAGATCAAGGCAGAGGCATTAGACCTTCAAGACACCTTGGAGTACCTAAAGTACCCAGAGAGAATACTAGACAGAGCGGTCAAAGAGACCAGAAGCACAGCTATCCCATTTTGTAAGGTGCAGTGGAGCAATCATTCAGAAAGAGAAGCTACTTGGGAGAAGGAGTCAGTACTAAAGGAGAAATACCCCCACTTGTTTAAACCATAGGTAATCACAAATCTCGAGGACGAGATTCTTGTGAGGGGGGGAGACTGTAACAACCCTACAATTCCCTATAGGATTTGTGAGTGCAAAATTGTGAATTTTAAAAAAAAATTTGGTGAATTGTTGTGCAAGCAAACCCATGTTTAAAATTACTTCTAAATGCTTCCCAAATTCTTAAGCAATTTAAATTTGAAATTTAAAATCAATTTGAGGAGGAGCACGAGCACCGGAGGAGCACCGCGAGCACTTCCCCGAGCTGCAGCGTACCTCGACGTGCCCCTAGGTGAGCCAACCGCGGAGCCCCCTTCTTCTCCCCTGTCTCCGGCGAATTCCGCCGCCGCCGCCGTTGCTAGCCCCCTGGGACCCGGTCTTCGTGTCGTGGCCATCGACCTTGTGCAGGATCCCTTCGTGCCGTTGTCGCACCCGCAGCCGCCGTCACCTTTAGCCCGCAGCCGAGGCCGCCGCGGCCGAGCCCCGCTCGCCGCACGCGAACGCCGAGGCCATGCGCGGCCGTGGCCGACCACGAGCTCGCGCATGCGCACCTAGATGCGTCCCAGCAGCCGCTGGAGCCGCACGCACGCGCGCTTAACCCAATCCGCGCGCTGTTGAACCAAAAACCCGAGCCGCCGTCGTTGCTCGCCGGCGCCATGGCCGAGCCGCCGCAGTCCACGTCGGGAGGGCCAAACCGCACCCAATCACCCGCCTTTTTCGCCCCGTTCGTGTTCGCTGAGCCCAAACCAAGCCTACCCGACCGCCCTAGACCCGAGCCGAGCCATTTCCGGCAAGAATCGCCGCTGACCGTCGCCGCCGGCGTGCTCCAGAGCGCGCCACGTGCGCGTCGCGTCGCGCCGTGGCAAAGCCACACCGAAGACCACACCAAGCCGGCCACACGTGCACCGCAGACGATCCCGATTCGGCCGCAGAATGATCCCGTGCACCCGGCTCATGTGGACCCCTCTCACGGTTCACGGTGGACATGGTCCACCAGAGCAGCACCAGCAGCCACCCCTTCGTGGGCCTAAAGTTCGCGTTTAAGTCTGGTTTGCACCCTTGAACTCTTCCGGCCCATTCACCTTTCGGCCCAATTCAAGCCCAGCCAGCGTTTAATCTTTTTCTTTTTCTTTTAACCGCGCTGACATATGGGGCCCACTTGTCATACTCTTCGAGTCACTGACACATGGGGCCCACTGACCAGAGCTGACCATTGACCGCTGACCGTTGACCCGTTGACCGTTGACCAGTCAACGCTGACGTCAGCAGGGCCCACTGCTGACGTCATCCTAGGCGGACCCCACTGCTAACGTCAGCATGACGTCATGCTGACGTCAGCAGGCTAATTAATTATCTGTTTTTCTTTTTCGGAAATTATTTAATATTTTCAGAAAATGATTTAAACTTCAAAAATTAATAATAAATCAACCGTAGCTCAGAAAAATATGAAACCAGTTTCTATATTTTTATAAAATCATGACCTACGCGTTAGTGTAGAGTTTGGTGTTATTTGGGTCTTCTCTTTTTTCTGTTTTGGAGTTTCTTTGCTAGTAGTCGCGTCTTATTTTATTTTCCGCGACCCTAGGAGCTCCGGAGAGTCAGGAGGAGCCGGACCACTGCGACAACTGCTTTGACGAGGACGAAGACCTTTGCCCAGGTTCACGCCCGACCATTCTCTGAAATACCTATTAGACATGCAAACTAGTATGCTAGCGCTTTACTTTACTCGCATGATAAACCTGCACTGCCTTTGTTATTATCCTGTTACCTTGCTACCTACTACTCACTTTATAAATATGCTATGCTACGCATGTGTTGGGATGGTTGTGATTTGATCCTCTTGGCGTGAGTTGTGGGTGGTTTGGGAGGAGTAGTGCAGCTAGGCGGTGTAAGCGAGTAATTACAACTCGATCGTTTGATCGAGGTGCTTGGGGACTGCACTCGGGCAGTCCCTACGGGTACCTGTTGTGGGTACATGGTTCTTGGATATTGGTACTCGGTGAGTACTTGAGGAGTTTGGGCGGCAATACCTGTTATGGGTGCCGATTGCGGACCGTTGCGGCGGATCGCTTGTGACGCAGATACTCGCTTTACCGATAATTAAGGACCGAGTCGTGCCCCCACTTTGGACTTGGGAAATACCGTGCTCACCATCTACCCAGTATGGGGAGGGTTCCAGCAAGCCTACTCTAGTGCGGCGCCGAGACTGTAGGAGAATCGAGCTTGATATGTGTAGGGGGGATTCGTTGCGGCGTAATATCCCTGATTTACCACGGCCCCCGACTGGCCCCGGTGGGAAGGTTTCACGACCCTGGGGCAGATGTTAGATCGGATGTTTCCCGAGCCCAGGGAGACAGGATTGGCGCCGTTACTGTTTAGGGTCTTTGCTGTGGGCTGTGTCTCAGGTTGGTTGCGGACTAGCCTTGCAGCCCGGATGGATTCCTGTAGTGCCACATCTGCAGAGTGTAAACTATACGTATAGCCGTGTCCACGGTTACGGACGACCCATTTCTGAGAAGCCCCGACTAGCATGGGAATCTGCTTTCTTACCTCATCCTTGATTTGGGTTATGAGAGATTGGTCTAGCTGAAGCTGTTGAGACAAGGTGGGGAGGGAGCTCACCGAGTCGACTAGTGAGTGAAAGATGTTGGTGGATGATGTTTTGCGGGAACCTGCTGTGGCAGGATGAGCCCGATGGGAAAATGTGAGGCTGACGGGTGGTTTTGGGAGTGGATGTATGTGTGTGTGAGAAGGAGTTGGTGATGAGATGAATTTGGATTATTGCTGCTACTTGCATAAGAAAACCCTGGCTCAAACCTTGATTATTTTTATACCTTAGAATATGCCACTTTAAAGCTTGCATCATATTATGGTTGGTGACGTGGAACTGTCCCATTTCCTTGGGGACAGACCTTGGGTTCTCAGGTGAAGACCCCGACCACGAGTTCAACCAGGACGGGTGGTACGACTGAAGGGAGCGCGCTACGCTCAAGGATGCCTGTGGAGGAGTGGACCCTAATGTTCTAGCTACCGCTGCGCAGATGTTTCTTATTGTCGATTTAGCCCAGAGGGCTTGTACCAGACGCTATGTTTTTATATAAGTCATGTAATGAATCTTTTATCGTTGTATGGATGTGATATTCGACTGAGATGAGTTCTGTACGAGATAGCTGCTATTCCTGGGACTATCTCAAGGGTACAGGGAGTCGGGTTCTCGTCGGTGAGAATCCGGTTCGTCACAAGGGCTCTCAGAGCTGATTCTCTGGTGAATCTAGGAGGAGCTCTACCAAACAGTTTTTCAGAGAGAAGTGATTATCTGCTGATTCTGTGAAGTGATTCTCCAAAATGAACTAAGAGGATGGGGCTTTTTGTTGCTTCTCCTGATTCTGTGAAGTGATTCTCCATCCTATTTTTGATAGTTTATACTAGGGAATTAAAGAGAATCACTTTCAGCCACAGAATCACTTCTCTCAGAGAATCAGCTCCCACAGAGAATCAGAATCAGATGGAGCTCTACCAAACAAGCCCTAAAAAAGTAGCTTCTCCTGATTCTGTGAAGTGATTCTCCCTCCTGATTTTGAGAGTTTACGCTAGAGAATCAAAGAGAATCACTTTCAGCCACAGAATCACTTATCTCAGAGAATCAGCTCAGAATTAGAATCAAATGGAGCTCTACCAAACAGACCCTTAATATCGGATCTGTCGGCCCAGTCTCTCACAGATGCTCATAGGAAAGGGTTCATGTACATGTATTCATAGGGGTGAGTGTGCATGCGTATGAGTGCTTGTGTCTGTACCGGCCTTTCTAAAAAATGAGTGTTGAACTTTTATGTGTGGCTTTGAATATTTATTCTTATGACTAGAAAAAAATCTTGTATGTTGCTATGTGATGTGAAAATATAAAGGGCTAATTCTACGATTGTTATTTAATATATGGGCTAAAATATAAAACAATCAAGGAAAAAGCTTCAAACTAGTAAAGTTGTCTAAACAATATTAAAAAAATTAGATAATTTTCTAGAGTTGTCAAAAATATTTATCGCATAGTTTAAAACATTCAAAATTAGTGAAATGGATACAAAAGTATTAAATATGTTCATAATTTCTAGAAACCACAACAAAAACTCGTTCCGAATTCTAGAGAAAGCTAAAATTAATAAATGGGCTTGAGATTTTTTTGACCCCGAGGTAACTTACTACCCAACCTGAACTAGGAATTCTATGATTTGGTGCATCTATGGACAATTGTGGCTGAATTGAATCTTAAGATATGTAGCTCGAAAGGAAAGAAATAAACCTTCATAGTTAGTGTATACCCCCTCCATATTGGTATTAGATGACGTTTAGGACAATGACACGGTCTCCAAAATATAACTTTGACTTCTTATTTTTATAAAAATATTTATTTTAAAATAATATATGTAAACTTTTATAAAAATATTTTTAAGACAAATCTATTCATATGGTTTTCATATTTCCAAACTCAACGACTTAAAAATTATTCATGATTTATATTCCCAATGTTTGACTAAAATCTTATCCAAAACGTCATCTAAATCCTATACGGAGGGAGTATTGTGAGAGATATCAAAATATATTCGCTCCTAGATTGTTCTTAAACATGAGGACGAAGGACTAAATTACTTATTAAAAGAAATTTAAATGAAAAATTAAAATAGAATGGAAAAAGGTTATATTTCCTCCACATCACAAAATTCTTTTTTTTTACAGATTTGGGTACAAACTTAAATCCATAGAAAATTTTAACTAATCATGCTAACGTGTATTTAGCAGCATTTTGTTTTGTTTTTTCGAAACTTGTTTCACATCAAATTTGAGAGGCATTGAAATTACACAGACCACATATACCGCAAAGATATAAATATAGATGACAAATGATAGATGTATAATCATGCATTTAGCATAATTTTTTCGTTAATTTACACAAAAAAGAAAAGATAGTGGGTTAGAATTTGGGATCAAATTGTAAATTTAGTTTGAATTTTCAAAAAGCAAACCGTAGACTAGAATATATGCTAGGTCCGCTTCCACCCAAAGAGAGCGAGGGGAATATCTCTGCTCTGGTTTGTCTAGCGTTTGCAGAAAGCCGCCCACACGCCGAGCCCGATCGAGAGGAAGGCGGCGGAAGAAGGCAGCAGCAGCAGCCGCAGCATGTCGTCGGCGGCGGCCGGAGAGGGGGAGACGGTGCGGGCGTCGCACATCCTCATCAAGCACGAGGGCTCCCGCCGCAAGGCCTCCTGGAAGGACCCCTCCGGCCGCGTCATCTCCGCCACCACCCGCGCCGACGCCGCCGCCCGCCTCCTCGACCTCCGCAACCAGATCCTCGCCGGCCAGGCCAACTTCGCCGACCTCGCCGCGCGCCACTCCGACTGCTCCTCCGCGCGCCGCGGCGGAGACCTCGGTACGATCCACCCATGCCCCCCATCTCCTCGCTTTCGTCGTGCCGAGACAGATCTGGTGGTTACTCGGATCGATCCGTTAGTCTGTCCGGTTCTTGGCTCTTGGTTGACTACTGGCGCGGTAAAATGATAGTTGATGATAACAGAAACACCTTCTCTGTGGAATACGATTCTAATCTCACGGAGCAAACTATGATGTCGTTTTCTCATTGCAGAGAAACACAATTCGTTCAACCACCAAGGGTGTAATCTGGGCATTGGTGAAGTGTAGCCTTGCATAACTTTTCAATATGCTGACTTTTGAGCATGCTCTAGTTGAGTCCATTGACTGTGCGCCTGTGTAATTTGACTGTGAGGCAGAGGCACTCTGATTCTATTCATTAGCTCATAAACCGCCTGGTTCATTGCATGGAAGTAAAACTCGTTTACAATGCGTAGTAGCTGCTGCTTGGTATATATCTGTTGGCTTTATTGGAGGTGGCCATGTGGTTTACACATTGTGGAAAAACGCACTTCAATTCGAAGCCTTTTCGAAATTCAGCCTGGCCAGCTGGTCAAGTTCAACATAGGTACAAAATATTACTGTATATGAGATTTGGGAAATTATTTGGATATTGCTAGTCTAACCAGTTTATAGGTTGGTCCCACAGCTGAGAATATTGGAGATTAGACTGTAAGTTTGGGGGGTTTAAAGTATAAACAAATATGTTGTTGGAATTGGAAACATATTATCTGTATTACTTTGGTTCGTGGTAATGAAAACCAGGGCATGACCCTTTTATCTTAAAGAAAATACATTTCATTGATCGAGTTAGTGTAATTTGGGCATGAGTAATGTTAACTGTCTGATTAGTGTTTCAATACACAGAATTTATCATGCGCTCATCCAAGTAATTTAAGCATAAACATTGAAATGGTCTATACACTGATTAAACTCATTAGCTGATAACCTGACAACACATGAAACTAAAAAGTAGTGGCTCTGTATCCTGCATGGATCAATCTCTTTTAGCTAGTGATATTGTGCAGTAGCTATTGCCTAACATAGGTTCCTGGTCAGTAATGAATCATGCAAGAAGTATAACAGATCAATTAAACTTACCATTTCCTGATCACATTGCCTGCTGGTAATGGCGTGTCTAGCACAAAAGGTTGCTCATTCTCATGTTGCCTCTTGCAAGAGTAGGTTCGACCATGATGTGAAGAACACGAGTAGCTTTTGAAAGTTAATGTGATTCAAGGCAACTATTTACCATGACATGCTTTTGTAAGGTGTAGCAGACCAGAGATCTTTAGTTAGGGCTAAATTAATGGAGTTTCATAATAGCCATAATAATTTAGAAGCATGTAAAATGTCTCAGAATTTTCTGGTTACTTTAAATCCAAAGGCATTACAATCGGTTGGTACATCTAACTGTTTCATATTATCAGTTTCAGTTTTGTGTACCCTGTGTATTCATTTGTGCATGTTTTGCAGCACTGCATTATTCTTTTAATGTTTTGACGTTCCATAATGCAAGTTCATGCTGCTAGGCTTTTCAGTGGTTACAACACACTGAGTGGTAGCATATGGCATTGCCCTCCTTGGCACTGTTGTTTGAAAAGTTTGTTGGTTAAGATCAGATAACTCATTAGATGTGTGATGACTCTGTGGATTGAAGATGTGTGAAACTGAAATTCTTGTCTAACTCACGAGAAAGAGCATTTGGGTAAGCTACCTCACAAGTGTACCACTAGCACAGTAGTTCAAAAGCAGCTGTGCTGCAGGGAGTGGTGATATCGATGTGCATCTCTTGTGCTGGTATGTATTGATGCCTTACAGTGGTTTTGCTAAGGAAGAAAATATCACTGTGAGTCTCATTGCTTGAACATTAAACAATACAGTAGTTATCTGGCATGGAATCGTTGATATCACTAGCAGCATGTGCTCCTGGTTCATGATCTCATGTTTCCAATATTGATGTTTCAACCACAGGTACCTTCGGGAGGAGGCAGATGCAGAAACCCTTTGAGGATGCCACCTATGGCCTCAAGGTTGGCGAGCTCAGCGACCTCGTGGAAACTGACAGTGGGGTTCATATCATCCTGCGGACTGCCTGAGGACACTATCAGCTGGATCTCGGCTTCAGTTATTAGTGCAAATGGCTTTCAATTAGGGCTTGTCTATTTTTCTGGTAACCTGAGTGCGCAGCATTCTGGTCGAAGATAAATCATGTATCTTAACACGTTTGCCGCAGGATTTGAGCTTAACCCACATTGTCGATGAACCTCTGCGCTTCTGAATGCCTAGTTGGTTCCTTTTTATTCTGGACCTCGATGATTGCCACCTTGTATTTCATTTGAATCTTAACAAATAAATACGAATCACATTGGGTTCTACCTACAACTGATACGTTTGTGGCTAAATTGTAAACAAAACGTGCAGATTGGATGAAATCACATCGAGGCTAAATATTTAAGCGGCTCATGTAAGTGTTCGTTTAGGTATTTCAGAATCTTCCAACCACTATTTGATGGTGTATTCTTGGACACAAGGTAAATGAAACTATATATGCCGTCAAATCAACGACAACTTTCAAGAGTTTAAATTTAAATTAGATATACTGCAGAAATCAATTCGTTACTTGCCACCGGACAACGATTAGAAACAAATTTGCGTAAAAATTTGACCAGTCGAATCACTCAGGCGCTCGAGCTTTACATGTGATTTTGAACAATTGAAGTTATATTATATGTTTACAGAGTTGTTTAGATTATTGTTGGTACGGGTATTTGCACTTAAAATTGCACTATTTACAAGCAATTCATTCATACAAACTACATTAGAGGAAAAGATTATTCGTATACACTTATATATAGTTATACAAGATGGGACACGTTTCGGTACATGCATGATGAGGGGCCAGAGTTGGATCTCTTGCTAGCACCAAGTTGTACTCTCATTTTTCGAATAACTCTCATTTTTCGAATATATATACAAAACATTCAATGATGCGTGGCAGGTGGCCAGTGCTGGTTTGTACTGAGAGAAAAATACTGTTGGTTGGTGCTGGTTCGTGTAGAGAGAAACATACTGCTGGCTGGCTGTTGATAAGCCAAATGAATAGGGTTTGATGTGATGTGGAGATGGATGACGTCAAACGTGTACGGCAGGCTGCTCGTGTACGATGGTTTCTTCTCCGACGGCCTCACCAGCTACTGGCAGCGCCACCACGGCACCACTCCTGGCCTTCTCCACCGATGACCCCCATGATCGGGCTCGGATCATGGACCATATACACTTTTTATTAAATGGCATAGTTTTTTTTTGGCATATGTATCGTTCATTTGACGGATGGCTGTTGAGGACAAGTTAAAAGCCAATGAATATATGCCATTTAATGAGTAACCACCGTAAATAAAATCTTATCATCTCAAGTGAATGCTCAACTACCGTGTGTATGGTGTGTATGTGTATGTTTTACTAGCTTGGTAGGCTGGTAGCTTTTGATGCATGCTTTCTTCACATGGATGGTGTTGTGCGAACCTTTGCCTTTTAGCTCCAGTTTTGGCAATGCAGCAGGACGAGGGGAACCGTGTATGACAGGCAGGTGCAAGAGGGCAAGAGGCATTCACTTTCCAAGCAACCCAGCCCACTGAACCACCACAATTCTGTGGCATTATTTCTCCTAGCCCCTTGACAAAACAATATTTACATCAATTTACATTTGGCACTAAGTTGTAACATCACGGGAGGAGATAACCATTTCATTATTGATCAACACTTTGTAATCTCGTTTCTCGACCGAGGAGTACACTCATCAATTCTATAGCGCTTTGACGCTATTCCACCTCTCTCTCTCTCTCTCTCTCTCTCTCTCTCTCTCTCTCTCTCTCTCTCTCTCTCTCCCCATTGCCCAACGGCATCTTCACTGTGCAGCCGTTCCTCTTCTCACACCACACCACTCCCACAGTTCACTCTTTCTTGCTGCATTGGTTCTCCAGCATCCCCTTCCTTGGCTGCACGGCCGGTATGTTCTCTCCCTGCCTCCCTCCTCATCTTGCTCTGCATTCTCTTTCTAATTTGTTAACAATTTGACACTATCTGCAGTCACCTTACTCTCCCAAAGGCATCTTCCTGCAATCCTTCTCCAGCCGTTCCCCTTCCTTGGCTGCAGTGCCGGTATGTTATTCTATCCCTAAACCTCTCCTCATCTTGCCTGGCTTTCTCTGTCTAATTTGCTTCATGTTCTTTTCTTTACTTCTTGTTCCTTCATCTGTTGCCTTTGTTTACAAAGATCTGCCAAGCTAATTTCCACAACAAAACCCTACCAGTAGTAAATTTTTGTTTAGTTAAATGATGTTTGCTGAGGAAGGTGAGAGTATCTATCCAAGCAATAGAGTTGGTCTATTAGATTCTCGTTTCCCTTTCCTGGTCTAGGATTTGGTGCTGATTATATTTGATGAAGAAGCTGAATCTCTAGTGTCTATTTGTTGGATCAACCTTACCCCAGGCGCATCAAGTTAGTGTTGTTCTGGTGAACCTGGATCTGTGACCTAATTACTGATTCTATGTAGCTCTCTACAAAGGTTGTTCAATGGCGTCCGAAGATGCATCAGGGATGGACCGGCTGCTTTCTAGCCTCGAGTGTGACATGACCGTACAGTCAGGTGTCCTCAAGCAGTATGCCAAAATACATGACGCCGTAAAAGCTCTTCGTCAGGAGAAGGTGAAGAACACCCATGACGGACAAGGTACGCGCACGATTCAACTTCACCTGAACAATGTAAACTACTAAAGTATATACATGAGCCTCTGAACCCTCTTCATTCCATTTGGACAGAGGTGGAGAGACTGCGGGAAGAGCTATCCAGGAAGAACAAGGAGTCGAGCTTTGAGATAGAAAATCTGCGGGGCATGAATCAGTTACTCTCTCGCGAGAATAAACAGCTGACTGTGAAGAATGAGAAGCTCTCTCATGAGAACAAGGAGCTGAGTCTGAAGCTGAGGGAGAAGCTAGTGGAAACAGCCTCACTGAAAAGAGGAGCCATCATCCTCTCTGGTCACACACAAGGGGTAAGTGGTCAAATCAATATGCACTTGGAAGGAACTCTTCGTGACGCCGTTTTATATATTTACCATTTGCTTGCTGTTATAAATGTAGGCCCAGACAAGGTCCATGCTCAATCGGAGATTACAGGAGTGTATCAGTGGTAGCTCTGCTAAAAATGACAAAAAAGAAGAGTTGTTTGATCAAGTCGTGTCAAACCGTATCATTGCTGAGGATTGCCAGAGGAGGAGAGAGCTCTCAGAAATCCGGAAAAGGCTGATAGAAGTAAGAATATAAAAAATCTTCTATATAGAAAAAAAACATGGATCTTGTTTATAGAGTTCTTTTTAACTAACTAGCAAGAACTCACGTGCGGCACGCACGTTTATTAATGACACATAGGTATTAAAACAATGTCACATGAGTGGACCAAGGTAAACATCGCGCTTTTAAAAATACTTTATATTCACACTCTCATTTATAGAGAGCTTTAGGTATTCTCAAATCCAGAGGCACATGATTTTTTGAGATAGTTGGTCTTTATTTATATGGAGAAAAACTCTCCAATCTATTGTTTATTGGCAATACGGGATAATTGTGTGTAGACAAAAAAAACAGCGAGGATGTTTTACCGGTTCGGACGTTGATTCTTTAAAAAAAAACTTGTTTTTTCAGTTCAGAAAAAATCTCGTTTATTCCTTTCCAAAAAAAAGCTCCGATGGAGTTTTACCGGTTAGGACGTTGATTTCTTTAAAAAAACTCATTTTTTCTTTCCAAAAAAAAGTGGGTACAAGAAACACTGGTGAAAAAAACGGGGGGTTAGAGGTGAACTCACACGGAGTTTTTTGCTCTGTCAAAATTTTTTTTTGCAATATTTCCTTTTTCTTTCTTCAACGTGGGTCCAGGTGGGTCCATTGTGAGGGGTATAGGGGGTTTTAGTTGGTAGCAAAATTTTCAAAAGAACTCGATCCTTTTAGTATAGATAGATTACTTAATCTCAATTGTGCTAAGGTTTTCAGCGACTTCGACAATCGTAGACAGAATATCAGGATAAAAATGATGGGCGAAATAAATTGCAAGCCTTTCTTCGACGCTGCCCTTGGTAAGCACCCTAGCGACATCGCTAAAGAAGAGGCACTTAAGAACTGCTCAGCATGGCAGCAGAAGATTAAAGATCCATTTTGGCATCCATACGAGAGGATTACCGAAGATGGGCCCAGTGAGGTGAGCAGGCACAAGTAAACTGTTAGCTATGCATATATCACCTTCGATTGTTTTGAAATGATGTTAATGCAAACATTTTACCTTTTCCTATAGGAGGTTCTGAACGACGAGGATGAAACACTGAAGAAATTGAAAGCATGTGGTGAACAAATATATGATGCTGTGACTGAAGCACTAAAGGAGATGAATGAGTACAATCGGAGTGGGAGAAGTGTCGTTCCTGAGGTTTGGAACTACAAAGAAGGAAGGAAAGCAACTGTCTTGGAGTGTATTGAGTATCTGGGCAAGAAAGTGGAGCAGAGCTGGAAGAAGCGAAAGAACAACCCAGCCTTGATTTAGGTAATCTAGTATACATTGTGTATTTACCAAGTAAGGGGTGATTTTTGTTGCAACCTAACTAAACTTGGAAGGTAAAGAGGTTCCATGAAAATATAACATTTTATTTAAGGAAAAAACGGTGATGGTCCTTTAGCTAACAGTAGATGCCTCAGGATCTTTGAAACTCAATGTTGGTTTAGAAGTACTCACACAGGAGATGGCATTCGTTTTAATAAATTTCTTCTTAATTTGAGTCACCTTAGGAAAACTGTTGGCATGTTTTTATATTGTAATAGTATATTCAAAATGATATGCCTGTGCATGTAGAACTATTGGCAGCGGACTGCTGACAGGCTCAAAATATGATAGACTGAATTCTGAACAATAGTCAGTTCATGACATTTAGCTAGACTATCTTGAAAAATGAATGGAAATATGCACAAGCTTACACTGTCCCTAGTTTCTCTTTAGGAAAGTGCCAAAGAGAATATTTTTCTGTAAGGTCCTTCCTGAATGTAACTATATTAAAAATGTGAGCATACATGCCATGTTTGAGTGTCTTGGAGTCTGATGAGTATTTGTAGTTTGATGTTCTGATTCATTGATGCTGCATCAACAATTCAACATTTCTTGGTCCCATTTATTGTTGTATTGGCTGTTATTGTAAATTGGCAATCTGTTTGATCCAAAATCGTATCCACTTGAGCTGAAAAGGCATCACAACCCCTTTTTTCTCTAATAGCATTTTCTTTGGTGATGCAGATGGCACTGGTGGCGTTTGTGCGGGAGAACAATAGTTGGATCTGCACGTCCTTCACGTAGCTGTAATGGGATGAGCTAGTTATGTATGCTATTCTGTAGTGTGGAGAGTTAACTGTGCCAGGATATTGCGGCTAAATTGGCTTGTCACATAGGACCTCAAATGATGACCTAGAAGGCATGATTATACGTCGCTATAATGTAGAAGACTCCCAATGTTTGGGATTTTCCTTGTGCTATTGTCGCTGTTCATGAAATTAGTTTTTGCATTCCAGAAGTGATTCAGGCCTCCGTGTTTGGGATTTTCCTTGTGCTATTGACCTATTGTCTCTGCTCATGAAATTAGTTCTGACATTCCATCGGTGAACTGCTGATTCTATTCAGAACGTGCAAAGGAACGCTTGGTAGGCACTAGCATTTGTCTCGAAAATAGGCAACTTGTATACTAGCACCGCTAGCTGATACTTGAAGCATTGTCTGCATTCAGAACGCCCCCGGCTAATATGTTTTCATCTGTTTCTAACGAACTTACAGGTTTCCACGAGATGGTTGACCAGAGTGAGGTTTCCACGAGATGGTTGACCAGAGTGGAGAAAAATCGAGTAGTAATAGCAATTCTAAAATTGAACAAATTGCCTTAGATTCGAGCTCTGACCAACACCTAGATATGTGAAGGTGCTTGGCCAATGTCACGCTGTTCTTCAACGTAAGGTGAATGATCAGGGTTCCCCTTTGTTGTTCGTGCATCACTTTCTGCTTCAGAATCGAGAACAGTAATGTTTTTCAATTATTGGCCCTCTATATTCAAATATTAATACAATCGCCATTTGGATCAAGTAAAATCATGTTAAGCGGCATGGTGGGTTCAGACAGCGTGGACCTCAGCGGCCAGGTCTGAAGAGATGCAGCCCCATGCTTGGTGAGTTCCTGACCTGAATAACAAATGTTTTAGCCATTTTCTGCCCGGTCGTAGGCATTGGACTTGTGCTTCGGTGCAAAGGAAAATCCTTCTGGAACTTTACCAAGCAACATCTCAGATATCCTTATCTGCGTATATAGAACCAATATATCAGCTTTTCAGGCATGTTCTTAGTAGTTAGTACAGCACAAAGGGAAAAAAAGAAGAGAAAAAAGAGTTTTCTGCTTACCCAGTCAGCTGCTGAATCAGATGCCATAAGGGTTTCAAGGTCATCACGGCCATAGTAGCTTGGCTGCCTCCAGTTCAATCGTTGAGGGATGACATCCAACAGGCCAACTGGAATGTAGCGGCACGTGTAACTTAACCATTCTAGCAAGAAATGACGTGTTGTCTCCACACCTGAAAAAAACACAAAACACATTTCAGAATGGAAAACTGATACTTTGGTGATCTTATATTGTTTGCATTCTACTACCTACAAAACATGGAATCTGTCTAAGCATTCGAAGAGATGAGAAAAGACAAGTCACCTTTGGAATCAGAGCCCCAATGTTCCAGACCAAAATGCACAAAATCTTTAAGAATATTTAATCTCTCACCCGATGTAATATCCCAGTGCCTTTGTTCCTTTATCTCAGTAAATAACCAAGGCTGTCAACCATCATGCATCAGGACAAAATCAGTCATACAACATATGTAAAATCATGCCACTTTAGAAATGGATATTCTTGAGGAACAATAGCAAGTCAGTAACAGTTAATAAAACTTATTAAGCTAATAACTGCATACAACAATCCATGTAACATGGGAGGAAGCAGTAGAGAGAGATTTGAAAGAATGGAATCAGAGACCCAATGTTCACCCAAAGGATTATCCTTTGGATAGGAGTGCGTAGAAATCAACAATCCGGACCATGCCCTAGGCTATTGATCTAGTCGGTCAACTCTAGTTGCAATTCTAACTTCGGAAGGGGGTTTGAGATGAAAGTATGAAACAGATGATATGTTTGTAAGGGCTCTTACCCCTTTTCTTCTAATGATATATGCAACTCTCCTACGTGTTCAAGGAAAAAAAAGATGATATTATTAAATAGTAATATTCTCAGTATTGCTGTTCCCCAGAGTCAGGGAGCATAGAAAATAACTATGTGCATCCACCTACTGTCAGTGGTAGGATTCAAAGTGGATTTGATTGACTATTTGACTGACAAGTAGACCACTCAAAGGCCATGAGTTGCTGGACACACCATCTTATTAGCTCAAGCAAGAATCTGCACTCTCAAGCACAATATCAGGGTTCTAATGATGTAGGAAATTGGGTAGCATGTGAAAAGCTCTGGGCAACAAAACGCTGATTGTTCTAACTTTAAGAAGAGCCAAACGCCAAAAGGCAAATAAATAGGAAGGTTGAAACACTCATGAATCTTTTTGCATTAGAGTGAAAAGTCTAAAAATAATCTATTTCCTGTTTGCAAATATGATGGTTCTGGCTGAAGTGTACTCCTTTGGACTGGACATGTGTATCTTCATTGTAACTTTAAAATTATTTCATTGTCAGTCCCCACAAATGCATATGGATGTAGAAAGGAGGTCAACATAAGTTGCACCAGAGATGAAGACATGGAAGGGATCAAACTTCCCGTCATTATTTTTCATATATTTGCAGAAGCATGTAAAATGCCAGATACTAACCTTGATAAGTGCACCTCGAGCAATCATGCAAGTGGAAATTTTGGAGTGGTCTGAAACATGCTTGTTCCAGTCAGTAAAGGAGAATACATCGCCATTTCCAATGACATGCAAAGAGTCAGGAGCCTTCTGTGCACACTGGTAAATATAGTCCCAATCGGCAAGTTTGCTGTAGCGTTGTTGCCGTGATCGACCATGTATTGTCATGGCTGAAGCACCCCAGTCATAGATATCTGAAACTATAGAATCAGCACGATTCCTGCCCTCAAAGAAAGCCGTTCTTACCTGAAACAGAGCAACAGAGAGGAAGATCGGTAAAATAATCCAGCAACTTCTGTCATTTATGTTACATGTCTAGAACCATAACAAAAGATTACATATCAGGATGTATATAGCAAGGAATCTCATCATCTGTGTGAAAATACAAAACCTAGCCCCCGTTAATTGACCATCCTCAAAAATTGCATGGCTGAGCCTGCATTACCTTAACAGTTAAAGGTTTTTCAGTAACAGTAGATGCCGCTTGTACAATACTCTTAATCCTCATAGGCTTTGCGAGCAATGATGATCCAGCACCCTTGTTCACAACGATATCAATTGGACAGCCCATATTTATGTCTATGAAGTCAACTGAGCATTCATTATCCACAAGTTCAACTGTTCGTGCTACAGTATCTGGATACGGTCCGCAGATTTGCACCCCAAACAAATCCTCTGATGGATGCCGTCGTAGCAAAGCCCACTCTGAAGCTTGCCCCTACATGAAAATATCATAAAGAAAGACCTCATGAAGAAAATCTAACTGGTAATAACAAATTTAACTTTGCTTCTAGCAAATTATGTAGTATGTATATGAAAAAAGAAGAAACAGAGCAAAAGTTTTGATCAAACCTGTAAAAGATTTGTGCACATAGCCATTTCTCCACAAGTAATATCAGCTCCCAAGGTTTTACAGAGCCTCCGAAAAGGAAGATTCCCGACAGTGGTCAAGGGAGCAAGGTACAGCTTCTCTCGAAAATCTATAATTTTCTTTTCACGTAAATGAGGTGCTGTGATCAGGTCAACTCTGAAGGAACTTTGGTTATTTGAGGAAACTTTTAATCCACTGATTAAATTAAGATCTTCATATTCTGTCTCATTGTCATGAATACCTAATCCATAATGTAGTACAGAGGGTTAAAAATATCTAAGCAGTAGGAAACTAAGTTAGGAAATCACAAAATAAGCAATAGCTGAATTTTGAACAATATCGACGTTTGGAAACAAATTACCAGTTCCATGGTTCTGAGTTTCATCAACTTCAACCTTTGATTTCTTTAATGGCCTTGGTTCCACACATTCAACTTTGTTAACAACCAAAGGTTCTCCCTCTGAATTATCTATTTCTTTGCACACAGTGGGATCAAGTTCAACATTCACAGGAATGCTAGAAAGAGATTCAGTGTTGTCATTGCCATTCAGCTCGCATGTTTCATCTGGATTATCATCATTTGCTGATTTTTCTTTATTCTTGTTTCCATCCTGCATCATAAATATAACCAATTGAAAATAGTGGTAACCAGAAAATAGAAGGAATGACAGATTCTGGACTGAATTCAAGGGGGTAAAAGAGGTTATGGACCAACACCGCTACATGTTTAAGTAGAAACTTCATAGAACAATATACTTCTACTCTATACAAAATTCTCTAAATCAACAGAATTATGATAACTATCATGGGCCAAAAAGGGTGTACCCAGTGCTGAAAGCTCCCACCCAAAATGGGTCTGGGGAAGGGAATTCACACAGCATTACCCTTGCATTTGGTACACCATAAGATATGTTTCATTTCTTTGCCCAACCATGCCTAGCCTTACAAATAAGCAAGGTTGGGCAACGCAAACCTAAGAAAAGAAATCCATGCCCATCTTCCCTAAATTTGGACCAAACATGAATTTTTGCCTACTAATCTCGTGATTCATAAAGCAAGGGTGGGCAGAGAATGCCCTTAACTACCAATAGCAGCAACATGAATATGTTGTCTAGAGTTAAGAATGCAATATGGCACTTTAAAATACACAGGTCAATTCCAATTCTTGATAAATCATAAAGTGCTACCTGCTGTCAATACAGTTCTGATGCCTTTGTTATGTCCAATAAAGAAGGCACTAACAAAGTTTTTTTAAAAAAAAAGATACAAAGGTTTGAGCATCAATTTTTCCCAGTTAGAGGTAGATTAAAATCGGGAAAGCAATAAAACTATACCAGTACCTTATTCATTGCTGAAATTAGCTTACCACTACCATATGTCTAATATGCCCAGGATCAAAGTAGAACTGATAACCATTTAGGTAACAAATTAAACACATTGAAAATAAATGCAAAGTATAGTACTCCGTACTACAAGAAACATGACAGTGTTACTGTATTGTAGTAAATCAAGAAATACAAGATAAAAGGTTAGGAGATCAAGATATAATTAGACATTGGCAAAAGTTAACTATATACCTTAAGACCAAGAAGTTTTATCTGAGCGCTGGCCTTTGGAAATTTATATTTGTTCTTCCATAAGAGCTTTTGAATATCTTTGCTCAAAGGATTTCTCTCGATGTTCCTCTCTGACTGATTTTGAGCAGCAAGGTCATCCTTATGTGTACCAAGGAATCGACAAGTTAGCCCATATGGACACAAGTGCCCCAACATGGTAAATGGGCACGTTCCTTCAAGGTCAGCTGGTTTCTGTGCACGCACAGGAGGTATAATTACAATTAAATAAGTTACAAAGTTCAACGCCGTTTATATAACTAAACAAAACAATACCTGAGCCAAATAAGCATTTATGTCATGGCTGAAACGGCATGAAATACCATATTTGCATGAGTCCACATTTCCACTTTTCCCTACTTGAATACAAAGATGAGAAGTAGACTTCTGTTCCTGTATACAATGCACTAAGCTCAGTGAACCACATAAGTGCCCAAATTAAGTTGACAAGTAATGGTATATCAGTACATCATTGCCAGTACAACAAGAAATAAAGCTACCAGCAACGTGATGCTGTGCATATGCATGCAAAGATGGCACTCCATGCGTATAACCATGCACTATGAATCATGCAAATATTTATGATCATAAAGCAAGCACGCTGCAGGGAGAAACAGTACCAAAGTGCAGGTATACGACATATATTTCGCCGATAATTACAAAGAGAAACATATGCCAGCTTGCAGGTTTTACAGGTACTCAAAATATAGGAGACCCAAATAAAATTCAGGATTAAACATGGTTGTTTTATTTTACTTGAGCAAAGCATCAGCACAAACACAGCAGCGTCCCTTCCAAGTCACATCTTAGGATATTTCTGACTAACCAACAAAAGACAAGGACTAAGCAAAATATTTCAGCTTACCAAATCGTGCAATAACTGGGTGCAGAGGTCAAAACAGATCATGCAAACAAGAATGCCATGGTTTTTTACTTTTCAACAGGCTATCCGCTATCCTTCGACAGAATGACAAGTGTTTTACATCTAGCTACCAGTAACCCTCATTAGATGAAAATAGGTGCCCAGAAGTTTGCTTCTTAGCATAACAGATCAAAGGATAAATCAAACAACACATGCTTACATGTGTGACTTTTCAATTTTGTTTCCTCTCATTTACATTCAATTTATTATTTATAGACCTTATAACATGTTTGAAGTTTTGTGCGCATCATCTCCAAACAGGTTGAAACCTTTCTTCTATTAATTAATGCAAAGACATGTGTCGTGGAAAAAGAACAAAAAGGCTCAAACAACAAGTAGCTAGAAACTATGTTAAAAAAACTAAGTATGGCATCAGCCCACATGCTAAATAAGTTTACTGCAGTTTCAAATATAGCTGAGAGCTCATTAATCTGGCAATATTTTGACACACGGACGCACAAGCCACAGGAATCGACACAATTTTGTTAGGAACAAGTAATGGAATAACGCAAATAGCACCCAAAAACGAAGGAGGGAAGCGCGCACGACCAGCCACCGCGGCCGCCGCAAGCCCCCGCCGCCATCACCTCCTCCGGCTCCGGCGGCTTACGCCGCCGCCCACCTCCACGGCCAAATGCTAACCCGTTGGCCGCATTCGTCGACGCCCCCGCCGCCTGCACCTCCCTGGAGTGGCGGCCTCCACCGCCTCCGCCTCCGCCCACCGCCGCAGCCACCGCTAACCCGTCGACCATCGCGCCCTCCGACGCCATCTCCGCCCCCGCCGCCTGCACCACCCACCGGGGGTCCCCCACCGCCCGGCCGGCGGCGCCCTCACCGCCCGGCCCTCCGCCCGGCTTCCGTCGCCGCCGCCCCCAACTCCCTTCTAGAATCTAGATCCTACGGCGACCGGAGGCCGCCCGGGAAACCCCGGAACCCTAACCTCAGCTCCACCCTAACCTCCTTCTCCGGCACCGGCACCGGCTCCGGCACCGGCGCGCGGCGGCGAGAGCGGGTCGCACTGAGGCAATTCCACTGGTGCGCATTGGCATTTCAACAAGCACCTAACCAGCAGAGCCCAATGACGCACTGAGGCAGTAGAGCAAGCATCTTGCGCCGGCTACCACGGCAGTTACCTGCTGGCGTTCACGCTTGAGCTGGCGCTTGGACTTCTTCTCACCCGTGACGACGGCCCCGCCGCCGCCGGCCTTGCCCTCCTCCTTGGGGGGCTCGCGGACGGGCGGCGGGCGGAGGAAGGCGGGCTTGATGGGGGCGACGGCGCGGGCCACCAGCTCCTCCGGGGTGGGCCGAGGAGGTGGGGAAGCGTCGGTGGTGACGGCGGGGGAGGAGTTCGGGGGGTCCGTGGCCGGCGCAGTCGCGGCCATGGTTGGAGGCGTGGCGGCGGCGCGCTGAGGCTGAGCTACTGCATACAGGCAGCAAGGAGGGTTTTATACTAGTTGGACAAGACTCAAAGAATTCTATCAAAAATAACAGATTCTTTGGGGTGCAAAATGCAAAAGTTTGGAGAGGAGAGCGAGGGAAATCCATTGAGCAAACATTTGCTTGTAGCTGGTGGCCGGTGACTGGTGCTGATTTATTCTGAGAAAAAAGTACTGCTGACTGGTGGCTAATTTGTTCTGAGAAAAAAGTACTGCTGATTGATGACTGATAAATCAAACGAACGGAACGTAAGGACGTGCTCACCGACGACGGGGACGCGTGGAGGCGGCCGGACTTTTGCCCGCGGCAGCGGCCGGTGGCGACGTCTCCACGACGAGGACAAGTGTCGACACTGGAGAGAAAATAAAGGAGGGGCAAACAAATATTTATCGGTCCAAAAATTGTTAATTTATCCTAATTTTTTATTGTTCTTGCAAGCATACACTAGCTAGTTATAATTATTGTTGGGGGTGATCGTTAGGGGTACCCAAACCGATGGGATAACCGCCCTCGGTAACATTAATCTCATGCGATTAACCAGAAAAAGAGAAACGAAAGTTAAGACCCACGGCCCAGCATCAAACGAAGGCCCAGTCAAGGCGCCCCGTGGCAGGCCTCGACGCAAACCATAATCTCCGCTTCGCTCGAGGGAACCGACCCCTCGAGCGAATCGGAGAACTCCGCCTCGGTCGAGGCTTGAGGATCGAGCCTTGAGCAACCCATGGAATGGGGAGCTCCGCCTCGGTCGAGACCCTCGCTCCGACGGACAATTAATGGCGCCCACTGCCACCGTGCGTCCAAAGTCAAAAGGCAGATCTCTCGCCATACCGCCCTGACCCCTCCCGTCGCATCCGCCAACTCCCGTCACTATGCTGCCAACCGAGGCTCTGTGCGGGCAGGCCGGCGCTGTGCGAACAGAGCCCGTCACTCCGAGCTCCTGTGCTGCCAACTCCGATGACTCAAAGACCTCCGCCGGACGGGAGAGACCCTCGAGCACACAGCAGGAGAAGAAGAAGAGACGGCGAAGGCATGGTGGGCCATTCCGAGCGCTATGCAACCATCCCTGGCGCTGTGCGCACATGTCGCCACTATGCAAACAGGGCCGGATCACTTCAACTCCATGTGCTACCGACTCCCACAGCGATTTTCCCACAGAATGAACTGTGCGCAGGCATGAGAGACCCTCGAAATAGCATACGCGCGAGCCATTACCGCGCAAAGGACATCTCGGATCCTCAAAACCGCTCATCGGCGTCATCACCAGTACAAAAATCGACTACAGGGATGGCAATGTCGCGCGACAGCAAACGGACATAGAAGCACGCCCAACGCCACTCCTACTACTGTGCGGCAGCTGTACCTGTGCAGCAACACACTCCTGTAACCCCTCCTCCTTGGCCTATAAAAGGAGGGGGTGATCAAGCAAAAGAGAGACAGAACAAAGAGATCAAGCATTCACACACACTCAGAAAAACCACGATATTGGCACTCCGCCTCAATCATCCGGGACTCGGAGGTCTAGCCTCTCATCCCAACCTGCTTGTACCCCCTACTACTTGCAGTCCGGTGCAGAATAATACATCGCACGTATCACCTTGCTGGAAGTATGGTCTTCAGACCGGAACCAGGATAAACCCGTGTATTGCATTATCTTCTGCATCAACCATCAGGGGAAGGAACACGACGCATTTCTGGTTGGTGTCGGGACCACGGTTTCTAAACACCGACAATTATAGTAACTAATTATGCAATGACAATACACGAAAGCGTAGTTTACAAAAGCGGTCAATAAAATTTTACTTGTTCATTCTAATTTTTTTAAATTCTTCAACGTATTGAAATCACCATTAGTCGAATCTATCATGACTTCCATTGCAATCTTTCTCTCAATATAGAAAGAATTCTTACCCTTCCACATATGCCTTGCTGTAGAAAAAATAGACTGTGTTTCTTTTAGGTTTGCCATGATATCTATAAGGATTTGGCCTAATTTTATTAAAAAAAATCACCTGCTATTACGAGACAAGAAATTAAACCGGAAATATTTAGGGATATAGATTTGGGAAATAGGGCTTGCTTAAATTGGCTTGCCTTGGGAAAGGAACATCAAGAGGTGAAGAGTCCGTTGTGATGCATGCATGCCGCTGCCATATGTGGCTGCCAGGGGTTGTTGGCTGCTTAGCACGACGACGGCGTTGCGCGTCACAGAGACGAAGCCAAAGTTGGCCCTTGTTTATATGTTAAATTTGGGTGTCTTGACGTGCGTACGTCATTGTAGTATTTCATTTGTATTTGTAAAAAATTATCTAAACATTGATTAATTAGGCTTAAAATGTTCGTCTCGCAGAGTACAACAAAATTATGCAATTAGTTTTTTATTTTATCTATATTTAGTACTCCATGTATGTGCCGATATTTTGATGTGATGAGAATCTTCTTTTTGTATATTAAACTTGGAGATGCAAATTTGGGATCTAAACAACCAGACCCAATGAAATGTCACGAGGCGAGGGCTGCCGAGCTATATGCCTGGACTTAACATAACGAGCATTGATGGGCACTTGGGCAGGGCACTCGTAGGGGCTGCTGCCTGCCAACCATCGACTAACAAAAGAGGTATACCTCCGTTTTAAATTACTATTCGTTGTTGATTTTTTTTCATTATGTTTGATCATTAGTTTTATTTAAAAAATTATGCAAGTATCATTTCTTTTATTTATGGCTTACTTTATCATCACATAAACTTTATATATAACTTATATTTTCGTATATTTGAATAAAAATTTTAAATAAGATGAATGGTTAAACGTTGCGAAAAAAATTCAATAATAAATAGTAATTTAGAACGGAGGGAGTAACATTTATATTTCTTGCTGGTTGGGGCTGGCCATACCCTCGCCGGCCACCCACTCTAGTTCCGCCACTAGTGCCAAGGCTTCGGCTTGTCGAAGGGAAGCTCATCAGGGTGGGTGCCGAGCTCGGCCCTGGGCACGCACACAAAAGCCACGGGCGGCGGCGGCAGTCTGCCCGGCCAACGGGTGGCCGCAGGCCGATGGGCCATGTTGGGCCAAACCGGGCCTCACCAGCTCGGCCCATTAAGGAAAAGGGTGGGTTTGGGTTAGGTAAGGGGTCGGCCTCGGCTGGTCTTGTTGGCCCGTTAAGGTTTCCTTTCCTTTGTTTTTTTATTTTTGGAAATAACATTTTCTCGTGCAAAACAATCCAGACAAACATGTTTTCTAGATAAGTCATTTAAACACAAAAAATATAACAAAAATTTCAAAAAACTAGGGAAAAATCCTAGAAATAGAGTTAGACATGAGAATCAAAATAAAATATTTGGAGCTCATGAAAATATGCTAGCATGTTTCAAAAATTAAAATTAATATAGGAATAATTGCTAGAAAAAATTTGGAAATTTTCTAGGAACAACTATTCGATATCTAAACACAATTTAAAAATTTGCACGCTCAAAAACACTAGATGCAATCGGCATGAATGCAAAACACTCAATATTATAACCTATATTATTTTAATTTAATTTAGAATATAACTATTCTTCTATACTAAATTCTCTGGTAATTATATAAGCTTTGGAAAATTTTAAAATATAGAGAAAATTATTGCATTAATTATTCTACCCAATCACATCCTAAAATCCAAAGATGGTATTGAATGAACCAATGATGTTGGACTAAGGAGTATTTGAGACAATAAATATGTCTATTGGGGATTCCTCACTGGTTATCGCTAAATTGGTTTTGTTTGCGTCTTTATATACAACTAGTTAGAATGCACGTGTGACATGCATGTTTAATAGCGTGTGCAGGTAGAGGCATGAGTACGCAAAGCGTGTAAGTTTTTGACCGTGAAGGAGCCTCCAAGCGGCGGAAATCCTATAGAAATTGTTTTTTTGTTTTACATCGCAAATTCATCAACACACTTTTTTCTCGGATCTGACATTTGGATCCTTTGTGAGGGGTGGGTAGAACATTTTTGGGTGAGAATTGTTTTCAATTCTATTAGATCCTTATGGTGTATATACATGAACCGTGACATCAAACTTCTCGACAATATTGGCCACTATGGCACTGCAATGTAGTGGTAATTGTTCTCTATTTACCGACGTGAGTGGAGAATATCTCAAAAGATGTTCTCTCATCGCACTTACACGAGTATGTACATATATTGATACTAAAGATAAGTCACGGAATAGAGAAAATTGGCTAGGAGACACTAGTGCAACCAAATACAAGCATATATGCGAAGGTTTATACGTAATAAGTGATTGAGCTTCTCTATGCTAGCCAAGGTAGGCCGTGGCCTCCAGCTTAAAAAATATTAAAAATTATTTGTTAATCTCATCATTCTCTTGATTTTTCTTTATTCTAATATGCTATCAAATTAATAGAAAGATTACGCACATAAATTATGTGCGGCATAAATGCTAGTGTGCTATTGGTACTAACGTTGGTACTATAACTGTTATTTTTTTAAACTTATCTCAGCAACTACAACGCTTATGATGAACGGGATATTGTTATAAAATAAACTTCTACCCACTTCATACAAAATATAAGTCATGTATTGGAGTGCATTTGTATTTTACAGTTTTCTTATTAAATATATATTTTAATGTATTTATTTGGTATTGTATTTGTTAATATTTTTTATAGATTTAGTCAAATAAGAAGTTTGATTTAAAATAAAATCAAAGAAGCTTTGGAAATGGAGGTGAGTAGTATCCAAATCAATGGATAGTATTACGTATATATGTGTAGATGCTGAAATCGCAAATAGCTATGTGTGCGTGTCGAAGCAGCAGATGATTCATCTGAGTTAACCTCGGCTGTCGGCTCTAATGCTCAGACGGGGGATATTTATCTATTTATCATCCTTATCAATGACACTCCTTAAGAAACCATTATTATAAATGCTCTTACACTAACAACAAAATTATCATTTTTGCTGACGTGGCGCGTACTATACCGCATCTCCAACTTATTTATTTCATCTATGAGAGGTGAACCCAGTTTGTCATCCCTTACCTCTAGCTGGCGTTCCAATTCTCTTCCACATGAGAGGAGTGAGGGGGAGGCAGAGCTGCACGCAGGCCACGGTGAGAGGGCGAAGCGCTCCGTCCTTAGCCTGTCGCCGCTCACGAGCATTTATCCTTTTCAACTTGAAAAGGAAAAATGATTTCAATTGGTGATAGGTTAGTGCTTATTAATTTCATACTGAGTACTCTGTCTATTTTTATGTTGTCTTTCTTTGAGATGCCTAGAGAGGTGTTGAAGAAATAAGAAGCAACTATCCAAAAGTTTTTTGATTCCTAGTTTAGGATCCTAATTTTATTTTCTATTTGGCATGCAGGGACATTTCATATAAATAAATCTCTTGAGAAATACCTTACAACAATCCTACTTTAAAGTAGTCACACTGCAAGTCATCCTGATTTCTTTCAAATCTTCTATAGTTGCGATGTTGTGCTCAGGGGATATAGTAGTGCGACATGAAGAATTTCTAATGTAACCTATATAAGTGTGTAGATATCTGACATTGCGGCTCCATGCTTGTGTAATTCTGTGCGTATGGTTAGGTGCATATTCCATTATATGAGATATTAGAATGAGTTGTGTAATTCTTTTTTCTAAGAAGCAAAAGTTCACATGGCACAACATCCAGATAGTATTGCCCTTCATGTTGTTTTTGTTCACCCTTCATTTATCTGCAAGTACTTGTCCAACGTGCCCGGCCTGGGCTTAACATATATGACTTGCGCCTGCATCAACCTGACCAGAATCTAACTGCATATTCTCTCAACCGGTCAAGGTACTGCAAACTGCTGTCACTTGTGTCCATGTGAGGATAAGATTCAGCTATGGCCTTGTTTAGATCTCAAATTCTACCCCCAAAGTTCATTATGCAAAAAAATATTCTCATCACATCAAAATGTCATACCATGCATGGAATACTAAACGTAGATAAAATCAAAAACTAATTGCACAGTTTTGTTGTACTCTACGATACGAACATTTTGAGCCTAATTAATCAATTTTTAGATAATTTTTACGGGTCCGTACATTACACGGTGCAGTCGGGGCGACTGCACCGGGCCCCCAAAATTAAGGGCCCCACTAATCTTTTGTTTATCCCCTAATCATGCTAGCAATTATCACGTATTGGCCAGTAGTTCAGGCCAGCCCACATGCCATGCCGCTAGCACTAGAGCCCAGACCAGGGAGCAACTTCGGATGAATTGGAATCGGCGGCTCGTGAGGACGATGGCCGCCAGACTCCGCGATCTCCGATTTCCAATTGCCTTCAAATTTCCAACTTCCAAGCAAGACTTCGACGCGATCTTCACGACGTGCTGCCTCGCCGGCCGCCATCTGTGATTTTCCGTTGCCGACTGCTGCCATTGCGGTCTCGCTGAGTACAAGTACTACCAATTCTCTATTGATGCATTCTCAGAATCTCAATATCTTATTCTCAAATCTAATTTCTTTTTTCAATTAAGGTGTAACTCTGGTGCTTAAGTGGTTCAGATGGGATGATGATTGGACTTTAATTCTTTTAATTCTGCACATCACATTTTACTTCGCTTGATCACAGGTAGATTTTGTATCTGTACTAACCATATTTATTATTTAATCTAAGTTTAGCTTTTGTCCTATTTGTGATTTGTTATACAGGAAGGTTGTCTCATCATGTCTCTTAGAATTAGAAAATGTGATTCTGGTGCTGAAAAGCGCAAGAAGAAAAGAAGGCTTGAACAGTCTGCTCAAACTCAGAAGGGCACCCTTGATAACTTTATTGTTCGAGAATCTCAAACTAGTACAGAAAATCAAACTCTTCATGCAGATCCAGAACCCATTACTCCTCACAACGATGAGGCACACACATCGGAGAATGATGAAGCTAGGGGCAATGTTGGTGGTGTTGATGCTACCCCTGACAGATCACACAATAGTGAAGGTGACAATGATTTGAGGATTCCTTTTCAGCTTGATATATTTGATCCAAGAAATTGGGATTCACTTGATCAGAAAATGGTTGACATTTTGGTTCAAAAGGGTCCTAAAAGGGACTTGTCTATTTGTCGGGGACAAACCCCGGGGGTCCCCTAATCATTGGGGCAAATCACCCTCAAAAAATGATATGCCACGAAAGGCCGAATCACCGACAGCCAAGAGGGCCGCCAAGGCAGCTCGGCCCGTCACGGCCTATCGCGGCCCAAGAACGGACGTCCGAGCTCACCTATCGAGGGGACCCGAGTCGCTACCCCCGTCTCCGCCTCGCTCGAGGACCGCGCACCCTCGAGCAGGCGCAACGCAAAACCCGCCTCGCTCGAGGGCCGCGCACCCCCTCGAGCGGGCGGGCCGTCTCCGCCTCGCTCGAGGCTACCCCTCTACATAACGCGGCACACTCTGGCGCCCCGCCCGACAATGGCATTTAATGCCCGCCCCATCAGGCGGGCGCCGAAGTCAAAAAGGCAATCTCTCCCCACGCCGCGCCGCTGACACCGCAGAGCTCGCTGTTTCAACTGCTCCGGTCACTATGCGTCCTCACCACCACTGTGAAGACGCATGCGGCGCTGCGCGAGGCCCTGTGCGGACTTGCAGGCGTCAATCCGCACCACTATTCCACCCGCTCCCGTCCTTTCCCCCCCCCCCCCGGCGCAGCCCTCGAATGGGCGCAAAGGACCCTCGAACGAATATACGAGCAGCAACCGAGTACGGTCTCCGGTCAGGCGTGGTCCAGTGATGACGAACGCCGGGTCAAATCCACCAACTCTCGGCCATTCCCCGGCAAACCGGGCACGCCGCGCACTGTGGTCGACAGCAGGCGCCATGCCAGCCCCTGTGCCGCCAACTCTCGTCCTTCGTCACCTGCCCCGCCCTCGAAGTCAACCAGCGGCAGGCAGTTGGGTGCGGATTGCGGCAGCGCCACCCCTCGAAATCACTCCAGGAAAAACACAGGGACGGCCATGACGCCCGCGGAAGCCGGAGCTCGCCATAAATCCCCCGCCTGGGTCAAGGACGGCCGCACGCCCAGCGCCACGCTCTCCAGTACACACCTCTATAGCACACACTGTATCTGTACTTGTAAGCCCCTCCCCCCCTTCTCTCCTTAGCCTATAAAAGGAGGGAGGGGGCGAGAGGGGAGAGGGGGAGGGGAGGAAAAAACGATCACACACACCGTCACACACGATATTAGCACTCGCCCCAATCACACTCGCTTTCAGGGACTTGGAGACTCCTCCTCCTCTCCCGCCTTGCTTGTAGCCCCCCTCTGGAAGCACTCCGGTGCAAGATAGTACAGCGCCCCGAGCGCACCCTGCTGGACGTACGACCTCACGGTCGGAACCAGGATAAACGCTTGTCTCATCGTGCTAGCTCTTGCATCAACCGTCAAGGGACGGGACACAGCACATTCTGTTTGGCGCTGGGGATTGGCCGACCGATCCCAGCACCGACACTATTCAAAAAGGTCTTAAAGATAAATTATCTAGAAGCTTTTCTGCAATACTATACACTAGAATTCTATCAAATGGAGAGAAGTGTGATAGAGAATGGCTGGTATATTCCAAACAGCTTGACAGAGTGTTCTATTTTTGTTGCAAATTATTAAGAAAGGGGCATTTAAAGAGTCAGCTAGCAAATATGGGCTTCAGTGATTGGTCACATGTTAATGCTAGACTTAAAGAGCATGAAGTTAGTGCAGACCATATTACAAATATGGCCACTTGGTATGACATGCGTCTCAGGTTTGATAACAATCAAACAATTGATAAAGTCGCCCAGCGAGAACTTGAGAAAGAAAAAGATCACTGGAAGAAGGTACTGTTCAGAATTATTTTGATTGTCAAATTCCTTGCAAAACATAATTTAGTATTTCGTGGCACTAATAGCAAGCTGTACCAAGACAGCAATGGGAATTTCTTAGGCATGGTTGAGATGATGTCTGAATTTGATCCGGTTATTCAGGAACATGTTCGACGCATAACAAATGATGAAATTCATAAACATTACCTTGGTCATGGCATCCAGAATGAGGTTATAGATCTGCTTGCTTCTGCTATTAGGCATGAAATAGTTAGAAAAGTAAAGGTCGCAAAGTATTTCTCAGTTATACTTGATTGTACCCGTGATATAAGCCACCAGGAACAAATGTCTTTGATCATAAGATATGTTGACACATCTTCAAATTTTGTCTGCATTGAGGAATCATTCTTAGGATTTTTGGATATAAATGATACAATAGGGCGAGGATTGTTTGATGTTTTACAAGATGATTTGAAGAATCTTGGCCTTGACATAGACAATGTGAGAGGGCAAGGATACGACAATGGATCAAATACGAAAGGAAAAAATATAGGGGTACAAAAGAAAGTTTTGGATATCAATCCTAGAGCCTTTTATTCTGTTTGTGGATGTCATAGTCTTAATTTAATGCTATGTGGCATGGCAAAGAGTTGCAGTAAAGCAAAAGATTTTTTCGGAGTCATACAACGTATCTATACAGTATTTGTTGAGTCCACTAAGTCCTTGTTCGTTTAATCCCCAAATGAAAGGGATTGGAGGGGATTGAGGGGGATTTGTTCCCCTACAAGTCACTTGGGGATCCAATCCCCCTCAATCCCCTCCATTCCCTCCGTACAAAGCGTAAAATCAAAAGAAAACGACAATTTGATGAGACCCCTGATGATACATCTATTGCTTCACAATCTACAGAGGATTCAATTAGAGTCAATTATTTCATACCTGTTGTTGATCAGGCTATTGCTTCACTTACAAAGAGGTTTGAACAATACCAGGGGTACAAAAATACATTTGGTTTTTTGTTTACTTCACGGAAATTATGCTTCTTCGATGACAAAAGTTTGTTGTCTGCTTGTGCTCATCTTGAGGCTGCACTTAAGAGTGATGATCATTCTGATATTGATGGTAAAGAATTACATGCGGAGTTAAAGTTCCTCCAAGATTTCATCCCTAACAGAGATATGGGTCCTCTTGATATTCTGAAGTTTGTGAAATGGATGGGTTGTTTCCTAATGCCCTTATTGCATACAAAATTTTGTTAACTATTCCTGTGACAGTTGCATCCGCAGAACGAAGCTTTTCCAAATTAAAGTTGGTGAAGACATACATGCGTAGTACTATGAAACAAGACAGGCTCAATGGATTGGCAACAATTGCACTTGAAAATGATGTGTTGGAGAAGATTAAATATGAAGATATGATTGAAGATTTTATTTCGAGGAATACTAGACGAATTATGCTGTTTAGTAGAAGTTAAGAAGATATCAGAAACAACGGTTCGCCCTTTAATTTACTCATTTATAGTATGGATGTTTATGGTAGTTACATAGTAAAGTTGAAATACATTTTATTTATTTACATCTATATAGGGGGCCTCATTTTATACTTTGCACCGGGGCCTCAGAAACTTAGGTACGGGTCTGCAGTGGTGCACACACCCCAAAAGGGCAAAGTTTGCTCCCAAATTTGGGAACTAAACAAGGCCATTTGATTTCGCTATTGCACTGACTACATAATCGGTGTTGATGTATCAGAAATATCATATTTTCTCATTGTTATGTACAGGCCACCCGGCAATCTGGCATGACAAAAAGGTTAAATTGTGAGTTTTAGACCAACTTGTTGTGTGCCAATTAAAAGGTCTGTAAAAAAAGCTAACATTTGTCCAAATTCTGGGAAATATATTTTAAAGTTATAAAAACATATAACTATGATTACAGAACCACATGTATTGTATTTTCTTAAAATTCAAAGTCACGTGAGTTGGATTTGGATAGTAGCCTTTCTTGTGAGTTTCTACTATGTTCCATTATTAGTCCAGTCTTCCCTCACTGAAACCCATTCTTTTGCACACATGTTGCCAATGATTTGCATCCCTGCACCATTGGCCGTACAACGCACAACAAATAGTTTCATGTAACAATGCATAAGAATGCAACCTACCACGGAAATTGTTGTCTTTTGTAGATAAGTCTGGAAATTTATGAAATAGGCCATACGATGCTGATGAATGTTCTATCACCTGTAATTCCCCTGGGTCGTAGAAGGATTTCTGTGGGGGAGGAGATCATGGATCTAGCAGCTGAGTGCAACACAAGAACAACTCACCTCTTTTACGACATCATCCTAACTGCTACACGGATGTAGCAATTAGCAAAAAAGTGCGCCTGGTACGGCTCGTTAATCCCAACCCAAAATGTCCATAAGTGATGTTTATGTTGTCATGTCATTAAGACATCAGATCTAAAAGCTAGCTATGGTACCCAACCCATAGTGTCTTCTCGGGGGTGCCCTTAATTAATTTTCTAGTCCATTCACTCTCCTCCAATTTTTTGAAACACGTGTCCGAATGTTTTACTGGCTTCCCTCCCTTGGAATGCGTGACGACCTAGTTTCCTGCATGTGACCCGGTTTCCATGTTTTTTCTTCTCTCTCCTCCTTAACTCTCTTGCCGTGTAGGATTTCTGCTTACCTGGCAGCCTCATTAATTCTATGGACACTGGCTGACTAGGAGGGTCGGGATGACCTTAATGGGCCTGGAACAGTAAAAAGAGGAGCCGGAAATAAATAAAAAATAACACAGAAGCATGTGGAGCGGTGCAACGAGAAATCAACGGTTGTCCTGTGTGATTGACGGATAACACATCTCTCGGTCGATTGACGTCTAGACACTACCTTAATATTAACCTTGTTTGTAAAATCTGACAAATTTATTGTATTGCAATATGTCAGTTTCCAATTATTTACGCATCAATCTCAGTGGCGGAACTGAGGCGAGCCGGCAGGGGCCATGGCCCCGTAACAAAATTTGTTTTTTAATACCCCTACTAGTAATTACTAGCAGTCAGCACTACCAGCCGCATGGAGAGTTAAGGCTATCCGCACTCCTGTTACTCTATATTTTTACTCTAAGAGGAATATTCTAGCCGCATCACTAAGATTTTTTACTCTATATCAGTTTCTCCCGCACTTCAATTACTCTATATATTTACTCTATATACAACAACTGCATATTTTATTCATCTCCTTTCAATTACCATCTTCCAACTGCTTCGAGGGAAGAAAAAGCTGGTGCTCCGGCCAGCGTAGCGTAACGCTTCAGCTACGCTTGATTTGCCGTGAAATTGGATTTACGGTCTTGTACCGCTCGTTATAGCGCGCAGCGCTGCAGCCAATTTTGCTTTATATTTTACGCTATTGTGTTTACCGGGACGCGTAGAGCAAGGCACTGTGGATCGTCTAAGCTAACGCACGCATCGTCGAATGGCCAGCACGGCAGCACCCATGTGAAACCGCCCACCAATAGCCTTACTGCTGAATTCCAAAGGAAAAATTACGACCCAACGGGTCATACCGATTACCGCATCGCACATCGTCGTAGCGTATGGCGTTTTCTTTTTCAGCACCGCCGTCGCCGCCGCCAGATGCCACGCGAGGTGCCGACGTCAATTCTTTGTGGAATTTTGTGGTGTGCGTGGCTCGTAGCCTCGGCAGCCGCGACGACAACGAAGAGGTAGGAGAACAACGACGGTGGGCAAGGGCGGGCAGCGTCCAGTCCAAGGCCAATCCTCCCGATGTTCCTCCTCGGATTCGAACTGAACTCTATTTATTTAATCTAGATGGATTTTTAAGATATTGCTTAGTACTTTATATTGAGAGAGAAATTGCAATGAAGATCACCACTGATTTAATTATTGATGATTTCGATACAGTGAAAAACTGTGCAGTGAAATTGAAATGAGCATGTAAGATATATTAACCACTTTTTTAAACTATTTTCGTATTTTCTCTTTTATGTATTGCTATTGCGTGTGTAATTAATTATTAAATTATTATAGTCATGGCTAACTAGTATATACTTGAAACATTACGATAAATTATTAGATTTTTGGACCGGTAAATATTTATGTGGAGGTCTGACCCCTTTAAATTTATCTCCAGTTCCGCCACTGATCAAGCCATGATTAGATCAAAAAGTGACAGATTTAGAAACTGTCGACACACAGCTAAACTGTTTCGTATCAAGCTATGTGGAGCTGGACCGCTCGAGTCGCGGGATAAAAGAAGAGATAAAACGAAGGCGTATGGGCCTAGGCCCGTCTAACGACTCGGCCAGCCCAAAAGTTAGATGAGAAAACCTAGCAAATGACAACGCCAGGTGCGGGAGGGTTCAGGCGCGTTCTAGCATGATAATTTTTGGTGGCTTCAACAACAGAAAAGATGGTTGCATAGATTTTTCTCAGACTCATTTAGAAAAAGATATTCCTGTAATCCAGTATAATTGTTCCATGAAGTAGCGTCACTACACTTTGTACGGAGTATTGAGTATTTTTATTAGCGATTAAATTGACCGTCTGTGTCCGGCTCGCCTAAATAAATTTTGAATCTAGATCCGTGAGCCATTGCACAGCGGAGTGGTATACTCGATTGTCCCACAACACGCACGCATTGTCGCATGCCCTTCGAATTCGAAGCATAGGCTACCGTTTCTCGCCCTGCTCCAGGGTTTGAGCGATGCCCTTGGAGAGGCAGTAGGCGATGGACTGGATGGTGATCATGGGATTCACGCCCACCGCCGTCGGCAGCAGGCTGCCGTCGCACACGTACAGCCCCTCGGCCTCCCAGCTCTCGCCGCGCCCGTCCACGGCGCCGTCCTTGGGGCCGGACCCCATCCGGCAGCTGCCCATCTGGTGCGCCGAGCAGTGGAGCGCCCACTTGTCCGTCCTCGAGTGCATGGGCCCCTTCTCGATGGTCACCTCGTCCAGGAACGCCTCCAGGTCCTCGTCGCGGAGGCCCTTGCACCGCAGCCGGAGCCCGTCGCTGCGGTGCGTGCCGACCTCGGCGGCACCGGCCGCCACCAGGATGCGCAGCGCGCGGCGGAGGCCGTGGCGGAGCTCCTCGACGTCCTCGCGGCTCGGGGTGAAGCGCACGCGGCCCTCGCCGTCCACGAACCCGGCGCCGCGGTCGCGGACCAGCGCGAAGGCGTGCGCCGTGCGGGAGTACCGGCGCATCCGCTCCTTCATGTCGCGGCCGGACTCCCAGGGGACCATGGCCGCGAAGGCGCCGGGGCCCAGCGCCGGCGTCTCGATGATGGTGCGCTCCGTGACGCGGTGCATGCTGGTGATGATGCCGCCCTCGTAGCACCGGCCGGCGAGCGGCGGGTCCTGCTTGTTCTCCGGGAAGTAGCCCCACGCCATGGACACCGGGTGCAGGTGGAGGTTGCTGCCGATGTGCCGGTTCGTGAGCCCGCTGGTCCGCAGCAGCGGCGGCGTCATCAGCGCCCCGCACGCCGCGATCGAGACCTTGGCCTCGATGCGCAGCTTCTTGGTGACGCCGCCGCTCGCGCACGTCGCCACCAGGCCCACGCACTTCTTGCCCCGGCCGCGCCCGCCGTTCTCTAACACGAAACGCTCCGCCTTGCAGCCGGTCAGGATGACCGCGCCGCGCGCGACGGCGTCCACGAGCCACGTCGTGTCGGTGCCGCGCTTGTCGCCGGTGGGGCAGCCGAAGTTGCAGCTCCCGCAGAAGTGGCCGTCCGACGAGTTGCGCGGCACGGCGTCGGCGCACAGCCCGAGCGCTTCGCAGCCGCGGCGCACCACCTTGTTCTGGAACCCTTCCTCCCGGCACCCGTCGGTGACCGAGAGCCTGGCGCACACCGCGTCCATGGCCTGCGCGTACCCGGGGCTCGCGAACACGGGGAGCCCGTGCTCACGCGCCCACTCCTGTGTCACCTCCCTGGGCGTGCGGATGCTGGCGGACCAGTTCACCGCCGAGCCGCCGCCGACCGTGGCGCCGGTGAATATCATCGTGGTCACGTTGGAGGTGCAGAAGATGCCGCCCCGCTCGAAGAGGCGCTCCATGGACGGGCCCTCGATGGAGCTGTAGTCCTCGGCGGTGAAGTAGTCGCCCTTCTCGACGACCACCACCTTGTACCCGGCGGACGCGAGCACGGCTGCGGCGACGCCGCCGCCGCAGCCGGACCCGACGATGACGGCGTCGCATTGCACGACGTGGTGGCTCGGGTCCGTCGCGGCCGGCTTCACCGTGAGGCCCCTGCCCACGAGTGATCTGAGCAGCGCGTTGTCGTCCAGCAGCCGGGTCTCCACGACGCCGACGTCGAGAGGCCGGGACGGCGAAGGCGCCGCCTCCATCTGATCCTCCCGTGGTGGCTCATACACGCTGTATCCTATCGCTTTCCAGTACGGGTTCTCAGAGTTCTCGTTCACCTGCATGTCAAGAGGGGTTGAAGAACAGAAAAAAAATGCACTGGCATACTGTATTTCCTTAGCGTCTTGGAGATGAAAAGGTGATGATTATGACAGATTCAGTTGCTTAATATCATGGCTTGCCAGGTGAATTAAGACCATGATTGTTTTTTATTGTTGGTGAAATACTGAAATTGTTGCTACAAGTGGATGGATTTGCAGCATGCCTCTGGATGGTGACCTTGGCAATACCCAATCTATTTGTCAAACAATCTACGAGCCTAGTACGAGTCGATCACACCTGTGCTGCATTTATGTTACTTGATATAGAACTATCAGATTAGGCACAGGGCAACCGACATTTCTGTGGTCACTTCTCAGAGACTTATTACTACAATGTTACTTGTCTCTCATAACACCTAAAACTGATAAACGTGTTGTGTGTACTACGCAGATCCAACTAGCCAAGTAGACTCATACTGGGCAGAATCCACTGGTGCCCTGCCAAGTTGCATTCAGATAAGCAGAGTCATTTTCAGTTTCCAGAACTGAATTGAGTGGCCAGAGCAGGATTTGGTAGTTCTGTTTTCTCTGAAAATTTAAATGCTGACAGTTGATAGGAGGATCGATTGCTCTATCGAGAAACTAGGCCCTGTTTAGATGGCTATTTGGGGTGGGGATTTGGGGGTTTGGTGTCACTTCGTAATCATTGTGTCACTGTAGCATTTCGTTTGTATGTGTGAAAAATTGTCCAAAAATTGATTAATTAGGCTCAAAATGTTCGTCTCGCAGAGTATAACAAAACTGTGCAGTTAGTTTTTGATTTCATCTACATTTAGTACTTCATGCATGAGCCAACATTTTGATGTGATGAGAATCTTCTTTTTACGTAGTGAACTTTGAGGTTGCTTTTTGTAAACTAAAGGAGGGCTAGATGACAATCCTGTACCCAACTACACAAACAGTGACTGGAATTGCAACGACTAATAACAACCCAGAAAAAAAAACAACTCCAGTTTAAGATATACTAAGCGTGAAAGTTTGTTCTGAGCCGAAACTAGCAAACCAAACAGATATTTGCATCTAGAAACGCAGAAAAAGCTTATGCGAATTCTATCCACTGGGTGGCCCGGAGGCTGCAGAGAGGTCAGAGACGGGGCCTCTCATCACAGAGCTGTCCCTATTAATTCCAGACATCACACCTTTGAAGTTTGAACAGGTAGTAAAGTATGGCAATTTGGCACCGACTAGTGAATGAGCAGTGGCAGGCGACAGTATATGCAATGCTTCAGATCTCTGCAGTGACGCTTAAATGCTTTGTTGGGCCCCTGTATTTTCCCAATCCTCATGTTCCCGGCGTCGCCTGTTGCCGGTCATATTGGGCCTTGTTTAGATCCCAATTTTGGGGGTCAAATTTGGGGTAGGATGTCACTTCGTAATCATTGCGTCACTGTAGTATTTCGTTTGTATGTGTGAAAAATTATCCAAAAATTAATTAATTAGGTTCAAAACGTTCGTCTCGCAAAGTACAACAAAACTATGTAATTAGTTTTTGATTTTATCTATATTTAGTACTCCATGCATGTTATGACATTTTGATGTGATGAGAATCTTCTTTTTGCATAGTGAACTTTGGGAGTAGAATTTGGGATCTCCTAAAAGCGAATAGTTCATCGTTTTGCCAGTGTGGACGGGGCAGTGGGTCTTGATCTCTTTGTGGTTGTATTCAGAATTTAGAAAGTTTGGTCATGCTACATTCAAGTCCCAAAACCTACAGTAACATTTAGGCAAGTGGCAATTTGGTCGTCGCTAATTGAAGTTACGGGACCTAGGCTCCTGCTTTTGATTTGATTGTTTGATGCAAATTAACCGTGCAAGCAAGGAAGGGAGACCGAGTGAGTGAGTGTTCTCCGGACGTACCATGGCGTAGAAGACGTAGTGGCAGAGGATCTTGACGATGGCGAAGGCGATCCGGAGCGGGAAGAGCCAGCGCACCCGGTTCCAGCGCTGCATCGCCGCCTCCCGGCGCTCCGGCGTCATGTCGGCGAACTTGCGGACGTAGGGGAAGCCGCCGGCGAGGCACAGGCGGCCGCACAGCAGCAGCGTGCCCACCCGCGTGCTCAGCACCCACAGCACCACCCACGCCAGCGCCACCGCCTCGCGGATGCACCGCGTCACCATCAGCTCAGCAACCTTGTTTGAAAAACAACAACAAAAATGACATGCTATACATATACCGCACAAATCGAACTGTTTCCTCTCCAATTCTATCGAAATTTTTCGCGAATATTTTTTCCCGGCTCAGACATGTCATCAGTGAGGGGGTTCTTTTTTACTTCTTCACACACGAAAGTAAGAAAAAACTGCGCGGATACTGTTCGGTTCCGGTGACCAAAGTGTTTTAGCGTGGTCACATCAAACGAAAGAATACTAATTAAAAATATTAAATATAAATTAATTAAAAATACATTACATAAACGAGAACTAATTTACGAATTATTAAACCTAATTAGTCAACGATTAAATAATATGATGCTACAGTAATAATTTAATGATTATAGCAATTATAGGTTAATTAGACTTGTTAGGTTTGAGACTGTAATTAATTTTATAATTAGTTTATGTTTAATGTTTTTAATTAGAGGGACTAAACAACTTGTCTTAGAATCCAAACACACCCGTAGGTGAGAGGTGTAACGTCGATGCCAGAATAGTTGTTGGCACCGATGTAAAGCCGTGACAAGATTCACTCGGGTCAGGTGCACTGCTACTTTCCCGTGCACCGGACGGATTCTCTTGCCAATTCCAGGGTGGGGGAACAGTGCCAGAGTCCGGACCTGTACTGGTACTTAGCCGCGGGCAATACTTATTGTCAGCACCCAGAGCATTGACCTGAGTGCTTATGCAGAAAACGGCAGGGCCTGACGCACGCCGCGCCGCTTGTGCGTTTTGTTCATAATTCTCAGAAGAGGATATGATTATAGCTTGACTAATTGAGACGATTGGACCGAGAATTTTGGAGCTAGTAAACCAAGAACAGACAACACGTATGCATGCGCGATTATTGAGTAGTATTGCAGGGATGACTTTGATGATGGTGGGTGGGGTCGGTGGTCACCTCGTCGGGGATGGTGGAGTCGGCGGCGGAGGCGGCGTAGAAGCGCTCGAGGTCCTTGCCGCCGGGCGGGTCCCCGCGGCCGTGGCCGCCGTCGGCCGCCGGCAGCGACGGGATGAGCGCGCCGCACATGGCCCGGAGCGCCTCCATCTGCGCCGGGTGCATCCCGTGCGTGTACCTGTCGCGCCGCCACCCGCGCAGCAGCGGGTGTCCCCTCGTCGCCGTCGCCGTCGTCCTGCCGCCGCCCGCCGCCGCCTTCTCCCTCTCCTCGCCCTGCACCGCCATTGCCGCCCCGCGCGCGCGCACTGGATCGAGCTCGAAGAGAGAGAGAGAGAGGAAGCAATCCGCTTGGGGGTTGGTTCTTGCTGGCTTTGCCTTCGTGTTGCGGGCGGCGTGCGATGAGCTGGGCTTTTGGCGCGCGTGTGTTTATATAGAACTCTGCTGGCCTGTGGCCTGGGCCGCCACGACCACGAGGGAGTTGAGGAGCGCAGCAGGAGATGGATAGGGACGTGCGGCCTCTCTCCTCAATCAATACGGCTTGCCAACTAAGTAACTAACCCCGGAGAGAAAAAAAAAGACGGGCCCGCCGTCGCCATGTCTGGGCATGCACGCGATGCGCGGAGCGGATTGGCGGCGTCAGAATGTCTTGCTCGATCGATCGAGCGAGCACCCCATTCGACGAGATCTACTGTATTTTACCAAGGGCGACCGAGATATGAGGAGGTACACATGTCCTAAACTCCTAAGGTGGGGCCCACGTGCGCTGGCCATGTGACGTGGCAACATGCATCGGTAGATATTTGCTCTATTTATTTTGTCTTCTATATATATACAAAATCCGGATGCAACGTCGCAACAGGACTAAAATAAAGAGGGAAGAAAAATCTGCTCGGCGTAACGTCGAGTTTGAAAGGAGGAATTTCTTAGGAAAAGAAAAGTGACAAACTTTAAATTCTCACGGATATCCAATGAGGGACTGCGTTTTTATCTCCACATGGGTTTATTTAATTATAACTATTTACGTGAGATCATTCGAAAAATAAGCTGCTGCCTGTGCACCCAGCATCTGCGGCAACCCTTGGTGTAAGGATTTAAGCAGTGTCCTGCTGCTTATGGACCAAGAGATAATCTTGTTTCAAGTCCGGAGCCTGACATTGGAGGTTAGACTGTGCATCTGTATGCATTCATATATGTAGATCGATGCGCATGTACCGACGGAAGACATTTTGGGAAATAGTCCCTCTAGCTTTAGGCCTATTACAAAAAACGAACCGGTTCACTGGTTGGACCGGAAAAATCATGAACCGGTGGCTGGACCGGTCCGGTTCAATTAAAAGATCGGTCATACAATTGAACCGGTGCGAACCGGCCGGTTTTGTGTCGAACTGATGAACCAGTTTTTTCGTGAACCATGGATCAATTTGATGTTTGAATATTGGTTTCCAACTTTAAACAATAAACTATTATGATATAATTATGTTATATCATCTATTATGTTATATGTGATATTACTGGTAATAAAACTTGCATATTATTTATATAAATCATGTGAAATAAATATTATATTAATAAATAATGAACCACTGGTTCGACCGGTGAACCACTGGTTGGATCGATGAACCAGTGAACCAGTAGCCTGACCGGTTCGATCTACGGTCCGACTTTTCGTACTTGGGCTTTAGGACAAAAGTTATGATAATGATCGACCGGAAGCCGAGCAAGATAGGTGCAGTCGTCCTTTTTTTTCCTTTTCGAATTAAAATTTGGCTCCATCAATGCATGTCTCATAGGATAAATTTTTTTTCCTATGCTCTGACACAAGCGAAAAATCATCCTTGCAAGCATTTGGGAACTTTTAGAGGTGAGTGTGCGTGCGTGTGTGAGCGTCTGCGTTGTACGGTGCATAGTCATAAAGTTTCCGGATCGATTGGGTCGAGGAACAGGATCGAGGGTCGAGGGTCGATGCTTTATGAAATTGTGGTACGGAGGGGTATACCTCTTTGAGACGAAAATTCACAACATGGTACGTGAACCAAGGAGTGTCGGGACGATGACCTCGGAACGATGTATAGAAGAGTCAAGGACAACAAAGGAAAGAAAGAAAAGGATGAAAGAAAAGGGCTAGATGGGCTGTCAATTACTATGTTTTACATCATGTTGGAGCTACCAATTGCTGTGCTTTACATCTATGCTGCAGCATCATGTCTGCCTCATGTTGGAGCTTCTCCATGACGACATTCAGGACCTTGATCGGAGTTCATGACCCTACGGGGTGGGGACGACGATCTAATGAAAATTAGAACGATGACCCATGGTGACTCTGACCCACGAATTGGGACGACGTTCCCGGGTCGAGGAACGTGCCACCAACCCCGTTTCCTATTACTATGGTACGGTGTAATTCTAAAAAAAAACACTTGGGAACTTTGCGGTGTATTTTTTTTCGAAAAAACTAATACAAACGCAGGCGCATTCACGTCATTCATTATCAAGATATCAAACGCATCTATCTCCACAGCGATATGCAATCAAGAGCTGTTACAACAATTGTAGAGTGTTTAATGCAAAAAGTCTCGAGTTAATTTTGGTTTTCAACTTGGGAAGTTAATTATAGCGAGTGTTTTGATATTGTTTTCAATCGTATGCAACTCATTCTTCTTCACTTAGTGAACTTGCCATGGTGATGGTAGAGACATTGTGCGGTGAAGTGATATCGGCAGCAGGTACAGATAAATTCAAATGCCACAGTCATCTATCATGTCCTTACGGTGAGCTCTCGTAAGAAACAATTTTAAGTGTCGGATTCTTTTAGAACACTTTGCTGAAATTTAACTTTCGCACCTTTTTTATTTGTTTTAATTCTCATTTCTAATATTTCTTTGTCTCTCTTCTGGCGCATCATGTGGGATGGTCTAAATGGAGGCTTAAAAGCATCCAATAACTAATACATACTCAGGACAAACTTCATGCGTTCTTAATTACTTCCATGCCCACCAAACGGCGCGCTAAGCCAGTCTCAGCAGGTTTTTATGTAGAGTTTTATGATATTAAATGGGCTAACGTGGTATAAGAGAGAATGAAGAGTTTTAGGATGTGAGAGAAGTTCATGGTGATAAAACTTCTTTTAACACAGTTACCAGTTTCTGATCTAAGTAAGCGTGTAGCGAAACTCCACGCACTGGTCTCGTGAGAAACGAAGCCAAACTGGCTAGCTACGCCTACGGCTGCGCGCGCACGGGCACGGGCACGGGCACGGCGTGGCGTGGCGTGATCACGTCGGGTCCGGCACGCGCGCGTCAGCGGCAGCGCGCTGGCGCTGAAAGGGTCAGCCGTTCCGCGCGGGCCTTCGATCTAGTCCGCGTTGGGTGCTCCGTGAATCGTGGATTTCGCTAGCTACGGAGCTCGAGCTGAGCCGCAGCCGCCGCCGTAGCCCGTAGGATGAGTACTGAGAGACGTATACGTATTATTCGTGCTGTTCCGCACTCTTCTTGTATATGCTTGGCTCTCCCTTCCCTTTCACGCTGCGCTGGCCTCGTGCACCATGTACGTCTAACAACATGCTGCTGTTTTACCTTCGGGTGCAAATCGGAGTTTCCTTCTATTAAATGCCGACCTGAGGACCTGCATGCTTAGTACTAGTGCTTAGAAGACGCATGTGGGCACTTAGCGACAGCGTGGTAACGTCATCGTGCCGTGCGACATCCATCCTCACCAAGAAGACGCGCGCGACAATCAAGAATCGGTTGTTATGCCGGTGTACCAGCTGGCCAGCGACTCGATAAACGATCGAGGACTATATAGCCTAACAAGATGACCAAGAGGAAACTATGGATGGGTAATTGTACACGTACTACGTGCGGACGGCTTCGTTATGTCTGATCTCTCTCTAAATAATTGATTCCTTTCGTCCTTTTCTCTAGAGCGAGACTCGGAATTAGAGGGCGTCGCAGACGCGCCCGGCTACCTGCAATCTAGTTTGAGAGAAAACGACGAGTTTCTAATCAGATGGTTGCTTGCATCAGTCTGTACGTGACCGGCACAGATTGTGCCATCTGGCCCTTTTGCATGCGTGGCCTTCAGACCACAGGTTTTGGTGGGGTATTCGAGGGAGAAACGTATCTTCTGATCCATGACAGTTTCAGTGTTGTGTTTACTTGTGTTATCTACGCCTGACAATATATGCTATCTGTTCAGCTGAAACGAGTTTTGACCCATGTAAAAAAAACGAGTTTACCCCGCTGTATCGTTGGCGCGCGCGCGAGAGAAAAAAAGTGCAACTGTAGCTTTTCATGAATCTCCAGCTCTCGAGTTTTGCAAAGAAACCGATCGAGCAATATCGATCTTGTGCCACCTTTGCTGTAACTGCACAGCGAAGTTGCGCCACTGATATTTGCGGTTCTGATTGAGAACCAGTACGCGTGGTTCCACGGAAGGCAGACAGTATCAACCGTACCGCGCCGGCCCCACGTACGGTCACGGAGCATTACTCCCTCGGCACAGCGCCTTCAATTCGCAGCAGAGCTCGGATTTGATCGAATACCACCTGCGGTTTCTGCTCCTAAACAAACCAACGTATCGCGAGTGCGTGGTCACTAGTCGATTGCTACTTTTTTTTTATGCCTAGCCGATTGTTACTAGCTTGCCGTGTGCCGTCTCATCACTCTCACTCCCACCGGCAGAGCATGAATTTTCCTGCGACAGCGCACGTACGGACGCAACAAATCCGTGCGTGCCCCTGGACTTGTGCCCGTAATCCGCTGCTGTAGCAGGAACAGGACGCTGACAGCGACTCAAGTTCTGAATCAGCGAAAAACGAGTCACCCCATTTCCCTTTTGAGAATCGCTGTGACTTTCCAAACCCCATGTTTTCGTGAGGGGAAGCCACGGGAATCGGTGCCCCCCTGACGCGTGCGTTTGCCTGCCTGCCCCGGGGCACTGACGGGGGCGTTGGCGCCCGTCGGCAGACCACGACCGTCACCCGTCAGTCGGGTGGCGAGAGCGCCGCTCCTCGGCTCCGACAGGCGCGTGCAACCCTTTTCAGAGCGCCCATGACGCAAGTACGCAACAACGCTGTTGCTGCTGCTGCCGCTGAAGGGAGAGGGAAAACGATCGAGAACGCTGCTGATCGCTGCACCCAGCAACGTCGCTGGCTCTCTGATGAGCGTCCGGTCCGGGCAGTAGCGGTAGCCGGTAGAGGTGCAGTTGCATGCAGCAGGCCCGCATTCAGTGCTCGTTTCGGAAGCCACGTGCGTGGAAATTGAAGCCGCCCTCTGACCGGCACTGCCGCCTCTGCTCTGATGCAGTACCCAGCGACGACTGACTGCTGACAGACTCCCAGTGCCCACGGGTTCAGCAGCTAGCAATGCTCTCCCATGGTTTTTGCCTCCGCGAGCACGCGCGCACGATACCAGAAAGGATTAGGCACGGCGCGGCGCGGCGCTGATCAATCGCATTGAAGAAGAGCTGAGCAGAGTTACAGAGCAATGCACCTTGCTTGTCCGCGCGCAGCCTTTTTCCAGAGCGTGTCCGCAGCGAGCGGCTCATGGAGAAGCAAAGAATCTAGCACATGCATGGTGCACGCGTTAAAGATCGGGCCGTGGTCCACGGGCGCAGGGCTACAGACAATACAGAGGAGGGCCTACAGCAACAGGCGGCGCCGTTGGGCGAGGTCCATCAGGGTGCAGGAACCGTGTGCGCTGGTGCTCTGGCCGGGCGAGGAAAACCGTGGGTCTCACGGTGATGGATCGTCCGGCGCCGCGGCGGCGGCCATTGGCGGACGCGCGCTGGACCACGGCGGCGGCGGACGGGACCCCGGAGGCGGAGGAGGAGGAGGAGGAGGCAGGGGCGTCCTCGCGGACAGTTTGATGCGCTAACCACCTGTACGAGCGGAGGAAGCGTCCATGGGTATGATGGCGGAGACGAAGGTGATTGGCCACCAACCATGTCGCGAAGCGAGAACCCAAAGCGTGTCTCCTGGCTGCTGCTGCTGCTGCGGTTGCATCTTGGTTCATGCCGCGGTGTCTTCCGTGTGTTTGTTTCTTCTTGATGGACCCCGGCCGGCGTAGGCGCGTAGCGGAGGGATGCAAGCTTGGCCCATACAGAGCTCGGCCTGTCAAGGGAGTTTCAGGCCTGGTTTGGGTGCTGAGCCCACCTCGGTCCAGCAAAAGCGAGTGGCAAGAGGGCTCTACCGCTTGGGCCGAAACTGGTAGAGAGCACACTGATATGCCGAATCAGCCCAGGAGGCCCCCACGTTTACGATGGGCAGCGGGCGGGAATCCTATACGGCTTCTACAAAGAGAGCACACTGATACGCCGAATTAGCCCAGGAGGCCGGCGGCGTTGGCGGCGGAGGGCGAAGGTTAGGGTTCGGGGGTTGCCGGCGGTGGGAGCTCGAGGGCTCCAATGGCCTCCGGCTATAGAAAAGAAGAAGGTGGGGGCGGAGGGAAGGTCCGGCGGCGGCGAGGCGGCGCGGGAGCGCCGCCGGCCGGACGTGGCCGGACAAGCGGTGGGCGGGGACTGGCGGCGCGGGGGCGGCGAGCCCACCAGGTTAGGAAGGGTGGGGGCGTGCGGGGGGGGGGGGGGGGGGTGGATGGCGGGCATGCGGTGCGGCAGCCGCCGGCCGGCGCGGGAGCGGGGGTGGGGCGGTGCGGCGAGAGGAAGAAGAAGGAGGCGCGACGGTGATGGGCTCTTGGGCCTAAGCTTCCTCCCTTTAAAAGTGCACTGGATATCAGAATTATTCTTCATCTGACCCGGCTATCAGAATGTCAGATGCTGCAACTGGTGGGCTGGTTGTTTTGTTGTAGTGTGAGTGACTTAGTGATAAGTAACTTGTGAGAACCTTCGATCAATGTCCAATGCTGATTCCTCAAAGCTGGAGCGAGAGTCAATGCTTCACATTCTGCTCCTTGGCTTCCATACATAATTATCAACTTAGATCAGCTCTTGCCTCTTGGAAGTCATTTAGCCCTTACATATCAGCATACTCAGCAATAATGGAGTACCTTGGACATCCTGGTTCACAAATTCCCTGGTATTTACTATTGCTCTATGTTGTGAAGCAATGTAGACACAGCTATTGAGGTTTACATGTGGTGCTTACTGGATCTGTTCTTATCTTTTTATCTGCTCTATATACTAGCTTCATTCTTGTTTTATGCTCTTTTATTGCAACCTTTAATGCATTGTCCTTTTCACCCGTTTTTGAAAGATCGATGATTAGTTCCGCTCCTCTTTACAGATCTTTGTCAAAATGATGAAAACAGTGGCACTTGATGTGAAGTGCACCGACACTGTTGATCAGATCAAGTCTAAGATCAGTGCCATAGAGGGGGTTGACAAGAGCCAGCAGGCACTCTTTTTTGATGGAAATCACTTGGAGAACGACAACAGGCTCGTTGATTACAACATCATGACAAACTCTTCTGTCGACCTCTATGTAACTGATGGGGTGCAAATATCTATCAAGATCCCCTCAGTTGGAAAAACTATCAAGCTCAATGTGAAGAATTCCCAGTGTTGCTGATGTCAAGGCAGCGATTGAACAGAAAGGGGGAATTCCACTGGATGAACAAGTCCTGATGTATGCAGGTCAACAACTTGAGGACCAGCAAATGTCGAGTCAGTGTGGGTTGAGCAATGGCCAGACGCTGCATGTTCTGGTTTGCCCGACTGACAAGCTGCAAATCTTTGTCGACGTTGAGGGTGAAAGAACTATCAATCTTGATGTCAAAAGCTGGTATACTATTGCTGATGTCAAGCTGATGATTGAGACCTTGGAGGGCTTACCTGCATTCGTGCAGATACTCATGCAGACTCAATCACGTGATGCAGAACTTAAGGACACTGAGACACTGAAGAGTCTACATGTTGAGAACGAGGAGGTCCTCATGTTATATAGGAGTGTTCAGTTGTTCATCAAGACCTGGGAAGGGAGGACAATAACAGTGTTAGTGAAAATGTCTAGCACGACAAAGGATGTCATGAAGAAAATCGAAGAAAAGCTGCCGCTCAAGGAAGGTATATATTATCTACACTACCGGGGCCGTGTTCTATCTCCTGGCGACACTCTTCGGAAGTCTAAAATTGGGAACAATTCCACTATTGATATCCGCCTCCGGAACATTGAGATTAATGCAAAACAGAAAGAAGCACCGGGGATCTAGCTTATTGCAACATCCATTAGGCCAAGAGATAGAACTAAGTTGCATAGACTCTCTGAGTACTGTAGGTTTACCGTTTTGGGTGTCAAGTCATGTGTCAACCAGATGTTATGCGTTTTGAGCTTTTGCCTGTTAAAGTCTTTGCTTTCTACTCCGTATATACTGCCAGTGTGACTCTATTAGGCACTTCCTTCCTAGACTCCTATCGAAGGCTGCTGCTACTTCTCTCTTAACTAGTGCACCTATCTCTCTTCTTTGCGGTATATTATTTATTGATTGGTTTCCAACTGATACATCTAGGGATAGCCCGAAGAACCCCCTCCCTTGGAGGCTCTGACTACTTTTAGGGTTCTTCTTGCGATTGATACAACTCCTCTCATTAGATAGAGAGGTTGACTTGACCCCTAACACTAGACTCCCAATCCGGTAATATTATCCGCGCTAAGGATGACGCTACGGTACCCGCGCTAGAGTACCGAGGGTACTGTTCACAGGCTGGGCCCTAGGCCTCCAGCCGGCCCACTGGCCATAACACTTCACCACCCCTCGAAGACAGCTCGTCCTCGAGCTGGGAGGACGAGCTGGGATAAAGTGCAGAACAACAGACACCTGACTCAGTGCAAACGTAATTTAAAACGACTCTGAAATAAGCATTTTACATCTCGGCAATATTTCTTTATTTATAACTAAAAATAAATTTTGACCCTATCCACCATCAAGGGATGCAGGAGGACCTCAGCCTAAATTTCGAAGAGATAAAATTTCCTCTGGTCCTTGGGCTCGAAAGAACTGCTCACATCGATCAAACTGAAGATCTTTGTAGCTTCGCATGATGACAGTAGATGCTGGTGTGGCCAACTCGATCTTCCAAGACGCTGGTGCCGTATAGGCTACACCTGACGGCAATGAGAAGAGGGAGTTAATCTTGACGAAGGCGCCGGCCGCCGACGGCGACAGGGAGAAGCTGGGCCCCCATATCTGGAGGTTCATGACGGTGGCTAGCGGGAAGCAGGGCAGCTCGAAGAGGAGGGGGTCGTCGTTCCCGCAGCCGACGTCGAAGATGAGCTCGGCCGGCTTGCGCTCCGCGGCGGCGTGGAGGAGCGAGGAGACCTGCGCGGTGGAGATCCCACCGTCGTACCTCTTGGCCCAGATGCGGATCTCGATCCGGGTGAGCTCGGGGCGGGTCATCTTCCCCAGCAGACCGAGGAGCGGGACGGGGAGAGCGCTGATGCGGTCTTCCTCACCGCCGTCGTGCTCGCACTCCGATTCCGATCCGCGGCCGCGATGCGCATCTTGCAGCAGCGAGCGCGAAGCGAGGTCGCTGCCCGACAGCAGCTGCTTCGCCATGGGTGCTGCAAACGGAGGTGGTGCTGTCGCCACGGCTGAAGCAGGTGATGTCCCAGCTGGAAGTGTGGTTGTTGCAGACTTGGCCGGCAGGTGTATTGCAACGGCTGCTGGTGGAACTGCGGTGATGGAGTCGAGCCTGGCGAGGATCTCTGCGATGGTGAGGGACGAAGTCGCAGGCAGCGCTGCTGCTGGCGCGGCAACGGCTGCCGCTGGCGCAATCACAGTTGTCGCGGTCGTTGCTGTTGCTGTCGGGGCAGATGATGTCAACATGGATGCGATGATGGAATCGATCGCAGTGGTGACTCTCCCAACAAAAACTTGAAGTCGGCTTTGGTGATGTATTCTCCCATGATCAACAAGAGGTAGGCAAAGGAAGAAATCAATGGTGGAAGGCACAAGCTAACACAGGATCGCTAGTCTGATACCAAATGATACGGTAAATTTAGGGATAGCCCGAAGAACCTATTCGTCGCCCTCCCTTAGAGGCTATGACTACTTTTAGGGTTCTTCTTGCTTGTCTTGATTAATACAACTACTCTTATTATATAGAAAGGTTGACTTGACCCCTAACACTAGACTCCCAATCCGGTACTATTATCCGCGCTAAGGACGACGCTACAGTATCCGCGCTACAGTACCGCGGGTACTGTTCACAGGCTGGGCCCTAGGCCTCCAGCCGGCCCAACACCAACTGATGTACTGTGTCTCTGCATGTGTAGTTAATAGTTGTAAAAATGAAGGCCTACCCGTCTATTTTGATTGGGTCACGAAGATGGCATGCACTGCTCCTTTCGGTATGATAAACCGTATCGATCTGACGATCTGAATAGTTAATAATCCACTTGGTGCTTGACTGATGACTGCTTTGGTTATCTGGCCGCAGTTAGTCTGTTGTCACCCAACCTACTTCCTTTTATAAATGTGCTTTGTCTATGGTTATTGCGCCCTGTTCGTCTGGCTTCTCAGCAGCCAGTCAGCAGTATTTTTCTCTCTGCACAAACCACCACCAATCAACAGCAGTATTTTTCTCTCAGCACAAACCAGCACCAGCCACCTGCCACCAGTCCAAACCAAACGTAGTCTGTATTTCCTTTTTGTAAACAGTGGTCCCTATTCTCTAAGGGTAAAATTGCAATGTTTGAAGTAGAGGGGAAAAAAATCCAAATTACTACCCTAAAGTATGGACAAAGTCTGGATATAACTCCCTAAAGTATGGTATTTTTATTTTACATCCACAATTATGTCAATCGATTCAATCCACCCCTTTGTGAGGTTAAAATGTCGTGGGATGATTAATGACCACATAGTATTTTTGAAAAATATAAGATGGTTTTTTCATCATTATTTCTCATAAGATTCCATATCGATATGATTAATTTATTATTGCATACCATAGCTGTTCAAAATAATGATAAAAAATCATAATATATTTTCAAATATAGTTTATGATTTCCTCTGTTATACCATAAAGCTTCAACTTAAAATATCATTTGAGCATGGAGAAAAAAAGATAAATCTTACAAAGAGATAGATTGAACCGATTGAGATAGTTATAGGTGTAAAATGAATCAAACCATACTTTGAGAGGTTATCCAGACTTTGTCCGTACTTGAGGGTAGTAATTTTCACTTTTTTTCAAAAAAACATTTTTTTATTTTCCTCCCTGGACAATGGGCCGAGTTTGTGTTTTCGCCTTGGACTCAAAAATCAACTGAAACTCCCTGGACTCCTAAAACGAGTCACCTGATCTCCCTCACTTGAAAGCTTGTCCTAAGTGATCATTTTTCTAGAAAAGATATACGGTTAAAAATCTGAAACTTTGGTTTAATATTAAAAAATTCATAGAAAATTGTTTTTAGATCAGAAATACACGAAACCAATTTCATCTTTTTATTAAAACTATGCTCTATCTCATAGTCTCTAAGTTTTAAATATTTAGATCTTATATGGCTCCATTTTGTTTCTTTGCTAGTAGTTTCCCTATTATTTATTATAATTAGTTTGATAAGTCTTGAAATGACCCCAAGGATATTGATGACCCATACACTTGGCCTTCTACTTAGTCTAGGTCATCAACGTTGACTACTTATAATAGATAATAAGGATAGTACTAGCAAATAAACACAATGACGACATATAAATAGCTCCAAACTAGACACCAGAATATAGAGCATGATTTTAGAAAAATGAAACTAGTTTTGTATTATTTTGAACTTATAGTACATGATTTTATAATATATTTGTTTTCAGAAAAATGAATTTTCTAATAACAAAAGGGACTCAGGATGTATAATTGTGCAGATTTTATATGAAAGATATTCAGAAAAAATATACTAGATAACAAGCGTAGTTACTAGTAGCAGATAAACAACGAAAAGAGACCATAAAAAGTTAACTAACTACAAATTAGGTGTCGAAAGATTGAGCACGATTTTAGAAAATAAATTTAGACCAAATTTTAGAATTTTTGAATTGTGTATATTTTCTAAGAAAAAGTTAATTTTCAACAAAGTCCATTTTTACAAAGTTCTACATATTTGAAAATGATATACTAAGAGATAGAGTGTGATTTTAGAAATAATATGAAACTGATATCATATTTATTTGATCTAAAACAAAGTTTCTAACATAAAAAAGATTATGTGATTTTTAATTGTATAAATTTTGTAAAAAAATAATACATTTTGATAAATCATATTCAACCCCCTCGAACTATCACACAGAGTCCAATTTACCTCCCTCGAGGCTGGCATGGCGCCACGTAGGACAGTTTACGTGGCGCCACAAAGGACGGCTGACTAGCGCCACATAGGAAAAAACGAACTGGTTTAGGATGAGGGAGACTAGGTATTTGATTTTGGGAGTATAGGGAATTTGTTAGATGGTTTTCAAGTCCATGATGAAAATGCAAAGTCGGCTCGTTGTCCAAGGAGGTAAATATGACCTTTTTTCGGAACAAAACAGCTAAATCCATTGTTCAGTCCAACATGCCATTATGAAATGGTTCGGGTGTAAAAAAAAAGTTATCGTTTCTTTTTTGGGTATAGCCTTCAAATTGAGAAATTTTAGGGAGAGGTGACTTTATTAGATCAAGCGTAATAGCATATAAATACAATCAGGAACCCTGAAAATAAGAAAGAATACAAATATAGGTCCTCGTTCCTGCCACCCGGAGACTTCTCCATAGTAAAATGCACCGCCGGCCCTTGACCTTGGCAGTGAGTGTCATCTGGGTCACTATACTTAGAAAATGCACATCTAGCTACATGAAGTAGGCTCAAGCTTTAACACGCGTCCTAACGGGACTCGCCCAGACCCTCGCGCGCGTGTGACATCCCACGCTGGACACATGCGGGTCCCACGCACCGACGTGGCCTCCTTTTTACACAAAACCCCCTCTTTGCCCTCTCATTCTCCATTCGCTTTGCTTCCTCTGTTCTTTCTTTCATCTTCCTCTGTTGTTCGGATTCACATCTATCCGCGTGCCACCGCGGCGCGGTGCCGGGCGGCCAACGACGACGAGGCTGTGGAGGAGGAGAGGGAAGAGCGCCGATGGACGGCCAAGTGAGGGATCCTTCTACGGCGTCAGCACCCAGCACTAGCGGCGGCGGGGCCGTGTCGACATCCTACGCCGACAAGGACGACACTGCGGGCGCCGGTGAAGCCAAGGTCTGGGTCCTCGTGCTCCTCTTCACGCTGCTGCTCCTGTCGTTCCTGCCCTCCGCGATGTGCCGCGGTGGCCCGACGCTGTGGGGAGGCAGCAACGGAGGATGGGGAGGAGGTAGTGGATGCGAGCGAGGCTATTGCCGCGGCGGGATCAACTTCAAGAGTGGCTGGGACGTCGTTAGCCTCTGCCTCGTGCTCTTCGCCATCCTCTGCGGCCTCCTCAGCCACCGCGGCGATGGCGATGATGACTCCTCGTCCGGTGCGGCTTCATCGGTGGACAAGGACGCTCGGCAGATGTCCGCTGCCACGGACACGGCGGGCTCAGGGGATTGGGACGGCGGCTATGACTCCTTCTCAAGCGTCTACGCCAGGCAGCCCCACGCCAAACACGCGCATGCCACGGGCGGGATCCGCCGGATGAAGAGTAGCAGCTCCGCGCCTGCCCCGCGCCAACCACGCGCATGCCACGGCGGGCTCGGTGGAGGAGGAGAGGCCGCAGGCCAGGAAGGCAGTGGTGACACCGGCGAGGAGCGGGAGGTGGAACGCGGCGGAGGCGGTGGTGATGCCCGAGGTGAAGGAGGAGAGGCTGCAAACACGACCATGTTCCCATCCGAAACGCTGCCCCCACCGCCACCTCCCCCGCCTCCGTCGACGGTTTCGCCTTCGCACCGGCGATGGTCAACAACAGAGGAAGACGAAAGAAAGAACAGAGGAAGCAAAGCGAATGGAGAAGGAGATGCCACGTCGACGCGCGAGACCCGCATGTGTCCAGCGTGGGACGCCACGCATGCGCGCGGGTCTGGACGAGGCCCGTTAGGACGCGTGTCGAAGCTTGAGCCTACTTCCTGTAGCTAGACATCCATTTTCTAAGTATAGAGACTCAGATGACACTCGCCGCCAAGTTCAAGGCCCGGCGGTGCATTCTACTCCCTAACTAGCCCACGAGTCTCCAGCGGCGCTTCGGCAGTGGCAACTGGGAACTGGGAAGAGAAGAAGGCGGAGAGGTGGGGGAAAGCGGGGTGTGAGAAGTAAACGCCTCCGCTTCCGCTCCATTCGTGTCCACCACCAACCACTACAGCTAGCACACGCCACCACCCTTGTGCGGCGGCGGCGGATGAAGCAGGGCGCCATGGACTTACGCTAGGAGCAGCCGCCTTGCTACAAGGTTCGGCTCGCGCTCCCTCGGTCTTTCCGCACACCCACTCTTCATCTCGGGCCCGTCATACCGTTGGGTCTATAGTCCGTAGTGGAACGTACGGAATGCGAATTGCGGGTGCGGGGCTGCGGTCCCTTGAGCTTGAGGGGCGCGCGTGCGGTGTGGTCGTCACGGACGAGTAGGGGCTGCCGGGTCTGGCCTGATCGATCGATCGGTTCCAAGCTGATGAATTGGGGTTTTGGGTTTACGGCTGTGTCAGGTGCTTTTTGGTGACGTCTATGACCGCGGTGTGACAATTCTTGCAAGGAAGTGCTAGCGTTTGGAGGTGATTTGGTGCGTGAATGGTTGACGTGTTGTTTGCATGTTGAGCTGTTATGTGAGGATTTTTCTGTTAGCGTGGCGTTTTGCGAGGATTTTGCTGTTAGTATGCTTGGCAAGATTTGGGGCAATCTTTTAGCAGAAAGCTAAAGGACTTCAATTTTTTAGAGGAGAATACATTCGATTTGGTGGGGGGACGGGGAGAGAAGATGTGGTCGGGATGCTCACCTTCGTCACGACTCAGGACTCGACTGGTTAGCACAATGCCGGACCTGGTGGCTCTTGCCGGATACCAAGGCGATTGCATTGTGATAAATGGATCCCGGAGGCAAGGAAGAAGGTGGAGGCGGTGGTAGTGGCAGAGCTCACCAGGATGGCAGGATCACATCGTGGTTTTAGGAGAACTGCAGGAGGCAACGTGTTGGCAGTGGTAGTGGAGATTTATGGCCCAGGAAGGATTCCACATTCCAGGTGGAAGATCGGGCTGAATCGACCTAGGCTGTCGGATCTTCATCTAGCAGGTGAAGAAAATCGACTGTTTCTTGGGCTTGGAACACCCGATTGTTTGCTAGGCTGGCCCATCTTTCATAAGGATTAAAAACTGTAGGCCTATCTTCATCTAGCAGGTAAATGATTATGGAGTACACTTTGATTCCAAGGGCTCAGAAGTTGTATAAGAGTAATTTCTAGTGATTCTAAGCTTCTAAGCCCTCATTCTATGAGGCTTAGTGCAATTATGCTTCATCTGAACCGGGTCATAAGATACCACACCCTGCAATTTGTGGGCTGCTTGTTTTGTTTAGTATATTTCTAGATGAGACCAGGCTATAGTGTATGGTGCTAACCAAAGGTCTTAGCACCTTGTGGCCATGATGGCCAGGTCAGTTGAGATTTTTAGTCGTGGTCTTGTTACTTTTTGTTGAGTTCTCATGTAACTAGTGTTGTCCTGGTGGCCGTAGTGGTCATATGTGTGAGCTGTATGAGTCATCTTGAACTCCTTTCTTTTTAATATAATGATGTGCCCTTGTTAGTCGTGGGCTGTTACTTTCTGGGTAGTTCTCATGTAACTAGTGTTGTGCTGGTGGGCGTGTGTGGGTTGTATTAGTCATCTTGGACTCCTTTCTTAATATAATGATGAATGATTCTACTGTATGTTTGAATAAAAGAGTGATAAGTACCTCGTGAAAGTTGGAACTCTAATCAGTGCTTTACAGTGTGCACCTTCTTCCCATGCATAAGTATCAACTTTGATCAGTTCTTGGAAGTCATTGGGCCCTTTAGGTGTTATTAGCATACTTAGCAATAATTGCCTTGGGCATCTCGAATAACGGAATTCGAATGTAAGAACTATTGCTGTTGTGAAGTAAAATTGACAATATCAAAAGGGATTGAAGTTTACACATGACGGTTAGTGAATTTGTTTTTATTATTTTTCTATATGTTCTATATACTAGCTTCATCGTTGTTGTGTTGTTCTTTTATTGCAAACTTTGATGCCTTATATTTTTGAAAGATCCGATGGTTACTTAGTAATTTGGTAGTTCCACTGTCCCTGTCCTCTTTGCAGATCTATGTCAAGGTGGTGAAACAATCGCACTTGATGTGAACCGCACCGATACCGTTGATCAGATCAAGTCTAAGATCAGTTCCATAGAGGGTATTGACAAGAGCCAACAATCACTCTTTTTTGGTGGAAATCACTTGGAGAACAACAACATGCTCACTTATTACAACATCATTGCAAACTCTTCTTTCGACCTCTATGTAATCGATGGGATGCAAATATCTGTCAGTATCCCCTCGGTTGGAAAGATAATCAAGCTCAATTTGAAGAAATCCCAGAGTGTTTCTGATGTCAAGGCAGAGATCGAACAGAAGGTGGGGATTCCTCTGGATGAACAAATCCTGATCTATGGATGCCAACAGCTTGAGGACAACAAGGCCTTGAGTCAGTGTGGCTTGAGTAATGGCCACACGCTGCATGTTCGGGTCCGCCCAACTGACAAACTGTGTATATCTGTCAATGTTGATGGTGAAAGAACGGTGAATCTAGATGTCAGAAGCTGGTATACTGTTGCTGATATCAAGTTGATGATTGAGAGCTTGGAGGGTTTACCTGTAGGCTCACAGATACTCATGCGAACTCAAACGCTCAAAGACACTGAAACGCTACAGAATCAGCACATCAGGAACAATGACACCCTCATGCTATATCAGAACATCCACTTCTTCGTAAAGACATATGACGGGAAGACTTTAACAATGTCAATGAGGACATGTGACACGATGGAGGACGTCACGGCGAGGGTTGAAGATAAGCTACTGATCAAGGCAGATGTCTACTGCCTGCACTACAAGGGCCGTGTTCTGTGTCCATGGGATACACTTCACGAGCTCGACCTGTTCGGCTGGCTGGTGACTGGTGCTGGTCTGTATAGAGAGAAAAATACTACTGGCTGGCTATTGAAAAGCCAGCCGAACAAATGCCTCCAACAATTCCATGGTCGATGTCCGCCTCCATAATTCACAGTATCCAGTGTGGCAAAGCGAAAGGAAACCCCAGGGCGCTAGTTGCAACCTCCTTTGGATTTAGGCCAAGGACGAAACTTAATTGCTTCGCTTCACAGAGAACTATAGCTTCACCATTCTGGGGTTCTACGTTAACTGGTTTTTTGTGGCTTTTGGTCGGATAAAGGTCTTGTGCCGCTTGTCGGGTGGTTTCTATAGCCTCTCCAGGAACGGTGGCTGAAGTTTGCTAGTTGCTACCATGAAGAAAATGTAATTCTGCTATTACTGTCCTACTAGTATTCTTGTCACTCACCCGCTTATCCTAGGTTGTGATCCAACATAAATTGAGCATTCATTCTTTCTCTGTGTGGTGACGCCCGTGCGCTCTATTTGATCGCTTGATCGTGTTAATCTCGTACAATTAAATCCTCAAATAAAAACGGGTACACTAAAAATTTGATAAATACAGTATGCAAATCAAGACAAGATTTTGAACGGCAGGCTTCACCAATCACCATTACTCTCTACGGAGTACTCCAAAGAAAAAAAAGCAAATACCAAATATCAAATGCACAGATCCTCTTTTGGCGCATTGAATAATAAGATTTTCTACGCACTTTGTGCCATCCTGTAAAATTTGAATTTCAAATCAAACTGCCCAACGACGAGAATACGAACCGTTTGCTGACCTCATCACCCCGCCGCATCGGCCACCCCGCCGTGGTTAACGGGAAGCCGCATAGCTGCGAAACGCCGTTTAAAACCAGGGAAATAGCCGAAGCACTTGCTGCGCTCTTCCGCAACACAAATCCCCCGTTGGGAGCAGCGCGGCGGCGAGCGACGACGCGGCGCACCTCCATGGGCTCCCTCCAGGAGCAACAGCCCCACAGCAGCTACAAGGTAAGCGGCGCCCTGGTACACACCCAACGGCCAACGCTTCTTATCGCAGTCTAGGTTCCCGTCTCAGGGGTACATGTGCGTGTGCTCGTGTTTCTCGGCGGAATGTGGGTTGCGAGACGGTGCTGTGATGTGGATTCGGGGACGGGACGTTGAGTTTTATCTGATAGATAGGATGGGGCCTCTCACAAGTCACAGGAATTCCGTTTCAGAAAAAATCTTGCAATAATAACATATTAGCGCTGAAAGGCGAAGGCGATTGATGACTCCATGCTTGTGAAGTGCCCTGAGCATTTTTTTTTACCTTCCGAATATGGTTATCGAAATTTGGAGGATTATCCCATTTTTATTTTTTAATAATATTTGTTTGTAGTAGAGAGGAAGAAAGAATTGAATTCTACTAGTTATGTTTTGATTTGAATGAAGGTGTAAAAATGTACGACCTCTCAGAAAATCAGAAGGGAGTTTCTATGAGCTCCATTGCCATGGGGATGGGGCAAGATTTTTCTTTTGGAAATTATGATCAGGGAAAAAAAAGAAAGAAAATGTATATATCGTGGCAAAACAAAATGTATAATCTAGATCTGGCTGCCCATATTGGTGTAATGCTGGTTTTGTAGGATAAGCTAGTGATGAATAACTTTTGTATCTAATGTTTTTGGCCTGCTTCTTGAATCTAGTTGATACGGAGTACTACTTTATATCGTGCTTTTTACCCCAAATGTGCACGGATTTATTTTGATTACTGTATCAATACTTGCCTTAGGTGGCTTAAAGTGCTAAGTTTAATAACAAATCCTTTCCCTTGTGTTCAAATGTTTATTTAATCTCTTTTTTTCCTTCAGTAGGTGCTACCTCTATTTTTGTTTTGATGTTTCCTTTCCTTATGAACATAATACATTTGTAACCTGAGAATTCAGGCTTATGTTTCTTTTTTTATACTGATCCTTGCTTGATATTTCTGCTTATCCTGTGTCCAGATCTATGTCAAGATGATGAAAACTGTACCACTTGATGTGGAATGCACTGATACAGTCGATCAGGTGAAGGCTAAAATCGGTGCCATCGAGGGGATCGACAAGGATCAGCAAGAACTCTTTTTCTCTGGAATTCACTTGGAGAATGACAACATGCTCACTGATTACGACATCATCACCAACTCTTCTGTTGACCTCTTTGTAACCGATGGGATGCAAATATCTGTTAAGATACCCTCAGTTGGAAAGACTATCAAGCTCAATGTGAAGAAATCCTATAGGGTTGCTGATATCAAGGCTGACATTGAACAGAAGGGTGGGATTCCTCTGAATGAACAAATACTGATGCACGCCGGCCGACAGCTTGAGGACAACATGGTGTTAGCTCAGTGTGGCTTGGGCAATGGCCAGGCACTTCATCTTCTGGTCTGTCCGACTGATATGCTGCGTGTATTTGTCATTGTTGGAGGTGGAAGAACTATAAATCTTGATGTCAAATGCTGGTATACCATTGCTGATGTCAAGCTGATGATTGAGACCTTGGAGGGTTTGCCTGCATGTACACAGATACTTGCGAGCACTGAATCTGGTGCTGATGTTGTATCACTTAAAGACACCGAGACACTTCAGAGTCACAATATCAAAAACAATGACGTGCTCACGTTGCATATGGGCCGGACTGTCCAGTTCTTCATCAAGACCTGGGAAGGGAAGACGTTAACTATGTTGATGGAAATGTCTGACACAACAAATGATGTCATGAAGATAATTGAAGAAAGGTTGAAGATTAAGCCAGGCATCTACTGTCTACGGTATAGGGGACGTGTTCTATCACCTGGTGATACTCTTCTGAGGTCTATGATCGATAGTGATTCCACTATTGGTGTCCGCCTCATTGGAGAAGTAAAAGATAAGCAGAAGGGGGTGATAGGGAGCTAGTTGCAACTTGAAACATAGTTCGGGCCAAGAGGGAGTATTAGTAACATTTTGTGGCTGGACAATCTAGTCGTGAACTAAGCAATGTTTCTGCCTTTTGATTGGGTATTTCTTTTGTTGCCCATCTAGTAGTACTAGTTTTGAAGTAGCATCTGAGGTGCAGTTGCTAAGTCTAAACTGCCGAAGGAGCAGAGAATGCTGCTGCTATTTCTCTCGCTAAAGTAGCTACTGAATTCAGTGGTTCCAGACTAATGCGTTGAAAATGGCAATCATGTTATTATTGGTTGTTTTCCTACTGACAATCAGGGGCGGAGCCAGGACCCGTACTGGGCATGCTGCAGCACGGGTCCAGGCTAATGCATCTGTAGTAAATGTATATAGTTTATGAGGTGTGTTACGGTGGTTGTAAAGTACCAGCAGGGACTAGCCGGTGCTGCAAGTGACCATAGGGTACCTTCCGGTACCTGGTTAAAGGAATTAGAATAATGAAGAAAATTAAGTCAGGGGTATTGAGGTATTTTTATCCTGTTGTCTCTGTATTATGCTTCACGGAGGATGCAGACGCACGCCCCTCCGCAGGTCCGCAACCATCCCGCCGCCACCTCCCTTTCCTTTTCCTCCCCTCCGTCCGCATCTGTCCCACCGCCATCTCCATAGACCGGGATCCTTAGTCCAGTGCGGCGCCGCCCGATTCCGCTGGTCTCCTCGCCACTCCCGTGACCAGATCATCCGCACATCTGCGCCGCCGCTTGTGAATCGTCGGCAAATCCTGGCCGGCGTGCGCCAAGTGGGAGGTACTCTCCTCTTAACCCTATTATGCTACTGCATAACCTGGTGACATCCGAGGGATGGATCCTCCATCATTGTGATTCTCATCTGTCCTGGGTGATTGTGTGGAGCCTGATTGCCCTGTTGTCTGATGCATGCAAGTGTGTGTACTGCTACTTGGTGTCCGATTCAGTAATGCCAGGTGATAGTCATATGTTCTTTTTTGTATTTGAGCCCTAATTTCCCTCACTGCTTGTTCGTCGTAGCTGGATTGGTTCCCGGAGAAAATTAGAGGCCTAAGTTGCGGCTTGTTTACCAACGAAATTGTAAGGCATTATAGTCTTGGGCTCGCATAAATAATACATGTATGTGACCGTCTTGCTGTCAGTACCATGTATCCATGAAATGAGTAAAATATAGACATGCCACAAGCCCAGAAGCATTACGTGACTGTGGTGTTGATGAGTACAATTCATCCTGAGGTTGACGGGATCATTTGCATTGATGTGATTGTAGCAATGTGGCTGTTCTATGGCATTAATGTAACAGACCTATGTTGATATTGTAGTTTAACAGTTAAATGGATGGCATGGAATCCATTAATTATGTTATGGCATATTGGCATATGATATTAGCTCTATATCACATTAGACAGTACCGGAAGTGAAGAGGTGTTTGCTGTTGATGTATTTGCTATAAGAAAAGGAAATAGTAATGTACACATTATTATTAGTAAAGTGCTTGAAGTTTATACTTTGGTCTTGAAATAGGTCTTGACAGTGTAATTGAGTAGTTGAATGGGTGGCATGGAATGTGTTATTTATCCATTGGCATATCATTTGTAGTAAAGCATTGAAATGCATATAGGCTGTTTTGTATTTTTCAGTGTCGTGCATTCCTGGAGGAATTGAATTTTTTTCATGCACCTAGATCATTCATGTTTTTTTAGCACAGTATTATTCTGTCGAAATCGCAAACCCAAAGAAGTGCAGTTCTTGTTATGTGCAACTTTTGATGAATTGGGTGTTCTATGCAGGATGACATGGCCGATTTAAGTGCAGAGTCTCTATCAGAGTACTATGAAATTGTTAGCAGGTTGTTTGATAGCGAGGAAGAAGGATTTGAGTTTTATAACAACTATGCATTTGAGAAAGGGTTTAGTGTGCGGAGAAGCTATGTTGAGCGGGACGAAGCCAGACAGATTTGTCTAAGGAAATTAGTATGCAATCGGCAGGGATTCCGTGAAGCAGAGCATATGATGAGAGAAAATAAGAAGAGGAAGCCGCGGAATATCACGCGTGTTGGGTGTGAAGCTAAATTGGTGATTGCAAAGGACAAGAACACATGCCGATGGTATGTGAAGGAGTTCATTGATGGGCACAACCATCCTTTCGCCCCAAAAGAGCTTGCTTGTCTGTTGCGTTCACATAGGAGAATCAGTGACGAGCAGAAAGCCTCAATTGTAGAGATGGGAACATGTGGGATCCGCAAACACAAAATGTTTGATATTTTGGATATGCAGTATGGTGGGATGGACAATATTGGGTGCACGAAGAGGGACATATATAATTTCTGCTACCGTTATAAGCAGGAGAACATTGCTGCCGGTGATGCTAATACGGTGATTCGTCACATGAAGGCACGGAAATAGAGGGATCCGGAATTTTTCTTCAAGTATTTGGTTGATGGGGAGGGTCATCTAAATGGATTGTTTTGGTCTGATAGTCAATCCCGGCTTGACTATGAAGAATTTGGTGATGTAGTCGTTTTTGACAGCACATACAGAACTAATAGATACAATATGCCGTTTGTTCCATTTGTTGGGTTGAATCACCATAGGAGCACTGTTATTTTTGGATGCAGAATTATTTCTCATGAAACAAGTCAAGCATATGAGTGGATGTTGCGAACGTTCTCTATTGCCATGGCACAGAAACACCCGGTGTCTGTGATCACTGATGGAGACCTTGCAATGCAGAGGGCAATCAGGGTGGTTTGGCCTAATTCTAACCATAGGCTGTGCATATGGCATATTGAGAAGAACATAGTTCGTAATTTGCATGACGAGGACCTTAGGGAAGAATTCAGGACATTTCTGTACGATTGTTGTAACACAGAAGAACTTGAGAGAAAATGGGTGGAGTTTCTAGAAAGGCATCAAGTCACTAATGAGGAGACATGGTTGCATCAGATGTATCAGATGAGGAACCTATGGTGTGCTGCATATCAAGAGGGAAAGTGTTTCTTAGGATTGAGGAGCAATCAACGGAGCGAGAGCCTAAACTCTACACTTCATACGCACCTTGATGGTAAAATGTCATTATTTGATATGTTGCAACACTATGAGCGTTGTCTCTATGACTTGCGTGGTAATGAGGGGAGGATGGACATTGTAGCATTGTAGTCTGTTCCATTCACAGAGCTAAATGCTTCAAATATTGAGAAAGAAGCGGCACAAGTGTTCACGCCTGTAGTATTTGACTTGGTCAAATGGAGCAAAGATGCTGCCGACAAGTGTATTCTCACCGAGATACTAGATGGAGATGGGATGAATGTGTACATTGTGGCTAAAAAGGATAGGTGGGATAAGAAGTTCGAGGTGCACTGTCAGTTCAATGAAGCATGTATATCTGGAATTAGGTGCTCGTGTCTTAAGCTAAAATGCAGAGGCACACCATGCTCACACATATTCTGTGCATTGGGGATATTGAAAGTAGATCGAATCCCCAAGTGTTGCATTCTCAGTAGGTGGACGATGAGTGCAAAGGGTGCATTTCCTCCGAATAGAAAGAGCAGCATGTATGATTATTCAAAAAGCCTGGAGAGGTACCGTGAGTTAAGAAATTTAAGTCAGGCAACATCCTTCAGGGCATCTCAGTCTAATGATTCGTATCAGCGTCTGAAAAGTGTTCTGGAAGCAGAAGCTAGGGCCATGGAATCATCTAGTGGTAATAATGAAGGCATAATGTATGGTCCAGAACTTGCACAAACCCATCAAGATGAATCTGCAAACTTGGGAAAGGTTCTAGATCCTATACATGTTAAAGGCCGAGGTGCACCGAAGAAAAGGATGAAGGGAATGAAGAAGAAAAGAGCAACGGTGAAATGTAGTCGGTGCCATCAGGAGGGTCACAATCGGCGTACCTGCTTCAAGAAAAACAAAATGGTAACTCTGTTGAAATGTATAGTTTTTCTTGTGCTTAGCTGCTTCATGTTGATCACGTGGCATTAATTATCTTGTTAATTTGTAGAGACACAAGGTGCCAGATTCTTGGTAAAAAAGAAAAAACTTCTTGTACGGATGAAAAGTTCTTAATGGTTTGCTTCTCGTTTGTAGAGGTATGAAGAATATCCTTGTTGATTTCTGGATTCTGGACCATGTCCATGATGTGTATAATCATTTACAAATGCTCTGGTGTCCACTTTGTTGGGCATTAATAGGAACTCTCATCGTTTCCCTCCGTGTCTCTTTATGGGCAAGTCTGAACCAAAGAAGTCTGCATAATCTTTCATAACAAACCTTCAGTCATATGACCAGTAGACAGTTGCATTTTAGCTTTCTATTATCAGTATGTGGTTTTGGTTCATACACTGGCTTCATCAGCTGACATTTTCTTTTCAGATCATACATGACCAGATGAATTGAAACATTCACAATCGTCGAGTCCATGCAATTGTGGTCACGTAAATGCTGAACAACCAGGAGTGCAAGCAGAACTGTCCTGGGGGATACATGTGTTTGCGATAGTGTTTGGTTGATGCAGTATATTTCGAATTAACTTCACAGGAACATTTTTGTTTTTGTGAGCAGAGATGTCAGGTGAGGCTGTTGCCTGGAGCACCTGGAGCTGCGTTAGTGGATGGTTAATGATTTGAAACGTCTGTTATGTTTTAGTTGTATGCAATTGGATGGTTTCATATGATTATGTAAACTATCTTTGTGGTCTGAATTCTTGTGTGTTATGGTACGATGAAGTGTAATAAGATCAGTTCTAAGCGATGAGATCATTCATATATTTCTGGGTCTTCTCATGACTGAATGTCCATGTTTATTATATTTGTAGAACTAAAGAATGCGGTCATCTTGAGGAGCTGATTCATTGTGAACTACCTAGCCAGCAGGTAAGAGTGACAGAACACTGTTTGAATGCAGGACCATCACCAATCCAGCATCAAACGAGTATTATGAGCATGTGTCCACTCAACACTGATGTCTTTAGAATGAACTTCTGAACTGAGAGAGTTTCCGCCAAGAATGTCATTGCAGCTGGAAATTATTCATGATGCAGAAGTAGGTGTGGACGATGGCCTCCCAGAAATACCGTGAGGCCTTGCAGATAATAGGAGTACTGACCTAGAAGTGCCACCTCGACGTTTGTACAATGAATCTAGAACTGAAGATGACAATTAAGGAGATGCTGTTAAATGGATTGTGGGGGGGGGGGGGGGGTTGTGACGAACCGGATTCCCACCGACGAGAACCCGACTCCTGTACCCTTGAGATAGTCCCAGGAATAGCAGCTATCTCGTACAGAACTCATCTCAGTCGAATATCACATCCATACAACGATAAAAGATTCATTACATGACATATATAAAGACAAAGCGTCTGGTACAAGCCCTCTGGGCTAAATCGACAATAAGAAACATCTGCGCAGCGGTAGCTAGAACTTCAGGGTCCACTCTGTTGACGTAAAATCCGCACCTCACGCCAAGCACACAGCAAGCCGAATTAGCTGGCTTCACAAGTGGCCCGGGCTTTTGAATCCGGAAGCGTGCCAGTCAGTTTGCCTGAAAACTAACAAAGGGACCAAAAAGTTTAGATCAAAACCTGGAACGTGCCGGGTGAGACCAGACAGTTCCATATTTGCGGCTATGGAGCCAATTTCGAACGACAAATAGCTATAGAGAAGCTATCTGTCGACAGTTAAAGCCTCATTCGGCAATCGGCAAGGCACGCAAGGAGCGCACTGCCGAATGCGTGACGTAAGCATGACGAAAGATCGGCTTTCAACCGAATGAACATTGTAACACATACTCATAGCCGATTAACGAGAAACAGAGCATGATAGATGAATAAAAGGGTGAAACATGATCATAAATTCGTAGTAAACAAAGAATGCATAGGCCGAAAGCAGCACCCGTCAAGCATGATAACAAACAAGTTAATCCACCGCATGATACGACTTGTTTGTGACCACGCCACTAATCAGATTAGACCAATCCACCGCATGATACAATCTAACCATGAAAAGCTAAAAGCATTCAATGTTTAGTTACGAACCCACGACACAGTCACGAATTTACATTGAAACAAGAATGCATAGGCCGAAAGCAGCACCCGTCAAGCATGGCAACGAACGAGTTAATCCACCGCATGATACAACTCGTTTGAGGCCACACCACCAATCAGATTAGATCAATCCACCGCATGATACAATCTAATCGTGAAAGGCTAAAAGCATTCATTGTCCAATGCAAACCCACGAACACACGTTCACTCGTGAGAGCACTGCCGAATACGGCTATTTAGCCGAATCGGGGTCCATGGTGAAGGAACAAGCCTAATCGGTAAAGATAAATCTATCAGATCGAATCGAATTCTAATCCACCGGATGATTAGCTCTAAGGCGACCCAAAAACCTGCATCTACCGCATGATACCTGGTTCTGTCAAGACCTACACGATACCGACAAGCTCGAACCCGCGACACGTGGCAACCTAGATCGGTTTCGGATTCGGCTATGAGGGGATAATTCGTCGCACCGTAAAGCAAAGCCGATTCTAGCCGATCTAGATTGGGCAAAGGTGTGTTGCATGAATTAAGCACATAGTAAAAACGAGGCAACACGGGGTAACTTAATGAATCTGTTAGATCTTGCCGAAATCTAACAGAGCCGATAACTTGGTCCATACTAGATCTTAGCCCACCGCATGGCTCATGACCTAACAGAGGAACCTTCTTGAAACCACAACTTAAATCCACCGGATGATACTAAGCATGGTAACAAGACTACTTGCATCAAAGCTTAAATCCACCGCATGATACTAAGCATGATACAAGGTTGCCGGTACTTACGGAGGTCGACGGATCGATGACTCCTCTCGAAGAACTCGACGACTCGACTAAAGGACTCGATGTTGGCACGGGGCCGGTTTGTTATATGATTGATTGTTTTCGATCTTTTACAGCTGCCATGGGTTTATATTTATACCCAGGTCTTGATACAACTCCTAGTCGGACACGACTACAACACTTGTTTCTAAAAATAAATGACGAATCTTCGTGCCCATATTGCGTTCCTTGTTCGAACCGGCCTTTTCCTTATATTGATCCACGTCATCATGTCTTCCCGAATGCTACCACTCTTCGCCTGCGGAACAATGCCTCTGCCGAATGATGACGCATTCCCGACCGCAGAGTATCCCTGCCGAACGTTTCAGAGGAAACCTCTTAGCCGAATGGCGACGCGTTCCCGACCGCAGAGCATCTTTGCCGAATGCTTCAAAGAAAACCTTTTAGCCGAATGGCATCCTTCCACCAAATCCGGCCCACATGTCAGCCTCTTCCTGGTGCCAATTTTTGGTGTCAACACATGCCCCTTCAATTTCGGGATAAGAGGTAACTTTTATCTCGGAATTGACCAGAAGCACTTAACATTCCCAAGTTAGTTCTGCTCGGCACCCGCTTCTCCTTTTGAATCTTCAGAGCTCTCATCCGGATCCGAACCCTAAGTCATCAACTTCCAAGATCCAACCTTCAAATGGCGGACCAAGATCTTGCTCTCCAGGTAAACTTCAATCCCCTCAAGCATGTTCGGCATTCCTCTTTCGATTTGCATTTTAAATTTCTTCTTATCCCCTTTCATTCTTGATAGGCCCTAGCTACCGAAATCCTCATCCCTGTTGAGGAAAAATCTCCATCCTACTTCCTCGGTCCCGTAGGAGATTCAGATCCTTCTGAAATCATTGCGGCCGAATCTCAGCGGATTCCTTTTAAGATTTCACTGACAAAACCTCATGAGTGGCAAGACGCTTTCAAGAACTGGCCTTTGCCCCCAATCGCCGGATGGAGAAATTGGTACAAAAGGATCTCTGACGATAAAAGTCCCCAGACACAGAATTGGGACAGTCTTCGTATTTCTCATTGCTTGGAGCTATCTCTAGCTGAAACACCAAAGAATGAGAACCTTCTGATCGCAGCTTGCCACTTCTGGTCCAATGGTGCAAATGCTTTTCTTTTCGGCCATGGCCCAATGTCCCCTACCTTAGCCGATGTCTACATGATGACCGGCCTGAATGTTACAGGAACTGTGCACCCATATGACCATAAAGGTTCCTCCAAGCAGACAGGAGTAAGAACAGGGGTTGGATACAAGAGATATATCCAGAATCATATGTCTGATGGTCCTCTAACTGATGTCGAATACAGAGCTTTCCTGAACATGTGGCTATGCAGATCAGTCTTTTGTGGCAAAGCCAATGAGCCAACCTTGAATCATATCGTGATGGCCGAAGAGCTGGCTGCTGGAAAAGTCATCCCACTTGGGAAATACCTCCTGGGAAGCGTTTACCATATGCTCAACCAAACCACCCACCTGATGCACACTAGCAAGAAGATCCCCTGTGTCAATGGTCCCTGGTGGTTTGTCCAAATGTGGCTGCAATTATACATGCACCAAATCGTTGCTATTGATCTCAACAGCCGAGACTTCCCTTCAATCAATTATAAAGAAGGAGAAACCCGGAGAACCAAAGGTTGTCAAACTTATGGAGAAGCTGCCTCCACTGTACCTATCAACAAAAACATTGGTGAACTGTTTGAGCTCTTCTTCAGAGGTTTTGCCAATCCTCTTTGGTTCCCTTATTTGGACAATGACAATCTTACTCTCCCTTGCGAATTCAGCTTTGAGACTGGATGCACTGATGTACAATCTGTAGCAATTTTTAATGCCTTCATCCAGCCCTGCATCCTGCCAGCCGAATTCTGTGGAGGGAGGCTAGTCCAAAGCACTTATGAATATTATCAGCCAAACATGATGGCTAGACAGTTGGGATGTGGCCAAGTGCCCCCTAGGCTATTCCTCCATGAATTCCTCAGGCCTAGGGAGATAGTCAAGGATTCCACAGAAACAAGAAGGATTTTCACCTATAAATGCTGTGGAACTATTTATGCACCTGATCCTTTTGTGCCAATAATATCTGCCCATCCTTCCTTCACTCTCTGGTGGCAAGAATTCCATGATCATATCTTCAACATGCCAATTCATCCTTTCTGCCTTGAATTAATGCCTGATTATCAGCCAACTGCAGAGGTAATATGCTTATTCCTTTATCTGTCTTAACAACATTAACCCCAATCGATTCTGACTCTATTATTTTGCAGGACATAACACCTGCCCCTCTTGCCAGGGTAATTTTATACAAAACTGCAGGCCCAATCTCTGCTTTGGGGCACCAATCTCCTACCTTGGCTCAGTTGATGGCTAGACAAGCTTCTTCAGATCCAATACTTACTAGACCATCATCTGTCAAGAGGAAAACTCTTTCTTTAACTGCCCCTTCAGTTGTAAAGAAGAAAAGAACAAGCAGCAAAATGATTGCACAGGTCAAATTTCTCCTTCTTCGAGTAAAAAATGCTAATTTTATTCTGCTCATTTTCTACTCCTTTATGGTTTCAGGCCAAATCACAGCAATTGGCCATTAGCACAGAACCTGCCGATGCTTCAGTGATCAGTAAAATTTCTTACCATCTTGTCCTTTAAAACTCTTTTCATCAGCACTAACTTTCTTTCAGTCACAGAGCAAGCTTCAATGGATCCAATTTCGGAGAGCTCCTCTTTTCACCAAGAACCAGCTTCACCTCTACCTGATGAACCTCAGCTAGAAGCCTCATCTCCACCAAAGAACCTTCCAAGCTCTCCTCAGCATGACATACAAGAACCTTTGCCTGAGCTTGAGCCGCCTTCTCTCTCCATCCAAGAGATCAGGAATGAGGTAGAGATAATTTCCCAGTCTCCTCAGTTCTTTATTCAATGGATAATCATTAATTCGGCAATATCTTTCTCCAGGAGAAAATAACTTCGTCACCCAGCTACTCGTTTCCCTTGGATGATCTTGTTGCCGAACAAGCAGAGGAAATTTCTTCTAGTCAGTCTTTATCAGAAGAAATCCAGGCAAAATTAAAGGAAATCTTCTCCTTTCTGCACAAAGACATCCAGGATCAAGTCAAGGATGCTGATCTTCTGAGAGATATGCTCGAGCCCATTGAACACAACCTTCCCGTTGACATTCAAGCTTCTTTGGAACCAATCTCTAAATTAGATCAACAATTTGCTGCAGTCAGACAGGCTCTGAAAGGCCAATCTTTACAACCAGCTTTAGAGCAAAGAAGAGCCATAGCTAAGCAATCCTTGAAAGATCTGCATACTCAAGCTCAGAGTAACAAGGAATTGTCAGCTAGACTGCAGTCAACACTTGATCTGAAGAAGACCAGAAAAGCTAAACTAGAAGCCGAACTGAGGGTCCTGTCAGCCGAAATCGAAGCTGACGAGAAGAAGTTAGCCGAACTCCCTGATCTGACAGAAAGGATACGAAAGGAAGCATCGGCAATTCTAACTGAAGATAAACAGCTCAAAACGAAGCTCTCTGCTCTGATGAAAACCCAAGAAGCAGGCAAAAATCTTTTGGAGACCATTAATAGAATGATATCTGATGCTAAAGATGTAATCTCCAAGTACTTGGGTGTGTAGTTGTATTGAATATTTAATTAGCCGAATGTCTTACCGACTTTGTAGTCTCATCAATCTTTTGCTTTCTCTCCATTGCGGGTAACTCATTCGGCAAAGCTGATTTTAATAGCATCAGACCCGAAAACGCTTCAACTATGACATAGCCGAATCTCACCCAGTCAAAGCCGAATACGACTCGATAAGAATCCCAAACGACATGAGAACCGATCGGCTGGAAAATCCTTTCCACCTTCCGAACTCTTCGGAATATGCGCCACGATCTTTGGCCACGATTTCCTCTGCGGGTTCTATAAATAAACACCCAGGCAGCCCACAGTTTTTTCACCAAGTTCTTCGTCTTCCAAGTTCTTTCCGACTCAAGTCATTCTTTTCCCCATCCACAGTAACTCCGAAGAACTTCCAATGGCCGACAACAACAGGAGGCGCCCGGCCGTCGATGAGGCCGAAGGAAGTCGCGCCGGCGCTCGCCGCAGGTGATTGGCTGCTTACTTCTCTCTGTTCTTCTCGAGATTTCTTTCCTCTTTCTTAACGAATCTCTTTGTTCTTTCAGGGTAATCCAATGGATTGCCGGCGCTGGTGCGCCAGTTGCGGCTCCAGCCGCTGCTCCTGCGGCGCCCAACTCCTCGAGTTCGTCCAATCGGACTCGTTCATCGGACGACCCCCGCTACTCAGACGGCGATGCTCGCCGATTCAAGGCGGAGCGCGACGACTCTCGTCGCGAACTGGAGATCATCTCCAAGCAAGCCGGGATTGCTGACCTTGAATGGCAGCACGAGCGCAAGCAGCTGCTTGAAGTCATTGATGGTGAGTCCTGCAATCTGCTCAACCTCAATTCTCGTCCTCCAAATGATATTAATCTGTTATCCCCTTGTAACTTTGCAGCGCGTGATGCTGAACTTGATCGACTGAAGGCGCTGGTGGAGGAGTTGGCGGACAAGGTGAACGCCCACGGGGACACACCTGAGGCACGCCTTGGTGCGGTGGCAGGTCGTGTCGATGAAGCGGCTTCCCACGGCATTCGTCTGGGCGTCGCTACGGGTCTCATCGCTATGTCGACGCACACCGGTACTGACTATTCCAGGATGCCGGTTGGTTTTGCCAACGGCAGCCCAGAAGACATCGATGATATTGACGTCTCCATTGATCGTCTTGATGGCCATGGTGCTGCCATTGCTGATTCCATTCATCCCCAGTCTGTTTTGAACAGGCTCTTTCAGTAGTTTGTACTAGGGATTTATGGAATTTCGGCAATAAAACTTATCTTTTGCATGAACTCTTGATGTAACATATTTTATGCTAAGGGCAATACATTCAGTACTGGCCATTTTCCTTTTCTGTCAACATTTGTTTCTGAAGGCGATTTCTTCCCGAATATCGGCTGTTCGGCAATTTGATATATCAATCATCGATTGATTTCAATACTGGGATAATATTTCTTCAAATATCTTCCATTTATAGCAGAAGCAAATTCCTCTCCCAATAATGTCTTCAAAATATATGCATTTCCAGGCACGCATCTAACTACTCTGAAAGGGCCTTCCCAATTTGGAGACCATTTGCCGAATGCTGCATATTTGGTTCCAATCGGCAATATCGCTTTCCAAACTAGATCACCTTCTGCAAATTGCTTAACCTTCACCTTCTTGTTGTAATACTTAGCAACTCGCATTTTGTTCTTCTCAATATTCTCCAAGGCCCTGAGACGAATCATATGCAAATCTTCTAATTCGTCCATCATTAAATCTTTATAATCTTTAGAACTTAAATCCTTTTGCAACTTTATTCTTCTTGAGTCTAATTGTATCTCCCATGGCAAGATAGCATGATGCCCATACACCAACTCATAAGGAGACGTCTGTGTAGCCCCATGTGGAGCCATTCGGTAAGCCCATAAAGCCTCATTGAGTACCGAATGCCACTTTCTCGGCTTCTGATCAATCTTTTTCTGTATAATTTTAATCATAATCTTGTTAGAAGCCTCTGCCTGACCATTAGCTTGGGCATAATAAGGAGAAGAATTTAACAATTTGATGCCCATACTTTCAGCAAAATCTCTGAACTCTGAAGATGTAAATTGAGCCCCTTGATCTGTGGTGATTGTTTGAGGAATTCCAAATCTGTAAATGATATGCTCTTTAACAAATTCAACCATATTCTCCGACGTCACCTTCTTTAATGGAATTGCTTCAACCCACTTGGTAAAATAATCGGTTGCCAAAAGCACAAACTTATGCCCCTTGCTAGATGGAGGATTTATTTGGCCAATCAAATCTATTCCCCATCCTCTGAATGGCCATGGCTTGATAATGGGATTCAAAGCCGATGCTGGAACTCTCTGAATGTTTCCAAATCTCTGACAGTCTTGACATCCCTTATAATATTCAAAACAATCTTCCAACATTGTCGGCCAGTAATATCCAGTTCTTCTAATAATCCACTTCATTCGATAGGCCGATTGATGTGCTCCACACAACCCATCATGTACTTCACTCATCAGCCTTTTTGCTTCTTCATGATTTAAGCAATGTAACAGCACCCCATCCAAGGATTTATAATACAAATTATCATCAAGAAGAACAAACTTTAAAGCTTTATATCTGAGCTTTCTAGAAACCTTTCGGGATGGATTCTCCAGATAATCGGCAATCTCTTTTCTCCAATCATCCTCTGCCAGATTATTCCCGAATGCATATACATCATTAGCAAAAACTTCTCGAAGCTCTTTATAACCTGATGCACCTTGGGCCAATCTATTTGCCTCTCCATTATCCCCCCTAGGAATGTGTTGTAGAATTACTGACCGAAAGCTCTTCAATATTTCTTTGCATTCTTCATAGTAATTCCTCAAGGCATCACTTTTGCACTCATATTCACCATTCAATTGCTTTATGACCAATTCTGAATCTCCAAAAATTTCAACCGCAATGGCTTTTGCTTCTTTCAAATATTGGAGCCCTTTGAGCAATGCCTCATACTCAGCTTGATTGTTAGTAACAACAAATTGAATGGGAACAGCAAACTCAAATGTTTCTCCTTTGGGTGAAATTAATAAGATACCTGCTCCACCACCTTTGTTGCATGAAGATCCATCAAAGAATAACACCCAAGGAACAATGTTAAGCGAATTTATCGATGTATCATGATGTTCAGTAATGAAGTCGGCAATAATCTGTCCCTTAACAGCCTTTGCCGATTCAAACCTTAACTCAAATTCAGACAAAGCTAAAATCCATTTGCCAATCCTTCCGTTCAAAATTGGCATAGACAACATGTGTTTTATCACATCAAACTTCGAATACACAATGCATTCGGCATGTAGTAAATAGTGCCGAAATTTTGTACAGGAGTAGTAAACACATAAGCAAAGCTTCTCTATAGCCGAATACCTTGTCTCTGGATCTAGTAACTTTCGGCTAAGGTATGCAACTACTCTTTCCTTCCCTTCAAATTCTTGAATGAGGGCCGATCCAATAGTTTGGGCATCGGCCGCCACGTACAACTTGAAAGGCTTGTTCAATTGTGGAGGCACCAATACTGGTGGCTTCTTCATGTACTCCTTTATTTCATCAAAAGCCTTCTGTTGTTCGTCACCCCATACAAACTTTTGATTCTTTCTTATTTTCAACAGTGAGGAAAAGGGCAACACCTTTTGTGACAAGTTTGATATGAACCTTCTCACAAAATTTATCTTGCCAAGCAGTGATTGTAGCTCTTTAAGATTAGTTGGAGGAACAATTTCATCAATTGCCTTCATGCTTTTCTTACCAACTCCTATTCCTCCTTCATGTATCAAAAACCCCAGAAACTCTCCAGCCGAAACTCCAAAAGCACACTTGTTCGGATTCATCTTAAGCCCATGTTTCCTGGTGCATTCTAGAGTTTTCCTTATGTCGGCCAAATGAGACTCATGATCCAATGACTTGATCACCACATCATCAATATATATTTCCACAATCTTGCCGATCAACTCATGAAAAATATAATTCATAGCCCTTTGATAAGTTGCACCGGCATTTTTCAATCCAAAGGTCATGACAACCCACTCAAACAACCCTATGTGTCCAGGACACCTGAAAGCTGTCTTTACTATATCTTCCAATGCCATATAAATCTGATTGTATCCTGCATTACCATCCATGAAACTGAGCACTTTGTATCCAGCAGCAGCATCAACCAATGAATCAGCAATAGGCATTGGATATCCATCCATGGGTGTAGCCTTGTTTAGGTCTCTAAAATCTATGCAAACCCTCATCTTTCCATTTTTCTTATAGACAGGAACAATATTAGAGATCCAATCCGCGTATTTACATGGCCGAATGAAATTTGCATCTAGTAATCTTTCAATCTCCTTTTTCACATCGGCCAACACTTCTTCCTTGTAGATTTTTCGGGGTGGTTGCTTGTAAGGCCTGTATCCAGGTTTGATTGGCAATCGATGCTCAACAATAGAACGGTCTAGACCGGGCATCTCCGAATAACCCCAAGCAAAGCAGTCCTTGTATTCTTTTAACAATGTCACCAACTTTTCTTTGAAAACCGAATCCAAGTTAGCACTGATAAATGTCGGCCTTGGCTTGTCACCATCTCCAATGTCCACTTCTTCTAATTTATCGGCCGACACAAATCCACGTCCTAATTTTCCATCAGTTCCATCGATTGGATTTTCCATCAAAAATTACTATGAGAGCCGACTGCTTCGATCGGCTGCTGATCACTGCTGGCTGGTGCCACAGGACCTTCTCCCCAGTCTTTGCCTGAGAAACAATCTATGCCTTGATATTCCCAGAAAGCTGGTTCCATATTTGCCACGCTTATTGAATCATCTGCTTGGACAATCTCCACCTCATCATCTATCCACTGAATAAGCTGTTGATGCATAGTAGATGGAATACAACAATTTGCATGAATCCAATCTCTTCCAAGCAGTAAGCTATATGCCCCTTTGCCCTCAATGACAAAGAAAGTCGTAAGCAGAGTCTTGGACCCAATCATCAGATCAACGTGCACGCATCCCTTGGTGTCCGAAGGATTTCCAGCAAAATCATTCAGAATTATGCTCGTTGGTGTCAAATCTCTAGGGCCCATACCAAGCTTCCTGAATGTGGTATATGGCATTACATTGACAGCAGCTCCTCCATCGACAAACATCTTGGTCAATGGTTTGCCATTAACATATCCCTTCAAGTACAGTGGCTTCATGTGCCGATTCTGGGTTGGCTTCTCAAAAACAGCTTGTTTGTTCAACATCAATTGTGCCATTAACCCAAATTGTTCGGCATCATCTATATCGGGCAATATCTCTTCCTGTACAATTTGGTTAGCTGGAGCCATGAATTCATTCGGCAGAAAACATACCATACATGTAGGAGCCGAATGACTATGTTCGTCAGGCCTGTCTTTTGGGAGCCATATTGATTTCATCCTAGGCCTTGCTTGCTTTAATTCTTGATTCCTCAGGCGTTGGACCCTTCTCTTCTGACTCCTTCTTAAACCAGGTGGGCACCATTGCCCTTCTTGCCAAACATAAGCATGATCTTCTTCTTCTTCACAATCAACCCACTTGTAATCAGCATGTCTCTTTCTTGGTTGATCATCAAAGCGCCGATCATCACCAGGATGCACCCTGCCAATTCTTTCATGGACATATCGGCGATTGACAGTTCCCTGCCTATATTCATCATACCTATTATTGCATTCAGGACAACTATTCCATGTGGGAAGCTTCAAACCTTCGTTCCAGCAGTGTCTGAAGAATGCACACCCCCAATGCGCACGTTCCTGCTCTCGAGCATACTCTTCTTGTTCTTCCTCAAACCTTTCTTCTTCGCGCCTTCTTTTCTCCTCCTCGTATTCACGCCTTTGAAAACGCTCCTTTTCTTGCTGACGCTGCCATTTGTTGAGGAGAATACGTGTAGTAACTCTAGGTTTAAAGGATTCTCCCACTTCAAATCGGCTATTCGGGAACCGAAGATTTTTCTGGCGAATCTGCTCAATTGTGATCTGCCGAGTGGGATCAACTGAACCATCCTGTCTTGCCTTCTTTGAGGTTAAAACTTTCAATCTTCCCTTTTCTCCAGATGGAACAGCATTCACCATATTAACCGAGAACCCGATCATATTCTGAGGGAAAGGGTTACTGTCCAGTTTCATCTTGTTGTCGAATTTCAGATGTCCTTCCTGGATAGCTCTCTGAATCTTCATCCTAAAGACTCTGCATTCATTAATGGAATGAGAATTTCTATCATGAAACCCACAGTACCTCTTATCTTTCACTCCATCGGGCCGAAGCATAGAATGCCCCTCTGGCAATTTGATTCGGCCTTCTTTCACCAGGAACTCAAACAATTTGTCCGCCTTAGTCACATCAAAATCATACGTTCCCTTCACCTGTTTGATCCATCTTTGAGTCATTGTAACTGGTTCTTTACTCCATACTATCTCTGCTGCGGCTATCTCCTCGCTATCTTCATACCCATCTTCTTGATCTGCTCTTTCAAGGAATTGGTTATAGATGTCAGCTACATCATTATTTTTAGCAAATCTGACATCTTTCTTGAAACCATATGCCTGGTTACTCATCAAGGCCAATCTGTGCGACAACTGGCCCAGATCATCAAACTCCATCCCGAACAGCTTCTCCCGAATGGCAGGCAACATGCCAGCTACAGCCATACCAGCCAGTTGATCATCAGGTATGTTTAGAGAAAAGCACATACTCTTTGTTTCCCTAAATCTCCTGAGGAACTCCGTAGGTGTTTCATTATTCCTCTGTCTCAAGCTGGTCAAATCAACCAACTTTTTCTCGGTACTGCCAATGTAGTAATGAGCATGGAATTTCTGTTCCAGGTCTTTCCAAGTACAAATCGACTGAGCAGGCAAAGAAGCAAACCATGTGAAAGCTGGACCCGTCAGTGATAAAGGAAAGTATCTGATTCTGAAAGCTTCATCTGCCGAAGCCTCTCCGAGCTGCATCAGATATCGAGCTATATGTTCCACAGTGCTAGTATCATCTTGTCCTGAGAATTTAGTAAACTCTGTAGGCACCTTGACTCTATTCGGCAATGATACCCTTTGGTACCATTCTGGGAAAGGAGACGAGTACATGTACCCCTGATTTTTAGGCTTCAGACCGAATTGATTTTGCAATACATCGGTCATTTTTTGCACCATGAGGTCAATACTGGTATCTTGATTCCCTGGTCTCCCAGCAAGCATGCTTGCAGTACCAACATATCCAGGATTCGGGAGAGCGTCGATAGCATTGTAATCCATAAACTCTGAATATCCGTTTCCATATAAATCCCTCTGCAGTCTGTTGTTCAAAGGAGAAATCTTGTAAGCAGAAGCAGGCGGATTCCCTGTGGTGCCGAATGCCATATCACCGTATGTGCGAGTTTTCGGCAGTGTAGGCTGAGGATCTTGCCGAATCGGTTGTCCATTTGTATCTTTAGTACCAGAACCTCCAATTTCATCAGCATTCCCTTTACCATGTGGCTTCTGAGCTTGTGCTTGAACATTGAAGTATGTCGGGCCACCCAATTGCCCATGTATCTGCTCAAAGGATTTATCCACATGTTGACCAAAAATGCTTACCATTATATGCCGAAAGCTGTTCAAGAACGCAGCATTGTGATTGGTCATTGCTTCCCCCAAAGCTTTGTATAACAAGCCCGAGAATCTCTCCCTTTCTTCTTCTTCAGTAAAATCAGACTGCCCAGGAAGGAGAACTCTTGGCAAGTCGGACTTGAGAAACGGTGCACCACTCCTGTTCTTGGCGAAAGACAGTAAACATTTGTTAATGAATTGGCCAGCAGCAGCCTTTACCATCTGTTGATGCTCTTCGGACAACTCTTCCAAAGTGACATCCATGATGTCGCTCAACTCAGGCATCTTGAAAACTTGTGTGTGTCCCACCGGGCGTGCCAAAAAGTGTGTTGACGTAAAATCCGCACCTCACGCCAAGCACACAGCAAGCCGAATTAGCTGGCTTCACAAGTGGCCCGGGCTTTTGAATCCGGAAGCGTGCCAGTCAGTTTGCCTGAAAACTAACAAAGGGACCAAAAAGTTTAGATCAAAACCTGGAACGTGCCGGGTGAGACCAGACAGTTCCATATTTGCGGCTATGGAGCCAATTTCGAACGACAAATAGCTATAGAGAAGCTATCTGTCGACAGTTAAAGCCTCATTCGGCAATCGGCAAGGCACGCAAGGAGCGCACTGCCGAATGCGTGACGTAAGCATGACGAAAGATCGGCTTTCAACCGAATGAACATTGTAACACATACTCATAGCCGATTAACGAGAAACAGAGCATGATAGATGAATAAAAGGGTGAAACATGATCATAAATTCGTAGTAAACAAAGAATGCATAGGCCGAAAGCAGCACCCGTCAAGCATGATAACAAACAAGTTAATCCACCGCATGATACGACTTGTTTGTGACCACGCCACTAATCAGATTAGACCAATCCACCGCATGATACAATCTAACCATGAAAAGCTAAAAGCATTCAATGTTTAGTTACGAACCCACGACACAGTCACGAATTTACATTGAAACAAGAATGCATAGGCCGAAAGCAGCACCCGTCAAGCATGGCAACGAACGAGTTAATCCACCGCATGATACAACTCGTTTGAGGCCACACCACCAATCAGATTAGATCAATCCACCGCATGATACAATCTAATCGTGAAAGGCTAAAAGCATTCATTGTCCAATGCAAACCCACGAACACACGTTCACTCGTGAGAGCACTGCCGAATACGGCTATTTAGCCGAATCGGGGTCCATGGCGAAGGAACAAGCCTAATCGGTAAAGATAAATCTATCAGATCGAATCGAATTCTAATCCACCGGATGATTAGCTCTAAGGCGACCCAAAAACCTGCATCTACCGCATGATACCTGGTTCTGTCAAGACCTACACGATACCGACAAGCTCGAACCCGCGACACGTGGCAACCTAGATCGGTTTCGGATTCGGCTATGAGGGGATAATTCGTCGCACCGTAAAGCAAAGCCGATTCTAGCCGATCTAGATTGGGCAAAGGTGTGTTGCATGAATTAAGCACATAGTAAAAACGAGGCAACACGGGGTAACTTAATGAATCTGTTAGATCTTGCCGAAATCTAACAGAGCCGATAACTTGGTCCATACTAGATCTTAGCCCACCGCATGGCTCATGACCTAACAGAGGAACCTTCTTGAAACCACAACTTAAATCCACCGGATGATACTAAGCATGGTAACAAGACTACTTGCATCAAAGCTTAAATCCACCGCATGATACTAAGCATGATACAAGGTTGCCGGTACTTACGGAGGTCGACGGATCGATGACTCCTCTCGAAGAACTCGACGACTCGACTAAAGGACTCGATGTTGGCACGGGGCCGGTTTGTTATATGATTGATTGTTTTCGATCTTTTACAGCTGCCATGGGTTTATATTTATACCCAGGTCTTGATACAACTCCTAGTCGGACACGACTACAACACTTGTTTCTAAAAATAAATGACGAATCTTCGTGCCCATATTGCGTTCCTTGTTCGAACCGGCCTTTTCCTTATATTGATCCACGTCATCATGTCTTCCCGAATGCTACCACTCTTCGCCTGCGGAACAATGCCTCTGCCGAATGATGATGCATTCCCGACCGCAGAGTATCCCTGCCGAACGTTTCAGAGGAAACCTCTTAGCCGAATGGCGACGCGTTCCCGACCGCAGAGCATCTTTGCCGAATGCTTCAAAGAAAACCTTTTAGCCGAATGGCATCCTTCCACCAAATCCGGCCCACATGTCAGCCTCTTCCTGGTGCCAATTTTTTGTGTCAACACACTCCTCCACAGGCATCCTTGAGCGTAGCGCACACCCTTCAGTCGTACCACCCGTCCTGGTTGAACTCGTGGTCGGGGTCTTCACCTGAGAACCCAAAGTCTGTCCCCAAGGAAATGGGACATGTCCACGTCACCAACCATAATATGATGCAAGCTTTAAAGTGGCCTATTCTATGGTATAGAAATATCAACGTTTGAGCCAGGGTTTCCTTATGCAAGCAGCAGCAATAACCCAATTTCATCTCATCACCAACTCTTGCTCACACTCACACATCCACTCCCCAAAACCAACCATCAGCCTCACATTTTTCCCCATCGGGCTCGTCCTGCCACGGCAGGTTCCCGCAATTCATTATCCACCAATCACCTTTCACTCACTAGTCGACTCGGTGAGCTCCCTCCCCACCTTGTCTCAACAGCCTCAGCTGGACCAATCTCTCATAACCCGAATCAAGGATGAGGTAAGAAAGCAGTTTCCCATGCTAGCCGGGGCTTCTCAGAAATGGGTCGTCCGTAACCGTGGACACGGCTATACGTATAGTTTACACTCTGCAGAGGTGGCACTCCAGGAATCCATCCGGGCTGCAAGGCTAGTCCGCAACCAACCTGAGACGCAGCCCACAGCAAAGACCCTAAACAGTAACGGCGCCAATCCTGTCTCCCTGGGCTCGGGAAACATCCGATCTAACATCTGCCCCAGGGTCGTGAAACCTTCCCACCGGGGCCAGTCGGGGGCCGTGGTAAATCAGGGAGATTACGCCGCAACGAATCCCCCCTACACATATCATGCTCGATTCTCCTACAGTCTCGGCACCGCACTAGAGTAGGCTTGCTGGAACCCTCCCCATACTAGGTAGATGGTGAGCACGGTATTTCCCAAGTCCAAAGTGGGGGCACGACTCGGTCCTTAATTATCGGTAAAGCGAGTATCTGCATCACAAGCGATCCGCCGCAACGGTCCGCAATCGGCACCCATAACAGGTATTGCCGCCCAAACTCCTCAGGTACTCCACGAGTACCAAACCCAAGAAACCATGTACCCGCAACAGGTACCCCATAGGGACTGCCCGAGTGCAGCCCCTCAGCACCTCGATCAACGATCGAGTTGTTATTACTCGCTTACACCGCCTAGCTGCACTACTCCTCCCAAACCACCCACAACTCACGCCAAGAGGATCAATCACAACCATCCCAACACATGCATAGCATAGCATATATATTAAGTGAGTAGTAGGTAGCAAGGTAACAGGATAATAACAAAGGCAGTGCAGGTTTATCATGCGAGTAAAGTAAAGCGCTAGCATACTAGTTTGCATGTCTAATAGGTATTTCAGAGATGGTCGGGCGTGAACCTGGGCAAAGGTCTTCGTCCTCGTCAAAGCAGTTGTTGTAGTGGTCCGGATCCTCCTGACTCTCCGGAGCTCCTAAGGTCGCGGAAAATAAAATAAGTCGCGTCTACTAGCAAAGAAACACTAAAACAGCGACGAATGAAGACTCAAATAACACCAAACTCTATACTAACGCGTAGGTCATGTTTTTAGAAAAATATAGAAACTGGTTTCATATTTTTCTGAGCTACGGTTGATTTATTATTAATTTTTGAAGTTTAAATCATTTTCTGAAAATATTAAATAATTTCCGAAAAGAAAACAGACAGAAATTAGCCTGCTGACGTCAGCATGACGTCATGCTGACGTCAGCAGTGGGGTCCGCCTAGGATGACGTCAGCAGTGGGCCCTGCTGACGTCAGCGTTGACCGGTCAACGGTCAACGGGGTCAACGGTCTACGGTCAGCGGGTCAACTCTGGTCAGTGGGCCCCATGTGTCAGTGACTCGCAGAGTATGACAGGTGGGCCCCATACGTCAGCGCGGTTAAAAGAAAAAGAAAAAGAATTAACGATGGCTGGGCTGGAACTGGGCCGAAAGTGACTGGGCCGGAAGAGTTAAGGGTGGTTAAACAGACTTAAACACGAACAATCGGCCCACGAAGGGGTGGCTGCTGGATTCGCTCTGGTGGACCAAGTCCACCGTGAACCGTGAGTGTGGTCCACGTGAGCCGGGTGCACGGGATCAATCTGCGGCCGACTCAGGATCTTCTGTGGGTGCGGTGTGTGATGCTGGTGTGGTCCTGCGTGTGGCATGGCCACGGCGCGACGCGACGCGCACGCGTGGCGCGCACCGGAGCGCGACCGGCGGCGAAGTTCGACGGCGAACTCGCCGGAAAAAGTTCAGCTCGGGTCTAGGATAGTCGGAACAGCTTGGCTAGGGTTAGGCGGACCGGATCGGGGTGAAAAAGTGCTCGGATTTGGTTCGGTTGGGCCCTTCCGACGCGAACGGCGGCGGTTCGGCCATGGTCGCCGGCGTGCAACGACGGCGACACGAGTTCTCGGTTCAAAGGCGCTCGGAAGGGGTCATGCGAGTGCGTGTGCGGCTCCAGCAATTGCTGGGACGCTTCTGGGTGCACACGCGCGGGCTCGTGGTCGCCCACGGCCGCGCGTGGCCTCGGCGTTCGCGCGCGCGGCGAGCAGAGCTCGGCCGCGGCGGGCCTCGGCTGCGGGTTAAAGGCGACGACGGTCTGCAGGTGTGACAGCGGCGACGGGTTCCTGCACAAGAAGCTGGCCACGACTCGAAGGTCGGGTCCCAGGGGCTAGCATCGGCGACAGCGGCAGAATTTGGCCGGAGACAGAGAAGAAGGGGGAAACTCGGCGGCGCTCACCTAGGGGTCACGTCGTCGTACGCTGCAGCTCGGGGAAGGCTCGACGCAGTCTGGCGGTCCTCGTGCTCCTCCTCCCGTCCCAGGTCCGGCTCCCCCTCGGCGGCTCCACGGACGGCGGCGCTCCGGTGCTCGGTGTCGACGCGGGGAAGATGACCGGCTCCTCTTCTCCTTGCTCCGACAGCTCCTCGACCTTCCCCACCCCTCTCCCACTCCTCTCCTCCCACGAATTGGATCGGGATGGAACCCCAAAGGGGCGGCGCGGCTTGGGGAAGAAGATGGCCGGCGGCGGGTTAAATAGGCGAAGGCGCTAGGGTTTCCTGGGGCTCGACGGACGGATGGGAAGCTCGAGCGCTCGCGGACACGCGGCGCAATCGCGTCGGGCTGCACGGTGCTCGGGTGGTTGGGTCACGGGCGGCGCGCTCGCGGGTGAGAGAGAGAGCGGCGAGAGGTGGAAGATGACGCGGGGGAGAGGACGGCTAACAGGCGGGGTCCACCCGCCAGTGAGAGATGGAGGCGACGCGGAGTCGACGCGGCGGGGAAAGATGACGGGCCGCAGCTGGGCCGAAAGGCCGGCTGGGCTGCTCGGGTTGCTGGCTCGGGAAAGGAGTTGAAGGGTGAAAGATGGACTTTGGCTTCGGGAATTCGGCCCACGAACAGGAATAGGGTTTGACAATTAGTTTAGTCAATTAGAGTTTGAATTCAAATCTAGAATTTGAATTCAAACCAACCAAAAATCCAAATAAATCCAAATAAATCCAAATCACACTATTTCATCCTTAGCACTTCAAATTGATTTTAATTTTGAATTTAAATTGCCTAGGAATTAGGGAGCAAATAGAAGACAATCTCATAGGTTTGTTTGCATGCACACAATTCCACCAAATTTTTTTTTAAATTCGCATTTTTGCACTCAACAAAACCTATAGGAATTTTAGGGTTGTTACAGGCATAGTACCAGGAATTTAAATTAGAATAAGTATTGAAAAGTAATCATAGTTCAATGGTAAAGCCAACTGTTGTCTTTTCATGGACCCAAGTTCGTACCCATGGCAGCAATTTTTTTAATTATTTTCCTATGTTTTTATTAATAATATTAGGATTTGAACAGGTTTGAACAATTTCGTCAGAGGTGATGGAATGTTGACAGTGATTTTTAAAAAAATACCTTATATTTTGAAAATAACAGCAATGTCGAATTTATAAATCTTGTCACATGTTTCTCTCTTTGTACATACAATTCAGTTCGTCTTGCCCACAATTCATGTTGTTTGCAGCTAAATAAGCATGGAGACATGAGGTTAGCATGCTCACCAACAAAATTTTCTACCACAGTACAGATGACTTATCACAAGGGCACAAGGATGCAATTAAAAAAATTGGATTTAGTCCACAGCACTGCTCCAAATATCCGAAAGAAATGAACTATACTACCACTAATGAAAAGTATCGAACCACTTATACATGAATAAAAATGTTTTGCCCTCTTTAAATATTGTGCCAATTTAAAGAGTTCACAACCGAAGCTCCAACTTAAAACTCAACGCACGATAACAAATACTCAAACTTGATCACACTTATTGATTTTCAGGATAACGCAGAAGCATTATGCCATCGTTTTGGCCTCGTCGCGGCTAGGACTATTCACTGCTTTCTCACGATGTTCAACTACATGTTGCTTCCAAGGTTGCAAGGAGTCATCTTCATCACATTCCATATCCCTCTTATTTCCAGAAACTAAATTACTGTCTGATCCTTTTTCAAATGATTTGGTTGGATCCTGAAGCAACTCCTTGGGCCAACCCTGAAAAGAATCACATATTAAAGTGAAACATAGAACCCATGCAACTTCTTTTCATGATTGATCATTGACGAACAATACAATATAACCAACCTGATCATCACCATCATTTTCACCACCGTCATCATCAGAGTAGGCATTGTCAAAATATTGGTCGCTCTCATCATCTGTATTTTCATTCACGATGTACAAGTCACCAGTCTTCCTCCCGTGATGCAACAGTAATAGTTCCTCAACCTGTTCAGGACCAAACATCCTAACTACGCCTTCAGGGACTTCCCGCATGGGGTCGAGGAAGTACAATTCTGCATCCCCTTTGAAGTCAAATTCAGCCAAATTTTCCACAAATAGGTGCCACTCCACTTGGAGGGGTTTCTTAAATCTTATTAATCCAGTACTTCCCCCAATGTACCCATTGGGGTTAAAAGAAAAGCGTCCCCCGATATGGACGTTAAACTGCATTACAAGATCTTTATCTTTTTCTTCTTCTATCCAACCCGTGGCTGGTGGAATCTCCATTGGCACTTCTGTCATAGGCTGCAATTGTTATAGGATGCATATTTTTGTTATAACTGATAAACATTTTAAAAGTATAAGGAAAAATAATTTGTTGTACCACAACCTTGCAATGAATGGACTCTTGCTCACATTGTATCATCATCAAGTCCAATTCCGCACGAGCCTGCAGCTTTGCAGAATCTATTTCCACTCTTTGTGTCTCTATCATTTGATCCGTAGATGAATGTGATTCTTTAAGGATCTTGTCCGTAATTTCCCTTTCCAGCTTTATCTTCTTGTCCGTGTTGTCGCGCTCATTCTGTATAGCCCTGTCAGTGGCCGCACGCACTTCCTGTAGCTGTAGTTTTTATTTCTACCCATTGGAGCTGAATCTTCTGGTCCATATCCTCTCTCTCTCCAACTGGATCTTCTGATCCTCCTCTGCTCGGGCCTGTAAAGCCCACAGTTTTGTCTTCAAGAACCCAAGTTCGAACCCGTGGTAGCACTATATTGTTCCTTTTTTTTCTTATTAAATTGTTTTTTAATGATATTAGGATTCGAACATGTTTATTTGTGTCACATATGTTTCAACTTTCCTTTTTTTGGCTTAAACACCGTGTCACATATGTTTCAACTTTCAAGAGTTCAACTATTTCTTTAAATTACATGGATCAGGATGATCCCTTTTCTAGTACTAAGAAAATTGAGAGAGTTGAGCTAGATTCCACTATCTAATTGAGGGACTATACTATCAAGTTGGCTTATAACAAGGTTATTTTCTTTATAATATCACGATTTGAACTATTTTGTTAGAGGTGATGAAATGTTGACAGAGATTTTATTGAACAATAACTTATATTCTGAAAATAGCATCAATGCCGAATTTATACATGGTGTCACATGTTTCCTTGAATTTCATCAATAAAGCTGAAGGAAATTGAGCCACTTGATAAAGATTTCACTATCTAATTCAAGGACTTGACTAAATATTTGACTAGGACAATTCAGGGAGTTAAGCAAAATTTGCACCAAAGTTGAACAAGTTCACTAAATCGATGGCAATAAACCGGAATTTTTAATTACTTTGATCGAATATTGATTTAATATGTCCAAACAACAAGTTCAATGAATTACACTGAAGTTGGGAAAATATAAGAAGAAATAATTCAACGAATTTGTCAAAAAAAATAAAAAGTCCACAAAAAATGTTTGATCGGGTGAGTCGATCCTATGATCACCCAGTTGTAGTGACAACAACTACAGAGAGCCAAACCATTGCACTATTTAGGTGGCTTTGTTCAATCTCGATCTTGTAGCATATTTTTTTCATACTTTTAGCATATTTGTTAGTTTCTCTAAAGCCTAGCCTTGAAGCAATCTCAGTTGACGCAATCTTTCTTGGGCCAAAAGAAGACGGCCTGGTCGCTAATCTTATTGGGCCAAAACAACACGGCCTGCTCGCTAACCGTTGTTGGTACTTTATTTCACTAATTAATTGCATATTTGCCGCTGACAATAACGCCCAACCAAACACGAAATCCATGCCAACCATGATTTTTCATTCCAACTTTAGACGGTACAAACAAATGAACATATCGTGAAAAATACAGGAAAAATAGCTGACAACTGGACCACATCATGCAAAACGGTTAGATCTGTAACAATATCCTCATTCACGTTCACGTTTGCAACAACAAACATCCTATTTCCACTGCCGATAGCAGATCCACCAAACAATAGGCAGTAAAGAAGGGGGGCTGTTACATCGGCAAACATACGACGGCCTGACGGTGACCATACACGCACGTCCATTGCCGGCGAGCGCACCAGAAGATCACCAGCGGCCACCTCTCCCTCGTCCAGGTAAATGGAATAATCACTCTGAACATTTGGAGGTACTGAAACAGAAGTTTATATGAACAATGGTATTCAGGTGCCCCAATGCAAACTGCACAGGAAATCGAGATAATTCAAATACAACCAAGAAATGTTGAACTCACCCATTTGCATATGTTGTCTTGGTCCTCCCATTCTTTGAGGTCTGGATTCTGGGACCTGCATACTGCTTATAGGTCTATCGCTTAGTTTCTGCTTACAGTACAAAGTTCTGAAGAAGACTAACAAGCTTTGACACAAAACACTGAATAGCCTTGACATACCAGCAATCTCACCAGCATGGTTGCATTTCACATTTGACCTCATTACTGCAGTAGAGATTACTTCCAGATTGAAGTCAGGTTCTTCTATTTTCGCTCCTAGCGAGAGACCATACTTGTTTTGTGATATAGCTTCTGATTTTCCAAGCTCCCTTGTTCTATACTGCAAATATCATCATTATAAAATTGTTTATGTATCAATTCCCTTCCCAAGATGCAACAAGAAAATTTTAAATAATCAGCAAAATATCTCTGAACCTCAGTACCTTTCTTTATATTTTCATAAATGATTCACATATAAAGAGGATTCATGAGCCATGGCATCAGCTACCTTCTTGTTGTCTTGACAGGTATAGGGATTGTAATTCCCAGAAAAGACAAATTGTTACAACATTACTGAGATGAGCAATTGCACACAAGATATTCCATTGGGTGTAACTCTAGAAGAGGTATATATATATTGATACAACCTATAATTTCTCTCTTTGTACATACAGTTCATTTCATCTTACCCACAATTCATGTTGTTTGCAGCTAAATAAGCATAGAGACATGAGGTTAGCATGCTCACCAACAAAATATGCTAACACAGTACGGAATTTATCACAAGGCCACAAGGATGCAATTGAAAAAATTGGATTTGGTGGTCTCCTACAGTTGAATCCAATTTATCTGCGCCGTTTTATGCTTGTGAGGCTTGCCAAACGATATAACATTCAACTTAACAGTTTTCACATCTGTAACAAGGATATTGAAATGACTCCCTCAGATGTTAACCTAATAATGGGTCTTCCGATACAAGGGTATGATGCAAATATCCGTACAAAAGCACAAGTTAACCAGGAACTGTTCCAAGCGTATCAAACAGACAACAAAATTAAGCTGAACACCCTACAGGATATGCTTCAAACCTCAACACTACCAGATGATCACTTCAAGAGAATATTCGTCTTGTTCACCATAGGCATCATTCTAGCACCGACCACAAAGAATTTTGTTCACTCTAAATATTTGTCGCTTGTTGAAAACGTGGAAGACATTTCCAAGTTCAACTGGGGCCATTTCACATTGACTTTCTTGTTGGGTTCCATCAAAAAGTTTCTTTCAAAGGAAGAAGTTAATCTCCAGGGGAATTTACCTTTGCTTCAAGTAAGTCTTATTGCATTGGTAACCATTTATTAGATAAAATACAATACTCTTATGGTGCACGAAAAATGATTTATACAGATTTGGTATTGGGAGCGCATTCAAGCTTATAGCCACCGTGGGGTTTCATATTCTCTTATACCCCCACCCCTCATGGCAAGATGGGATGAGCTAAATGCAAGGCTAAGAGATGGAGCTTATGAAAAAGACGACCTAGATGGAGGAGTGGTAAGTATGGAGCAATCACTAATTATTTCATTTTTCACATTTTCATTCGGATGACTTATACAACATCACCCTTGCAAGGTGATAATGGAACTATCTGTTCGAACCAGTCCAAGAAATAGAAACACTACGGCAACACCAGTTGCAACCAGTCAGAAAAACAACATCACTCTGGCACCAACCATGCCAATCCATGAAGAGAGACGGTCCCATCAAAATGTCGACAATCAAGATCAATCAGACCTCTTTCTTAGTAACTAACAAGTAAGAAAAACCCATCAAAGCGACATCATATCTCTCCGATTTTTTTATCCAAGCCTTCTTTAAACAGCAACTTAATATGGAACTAACCCTAACCATTTCTGTAAGTACCTGATTACTTAAATTAATGTCACAGGTGAACGCAATACTTCAATTTGTCAACAACAAGCTTCTAGATTTTGAAACAGATATAAACGGACAACTATTGAAAATACAGTACAAATTAGATAAGAAGATTCTTGAGATCAACAAACAGCTGACACAAATTAAAAATGAATGTTCTATTCAAATAAGGTTATCGACGGCAGAGGATGAAATTACTAGTTTGAGAATGGAATTGAAGGTAAGGGATGATATGAGATTGGTTTCACCTGCATCTTTCTTTATATTTATTAAATGTGTTTCACCTACATCTTTATTTATATTTATTAAAAAAAATTCTAGGAAATTAAAAACCAAGTTTCGAACAACGCACCGTCAGTGCCAAAGGCTGCATATTTCAAGGTAAAAAATAATAGCCCAACACCTCGGTGAAATGATAATTCATAAATTCATATCTTAAACTTTTGTAGGAACCGTCCCCTTTAGGTGATAAAAAATCAGGCTCCACTGGTCATGGAGATGAATCGCTACAAAGGCGTGCAAAACCATCTTATACACCCACTATGGAAGCTTCTTTGGAAACCAACGGTTCCAAGACACCTGCCCTAAACCTCATATTCCACCACGAAATGCTAATTTCAATGATGATTACTCCCTCAACGATGTGGACATAGAGGTGGGCAGGTTCATCAGGATGAGTTACAAAGATGCGACTGTAGTTCAAGTTGGTGACAATGACATTACTGTTGATATGTTAAAGCGAAATATCACACAACAGTTCATCGGGGACACAGTAAGGCCCTATCATCCCCATCTCTATGTACCATTCCAACTTATGAATAATCTTACTAGACTGCAACTTTCTCAGGTTATTGATGCATATGCATACATCAGTAATATGGAGAATGACTCAACATCAGTCCTTACCACTTTTCAAACTAGAAAGCTGACAGGAGAACACGGGGGTATTCCTCGGGGATGCGAAAGTCCATACATAGGCCCTATTGCTAACAAATGTGTAGGGAGAGATATGGTACGTATTATTGTACTATTATCTTTACTCATTTAACCCATCCAAACTCTATACAATAAATATTTTTTATTACAGGTATTTGTCCCAATGAATGTATACGGTAATCATTGGCTTCTAATGGTGCTCAATTTCAAAAAGAATGAAGTTCAGGTACTCAACTCTATAGCCTCAAACCACGGATGCCGTGATGAGGCCAAGGAAACTAGACTGGTAAGTGTGCTATTCACATACGCTTTCTACGTACTAATTTAGGTTAATTTAATTACTTATATTATTACACTAACAGGTACAGTCCCTAAAAGCATGCATCGATGATGCCGTCGATTGTGGATTGGTGACAATTCATGAGCCCAACGATATTACTAGGTGGAAAACACGCTGCTATACCAACATACCACAACAGCAAGACGGGTACATACTGCACTGTCAATTTTACTATCCTACACATGAATAGTCATAGTGATACGTTGACACACCATTGCAGCCATTCTTGTGGGGCGTTTGTACTAAAGTACATGCTCGAATGGGATGGGGAAAAAATAACACATCCTTTTAGACAGGTACATGAAAGTATAATATTATTTTCCATGCTTCTACTTATTTGTGTAGTCGATGACATACTAACATACGCTTTTCTATCCACTTTAGCCACAGATTGATATTTTCAGGTGGAAAATATGTTCTAGGCTTCTCTTGTCAGAATACAACTCAAGACGACAGCAATCATACAAGCAGCTTCTAACGGTTCGTTATGCTGAATAAACATTCTTTTATATATTTATCTACCTTTTAAATGTCCTCAATTACTAATACAGTGCACTCTGTCCATTGTGTAGAAGGATGAATATTTTGCGAAGTACCCAAATGAAAATCCAAGTAATGATGTCGTGAACAATGATGATGTCATAGAGGTTGCAAATCCTAATGATGCAACCAAATCCAAAGAGGCAGGCAGCACAAAACGGAAACGTGGACGCCCAAAGAAAATGAACAAGACTACTAATTCTACCATTGCGCAATTTAGCACTGACTCAATCGCGGAACGTGTGCAGTCCAACAAAAAGAGGCTCAGCAAACCAGGGCCGCAATATTTGAGCCCTTACAAGAAACTGTAATAGGATTCTTCTATTTGTAAAGGTTCCTACTTTTTATCTATCATACAAATATACGCTTTCATTAAAGTTTATGTCAAACACTTATCGCAAGATTATCATGGAACTCTATATCCCATTTACTGTGCATTCTGAACAATGCATACCCTGATCACTATTTCCTCCAAACATTAGTTGATCAGGTCTGGAAACAGACTAGTCAGGAACTAAACCATCATACTTAAGCGCTGATAAATTTAATACACCTAGTTCAGGACAAAGTTTCTCTGCAGCTGAGTTCTTCAGTTGCAATACTCTCGATTCTACTTCATCCAAAAAAACCAATAAAGGATGATAAGCTCAAAGAGCTATCAGGTTTTACAAACCACTTCAACACATAAAAGTAGTAAAAGTGTACTTCCGCAACCCTTAATTCTGGTCCTTATATGTGTCACCATCACAACAACATTGTTTGTGCCTACGTCAGAGACATGTGAGCTGCAAATGTGGGCATTTGACCCAACAGATTGACCAAAATCAGCAAAGATACGGCTTCACTTCACAACTCGGCAAATTATGCCGCAACACAGAATTAAACAACTCAGATCAGCATAGTCAGACCTATTATATGGTTCAACAATCTGCACAACTCCTAAACCATATAAGTCAGATAACGAATGACTCTATTATCTCTAGTTATTTAGCAGGATTCAATGCTCATGTACATAAAAAATAGCATTATCAAGGAGAGTGCCAACTTAATCATACATTGTCGCCCTGCCGCGCTGGGGAAGATCGAGCACTAAATTAATGTGATTGCATTGCATCTCCCTTCCCCAAATGATGAGGCGATATGCAAAACGAGAAGTTTCCAAAAGGCCCAAAGCGAGGAGTCGTGGTCTCACTATCTCAAGGATTTGCGGCGCTAATCGATGAGATGATTTACTTGCCTGACATACTCTCGGATATACAGCTCCCGGCTCCAATACCCTGTACATACCTGAGGGGCCCCTGCAAATGGAGGCCCTGGGCGGCCGCCCCGCTCGCCCCCTTCAGGACCGGCCCTGCGCACTGGGGGAATAGCGAGCTCAGTTTGCCGCCGCCGATCTCGTCGCTACGGCGGTGTCCTACGCTGCGGTGACATCCACGCCTCCCCTCCCTGCCGCATCCATCGAGGATGTCAGCCAGCGGCCCAGCACCCGCGCTCAGGCGAGCCACCCACGCCTAGGCTAGGTTGGCCAGGATCCAGGCGGAGCCTCCAGTAGGAGCTCGATTCGGGAGGGCAAGCCTTGATTCGCCTGTGACCGACCTCGATTCACCTGGGGAGGACCTCCGTTTGGCCGGGGGCAGGCCTGCAATCGCCGATGGAGCACGGCGAGCTGCGCCTCTGCCCAAGCGAGCAACTCAACCGGGATGGGAACAGGCGAACAGCCAACGATAGAATAAAAAAAGAGCGACCACGGAGGAAAGGAGGAAAGGAAAAAAGGAACCGTAGGAGAAATTAGATGAAATGACCATGCTGCCCTTTTACAAATTAAAATAAATATAAAAATATCGGTACCGGATTAAATTTTTTTGGTACCGGGCCTATTTTTTGGGTACCGGGTCCACCCAATTGGTACCTTTCTCTCGGTACCTTTTGGTACCTCTTATTTCTCAGCTGTTGAATTATCGTCGATCAAGTGACGTGAGCCATCTATTTTTTTCTCCAACCATTATAAAAAACCTCATAGTTTATTAGTCAAAGTACTAGATTTAAGCTCTGAATTAACTAGTTTAACACATGTCCTTGGGTATAGCCCGGGGTCTAGTCATTTCTAGCCCCGCCCCTGCTGACAATCATGGGTACAGAGTTCTAAAATCTAAAACAATCATGGATCATGGGTCGTGCCTTGTATTATTGTTTCGCATGTACTGTGGTCACCTGCTAGCACACCTGGCCTTCAATCATTCAGCTGAAACTAAATGTCATATTGGTCAATTGGTTTAACATGGTACCTTTTCCACTTAGAAGAAAGAAAAGGTGTAAAATTAGCATCGCTCTTGCCCAGCTGATTGTTCCATTTCCACCATGTTGGTTTCCCTATGATCTGCTCACAAGTTCTGCCATTTTGTTGTAGGAAGCCTTTCTGTTCGTTCGCTGTAAATAGCCGCTCATTTTGCGAATAGCCTTGTGACAATAAATCCACTTTCTGAATTGTGACAATAAATCTACTTGTGAAGCTTTCAGGACCTGTTTGATTGTCACCCTGTCTGTTGTTCCAGGCGTACATGCTCAGCCAGGTCAAAGTTGGACTCCCCCTGAGGAGAAGATTGCTCACGATCTAGCAGCCTAGCAGAGCTACGCAAAGTTGCCAACGTGTGACGGAGAAGATTGCGTGGTGCCATATAAATATAGTGGCGTTTCGGTCAAAAGTTGCAAGCGAATCCCTCGTGCAGTGCAGTCGTGCGACGGAGCTTACTATAGGCCCCCCATACATGTGCAAAATTCGGCGTGGCCGCGTGGGACTGTATAAAAGAGAAGTGACAAGTACGATCCATAACGTAGGACCGGTCAAGGACAAGAAAGAAATTTGGCATATCCGCATATATGCGATAACTTGGGGCCCCTGACCCCTTGTGGGCCTGGTGCTGTATTTATGCAAGTGTTCTCTCTATGTTTTCGTTTTTTGCGTGTTATCTCACTTAGCATTTCGGATGTACCCGTAAATACTATCGGCTGACTGGTGGTTGATGCTGATTTGTTCAGAGAGAAAAGTACTGTTGGGTGGTGGCCGATAAGCCAAATGGCCCAGAGCCAGAGGATGAAAATCTTGGGTACGTACCAATTTATTTGCTTATATTATTTGGTTAGGATAAGTTTTATTTTACCAAAGTTGCCCAGTTATTCGTTCTTTCCCGGTTGATTTTTTCATTTCCACAAATGTACTCTATCGATACCTAATTTTATAACATGAAATTAATGATATTAAATTAATATTAAAAATACTTACTTGTAGCTTTAATTTTATGCGCATAAATGGAAATTAATAGAGAAATTATAACACTATTTTTCAGACATATACCGTATACAATGCCGCACTATTTTTCATTTAGAAGGAAATGTGTCCAACCTTATTGATGTTCAAAACGAGCAAGTCCAACTTTATTTGGTTATAATGAGAAAACTGGTAGGTGCCCTTCGATCTGACCTACAGCCTAGAAAATCAGTAAGGTTTTCCCAAAACTATGGTCAAAGGCGGAACCACAATTTGGAAGTGAAATCTCAACAAAATGGTGATGTTTGGGGTTGGCAATATATGTGAGTGCCATTATATGATGATCTTGGTGGGCATAGAGATTTTGCAAGAATACGTTGACAAGTTTGTCAATCTCTTTAGATATCATGTACTCCCTCTGTACTGGTAATGGAAGCTGTTTAGGACAGCGATACGGTCTTCAAAACACAACTTTAACTTCTTATTTCTATAAAAATATTTATCGAAAAGTGATACATGTATACTTTTATGAAATTATTTTTTAAAATAAATCCATCCATATAACTTTTATAATTTCAAACTCAATAATTTAAAAGTTATTTATGATTTATATTCCTAAAGTTTGACTCAAACCTTGTCCTGAACGGTTTTCTTTACCAATACGGAGGGAGTACAGTTTTATCATGAGTTTTATTTTCTTTTGAATACTTCTAAAAACAAACTAGATATGACGCACGTCAGAAAATTAGAAGAAACTTTGATGACACGTATATAAACTTGTGACCGGATGAAACCTCACTATAACCATGGCAATGCTCTCCAAACTGTAATGCGCATCCTACTAGATGGGATCATGTTACTTAATTGTTACATTTTCTTTTCATATAACCTTCTAGAGTTATGGGTACATTGGTGATGCTCCAACCCCCATTGATTGGTGGTGATGCACTGATGCCCCAACCTCTCAGACGAAATGCAAAATTCATGCTCCCATAAAAAAGAAACAAAAACCATCTCTTCTTCTCTCTTATAAAAGAAAAATAAAAGGAGAAAAGACGGAGTGTGCAGACCTGGAACTAAAAACTAGCCTGAGAAGGGGGCAAATCGTAAAGTGTAAAATGTGCCCTTCTGATTTCTGCATTCCTCCTCCCCCACCTTCCACCCTTCGATCCCACGTCTTCTTCCCCCCCTTTCTCCTCACCTCTCCTCAAGAACCCCAATCCAAACCCCAACCGCCAAAAATCATACGAAACTGCGCAGAAATATAGTTTCGGCTTAGATCGTGCCTGAGGTGATCCAGATCTCTACTGCTCCATTTCCTCTAGCCGTAATCTGATCCCGTGACCATTACCTGTTCTTGGATCGCATCGGTGAGGAAGCAGTGAGTTGAGGTAGGAGGAGGAGGAGGCGAGGGCGCGATCATGTCGTCGCTGGTGGAGGAGGAGGAGGCCTTCGAGCACACGCTGCTGGTGGTGCGCGAGGTTTCGGTGTACAAGATCCCGCCGCGCACCACCAGCGGCGGCTACAAGTGCGGCGAGTGGCTGCAGTCGGACAAGATCTGGTCAGGCCGCCTCCGCGTGGTGTCCTGCGGCGACCGCTGCGAGATCCGGCTCGAGGACCCGGCCACGGGGGAGCTCTTCGCCGCATGCTTCGTGCTGCCCGGACAGCGGGAGAGCGCCGTCGAGACCGTGCTCGACTCATCCCGCTACTTCGTGCTCCGCATCGAGGACGGCAGGGGAAAGCACGCCTTCGTTGGGCTCGGCTTCAACGAGCGTAACGAGGCGTTCGACTTCAACGTCGCGCTGTCGGACCACGAGAAGTACGTCAAGAGGGAGCAGGAGAAGGAGACTGCCGGCGCTGGCGGCGAGGAGAGCGGCGGCGGCGAGATCGATATACACCCGGCCGTCAATCGCCGGCTCAAGGTGAGCTGAAAGCACAGGCTTTTTTGTTTCCCACTATTCTTGGTCTAGTCCGTGATGCTTGGCCAGAACTTAAATCCTCTGCTGCAAATCTTTTGTGATTTGCTGAATCATTTGCAATTTAGCGAATGAGTTAGGAATATATTTGTTGTCTTGGGTAAAACTGGTTATCTATGCAAGTATACTAGTAGAAAATGATAATGTGCATCTAGTCGCGATCAGCTAATTTTGTAGGGTGACTCAAGGAATTGTAGATAGATTAAAACGATTTGGCTGACCATAGATTTGGAGTGCAAGCTATAGACTTGTTATTAGCAGATCAGACATCAAAACGAGAAAGACATTCAAGGAAATCAGCAAATAGTCAGTTCATATCTGAATGGGCTAATGGATGATGTTGTTCTGTTATAGGTTTGCAGTTTATCTGATGTAATACAATCTGTTCATGCACATATGAAGCTTTTTCACAAATAAAAATATTTAGACCCTTTTATCCGTGCAGTGAATTTGTTCCCTTAACCAAGATCATATCAAATGGATCCTTTTTTTAATCAGCGGAATGAAACAATGTGCTTGTTCTTTATGCAACTTTTGTTACAGAAGGACCTATTTGTTGTGACTTGATAAAAACTGGCCTAGAGGATCCTCAATTTGATGTCAAGCAGGAAAGAATTATGACTTGCTCTGTTGTCCGCATATCCTATACATGGTTTACAACTCCCATCAAATAGAAGAATACAGGGGAAGGGGGAAAGAAATGCTGTTTCAGAATGCATACGTGAACAAAGGCTGTGCTAGCAAAAGGTATATATATCTAGAAAAGCCAAAATGAACTATAATTTGTGTCGGAAGTAGTACTCAACAAGGGAGAAGATTTGCTCCTCTCATAGTTTGTTTTGTAAATTTGACTTAGTGCACGGGACTGATGAGAATGTAAAAGAAGGTACCCTATCATTGTCATAGGTGCATTGCAAGTGTTGCACGGGAGCATCTTTGTCCATCTGTCATATCTGTCAATGATGTCTCTGGTGTTTGCATGGGTTTTAACTGAATTCCTTTTGTTTTAGGAAGGTGAAACCATTAGGATAACTGTAAAAAACAAGCCATCAACTGGAAGTGGCATGCTTTCATCTGCTGGTTTATCTGGAGGTGCCACTGCGAAACCAAAGACAAGCATGCTTCTAGCGCCACCACCAGGAGCAGCCGGGAAGCTTCGGTCTCCTCTTCCACCTCCACCTAATGATCCTGCAGCTGCAAGGATGAATTCTGGACATAATACAGGAATCAGGGCCCCAAAAGAATCGACCAAGAGAAATAATGATCCGTTTTCAGATCTTTCTGCTATAAAGGTGAGGTTTTCTATTTGGTGCCTTACAAATGAGAGTATTGTTTTCCAGAATGGAGCACTACTAAGAAGACATGTATCTGTCTATGCATACTAGGCTACTAGCCAATTACACAATCTGATAGTAAGACAAGATTTAAGCTATCCATTTTATGGTTCATGCCTTCATGATAAATCAATCCTCCATCCTCAAACAAGTTTTTTTAAAAAAACTGTTCTTTTAGATCTGGTTACTCTAAATTCTAGGTGGGCCTCTTTTCTGTCACTTGTGAAATGAAACTACAGCAAAACAAAGGAATTTGCCAGATATTCTTCGTTCATCTGGATAAGCACAGAAAAAACCCCTCCAAATGCCTTCTAGAGTAAATTAAGGGACCTTTGTTCTATGGTTACTTTACTCACCCGTTGATGCCCTTACACTTCAATCATATGATATGCAGCAAAACCTACCCTCGTCAGCCGAATCTGGGCAAACAAAGAGCACAGGAGCTGGATGGGCAGCATTCTGATGATGGACGCACGATCTCCTTCTGACACTGTTTTATCTGAAGAAGAGGAATGGGTAACTGAAGTACTGAAGACACTTGGATCCAACCTGTTGAAAGCCTGATCAGTGTTCCAGTTAATCGACAAATAAAAGAGTTCCCAGAGTCGTTACCCATCTCACCACATGAATACACCAAGGGTGCTTGGATATTTTCTAAATATAAATACGGCTTCCCTTGTTTGTCATATTTGTGTCATGTTTCACAAACAAAAACCAGAATCATACTGACCTCATTGTGTATTTTTGCGGTGAAAGATTGAAAATACTGTTTCAAATGCAGCAAAGACTACTGTAATTGTTATAGTGTTCACCTAGTTCGAGTCCAGAATCTGGACTCTGCCTTGTGCCTTGCCTAAGTTTCAGGTTATCGTTCGTTAGGCTCTGTGTTGGAGCGTTCGTCATTCCAGAATCCGGAGTAGCTGCCGTGATTCCAGCATCCGGAGTAGCTGCCGTGATAACTAAATGCTGATACAGACTTGTCATTCTTGGATAAGTAGCTGTTGGAATGGAAACTGTATGATCATGCCGGTATGCTCACTGCGACGGGCTCATCCAAGTATATTTCTAAAGCAAAAAACACAAGTACCTCCCCGATTGAAATTCATTCTATTGTATCCTGTATCTCCACACAGTAATTAACTCAAAATAATTTGGAGAAACTACCCCACGCAGCGCTCCATGCTCCTATGATAAGCGACTTTGCCAATTATAGGTTGGCAAGTTTGCTGATACTCAAAGTCTCTCTCCTCAACTCTTCCTCTCAACCAAAACCACTCGTCTTGAGCGGATGTGCAAGCATTTTTAGCATATCCCTCTTTATCGCCTGTGTCCTCGTTTCTCTTCCACCACCTGTCTCGATTACCTAAAAGTTAAGTGACTATTTTCGATGCCGCTGGAGCTAGATTTTAGATCAAAATTTCCCTTTACTTTGCAGCACTGCACATAAAAAATTCTAGTTCATTTTTCTTGTGATTTGCACTTGTAGATCACACTGAATTTGTACTTCGACTAAGATTGCTTCTGGGATGCAGTTTCTGCATGGGCAATTGTGTATAGGGTTACACAATTAGTTGGGTTCGTAATCACAGGAGTTGATTCCTTTTTGTCTTGCTTGTAATGGATTCAGCAAGGAGCTGGTTCACCAAGCTCCAAACGAGGGAGAAATCCATTTGCAAGAAGAAGGAATTGCCTCCAAATGGCAAGGAATCAGGTGATGACGCGCCATCCAGTGCAACCAAGCAGAGGGTTGCTGCTGCCAAGCAGTACATTGAGAAACACTACAAGGAGCAAATGAAGCATCTGCAGGACAGGAAAGAAAGGTAAGGATCTGTGCAATCATCCGACTATGTAATTTTAACTGTCAATAAGTTTCCTTATTACATTATTTGGGCCTCTAAGAAATGTAATTTTAGCTGTCAATTAGTCCATTGATTAATCTATTTCTGCATCCATAAGTAGCAATTGCTATTGAATCAACAGTCATACGATGTACGGGTTGCCTGGTAGTAGAAGAGAAAATAGATTATTACACAAATAAGGAGAAAATATCCAGAAAAGAGTTTATAGAATGGTTTGTTGTTAAATTCCATCATAAAAGAACAATACATGATGTGTTGTGGTAATTTTCTTTCTGTAAGCTTCTTCTCTAATGATTTTTTTGTTCCAAGCATGGCTATATTACTCAGGTTCTTCCTCAAAAAGATTTGTCATGCCTGATGATATCTCGACTTTTGGTGTTGTTGTCACACAGACGGTGTAGTCTAGAAAAGAAATTAGCAGACGCCGATGTGTCTGAAGAGGAGGTGAACAATATCTTGAAGCAATTTGAGAAGAAAGAGACGGAGTACATGCGTTTGCAAAGGCATAAAATGAGCGTCGATGATTTTGACTTGTTAACAATGATAGGCAAGGGAGCATTTGGTGAGGTAAACCTATGCACAGATACGCAGCCATTTGCTATCCCATTATCTCTATTTTATACAATTTTTTTCAGTTAATGCAATGGTTTTCTTCTAGGTCAGAGTATGCAGAGAGAAGAACACAGGAAACGTCTATGCAATGAAGAAGCTTAAAAAGTCGGAAATGCTTCGCCGAGGTCAGGTACAGCTATTTTCTGATGAAGGTTCTCAATTCATGTTTTTACCCACTGTTCCTTCTCTGATCGATTTTTTGGGGCCATTTTATATATTTTTCATAGGTTGAGCATGTCCGAGCTGAAAGAAATCTTCTCGCTGAAGTGGATCACCACTGCATTGTCAAACTATACTGCTCATTCCAGGACAGTGAGTATCTGTACCTGATCATGGAGTACCTCCCCGGAGGTGACATGATGACTCTGCTCATGAGGAAAGACACATTGACTGAAGATGAGGCCAGATTCTATGTTGGCGAGACAGTTCTTGCGATTGAAGCGATCCACAAGCACAACTACATTCACAGGTATGTAGCAAGGGCAATCGGGTCCAATATTGCTTCTGATGTGGTGTTCTGACGAGTCAAGTGCCTGAATTTTCAGAGATATCAAGCCTGATAACCTGCTACTGGATAAGTATGGTCACTTGAGACTGTCAGATTTTGGATTGTGCAAACCGCTAGACTATTCCAACTTCCCAGACCTGAATGAAAAGGATGTTACACCTACGAAATCATCGTCGACGCATGGGGATGGGAAACAACAGTCGGCGCCAAAGCGCTCGCAGCAAGAACAGTTGGAGCACTGGCAAAAGAATAGAAGAACTTTGGTCTGTAATTTAGTATCCGCTACACAATTTACCTTAATTCCAATGTCATAAATCATCATCTTGTCGGTAATACCTTCTTCTACAATTTGTTTCCAAGTTTTGACAAGCATTGATACGGTTGTAGGCATATTCAACTGTTGGTACACCAGACTACATTGCTCCAGAAGTTCTTCTGAAGAAAGGCTATGGAATGGAGTGTGACTGGTAAGCTGTAAGCACAGTTTGATATATCACTTGTGCCATTGCACCTATTGAGTTTGTGGTTAATGGAGAAATTCTTTCTAGGTGGTCTCTCGGTGCCATAATGTATGAAATGCTAGTGGGGTATCCTCCATTTTATTCGGATGAGCCTATGACTACCTGTAGAAAGGTAATGTGTTTTAGTCTTTTAGCGGTGAACACTTTCATGGTTTTTCCATTGTTTAGAGCATGTCCATCTTCCAAATCAACTGATTCCCAGGTTCAGTAATTTCTAGTTTTTGTATGTGTTCTTTATTTACGTCACGCTTGTATATGCTAAAACAGATAGTGAACTGGAGAACACATTTGAAATTTCCTGAAGAAGCAAGGCTAACAGCGGAAGCAAAAGATCTTATAAGTAAATTACTATGCAATGTCGACCAACGCCTCGGTACAAAAGGGGCAGAGGAAATAAAGGTTGTTATGTGTTTGTTAAGTATGCGAACATGCCCCAAAATAAATTGTTTCAGAAAATAATATTTGACACTATTGAATTGGTGCTCAAAGTACTTTGTATTTGTAACTTTAGGAGCACCCCTGGTTTAGAGAAGTAGAATGGGACAAACTATATGAAATAGAAGCTGCGTATCTGCCTCAAGTCACAGATGAATTAGACACTCAGAACTTTGAGAAATTTGAAGAGGTAAATTTTGATATTAATAGAGAAATGTGCTTCTCGGTTACCACAAGTCAGTATGAATGTGAATAACTTATATCTGTTCGGCGTATTTGCAGTCCTCAGATAATATTCAGTGTTCAGCAAAGACGGGCCCTTGGAGAAAGGTAATTGTACCTTTACATATTTTGAGCATGTCAGCTGCTAGTATTATTTAAATATTATTAAAGCACTACAAAATGGAGAGATCCTTTTCCTGTGAGATTAAAATGAAGAGAAATCTTAGGGTAAAAGACATACCTTGCAAATTTTCCTAAACTACTAATCACTTCTTAGTTACAGACACACTGTAAATGTCATTTTAATTTCTGTGATATTCTTCCAGATGCTTTCTTCAAAGGACTTGAATTTCGTGGGCTACACCTACAAGAACTTTGAACTCGTGAACGATCATGACGTCCCCGGCATGGGTATTTTATACTTTTTCTCACTTCCTTTTTCATACGGGTAGTGAGTCGATCTAGGTGATAAGGCACGAACAGTGGGAGGTCTGAACGCTTCAATTTGGTAGAGAGAAAAGGATCTAGCAGCATAACAGAGTCTTATTTCAGACCATGTGTGCTGTTCTTGTGTTTTGCAACTAATACCCATCCTGCCGTACGTCCTGCACAGCTGAGCTGAAGAAGAAGGAGAAGGCAAAGAGACCAAGCGTCAAATCTCTCTTCGGTATGCTAACTCATCTGCTGAATCAGTTTCCATAGCGATCGATGCTTCTTGCCTGCGACATTTCGTTTACCTAGTTCTAGCTAAGATCGAGACTCATTTTGACCTTCACGCCGCCCAGATTCACCGGCTGAAGGAGAGGACCAGGCCATGGAGCAGGAGCAGGGGCAGGGGCAGGGGCAGGAACATGAGCAGGAGCAGCAGCATGACGAAGACGCCGCTGAAGGAAGCGTCAGGAAACCAGCGGAGCCCGAACTGGCCAGAAGCCTCAGCTCGACGTCCACATGAAACATTGGCATGTACCTTCTCCAGCACCACCTGTCAGAATCCATTCAGATGGCTGGCTTGCATCCACCCGTGTACAGAAGCAACACGCGAGCGCTTCGTCGGTAGAGTTCAGTGGTTGTGGTTGCCTGCCAGGAACAGGAAGAACGGGAAACCTTGTTGTATTATTCTAAACTTGTTGTTGGTTTGTTAGCTAATTGTGATCGTGTCGGGAATAAATCTTTATATATACCGGTCTTTTTTAAGTTAGTATAGAGCACCATAACAGAGCTCCCGTGAAATATACGAGCACAATATATGAACGGCGGTGACGAAGCTGGCAGCGCAATTTCTGCTGCTTTACCTTCCACATCCTCACCTACGGTGATCGACTGATCGGTGAGCGAGCTTTCTGTGTGTTCTTGCCGCGGGCGCGCGAGCCTTGCTGGCACGGCCAGGAATAGTGAAATGATATAGGTGCCGTGCCGCCGCCGGCAGCATCTCGCCGGGGATCTCGCTGCTTTCTGATATTATTAGGTCTGGTTGAGTTCCTAACTTAGCAAGTTAAAGTTGAGACTTTATCATAAATACGTCACTGTAGCATTTCGTTTGTATTTGTGAATAATTATCCAAACATTGATTAATTAGGCTTAAAATATTTGTCTCGCAAAGTACAACAAAACTGTACAATTAGTTTTTTATTTCATCTACATTTAGTACTTCATGCATGTGCCGACAAATCTTTTTTTTATATGATGAAATTTGAGGGTGGAATCTGGAAACTAAACAAGGCCTAAGCAGCTGCAGCATGCTTTTTTAAGGCTGCCAAGGGGTGTCAGATAAAGATTCTCGGGAGCTCCACGTTGGAGAGGGGTGCTATGGAAGCAGCCTGCTAGCACCACCACCCAGATTTGCACCCATTGCTCCAACTAAAATAACATTTCTTTTACCCATGACTGTTACTAGTTGAGAGAAAGGAGAGGACGAGGGCCGCGGGGAGGAAACGGCATGGATGGAGAGACAGGAAAGAGATAATGTTGATTTTTTTTATCCAACAGAGGACTCCACTGTTTGACTACACGCTGGAGCAATCTGTTTCCTGTAGCATTCGTGTGAGCTGTCAGGTGCCTAGATTTTTTTGCCCGCCATACGCTGGCCCGGCTCTTAAGGGCATCCACAACGTGCATGTAAAATACACCTTAAGCATTAAATGTAGCTCTTTTGCTTGCTTTATACATTGTGCAGCCACACCATAAGCAAAAAAAAAACTTAAGATGCACCTTCAGCTTAAGGTGTGACCATAAGAAATAACAAAATATTTCTCTCTCCTCTTTTATCTGTCTCCCTCCTTCACAAGTAAAAGTTGGGTTGGGATTTTATTTATTAAAAAGCAGGGTCCACTTTAATGTTATCTTTTCACCGTATCACATTGTGTACATAGCAGTAACAAAAGACAATTTTTGGTGGCCTCCACCTTAATGATATTTGGGACGTAGACATTGCCCTTGCCCCATGTCACTAGACACCGGCATCGAGGCGCTGTCAGACTTCCGGCTCACTGCTGAACCATTGGGGTCCGTGGTGGTGATCTAGCACCTTTTTAATGCAAAATTTGCCTCCCAAATTCTACTATATAAAAAGAATATTTTCATCACATTAAAATGTCGGCACATGTATGAAGTACTAAATGTAGATGAAATCAAAAACTAATTACACGGTTTTGTTGAACTTTGCAAGACGAACATTTTAAGCCTAATTAATCAATGCTTGGATAATTTTTTACAAATACAAACGAAAATGCTACGTGACGCATTTATTACAAACACTAAATTTTAGTCCCAAGTTTGAATCTAAAATTTAGATCTAAATAAGGCCTAGAGTGGAATATATAAAGTGCGAGGGCAAACAAGGCGGGGCAGGCATTTTTTTAAACGAACTACACTCAACGAGTGCGTTTCTATTAATATAGCAGAAAATACAAGACTACGGCCCTGGAATGACATAGGCAGAAAATAGAAAAGAAAAAAAACAGAAAAGAAAAAGAAAACAACAAAGTCACACGGTTGGATTGGAACATCAACACGGGTTACCGCTCAACCATATTCGCTGACCGGTTGGATTGAGACATCAACTCGGTCCAACCCTACTCACAACGACGACAGAGGAGATAGAGTATAACCACAACTTCCACCCTCAACTGCACTCCTGGTATCGAAACCACTGAAGGTGATTCAGCGCTGATATAGGATCAGAGGGGTAGACATCATCGTACCATGAGAACCACCGCCGCGTAGAACATAACGCCGTAGCGCTGCTGGCACCCGAACCGACCACTCGAGTGCTGCGGCAACAAGAAAGAGTTGCCATTGATAACCGGAGGCAACCGGAGCCGAGCCTATGGGCTCGAAAAGAAAGAAGGAACGAGATTGCATGGATGCTATCTCTTTCGCGATTGCTCCGAACGAATCTGACTTTGGCTTCTCCAGAACCAAGTTGAACACGTACGGTATATATGGGTGGGAACGGCTCTCAGGCCTCCTTTACAGTTTAATTTAACCCTAGTTAATTTTATTTAAAAACTAGTAGTAGTTTAGTCCGATTTTAATTGAGTCTAATCTTTAAAATTTTTAGTCAAATTTTAGAGCCATTTACCACCGGAGTCCGAGAGAGGCCGAGCTCGATCGTGGGTCCAGCGGACACGCGTTAACGATGGCGACCGGCTCTATAACCTAGTGGCACGACAATGCATGCCCTGATGCGGTAGCTCGCTCATGGGACGATGGATGGCAGGATTGGCAGCAACGGCGGCGAAGATATAGCACACGAGCAAATGGATCAGGAGGTTAATTTGTCATCGATGACCGGTGCGTCGGCGGCGCGGCGCGGCGATCGACACATACGTTGGATATGTTCATTGCTGGCAATCGGCCGGTGACCGGCCCCAGAAGAAGAAGCATGGGAAATTGAGGGATTTGGAGAAATAGCTCTCGAGGATAACCACAATCACATATACGTATATCACAAGCATGCGGTTAGAGGTTGCCAATCGAGCTCGCAAAGAACAAAATTTACATATCGGCGTTAAGATAGATCACTAAATTTACAAAATTTGCATCTGTTAAGATAGATCACTAAATTTTACCTGCATGCATGCTATATATTAAACATGCGTAAAGCCAAAACATGTGTTGCATCTATAGATGAGTGTACGATCTATACAGGTTAACAAACTGCGTTTCTTGGTGTCCAACCAGCCTGGAAGTCTAATGACCTGGTTTTCCGGGGATCCGGAGGCCTCCCTCCCACCAACCGCTCGCTTTCCCGCACCACCCCCCACCGCTCGCTCCCTCCCTCCTCCCTCCAGTTGCAGGATCGGCATCGATGCGATTCGACCGCGGCCTCGCATCCGGTGCGGAGGTCTGCAATTGGGGGGAGGCTCCGCTCCGCTCCGCGCCCGCCCGGAACTGCTGCGCTGTCGCCACCTGTGAATTTCCTCCTGGCTCCTAACCCCACGGGTACGTACGTTCTTGTTGTTCCCCGCATTTCAGCGCGGTCCTGTACTGTTTCCCGCTGGGCAACGTTGCTGATGCATGCTAATGGAGTCTGATTCGGGTATAGTTCTCTGTGATATCCGTAGGGAGCGATTAGGTGTACGTCTCGGCATTACTGTTTGATGGCAGAGAGCAATGCTGCTTCTCTGAGGAGGAGGCATTGTGGCAATAGGCAGCTACGTTGAACAGGTAAATCACGAAAGTTTCTGGCACGCAATGAAAATTAGTGGCATTTTAATCAAAGAGATTCGTTGTGGTTGCATCATTTCTTTTCCTTCGATTTGTGTTTGTCTTGGGGCAGCAGCAATCCGTTCGCAGGAGAAATTAGAACAAATATAATCAAAGAGGAGACTGATCATGGAGCATGTGGTTGGAGGGAAGTATAAGCTTGGGAGGAAGATTGGGAGTGGATCCTTTGGCGAGCTATATCTCGGTACATTTTACGTGTTTTATGTGCAAAATGGTTGTGTTTTGTTAACAAGGAATCCATTTTTATTGTCTTTGGTTTGGCTTTTTCTTGATTCAGGTGTCAATATACAGAATGGAGAGGAAGTGGGAATAAAATTGGTGCGCGCACATAAACTTGCTTGTAATGTATATACTATTTGCATTTAAAATAGCATTTTTCTTCTCCAGAATCTGGATATGCCCTCTTAAACTTATAGATTTGAAATGCTTGGTTCAAAGTCTTAAAAAAAATTCGGTTTGATCTATCAGGAACCTGTGAAAACAAAACATCCACAGCTGCATTATGAATCTAAAGTTTATATGCTATTGCAGGGTGGAAGTAAGTGGATTGTATTTATATGTTTTATTTACAGTAATCCATGCTCACATCTTTTAGTCTCTTATTTATTCACCAATTTTTGAGTTATAGATGGTATCCCACACCTGAAGTGGTATGGTGTTGAGGGGGAGTACAATGTTATGGTGATCGATCTTCTTGGCCCAAGCTTGGAAGACTTGTTTAACTGCTGCAACAGGAAACTTTCAATGAAAACAGTGCTTATGCTTGCTGAGCAACTTGTAAGTTATTTATTCCATATTCGATCTTGCGCTGAACCCCAAGAGTTAGGAAGCAAGTACAATTTATGGGATTTGACATCAACTAAGTATTTGTTAGGAACCATGTGTTTATAATTTTCGTGAGTATTCTACCATGAATTTGTCTTACCTTTTGGAGTTAATCTCAAAGTTTATTTAAAAAATCAAAGTATTAATCAATGGTAGAAATCAAACGAATTTCACAAACACTATGTAATATTATTAATGTATTTTGTCCAATGTTAGCATGATTAGAATGATTATTTAAAGTTACATATATGTTCTCTTTGGAAGACATTATTTTGTATTTTTGCTGATATTTAAATAATTGCGCCTTGCCATTTTTTAGATAAACCGAGTGGAATACATGCATTCCAAGGGATTTATTCACCGTGACATCAAGCCAGACAACTTTCTTATGGGCTTAGGCCGGAAAACTAATCAGGTTTTGCTTTACACCCTAATATCAATAGAACTCCCAAAATTATCCCCAAGAATCTTATTCATCAATGAGAAGCACATAATGGGATCTATCCTTTTTTTTGTTCTGTAGGTCTATATAATTGATTATGGGCTTGCTAAAAAATACAAGGACCTTCAAACTCATAAGCATATCCCCTACAGGTGAAACATACTAATTGCTGAACTTTTGACTTGGAACTGAGAGTGGATTTTGTTGTATCAAGTAGTTCTTCTGATAAATTTCAAGTACATAAGCAAAACTGGAAGTGGAAATTTCCAACAGTCTCAGATAATGGTACATCATTGGGACAACAGACAACCCGACATAGGGTTAATGTAGATCTAATATAGTCCCATATAATGGTGTAGAGAGACACATAAACCTGTAAACGTAATTTTATCTTTGTGTTGTTTACATGTAAACTTCCGAAATAAAATGTTACTACCTCCGTTCCAAATTATTATTCGTTGTTGACTTTTTTCATGATCTTTGACCATTCGTCTTATTCAAAAATTTTATCCAAATATACAAACCAATAAATTATACTTGAAGTATATACGATGATAAAGCAAGTCACATACAAAATAAATGATACTTGTGAAATTTTTTGAATAAAACGAATGGTCAAACGTTAAACGAAAAAGTCAACAACGAATAGTAATTTGGAACGGAGGTAGTAAATAACTAAAGGTGTGCCTGTCCAGTAGTGTCATGATGTTGTGTGTTCTTCTTGCCGTTTCTTGTTTACAGGCTACGGTGGTAGTCTCAAATTTAATCAATAGCCTGGACATTAAGAGAACATTTGTGTTATTAGTTGTTCTTTTGGAAAATGATTATTTTTTTCTGCGCAGGGAGAACAAAAATCTGACTGGAACAGCACGTTATGCCAGTGTAAATACTCATCTTGGAATAGGTGAGTACAATAAGTAAACCCGTCCTCACACAACTCTGCTGTGCAGTTTGGAAAAAAAAAGTAAATCCCACCTATTACTCTTATCTCAAATTATTATTAAATCATGCACACTTTGATTCTTGGATGCTTGGTCATAAATTAAAACTGGTAAAGGAGTGACTACTTGATATCCAGCTATTAAAATAAGCAGAAAAACATTGTTGTATTTCATATACCTGTATATATTTCACCCAGAACAAAGCAGGAGAGATGATCTGGAGTCTGTTGGCTATCTTCTGCTATATTTTTTAAGAGGAAGGTTTGGCCTGAATCTGTCTACTTTACTACAGATAGATCCTATTTTACCAATATTCCAAATTTGCTTAACTCTCTATTATTATGCTTAGCCTCCCATGGCAGGGTCTTAAAGCTGGCACTAAGAAACAAAAGTATGACAAGATTAGTGAAAAGAAAATGCTTACCTCAGCGGAGGTACTGATTTTTGCCACATAAATTTTTTAATTCAATTATGATATCTTGCATGCATTTGAAAAAACTGTATCTACCAGGTTTTGTGCAAATCTTACCCATCGGAGTTCATCTCATATTTCCACTATTGTCGCTCCCTGCGATTTGAAGACAGACCTGATTACTCTTTTCTGAAGAAACTATTTCGTGATGTATTTGTCCGTGAAGGTGCATATATACCTTCTTTCTTCTGAGTAACTAATGTTACCAGCTTGTTATTCTCGTCCATCCCATGATCTAATGTTAGGAAACTGGGCTTCATTATTGATCAATATTGTAGGATACCAATTTGACTATGTATTTGACTGGACTAACCTCAAGTACCCTCAAATGAGTTCGAACAATAAGCTTGTTCACGCCGCCCAGATTCACCGGCTGAAGGAGAGGACCAGGCCATGGAGCAGGAGCAGGGGCAGGGGCAGGGGCAGGAACATGAGCAGGAGCAGCAGCATGACGAAGACGCCGCTGAAGGAAGCGTCAGGAAACCAGCGGAGCCCGAACTGGCCAGAAGCCTCAGCTCGACGTCCACATGAAACATTGGCATGTACCTTCTCCAGCACCACCTGTCAGAATCCATTCAGATGGCTGGCTTGCATCCACCCGTGTACAGAAGCAACACGCGAGCGCTTCGTCGGTAGAGTTCAGTGGTTGTGGTTGCCTGCCAGGAACAGGAAGAACGGGAAACCTTGTTGTATTATTCTAAACTTGTTGTTGGTTTGTTAGCTAATTGTGATCGTGTCGGGAATAAATCTTTATATATACCGGTCTTTTTTAAGTTAGTATAGAGCACCATAACAGAGCTCCCGTGAAATATACGAGCACAATATATGAACGGCGGTGACGAAGCTGGCAGCGCAATTTCTGCTGCTTTACCTTCCACATCCTCACCTACGGTGATCGACTGATCGGTGAGCGAGCTTTCTGTGTGTTCTTGCCGCGGGCGCGCGAGCCTTGCTGGCACGGCCAGGAATAGTGAAATGATATAGGTGCCGTGCCGCCGCCGGCAGCATCTCGCCGGGGATCTCGCTGCTTTCTGATATTATTAGGTCTGGTTGAGTTCCTAACTTAGCAAGTTAAAGTTGAGACTTTATCATAAATACGTCACTGTAGCATTTCGTTTGTATTTGTGAATAATTATCCAAACATTGATTAATTAGGCTTAAAATATTTGTCTCGCAAAGTACAACAAAACTGTACAATTAGTTTTTTATTTCATCTACATTTAGTACTTCATGCATGTGCCGACAAATCTTTTTTTTATATGATGAAATTTGAGGGTGGAATCTGGAAACTAAACAAGGCCTAAGCAGCTGCAGCATGCTTTTTTAAGGCTGCCAAGGGGTGTCAGATAAAGATTCTCGGGAGCTCCACGTTGGAGAGGGGTGCTATGGAAGCAGCCTGCTAGCACCACCACCCAGATTTGCACCCATTGCTCCAACTAAAATAACATTTCTTTTACCCATGACTGTTACTAGTTGAGAGAAAGGAGAGGACGAGGGCCGCGGGGAGGAAACGGCATGGATGGAGAGACAGGAAAGAGATAATGTTGATTTTTTTTATCCAACAGAGGACTCCACTGTTTGACTACACGCTGGAGCAATCTGTTTCCTGTAGCATTCGTGTGAGCTGTCAGGTGCCTAGATTTTTTTGCCCGCCATACGCTGGCCCGGCTCTTAAGGGCATCCACAACGTGCATGTAAAATACACCTTAAGCATTAAATGTAGCTCTTTTGCTTGCTTTATACATTGTGCAGCCACACCATAAGCAAAAAAAAACTTAAGATGCACCTTCAGCTTAAGGTGTGACCATAAGAAATAACAAAATATTTCTCTCTCCTCTTTTATCTGTCTCCCTCCTTCACAAGTAAAAGTTGGGTTGGGATTTTATTTATTAAAAAGCAGGGTCCACTTTAATGTTATCTTTTCACCGTATCACATTGTGTACATAGCAGTAACAAAAGACAATTTTTGGTGGCCTCCACCTTAATGATATTTGGGACGTAGACATTGCCCTTGCCCCATGTCACTAGACACCGGCATCGAGGCGCTGTCAGACTTCCGGCTCACTGCTGAACCATTGGGGTCCGTGGTGGTGATCTAGCACCTTTTTAATGCAAAATTTGCCTCCCAAATTCTACTATATAAAAAGAATATTTTCATCACATTAAAATGTCGGCACATGTATGAAGTACTAAATGTAGATGAAATCAAAAACTAATTACACGGTTTTGTTGAACTTTGCAAGACGAACATTTTAAGCCTAATTAATCAATGCTTGGATAATTTTTTACAAATACAAACGAAAATGCTACGTGACGCATTTATTACAAACACTAAATTTTAGTCCCAAGTTTGAATCTAAAATTTAGATCTAAATAAGGCCTAGAGTGGAATATATAAAGTGCGAGGGCAAACAAGGCGGGGCAGGCATTTTTTTAAACGAACTACACTCAACGAGTGCGTTTCTATTAATATAGCAGAAAATACAAGACTACGGCCCTGGAATGACATAGGCAGAAAATAGAAAAGAAAAAAAACAGAAAAGAAAAAGAAAACAACAAAGTCACACGGTTGGATTGGAACATCAACACGGGTTACCGCTCAACCATATTCGCTGACCGGTTGGATTGAGACATCAACTCGGTCCAACCCTACTCACAACGACGACAGAGGAGATAGAGTATAACCACAACTTCCACCCTCAACTGCACTCCTGGTATCGAAACCACTGAAGGTGATTCAGCGCTGATATAGGATCAGAGGGGTAGACATCATCGTACCATGAGAACCACCGCCGCGTAGAACATAACGCCGTAGCGCTGCTGGCACCCGAACCGACCACTCGAGTGCTGCGGCAACAAGAAAGAGTTGCCATTGATAACCGGAGGCAACCGGAGCCGAGCCTATGGGCTCGAAAAGAAAGAAGGAACGAGATTGCATGGATGCTATCTCTTTCGCGATTGCTCCGAACGAATCTGACTTTGGCTTCTCCAGAACCAAGTTGAACACGTACGGTATATATGGGTGGGAACGGCTCTCAGGCCTCCTTTACAGTTTAATTTAACCCTAGTTAATTTTATTTAAAAACTAGTAGTAGTTTAGTCCGATTTTAATTGAGTCTAATCTTTAAAATTTTTAGTCAAATTTTAGAGCCATTTACCACCGGAGTCCGAGAGAGGCCGAGCTCGATCGTGGGTCCAGCGGACACGCGTTAACGATGGCGACCGGCTCTATAACCTAGTGGCACGACAATGCATGCCCTGATGCGGTAGCTCGCTCATGGGACGATGGATGGCAGGATTGGCAGCAACGGCGGCGAAGATATAGCACACGAGCAAATGGATCAGGAGGTTAATTTGTCATCGATGACCGGTGCGTCGGCGGCGCGGCGCGGCGATCGACACATACGTTGGATATGTTCATTGCTGGCAATCGGCCGGTGACCGGCCCCAGAAGAAGAAGCATGGGAAATTGAGGGATTTGGAGAAATAGCTCTCGAGGATAACCACAATCACATATACGTATATCACAAGCATGCGGTTAGAGGTTGCCAATCGAGCTCGCAAAGAACAAAATTTACATATCGGCGTTAAGATAGATCACTAAATTTACAAAATTTGCATCTGTTAAGATAGATCACTAAATTTTACCTGCATGCATGCTATATATTAAACATGCGTAAAGCCAAAACATGTGTTGCATCTATAGATGAGTGTACGATCTATACAGGTTAACAAACTGCGTTTCTTGGTGTCCAACCAGCCTGGAAGTCTAATGACCTGGTTTTCCGGGGATCCGGAGGCCTCCCTCCCACCAACCGCTCGCTTTCCCGCACCACCCCCCACCGCTCGCTCCCTCCCTCCTCCCTCCAGTTGCAGGATCGGCATCGATGCGATTCGACCGCGGCCTCGCATCCGGTGCGGAGGTCTGCAATTGGGGGGAGGCTCCGCTCCGCTCCGCGCCCGCCCGGAACTGCTGCGCTGTCGCCACCTGTGAATTTCCTCCTGGCTCCTAACCCCACGGGTACGTACGTTCTTGTTGTTCCCCGCATTTCAGCGCGGTCCTGTACTGTTTCCCGCTGGGCAACGTTGCTGATGCATGCTAATGGAGTCTGATTCGGGTATAGTTCTCTGTGATATCCGTAGGGAGCGATTAGGTGTACGTCTCGGCATTACTGTTTGATGGCAGAGAGCAATGCTGCTTCTCTGAGGAGGAGGCATTGTGGCAATAGGCAGCTACGTTGAACAGGTAAATCACGAAAGTTTCTGGCACGCAATGAAAATTAGTGGCATTTTAATCAAAGAGATTCGTTGTGGTTGCATCATTTCTTTTCCTTCGATTTGTGTTTGTCTTGGGGCAGCAGCAATCCGTTCGCAGGAGAAATTAGAACAAATATAATCAAAGAGGAGACTGATCATGGAGCATGTGGTTGGAGGGAAGTATAAGCTTGGGAGGAAGATTGGGAGTGGATCCTTTGGCGAGCTATATCTCGGTACATTTTACGTGTTTTATGTGCAAAATGGTTGTGTTTTGTTAACAAGGAATCCATTTTTATTGTCTTTGGTTTGGCTTTTTCTTGATTCAGGTGTCAATATACAGAATGGAGAGGAAGTGGGAATAAAATTGGTGCGCGCACATAAACTTGCTTGTAATGTATATACTATTTGCATTTAAAATAGCATTTTTCTTCTCCAGAATCTGGATATGCCCTCTTAAACTTATAGATTTGAAATGCTTGGTTCAAAGTCTTAAAAAAAATTCGGTTTGATCTATCAGGAACCTGTGAAAACAAAACATCCACAGCTGCATTATGAATCTAAAGTTTATATGCTATTGCAGGGTGGAAGTAAGTGGATTGTATTTATATGTTTTATTTACAGTAATCCATGCTCACATCTTTTAGTCTCTTATTTATTCACCAATTTTTGAGTTATAGATGGTATCCCACACCTGAAGTGGTATGGTGTTGAGGGGGAGTACAATGTTATGGTGATCGATCTTCTTGGCCCAAGCTTGGAAGACTTGTTTAACTGCTGCAACAGGAAACTTTCAATGAAAACAGTGCTTATGCTTGCTGAGCAACTTGTAAGTTATTTATTCCATATTCGATCTTGCGCTGAACCCCAAGAGTTAGGAAGCAAGTACAATTTATGGGATTTGACATCAACTAAGTATTTGTTAGGAACCATGTGTTTATAATTTTCGTGAGTATTCTACCATGAATTTGTCTTACCTTTTGGAGTTAATCTCAAAGTTTATTTAAAAAATCAAAGTATTAATCAATGGTAGAAATCAAACGAATTTCACAAACACTATGTAATATTATTAATGTATTTTGTCCAATGTTAGCATGATTAGAATGATTATTTAAAGTTACATATATGTTCTCTTTGGAAGACATTATTTTGTATTTTTGCTGATATTTAAATAATTGCGCCTTGCCATTTTTTAGATAAACCGAGTGGAATACATGCATTCCAAGGGATTTATTCACCGTGACATCAAGCCAGACAACTTTCTTATGGGCTTAGGCCGGAAAACTAATCAGGTTTTGCTTTACACCCTAATATCAATAGAACTCCCAAAATTATCCCCAAGAATCTTATTCATCAATGAGAAGCACATAATGGGATCTATCCTTTTTTTTGTTCTGTAGGTCTATATAATTGATTATGGGCTTGCTAAAAAATACAAGGACCTTCAAACTCATAAGCATATCCCCTACAGGTGAAACATACTAATTGCTGAACTTTTGACTTGGAACTGAGAGTGGATTTTGTTGTATCAAGTAGTTCTTCTGATAAATTTCAAGTACATAAGCAAAACTGGAAGTGGAAATTTCCAACAGTCTCAGATAATGGTACATCATTGGGACAACAGACAACCCGACATAGGGTTAATGTAGATCTAATATAGTCCCATATAATGGTGTAGAGAGACACATAAACCTGTAAACGTAATTTTATCTTTGTGTTGTTTACATGTAAACTTCCGAAATAAAATGTTACTACCTCCGTTCCAAATTATTATTCGTTGTTGACTTTTTTCATGATCTTTGACCATTCGTCTTATTCAAAAATTTTATCCAAATATACAAACCAATAAATTATACTTGAAGTATATACGATGATAAAGCAAGTCACATACAAAATAAATGATACTTGTGAAATTTTTTGAATAAAACGAATGGTCAAACGTTAAACGAAAAAGTCAACAACGAATAGTAATTTGGAACGGAGGTAGTAAATAACTAAAGGTGTGCCTGTCCAGTAGTGTCATGATGTTGTGTGTTCTTCTTGCCGTTTCTTGTTTACAGGCTACGGTGGTAGTCTCAAATTTAATCAATAGCCTGGACATTAAGAGAACATTTGTGTTATTAGTTGTTCTTTTGGAAAATGATTATTTTTTTCTGCGCAGGGAGAACAAAAATCTGACTGGAACAGCACGTTATGCCAGTGTAAATACTCATCTTGGAATAGGTGAGTACAATAAGTAAACCCGTCCTCACACAACTCTGCTGTGCAGTTTGGAAAAAAAAAGTAAATCCCACCTATTACTCTTATCTCAAATTATTATTAAATCATGCACACTTTGATTCTTGGATGCTTGGTCATAAATTAAAACTGGTAAAGGAGTGACTACTTGATATCCAGCTATTAAAATAAGCAGAAAAACATTGTTGTATTTCATATACCTGTATATATTTCACCCAGAACAAAGCAGGAGAGATGATCTGGAGTCTGTTGGCTATCTTCTGCTATATTTTTTAAGAGGAAGGTTTGGCCTGAATCTGTCTACTTTACTACAGATAGATCCTATTTTACCAATATTCCAAATTTGCTTAACTCTCTATTATTATGCTTAGCCTCCCATGGCAGGGTCTTAAAGCTGGCACTAAGAAACAAAAGTATGACAAGATTAGTGAAAAGAAAATGCTTACCTCAGCGGAGGTACTGATTTTTGCCACATAAATTTTTTAATTCAATTATGATATCTTGCATGCATTTGAAAAAACTGTATCTACCAGGTTTTGTGCAAATCTTACCCATCGGAGTTCATCTCATATTTCCACTATTGTCGCTCCCTGCGATTTGAAGACAGACCTGATTACTCTTTTCTGAAGAAACTATTTCGTGATGTATTTGTCCGTGAAGGTGCATATATACCTTCTTTCTTCTGAGTAACTAATGTTACCAGCTTGTTATTCTCGTCCATCCCATGATCTAATGTTAGGAAACTGGGCTTCATTATTGATCAATATTGTAGGATACCAATTTGACTATGTATTTGACTGGACTAACCTCAAGTACCCTCAAATGAGTTCGAACAATAAGCTTGTTCAAGTATGTCTCTTTAGCTTATCGCTTTGTATTGATTGGTCTACATTCTTGATGAGCTACTATTGTCTTTTCATTTCCCAAATGAGAAAATGCCGTTATATTTTTCATCCAGCAACCAAGTGCAAGAATAGCTGGAGCTGGACCATCTGCCGACAAAGCATCAGGTATGTCTCCTAGTAGTTGATTGCATTTGATCCATTGCTATATGAAACACTGATTAATTTTCATAGTTAACTTCTTTTTTTTGCCAGTGGGACAAGAGATCCGGGATAGATTCACTGGTGCTGTTGAAGCATTTGCCAGAAGAAATCCAGGCTCTGGTCGCCCCGGAGAGCATTCCAGGCACAAAAGCCATGCAGATTCCTTTGGAACATCTAATGAAGCAGTAAGTGTCCCCTCTGAGGTAGCTAGTAAATATGCATGAAGTTTACACTATTTTTAAATGAAAATGTGTAGAAGTCCTGAATCCAATAAATGGAAAAGGAAAAACTATTTCCTCTCTTGCATTTTCTTAGCATTTTGCTGAAAGGCTTTCCACTAACTCAGGTCAATTCACTAGAAGAGTACAATAATGTTTTCACAGAAACTTGACAGAATGTCGTATACTGTATCACTTCTAAAGACGAGCCCACTATTGCTCATTCTCATTTGATTATCACATACAGTTGAGGATGCTACTCAGCTGAGAATACTTAGCACAGATACAGATCGACACTACTCTTTTATGTTTACAGAGCATAACACACCGGATTTTTATTTATGGAGACTGAAGAACTTATTATGTCTGACTGGCATGTATATACCAGGTTGCTGACTCGGAGAAAACGCGCATCCTGTCCCGCGGGAGCTCGTCGAGAATGCCCGTGGCTCCGTCCAGCCGGCCAACCTCTTCGGGGGACTGCAGCGACCAGAACCGCCGGTGGGTCTCGGGCAGCAGCGGCGGCAGCGGGCGCCCGTCGCAGAGGCTCCACCACTCGGGGAGCGCCGAGAACAGCAGGTCGTCGCCGCGCTCCCCCGTGGCCCGGAACGCGGCGCCGGGGAGAGGGGGCTCCGGCTCCGGCTCCGGCTCCCGGGACAACACGACGTTCCGGAGCCTCGAGCGCCTCTCCATCAGCACGAGCCGGAGGAAGTGAGCCGGCCGATGCCGATCGATCAGCCACCCGGACGAAGGATTCCTGAAAGTGAAAGGCGGTTTCGAAGCCTTGATGACACTGGCGACTGGCAGCCCTTTTCCGCTTCTGTTGGAGCATTTCTTTCGTTCTTTGCACGGGGTGAACGGTGCCTGGAGCCATGATGGCCTCGTTACAAGGCTGCCATGCTTATGCTTTCTCCAAACCCAACAACTACCCCAGAGTATAATGTTCGACGGCAAAGCTTCCAGTGTTGTTCGCTTCATATTCTGCCATTCAGATAACAGTGTATGAAGTATTGCTCTTGCAGAATTGCTGCATTTGACCATAAATGGCAGAGCGGGGTATATAAGCATATTGATTAATCGTTTCGTTTAATCTTTCATGGGATTCCACTACAATTGTCAAAGCGCAAATTTGACTCTATACTTATATTGTCGATTGCTAAATCTGTATATCTAGAAATCCCAAAAATGATTTACAATTTAGGACGAAGGTAGTAGAACTTAAGCTAAAACAAGCATTGCTTGGATTATTCAATCCGCGGGCCAGATTATCACAATCAGATTCCAATACTGCTCTTCCCAGCTTGCTGATTGCAAGCTGCTTCAGGCACCACCAATAACAGAACGCCATCAGAATCACAAAACAGAAGGCGAAAAAACAGAACGACGTCACGTTACAAACGATCACAAAACAAAAGGCTATCATGTAACATATGCGTCATGTGAAACTCTTCCGACTTTACGCAATTACACAAACCGTGTATTATTCCCATGATGCTCTCCTTTGCTCTGAATCATGTCACCGTTAGCACTTAGCACAGCCCCCATCTTTTGGAAGATAGCATATGCATGGAACTGCAGCAACATCGATTCTGAAAAAACTTGGGGCTTGGATCATCTTCCGTCCAATATTTACAAATCAAATGTCTTTGAATGTCTAGTGAGGATTTGTAATCAAGGTACACGGCAGGCAGACTATGTGCGTAGGGGCAGGATTGCAACCAGGTGCTATCTTATGGATTTTTGAGAGCAGCCAGTCTCTTCTCTAGTTCCTCCAACTCTGAACTGCAAATAAGAGAAGCAGAGCATTTTTAACTCAACGGGACCATAATGTTTAGTAACAGCAAGTTAATCAGATAAATAAAAAAACTACATAGAATAGTTCGTGACATTTTTGTGTGTATTGTCTAAAAGTTGCCTAGATGTCTCAGCACATCACCAGTTCTGCTCAAAAGTCATATAAGTAAAGAATGTGAAATCCTACATCAGACACTGACCTTGCTATTTCCAATAAATGTAGACAAAATATCATGAATAATATTTCGTTATTTCCAAGAGACATTGGCATTCTTCTTCACAGTTCGATTATGACTAAAGACCAAAATAATATAGGCAGGGGTGTTCAAGCCGGTTTCTTCCAAAATTTTGGGTGTCCGACGGTTTTGCCCAAACCAGTCAACCCGCCATTGTACACCCCTGAAAACAGGGATAGAACACCTAGAAATCTCATAGTAATTTCAATAAACAGCAAAAACAACTTTGCCAGGGAACTTAAATTGTCATCCTAGCTTTTTGGTCATAGTGACTTCCAGTGGAAAAATACAGTGATCACAGCAGGCAGGGAGGGTAGTAGGAAAAACAAGGATTAAGCTGTGGGTCAAGGATAAAGCATACCTCTCGTCAACCTGAACCTTCTTTCCAGCAATTTTTCCCTTAGGAGCCGAGGACAACTACAAGGAGGGAATTATAGAAGAGGTTTAGATCAAAGTAATAGGATATGCAATACAAGATTGTGTTAGCATCTTCAACTACCTGTGAGGCAATGTCCACACCAATCTCATCAAGGACCTAAAAGACATTGACAAGAAATAGAATGAATAATAGAAAAGGATAGATCTTATGGAAGAAAATTGGAACGAAAAATATTTCAAATAGATGCTATCTATTTCCTCTGAAAATAGACATTGGAATTGACCTGATTAGCAAGTTCTTCAGTCTCTTCCTCAGCCTGATCATCATCTAATACATCGTCAATTGAATCAGACATCATCTCATTCTGCAAAATGCATAAGATTAGTCAGTGCATACCCTCACGTGCATTATTCAAATATTAATGTGCAAGCACACAACACATTCATGAGAACTTTCCCAGAAAAAAATGTTAGACCATTTACAGTTGCAAGAAATCGTTCTACTAAACTCTGAAGAAAGTTTGCATACCGTCATATCCATTTGTGCTGACTGCTTTTGGAATTCTTGCATTATTTTCATCTGCTTGGCAGGTGCCATTTGCTGAAAATGAATAAGAAAGCACAGATTCAGTAAACATATGTACTTCGTTATTGAAAATGATAATGTAAGCCTAGTTAGGTTCAAAGACACGGAAAGAAGTTGTTATTCTGAAAATGGATGTTACAAGTGAACAATACTCTGTTAGTTTCTGAATGAAATGCACACATAATTTCTCAAATATAAATATGAAATGTCTCAGCGCAAAAGTTCTGTAAGATTACCTTATTCAAAGCTCCCATTGCTTTGCTTGCGCTTTGTAAACCAGTAGCCACTGAAGTGTTGGCATGCATTGCCTAAGGACATGTTCGACAACAAAATTAGAAAACTAACCTAACTATGCATGTCCAAGAAAGCAAAAGGGAGAACAACATTTCACCTGAGTATGTGTCGCAATCCCCCGAATCTGAGCTCGGCTGCCTTGCAAATTAGAAATTTGCTGCCTTAACCTGATAAGCTGATGGGCTAGAATTTTTGTTGCTGCCTGAGGAAGCAAAGGAAATCATTTGAGCCTTTTTTTACAATCTAGATAAAAATTACTGAGCTGAAACTGATTATAAGACTAGCGACCTCATTGCCAGTTTTTGCTGTCCTTTTAATTTCAGCAACTAGCTTCTTCTCCTGTTATTGAAAAAAAAAGTCTGTAAATCTGTTGTTGTTGCTCAATTCAACTGCATCAAAAAAATCGAATGGTGGAAACACATAATGGAAAGTCGATTATTGCTAAATTGAGTATCACGTAGTTCTAGATCCAATATGATGCAGATATAATTTAAAAGAACATACAGAGCTTTCCTAAGCATATATTTCTGCTTAAGAATCCATCAATTGAACATTAAGTATGAACATATACGGAAATTTCCGAATGGACAAAATATACAAGGATACTTTTACTAATTAGACCAGTAATGTGATTGAATTATCGTACCTCTTGTTGTAATGACGCAATGTCCCTCTCAATCCCTACAGATAAGGCACCTCAGGCATTAAATAATCATACAGCATGTATAGCTCTAAACTGTGTGAAAAAGCTATTGCTCAAGAGGGTACAGGTAACCACAGTCTGATAGAGAACTATCATCTCCTTCCTATTTCATAATTCAAGCTGATTATCAACTCTCTCCTGTCCTTAAAGCTAAATTTTCAAACATGTAAACTCACTGAAAAAAAATTAAGATTAAGGCATTGGGCATTTGGGGTATTACATGTAATGTTAATAATGTTACAACACCTAATATCTATACTTCCGTTCCATGCAAAGTGAAGCCATTAAATGTAGCTCTGGATGCTCTAAGCAAGCACACAACTATATAGCGTGAGAAAAAAGAACAATTCCCAATATCTGGTATAAGCGCGCAGCTAGAGACGGCACCAGTTACCTCTTGTCGCATTTGTCAGGTCTCGCTTGCTGCTCCGCATCACCTCTGCACAACCAGCACAAAAAATTAGAGCCCGGAAGTTCGGGACAAGACGACCGCGTTAGCCAGGGAGCAGCAGATTCGATCCGAGCAAATAGGTCGATTCGGATTCGCGGCGCGCAACGGCGACCAACCGAAAGCAAGCGCGATCGTGAGGGGGATCGTTAGAGCTGAGGCCGAATTCGATCGAATTCCGGTCGAGGATTAGAAGAAGGGGAGGGGGTGGAGCGTACCTCGCGGCGTTGGCTTCTTCGCGAAGGGATTCATCGCTGACTCGCCTAGGTGTGTTCGTCTTCGTCGTCGTCGCCGGGCCCGGGAGTTCGCAACTGAGGAGAATGCCGCGTACGCGTGTGGGGATGTTTTTATTGGTTCTTTTTTTTGCCCCCTTTCGCGGCACTTGCATTACTTGCATGATTACCAGCGTAAAGTACCTGGGGATTAGTATTGGGTTTTCTTCGTAGTACTACCTCCGTTTCAAATTAGTATTCGTTGTTGACTTTTTTCATAGTCTGACCATTCGTCTTATTCAAAATTTTTATCCAAATATATAAACCAATAAATTATACTTGAAGTATATATGATGATAAAGCAAGTCACATATAAAATAAATGATACTTCTGAAATTTTTTAAATAATACGAATGATCAAACGTTAATCGAAAAAGTCAACAACGAATAGTAATTTGAAACGGATGTAGTATTTGCCACGGCCGAGGGCTGACTTCTGAGTCTGAACTTTTACACGTTATGACACCCGGAAAGCATAGCGCACATATGACAGTAATTCGTGGCCTTTGCATTTTGATTCAGCAGTGGAACATGTGTTGACTAATATTATCATTATAAACATGCTTTTTATTTTGAAAACTAATATTAACGTAGGTACTCATAGCCAGCACACTCACCTCTATAAATACTCACTCGCTCCCGTGAATACGAGTATACAAACTCTACTCGTATAAACATCTTTAAAAGATTGAGCCGGCACATCCGATCTTGAGATTCATGAAGTCTTACATACGAGACTCATTGTCTATAAGGACATCATATACTACAGAAAAAAATAACACCGGCTAAATTCTAGAGTATATCCAAAAAATACAACAACAATGACAGGTTGATGACTTAAACGGTAGGATTTACCATAATACCAACTAACATATGATCAATTCGCAGCATTACTGGGATATGGGTACCCTTGGACCCATCACCAAGAGGGGCGGCAGCCAGCCCGATTACCTAACAAGAAAGAAGATTGAGTCCTAATAAAACTACCCTTGTACTCCTACAAGGGCTCCATATTGTAACATGCTAGGAGACTGAAAGTGCATCTAGGCATTTAATCAATTTTGATGATTAATGATAATAGAAATTTGGATATAATGCGTTCAATAAGATGTGCAGGTGTAAATCAAAAAGAAAAGAAAAAGAAATGAGAAAGGAAGGTGCCCAATTCTTATCTCTTGATGGTGGATGCTATTGAAGATTTTAAATATCCTTTTCGGTTTGAATTTGAGTATAGGATCACCGTACTATCAAGAGGGACAAGTAATCGCAAAATCATGTGACTTTGATGCTTAATCCTTATCCACAAACCTATACCCAAAGTCATTGCACTCCAAAACATACAATTCCATATTGTGCAATTGTGCACCGAAAACTGTTCACCGGAAATTTCCGGTGACCACCGTAGATTTCAGCTGTTGAGCGCCCGTTGACTTTTCACCGGAAATTTCCGGTGTCTAGCGGAAATTTCCGACATATGCGACGGAAATTTCCGGTGATCTTGTCGGAAATTTCCGGTATAACTCGCCCCAACGGTCACATTTATGAGAGAGCTATATATACCCACTCTCACTCTTCATTACTGCTCTCTTGGCTCATTTGACGAACCCTAACCTCTCCCAAGCTTCCAAGAGCTCTCCCAACACTCCTTGCTTCGATTTCCAAGTGTGTAGTAGTGTGTTGGTTGAGGGACTTGAGCTTAGTGATTCAAGTTTCGTTCTCCATTCTCTTGAGCATCAAGTCAGTGATTCTTCGGTAACTTTGTTTGTTACTCTTGAGGATTCATCCCCTAGACGGTTAGGCGTTGCCGAGAGCATCCAAGCAAGCCTGTGGATTCGCCTCGGAAGTTTGTATCACCCATCTTTCGTGGATTGTCTAGTAAGTAAACTTAGCTCCTTTGTGGTGACTAAGTGGAGGAAAGTGGCTTGGAGTTGATAAGTCCGTCTTTTGTAGGCCCTCAACGGAGACGTAGCTTCCTTTGTGGAAGTGAACTTCGGGTTAAATCTTGTGTCTTCGTTGTAATCATTGTTCTTTGTGTTCATCTAGTTCATCGTGTTCTTGCTAGCTATTTCACTCATTTGTCTCGATCTATACATTGGTGAAGTTCTAGCTGCTAGTAAAGGTTACTTCCATAACAACATATTGATTTATATAGATTAATTGTTGTTGCTCTTATTCATCTTGTGATTTAGTTTACAAGTATTCATCGGACATTTCCGGTAGTAGGCGGAAATTTTCGGTAATTTAGCGGAAATTTCCGGTGGCTATCGGAAATTACGGTTCATCTGACATTTCGCGAAGTTATTTTTGATAATTTTCAGTTGCGCCTATTCACCCCCCTCTAGGCCTAGTGTTGATCCTTTCAGAGACTTCCATGTAACCCTGCCTCCTGGGATATATAAAGGAGTGCAGGGGTCCCTAGATAGACCAACACATATCTCGACCATTATAACCGCAAAGCTTACCCTAACTTTCTAAAGCTTTGACGAGCACGAGTAATACAAACACCATACAACACAAGACGTAGAGTATTATACCTCTGAATAACCTGAACTTGTCTAAATATTGCGTCTTGTGTTACCATGAAGCTTCTCGACTCGACAATCCTCCTCTACAAATCTACCACTCAGGTATTCTCCGATGGATTGCCGGTCCTTAGGTTCAATAGATGGCGCGCCAGGTAGAGGTGATTGTTGAATTTTTCATAACAGGGTCGATGGCATATCAACCATGTATCATCTTCCCGGCAAGCATGGAGGACAGCCCCAAACACCTGCACGGGGTCAGCTTCTTCGCCAACTACCATAACACCTCCAGCAGCTTCTTCCGACGCTGACTCGGTACCGATCGAATCTGCATCCATAAACTCGGGGGCTTCCCCCACACCATGGATCCACTCCAGCAACAGGTTGAGCAACTCAGCATCCAGGAACGGATCCCTGATCTGATTCCCCGACGCCGAGTTCCACCACCGATGAGATCATCGTCGGGTGAGATCTGTAACAACCCTAAAAATACCCTTAGGATTTGTTGAGTGCAAAAATGTGAATTTAAAAATTTTTGGTGAATTGTTGTGCATGCAAACCATTATTTAAAATTAATTCTATTTGCTCCCTAAATTCTTAAGCAATTTAAATTTGAAATTTAAAAATCAAATTGAAGTGCTAAGGACCAAATAGTGTGATTTGGAGTTATTTAGATTTAATTGGATTTTTGGTTAGTTTGAATTCAAATTCTAGATTTGAATTCAAACTCTAACTATTTAAACTAATTGTCAAACCTTTCTAACTGTCGTGGGCCAAAACCCAAAGCCAAGTCCATCAAACCCCCTCGAATTCCTTTCCCCCGAGCCAGCCAACCAAGCGGCCCAGCCGGCCATTCGGCCCAGCTGCGGCCCAAACTTCCACCGCGTCCCCGCCGCGTCCCTCTCTCTCTCCCACTGACAGGCGGGTCCCGCCTGTCAGCTTTCTCTCCCTCCTCTCGTCATCTTCCCCCGCGCGCCGCTCCTCTCTCTCTCTCTCGCGCGCCCGTGACCTTCAAGCCTGTCCCATCGCGGCGTGGGCGGCCCGTCCGATATGCGCCGCGTGTCCGCGAGCGCCCACAGCCCCCATCTCGCCGTCCGTGCCCAGGAACCCTAGCCGCCGCCCTATAAAACCAGCGCCGGGAGCCATTCCCTGTTCAAGCCGCCGTCGCCGCCCCCTTGGGATCTAGATCCAAATCGAGAGGGTGAGGAGTGGGAGAAGGGGTCGGGGAAGCCCGTGGAGGAGGAGCCGAGGAAGGAGGGGAAGCCTATCACCTTCCCCGCGTCGCCGCCGAAGGCCGGAGCGCCGCCGCGCGAGGGACCGCCGACACCAGGCCGAACCAGGGAGCGAGAAGAGGAGCACGAGCTTCGCCGAGCCACGTCGAGTCTACCCCGAGCTGCAGCGTATGTCTACGTGACCCGAGGTGAGCCGTCGTCGTTGACCCCCTTCTTCTCCCCTGTCTCCGGCCGAGCGCCGCCGCCGCCGTTGCTAGCCCCCTGGGACCCAGTCTTCGAGCCGTGGCCGCGTCTCTTGTGCAGGATCCCGTCGAGCCGCAGCAGCCTAGCCCGCAACCCGCCGTCGACCGAGCCCTGCAGCCGAGGCCGCCGCGGCCGAGCTCTACTCGCCGCGCACGAACGTCGATGCCGTGTCGCGGCCGTGGGTGACCACGTGCCCGCGCACGCGCACCTAGCTGCGTCCCAGTAGCTGCTGGAGCCGCACGCACGCATGCCTAACCCAAATCGTGCGCCGTTGCACGTGAAAACCGAGCCGCCGTCGATGCTCGCCGGCGTCCATGATTGCACCGCCGCTGCTTGCGTCGGAGGCTCCCCTAGCCGCCAAATCTTCCGCCTTTATCCTACCAAATCGAACCCCCACACCCTAGCCGAGCCGTAGCGCCACTCCTTGGATCCGGCCGAACCTTTTCCGGCGAGATCCGCCGTCGACCGTCGCCGCCGGCGTGCTCTGGTGCGCGCCGCGCGCGCGTCGCGTCGCGCCGTGGCGAGCCACACGAACGACCACACCCGCACCACGCACGAGCACCCGCAGACGATCCCGATTCGGCCACAACTGATCCCGTGCACCCGGCTTTCGTGAACCACTGACACGGTGCACCGTGGACCAAGTCCACCAGAGCGGATCCAACAGCGCCCCCTTCGTGGGCCTAAAGTTCGCGTTTAAGTCTGGTTTGCCCCCTTGAACCTTTCCGACCCAGTCACTTTCGGCCCAAATCCAGCCCAGCCATCGTTTAATCTTTTTCTTTTTCTTTTTCTTTTAACTGCGCTGATGTATGGGGCCCACATGTCATACACTGCGTGTCACTGACAGCTGGGGCCCATTGACCAGAGCTGACCCGTTGACCGTTGACCAGTCAACGCTGACGTCAGCAGGGCCCACTGCTGACGTCATCCTAGGCGGACCCCACTGCTGAAGTCAGCATGACGTCATGCTGACGTCAGCAGGCTAATTTTTATCTGTTTTTCTTTTTCGGAAATTATTTAATATTTTCAGAAAATGATTTAAACTTCAAAAATTAATAATAAATCAACCGTAGCTCAGAAAAATATGAAACCAGTTTCTATATTTTTCTAAAATCATGATCTACGCGTTAGTGTAGAGTTTGGTGTTATTTGGGTCTTCTCTCTTCGCTGATTTGGAGTTTCTTTGCTAGTAGTCGCGCCTTATTTTATTTTTACGCAACCTTAAGAGCTCCGGAGAGTCAGGAGGAGCCGAACCACTTCGACAACTGCTTTGACGAGGACGAAGACCTTTGCCCAGGTTCACGCCTGACCATCTCTGAAATACCTATTAGACATGCAAACTAGTATGCTAGCGCTTTACTTTACTCGCATGATAAACCTGCACTGCCTTTGCTATTATCCTGTTACCTTGCTACCTACTTGAAAGTGCATCTAGGCACTTATGTGTTTTGGTGATTTTGGATGACGACATGATTAGTCATTTAACTTGTTTGATTAAGTATATGAGCAGGTATTAACAAAGAAAGCAAACAAGTGGTAATCATCCCATGCAATCAAACTAGAAGATGACAAGTAATTGGAAATGAAAAATGAGACAAGGACTTAAGCATATTGGTTGGTCTCACTTGATAAGAAACTTGTCAAAGGTTTTGGGATAGATTATTAGAAGAAATTATGGTTTCTTTGGGCTTGATCCATGGCTATGGTTATATTCAAAATGAGACATGATTCTATGGAAATATTATGGTCTCAAGTGATTGATGCTCATGGTCAAGTTAATAACCAAAGAAAATATTGAAGTTATTTCAAGTAAATTGAAGGAATGGGTTTCAATGTGGATTTCATTGATGATGCAATGCAAAGCGAAGCTGAATTTGGCAAGAGAGGACGGAAGGGATCAAGCTAGATGATAGTGACGTTCCTAACATGGTGAAGGGCAAGTTGGTCTTGTAGCCGAGGGACTTTGTTGGTGGAAAGGTCTAACATCTTAGTTTGGGTTCTATACGTCGATCAAGCCACATCAAGTGAAGCAATGCGAAGCATCTAATCTCTATTTGATCATATAGTGGAATGGCTTGTGAATTCTTTCATACAATGGAAATTCTAAGTCATTGGCTCAATATTGGATTTGCTCATCAATATGAAGATGTTGAAGCCCTCAAAGTTGAGAATGATCAAGTATGGCATCAATGAAGATATTCAAGCTCAAGTGGTAGATTCTATTTATTGTTTTAATCTTGAGTTTAGGAATGCCGTACTATCAAGAGGGATGCAACATTAGTTGTCTTGGCATACACCAAAAAGTGCTCAATAGATCAACCCTTGTGAGATAACCTTTAGAGAGAAGTCCTTTAGGGACTTAGTGTGCTGAGAAGACCAAAACCGGTCTGACCGGTTTTGGTAAGCGGTCTGACCGCTTTTGGGATTGTTGTGCTGAGTCGACCCAAACCGGTCTGACCGATTTGGGAAACCGGTCTGACCGGTTTGGGCTCTGACAGGTGTAACGGCTAGTATAGTTCGTAAACCGGTCTGACCGGTTTGGGAAACCGGTGTGACCGGTTTCCAACGGCTATAACGGCTAGTTTTGGTTGTGTGGGGTATTTATACCCCTTACTCCTCTCCTTTGAGGGGTGCTGGTTGCCCATTCATTCTTGCACGCCTAGAGCTATCCCAAGCACCAGCAAGCTCTCCCCAAACCTCTCTTTGTGAGAGTTGATTGATTTAGTTCATATCTTTGGATTTGGGTTGAGGGATGTATGTGTATGAGCAATAGATAGCAAGTGATAGCTATCATCAGCTATAGAGAGCATATCCTTAGTGTTGAGCACTTCCGGTGAAGTCTAGCAACAATTGAAGCATTTGTTACTCTTGGAGGTGATCCTCCTAGACGGTTAGGCGTCGCCGGTGAGCTACCGCGTGTGTGGTAAGCCACGGATTGGTTGTAAAGGCTGGCCTTGCCTCCTTCGTGGAAAAGGGTCAAAAGTTAGTGGAATCGAGGAAAGTGGCTTGGAGTGGTTAAGCCCGCCTTTCGTAGGCCCTCAACGGAGACTAGGATTCATCGTGTCTCTGTGACAGCCTTTGTGGCAGCGGTGAACTCCGAACTTCGGGAAAACATATCATTGTCTCTTGTTTACCTTCACAAGTTCAATTCTAGCATTTACACTCGCTTCCGCATCGTTCTACTTGGTTGTGCTCTACTTGTGTGCAGGGACTAAGTGGACTTGCTTGTTATCATCTACAAGAGCCCATCACCAAGTTTGGTTTGTGCTAGAACTCGTAGAGGGGGTTAATTCACATAGTCGGTTTTCTCTGTGGAAAACCGGTCTGACCGCTTTACCAAAGCGGTCTGACCGCTTCAAGCGGTCTGACCGGTTTTGGAAACCGGTCTGACCGGTTTCTGTTGTACTGATTGTGTGAAAAAGTTTGTAATTTGTAGATTCACCTATTCACCCCCCCTCTAGGTGACATCAAGGTCCTTTCAATTGGTATCAGAGCTTGGCCTCACATCCAAGCTTAACCGCCGTGAGGAAAGATGTCGACCACTTGTGAGGTAACCTATGAGCCACTAGCTAGCGACGGCTCAAACTATTCAATATGGTCTTGTCATGTGCTTAATGATCTTAGGGCTATGAGTCATATTCTTGAGAGGGTTGTAGTTGAAGGCATTGATCGTCCGAACGTTGATTGGAGCATATCCAACCCAACCGAAGACGAGATGAATTGCTTTCAACTCAACTCTCGTGTCGCTAACTTCTTATTTGATGTTGTGAGCAATGAAGTTAGAGAATCAATTCTAGAAGATGAAGCAACTCTATTCGATGCTCATCTCATTTGGGCTCGAATTGAGAAGCTATATGGCAACATCAAAAGCGACACAAAAGACCAAACAAGAGCCAAGTCACATGAGGAGTGCTCTACATCAGCAAATCCATGCACCAAGCCTCATGTGACAACCACCGTGGAGCCACAAGAGCAAGACAGCTCAGCTGCCCGCTCCCTGCCAAAACCGGTCCAACCGGTTTCCCAAACCGGTCTGACCAGTTTGGGCAGGAGGGGCACAATCAGCTCCAAGAAGGGAGGTCGACGCCGCGCAAGCAAAGTTCCAAGCTCACAAGCAACATCATCCTCCAAGGATGATGCACTCATGTATTACAAGTCCAAAGAAGAAGAGAAGGCGGAAAACTCAAAGGACGAGACTATCCTAGCTCTTATCAAAGAGCTCGAGGAAGTCAAACTCTCAAACGCCGCTTTAGTTTGTAAGTATGATGCAATTGTTGATAACTATGCTTGTGATGCTCTTCATATGGCTTCCATAGAAAAGGAAAACAAAGTGCTCAAGGATAAATTGGAATTAATTGCTAGCAAGCATGAGATGCTACAAGTGAAGCATGATGAACTCTTGTGTTCTCATGAAGAACTTGTAGAATCATATGCTTCATTAAATATTGCTCATGAGATTATAATTACTTCATTAAAATCTATTGAATCTCAAACTCACATTTGCACATGCTCTCAAATTCAATATAACCTATCATGTGCTAACCCTTGTTGCTCTCAAGCGAAACAATCTTGGTATGATAAAGTGTGTGTAGAGTCTTGTGACGACCTCATTGCACAAGAAAATGAAGAACTCAAGCAAGAGGTGAAAAGACTCACAAAAAGCTTGACAACTCTCAAAGGGAAGAGCATTGCACAACCTTCTCAAGATAACCGTGAATTCATGGTGAAGAAGCTTGAGAAGGGATCAATCGTGCAAAGCTCTTCCATTAATCAAGTCAAGTTCCACACAAGCCAAGATCAAGGCAATGATGAAAAGCTTGCTGACGCCAAGTGCTTAACAAGAAAAGAAGGCAAGCCAACTCTCTCCAAAAGGCAAAGAAATATGGAGAAGAGAAGATGCTTTGGTTGCCTTGAGAAAGGGCATCAAGTTGCTTCATGTCCAAGCAACGTGGGACTACACCAAGAGAAGCCCCAAATAAAGCTTAACAATGGATTTCTCAAGGCACAAGCAAAGCACAAGCAAGAATTGGTTACCGAGCAACACAAGAAGATGGTAACCAACATCAAGCACAAGACATGCTACACATGTCGGGAGAAAGGACATTTTGGTAAAGATTGTCCTAATGGTAAAAGCACTAAACCCGACATTGTCCATTCTATAAATGTGAAGCTTGGGGATTCTCCAAATGCTTCTTGTGCTTCCAAGGTGATTTGTTCTCCAAGGAGCGGCACAAGAGCTATTTGGGTTCCTAAGCATATTGGAACTAACAACAACGGACCCAACACGAGTTGGGGACCAAAGTGTGCTTGATGAGATTGTAGGGCTACGAGATGCATTGGTGGCTTGGCTTGAATGACAATCTTCAACGATCAACTAGCAAGCCAAGAAAAATTGCTTCCGCTTCATACTCTATACCCAATGACATCTCGGTAACTTTGCGCTTTATTGGTTAAATTTGAGTCACTAGTGCCTTTGGTAGGATCAAGTATCTCTAAAGCCTTTGACTCTTGAGATGCTCGATAGTGACTTAAATTTCTTTTATTGAACTTCTATCCATATATGCCATGTGATGCTTTTAATGGCTCCCTAGTAGAGCAATATTGTGTTAAAGTTGCAGTGGATCAAGTTCCGACGAAATTTGAATCAAACATCGGAAATCCGCGCAAATTGGTACAGGTCTGGCAAAACCGGTCTGACCGGTTTGGCCTAGACACTTGCAACTTTGCCACATTCATAAGAAATGAAGATTTTAATCATTGATTTAAGCATATGCCACGTGGTATGTCTAATGGCTCTCTAGTAGAGCAAAATTCCATCATTTTCAGGGCATACAATGCAAAATCCGACACTGAGGCCGGAAGATCCGACCAGATGATCCGGGCAGCTCTGTGATGCACTTCAACAGGCCGGATGATCAATCGGAAGATCCGAGGCAAAACCGGTCTGACCGGTTTGCCAAACCGGTCTGACCGGTTTGGCTGCCTCTGCCTGAGTGAAACCGGTCTAACCGGTTTCCCAAACCGGTCGGACCGGTTTGGCTCAGGTAGTTGGGACTTGGCCGTTTGTGTGAGAAATAAAGATGCAAGTAATTTATTTCATGAACTTCTCACTCTTGGCATATGTTATCTATATTACTTCTTCATTATGGTATGATTACTTGGCATATCTCATTTTGAGAAATTTATTGGATAACATGACCAAATATTGAATTAATCCCCTCCATGTCATTTACAAGACAAAGTGCATGTCTCATATTGTCAACATATGATGCACATATTCAGGGGGAGACTATTTCAATATTTGTGTTCTTGAGGCTAACATTTCTTTTAGTAAACTTGTAGTCTCAATGGTGAGAGAGTACCTCTCTCAATTTGGGTTGTCAACTCATCTTGTGATTCATGACCGTAACCCTAAAGTCATTCTCATCATGAATCTTGATCTCAATTTATGTTTTGACAACTTAACATAATATAGCATTAAATCCCTTAAAATTGATTTAATCTTCCAAAACTAGTGCATATGAGTTCCTTCTCACATCATCACTAATGCACTAAAATAAGGAATTTGGTCTATATTGTGTGGCTTCATAATTAATGGCCTATGTTTTCATGCTTTTATTAAAGTCATTGATTATGAAATCATGTGTTGTGCACATTAACGTTTTCTCTCTATATTGATCAACTTGTCTATATCATGAGAGAATTCAAATGGGCAAATTTGATAATATTGCACAACACATTCTACTAGAGGCCAAGGTATGTTTTCTATGAACTAGTATTTACCCTGTGCATCTAGGCCCTTTGTCATGCTAGAGTGTGCATGTACATGCAAATGTATATAGCTCATATGCGTCCATTATACATTTGGTTAACACTCTCTTGGTGAATAGTGTAAGCTAAATATGATAATGACTTTGTGTGCTCTATATATGTGCATGTGCTTGTGTGACATAGGATAGATTTTGAAAAATCCAACTAGCATGCTAGGTTGTGTGATTTTGAAAATCTTTGAGTCTTTGGTCTTTTGACCTTTGTCGATCTATTTGTGACTATTGTTAACCTTGATTGATTGATGGCTAGTCACAAATAGTGAGATTTCTCTCAAGTCCATAAATCTTTATCTATCCATCCTTTCCCATTTCTTTCGGAAGAAATGAAAGAAAATAGATTTATTGGAAACCTTATCTTTCCATGGACAATCTTGAGATGTTGAAGACCATGCCTATCACATATACTCTCAGATCAAGTGAACAAGTTTTGGAGCTCAATTTCCACCTTTTGGACTTATCTCGCCTGTCTTGGGCAAACCGGTCTGACCGGTTTCCCAAACCGGTCTGTTTGGGCCCAAGCAGCTGAGTGAACTTTTCTGTGGAAATTCTTGGATCCTTGATGGACAATTCTCATCAACATATTCTCAGGGCATATTGTAGGAATTCACCGTAAATTTACGATGTATAGCGTAAATTTCCGGCTCATGCGACGGAAATTTACGGTATTCACCGGAAATTTACGATGATTTATGTGTCTCTTGACACACACCGTAAATTTACGATAGACACCGTAAATTTCCGGCTAATGCGACGGAAATTTCCGGTGGCTACGGCGTAAATTTACGGTGAGCTGCGATTTTATCTCCCTGGGTGAATCCGGTCTGACCGGTTTCCCAAACCGGTCTGACCGGTTTGGCCCAGGAAGGTGGCCCACTCGTTTTTACTGCCTACCCGTGATCCTCTCGCTCTTTCCATACTCATTCATCTCTCCTCTCTCTCTTTCCTCTGTTCCTCACCGCAAGAAGGCGACCCCATGGCGATTTGAGGATTCAACCAAGGAAAAGTCGTTCTCTCTTCGGATTTGGAGTGCTACAAGGCTGCTAGATTGATTCCCAATCAAGTTGTGCACTCAAATCTTCGTCTCCTCTCGAGTTCAAGGTTCTCAAGGAAGGACTGTAGAAGATGCCGAAGGGATCACATGCCGAGAGAATCAAAAAGGGGAAGTTTGATATGGCCGGGGGCAGTAGCTCGGGTACGACTAGTGGTCGAGCTTTGAGGCCTAGGAGGACAAAGAGAACAGCTGAGCAGGAAATTGAGGAGGTGGATGAAGTTGGGAACACCATTGATGAGGATGAGGTTGAGGATGAAACCTACAGGGTTGTATTCCGGTGTGATCAATTGGGTGATGACGATGATGAGGAGGAGATGGCAGCCGGTGATGTTGAGGAAGAGGAAGCAGCTAATGATGATGACATTGATGAAAATGCCCCTCTTGTTCTTGAGATTTGCCGACCCACTGGCCCAGCTAGTAGGAGAGTGACAGATTACTCTGTGGGTGGGATGACAGATATAGTGAGGAGGTTGAGGAGGACTAGTCCACTTGATGTGGATAGGACAGCCACTGACTACAGATTTTGGACTCTTTTTCAGCAGGATTTCTATGCCACAACCATTATAAAAAAGACCAAGATCACATCAGATGCACAGTACATTGATTGGGAGTACATGAGCAAACAAGACAACCCGGTATTCAATGAGATTATCAGAGTTTGCTCTGAAAAACGAATCAAACATCTCATGGGCTTCAAGCATAGTTGGAACAAGGAGGTGATTGCTCAGTTCTATGCTACTGTGTACTTTGGATACTATGAGGAGGATGGCAGGCAAGAGAGAGCTATGCACTGGATGACAGAGGGACAGCGCTTTCATGTCACCTTTTCTGACTTTGCCTCTATACTCAGAGTTGGACATGAGAGTGATGACACAGTCAGGATACATGATCGGGGTGTTATGAAACCATCAGAGATAAAATTCATGTATCCCAGAGATCAGCGTGGCAGTTGGGGGAAAGTGAGTGGCCTCTACACCTACTATGGGTCTCTCTACAGATTGCTCAGAAAGACACTCACTCCTAGAGAAGGCAACACCTCAGAAATCTCACTGTACATGAGAAATTTGATGTATTATCTGAGGATTGGTGAGGAGACTCCTCCATTTAGCGTTGCCGATTTCATTTGGCATGAGATCAAGACTATTTCTGAGAGCCCTTAAAAGATATGCGCCTACAGTCCATTCATCATGTTCATCATAGAGAGGGTCACTAGTCTCAAAATCAAGAAGGATACCCCACACAAGCCACTTCGTTCTCCTGTTCCTCACAAGTTTAGGATGCCTTCTCCTCCACTAGCAGACACAGATGCATCAGCCGGAGGTGATCAGCAGCAGCCACAGCAGCATTCTCAGCAGCAGGCCAGAACCGGTCTGACCGGTTCTCCAAACCGGTCTGACCGGTTTGGGTCTGGCAGTGGTGCACAGCTAGAGGGACGGACCTCTCCGATCAAGAAGTTCATATCTATGTTTACAGGCATTTGCAAAGGCCAGAGGGATGTCCAGGTTGATATTATGCAGCAGAGGCTAGAGAATAAGAAGACTCGTGATGAGTTCAAGAAACTGCGCGCCGCGTTGAGTCCGAATGATCCTCCGTCACCTATTTCACCACCTCTTGAGCTACCTGAAATACCCCCGCTTCGAGACGTCATGACCAATCACATGAATGCGGGATACTTTGAGGAGTATGGTGATATTTTTGGATATGGACACGTTGGGTCGAGCTCACAGCCTCCGCCACCCCCTCCACAGTCAGTTGGTGCTCCGGGGACCATGCCATACATGCCTACTTCAGAGGGTGACTTATTTGGTTCTTCATTTGGATTTGCACCGCCAGGACCTACCCATGCAGCTGCTACACTCCCGTCTTCGTCATATGCATTCGGTACATCTTCTATGGCAGGAGTTCAGTTCTCTAGTGCACCATCTCCATCTCCTAGAGACTTTGCTTCACAGGCAGCAGCTTCTATTTTCGGACCCACTTCTGCTCCTAGTCATGATGATCACAGCCCGACCTTCTAGCGACGGAGGAGATTGGATGCATGATGGGAGCGTGACTACAAGCTTCTCCAGGCCCTTTATGGATGTTTGATGACAAAGGGGGAGAAGAATGGATTAAAGCTTATTTCTAGTTGATCTTGTAGTCATGTAACTTTGGATGTAATAATTCGTACTTTATCTCTTTGTGGACTTGAGAAATTGTAATGTGTGCTACTGAGTGTATCAAACATGTTTACGTATTCTAAGTGACAATTTGCTAGTGTGATCTATATGTATTGATTGATGCAATGTGTTTCTCATATGCTTGCTGTCTGGGTGGAACCGGTCTGACCGGTTTCCCAAACCGGTCTGACCGGTTTGGCCCGTGACAGCAAGTATGTGTTTCTCTTTGTTTATTGAATGCTCTACATGTCATATGCATCACACTTTGTTTCATATTGTCACACACACTTGTTGCACATGATGGATGCTAAGATTTAGGGGGAGCTCTCATATTTGTTAATTCTATGTGCATTTGGCATTTGAGGCCGAATTTTTGAAATTCCATTCAAAGCACATATTAAGGGGGAGCTCACTATATATCTTAGTCATCTAGAGCTTAAATTTCATATATTTTGTAAGCTTTAATCATGTTGTCATCAATCACCAAAAAGGGGGAGATTGAAAGTGCATCTAGGCACTTATGTGTTTTGGTGATTTTGGATGACGACATGATTAGTCATTTAACTTGTTTGATTAAGTATATGAGCAGGTATTAACAAAGAAAGCAAACAAGTGGTAATCATCCCATGCAATCAAACTAGAAGATGACAAGTAATTGGAAATGAAAAATGAGACAAGGACTTAAGCATATTGGTTGGTCTCACTTGATAAGAAACTTGTCAAAGGTTTTGGGATAGATTATTAGAAGAAATTATGGTTTCTTTGGGCTTGATCCATGGCTATGGTTATATTCAAAATGAGACATGATTCTATGGAAATATTATGGTCTCAAGTGATTGATGCTCATGGTCAAGTTAATAACCAAAGAAAATATTGAAGTTATTTCAAGTAAATTCAAGCAATGGATTTCAATGTGGATTTCATTGATGATGCAATGCAAAGCGAAGCTTAATTTGGCAAGAGAGGACGGAAGGGATCAAGCTAGATGATAGTGACGTTCCTAACAAGGTGAAGGGCAAGTTGGTCTTGTAGCCGAGGGACTTTGTTGGTGGAAAGGTCTAACATCTTAGTTTGGGTTCTATACGTCGATCAAGCCACATCAAGTGAAGCAATGCGAAGCATCTAATCTCTATTTGATCATATAGTGGAATGGCTTATGAATTCTTTCATACAATGGAAATTCTAAGTCATTGGCTCAATATTGGATTTGCTCATCAATATGAAGATGTTGAAGCCCTCAAAGTTGAGAATGATCAAGTATGGCATCAATGAAGATATTCAAGCTCAAGTGGTAGATTCTATTTATTGTTTTAATCTTGAGTTTAGGAATGCCGTACTATCAAGAGGGATGCAACATTAGTTGTCTTGGCATACACCAAAAAGTGCTCAATAGATCAACCCTTGTGAGATAACCTTTAGAGAGAAGTCCTTTAGGGACTTAGTGTGCTGAGAAGACCAAAACCGGTCTGACCGGTTTTGGTAAGCGGTCTGACCGCTTTTGGGATTGTTGTGCTGAGTCGACCCAAACCGGTCTGACCGGTTTGGGAAACCGGTCTGACCGGCTTGGGCTCTAACAGGTGTAACGGCTAGTATAGTTCGTAAACCGGTCTGACCGGTTTGGGAAACCGGTCTGACTGGTTTCCAACGTCTATAACGGCTAGTTTTGGTTGTGTGGGGTATCTATACCCCTTACCCCTCTCCTTTGAGGGGTGCTGGTTGCCCATTCATTCTTGCACGCCTAGAGCTATCCCAAGCACGAGCAAGCTCTCCCCAAACCTCTCTTTGTGAGAGTTGATTGATTTAGTTCATATCTTTGGATTTGGGTTGATGGATGTATGTGTATGAGCAATAGATAGCAAGTGATAGCTATCATCAGCTATAGAGAGCATATCCTTAGTGTTGAGCACTTCCGGTGAAGTCTAGCAACAATTGAAGCATTTGTTACTCTTGGAGGTGATCCTCCTAGACGGTTAGGCGTCGCCGGTGAGCTACCGCGTGTGTGGTAAGCCACGGATTGGTTATAAAGGCTGGCCTTGCCTCCTTCGTGGAAAAGGGTCAAAAGTTAGTGGAATCGGGGAAAGTGGCTTGGAGTGGTTAAGCCCGCCTTTCGTAGGCCCTCAACGGAGACTAGGATTCATCGTGTCTCTGTGACAGCCTTTGTGGCAGCGGTGAACTCCGAACTTCGGGAAAACATATCATTGTCTCTTGTTTACCTTCACAAGTTCAATTCTAGCATTTACACTCGCTTCCGCATCGTTCTACTTGGTTGTGCTCTACTTGTGTGCAGGGACTAAGTGGACTTGCTTGTTATCATCTACAAGAGCCCATCACCAAGTTTGGTTTGTGCTAGAACTCGTAGAGGGGGTTAATTCACATAGTCGGTTTTCTCTGTGGAAAACCGGTCTGACCGCTTTACCAAAGCGGTCTGACCGCTTCAAGCGGTCTGACCGGTTTTGGAAACCGGTCTGACCGGTTTCTGTTGTACTGATTGTGTGAAAAAGTTTGTAATTTGCAGATTCACCTATTCACCCCCCCTCTAGGTGACATCAAGGTCCTTTCACTACTACTCACTTTATGAGATATGCTATGCTATGCATGTGTTGGGATGGTTGTGATTTGATCCTCTTGGCGTGAGTTGTGGGTGGTATGGGAGGAGTAGTGCAGCTAGGCGGTGTAAGCGAGTAATAACAACTCGATCGTTTGATCGAGGTGCTTGGGGACTGCACTCGGGCAGTCCCTACGGAGTACCTGTTGCGGGTACATGGTTCTTGGATATTGGTACTTGAGGAGTACTTGAGGAGTTTGGGCGTCTATACCTGTTATGGGTGCCGATTGCGGACCGTTGCGGCGGATCGCTTATGACGCAGATACTCGCTTTACCGACAATTAAGGACCGAGTCGAGTTCCAACTTTGGACGTGGGAATATCGTGCTCACCATCTACCCAATATGGGGAGGGTTCCAGCAAGCCTACTCTAGTGCGGCGCCAAGACTGTTGGAGAATCGAGCTTGATATGTGTAGGGGGGATTCGTTGCGGCGTAATCTCCCTGATTTACCACGGCCCCCGACTGGCCCCGGTGGGAAGGTTTCACGACCCTGGGGCAGATGTTAGATCGGATGTTTCCCGAGCACAGGGAGACAGGATTGGCGCCGTTACTGTTTAGGGTCCTTGCTGTGGGCTGTGTCTCAGGTTGGTTGCGGACTAGCCTTGCAGCCCGGATGGATTCCTGGAGTACCACCTCTGCAGAGTGTGAACTATACATATAGCCGTGTCCACGGTTACGGACGACCCATTTCTGATAAGTTCTGACTAGCATGGGAATCTGCTTTCTTACCTCATCCTTTGATTCGGGTTATGAGAGATTGGTCCAGCTGAGGCTGTTGAGACAAGGTGGGGAGGGAGCTCACCGAGTCGACTAGTGAGTGAAAGGAGTTGGTGGATGATGTTTTGCGGGGACCTGCTATGGCAGGACGAGCCCGATGGGAAAATGTGAGGCTGATGGTTGGTTTTGGGGAGTGGATGTGCTTGTGAGGAAAAGAGTTGGTGATGAGATGAATTTGGGTTATTGCTGCTGCTTGCATAAGAAACCCTGGCTCAAACCTTGATTATTTCTATACCTTAGAATAGGCCACTTTAAATCTTGCATCATATTATGGTTGGTGACATGGACCTGTCCCATTTCCTTGGGGACAGACTTTGGGTTCTCAGGTGAAGACCCCGACCACAAGTTCAACCAGGACGGGTGGTACGACTGAAGGGAGCGCGCTACGCTCAAGGATGCTTGTGGAGGAGTGGACCCTGATGATCTAGCTACCGCTGCGCAGATACTTCTTATTGTCGATTTAGCCCAGAGGGCTTGTACCAGACGCTATGTTTTATATATGTCATGTAATGGATCTTTTATCGATGTATGGATGTGATATTCGACTGAGATGAGTTCTGTACGAGATAGCTGTTATTCCTGGGACTATCTCGAGGGTACAGGGAGTCGGATTCTCGTCGTTGAGAATCCGGTTCGTCACAGTTGGTATCAGAGCCATACTTGACCGTAGCGCGTAACCCTTAGAACGGAAACTTAGGACAGAAGCTCTAACTGAGTCCTCTATTTTATATGAAACCCCTTGGACTATTTGAAAACTATATATACGTATATCTCAACTATTTACAAAACTTTTACCCTTACCTTACCTTACTAACTTGCTAACATACTAACAACCCACTAACTGACTGGCAGATGGAAGCAGGAAGATTAGCAGATGAACGACGGGAGATCAGGACCACTGGTGCAGACTGTGGAGGTTTGGCAGTGCTACTGAGGGAGGTGTTGCGTACAGTGGGGATAGATGTGGACAACGTTTTCTACGAGGGTTGGACCTACGACCCTGGTGAGGGAGTACACACCCGGTTGCAGATGGTAGTACCCAATATCCCTGGACGACCAAGGTCACTGATGTTACGAGCAGCTACCAGTGAGAGCACCTTCAGTCGGGCAGTGCAGACTATAGCTATGAGGATACTCCGACTTGCCACACTTGTGTACCAGAACTAGCTCAGCCACACTCGTTTCCGGTACCTACCGCGGGCTCTTGAAGATCCAACAGACAAAAACGCAGTCAGCTTGCAGGCTCACGCAGCCGACCAAGAGAGGAACGTGACCCTGCGGACCTCAGTTCAGTGCATGATTGAGCAGGAGTACTTAAACATTGGCCTAGAAGAGAAAGTTGCCAAGCTGAAAGAGAGAGTATGGAAGCAAGACATCCAACTACTGGAGAAGGACAACAGGATCGCCTTACTTGAGGAGCGACTCAAAGCTAAAGCAAGGGAAGTCAGAGTCCTGGAATACGAAGCTCGCAACAACAGGCAGTTAGCAGGGCTGATCCGAGCAACTCACCATGCTCGAGATGTCCGTGTGGAAGATCAACTCGCAGAGAAGGACAAAGCACTGGCAGCCAAGGAAGAAGAGATAGAAGAACTGAAGGAAGAAGTATATTGGTTGGACAGTCACAACTCAGAACTTCAGGAAGAGGTGGATAGCTACAAGGAGAAGAGTGGACGAAACTACCAGCTGATGAAGTACTTGAGTCTTCAACAGATTATGGCAAAGGATGAAGCTCGAAGGACCCTTAGTAGTTGGGTAAGATCAGACAGGAAGAGGGTAGCATAGGTGATCACAGTGAACCAAGGACTTCCAGAGGAACGCAGAGTTGAACCCAGAATAGAGCACTACAGGATCTCACCAAGCCGAGTTGAGCCGATACCACTACCTGAGGCTCGAACCCTTACTCCCGAGATGACAAGACTGAGACAAGAACTGGCACACCTAGAGAAGCAGATGACAGGACCTGAGATGGACACAGCGAGGTTGGCAGCGCGCCTCACGGACACTCTCCACGATGACAGACAGTGATCAAGCAGCAGACAGAGACTGAGGCTATGAGGTTGGCAGCGCGCCTCACAGGCACTTTCAGCAGCATGAGATGGATGCAGTAGGCAGTATCAGCAGATGTCAGCAGTAATGATGAGACTTGTATCTATCTTTATGAGTAGATGTTTTAGACTTAGTAGATCATGACCACCTTTTGGCTCAGCCACGATGTAGCCTCCGCTTAGATGTACTAATCCTCAAGGTTCCAGGAGCTGGCCTCGGGATAGTACTCATGTCTAGAGTGTAATGCTGTTATGATTGATCAATCTTTGTGGCTGTTCTTGCAGTTTTATTGATGTTCATCTTGAGTGTACTTTAGTGTTGAGTCTATTTCATGTGTGCAGCTCCTACTCTAGTTACGCTAACCTAACCCTTACCGACCGCCACTAAACCTGCTCTATGAAAAATACAGCAAGATGTCGATCCGAAGATCCAACCGACTGCTTGCACATTTTGAGGAAGCTGAGCAAGAAGAGGCAGCAATGGCAGCTAGAGGCAGAGGACGTGTCAGAGGTCGTGGTCGCGGAAGAGCGACAGCTGCAGTTAGAGGCAGGGGCCGAGGACGCGCAGCAGGCGTGCTCCAGCCCGAGAACAACGCACCAGGTGGAGAACAGGAAGTGGAAATGGAAGAACCAGCAGTGGAACCTCAGCAAAACCAGCAGAACGACCAGCAACCACCGCCACCGCCTAACTTGGTAGAAGTCATGACTACTCAAACACAGCTGATGCAACAGATGGCACAGGCCAACACTCAGATGATGCAAGCTATGCAACAGATGTAGGGAAACCAGAACCGTCAGGGACACCGTGAGAAAGACCTACAAAGGAAGATTGAAAGGTTCATCAGGCTGAAAGCACCCACCTTCGACTATTCGGACGAGCCACTCGACGCACACGACTGGTTGCGTACCATCGAGACGAAGCTGGACCTGACAGACTACACTGAAGAGGAATGTGTGGCCCTTGCGGCACACCAGCTTGAAGGAGCAGCGAAAGCGTGGTGGGAGAGCTACTGTGACTCTCACGCGAACCCAGCTCAGATCACCTGGCTTGAGTTTTGTGAAGCTTTCAAAGAGTACCACATCCCAGAACAAGTCGTGGTGCATAAAGCAATGGAGTTCAGGACAATGACCCAAGGAAGTTTGTCTGTAGCTGAATACGCTCGACACTTTGCTAAGATGTCAAGGTACGCTCCTGAAGACGTCAACACTGAAAAGAAGAAGCAGTTTTGGTTCCAGCGTGGTTTGCACAGAGGTTTGAGGACAGCACTCGCAGCGAGTTCACACCGGACACTCAGAGAGCTGATCGACAGGGCTATCGCAGTTGAGAAGGAAAGAGTGGGCCTCGAAGATACTTGGAGAGAGAAGAAAAGAAAGGCTGAACAGTTGCACAACCACAGACTAAGTTAGAGGCCGAGGAGTGGCCAGAGCAACATGCTCAGGAGAAGCTTTCAGCAGAGCAACAGCCAAGGAAGCTCAGGGTTCAACAGGAACAGTTACCAGGGTAACCGAGGCAGTAACAGCAACAACTTTGGCAGCAGAGGTAACAACTACAGCAGTTTTGGTAACAGAAACAACAGCTACTCGGGTTAGGGAAACCCCAACTGGAAGCCAAACAACACGCCCAGAATTGGTGGAGGGACCTCAGTGGTCTGTTTTGCTTGTGGGAAGCCCGGTCACAAGTCCTTTGACTGTCCGGAGAAGAAGAACAAACAAACCCCAGCCAAGGCACCGGTACCTGGAGGACAGGACAGGCAGCCAGCAACAGCGCAGAGGGGACGCCTCAACCACCTGACAGAGGAAGAAGCCGAGGACGCTCCCGATGTTGTGCTCGATGAGTTTTTAGTAAATGGCATTTCGGCATTGATATTGTTTGACTCTGGAGCCACTGGATCCTATATCTCGACAAAGTTTGTGAAAGAGCAGTCACCCCCGACAATACCTAAGGCTAGACCTATAGTCACTACTTCTCCCTTAGGAGAGCTTAGATGCACCTTAGAGTGCCCAGCAGTTAGTCTGATGATAGGTGGGCAGGAGTTCACAGGAGACCTGACAGTCCTGAAGTCAGACGGAATTGATGTGATACTGGGAATGGATTGGCTTACAGAGCACAAAGGAGTAATCAGTTGCACGCCCAGAACAGTTGAGTTGACACACCCTAGCGGAGTCAAAGTAACAGTAGAACCACAAAGGAGAAGAACAGGGACGAGATCCAGAACATGTATTCTGAGACAGTTGGTATACTTTATCGAGAAAAAGACGATCGAAGAAGTGCCTGTTGTGTGTGAGTACACTGACGTGTTTCCCGAAGAACTACCAGGACTACCACCTGACCGAGACGTAGAGTTCATAATCGAACTGCAACGAGGCACAGGGCCCATTTCCAAGAGGCCGTACAGAATGTCAGTGGAAGAACTGGAGGAACTCAAGAAGCAGCTGAAAGAGATGCTTGAAAGCGGGGTGATTCGACCAAGTGCATCCCCATGGGGATCGCCAGTGTTGTTTGTGAAGAAGAAAGATGGGTCAATGCGCATGTGCGTAGACTATCGATCCCTGAACGCAGTGACAATCAAGAACAAGTACCCATTACCTCGGATTGATGACTTGCTAGATCAGTTGAAGAAAGCCAAATACTTCAGTAAGATTGATCTGAGATCGGGATACCACCAGATGAAGATTAGAGAAGGCGACATTCCCAAGACAGCCTTTGTGACTCGGTACGGGCAGTACGAGTTCACCGTTGTGTCCTTCGGTTTGACCAACGCACCCGCTTACTTCATGAACATGATGAACAAAGCATTCATGGAGGAACTAGACAAGTTCGTAGTGGTATTCATTGACGACATACTAGTCTACTCAAAGACAGCCGAAGAACATGAGGAGCATCTAAGGATTGTACTAAAGAAGCTGAGGCAGCATCAACTCTATGGAAGTTCAGCAAATGTGAATTTTGGCTGGAGAAAGTAGCCTTTTTGGGTCACGTACTGACAGCTGAGGGCGTAGCAGTAGACCCAGAAAAGATTGAGGCAGTAGCAGAATGGAAGCAGCCGAAGAGTGTCACAAAAATCCGAAGCTTTCTGGGTTTGGCCGGTTACTACAGAAGGTTCATTGAGAACTTCTCCAAGATTGCCAAGCCAATGACCGAACTACTCAAGAACAATGTCCCGTTCGAGTGGACGGACAAGTGTGAAAGAAGTTTCCAAGAACTCAAGCACAAACTCACTACAACTCCAGTATTGGCCCTGCCAGATATTCGCAAGGATTTCGTAGTCTATTGCGATGCTTCGAGACAAGGGTTGGGATGTGTTCTGATGCAAGAGAGCAAGGTTGTTGCTTATGCATCAAGGCAGCTGAGGAAACATGAGGAAAACTACCCCACACATGATTTAGAACTGGCAGTAGTGGTACATGCATTGAAGATCTGGAGGCACTATCTGATTGGCAACAAGTGCGATATCTACACGGATCACAAAAGTTTGAAGTATTTCTTCACCCAATCCGAACTGAACATGAGGCAGATAAGGTGGTTAGAACTGATCAAAGATTATGACTTGGAGATACACTACCATCCTGGCAAAGCCAACGTAGTGGCAGATGCCTTAAGCCGAAAGAGTTATTGCAACAACTTGATGATAGAAGAAAGTCAGCCAGAACTAGCAAAGGAATTGCATATGCTGAAACTCGAGCTAGTAGAAGAAGGAAAACCCAAGGAAATGAGGGTGAAGTACAACCTAGAAGACCGTATCAAAGAAGCACAAGTGAAGTGTCCAGAAATCCAAGAAGTAAAAGAGGATATCCAGCGAGGAGTGGCACCTGACTTCCGGATAGATGAAGCAGGGACAGTATGGCTGAAGGACCGTATTTGTGTGCCGTAGGACAAAGAAATCAGGAGAACAATTCTCTCAGAGGCTCACGAGTCCAAGTAATCGATACACCCAGGATGTACCAAGATGTATCAGGATCTGAAGGATAAGTTCTAGTGGAAGAAAATGAGAGAGGACATAGCAGAGTATGTAGCCAAGTGCGACTCTTGTCGAAGAATCAAAGCAGAACATCAAAGACCAGCAGGATTGCTGAAACCACTGGAAATTCCAATGTGGAAGTGGGAAGATATCAGCATGGATTTCGTGGTTGGCCTACCTCGCACTCAGAAAGGGAATGATGTCATTTGGGTCATAGTTGATCGACTGACGAAAGTAGCTCACTTTATACCAGTCAAAAGCACATACCCAGTAAGCAAACTAGCAGAGCTATACATGGACAACATTCTTAAGCTGCATGGGGCACCAAGAAGGATTGTGACAGACAGAGGACCCCAATTCACAGCTCAGTTCTGGAAAAGCCTACGTCAAGCCATCGGGACAACCTTGGAGTATAGCACAGCTTACCACCCTCAGACAGATGGGCAGACCGAAAGAGTGAACCAGGTTCTTGAAGACTTGTTAAGGGCATGTGTTCTAGCTTACAGCACGGACTGGGAGAAGAGTCTATCTTATGCAGAATTTTCATACAACAACAGCTACCAGGCCAGCCTGCAGATGTTCCCCTTTGAGGCACTTTATGGCAGGAAATGCAGAACGCCTCTAATGTGGTCAGAGGTGGGAGAACGAACATTCTTTGGACCTGACATGATCGTAGAGGCAGAGGAAAATGTGGCCAAGATCCGAGAGCACCTGAAGGCAGCTCAGAGCCGACAAAAGAGCTATGCAGATAAAAGGAGACGAGATCTAGAGTTCGAAGTAGGAGACTTCGTCTACCTAAAAGTGTCACCCCTCAGAGGGCATAAGAGATTCCAAGTGAAAGGGAAGCTCGCACCCCGTTTTGTGGGACCGTATCAGATACTGGAGAGAGTAGGAAAGCTAGCCTACAGACTAGACCTACCAGAGGACTTAACTGGAGTATACCCAGTGTTCCACGTATCCCAGCTGAGAAAGTGTCTGAGAGTACCAGAACATGAGATCAAGACAGAGGCATTAGACCTACAAGACACCTTGGAGTACCTGGAGTACCCAGAGAGGATACTAGACAGAGCGGTCAAAGAGACCAGAAGCACAGCTATTCCATTTTGCAAAGTGCAGTGGAACAATCATCCAGAAAGGGAGGCTACTTGGGAGAAGGAGTCAGTACAGAAGGAGAAATACCCCCACTTGTTTAAACCATAGGTAATCACAAATCTCGAGGATGAGATTCTTGTGAGGGGGGGAGACTGTAACAACCCTAAAAATACCCTTAGGATTTGTTGAGTGCAAAAATGTGAATTTAAAAATTTTTGGTGAATTGTTGTGCATGCAAACCATTATTTAAAATTAATTCTATTTGCTCCCTAAATTCTTAAGCAATTTAAATTTGAAATTTAAAAATCAAATTGAAGTGCTAAGGACCAAATAGTGTGATTTGGAGTTATTTGGATTTAATTGGATTTTTGGTTGGTTTGAATTCAAATTCTAGATTTGAATTCAAACTCTAACTATTTAAACTAATTGTCAAACCTTTCTAACTGTCGTGGGCCAAAACCCGAAGCCAAGTCCATCAAACCCCCTCGAATTCCTTTCCCCCGAGCCAGCCAACCAAGCGGCCCAGCTGCGGCCCAAACTTCCACCGCGTCCCCGCCGCGTCCCTCTCTCTCTCCCACTGACAGGCGGGTCCCGCCTGTCAGCTTTCTCTCCCTCCTCTCGTCATCACCAGGCGCGCCGCCGTGCGAGGGACCGCCGACACCAGGCCGAACCAGGGAGCGAGAAGAGGAGCACGAGCTTCGCCGAGCCACGTCGAGTCTACCCCGAGCTGCAGCGTACGTCTACGTGACCCGAGGTGAGCCGTCGTCGTCGACCCCCTTCTTCTCCCCTGTCTCCGGCCGAGCGCCGCCGCCGCCGTTGCTAGCCCCCTGGGACCTGGTCTTCGAGCCGTGGCCGCGTCTCTTGTGCAGGATCCCGTCGAGCCGCAGCAGCCTAGCCCGCAACCCGCCGTCGACCGAGCCCTGCAGCCGAGGCCGCTGCGGCCGAGCTCTGCTCGCCGCGCGCGAACGCCGAGGCCGTGTCGCGGCCGTGGGTGACCACGTGCCCGCGCACGCGCACCTAGCTGCGTCCCAGTAGCCGCTAGAGCCGCACACACGCATGCCTAACCCAAATCGTGCGCCGTTGCACGCGAAAACCGAGCCGCCGTCGATGCTCGCCGGCGTCTGTCGGTGCCGGGATCGGTCGGTCAATCCCCGGCGCCTAACAGAATGCGCTGTGTCCCGTCCCTTGATGGTTGATGCAAGATCTAGCACGATGAGGCGAGGATTTATCCTGGTTCCGACCGTGAGGTCGTACGTCCAGCAGGGTGCGCTCGGGGCGCTATACTATCTTGCACCGGAGTGCTTGCAGTGGGGGGCTACAAGCGAGGCGGGAGAGGAGAAGCCGTCTCCAAGTCCCTGAGGATGAGTGTCAATATCGCGTGAAGCGGGGTGTGTGATTGTGTTTTGGGTTGTTCGCCCCTCCCTCCCCCGTCCGTCCGTCCCTTCCTCCTTTTATAGACCAAGGAGAGAAAGGAGGGGGGGAGTTTACAAGTACGAGTGGGATGTGCGCTACAAGGATATGTACTGGGGAGCATGGCGCCGGGCGTGCCATCGTCCTTGACCCTGGAGGGGGATTTATGGCGAACCCCGTCTTCCGGGGGTGTCGTGGCCGTCCCTGTGCTTGTCCTGGAGTGTCTTCGAGGGGCGGCGCTGCCGTAGCCCGCGTCTAGCTGCCCGCTCGCTGGTTGACTTTGAGGGCGGGGTAGGTGAGGAAGGACCGGAGTTGGCGGCACAGGGGTCGGTATGGTGGCTGCCGTCAACCACAGTGCGCGGCGTGGTCGGTTCACCAGGGGATGGTCGAGAGTTGGCGGATTTGACCCGGCGTTCGTCATCACTAGGCCACGCTTGACCGGAGTCTGTACTCGGTCGTCGCCCAGATATTTGTTCGAGGGCCCTCCATACCCATTCGAGGGCTCCCCACCGGGGGGAAGGACAGGAGTGGGTATAACAGTGGCTTGGAATGACGCCTGCCAGTCCGCACAGGACCTCGCACAGTTCCGCGTGCGCCCGCACAGCGCCGGTGAGGACGCACAGTGACTGGAGCAGGTGGAACAGTGAGCTCTGCGGTGTCAGTGGCGCGGCGTGGGGAAAGATTGCCTTTTGACTTTGGCGCTCGCTTGATGGGGCGGGCATTAAGTGCCGTTGTCGGTTGGGGCGCCGTGTTGAGTAGAGAGTTGGCCTCGAGCGAGACGGAGTCGACTCGCCCGCTCGAGGGAGCGCGCAACCCTCGAGCGAGGCGGGTTTTGTGTCGCGCCTGCTCGAGGGTGCGTGGCCCTCGAGCGAGGCGGAGACGGGGGGTAGCGACTTGGGCCCTCCCGGCAGACGAGCTCGGACGACCGTTCTGGGGCCGCGATAGGCTGTGACGGGCCGAGCTGCCTGGCCGGGCCTTCCGGGCTATCGATGATTCGGCCTTTCGTGGCATATCGTTTTTTGAGGGTGATTACCCCGATGATTAGGGGACCCCCTGGGTTTGTCCCCGACAGTAGCCCCCGAGCCTCTGCCGGACTAAGGATTAGTCGGGTAGAGGCTGATGGTTCGCGGGATCGTTCCCGGGCATTCTGCGGGGATTACCCCTTCTCGGTTATGCACGTTCTTCCGTGGGGGGGGGCGCGAGCGCACCCGCGGGTGTAGCCCCCGAGCCCTTGGAGGAGTGAGTTCACTCGTGCAAGGGCTTTGACTCTCGAGGGTTGTGTCAGTCGCTCCCTTAGGAGCGAGATCGAGTTATATGGAATTCGGGGGGCGGACCCTGTACGGCTTTGATGTTTTTCGCGCATAAGAAGAGGAGGAGATGCTGCAAGGAGCCCCCGAGCTCCTGGCCCACGCGGAGGCGATTGGAGGGGCTTCTTGTCTTTGAATCGCGACCCTCGCTTCCCCTTCGCGGGGGAGAGGGGTGAGGTCATCCGTGCAACCCTCGAGTCGGGCAGCGTACACGGATGCCTCGGTGAGCTGTTAGCGGGTAGTTCAAGTGGACGTCCGTGCCCCGTTCGCTAGGGGTCGGCTCGTGGTCCGGAGACACGTCCATGTAGCACTTGCAAAGGTTTGCTAGGTGGGGCTCGGTCCCTTTCGTAGGGACCGAGGGCGCGAAAGCTCTCCCTCGTTGGGATCCCCCCGACTAGATGCCTTTGTCTGGCCTTGAACACGACAGGAGCGTCCCCAAACTTCGCGTTCGGGGTAAAGTCCGTTCGACACGCCCGAATCGTCCCTGACTCTGTTGATCTGGAGCGCCTGTCGAACCCTTTCGAGGGCCAGGCTTCGTACTCCTGATCAGTAGGGCCTTGCGTAAGATGCAGGTTGCCCCCGAGCTCCTAGCCCGTGTGGAGGCGATCGGAGGGCTCGAGGCTTGGCCGAGCGCGATTGGCGGCCTTCGCATTATTCGGTCCGGGGCACCCTTTGAACCTTTTCGAGGTTCGGGCTTCGAATCCCCGATTAGTCGTGTCCGTGCCTAGGGAAGGAGGAGCGCTGCAGCTTTACCTAGGGGAACCCAACGGTTGGGTCGTTTCGGCTCCGCGGGCCCGCGCACAACCGCTGGCGGGCGTGGGCGTGGCTGACGCGTCGCGGAGTGGGCGAGATGGGCGTAGTGGGCGCGCCTTTTGAGGCGGAGTTGGCGTGTGCCAGGAGGAGGCGAGGTGACGTGTAGTTAATGCATCGCAGGCGCGCCGTTTCCGCTTACCGTGCCGTAACAAATGCCGCCGCCCACGCGCGTCGGTTGTTTGGCGATCCTCATCGTGCGCCTGGCCTGGGTGTCAGTGACTCCACATGCCGCCGCGCTTAGCGCGCGGGCTTGGTGGCGGCACGCGCGGGCTGGCGTGTCGCGGCTGCACTTCGCGTGCATTCTTCGGACCGAGCGGTCGGGCCGCCGTTTGATGGCGTGGTCGGGCGCGTCTTTTGTGACGAGGCGTTATGTAGGGCAGGACCTGAGGCGACGTGACGGTTCGGACGTCTGTCGTGCCGTCCCACCTCGTGGCCCGCCGGATAAACGTGGTTTCCCGCCCCGGGATGATTTTCCATACGAGCGGGCCCAATTATCAGTGGCTTGAACTGGCTTCCCTACTTAGGTGCCTGTGGGTGACTATCTTTGACCCGGTCCGCTCGCCTGGTCCGCGACTGATTCGCTCGTGGTTCGTTGGGCGTGAGAACCGTACCGCGGGCAGGCTGAGTCAAGGAGGCGGTCAAGGTCGCCCACGTGATACGGCTGGTAGCTCGCATCCGCACGAGAATCTCGCGATCATCCACCCACGGGAGTAACAGTCGCGACCCCTGGGCGCCTATAAAGGCAGTCGTCCAGGCGGGGGAGAGGATCATCACCGGGTTCTTGTGTAGCTCGGCAGGTATGCAGAGTCACAAACTTCTTCCTCCCGATGGGTTTGAGAGTGGGAGTAGAGCGGTCAGGGATTTCGTATCTGGCGCGCGCCATTGATGCCAGAAGAAAGTCGACGAGAGGAGGTGGGCATGCTGCGGGAAAGGAGCAGGGCGTCGCGGTCCTCACCGGGGAGGCGGTGACCTTGCCGGTGGCGAGGCGCACCAAGGACGTTGCGGTGGTCGCTTCGTTCGCTAGGCAACTAGCGGAAGGCGTTCGCCGGTCGTCGTCCTTGCGAGGGCACTCATCGACGGCAGGGCGCGAAGGCCTGCCCTGTCCGGCGGTCAAGTGGTCCTGCGTCCTTCGTCCCGCAGCCGCCCGTCCACCGGGTTCTTCGGTTAGCTGGGTGCCAGAAGAAAATCGACGAGAAAGTTGTGGAGACTGGTTCTCGTGATAGTGTGCTGGCCGGCTAGCTGAAGTAGTACGAGAGCCCCGTTGGGGTGGCTCCGGTCTTTGTATCTTTAAAACGGCCTATGGCCGAGTGTAATTTTTCATCGTGATCTCGCCATTCGCGGCGTGTAAGGAATGAATCCTGTTTGTGCCTAACCTTTTCGCGGGTTTGCACGATCTCGTGTTTTCGTTGAAAGTTTTCGTGCGGAATTGTGCCTTTTCTCATGATTTAGGAACGACTTTTGCCAAGGAGTTCGTTTTCGTGAGTGACTTGAGCGTTGAGCGACGGGGGGGATGCTGTGGCCTTTCGAGGGCGTAAGCAGTCCCACGACCCTGCCAACCGTCCTCCGTAGTCACTCACGCCTTGCTTTTAGTCTTCCTCGATCTTTGAGGGGAAAGGACTAATAACGCTTTCTGGGTTTCGGCCGAAGGGAAATCAGACCTTTCTCGCGATCTCTGGGATGCTGGGTCCGTCTCCGTGAGTTCCTGCAATGATTCCGGGAGTTTGGTCCCGTATTTTCGTGGTTAGCAGCATGACAAATAAGGGCATTCGGATTTAGTTAGGGTTTTACAACCGAGGTTTCGTTCGTTTGGCGTGCCGCGCCTTCCTCTTAACCCGAGATTGGTTTCGGCAGGGGAACACCAGTAACTTTGACGTCGAGTGGCGAGGGGGATGCCGTAGCCTTCGGGGGCGTGGGTGGTCCCACGACTCTGCCGACTCTTAGCCGCGGTAGACTCGTGCCTTGCTTTCACCTTTCCGGATTTAAGGAGGAAAGGCTTGGCAGCCCGGTTAATCGTTCTATTGTGCTGCTCTTGGCTTAGAGATTTTGGCCGGGTATTTCGAATCCGCAAGTAATTAAGGCATGGAGTGGAGAGGGAGATGCCGTATCCCTTCGAGGGCGTAGGCGGTCTCACGGCTCAGCCGGCTCTAGCTTTAGTTAGCTTGCGTCCCGCATCTTTCTAGGCGCCTCGAGTTTTAGCACAATTTTCGAAAAAACCGGGACGATTAGCCGGGACGATTAGGGGGGTTAACCCCCCTGCAGCCCCTGAGGGGGGGCTTGGCTTTATTTAAAAATAAAACCAAGTCCCCCTTGTTTGTGTTGTTAGCAACAATGTTTTCATGTTTTTCGCAAACTCTTTATTATTGTTAACTAAGAACACGAAGTATTTACAAGAAATACTGAGAGTTTTAAGGATAGAAGCGACGTAGTTGTTGGATGTTCCAGGCGTTGGTGAAGACCTCGCCCTTCTCGTTTGCCAGCTTGTAAGTGCCGGGTTTGAGGACCTTGGCGATGATGAACGGTCCTTCCCATGGCGGAGTGAGCTTGTGGCGCTCTCGGTTGTCCTGGCGTAGTCTTAGCACCAGGTCCCCTTCGTGGAGGTCCCGACGCCGTACCTTCTGAGCTTGGTATCGCCGAAGCGATTGTTGGTATCGCCGAGCCTCGTCCACCTGGTCCAGCGAGTTCTCGCGGTCCCGCTGGTTTCGGTCTTCCTGGTAAGCCTTAAGCCTCGGAGACCCGTACTCCAAGTCTGTTGGGAGGACGGCTTCGGCGCCGTAGACAAGGAAGAACGGGCTGAAGCCTGTGGCCCTGCTTGGGGTTGTCCTGAGACTCCAGATCACCGATGGCAGCTCAGCAACCCACTTCCGGCCAAACTTGTTCAGCTTGTTGAAGATCCTTGGCTTCAGGCCTTGTAGTATCATGCCGTTGGCACGTTCTACTTGGCCGTTCGTTTGTGGATGTGCCACGGCCGACCAATCAACACGAATGTGATGGTCGTCGCAGAACTCCAAGAACTTCTTGCCAGTGAATTGGGTGCCGTTGTCGGTGATGATCGAGTTGGGTACCCCGAATCGGTGGATGATGTTGGTGAAGAACATTACGGCCTGCTCAGATCTGATGCTGGTGATGGCCCGGACCTCGATCAACTTCGAGAACTTGTCGATGGCTACCAACAAGTGGGTGAAGCCCCCGGGCGCTGGGCGGAAGGGCCCCACGAGATCCAACCCCCAGACCGCGAAAGGCCATGTTACAGGGATGGTCTGCAGGGCGTGCGCCGGGAGATGCGTCTTTCGTGCGTAGAACTGGCACCCTTCGCAGGTGCGCACGACCTCGTTTGCGTCGGACACGGCGGTGGGCCAGTAAAAGCCTTGCCGGAATGCGTTACCCACGAGGGTACGCGGCGTTGCGTGGTGTCCGCACGCCCCGGCGTGGATGTCGCGGATCAACTGCCTTCCCTCGGGGATGGGGATGCATCGCTGCAAGATCCCTGAGGCGCTGCGCTTGTACAGCTCGCCGCCGACCGAGACGAAGGTCTTGGCCCTTCTGGCGATGCGGCGCCCCTCGGTTCGGTCCGAGGGCAGCTCTCCGCGATCGATCCATGCGAGGTACGGATCACGCCAGTCTTGTGGTCGTGTGTCTGCGTCGATTTCCATGGCCTCGGCCAAAGAGATTTCGGCGTCGAGGGCTTCGAGCCCCTCCTTCGAGGGTTCCTCTTCCATGGGCTCGACTCCCGCAGCCCCCGAGGGTTTCCCGTGGGCTTTGGCCTCTGATTCGAAGCTGACGGAGGGGCGGTCGAGGTCGCGGGCGAAGACGTTCGGAGGAACGGTGATTCGCTCTGACGCGATCTTGGCCAGCTGATCCGCTTCCTCGTTGTATTTGCGCACGATATGGTTCAGCTCGAGGCCATAGAATTTGTCCCCGAGACGACGAACCTCGTTGCAATACGCCTCCATCTTTTCGTCGCGGCAGCTTGTGTTCTTCATCACTTGGTCGATGACCAACTGAGAATCTCCCCGGACATTGAGGCGTTTGACGCCGAGGTCGATGGCGATGCGAAGCCCAGCGAGGAGGGCTTCGTACTCCGCCATGTTGTTCGACGCTGGGAAGTGCAAGCGAACCACGTACCGGATATGTTCTCCGAGGGGTGAGACGAAGAGGAGGCCCGCGCCCGCCCCGGTTTTCATCACCGACCCGTCGAAGTACATGGTCCAGCATTCGGCCTGGATCTGCGGCGGCGGAAGTTGGACGTCGGTCCACTCAGCGACGAAATCCGCTAAGGTTTGCGACTTTATCGCCTTTCGTGGTGCGTAGGAGAGAGTTTCCCCTACGAGTTCCATAGACCATTTCGCTATTCTACCCGAGACGTCCGGGTTGCGGACTATCTCTCTCAAAGGGAAAGATGAGACCACGGTGACCGGGTGGGCCTCGAAGTAGTGTCGCAGCTTTCGACGCGCGAGCACTACGGCGTAGATTAGCTTCTGGATCTGTGGATACCGCATCTTGGTTTCGGTCAGCACCTCGCTGACGTAGTGCACCGGCCTCTGGATCGGCAGAGCGCGGCCCTCCTCTAGCCTTTCCACAATGATGACGGCGCTGACAACTTGCGTTGTCGCAGCCACATATAGGTAGAGAGGCTCACCGCTCCGCGGCGGAGTGAGGATGGGTGCGCGTGCGAGCGATGCTTTTAGCCCGTCGAGGGCTTTTTGGGCTTCGGGGGTCCATGAAAAGCGTTCGTGCTTTTTTAGGAGCCGGTACAAAGGTAAGCCCTTTTCACCAAGTCGAGAGATGAAGCGGCTAAGCGCTGCAAGGCAGCCCAGTACTCTTTGCACCCCCTTGAGGTCCTGAATTGGCCCCATTCGTTCCAGGGCCGAGACTTTTTCGGGGTTGGGTTCGATGCCTCGCTGGGAGACGATGAAACCCAATAGCATGCCTCGCGGCACCCCGAATACGCATTTTTCCGGATTCAACTTTACCCCGTTCGCCCGGAGGCAACCGAACGTGATTTGCAAATCGTTGACCAGATCGTTCGCCTCTCTGGTTTTCACAACGATATCGTCGACATATGCCTCAACGGTCCACCCGATGTGGCTTCCGAAAACGTGTTGCATACATCGCTGGTATGTAGCTCCAGCGTTTCGGAGGCCGAACGGCATAGTGACGTAGCAAAACATGCCAAACGGGGTGATGAAAGAAGTCGCGAGCTGGTCGGACTCTTTCATCTTGATTTGATGATAACCGGAATAAGCATCAAGAAAGCATAGCAATTCGCACCCAGCGGTGGAGTCTACTATTTGATCTATTCTAGGCAGAGGAAATGGAACCTTAGGGCATGCTTTATTTAAACCGGTATAGTCTACGCACATGCGCCATTTTCCATTTTTCTTTTTAACTAGAACAGGATTAGCAAGCCAGGTTGGGTGAAATACCTCTTTGATGAACCCAGCTTGCAGGAGCTTTTGCACCTCCTCCCCGATGGCGCGGCGCTTTTCCTCATCGAACCGCCGCAGTCGCTGTACCACCGGCTTGGAGTGTGGCTTGATGTCGAGGCTGTGCTCGGCGACCTCCCTCGGGATCCCCGGCATGTCCGAGGGTCTCCACGCGAAGATGTCGGCGTTGGCGCGGAGAAAGTCGACGACCACTGCTTCCTATTTGGGGTCGAGGGTGGTGCTGACCCTCAACGCCTTGCCCTCGGGGGCAGCGGGGTCGAGGGGCACCGCTTTGGTGTGTTCCGCAGCCTCGAAGGTGCCTGTGTGCCTTTTGGCGGAGTCGATGGCCTCGTTCGCCATCTTCTCCAAATCCGCCACCAGGGTTTCGCTGTAGGCGAGCGCTTCCGCGCCCTCGACGCACTCGACGTCGCACGCATAGGCGTGCTCGTACGACGATCCCACGGTGATGACGCCCTTTGGCCCTGGCATCTTCATCTTGAGGTAGACGTAGTTTGGGACCGCCATGAACTTGGCATAGCACGGTCGCCCGAGAATAGCGTGGTACGCTCCCGGGAATCCCACCACCTCGAAGGTGAGGGTCTCCCTCCGGAAGTTCTCGGGAGTACCGAAGCAAACGGGCAGGTCGATCTGCCCGAGGGGTTGGACCCGTTTTCCCGGCGCGATGCCGTGGAACGGTGCCTTGCTTGGCCTCAGCTGGTTCGTGCCGATGCCCATGAGCTCTAGGGTGTGGACGTAGAGGATGTTGAGGCTGCTGCCCCCGTCCATCAGCACCTTGGAGAATCGCGTGTTGCCGATGACGGGGTCGACGACAAGCGGATAGCGCCCTGGATTCGGGACATAGTCCGGATGGTCCTCGCGGCCGAAAGAGATGGTCTCTTCCGACCAGGCGAGGTAAGCTGGCGTTGCGGGGTGAACGGAGAAGACCTCTCGGCGTTCACGCTTCTATTCCAGGGATGTTGCGTTCGCCGCGGGCCCCCCTATGATGAAGAACACGTTCTCCACATGAGGGAACTCGTCGTTGCCGCCATCGCCCGTATCCTTCTTCGGGCCATCCTCCTTCGCGGAGGTGCGCCTGAAGTAGCCCTTGATCATCCCACACTACTCGAGGGTGTGGGTGACAGGGCCCTTGTGGTACGGGCATGGCTTCTTCAGCATCTCGTCGAACAGGCCTCCCCCTGAGGGGGGCCCCGAGGGCCTTTGCGGCCCCGCTCGACCACGAGGGCGTCGTCAGAATCCTCGCCCTGCCGCTGCTGCTGCGCGGCCTGCCGAGGCCCCTTGCCTTTACCGCCCCGTTTCTGCTTTTTGGTCCTGGCCTTGGGTTTGCTGCCCTCCGCGGGCAGCTCCTCCGCGCGCTTTCCCTTGGTCTTGCCGTCGAAGATCGCCCCGACAGCCTCCTCTCCAGAGGCAAAGTTGGTGGCGATGTCGAACAAAGCGTTGACACTGGTGGGATGGTTACGCCCCAGCTCGCGCACCAGCTCTCGACAGGTCGTCCCTTCGAGGAAGGCGTGGATGATTTCGGAGTCACCCACGCTCGGGAGCTCGGTGCAACGCTTGGAGAAACGGCGGATGAAGTCCCTCAGCGGCTCGCCGGCCGCCTGCCGGCACCCGCGCAGGTCCCAGGAGTTTCCAGGGCGCACGTATGTGCCCTGGAAGTTACCCACGAACATCTTGACCAGGTCGTCCCAGTCGTGGATTTGGTTCGCGGGTAGGTGTTCGAGCCACGTCCGCGCCGAGTCCGCGAGATGAAGCGGAAGGTTGCGGATGATCATGGCATCGTCGGTGGCCCCGCCTAACTGGCAGGCTAGGCGATAGTCGTTGAGCCACGTCTCGGGTTTCGTCTCACCCGAATACTTGGTGATGGTGGTTGGCTGGCGAAAACGCGGCGGGATGGCGGCCGAATGGATTTTCCGGCTGAACACCGGGGTTCCCGGGGGTTCCGGCGTCGGGCTTATGTCCTCCTCGCTGTCATAGCGGCCTCCCCGTCGGGGGTGCCTACTGAGGGGAGGCGCCGCGTCCTGCCTCTTCCTGTTTAGGACGTTGCGCGCGTCGCCATCGTCGACGGCGCCCCGCGTGTCCACAAGTCGGTCCTTCGCGGACCTCCTCGTTTCGCCCTCGCCGGCCACGAGCGCCCTTCCGTCGTTCGTTGGACGGTGAGGCATCCACGCGCCTCTGGGTGGGGTGTGGACGGATTGCTCCTTATCCCACTTGCCGCCTCCAGCTCTTGAACTGTTTTGGTGGCGCATGCGGGAGGCGGAACTCTCCGCTTGTTGCACGGCCGCTTCTTCGACAAGGGCCTGCACCTGGCGCCGCATGCTGCGCGCTTCCGGTGTCGATAGTTCGGGCATGGCCCGAATCAAGGTTGCTGCGGCGACGAGCTTCTGGCTTGCTTGTGGCGGCATGGCAGGACCGGCGTCGTCGCCGTCGCCCATGATGCGCGCTTGAGCAATACGCCCGGCAGCTCGCGCGCGTTCGCCGCGTTTGGGCTGCTGGGCTTCCAGAGCTGCGCGCAGCTCCTGTACCTGCTGGCGCTCCTGTTGGAGCTTGGCTTCCAGCTCTTGCACCTGCGCAAGCTGTGCCTGCGCGAGTGCGGCATCGCTCGCTAGCTCGGCGGGCGCCGGTGGTGGTTCGGCGTGTCCGGCCCCGTCGCGCGTCTCTTCATCCTCTCCCACGGACTCTACTTCGCCGTCGAGGACGAAGCATTCCCGCGTGGGGTCATATTCCCCCTCGCTGGAGTCGTCGGAGCAGGTGAAGCAGAAGTCCGCGGTGGCCTGGAAGGAGATAAGGCCTTCGCGGTTGCGCAACTCGGTGTAATCCAGGTCCGGGTGTTCCTGGCCGTGCACATCTTCTTCGTCCTCTGACTCGGAGTGGAGCCCGCGGGCGAAGAAGTGCCGAGGTCGCGGATTGGGGCCTGCCGATGTCTTGGCGAGTCTCCACGCGCGCCCAGGATGGTGCTGATCGCCGTGGAGTGGCTTGCGGCCGCGTTGCTCATCCCGAACGGGAGGTGTGCTAGCCTGGCCACATTTTCCCGGTGCGTTCCCTCCGCGGGAACTGCCGGTGGGAGTCCGCCCCCCTGCAATGCGGCCGCGGGCTGAAGCAGCAAGTGGGCGTCCCAATCGGGGAGGACGACGCGCGGAGCGACGCGCTGCTCCGTATTAATCCGAAGCTCGCGAAGTCTCCGCCGTCGCCTGAGCTGGACTGGCGTCGGCGATGTCGGGGTGTCGGGCGTCACGCTTGGTGACCTGGAGGCGAGCCGCATGAGGAGGCCCTCACCGGTCGCTTCGAACTCCAAGCTCCCAAACGCGATCCGGTATCCACGCGGAAGCGGACCGGGGGACCCCGTGGCGGATCGAGGTGGCATGGTCTCGTCGCGACTTGCCGTCAAGGGAACTTGTCGGGCGAGGTTGATCACAGCGCAGCCCCCTACCTGGCGCGCCACTGTCGGTGCCGAGATCGGTTGGTCAATCCCCGGCGCCTAACAGAATGCGCTGTGTCCCGTCCCTTGACGGTTGATGCAAGATCTAGCACGATGAGGCGAGGATTTATCCTGGTTCCGACCATGAGGTCGTACGTCCAGCAGGGTGCGCTCGGGGCGCTATACTATCTTGCACCGGAGTGCTTGCAGTGGGGGGCTACAAGCGAGGCGGGAGAGGAGAAGCCGTCTCCAAGTCCCTGAGGATGAGTGTCAATATCGCGTGAAGCGGGGTGTGTGATTGTGTTTTGGGTTGTTCGCCCCTCCCTCCCCCGTCCGTCCGTCCCTTCCTCCTTTTATAGACCAAGGAGAGAAAGGAGGGGGGGAAGTTTACAAGTACGAGTGGGATGTGCGCTACAGGGATATGTACTGGGGAGCATGGCGCCGGGCGTGCCATCGTCCTTGACCCTGGAGGGGGATTTATGGCGAACCCCGTCTTCCGGGGGTGTCGTGGCCGTCCCTGTGCTTGTCCTGGAGTGTCTTCGAGGGGCGGCGCTGCCGTAGCCCGCGTCTAGCTGCCCGCTCGCTGGTTGACTTTGAGGGCGGGGCAGGTGAGGAAGGACCGGAGTTGGCGGCACAGGGGTCGGTATGGTGGCTGCCGTCAACCACAGTGCGCGGCGTGGTCGGTTCACCAGGGGATGGTCGAGAGTTGGCGGATTTGACCCGGCGTTCGTCATCACTAGGCCACGCTTGACCGGAGTCTGTACTCGGTCGTCGCTCAGATATTTGTTCGAGGGCCCTCCATACCCATTCGAGGGCTCCCCACCGGGGGGAAGGACGGGAGTGGGTATAATAGTGGCTTGGAATGACGCCTGCCAGTCCGCACAAGACCTCGCACAGTTCCGCGTGCGCCCGCACAGCGCCGGTGAGGACGCACAGTGACTGGAGCAGGTGGAACAGTGAGCTCTGCGGTGTCAGTGGCGCGGCGTGGGGAAAGATTGCCTTTTGACTTTGGCGCTCGCTTGATGGGGCGGGCATTAAGTGCCGTTGTCGGTTGGGGCGCCGTGTTGAGTAGAGAGTTGGCCTCGAGCGAGACGGAGTCGACTCGCCCGCTCGAGGGAGCGCGCAACCCTCGAGCGAGGCGGGTTTTGTGTCGCGCCTGCTCGAGGGTGCGTGGCCCTCGAGTGAGGCGGAGACGGGGGGTAGCGACTTGGGCCCTCCCGGCAGACGAGCTCGGACGACCGTTCTTGGGCCACGATAGGCTGTGACTGGCCGAGCTGCCTGGCCGGGCCTTCCGGGCTATCGATGATTCGGCCTTTCGTGGCATATCGTTTTTCGAGGGTGATTACCCCGATGATTAGGGGACCCCCTGGGTTTGTCCCCGACAGCGTCCATGATTGCACCGCCGCTGCTTGCGTCGGAGGCTCCCCTAGCCGCCAAATCTTCCGCCTTTATCCTACCAAATCGAACCCCCACACCCTAGCCGAGCCGTAGCGCCACTCCTTGGACCCGGCCGAACCTTTTCCGGCGAGATCCGCCGTCGACCGTCGCCGTCGGCGTGCTCTGGTGCGTGACGCGCGCGCGTCGCGTCGCGCCGTGGCGAGCCACACGAACGACCACACCCGCACCACGCACGAGCACCCGCAGACGATCCCGATTCGGCCACAACTGATCCCGTGCACCCGGCTTTCGTGAACCACTAACACGGTGCACCGTGGACCAAGTCCACCAGAGCGGATCCAACAGCGCCCCCTTCGTGGTCCTAAAGTTCGCGTTTAAGTCTGGTTTGCCCCCTTGAACCTTTCCGGCCGAGTCACTTTCGGCCCAAATCCAGCCCAGCCATCGTTTAATCTTTTTCTTTTTCTTTTAACTGCGCTGACGTATGGGGCCAACATGTCATACACTGCGTGTCACTGACAGCTGGGGCCCACTGCCCAGAGCTGACCCGTTGACCCATTGACCGTTGACCAGTCAACGCTGACGTCAGCAGGGCCCACTGCTGACGTCATCCTAGGCGGACCCCACTTCTGACGTCAGCATGACGTCATGCTGACATCAGCAGGCTAATTTTTGTCTGTTTTTCTTTTTCGGAAATTATTTAACATTTTCAGAAAATGATTTAAACTTCAAAAATTAATAATAAATCAACCGTAGCTCAGAAAAATATGAAACCAGTTTCTATATTTTTCTAAAATCATGATCTACGCGTTATTGTAGAGTTTGGTGTTATTTGGGTCTTCTCTCTTCGCTGATTTGGAGTTTCTTTGCTAGTAGTCGCGCCTTATTTTATTTTTACGCAACCTTAGGAGCTCCGGAGAGTCAGGAGGAGCCGGACCACTTCGACAACTGCTTTGACGAGGACGAAGACCTTTGCCCAGGTTCACGCCCGACCATCTCTGAAATACCTATTGGACATGCAAACAAGTATGCTAGCGCTTTACTTTACTCGCATGATAAACCTGCACTCCCTTTGCTATTATCCTGTTACCTTGCTACCTACTACTCACTTTATGAGATGTGCTATGCTATGCATGTGTTGGGATGGTTGTGATTTGATCCTCTTGGCGTGAGTTGTGGGTGGTATGGGAGGAGTAGTGCAGCTAGGCGGTGCAAGTGAGTAATAACAACTCGATCGTTTGATCGAGGTGCTTGGGGACTGCACTCGGGCAGTCCCTACGGAGTACCTGTTGCGGGTACATGGTTCTTGGATATTGGTACTTGAGGAGTACTTGAGGAGTTTGGGCGTCTATACCTGTTATGGGTGCCGATTGCGGACCGTTGCGGCGGATCGCTTATGACGCAGATACTCGCTTTACCGACAATTAAGGACCGAGTCGAGTTCCAACTTTGGACGTGGGAATACCGTGCTCACCATCTACCCAGTATGGGGAGGGTTCCAGCAAGTCTACTCTAGTGCGGCGCCGAGACTGTAGGAGAATCGAGCTTGATATGTGTAGGGGGGATTCGTTGCGGCGTAATCTCCCTGATTTACCACGGCCCCCGACTGGCCCCGGTGGGAAGGTTTCACGACCCTGGGGCAGATGTTAGATCGGATGTTTCCCGAGCCCTGGGAGACAGGATTGGCGCCGTTACTGTTTAGGGTCCTTGCTGTGGGCTGTGTCTCAGGTTGGTTGCGGACTAGCCTTGCAGTCTGGATGGATTCCTGGAGTGCCACCTCTGCAGAGTGTAAACTATACGTATAGCCGTGTCCACGGTTACGGATGACCCATTTCTGATAAGTTCCGAATGGGAATCTGCTTTCTTACCTCATCCTTTGATTCGGGTTATGAGACATTGGTCCAGCTGAGGCTGTTGAGACAAGGTGGGGAGGGAGCTCACCGAGTCGACTAGTGAGTGAAAGGAGTTGGTGGATGATGTTTTGCGGGGACCTGCTGTGGCAGGACGAGCCCGATGGGAAAATGTGAGGCTGATGGTTGGTTTTGGGGAGTGGATGTGCTTGTGAGGAAAAGAGTTGGTCATGAGATGAATTTGGGTTATTGCTGCTGCTTGCATAAGAAACCCTGGCTCAAACCTTGATTATGTCTATACCTTAGAATATGCCACTTTAAAGCTTGCATCATATTATGGTTGGTGACGTGGACCTGTCCCATTTTCTTGGGGATAGACTTTGGGTTCTCAGGTGAAGACCCCGACCACAAGTTCAACCAGGACGGGTGGTACGACTGAAGGGAGCGCGCTACGCTCAAGGATGCCTGTGGAGGAGTGGACCATGATGATCTAGCTACCGCTGCGCAGATATTTCTTATTGTCGATTTAGCCAGAGGGCTTGTACCAGACACTATGTTTTATATATGTCATGTAATGGATCTTTTATTGATGTATGGATGTGATATTCGACTGAGATGAGTTCTGTACGAGATAGCTGCTATTCCTGGGACTATCTCGAGGGTACAGGGAGTCGGATTCTCGTCGTTGAGAATCCGGTTCGTCACAAGATCCAATCTGATGACGACTTCAACTTGGCCACTAATCAAGCTAAGTATTTTTATTTTTTTCCTGGTCTTTACATATCGCCATGCATGTAGATTTTTTTCTATGTCACCGCGACATCCGTCGACCTGCTTTGTGCACGCTAGTGCCTTTTTTCGTATTGTTCCGACTGTCTTGCTGTTTTTTCATGTATTGTACACCTCGACTCAATGGTAATTAAAACTAGTCGGGTAGCACACGCCTTGATCCGTGAAACCTTTATCTTGTGTGCCGCCTACAACTAAGCCTCCCTGCGAGCATTGTAGTCGTGGTAAGCCATCCTCTCCATGAGCAGTGGTCAGTAGGATAGTGCTTAAACGTAATAGGCTAACTACCCATGGAAATCGTATGGCCTGGCGAGAACGGGATGCGCAAGAGCTTACTTTGAAGTCGATTAAAGTTTAGAGTTATTCTGCGACTAAGTATTCCGCATCATACTACATAATTTTTGTTGTGTCCCTTTACGGTTCAAGACTCAGCGACCGCTTCTCGTGTCTCGCCCGACTCGGTCGGCTCCTAGGCTCGGGGCTGGCGCTCGGCGACCACTCCACGTGTCTCGCCCGACTCGGCCGACTCCTAGGCTCGGGGGCGACCGCTTTGCACGCCTCGCCCGACTCGGCCCGCTCCTAGGCTCGGGGTGTGGCACCCAGAGACCCTCCGCGTCGTGTCTAGCAAGACTCGGCCGGCTCCTAGGCTCGGCGGCTGGCACTCAATGACCGCTTCGCACGCCTCGCCTGACTCGGCCAGCTCCTAGGCTCCGGGGCTGGCGTCCGGCAACCACTCTGCGCGCCTTGCTCGACTAGGCTCGGGGGCTGACGTTCGGCGACCGCTCTGCGCGGCCCACCCGACTTGGCTAGATCTTAGGCTCGGGGGCTTACACCTAGCGACCGCACCGCGCACCCGCTTGACTAGGCCAGCTCCTAGGCTCGGGGGCTGGCATCGGGCGACCACTCCGTGTGTCTCGCCTGACTCGGCCGGTTCCTAGGCTCGGAGGCTGGCGCCTAGCGACCGCTTCGCATGCCTCGCTCGACTAGGCTGGCTCCAAGGCTCGGGGGATCTCTTTGTTATCTGGTAGACACATGCTAGGTATATATTTTTTGATCATTGACCTGATTATTCTAGTTAACCCAAAGCTCGGGGGCAACTTTATATGTCGATGATATCTTCTTTGTAATCATTCTTAAGTTTTCCAAGTTTTTTTTAATTTCAACAAAATCTTGAGCGTTTTCCAAGTTTTTTTTTAATTTCAACAAAATCTTGAGCGTTTGTTTAATCGTAATATTTTACCGTGCAAACTGATTGGGGTGACCGATATCAGAAACTTAATTCTTTTTTCAAAAAATTGGAATTGCTTATCATGTCTCTTGTTCCATGCCCATCAATAAAGAAAACATAGATATATAGTTGAAGTTGGGCTATCCTTTTAGCACGATCGTCTATGCCTTTAAAATTTTAGGATGAAACTTTTTTGACCGCCAAATACCTTATTAATCGAACTCCCAGCCGAGTTATTGATTTCTCTACACCATTGTATCGCCTTTTTCATGACAAACTAAACTATTTTTTCTTCGTGTCCTTAGGTCCGACACTACCACCTACGATATTGTAGGGAATTCCAGCGATAAAATTCTAGAAGAATTATATTAACATTAATTTGATTGGCGCATACAATAATAATATATAAAAGAAAAATATTGTTCTACCACCTTATCCGAGCCTTGTTTTCGCTATAAAATGGTACAAATAAGTGTTATTGAAGTTCTTTTAGTCTCATAATCATTTAAATATGTTACAATATAGTATTATTATCAATATATTAAAAATATATCTGATACCATAGAACAACACGTTTTCAACATCCAAAGTATTTGAATTCATGTCCAAACTATAGCCCTCACCAAAACAACATGCCGAAGAATCAAGCAACTACACATGGAAATAAAAAAACTACTGTATAGCCTTATTTTGCTTTTGATTTAGTAACTTCACATGCACCGATACAAAGTTACAAAAAGATCTATCATCTTATCTCATACCCAAAGCATCATATACTAACATGAAGCTACGGATAAATACACGTATCAACTGTATAACTTAGTAACTCCATGAATTTACAACCATCGTCTCTCGGTTCATTCCGTGGACTGTTTTTTTTTTTTTGAGAACCCGTGGACTGGTATTTCAGTTGGAGACAGAGATCCAGCGAGTGGTTGCTTTTGCAATATTCAGCACATTGGCCATTAGCTTTGCTTAGCCCAAACCGAAAGTGCCATCCGAAAGACAAATCTAATTTGCCCTCCGCTGTTATATCGACGCCCACCATTACCACGCCACCGTCTTCCCGTCTCCCCCATCTTCACCCTCCTCTCGCTCGGCTGCTTGCCTTAGGGTTTCGCCTGCTCCCGCCCCCGCCTCCGGCCGCCGCCTCAGATCCCACCGCCGTCGGCATCCGATCCTCCTCCGTCGCTCTCTGCCGATCCCGCCGAGCTCCGATTCGCGCCCTCCCTCCCCGCCGGAACAGCGTCCGGACGCGCGGGGCAGATCTGGGTTTTGGTGGCCCGCTTGGTGCATGAGAAGGCCGCTAGGGTTTGGGAGTAATGGAGGTGGAGCCGTCGAGGAGGGACGCGGCGGCGCTGGACCCGGAGCTGCTGCAGCTGCCGGAGCTCGCGCCGGGCGCGCTCCGTGAGAATTCAATCATAGCTGACGCGCTCTACTCGCAGTGGCTCGTGCTACCGGAGACTGCCAAGCTGGTATCCCTTCCACGCGCTCTCTCTGCTTCCTCTCTTGCTTCTTTGGCTTTGCTGCTTGATTGACTAGGTTTTTGCTTAAATTCGTGTGGACTCTTTGATCTTGGGCTCGGACTCATTAGAAGTATCGTTGTGATGCTTTGGTTGGTGTCCTTGGTGATGCGGCGCGTACTGGTTAGATTGTTATTTCAAATCGCGTTTACGAGCTTGTGGCTTCCATGAAGTATGATGGACGGAGTGGTAGATGAAAGTGTATGGTCCGTTTAGTGCCTTCGTGTGTCTTTGTTAGTACATGATTTTGTACGTCTTTAACTCACCAAGGTAGATTTCAGTATAACTGCACAGCATGGATGTATCATTTGTTTTCAGTGATTGCCTGTGGGTTTTCATCTGGTAATCTCTGTGCAACGAGTTTGCTTTGATTGTTGTAAAACCACTCGGCAGATGTTAGATCTGTATTTTAGTGAGCATGGGAGGTTGGTTTGCCTTTTAGTTAATTTGTCAGTTTGAGTGACAGCTGTAGAAGACCGCCTCAAATGCATATGCAGTTTGTGTCCATGATTCATGTTGCTACATAATTTTTACTCATGCTTTTGTGCGTACCTGATGGTTCTATGACTCCGTCGACAGGTTTCTAGAACCTTATTGATTTGCTGGATGGCATCTCTGTTGGATTGATCTTTTTTTTTTCTAATATGGAACTTCTAATACCACATTGAATTATTTGGGCAACTTATAGTTTGAGGAGTCTGGTAGTGATCTTTAGCCTCAGTGAATAACTTTATTGTTTTTCTAGACTATTACCTTTTCACTTTGACCACTTGGTGCCTTGAGCGTGTACCATGTTTATAGGAGACATGTGACATATACGGTGATTCGAGTAGTGTCACCAAAACTGTGTTTCATGTCACAACAATGATATTGGAACTAGCCTGGTGCACTTGAAGCTGGTCCTAATTTGTTTCATTATGTTTTTTTTCTTTGTTGTATTAGTTGGTGGATTTACGAGTTGTCTGGTTGATGGTTTATACTGGTGAGACAGTGCAAGATTCATAAGCGAATCATGTGTTGGGTATGTAAATGTCTACACTATGTCCTGAGGTGCTACAATATAAGAACACTAGTTCAAGATCTATGTGTTCTTCAGTTTTGATTAGTTTGCGTTGTCCATCACTTCTGCAAAGGACTTATGGTGGGTTCTCCAATGCATGAATTGATTTGACGTTTTCATGGATTTGGAGTTTTGGGCTTGAGGGTGTCTCTTTGCAATAGCATTATGGTGGAAGAATACAGAGTATTTGAAGTTGGCTGTGCTGTATTTAACGTTTCAACCGTGATGCTGATTTTGATTATTATGTCATTTCTGGTTTGTGGTCGGTGGCTATTAGTGAATAAGTGCATTTATTATATTTGATGCTGAGTGCAATGGCTTTTGAGTTGAGAGTCTGTGCTGTTGCTTTGATTGTCCTAAATGCTCCTTGGTAGCTTAGTTTATGCATTCCTGTGTAGGTATATTAAACTTATTGTTGTTTCATAATAGTTGTATCTATTTGTGGGACTGCACCAATACACCATGTAACAACCACTGGTGGTACTGCAGTATTTTTTTTTATGTGGATAGCTTTTCCCATGGAGAGAGCTGTAAATGTAGATATATTGCAACTTGCAAGTTATAACTCTTCGTGTTGCCTTGTATGCTCTGTTTCCTTCAATCATTATGTTTGCCCATAAGATTGTTCGTGTGAGGAATCAAGGCTGGAGAAGTTTGCATTCACAATATGATGCTTTATGGAACCTAGGGTAGTGTTGTCTACAGCTTTAGGCTTTATGAGGATTGTGTGTTACTTCTTTGTCCGGTGCAATGATGCTATAATGTTTTGTTTTCTTTGTGAACAATACCAATGTTTCTGCTCTAGTTGCACATCTACTTTGTGACCTTTTTTTCCTTATGTGATTATCTAGATATCTTCTCCAACAACTGCTTGGTTGTCTGTAATCTTGTGTTGTAAATTGTTGCATTTTTCTTTCTTTGTGTTTATGTGAATGATCTGAAACTCTGCAGTGTAGGATGCATGGTTTCTTATACTTTCCATGTATTACTTCTAGGTAAAGTCTTTGATTGAGGATGCAAAAGCTGGTGCTACGCTTAATGTCGCTGGAAGCTCTGCTAGCACAAATGCTGCTTCAAGTAGTTCTCTACCATCAATGTTCCCTGCAGGTAGTGCTCCACCACTTTCTCCTAGGAGCACTTCTGGTTCTCCCCGTGTTATGAGACGAGGGTCTGGAGCTGGACCATCGTCCTTGGGTTCTCCATTAAAATTAGTTAGTGAACCAGTGAGAGAAGTCGTACCTCAGGTACTTTGCACCTGTATTGTAGCTGTTATTGAAGTTTTTGTTTCTACATTCATTGTTTAAGCGTCATATGTTGTTGGACCTTTGTTTTGTAGTTTTACTTCAAGAATGGGCGTCCTCCTCCGAAAGACTTGAAGGAGCAGTGCTTATCTAGAATAGATCACTTGTTTTTTGGTGGGGAAGGACTTCAGATCCAAGGTGAATATGGTTTCACAGCAGCTTGGTTTTTGAATTGAAATGAATTCCGAAGCTCATTCCTTATTTGTCCACACCAGAATTCAGATCGGTCACAAAGGACATATGCAAGCTCCCTTCATTCTTCTCTGGTGTTCTTTTCAAGAAAATCGATGTTGCTAGCACTGGAACTGTATCAAGGTATGATGTTCGACATCTGAACCCACGGTTTTTAGTGATGCCTGTCTACAGATTCAGTTTAGGAAAGATTTTCTTGAGTTTATTCATATCTGTAATAGTGATCATACCTTAGGCATTGACTTGGAAGCTTTTGGGCTGTAGGCTTCTTGATTCAGCTTTGATTCTGTAAAAGAAGTTTTGTAGCTTATAGATTACCTTTCCACTATTAGTGGTGTCAGATCTTGTAACTTGCCCCCATAAGATTTGTCATTGGACAGCTTCTGCTTTGGTTTTTCAATAACTAGTGGGGAATGTGATATTATGTTCTCTTTACCGTGCTAGAACATATGATTATGGATACAAATGGATCAATTAACCCATTGACCCACTCTAGTTTGTTTTATCTACAAATTCATGCCAAAAAAGGAAAAAACAAATATTAAGTATTTAGGTGGACTCAGTTTTGTAGCTTAGAGTCGGTTTTGGGTTGATCCACCTTTTATCAGGCTTGCATGGCATATGATGAATTCTGTCCGTGGTTGTATGTAAATGGTTGCCTGTTTACCTCTCATACTGATGAGTCCCATGGAACATTGTTATTGCATTTTTTTTAGATTTTGTTTTGAAGTTGGTAATCTGACTGTATCCCTGAACACAGGGATGCATTTGTTGAGTACTGGATCAATGACAATAAGATTACGATGGATATGGCTAGCCAAATATTTGAAATATTAAGAAAGCCGGGTTACAACTATCTCACTCAGGTCAGCAATATTTTCGTCCAACTGTTCTCAGTATTAACACAGGCTTATATGACTCTAGCTGGAGAGATTTTAATTCTGTATGATTTCTTTTGCTGATGGGAAAAATATGTTCTCTGTAACAGGATGACTTCAAGCCTGTCCTAAAAGAACTCCTGGCAACTCACCCTGGCTTAGAGTTCTTACAAGGGACCCCAGAATTTCAGGAGAGATATGGTAATTTCTATTATCCAAATGACCTAGCAGACTGCAAATTAATTCTTCACTCCAATCTATGCTTCACGTATGCATGTTTCAATGCTTTTTTATTTTCTTTTGTTCCCCAAGAAAGGCTCATATGAAATTTAGTAACAGGCTAGCTCTGTACCTGATGGCATAGTGGCATCCTTACATCGTAGGTGTTCAAAACTGATTGGCCTTATGTTTAGTGAACTCATGCTGTTTTTTTGGCAACAAGCTATGTCATGCAGACATGGGCACTATTGTCAACACTAATAATATGATACTCCTTTTATTTGAGAAGAAGTTCAGCCTGACAACCTTGTCTTCCACTTTGTGTTTCTTGCCATAGAGATTTTGGGCAATTGCAACACTCCAGATTTAAATTTTTTCCCCTTAATGATTGGAAAATTCTGGTAGTAAAAAAATTGTCGGTTGCTTGAAGTCTGGAGTATTATCGATAATTACTAAAAAATTAGATATCCATTATGCTTTTAAGATATGATTTGCTCATGTTTTTAACTGTTGCTAAGGTTCGCCGTATCACATCCATTTATAACCATTTCTTGATGTTTTCTTCAGCGGAGACTGTAATATACAGAATCTTTTACTCCATAAATAGATCTGGAAATGGCCATCTGACGCTGAGAGAGCTCAAACGTGGAAATTTAATTGCTGCACTTCAGCAGTTGGATGAAGAAGAAGATATCAACAAAGTGTTGAGGTAATTAATCTATTAAGTTTTTAACAGATTGCCTGTGTCTATTTGTGTAAGCCCATGAGTTCTGAGCAGAACAGAGTTCACTATAAGTCATGATCCAGCTTCTTACATGCATTTTTGTGCCTTCATTCACATGTGTTTCTATTAGCTATTGTGTGGATTGCATTTGTTTGCACTATGTTTTCTTCGTATAGTATAGTAATATTCTTGCATGACGTTTCCAAGAGTGATAATGTTGGGTTATGTTTTGACACAGATACTTCTCATATGAACACTTCTATGTGATCTACTGCAAATTTTGGGAGCTGGATACGGATCACGATTTCTTGATTGACAAGGAAAACCTTATCAGATATGGGAATCATTCATTGACCTATAGAATAGTTGATAGAATATTTACACAGGTTAGTGTATTCCATTGTTGCATTCAGAATTAGACCTGATTTACCAAAATGATGTGCTTTGTGTCTTATATTTTCAATCTTAATGTTAGATCCCAAGGAAATTCAAGAGCATGACAGATGGAAAGATGGGTTATGAAGACTTTGTTTACTTCATATTGTCAGAGGAAGACAAATCATCTGAGCCTAGCCTTGAATACTGGTAATTCTGTAGTTTCTTGTATGTGCATTTGGAGTATTGTTCCTTTTGTCTTAATGTGATAACTGATATGGTCATTCAACCTTATTATTATTATTATATATATATAGTCTTAATATGTGGTGGAAGTGCGTGCACCTTGTTTCCCAAGGGTGGGCCGCCTAACATATTTTGTATTTTCATGTCCATGACCTATTGAATCCTCATAAACAATGTTTTGATATGGTGGATTCCCACTGAATTTTTAAAATCTTGATAAATATAGTGCGACATCATCAGAAGTTTCCAAACATGCATATCTGTTTCCTATTTATAAAAGATAAAGATTCAGCATCTTTCAACTTATGGAGGTTGGAGGAAGGCATATTGCTTGCTTCTGTATAACTCTTTTCCTACACATGCACACCACATCTACCTAGTTGCAGCCTGTGTACCTTCACAACTATTGAAATATGTGAAACAATTTTGACAGGTTTAAGTGCATCGATCTTGATGGTAATGGTATTTTAACTTCCAATGAAATGCAATTTTTCTATGAGGAGCAATTGCACCGTATGGAGTGCATGGCACAGGAACCTGTGCTTTTCGAGGACATATTATGCCAGATGATCGATATGATTGGACCAGAGGTAGACTCTCATACAGAATCATAAAACATTTTAACTGGATTTGATAAAGCTTTCCCTTTCTACAGAATGAGAGCTATTTTACACTATGGGACTTAAAACAGTGTAAACTCTCAGGAAATATATTCAATATTCTTTTCAATCTCAACAAGTTCATGGCATTTGAAACTCGTGATCCGTTCCTCATTCGCCAGGTGATTGTCCTTCATAAGGTTTTAGATTCACTGACAGGTATCAACTTAAATAATTGGATACTGTTTAATTGCAGGAACGTGAAAACCCAACTCTAACTGAGTGGGATCGGTTCGCACATAGAGAGTATATAAGGTTGTCCATGGAAGAAGACGGTGAAGATGCTTCAAATGGGAGTGGGGATGTGTGGGATGAATCACTTGAAGCTCCATTCTGAATTGCGTAAGTGCGTACTGGATATTGTTCGATAAATCTAGTAACACAACACAATAGGATAGCTAAATGAATTGTGGGAACACCATGAAATTTCCAAACAAGCAGGGTATGCCCTGGTATCATGCATACAAGATGTGGGTAGATTTCTATTGTGCAATGGTGGAATATTGTTATCTTATGGTCCCTAGCGATTAAAACCTTGGTCTATTGTCCTCTTGAGTGACATGAACATACGGTCTAGACATCACAGTATTATCAGCTTAAGACCAGAACTAACATCAAAATTTTGGCGGTTTGGAACCAGAACTGGCACCCGATGACAAGCTGGCACCTTGGAAAGTGCTACCTTGCTTATTTCTGGCGTTTTGTTCTCCTGAACTATGATTATGATAACCAAGTTGAGACTTTTCTTATGCTATATATACTTGTGGTCATGGTCCTACTAGTAGCATTTATAATTTTCAACTTTCCATGAACAGGACTTGCTGCCTGAATTTGGTTCGACATGGATGATTTTGGTTGGGAATCGGAAGAATTGTAAAGTTGGTGGCTACCCTGTGGAGGGCTGGAGGCTATTGGAGGCTCACAGCAGATTCAGTAACACCAAAAACTACTTACAAGTTTTACTGTGCAGGTCTGATTCGATATTTGTCAGTTGTCCTGTTGTGCAAACATTTTTGCTTGGCTGGAAAAGTGGGGAGGGAGGTTGATTTGCGCTTCCTGCAGTGTCAAGGCAACAACCTCAACAGTCACAAATGATACTAAAGTGGAGGACTCTTCCTGGTCAATTAGTTACATTTGTGTTCTGATTGGTCCATTAGGGGGTTGTATGTTAATTCAATTGCTGTGCGCAAATTTTGGAGCTGAACTGTTGATGTTTGGCTGCCATTTTCTTTGTTAATCTTTGGAAGCGCGAGCTAGAAATTCCATCAATGACTTTGATCGTGGTATGTAGCTTTCAGGTTCTGCTTTCTCGTAAGCTTGGTGTTTTGTAGTTGGTTCATTGCCGTTCAAACATTTTGAGAGGAAAGCTCAGAGACCTCGGGGGCATGGATACTGTTGTTATTTTGTAACACTACCGTGAAGCTGTGTATTGGGTGCATAGTATTTTTTTAACAAAAAAAAGGTAGATAACATTGGCAATCCAATTTTTGTTACACTAAATCTACCGGAAGAGGGCTCTCTGTTTAGCCTTATCCTGAGACCCCTATTAATCGCCGTCCTTCCTCCATCGAACGCGTGCACGCACCAGGCCCATCAGTTCCACCCCGAGGACCCATGTGTAGGCAATTTTTTTTGTTGCAAAAATAGCGGACGCAGGGTCGGATCTGGAGTGTCTGCCCTTTCATTTCACATCTCCACTCCCCTTCCATTCCCGTCGTGCTTCTCGATCTGGGGGAGGCGATGCGACCGGCGCTGGGCAGAGGTGTGTGGGGGAGGAGGAGACCAGCGAGCGGAGCGCACCATTCCCCTTCCATTCCCGTCGTGCTTCTCGATCTGGGGGAGACGATGCGACCGGCGCTGAGCAGATGTGCGCGGGGGAGAAGACCAGCAAGCAGAGCGCACCACAATGAGCAGAGGCGTCGCGCTGCTCCGCGGCGAGCGTAGGTGACATGCCACCTCAGGTCGCCAAGCGGGCTCCGGCCCATTGCGAGCTGAGCCTGGGTACCTCACCTCGACATCATCTGCCTCTGCATCATCCCCGCGAATTAGAGCAAGGATCCACACGGGAGTTCCCAGATTGAGGTAGGTCAAAGGTCCACTCATGGCTTTGTTCGTTACTGTATTCGTACAGATCTAGTTGTATCGATTTCATCTACTATTTTGAATCCTATTTGACAAGATGTAATAGGGCGCGATTTTGGTTTCTGCACTACTTGTTCCTGTAGATTTGTTGGATATGTCATCGAGTAGTCTATGTTTTGCTAATTCCTCGAGTTAAATCACCATCAAGACTAAGTAGCTCAATCACTCGACCAGGCAAATATTCCCGTAACTTGTTACAATTTATTTATGTACTAGCCACTATAGATTTGAGTAAATTTTCCATGGCTGATGCAGTGATGTTACTACCCTGAATGTCCCTTTTGCTATAGATTTCATCTATGCGATTAGTTTCTCCTTTGGCCTTGTGACTGTGCAGGTCAGTACTTGCTTGAGACAATATCTGAAAAATAGAACTGTATTAGTTTTACTGAAGGAACATGTAGAGTCTTAACTAACCTGTCCAGCATTCTTTTTTGTTCTCATGTGTCAGAGTCTTAACTAACCTGTCCAGCATTATTTTTTGTTCTCATGTGTCAGCAACATGGGGTGAATAATTTTTTTCATGCATAAAGAAATATACCAATCCTTTCAACAAAAGCGTCGTATCCATTTGTACAGGATATGCAGGGTGTATTTTTCTCTGCTGTGATTTTTGCCTGAGTGCGGAGTTAATCAAGTAACTAGCAAGGGTGGAACATTGTGTGAATGTTTAGATAATTCTTATGTGATTTGTGGTAGTTTCCTGGCCTTGGTCCTACACCACAATGTCTACTATTTTTAAGCAGTGTTCGCAGAGATAACTCTATAGGCAGTACTACTCAAATTTATAAAGTATTTTTTTCTGATTCGTCAAATACCTAGTATAACTACAAGCTGTACAGTTCACCAATAAAAAAGTAAGTCACATGTATTCCAGAGTTTGTATGCATCCTGTTAGTCACTTTACAGTATATGCTAGTTGAACATAGAGTGGACATGCAGCTTAGCATAAGCTTAGCCAAGCATGTGCTTTTTAGTTTTCTGTATGGTGGTAAATTGCTGAACCAAGTCACTTTTATATTTTTTTTCTTTGTTGTTAAGGTCAGACATTTGTGAGAAACGTATAATATATGGTTGAGTAAAATAATCTGATTTACATAAGATAGAAAGTACTTAACACTAATCTCAAGCACATAGGAAGTAACTTATATTAATATCTGGTTATGTAGAAAGTAATTTATCTATTAATTTATAATAGTGGGAAGTAACTTATCTCTGGTTTTGTCTAATATGTGCTATGCTTTCTTTTTTTAGTTGATAATATAGTAGCCATTGATGGGAGATTTACAAGATACATGGGTGTATTGCTTTGTACTGTGTGTTTCTCTCTTCACATCTTTTGTCATCTTATATCATATTAATAGGTTTGATGTTTACCTAGAAAGTGAACTAGATTTACTTGATAAAACCTAACTTTTACAACTAATTTGGTTTGGTTTGCCATTGGATTTTGTTTTCAACCAGGCCGAACAGGCCACGAATCTTGTTGATTTGGTTCGCCGACTAGTCTACGATTTTCTGAATTGTGCAGTTTATCTCATAGGTGATATCGCACCAACTTGTTGTTGTGGTATCGTTTGCATTGATTTGAGTCTCACTTCTTCTTTTTTTTGTGAAAGATTTGAGTCTGACTTCAATGGTATGCATAATGAAATCTACCTTTTTCTGATGCATGATTGTGTGGAAATCTGTTGAGTTGAGTAAACATGCAGTAGCAACTATGATGATACATTGTTTTTTAAATGTTGAGAACAATGCTGTTTTATGTGATATTGTGTGGCAATGTCTCTTATCAAACCGTGATATGTTGCAAGTCTATTATGTTGGTATTTTCATCTATTTAGTATATGATTTATGAGTAATGCAACAATTGTTTATATCTTGGAGAAATTCCATTTTTAATGTTGATTGAGCATGGATTTTACTTGAAAAAGAAGGATCAGGTGCACATGGTCTTTTACAATGTCTACCATCTTAACATCGGATGGTTTTAACAAAACATTTTTTAGACACAATATTTTTTTAGATCTAACACCTTGTATTTTTTTTTGATTTGTGTGGTGATGTTTCAAGAACCAAAGATAAACTCTCCAACATTACTAGATTTAGGTGTAAGCTAAGTTACCAACTATTTACATAATGTTGAAAGTAATTTAATCTGACTTGATTTAGCTTCGTTACTCTTAATATATTTTTTGATGGTGTCTGGTATCGTGTCTGTGGTTTGACAAAAAAATTTGGCAAATCTTTCTTAATCGTGTGCTAATTATAGCTTGCAGATGACATAGCTCATCCCCTTTCCTAATGTCAATTAGAAAGTAACTGGTCATTACTTATGTGTCTTTAGCATGTAACTTATCAGAGATTTATATGATATATAAAGTAATTTTTCACTAATTTCAACCATACAGATAAGTAATTTTAATGTTTTCTTGGCTCCTATGTGAATTAAGAAGCAACTTATGTCAGTGCTCACTATAATTAGAATTTTTGTACTTGTGTTGCACTATGTGCATGCATGATTTGGTCACTTGTTTTTACTTTTATAATTTCTTAGTTTTTTTGCCGATTGCTTTTTTGTGCTGCTGATGTTGTAGCGCATCTCATGCTGCTGATGTTGTAGCATGTCTCCATTTTATAGCAGTTCAGTACTTGTTTCTCTGATGAAGTGCTCGTTCTATGTAGAATTTCTCCTGATGAATTGGGAACCTGAACATTTGATTATCATAACACAAACTTGTTGTTCCGTTCCTGTTTTGATAATTGTATCTGATAGTTGGTATGGTCAAGTGCTAGTTCAGTAATAGTGTTATCTTGCAGTATGTTTGTGGTTGCTAGTTAATCAGTAATAGTGTTAGGAGCCGTGTTTGGTTGCCGGGTAACCTGCTTGTTTATCTTGCACTGATGCTACTGCTGTAATGGTAATCTGTTAACTTAATTAATGGAAATGAAATGTGGTTCTCAAATCTTCTCTGAAATTTGTTAGTCTTGTAATACTGACGGTGATGTTTCAGGTTCTTTCAATTTTATCACGCCGATAGCTCTTGATGTTAGATTTTAGGCATGTATGATGTATACATTCAGGTTCAAGCAAACCCTACCTGAATAAATCGCCACATTAGGATTCTGTACATAATTTAACTGATTTTCAGACTGCATCTTTTCTTAAACTTGTTTATGTTAGATTCTTTGGCATGTACACTTGTGATCCTGCCAATTATGACCTGGTCTTGATACTTACAAGGTTGTCAGATTTCGTATGCACCATCCTGATTGTTGTTTAGCTGTTCCGTACTTGACTAATGGGTGAATTTTGTGCACTATGTTCTGGATTCAGTATTATTTCTAGAGTCGTTATGTTAGAAGCTAGCTTTTAGAATGGTTTTGTGCTTTTTACCTTCTGCATAGAGTAGTTACGGTAGATGGCTAGATGGTGTCTAATATCTTGTCTGTTGTTTTTTTTAAAAAAATGCACAAATGCTTCTAAATTATGTGGTATCATAGATTGTGGATGACATGACTCATCCCCTTTTCTAATGTTAATTAAAAAGTAACTTGTCACTACTTATGTGTCTTTGTGAAGTAGCTTATCCGAGTTTTATATGATATAGAAAATAACTTGTCACTGATTTCAACCATACAGAAAGTAATTTTAATGTTTTTTTGGCTTCTATGTGGTTTGGGAAGTAAATTATGTGACTGATCCCTATAGTTGGAATTTCTATATGAGTGTTGGACTATGTGCTTACATGATTTGTATTATTTTTTTTCTTTTTTAGTGCTCCCACCGGTATTTTGTAGCTTTCTAGTTTGTGGGTGTTTATGTGTTACGTGCATAGTGCAATCATATATAGCCTGGTAGCTTGCACTATGTGCCTCCATGATTTGGTCACTTGTTCTTACTTTATGGCCTATGTCCTTGTAGTACATGATATTTTTTATTCGTGGCTCTGTGAGAGTGAATTTCTTTTTGTGTTTAGGATAGCTGAGACCATGATGACTTTTTTCTTGATTATATCTTTGTCAAGTCAACGTATATTGGGTATGGCACAACAAGCTGTACAAATCGATCTAAGTTTTAATTTCTTCTATGTGGTTTGCCAGTTATATCTAATTTCTAATTCTACTTAGAATCAATTGATATATCCCGCATTAATCATGATTCTACCAATTTTTAGTTGACTTTTGCTGCAGTAGCATTCTGGAACTTGTCTGAATGATTTTTTGCCTACAAGCTCTGTTTGCTCTTAATTATTGTGAGCCAAGCAAGAAATAATGTTTACTAAAGCTGCTTTTTAATATCTTCTCAAGTTGTTGAATATCAAGTGATTAAGTTGCAACCTGATGTCTTGCAAGTAGCTTTTAATTCTGAGCAGGTTAGTGATCTAGCTTTTTTGTTTGTTGTGGTTGTGTGCGTGAATTTCATGATGGTGTTGTTACATTGTATAAATAGAGAGATCATATAAACCATGGCTAACATTCTCTTTTATCGAACTAACCATGCACTTTGAGTTGATGACCCTCATTATGCCCACACTTTTCCTACTATTTTTATACTTAATGATAACATAAAAGGTAACTTATAAATTATTTTAAAAATATAGGAAGTAACTTACGATTAATTTACACTACATAGAATGTAACTTGCCCTGAATTTACATCATATATGAGAATAACTTGATCCTGATTTACACAACAAAGGAGGTAACTTGGAAATACACATGTGTTTTACAAAGTAAATTTTAAATAGTTTACATGCTAAAGAAAGTAACTTGCCCCAAACATTCACAAAAGAGGAGGTAACTTCTCTCTACATACTGATAGTGAATGTTAAAAGATACTTTATGACATGGTTAACAGAAGGTCACAGTGTTTGTATGTTTGAAACCTACATATCTTTGCCCTAATTGGAGAATGCGATAGACTAAAATGAAGAGCAAGTTTAGTTTCTCCAAGCCCCTTGATCAGTGCCTCTAAATCATAATGTTGTTAGTGCTACACCGCTACTCGCTGTTCTTCCAAAAAATTCAAGCAAAGTCTATGTTTGGTTTAGAGTATTAATTTGTGCAGAGGTAAGTTGCTAAGTTATGGTTGTTGTCATCAAGTTTAACCCAACTATGAACCTGTCATCGAGATGAAACAGTTCTTGTCATCAAGTTGCTGACAAAAGTTGTTACTTCTTGAACTATATAGCTATTGTTCACTTTATTGCAGGCTATATTCTATTATGCTTTTCAAGTCACTAAGTTACTAATTTTGTAATTGCATGAAACGGTTTTCTAATTGTCTCCTTTCTATTTCCATCAGGTACATTTCTAAATCTAAAGCCCAAGAGATGTAGCTTTTTTTCTGGAGAAAGGGATGGATAAGTGCTCTGTATGCAGCACTTTATTTTACTTGTTGAAGATGCAAATATATATATGCAAACCAAACATGCATCTACTATTATAAGCGGAAAGGATTAATGTAGTAATTAGCCCCTTCATGTGGGAATTATTTTTTTGAAAAAATCTGGGAATTATTTCTGTTGATTTTTTATAATAATCTGTGTGAAAAAGGATACACGTACTGTGTGAAAAAAGATGCTGCGGGAAAAAGATCCTGCGTGGTTTGCGGCGTCGGGTGGTGGGGCCAGGGGCGGGCAGTTGGTGGCGGCCATCTACCGAGCGGCGCGGCCGTGCGCGTGGTGGTCTTTCCGTAAATGGAATCTCCACACGTGGGTTGCCATAATTGGGGGCTCTCCAGATAAGACTATCTGGAGAGGGCTCTCCGTGTAGTTGCCTCCTTTTTCTTAAGGGGTAAATTTGGAGAATGTTTTGATTGCCGTGCTGTCAGTGTTGGGTCTGTTTGTTTCCGTAGCAATGAGTTGTCGTTTGCCAGTCGAATTTCCCCTCGCTTGCTGTGTTGAAACATTATTATATGTGCATATGTATCACATGCCGTCACCATGTTTTCCCTATTATTCTTTTTTGTTGTTGGCCTATATCTGTCGAACATCGTCACAGATAGACAGATGGGTCTTGTTTGATAAACCCGTAACCTCGCTATGTGTGGGTTTTGTTAGAAAATAACTAATTTCTCTACCAACAATCTTTTTTTATACGTATCCAGAATAAATTAATTTCTCTACCGACAATCTCTTTTGATATGTATGGAGAATAAACTAATTTCTCTGCCAATCTCTTTTGATACGTATGGGCAAACCCTTTTTCATATGTATATGGAGAAGGAACTACCTTTTTGCCCAATTCCTTTTAATTCATAATTCGTAACGTATGGATGGATTCGAGGGGATCGCAAAGTATCAAACAAATCCTTACTGTAAACGAACATATGATCTTTTTTAAAGTATCTTATTTTGTTTTCGTTAACTCACCGGTTGCGCGGAACACGCACCGCTGCTGCCGCTCGTCGTCTTCGACACCGGCGCCACCAGGTTAGGGAGCCGGGGTTGTCAGGGTAGATCTGACGCCGACAGATCTTGAGGAGGGGTTTTTTTTGGGGGGGGGGCGAGGGGTGGGGAACCCGCGGTGGGCGGCGGAGGCGGAGACGGCAGAGAGGAGACGACGCTGCCCCGACGGATTAACGTGTCGGCGGCGGCGGATTAACGTGGAGGCGGCGGTCGGCGGCGGGGGTGGAGGAGGCAGTGGGAGCGGAGGAGGGTTAGTTCTGCCGCTGGAGCCGGGCGGCGGCCGGCGGGGGAGGAAGACGAAGGGGGCCGGGGTCGCGCAATATCTCGGTCCTTTGTTTTGTTAACTATAAGCGACAGTAACTTTCAAACATATTTTTTTACGAACCAACATTCAGACATATTAAAAAATAATCTGTTTTCTAAAAAATCTATAGTTCAAGAGAAAAATGAAATTGAAGTTTTAAAAAGAGTCCATCTACTTATATGTGTTCTAACACAGTAACACGTTATTATTAGCATCTGAAACACCAGTTTATAGCCACACACGATATTTATAAGAAATAAGATCCCCAGCAAGCAGAAAGTATGAAAACAACTTCTTGATGCGAGCTGTTCTTATTATATTGTACTAATGGCGAGTTCCTCTACAAAATGTCAGGGCACTGCAATTCCATATTACACGATTCTCAGCCACCTGTCACGGATAGCACTATGAGCGGTGCGGTGCATGTATGCGGACGTCGGCGTCCGCATTGTGTTTTGTAAAAGAGAGATGATAAAATTAGCGGGCGACTGCTCGGCCAGATGGAAACGCAACTTCTGACTTCTGCAACGGTAAGTGGAGATTAGCTACTAGTCTACTGTCTACTATACTACTGCTACGGTAATACCACATGCCATTCGATCATCACAGTACACGAGTCCTCCCTCCCTCGCGAGCTCGCCTCCCTTCGTTTCCCTTCCAATCAGGGTCGCGCAGCGCGGCTCGCAGGCTCGAGATCCTCACGTCCCGGTTTCACTCCCACTGCATGCGGTAACGGGGTGTGACACCTTCCCACCAATGGACACGACGGCGGCATCTATGGCCGGCCGCGGCGGGGGATGGAGGTGCGGCGCCAACGGCCAGCGCACGCTCCGGCGGCGCCCCTCCCCCCTGACATGCCATTCACTGGCGGGCTGTCGAGTGATTTCACCGGGGGAATTCATGGGGTAATTTGCTCCGGTACAGAGTAGGGAGGGAGTTCTGGAAATTGTTTCCGTTTTCCGATCGTTTGATCAAAGCAAATTCGTAACCGATGCATTGAGAACTAGAGATCGGAGCTCCAACGCAGTCCTTGCGAGGGATTCCTGCAGAGTCTTTTTTTTCTCTCGAAAGGATTCCTGCAGAGTAATACATTAGATTGTATCATCGGCAATGCCAAGAACACTGCTGATAGAGGGGTTATGCACAACGCAAAATCAATCATCGGCCGATAACCATGTTTAATGAGGTAACACGTGGAGAAAATGGCACGGAACCACGGTATCTGAACATTGCTGCTGCTTTGTTAGATTCGAGAAGAAATGTAGACAATGACCATACGGGGTCCATTCTATGCCAAAAACCATCGAGCAAGCATCATGGAGTGGTACTGGCCAACAGTCCTCTTCCTCAAACAATTGAACCTGAAGACAGCACGATAATGTGACGCTAACAAAGACAGTTAAAGAATATTTCAAACTTGCAACACTACTTTTCTTCAAAGGCAACAGTAGGAGAAAAGAAGTCTATACATCATTAACCATGTACATAGAAACAGAACTGTCATGACTCATGACGTGAAGGCGTGAAAGCTACCAGGGGAGTTGCTTTAGCGAGAAAAGACAGGCATCACTTGTTACTTTGAACCTTGAGAAGCAAACATTTGTAACTTTGTAAGAATTTGATGTTTCACATAGACAGTGACATGTAACTGAAATACAGTGACAAATGGAGTCATCAACTGAAATACAGTGACAAATGGAGTCATCAACTGAAATACAGTGACAAATGGAGTCATCTATGGAAAGAATACAGTGTGCATAGTGCACCCAAAATGCAATAGATTTACACATGGTAGCAGCTTAGCCAAACTAAATATAATGATTGGAGTATACTGACACTGAATACAAATACACATTGTGGTTGATAAAAAATATTGCTGCAAAGAATGATACCTCCCACGTCACATGTTCTAATTGTTAAAACAGAAGTAAGTCGTGTGCTAATGATGCAAATGAAGCAAGACATGCTATCGAGTAGGACAGTGATTGTCGTGTGCCTATATTTGATACAACCGTCCGAGTCAAATCATTGATCACACATGTAGTTCTAGAAAAATTTTATAAAGGAATACTCAAATCTATATGAGACCGAAAAGGCAGGAACCATGTCATAGCTACAAGTCTGTCCACACCCACTAAATCCACAATATAAACAACCATGAAAATAAATAGGAGTGAGGTACCTTACCGAAGAAATTATTCACACCGCAAAACTTCCAGAAATCATCTGCTGTGTCAACTGACAAGCATTTTCTACCACTTTCATGACTACTGAGTTACTTGAGGATCTTATAATCCAGAAACTAGCTGCTTAAAACAAATTGGGAATCTTTTTTAAGGACCTTGCTCTCTACTAACTCCTGGTGTAGCATTTGGGCCTCTTTAACCCGACCTGACTTGGCTACTCTTGTGACTATAGATAAATAAAATGAACTCTGGTGGTTAACGTTTTTTGATACCATTGCCCTTAGTATTTCGGCAGCAGCTTCAGCTTTATACTCTCTGCACAATGCTTGGATCATCATGGAAAATGTAGTTGCTTTAACCTCAAAGCCACGAGCAAGCATCTGATTCAAAAGCTCCAGTGCTTCCTTGACCATGTTCCTCTTGCAGAAGCCCATAACAAGTGAACCGTAAGTGACTTCATCAGGACTGATCCCATCACCAATCATTTCATCAAACAGAGTCATAGCGTTAATAACCTCACCCTTCTTTGCTAAAGCATCTATGAGGGTGTTGTATGTGATCCGAACCACCTGGCATCCATTTTCTCTGATAGAATGAAAAATCCCAAGAGCTTCTTCAACCATCCCCCTTTTAGAGATGGCATTGAGAAGTGTATTGTATGTCACTATATCAGGAAAGCATTTCTCACTCACCATCATCTCTAAAACATCAATTGCCTGGTCCAGATGTCCATACTTACAGAAGTAGTTGATAAAGATATTGTAGGCAGTAACATCAGGCTCATGATTTCCCTGCTTCATGTGTGCAAGAAAATCACCTACTTCAGACCACTTTCTCTTGTCACAGAGGGAATGAAGCAAGATGCAATAGGTTGTACCATTTGGCTCAATGCCTTCAGCTGCAAGACGACTTAATATCATCTTTGCATCCTTCAAACAGCCTGCTTTGCATGATGCATTGATAAGAGCATTGTAGGTGACAACATCTGGCTGGCATCCCTCCAAACCAAGTTCGTCTAATACTTCAAGAGCCCGCATGGGACCACATTGTTTGCATACAAGATCAACAAGTAAGGTGCTTGTCATCTCATATGGTGGCCAACCTATTCTTAGCTGCTCTTTCCAAAATGAGACCGCCTTGTCATACAAATGCTGGTTGCACATGCACCTAATCAAAGTGTTAAAGGTGATGCCACTCGGAGAGCAACCGGTAAACCTCATATCCTCCAATACTTTCATCGCAGTACTCAGGTGCCCTTCACAGCAAAGTTGTGCAATCAACATGTTGCAGGTGATGGTGTCAGGAACCCCACCTGAAAGCACCATCACCTCAAGAATTTGCCTAGCTTTGTTTGTCTTACCAGTTCTCACAAGCCCACGGATTAATCTAACACAGCACTTTGAATCTGGAACTTGGCCATGTAGTACCATCTCATCAACCACGCGGCAAGCTTGAACGAGCTTCCCGTTGTTGCGGTGCCTGCGGAGGCTGTCGGCATAGCACTCGGCTTTATGCTTCGAAAAATAATCCCCATTTGCCACCTTGTCTGAGTTATGATTCAAGGGGCTTCTTGGTCTTTGTTGCTCATTCAACAGCTTTCTCGGATTAGATTCCAGGGATGGTACAACCTTCTTGAATTCAGCAGTTGTTCTGCCATTTCCATTGTCTGCACCTGCATCGACAAAACTATTCCGCAGTCTTCGCTCTGGTCGTATCACCACTAGATTAGCCTCATTCTTCTGCTCAGTCCTAGTGGGATAATCCAAAGAGACGGCATGCGCTCTAACTCGCAAAGACCATGGAGACACGTTTATGATTACTGGACCAGAACCATTTGACCACATACCACATCCGCAGCAGCTTATATCCCCAAAATTTGCCATTTCCTTATGAAACAACCATGGCAAGATCTACTTCTACGGAATTTAATTTCAGAAACGACCCATTCTGCTCTTCAGATAACTTGGGTGGAACTACAGGAATTCCCCGAGAACCCCCTCAAATTCCTCCCTGCGAAGATTAGAAAGGATGACATCAGCACCAAATCAAGGAAACACGCCCTAAGCTCAGTCAAGCAGCAAACAAAGCCAACAAATTTTCGCTCAGGCAAGCGTATTAGACATCTCGCTTATAGATTTCTTAACAGGGGGGCCCTAGGGTTTGCACGAACTAATGTGGGTGACCAAGGTAAAAGACAGCCTCCCCAGATGCTTACGAGCTGTAGCGGATTACACCGGGCATACCTGCGGCGCTGGCGTACGAGGTCTGTAATGGAGTTGCGAGCGGCGGACGCCCGGAGATCTGCGCTTCTTCGGGCGAGACGGACTCCCGAGAGATGTGGCGCGGGTGGCGAGGCGACGACGCGAGGTACACACCACCCCCTTGCGGCCGGGGAGCAAGCAAGCAAACGAAACGAGTTTTTTGTCGGGGAACTGCGAGACGGCGATGCGAGGGCGCGACAGCGAGTAGCGGCGGCGGAGGGGCGGTCGGTGGCCTGGCTGGTGGGCCCAGGCCGCAGTGCGTCGCCTGCCAGTGGAGGCGACGTGAATGAAATACCTAGGGGGCGGTGGGCCGGCCTGCGCCCTTGCCAGCCCGTGCGGGCAATGTGCGCGCGTGTTTCGCCCGCTCGCTCTCGGGCCAGTGCGGTTTCGTGGGCATTCGGGCCCGGGTATTTACGGATTCGGCCCGTGCGCGTGAGGAGAGGGGCCGGCGTGATCCTCTAGGCGGGAGTGAAGGAGCCCACGGTTGGGATTGCGGGGAGCATGGGACCCATGGGCCGACAGGTTGCCCCTGCGCTTGGTCTTTCCCGGCTTTTGAGCTGCAGCCGCAGCTCCAGCTTTGTGGCTGGTCCTCGCCTTTTTTTCCTCCTTGAAACATGAAAGTTTTGGTTTCACTTTTTTCCCGCTTTCCTTTTTAGTAAGTACCTTTGCTTTTTGGATGACTCTGTCTTGGAGAAGACGAGTGAAACGCCATTTCTCAAGTCTAGAGAGGGAACATGAAACCATATGAATATGCTTGGAGTGATATTTTTAACTCATGGGATCGAACGTTCGACTCATTTAAGCAAACTCTTGTATTGCTCAGATTCAGATCACGTGTGATCGATTTGACGGCTCTGCCTAAATGTTTGAACAACTAGAAATATCTATCTTTACACACTATTTTGCTATTGTATAGGAATCTACAACTAAATCAAAGAATATATGTCTAAATATGAGTATTGCCTTTAGAGTTGATCGGCACGAAAAGGGATTAGCCCTTAGTTATACTTTCTCCGTTTTTTAATAGACGATGTGTAAGATAAACAAATCAATTTACTTTTAAACTAAATGGGTTGTCGATATATATTTGAGAACGAAAATAACATTAAATATTTTATTATAATAATATTCTAAATGGTAAGCTACAGACTTAGTGGAGAGTACTAATAAGCAACTGTAGTACATGCCTGACATCCAGTACTGTATACAACGCTGTTGGGGCTACAGCTAGCGTTAACCTCTATTTTTTTCCCCACGACAGGCGAACCCAAATTTCATTTCCATATAGGTAACGAAATTACATCAAAGTTTTCCTTCCTACTCTAAAAGTTTAAGGTTTCACTACTACTGTCAATGGGTCTACACAGAGCGTAGATCATTGACAACAACGCCATTTACCAAAAACGATCAAGAAAATCATCCAACTTTCAAGACTCCCTAGAATAATCACAACTCCCCAAACACACAGTATCAACAGGACACACCCAAATCATGCTTCACTGTCCTGCTGAAAAAATTTACGACGCCGTCTTCCAGCTTCACTGCAGCAGGACAACACTAGTGTCATTTTGCTCGGCTTCTCTTGGATGAAACAACACAACAGCCTCCTTTAAAGCCTCGACACCCATCTCCGGCGTCGCCTTGTCCTCACCACCATAAAGACCTGCCCAGTAAGAAATGAAAGAGGAAGCAAGACATATTATCTCTGTTGGTGATCTTGTAAGCTTTTTTTTAACAAGCATTGTTTCTAGCCTTCCAGATGGCCCAAACAATAGCAGCTAAACCAATCATATACAATTTCCCCTCATGAGGTAGGTGTATTTTAACCCACACCCAGAATTGTTCAAAGGAATTAGGTTTGTATTCAGTCCCATAACCTAGGCTACTAGACTCCATACATATCTTGCCATGGAGCACTCAAAAGACAAATACCTAATGTTCTCATTGTTGTCACAGAACATACGTTTTTCACTGCCCTGCCAATTCTTCCTGATCGGGTTATCTTTTGTTAGGATGACGTTCCGTTGTATCATCCACATGAAAACTTTTATCTTTAGAGGGATTTTTGCTTTACAGGTCACTTTGTTAGGAGCTGTAACTCTTGAGGAACATAAGTGATCATATATCGATTTTACTGAAAAGCTACCATATTTTTCCCATAGCCATCTTGGGTATCATTTTCTCTAGAAATAGCAAAAATACTTAATAAATCTCTCATTATTCTTAGTTGGATTTGCAATCTCTCATCCAGCCATGTTCTAAAGGTTAAAGCCCACCTCCTCTGAGCCATAATTACTACCTCCGTTCTAAATTATAGTCCGTTTGATTTTTAGCACAAGTTTGACCGCTCGTCTTATTCAAAAAATTTGTGTAAATACAGTTAAATTTAAATCATTTTAAAAAAATATTAATAAAGTAAGCCACCAAAAAAATATGATAATTTGTATAAAAATTTTAAATAAGACAAGCCGTCAAACTTAAACTTATAGTTAAAAAAATCAAACGAGCTATAATTTAAATCGAGGGAGTAAATGCAAAGATAGTCGAACAGCGATTCCATTATATGACCCGTTGTTCATATCTTCGGGTGTGTGCATGAGCGTGTGATTGGATGTTGTATACGTGTAAAGATTAGGAGGCAACTACACGGAGAGCCCTCTCCAGATAGTCTTATCTAGAGAGCCCCCAAATCTGGTACCCCACGTGCGGACATTCTATTAACGGAAAGTCCACCGCACGCGGGAGATAGCCACCACCCACGCGGCCCGCCCCTAGCCCCACCACCCGACGCCACGAAGATATTTATTTGGAACCACGCGTGGGACCTTTTTTTCGAACCACGCGCGGGGCTTTTTTTCGAACCACGCACGGGATCCTTTTTTGCGCGGGATCTTTTTTCACACATTGGATCATTTTTCACACAGATTATTGTAAAAAATCAACATGAATGATTCCCACGTCGAGGGGGGCTAACTACTACATTAATCCTTTCCACTTATAACAGTAGATGCATATTTGGTTTGCATATTTACATCTTCAACAAGTAAAATCAAGTGTTGCATACAAAGCACTTATCCATCCCTTCCGGAAAAAAAAAGATACATCGCTTGGGGTTTAGATTTAGAAATGTACCTGGTAGAAAATAGAAAGGGGTCACAATTAGAGAACCATTTCATGCAATTGCAAAAATTAGTAACTTAGTGATTTGAAAAGCCTAATAGGATATAACCAGCAACAAAGTGAACATTAGCTATATAGGTTAAGAAGTAACAACTTTTTCGCGAACAACTGTATGACAGGAACTATTTCATCTTGATGACAGGTTCATAGTTGGGTTAAACTTGATGACAGCGAAGAGAAAGTTGGTTCCTCTATTGTGCAAATTAGTGACAAGTTACTTTCTTTCTCATGTAAACCATTTATAAGTTACTTTCTCATTCATGTAAATAGGGCTAAGTTACTTTCTCTGTTCACTAAAGAATTGAGAAGCTACTTCCTCATTGGTGCAAACTAATGGCAAATCACATTATTTTCCATATAAACTATTGATAGGTAAGCTTACCAAATGTGACAATTTTTTAACTCAACGAGTAGCTTGGTACTGTAAACCTGATATAATTGTACCTTTAAGGATAGAACTAAAATTATGAACCTGACACTAAGATGCAGCCATACACTTCTACAATGGCTCATAAACATTTGTTATAGATGTAACAGAACTGAAAAACTACTAAAAGTTATTGCACCAAAAAGAAACATTGCTTTCAGCTTACAAAACTCAACCAGTATATCCTATCCCCAAAGAAAACATATTACCACAAGCTTTAAATTTGGTCCTGAAATCAGGAAAACTTACTGTTGCTAGTGTACATAAATCATACAAACACAATGATCTTGTTGCTAGTTTCTGTTATAGAAACGACATGAAAGTACAAAGTTACTTACTCCTAAAATAAATAAGGGAAAACTTACTGTTTAACCGGAAAAATGACCAGTTACTTGTTCAGAATAAAAGTTACTTTCTTTATCATATGGATTTTGTATCAGTTACTTCCTAGATGTATAAAAATAGGATAATTTACTATGCACAATGCAAATGAACAATAAGTTACTTCCCTGTATTAAAAGCATACCACATAACATGTTGTATTTCAAAGATATACCATTGTCCCCTTTCCTCTATATACATTATCTGCATGAAGAAAAAAGGCCACAAGTTATGAGAAAAAGCATCCAGTGATAAAAAAAGCAAAAAATACACCTCAAGAACTAACTGATTGAAGGAATAGTGTGCCTAATCCCAACAGTGAGCAGGCATTTTCAAAGTATTAGATGGCAAATTGTACAAACCCAAGCATTAGCAGGGAACAATCTTGCAATTTAATTTTCACTAGGCTTTGCTAGGTCCAAAACTCTACAACAAAAGTACAGAATAATCTTTATGTGGCCCAAGGTTTTTTCTCACCAAATGCCTAACCCTGATGATAAAGGAAAGAAACATGTAAAAGTGACTTGGTTCAGTGGTTACCGATCGATGGAAACTAAAACTACATGCTTGTGTAAACTCATATTTAGTTGCATACCCATTCTATGTCCAACTAATAGGCACAATAAAATGCTCCAACAAACATGACAAATCAAGATAGCAAGATGTAATCCTAGAGTCTGCCAGAAAGAACAACGAGGGGATGCCCCCAACTTATACAGATTTTGCTTATGTAGCAAGAGATAAAAAAAGATTAGAATGACAATAAGTGCAATAGAATATCTACGATTTACCATCGCTCATAAAAGAAATGCAACTAGAGGTAAGCATGAGAAGAGGACACCAAGGGTGAAAGGGAAAATGCCTCAATTATGAGTAAAGCAAGGTTATGGCACCATTTATGAATGTAAGATTGGTCATGGAGGGCATCACATGGTCATCAAGCAGAATCTAAATCTTGAAAGATATGCATACGCATGCCATGCAAGAAAAGTTATTACATAGGAGAAACATGCGTTGAATATGCTTGCAAAAATATAGTAGTTACTTCTTGTCTCATCTAAATAAACAACTAGTTACTTCTTATGTGACTAAAGATAGGGCAAGCTACTTCCCATATAATATAAATACAGAATTAGTAACTTTCTGAATGTTCCACATCAGGGGCAATTTACTTGCAGCGTACTTTAATTATTAGTTACTTCACAAACCACATACAAGCACCATTTGATTTTTATTGCCCCAATTAAAGACTTATGCAAGTCAACACCCACTAAAAAACACTAGAGCTACTGCTAGACTATCTATTTAAGTTTTGTAACTTTAAAGAATGCTAAATTAGAAACATCGAATAAAACTAAGCATGGTAAAACATCATGCACAACGATATGAGATTCATAGAATGGTAATATGTCTTTACAGCCGGTTTGAAGATGAGATATCCCTGCAGCACCCAAATCCTTTATTTTCCAGCAATTCTCTACTACCACGAAACAAAAAAGAAACCTCAAATTCTTTTTGAAAATAAAACATATGCACTGATCTGACTTAGCTACACATGAAAAAAAATGGCACAAAAAGAAAAATCAGCAAAAACTGACAAGCTACCAGGCCAATATGATTGCACCATCCAACTATCACAAAATAAATAACCACTGATGTTGCTAAAAAAGGCAAACCATGTTCATGCTAGGATCGTAAAAGCAATCATCAAGTGTTCCATAATCTAACTTTTTAGCCCAGTAGCAAAAATTTCACAATACCCATGCACATAAAACTGAGCGGTTAAGTTACTTACTATTAAGTAAAAAAAATGAAAAAGCTACTTAATATTGAACTGAGAAAGTTACTTACTAGTGAATAAAAATTATGAAAAGTTACTTCCAACCGCAGAAAATGATACCTAATTAACATTTCCATTGAAATGTGGTAGTTATTGTCATATAATGGTAGTAGGTTATTTCCTGTATGTGAAAATAATCACAAGTTACTCATACACGTTTCATGTAAAAGGCAAAAAAAAGTATCAATCTATAGGAGCTGATTGATAAAGATTACTTCCTATGAGTTTCCAAATACGATCAAATTACTTTATGTATCATATAATTCTACAATAGATTACTTCAAATTCAGTTTCAAATTATATATGTTCATGAAAGACATAAAGTTACTGGCTTAATCAAGCAGATCAACACCCAATAGAAAACTAAAACCACAAACTTAACTAAGCTCATGTTTATCTACATGTCCAATCTAAGTTCAGCTAGCAGCCACATGAAAAAACTCCAAGAACACCACAAAAATCTATATAGCAACAGGACAATTCAAGTAAAAAGGGCAATACACTAAGAATGATATAACCCTAAAGCCTACCTGAGAGAGCAATGGGATAATGCCCACAATTCATTCAGATATTGCTCATGTGGAAAAAGTACATGAAAAGATTAGTTGACAATAAGTGCAACACATATCTACCGTCTACAATACCTTAGAAGGAATACCAATTAGCGATAAATACCAGAGCAGGACTACAAATGATGAAAAGGGGGGAAATGCAACTCAAAAAGTAAGATTTGGTCATTAAGGGCATGACATGGTAAAATATAGAGGAAAATGCAGTCATCAGACTAGATATTCTTAAGATTAAGCTCTTACATTGATTTGTTAGTGACACGACTCGTACAAAACGCATCCTACTCAGATCCTGTGTAGGAGACAATAGACATGCCCATATAGAAAAAAAACCATGTGAACATACTCACCAAGCAAACTATTTTGGCCCAAAGCTGCCAAGCTGCTAACTAGTCATGAACATCAACACATGGAAAGGAATCATATCAACAATGAAACGATAAAAATGCATGAGAAAGTCAGAAAACTATAATAGTAGTCCATAGAATTACTTTGCATGTTCGGTAGTGCTGGTTGTTGCAGTGTTGCGGCTGCCGTAGCCAGCAGCAGCCGCTACAGCTTCTGCAGCCACCGGGGGCCTGTAGCCGAACGACGCGTTGTACTACAGCAACAGAAGTGGTTGCAAAAAAAAATAGAAGCGAACATGCTGACTATATCTCTATACTACCATATGGAAAGCATTGACACAGTAGAAGAAATCCATAACGGAAAGCAGAATAAAATTTTCCAATTGTCCTTTGGAAACTCATGGTGAGAATTCACAAATAGTTCACAGCAAAGAGAAAATTCAATAAACAACATGATTTATGCACCCAACACAAACTAAAGCACAACTCCACTCTAATTTGGATTCTGATCTAAGGAACATAACTAACATGACTAAATTTACTGAATATGTAATTGATCCGTAGTTAATCTGATCTGAGCTGGCGTTGGATGGTGGACGGACGGCGATGGGGAGGGCTCTCGTGATAAGCTTATACGGAGATTTAAAATCATAGTGCATAAAAGTTGTTATGAACTTGGATGCTAGGCAGGATCACACAAAAATACTCAGAAAAAAATGTAGATCAACACATCCATAACCAGCAAACCTAATGAAATCCAACATGTCTAGTTGTCTTAATGCACCAGCAACACCTGCCTCTGTAGTAATAGGCAAACCCTAGGCTAGTAGACAATCTATAAACATGATTCGTCAACCAGTAGAATCCTAATGAACATGATATACATCGAGAACAAAAACATCACATGATTTCGTTTTGAGTAATGAGATCTGGACCTACCTCGATTGGTGCTCGTAGCACCCCGTGTCTGAATCGCCAGTACCAAGGGCTGGAGACGAGATTGAGGCCGTGAGTAACAGATCTACGCGCGCCCACTGCTTCGCCATAGCACCGCGCATCGCCTCACACCGTTCGCTGTGCGTCGCCTTCTCTATGGAATCGAGCTGGTCGCGTCGTCTCCCTCCGTTCGCCGTGAGTGGTCTCCTCTTCGGGAGCCGGAACCGCCGCCTCCCCTTCGCTTGCCGCGCGTGGCCTCCCTCCGGTCACCGTGCGCCGCCTCCCGCTGGAGAGCCGCAGCGTGTGGCCTACTCCGGTCGCCGCCCGTCGCCTCGCCTTGCCTGACCTCCCTCTCGGATAAGGCGAGCGTGGTGATGGGGAAACGGGGGGATTATTCTTCCGCTGTCTCGTGGGCACGGAGGGGAGTTGAGTAGCTGCGAAGCGCATCGGGTCTGCTCGTTTGTGCCTCCGCCCCCGCGCGTTTGATCTTTAATGGACGGCGATATGTGGGGGTCTCGGGATAAGGCCAAACCGAGACCCCTCTCCCGTTAGATTTTGGGTAAAGATTAACTATATGCACAAACCCGGGAGATCGCGAAATAAATAATTGAAAAGGAAATTCGATAGCACTTCAATCGATGATTACACATAGCTCACAGCGCCAGCAAAGCACGCCGGCTGCGTCGCCTCTGTTCCACCTCCGCACCCAGGGCCCAAAGGCCAAAACAGCAAAACTGCAAGACCATCCAGGCTGCGTCGCCTCTGTTCCACATCCACCCCTCTTCTCCTGCTGCTCTCCACCTCCGCCGCCTCTTCCCCTCGGCAACTGCTCCACGCCCGGCTGGGTGGCCGCTCGCCGGCGGCCTAACCCTAGGCGATCGCGGAGAACCAACCACGCCCCAGTCGCGATCGGTCGCCGCCACCGCCGCCTCCGCCCGCCATGCAGGGCTTCCCCGGCGGCGCCCCCGATCCGCAGCAGCTCCAGGCCACCATGCTCGCCATCGAGCAGGCCTGCTCCCTCATCCAGGTCAAGTTCCGCAGCCCACACCTTCGTCGACGAGCTTAAAATTCCGCGTGTTCCGTGCTTTAGTGCTGTGCTCTTCGGTGCCGCGGTGTTAGATTCGGAGCGCGCGTGGACTTATGCTCGGTTTGAGTGTGCCCTTGCGCCATCGACGAGTTGCTTGGGTTATGTAGATTTTACTGCACTTTGTTATTTCAACCATCGATTGATTCGGGGAACTGATTGGTTGTGTGATTGGGTTATGTAGTGCTTATGTGCGCGTTTGATGATGGGATCCCATTTGGTGTGGGTCAGACGAGGTTTTGCGAATGATTGGTTTTCCTAGCCATTTGAAACCTTGATTCGCTTGCTTGATTCACGTTCTCTTGAGCAATAATTGGTTACTTCGGAGTGAGATGCTAGTACCAAAATGAGTTCCAATACATTTTATGCTAGTACCTCGATGAGTTGAAACATTTGAATTGCTTATGAATCCCAAATGAGAATGTTCATTAGTTGAAAAACTTGTCTGACTCTGACATTGTGTTTTCTCAAGCATCTGATCTCAATGCTAGGGAATACTGGTTCTATAGGGTGGCTTTAGTGATTTTTGTGACACTTGTGCATTGGTGGTCCTGAAGCTCTCCATTTTAGATTTGATGGTATCTGTATGTAACAATTGAGATAGCTGTTAGGAGCGTGTAGTAGGTCTTTGCTGTGTAGAGAAAGACACTGTCAGAATAGCATTCGCTGAACCACAATAATCTGATCCTTAGCCATTCTAAACTTTTGCTTCTTCTTGCGCGAATGTCTTCTTTTATTGTCTCTCTGGATGCTTAGTTTATTCCCTAACATTAACCAAGCTGTCTAAATTATATGAAATTTTGTTATAAGAGTGTCTTTCTGGTATCCGTGTTCAGCTTAGTACGGAACTGTCAAGATATTAATGAACTTGCCAGTTTTCTGGTAGAATGCCATCTAGTGCATTAATCACATCTACCAGCTATCCTTTTGACACCGGGTAATTTTGCAGCTGCACATGAATCCATCTGAAGCAGAAAAAGTGATAAGTTCACTGCATTCATCTCTGATGCCTTATCAAGCATGCAGATTCATTCTTGGTATGCTGTTTTATAGCTATGCGCCTAAGATGAACTGGCGATTATTTCTCAATAGAGCAGATATCCATTTTCTTTACTTCTGACTTTCTGAGTAAGGTAGCACTTACTAGCAGAAACAGATCCAAGAACTATTAATTATGTTCTTTCCATATAACTTTTGTACTCTACTGTACAGTTCATTAACTCTGATGATATATTTCTTCCCTTTTGAAGATGAATACATCTTTATTTGTTTGTTACTCTGTTTGCAGTGTTGTTCTGCAGATTGCAAGTAATAGTTATGTATGCCTTTTGTTACTTGTATTTTTGGGGGCTATTGTGCTAGTTTAAGCAAAATAACTTTTCTATCCATTTCTCATAAAAATTGCTAAGCCTTGCTCTTCCCTAATGCCAAGATACTTGATAAGAGCTAAAAACTTGTATTCTCCGGTTCTCCCAAAGACATCCCAAATGCCTAATGCAAGATTCCAAGCTGCGGGTGCAATTGGTGATGCTGCAGTAAGGGAGTGGGGAATCCTTACAGATGACAACAAAAGAAGCCTAATTCTGTGAGTTTGTCTTTTTGAGGGTGGAAGCTTTCAATTAATGTGAGAGCATTACATTTTTAGCACTTACTATATTTTTCCTATCATTGTAGATATTGCTTGAACTACGTTATGGAGCATGCAAGTTCCCCTGATGGCTATGTGCAATCGAAAGTTTCTGCCGTGGCAGCTAGATTACTGAAAAGAGGCTGGTTAGTTTCTATGTTTCTACCCACTTTAGCAGTGTAATATCAAATGGATCCTTTGTGTCTGGCACGTTTCTCGTCATGACATGTTTGTTAGCCTTTTACTTTCTCAGATTTTTTTATTTTCTTTTTGTTTCCTGTTAATTTTTGTCAAATCAAATGTGTATAAGATTGATCGACGTGCTTCATTCATATTCATATTTGCATAATTTTTTATTGATTGGGTTGCTGAGTTGGACGTGATTTCATTCAAGGGGTGGTTTGCAATTCATGAATACAATCCTTCCTTAAGATGACTTCACACAGTAACAGGCTGGTTTGTTATGTTAGCTTATCCCTGCTCACCTCAGCCTGGACAAAGGCACATGATCGGCCAAGATGATTATATGCAATAGGAAACATCTTCTTCCAAACCCAGACGCACGTAGTCTTCGAAATGAACTATCTGTGTTTCAGTCAGTGCACTGGAAAGCGATTGATTAGTCTAGTACTTTGGCAGTAAAAGATTTTTCATATTCAAATATATATTTTTTGACACGGAATATGTCTGCAGGGTTGAGTTTTCGAACCAAGAGAAAGCAGCTATCTTCTTTGAGGTACCTACTTCTCTGGAAGTTGACAGCTACAACCATGCAAATCAGGATTAGCCTAAGATTTTTGTGGTTGTTGATCTTTATGCAACAGTGCTGTACTTCATATTTCCTTTTCTAATTGGCAACACTGAACCAAAAGAAGTATATTTTGCATGGAGAAACCCAAGCTGCAGTAACTTGAAATGGATCAACTAGATGGATAAGATGTTTTTTTTCCTTTTTTGTAAATTTTTGGGACCATAAACCCTTTGAGCAAACATAGAACCTCCAGCCTCATTGCTGCTTTTTTTAATCGAGTCCTTCATATCTGAATTTTAATCAATCAAGTTTGCACACAAAATTCTTGTGAAGCACTTCTGTATGTATTTTTTATATGCTTTTCAGGTCGAACAATCCATACGGGGTATCCATGGGCCTAATCGACAGTTTGCTGCAATCAATTTCTTGGAAACCTTGGTACTCAAATTTTCTTGAGGTCAATGCGATTGTTTCTTCTATTTTTCTGTCCTTTTACTACTGAACTTGATTACATTTCATATCTGACCTAGGTTTCAGAATTTTCCCCTTCAACTGCTTCTGCTATGGGCCTGCCTAAGGAATTCCATGAGCAATGCGAACATTCACTTGAACTGCACTTTTTGAAGGTGGTTGACTTCCTTCCCAAATATATAGAAATTTTGGCAGGCATCCATGCATGAAAATACCAGAGCTATGAAATCACTTGAACCTTGTATTTTCTTGTCATTTTGACATGCTACTATTGCCTTTTGCAAGGATTTCTATTGCTGGGCACAATCTGCTGTATTCAATACCGCAGACAAAATCTTGAATTCAAATGTAACAGTACCTGAGGAGAGAGCATGTTCAGCAGCGTTGCGCCTGATGTTTCAGATATTAAGCTGGAATTTCAAGCATACTGTTGAGCATGAGAGTTCAGATGTGAAGGCAAGTTCTGGCTTGAGGATTGATACCATAAATCTGAAGAAGTTTGAACGTTCATTGGTGAAGGTATACTCTAAGAACTACTTTCATGTTCGCTCTTTTTCAGGCTTTCAGCTTATAAATGGTTGCATTTTCTATTGTAGCCAGGGTCTATGTGGAGAGATATTCTAATATCAAGTGGACACGCTAACTGGGTTTTGAACTTTTATTCCACCTTGCGCCAAAAGTACTCATATGATACACTGTGGGGTGATTCTCCCATTGCTGTCTCTTGCAGACAGCTTATAGTGCAGTTATGCTCCTTGGCAGGCTCTGTGTTTCCTAATGGTATGCTTATTTCAAACAGTCATTGTGTGTTTAATATTTGGAAAAGGTCCCCTTTTCAACCTTGAACTCTAGCATTAGTTTCATTTCTGACCTGATACTACGAAACAGTCGATTACAACCTCAGACTACTATGAAATGCAATCATAATTCTAAATCTTGGTGATGTTTGATGACAGATGGCATCCGAGTTAGACCACTGTTATGAGTAGCTCCTGTATACATGGAAGTTCTTGGGGAGTACATACAGGAATCTGCAAGTGTGGTTCCTTATACAATGGGGAAATACAACAAAAAGCATACCAAATATGCTAGATTTTAAGCCCACATCCCCCATTTTGGTTGTGTCAGACAAAAACACCTTGGGAGGGAGTGCAGGATTCTTATAGTTTTGCAAACTCAATGGTTTTTTAGTTCAGGTTGGAAGAACTGAGGCTAGTGTTCAAGGCTGAAAGCTGAATATTTTCATTCAGAATTTACAAATTCGATGGATACCTGGAAAACATACTAATAATTCATATGCGGTCTCTTCTATCTAACCCTTTCGCTTTTCCTTCTGTTGTCAGATAATGGAGATGCACAGATTAAACACCTTATGATGATATTATCTGCTGTCGTTCTATGGATTGAACCTCCTGATGTAATTGCAGCATCAATCCGTAATGGAGGAAGTGAAAGGTTCTCTCAGGGTCCATGTTTGCAATCTCTATTTAATATGAGGAAAAGGTTTATAAATGTTGATGAGCTAGATTCACCTGTTTTGTAGTGAGTTTATAGATGGTTGCCATGCTCTGCTTTCAATGGCGTCTTTAACTACTGGCTCACTTTTTGACAACCTCCTGAAGTCAATAAGGTCAGTTTTGTAGTATAGTGTCAGTTTCGCATTGCAGCTTAGGTAACTTTTTGGTAACTTAAGTGATTCATTGTACTCCTACATATTGGTCAATTGAGCCTTGGCACAACACTAGTATCTAATTTGTAAAACCAGACCCATTATCTACTCGTTCTCCTTGATGTATCTGGTCCTTTTGTAATAGAGAAAATGTATAATGATAAATTGGAAAAAATTCACTGTTGTGAGTATATTTAGAATATGTTGTACACTTTACACCATTTATTCTTGCAGAATTTGCTCTTTTGTTTAACACACATGCTTGCAGGCACTATGGCACAATTAATCTGCTTTCTGCTTTGACGTCAGAAGCTGTCAAGTCTGTTTTGGATAACCAGAGTGAAGAGGAAACCTGGGGCGTAGATTCTCTTGATATTTTGTTAGAGACATGGAATGTTATTCTGGGGGTACTACACTTGACCTGTGCACCAAATTTAATATATGTTTATGTGCTTCCCCTTTTATGTAATTTATTGAAATGCTTATTTTATGATAGCTAGTTCAAAATTCAAGTGTGGTATGGTTGTTACCTTTACTTGAGTAGTAATTAACACGTAATAACTGTAGGCCAGATTTTTGTGCTCTTTTTCTTGGATTGCACCAGGTATTTTGACTGTTCTAACCCTATTTTTCCCTTAGTCTCCTTGAGTTGAAAGTTTTTCCCTCAAGGAAAGTCAAAAGAAAATTATATATGCTAAAATTTTAATGTACCTTGCTCAACTAGCATTTAAGGATGCATATGACAAAGAGAAATTCACCCATATAGGCTCAATATTGTAACCATGGTTTTACATTAAAAATTTAACCATCGAGGTAAATCCTTCTTAAATGCTTTTTATTACACCTCCCTACTGGGTACAGCTGTAGTATCAAGTGTGCACTCACACCTCACACACGCGCACACACCCACTCACACCCCCTACACTCACATCCAGCCTACAACTACACACAAAGACCGCGTCCCTGATGAGATGAATTCTTATATGGGTGAATTTCTCTGTCACATGCTAACTGCATCATTTACGTAGGTATGGGTGCATCTGCATCCTTTATTCCTTTACAACTATGGCATCAATACCTTTCAAAATGTTCCAGTAACTATTGCTAGGATTATGGAGTCCTTAGCTCCCATGGGGTGTTATTCAATACAAGGGAAATTCATAGCATCTATATGCTTGAACATTTGCTTCACTTGGTAAGAAATGTGTCTGAATACATGCAAGATAAAACAAATCAATTTCATACATGCTGCACAAAAAAATTGAAAGACTTTTCAAGTATCGACTTCCTGACCAGTACGTGTCTGGAAATGTTTTATTTAGTTTTAATTGTGGGTAAAGTAAATGTTTTATTTATACATGGAAAAGCCTAGTTCACTGTCAAGTAGTTTATATTGCACTTTGTCCATGGGGAAAGCCATCTTAGGCTACTTAAGTTGGTTTGTAAAGCTCATTCAGCCTTTTTGTCTATTACATAGCCATTACCTAGAGCTTAAAGTTTTGTTTTATTTCCTGTGTTTTTGCAGGATGTCGATGCCGATAAAAGTCCTATATCAGCTGATGGAGCACATGCAGCTTCAAGTTTGTTTAAGATCATTGTTGAGTCACATTTGAAGGGTACAAATCTCTTATGTTCACATTTAAATGTGTCCTCAGAATTAAAGGAATGTTGTGCTTGATGGCATTCATGTGTAAAAGATTTTCTATTCTGTTTTCGAGCGGCATACTGATCACCCTTATTTTCTTTGACATAGCTGCTGCTGATTCTGCATTCGAGGATACTGATGATACTGAATACTTTCATGTTTCTGTTTCAAGTACGCTCAAATTCCATAGAGTTCTTCTGTTCTAGTATCCTCACCTCTCTTGGATACAGTATACTAATGAGTTACTGCTTGTTCCAGAGCGTGATGAGCAGTTGGCCTTGTATGCTCTGATTGCACGTGCTGCTCCAGACACTACTATTCCATTTCTTGCACAATTATTTTCAGAATGATTCGCGCGGCTAAATCAGGTCTTCTTATAGCTTCATCTTGTAATTTACCTTAGCTATTACACTTCCCTGCTACCATATCTTCATCTACTGTTGTAAAGTTGTGATATTCTTGTACTCCCTCCGGTTTGGTAAAGGAAGTCGTTTAGGACAGCAACACGGTCACCAAAGCACAACTTTGACTTCTCTTTTCTTTTCTATAAAAATATTTCTTGAAAAATTATATATGTATATTTTTATGAAAGTAATTTTCAAGACCAATCTATTTATATAATTTTCACATTTCCAAACTCAATGTCTTAAATGTTATTCATGATTTATATTCCCAATGTTTTTTTTCTCGAACGACGCAGGAGAACTGCGTGTCATTTCATCAAGGTAGGAGAAAAACAAAACAAGGGGTTTAGCCACAGCCAGCCCCGAGGAACAAAACTCACACCACACCCGAAACACCACTCAAAATATTCCCAATGTTTGACTCAAAATTTGTCCTAAACGACCTCCTTTACCAAACCGGAGGGAGTAACTAATATTTTATGGATTTTTCTTTGCAGAGAAATGGTGAAAGTGATCCTACTCAAACACTGGAAGAGCTTTATTGGCTGTTGTTGGTTACCAGTCATGTCCTAACTGATTCAGGCGAAGGAGAAACACTGCTTGTAAGTACTCTAAATCTTCTCTTTCTATACTAGTGTTTAAAAACTGATGAAGCCTTTACCATGTTATTGTCACGTGTCTCTTTCTTGCTAGCATATCTTGAATGTCCTCATCATGCTTCATATCATCTCTTCATATTTCTGCAGCTCAGTTTGAATTATTTCACATGGTTAGGTGTAACGTTGTGTAATTTTCCAGAGAATATAGACACTGCATTCTTGTGTGCTTTGAGACATATTTATTACTTCTATAAGCTAAGATACATGTCTTTATGCTTCGGTTGCTGCTTGTTGATTATTTTTGAACAGATTCCTGAAGCGTTACAGGCTGGATTCTCCAATGTGATGGAAGCAGCACAGCATCCTGTTGTTACACTCTCCTGGTGAGAAATCTTACCTAACCCCCCACCCCCCAAAAAGGGACCGGTTGACCTGCAGCTTTGGGGCCAGTTCCAGCTGTGAAGACCCATTTGACTGATGGACAGTGTTAATACTGTTGTGGCAATACAACTATATTTATCTCTTTGTTTTGCAGGTCTATAATAAATTTTTCCAGGCAGTGTCTAGATCCTGGAATTAGGGCAAAATACTTCAGTCCACGACTAATGGAGGTACTTCTCTGTACTGTTACCTGTCTTCTTTATTTTGTTTATGTAAAAGAACCCTTTTTTCTTCTGGACTCAAGCTTACCAATATTCTTTTCCTTGTGCACGGTTCTCTGTTTTATACTTCATACATTCATATATTTTCCTAAATTCTTTATTGATGTTGACAGGCTGTGATTTGGTTCTTGGCCAGATGGGTTGCAACCTATTTAGTACCACTTGATGTGATTAGAGGGCAAGTAAGCAGAGGAGAAATTGATAGTATTGGTGCAAATGGATCCCAGCATTCTAGAAAGCTGCTAAACAGTTTTGCTTGGGAGAATAACCAAGGAGAGCTCGTTCTTGATTTTGTTGTTCTCATTTCAATGTTAGCACTTACTACATATCAGGGAGAAAATGAGTTGCAGGTAAGCTTCCTTTTACTTTTTAATTGTGAATTGAGCAGAGGATGCACCCAGACATGCTTGCTTATGTTTGCACTGCCCAATGTGCAAAAACTGCTAGTCCAACATTTGGATCTTTTGACTTCATGATCTCTGGGATTTAACTTTAGCCTTATCATTCTATCACACTATGTGGTTGATACAAAAATACCAAATATTGTATAATTTGACCTAATATCAAAAGTGTGCATGCACATTCCTGATCCCCCACAGTTTCAACAGTATTTTCATTGGCATTCAACAAGATAAAAGTTTCATTCTGTTTCTGGTTTGTTGGTTATCCCTTATCTGTTTCTTTGATTCCTCTTGTCAGACACTGACATGCCAGAAGCTACTTGCTACGGTGGTTCGCCGGAAACACACATGCACTTATCTTGTTCAATTGGTGAGCCCAAATCTACTGCTACAACCAATGGCATCTTATTGATATTTGCATTCATGTATATTAACATGCGCATTAGTTTGTGCACGCAAAAAAGTTTTCTACCGTTTATATCATCTGATGTTTACTCTGGTTCATATTATTGATTTTTATCCTAATTGCTAAAAGAAAGATTGAAACATTAATTACCAAGAAGATATTAATTATAAAAAAGTTATGCTAGTTTCATGAAGCTTGGATTTCAATTTTCACATGCTCTGCACTAAATGTGCTATCTAGAAAATCTTGGTGCCTACTTTTCTCTTGACCAATAATTTGTATCCAATGAAATGTACTATGCTGCTTTAACAACTTTGTGTTTTCCTAATCTTTGTGGCACTCTACCCTTTTAGGATTCATGGCGTGATCTTACAAGAGCTTTTGCAAGTGGACGCTCTTTGCTTTCATTGAGTGGACGCTTACAAGTAAGTGATGTACACATCATGCTGTTCTAGCCTATGACATCATATTTGTGAAAATCTTATCCTTTTATTGCCATTTTTCTCAGAGATCTCCTGCATCAAAGATCCTGAAGCATCTGCACAGTAAGATTATTGTTTACTTTTCGCTATATTCTAAGAAGGAAATATGAGAGGTTTAACAGTGCCTGTATTTATTCCTTTAAAGGTACCTGAGGGATCTCATGGGACCAGTTGCAGGGTGCCTAGTAGAAAATGCTAGTAGGAGTGATCTCAAATCTGTGGCACAGCAAGCAGATGTTGTCTACATGGTAAGTCTGCACGATCTTTGCTTTGTGCTCTTTTAGACAAGAATAAAGGAAATAAGTCAATGACTGTAGGTATGTTGTCTATTGGAGCGATTAAGAGGAGCTGCTAGAGCTGCTCAACCTCGCACTCAAAAAGTTCTATTTGAGATGGGTCGTACGGTGATGAACCCACTCTTGACTCTTCTGGAGGTCTATAAAAATCAGGTATGGTTATTTTTCAAGCATCCTACTATCACTATACAAATGAACCTTGAAGATCATGTGACTAATCATGTTTCCTGACCTTTAGTCTACAGTCGTATACGTGATACTCAAGTTTGTGGTTGACTTTGTTGATGGCCAAGCTGTATTCCTGGACGCTAAAGAAACATCAGCTTTGGTGAGCTTTTGCCTGCGACTGCTCCAGATATACTCTTCTCATAACATTGGGAAGGTAAGAGTATGAATTCTTACTATATTTTATTTCGTGTCATAATAATTTTAGCTACTATCAGTTGATGGTGTAATGGACCTTTCCTTAAGAAAGGCAGTTCCAGAGCCCCATTATTAAATGGTATCATGTATTGCTGCAAGCTTTAGTCTCTAATTGCAGATAAATTATACTGAATTTGATCACCAGTAAGTGTTAGGTATCTTATGATTTTGAAGGAACTGGGAACTAGGATGATTCTCAAAGAAATTGTCGACCATTCTACTAAAACCAATAGTATTAACTTCACGATGGTTATTATATTTTCCTTAACTTTTCTGGTGTTAAATCTACCTCACTATTGACAGCTTCTCTATGCCAAAAACATTTTAAGCCTATGTTATATATATATATATATATTTTGCCTTGGTGTGCTTTTCGTGTTAATTTCTACAAAAATGGTAACCACCTTGAAGGGCTCTGTTCATAGAAAAGATCTAATTGGAAATGTCCAAGTGACACTAGTGCAGGTTTAGATAGTCATCAAATATTGATAACTTAAATAGTCAGTTAAAGAAATTAACATGGGTGATGCAATATTGTAAAAAAGGTTAAATGTTACTTGCAGTTTGAAGGAGTAATCTCCCAACAGTTAAGTTACCAGTTTTGTGGAGTTTGCAGGTAATTTTCTTGGGGGCCTGATCCTATGGTATATCTATTTTGTAGGTAATGCTCTCACTTTCTTCAAGTCTGCGTAGTGAGTCACAAGCAGAAAAATATAAGGATCTGCGTGCTTTGCTACGTCTTCTTACAAATATATGCTCAAAGGATCTGGTAACTTTTGCTCTCTTACACCCTGTTGTGTGTTGTCTGATCAAAAGTTCCCACATAACTAATAGACACTGTCGACAAGTGCAGGTTGGCTTTCTGTCTGATTGCGATGGTGAAGGTTCTCCAGATATTGCAGAGGTACACAGCTGACGTTTCTGCAATATTGTTTCTTGAAGAAAAAACTGTTTATGGTAGCTGGACCTTTATCTTTCCTGTTGAGTGTCAGAACTTAAAACTTTGATTGTTCATGCCATCTTTATCCAACTGTTCTATACTTTTTTTTAATCACAAAACCATGAGGATATTGATCAATCAATACAGGGGTCAAACTCTTATATTACCATTTATGTCAACACACAATTTGTTCAGTTTGTATATATATATGCATATTTGCCTTGGGTTTGGACTTTGGAGCTTCTCCTTGTTTTAAAATCATAAGGTGCTGCAATCTGGTAACCAGTTGTATTTTGCAGCCAGGGAAGAAAACCTAACTAGGCCAATTTATTTATTTATTTATTTTATTTAACCAGTAGTACATTGCTATTCTTCTGATGAAGAGTTTTAACTGTAATTAGTTTGAAGCTCAATAACTGAGATGTTACTTTCACAGGTTATCTATGTTGGTCTTGATATTGTGACTCCCTTGATATCTGTGGACCTTCTGAAATACCCTAAACTCAGTCGTGATGTAAGTCCTTTTGAGTTTTCTCCTTTAGTTTTGTAATAGAGGACAATGCCAACTAAATGCTAATAGTAAGTCTGGTTTCTTTTGCAGTATTTTGTGCTTATGTCACACTTGTTGGAAGTGTACCCAGAAAAGGTTGCTCACTTAAATAGGGATGCTTTTGCAAGGATTGTTGGAAGTCTTGACTTTGGCCTCCGTAATCAGGCATGTACTCTCTAGAGTTGCATTTACTGTGTTCTGCAAGTTGATTTTGGGTTAGCATCTTGGGATTTGCTGAATGACAAAAATTCGGTCCTATGCTAAAAAGATTTGAATTGAAGCAGCATAGTTTGCAGTAATAATGTAAGTTTCTGCAAATTGATTGCAGGGCTACTGAAGAGTCAGTAGATCTTGATCCTTTATTTAACTTGAAAACTAAACTGTTGTGCATAGGGAAGGCCAGACAGTTAATTTGTGGGCCATTTGAGACAAAGTGTATCTGAAAGCTTTAGATCTGAAAGCATAGGATATCTTTGGTTATTATTTATAGGGATCTGTGCAGAACAGATGTTTGATGATGCCCTTGTTGATACAGTATGTGACAGCCTATCAAGGATGTAGGATAGAATAACTCTCTGTATTCCTCAAAACCCTAGAAGGGTGGGTAACATAGTAGCTATACATGGGCCTTTAGATGGGCCTAACACATGGGCCAACATATCTACACACCAACACCCCCCTGCAGTCTGAACTACCAGCGCACGTAGCCACAACTAGCCACCTGCTACGTCGAGGTTGGAGCGAAACTCAAGAGAAAGTCGAGGAGGGGAGGCCCTTGGTGAATATGTCGGCAAACTGGGAGGCGGTCGGGACATGGAGAACCCGAACATCGCCGATGGCAACCCGGTCGCGAACGAAGTGCAAGTCGAGGGTTGGTGGACAACACTGACGTTGTCGTAGTAGACGAGAGTGCTCTTGCGAGCGGGCTATGAAGCTCAGCCAAGAGCTGTCGTAGCCAGGACGCCTCCGCCACGCCGTTAGCGACAGCCCGGTACTCCACCTCAGCACTAGAACGGTTTACAACCGGCTGCCGCTTGGACGACGAGGAGACCAGGTTGCCGCCTAGGAAGACGACATAGCCAAAAGTGGATCGACGAGTGTCCCCAATCAGTGTCGGTGTAGACAAGCTTAGCAGAGGGAGACCGGTGAAGAACCAAGCCGTAGTCAACAGTCCCACGGACGTAGCGAAGGAGACGCTTCAGTGCAACAAGATGTGACGCCCGGGGGTCATGCATATGAAGGCAGGCCTGCTGAACGGCATATGTGAGATCCGGTCTGGTGAAGGTGAGGTACTGCAAGGCACCAGCAAGACTCCGGTAGGCAGTAGGATCAGCCACGGGATCACCCATATCCGGAGACAGATTCGCCTGAGTGTCAACGGGAGTGGAACAGGGCTTGCAATCAGTCATCCCTGCTCGCTCCAGGATATCAAGTGCATACTGCCGCTGGTGGAGGAAGAGACCAGACTAACGAGGCTCAACAGTAACACCCAGGAAGTGGTGAAGCACAGCCAGATCCTTAATCGCAAACTTTTGCTGCAGGGAGGAGATGATGCGTTGAAACAAGGACTAACTGGAGGCGGTGAGAACAATATCATCAACATAGAGCAGCAAGAATGCAGTCTCATCCCCATGGCGATAGATGAACATAGAAGTGCCGGACTTGGCCTCTGCGAACCCCAATGTCAGCAAGAACATGGCGAACCGAGAGTACCAAGCCCGAGGAGCCTGCTTCAACCCATAGAGAGATTTGTTGAGCCGACAGACCAGCTCCGGACGTCCGGGATCCACAAAATTCGCTGGCTGGCTGCAGTAGACTGTCTCAGACAAAGTGCCATGGAGAAATGCATTCTTCACATCTAGCTGGTGCACAGGCCAGGAGCGAGAGAGCGCGAGCGAGAGGACCGTGCGCACTGTAGCAGGCTTCACCACTGGACTGAAAGTCTCATCATAGTCCACACCAGGCTGCTGGGTGAAACCCCGAAGAACCCAACGAGCCTTGTAGCGATCCAATGTACCATCAGCTCGAAGCTTTGATACCATGTAGGATAGAATAACTCAGTGTATTCCTCAAAACCCTAGAAGGGTGGGTAATATAGTAACTATACATGGGCCATACGGGCCAACATATCTACACACCAACAAAGGAGAACATAGAAATCTGACAGAAAGGTCACTGTCATTAATAATGTCACACCCAGGTCATTTGTGGACCTGGTTGTGTAAACATGCTCTGGTTTGCACAAGCTAAAATTATCCTGGTTAGTGATTCAATTGATTCTTGATGAGAACCATGTTCCATAGACAGCTACGTAGTATAGCATAATGTTCACAGGTAGGTCAAAGTCCACCTTCAGGAAACTCATGCAATTAGTAAATTATGATTCTGCGCATTGCACAATAGCTGTTATCAGTCAAATGCAACTCATCCATTCACTTCCGGTGTCCTTTACAAATTGAATTCTCTGTTGTATGTGAGTTATTTGCAGCTTTACACTGAAGTGCAAATTTATATTCTTGAAGGTGGGCCGTGTTTCTTTACTACCAGAATTTTTTTTTCAAATGGAATCTTGCATGCACGAAGTATTAAATGAAGTCTATTTGCAAAACCTTTTTAGGGATGAGTGTAACTTTACGCGACGAATCTAACGAGCCTAATTAGTCAATAAATTTCCAACAGTAATGCCACAGTAACCATCCTCTAATCGTACTGTCAGAGGCCTCGTTAGATTTGTCTCGTGAATTAACCCGAGGTTGTGAAGTTAGTTTTGTAAACTAACTTTATTTAATATCCTTAATTATTGGTCAAACGGGGTGGAAATTTTTTCCACCCCAAAAGAAACACGGCCGTGATATAGCTCAGACTTTCTTTTTTGTCTGTTGCAGGATAGCGATGTTGTTGAGAGGTGCCTGGCAGCAGTAAATGCTCTTGCTTCATACCATTTCAAAGAAAGATTGGGAGGTAGAGGAGGACTAAATTCACAGCTTATGGAATCTGAAGGATCAAATGGCAAAGTGCAGGAAAGCATATCAAGTCACTTCTTGAGGCTTCTCCTGCAAATACTTATTTTTGAAGATTTCAGGTGAGCACTGCATTATCAATAATTTGATTTTGAGTAGCTTCAGAATCTTAAGCAAGGCAAACTTTATTTGGCATAATTTGTCAATCTTTTCTTTAGCAGCTCCAGTTCTATGTAAAGTATACTTCTAAGCCCTCATGCTACTGTTGCAGATTGGAATTAGCAGGTCATGCTGCGGATGCTTTGCTTCCTTTATTGTTCTGTGAACAGGAGCTATATCAGGTCTGTCTCTCGTCCATGGAGATGAAAATGTATCCTATCATGGAGTTCCTTTCGAAATTTTACTATGTAGTATATCTTAGAGATAAAATACCTTTCAAGGATAAATCGATAAGATATGAACCAAATACTGAATGCAGAACAATCTCATACCTTTTGTTTTTTTTAAAGTAGAGGAATAGAGGTCAAATCATGCACAGAACTGGTACCAATTTTGCTGTTTTGCTACATATTTTAAACTTTGCTTCTGTCTGCAGAGACTGGTCCACGAGTTGCTCGAGAAACAGCAAAATCTGACCGTGTAATCAAGGTTGGCAACTGCATTCCATAACCTGACAAGCTCAAACAACCTCTCAAGCTCGCTTGACCGGCCGAACAGGCAGAGATTCAGGAAAAACCTCCTTAGCTTCCTGGTGGACGTCTCTAGTTTCATGCAGATCAAGTAGATGGTATGATGGCATGGACCTAGGGATGGTTGTTCCGTTAGTCAGGTAAACCCGGAGAAGGTCTTGCACCATTGTGGCAAGGGGGTGCACATGGGCGCTGCCTGGCGGTCGAGTGATAAGCGAAGACGCTGCCATGCGACCAATCTTTGTCCAGTAGTAGATCTTGAAGGGGTAGTGTCACCAGAAAGGATAGGGAGATGTGCTAGTCTTAGGGTGGGCATTCATTCATAACTGGTTTGCTGGAAAAGATAGAGACGTCCCAAGGCATGTGGTCGTCATGTAAATCGTTTTGCTAGACGTGCCTACGAAGAGACGGTGGGAATTTTGATGCGGCAACTATATTTGCTCGACCCGGCAATTTCCCCAGTCAGGAGAGGATAGAATTGGTTTTAGCTGGTAAGCTAGTTGCCAACGACATGGTCAAGGTCAATCGATGTAAATTGTGCCTGTAATACTGCTTGACTTGAGCATGCCTTAGTTTGCAGAAGGCCAGAGCGCTGCAACCGGATGTGTTTATGAACTCTTTCTCGTGAGCCTAGGAATCTTAGGATCCCCAAAGGAGATCTTTGCCTGGACACTGGTTCCAGATTTCCAGCCAAGTGATGAACAGTATGGATGCTAGAGGCCTTCAATCTTCCGTACTAAATTTGGACTACATGATGATGACACTGGCTGCAGATCCAGTCATGCCAAAACTGGTGGCCCTGCGCGGCAATTTGTCCCCGTGTGTAAGTGAGAATCTCTAGGCCTCAGCAGCACTCCAGTCCACCGCTCCCCCATTGGACAGCTTGTGCCGTGCGTCGGTGCCTGCGTGCCCAAGCTGTAGCCAGATCTCGGATCGAACATTCCGTGTGCCAATCTCTTCCTCTGAACCGACCCGACACTGCTTTTAATTCGATTGGTTGGCTGCCCATTCGCGTGCCCCTCCGGAAAGTCCGTTTCTGCAGAATTCTTTGCAAATTTCCTGGACCTTGGTAAAGAATTATTCGCGTGCCCCTCTGGAAATGGCAAAACAAATCTGCTTTGATACAGAATTGAGAAAAAGAGTACAAATCACTATATAATAACAAACAAAAAATGCCGGAGGCTCACGTGACAAAGCACCTCCGCGGCACGGTTCGACGCACCGGCAAACAGTAGCGCGCCCCTATTCTAATGGCTCCCGACAGAGATCCCCGTCTGCATCCCCAACCGACGCCGCTAAACCTGATGCGAATAATCTAGGATTTGTTCCGCTCCTTTCCTTCCTGCCCTCGCGCACGCCACGGTCGCGACTCGCCAGCACGCGCTAGTATTGCATTGCATTGCAGCGGCATCCCGCCGTGCATCGTAATCCCGGCTCGCCAGCCCTAATTTAATTTAACCAGCAGTAGGTAAGAATCTGCTAGGCTCAGTAATTATTAACAATCCCCTCCGCACCACCGCGTCGTCATCACACAACTCATCATCAATCCCTGCGAGCTTTTAAACTCACCGGAGCCCAGCAGGCGTTTTTTTTACCCAGCAGGCCAAACAACACCACACCTCTCTTTGCGCGTTCGCTCGCTTTACCCCGCAAGTCGAGGCCTTCCGCTACCTCGGCTCCCCTGAGTGACCGGCTGCCGCCCCGCCCCGCCCCGCCCTACGACCGGAGGCGACCGCGCCCCGCGGCGGCACTGCGACCCGCGCCACGGATCTGCGGCGTGCGACGGTGCGTTGCTCCCTCCCTACCTCCCTCCTCCTCTCGTCCCGCAGGCCGCAATGCGGCCTCGGCGGCGGCGGCGGCGGGCGCCCCTGCTCGATCTGTTGCCGCCGCGCTCTCGAACCTGTTCGACCCGCGGGTAGAGCAACCAGGGCGCCGGTGGACGGGCGTTGCGCGCGCGCCCCCCGCGATTTGAGCCCGGTGTCTCGCGGCGGATGTCTATCCCGTGTCGCGGCTCGCGGATTGCTTCGGTTCGGTTTTGGGATTAGGCCGCCCGTCTGGGTGGTTGGTTTGCGAGTTCTAATTTGCTTGTGCCCTCTCGCCGGACGCACTTGGCTCCATCCCGCGTCGCACTGCCGCACTCTGCCGCAGTGGTGCCCGTCGCTGTCGCGCAATTTGAACCGCGTCAAATTCAAAGCTTTTCTTTATTCTGCGCGTGCGTTTGGCCGCCTAATCCGAAATTGTTCCGAATCTTATTTTTGTTTCTTGCGTCTGTGCTAGGGCGCCTACTCCAATTTCGTTAGCCTCCGTGCCAATGAACCGAATTCCGGGGTCGTCTCGTTGAACGGGAGGCCCCCCCAGATCGGAATCCGCGAGTAAAATAGCCCGGAAAATGGTGCTTTATTTAAAGTGGGTGCGGTCTTTCCTCTTTGTGATCTGTCCCCCACTTCATTTCACTGCTGCTGCTGTTTCTTTTTTCACCTTTGGGCACTGAAGGTTGGCTTACTTACACGGGAATTCCCCGTTCAATTGCATCTTGTACGAGTCTTGGAGCGTTTGGTGGGAGCATTTAATTCCTCCCGAAGATTTCCGAAACTTTCAGTTCTCCAGGCTGTGTGATTTTGGTTGGGCTTCTTCAATTGTTTTCTTTTTATGATAGCCTCCTGCTTTGTGATAACTTCAGATTGTGTTGTGTCTAAGGACTGATGTTTGTCTTTTCAGATACGTGTGACTGAGAGGGCAGGAATTTTGTAGGTCCTTTATGAATCCTGAGGGCTCTGCTTGCTAGAGCGAGTATAAGGCAAGTTGGGATCTGAGATGAGGGGGAGAAATGATGCGGGGCAGAGCAAGAGGCCTGTTGTGCTCTGCTGCGTGATGATTGTGTGCCTATGCCTTCTCTTCCTGTATTTCTCGGGCTCCAACGGTCAGGCCGGGAGCACTGCCTTTGAGTATGGGACCAAATTCTCACGGACACTTGGATGGGGCAGTGATGATGGGGAGGATGGCTCTGAAGAGTCCATTTTTGGGACAGGGGATGCAGATGATGTTAAGCCTAAGAGCTTCCCTGTAAGTTTCTAACGAGTGATCGGTCCTTTTCTTTTGTGGATTATCTGTTCATGATTTTAATTTTTGTTTTCTTGGGTGCTAAGGTGTGTGATGACCGGCACTCTGAGCTGATCCCCTGCCTGGATAGGAACTTGATATATCAAATGAGGCTAAAGCTGGATTTAAACCTGATGGAGCACTATGAGAGGCATTGCCCTCCTCCTGAAAGGCGCTTTAATTGCTTGATTCCTCCACCACATGGCTATAAGGTCACTACTGATCTAACTCTTCTCTCAACATTTTTGCTTATTCCAGTTTGATCATGCCTGAGGTAGTGAGATATAGCTTACTTGACGTGAGTTCATGGACTGTACATTTTAAGTTTTCAACCAGTCCTTTTAATGTGACTGCAGCAACTGCGTTTTGTATATAGAATAATACTTAGATGATTTGGTTGCAGGAAAATGTTAGATGTTTTTCCCTGTGCTTTTCATGTTTCTGCTTTTTTTTTTCTTGTTAATAACATTTGCACTGACCTTTTCGATCTATACTTCTCTAGAAAAGTTATGTTTGATTGGATCCTTCCTGAGCTGTATCAGACTGACAATTTGTTTCTCAGGTTCCTATAAAATGGCCAAAAAGTCGTGATGTAGTGTGGAAAGCAAATATTCCACACACTCGCCTTGCAAAGGAAAAGTCAGACCAGAACTGGATGGTTGAAGCAGGTGAAAAGATCAAGTTTCCAGGCGGAGGAACCCATTTTCATCATGGAGCGGACAAATACATATCAAATATTGCAAATGTAAGTCTTTTCTCTTGATTCCTCTGTAATCGGGAACTAAAAATATATGCATTTTAAGCATTGTGTATTGTAAACTTTATTATCTGATCCATCTCTATTTGACAGATGCTAAATTTCAAAGACAACAATATAAACAATGAGGGCATGCTTCGTACAGTTCTTGATGTTGGTTGTGGAGTTGCTAGTTTTGGAGGATACCTTCTTTCTTCTAATGTGATAGCAATGTCTTTGGCACCAAATGATGTGCATCAGAACCAGATTCAATTTGCACTTGAAAGAGGGATCCCTGCATATCTTGGTGTTTTGGGAACAAAAAGGCTTCCATACCCAAGTAGATCATTTGAATTAGCCCATTGTTCACGCTGCAGGATCGATTGGCTTCAAAGAGATGGGATTCTTCTGCTTGAACTAGACAGATTGCTCAGGCCTGGAGGTTATTTTGCTTACTCCTCTCCTGAAGCATACGCACAAGATGAGGAGGATCTCCAAATCTGGAAAGAAATGAGTGCCCTTGTAGAAAGGATGTGCTGGAAAATTGCAGAGAAAAGAAACCAAACTGTTATTTGGGTCAAGCCTCTGAACAATGATTGTTACAGGAGACGAGCACATGGTACAAAGCCACCTCTATGCAAAAGTGGCGATGATCCAGATGCAGTGTGGGGAGTGCCAATGGAAGCTTGCATTACTCCATATCCGGAACGTGAGTGTTTGTCCTGTTCCCACTGTAATTATTTGATGCTAAGGGTGTACCCTCCTTTTCCTGGACAAAAAAACTTCCTATTTGTGACATTTTTGCTTCTGTCATTTCTCATACATGACAACTTTAGAATTCAGGATGTTAATATAGCAACAAAGTAGTTTCTGTGTTAGTTCATGGTCCTATGGAGTTTTTGCTTATATTGAGTAACACTGATTCCTTCTCTGTGGATAATCAGCTGAAATAATTGTATCCTTCAGTTTTTTCATTATGATTGTCATGTTTGATGGTAATATAGTTAGCCATAGGGTAGAAATTCCCTCTGTTTCTATTGTTTTGTCCACTTCACTCTCCAGCTAATCTTGGGATGCAAGAAAAAAAGTGAACAAGTGATTTTATGTTTTTTATTTATGTTTTCAGAGATGCACAGAGATGGTGGAACTGGGCTGGCTCCCTGGCCTGCTCGATTAACAACCCCGCCTCCCCGTCTTGCTGATTTGTATGTTACTGCTGACACATTTGAAAAGGATACGGTTAGTTGACCAGTTGACCTTACAATGTCTTTATGCATATGTCATACCATTTACATTAAGAATTTTCTTATTTGTGTCTTAAGAAATGCATGGGGTTGCTGATATAATTTTTGCTGTGCAGGAAATGTGGCGGCAAAGAGTAGGAAATTACTGGAGTTTGTTGGGCCCAAAGGTAAAACCAGACACTATAAGAAACATCATGGACATGAAAGCAAACTTTGGGTCATTTGCTGCCGCACTCAAGGAAAAAGATGTATGGGTGATGAATGTTGTGCCACATGATGGACCAAGCACCCTCAAGATAATCTACGACAGAGGGCTAATAGGAAGCAATCATGACTGGTATGTGTCAAGCACCAATACATTTTTAGCTTCCTTATAATTGAATTTTATATAGCTAGGAGATATCAGTACAGTACACCTTTGCTGCCCCTTGTGTTTTAATAATAGTTAAGTGTGGTAATTACTACCTTTGTAAAAGATATTGATGGTGGTGCTGTATCTTGTGGCTAGTGTTATCAGATTTTAGGTTGCAACTTACAAGAGCATGGTTAAGTTTTATGGTGAAACACTGTTGAACCTGTTATACTTCTTTTTTGTCACTGACTATGCTAACCTTGTCAACTAGAACTTAGAAATTGAGTTCCTTCAATACTTAGTATTGAGTGTTTCCTTGTTAGTATTTATTCTTGGTATTATAAGATATAACAAGTTCCCTCTAGGGCGGGTTCATTATAACCATTCTGCTACTGTTCTAGCCCTGATATATCTGAAACTAATGGGCGATTTGCTTAAATGAAATCCGTTTTGGTTGCTGCAATGGTATTTGGCTAATAATGCTAGTACGTTCTGTCTATTGGTCAGTCCATCTATAACAGTGTGATGTTGTCCGTGCCTTATCTTTTAGCTTCTCAAAAGTGTTGACTACCCCTTGTTTGTTCTACTCCTTGTTGTGGCACATTAACTCACTAACTTTTGCTATGTGACCTTGGAGCCTTTCTTTAAGTTCTCCAAAATATGAGCAATTGAGCCTATATAATTGAGTTACATTCGCTGTCTTCTGGTTTCAGTGAAGGTTTTGTAGCGTTGCCATTGCAAATGTTAATAATCAGGCCCTTGTTGGTTACATCTAGACTTTTTGGATCTTGTTGTTCAGTCAAGACTGTTACTGGCAAGCTTTCCTACAAGCAGGAAGATTGTTTTCCCACTGTTATAATTTACTCAAATACAATAATGTATTTGCAGGTGTGAAGCCTTCTCGACCTATCCCCGAACATATGATCTTCTCCATGCATGGACGGTCTTCTCTGACCTTGACAGAAGAGGTTGCAGTGCTGAAGACCTGCTCTTTGAAATGGATCGTATCCTCAGGCCGACTGGGTTTATCATCGTGAGGGACAAGAGCACTGTCATTGAGTTCATCAAGAGGTACCTCCACGCACTTCACTGGGAAGCAATAACTGTTGTAGATGCTGAGTCCAGTCCAGAATCAGAGGAGAATGAAATGGTCTTGATAATCCGGAAGAAGTTGTGGCTACCAGAAGCAGGCTTGCAGGATTCCAGCACGTAATTCTTATCATTCGACTCCCTTTTGTGCTCCTAGCATCTGCAGCTCAGAAGCCGAGAAGCGAGGCTCAGCTGCACCCTCCGAGATGATTCGACACCATTACTTCTGAGACAGGGTCCGGTTCATGATTTGTAGCCCTACCACCCACGTGAAGATAGATTGTTTATCAGGATATGGCAAATATGTAGCAGGCTTGGATTAAAAAAAGCCTATTTTTGTCTCAACATATACTGCATTTGATGTTCTCTAGTCTGGTTAGGAAATAAACATTCTTTTTTTTCGTTTAATCTTGAGCTTCATTTAGGTGTTTCAAGTCCATTTGTCGAAGTTTGCTGTAGTACCCAAACACATTTGGTGTTTACTGTAGGGAACTTCTACTGTGCACACGTTATGGGTTATGGGCTTTGCCCAGGAGCCTCAAGGCTGCCGGTCGCCAAACCGAACTACTCATGTATAAATTTCTATCAAAGGGTCTACTTCCATGTGTAACGTTAACAGATGAAGTTAGTTGTTTATGGATAGTAACAGGTAACTGGAGGTGCAGGAAAAAGAAGAATGTATGTATCTGCAAATTGATCTTTGACAAAGTTTAAGTATGGCTCGGTCCCTCCTGCCATTTGCACCAGCCTATTTAGCATATTAATTATAGAACCGAAAACACGTTCAAAGTACCATTGTGTATCGAAAGGCCAATGCTTATGCGACAGTAGGCCAATTGGCCGAATAAAAGCAGTTATGAACACAACCAGACTATTTGCTAGCTGAGGTGAACTACCTTTTTTTCAATAAGTACAAGAGCTATGTATCAGGGTTATAGAAACCCATACAACACCACACCCCTACCCACTACATAAGGGAAAACTCTCTCTCTCTCTCTATTGAACAAAACTTGACCTTAAACCAAAAATCACTCATTGGTTGGCTCTAGAGTGAGGAGATGTGATACCCCTCTGGCTCCGGACAAGCTCCAAAAGTGCAGTTCATCTCTAACAGAAACCAGGACACCATCAAGGCTAGGAAGGATTCCATCAAACACACAGATTACGATGGATCTTACACGGCCGTGGACTACGTCAAGGGGACCCCCTGTCGCCTATGCTCTTCATCCTGGCAATCGATCCTTTGCAGCGGCTTCTTGCCAAGGCCACAGACTTAGGACTGCTGAGCAAGCTTGGCGGACGAATGGTGCGCTTCAGGACCTCCATGTATGCCGATGATGCGGCAATATTCGTGAAGCCCACCACAAAAGATGTACGCAACATAAAAGAAATTATGCAAGCCTTTGGCAATACCACTGGCTTAAGCACGAACCTGCAAAAAACCAGTATCACCCCCATCAGCTGTGGCACCGTCGACCTTGATAACATTCTCGATGAACTGCCTGCGATCAGAGCCAGGTTTCCCATCAAATATCTTGGCCTCCCCCTAACCGTCAGACGCCTGAAGAAAATTGACTTCCAGCCTCTCATGGACAAAATGGCGTCCAAAGTATCCGGATGGTACAGAAGACATCTCACACAAGCCGGCCGGGCCTTTCTCGTTAAAACAGTGCTAACTTCGCAACCGGTCTACCTCCTCACCGTCCTAAAGGTCACAGGTGAAGTACTCGAGGACATGGACAAAAAACGTAAGCGCTTCCTATGGGCGGGGGACGAAGCTCTAACTGGCGGAAAATGCAAGGTCAACTGGATCAGGACATGCTTACCAAAGGAAAACGGAGGACTCGGGCTGCTTGACCTGGGTCGCTTTGCGAGGGCGCTACGCCTCAGATGGCTATGGCAGGAATGGACCTCGCCGCAGAAAACTTGGGTAGGGACGGGGCTGCCGTGCGATGACATAGATCGCCTCCTATTCGCGGCCTGCACGACCATAATCGTGGGAGACGGAAAAAGGACAAGCTTCTGGCATTCTGGGTGGCTGCAGGGATGCCGACCAAAAGACCTGGCTCCGAGACTCTTTCAAATTGCAAGACACAAGAACATGACAGTGCATCAAGCACTACAGGGCCACGCATGGGTCCGAGACCTGCGTATCCAGCCGGGCATCACGATAGTGCACATACAAGAATATCTCCACATATAGACTCTGCTGCGGAATTTTCAGCTTACAAGCGGTCAGGAGGACCAAATCCAATGGAAACTAACGGCGTCAGGAAAGTACTCGGCAGCTTCAGCATATAAAGCTCAATTCATCGGATGCATCAACTCGCATGGAACGAAGAACATATGGAAAACGTGGGCGCCTCCGAAATGCAAACTTTTCACATGGCTCATCACACAAAATAGAGTATGGACATCCGACAGACTGGCGCGGAGAAGATGGCGGCACTCCCCGTCATGTCCACTATGCCATCAGAAAGAGGAAACAGCGCACCATTTGTTGGCGCAATGCCGATACACAAAGCGTATATGGAACTTGATCGCGGAATTGGTTAGGCAGCCGGAACTGCGACCGCAAGAATGGAGACCTAGCGAAACCGCAGCACAGTGGTGGGCCAATCTCCTTTCCCCATCCGCCACCCCCCGCAAAGCGAAAGCGACCATCACCATGCTCATAATATGGGAAATATGGAAAGAGCGCAACGCGAGGGTCTTCCGACACGTCGAGGCCAGTGTGCCCGATTTGCTGGAAAAGATAAAACATGAGGCGGATGCCTGGATTGCGGCGGGAGCAAAAGACTTAGCGTCCATAACAATGCGAGAGTAGTTTCTCACCCTTAAACCGGCTAGCCGGTCTGTAAAAACTCCTGCTTTATCAATGAAATGGGCACAATCTCGTGCCGTTCGTTCAAAAAAAAAAGGACCATGCTACCAAGATAATGATGGAATTGAGACTCCAATGTTATGTAGGTGAACTACTGAATTGTGAGGCTCCCTGAAGTTTCAAGCATGATGCAGTAATATCTAACAGTATGCTTTTATAGGAAGCCTGTGTAAAACTCAAGGACGGACTTCCTGAATTGGCATCAACTAAGGGTGCCGCAGAACCACAGCCAGTCCTTTAAGCCTATTCCTCTCCCAGCAAACTGGATATACACAGAAGTGTTGAATGCTTCAAGATGGTGACATTGACTGTTGACACCAGCCATAACTGATAGTGCAATTGTGCAAATGTCACCATCATCCGATATTTCTGTCCCTAAACACATTTTTCATGGCATGTACAAGATCTCCCTTTTAGTTAGCCTCTTTATTTTACCAGGCATCTCTGCAGCTGCATCTTCCATCCTTAAAATGGTGATATGTGCAACCATCGGAAACCAGTATTTGCCTGCTCTTGTCCCTTGAGATAAATTTGATCGATGAATGGCATTCCATGCACATTCTAAAATTCTTTGAGATGCGTATCGGTTCATTATCATTCGTGGATATAAGCCCGTAACACACTGCAATCTTCTCTGTGTGGTGGCATGAGAATGGATCAACTTCTACATTGCCGTAGGGCTCAATATCTCGAGGAGAGTACCCAGATTGCTCCATCCTGATAGTTAAGTCTTTCCATGTACTAAAGATTGCATCCATTGCAGGATGCGATAAATCTCCAGCTTCGAAAGAGTGCACAGTTGTACCATGGTATAACCAGCTGCATTGTCTCTCGACATGTAACCCTTGCTCTGTCATTGCATCCCTCACAGCCTCAGTGGAATCCCACAATCCTGCTTCTGCATATATATTCGAAAGCACCATGTAGTTTGATGTGTTATTTGGTTCAAGCTCAAAAAGAGCTTTTGCTGCCTTCTCTCCAATCTCTAGATTTGAGTGCAGCTTACAAGCTTTAAGAACAGTAGACCAAAGGCATGCATCTGGTTCAAGCGGCATCTTCTGGATAAGTGTTAGTGACTCTGCCAATAGGCCGGCTGATCCCATGATGTCAACCAGGCAAGTATAGTGTTTTAAAGTTGGTTTTATACCGTACACATCTTCCATATCGTAGAAATATCTCTGAGCTTTCTCCAACAAACCTTCTTGCTTACAAGCTGAAAGAAGTAAAATAAAAGTAATGGGGTCTGGTTGAATGCTAGATTGTTCCAAATAGTCAAACAAATCTATAACATCACTGGGCATTCTATGAAGCATATAGCAACTCATCATTGTGTTCCATACTGCTATGTCCTTTGGAACAGTGCACTCAAAAACCAATCTAGCATCATCAATATTGCCACATTTCCCATACATATCTATCAAACCACTTGCAAGAGTAGCTGGGTAATTTCCAGGCCAGCATTTCGTGATGTAGCTGTGCAGTGCTCTGCCATATCCCAATGCCATTGTCATACCACATGACAAAAGAGCTACCTGGACTGTAACCAAATTGGGATGCAAATTGGACTGAAGCATTTCACCAAACAGCTTCAATGCAACTTCTGGCTTCCTGTTATGCTTATAAGCTGCCAATAGACTGTTCCATGTGACAATATTCTTGTTCCCAATTTTCTGGAAGGCATTAGCAGCAGATGTCATATCACCAGTCTTACCGTAAAGGTCGACCAGTTTACTTGAAACAAAGATGTTTGATGTCAGACCATTCTTTAAAGCATAGCAGTGTACTTCCTTCCCGAGGCGATCTAACTTGAGGTCTGTCAACAATGAGAGGACACCAGTAATGGTTGTGCCAGTTGGTCGAATTGGGCCACAGTTATCAAGAAATCTCCAAGCCTTTGGTTTTCCTTTACAGGAACATTGCATGCATCTGAAAGCTTCAAGTGCATCAGTGTAAAGGCCATGTTGGTACAGACCACAGATTAACGCGTTCATTGAGACCACATTAGGCTGTAGGCCGATATGAACCATGCCTGAAAGCAACTCATAAGCTTGTTCTTTCTGACCTGCTCTAGCATATTCAGCAGTGAAGCTGTTATATGTGACAATGTCAGGTTCTAATCCATCCTCCTGCATCAAGTTAAAAGCTTTCCATGCCTTGTCTACCCTCCCCTCTCTGATATACGATTGAATTAACTCATTCCACACAGTGACATTCTTCTCTTCCTCAATGGTCGAAAAGACAACTCTTGCATAATCAAATTGTCCACACTCTGAGTACATGCTAATCAAGGATGCTCCAATGTAAACGTTGAGCTTGATTCCATACCGCAAAACATAAGAATGCAGTTGCTTTCCAATTCTTAGTGCCTGCAAACTAGCACAAGCAGGGAGAATACTAGCCACTGTCACTGAATCAGGCTTCTTGCTCTCACACATCTCCTGAAAAATCTCCATAGCCTCCTCATACAGTCCATTCTGCACACAACCCGAGATGATGCAGTTCCACGAATTGACCCCCGGCTCGACACCTCTAAGCTGCATTTCGTCCAACAGATGCAGCGCAGCACTAAGGTCACCGTTTCTTGCAAATCCTGATACCAGAGTGTTCCAAGAAATCACGTCCGGCCGCACGCCGCTCTCTTGCATCTCTTCAAACAGGTCGAAGGCTTCGTCCAGCTCCCCAGCGTCGGCGTGCGCGCCGATGAGCGCAGTCCACGCCACGACGTCGCGGTCGGGCAGCGACGCGAACGCGGTGCGCGCGGAGGCCACGTCCCCCAGCGCCGCGTACATGGCGACGATCGCGTTGCCGACGACGGGATCCCCCGCGAGCGCGGCCCCGCACTTGGCGGCGAGCGCGTGCGCGGCGGCCGAGAGGCGGGGGGCGCCTAGCCCGGCGCAGGCCCGGAGCACCTGCGGGAGGAGGAACCTGTCGGGCGATGCCCCCGCAGCGCGCATGGACGCGAACGCCTCGCACGCCGCGCCCCACCGCCGCGAGCGGACGCAGGCGCCGATCTCCCGCGCGTAGGGCGCGGCGACTTCCCGCTCCCGCTCCCGCGGGGGCCCCGCGCGCGCGTGGCGCGCCGACGCATGCCCCTGGCCCCGGAGCGCACCGTCGAGCAGGTGGCGGTGCTGCGCGTGGGTGGATGGGGTCTGCAGGGCGGTGCAGCGAGGGAAGAAGATGGCGCGCGGGGTAGGGGACGGGGACCGGGACGGCGGCGGCGGCATGGTCGCCATGGTTTTTTATGGCGTGAGTTCGGCTGAGCTCAGTGACTGAGCCGAATCATTTTCTTCTTTCTTCTTTCATCCTTTCCTTTTAAGGTAGCGTATCGCACTGAGCAAGTGAGTGTGTGGAGCTTGCTAATTGGGCCTCAAGGGCTCAGAGTTTAGCATCGATGGGCCTGAAAGAGTGGTGCGGACTTAGATATCCTTTCGAATTGGTTTGGACCGGGCCAGAGAGTCCCAATGGGCTAACAGAGGCAAAAAAAGTATTGATTTATGTTTTTCATTTGTATATATACCTTCCAGAAAAAGAAGGCAAGTCTATCAGCGCGTTCAGAAGTGCAGGCAAGCACTCTGTGCAGCATTTTTCTTTTTGTTTTCTTGAAGGGAAGAAGAGGAGAGGCTGAGCTGAACGCTGTATATAACTTCCAGCCCACTTGACTCCATTATTAGTCCACCAATAATATCCCATTACGCGTAAACGTAAGCTTTTTTATTTTTGTTTTATTTTCATTTTTACTCCGTATTCTTTATTCCAGTCTCTATGAGGAACCACGTTTATTGGATTATAATTTTTATGCATTTACACACACTTCAATATTTTCTTAAATTTAATTCAACAATATGTGAAACCTAACTATACATATGGGATAAACTAGTTCAACATAATATATGAAAGTTTTAAAAACATATAAAAATGTTAAATGTTGAGAAAAAAAAAAGCTGAACGGGGACTTCAGTTTCTAAAAAAAAATCCAGCGGCTGCTTTCTTCTCGCCATGGCCGGACTCATGTGATCTTGGGGGACACCAAGTTGATGCCAACTTGAAACATGCATGCATCCCTGTTCGCATCCAAAATTGGCAGTTGCCTATCAGGCCGAGGGCAACCGGTCAGACCGGTTCTAGGAAGCGGTCATACCGGTTTTACTGTAGCCGATCTGGCAACGGCCAAACCGGTCTGACCGGTTTCCCTATCCGGTCTGACCGGTTTCTCCCGTGTTGGAGTAGGTTTAGGACTTTAGAGTTTTATCCCATATTGTAAACCAACCTAAAGGGGTACGACTTCCCCACCCTATAAATATAAAGGGTCATGGCCGATTGAGAGATATCATCCAATCGAATCTATCAAATCTACATTTTATCGTTTTGTCTTTACTTTTATCTCTTTACCCTTCTCTTCCAACCCTACCATGTTGTTCTTCCTTCGTCTCTATGTCGATTGAAGGCGTTCTAGGTGGCCTGCCGATCCTAGAACAACCCAAGGTGCGCCTGTCCTGACGGGGTCCCTCCCGGACGGGCGTTCGTTGGTCTCTCGCCGGGCACCGCCGGCGAAACCGGTCTGACCGGTTATCAAAACCGGTCTGACCGCTTTGCGCGGAAGGGCAGCAAGGAGCTACTCCGCGTGCTTGTTGTTGGCGCGGTTTCGTGTCAACATATTTTGGCGACTCCGCTGGGGAAGAAATCTCTGGTTATCATGGCTGATTTATCAAGTGATTTGATGTCGTGTAAAGAGCTGATTGAAGAATATCATCAAGAATATGACAGAGCAATTGAAAGGATATTCTTGTCTTGCTTCATTAAGATAGAACAAGGTGTCATCAAGATTAAAGAGTTTCAGCCACCATCGAACATCGCCGTATTAAAGGAAATACAATCTTCCGGTACTATATCTACCCGTCTATCTTCTTATGTTAAATTTTTTATTTCTAAAGAGGATAAGGTAGATTCAATTCCTGTTGTTCAAAAGTCGGTTGTTGAAAAGCCGACTAATGATATTATTGATCCTTGCAATTTGCCAAATTGTGATGTTGTTGGTCAAGAAACAAATCGGCCGTCTCTAGCCGAAATTGTTGATCCAAAATCCCCTAGCCAGAGCATAGAGGCTACATCTAGCATCTCGACGCTCGGGGGGCAACAAAACAAAGGCAAAGGTGATGGTTGCAACACAACCAGTCTGGCCGGTGCCCAGACCGGTCTGACCAGTTCTAAAACCGGTCTGACCGCTTCACCTAGGGCTTCAAAAAATAAATCAAAACCAAAGATGGTTAAGCCAAAGAAGCCCGAGATTGGTGTTTGGAAAACCATTGAATCCAAAGGCCGTCATAAGCATCAAAGAGAAAAGCCGAAGTGTAACAAGAAACTTCCGGCTAAGTCTCAAAGACAAAATATTATCAATGATGCTAGTCGGTCTAAAAATTCCAAACAATCAAAATCTTCTCTTAGGGAGAAGTTCCATAATCGGAATCGGCAATGGAATAATTCTCACAAATCAATGTCGTTTCCACCGTATGGATCACCTACACCGATGCCATGGGAGTTTTGTTTTAATGTGCCTTATTTTTATTCTCCTTGGTATTATAATTCATATATGCCGTCTCCTCCTAGATATTTGTGTTCAGATTATATTACCTATAGGGAGCCGGTAATTAATGAGCCATCACCTATGCATAATGACCGTTTTGATCAAAAGAATCGGTCCACACAGAAAAATAAGCGTAAGGTGATTAAACAAGTCTATCGTGTCAAAAAAGATGGAAGATTAAATAAAAATCCAGATTTGACACTAGACGTAGAAAAGCCGTGTATTGAAAAATCATCGGCTAGTTATGTTGATCAAATTGTCTCCAATAAGCATATCACAAATATTATAGCTGAGCAACAATCATGTTCGGCTGGGGGACAATATGATCTCAGTGTGATTGGTTCTGAAGGAACCGGTCTAACCGGTTCTAAAAACCGGTCTGACCGGTTTGACAAAAAAATTGATAAATCTGCAAGTATCACTTCAAAGAGCAAGGTGATGAAGAAGAAGCCAAGCTTTGCTGAATTGTTACATAAATATCAGAAGATAGCCGAGCAAAAGCAAAGTAATCGGTTAGAAGATCAAAGTTGGAATTTTTCATCGCCAAGAGCAAAGAAGCATCAACGGTCATCTCATTATTCTTCAACATTTATTCCGTCGATGCATGTGCCATGGAATGCGTATCCAAGTATACCTAATTACAATTCATGATTTTGGTATAATCCTTGGTCTTCTTTTTACAATTATCAATATTATGCTTCTGATGTACTAAGGAACTAAGATTGGTTGTCATGGCCATATCAAGATTTCAATTATTAGATGACCTGATCATTGAAGATTATTTTCTGGCACGCAAGCTTTGCCATAAAACAGGGGGGCATATGTTCGCACCCAAAATTGGCAGTTGCCTATCAGGCCGAGGGCAACCGGTCAGACCGGTTCTAGGAAGCGGTCAGACCGGTTTTACTGTAGCCGATCTGGCAACGGCCAAACCGGTCTGACCGGTTTCCCTATCCGGTCTGACCGGTTTCTCCCGTGTTGGAGTAGGTTTAAAGAGTTTCAGCCACCAATGATATCCCATTACGCGTAAACGTAAGCTTTTTTATTTTTGTTTTATTTTCATTTTTACTCCGTATTCTTTATTCCAGTCTCTATGAGGAACCACGTTTATTGGATTGTAATTTTTATGCATTTACACACACTTCAATATTTTCTTAAATTTAATTCAACAATATGTGAAACCTAACTATACATATGGGATAAACTAGTTCAACATAATATATGAAAGTTTTAAAAACATATAAAAATGTTAAATGTTGAGAACAAAAAAAAGCTGAACGGGGACTTCAGTTTCTAAAAAAAAATCCAGCGGCTGCTTTCTTCTCGCCATGGCCGGACTCATGTGATCTTGGGGGACACCAAGTTGATGCCAACTTGAAACATGCATGCATCCCTGTTCGCATCCAAAATTGGCAGTTGCCTATCAGGCCGAGGGCAACCGGTCAGACCGGTTCTAGGAAGCGGTCATACCGGTTTTACTGTAGCCGATCTGGCAACGGCCAAACCGGTCTGACCGGTTTCCCTATCCGGTCTGACCGGTTTCTCCCGTGTTGGAGTAGGTTTAGGACTTTAGAGTTTTATCCCATATTGTAAACCAACCTAAAGGGGTACGACTTCCCCACCCTATAAATATAAAGGGTCATGGCCGATTGAGAGATATCATCCAATCGAATCTATCAAATCTACATTTTATCGTTTTGTCTTTACTTTTATCTCTTTACCCTTCTCTTCCAACCCTACCATGTTGTTCTTCCTTCGTCTCTATGTCGATTGAAGGCGTTCTAGGTGGCCTGCCGATCCTAGAACAACCCAAGGTGCGCCTGTCCTGACGGGGTCCCTCCCGGACGGGCGTTCGTTGGTCTCTCGCCGGGCACCGCCGGCGAAACCGGTCTGACCGGTTATCAAAACCGGTCTGACCGCTTTGCGCGGAAGGGCAGCAAGGAGCTATTCCGCGTGCTTGTTGTTGGCGCGGTTTCGTGTCAACAATCCCCTTCTCCCCCACTGCATAAGACAAATCCAAGACAGGAATATTTGCAGGTTGAGCCCTGCGTGAGGCAATCAGACAATTGTGAGCACGTCCCAGATGGTCTTGCCCTCCTGATAGACGCAGACGTCCCATGTCTTTTGCTACAAATTGCACTGGAACATGTACTTACGCTATACTCTTTTGCTTTGCCGGTTGAAGCAGCCAAACTCATTTTCAGCACACATCATGTGTTGTACACTTGCCCCTGCCCTCTGGGGATGCAATATTGTGTCTGTGTGTGCTCTCCGATCTTCAGAAAAGATACAAGGTACTTTTGCATTCGGAGGCTTCCCGGCCGGAGAAATTGTGTACCAAATTACATCAAGGCGATTGTACTTTTGCATTACTTGTATATATCTTCTGCACTTGTTTTTTTATGTCATTTGTAATTTGCATGGAATTTTTGGACCAATTGTGCTTGAACATACCGTTGTATCTTAATGCTTGTCACAGAATCTTTCCCTTGTCACCTTTCGTGCTTAGTATGCGTTAATCTCAGTCACAGCATTAATAATCCGGTTATTTATCTCAAAAAGACAGATGCGTTAATCTCAGTCACTTATTTCCTTTCTGTTCTTTGGAAGGACACTTATGGAGAAATATAAAAAGGGAGACTATTTGTAGGACAGACAGGATGAGGCCATGCCGTACTCACTATGCTATAGATTTACAAAACATTAAAATCCGAGATGATATATTGTTTATGTTGTAAATCGTGACAATAACATTTCAGCTTCTTCTTCAATTTATTTGTACTATTAATGTGCATCAAGTCGTTTTCAGGTTTGATTCTGATTTAACATTGACGATGCTTGCAGGATACCTCCGTATAGGCCCCACTTGATCATAAGTTGTCACTCAAATTGCAGTACATATTATTGCTTTCCATTCAATTATATCGAACTCGTTTTGTTGATAGGTATGTAACCTCTGTGGACAAGGGAACTGGAAAAGAAAAAAAAAGGTTTTTAAGAGCACCCAACAAAAAGGCTTAACTTTTGGAGAACAGCACAAAAATGTTCTGGTTCACATTAATATTTCCTCTATTTTTAAAACATATAACATTTAGAACAATCAAATTAGTTTGTTTTTAACTAATTAGCTTGTCGTAAACAAAATATATTTAAAAATGGAGGAAGTGGCACCAAAAATACTCCTCCCTATATATGGTTTCTTAGCATTATGCCATTGTAACGCCCGTAAAATTTACCATAATTAAATCACGCGATAAAAATCGTTTTCAAATCTTTTATCGTCGAGCTTCCGGAAATCCTGACCCGAATCTTTCCCTCCCCGGTTTTTCCGCCGACCCAGCTCGAACCCCATCGTGCCTAACCTTTTCGCTGCCCCGTCACTTCCGCACCGACTGTTCTCGGTGCATGTGCCCGCGACCGACTGTCGGGAATCCCGCCTCGGATCCCGTCTTTTCCTCCCCTTTTCTTCTTTCTCCATTTTATTTTCTCTTTTTCTTTTTCCTTCTTTTCTCCCTCTCTTTTCTTCTTCTTTCTTTCCTCCCTTCTTCTTCTTTCCCCGGCCGAGCCACCTCCGCCGGCGCCAATCCTCCTCCCGGCCGCGCCACCGCCTTACCGACCTACACGACCTGCCGTCGCATCGCCCGACCCCTACCACGTGCACCCCGCGTCACGCACGCACACCCGGGCAGCCTCGCCGCGCGCCCCGTTGCTGCGTCGCTACGCCGCGCGCACGCGTCCGCACCGCTCGCCGCGCTCCTCGCCGTTGCACCACCGCGTCTCACGCACATGCACGCTGACCGGTCTGCACGAGCACGTGCCGGAGCCGTCGGGCCCGCGCATGAGCGCGCCATTGCCGTCGCCACGACACCCTTGTGCTCGCCGACTCGCGCGCGCGTGCACGCGACCTCGCCGCACCGCCCGCTTGTAGGGTCGAGATGGCGGACTAGAGGGGGGTGAATAGTCCTTTCTAAAATTTAACTCGCCGGCTAACCGAAACAAATACGGAATTAAAACTATCGGTCTAGCCAAGACTTCACCCATCTATCTAAGTTCAATAGCACCTTATAAAAGATCCTAAACAAGCGACTAAGGTGCCGGGCTAGCACGAGCTGACCTAAATAATTCTAGGATCAAGGTCACACAAACCTATGCCACTAGTACTTCACACACCGGGGAGCTCCTACACAACTAGTAAGCAAAAGCACAAAGCTCTAAGCTCAGTAGCAATGCTCAATGGACAAGACTACACAAGTCTAATCCAAAGTCTCAATTTACTTAGCTACACAAACTAAGCAAAGAGACTAATTAAGATACACAAGCTAATTAGTCACAAGATCACTACTTCTAGCTACACAAGCAAGAAGACAATTAGCAAGCTACACAAGCCAACTAATTATGAGAGCAACCTCACAAGCACAATACAATGCTTGTGATCAAGAAGTGCAAACCACCGAGAACAGTAGACAATGTTGACACGGTGATTTTTATCCCGAGGTTCACTTGTTTGCCACCAAGCTAATCCTCGTTGTGTCGACCAACACCTCGATGGTTCTTGGGCAAAGCTCTCAAACCGCTGGCCACTCCGGGCACTCCAAGACACCACTCGCAAGTGAGGTAACTCAATGACACGCTCCACTAGAGTTGCTCTTTGCGATCCCCGCGGGGTGAGCACAATCCCCCTCACAAATCCTTCTCCGGAGCACCGCACAATCTCCTTGCGTGCTTCAACGGAGCCTCAATCCACCAAGCCGTCTAGGAGGTGGCAACCTCCAAGAGTAACAAGCAAACCGACTTGCAACACGAACACCTAGTGCCACTCGATTCAATCTCTCAAAGCAATGCACTAGACTCGCACTCACTCACAATGGATTCGCAATCTTGCATGAACAAGTGAGTTAGTGGACTCCCAAGGCAAGCACTACCATGGGAAACACATTCCCAAGGTGCTCCACCTTCTCCAAGCCCCGGGCACCCTCCTATTTATAGAGGGAGGGAGAAAACTAGTCGTTATGCTCAAACAGCGCAACTGGCGGACCGTCCGCCTTAGATCTCAACGGCTATAAAATGTGTCACAGGACCGTTAGAGCTCTGGCGGACCGTCTGCCCATCAGGCGCGGACCGTCCGCCCCACACAAAAATCAACCGGCCAAACTCGAACTTTTTCCCGCGGACTGTCCGCCTCACAAAAGTCCCCTCAAACGCTCGGAAACGTCTCTGTGTAAACAGTCCGCAAAAACGGTCCGCCTCACAAAATTTTGCCTGCGGACCATCCGCCACATCACGCCGGACAGTCTGCCTCACAAAATTCTTCGCATTGAAAAACAACTGCGGACTGTCCGCCCACCTGGCCGCGGACTGTCTGGACCCCCCGGACGGTCCGCCACCAGATAGGCGGACCTTTTTTCAGCACAACCGAAGCTCGGTAAAACGGCCATAACTTTTAGCTCCGATGTCCAAATTAGATGATCTTGGACTCTATGGAAAGCTCATTCAGAGGGCTATCCAACCCAACTGAAATATTGACCCAAAACACTTTGGATCAAAGTAGAACTGCAAACCAAGATCACATCGAGCCATAACCATCATCCAAACCTTCAACCCTTTGCAAATGTGCCAACCCCTTAAGTGTACCACCTTATGTGTGAGTGAGTTAGCATTTTCACAAACATTTCTCAAAGGGTTTTCCACTCTTTTTACCACGCCACTCGATTTTAGTGACATCACAATGTTAGATCGCTCAAGAGATCGACAAAGTGGGTCCTCTCATAGATTATGGGTCACAGACTGTCCGACCGCCACCACGGATTGTCCAATCATTCTGTCAGAACAGAGTTCCTCAAGATTTTTAACAACACCATTTCCCAAGGTTAGTCGCCACTCATCTAAATGCAAACCATGCAAGGTATTGATCAAGTGGCACTAGATGACCGATAAGCAAACAAGTTTGCCCCTCTTAATAGTACGGCCATCTATCCTAAACCCGGTCATAAACTTCTCTACTCACCTATGACCAGTTAAATGAAATGCCTATTGGTTATACCTTTGCCTTGCGCATTCCATTCCATCTTCTCCAATGTTGATGCAACACATGCACCAACGTCATCACAAATGATATGATCCACTTCATATCATCATGCGACGTATTGGTTCATCGATCTTGACTTCACTTGCTCTTCACCGTTGCATCGGTCCATCGGCGCCAAGTCATTGCTCAAGCATCCCGCCACGCAGTCCAACGCTTAGCCTCTGACTTGTCTTGATCTTCTCCTCTCAGTCACATGACTCCATGTCATGTCTCATATGCAATGAGCTCCTTCATCACATAATTACCTGTGGACTAATCACCTGTGTATTTCACTTAAACACATATTAGTCCACCTAAGTTGTCACTCAATTACCAAAACCAAACAAGGACCTTCAATCTCCCCTTTTTGGTAATTGATGACAACTTTACAAAGATATGGAAATTAAGTTTGTTTGGATTTTATGCTCCTTATCCAACATTTCAGCTCTATGTTAGAATTTGGATAAGAACAATAAAATCCGACTAGGTAGTGATAACTCCCCCTACATATGTGCTCAAATGGTTTGGTTTCAAGCTTGCACATATGCATGAGTATGAAATTTTGGGAGTGTTAACACTACTTGGTGATGCTAAGGTATATAGGATAAACCTTTGTAGCGTGATACCAATTAAGCTTGCACATTGAAGTCTATCCTTAGCATCATGGTTAGCTAGACATCACAAGAAACACACTAGATACCTCATGACATCAATACTATAGGCATAGTTCTAGGTGTACATGAAAGAATAAAATATATCTAGCCACCAACATATGCATGCTAGTTAACATTTCATCATTCAAATCCAATAATTAGCATTCACCATTCAAGCATGCATATTGAAATTTAAAGCCTATGCAATATGCGAGCAAGCACATGAATATGCACATATCAAATGCAATCAATCACGTTCATGAGCTTGCTCCCCCTACTTGTGTGCCTCTCTTTGTCCAAGTATTGTAATCCTTTTTGCTTCCTCTTGATTATGTCCATGTCCAAATCCATTTTTATTTTCCCCCATATCATAGTGGCTCCAATATTTCATATCTTCCACTCTCATTTATTTGCACCACTCTCATTCTCATTCCATCTTTTGCAATATTTTATATCTTTGTACCACTCTCTCCCCCTTTGTCATCAATTTCCATAAAGGTATGCTCATTTGACACTAAGGGTTGGGTGATACTCTCTCCCCTTTATGTGATACTTGAATCTTAATTTTTGATGGACACTATCACATATGTAGAAATGATGCCATTTGTGGGATGCCAATAAGAAAGATACCACTGAATATTTAGTAAAATATTTAGTAAAATATTAGAAAATAAGCTTTAAAAAGAAAGGGGTTTAAATGATAAAAATGATTATTAGGGGATAAGCCGAACGGTGTTTCCTGTGTGAAATACCAAGGTGAGCTCGTGCCTGTGTGGCTGAGCATGGTGGGAGAAGTCCGACCTGTCATTAGAATGATGAGTTGATGTGTCATCTTGCCTAACCCAAATATCGGTACCTCCACTCGACCGTTGTATGTGGCAACGACTTGGCATAAATCCCACTAGTTGAGCTGACAGTTATCGGGTGTGCTGGTGAGCAGCAGAGAGCCATGAAGATGGGTATAAGTTCTTGGTGAGTTATACCCTGGGTAGAACCTCGTCGGTAGGTTGCTGACCCCCCGGCTGCCTCTGTGGTGACTTGTTAGCTTAGCTAAGGTGGGTAATGGCCTCGATAGGATCTGCACTGACACTAAGGTATTCATGTTGTGGTGCCCTACTTGTGGTTGTGTACACCTCTGCAGAGTTGAAACCTATCCGGATAGCCGTGTCCACGATATTGGACGAGTTACGGTATGGTCACTTCACAAGTCCTCTATTTTTGGTTTTGGTTATGAGAAGTGTTCTGCTGTGTGCGTTGCTTTGGAATTGTTGGTAGTGCCTACGTCGGACGGGGAGTCCGGTAGCACTGAGTTGAGATTTACAATTTACTTTGCTTTTATCACTAGATTTGCTTTTCATAACTTTTATAAAATGAACCCTTGCATGTGGCATTTCTGCAAATAAACCAATAGCCTATCCTTGATATTTATCCTCGCATGCTTCTGTTGTAACCCCTCCGTGGGTTTGGTTGGACTTGCTGGGTACGTATGTACTCACCCTTGCCTGCTTTTCAGAAGAGGACCCGGACTTCATTCCCGAAGACGTCGAGTAGGAGTTACGTTCTGCACCCAACATCGCCTGTGTGTTAGGGCCGTTCGCTTGAAGAACCGCATGGCGCAACTCTCTGATGATGCCATGATTAGCTGTACCGTTTGGTTTCTAGTTTTTATCCTCGTGCTAGTGGCGCGTCTGTGCCCGCTACCGCGTAGGTTTGTTCAGTAATGGACCATCTGTTGTAATAAATGTGAATCGGCCTCTTGGGACTGATGTTTGTATCACATTTAAGTCTTCTCTTTTGAGGGGACGCTTTAGGTGGTATCAGAGCTGATAGGTTGGTCGTAGGACGTGACCCTAGGATCGAGACATTTTCCCTCAGCCTTTGCAGTCACACTTTTCCTAGTTTTAGCCCTTTCCCCACACAAGCACTCACCGATGGTTTTGCCCTGTCCAGATGGCTGACGATGGATGGAGTGAGGGGATCTGCCTCGCAGATCCTGGCCTCCCTAAGTTGTTGCTACTCAGCCTGGAGTGCATCGGAGTCACGAACCCACCAGAATACTCCTACCGAGTGTACGACTCCCGAGGCACCCGTCGGTGTGAGATGATGATCTTCATGGGAAAAAGCACACTTTACCCTAAGGTCGAGCCCGGGTTCGTCAGGACCACTGGCTTTGACTTACCAGATACCTACCATAAGGCCGCCAGAAAAGCCCTGATATGCCTGCGCGTGCTCTACAAGCGACGCCTCCAAGGAACATCTATGGGATTCTTTCCGCCTACTAGAGGACGAGGACGCACATGGATTGCCCAGATGAGGAGCCTTGGAAGGGATGAGGAACTGGAGGACACTGTTTCTCATCTGGCTATCTACCTCAATGGCTTGGACCGGTTGTACCGTGACCAGGCGGTTCAGCTAAAGCACCAAGCCCGCAGGGCAAAAAAAGCGGAACAGGAAATGGAGAAGCAGCGGATAAGAGTCGAACGAGCCGAGAGCTCCCTAGCTGCCCTCCAAGCCAAATGGCAAGACTACGCCAAAGAGATAGAGCAGATCGAGGCCCACCGAAGGAAGGCTGGGTTACTGGAAGGAGAACCTGAAGAGACACACCGGGACATGGGTACCCAGACTGAAGAAGAGCATTATCTCCCACCAAAGAAGTGCCTTAATTGGATCATTAAGATGGCCCCCAGGGGTGAGGAGTAGTATGTGTAGGCATGAGTTGTTGTCTAAATAAAAATGTATCCATCCATGAAGAATTAATAAAGCCATCACCCGCCATTGTGTTTATAATCCTCGCAATTGGTCTGCCCTATCTTTGTTTTTAGATGGCTGTGGAAGGAAGGACCCAGGGCACTTGCCTCACCGCACCTGGTTTTCCCAGCCTTTTGATCGACTCCCTGGCGCGGCTCGGTGTGACTGAGCGCCCAAGGTACTACAGCAGGGAGTACGAACACCATGGCACCCTTCGCTGTAGGGTGGTCATCGCCGTCGCCAGAAGCAACCGCCACCCCGCAATTGAACCTTGGCGAGTGACCGCCACAGGGTTCAGGCACCAAGACATCTACACCCTAGCCATCAGGAAGGCGCTCCGCTATCTGTGCCAGATTTATGAAGAGCACCTCGTACACACGCCAATGAGATTCTTTCCCCCGATCGTCCGGACTCCAGTCTGGCGAGCCCGGATAAGAAACCTGGAACAGTGCCGTCAAGAGGAAGGACCTTTGTACCAAGTGGTCACCTACCTCTCTGCTTTGGATCAACTCTTTGGCGCGCAGGCCAATTTCCTGAATAAACAGATCAACCGGGCCGAGCAAGCCAAACGCGTGGTACGGAGGAACCAAATCCAGGTGGCCCAAGCAGAGGCCAGAGCCGCAGCAGCCGTCAGCCGCGAGGCCCTTGCTCAGGAAAGTCTCAGGCAGGCCCAGGACCAACGTATGCAAGAGTGGGCCAGGAGTGGAACACCCGTCCCTGCCATAGGAGAAACCCAAGTCCTGCTGGGAACACCCGTCATCGGGTAGGGAACACTCTTTGGGACCCCGCACGCTCCACCCGAAAGCCCCGCAAGATCGGAGGAAGCCACAGCGGGAGAAGCGGCCGAGCAGCCCCCGGAAAATGGAAACGTCGAAGATGACGAGCTGCTCAACCGACAGGAGGCACACCCCGCTCCAGAAGAAGGCTCTCCCCGCGAGTAGAAGCCCTGAAGCCATCAAGTTGAAGCCCCTAGGCCCGTTTAGCATTAAACCCTTCCGTGTTGTACCCCTGCGATCGGTCGTGTAGCTGCGTTGTACCCCGCGTGTTGTACCCCCCTCCCCCCGTTGTTGGAATAAAGCCACTTGTGATTGTCTACTTGTTTGTTTGTTGAGTGTTCCGGCAAGGCGAACCTTGCCTTTTTGAAAATCATGAATTAAACAACTTGAACATCACCTAAGACCTTCTTTCCCTACCTCAATCTGCAGATGGTTAACACGCGCACAAGGCCCTCCCAGAACCGCACTCCTCCCAGCAGTGCGGGTCAGTAGGGAGAAGAGGGACACGGCCCAGTGATGGAGGAGCAGGAAGTAAGCCAACCAAGAGTGGGGAACTAGGGTGAAGAGCAGCAAATACCACCCCCACCACCGCCCGGCAGCTTGGTGCAAGCAATACATAACCAGACTATTGCCATGCAAACCATGTTGGAAGCCTTCCTTCGCCGTGAGACACGACAACAGAACCTTAATGACAAGCTGTCACACTTCCTAAGGACCAGACCACCCACCTTTGGAGGATCCAGCAACCCACTGGAGGCAGATGATTGGCTGCGGGCTATTAAAAGAAAGCTCGAGCCGTTCGACTGTCAAGACCGCGACAAGGTTCTCCTGGCAACCCACCAACTCACTGGAACCGCACTTGCCTGGTGGGAAAATTACTGTGAGGCTGCCGATGATGAGACCTCCATCACTTGGAATGAGTTTGTGAGAGAGTTCTGTCGTTACCATATCCCTGCAGCCACCATGAAGCGAAAGGCGGACGAGTTCCAGGCACTGCAGCAAGGGACCAAGTTGGTGGAAGAGTACACCCACCAATTCATAGAACTTGCTCGCTATGCACCAGAAGAAGTGGACACGGAGGAGAAGAAGCAAGACATGTTTAAGAAGGGCTTGACCCCAGAACTCAGAACCTTGCTTACCCCTCAGATCTACCCGGATTTCAACACACTGATGAACATGGCCATTCTCACGGAGAGAGCCAAGGCAGAAGAAAGGAAGGAGAATAAGCGCAAGTTCCTGGAAAACAAGAACCGCCAACAGGACCGTTTCCAGAAACCAAGGAGCTCCAACTATACTGCACCAAGGACTCATGCCCCGATGTAGTACAGGACCCAGTCCCAGAGTACAGGCTCCCAGACCCAAAGCACCCAGTATAAGAGCCAGAACACCACGAAGCCCGCACAGAGCAATGCCAGCCAAGTCACCAACAACGACAATAATGGAAGAGCTTGTTTCAATTGCCGAGAAACAGGACATTACACTGCCAACTGCCCCTATGCCAAGAACAAGCCTGCTGCATCAACCTACTCCAACTCAGTGAATGGGCCCAAGCCGCCAGACACCGGAGCAAACCGAGTTCCAGTCCGCAGCAACAACACCACCACCAAGAACAACAACTAGCAGTCCTATGGACGAGCCCGCGTCAACCACATCGATGCGCAAGAGGCTCAAGGAGCACAAGGAGTAGTACTCGGTGAGTTCCTAGTCAGCTCAGTCTTGGAAACATTATTATTTGATTCTGGAGCATCACATTCTTTTATATCGTCAAGTTTTGTGGAAAAGAACAACGTACCTACAGTACTACTAAAAACACCCCTAGTAACCCGAACGCCTGGAGGTGACCTAAAGTGCCAACTAGGCTGTTTGCGGGTAAGGATCATTTGAAGTGGGGTAGAGTTCTTAGCAGACTTAGTAGTACTTAAGTCCAAGCGAATAGATGTGGTCCTTGGAATGGACTGGTTAAGCCTACACAACGGACTCATAGGTTGTGCCGACAAAATAGTACATCTAACCAACCCAGATGGAATACAAGTAACCTGCCACACTCGTGGAAGTGGACCAGACCCGATGGTTTTCAGTATGGACATAAGATCTCTAGAAGAAGTCCCAGTTGTCAACGAATACCCAGAGGAACTCCCTGGAATGCCACCAGATAGGGACATAGAGTTTTCCATCGACCTTGTCCCAGGAACCTCACCCATAGCCAAGAGACCCTATAGGATGGCAGCCCCTGAGTTAGCAGAACTTAAGAAATAGGTGGAAGGACTACAACGACTTGGTTTCATCAGACCAAGCTCATCCCCATGGGGAGCCCCAGTGCTTTTTGTTAAAAAGAAAGATGGAAGCATGAGAATGTGCGTGGATTACCGTGCACTGAATGAGGTCACCATTAAGAACAAGTACCCTCTCCTTAGGATAGATGACCTCTTTGACCAACTAAGAGGAGCCAGGTATTTTTCAAAAATTGACCTGAGATCATGATACCATCAGCTGAAAATCAAAAAGGAAGACATCCCAAAGACAGCCTTTGTTACCCGCTATGGACAATTTGAATTCACATTAGTGTCCTTGACTCACCAACGCACCTGCATATTTCATGAGTCTCATGAACAAAGTATTCATGGATGAGTTGGATAAGTTTGTTGTAGTCTTCGTTGACGACATACTCATATACTCCAAGACCGCCCAAGAGCATGAACAACACCTACGTGTGGCTCTGGAAAGGTTGAGAGCACACAAGCTCTATGCCAAATTCAGCAAGTGTGATTTTTGGCTTGAACAAGTAGATTTTCTGGGACACGTTTTGACCGCAGAAGGAATAGCAGTGGACCCTGGAAAGGTCGAGGCTGTTTCCAATTGGCAGCAACCGACCAACGTAAGTGAGATTAGGAGCTTTTTGGGCTTAGCCGGCTATTACCGAAGGTTTATCGAAGGATTTTCCAAGTTAGCCCAGCCCCTGACAGAGCTGCTCAAAAAGGAAAATAAATTTGCTTGGACAGAGTCTTGTGAGAAGAGCTTCCAAGAGTTGAAACGTAGACTAAGAACTGTTCCAGTCCTAACCCTACGAGACATCCACCGGGATTTCGTCATTTATTGTAATGCATCCCGACAGGGATTAGGGTGTGTGCTCATGCAAGACGGGAAGGTAGTGGCATCTGCTTCCTGACAGCTTAAGCCCCATGAGCTGAACTATCCAGCACATGACCTGGAGCTTGCAGCCATAGTGCATGCCCTAAAAATTTGGAGGCATTATTTAATCGGAAATAAGTGTGAAATATACACGGATCACAAGATCATGAATTATATTTTCACCCAACCGGATCTGAACCTAAGACAGAGAAGATGGTTGGAACTAGTCAAGGATTATAATATAGAGATCCAATACCACCCTGGCAAAGCCAATGTTGTAGCAGACGCCTTGAGCCGGAAATCTTATGGGCCCAAGAATGGCCACCTACAAGAGAAAATGGCACGGTTAAACGTGCACATTGTTCCCCGAAACTCCAGTCAGAAATTGAGCGTTCAACCCACCCTGGAAGATGAGATCAGGAGAACCCAGAGCTTAGATAAGGACTTAGTGAAGATTCATCGGCACACTGGAGAAAACAAAGCACCGGATTTCCGAGTTGACGACAAGGGAACATTGTGGTATAAGCAGAGGATCTGTGTACCCCGTGATGGAGATTTTCGATAGAAAATCATGGACAAGGCCCATAACACGCCGTATTCCATCCACCCGGGATCCACCAAGATGTATTTGGATTTAAAGCAGAAATATTGGTGGGATGGAATGAAAGCAGATATTGCCAAGTTCGTCGCTCACTGTGATACTTGCCAAAGAATTAAAGCTGAACACCAGAAACCAGCAGGATTATTACAACCCTTGCCCATCCCGGTTTGGAAATGGGATGAGATAGGAATGGACTTCGTAGTTGGTCTACCCAGGACACAGAAAGGACATGATTCTATATGGGTAATAGTGGACCGACTCACAAAAGTCGCTCACTTCCTTCCCGTACAAACCAATTATGGTGGAGAGAAGCTAGCCAGGCTTTATGTAGAAAATATAGTAAAGCTACACGGAGTGCCTAGTAGGATTGTTTCGGATCGAGGAACCCAGTTCACCTATCGATTCTGGAAAAGCTTGCACGAGGCCATGGGCACTAAGTTGGACTTTAGCTCTGCTATCACCCACAGACCGATGGTCAAACCGAAAGGGTAAATCAGATTATGGAAGATATGTTGAGAGCATGTGTCCTGACTTATGGTAAGGATTGGGAGCAAAGTTTGCCCTATGCGGAGTTCTCATACAACAACGGCTACCAAGCAAGCTTAGGCATGTCGCCCTTCGAAGCCCTCTACGGAAGGAAGTGCAGAACCCCATTGATGTGGTCGGAAGTAGGAGAGCGTACCCTAGTGGGACCCGCGCTCATAAAAGAAGCCGAAGAAAAAGTGGCCGAAATAAGGGAAAAGCTGAAAGCGGCCTAGTCTCGACAGAAGAGTTACGCAAACAAAAGGAGGCGAGAACTAAGCTTTAACCCCGGAGACTTTGTCTACCTCAAGGTCTCACCCATTCGAGGAACCCGCAGGTTTCAAGTCCACGGGAAGTTAGCCCCTCGATACATTGGGCCATATCAGATATTGAAGAAAGTTGGAAAGGTAGCCTACCGGTTGGAACTACCAGAAGCAATGTCAGACATACACCCAGTATTCCATGTCTCACAACTGAGGAAATGTTTGAGAGTACCCGAAGTCGAACATGTGCCTGTAGAGATGCTAGATCTACAGCCAGATTTGCGGTACCAGGAAGTGCCAGTCAAGATTTTGGACAGTGTCACAAAAAGGACAAGAAGCTCCGAAGTACAGATCTGCAGTGTGCAGTGGAGCAAACACGAAGTGGAACAAGCTGCATGGGAACGCGAAGATGCTCTGAAGAAGGAGTTTCCCCATCTCTTTACAAGCCAGACGAATCTCGAGGACGAGATTCCTTTTAAGTAGGGTAGGTTTGTAATGCCCGTAAAATTTACCATAATTAAATCGCGCGTTAAAAATCGTTTTCAAATCTTTTACCGTCGAGCTCCCGGAAATCCTGACCCGAATCTTTCCCTCCCCGGTTTTTCCGCCGACCCAGCTCGAACCCCATCGTGCCTAACCTTTTCGCCGCCCCGTCACTTCCGCACCGACTGTTCTCGCCGCCGCCGGGAATCCCGCCTCGGATCCCGTCTTTTCCTCCTCTTTTCTTCTTTCTCCATTTTCTTTTCTCTTTTTCTTTTTCCTTCTTTTCTCCCTCTCTTTTCTTCTTATTTCTTTCCTCCCTTCTTCTTCTTTCCCCGGCCGAGCCACCTCCGCCGGCGCCAATCCTCCTCCCGGCCGCGCCACCGCCTTACCGACCTACACGGCCTGCCGTCGCATCGCCCGACCCCTACCACGTGCACCCCGCGTCGCGCACGCACACCCGGGCAGCCTCGCCTCACGCCCCGCTGCTGCGTCGCTACGCCGCGTGCACGCGTCCGCACCGCTAGCCGCGCTCCTCGCCGCTGCACCACCGCGTCTCACGCACATGCACGTCGGCCGGCCTGCACGAGCACGTGCCGGAGCCATCAGGCCCGCGCATGAGCGCGCCATTTCCGTCGCCACGACACCCCTGTGCTCGCCGAATCGCGCGCGCGTGCACGCGACCTCGCCGCACCGCCCGTTGTCGAACCACCGAGCCCTCCGACGAACAGCTGCCCGGCCACAATCACACCGGCTTAGCGACAACCGCTGCACGACAAGCACAGTGGCACCTTGGCCTATCCCGACATCGCCCCCATCGCCGAGAATCGCGCCGGCCGCCATTACTCCCCTTTCCGCCGGCCATCGACCGCCTTCACCGATCCACCACCTTTAGCCCCCTCTTCTACCTATAAAGCGGCCATCCGAGCACCCCCTCCCTACCATGAAGCCCCCAGCCATCTCCCGCCGCCGCAGCGCCACCACCGCCTCCATTGCCGCCGCCGCCCGCTCTCGTGGGCAGGCCACCCTGCAACACCCCCGCCCAAGGTAAGGGTAGGGATAGACTCCCCACGCTCCCCTCTCCATCTTCCCCCTGATCCCGGTCACCATCTCCACCCCAATCGCCAGCACGGCCGCCGCCGTCGATCGCCGGCCGCCCTCCCCTGTTTCCCCTTCTCTTCTCTCATTCGATGAGAGGAAGGGTGGTTTTATGAAAAACTCCCTACATTCTTTTCTTTTCCACCCGCGGTCCAAGCCAAATCTCTCTCTCTCTCTCTCTCTCTCTCTCTGTTAAGCCACCAGGAGCCCCCAGACCTTTTAATTATTTGCAAGATGGTCCCTGGTTCTTTTAAAACAGCCCCTAGTATCCTTTTATTTAATCTTTTCTCGCTATAAACCCTACCAACTTTTAGTATTCGTAGTTAAGCCCCATCTAGCACCCCATAACCACCACAAACATACTCTATACCTTCCCCAAGTAAACCCCGGGCCTTTCGGTAACTTCCCGAACGAGTCTCTTCCTCCGTTAACCGCCGAAAATGCGCTGTTTTAACCCAAAATGACCCCAAACCTCACCATTCCCTTTTCCACTATACTTTCCGCCAAGCCAAGCATCACTTTCTCAAATGTGACCTCTTCTCCTTCATCTTCCGTTCCATTTCCGTTCTTCTTTCTGTGAGCTCGGCAAATAAAACCTTTCTTTTATTTTATTTCTTTTCTTTTATTTATTGTGTGTATGCTTGTTGTGTGCGCCGTAGATCAAGTTGAGGAAGCGCCCGAAGGAGAGCAGTGCTACGACCAGGAGCCCAAAGGCCAGTACCCCGAGCAGGAACTCCCGGAAGGCTTCGAGAACGGTAAGTTCAATTTTACCCTTTGATGCATATTTATCCCAGTTTTATAAATGCAACCCACTGGCTTGTTTTATAAAACTTGCATGTTTGTTGCTAAACCATTTTTGTGTGAGTCGTTCCTTGATTACTACAAATATTCCTTGATGACCTAGATTAATTTCCGGATATTTTAGCTTGGGAATTAATCATTGCTAAATGCCGCTTAGGACAAATTTACCTTTCATAAATAGATGCTATCCACTGAATATTTAGTAAAATATTAGAAAATGTGCTTTAAAAAGAAAGGGGTTTAAATGATAATAATGATTATTAGGGGATAAGTCGAACGGTGTTTCCTGTGTGAAATACCAAGGTGAGCTCGTGCCTGTGTGGCTGAGCATGGTGGGAGAAGTCCGACTTGTCATTAGAAGGATGAGTTGATATGTCATCTTGCCTAACCCAAATATCGGTACCTCCACTCGACCGTTGTATGTGGCAACGGCTTGGCATAAATCCCACTAGTTGAGCTGGCAGTTATCGGGTGTGCTAGTGAGCAGCAGAGAGCCATGGAGACGGGTATAAGTTCTTGGTGAGTTATACCCTGGGTAGAACCTCGTCGGTAGGTTGCTGACCCCCTGGCTGCCTCTGTGGTGACTTCTTAGCTTAGCTAAGGTGGGTAATGGCCTTGATAGGATCTGCACTGACACTAAGGTGTTCATGTTGTGGTGTCCTACTTGTGGTTGTGTACACCTCTGCAGAGTTGAAACCTATCCGGATAGCCGTGTCCACGGTATTGGACGAGTTACGGCATGGTCACTTCACAAGTCCTCTATTTTTGGTTTTGGTTATGAGAAGTGTTCTGCTGTGTGCGTTGCTTTGGAATTGTTGGTAGTGCCTACGTCGGACGGGGAGTCCGGTAACACTGAGTTGATATTTACAATTTACTTTGGTTTTATCACTAGATTTGCTTTGCATAACTTTTATAAAATGAACCCTTGCATGTGGCATTTCTGCAAATAAACCAATAGCCTATCCTTGATATTTATCCTCGCATGCTTCTGTTGTAACCCCTCCGTGGGTTTGGTTGCACTTGCTGGGTACGTATGTACTCACCCTTGCCTGTTTTTCAGAAGAGGACCCGGACTTCGTTCCCGAAGACGTCAAGTAGGAGTTACGTTCTGCACCAAACCTCGCTTGTGTGTTAGGGCCGTCCGCTTGAAGAACCGCATGGCGCAACTCTCTGATGATGCCATGATTAGCCGTACCGTTTGGTTTCTAGTTTTTATCCTTGCGCTAGTGGCGCATCTGTGCCCGCTACCGCGTAGGTTTGTTCGGTAATGGACCATCTGTTGTAATAAATGTGAATCAGCCTCCTGGGACTGATGTTTGTATCACATTTAGGTCTTCTCTTTTGAGGGGACGCTTAAGCCATCAACAGTTACCCATATGACAATATCACTGTTGCTACTTTCTTTAGCCAAAATTCATACTCACCATACTAAAATTGTCCCTGGCTCTTTTCTGCGCCTTTATGTGTTTGGTACCACTGCTTCTCAAGAGGGCACATCCAGCAGCAAGCTACTTCCTTGTTCTTCCTCCACGCTAGCTACAAGATATCAAAGATTTACTGAGATTGTTTTCCCCCAAATGGCTAAGGATGGAGTATTGGTCTTCTTTGCAATTTCTTATCCAGTGGCCAAGGGCCGGTTTTCTAGTTTGATTTGGACATTATTGGAGAGGGAAACCAAATTAGCAGCCAAGGTCCTCGACTAACATTTCCCCAAAGAACATTGACCACTTGATAAATAAGTGTTTGGGTTTACCTCAGTTAGGCTAAACATGCCTTGGCTATTTAAGAAAATTATAAAGAAGACTAACAATCATCAGTTATCTGGAAAAAATGCTCAGGGAATCATGGAAATCTTGTAATTGCACCGCCTCAACGAAAAAAATTCTATGTAATACCACTGCAAACCCAACTCCATGTAGAGATTCTTCTACCAACAAAAGGAGCTGCTCTGAGACCGCAAAGCTCACCAACTTGTAAGTTTGGATGCTATTAGAGAGTCTAAAAGAGACTAGCAATAATCCTACCTAAATTTAAAGATTAAAAGGATAGCTAAAAAATAAAAAGCTTCCCAAAAGAAGGGGTAAACCAACGGTCTCTTTAAAACTGGCAAGCGTGGATGGAGACTGTGTCTGGCTAGGCAAAGCTAGCTAGCGTGGAAAGATAGCTATCAAGTTGGCTAGTCTGTTGGATGTAATTTTTCTCTATCTTTTCTCTTTTTTTAGCTAGCCAACGGGATATACAAGAGCTCTTGGAGATGCTCTTAAAGTGGGCCAAAACGTTTCGGCATTGTTTTTATAAAGTCAGGTTTTTTGTACTGTAGAGTCAATTTTGCCATAAAAGATCATGAGCAGCAGAAGTCATATTCAATGTTCTTAATGAACAACTTTTTTTGGGTGAAAGGGATTAAGGCTGTGTTTGAATCCGAGGGACTAAAGTTTAGTCCCTCAAATAAGTGACAATTAGTAGCATTAAACGTAAATTAATTCTAAAACTAATTGCATAAGTCATATCTACTCCGCGAGACGAACCTAACAAGTCTAATTAACCTATAATTAGTACATAATTATTAAATTATTACTGTAGCATTATATTGTCTAATCATGGATTAATTAGGCTTAATAGATTCGTATAGTAAATTAGTCTAAAATTAATCATCATAAATTAATAGAAATTAGGGGGTGTTTGGTTCCGGTGACTAAAATTTTAGTCCCGTCACATCGAACGGAAGAATGCTAATTAAAAGTATTAAATATAGGTTAATTATAAAATACATTACATCATGGAGAAAAGAAATTCCTACACGCACAGAAGTTCTATGATCATTTGCACGATGGTACCCTTGTGGAAAAGACATAAAACTACCAGCTAGTAACATCACTGGCTTTTCCTGGGGTTCTTCCAGTCTTGGCCAAGGAGTTTTTCTGGAGTGGGCGCCCGAGTTCAATCCCGGGTAGATGGCAAATTGGCAACCAAACGAGCTATTGATTGCTCTCCTTTCCCCCCTCCCCCTGGGCTTCAGGTACCATACCCTGAACTTATTTGTGTTGCATACGTAAAACTTGATACACCTGGTTTGTAATACCCTTCTGGTGGAGGAAGTAGTGACTATGTGAGAACAGGAGATTAAATGCAGCACCTTTCTCATATGATATTCACCAAACAATTGATTCACTCACTATAGATGGCCAAATGGGCCAGTTAAATGGGCGGCCCGAGGCCCGACCCTATACGGCCCGACACGAGCACGGTCCGGCCCGTAGCGCATAGTGCTAGTGCCGGCCCAACACTATGCAGCGGCCCGTGCTTGGGCCGCCACTCCGGCCCGTAGTGCTAGCCCAGGCACGGCACGAAAGTTGGGTCGGCACGAAGTGGCCCATCAAAAATCGGCCTGTTATCTAACTTTACTGTATAAACTCTCTCCCCACCTCTAACCCTAGTTTTCTTTTCTCCTCCCCCTCCTCACTGCCGCCGCAACGGCGAGCACTCGCGCCTCGTCTTTCCAGTCCGACGCTCTTCCCCTCGACGCCGTCTCTCTCCCTCCCGGTCTCGTCTCTCTCCTTCCCCAGCTCGGCTACGGCGGCTGCGGCCAGCAGCTCGGCCTGCACAGGCGCACGGCTAGGATCCATGTCGGCCGCCGCCGGGGACGCGCCTGCGGCTCGCGGGGCGCACGGCCGGATCCGCACCGGTCGCCGCCATTAGGGACGCTCGACGTCCACGTTGCCCTTCGCCGAGCTGCGCCGCAGCCATGACTCATTTTTTTTTATTTCTTGTGATTAATTTTGGTACAAGTATATATTTGTGTGATGGATTCATGAACTTTGAAGAGCTGTGATGGATTTCTCGATTTTGTTAGCTTTACATGATTCAATTAGCTTCTTTTTTCTTGCTTCTTGCTTGTAGTGCCTGGGCCGGCACTAGCACGATAGTGCCTCTTGCTTCTTGCTTGTAGTGCCTGGGCCGGCACTAGCACGATAGTGCCGTAGTGCCGACACGGCACTATCAAAGGGCCTTAGGGCCGTGCCTGGGCTAGCAGTTTGGCCCGTGGGCTGGCACGACACGGCACGAACATGTCATAGTGCCTGATAGTGCCGGGCCGGATAGTGCCAGTGTCGTGCTAGTGCCGGGCCGCCCACGTGGCCATCTATATCACTCACCAACCGTACTTAGTCCATAGACCGGAGGGAATCCCTGTATCTTTTCATTTAGACAAGGAAAACAACACTCATGAAACAAATCGCATTCCACAATGGCCCTCCAATAAACCTTTCCTTTTAATATAGTAATAATAATAACCTGAAGCCGCCACCTTCGCGTGGAGAAAGTGCCATTTGGTTAGTAAAAGGAAGAAATCAACAACATTAGTCCCTATCCCTAGAAGGCTAGAATATTAAACAGAGTTGGGAAGAAACAAGTTAGCACTTCATCAGCGAGAGCATGCAAGCCCGCCAGTCTAAATCATCCCTCATTTCGATTGATTCCCCTGATCTAAATCCCAGACACCCAATCAGGGAGCACACAGCAGCACAAGCAAAGACATGAGCGTGTAACCCACAGAATAATCTGGCGCTTAATTGTTGGGCCCGTCGATCAGGACGACGCAGCTGGCGCACGTGCTGCCATACAAGCAAGCAGTGTACACGATACCTTTCCGATAGGGGCCGGGCCAACCAACCAAAGCCAGCTTAGGACTCAGTTCCCTCGGATTTATTCTAAGTGAAATGATGGACATAAGAAAATATTTATAATAAATATAACAAGAGATCGAAATTTATTCTAGATCGGAAACAAAAAAGTCACATAATATATAGAATAAGAGATCAGGATTAATTCCACACGTCCTTTTTATTTTCGACCCGGAATAAATCTCGGTCTCTCGTTGTATCTATTATAGATATTTTTTTATGCCTATCATTCCAATTAGAATAAACCCAACGAGTTTTTAGTTGGGCGTGAGGCACCGTGTGGAAGCCCAGACCTGAGCGATTAGCCAACCGAGATATTTTGACTTCATGTACAAGACTACATTGCTTTTATTCCTTAGTAGGCCCACCACTCATCGACTCATTATTTTCATCAGCCAATAGCATGTAACAAGGGGGGATTTGGGGTTTGGGGTCACTTCGTAATCATTGCGTCACTGTAGCATTTCGTTTGTATGTGTGAAAAATTGTCTAAAAATTGATTAATTAGGCTCAAAATGTTCGTCTCGCGGAGTACAACAAAACTGTGCGGTTAGTTTTCGATTTCATCTACGTTTAGTACTCCATACATGAGCCGATATTTTAATGTGATGGAAATCTTCTTTTTACATAGTGAACTTTGGTGTTGCTTTTTTGGCAAAGTCTACGATGCTGCCTCTAGACTGCCTTCTCTCTTTTGAGGCAGCTGCAGCTTATGTAGGTATCTCTAACACCTGTTGGGCACCTAACCTTACTACACGATGGCATCCGAGCCTTGTGCGGCAACCCAAGGCCTACAGCAAACTTACTTTGTAGTTGTGCGTGATTTATTGAAATCTCCTATGGTTGACTTATTCGAGTTGTTGAATCCAACTCAACCCAGACTTCTGGAGGTATTTCAGACTTTCTTTCTCTGCTTAAAATTTACAGTATTTATTATGTCATTCGATTAAAAAGGTCACTGTGTCAAAGATTTATCCTAACGAAACGAAGTACACCTTACGGTGCTCGGTGGCAAATAGCTGCCACAGAAACCAAAGGGAGTAATGCACTACACGGTGCTCGGTGCCCTCACGACGATTGGATCAATCATGGAGCACGCTAATCATTGCACTCGTCGTCGGTTTTCTTGGGTGTGTGAAGTGCTCAGCGTTCGATCGATGATCATCGCTTTTCATGCATATATGGTCAGCAAGAAGGGAGCTCCGATCCGATCCCTCATCGATCAGCTGCCAGCAGAGCAGAATATTGCATCCAGAATTCCAGCTTGCCTTGTCACAGGGATCGACGACGCCATTGACGTCCCTGTCAGGACTCTCATCAGGAGTTGGCATTTCTTGCCGAGAAAGAACTCCTGCGAATGCGAGGTATAAACTGCGGTAAGCAAAACTAAGCACACATTTCCATTAACCTCCTGTTGGTTGCTTGCTCGATGGATATGAGCGTGGACGTGTGATAGAGAGTGTTGACCCGGGTTAACCGCGTGTCTCTCTTCGTCCAGCATAGCTCAGATCACTTTTTGTACAAGCCTGCACTCAATAGGTGTATGGCGACTGGAGATGTAGGTTAGGTATGCCGGTGCTAACCATCTACAGGGTGCATGACATCGATCGTGATTAGTTACTACAGCTAGAATGCACGTGTAACGTGTTGTTCAGGTCGTGTGTACACACCCTCTTTTTTCTGAAGAACCTTCAAAAAGACAGAAATACTGCAATTTGTTATAGAAGAAGAAAGTTGATCCAATTTAAGAGAGAATTATTGGCCCCCAAAACTATATAGTTAATTTGAGGAAAAACGACAAATCCCTACAATAGCACAAGTCGTCAAGACCAGACCACACAAGACAGAGCCCAAGGTAAGCAACAGTTGCCAAGCTCGCCGTCAAAACAGAAGAGCAACTCCGACCACTTAGGGGGTGTTTGGTTCCAGCGACTAAAGTTTAGTCATGTCATATCGGATGTACGGATACTCATTAGAAGTATTAAATATATGTTAGTTATGACACACCTCGATGCTACACCCAAAGTCACTACACTCATGCACAAGAGTAGTTGAACATCAACCGTATTTCTTGACAATGCTGGCGCTTCAGAAGCGAGATGTCACCATTGAAATAAGTTCAGTTTAGGGTTTATACTTCGTGCATGGTTGTACAAGAGGAGCACTAAACTCTTGATTGTTCCATTTTGTCGTCCTCGTCAGCGACCTTCCCCACTGCGCCACCTTTTTAAATGCGCTAGCTCGATATCGACGTCGGCTTCAAGACATGGGGAAGTTCTTATTTATGTGTGTCCTCTTTCGAGAGTCTCGAAGTGTCAAAATGATTCACATTTTCTCAATTATGAATGCGAATCTCTTGAAGTTAACTTCACCTCGTGAAGTAACCTTGCTAACTAGCTCCATTGCATGATCACCACCCTAGTAGTGTTGCGTCTTTGCTGTTCGCTTTCAAGGAGAAAAATTCTCCCGTGCTGTCTGGTTCATTGCCAGCGATGAGACTAACTATAGGTTAGACTAATGGTATTGTATTTAATTGACTATTTGTTCAATCTAGACGGGTAGATGTGCTAATCGTATCTTAACATATACTGTAGCTTAATGTACATTGATTTCAAGTTTATTTGTGATCCACAAAAGACCATTTTTTTTACATTTAGAGAAGTTACACTTTGAAAAGCGTTTGGTAAAAATGAATTGAACATGTTCATCACTCATAAACGGATTAAACTTTTAAAATTGTATTTTACAAATCAAGTTTCTCACCACAGCCACACCACCCACCCATAAGCTAATACGGTGACCACAACAACAAAGCTTCTTGTAGGATCATCACTACAACGGCAACCATGTGCCACCCCGCACACTGCAACAACAAATAATTATTATTCAGTTAACCTCTTCTTTGTTCTGTATTTCATCTTCAATTAGTATATAGACTGACAATAATTAACTTGCCGGGTTTTGTAAAAAACAAATCAAGTTGTCTTTATGTAGTGACCATTTGATTGTCGTGTGCCCATGTGTAAAAAAAATTCCCCTCAGCTAATTAGGCATGTCACTATTGTCAGATTATAACTGATAATTTAATAATTTTATCAACAATCAAAGGATATGATAATTGGTGAAAGAAGGTTCAGTTTATTTTTAATATAAAATTAATACTGTTCCAACCTCTGCACTAATCAGGTACATTTGATTACAAATCCAACCTATCAAGTTTTCACTATAAAAGTTAAAATTATTGGCTAATTATTGGTCAAAAATTGCATAGGTTAAATCTTGATATTTATGCGCACCTTACAGAAAAAATGGAGGGATCCAAACAAGAGTAGTTCATATCCAAATAATTAGATAAACATTAGACAGACATTAATTTGATCATTAATGTATTTTATTTTATATTATTTATTGTTATAAACTTATGATCATTGGAGAGTATATTGATAAAAAATTCAATCATTTTAAGTTTATAATATAAAATTTAAAATTGCTGACTAAATTATTGATCAAAGATGTAAAGTTACGTCTTACAAACAAAAATAGAGGGCCGAGCCGGCAATCACAGTGTCACACCCGGATTTTCACAAAAACCCGACTGTGGCCATATGTGTGCCCAGGAAGTCCACATACACATATAGCAAACAAATATGGTAAAACAGAGATCAAATGCTTCACTTATTCATCATAAAGTAGTGTTTACATCAGAGTGTTGCATAAATGAAATACATGGATAGCGGAAGACTAAATTAATTCTCTCTAAGTGTAGCCGCATCCCACAGGGACTCTGACTGGGAGAACACAACTCAGTAGTACGGTAAATCTTCTGGAAACTCAGCAGCAGGCTCATGCACATCCCAATCTGTTACCCGTCCGGGATTTTGTTGAATGAATAACAAGTGTAAGTAAAGCAATTACTTAGCAAGTATAGCACGGGTTATGAAGGCTCAAAAAGGCTAGACACGGCTTAACTGCATTAGCACTTTTAGTTGGTTTGTTTTAACATTATCCAAGTTACTACAAGTGAATGAAAACTCAGTTGCGACCCAATTAATAAAGTGTAAGTGACCTTAAGCATAAATAATCATCATCTTCTAATAAAAAGGATCCAGGCCGCTTGTGACCCTGAGCAAGGCTATCATGATAGATTTACACTCTGCAGAGGTTTCGCCCTTTACCCACCAGTCGCATAAAAGTTCAAAGGAACCTTGCACCCAACCACGCACATCGACACTTCCGAGGTGTGACTGCATAGGGACGCTACGAGGCTTTTCACAAGACACTCTAACAAGACAGTAGCCACTGGGGTACTACAAGGTGGTGAGTCCTTAGGCACCGAGATCGACGTACGCCCACGGAGTCCACCGTAAGGGGGTCGATGGCGTCCGAAGCGCGGGTATCCACCCCAACAATGCGCAACGCGCGGAGTTCTCAATCGCTGAGACTCCCAACACAGGACTGGGTCTAACGAGACCTAGCCGACGGGGCTACCGTCCTCGGTGGAATCGGGAAAACACCCCGTGCCTTGCCTCCCACAACGCCGTTGGCCCCTCGGTAACCACTATCAAGCTAGAGTCGTACAAGCTACTTGTCCAAGACCAGATCCATTATAGTTCTAGCGGTGGCGACAGGCTCCTGGGTTGCCGCTTTAAGAACCGGTCCTTAGAGAGAGACACTAGAACAAAGCACACAGCACATGTTCTAGCTCCCTAATCCATGTTGCTAAAAAGCAAGTTTTAACGTTAACGTTGAAGTGGACCATTAATACAAGTTTAACAGTTAAATAAAGGTGACAGTAGCCGCGCCTAGCAAAGTTCTACCCGTATGTGATAAACCCAAGGTAAACAAGGATAGGATAATGAAAATCTAGGTACAACCTTAAAGGTAAAACAATTTAGACACATGCATGTATGAAATAATGTATTACAAGTGAGTAGGTAGCAAGGATTGTTCGTGCTATAACTTGCCTTCCTCAAAGTGCTGCTGCGGCTGCGAGTCCGGCTCCTGAGGGTCCTCGTACTCAAACTCCAACGGCAACGGCTCACCGACTGGACACGAATCACCACACAAGCATCCACACAAGCCAATACATGCAAGCAAAAGTATTCTATTAGAAACAGTACACCAACAGTGAAAACAGTACAAAAACAGGAGCTAGAAATATTCTACGCTTCGCTACGAACACGTGAGCGCGAGAATCACTCTAATCGGAGCTAAAACGAGAAAGTTATGGCATTTCTAAGTTTCAGGGGCTTACTGGCAAGTTTCAGAAACTTTCAGGGGCTCATTTGTGAAAAACCGAGGACTTATACGTAATTATACGTAAAACTACGAGGGCTAACGCGTAAAACTCCGAGACAGGACCGCGGGTTTGAATTTTCAAAAGATCAGGGGCTTAAACAAATAAAACGGGATCTATCTGTAATTATTTTTGAACTGGTCTAGACCGCAGGTTGATTGTCAGGAAGTTGAGGGTCTCTTTAGCAAAATAACCAGCGCTGACCGGTATTGACCTGGCTCGGACGCGTGGCAGCCGTTGGATCTGATCTGGACGTCCTGGATTTAAAACACGAAGGGGTATCGGCTGTTCTAATCTGGACGGTCGATCTCGGATCGGACGGCTCACGGCGAGAGGCTCGCCGGGGACGACGACTGCGCGGCGGCGCCGCTCGGCCGAGGCGGAGGCTCGCCGGAGTTGGGCATAACTCGGGCTGTGGGGCACGGATTTGAACGAGGGTTGGTCCTACGGCTTCAGGATGGCTTGGTCAGTTCACCAGGGGTGATCTAGTCGAGCGTCGGCCGCCGAGACGTGCTGACGACGATGAGCGGCCGAGCTGAGCTCCGGTGAGCTGTGGGGAGTGGGTTCTGGGCGGTTTGGGGTTCGGGTTGTCAGCTCTGGAGTTTCATGGTGAGGTGGAGAGTGAGCCTGGGTGGTTCTATTTGAGTTTCGTGCAGGGGAGGGGGCGGACGACGGTGACCGACGGACGGCCATCGACGGCGACCAAGGGAAAGCGAGCTACGGTGTTCGGGAGCCAAAATTGAGGGGATGGGGAGCTTCGTTACCTCGTGGCGATGCTCCTGACGCGGCGAATTGGTCGGATAAGGACCAGAGAGGTGGGACGGCGAGCAGCGGCGGAGCTTGGAGCTCGGCGGCGCTCGGACTGCGGGGGAGGAGAGGCGCGGTGGGCTTGGTGCTCGGGGCGAAGCTTGGTGTGGCTCAGGAGGGTCTCAGGGGTGGCTTTTATAGGGGCTAGGGGCTGCGGGTGGGCGTGGCACGCACGCCAAGGAGAGGCGGCGGCGGTGAACGCCTTCCATGCGCGGGGCACTTTCCATGCAGGGGAGTGCGCGAAGAAGGGAAGGGAGGGGTGCCGGAGCTTCCAGGAAGGTGCGGCCGGGTCCACGGGATTCGCCCAGGTGTGTAGAGGAAGGAAACCTCTGGCGGCGGTGCTGCCCGTGATCTCCGGCCGGCCTGTCTCCGCGAGGAAGACGGAGCTGACGGTCGGGGCCCACGCGGCAGAGAGACGGAGAGGGGAGGGAAAGCGGCCGCGGTGCTGGGCCAGAGCAGAGGCGGGAGTGGGCCGGCTGGTGTAGGCCCAGGTGGAGGGGCGGGCCTGGCGAAAGGGCCCAAGGAGGGAAGCAGGCCGTGGGAGCGCGCGAGGTTGGCAGCTGGGCCGAAGGAAAAGAGTTGGAGGGGCGAAGTCGAGCCGGGGAGAAGAGTTGGAGGAGCGAAAATGGACTTGCGCGGCTGGCTGCGTGGAGTACTGGGCCGAGCGCGTGTGGTGTGCTGGGCCGCGAGGGGCGGGTGTTGGGCCGGACCAGAGAAAGAGAGGGGGGGCAGAAGCAAACCGGGAAATGAATTCAGGGAGCAAAAACAAACTATGGGCCTAACAACTTTTCTAGATCTCCAAACAAAGTGATCCGAATTTGAATTTAAATTCTTGTTTGAACCACAATCAATACAAAAATAAATACAGCAGCATGAATGCAACAGTAAATGTTTCTACAACTTATATTTGATTTTAATTTCCAGAAATTCTTTATTGAACTTATATTAATTATGAACAAGATAGTAAATAACATTAAACAATTAATTTAATTGCTAAAAAATTCAAATAGGCCATTTTTTGGTGTTACACACAGGCGGCCGGTCCAGGCCGCGAGGGCACCGCCAAACTTTGATCGATTGCAAAAATTGAGGGAGCAGCTAGAATTTAGTTAGATCGAACCACTAATTGGATAGTTCATATATATCCAAATAACGAGATAAACATTAGATGTGTATTAAATTAGTCGGTATATCCAAACATACTCCGAGGTGCTGCCAAACTGATTGGTGATTGGGGCTCGCCAATTAATAAAATGGCTAGCTAGCTCCGGTCCGCCCAACTGGATCATCAGCGTTCAGCAGCCCATGCATGCACAGCTACCTTCTGGCGTGTGGCGGAGACGCCACCGCACTCCACTGTCGCGAGCGGTCGATGTGCATGCGCAGGCGCTGGTTTGCGGCGAGCCACACGCTAATGCTAATGATCCCTTCTTCCGCGCAATTCCACGGCGATCCCGCCCTGCTTGGGTCACATTATTAATTGCGTGCAGCCAGTGGCCGTGTCCGCCCGGTCTAACTAACTAATTAACTAATCAATCGCCGTTGGAGGGGATCATCATATCGGATCGAGCCGTCGGGTCAAGTGGAGTCGTCGCGAAGCTTTTTATTTCTTGCGAGTTGACGACCCCGATGGCCGGATCGCAACGTCTCGTGACTTGCTTTCGTGGCAGTGCTTGATGCTACTAGATAATATTGGGTTAGCGTGGAACCGACTAATAATCTCTAGTTTAGCCGCTTGTGATCGATCGATGCGCGCGCGTACATATATGTTCGTTATTACTCCAGCACGGCTGAGATCTCTGTCGGATCTTTTGCTTTTGTTTGTGTTCTAGAGGCTTGAGTAATTTGCAACCCACAGGTCGCGCATGCAAAGATTAGTTAAATGGTGCTAGTTTTTAATGCGCTTCCCCGTGACTAGCTAGCTTTGTCGCATGCAAACATTCTCTAACACGTAATAACAACCTAATAAATCCGAATATAAATTAGTATGATTCGGTCACCCGGCGTCACAGCCTTCCACGTAGGGGCAAAGGACTCTTGCTGTGGTCTAGTCACCTTCTCCATCCAGGTCTCTATACATAATACGTGACATTGCTACCTTGGCTAATCACTAGGTGCACGCATTCATTCGCACACGCTTAGGAGTATATACCCTTCCCTGCAACTGTAACCTACTATAACGGTGCAATAAATGGTCGAAAAAAATAAAAGCTAAGTTACCATTTTCTTCGTATGGAGACGAACCCATAAGGTTGTATGAAGAAAAGTGCGCCCTAGTTTTGTTTCAAAATATAATATGATGTTTTAGTTTTGTGGAAAGTTAACTTCTCTATAACTTTGATTTTGCAAAGAAAAAAACTCTCTAGATTTGATGAACTTTATATAAAAGCACACCAATATCTATGATATCAAATTAGTTTCGTTAAATCTGTTACGAAATATGTCGTGATAATGTATTTAATTGGTTATGTAGATGTTCAAATAAATTTCAATAAACTTAGCCAAAATTGTTTGAGAAGTTTAACTTAAGATGAAACTCATACATTTTGGAACCGAAGGACTAACTTTTACGGTCAAATTATAGTTTCTACGAAATTTCCTATCAATCAAGATGCACAAAATTACTACTCACGTCCTAAATTATAGTTCATTTTGTCTTTTATAAATATATAGCTTTTGCTATACACTTAGATATACACTATGTCTAGATACATAACAAATATTATGTGTCTTAGAAAAGCCAAAAAAACTATTATAACTATTTAGAATGGAGATCGAGTGCTACAATTTTTTTTCTTCTTCCGTGGTCGTTCATGCACCTTGGTGCCCCGAAGCTCATAGCTTTCTTGCCACTGTGGACTTGTGAAACTTCTTCCAAGCACAGGGAAGCGTGTGAGGCGCCGACCCTAGCTAGCTAAGCATTATTTTGAGCCCTACATTATCATGAGATATAGAGAGAGATGCCGACAAACGACACATTTCCTTCTCCTACGGTTCTACCCGTCCCCAAGTCGCCAAGAAAATGTAATTAACTTCTTTCGCAGAAGAAAAGGAAAACACAGTTAACTAACGCCACGTCATCAACGACCTAGTAGTAGTACGTACTAGCTCTTGGCGGTTTCAGCCATGTTGATTACTAGGGGTATAGTAGCAGCCAGCTCGGCATTGGCTGCCCGTGTGCTCCCTCTCCCTCTCCCTATATATACGATGAGCCGCCGCCATGGCTTCACCCCTTATTAGCTTATATATTAATTGAAATTAAAGTAGTAATTGCCTCGCTCCGTCCTGGTTCATTCTTTCACTTGCCATTCCAGAAAAGTAAGAGAAGCAGGGATTATTGAGATGGGGCTGAGGGAGATGGACTCGGCGCTGCCGCCGGGCTTCCGCTTCTACCCGAGCGACGAGGAGCTGGTGTGCTTCTACCTGCGCAACAAGGTGGCCAATCAGAGGGTCGCCTCGGGGACCTTGGTCGAGGTCGACCTCCATGCCCGCGAGCCATGGGAGCTTCCCGGTAAGCTCGATTAATCATTAGCATCATCATCATCGCATCTAGCTTCTAGTAGCTAGCTTCGCCATCATCATCGTCTTCTTCCCGCGGCCGGCCGGTCCTTGAGTGGGCTCATCAACTTGCTGGACATCAATTTTAGCATGTCCTATAGATTATGCGGACTGCATGTCTCTTGCATGCTGCAACATTATTATAGTACAGATATCTGCAAAAGTGCTGTATATGATACGTACAAGTTGTCACTTCACCACAAAACTCTAGAAAGCTTACTGTGTGCATGTGTGAATCTGCATGATTATCGTATATATATGCCGAGAAATAAATAATTATATATGTGCGTGTTTTCGTATTTCTAGTTTCGTATTTCTCATCTTTGGACCTGCCCCCGATGATTGACTTTTGATAGAGACACTACACCCTTAGCTAGGTAGTTGCTTTCTTAATTAATTTTTAGAATCTCTCTACGCGTACAAAGTATAGTCACTTTAGCCTTGAAACAAAGTCTAGTCACTTTGGAAATGAATAAATATCACATATATCGTCTATGTATATATCCTCATCTATGCGTGCTTGTGTCTATTGATGTTGCCTTTTTTCTAGACTCGATTCGTAGGTACTGGGGAATTTCCTTCTGTTCATATGGTCAGAAAAAGACACATATGCATTATTCGGCTTACTTGGCAAACAAGTATCATATGCGCGGTTGCTAGCTAGCTTGGCGCCAATAATTTGTGATGGCGTCTCACAAAACTCCAGCACGCAAGGGACCAACGGAGTCCACTTCTAGCTAGGGCCATAACACAGCGTCACTATATTCGCACTGTGCCACTTCGATCATAATATGTGTGTGCATCCAATCACATCCCTCTTATGACTATGTACTTCTTCGCAACGGAGACAGTAATGTAAACATGTTGCCAGCCCACAAATAATAAGACGAACATGAGCACATATATCTCCCAATAAAAGGAAAACATAAGTGCATGCCGGCCGGTTTGACCAACGATGTGTTCTTGTAAAATTTTTTTTGCAGATGCGGCTAAGCTTACCGCAGAGGAGTGGTATTTCTTCAGCTTCCGAGACAGGAAGTATGCGACGGGCTCACGAACGAACCGTGCAACCAAGACGGGTTACTGGAAGGCGACCGGCAAGGACAGGGTTGTCCATGAGTCGACCACGCGTGCATCGGTTGGCATGAGGAAGACGCTCGTGTTCTACCGTGGCCGTGCTCCCAGTGGGCACAAGACCGGCTGGGTCATGCATGAGTTTCGCCTTGAAACGCCTAACTCGGCACCGAAGGTACACAGATCGATGTGTATAAACCTTTATTATTGATCATATATATAGCTAGGCTCATCTCGATCTAGCTGGCACTAAGATATAGCATACACTACGGGAAACATATATATGCTAGCAGATATGTACGTGTTGTTAGCTCCCTCTAGACATGCATCGCCCATGCATCCTTATATATACAAATAATATATCGCAGTCGCAGTACGCATATATACTCCCTCTCTAGTCAATATTGTTCGGATGATTACAGATATTTCTAACCAGAGAGATTAATAAGTAATGTTTGTGTTAAACACTCTATGCATGTAGAAAAGTTAGCATTGCTACTTGGGCGCGGATTTTGTATCCAAGGATATAGGTTCCGGAGCTCCAACATGTTGCATCGTTTCAAGAAATAACTAAAAAAAAATCATGTGCATAGCTCATGCAAAGTCTGTTGATCAAGAAACAAAATAAAAAAAGCAGCCAACCCGGCACTATTATTATTCATCATGTGTCCATAAAAATATCCAGTGCGAGGGAATGTGTTAATAGCAATTGTACCACGTATATTTGTACACTATTTTTATGGAACTAATTAAACTCGAACATAGTGGGTTAATCATGCTGTCATGCTAATGAGATGCCAGAAGCATTGGGTTAGCTTAAAACAATATTCCTATTACTTTTCTTATTTATTTCAGACACACATTAACTACAAAAGTATATTGGCTAGAGCGGTATATTGTCCTTAGTGTTGGTGCAAAATGACACATGTACAAATTAAGGATGCCAAACACATATGCATGCATGCATGTGTAAGCTTCAGAGTTGAAAAGTACAAAAATACCTTTACAGTTGTGGCGGCTATCTTAATCGTGCACTGATGATGCATGCATATACATGCATGAATGTTTATGCCACTATTATGTTTATATATCTAATTAAAACAAACAATGAAGAAAGCTCATCGATCTGCCTCTGTCCTACGTGCAAACCTTATCCGCAGAAGTAGCTTCAAGCTAATTTAAGTGCATGTACCTGTCATTTCCTCACGTGCTAATGTTTGGACCCTGTGGCATGCAGGAGGACTGGGTGCTATGCAGGGTGTTCAACAAGATGAAGCCCTCGTCAGAAGGCGACGAAGGAAGCAGAGTCCACTACGGCCATGCCGCCACCGCCACCGGCGCTGAGCCCTCCTCGCCGCCGGCCTTCCTGAGGTCGTCGCCGCCCGACTCAACGGCGACTCCGGCGGCGGACAACTTCTACCAGCAGTGCCAAGTAACCACGGGCAGCAGCCACTGCGGCAGCACCGGTAGCTCATCTGGCGCCCTGCTGATGAACCTGACGACGATGCTGCAGCAAGGCAGCTTATTGGATTATTACTGCAGCCACGGCATGGCGGTAGGGCCCCACAACGCCGGCTACGGCGGCGGCGGCGATGATGCCGCCATGGGCATGGAGCTGGGGCACGTGGAGTTCGAGGAGCACGGCAGCATGGGGGGAATTGAGATGGAGTACTCGCAGGTGCAGAGTGGAGGCTGCTACAGGGATGGGCTCTACTTTTAGAACGCTGAGGATACGTGTGGTGCTATGAATTATTGGGTGTGTAGGTAGTTTTTAGCCGTTGCTACATGCATGCAGTGGAAAAAGTTGCACTGGAGTTTACAAGATTGAGATTTCCTAGTTTAGGGTTAGAGCGAGAAGGGAGTGTGAAATTGTGATTTGTGAAGTTCTGTCTATGATCAGTAAATAGTCCATCTATATAGTTTTCAAAACCGAATTTGATAGCTTCTTGTACTTAACAATGGTAAGTTGTTGATAGATGACTTCGATCGGGGACGGCAGCAAGCTAGCTCCTCCATGACGGGGCTCCTATATATACCAAATAGAAATCGGATAAGTAAGTTATATTTAAAAGTCCATTAGAACTCAAATTAAAAGTATAAATCAACATTTTAATATACTCGATATTTTAATATTCTTTGAAAGGCTGAAAGCTAGTTCACCATCTAAAAATAACATGTTCGACATTTTCAAACATGAATGATGAATCGACATTTTGAAAACAAAATGGTCAACATATTTAAACATCTTGAAAAAAATAAACTCAATAATTTTCAAAACAAAAGTATACATTTTGAAGATCTTGTTTCATCTTCTTCGAATCTTCTTCAGCGGCACGTGCTGCCTCCTCCATGGAAGCTGCTGCTGTTGTAGGGTGTAGCTGCTTCACGGGTCAGGAAATCACAACCATTCCTAAAAAGCCCAGACCAAAAATAGGCCCACTCCCCATGACAACTGGAAAAGCAGACCAAGCAGGCTATAGAAATGGATAAATAAAAAGCCCAGAACAAAATAGGCCCACTCTCCATGACACCAGAGTGGAAAGGCAGCCCAAAAAATCTAGAGCAAAAATAAATAGGCCCACTCGGCCACTCCTCATGACACCAGTGGAAAAGCAGCCCAAGCAAAAATTTCCAGCGGCCACTCCTCATGACACCGGTGGAAAAGCAGCCCAAGCAAAAATTTCTAGAGCAAAAATATAGTCCCACGCTAGAAGGAGGGCTCGAACCTCCGACCTTGTGGTTAACAGCCACACGCTCTGGCCAACTGAGCTATTCCAGCTTGTTGACGATAGTGCTTCTCAAGTTTAATTAACCATTAACGTAATCCTTCTGTATCTGCCCTGTTCGAGTATTCCAGCTGTTTGTTTGCAACTTTGCGCACATGTTTGTGCTGGAGCAGCGTATACACCTGTCTCGTGCACGTCCGTACAGCTACCCTGTTCAGACGACCATGAGTCCATGAGAAATATATGATGGTAACAAGTAAACGCAAGAAACTAAAAACATAATTATATTTGGTGCCAGCCTGTAAAGGAAGGCTGTTTGAAAAAAAGAAGTTTTGCTCCATGTACATAAGAGGGGAGTTCTTGTTTGAGGAAATAAGGAAAAATAACATCCTTTTATTTTTCTTAATGAAGTGAAACATATTTTTAACTAATTACTTTGCCTACTCTGGAAAATGAGAATGGCGGGCTTTTAATGAACCTTTTTTAGGGCCTGTTTGGTCCAAATAAGCCTCTTTCTAACCAAACAAAAGGTACTTATAAGTCCATAAGCCCTTAGAGAGGTGCTTTTGAGGCTTATTTGCCATGACTCCACAAGAATCACTCCTACTATATAAGCCAAAAAACTAAACACCTATTGAAGCTTATTATAAGTCTCTCCAAACCAAATAGGGGCCTTAGTCTACTCCCACGTTATGGAAATGTTGATAACCCTCACCACACGAAAATAGACCCTACTGAACTATGCACCAGCATGGTTTGTTTGTTAGACTGCTCTCTATGCATGTGCAATGGAGTAATACACATCCTATTTGTTTTGCGAACAACACTATATTCTAAATTAAGATTGAGATATACAATAGCTCATTTGTAGCAAACTATTCCAACTGAATGGAAAGTGTGGGGGCACATCCTCACTCTCGAATGATTTTACCGCGTCACTCCCAAATTTGTTTTTAATCCAAAATCGATTTTTTTTACCGAAGTCAGCAAGGGATGCCCCTACATATTTTTATATTTTTTTATTTCAAACCCAATTAATTCGCTCCCACAGGGAGTCAAACCTAGGTCTGCTCCGTGCTACTTGCTCTAACCACTAGATTAAAGGCCTTTTCACAAATCAATTTTTTTACCGTCTCCCAAAATTTTGGATATGGTTTAAGAATATCATGAGGCTTTTTACTGGTCGGTCAAGTCTATTTATATTTGTTGTGAGAATTCATAAGGGGACAATGCGGGACGTTATTTTGATTAGCGATTCACTGTACCTAAAAATTGTTTTTAATCCAAAATCAAAATTTTTAACGTCTCCCAAAATTTTGGATATGGTTTAAGAATATCATGAGGCTTTTTACCGGTTGGTCGTCTATTTATATTTGTTGTGAGAATTCATAAGGGGACAATACAAGTTGTTGTTTTTATTAGCCATTCATTGTACCTAAGAATCGTTGTAAGCTTACACCTTGCTTGTAATGTTACAAACTTATGATTTGTTTTCTTAGCCCTAGAGTGCGTGGTTTACATTCTACCTGGATTTGTTATTGTGAGTATATGATAAACTTGTTTAAAACTAGTGCAAGCGGTTGTAAAAAATCATGTATGCCTTAGGAAGGGAAATTTTTTTTGACCGGAACTTAGGAAGGCAAAAATTACAAAGCAATCAAAGATTGCACATGATTGGTTGGCAACGATGCATACCCATGATTACAATACATCTGTTTATTTTATTCCTGTTATCACAAAATCAGCATCAGCCCCCGAACATCACTTTTCATGATGCAACTAGAGTACCAAACAGCAACTCACCTCAAATCACCACCCACATCCAAAAGGAACTCAATGAACAACCCCAGACAACCAAATAAGCTCCTACCATTAGCTCAGAGGAGGCCCACATGCATAGACGGGAAGACAACTCACACCCCGCATCATCGCAACGAATGTTAACGCGCAAAAACCAAACACAAAAAGAAAAGAAAATTTTTTAAAAAGTCCGTCTGCATCTCCATCTGGACTCGTCGAATCCCGCACGCACGCGCAACACAAAGCACAGACGGGCTCGTCTGCTTCCCTTCTACTCACCTCGTTTCAAATTTTCCTCTGTTAAACCCTACCCACCCGAATCACCCCCGGGCAGATCCAGCCATCTCGCCGGAGAAATCCACCGGAAGATTAAATCAAGCGGCGGGGAGAGGAGGCGGAGGAGGCGTCGGGAGGGTTAGGGCTAGGCGAGGTCGTCGCCGCCGCCATGGAGGCGCAGGCGACGGCGACGGTGAAGGAGGCGCTCGCGGCGCTGTATCACCACCCCGACGACAGCATCCGCACCGCCGCCGACCGCTGGCTCCAGGAGTTCCAGCACACGCTCGATGCCTGGCAGGTGTGCGCGTGCTTCTCCATTCGATTTGCTCGCTCCCAGTTGGTGCCCTGAGCTGGGTGAGGGCTAGTACCTGTGTTTCGACTATTTCGGGAGGGGAGTATGCGAATTTGGGTCAGCGTGGAGTGAGATTGGGCTGCTTTCGTGTGGATTCGGTCTGAACTATGCCGAATTTTATCAGCGCTGGGAGTTGTTTGCTCTAGTATGGTACTGGTTCAGAGGAGAGGGTGGGGATTGCGATTAGATTTCGCGAAGTGTGATTTTGTTCTGATGGTGACTGTGCATTGTGTCTGCTGCAGCGCGAGGCTGCCGGTGGGATGGGTAATGCAGGACAATTTTGGTCTCAGTTGGCGTGCACAAGTTTGGGATTTTGGAAAACGATACTGGGGCTTTAAGGTAGCATTTGGTTCTTGATCATGTCAGCTCCTTCTAGATTACGGGTCACTACTTTCTAGTGAATGTTGATGATGCTAATCAGAAAATTGGCTTCATTCAAGTGTCTCGATGCGAGTTTGATAGGATGGACATGCAGATGCCACTGACAGAATGAACTTAGTCCATCTCCTGTTATGGGTGGCTGTGATTTATTGCTTTGGGTGTCCAGGCTTTTGGACTAACTGCTGATATGAAGTGATTGAAAAAGATGGAGGGAGTGTAGAGTTGTGCATTGACAGTGCATGCATTTGCCACTTGTGTGAATTTACCAAAATTTATGCACGCTTTCAGTGTTTTCTAATTTCTCGTTCTATTATGGGCAGATAGTGTATTTGTATAAATTTTAGAGTTTTTTTTGGGCCTGGAATCTGTTCTGGATTGTGGTAGATGCCTTTTTTTCTTTCACATTGTAGCAAGCATGTTGCAGTCATTTAATCTGTGGTTGTTAACTCGATCATATTTGAGTGTTTTTCCAATCCTCCACGTGCAGGTAGCTGACAGTTTACTTCATGATGAAAGCAGTAATCTGGAAACTCTCATCTTCTGTTCTCAGACCCTCAGAAGCAAGGTAAAAAGAAGGAGCATAACTACAATTTGCATGAGTTGTGGAGGAATGTTATAGCTAACTAAAACCTTGTGGCGATTCTTATTAATCTTAAATACTATTTCATGTTATTTGTAGGTACAAAGGGACTTTGAAGAGTTACCCTCGGGAGCTTTTCGATCATTACAAGATTCTTTATACGTAAGCACTATTCTTTTACAGCGTAATGATGTCATAAATTGCAGATAGCAATTAGCTAGGGCTACCTTGCAGCTTTATTGTGGTTTGTCACCTCAGATGTGGCTTAACAATATCACATTGTACTTTAAAAAAAGTAAAACACATACAAGTATTTGTATATCATATTATTATTCATGACATATTTATAGGTCAAGTCACTAGTATGGACTTTTGAAAGAAAGCATTATAATTGATTACAGATGGAAACAGTGAACAGAAATCTACTTGCATCCAACCATGATAATTTACAACTAGACTTTGAAGCTACAAGCTTTCTGTTCTCTAGCCCTTGGTTGTTTCCATCACTCCCAGAGTCCCATTAGGGGCAAACCATCAGAGTCAATCATCAAGTCAAGGCTTAGTAAATTAGTTTTTACTACAAGGACACTTTTTTTTTGGGGGCGGCAGACACCTCTGTATCACTTCAAGGCCTGCCAAACCGCCAAGCATTGGAAGTTGATTGCTGTGCATATATCAAGGTACTGCTACCTTGGGGGCAATCACTAGAACAATGCAGGGTGTACTTTGTACCTCTTTGTGTTGTGCTATCAATTAGAATCAGCTTTGGAAGCTCTATTGCAATGTATACTATGTTGTCGTGTCTTGGCATCTTGATTTCTTTGCCTTGTTATGATCTGATTGACCTTTCTGAGAGCTTTGCTGCTTTTCATTTTAACTTGATGCATTTGCAGGTATTGTTGAAAAAGTTTAACAAGGGACCACCAAAAGTTAGAACACAGGTAAAATGATAGAATTAAGCAGATATTGTTTATGCTAACACAATTATTGTGACACCACTACTCTTTTTGGATCATGTTCAGATTTGTATTGCAATCGCTGCTCTGGCTGTGCATGTACCTGTAGAGGACTGGGGAGCTGGTGGAATTGTGAATTGGCTAAGCGATGAAATGAAAGCTCATCCAGAATTTATTCCAGGCTTCCTTGAACTGCTGATAGTTTTGCCGCAGGTACCCATATGTTCTTCATGCTTTCTCTCAAACACCAACACTCCTTATTTTCACGGAAGCAGTTTAAACGTTAGCACAGTATTCTTCCAGTGTTTTTTAAACCAGAAAGCTTCGCAAAACCGATTTTTCTTTACTAAATCTCCTCATACGTAAAATGTTGAGAACACAAGAAAAGTAAACTCTTTTCCTTGCCTCTCTGACTCTGCCATCCACCTCTTGCGACTGCACTGCTCTAGACCAGGCTGCCACTTACTATGGCCACCCATGCTGAGATCATGGTCTGGGATTGCCCGTGCAACCAGTGCATACCAGCATGGCACAGCCAGCCTACTATCTTCATGTACTTGACATTCTGTACCTTTCCAGCCACCTTACATGGATCATGGATGGCTAGATCCATTGTAGCAATCCTGGGCGCTTATGGTGTATACTCTTCTTGCTCATAATATTATATTAAATGGAGATTTATTCATGTAACTTAAGTTACCATCAAAGGCTCGTGCATAACACTAAACTATCGTTATATAGTGTGTTGATCTTGGTGAAATTTAACTTTGTCTACTATTCTACAGGAAACTTCTAGTTATAAAATCGCAGCTCGTCCTGAAAGGCGCAGACAATTTGAGAGTGACCTTAGTTCATCTGCTAATGTTGCTATTAATTTATTAACTGCTTGCATGGCCATTGATCAGCTGAAAGAACAGGTTAATTTCCTCCTCTTCAACATTTCCTTTTATTATACTAAACCCTTAGGTGTTTTCTCAAAGAGTGAAGTACATGGCCGGACCTTAAACTTTCTCGGTGTGTTATCTCGCTCCCTGAACTCTCAAATTGCAGATTGGCTCCCTAAACTTAGCTTCCGGTGTCATTCCGGTCCTCAAACTCACAAATTGCATGTTTGACTCCCTGAACTTAGCTTTGGGTGCCATAGATCCATATACTTTTAAAATACAGATTATTTTAACCAGAAGCAATTATTTCTTTGATTCTGTTCTCAAAAGTCAATTTAGAGTGAATGAGAAGGTACTAGAGCGAATTGCAACCCTCTGCTCCCATCTTAAGGAGATTGACCTTATTGATTATCGTATTAGTGATGAGGGTAATTGAAAGATAGTTGTGTATTCAATTGTTTTTCTCTGATTGTTCATCACTGCGATCTGTGGATCACCTTCATCTCCATCGGTTGCACTAGTCTGATTGATCTGGATCTAAAGCGCCAATGTTATACGATCGTCTAATTGAACCTAGTCGCCATGGCACCGATAAGGTCCTGATCAGACGATTAATCGCGATTAATCGGGCGATAAGTCCGACTAATCGGGGTTTTACCTAGTTGCCTCAGTACCGACTAGGACGACTAGAAAACACTGTAAAGCGCTCCTATTCTGTGGATGGCATTGGGCTCTGGGCACTTTCGAGATACTCAAACTGCAGATAATCAAATTTTAGCTCAATTTTCACAAATAGTTAAATAATATTTTTTTTGTGGTATATGGGCCTAGACACCACCCGAAGCTAAGTTTAAAAAGCCAAATACACAATTTGGGAGTTCGGAGACTGGTATGACACCCAAAGCTAAGTTTAGGGAGTGAAATCTGCAACTTGGGAGTTTGGGGACCGGAATGACACACCTGAGAAAGTTTAAGGATTGGAATGACACACCCAAGAGTCAAATACCTTAGCTCTTAGTTATGCTGCACAAAACAAGTTATGCTTGCACATTCAATTTTTTTAGCGAGAGCGTAGCTATTGGTTTCCTACCTGTTCTCTTACATGCATCTACAACGTGCTTCCATGATTTGGTCCTCTAGGGGCCACTCTCCTTTCTTCCATGAATTAGCAGTTACTTTGATGGTTGTCAATAGCTTTTCCTCAAGGAGCTTGCAACCTCCTTAACAAATTTGGAGCCATATTCTAGTTGCTCGTCCTTACTGCTTATATATATTCTGGCCTCAGCTCTAGAACTCTAGGTGACAGTGTCTAACAAGTAGTATATTTATGTGCTGTCCAATTATTTTTGTATGTGAAATGTGGTGTCCACTGTAGAAACTAACTCAAATGTGAGTTGAAAGCAAATGCCACATCCTATGTTATCTGCATCCAATGTGGTAGTCTAATGTTCTTTTTCTGAAACATAGAAGTAAACTAGCAATTCTGAGATACATTTCAGCAATGAGATAACCTGCATTTATAGTTTATCTTTGATTGTTCCTTTGCAGGTTTTGGAGGGTTTTTCTTCTTGGCTTCGTTTCTGTCATGGGTATGAAGTTTCTGGTGTTTTGAACTTTTTATTTATAGTGATACTTTATTCCTTGAAAGTGTATCTGTTGTAGTATTGACTTCTGGAATTGATTAAAGTCTTTTTTCTATCAGAATTTCTGCTTCTGAACTTGCATCGCATCCTTTGGTCCATATGGCACTCTCTTCATTCAACTCTGATCAATTTTTGGAGGCAGCTGTAAATGGTATAGTTTTGCATATGCCTGTAATCTGTATTGTATTCAGACTGTTCACCTTTTCTTAGCTTTACACTTTTTGTTTTTTTGCCACATTTAACCAATTGAATTTTATACACAATTCAGTGACCACTTTCTGTTGTGCTCTTTGTTATCATGGTTATACTTAAATCTATGATAGTTTGTCTGCATTCAAGGATACCTCAACGCTATTTTTCCTGCTTGGAGGTAGTATATGCAAGTGCGAAGGAACAGTAGATTATATCCCTTTTTATTTGGATGCAACCACATAATAACCTATTCCCTAAAATTGCTACATAACTGGTATCAGGTTTCAGATATCAGGATTCAGCATGCTTCCCGTGAAGCAGGATTATGTTGAAACCTAGAGCAGGCTTCAAGTTTCTAGCCAAAACATTGCACGCTGTGTTGGTTTCATTGTTTCAACATGGGTTCAATGAGGTCCAACAAGCTTCAATAACCAAATAAACTTCAGTGCGCCTCTTAGGAGGGCGATAAAACTGGGAAGGTCTTAGCGCAGGTTTCAGATAGGCGTAGTGATGATAGGGATCAAAGGTGGTAGCCTGATTCAGATATTGGCTCAATAAGTGACCCATTGGTTGGACGGTGGCTGTGGCAGTGTGCACAGAACTATAGAAGGGGTTCAATGATGCAGCACACTCAGATCCATCTCCAGGCGTATCTGTGTCTGTCTTGTTGACTGACCTTGTCGCGTCGTCACGAGCCCTGACTCTCTTGTGGGCTCCCTGTGCAACACGCTTCTTGCATATTGCCTTTTGTAACATCATGTTCTCCATGTTCTCATAGAAGATAAAGCTACATAGCCTGGCACGCCTAACCCTTTTCCAGTCCTGCCTGTTACAGAGGTCACAGAGTAACTTTCAGTTCAACATTTCTATAGGCCGCACGTTGGCCAGAACAGTGAGAATTTTTCTTGCCTAGACCATATTGAGAAACTGCACCCCTGGAGGCTCTACATGCTCCATTCTTCTATCTTGGTTTGTGTACAACATGGGAAGTCCAGGCTACTGCTCATGTTGCCCTCACTGCTAGTCAAAGATTGCAAGCAGCAGTCCTGCAGTTGTTGCTTGTCCATGAGTTCGTGGCTTCCCAGGGTTATGGAGTTCTCGTGCACATTAGCTGTTGCCAAGATTGGATTCCACAAGCTGCCATCTCCTCTACATGCCATTTTCAGAAAGACCTAGTTTGCCTTCCACCACATTGTCGGCTGTCGCCTGCAGCTGCTTCACTGTATGAAGTATCCTGTTAGTACTGCTAGCATGCATTTTTGGGATTTATTCCGCTTGGCTTTCATGATTCTGTTAATGAGGTTCACTGAGATCAGATTGAACTGTGGATGGTTAGTAATTTGCCTTTCTTTCTTGCTTAATAATAAAGGGTGGAAACATATTTGTAGCCTACCACAACTTGCGTGGGATTAAAGAGTCGCTGTAATTTTCTCAAGCTTATTTCTTGTGCTAGATTTTCTGGACGTATAAGATAGTATAAAAGCTGGTTTATGTGATAAGCGTGGCCAAACCAACAATCTGAGCTGCTATAATTGTGAATGGCTGTAGCTACTAGCTAGTAACTCCTAAGATGACTAGTCAAGTAATTCTCATGTCTTTTGGTTTTGTTGGAAGCTCACTTATATAGTTAGCCTTCTAATTTACAGTTACATCTGAATTGATACATGCTACTGTATCTCATGGCTCTGGTACCACTGAACAAATGCCGTTGATTCAAATGCTTGTCCCTCATATTATGGGTCTGAAAGAGCAGCTCAAAGATCCATCTAAGGTATTGCATATCCGACCATATTCTGCATGGATGATTGGTATATTTGCAGAATTCCCCTTCATCATATTTTGAGTGTTAATACGTCTTCAATCTTCATGCTTGTACATATGTTCAGACTAATATACTTGGTGATCGAGGGAAATTTGAATTTTTTGTTAGCATTGTTATTTAAATTAGTTGAGTCACTCTACGCCTTTTTACTTATCTTTCATTGGGATGTGCCACTTAGAATTAGGCACCTAGAAAAAACTAAAAGCTTTCTTGTTGTAATTGGGCTGGCAAAGTTATTTTACCTCCTGACTCTATGAAAAATATCGTAGGCCACATGAATATTAGAGGTAAAATTAAAGAGAGAATTGTGCCACTAGTCCCTGAAATTGCATGGTTGTGTCACCCACACCCCTTAACTTGTAAATTACTTTGTGAGACCCCCTAAATTTGAGTTTCTCTTGCAGCATTGGCCCAAATCATTGTTAACTTTTCTAATGGTGCTGAATGCTGATGTGGCATTGGACATGGCTATTACGCTGTTACATACCATGTTGGCACTCATTGCCTCTCCTCATGCTCTCTGTCTATCTTCTCATTGCCGTGGTAGAAAGATCCACTAGGAACAGACCACCTCTCTGACCCTCACATTTCCTACGCCTCCTTTATGGCCCCACTACACGACTACGGAGGAGGCGGTTGGGGGTGTGGGGGAATCCTCCTCGGCCAGTGTGACCCTAATCGCGACCCAGGAGTTGGGTTCGCGATGAAGAATGCAGCATGGCTGTTGGGATCATGGTAGTGGTTTTGACTTGTGCTAATTTATGGTTGATTTGGCATTAAGCTAAATCAGACGGTTCCACCACATGCATTGCATCTAACATGATATAGATGCCAATTCTTTTAAACAGTGGCTGTAACTTCTGAAACGTCAGCATGCATATTATATTTACTTATTTTTACTTCTTTTATCTGTTTTTGTTATATTTTATATGTTTGTACCTTGAGTTCTTGGCAAATATGTAAACATGCTTGTTGGTTTTCAGGATGAAGAAGATGTAAAAGCTATCGCTCGTTTATTTGCAGACATGGGTGAATCGTATGTTGACTTGATTGCAACAGGTAAAATTCATGGATTATTCTGATCACTGTTGAGATCCTTCTCTTGCCAATGACTCATTTATTTACTTTTGATGTTTGAGTTTTAACAGGTTCAGATGACTCCATTCAAATTGTGAACGCACTGCTAGAAGTTACTACTCATCTGGAATTTGACATTTCCTCAATGACATTTAATTTCTGGCACCGTCTTAAGCGTAACCTGATCAGGAGGTAGTTCACTAACCTGATTAAACATCATTTGCTTTACTCGAAAAATAATGCACTCAATGCTTCACATATTTTAGGGAGTCTTATGTATCATATGGATCTGAGGTGGCAATTGAAGCTGAGAGAAACAGAAGATTGCAAATATTCCGTCCTCATTTTGAAACTCTGGTGTCTCAGGTATGTATTCGAGGACTGATAATTGTTAGTATAATGTCTTCCCTGTATATTCTATCATGTTATGGAAGCAGAAATGTCCATTGAGTCATTTCATTTCACTATCTGATTTTTGTTTTGATCTTTTGATCAGGTCAGTTCCCGAGTTGAATACCCTGAGGATTACCACACCTTTTCAGAGGAAAACCGCAGGGATTTCAGACATGTTAGATACGGTACATTACCCGATTTTGTTTAGCTGGTTTTGTCAGTCCGTTTTGCGCATTTTGTGCATTTCAGATGTAAAGCATAATGAGGGCAATTTGTTTTTCAGCTGTTAGTGATGTGTTGCTTGATGCAACCGATGTTCTTGGGGGCGACCCAACACTAAAAGTACTTTCATTGAAGCTAGCTCAGGTGACTTAAACTATTCCTCTCTTTGTTGGGTTGGCATTTTCCTTCCTCAATGAATTTTGAAGTTTGTTTAGCTTCTTAGTTACCTCTGGAGTTTCTTCTCCAGAAGGTTATGCTTTTCATTGGAACAATGATTTTATGTCGCCATATAGTCTAGACAGAATTCCTTCATAGGTTTCTCTAGTGCCTTCATTTTGGTGGATATTGGGTCGGTGGGCCTAATTGCTGCTCAGTAGTGCTACAAGAGCTTGCAAATCAAAAATAGTATTTGTATACCGCTGACACCTGATTTTATATGTTAATAGTATTGACCATACTACGCTGTAGGCTGCTTGAATGATGTCTAAACGTTTATGAAAAAGTATTGATTAATACAATTTCTATTCAGATATAAACAGTTATAACTGCATATTTTATGAAGGATGCCATTTAAATGACTCTCTTTTAATAGAGACCGATCCTTTCATGAACATTACATGGTGATTACTGTAAACCTTGTATAATAATTTCACTTGTTTAGCCACTTATTACTTGTGTGGTTGATATCATATTCATACTCAGGAGAACATGCAATTGCAAAACTTCTGGCCACTCATCTTCTGCTCTTGAGTTTCAATGCATCTCTGTTCTTGACAGTAACAACTAACTGCATAATGATTGTTGCTATTAATAACATCAGGCCCCCGTCGTCTTTCAAACTGACTATTGCCTGCCCAGATGTGCACAGAAGAAGTTTCTTAAGTTCTCAATAATAAAAGTTTTTACACTTCTGTATTTCAGGCATATGGAAGCTGCAATAATGAGCAGAACCCTAAGTGGCAACCTGTAGAGGCTGCCCTGTTCTGTATACAAGCCATTGCGAAATCAGTCTCAATTGAAGAGAGAGAAATTTTACCGCAGGTATAGATAGCACATTGAATGTCCCATAATGCTATTGTTTGATCTTCTTGCTCAAGTAATGATCTACATCTTCCTCCGAAAAGCTACCTTGCTTGGAACATGAAGTTCCTGTTGTTGTTTACACTGGATGCTTATTTGGTATCAACCATTTGCTGTTATTGTTTTCTAAAGGTTATGGCGCTGCTTCCCTGCCTTCCTCACCATGAGCAGTTGCTGCAAACAGGTATGTTTTCACAGAGATAGTTCAGAAATCCTTGATCTTTGCATGGTTTTTATTGAGTTTAATTTAATTCTATGCTGCACATGGCCGTAGTTTGTTAGTTTTTATGACAAGTTAGAGCTGCTTGTTCCTAGTGACAGATTATTTTTGTCAACGAGTTACTGGTGTTCATTTTGACCCTACTTATTACCTGCTTTTGAATAATAACCGTTCGAGAAATAGTTTACCTGGACTGCTTATCACAATGTTCTGAAATATACTCGCAGTTTGTTCAACCATTGGAGCATTTTCAAAATGGATTGATGCCGTGCCAGCTGAATTATCTATTCTCCCACCTTTAGTCGATATTCTGAACAAGGGTATGAGTACATCTGAGGATACAGCTGCGGCTGCTTCTATGGCATTCAAGTATATATGCGAAGGTATATATCAGCATCTACTGAGCAGTGTCTTTGCGCATCTGTTTTGGAATCGTTATCTTTATTTTAATAAGTCTAGCTCAGTATGTTGAGCTATTCCCTACAACTATAGTAAAATTGAGACGGGCCATTCTATGAATTGCCACTCATGATTTGCTTGTTATGGATAATTATGTTTTGATGCCATTAATTATTTGCTGTTTGCTAATTTATCTTTTTTTGGTGATAAGACTGTAGGAGAAAGTTCTCAGGGTCCTTGGATGGCCTCTTCCAGATATACCATATTGCAATAAGTGGAGTTGGTGGCTATAAAGTTTCTTCAGAGGACTCATTGCATTTGGTTGAAGCCCTAAGGTTATGATTCATCCAATCCAGTTTAGCTTTCTTTTTGTTAGTAAACCTTTTTGGTTGTCTCAAGTACTCACCTTATATGCTATTGCATTTTGATACACTTCGACCAGTGTGGTTATTACGACACTTCCACCAGAATCTGCTAGAACAGCCCTGGAGTTAATCTGCCAGCCAGTAATCATTCCCTTGCAAGTAAGTAGCAACGTTTGGCAGTCAATTGGGCCTGGCTAGTGTATCCATTCTAATTTGTTTACTTCGATAAAAGGAATTAATCCAGCAAGGTGATCAAGTTCTTCAACAAGTCCCTGCTCGGCAGTTAACCGTACATATAGATCGCTTATCGAGCATTTTCAGGTGGTGGCTTGCCAATGTAAATTTCTTCCATCGAAAAATATGTTTGCTTACTAAATCATCCAAATTGTTCCAGCAATGTGAAACATGCAGAAGTAGTTGCTGAAGCTGTAGATAGATATTGGCCGGTACTCAAAAGTATCTTTGATCAGTAAGTATGCTACCATGGAGTTGTTGACTGAAGTTCCTATTACTGTTACATACATTAATGGTCTTGTCAACTCCTTTATAAAACTACTCCTATGCACAGGCGAGCATGGGATACACGTACCATGGAGTCAATATGCCGATCTTGCAAATTTGCTGTAAGTTTATGATTTATTTATGCATAGATACCATTTTTTATATAATTTCTGCTCAAATATGATGAAAGTACTATCAGGACTGCATTCTAGAACAATTATCTTTTATCCAACGTGTAATTTGAATAATTCTGGTTCCTGATGTTCCTTGGTTTTACTTTTTACTAGTAACTGAAAACTGCAATGAAAATCTATCTGATGCTTGCCTGAGTAGCGTGAGCATGGGCTATGGCATAGCCTTGCTAGTTTCAGTTTAACATGCCCAATGCACCAGGGTGCTTGGCATAAAGGTGTGTTAGGTAGTTTGTATCACTTGAAATTCTTGGTTTTGTAAACTACTTTTAAATTTATTATTGTGCACTGATAAAGCTGTGCCCATAATAATGGAGTAGGAGATTGCAGATAAGCCTTGTTTTGCTATAAATTTGTGCCTTTTCACTTCTAGGAAGAGCACTGAAGCAGATTACAAAAATCTTTCAGTACATTCTGGGTGTTGATTTTCTGCTGACTCATGTTAACATGCTTTTTCTGGCTGAAGGTAAGGACATGTGGAAGGGCTATGGGAATGACAATTGGTGCAATGCTTGAAGAAATTCAAACTCTTTACCAACAACACAAGCAGTCTTGCTTCCTTTACTTATCCAGTGAAGTTATCAAGGTTGATTTATTTTTTCAAAGAGTCAAGTAATGAATTTGAACTGTATCTTTTCCCTTTCTGACAGTTCTTTTCTTTCCAGATATTTGGGTCTGATACATCTTGCGCGGGTTATCTTACTAACTTGATACAAATACTTTTCAGCCATACAGTGCAACTTCTCAGAACAATTCAAGTAATTGTTATTGCTTTTCATTCCTAGGTGAAAGTAACATATTGGCAACTGCAAAAGTTGACTGAATCGCACTATCTACATTTTTCAGGATTTTACAGCTAGACCAGATATAGCTGATGATTGCTATCTGTTAGCATCAAGATGTATTCGTTACTGTCCCAATCTATTTGTACCTACAGAAATGTTTCAGAGATTGGTTGACTGTGCAATGGCTGGTATAACTATACAGCACAGGTAATGGCCTGAAAACAAAGTAAATTTAATGAAGACAGATGCTTGAGTTGGCTCATCTCTGACATGCTCTATATATACCGGGCCCTTATTGTTATATATCAAAGGCATTTCAGAGTTGATCCATATTTGAGCATCTAGCAGTTTTGCTCAAACACAATCTATGAAAGTGATGGTTTTATCCCGTGTTCTATTTTAAGCATTGAAGTCTAATGTTGTTGCCTAACTTTTATGTAACAGGGAAGCTTGTAAATCGATATTGTCTTTTCTATCTGACGTTTTTGACCTTCCAAACTCACCTGGCGGGGGAAATTACCGAGAATTTATTAACACAATTGTACTTCAGCGTGGTGCAACCCTTACTAGAATAATGATTGCTGCCTTAACAGGGGCGCTGCCATGTGGTCGTTTGGAAGAGGTATGTCGTAAGATCGTGTTTTATAGGGTGTTTTCTTTTGCTCTACATTATGGCTTCTGGAAAGGCATGTGCCAACATTCTCCTCTGTTACCAAACTTTCATTATAAGTGATACAAAGAGGAAAGTGTACCTCTGTTGTTTAAACAAAATATTGTCAAAACATACGTTTATTGTTTGGTCACAAAATTATGGGAAATAACCACGTAGCTACATTTGGATTGGAATGTCAGTTCTTTGCTGAATTATTTCATTTGGATTCCATTTAGTCACTATTTGTCCATCATTGTAAGAATATGGAGAAAACAACCACAGTTTGTGTTTATTTCTAGACTATATTATGGTCGTTTTTGCATTTGTGCTGCCAGGAGTAAATAAGTCGCATTACTTTTACTTTCCTTAACTCCACACATTTCTGTTTATTTTCATCCCTCATATAGTCATATGTACACTGTACTGAACTTGGTTCAGTCTGTTCAAAGTCTTGGTCAAGGCCATGAAATCATTAACTGCACTTTTGCATGCAAGTGGCCATTGTGGATAAAATCGACATGCAAATACCAATTATATTGGCCTTACTACGCTGATGTTGGTTTATTATAGCTTTGCCTTGATTAAGTTAGTCGTTTGCTTGCACTGCCATGAGTAAGTGGCTGTAGTTGGATAATTTCTTTGACCCGGCTAAGAAAAAACTCAGCATAAATCAAGCTAACACGATGATATTTAATTGATGGATTTATATCCTTTTGAATGAATTTCGCAGGTATCTTATGTTCTGCTGTCACTTAGCAGAGCGTTTGGTGAGAACATGCTGAATTGGGCAAGGGAAAGCATTAATCTTATACCACCACAAGCCCTAACAGATGCAGAACGTTTGCGTTTCTTGAACATTATATCCGACGCTGCATCTGGGTCTAGTCTTCATACCATAACAGATAGATTTGGGGAGATCTCAGATGTTTGTAGGCGAAACAAAACCGTCCAAGACCTAGTTCAAAGTGCCTTACGGCCTCATGATTTGGCCTTCACGGTGGTTCCACAACAGCTGTCATAACTGGATGTCTCAGCAAGGCAAGTTTAGAAAGCCACTACGCATGTTTTCAGTTGAGAGCCACTTTTGAGTCAGTATTGATACAAGACTCACATCATCTCGGGATTTTTTTTTCCCAAGTTCATACAGGTTTGAGTTGCGGCGCCATACAGTTCAGATTTGTTCAGAGCATAGATAGGTCAGTAGCCATTGTAATTCTTTGGTGTTCCATCTCTGTACATGTGCCGTACATTGTGTATGCGGGGGATAGAAGGTGTGTTGTATTATCTTGAAAGCAGTGTTATACTGGGTAAAACTGGCAGATCACGCAGAATGGTGATCTACCATGGGCCTGATTTTCCGTTGGCCGGCCAGCTTATTTTTTTTGTAAAGTGAGGTGGCCATGAATTTTATTATGTATACTTATACCGACTGTTGAAGGGTGTCAAGATCACGTTTCTGTTCGCTCGACCTCTTAGATTGTCTGTATGAGCTCGGGCGACAAATGTGATGGGCTTGTGGTTTAATGAATATACATTGTATCACTGCACCGGTGCAGTTTTAAGCTGGCCTTTTAATCGAGGTCAGACGTTTGGATTAATTTGGCTAGTTGGAAGTACTACTTGTCACTAGTAACAAAAGCAAACAGTATGTGGTGCCCAATAGCCATCTGGAGGTCCAGAAGATTAAGCGACACGGTTCACGGAACCGGACAGGCAGGACCGTGAAGGCGTGAACCTGCGCATGTGACCTGGAAGTCTCTAGACCGACAGACACGACCGGGCAAACAGCGAGACGCACGCGCGCCAGTGGACGAACGGGACGTCGACACCGACCGACCAGGTTCAGCCGTTCAGGTCACCACGATGGATGCATTGCACACTCCCACTCGCAGCGAGTCGCGACACACTCGCGGTAAAGAAAAAGAGAGAGAAGCCCACAGGAACGCGACGTTGTTGCAGCACAGGAGCGACGGGTCGCGCTCCGTCCACGTCAGACCCCGTTTCACAGAGCTCTTATTTCTGATTTTCCGTGGGAACTGATTATCTGATAAAATGATTCTGTGGCTGAAACTGATTTTTATTAATTCTTTAGTATAAACTATCAAAATTAGAATGACAAATTACTTCACAGAATCAGGAGAAGCTATTTTTTTAAAGCTCCCATCCCATTAGTTCGTTTCAGAGAATCACTCAGAATCAGTAGAGAATAACTTCTTGCTGAAAAACTGTTTAAAAGAACTCCTCCGTGAATTCACTGGAGAATCAGCAACGAAAGCTCCGACAAACGGGCCTTAGTCTCCCAGGCACGTCGCAAACAATGATGCTAGCTATCGCCCCCTTCGATCTCGATCAGCCGGCCGGCTCAGTGCTAACTTGGCTCGGTTTAATATATGTATTTTTAACAAACGGAGTAGTTGTTTTTACTCGTTTTGTTAGCGAGCGGGCTAAAACAAGCTCGGGAGTCAAATGAGCTAGAAGATTTATAGTATATTATGAGAAAATTATTAATTAGTTATAACTTGTATATTACGATATTATAATTATATAAAATTTATAGTATGGTAGAGTGAATTTTAGAAATATTAAAACTATATAATTACTAAATTTTTTATTATATGTATATTATTATAGTAATTTTAAATTTATCACTAACTAACGAGCCAGCCGGGCGGAATTAGTTTTTTTCCTCTCATTTTCTCAGCGAGCAGAGCTGAGCTGGTCCGCAGTAGTCACGACGACTCTGGTGATCGGACCCGTCCGCCGCCCACGCGCCGGCACTTCCGGGACAGGCGGGCGGGCCGGGGGCGCATCGCGGCCGCGCCGGTCGGGTCACCGGTCATGCGCCAGTACCACGTCGTACCCGTGCATGCAGGGCACGTACGCGTACGTCCTCGGCATCATATCAACGGCCCTCCCGCGGGGGCTGTCGAGGCGTGGCTTGTTTCTCGCGCTCATTTGCTTCGGCGACTCGCGGAAGTCGGCCGGGACTCGGAGAGGGTGAGCAGATCGAGCTGCTCTTGGCCGGCGCCTAGTAGGAGCGGTCTTCTAGCTCGTTTCTCGGGTGAGGCTGCCCGCACCGGTGGTGTCTATATACACACTACGTCACCTCAGCAAATTTATCGTGCCATCAGCTGCAGCGGCGCACGAACCATCGCGCTAAACTGCAAACGCGCGTGCCGCTCGATAAATCAAGCGTCTTGCCGTCCGCGTCGGTAAACGTCACGTCGACGTGGGCCTCGTCTCTGGCCGTTACTCGGCGGCGCATCTGGGAGAGAGAGGGAGAGGGGGAAAAGCAGGGGGCGCCGCCGCCGCCGCCGGGCACCGTACCCGCCGCGTCGAGCCGCCGTGCTGGCCGGCCACCGCCGCGCCGGGCCGAGCCGAACCACCGTGCGCCACCGGCGCGAGGGAGAGGGAGGGGCGCTGGCGTAGGGAGCTAGGGCGGCGTGGACGAAGGGTAGGAGGCCGATGACAAGGACGAGGCGGCCGCGACCATGGTGTTCTCCTCCAGCTCGCCGCGCCGTGCTCGCCTGCCACTGCTTCCCGGCCTCCGCGCGCATAGGAGGGTCGCCGCCGTCCTGCTCGCCCGCTGGGCTCCCCCTGCCATTGCTCCCCGCCTCCGCGCGCACGGGAGGGACGCCGCCCAGGGAGGACCGGGCCCCCATCGCCTCGAGCCGTGCCGCCCGTCGCTGTTGTTGGGGACCGTCACCAGTCACCACGCCGCCGTGGTGCCCATCGCCGCTGCACCGTCCCCGGCCCCCGCCGCACTCCCCCGCCTCACACGCGCACCCGCACACGGCCGATGGGCGTCTGGGATCGATTTGGGCAGGGTGAGCAGTGGGGGGAGGAATGGAGGGGCGCGGCTCGCCTGCGGAGGGGGCGGGGCGAGTGCTCGCCGGCGGAGGGGCCGACTCTGGGTGGCGGAAGGGGAGCCAGGCGGCGGCGGTGGGATCCGCTCTTCCACTAGATGCAGGGGCCGGGGAAGGGGGCGGGGAGTAGGTGGAGGGCGCGAGAGGCAGAGGGGGCGGGGCGGGTGCTCGCCGGCGGAGGGGGTGACTCCGGATGGCGGGAGGGGAGCCAGGCGGCGGCGGCGGGATCCGCTCTTCCACCAGATGTAGGGGCCGGGGAAGGGGGCGGGGAGTAGGCGGAGGGCGCGAGAGGCGGAGGGGGCGCCGCCGGCGGCGGGAGCAAGGAGAGCAGGAGCGCATGCGGGAAGGAGTCGGGCAACAGGAGAGATAAGAGAGGGAAGGAAGAAAAAAAATAAATTAAAAAAAATCTGAAATGTGGATCTCATTAACCGGTTGTTGGTATAGAGAGTTTAGTTGGAGTGAAAGTGATATAAAGTAGAGAATCTTGATAACCAGATATAATAGTTTCTTTTAAAATGTAGAGCAGAGGATGATCCGTGCGAACAACCTGATAAGCTAGCGAGAGGGAATACGAGAAACAAATGGCGCGATTGGTTTTGTTGAGCAGCTTAACCTGGCTCGCATATATCGAACCCCAGCCAGGAGCCCAGGATGGACTGGACTGGACATGTGCATGCAATATGACTACGTTTGGTTCATCAACAGAATATGGTCAAAACGAGCGCAGCCGCACATGCATGAGTCATGACAATGTGAAAGAAGAGAGGAGAAGAGAGGAAAACTGTCCATATTTGGTGGCTCTCCACGGATTGTCCTCCGACCATCATAATTGGTGGTCTTATTTAAAAAAAACTCATAATTGGAAGCTGCATCATGGCAGCGCGCTGCACACCGAACACGGTGAGCTTATTCGTCACTTACAATACTTCAATTTAGTCAGATAGTTTGAGGATTAGTTGAGTATAGCACTAGATTTTAGAGTGGGTTTGTTAATTTGGGGTTTTCAACAAAAAAAATGTTCTGGTAGACGATTAGTCGAGTAGAGAAATGTCGTTTGATCGAGTTGAAAACTTGATGGTGAATAGGGGTTACCGGGTTAGGATACTTTATGTGGAGCTACACGCCAACTATATTTTGCGCATTTTTTACCCATGATTTCTAAATACAACCTAGTTACTAAAGACAGCAGAATTTGCAATTTTTTTTATTGTTGTTGTACCCCTTATTAGATTGTTGTTGATGCTGCCCTAAAAAAAAGATTGTTGTTGATGCCAATAAGTTTGCGTCTTGACAAATGTGTTGCTGTGTCGTAATCCTCTAGAACTTAGAAGACTACTTGGCCATGTGGTTTTTTATCCTCACTTTGAGTTATTTTAGTGTAAAGCATTGTGTCAACTGTGGATGTGATCATTATTATTTATGTTGCTTATATGTCGGTTGGAGCTTTTATCGTTGTCCATTTTAAGACGAGAGACTACAATTAGTGCATTTCTGTAGCTATTTATTTATCCCAACCAAATTTGTGCTTATCGACTATTTGTACTTGATCACAGAGCCTCTTTGGAACACGTGGTTTAATGAGAAGATGTAGAATAATGGGGAAATCATGAATTTGATGTCACATAAAACAAAAAAAGTTTTTTTTGGATCATCTATAGGGGAAAAAACACATTTTTTTTTGCTAGGGGACATCTCTTGGAAGACAGATAAATTCTGCATCGGTGTTCGATTCTTATTTTATAACATGATATTTGAGGGTATGCTTGGAATCATCTAAGAGAAGGAAACTCTATACAAATATTCCAAGTAAATGCTTTAAAAAATATATAAGTGCTTCACAGGGACAAGAAAGCCCCAAAGAATATGGTCTACAAGGTAAAGCTTAATGCTTGCTGAAGAAAACTTCTAGCCATGACCAGACACAGTTGATAAAATGGGATCTGTGACATTAGGAAGTCTGACCTCCAAACATCCATACGTTTTTTGACATTACATTTCGTAGACCAGAAGTCCAAAATTCAGGGAACAGAGCTTCATCTCATCAGAACACCCCACACGTATGAAACGGTGGATTCTTAAGCCAATTAGCAGAGCGGGCAAATTAATAAAACATTCTTGCCATTTAGGCCGAGCCAAGTGCCGAACGAGCCATCAGTCCAGTTCTAGCTAGCACACAGTTGACTGCAGTGGAGCGCCGAGATGAGCAGCGCGTACCGACAGTGGCCCGCAGTATAGGCCGCCTATATACATATAGTATATCACATCACTTCACATGCACGGCGCGGCTGGCGGCAGCATATATATGGCAACATGTAAAGCCAGGCGCGTGCGTACAGGACACCCCTTGTTATGGTAGCGAGCCGTACGGCGTCGGGTCTCGCTCAGCTCGCATCATGGGCGGCGCCGCGGCGGCCGGCCCTTGGCACGTCCATCGGCCAGGCCCGGGCGTCGACTGGTCGCCGCGGGCGTCGCGGCGCGCGCACAGTGGAGATGCTGTGTCGGGAACAATCGGGGGGCGAGGAGGGGACGGATATGATGGGATTGGCCGATTGATCGGCCGCGGGTCCGAGGCGAAGGCGACGACGCGCGGTCGGGTGCCGGGACGTGCGGGGTCACGCCCATGCCCATGGCGGGGGTTTCGAGAAATTTGATGAGTTGAGCCCGTCAGTATGTCCTCTCGTACAGATGATTTGCGTCGCAGTGGCACTATAAGGCCGTATCCGCGGACTAGAATTTAGTCCCCTCGTCACATAAAAATGTTAATCAGAGATATTAAATATAGATTAATTAAAAACTCATTATATAAATAAAAGTTAATTTACGAGATAAATCTATTAAATCTAATTAGTCAATAATTAAATAATGTAATGTTATAATAAATATGTGATAATTATGCACTGATTAGAGGTTAATTAGGCTTGTTAGGATCGTCTCGAGAAATAGCCATGCCGTTGGTTTTATAATTAATTTATATTTAATATTTATAATTATTATTTATTGAAGGGACTAAATTTTAGCGGATCCAAACACTACCTAAAACCAGAGTTATCAACCATATGAAAAAAAAAAGAAAAAAACGGTAATGCTCGTGACAGGGCGTCCGATGCGCCCTATCAACCGGTCCGTTCCCCACTCCTTGTTTCCTTTTTCACGAGCTGCCGCCTCTACATCTCCGCTTCTCCGCGCGCCTCCTCGCACCTCCACGCGCACTGGCGCTGCCTTTCCCTTCCTTCTGCGCATCATCGCCGCCTTTCGTGTCGTCTGCTGATAAAGGTAGGAGAGACGCCGATTTTGAATGTTGCAACATATAATTTATGATGTTGCAATTTAGTTTTTTTATGTTTATATTGCGGATATTACATATGTTTCGGAAATTGTGATGTTGCAATCATGATTTCGTGATGTTGCATGAGATATTGATGTTTCAATGGCTGGATTTCAAAGTCATGTTCTTCTTAGAGAAAAATATTCGAGTCGGTTGCTGTATGAAACATCACCATTTATTGCAGCGGGATTTGTTTTTATGATAATCCTATAACATCGGAGGGTGTTAATTATATATATTTGATGTTGTAGAGATAATTTTTTAATGTCGTAATTTTTTATTTTTTATGTTGCAATAGACCATCATTTTTTATCAGGCGCCAGTACGACCGAAAAATAAAACCAGAATAGGTACAATGATTTTTTTCGTCCTTTTTTTTCCCAAGAGATTGTGGGGCCAGGTAGTGTCGTCGGGGTTGCGGCTGGGCGGGGGCTTCTGGCGGTTGGTGGGTGCCGCGTTGTGGGCTTGTGCGGCTGGGGCGTTGGGGAATCGCTGCGTCGGCAGCGAGGGTGGCGGCGATTCTAGCCGATAACACGGGGAATAGCTGTTTTGGTTTTTAACTAAAGGCTCAATTTTATTTCTAAATTATTAAAATAGTCATCTCAATCCTTGAACTTTCACACAGGGCACAATTTCATCCTTTATCCTGTGTATCATGCCATGTTGGCATACCATGTCATCTTCTATTCAATTAGGGTTTTAAGTGGGCTTGGAGCGACTCTTTTATCGCACTATCTTTTTTATCACACCAAGGATGAAAGCCACGTCTCATTTCTCCCTCCTATAGTACCACTATTTTACATATTGACAAGTAAATTATAGTGAAATCATACTATTTTTTCAGTCAAGATAGATAAAAATAGTTACAAACCTCAAGTTGATGTGAATGTCAGATAAACACAAACATATGCAGTAGAAATCGCATTTTATAAACTCTAATTGACTAGATGAATTAGACTGGATGCTGACGAGGCGCACCAACATAGCACAAAACGTAGGACAAAGGACGAAATTCAGTCATGGGAGAAAGTTTGAGTACTAGAACGGCCAATTTGATAGTTTAGGGACAAAATTGAGTCTGAGTTTATAGTTGAACGATGATAATGACTATTTGGCCGAGAGGATGGGACTACGGGGAAAAATTGAAGGCTCGGTCTGGTTGGGCATGGGCAGCTTCAATAGTAGCCTAAGCGCAATTAGGGATCTTTCAGACGTGGATACTTATTTCTATAAATATGTGTACACAGATTTTATCTTATAAGTATCTCTAAGAGACTGGATCAATATATGTTGAGATTGATCAAACCATCACATACGCTTCGTCGTCGACGGGTAATCGCCTACCATTAAAAGAACAACGTTTGTTAAATCTTAAAATGAATTTAGAAAAAATGCGAGTCGAGAACTCGAACTCAGATGATTAGATTCCACCACAAGCAAAGTTCCACTAGAAACAATCTTACCAACAACCTACGAAAAGACATGGTTCCGTATTTGATCCTGTAATCCACGACGAGGTCATCATCGTAGATTCGTAGATAAGGTTTTTATGGTAAAGTTCGTCTATTTAGTTTCAAGTCCTTAACTCAACATGAGTGTTCGTATTTTTTTTAAAAAAATATTTTAGAAATTAATCAACGCTATTTTTTCGTGATATATACATCGATGACGCGACCCCTACGTTGACTTTGTGAGATTATGTATCGTCTTTCGGATTAAATGTCTGCGTATATATTCATGTTTTCATGTTCCGTACAAAAGATGATTGAAGTTTCGTGGTGCCACTCGCGTCGGTGCGCCCGTATTACGTACGACCGCAGCGGGTACATTACGATGGAGTCCTACAACCTACGTTCATGCAGATAAATGCGCAGACCAAGAATGGCCAAGCCGATCGGATCGACAGCACGAGCAGATGATCAACAGATCAATAGTGGAGGATCAGGGCATCTGGCACGACTAGAGCCAACAAATCTGCAACTCCATGCCAAGATTGTCTGGTATCCATATAGGATTATTTCCATTTTACAGTACTGTGGCACGCCGCGCTCGCAAGCGCAGGACCACCGGCCCTGCATCTGCATCTGCATCTCCCAGGCCCGTTGTCGTTCGTCCCCAACTCCCCGCCGGGCCCGGGAAGTCCCCAATTCACTTAACCTTTTTTTTTCTAAAAAGTCCTAGCTAACCTCCTTAAACTTAAACTATGAAGTGTCTTCAATTTTTCTCCATAATAATAAAACCGGATATATATATGTCCTCCCTCAACTATCAAAAATATTCAAATAAACATTCAATAACATTTACATAATTTTGCTCTAATGCGATGTGTTAGTGTTTTGTCACATTCATGTGTTGGCATCGGGACGTGGCATCTACACAGCAAATACAAAAATCAAAGCGAAGAAACTTTGTTGGCTTTTGTCCAGCTATTAATACACACCGTTTTTCTCGCATAAAAAACACAAAATATATAAAAAAACAGGAATGTTGTACACTTGTACGTGGCTTTCTCTTCTCCCATACACCTCCCGAATAGCTCGTCTCGTTGCAGTGCTCCTTGATGGCAAGCTCTTCCGCATCGGTTAAGAATAATGTACATTGTTTTATTATACCAAGACTGAATATTTGGCAACCAAGTCACGAACATCATGAAGATGAAACCCTTTTCTCGTTTAACAAACCTCTCGTGCTCTCTTTTTATAGTGACCTTGCCACATCAGCAAATTTACTGATTTGGCATATAATTTAAGAGTTGTTTTACGATGCTTGGAGAGGTACCCACCGGTACCTAAAAGTACATGATGTTTAAGTAAAAAATTAAATTAAGTCAATGATTGGTCCCACTATTTTTTATACGAATTTGATACCTCTTGGTACCTCTATTTATATACCTCTACGTACTCTCTTTGTTTCCACCGTACGATTTCTCAGAATGGATGACTTTAATTAATCCCAAATATTTTAAAATTCCTCATAATTTAATATCTATAAAACTCTTTATCAAGCTTTCTTAGACTGGCCTAAGACCACTTAGCTTAAAACATTGCGCACCAAGTGGCCTCAATAATGCGGATATTTGACTGAACGAGTAGAAGAAATGGGGATGTCAAAATGAGACAGATGTGTGGGTAAATCTCTGACGGGGAGGAGGGGCTGATACCACCACCACCGTCATCTGTGGGCAATGTCCAACGAGGCCAGGAGCGAGCAAAGAATTCCATTACAGTTGCTACAGGATTTGTGTGGAATAACAGTACCGAGGAGTGAGGCTACACGAAAAGCGTAGGCCCTAGGTGAAAATGATGCAAGGTATATGTGAATTGATTGTGGATCGTTTGGTAATGTTTCTAGTGGTGAAATCCAGTCCACTCGGGTTTGAGTCCTCAACTCATTACGAATTGTCCCGTTTCCCTAGATTAAATTTAAGATTTAATCGGCATTATTCTTTAAGTGGTCGGCAATATGTTGCCCGCCGACAGCGAGACGCGTGTGGTGACTTCGTCAACCTCAATATTTATCGGTCCATTCTTTCTGAGGTACTTATAAGGGTAGGATTTACGTGTACTAATATGGATGAGTGTGCGTGTGTAATGAGCGTCTACGTTGGTCTTTCGTAAAAAAATAATGTGAGGTGTCCCCTGCATGACCATTGGTAGGTTTGTGGGAAGTTTGGAGAGGATTAGAGATGGAATAGGTATCTCATAAGTACTAACAAGAAGATGCGTGCTATGACATGCGGATTTTATATTTAATTTATTTATATAAATATTTGTTGTGTGGCTACTGGATCAACCCATGTTAGCACATCCATATGATAAAACCACTAACATATCAAGGGAAAATCCACTTTAGGGCCGACTATTTAAACAGTTTCGATACCTGGGGGGTGTTAAACTTATATAATATTTTACGGTTGAGAAATTAGAAAACTTGAACTTAGGCCATATTTCAAGGAGATAAATAAAATTTCTTCTAATCCGTTTTAACTAGTTGGACGGCGTCTAGCACTTTCTCTTGTTACAGCTCATTATAACAAGCTGAGGGTTTTCCAAACTTGTTCATCTCAAACAAGATCTTTTTTTTTTCAGAAACACGGACCTTTTATTTTAAAAAATATAGACGCAAACCCTTATAAACACACTAACACAGTCAAACCCTATGAATACACACATGTAACTCTGCCGCTATGAGCACAAGATCTTGAGACTGATGAAGTCACTACAGACGTCCTGCTGTCGACGGGAACGTGTCATATTACTGTAAGAATAGCGCAGGTTAAATCCTGAAATAAATCTAGAAAAATACGACATCAGTGCTGGGTCGTCAAGGACTCGAATCCTGGTGGGTAGCTCGCACTGAAACATGATCTTATAGAAATATATTTACTATATATATTGTGTACCCAGTCTACAGTAAAAAAATATATTTATTGGAACTTCGTGTTCCCTCCACTCAACAAGTTTAAATTTTAACCACTATAAAATCGTCTCAACGTCTAACTACCAGATAGTGAACATCTATTTATATACACATACTAGTAATTAATTTAGTAATATTTGTGTAATGGTATGTGCAATCTCAAAAACTTAATGCGTTGCTCAACTGCGTAAACATATTCTTCAACCAGGTATATACATGCATCTTAGGCCAATCTCCGTACGTATTTTCTAGATTAAAAACTAAATAACCAAGTCAAACGGATTTTATAGGGATGAAACTGCTCTTATGTACCATAAAACTATTTCTTGTCTCGTTTCTATTATATTAGCAAATTTAATGCCATAAAATTTTCCATACGACCATACTTACTCTTACGACTCCGTGTTTCTTTGGTGTTGTGATTTTTTTTTCAAAAGAGAATCTTGCATGTATGGAGTATTAAATGAAGACTATTTGTAAAACATTTTTAAGGATGAGTGTAACTTTACACAACGAATCTAATGAGTCTAATTAACCCATGATTTACTACAGTAATACTACAGTAATCATCATCTAATCATGTGACCAGATGCCTCATTTGATAGGTCTCGTAAATTAGCCTAAGGGTTGTGAAGATATTTTTGTAAACTGATTTTATTTAATACTCTTAATTATTGGTCAAACGTGTCTGTAAAATTTTTCACCCAGCCAAGAAACACCGGAGTCAGGGAAGCTAATTAAAAGCACGTACATCCCCGTAGTTGATGAAATGGGCTCATCATGTGGCAGCAGTAAGAAAGGAGAGGAGAACCAAGTTGGTCGTGTGCCTTCCTGCTGAAAGACCTCTAACCTAACTGAAAGCCCTCAAATCATTCAAAAATCAAATGAATCTAGGGTCTTTTATTTCGACGTCAGTTTGCTCATGCATGAAATCACGCTGTTCATCTCTATGCAGTGAGAGAGTACAAAGTGACATTGGGGTGGTGACATCGAGAAACATGGTGGGGGGGGGGGGGGGGGGGTGTGGTGACTACCTAATTATAATTTGAATTGGTACAATCCGTGAAAAAATAAGTGGAGTTTTCCTAGGCATATAGTACGTAGAGTACTCGTACCATTTGGAGATTTACGCGGCCGGAAATGACATTATATTTTAGATTGATCTTAGTAAAAAAAACTGTACGTATACATTTACACTATTTCAATTTAAACGTACCGGAAATATCACTTTGAACTACTTGCGCGTTCCGGAGCGTATCAAATTCAAAGTTCAAGGCGTGTGCTCTGAGATGTCCAAAGCCATAAAAAGTGGCGCTGTTTGGTGTAGGGTTATGCGAATAATTTTTGAAGAAAAACCGAGAAAATAAAACTAAAACGTTCTCCATCTCTAACACAAACGAGAAACCAAAAAATCAGCATAAGTTCCACACAACCAAAAACCATTTCTTTGAGAAACAGAAACCTTACCAAACATCGCATAATCAAGCCATAATCTACTCCCTCCATCACAAAGAAAAGTGTTATTCTAGTTTTGTCCTAAATAAACCATCCTAAGTTTATCCAACTTTTAGAACACGCTAGGTGGCTAGCTGCTTCAGCTTTGGAGAGTAAACAACACTAGCTCAAATCCAGTCAGCGCGGCTTTGCTAGAGTGGAAGGCCGCCTGATGGGGGTGAACTTGGAATAGCTTCTAGGTGACGCAGGGAGTACTCTGACCTCTGCCCCAATTAATTTTGGGACAGGAGGCTATTAGATTTTAAAGGGTATATGCTGAAATTGCTCTTAGGCTGCCCGCAGTGGGCACGGGACACCCGTACGGTGTGCGCCAGGTGGCCTGCATGCCGTGCAGTGTCCTGGTTTGGGAGCTGCAGCGGCGAGCGCCAAATCAATTGGTACGTGCTAAAGCGTTGTTCGGCGAAGCGGTGAATACAGAGAGAGAAAGGGAATCGGTAAGTGTGGGCCCGCCTCCGGCAGTTGGCTCCCCGCCTCGTTCCGCCCGCTCGCTCGCCGGCCGCTCGCCCGCCCGCTCGCCCGCCTCGTTCCGCCTGTCCACTCGCCAGCGCGGCCTCCATCCTGGCGCCCTCGCCGCCCGCGTCCGCCGGCGGGCTCACGGCCACGGCTGCGACTGCGGCCGCCACGCTCGCCACGGACACCGCGGCGTGCACGCGTGCCCGCTCCGCGCGGGCCTTGTCCACCCCAAGGCGGCGGCGAGGGCGAGCGTCTCCGGCATGAGCATCCCGGAGAGGCAGTCGACGACAAAGTTGGAGCTCCGCCTCCCACCGACGACGCCGGTGGCCAGCACACTGGAGATCTTCGAGGCCGCCCGCGCAGGCCACCCGCCGGCGCTGGAGGGGAGGGGGCCCGGGCGTCCGCGCCGCGGCGGAGCTCGGCGGCCCGGGCGTCCACGCCGTGGGGACCTCACCGCGCTCGAGCCGCCGCAGCAGCTCGCCGGCCCCGCACCCGCCGCCGCCGGAGCCGCTGCAGCTCCCTGCCTCCGCCTTCTCCGCGTCCTCTGCCATTGCCACGCCGCGCAGGGGCTGCAGAGGATGGCCCGCGCGGTGGCGGTGGTCGTGACCTTGAGGTTGAGCGGCGCGGCGCACCAGAGCGGGCACGACCGGCGGGAGAGGAGCTGGGTGCAGCCATTGTGGTTGTAGCGATTGCGGTTTCCGTGGGGAGAAGGAGCGGCGGCGCGGGGCCGGGGAAGAGGAGGGGGCGCGTCGGAGGGGATGGAGGGGGCGGCGGCGTGGAGAGGCCGAGGAGCCGAGGAGGGAGAGAGAGTGAGTGGAGAGAGAAAATATATAATATATTGTTAGTTGGTATAGAGAGTGAGATAGAGTGTGAACAAGTGCGAAACAAAAGGATAAAGAGTGAAGAATATCCATGATCAAGACGGAATATTCTCGTCTATCGTACAACCGACTGAGGACTCGGATTTCACGTGAGCAGTTCATTGGTAAGAAAGGGTATAAAACCACTAGTTTTACTCGGCTTGGTGCATAGTTGCTACTTATTGATCTATATGGCTACGTAGAAATACTATGGTATTTAAACGCAAACAAAATTCTTCTCTACAGGTTATATATTCAATCACACCGGTTTCGTGCGTGGCGCATGTGGCCAAGAATTTTTTTACCCAAACACGGGTGATAATCTAGTCTTTAAATTGCAAGTCGATCACTAGAGCATGTTCAGCGGCTTACCTAAAGTGAGTTGTTATATCTAAAAACTACCAGAATACCTAAAAACACTCCAAAATAGTGCTTCAGCAACGTAACTATATGGTTTGCTATTTTAGTCTATGACCTAAATTTCTCTTTCCTTGATCCAAATATACCAATTCAAATGTTGGATTGCTATAATTTTTTCAATTATGCATATGCTACTGGAGAAGACAACTTTTGGATGCCTAAATTTTTCTCTCATACTAAAAGAGAGGAATTTGAAGGAGAGGATGACACGTGGAGAAGAAAGAGAGAGATGACAGAGAGTAAAAATAAAATAAAATATGTGGTAGTTGACACAGGGAAGAGTATAGAGAAGATATAGGTGCCGAAGAATTTAAAATGGAGAAAAGAATCTTGATAATCAGGATAAAATATTTTCTTTTAGGGACCGAGAAGGAAACAGAGGAACATTACTGCGGAGAGGCTGGTGGATTACTGAACCGAAGCACCGATAAAGAAATAAAGCAAAGTTTGCAGTCAGGGTTCAGCTAGAACTCCTATCACACTGGAAAGGGCAAACCCCAGCTACCAAATAGTACTCCACTCCTAGTTTTGCTTTCCCCAAAGATGAGGGGCTGATTTTACACGTGTTTGAAGTGCATTATGATATATACCATGACCATGTTTATTTAGGTCATGTTTAGTTCCAAAAAGTAACCCAAAGCCCTGTTTAGTTTCAAAAAGCAACCCAAAGTTCACTATGTAAAAAGAAGATTTCCATCATATCAAAATATTGACACATACTAAATGTAGATGAAATCAAAAACTAATTACACGGTTTTGTTGTACTCGACGAGAAGAACATTTTAAGTCTAATTAATCAATTTTTGTACATTTTTTACAAATACAAACGAAATGCTACAGTGACGCATTTATGGCGAAGTGACATCTTTCCCTAAATCCCACCCCTAATTTACATCTAAACAAGGCTTAGCTTCAACTTTGCCCCAAATTTTACTATGAAAAAAAATTCTCATCACATTAAAATACCAACACGTGTATTAAATATTAAATATAGATAAAATCAAAAACTAATTACACAATTTTATTGTACTTTATGAGACGAACATTTTGAGCCTAATTAATCAATATTTAGATAATTATTCACAAATACAAATGAAATGATACAGTAGCGCATTAATAATAAAATGTCAATTTTGACATGTTAAAGTTGGAAACCAAACGAAACCACGTTTAAACCACAAAAGCTTAGACATTCAACTCCGAAACGGTGCAGCAATGCAACCTGACAACTTCTACTTGTGGTCTCTTTTACCTGCTACACGACCATAAAAATCACAAAAGTATATGGCAGAAAAGCAGGCGTCCAAAGCAGCAGTCAAAACTTTGCAGCCAGACAAACACGGACTGCACCTTACTGCTCAATAAAAGCAAAGAGTGCTGCTACAGTGCTGCAAACGAGAGGTCTTTTGTTCAAAAAAAACAAAGATCTTAAATTTCACCCCAAAGTTCACTATAAAAAGGATTCTCCTCACGTCAAAATATCGGCGCATACGTGGAATACTACGTGTAGATGAAATAAAAAACTAATTACACAGTTTCTCGCATGAGAACTTTGCACACAGATTGCTACAGAAAGAAATAACCTGTTTTTCTCATGAATTTTGCCAAATCAAAACCCCACGAAAATCGTGGGTCTCAAACATGGCATAATCTGCAAGTCTGCAAGTGCACTACTACAGCAGTAATAATACCACACAACACATGAAGTGCAACAGGGTGATCTCGATCATTATCCTGAAATAGACACTAAACACACAGCAATCATTCATGATTAATCCAAGCTAGTACCACTAATCTGCTGCCACCAGATATGTCCATATTCCAATCTGCAATCTCCTTTGCAGGCACCCATAAGATGACCAGGCAAGCCTAGCTACTTATGGTATTAATAGGACAGGAGCTACCATAAAAAGCAATGGAAAAGAGCCCCAAAAGAGCGTAGCAGGCGGCAGCAGCTAGCAGAATGCTAGCGCACACGCATCGCCATCGCCGCCCGCTGCACGCCATGACCCTTCGAAGTTTGAACCAACCCACCAATCCATCCGTGACCCACAGGAACAGTACGTTGATTCCCCGCGAGGACGACAGGAACTAACGCATCACACCACCAACTACTTGTGGCTATAGCAAGGACCAAGAACAAGATCAACAAGAACATCTCGATCACCCTGTCACACGCACTGCTAACTGGTTAGCTACTTGTTGCAAGAACAGGAAGAACACACAGATGGTAGTAGATCCGCAGCAAGAAATTAAGCAAGAAGATTAATTCCACTAAATCGACCGAGTAGCAGCCGGCTGATTAAAATCCCAAGTCATCATGGATATATGGAGCAAGCTAGCATATCATCACAAGTACAGTTCACAACTGCAGCAGGAGGCATTACAGAAGGGATGAGGAATTACCAGCAAATAGCGGAGTCATCAATTCGGGAAATGATCGATCAGATCGAGAACTGACCTAATTAGGAGGCAGTAGAAGTAGTTCCAGCAGCAATACCAGGCCAGCAGCAAAAGCATATGAAATAGGAACTAATTCTGTAGCAGCAATAGTTGGCAGCTAAACTATAGCTACAGATCGATAGATAGTAGTAGCAAAGAAGCCAAGAACTAGAGGCGATATTGGGTAATAGTGGATGAGGAGCTTCGTCTACCTAGAGAACTGAGACCGACCAGGAAGACGAGACGATCGAGTAGTGCATGCGGTAGCATACATGGATGGGGGCGGCGCTCGCCGTGGGCCGGTCACGCCGCTGCGCCGGGCGGCGGCGGCGGCGGCATCTGGTGCTCGTAGTGGTGGGAATGGCCGTTGCCGTCGTGGGGGGAGGCGGAGGAAGAGATGACGGCGGCGGGGACGGGGTGCGCGGCGGCCTTCTTGCGCTTCTTCTTCTCGTAGCTGACGCCTCGCGCGCGGGACTGGTGGTCCCTGACCTCTCGGAGGTAGAGCCTGACGGCGCGCGCACCGAAGGGGTTGTTTTCGGGCCTCCCGCCGTTCTCCTCGTAGGCGGCGCGCAGCCTTCCGACGAGCGCGTCGAGGCTGCCCCACGCCTGGCGGAGCGGGCACGGGCACGGCGCCGGCGGCGCCGGGTGGCCGAAGAAGGGGCACGCCGGCGTGTGCACCTTGGTCTTGCCGAACTGGTCCAGGTAGCGCAGGAACTCGAGCACGTGCGCGCCGCTGCAGCGCGCCAGGGACAGCGGCGGGCGGTGGTTCCGCAGGTACTGCCCGAAGGTGTTCCAGTCACGGCGCTTCTGCGACTCGTACCGGCTCGGGGAAGCCAGCGCCGACGCCGAGCCCGCGGACGACGCCGCCGGAGACAGCGGCCCCGACGCCGAGCCGCCGCCGCCGCCGCTGTTGTCGGAGTGCGGGCTGTCCGGGCGCGGCACCAGGTCCATCTGCGGAAGCAAACCAAGAACCCACCGAGACCGATCAGCAAGGGGAAGCAGAAGCAGCGAGCTCCAGAGGGCGAGAAGCAAGTGATCTGAAGTGAGATCTATCTATCTATCTATTTCGGACTCGGTGCCGTGGTCCTGGGAGAGAGAAGGAGGCGGGGGGCGCCGCACGCGCGGGCGGGCGGGCTATAAATAGTGTTCGCGACCAACGACACCACTAGCAGCAGCACATCGATCACTTGCCTCGCCTCACTTCACTTCACTTGGCTCCCGCCCTCGAGAGGACCGACCCGGCCAGCGGCCAGCCAGACCGGCGACAGCGCCGCCTTCAAGAGTCGCCGGAGAGACCACGCGCGGGGCAGATCCAGCTGGCTCGCTAGCTCACGGCATTCTTCGGCGCTGGAGCTTGATTGGGGAGGAGAGAGAGGAGCGGGGGAGGGGGGGCGGATGCGAGGGTGGGGGTGAGTATTAATTGGCGGCGAGCGAGGTTGGAGGCGGGGGCTGCGGCACAGTGCAGGGCTGCGAGTGACTCGGGAGAGGGAGGGGAGACACTAGACAGTGTGCAGTGAAAGGTGATGTGACGGCAGAAAAAGAAAATGTTTTTAGCGATGGTAGGGGCGGTGACAAGTGAAATATCATCGGTACGGATAATGGTTTTTAAAATCCGCGGCTGCGCTTACGACCGGGGCGGGAAGGGAGATCGGTGGCGGCGGCCGGGGCCGGGGCCGGAGCTGGAGGCGAACGCGCGTGGTGGGCGCCGCCGGCGGGGGGCGCGCGGTTGCTGCCACCGCCCACCGGCACGGGAGGGGACGGTGGAGGTGGAGCGGGGTGAACGGTTGGGGGTTCTTGTGCCGCGGGCTGGATTGTCGGTAGAGGATGCTTGCTGCTCTGCAGCTCTAGTTTAATTTTGACCCAAATCGCGTCGGTTTACGGGAGAACCATCTGCGCTTAAGCGAGATCTCGCGCTTCATATGTTTGTCGTTTCGTGCCGTGTGTTCATAGCTTACATAGATGAACAAACGAAGAGTTTATAACCGGGACCCAAATTTTACCCTCAAATTCCATTATGCAAAAAGAAGATTTCTATCACATCAAAATATCGACACATACATGGAGTACTAAATGTAGATAAAATCAAAAATTAATTGTACGGTTTTGTTGTACTTTGCGAGCCTAATTAATCTATGTTTGGATAATTATTCACAAATACAAACGAAATGCTACAGTGACGTTACAGTGATAAAGTCCCAACTTTGACATGCCAAAATTAGTAACTAAACAAGGCCTAGAACTCATAATACAAGTTTTACAAGCTTCAAATAAAAGGTTCAAAAAATATTAAAGGCAAAAAAAGGCTTTACAAGAGAGATCCAAATAGATCATGTCATCAATTACAATAAATATATTCACAGTTTACATAGCCACAACAGAGGATGGAGAGATTTCGTGTCACCCATGGCTGGTTTATTTCAAATCTAATAAATTTTATTCTTTTTAGGCTTTTGAATCTTTTACAAGAAGTTGGTAGAACTTTCACAAGCTAGTTTTTTTAGTTTTCATGTGTCCCAAAATCTTTGTAGAATTTGAATCTCCAAGCTATTTAAGTTTTCCTCCTCACTTAGATTCTGCAATGTCAAGCCTAAACCACTCAATGACCGCAAGGGCTAAAACCAGATGAAATTAAAGTTGGGATATCCAAACTAGACGGAGTTAGAACTAGAGGCCAAAATTAGATAAATTGAAGAGCGGGTCAAATATAGATATAGATGGTACAAAAGCTCGGAGTTGTTTGGACCGTGCTATTTATGGACCATCTCAAGCATGATATTTGCACGACAAAAAACACATCATGATACGATAAATTTAGGCCGTTATGGGCTGACAAGTCACATAAATGGCCTGTCAACATGTCTGCAATCTGTCCTTCCATAAAACATGGTATAGCTACCTCCATACAAGAAAATCCCAAAAATCTACCTTCTGTTTATGGAATTGAAGTGATGAGCATCCATAAAATAACAAAATCTATTGTCTTTCATATGGCCACGGGCAACCCAAAATGCCTATATAACAAGGTTCATTCCTCTGTTAATTTTGAAATTTCCTCTACCATATGGGAGCAGTAGTATTGCAAAAGCTATCCTCTGGTCTGCTCTCACCACACATGGTAGGTTAGCCCAGAAGCCCACAATTGACTGTTAGTGTGATTATTACATTAGACTAGCCACTAGTAGAAAAGTCGCTATTAGTCCCGGGTCTCAAGGGATTTTAGTTCTAGTTTTGCAACTGGGACTACGGCCCCGGGACTAAAAGTCCGGGCCTTTAGTCCCGGTTGTAACGCCCGGGACTAAAGGGGTTGGTATTACCGACAGGGACTAAAGAGGTTGCGCACCCTTTTTCTTTTTTCTTTTATATGATGTTTTCTCTTTTATTTATATGTTGTTTTCTCTTTTATTTATATATTGTTTCTTCTTTATTATTTCTTTTTATTTACTAATCCACCTACGTATTGAACACTACTATTATACGTTCATATATATTCGAGATACTATACTATATAATTACATATACTATATAATTACACATATATAATTACTATACAAGTAAAAATTATATACATATATATAATTACAAAATGAGGTGAACATTGCCTCAAGGACAACATTAAAAGTATTCTAGCTGATATTGGAAAAATAGATCCAATGGTCCTCAGTAATATGAATCCGCAAAGAGCCTCTTAAATAGCACAGACTCTTTCAGTTGCTATTAGTTGATCTCTCATCCACATTACCTAAGAAAATATTATGAAACTCGAATAAGTATTTTATTTTTGTAAAATATATAAATGTATGAACAAAATAAAAATAATAGAAAACTAAAATATATTAGTTGTATACGTACTTTATGTTTCCATTGACTAATTGTGAGCTGGTCACCAACAAGGCTATGCATACATAGTATCTGCACAGGTTGTTGCCCTGCGCCTGCCTCAAACACTTTAGAAAAAATATCTTATCAAATCTATGCATGGTTAGTCATCAAATCTATAAATGCTAAGTCATCAAATCAAAATTGATACACAGTGACATACCGGAAAGTTGGTCCTAATTGTTAGGGTTTCCTTGAAGCCGCCCCTCTATAGCGTGCGCCACTTTGCCCAAGCCTCATTGAGTGTGTCAATGAAATCTTGGTAGTCTTGTCTTGATTTTTCATTGAGTCCATTACTATAGCCAAGCTCATGTTAGGAATTATCACGAATACTATCCAGTGATTCCTGCACGTTGATACAACTAGTTAGACTACGTTAATAAGCAAGATGGTCATTATGGGGATACTTGTAATGAAGCACTCACGCAAAGTTTTAAGGCAGCATTATCATTGCCTTATAATGGTCAACAACTAAGAACTTGAATAAGTTATTAAGTACTACCTTGCGATCGTCACGTTGATTATTCATGTTCACAACCACTGGATCCATGAAGCCTAAGTGATAATATCCTTTTTTCTACATTCTTCCTTCTCCATTCTACATGAGACGAAATAAAATGTTGTTATAAAAGAACTTGTATGCACGACCATGTATATATTTACCAAATATCCATAAACACTTACATAACCCAGGCGCCGATCGAGGAAAGAGATGTCAATTGCGTCTTGGTTATACAATTGGTATAAGTCTTTGAATTCCAACCATATCAAGTCCTCCCCCGGTAGTAATCTTCATCTCTAACTTTCATACCGAACATTTCTCTTTATTTTGTTGCCTCTTCCATGTACCATTTATATAGCATGTACATCTGTGTTGGCAGCTCTTCCACTAATTCAGGTCTGACTAGAGGTTGTCCGGACTACCAATGCAGGTACGAAGTCGTCATCCCTTGATGCATGTTGTTTTCCCTCCGCTCGGATCTCAGCCGTCGTGATTCTCGTGTCTTTACATAAGTCAATGAGCCCTCGTTGCTCTGCTGAAAGTACGACGAGCGGTGGAATCGATTGTTTCTTTTGCATTCCAAGCTGAGGGACTATGCTTGTGGACCCACTATGCTCCATCTTTTCGAAGGACTTCATGATGGAGTGGTCGTAGTCTGTGGGCAATATTCTCTACTTCGTGATGGAGCGGTCGTAGTCTGAGGCCAATATTTTCTTCTTAGTTGCTGTTGATATTCCGATAAAGAATTGAGATATCTTCGGATCTATCGGAATCTTCTTCTCAGGATCCCTCTTCTTAAAATGTTCTTCAATTGTGGCCATAGTTATTTGCTGGCATTCTTCATAAGTAAGGTCATAGGGTTTCTTAGGCGGCTCCTTTGTCTGTTTCTTGGCTGGCTTCTTTGGCGGCTCCTTTGCCTGACATATTTTTTCTATTACATTAGATAATAGCGACAAATTAAGTGGTAATAAAATAATAAATGCAATAAATATCTAGAAATAAATAGGTAACAAATATATGAAATTAAATAGTAAATATAATAAATGCAATAAATTATCTTTGTCTGCCGCGTAGCCGGCTGCTTCTGCTTTTTCTACGGTGGAGCTGGTGGTGACGGTGACGGCTGCCGAGGACAAGGGGTTGGTGACGGTGAGCGTTCGAATGCAGCTAGCAGAGACGGTGGATCCATGCTGGGGGCCCTTGAAGGGTGTGGGGATAGCTCCCTTGGCAAATCCTTGGGAGGGTTAGCCTGCCCTACAATTATAATAAAGCGCTTCTCCCATAGGACTATGCCATGGAGTGCCTCTTGTAGTGTCCTCTCATCGTCACCAACAGGAATGTCGAGTTCTAGCTTCGTGTAGCCTTTGACAATCTGCTCAACCCCCACTCTAGCATAGCCAGGTGGAATCTCTTGGCCATGGAAGGTGTCGCCTCCTTTGATTGGCGGAGCAATCTGTGCGTCACCAATGTCGTTATGTTCTTCGATGCAATATGCAACTCACAAGGTGTCCGATTTTTTATCAGATCCACCGGGTGGCGCTCAATCTCAACGTCGGCAGTAGGGGCTTCCTAAATGGTGGGGATTTGATCAGAATCATCTATAGGGAGCTCCGTGGATGCACAACTGCTTCGAACATGTACAGAGCCACCGATATCGACATTATGCCATGCTGATCCTTGTGGTTGCTGCAACAGCAGCTGCTGTTGTTGGCTAAGTGCTAGGGCCACTTGACGTTCAACTATCTCTGTCATCTGCGATTCTACCGAGAATAGTTGTTCTCGCAGATTCTGTACATTAGCTTGCTCCTCATTCCTTCTTCTTGCCCAACTTTTGTAACTGTCAACATCATCGGTGAACCCATACTTCCAGGGAATCACGCCTTTGCCTCGTGTTTGTCCAGAGTGCTCTGGATTTTGCAGAGCGTAAGTGAGCTCATCCTTTTCTCTATGAGGCTAGAATCTACATTGGGCAACTGCTTCTATCGCCTCTTCTAGTCGGCGAGCTGCCTTTTATATACGTTCCCCAAAAACGGTTTCCCTGGTCTATGGATCCAGCTGACCGCCATGAGTGTAGAACCAGGTCCTTGAACGCTCTGACTAATTCATTATGGCGGGCGTGATACCTCTCGTGATCAGGTCTTGCTCTATCATTTCCCATTTTGGGATTGCACCCTTATATCCGCGTTGCCCTAGATGATGATGATACTTCTTGTGTGATGCGTTATCGAAGTTGCGTTGAACCCTTTGCATACCAAGTTCCAATGTCTTGTACTCCACAAATACGTCCCAATGATCTCATAACTTGGCCAGCGTGCCCGTAAAAATCGGTGTCTTTCCCTTTTTGATATATTGGTTGCATAGATTTTTCTTGAAGGTCTGACATCCTTCTTCATAGCCCACTCCTTGACCTTAGCTTGATGTTCTTTTGGAACTTCAAAATGCTTTAGTAGCTCCAACCAAAGCTGATCCTTTTCTCTTTGAGGGACTACACTTTCATCACCACGGCAGGTTGCTTTCCATTTTTGGATGTTGATTGGGATGTGGTCCCTAACAAGACATCCACACTGATGCCTTTAGTCCCGGTTGGGGGCTCTCCCGGGACTAAAGGCAAGGGTCTCCGCCCCACTAGCCGTTGGAGCCGGGACTAATTCTCATATTAGTCCCAACCCCAATTCCATCCGGGACTAAAGGGGTGGATGGAAAGTCACTTCTCTGCTAGTGAGCCGCTGAAGAAGACAAAATATATGAATTCCAAGAGGTGTATTTGTTTTGGCTGGCAAAGCACGAAGGTCACACCGGAAGGCCCCCACCGGCCCAAGACATGAATAATCCATTCCACAAGAATTATTAGAAAGCACTCCTTTGGTATATATGGCCTTATATGAATTTCTGTATAGAAACTAAATCCTCCATAATCATATTTTTCCCATATCAAATGGGGCCTTATTGGAAAACAATCATTTTATTCCAAATATAGCCCTAGAGCTATCGAATCAAGCCCATGATCGCTTTCGGTTGGACGACACTTCCTGGGTTAATGTTTTGTTTTCCACTATCAGTTAGTTTTAGCCTCTAAATAAACAAACATGTACTCCCTCTGTATTATATTTAGAAGTCATTTTAGACAACAACACGGTCTCCAAAATGTATCTTTTAACTTCTTAATTTTACAAAAATATTTATTAAAAATAATATATGTATACTTTTATAAAAATATTTTTAAGACAAATCTATTCATGTAGTTTTTACACTTCCAAACTCAATGACTTAAAAGTTATTCGTTATTTATATTCCTAATATTTGACTAAAATCTTGTCCAAAACGACTTCTAAATGTGATACGGAGAAAGTATAACGGAAGGCGTGGCTTCATTAATTTGAAACATGCTCCATTGGAATTTTGCTCACCTTTTTTTGTTTTTGCAAATTGGTTATACAGCCTAAATTAAAGACGCTGCAGGGGCTTTTCAATGCAAAAACGCGATGCCGGCTTTCCCTTTTGACGAAAAGCTTGGCGAGGGCGCAGCTCCACCCCGCGGGCACTGTTTGCTCCCCTCGGAAGTGATCCTTTTTTGGCCCCGTGCAGATTTGCGTGCTGTTCTCCCTTTTGACCCCAAGGACAATGGCCACTGCTCAACCAAGCTATCCATCCTGGTCTGCCTTGTTTCTTTGCAGATGAATTTTTTTTACGCACATTTGAACACTAATTAAAATATTGAATACAATTACTTTACAAAAGTACGTATATAATCATGGTTACTGTAGCATAACTGTAGTAAATAATAAGTTAATTAGGGTCGTTACATTCGCCGCGTAAAGTTACACTCATCTTTAAAAAGGTTTTACAAATAGACTTTATTTAATACTTTATGCATACAAGATTCCCCGGAAAAAAATTTAGAGAAAAAAACATGGTTGAGCCCTTGACTGATCGTGGAGATCCGACTATGCCGCAACAGCGTAGTTCCGTGAGGATTGCACGTCCTCGATCTCGATCTATTGGTGATGATCCCATTTGACTCGTGCTGTAGAAATCGAATTCGCCCATGGTTTCTGATCGTTTTCTTTTTAACAAACGAGCTGTTTTACTATAATTGGAAATGTATCCGGTAACCAGTGTAAATTAATGGTTGATCCTACTATTTTTTTTGCATGATCACATGAATTTGGTACCTTTGTGCACTTCTATTTAGTACATATTCTGTTTGTTTCCACCGTCCGATTTTTCGGAATGAATGACTCTAATTAGTCTCAATTATTTTAAAAATTCTCTTAACGAATGCATAGCCAAAATAAAGTATTCTCAAGTTCGTGTAACCAATTCGTTGGTGAAGTATATCAAAATAATTTCCCGTTTAATTAGGATTATACGACTTGTCTTTTACTGCCATCTAAAACATAGTGAAACAGAAAATAAATTTTGATTATATACAGATTTCAAACTTGCTACGGAGTGGTCGGTCAATGTCATCTAATTTGAAATTCTCTGCTGAGGATCGGGCAACCCCACCATTGCATTGCCAACTGCAGAAAGTGCTAGCTACTTTCACCAATATATAACTGCTTTTTGCTGAGCTCATGCTGTCATGCTTGCGTATGTACATCTCACATGCGCACACTTGTTCTCCTTGTTTAACTAGTTCCTTTACGAGTTCATTATCAAACCATTATTTCGCTGTAAAATATGGTTACGCAATGCATCAACCACGATCTGACAGTGATCTTGAGCAAAAGGAATGTTTCCTCTATTATTTTTCTGGGAATCAGTTGCCGTCTCCCATTTATATTAGCTTCACTTCACGTGACACAAGCAGTTAATAGTTTATTCATCTGCTCAGACTGTCCGTCCGCCATGCAATGGCACTCATTGATCTATTCACTGGTTCCTGAGTTTAAAAGAGAAATAATGGGAATTCACACACAAAATTATATATTTTGCTTTATTTTTGTAGCAGAATATATATAAGAATTATAATGGTATGCAAATACTTCCAGCTACTAATATATTAGTATATCATTTTCATACATTAGTCTAAGTATCCTTATTATTAAACTCAAGCGGGGATATATTATATATAAATGATATTTATTTTATTTCAAGTTAAGCAGGTAGCTAGCAATGCCGTGTATGTTTATGGTTTGAAATGTTAACACGAGTCAATTTTTATTCTATTTTCAAAGAGGTTATGCACATTAATTTAAGCGATTTTACATGGGTGCATGTCTCTTCTCACCCATCAAAGCACTGCCGCAGTGCCGTGTATTACACCAAAACTGGCTGGTAACGAACTAATGCCTTGTTTAGATACCGAAAGCAACTTCCAAATTTACTATGTACAAAGGAGATTCTCCATCACATTAAAATGTCATAACATGCATGGAGTACTAAATGTAGATGAAATCAAAAACTAATTACACAGTTTTGTTGTGCTCTGTGAGACGAACATTTTGAGCCTAATTAATCAATTTTTGGACAATTTTTCACAAATACAAACGAAATGCTACAATGACGCAATGATTACAAAGTGACATCAAACTCCTAACCTCCCAAATTCAATATCTCAACAAGGCCTGAGGGCCTTGAAACAGGAATAGTGGAGCAGACGGATTGATGTAGACTTGAGCTTTTTGTCGTGTGGGAGGTGGCTTCACATCCATGCGGGCTCGATGCGGACTAGCTTGACAGTTTTTCCCTCACTGGCCAAGCTAGCCATTTTCTCTAAATCAATCACTCTTTCACTGGCCGAACTAGCCATTTCCTCTAAATCAAACACTCTTTCAAACTTATGATATGAAAGGCCATCTATGCGGCAGGCTGCAGGCCGCGCCATTAATTACAAAGTAGGAGTAATGGCATTATGTTTAACATACGGGATTTTTAAAGATTTATGTGCTTAAATAAATCCTTATTGTAAGTGTCGCCCACATGAAAAAACAAGTTATCGTATGGATAAGATTGTACCAAAGTACTTCGTATGTTATACGGTCAAAATTATATCAACATTTCTGACCTGAAAAGGGACTGAGAACTACGCCACCCTCCACCAAAGCACTCTCTACCTGAGCTCCGCCGCCCTAGTGCCTCTAGATTCGAGTGCCCCTAGGGGCCTAACCTCAAGTGTCTACCATTGATAACTGTTTTTTGATCAAATTTGTGGATGCAGTCTCTCGAGCGGTTGAAGAATTTTATGGATTGGTTGTACAATTTTGTAACAATGGTCTCATGCCATTGTTCATGATATATTTTTCATGTACAAAATGTAGTTGTTTGCAATGGGTGATAGAGGTGACTTATATGTGCATGATCTCCACGGATGCTAATGTTTATGCATTGATATTTTCCGCCTCGATTTAACTTATTTAATCTTAGTAGTCCTTTAAACATACCCCCAAGCTAGACCTAAGGCTTTTGTGGGTCGTGTCAAAAAAAAGTCTAGAACTTTTCATGGGTAGGAGAGGGCCGTGTCTGGGCCGAGCTTGGGCTTCCTGTTCCTTTTTAGTTGCAAATTAAATAGAGTATATTGTTTAGACGGGCTCAGGTCGGCCCGAATTTTTTCGAGCACGGTTTTCACTATCCACGGCTAGTCCCATGAATGTCTTGGGTGGGTTGAAACCCAGTGGGCTTGGGTCAGGCCCACGGGCTAGGCTGGGCCAGAACAAAAATGCTTAGGTATACCCTAAGCATGTTCCATAAGCACAATTTACAAACACACAAGCTTAGCTAAAGTTTATATCATTGCAAATTTAGAGATCACCAAATGGAAAGTTTGCATCATCAATGCTCCCATAGAACTACGTATACCTAAGATAGTGTTCATGCCAACACTGCAATAAACTAGTCGGCCCTCACTTCTGACCTGCATCACCCTTGGTTGGGTATAAGTAGCTATAGAAGACCATCAACTCTACAAAACAACTTGTATGTAGCACCATGAGTACTCTGTGAAATCATAGAAATTATCCATAGAACTATGCATTTTAGTGTATATGTGGATATTATGGAAAGGATAGACATGTAAAGTTGCACAAAGAATTTTTTATCAAGTGAATAAGAAAAAGTATGGCATATTTGGTCTAGGTCAAACATCATAAATTAAATGAATTAAGATCACAATCATGTGCTCATCAATATCCCATAAGCTCTTGGGCAGGCTGATAAATAAGAGCATGGTAATTTGAATCGATACATACCCTATATATAGGGTTTACAAACCCACATGACATGAAACCATAGGCCATACCAGTCATCATCACATAAGAAATGATACACATATAAACCTGCTGCTTACAATCCAACCTCATTGAATCTGCCAAGATGGACAGACATAATGGAATTGCTAATTACAACTCAATCTCATTGAATCTGCCTAGTGAAACATGTATCTTATAATACATCGCTTACTATTCTAATATTAGGCATGTGGTTTGTATGGTAGATGCTTAGAATCCAAGAAACAACATCAATGCCCTCGGTCAACCCAAGTGAGTCTACCCTACTCATTTGAGTCTCGCTTCAAGTTCATTAGTAGTTGATCTTTTATTCATCCTTATCTAAGAGTTGCATTAGGAAAACATACACATATATCTTATGAGTAGTGCCCATGCCACCATTTGACTTCTACAGGTGCTAAACTTCTCTAAGTTTGGTTACTAGACACATGTTCAAACACACTTGAAGGTGTATATGTACATACCTAGGATGGTTGATGATAGTTAGGTTCTACTCAATCATTGACTACTAGAGCTACAACCATGCAAAATACTCATAATAGCAAGGAAGTAACAAGGCATTTATCATTGACTATTGTGAGTACTCGTAAGGAAGTAGCTACAACCATGCAAATTACTCATAAGTAGCTCTAGTAAGGTGTATATACACATACCTAGGATGGTTGCTTCGGAGAGAAAGAGATGATAATGAGAAAGAGAGAGAGTAAGGAAGTAAGGGGGGTGTTTGGATCCCCTCTACTAAACTTTAGTCCCGTCACATGAGATGTAAGGATGCTAATTAGATGTATTAAATATAGATTAATTTAAAAACCCATTACATAAGTGAGGACTAATTTACGAGATGAATCTATTAAACCTAATTAATCCATAATTAGACAATATAATGCTACAGTAATCATATGATAATTATGCACTAATTATACGTTAATTAGGCTTGTTAGGTTCGTCCTGGGGAGTAGACATGGCTTATGTAATTAGTTTTATAATTAGTTTATGTTTAATACTTCAAATTGTCATTTATTTAAGGGATTAAACTTTAGCCCCTCCGATCCAAACAGCTCCTAAGAAGGAGAAGCCTCGATAGTGAAGTGTTCAAGCTCACAGGTGGGTTGGCTTGGGGCTGCGACGTCTCCGATGTATAGGATCACCCATGGTTCTATAGATGGGTCCCATAATGATTTGATGTCTCATGTTGAATTGGCTCCAATGTTACCTAGGGGTAGATCTATAAACAAGACTCACATCTCTCTCACACATTCTCTCTATTATATTGCTTAGCAGCTGGTCCTATACCTAGAACCTGGTTCTTCATAGAACCAATTGTACAATGTTTAGAACTGGTTCTTCGTAGAACCAATTGTACAATATTTAGAACCAGGTTTTATACATGCATTTATTGTATATAGGAACACCCTAGGACCACCCATCGGAGAGGCCTTAGGCTGTGTTTGGATTCTAGGGACTAAAGTTTAGTCCCTCAAATAAGTGACAATTAGTAGCACTAAACATAAATTAATTATAAAACTAATTACATAAGTCATATCTACTCCGCGAGACGAACCTAACAAGTCTAATTAACCTATAATTAGTACATAATTATTAAATTATTACTGTAGGATTATATTGTCTAATCATGGACTAATTAGGCTTAATAGATTCGTATCGTAAATTACTCCTGGCTTATGTAATGCATTTTGTAATTAATCTATATTTAATCTTCTAATTAGCATTCTTTCATTCGATGTGACGGGACTAAAACTTTAGTCAGGGGAACCAAACACCCCTTTACTCGCCATGCAGTAAAGAGCCTTTGGTCCTGAATCATAGTTGACTCAAGTCAAACCATGCTAACATTACAGTCAAAGATGATGAACTCTGTTCAATCGAGTAGGCATGCAGTTCAACTGCCCTAGATTGTGAGCGCGGCTATGCCCTAATTAAATGCTTTCTCTCACTAAGTATGCTTAATGCTTAATGATGGTCAGGTTGACATGATTTTGAACTTAATTATGTTTTGAAGGAACAAAAGGAATAAGGTCATTTTAGTTTTTTCAATGCTGGCTCAAAGTGAGTTGCGTGATGAACTTTGAAGCACTATAATCGAAAAAGAAGCTAAGGTGGGAACTAGTGAAAAATTATATACCATGCAAGGTTATTGAAAAAAAAAGTTTGTACAAATGGCGCGTTTGATAGGAGGAACAAGATGGAAATCACTTGATGGCAGTTTGTAATGCCCTATTTCTACAAGGATGCAGCTGTTTATTTGAATATCTGGGGGCAACCTCCTCTTTTCTTTGGTCTGGTCATTTGTTGGGAAGGAGGAACAACCTGAGCGCGAATAGAACAGCAGATCTTTCATAGATTCTGACACCGGGCAGTTTTACAAAACACTTCCTCCCAGTTTACGATACGCAACAGCAGGACTCAACTTCTATTCCGGTACAGATACTGCCACTATAATGTTCTTTTTACCATTCCAAGACTGCGTACATGCTCCGCCACGTGTTCATCCTGTTTATTCCTGCAAGAAATATAAACAACGCCAACCGAGACCTACACCACGTAATAACATGACGACAACAGCAACACAACAGTGATTCAAGCAGGAGCACCGTAGTTTTAAATTCATATATCTGCAAAAGAATAAATTCAGAGGGATGCACTTTTCTGAACTCTTTAAAAAAATGTACTTTTACGAGTATGATTCGCTTTTCTCTACTGCATCCATGTGCTTGTGCTTTGGTGAGTCCAGCGCGGCGCTGCGTCCCTACTGCCCCGGCTTCGCTCGTTGGAAGGGGACAAGGATTCCGTCACCGCGGTGGGTTCAAGCGCATAGGACAAGTCGGAAAAGTGCCCTGGAATTTGCTCGGGTTTAGCGCGGCGGCCTCGGCCCCGTTCCCCCGGCCGCAGCGCAAGTACCACCCCGGGGCGTTGTTTAGTGAGAGCCCCATGGTGCTGAAACCGTTCCCTGGAACAAACAGACGCCGGTCAAGAATCTTGGCTTTGGGGGTTCAAAATAAATGGCCGGCCTCGAACAGAACACTTGGAGAACATGTTTGCTGAATGTTATTCTTACATTGGTACTGGGAGTGCACTCGTGACTTGTGACAAAATTACCTATCCTTCTATTTTATTTTCACTTTTTTTTGAAACGATATTTTATTTAATTTCACTTTGGTTTGTAAAAAAAAATTGGCATTGCTCTCGGTTGATACAGGACAGTAATGTATTACTCTGCCCTGTCCAAAACAAAAAAAGGTGTTGTTTTGGATATCAACAATCTGTAAAAAAAAAGTGTTGTCTTGGACATCGACATGTCATCAGTCCTCTCAGCTGGTTGAAAAATATTTGGCTTTAAGATACATGATAATGTAAACGACAATCCAAGTTTTGGCATGTTCACAGCATACAACACAAGCCATAACAAAAGCATATAATAGTGGAATTAATTGGAGACAAATTTATCAATTTACAGTGTAATTGATTATCCAAGTTGATGTCTCCATAGCATCAATTCCTTATATGCTGCTGATTGTCAAAGCAAATCACGTTGCGTTGCAGGATCATGTGTTGCTCCAGCAGGTTGGCCAGGTGAAAAAATCAAATTACATTTCAAGACCATGATTAACTACCAGGCAATGAGACGGCTCGGGCCCTAGAACCAAAAGGTAACTGGAACTATCACCACAAGGAAGGTTACCATTGCACTATAACCGGTCAGCTAAAGCAACAGGACACTCTCATTGCAATTGATCAGTTTAGAACTTGTGAACACAAAGCAACTGTTTAGTTACATTAACTAACACAACCCTAACCCGTGAGCCCTGACAAACGTGGGCAAATTTTAGCTGGATATCACTGAAGTAGTTCTGCGCGACTGCACCTTCTATTAACAGTGTTAGGACACCCTGTTAGCAGCTGACTCTCTCGTAGCATGCTTTCACTTCCCCCAATCATTGGATAGCAACATATGATCTGTGCGCTCAAATTTTTCCAGATTTGAGGTGGATAGGTGTCATTTATCGAGCATGTCTTTTCAAGTCCGGCACCAATTGCTATCGGTAGTACGAAGCTAAGATGCAAAGAAGAACGGATGAAGCTGTAGTCACAATCAGCTCCTGGAATGAGATACTGCGAATTAGACTTACTGTTCCTGAAAACAGCATATGACAACTGAAAGCAGCACTAGGATTCATTTTGCAATTATCCATGACTTGTTTTCCACTGGAAAAGCAGCATCCACTGATTCTAGTGGCCTTTCTGTGTCAGTAAAAAGATTGAAAAGTTGACACTTTCTGGTTCATGCTAAACTATCAACAGATTGTCCAAAAAGGAATTGTCAAAAAGAGTACTATTTAAACAGATGGTTGTTAATCCATATGATGCAGTGCTTATGATATATTCAAACGTGGCAAAAAAATATAAAAAAGATCGAACTTTAAGCCATCATAAAAGCATTTGATATGCAGCAGAAAATATCGGTCATATCATACCTGAAAATTGTAAACAACAGATGGAATATATTGTCCAAGAAACTGTGAAAAATTTGCAAGTCCAGTATAGCCCTGAAATAATTAGCACATGACGAAAAGTTAATTGAGCAAGAAAAGTAGCTCGATTGATAGCTTTACACAAAGCACTAAAACAGGATTGTATTTCAATAGTTCACTGACCAGGGATATGGCAAGTATTGATCCAAGAACCAAACCCAAACTACGTAGCACTCGTTTTTCCATATGTATACCTCGACCTTCGATCTCACCATACTCCTGCGAAGAATTAGAAAAAATGGGTACTAAATTTAATCACTGTGCAAATAAATTCAATGAAAAAAAAATCATAGGAGGTGTGATATGGTAGATCTAGGGATGGCCCGAAGAACCTATTCGTCGCCCTCCCTCTAGAGGCTCTGACTACTTTTAAGGTTCTTCTTGCTTGCCTTACGGATACAAATGTCTCTTTTATAGAGATGACTAACGGGACCCCTAAGCAAATACCCTAACAAACTCATCTAACTTTATCTCTATCCTAACAACCCCGAGGTACTGTTCACGCGATACAGGAACCGCATGAACAGTACGCCCTACCCCTGTGCTGCGCTAGATTAGTGGGCCCAGACCTAGACCCGGTCCCGCTACCATAACACTACAGCACCCCTTCAAGACAGCACTCCCGCTACCATAACACTACACTACTGCCACTTTGTGATGGTGACCATAGCTGTAGTCCAGACCCTGGGTCATCGGTTGCTGAAGAATGTTGATGCAGTTTAGTGCTCTCGAGGATGGCAGCGGTGGAGGCCACAACTGAAGGTCTTTGTAGCTTCGCATGATGGCAATAGATGCTGCATGGCAACGGATGATGCTAAGCACCCAACGAATTGCAGGCAGCCAGCACAAAGTGCGTCCACGCTCATCCCTCAGCAGCTCTCCGTGATGACAAAGTCGGGTCCCGAGCGATGCAGCTAGATGCCGGCAGGGCTGGATTGGGGGCAGCACCGATGGGAGCAAAAACATTGGAGGTGGCAGGAGTGCTGATGATGGATCCACTGGTGAAGACGACGCTGATGTCGCATAAGTCAGCAGCTCTTTCGTCGTTGCAAATGGAGCATCCTGAACATGTGAAATTTCTGGTATTGGCATGAGGCATGTCAGGGCTGCAGATGCAGCTGCCGCCGTCTTCGTTGTTAGGAATGGTGCAGAAACTGGCAGCACAACCACTAGCAGTGGGGCCATTGGTTCTGGACAGGCAACCGGCGTTGGTGAAGGCGCTGATGCAGCCATGGTTGCCGTGGCAGATGCTGCAGCCGTAGAGACGGATGGCGCAGTCAATGGTGGTGGTAATGTTGGAGGTGCCACTCTTGCCGCAAGTGACGGTGGAGCTGTTCGTGAGGCCATCGGTGGAGACATTGCTATGGCTGTCAAGGCTTCTGGTGCGGCCGTTTTGACCTTCCCAGATGTTGGTGCCACAGCTGCTGCAGTTAATGGTGAAAATGATAGCGATGCGGTTGGTGGGGTCGATGGTGCCGCAACAGTATGGGCCTCCACTGGTGTTGATGCAACAGTTGCTCCATTCGGTGGTGAGGATGGCGAAAGCACAGGTGACACCACTGTCGTTGGCGCCGACGAAGGTGCTGTTGGAGATGCGAATAAGGAGTCGATCTTGGCGAGGATCTCAGCAATGGCAGGTCTGGTTGCTGCTCCCACTTTCATCTCCTCCCGCGGAGAAGCTGGAACAGCAGAGGTTGCTGGTGAGGCTGTTGGAGTGACCGGCGCTGGAGTCGGTGCAAACTTGCGGCTGATGGCGTCAGCAAATCCCGTCCAAGTAGGAACGCCACGGTTCGTCTCCATCCAGCAGTACCATTGATATGCAGTGCCCTTCAACTTGAAAGAAGCTATCCATACCTTCTCATCGTCTGCTGTCTCCCATGCCTTGAAGCACTCATTGCAATGGTGCAACCACGGCGGTGGATCAGTACTCCCATCAAAGGCTGGGATGGTGAACTTGGGGGCTCCCATACTGTTTGCCATTGCCTGTAGGCGAGGAAGTGCAATCTGGCATGTGTCTTGGTGGGATTTGTCACAACGGTGATGAACCAATCTAATCTGGCAAGATGCTGGATCAGATCAGAGGTTGGGATTGGGTGGGACTTGTGGTGGAAGTAGATGCGGTCGCAGAATCAAAGGCTCTGATGCCAAATGATATGATAGATCTAGGGATAGCCCGAAGAACCTATTCGTCGTCCTCCCTCTGGAGGCTCTGACTACTTTTAGGATTCTTCTTGCTTACCTTCAACTGATACAAATGTCTCTTTTATAGAGATGACTAACTTGACCCCTAAGCAAATACCCTAACAAACTCATCTAACTTTATCTCTATCATAACAACCCCGAGGTACTGTTCACGCGCTACAGGAACCGCATGAACAGTACGCCCTACCCCTGTGCTGCGCTAGATTAGTGGGCCCAGGCCTAGACCCGGTCCCGCTACCATAACAAGGTGTTTGGTGTGCTTCCACACATGTTTGGCTAAAATATGCAGTAGCTGTTTCGTTTCTAGCTAAAGCTGGTTATGGTCGCCTATATCACAAAGTGGTGAGATGCATCTCTCGACATGCAGAAGTTTCTTAGAGAAGCATGAACCCATTAACTGAATCACATATATGTACTGGCATATTTAAAAGTATTTGTGCTTGCACAATGCAGGGAAACAAAAATGTATTGGGAGTAAGATTTTGGACCATTATTCATAGACCAATAGAATCAGTCAAACCTGCACTCAATATAAGTCGTATAAAATTCAGAACGGAATAACTCTGAGGCATTAAGGCTTAAGCTCTTCCAAACCTGGGAGAAAATAAGTTATTGAAGTTTTAATTTGTTTTTGAATCAGGGGACTGAAAATGGAAGTCAACTTACAGGGGAACGTACGGCATGGATTCCTATGGAGAGGTCGCAAAGATGCACAAGGCGGGCACTATGCTTGGCTCAAAGTATGTCGGCCTAAAGAACTGGGAGGCTTAGGAATTTCAGACCTCAAGACACTTGGCTGGGCACTGAAAATGCGATGGGTTTGGCTGCAGAAAACAGAACTTGATCGTCCATGGGTAGACCTCCCCATCCATATCCCAGAACATGTAAGAACATTTTTTGCAGCGGCTAACTACTCCGAGGTCGGTGATGGTACAACAACTCTTTTCTGGACAGACCGATGGCTTCATGGACAGAGTATTGCGGATTTGGCACCTCGTCTCCTTGCCACAATTACTGTCAGAAGACGCAAGAAGAGAACTGTACAAGAAGCCATTACCAATCAGACATGGATTTCAGATATACAAGGGGCTCTCACTGTTGGGGTTCTTATCGAGTATCTCCAATTATGGGACATTCTAATTGACATTGAGCTGCAGCCGGACACGGAGGACAAACACATTTGGCGCCTTACTGCAGATGGCCAATACTCTGCCAAGTCAGCCTACGAAGGCTTCTTCCTTGGATCCACTCTTTTTGGGCCATGGGAGAGAGTTTGGAAGACTTGGGCACCACCCAAATGTCGCTTTTTTATGTGGCTAGTTGCTCATAAGAGATGTTGGACAGCAGATCGACTAGCTCGCCGGGGTCTCCCTCATCTTGTGTGCTGCCCTATGTGTGACCAAGCATCAGAAACCATTGATCACCTCCTTATCCATTGTGTCTTTGCAAGGGATTTCTGGTACCATTTTCTATCACAGGTCGGCCTTCAGTCTCTCTCTCCTCAGTCAGCAGAAGTTTCTTTCTATGACTGGTGGGAAAGAGTGAGCAATGAAGCTAGCGGCCTCATATTGCAAGGACTAAACTCTCTCATAATTCTCGGGGCCTGGACACTTTGGACTCAACGAAACAGATGTGTTTTTGATGGAGTTGCGCCTGATATGGCAGGCACTCTGATCATAGTCAGTGAGGAGCGAAGGTTGTGGTCGTTGGCTGGGGCTCGAGGAATTTCCCTCTTGACTGCCCCCACTTCAGGAGAGTAAGGTCCTGATTTTTGTTTGTTTGTTTGGTCGTTTTTTACATCAGACTTGGGCGCGTCTGAATCGTTAGGCTTATGTGTGGGTGAGTTGGCGTGAGTGTGTAGGTGTTTTTGTGTTGTATGGGATCTCTTTCCCTTTTATCTTCTTCTTAATATAAGGATGCGCAGCTCTCCTGCGTCTTTCGAGAGAAAAAATACAGGGGAACGTAGATTATACAGATACATGCACCAGCAACTAGCTTGTGCTGACCATTGCTAATTTGGATAATATGATGCACATTTTGGACTCTGGGTATGTGTGCAATCCAGGCGAAGGTGCAAAGTGCGACAGTGAATTTCAGAGACGACTCGCAGGAGAGGATTTATACAGAAAGTGAAGGGAAAAAAGACACCAGAGCCCGAAGAGAATCTTGCAGTTGCGACAGGAGACAGAGGGCCTGCTTGCTTCCTGGCCACAGACTGCTACGCCAAAGATGCGGTACCACCACAGTTGTGGCACAGGAACACCACAACCCATGGCGTGAAACGTGAAGGAAAAGGTTGCCACGGCCTAGGCTCTGTCTTCAACCAACCAATAGCCACATATTTTGTGGTGGCGCCACAGTTATGGTGTGGCTGGCCGTGGCCAGCAACCAAACGCGCCCAGAGTTTGGCAGCGTTTTTTGCCACCACACATGGCGAGATTTTGTATGACAAAGCTATGAAATCTTGCCTAAGAACGTGGCAGCCTGAAGTTAGCTGTGGCATGCCTAAATTTAGGTAAGGAACCAACAGGCAGTGATCCCTCTGTGGGCATCATCTCCTTGTTGAGAGTCAAAGGCATCATATATTTGAACGTAGTGCATAACAGTCTGTTCTAATTAAAAGTATAGGGTGACCACAATTATTCCCTACTGCTATCTAGAAATTAGTTACCCATCCATCAAGCTGAACTGCAAGGTTAGGAACTATTGAACTAGTAGCCAAATAACTTTTTTTTCAAAGGAGACCTGCATTTATGCACATAAGAAATAAATTTCCCAGACCTATCACCAAAAGGAACGAAAATAAACCATCCCGCGGTCCTAACTAGTGACTCAATTACCTTATTGTGCAGTTCCTGGCAGCATTCCATATATAATGTAGAAAGTAAAAAAAATGAAAATTGAACTTAGGAAACGGTCTCACATATCCATGAAAAGCATATATATGTATAAATTAAGGAGCTGCCTTGTGTCCGGATATAGGCTCACATTATATATAGGAGTTATGGCTGGCTCTGTAGCCTTCAGCTTCTCCAGTATTCGGTAGAAATAGGCAAAACACAAGAACTGTAAGGGCTTCCAATCTGCATGGCCCAGGGTAGATATACACATGATCTGAAACAAAAGATATAAACAGAATTAGGGAAAACTAAATGTTATTCAATATTTGTTGTATAGATTATAGAACTGTAGATGATCATCACTACGAGCAATAGAGAAGCATGCATACTGACTTGTCCATTTTACACAATGGTATTTTACCTAACTACAAGTGCAGAAATCATTTATATGTCTGATAAAATACCAAGCTGCTCCAAATAGTACTAAAGTTTAATTACTTTACATTCCATTCCATTCTTTTCAAGTTAAGACTTCTGTGCATACGGCAGTATGGCATACAGTTGAAGAAGCCAGTCTTTTGATAGGTTCACGAATATTATGTTACTAAAAACCAATGGATAGCTGTGAAGTATTTGGGAGTTCAAGATTTCAGAATAATTTCTTACAAACACTGCTGATATTGTCATATTTATGCGCAGGTCCTTTACGGTGGATCTTGAGTATCTGTACAAAGACAAAGGAGACTGTAAGCATCACGTTTCAAGAGCATCAACCAAATTATCAATCGTTTTCAGTGAACCTAGTTTTTCTTGTAGTATACTTCCTTTTATATGGTATCATTTTATCAATGGGGTCCTAGCTTACTTTTTCCACAAAAAGAAAAAAGGAATGATATGATGATGTTTGGAGTAAACCTATCAACAAAGATTTCAATGCATAGCAATGTGAATAACCAGCTAGATAATTGCTAGGAATGTTTTCATCATGCAAGAAGAGAAGTCCTAGCCTTATATGATTCATCTGGTGGGTGCATCATTGCAAATAGAAATGTACACGGGTTATATGAACAAATATATGGAAGAGGATCGGTTTACATTGAATGAAAAGAAAGTACCTAGGTCCCCAAGGAATTATTGGTTGATAATCAGCATATCTGATGTCCTTAGACACCTGAATATTCAGTAGAGTGAACATAGAGAAATATAAAAAATGTAGTGAGGTAGCTAAGAGGCTTTGATGTTGTTCCACAAATATCATTCTTAGCAAGCAGCAGACATCTCCATGAATCCATCCCAAACAAGTAATATAACATATAATTCTCCACAAAAAAACCATCATGCTAAAATTAATCACAATTGTAAAAGGCAGTATTGGGTGGACCTGGGTGTATTCCATTTATAAAGGATGAGAATATAGCATTTGAGAATGTGAATACATGTAAAACATACAGCACTAATATGAACATAATAGAATAGCTAAACCAGAACCATCAAGAAAGAAAAGTTATCCAGATTTGGAAAGTATAAAGTCATACGAACAATTGGTGATTTAGTGGCATAAAACTCTCCAGTCTAATGAGGGCAAGTCCATAGAACTAACCTGGATCGACCCATATGCCACCCCTTTCTTCCGATCCAGCAGCTGATCCATCATTACCATATCATAAGCCCTCTCCAACTGAGATACAAAGAACTTCATCAGTCACCATTTATCAACACACCATCACTGAGCTACAACTAATACAACCAGCAAAACACCCCAAATTACCTTCACCAGGTACTCCCGATCGCAGTTGCTCTCTGCATCCTGTTTCCTCCTCTTGTAAGCCATCTTCGCCTGGTCGAACCCATCAAGAGGACTGATCCCCAAAATCTAACAACAAGGATCACCAATTAGGTACTTCCTACAGAATCACATCCGAATTCCTGGATTTTGTATACCGCAAAATGCAGGTCCAAAGCATGAACACATCCATATGCAAGCTAAGCAGCTCTACCTCATGTGGGTTCTCATCCTCCCAAGCGCTGAACTGCGACCTCCCTGCAGCAGATGCTGCCGCAATAAAACCTCCATGGTGCCTTCCCGGTGTCACAGACAACCTTCTGTCCATCGCGATTCTGCAGAAATTTGCAATCTAAGAAACTGAGATCAAAGGAAACCCTACCGACAAGCTACCAAAGCGTAGGAAGAACATAACACCAATCGCCAAACAAGCGTCTGTCCCGAAAAGGCGTCTGCCTAATACTGTAATTCACAAAAAAAAGTCGAATGGTTCCAAGCACGCTGCAAAACGGAGGAGTTACCTTGTAAAGCGCATGCCGAGGCGAGGGAGACGACGAGGCAAGAAGGCCGAGCGTGGAAAGGACGAAGAGGAGGAGAGGATCAGATTGCGGGGACGGGAGGGGAACGGAGCGGAGGCCATCACTCCCGACATTGCGGGCCCAGCGGTTGAGGCGGCTGCGACCGCCTTCATCGCCGCCACCGGTGTGTCGGTGATTGTGGCGGACTGGCGGGTGAGGAGGGCTAGCGGTGGAGGCGAAGGCAACGAGGTGGTGGTGGTGCCGACGCCATGGAACATGGAAGGAAGATGCCGCTCTATCTGCGGCGTCGGAAAACCGGAGAAGGGAGCCGAGATTGATGGACCGTGTAAGTGGGCCTTATTATTTTGTCTTAAAATGAAATGGGTGTATTTGGGCTTTTTTCTTCGGGGTTTTGGGCTTTTGGCTACTGAATAGAAAAGGCCACGCTGATTGCGCTCATAGGGCTTTTTTTTTTCGGTAATGCTTGGACCAGGACGTCCGATCCATCGGACGGACGCCCGTCCATTCCGCGTTTATTTATTACGTTTCTCTCTCCTCGTTCCACCTCCCCATTCTCAAATCGCGAGGCCGCCGCTGTCCGTTCCTTCGTATGCGCCGCCGCCGTCGATTGGGTCCTCCGCGCTCCCGCGCCGCTGCTGTCGCCGGCCCTCCGTCCGCGGCCTCCTCCGTGCACCGCCGCTGATGATGCCGCCCGCGCCTGCTCCTCCGTGGGGCGAGCCGATGCAGACGCGGTCGCCCACGCGCCGCCGCCCCGCGTCTGCTCCTCCACGCCGACGTCGTGCTCTTTCGCGGGCCGTCCCTCCGCTGCAGCTGTCTCTCCTCCGTGAGCTCCTCTGCCGTCGCATCGAGCTCCTCCGCTGCGAGGTCGTTCGGTCGAGCTGCTGCACGGTGGCCGGTGGCGTGGTTGGGGCGCGAGCTGCGCTCCCGACGCCCCCGGACGGTGCACGTCGGTGGGTGGTCGGTCGCGGCCGCCGTTCCCCGCGGCATCCCCGCGCTGGCCCTAGAGAAGCTCCAGACGACATTCATGGTGTGCAGCAGGTGGGTTTTGATGCATATTGCTATGGTTTGCTCCATGTTGCAAGAACATGTTTTATGCGTTTCGGATGTTCCAGAAAAATATTGCAACTGTTCGATAAAAATGTTGCAAAACTAGATCTGGGATGTTCTAGGGTTTTGCTCCATGTTGCAACATCATGTTTCACGTGTTTCAGATGTTTCAGAAGTATGTTGCAACTGTTTAATATGAATGTTGCAAAAATAGATATCGGATGTTGCGACGTTGTGTATGGTTCGCATGCATGTTGCAAGTGTTTCATCCGGACATTGCATTTTCATTGGAAATTTTTTAACTGTTGCGCGTGTGGCTGAGTCGTGAGCGCGTGTTTCTACTGTTGCAAACGATGACTATTTACGTTGCAGATACTATTGTTTGATGTTGCATACGCTATTCTTGGATGTTGCAAAAATTTTATATGTTGCGTGCAATATCATATCCATGTTGCGGCGGGATTTTTTTCTATGCGCTACAGTAAGGTCGGTTATAAATACTTGGCTGTGATTGTGCCACGTCACCCTCTTTTTTTCCCCCTCTGTTTTACTCTCGTGCGTACGTGAATGCTTGGCTGTTATTGGTCCACGTCACCGTCCGATATTTACGCCCAGATCGGACGTCCGGGCGCTAGTGCAACTTTTTGGGCAACTTTGCGAAATTGACATCTAAGAAAAGAAAAAAAAAGATTTCTCTCATGTTCGGTCATCGTGGGGAGACACCGGAGCATCTCCAGCTCTTTATATTTCGTTGGCTTTCTTTAAAAAAAAGAAAAAATTACATCCAGTAGACTAGCCAACTGAATAGCTATTTTTCTACGCTAGCTATCACCTCCCCTTCGCTAGGTATCTTTCCCTAGCCGGGAGCGCTCTCCATCCACGTTTGTCGTTTTAAAAAGTCCGTTGATTTACCCCTCATTTTGGAAAGTTTTTTTTATTTTTTAGCTAGTCTCTTAATATTTAAAAAATGATGCGATCATCGAAAACAAGGAAAGTCTCATTCGCGAAAAAAACAGTCTAGTTGTCCGATTGTCCGATTTCAAGCTTCGATTTCAAGCCGAATAATCCATAGTTGTTACCTCCTCTAATCTTGTTGTATAAAGGGTAAGAACTAAACGTTTGATAATTATATGCCCGAGGCTCATGAGGAGGTCTAAAGCTTGCCTCTAAAAACAAACTCCTCCAAAGCTTTCCATCACTACTCATCATTTTATCTGTAGTCACATACAACTCATTTGTCAATGTAATGTTGTTGTTACTTCTAGATTGTGCCCCCCTAGTCTTAACATGTACTTTTTGGTCTTTTTGCCGTGTACTACTATATAAAGAACAACGGATGGTACAACCATGGTTGTATACAATTTTGTGATGGGTGAGCACAATAAAGATAGCGGCGTGTTGAAGTGTAGACATGTGTCCGTGAATACTAAAGGGGCGGAAGGTGAGGAAGACTTGCATAATGAAGCATTTCATCCTCGGCCAAAGATAAATTCATCTTTGTATTCTGAATATTTTATTTTACATCTAAAATAACTTGTTTATTTGACGAGGAAGCTCGACTGCATGTCTTACAACATCCCCAAGTTCCAAGAGAGACCATATGAATAGTGATGTGGGTGTGGACAAGAACTTATATCTGATATGCTACTTGATCAGAACATATGCATATGTTTGTTTCTTGAATGTTGCGTTTAAATATACTGTGTTCTTGAATCTTTCTGGACTAAAATGATAAGGCAAAAAATATCGGGCTATTTTCTTGTCCTACATAGTTGTGTATTTTATTTTTGGGATGAACATTTGATAGGCTAAATTTAGCCCATTAGATTCTTGGGCTGCAAGTAAATTTCCAGTCCGAATCAATAGGGCCCAATGGAAATAAATGTCGAATATGCTAATTAGGTCATAACTTATAATTAGGCCGGTGCATACTTGGGCTGGCACATACGTAATGCTCATGTGGCAATTCAACTGTGACGACCAACATCATACGTGGCACCTAATTGTGACGATCAATTTCGTCACAAAGGACTGGGCTTGGTCTGGGTTAAGTGGGCTTGAGGGTGTCTCTAACGATCGAAAAATGTCATAGACAGTGTGAATTTATGACGGTTTTAGTTGGACATCACACGATATGATCTATGACGCTCGACTCACGGTGATTTTAGATTTCATCATAGATGCTCCTTTATGACGTTTTTTATATAAATTGTGACAAATCGTGGATGTCATGTATCACGGTGATTTTAGATTTCATCATAGATGCTCCTTTATGACGTTTTTTATATAAATTGTGACAAATCGTGGATGTCATGTATCACCGCTATTCTTGTAGTGCATGATAACGGATGGGATTGGGCAAGCCATGCTTTTTCTAAAATAAAAAGTTGTAAATGCTCGCATACACACATCACACTTGCCCTTTTTACGAATGCATACACGCACACAATTCACATTCCTAAATGCTTACAAGGGTGACGGATTTCGATATTGATGAAGTAAACAACAAATATCTTATTGTCAATAGACTTGTTGCTACAACTTAAAAATTACCCAAAAAAATATGAACAATACTTTGAAATTGGAGATTTAATCTAAGTAGACAGGTTCTTTCTCTTTCATCATAGCACTTATCATAAAATTGTGAGTCGGCAACATGAGAAGTACGACTATGGAAGGGACACGCATCCATGCAACTACTAAACAAACATTAGCTGCTGGATCGAGGCAAGATGCACGTGCTTTAGATCCGAGACAATTTCATTTTTGATAGGTTTTTTCGAGAACTTGCCTTCCCAAGCATTTCATTAAAAAGAAGAGAAAGTTTATAAAAAAAACACGGACACTTACCTAAAGAATTACACTATTACGAGACAACAAAAGAGAAAAAACAACCCATAACTAAACAAAAAGGAAACGGTGTTGCTCGCGCCCGGACGTCTGATGAGAAATTTTTTATCAGACGGTCGGTTGCAACATGGAGAAAATCAGTTTGCAACATCAAAACATGCACGTTGCAACATATAAAAAAAGTATACATACAACTACTGCAAACATCAGATATCACGAAGATATTAAGGAGAAACATTTCCACCGCAACAATAGAGATGTTTCATGCAACATCCACCCAAAATCTCCCTCTTTCCCGGATAATCACAACTTTAAAGAATAAGGCTATTGAAACATCCCGAAAGAGTTTACGCAACATCAGAAAAAACTAATGCAACAACTAAAATAAGTGCTTACAACGGATGGAAATAAATATCACAGAAACATTGAAAAACGACAATCACAAAATAGATGATGCAACATCTGAAAGATCGACAAAAACAGAGCAAATAATAGAATAAATCTTGCAACATCTGAAAAACCATAACAGAACCAAAAATATATATATTTGCAACATGAAATGTCAACTTCCAAAGTCAAGCGGCACATCAACACAACAGATGAGAATAGAAGAGAAACCTGCCCATATCAATGCCAACGGCCAACCTGAGATCTCTAACACCTGCACAAGTCAAACACAACCTTGCCCTGTACGGGCGCCAGAGGCCTCCTCAGCCTCTATCCACATCATATGGTAGATGCTGGCCTCGGTACATATGAAATCGATGACGAGCCACACTCTGAAGCCACAGAAGAGATTAGCAAGGAAGAGAAACATATCTATCATCAATCATCAAGTTCCACTAGAGTTATTAGGCCACGCGTAGCTTGATGATGAACTCATCGACATGGGCATCCATCTCAGATTCCATCTGCCATCTGCAACACGGGGTCGTTGATGCTGGATTCAACGCTCTCCAAGGTAGTGGCTGCGGGGCACGTGGGGGAGGGAAGCCTGTGCTGCGAGCTGGCATGAACGGGACAGCTATTGCGGGGGCGCATGGGGAGGGGACCGAGGAGCCTGGGCTGCGAGCCAGCGGCTGCGTATGGGAACTAGATGGAGAATAGTTGGAGGAGATAAGACTCAGGGTGGGCATTCGGTTTTCGGTTCGGTTTCTCGGTTTTTGATAAAATTCGGTTTTTAAAAAATAGAAACCGACCGGTTTTTAAAAAATATAGAAACCGAGCATTTCAATTTCGGTTATTTCGGTTCGGTTTCGGTTATAACCGAATTAACCAAAATTTATGAGTGAAGTCTAAGACAACCAAAAAAGTATGGAAGTTTTAAGTAAATTTGGACAACACTTACTCTTTTTAGATAATAATAATTGACAAGGAAGTAATAGCAATATATTAGCACAAATACATAGCACTTCAAATATGACACACCGCATGTAAACCTAACCTATAGTCTTGAAAATGCATTTTTTTCATGTAATTCGGTTATTTCTGTTAATTCGGTTAACCGACAGTGAAAATCGAATTTTCTTCGGTTATTTCAGTTCCATACTTATTAGAACCGAATAGAGAACATATTTTTCGGTTTCGGTCATTTCGGCTCGGTTCTCGGTTATTTATGCCCACCCCTAGATAAGACCACGGGCGGCGGCGAATGAGAGAGCGTCCGATGTTTTATCTAGTTCGGACGGTCATATATTAGCATTACTTGCCATCGAACACTATGAAAAGCAACAATTCCATCATTCCTATCATAATCTAGCAACGACTCTGCTCACACTATTGATAACGCCGGCGCACCGTATTCGTCTTTTTGATAGGTTTTAGATCAGAGAAATCTTGGATGTGTGGATAACCAAACACGCCCGGTCACAGATGCCATCGCCCACCGGTAGCCATCAGCCTATCACCACGGGCACCGTGAAGAGTGGCATCTTCTACACGCCACGTTTCGGGAGAAGCATCATCTCCTCCACAACGATAATGTCGCAGCAAAGCTTCGGTCCTGTAAAACAACTCGCAACTCGCAACAAAATTGCAGAGCCGAATAGTGGTACTGGTACAGCTTGCAGAAGCAGCCATTTTCTCCAACTGACACCGGGCCCCACCACGCGCTCCCATCCGTAACGTTCGTCTAGATCCCATCGCCGAAGCCGTGGGCGGTGGTGGGCCAGCGCCCGCAGCGTCATGGCGTCACGTACACTGCTCTCAAGCCGCTTTGCCTAGGGCCCACCGATGAGTCAGAAACCACATTGGCACACTGATTTCCGGGCCCCGCCCCTGTTGGGCCTACTGTCAGTGACGTATTAGCTGTGGAACTAATCATCGAGGGGTGTGGCAGTGGGTTCCCAAGGCTCCCCGTCACAGCAACGTCGTTAAATAGAGGCCATCCATTCTCTCGTCTCTTTGCTATCCTGTAGGCGCTGCATCCTCTAAAGCCTCCCAAACCCCCCCGCTTCCAGAACCTTCCCGAAGCTACCCGTCGCCGCCTCCACCCGCTCCGATGGCGAAGGAACCGATGCGCGTGCTCGTCACCGGCGCCGCAGGTACTGCACCGAACCCTTCCTCCCGATCCGCGTAGTACCAGGCGTTGTCGTTGCCGGGGCGGGCTCGGATCTGGCCTAGTGCAAACGAGGCCGATCCGATCCGACCCAGCGGGGTTTAGAGTGTGCGTAACTAGCTAGATCTCGGTTGTTTGCGCTTGATCTGATGGTTTTTAGGAATTTAGGGTTGACGTGTAGGTTTGACCAGTGCAAGAGCTCACTATCACTGACCTTGGTTAGCCTGTGGAATTTACTCGGACCTGGGTGCTAGCCCGATCTGATTAGTTTTTGTACTTGGTGGATAGATCTCGTGGTATGATGTGGTTTAGCGCTTGGAGGGACTAGCTGGCTTGTTGAACTGCTTGCTCTTAGATAGTTTGATTTCAGTGCTGTAATCTGTAGTGGAGCCTTTTAAGGGTTCTAGTGTATGTTTGAGGTGTATGTTTTGATATGGTAGCATGCTATGTGTGGTTAGTAGTTTGGAGTGATGACTACACCAAACGAGCGGATTTGATGAATTGCATGTTGTGGGATCTAGGTTGTGGATCTAGTTATGGGTTTGCATGCTAAAACTTACATGAATTCGTCCCGGGTGGTATAATCACTGCCCCCAATGAACATTTTAGCTGTTCATGTATGTCTTATAATCATGTAATATAGTCAGTAGATCTGCCTTAAACATTCAAGTCATAGGTATAGGCATCCAAGCTTGCAGTTATTTGGGCCCAAGTTTGCAGTTATTCAGTTGTAGCATGATATCTGAGTTCCTGCATTTTTGTTATCATAAAAATAGGGGTAGCTGAAATTTAGTTAGACAATTCTGCTCATTATCCATTTTCTTAGGTCATATGCTTAGCATTCATTCATACAATCACAGAACATTATTGGCACTGTTCCTGTCCTGTGTGGAGCTATATTCTGACACGCATCTAAGAAAACTGGAAATGATTGGCTGGCTGCAATGTATCAAACTAATGAAAACAGATGAAGGCAGGGAGGGGTTAAGTGTAACTAACTGTAATCTTGTCAGTTAAGGTTGATTTTTTAGTGAATTTTCTATTCCTGCTAAATTTTACCTTTTTAATTGATGGAAAGGTCCCACATAATATTATCTGAAAAGTTGTTTACTGCTGAAGGCTGAGCAGAATCATCCTGCAGTTGAATAGTTTTTTTTGTTTCCAACGACATATTCATTCTCACTGTGCCACAGTAAAAGCAATTTGTACACTGAAACATTTGAAAAGTAATCTTTCCCTTGATCTGTGCTAAGTATGAAGCAATGTGAGCTAATTTGTGTTTTTGTTGGATAGGACAAATTGGATATGCGCTAGTTCCCATGATTGCTAGGGGAGTTATGCTTGGTGCAGACCAGCCTGTTATTTTGCACATGCTTGATATTCCGCCAGCGGCTGAAGCTCTTAACGGTGTTAAGATGGAGTTGGTTGATGCTGCATTTCCTCTTCTTAAGGGTAAGCTGATTCGCTTTAATAATTTTGTTGAGAAAGTGCTGCCTCTTCTATGTGAATTGTCTTTCTTACTGCTGTTAAATGCTGGTGAACTATAGGAGTTGTTGCTACAACTGATGTTGTGGAGGCCTGCACTGGTGTGAATGTTGCGGTCATGGTTGGTGGATTCCCCAGGAAGGAGGGAATGGAGAGGAAAGATGTTATGTCAAAAAACGTTTCAATCTACAAGGCTCAAGCATCTGCCCTTGAAGCCCATGCGGCCCCCAACTGCAAGGTATAGACTGCAGCATATATACACCTTCAATTTTTTAGTTGTGGAGGAGCCCATGCACTAAACTTGGGTCAAGGTATACACTGTCATCAATCACTCAGTTCAGTCGTGTAGGTGGTCCACTTCAAAAGAAACTTATATCAAACTATACCTATAGGTGGAAGAGGGTGTGTTAACGATGGGATCCATTATCATCATGCACCCAATCTAGTCATTTAGCTTTAGTCATCTGAGTGGTGGTACATTCATTGTGCATTATGTGGCCACTATAAAATCGTCCTGCCCTATTTTATGAGTTTGCATGCTCAACAAACACATCACTGAGAGCCCACATTGCCTTCTGCTTTGCAAATGATATATAACTAAGTTTCAATTAGTATGTACCCTTAGTTTCTTTGCCTTTTCCGTGTGTTGATATACAATACCTGATCTGTACTCTGCAGGTTCTGGTTGTTGCCAACCCAGCAAATACCAATGCTCTTATCTTGAAAGAATTTGCTCCATCTATTCCCGAGAGGAATGTTACTTGCCTGACCCGCCTGGACCACAACAGGGCTCTTGGCCAGATTTCAGAGAGACTTAATGTCCAAGTTAGTGACGTGAAGAATGCTATCATCTGGGGTAACCACTCATCCAGCCAGTACCCTGATGTGAACCATGCCACAGTGAAGACTTCCAGTGGAGAGAAGCCTGTTCGTGAACTTGTTGCTGATGATGCATGGTAAACCAGAAATGCCACAAATACTAGAGTATTGGTGTCTGTTTCTATTTTCCTGGCAAATAGGAACTGACAGTTCACCTTTTGTTTAAAACAGGCTCAACGGGGAATTCATCACAACTGTCCAGCAGCGTGGTGCTGCCATCATCAAGGCGAGGAAGCTCTCCAGTGCTCTTTCTGCCGCCAGCTCTGCTTGTGACCACATTCGTGACTGGGTTCTTGGAACCCCTGAGGTTAGCTTCAGTGCCTTTGCACTCTTGTTTCTATTGATATGCACTGTTTTAAATATACACTAGTATCAACAACTTCGATTCTTTGGCTGCAGGGAACATTCGTTTCCATGGGTGTGTACTCTGATGGTTCGTATGGTGTGCCTGCTGGACTGATTTACTCATTCCCAGTAACATGCAGCGGTGGTGAATGGAAAATCGTTCAAGGTACATGACGATACAATCTTTCAACTGTTGACTTGTTTCGTACAGTGCCTTTTTGGTTGCTTTCTCATGGATAACTGGATGGTGTAGTTTCTACCCTAGCTTTAGGTGTAGCTCTGTATATGGTAATTATTTTTGGCCAAATGGATTTCAGGTAGAGAGGCTTGCCATTACTATGTTAGGAATTGGATGCTGCCTTAGGCCAAGTTGCTTTGGTCATACTGCTTTTATTGCCATTACTATGTTAGGATTTTTTACTTCAGTGTTACTCTTATTGGGAATTACAAGTTACAATGTACCAAGCTTCGTTCATATTGATTCCCAGGGTTAAAATTTTCCATGTTGCCTGATGTTTTATCATCTCATGGTAGGCCTCCCCATTGATGAGTTCTCAAGGAAGAAGATGGACGCAACCGCCCAGGAGCTGACAGAGGAGAAGGCGCTCGCTTACTCTTGCCTCGAGTAAACTCTACCCATACCCAGAGAGAGCAATTGCTACTCCTATGTTTTGAATAAAAAGAAACCCAGTGTCGGTCATAGATTCTCTCGGTACTGCTGCGCGTCGCGGTGCAGGAGCCTTGCTGGTTTCGCCCAGCGTGTATGAGGCTTGTAGCTCCTTTTTTGCCTGATGATTTGCACAGGACATTTATTGAGACATGCAAATTGAACCTCTTGACCATCTGATGGAAGTGGACCGTAGTTTTGCTGCTATTTGGCCCAGTTTGGAAATGTTAATCGATTTTAATCTGATAGTTTGTGAATTTTAATCGATTTTACTTCTGAAAATGTTTTTTCTCGCGCCAAATTCTTTCTTCCAAACGAAGATTTGATCAGTCATCGCCGCCGTGAAGCTGGATTGAATCTGGATTTGATCTCGTCGATTGCTTTCGGCAGCTGCGTAGTTGAGTGCATCCCTGCTTAGCTTGTTGCCCCGGCATGGTGACCGATGTTCGCCAGGATGCATAATTTAACACATTTTATTTATTACTCCGTCGGACATAATGAACTCTAAGGCCTTATTTATATCCGGCAGGATTTTGTTTGTATCTATGAATAATTGTCCAAACATTGGTTAATTAGGTTTAAAATGTTCGTCCTGTAAAGTACAACAAAATTATACAATTAGTTTTAAATTTTATCTATATTTAGTACATGTGCCGACATTTTGACGTGACGTGAATCTTCTTTTTACGTAGTGGAATTTGAGGTAGTTCTCAAATTCCATCCCTAAATTTCACTGTACAAAAATAAGATTTCTATCACATTAAAAGGTCGGCACATGCGTGGAGTACTAAATGTAGATGAAATCAAAAACTAATTGCATAGTTTTGTTATACTTTGCGAGAGGACATTTTGAGACTAATTAATCAATATTTAGACAATTATTCACAAATACAAACGAAATGCTGCAGTGACATTTATTATAAAGTCCCAACTTTGAGCCTATAAGGTTAGGAACTAAACTCCCAAGTTCGAAAAGGAGCGCATGTTGTCAGACTGAACAAAACAAGGCCTTGTTTAGATCCCAAATTTCACCCCCAAAGTTTACTATGCAAAAAGAAGATTACCATCACATCAAAATGTCGGCACATGCATGGAGTATTAAATGTAGATGAAATTAAAAACTAATTGCACAGTTTTATTGTACTCTGCAAGACGAACATTTTGAGCTTAATTAATTAATTTTTGGATAAATTTTCACACATACAAACGAAATGCTTCCGTGGTCACTGTAGCATTTCGTTTGTATGTGTGAAAAATTGTCCAAAAATTGATTAATTAGGCTCAAAATGTTCGTCTCGTAGAGTACAACAAAACTGTGTAATTAGTTTTTGATTTCATCTACATTTAGTACTTAATGCATGTTATGACATTTTGATGTGACGGGAATCTTCTTTTTACATAGTGAACTTTCGGGATGGAATTTGGGATCTAAACAAGCCTAGGGCCTTCTAATTACCCAGGTCGTCGCGGCAGCATGATGCGTATGCAACTGTGCAAGCACTGAAGCACGGATGGGAATGGGATGGACGCTGCAGCGGCAGGGCTAGTCAGATGCGTACGGTCAGAGCTCGGATCACATTTGCCAGCAAGTCAGCAGCTATACAACCTGAAATAAAGGAAAAACCGCAGGAAGTCTGGAGGATTAGGCTGCAATGTTTTATAGAGTTTCATGCACATTAAATAGAATGTTAAATCAGCATTTTAGATAATATGTCAAACAGTTAATGAGGAGAGAGATGAAATGAGTTTCATCCAAATGAAACGTTGTATATAGAGTTTTCAACAACTTTGTGTCTTGCATGCATTGCCTATGAAACGTCAAAATGAAACAATGCATTGTATGAACCATTTCATCTATGAATTAATTGTCTACTTGCTTATGTGACATTCGTAGAAACACAAAAATAAAATCCTCACCGGGAATAGGCTTAGAATCCTATAAGAAGTTTCCTACAGTACCCTCCTCTTGGAACATACGAGTAGGACTGAGTTCCTCCAAATCCTCCGAATTTCCTTTTGAAAAAAAAAACTGAATTTCCTGTAGGACTTTTTTTGGTTCTCAAGACGTAAGAACAGGGAAAATATAGGATTAGAATTGCACAGAATTTGCAATCATATTGGAATTTAAAAACGTAAGAAGATTTCTAAAATAGTCTTTGGATGCAACACAGAAATTCCGATATCATGTTGGTTTTTGTCCAAAATTTCTATAGATTCATGCGTCCCATAGAAATTTCAAAGGGTGCAATCCTTTGTTCAAAAGAGCCACATCAGAGATCTTCCTATAGAATTCGAATTCTTCAAAATTCCCATGTTATTTCTTTGTTCCAAATAGACATGAATCTCGCGGAAAATTCCGGTTGGCACTTTCTGTCATCAAATTCTCCTATGTTTTTCTTACGATTCATCCAAATGTATGGTAGATCTTACTGTTCCGTTTACCTTGTTGTTTTTCATTCCAAGGAATCAAGATGTGTTCGCGTGTTCTATTATTCCTACGTAACTACGCTCACCCTGTTCCTGTACGTGTTCCTACGAGGAAGTAAGTTCGTATACGCTTCGCCTCGCTTCCTACGTACGTACTCCGTACTAGCCACTACCCATATGCACTTTGTTGCATGGACTATCCGGCGAGCGAGACTCAGTCGTCGTCGCCGCTTCGACGGCCGGCCGGCAGGCTGCTCGATCACATGAGCAACAGCCACCACCTGTCGCCGCCGCGTGCGCCACGTGCGCACGACCCGGTGCCCGAGTCCCGCTGCAGGAAGCACGCACGGGAGATCCTATACGGTTTCCGTTCACTTTTTTTAGCTACCTGGCTTAGGGCCCGTTGAAGCCCACCAACCAACGCGTGGGAGCAGTGGAAGGTCCAACAAAAAAACGGGGCGAACGGTATTTCTCTACTACCGCACCGTTATCAGCGAGTCGATCGATTTTTTCTCGCGCGACTTTTTTGAACGTATTTTTTCATCGCGCATTGATCTTTTTAAACAGACTCAATTATCACTACTAAGTATGCAGTTATAGGAGGTACGATGTTGCAGTCGACATTTTAAAAAATAACAGTTTAACATTCCGATTATATCATTTCAACATTTTTTCACATAAAAGCTAAACTAACATGCTCAAAGTGTTAAACTAATACAGTCAACATTTTCATACACTAGGTTCAACATTTTTCTCAAACTTAATTCAACAATTCGTATAAACTAGATCAACATTTTGTGGGAAAATGTTGAAGCAGTAAGTCTAAAATATTGAGATAGTTATTCAAAATGTTGAAATAGCATATTGAAAGTGTTGATTCTAAAAAGATACACATATAAAATAAAAATATACGCATATTTGATCTTATTCTGTCGCATTAATTGTAAATAACATAATAGTTCAAACGGATTCAAAAAATGATCAACGGTTTAGGAGAAAATCACATTTAAAGGTTGAAACAAAATTTGATTCCCTCCGTGGCTGACGTCGGTTGGACGCCTCGCTCTCATCCGCCCGCGCCGAACCCCCTTCGGATCCGAATAAACGTGGGATCCCAACCGTTGCACGGATCTCAAACAGTGGAAACTACATTGGTAAAAAAATTGCGGAAACTATATAGGTTTTCCGACACGCACGTGCATATAGTGTGTGTGGATATTGAAACGAACCGGATTCCCAATTACGAGAATCCGACTCCCTGTACCCTTGTGACAGTCCCAGGAACAACAGCTATCACGTACAGAACTCATTTCAGCGGAAATCACATCCATACAACGACTAAGACCATCAAACATGATATAGATACATAACGGTATGGTAGAAGCCCTCTGGGCTAAACGACAAAAGGGAAACAACTACGCAGCGGATAGCTATAAGCTTCTGGTGCTTCGGGCCTTCACCTCCAAAGGCATCCTTGAGCGCAGCGCACAGCCCTCATTTGCATCATCCGTCGTGGTTGATCTTGTACTCGGAGTCTCCTCCTGTGTACCCAAAGACTGTCCCCAAGGAAATGGGACAGGTCCACGTCACCAACCATAATATGCAGCAAAGCTTTATAGTGGCCTATACTGGTAATAAAATATTCAAGGAGAGTAAGCTGGGGGTTTCTCCTATGCGCGCAGCAGCAACATAACCAAGTTCATCTCATCTCCAAACTCCATTCCTCGCAAGCACATACTCTCCCCAAACCACCCATCAATCTCACAACCACATCGGGCTCGTCCTACCTCAACAGGTTCCCGCAATAAACATCCGCCAACTCCTTTCTCTCACTAGTCGACTCGGTGAGCTCCCTCCCCACCTTGTCTCAACAGCCTCAGCTGGCCCAACCTCTCGTAACCCAAATCAAGGATAAGGTAAGAAAGCAGAATCCCATGCTAATCTGGATGGATCAGATGCGAGATCGTCAATGACCGTGGACACGGCTATACGTATAGTTTTCACTCTGCAGTGGTTGTACTCTAGGAACCACCCGGGTTGCGAGCTGGTGCCCCAGCTCGAGACGCAGCCCACAGCAAAGACCCTATAAAGCAACGGTACCATCCTGCTTCCCTGGGCTCGGGAAACATCCGCACGCTAACATCTGCCCCAGGGATGTGAAACCTTCCCACCGGGGCCAGTCGGGGGCAGTGGTAGATCAGGGAGAGTATGCCGCAACGAGTCCCCCTTACACATATCAAGCTCGATCCTCCTACAGTCTTGGTACCGCACTAGATAGGCTTGCTGGAACCCTCCCCATTCTGGGTAGATGGTGAGCACTGTAATTCCCACTTCCGAAAGGCATTCTGATGCGGTCCTTAATTGTCGGCAAAGCGAGTATCAGCATCAAAAGCGATCCGTCGCAACGGTCCGCAATCGGCACCCATTACAGGTATGGCCGCCCAAACTCCTCAAAAGTAACCAAGTAACCTTGTACCCGCAACAGGTACTCCGTGGGAACTGTCCGAGTTCAGCTCCCAAGCACCCCGGTCAAACGACCGGGTTGTTATCACTCACCTCCACCTCCTAGCTGCACTACTCCTCCCAAGCCACCCAACTCACGCCAAGAAGTTCAATCACAACCATCCCAACACATGCAAGCATAGCATTCTCATATAGTGGATAATAGGTGGCAAGGATACATGATAGATAAAAGGCAGTGCAGGCATATCATCATCATGCAAGTAAAGTAATGCGCTAGCATACTAGTTTGCATGCCTAATAGGTATTTCAGAAAATGGCTGGGCGTGAACCTGGGCATTGCTTGTCCTCTTCGTTCCGGTAGTTGATGTAGTCGTCAGCATCCTTCCGCGACTCCGGAGCTCCTAATTACGCGGAAATAAAATAAAGACGGGAGCTACTAGCAAAGCAATACCAAAACAGCGAAGCAAGAAGACTCAAACAACACCAAACTCTACACTAACGTGTAGGTCATGATTTTAGAGAAATATAGAAACTGGTTTCATATTTTTCTGAGCTACGGTTGGTTTATTATGAATTTTCAAAGTTTAAATCATTTTCAAAGCCTCCCCGGGCGGGATTGGCCGGGGCCCGGTGCTCGGCGCCGTGCGGGAGGAAGAGAGGCGTGGGGAAGAGGGGGAAATAGTGCGGCGGGCCCGCACGTCAGAGAGAGAAGGAAGGCGGGGGCGCGCGGCTGCAGCTGTTGGGCCGCGCTGGGCCGAAAGGCTGGAGCGGTGGGTTTGGTTGGCTGGCTCGGGGAGAGAAGGAAAAAGGTCAGGGGGCTTTGCTAGACTTTGGCAGGGCTTTGGGCCCACGGGGGTTAGCAGGCTTAGGTTAGATTAGGCCCAAGTTAGTTTAGAAGGGTTAGCAATTAATTGTTAATTGATTTGAATTCAAATCTAGGATTTGAATTCAAATCCAAACAAAGAACCACAAAACCAAATAAAAACCAAATCAAACTATTTTTATCCTTAGCACTTTAGTTTGAATTTCAAATTTAAATTTAAATTCGCCTAGGAATATAGAGGGCAAGTAGAAGACAACCTTATATGTTTGTTGGCATGCACAGCAATTCACCAAAAATTTTGAAATTCACATTTTTGCATTCAACAAATCCTACGCAATTTTTTTTGGAATGTTACAGTCTCCCCCCCTCACGAGAATCTTGTCCTCGAGATTTGGGTATACCTAGGGCTCAAACAGGTGTGGGTATTTCTCTTTCAAAACTGACTCTTTCTCCCAAGTTGCTTCCCTCTCTGTGTGGTTACTCCAGTGAACCTTGCAGAATGGAATAGATGTGCTCCTTGTCTCCTTGACCGCCCTGTCCAAGATCTTCTCTGGATATTCCAAATATTCCAGTGTGTCTTGCAAATCCAAAGCTTCTGTCCTGACTTCATGCTCTGGCACTCTCAAGCACTTGCGCAATTGCGACACGTGAAACACTGGGTGCACTCCGACTAGTTCTTCAGGTAGTTCCAGCTCGTAAGCTAACTTCCCGACTCTGGTCAGAATCTTGTAGGGCCCCACAAATCTGGGTGCTAGCTTCCCTTTCACATGAAATCTCTTACTTCCCCTGAGGGGTGACACTTTCAGGTACACGTGATCTCCCACCTCGAACTCGAGGTCCCTTCTTCTCTTGTCGGCGTAGCTTTTCTGCCTACTTTGAGCAGTCTTCCAATTCTCTCTGACCTTAGCCACATTCTCTTCTGCCTCCACAATTGAGTCAGGGCCAAAGAAGGTTCTCTCTCCCACCTCTGACCACATAAGAGGTGTTCTGCATTTTCTTCCATATAGGGCTTCAAATGGGGTCATTTTCAGACTTGCTTGGTAACTGTTGTTGTACGAGAATTCTGCATAGGAGAGGCTCTACTCCGAATCCTTGCTATAGGTCAACACACAAGCTCTCAGCAGGTCTTCTAGAATCTGATTCACTCATTCTGTCTGACCATCCGTCTGTGGGTGGTACGCTGTACTGTAGTCTAGTCTGGTCCCAATCGCCTTATGCAAGCTCTTCCAGAACTGAGCTGTGAATTGCGGTCCTCTATCGGATACGATACTCCTAGGTGCCCCGTGCAACTTGAGAATGTTGTCCACATATAGTTCTGCTAGTCTGTCCGTTGAGAATCGGTCCTTGACTGGTATGAAGTGAGCCACTTTGGTCAGTCGATCCACTATCACCCAAATAGCATTGTTTCCTTTCTGAGTGCGGGGTAGTCCGACTATAAAGTCCATACCGATGTATTCCCACTTCCACTCTGGAATTTCTAGAGGTTTTAACAGTCCTGCTGGCTTTTGGTGTTCTGCCTTGATTCTTCGACATGAATCGGACTTGGCGACATATTCAGCTATATCCTCTCGCATCTTTTTCCACCAGAATCGATCCTTGAGATCCTGATACATCTTGGTGCATCCTGGGTGGATTGAGTACTTGGACTCATGAGCTTCTGCTAGTATGGTCTTCCGGATATCATTATCTTGTGGTACGCAGATGCGTTGCTTAAGCCATACTGTTCCTTGAGCATCAATACGGAAGTCTGGGGCTACTCCACGTTGAATATCCTGAATCAACTCTTGAATTTCTGGGCAGTCTTTCTGAGTAGTCTTGATGCGTTCTTCCAGGTTGTATTTTACTCTCAACTCTTCCGGTTGTCCTTCTTCTACTACCTCAAGCCTGAGCATGTTCAGCTCCCTAGTCAACTCCGGTTGTCCCTCCTCCATCATCAAGTTGTTATGGTAGCTCTTACGACTCAGGGCATCTGCTACTACGTTGGCCTTCCCTGGATGGTAGTGTATCTCTAGGTCGTAGTCCTTGATCAGTTCTAACCATCGTCTCTGTCTCATGTTCAGCTCTGTTTGGGTGAAGAAGTACTTCAGACTCTTGTGATCAGTGTAGATATCACACTTGTTGCCAATCAGATAGTGTCTCCAGATCTTTAAGGCATGTACCACTGCTGCTAGTTCTAAGTCGTGAGTGGGGTAGTTTTCTTTGTGCTTTCTCAACTGCCTTGAAGCGTATGCAACCACTTTGCCTTCTTGCATGAGTACACATCCCAGACCTTGTCTTGAAGCATCACAATATATCACAAAGTCTTTTCGAATATCTGGCAGAGTCAGCACTGGGGTGGTGGTAAGCTTATGTTTGAGCTCTTGGAAACTTTCTTCACATTTTTCTGTCCACACAAAGGGGACGTTGTTCTTGAGCAACTCTGTCATCGGCTTAGCGATCTTGGAGAAGTTCTCAATGAATCTTCTGTAGTAGCCTGCCAAACCCAAGAAGCTTCGAATTTCTGTGACACTCTTTGGCTGCTGCCACTCGGAGACTGCTTCAATCTTTTCAGGGTCTACTGCTACGCCCTCGGCTGTCAACACGTGACCCAAAAAGGCAACTTTCTCCAACCAGAACTCGCACTTGCTGAACTTCCCAAAGAGTTTGTGCTGTCTCAACTTCTCTAGCACTATACGTAGGTGCTCCTCATGCTCTTCTGCTGTTTCGGAATAGATCAGGATGTCATCAATGAATACCATGACAAACTTGTCTAGCTCTTCCATGAATACCTTGTTCATCATGTTCATGAAGTAGGCAGGTGCGTTTGTCAGCCCGAAAGACACTACAGTGAACTCATATTGCCCGTATCGAGTCACGAAAGCTGTCTTGGGAATGTCTCCTTCCCTAATCTTCATCTGGTGGTATCCTGATCTCAGGTCTATCTTGCTGAAGTACTTTGCCTTCTTCAACTGATCTAGCAAATCATCAATTCGAGGTAGCGGGTACTTGTTCTTGATAGTCACTGCGTTCAGAGATCGATAGGCTACGCACATACGCATAGAACCATCCTTCTTCTTCACGAACAGTACTGGCGATCCCCATGGAGACACGCTGGGTCTGATCACTCCACTGTCCAGCATATCCTTCAATTGCTTCTTCAATTCCTCAAGTTCTTCTACAGACATTCTGTACAGTCTCTTGGTAATTGGCCCTGTGCCTGGTTGCAACTCGATTATGAACTCCACATCACGGTCAGGTGGTAAGCCTGGTAGTTCTAGAAAAACATCTGGGTACTCGCAGACTACTGGCACTTCCTCAATGGTCTTTTCCTTGATACTGTACGCAAACTTTCTCATGGAAGGCTTCCTGGGTCCTTCTTTTGCTTTCTGCGGCTTAACTGACACCTTCAGTCCACTCGGGTGTGTCAACACTACTGACCTGGGTGAGCAACTGATCACTCCCCTGTGAGCTGTCAACCAATCCATACCAAGGATCACGTCAATGCCAACTGACTTCAGCACTGTTAGGTCTGCAGAGAATCTGAATCCTCCTAGTTCCATGCCAACTGTTGGGCACACTTGGGTGCATCTGAGCTCTCCTAACGGTGAAGTTGTGATTACGGGTCTAGCTCTAGGCTCTGTATGGAGTGACTGTTCCGTAACAAACTTCGACGAAACGAACGATCCAGTTGCACCAGAATCAAATAGTACCGAAGCTTTTGTGCCATTTACCAAGAACTCTCCGAGTACTACTTCAGGAGCATCCTTGGCATCCTTCTCGGTCTCTGATGGCTGAAGGCTGCGGTTGTTTCCTTCTATCTGGGCACTCAAACGACTTGTGACCTGGTTTTCCACAACCAAAGCAAACAAGAGATGTCTTGTCACCAACTTCTGGGGTGCTGAGCTGTTTCTAGCCTGAACTTTCGTAAGCAGGGTAGTTGCTGGTCTTGTTCTCAAAGCTGTTGTTGTCACCAGTCTTGTTCTCAGTGTTTAGGATTGCACTCCTGACAAATCCTATTCCTCCTCGGCTTACGCTTTGCTGGAATCCCCTGCGGAGCATATTGCTCTGGCCACTCCTCGGTATTTGACTCAACCTGAGGTTGTGCTGTTGCTCGGCTTTTCTTTTCCTGGCTCTCCAAGTGTCTTCTAAGTCAACTCTTTCCTTTTCCACTGCTATAGCTCTGTCAATCATCTCTCGAAGTGAGTTGTGACTGCTGGAAGTGAGTGCCATTCTAAGTCCCCTGTGTAAGCCTCTTTGAAACCAGAATTGCTTCTTCTTTTCGGTGGTGATTTCTTCCGGGGCATACCTCGACATCTTAGCAAAGTGGCGGGCGTACTCTGTTACTGACATGCTTCCTTGCTTCATGGTTCTGAATTCCATAGCCTTGTGTGCCATTACTTGTTCTGGAATGTGATATTCCTTGAACGCTTCGCAGAACTCCAGCCAGGTGATTTGTGCTGGGTTCTCATGAGAGTCACAGTAGCTCTCCCACCAAGCTTTAGCTGCTCCTTCAAGCTGGTGTGCCGCTAGGGCTACACATTCTTCATCTGTGTAATCTGTCAAGTCCAGCTTGGCCTCGATAGTTCTGAGCCAGTCATAAGCATCTAGTGGCTCGTCTGAGTAGTCAAATGTGGGTGCCTTCAATCTGATGAACTTTTCAATCTTCATCTAGAGGTCTTCCTCACAGTGACCCTGTTGGTTCTGGTTCAGATCTTCCTGGAGTTGTTGTATTGCCTGTGCCATCTGTTGCATCACCTGTGTCTGAACAGTCATCACTTCTTCTAAGTTTGGTGGCGCGTTAGGCTGTGGCACATCTCTGCCCCCAAGCTGGTTTTGCTGAGGTTCTACTGCGTGTTCTTCCATTGCAACCTCTTCTACTTCACCTCTTGTTGTGCTGTTCTCGGGCTGGAACACGCCTGCTACGCGTCCATGGCCCCTGCCTCTGCTTGTGGCGGGTGTTCTCCCGCGTCCTCTACCACGACCTCTGTCTCTATCCATCATAGCTGTCTCCGCTTGCTCAGCTTCCTCAGAGCGGCCTAGCAGACGGTTCGACCTTCTGGTTGTCATTTTCTGACATTCACGAGCAGGTAGGTGGTGGTCAAGTAGGGTTATAGGCACTGGTAATCTAGTTGTAGGAGTTGCACACATGAAAGCTTGAACACTAACTACACTCAAGGTGAACAGCAAGAAAGCTGCAAGAACAGCCACAAGGACCGAACACACAATCAAAGCATTACACCTTAGACACTTGTGTTATCTTGAGGCCAACTCCCGAAACCTCGAAGATTAACACTTCTACTCGGCTTAAGATCGTGGCTGATCCAGTGGTGGTCATGGACTACATCTACCTTGGCTCGACGATAAACACGAGACCATCGTCAGCCACTTGGTTAGAGGGGTTGTTAGCAGCAAGAGTTAGCAAGGTTAGAAGAGTGAACAATAGCACAATGTGTGATAAGGAGTAGTTCAAGGGATTTCATATATAGCAACAGACTTAGTTGGAGCCTCTGTCCTAGTTTTCAAGTCTAGGGCTGCGCACTACGGTCAAGTATGGCTCTTATACCAACTGAAACGAACCGGATTCCCAATTACGAGAATCCGACTCCCTGTACCCTTGTGACAGTCCCAGGAACAACAGCTATCACGTACAGAACTCATTTCAGCGGAAATCACATCCATACAACGATTAAGACCATCAAACATGATATAGATACATAACGGTATGGTACAAGCCCTCTGGGCTAAACAACAAAAGGGAAACAACTACGCAGCGGATAGATATAGGATTCTGGTGCTTCGGGCCTTCACCTCCACAGGCATGCTTGAGCGCAGCGCACAGCCCTCATTTGCATCATCCGTCGTGGTTGATCTTGTACTCGGAGTCTCCTCCTGTGTACCCAAAGACTGTCCCCAAGAAAATGAGACAGGTCCACGTCACCAACCATAATATGCAGCAAAGCGTTATAGTGGCCTATACTAGTAATAAAATATCCAAGGAGAGTAAGCTGGGGGTTTCTCCTATGCGCGCAGCAGCAACATAACCAAGTTCATCTCATCTCCAAACTCCATTCCTCGCAAGCACATACTCTCCCCAAACCACCCATCAATCTCACAACCACATCGGGCTCGTCCTGCCTCAACAGGTTCCCGCAATAAACATCCGCCAACTCCTTTCTCTCACTAGTCGACTCGGTGAGCTCCCTCCCCACCTTGTCTCAACAGCCTCAGCTAGTCCAACCTCTCGTAACCCAAATAAAGGATAAGGTAAGAAAGCAAAATCCCATGCTAATCTGGATGGATTAGATGCGAGATCGTCCATGACCGTGGACACGGCTATACGTATAGTTTTCACTCTGCAGAGGTTGTACTCCAGGAACCACCCGGGCTGCGAGCTGGTGCCCCAGCTCGAGACGCAGCCCACAGCAAAGACCCTATAAAGCAACGGTATCATCCTGCTTCCCTGGGCTCGGGAAACATCCGCACGCTAACATCTGCCCCAGGGATGTGAAACCTTCCCACCGGGGCCAGTCGGGGGCAGTGGTAGATCAGGGAGAGTATGCCGCAACGAGTCCCCCTTACACATATCAAGCTCGATCCTCCTACAGTCCTGGTACCGCACTAGATAGGCTTGCTGGAACCCTCCCCATTGTGGGTAGATGGTGAGCACTGTAATTCCCACTTCCGAAAGGCATCCTGATGCGGTCCTTAATTGTCGGCAAAGCGAGTATCAGCATCAAAAGCGATCCGCCGCAACGGTCCGCAATCGGCACCCATTACAGGTATGGCCGCCCAAACTCCTCAAAAGTAACCAAGTAACCTTGTACCCGCAACAGGTACTCCGTGGGAACTGTCCGAGTTCAGTTCCCAAGCACCCCGGTCAAACGACCGGGTTGTTATCACTCGCCACCACCGCCTAGCTGCACTACTCCTCCCAAGCCACCCAACTCACGCCAAGAAGTTCAATCGCAACCATCCCAACACATGCAAGCATAACATTCTCATATAGTGGATAATAGGTGGCAAGGATACAGGATAGATAAAAGGCAGTGCAGGCATATCATCATCATGCAAGTAAAGTAATGCGCTAGCATACTAGTTTGCATGCCTAATAGGTATTTCAGAAAATGGCTGGGCGTGAACCTGGGCATTGCTTGTCCTCTTCGTTCCGGTAGTTGATGTAGTCGTCAGCATCCTTCCGCGACTCGGGAGCTCCTAATTACGCGGAAATAAAATAAAGACGGGAGCTACTAGCAAAGAAACACCAAAACAGCGAAGCAAAAAGACTCAAACAACACCAAACTCTACACTAACGCGTAGGTCATGATTTTAGAGAAATATAGAAACTAGTTTCATATTTTTCTGAGCTACGGTTGATTTATTATGAATTTTCTAAGTTTAAATCATTTTCTGAAAATATCAAATAATTCCGAAAAAGAAAATCAGACACGCTGGGACACGTGGCAGCACCAGGGCATGCCACGTCATCACTGCTAACGTCAGCATGACGTCATCAGTGGGGACCGACTTTGCTGACGTCATCGTGGGCCCGGATGACGTCAGCGTTGACTTGGTCAACGTTGACCAGTCAACGGTCGATGGTCAGTGGGTCAGCGGGGTCAGCGGGCCCACATGTCAGTCACCTAGGTCGCTGTCAGGTGGGGCCAGGCTGTCAGCAGTTAAAGGAAAAAGAAAAAGAAAAAGGATTCGAGGGCTGGAAACGGGCCGAAAGATCTCAGCTAGAAGAGTTCACGGTGGTAAACTGGACTTGGGTGCGAACTTTAGGCCCACGAAGGCAGGGCCGCTGAACTCGCTCTGGTGGTCCAAGTCCACCGTGAGCCGTGAGGGCGGTGCACGTGAACTAGGTGCACGGAATCGAATCGTGGCCGACTCGGGATCTTCTGTGGTGGCTGTGCGGCGTCTCGGTGTGGTTCACGGTGTGGCCGCGGTCGGCGCGACGCGGACGCGCGCTGGCGTGCGACCGGCGGCGACGGCGGCGGCGGTTTAGCTTGGAAGAAGGCCGGCGAGGCTCGGGTTAGCAGCGAAAAACTCGGCGGCGGCGCTCGCGGGTGCTCCGGTGACCCGGTTCCGCGGCGGCACACACCCACGCGACAAGGCGCTAGCTGGTCAGTTGGCAAGACGTCAAGGCCGACTCGCGGCTCGGTTTGGCACTCGCGAACACGAGCCAAGCCCCTGGCTTGACCGCGCCGCTGCCTTGACGTGCGCGCACTCCGGGCAGCCTCGGTGCGCAGCGACGCCTCGGCGGCCTGGGTCAGCAGCGGTCGTCGGCGGTTTGCGGCAAGGTTCAGCGGCGCGAAGGGCTCCTGCAGGTAGACATGGCCACAGCTCGAAGGCCGGGTCCCAGAGCGACGAGAACGGCGACAGCGGACACGGCGACGCTCGGCCGGGGACAGAGGAACAAAGGGGCTTCGTGGGTGGCTCACCACGGGGTACGTCGGGGTACGCTGCAGGTCGGTGAAGGCTTGTGGAGCTCCGACGGTCGTCCTCCGCTGCACGGCGTCCCTGGCCCGGCCCTACTCCGGCGGCTTCACGAACGGCGGCGTGCTCCGGCTCCTGCTCGTCGACGGGGAAGTGCTCCGGTCTCTCCCCGCTGCTCCCTTGGCTCATCTCCTTCTTCTCCACATTTCTCTGCTTCCTCCCCTCCACTCTCCCTCTCGGATTGCTGGCTGGGAAACCCCAACGGGGTTGGCGGCGGCTCAAGGGAAGGAGGTGGCCGGCGGGGTATTTGTAGGGCGGCTACCCTAGGGCTCCGTGGGCACGGACGGTGAGATAGGTGGGCGTTCGCGCCCGAGGACACGCGGCGCAATCGCGTCGGGCTGCCCAAGCCTCCCCGGTCGGGATTGGCCGGGGCCCGGTGCTCGGCGCCGTGCGGGAGGAAGAGAGGCGTGGGGAAGAAGGGGAAATAGTGCGGCGGGCCCGCACGTCAGAGAGAGAAGGAAGGCGGGGGCGCGCGGCTGCAGCTGTTGGGCCGCGCTGGGCCGAAAGGCTGGAGCGGTGGGTTTGGTTGGCTGGCTCGGGGAGAGAAGGAAAAAGGTCAGGGGGCTTTGCTGGACTTTGGCAGGGGTTTGGGCCCACGGGGGTTAGCAGGCTTAGGTTAGATTAGGCCCAAGTTAGTTTAGAAGGGTTAGCAATTAATTGTTAATGGATTTGAATTCAAATCCAAACAAAGAACCACAAAACCAAATAAAAACCAAATGAAACTATTTTTATCCTTAGCACTTCAGTTTGAATTTCAAATTTAAATTTAAATTCGCCTAGGAATATAGAGGGCAAGTAGAAGACAACCTTATATGTTTGTTGGCATGCACAACAATTCACCAAAAATTTTGAAATTCACATTTTTGCATTCAACAAATCCTACGCAATTTTTTTTGGAATGTTACAGATATAGCCCAGCCGTGTCGATATGACCTAGGGCATGGCCCTAGGCGTGGCCCAAAAAACTCTTCATAGTATGTTCAATTTTTCTTGGCCCAACTATGTTTTATCTGAATTAACCCTACTCCTCAGCCCAAATTCGCTCGGCCCAACAGCCAGCGGCTCAGCTCCATCTCTCCCGGCGCATCTCTCCCTCGCGGCCTCGCTCTTTCCCTGCCGAGTCGTCGGCAAGCCCTCGACTCCCCAGGCTCCCACCCAGCCGCCGCCTAACCCTAGCGCCGCCGCCCGCCGCCTAACCCTAGCACCGCGGCCCGCCGCTGCCGCACCAACGCGGCTGTGTGCCTACGCCGCCGCCGCCGCACGTCCGCACCGCCGCCCGCCGGGCGCCCCACCCAGCCACCCAGGGTACCTGTTGGCCTGCTGCCCTGCGCCCCTGCTGCGCTGCGTGCCTGCGCCGCCGGCCGGCCGGACCGCCGCTCCTGCGCCGCGGTCGCCGCTCGCTGGAGCTCGGACCCGGAAGGAGGACCAGAACTCCAGAAGAACCTAAAGAGGTGCAGTAGAGCACGATGAAGGGTCATAGCAAGAAGAGATGCAGGACACTGGCATCTTTCTTTTCTCCAGCGCCTACTCCGGTAATTTCATCAGGCCCATCTTTGTGCAACAACCAGAACCGGAACCGGAAGTAGGTAAAAGATCAGGTATAGTAGAACGGGAAATAGGAGAAACTAGCAATGCCAATGTGAATGATGATCCGGAAACAGAGGGAATGATTGGTAGTAATGATTCTAATGTTGTACTTAATGATGGTGACATTATTTCTGATTCTGGGCTATGCATGCCAATTGAGAAAATGAATCAAAATTTATTTTTATATTGCTTACCTAATTTCTTTGAAATGTCTTTTCTACTTGTGTAGGATCAATTTCGTTTCCTACTATTGATAAAGAAATGGTAGACGAGGACGAGAATTAACCAAATTGGCACTAGTTAGGTAATGAATTACTTTTCTATAATTTTTATAAATTTTATTGTACGGTTCAACTTTGAATTGAGATATACTCGAAATCATGGTTTTAGAGCCTGTTCGGCTGATAGAATGAACAGTGCTCGGCTGGTAGAATGAATAGTACAGTGTGAGAGAAAATAAGTCGAAATAAGCCGAAATAAGGCAAGGCTAGATCAGCCGAACAGTCTCTTAGTTGCCTTTGTGTGCTATCGTACCGTATCACTATTATATTGTCATGTGGAGGATTTTGCTACTCCAGTCGCTGACAAAGTGACCCTGCCTCAAAACGATTTATGTCCGCCACTGGCCGTGTGTGTGGATGCAACAGGGGCACACCGGGATGCCATCGGTCATGGAGGCATGGACCATTGACTCACGTCGTACTAGTAGGAGTAGCCTCTAGCTAGGCCGAAATCGGCAAGGACACATCCATCTATCTGCGTGGCTGCACGCGCCCTACCTACCTGTATGTGTAAGGCTGCAATGGCTGCATTCAGGTGCTGCAGGAGTATATATACGTAGCAAAGATACAGATACGTACTACACAGTACTTGCGTAGCTCTGTACACTTTGGCCATGGACCGAGTCATGTCATCACCTAGCCGTACAACGACGTGCACGAGTCTGCACTGCACGTACTACGTTCACATAGACGGATCGATCCATATCCATCGATCACCGGAGACGACGACGACTGGGCGAGTCGCTGTGCGTAAGGGGAGCTATAGTAGCCGTGTGTCAGGGTGTGGAATTGGCTTACCAGTCACCAACACTTTTCTCTCAGAACAAATCAGCAACATCTGTCACCAGTGTTTTTCTCTCGGTATAAATCGGCATTTATAGATGCCATGACAATCCAAGGCCCAACATCTTATCCATTGGGGCTGCGGCCTGCCTGTCGTGGCTGGGTCCAGATCAGTTTCTTTCACGAATAGGTAGGTGTGCTGGAACACTTTGGCCATGGATGGACCCGCGTGTCATCGATCGACAGTACAAGGACGTGCACAAGTTTGCAGTTCCTGTACATGTATCCTTGACTGGACCGAAACAACAATAAAGCCAAAGAAAATCTGTAACGCCATCAGCAGGAGAAGGACAACCAAGTCCAGCAGCCTCGGCATCAATGATCAATGGGTGTTCTTGCACGGATACTACGTACTCTCGATCGTGTGCCGAGTCGTCTGCCCGTGTTCACGTCAACATGCCGTTGCGAGTTAAAATCTAGACGTCTTTTTAACCCGTAGCAGTTAAACTCCTAACCACCGGTTGGTCGCGTCGCGTGATATCATCATCATCGCGTTTGACTGAACCAAAATCATATCCACCGGGGTATGAAACGCACGAGAGATCGATGGACAGCTGGGTCAGCACTGCGTTGATAATAAACGGCATGACGCCTTCACATTGTTATTTTTTTCGGCGCTAGGTTCTCTGGTGACATCGTGTAGCTGACACACGCTTTCACATCGCCTCTTTGCCGGTTCATCTTCTAATGCTGAAACTAAAGTTCATGGTGTTAATCTTATAGAGAAGCATATATGTAGGTGCTATGCAATTCATCATTTGTTAATCTATCCATCAATTTGACAAAGCATGACCGTTGAACCTTTTGTAGGAAGTCCCAATTTGCAAAAGTGAAGGGGAATGATGGGAATCTAGCTGTTCTTTGTAGCCGCATGGATCATTCAAAAAGATGCATATATGAAACAGCTGTCCTTTTATTGCTACTAGATGTATGAAACTGTGACCTAGCTTTTTCTGTGTTTAAGCTCAGAGCGCTGCCTGTCTGCAACTACGACCAGAGGCGCCTAATCTATACAAGTGACAAAGTCCAAGGCTAATTCTCAAACTTATTAGCACCTAAAGGCACTTTAGTTGTCGTAATAAGTAAGGTGAACACGTTCACTTTAGTTGTCGTCCATCTTACTTTGTGAACTAACCCAAACATCGCAAACTTAAACTAGATACAAGATCGTTTGACTGACGCGGTCAATCGAGAATTCGGTCTACTTCGTTAATCGTAGTGGTTTAGCCTTTTGTTGCAGCTGACATTTCGTGTTCAGAATCCTTCAGTTGAGCCAAACATTTGAATGTTGAGTTGCTTTCAGCGAAAGAAAAGCATATCCACCTAGCTTTGAGACTGCAAAAGATGATCACTCGTAGTACAGATTTCTGCGACAGATGCAGCACCCCTCCACTATTTTCAAGATAGAGAAGCGTCCACAAAGAGACATTTGAAGTAATTTGTCTTCCTTTTGCTTGGCCCCGTGAATTTCCTCCCTGTTTTACGCGTTTTTACCTGGCTCTGGACGCATGGGCTGGAGCCTGCAGAGGTACCACGACGTGGCCCGTTTCTGCGCGCACACGTGAAAAACAATGGTGCCGTAGCCCCACCACCACAGTGCACCCGGCATTATCACAAGAAATTTTTATTTCGCCATGGACTCATGCGCCAAGAAACGTTTATCTCGTGCTGCAATGGCAAGGGTCGCCAACTCATGATCAGGACGAAAGGCGAGAGTGTGGTACCGTGAAAAACAATGGCACTATCACTTGGGACTTCCCTAAGTTCAGTGCTAATTTTGCAGGTGATTTGTTTTTCTTGCACAATACATTGAACTCGCGTACGTGTGCTCCATCCGTGAACGATTTGATCTCGTCTGCAAGGTAATTAATTTTACCGCTGTGGCCATCTCATTTCCAGGATAGATAAGCACTGCATCTGATTAACATTAACTGCGACGCCAGCTAAAGAACAAACGAAATGTCGCTACTGGTATTCTTTTTTTCTAAGGCAGGTGAAATCACCCTACTGGATTCCCCAACATTTTCCCATGCATCGGCGGAAAATTGGAGGAAAGAAAAAGGAAAACAGGAGGCTCCCTAATCTTGCAAGGTGGCAGCTAAGCTGGATTCTGCATTAATTGCCTTTTTTTTTACAAGACGCTCAAGTCCCTCATGTCGCCGGCCTCCATCAGCATCTTGAGCCAGAACTCCATGTCCTCGTCCCTCGTGGACGGCTTGGCCGGGCCCGCGAGGCCCAGCTCCTCGTCCATGGCGCCGAGGCCCATGTCCATCACGTCCGCCGACGTCCAGAAGCTGTCGTCGATGGGCGGGAACTCCGCCGAGCTGAAGCTCTCCATCTCCATGTCCGCCGCCTTTGTGGGCCCGCCGGGCTGGAGGCCCGCGCTGGTGATGGCCGCGTTGTCGCCCGACGACACCGCCGCCGTGGACTCGGCCGCCGTCGAGAACGTCGTCACGCCGCTGCTCACGCTGCTCGACAGCCCCGGCGACGCCGTCGTGAACGGCTGTTGCTGCTGCTGCTCGCCGCCGTCCGCGGCGGCCTTAGCGGCGGCAGCCTTCTTGGCCGCGGCGGGCTTGCTCTTGCGGGCCTTGTGCTTCGTCGGCCGGCCCTCCGGGTCCTCTTCCAGGCGCTTCTTGATGTGGGTGTGCCACACGTTCTTGATCTCGTTGTCGGTGCGCCCCGGCAGCTGCGCGGCGATCGCGGACCACCTGCGTTGCCACAATAACATTCAGCTGTCAGCATCAGCAGGAACACGACGACCAAGAACAGTTCACAAACAGAGAAAAAAACACACACACACATAAAAATTAAAACCTGCACGATGCAAGCGCCCTACAGGATTTTGATTCCGCGGACGTGCAGGTTGTTTCAAAACACAACTCCTCCTCCTCCTCGCCACCAAGTGCACGAATAGTTTACTGAAGAAAAAACCTGTGCCGGCATTGAATTCAGAGACTGGGGTTCTCTCATGTGCCGTGGGAGGGGTAGGATGGATGGGATCAGGGATTCAGGGCCCAGGACATCCTTGGGCACCGCATCCCACTGCATTCCTCCCCCATTTCCTATGCCAATCCTAATAACACAAAAAAATTTGACGCTGCACATGCGCCGATCAGTACGCGTGGTCCAGGACCAGGAGCAGATTGCGCAAGTGGCGATGTTGCCGCGCCGTTACCATATCGAGCGCAGGATTTTCATATGGCACGAGAGGCCAAACGAGATGGAATCTCTGGCGACTTTGATGGCCGGGATTGGTTAATCTGCAAGTGGGGGCTTAGGCTAATCGCCCGAGCTTTTGTCCTCTCTGGCTCTGGCTCTGGGGGATAAGTTATGGTTTCGAGGCGGCTATGGCCATGGCCGCCGAAGCAATGATAAAAAGCCGTACGAAAAAAGATTGAAAAGATGGATGGAGTGGAGAGTATCTTTCCCCATCTGAGCCACTGTTGGTGCCTGCAGGCTCAACAGGCCCTTTTTTATGCCCCCAGAAAAAAATGCATCTATTACCTTTTTATGAAGAGAAATGCACCCGCAAAAATTTGTGACGCAAAAAGAATAATGATGATAACAAGAAATAAAGAAAAAAAGGAATGGGAATAAAAACCGGAATATATCCGGAGAAAAACGGATAGTAAGTAAGCAAAAAGACACAGGAGAGAAAAAAAATAGAGAGAGAAGGAAGGTGGCGGGCAGCTGGTGCTGACCTGTTGCCGAGCTCGTTGTGGAGGCGGACGGTGAGGGCCTCCTCGTCGGCGGAGAAGTTGCCGCGCTTGATGTCCGGGCGGAGGTAGTTGATCCAGCGGAGGCGGCAGCTCTTGCCGCAGCGGAGCAGGCCGGCGTGCCGGGGCAGCGCGCGCCAGTTGGGGTGCCCGTGCTGCCGGATGTACGCCACCAGCCGCTGGTCCTCGTCGGCGCTCCACGCGCCCCGCCGCAGCCCCTCCTTCTCGCAGCACGGCGCCCTCCCCATAGCCCGGCGCGGCCGACGAGCCGAGTTCAAGCGGCGAGCGGGCGGGCGGGCGGGGAGGAGATCGATCGGCGTAGGTCTCGGGCCTCTCTCTGGGGGAGTAGTGGAGCGGCGGGCGAAGGGTGACGGAGACGGGGCCGTCCCCGGCGGGGGTATTTATGGCAGCAGGAGGAGAGCGAGCGAGAGAGGCGGGGGCAGAATTGGAAAACGTGGGGGCAAGGCCAGAGCGAGACCGCGCGCACGCTTTGCGTTTTGTTTCCTTGCCCCGCTGCGCGTTGGACTTGAACTGGACTCGTGCTGTGGAGTGTGGGTGGCTGGGTGGGGTTCTCCTCCTCCTTCCCCCGGCCAGTTTTCTTTTTCTGTACTCAAGGAAAAGGGAGGAGCCGTGGAGTTTTCAGAGGCTTCTCAGAAATGGGAGGGGATGGATGGAGACGGACGGGGCATGGAGTGGGGCCCGCAGGGCAGTGAGGGATGGGGTTGATTGGCTGGGGGGGATTTTCTGTGACGTACTTGTGGTCTGGGAGCTTGTAGCTCTCGGGGTGTGGACGTGTGGGGGAGACGACGGGGTCTATGAGTAGAGGTTTTACCATTTCAGTCTCACGGTCTGTGAGAACAATAATGGTGCTGGTGCTGGTGACGCCGTCATGCTGGTTATGTAGCTTAGCTTGACGTAAGGGTTGGCGACTATGTGTGCATGAGGCAAGCATTAGTCTCTTTCCTTTTTTTCTTCCTCGGATACAGAAGCAATGTTCTCTCGGACACGTGTTACCACACTCGTGACGTGTATATATATATATATATATATATATATATATATATATATATATATATATATATATGTCGGGACAAACCCAGGGGTCCCCTAACTATCGGGGTAATCACCCTCAAAGAAACACTAACCACGAAAGGCCGAACCGCCGACGGCCCAAAAAAGCCACCAGGGCAACGCAGCCCAACGCAACTCGCGGCCCAGGACGGCCGCCCGAGCTCGCCTGACAAAAGGACCCGGGTGGCGACCTCTGTCTCCGCCTTGCTTGAGGGTCGCGCGCTCCCTCGAGCAGGCAAGGCAACTCCGCCTCGCTCGAGGGCACCCCTCTACTCGGCACGACGCACGCCAGCGCCCCGCCTGACAACGGCATTTAATGCCCGCCCCATCAAGCGGGTGCCAAAGTCAAAAGGCAATCTTTCCCCCACGCCACACCGCTGACACCGCAGAGCTCTCTGTTTCACCTGCTCCGGTCACTGTGCGTCCTTGCCGTCGCTGTGCAAACGTACGCAGCGCCACGCAAGGCCCTGGGCGGACAGGCAGGCGTCATTCCGCGCCACTGTTCCACCCGCTCCCGTCCTTTCCCCCCACGGACACCCCCCGAATGGGCATGGGGAACTCTCGAACGAATATTTGAACAGCGACCGAGTACAGACTCCGGTCAGGCGCAGCCTGGTGATGACGAACGCCAGGTCAAATCCACCAACTGTCGGCCATCCCCTGGTGAATCGGGCACGCCGCGCACTGTTGACGACAACAACCACCATGCCGACCCCTGTGCCGCCAACTCTGGTCCTTCTTCACCTGCCCCGCCCTCGAAGTCAACTAGCATGGGCAGCTGGACGCGGACCACGGCAGCGACACCACTCGAAGCCGCTGCAGGACAAGCACGGGGATGACCACAACACCCGCAGAAGCCGGGGGCCGCCATAAATCTCCTGCCAGAGCCAAGGACGATGGCACGCCCGACGCCACACTCTCAAGTGCGTACCCCTGTAGCACACATCACACTTGTACTTGTAAACTCCTCCCCCTCCTTTCTCTCCTTGACCTATAAAAGGAGGAAGGGAGCGACGCGAGAGAAAGAGAGAACGAACAATCGCACACATCGCCTCACACGATATTGGTACTCATCCTCAGGGACTTGGAGACTCCTTCTCCTCTCCCGCCTTGCTTGTAGCCCCCCACTGCAAGCACTCCGGTGCAAGATAGTGCAGCGCCCCGAGCGCACTCTGCTGGACGTACGACCTCACGGTCGGAACCAAGGATAAACCCTTGTCTCATTGTGCTAGCTCTTGCATCAACCGTCACGGGACGGGACACAACGCATTCTGTGTGGCGCTGGGGATTGGCCGACCGATCCCAGCACCGACAGTGGCGCGCCAGGTAGGGGGAGCGCTGTGATCAACCACACCCGATCAGTTCCCTTGACGACAGGCCACGCCAAGGCCATGCCACCACGATCCGCCACGGGGTCCCCCGGCCCGCTTCCGCGCGGGTACCGGATCACGTTTGGGAGCCTGGAGTTCGAAGCGACCGGTGAGGGCCTCCTCATGCGGCTCGCCTCCAGGACGCCCGACATGATGCCTGTTACCCTGACACCGCCAACACCGTTCCAGCTCAGGAGACGTCGAAGACTGCTCGAGCTGCAGATTCGCGTGAAGCGACGCGTTGCCCCACGCAACGTCCTCCCTGATTGGGATGCACACATGCTGCTCCAGTCCACTGCCACATTACAGGGAGGCGGACCCCCGCCGGTGGCTCCCGCGGAGGGAGCGCGCTGGGAAAATGTGGCCAGGCCGGCGCGGCTCCCACACGGGATGAACAACGCGGCCGCAAGGTACTCCGCGGCAATCAGCGCCAACCCGAACGCGCACGAGGATTCACCGGGTCACCAGCTGGGTTCGATCCGCGGCCTCAGCATTTCCTCGCCCGGCGGGCCCCAGTCCGAGTCGGATGACGGAGAAAGTGTGTGCGGGCAGGAGCACCCGGACTTGGACTACTCCAGGTTGTGCGACCGTGAAGGCCTTATCTCCTTCCAGGCCGTCGCGGACTTCTGCGTCACCTGCTCCGACGATTCCAGCGAGGGGGGATACGACCTCACGCGGGCATGCTTCGTCCTCGACGGCGAAGTAGAGTCCATGGGAGAGGATGAAGAAACGCGCGACGGGGCCGGACACGACGAGCCGCCACCAGCGCCCGCCGAGCCAACGGGCGAAGCCGCACTCGCGCAGGCATAGCTCGCGCAGGTGCAAGAGCTGGAAGCCAGGCTCCAACAAGAGCGCCAGCAGGTACAGGAGCTGCACGCAGCTCTGGAAGCCCGGCAGCCCAGGCGCGACGAACGCGCACAAGCCGCCGGGCGTATCGCTCAAGCGCGCATCATGGGCGACGGCGACGACGCCAGCCCTGCCATGCCGCCACGAGCGAGCCAGAAGCTCGTCGCCGCGGCAACCCTGATTCGGGCCATGCCCGAACCATCGACACCAGAAGCGCGCAGCATGCGGTGCCAGGTGCAGGCTCTTGTCGAAGAAGCGGCCGTTCAACAAGCGGAAAGTTCCGCCTCCCGCATGCGCCACCAGGCCAGTTCGAGAGCCGGAGGAAGCAAGTGGGATAAGGAACAATCCATCCATACCCCACCCAGGGGCGCATGGACGCCTCACCGTCCAACGAACGACGGAAGGGCGCTCGTGATCGGCGACCGCGAAACGAGGAGGTCCGCGAAGGACCGACTCGTGGACACGCGGGGCGCCGTCGACGATGGTGATGCGCGCAACATCCTGAACAAGAAGAGGCAGGACGCGACGCCTCCTCGCAGCAGGCACCCCCGACGGGGAGGTCGCTATGATAGCGAGGAGGACAGAAGCCCGACGCCGGAACCCCGGGGAACCCCTGTGTTCAGTCGGAAGATCCGTTCGGCCGCCATCCCGCCGCGCTTTCGTCAGCCGACCACCATCACCAAGTATTTGGGCGAGACGAAACCCGAGACGTGGCTCAACGACTATCGCCTGGCTTGCCAGTTGGGCGGGGCCACCGACGATGCCATGATCATCCGCAACCTTCCGCTTCATCTCGCGGACTCGGCACGGACATGGCTCGAACACCTACCCGCGAACCAAATCCACGACTGGGACGACCTGGTCAGGATGTTCGTGGGTAAATTCCAAGGCACATACGTGCGCCCCGAAAACTCCTGGGACCTGTGCGGGTGCCGGCAGGTGGCCGACAAGCCGCTGAGGGACTTCATCCGCTGCTTCTCCAAGCGCTGCACCGAGCTCCCGAGCGTGGGTGACTCCGAAATCATCCACGCCTTCCTCGAAGGCACGACCTGTCGAGAGCTGGTGCGCGAGCTGGGGCGAAACCATCCCACTAGCGTCAACGCTCTGTTCGACATCGCCACCAACTTCGCCTCTGGAGAGGAGGCTGTCGGAGCAATCTTCGACGGCAAGACCAAGAGGAAGCACGCGGAGGAGCTGCCCGCGGAGGGAAGCAAACCCAAGGCAAAGGCAAAAAAGCAGAAATGAGGACCAGGTGAATGAGGCTCGCGACATGGCGTTGCTTCACTCAGCACTCTACCAGCAGTCGCTCCGTCGACACCAGGCTCAGAAGGTGTGGCGCCGAGACCTCCACGAAGGGGACCTGGTGCTGAGACTACGCCGGGACAATCGGGGGCGCCACAAGCTCACTCCGCCATGGGAAGGACCGTTCATCATCGCCAAAGTCCTCAAGCTTGGCACACACAAGCTGGCGAACGAGAAGGGCGAGGTCTTCACCAACGCCTGGAACATCCAACAGCTAAGTCGCTTCTATCTTTAAAACTCTCAGTATTTCTTATAAATACTTCATGTTCTTAGTTAACAACAATGAAAAGTTTGCGAAAAACATGAAAACATTGTTGCTAATAGCATGAACAGGGGGACTTGGTTCTATTTTCAATAAAGCCAAGCCCCCCCTCGGGGGCTGCAGGGGGGTTTACCCCCCTAGTCGTCCTGTTTTTTCAAAAATTGTGCTAAAACTCGAGGCGCTTAGAGAGATGCGGGGCGCGAGTTAACTAAAGCTGGAGCCGGTTGAGCCGTGAGACCGACTATGCCCGCGAAGGGATACGGCACCTCCCTCTCCACTCCACGCCTTAATTACTCGCGGATTCGAAATACCCGGCCGAAATCTCTCCAAGCCAAGAGTGTTGACGTGAAATCCGCACCTCACGCCAAGCACACAGCAAGCCGAATTAGCTGGCTTCACACGTGGCCCGGGCTTTTGAATCCGGAAGCGTGCCAGTCAGTTTGCCTGAAAACTAACAAAGGGATAAAAAAGTTTAGATCAAAACCTGGAACGTGCCGGGTGAGACTAGACAGTTCCATATTTGCGGCTACGGAGCCAGTCTCGAACGACATATAGCTACAGAGAAGCTATCTGTCGGCAGTTAAAGCCTCATTCGGCAATCGGCAAGGCAAGCAGTGAGCGCACTGCCGAATGCGTGACGTAAGCATGACGAAAGATCGGCTTTCAATCGAATGAACATTGTAGCACATACTCATAGCCGATTAACGAGAAACAGAGCATGATAGATAAATAAAAGGGTGAAACATGATCATAAATTCGCAGTAAACAAAGAATGCATAGGCCGAAAGCAGCACCCGTCAAGCATGATAACAAACAAGTTAATCCACCGCATGATACGACTTGTTTGTCACCACGCCACTAATCAGATTAGACCAATCCACCGCATGATACAATCTAACCATGAAAAGCTAAAAGCATTCAATGTTTAATTACGAACCCACAACACAGTCACGAATTTACATTGAAACAAGAATGCATAGGCCGAAAGCAGCACCCGTCAAGCATGGCAACGAACGAGTCAATCCACCGCATGATACAACTCGTTTGAGGCCACACCACCAATCAGATTAAATCAATCCACCGCATGATACAATCTAATCGTGAAAGGCTAAAAGCATTCATTGTCCAATGCAAACCCACGAACACACGTTCACTCGTGAGAGCACTACCGAATGCGGCTATTTAGCCGAATCGGGGTCCATGGCGAAGGAACAAGCCCAATCGGTAAAGATAAATCTATCAGATCGAATCGAATTCTAATCCACCGGATGATTAGCTCTAAGACGACCCAAAAACCTGCATCTACCGCATGATACCCGGTTCTGTCAAGATCTACACGATGCCGACAAACTCGAACCCGCGACACGTGGCAACCTAGATCGGTTTCGGACTCGGCTGTGAGGGGATGAGTCGTCACATCGTGAAGTAGAGCCGATTCTAGCCGATCTAGATTGGGCAAAGGTGTGTTGCATGAATTAAGCACATAGTAAAAACGAAGCAACACGGGGTAACTTAATGAATCTGTTAGATCTTGCCGAAATCTAACAGAGCCGATAACTTGGTCCATAATAGATCTTAGCCCACCGCATGGCTCATGACCTAACAGAGGAACCTTCTTGAGACCACAACTTAAATCCACCGGATGATACTAAGCATGGTAACAAGACTACTTGCATCAAAGCTTAAATCCACCGCATGATACTAAGCATGATACAAGGTTGCCGGTACTTACGGAGGTCGACGGATCGATGACTCCTCTCGAAGAACTCGACGACTCGACTAAAGGACTCGATGTTGGCACGGGACCGGTTTGTTGTATGATTGATTGTCTCCGATCTACAGATGCCATGGGTTTATATTTATACCCAGGTCTTGATACAACTCCTAGTCGGACACGACTACAATACTTGTTTCTAAAAATAAATGACGGATCTTCGTGCCCATATTGCATTCCTTGTTCGAACCGGCCTTTTCCTTATATTGATCCACGTCATCATGTCTTCTCGGACGCTACCACTCTTCGCCTGCGGAACAATGCTTCTGCCGAATGATGACGCATTCTCGACCGCAGAGTATCTCTGCCGAATGCTTCAGAGAAAACCCCTTAGCCGAATGGCGACGCGTTCCCGACCGCAGAGCATCTTTGCCGAATGCTTCAGAGAAAGTCCTTTAGCCGAATGGCATCCTTTCACCAAATCTGGCCCACATGTCAGCCTTTTCCTAGTGTTAATTTTTGGTGTCAACACATGCCCCTTCAATTTCGGGATAAGAGGTAACTTTTATCTCGGAATTGACCAGAAGCACTTAACATTTCCAAGTTAGTTCTGCTCGGCATCCGCTTCTCCTTTTGAATCTTCAGAGCTCTCATCCGGATCCGAACCCTAAGTCATCGTCTTCCAAGATCCAACCTTCAAATGGCGGACCAAGATCTTGCTCTCCAGGTAAACTTCAATCCCCTCAAGCATGTTCGACATTCTTCTTTCGATTTGCATTTTAAATTTCTTCTTATCCCCTTTCATTCTTGATAGGCCCTAGCTACCGAAATCCTCATCCCCGTTGAGGAAAAATCTCCATCCTATTTCCTCGGTCCCGTAGGAGATTCAGATCCTTCTGAAATCATTGCGGCCGAATCTCAGCGGATTCCTTTTAAGATTTCACTGACAAAACCTCATGAGTGGCAAGACGCTTTCAAGAACTGGCCTTTGCCCCCAATCGCCGGATGGAGAAACTGGTACAAAAGGATCTCTGACGATAAAAGTCCCCAGACACAGAATTGGGACAGTCTTCGTATTTCTCATTGCTTGGAGCTATCTCTAGCTGAAACACCAAAGAATGAGAACCTTCTGATCGCAGCTTGCCACTTCTGGTCCAATGGTGCAAATGCTTTTCTTTTCTTTTCGGCCATGGCCCAATGTCCCCTACCTTAGCCGATGTCTACATGATGACCGGCCTGAATGTTACAGGAACTGTGCACCCATATGACCATAAAGGTTCCTCCAAGCAGACAGGAGTAAGAACAGGGGTTGGATACAAGAGATATATCCAGAATCATATGTCTGATGGTCCTCTGACTGATGTCGAATACAGAGCTTTCCTGAACATGTGGCTATGCAGATCAGTCTTTTGTGGCAAAGACAATGAGCCAACCTTGAATCATATCGTGATGGCCGAAGAGCTGGCTGCTGGAAAAGTCATCCCACTTGGGAAATACCTCCTGGGAAGCGTTTACCATATGCTCAACCAAACCACCCACCTGATGCACACTAGCAAGAAGATCCCCTGTGTCAATGGTCCCTGGTGGTTTGTCCAAATGTGGCTGCAATTATACATGCACCAAATCGTTGCTATTGATCTCAACAGCCGAGACTTCCCTTCAATCAATTATAAAGAAGGAGAAACCCGGAGAACCAAAGGTTGTCAAACTTATGGAGAAGCTGCCTCCACTGTACCTATCAACAAAAACATTGGTGAACTGTTTGAGCTCTTCTTCAGAGGTTTTGCCAATCCTCTTTGGTTCCCTTATTTGGACAATGACAATCTTACTCTCCCTTGCGAATTCAGCTTTGAGACTGGATGCACTGATGTACAATCTGTAGCAATTTTTAATGCCTTCATCCAGCCCTGCATCCTGCCAGCCGAATTCTGTGGAGGGAGGCTAGTCCAAAGTACTTATGAATATTATCAGCCAAACATGATGGCTAGACAGTTGGGATGTGGCCAAGTGCCCCCTAGGCTATTCCTCCATGAATTCCTCAAGCCTAGGGAGATAGTCAAGGATTCCACAGAAACAAGAAGGATTTTCACCTATAAATGCTGTGGAACTATTTATGCACCTGATCCTTTTGTGCCAATAATATCTGCCCATCCTTCCTTCACTCTCTGGTGGCAAGAATTCCATGATCATATCTTCAACATGCCAATCCATCCTTTCTGCCTTGAATTAATGCCTGATTATCAGCCAACTGCAGAGGTAATATGCTTATTCCTTTATCTGTCTTAACAACGTTAATCCCAATCGATTCTGACTCTATTATTTTGCAGGACATAACACCTGCCCCTCTTGCCAGGGTAATTTTATACAAAACTGCAGGCCCAATTTCTGCTTTGGGGCATCAATCTCCTACCTTGGCTCGGCTGATGGCTAGACAAGCTTCTTCAGATCCAATACTCACTAGACCATCATCTGTCAAGAGGAAAACCCTCCTTATAGCTGCTCCCTCAGTTGTAAAGAAGAAAAGAACAAGTAGCAAAATCAAGGTCAGAGTCCTTTTTCTTTGACTATAATGCTTTTGGTGTTTTGCTCAGCTTTATTTCCTTTTGATTTCAGGCCAGAGAACAGCAGCCAGCAATCAGTACAGGTCCTGCCGATGCTTCAATGATTGGTAAAATTTCTCACTATTTTGTCTTTAAAGTTCCTCTCCATCGGCATTGATTCCTTTTCAGTTTCAGAGCAAATCTCAATAGACCCAATCTTGGAGAGTCCTCCTTCTCATCAAGAACTAGCTTCAGCTTCAACTGATGTTCCTCAACCAGAAGCTTCTTCTCCACCAAAAGACCTTCCAAGCTCTCCTCAGCATAATATACAAGAATCTTTGCCTGAGCTCGAGCTGCCCTCTCTTTCCATCCAAGAGATCAGGAATGAGGTAGAGATAATTACCCAGTCTTCCAGCTCTTTATTCAATGGATCATCAATAATTCGGGAGAATCTTCTTTCAGGAGAAAACCACTTCTTCAGCCAGCTATTCATTTGCTGTGGATGATCTAGTTGCCGAACAAGGAGAAGAAATCTCTTCTGGTCAAACTTTATCAGAGGAGAACCAAGCAAAACTGAAGGAAATCCTCTCTTTTCTGCATAAGGACACTCGGGAACAAGTTACCAATGCTGATCTTTTAAGAGACTTGCTTGAATCATTTGACCAAGATCTTCCTGCCGATATCAAGACTTCTTTAGATCCAATTTCCAGATTGGATGATCATTTTATCGCAGTGAAGCAAGCTCTGAAGAATCAATCTGCTCAACCAGCCTTAGAGCAAAGGAGAACTTTGGTCAAGCAATCTGTAAAAGACCTGCATACTCAAGTCCAGAATGACAAGGAATTATTGACCAAACTGGAATCTGAACTTGAAATGAAGGAGATCAGAAAAGCTGCACTTGAAGCCGAATTGAGAGATCTATCGGCCGAAATTGAAGCTGACAAGAAGAAAATAGTCGAGCTTCCCAAGCTAACAGAGAGGAGGCGAAAGGAAGCCTTAGCAGCTCTAAACGAAGACAAACAACTCAAGGCGAAGCTTGCTGCCTTGACCAGAACCCAAGAAGCTGACAAAAACTTATTTGAGAACATTAGCAACATGATATCAAATGCTAAAAATGTAATCTCAAAGTTCTTGGGTGTGTGAATTGTGTCAAACAGTTTGATAGCCGAATGTTTTATCAACCCTGTAACCTTGTCATCTCTTAACTCTGCTTTTCTCCATTGTGGATGATCCATTCGGCAAAGTTGGCCATAATAGCACTTAGACCCGAAAACACTTCAACCACGACATAGCCGAATCTTATCCAGTCAAAGCCGAATACGACTCGATAAGAATCCCAAACGACATGGGAACTGATCGGCTGGAAAATCCTTTCCACCTTCCGAACTCTTCGGAATACGCGCCACGATCTTTGGCCACGATTTCCTCTGCGGGTTCTATAAATAAACATACCGAGTATTCCACAGTTCTTCACCAAGTTCTTCGTCTTCCAAGTTCCTGCCGGCCCAAATCATTCTTTTCCCCATCCACTGTAACTCCTGAGGAACTTCCAATGGCCGACAACAACAGGAGGCGCCCGGCCGCCGATGAGGCCGAAGGAAGTCGCGCCGGCGCTCGCCGCAGGTGATTAGCTGCTTGCTTCTCTCTGTTCTTCTCGAGATTTCCTTTCCCTTTCTTGACGAATCTTCTTTGTTCTTTCAGGGTAATCCAATGGATTGCCGGCGCTGGTGCACCAGTTGCAGCTCCAGCCGCTGCTCCTGCGGCATCTTCGAGTTCGTCCAATCGATCTCTCGAATCGGACGACTACCGCTACACGGACGGCGATGCCCGCCGATTCAAAGCGGAGCGTGACGATACTCGCCGCGAGTTGGAGGCTATCTCCAAGCAAGCCGGGATTGCTGACCTCGAATGGCAGCACGAGCGCAAGCAGCTGCTCGAAGTCATTGATGGTGAGTCCTGCAATCTGCTCAATCTCAATCTTGTCCCCCAACTGATATTATTCTGCTGCCCCTTTTGTAAACTCGCAGCGCGTGATGCTGAACTTGATCGGCTGAAGGCGCTGGTGGATGAGCTGGCGAACAAGGTGAATGCTCCTGGGGACACACCAGAAGCTCGCCTCGGTGCGGTGGCGGGCCGCATCGATGAGGTGGCCTCGCACGGTATCCGTCTGGGCACTGCCGCAGGCCTAGTTGCCATGTCGACGCACACCAATACCGACTACTCCAGGCTACCGACCGGCTTCGCTAATGGTAACCCGGAGGAGATCGACGACATCGAGGCCTCCATAGATCGCCTTGATGCTCATGGCGCCGCCATTGCCGATTCCATTCATCCTCAGTCCGTTTTGAACAAGCTATTCCATTAGTTTGTACTAGGGATTTATGGAATTTCGGCAATAAAACTTATCTTTTGTGATCTTGCATGAACATCTGATGTAATATATTTTGTGCTAAGGGCAATACATTCAGTACTGGCCATTTTTCTGTCAACATTTGTTCTGAAGGCGATTTCTTCCCGAATATCGGCTGTTCGGCAATTTGATATATCAATCATTGATCGATTTCAATACTGGGATAATACCTCTTCAAATATCTTCCATTTATAGCAGAAGCAAATTCTTCCCCCAATAATGTCTCCAAAATATATGCATTTCCAGGCACGCACCTAACCACTCTGAAAGGACCTTCCCAATTTGGAGACCATTTGCCGAATGCTGCATATTTGGTTCCAATCGGCAATATCGCTTTCCAAACTAAATCATCTTCTGTAAATTGCTTAACTTTCACCTTCTTATTGTAATACTTAGCAACTCGCATTTTGTTTCTCTCGATATTTTCCAAGGCCCTGAGACGAATCATATGCAAATCTTCTAATTCGTCCATCATTAAATCATTATAATCTTTAGAACTTAAATCCTTTTGCAACTTTATTCTCCTTGAATCTAATTGTATTTCCCATGGCAAGATAGCATGATGCCCATACACCAACTCATAAGGAGACGTCTGTGTAGCTCCATGTGGAGCCATTCGGTAAGCCCATAAAGCCTCATTGAGTACCGAATGCCACTTTCTCGGCTTCTGATCAATCTTCTTCTGTATAATTTTAATCATAATCTTGTTAGAAGCCTCTGCCTGACCATTAGCTTGGGCATAATAAGGAGAAGAATTTAACAATTTGATGCCCATACTTTCAGCAAAATCTCTGAACTCTGAAGATGTAAATTGAGGCCCTTGATCTGTGGTGATTGTTTGAGGAATCCCAAATCTGTAAATGATATGTTCTTTAACAAATTCAACCATATTCTCCGACGTCACCTTCTTTAATGGAATTGCCTCAACCCACTTGGTAAAATAATCGGTTGCCAAAAGCACAAACTTATGCCCCTTGCTAGATGGAGGGTTTATTTGGCCAATCAAATCTATTCCCCATCCTCTGAATGGCCATGGCTTGATAATGGGATTCAAAGCCGATGCCGGAACTCTCTGAATGTTTCCAAATCTCTGACAGTCTTGACATCCCTTATAATATTCAAAACAATCTTCCAACATTGTCGGCCAGTAATATCCAGTTCTTCTAATAATCCACTTCATTCGATAGGCCGATTGATGTGCTCCACACAACCCATCATGTACTTCACTCATCAGCCTTTTCGCTTCTTCATGATTTAAGCAATGTAACAGCACCCCATCCAAGGATTTATAATACAAATTATCATCAAGAAGAACAAACTTTAAAGCTTTATACCTGAGCTTTCTAGAGACCTTTCGGGATGGATTCTCCAGATAATCGGCAATCTCTTTTCTCCAATCATCCTCTGCCAGATTATTCCCGAATGCATATACATCATTAGCAAAAACTTCTCGAAGCTCTTTATAACCTGATGCACTTTGGGCCAATCTATTTGCCTCTTCATTATCCCCTCTAGGAATGTGTTGTAGAATTACTGACCGAAAGCTCTTCAATATTTCTTTGCATTCTTCATAGTAATTCCTCAAGGTATCACTTTTGCACTCATATTCACCATTCAATTGTTTTATGACCAATTCTGAATCTCCAAAAATTTCAACTGCAATGGCCTCTGCTTCTTTCAAATATTGGAGCCCTTTGAGTAATGCCTCATACTCAGCTTGATTGTTAGTAACAGCAGATTGAATGGGAACAGCAAACTCAAATGTTTCTCCTTTTGGTGAAATTAATAAGATACCTGCTCCACCACCTTTGTTGCATGAAGATCCATCGAAGAATAACACCCAAGGAACAATGTTAAGCAAATTTATCGATGTATCATGATGTTCAGTAATGAAGTCGGCAATAATCTGTCCCTTAACAGCCTTTGCCGATTCAAACCTTAACTCAAATTCAGACAAAGCTAAAATCCATTTGCCAATCCTTCCGTTCAAAATTGGCATAGACAACATGTGTTTTATCACATCAAACTTCGAATACACAATGCATTCGGCATGAAGTAAGTAGTGCCGAAATTTTGTACAGGAGTAGTAAACACATAAGCAAAGCTTCTCTATAGCCGAATACCTTGTCTCTGGATCTAGTAACTTTCGGCTAAGGTATGCAACTACTCTTTCCTTCCCTTCAAATTCTTGAATGAGGGCCGATCCAATAGTTTGGGCATCGGCCGCCACGTACAACTTGAAAGGCTTATTCAATTGTGGAGGCACCAATACTGGTGGCTTCTTCATGTACTCCTTTATTTCATCAAAAGCCTTCTGTTGTTCGTCACCCCATACAAACTTTTGATCCTTTTTTATTTTCAACAGTGAGGAAAAAGGCAACACCTTTTGTGACAAGTTTGATATGAACCTTCTTACAAAATTTATCTTGCCAAGCAGCGATTGTAACTCCTTAAGATTAGTTGGAGGAACAATTTCATCAATTGCCTTCATGCTTTTCTTACCAACTCCTATTCCTCCTTCATGTATCAAAAATCCCAGAAACTCTCCAGCCGAAACTCCAAAAGCACACTTATTCGGGTTCATCTTAAGCCCATGTTTCCTGGTGCATTCTAGAGTTTTCCTTATGTCGGCCAAATGAGACTCATGATCCAATGACTTGATCACCACATCATCAATATATATTTCCACAATCTTGCCGATCAACTCATGAAAAATATAATTCATAGCCCTTTGATAAGTTGCACCGGCATTTTTCAATCCAAAGGTCATGACAACCCACTCAAACAACCCTATGTGTCCAGGACACCTGAAAGCTGTCTTTACTATATCCTCCAATGCCATATAAATCTGATTGTATCCTGCGTTACCATCCATGAAACTGAGCACCTTGTATCCAGCAGCAGCATCAACCAACGAATCAGCAATAGGCATTGGATATCCATCCATAGGTGTAGCCTTGTTCAGATCTCTAAAATCTATGCAAACCCTCATCTTTCCATTTTTCTTATAGACAGGAACAATATTAGAGATCCAATCCGCGTATTTACATGGCCGAATGAAATTTGCATCTAGTAATCTTTCAATCTCCTTTTTCACATCGGCCAACACTTCTTCCTTGTAGATTTTTCGGGGTGGTTGCTTGTAAGGCCTGTATCCAGGTTTGATTGGCAACCGATGCTCAACAATAGAACGGTCTAGACCGGGCATCTCCGAATAATCCCAAGCAAAGCAGTCCTTGTATTCTTTTAACAATGTCACCAACTTTTCTTTGAAAACCGAATCCAAGTTAGCACTGATAAATGTCGGCCTTGGCTTGTCACCATCTCCAATGTCCACTTCTTCTAATTTATCGGCCGACACAAATCCACGTCCTAATTTTCCATCAGTTCCATCAATTGGATTTTCCATCAAAAATTACTATGAGAGCCGACTGCTTCGATCGGCTGCCGATCACTGCTGGCTGGTGCCACAGGACCTTCTCCCCAGTCTTTACCTGAGAAACAATCTATGCCTTGATACTCCCAGAAAGCTGGTTCCATATTTGCCACGCTTATTGAATCATCTGCTTGGACAATCTCCACCTCATCATCTATCCACTGAATAAGCTGTTGATGCATAGTAGATGGAATACAACAATTTGCATGAATCCAATCTCTTCCAAGCAGCAAGCTATATGCCCCTTTGCCCTCAATGACAAAGAAAGTCGTAAGCAGAGTCTTGGACCCAATCATCAGATCAACGTGCACGCATCCCTTGGTGTCCGAAGGATTTCCAGCAAAATCATTCAGAATTATGCTCGTTGGTGTCAAATCTCTAGGGCCCATACCAAGCTTCCTGAATGTGGTATATGGCATTACATTGACAGCAGCTCCTCCATCGACAAACATCTTGGTCAATGGTTTGCCATTGACATATCCCTTCAAGTACAGTGGCTTCATGTGCCGATTCTGGGCTGGCTTCTCAAAAATAGCTTGTTTGTTCAACATCAATTGTGCCATTAACCCAAATCGTTCGGCATCATCCATATCAGGCAATATCTCTTCCTGTACAATTTGGTTAGCTGGAGCCATGAATTCATTCGGCAGAAAACATACCATACATGTAGGAGCCGAATGACCATGTTCGTCAGGCTTGTCTTTTGGGAGCCATATTGATTTTACCTTGACCTTTGCTTGCTTCAATTCCCGATTCCTCATGCGCTGTACTCTTCTCTTCTGGCTCTTCCTCAAACCAGGTGGGCACCATTGTCCTTCTTGCCACACATAAGCATGATCTTCTTCTTCTTCACGATCAACCCACTTGTAATCAGCATGTCTCTTTTTTGGTTGATCATTAAAACGCCGATTATCACTAGGATGCACCCTGCCAATTCTTTCATGGACAGATCGGCGATTGACATTTCCCTGCCTATATTCATCATACCTATTATTGCATTCAGGACAACTATTCCATGTGGGAAGCTTCAAACCTTCGTTCCAACAGTGTCTGAAGAATGCACACCCCCAATGCGCACGTTCCTGCTCTCGAGCATACTCTTCTTGTTCTTCCTCAAACCTTTCTTCTTCGCGCATTCTTTTCTCCTCCTCGTATTCACGCCTTTGAAAACGCTCTTTTTCTTGCTGACGCTGCCATTTGTTGAGGAGATTACGTGTAGTAACTCTAGGTTTAAAGGATTCTCCCACTTCAAATCGGCTATTCGGGAACCGAAGATTTTTCTGGCGAATCTGTTCAATTGTGATCTGCCGAGTGGGATCAACTGAACCATCCTGTCTTGCTTTCTTTGAGGTTAAAACTTTCAATCTTCCTTTTTCTCCAGATGGAACAGCGTTCACCATATTAACCGAGAACCCGATCATATTCTGAGGGAAAGGGTTACTGTCCAGTTTCATCTTGTTGTCAAATTTCAGATGTCCTTCCTGGATAGCTTTCTGAATCTTCATCCTAAAGACTCTGCATTCATTAATGGAATGAGAATTTCTATCATGAAACCCACAGTACCTTTTATCTTTCACTCCATCGGGCCGAAGCATAGAATGCCCCTCTGGCAATTTGATTCGGCCTTCTTTCACCAGAAACTCAAACAATTTGTCTGCCTTAGTCACATCGAAATCATATGTTCCCTTCATCTGTTTGATCCATCTTTGAGTCATTGTAACTGGTTCTTTGCTCCATACTATCTCTGCTGCGGCTATCTCTTCGCTATCTTCATACTCATCTTCTTGATCTGCTCTTTCAAGGAATTGGTTATAGATGTCAGCTACATCATTATTTTTAGCAAATCTGACATCTTTCTTGAAACCATATGCCTGGTTACTCATCAAGGCCAATCTGTGCGATAACTGGCCCAGATCATCAAACTCCATCCCGAACAGCTTCTCCCGAATGGCAGGCAGCATGCCAGCTACAGCCATACCAGCCAGTTGATCATCAGGTATGTTCAGAGAAAAGCACATACTCTTTGTTTCCCTAAATCTCCTGAGGAACTCCGTAGGTGTTTCATTATTCCTCTGCCTTAAACTGGTCAAATCAACCAACTTTTTCTCGGTACTGCCAATGTAGTAATGAGCATGGAATTTCTGCTCCAGGTCTTTCCAAGTACAAATCGACTGAGCAGGTAAAGAAGCAAACCATGTAAAAGCTGGACCCGTCAGTGACAAAGGAAAGTATCTGATTCTGAAAGCCTCATCTGCCGAAGCTTCTCCAAGCTGCATCAGATATCGAGCTATATGTTCCACAGTGCTAGTATCATCTTGTCCTGAGAATTTAGTAAACTCTGTAGGCACCTTGACTCTATTCGGCAATGATACCCTTTGGTACCATTCTGGGAAAGGAGACGAGTACATGTACCCCTGATTTTTAGGCTTCAAACCGAATTGATTTTGCAGTACATCGGTCATTTTTTGCACCATGAGGTCAATATTGGTATCTTGATTCCCTGGTCTTCCAGCAAGCATGCCTGCAGTACCAACATATCCAGGATTCGGGAGAGCGTCGATAGCATTGTAATCCATAAATTCTGAATATCCGTTTCCATATAAGTCCCTCTGCAGTCTATTGTTCAAGGGAGATATCTTGTAAGCAGAAGCAGGCGGATTCCCTGCGGTGCCGAATGCCATATCACCGTATGTGCGAGTTTTCGGCAGTGCAGGCTGAGGATCTTGCCGAATCGGTTGTCCATTTGTATCTTTAGCACCAGAAGCTCCAGTTTCATCAGCATTTCCTTTACCATGTAGTTTCTGAACTGGTGCTTGTACATTGAAGTATGTCGGACCACCCAATTGCCCATGTATCTGCTCAAAGGATTTATCCACATGTTGACCAAAAATGCTTACCATTATATGCCGAAAGCTGTTCAAGAACGCAGCATTGTGATTGGTCATTGTTTCCCCCAAAGCTTTGTATAACAAGCCCGAGAATCTCTCCCTCTCTTCTTCTTCAGTAAAATCAGACTGCCCAGGAAGGAGAACTCTTGGCAAGTCGGATTTGAGAAACGGTGCACCACTCCTGTTCTTGGCAAAAGACAGTAAACATTTGTTAATGAATTGGCCAGCAGCAGCCTTCACCATCTGTTGATGCTCTTCAGACAACTCTTCCAAAGTGACATCCATGATGTCGCTCAACTCAGGCATCTTGAAAACTTGTGTGTGTCCCACCGGGCGTGCCAAAAAGTGTGTTGACGTGAAATCCGCACCTCACGCCAAGCACACAGCAAGCCGAATTAGCTGGCTTCACACGTGGCCCGGGCTTTTGAATCCGGAAGCGTGCCAGTCAGTTTGCCTGAAAACTAACAAAGGGATAAAAAAGTTTAGATCAAAACCTGGAACGTGCCGGGTGAGACCAGACAGTTCCATATTTGCGGCTACGGAGCCAGTCTCGAACGACATATAGCTACAGAGAAGCTATCTGTCGGCAGTTAAAGCCTCATTCGGCAATCGGCAAGGCAAGCAGTGAGCGCACTGCCGAATGCGTGACGTAAGCATGACGAAAGATCGGCTTTCAATCGAATGAACATTGTAGCACATACTCATAGCCGATTAACGAGAAACAGAGCATGATAGATAAATAAAAGGGTGAAACATGATCATAAATTCGCAGTAAACAAAGAATGCATAGGCCGAAAGCAGCACCCGTCAAGCATGATAACAAACAAGTTAATCCACCGCATGATACGACTTGTTTGTCACCACGCCACTAATCAGATTAGACCAATCCACCGCATGATACAATCTAACCATGAAAAGCTAAAAGCATTCAATGTTTAATTACGAACCCACAACACAGTCACGAATTTACATTGAAACAAGAATGCATAGGCCGAAAGCAGCACCCGTCAAGCATGGCAACGAACGAGTCAATCCACCGCATGATACAACTCGTTTGAGGCCACACCACCAATCAGATTAAATCAATCCACCGCATGATACAATCTAATCGTGAAAGGCTAAAAGCATTCATTGTCCAATGCAAACCCACGAACACACGTTCACTCGTGAGAGCACTACCGAATGCGGCTATTTAGCCGAATCGGGGTCCATGGCGAAGGAACAAGCCCAATCGGTAAAGATAAATCTATCAGATCGAATCGAATTCTAATCCACCGGATGATTAGCTCTAAGACGACCCAAAAACCTGCATCTACCGCATGATACCCGGTTCTGTCAAGATCTACACGATGCCGACAAACTCGAACCCGCGACACGTGGCAACCTAGATCGGTTTCGGACTCGGCTGTGAGGGGATGAGTCGTCACATCGTGAAGTAGAGCCGATTCTAGCCGATCTAGATTGGGCAAAGGTGTGTTGCATGAATTAAGCACATAGTAAAAACGAAGCAACACGGGGTAACTTAATGAATCTGTTAGATCTTGCCGAAATCTAACAGAGCCGATAACTTGGTCCATAATAGATCTTAGCCCACCGCATGGCTCATGACCTAACAGAGGAACCTTCTTGAGACCACAACTTAAATCCACCGGATGATACTAAGCATGGTAACAAGACTACTTGCATCAAAGCTTAAATCCACCGCATGATACTAAGCATGATACAAGGTTGCCGGTACTTACGGAGGTCGACGGATCGATGACTCCTCTCGAAGAACTCGACGACTCGACTAAAGGACTCGATGTTGGCACGGGGCCGGTTTGTTGTATGATTGATTGTCTCCGATCTACAGATGCCATGGGTTTATATTTATACCCAGGTCTTGATACAACTCCTAGTCGGACACGACTACAATACTTGTTTCTAAAAATAAATGACGGATCTTCGTGCCCATATTGCATTCCTTGTTCGAACCGGCCTTTTCCTTATATTGATCCACGTCATCATGTCTTCTCGGACGCTACCACTCTTCGCCTGCGGAACAATGCTTCTGCCGAATGATGACGCATTCTCGACCGCAGAGTATCTCTGCCGAATGCTTCAGAGAAAACCCCTTAGCCGAATGGCGACGCGTTCCCGACCGCAGAGCATCTTTGCCGAATGCTTCAGAGAAAGTCCTTTAGCCGAATGGCATCCTTTCACCAAATCTGGCCCACATGTCAGCCTTTTCCTAGTGTTAATTTTTGGTGTCAACAAAGAGCAGCACAATAGAACGATTAAACATGGTGCCAAGCCTCTCCTCCTTAAATCCAGAAAGGTGAAAGCAAGGCGCGAGTCTACCGCGGCTAATAGACGGCAGAGTCGTGGGACCGCCCACGCCCCCGAAGGCTACGACATCCCCCTCGCCACTCGACGCCAAGGTTACTGGTGTTCCCCTGCCAAAACTGATCTCGAGTTAAGAAGAAGACGCGGGACGCCGAACAAACGAAACCACGGTTGCAAAATCCTAATTAAATCCAAACGTCCTTATTTATCACACTGCTAACCGTGAAAATACGGGACCAAAACTCCCAGAACCATTGCAGGAACTCACGGAGACGGACTCGGCATCCCAGAGATCGAGAAAAGGGTCTGCTTTTCCTCTAATCGAAAGCGTTATTGGTCCTTTCCCCTCAAAGATCGAGGAAGACTCAAAGCAAGGCGTGAGTTACTACAAAGGACGGTTGGCAGGGTCGTGGGACTGCTTACGCCCTCGAAAGGCCACGTCATCCCCCCCGTCACACAACGCTCAAGTCACTCACGAAAATGAACTCCTTGGCAAAAGTCGTTCCTAAATCATGAGAAAAGGCACAATTTCGCACGAAAACTTCCAACGCAGATCCAAGAAGGCCCTACTGATAAGGAGTACGAAGCTTGGCCCGCGAAAGGTTTCGACAGGTGCTCCAGATCAACAGAGTCAGGGACAATTCAGGCGTGTTCAATGAACTTTACCCCGAACGCGAAGTTTGGGGACGCCCCTGTTGTGTTTGAGGCCGGACAAATGCAGCTAGTGGGGGGATCCCAACGAGGGAGAGCTTTCGCACCCTCGGTCTCTGCGAAAGGGACCGAGACCCACCTAGCAAACCTTTGCAAGCACTACATGGACGTGTCTCCGGACCACGAGCCGACCCCTAGCGAACGGGGCACGGACGTCCATTTGAACTACCCGCTAACAGCTCACCGAGGCATCCGTGTACGCTGCCCGATTCGAGGGATGCACGAATGACCTCACCCCTCTCCCCCGCGAAGGGGAAGCGAGGGTCGCAACTCAAAGACAAGAAGCCCCTCCGATCGCCTCCGCTCGGGCCAGGAGCTCGGGGGATCCTTGTAGCGTGTCCTAGACCCGCACCTTTCGCAAGGCCCTACTGATCAGGAGTACGAAGCTTGGCCCGCGAAAGGGTTCGACAAGCGCTCCAGATCAATAGAGTCAGGGACAATTCGGGCGTGTTCAACGAACTTTGCCCCGAAAGCAAAGTTTGGGGACGCCCCTGTTGTGTTCGAGGCCGGACAAAGGCAGCTAGTGGGGGGATCCCAACGAGGGAGAGCTTTCGCGCCCTCGGTCCCTGCGAAAGGGACCGAGCCCCACCTAGCAAACCTTTGCAAGCGGTACATGGACGTGTCTCCGGACCACGAGCCGACCCCTAGCGAATGGGGCACGGACGTCCACTTGAACTACCCGCTAACAGCTCACCGAGGCATCCGTGTACGCTGCTCGATTCGAGGGTTGCACGAATGACCTCACCCCTCTCCCCCGCGAAGGGGAAGCGAGGGTCGCAACTCAAAGACAAGAAGCCCCTTCGATCGCCTCCACTCGGGCCAGGAGCTCGGGGGCTCCTTGCAGCATGTCCTCCTCCTCTATGCGCAAAACACGTTGAAGCCGTGCAGGGTCCACCCCCCGAATTCCGAATAACTCGAGATCATCCCCGCTGTCGGGGCCAAACCCAGGGGGTCCCCTAACCATCGGGGTAATCACCCTCAAAAAACACTAACCACGAAGGGCCGAATCACCGGCATCCCGGAAAGGCTGCCAAGGCAGCTTGGCCCGTCACAGCCAATCGCGGCCCAAGAACGGCCGTCCGAGCTCGCCTGTCGAGGGTACCCAAGTCGCTACCCCCGCCTCCGCCTCGCTTGAGGTCCGCACACCTTCGAGCAGGCACGACGCAAGCCCGCCTCGCTCGAGGGCCGCGCGCCCCCTCGAATGGGCGAGCCGACTCCGCCTCGCTCGAGGCCAACCCTCTACTCAACGCGGCGCACTCCGGCGCTCCGCCCGACCACGACATTTAATGCCCGCCCCATCAGGCGGGCACCGAAGTCAAAAGGCGATCTCTTCCCCACGCCGCGCCGACCCGCAGAGCTCACTGTTCCACCTGCTCCTGTCACTGTGAGTCCTCACCGGCACTATGCAGGCTGGCAGGCGCCACTCCACTCCGCTGTTCCACCTGCTCTTGTCACTGTGAGTCCTCACCGGCACTATGCAGGCTGGCAGGCGTCACTCCACTCAGCTGTTCCACCTGCTCCTGTCACTGTGAGCCCTCACCGGCACTATGCGGGCTGGCAGGCGTCATTCCACTCCGCCGTTCCACCTGCTCCGGTCACTGCACGTCCTCACCAGCGCTGTGCGAACGCACGGGGCGCTGCGCAAGGCCCTTGTGCGGACTTGCAGGCGTCATGCGGACAACCACTATTCGATCTACTCCCGTCCTTTCCCTCTAGGGACACCCCTCGAATTGGCACGGGGGACCCTCGAACGAATATGTGAGCAGCAACCAACTACAAGCTCTGATCAAGACGCGGCGTGGCGATGACGAACGCCGGGTCGAATCCACCAACTCTCGGCCATCCCCTGATGAGCCAGGCACACCGAGCACTGTGGTTGACAGCAACCACCATGCTGGCCACTACGCCGCCAACTCCGGTCCTTCTTCACCTACCCCGCCCTCGAGGTCAACCAGCGACGGGCAGCTGGACACGGACTACGGCAGCGACACCCCTCGAAACCGCTCCAGAACAAGCACAGGGACGGCCACGACGCCCGCGGAAGACAGCGCTCGACATAAGCCCTCCCCCACTGCAAGCACTCCGGTGCAAGATAGTACAGCGCCCCGAGCGCACCCTACTGGACGTACGACCTGACGGTCGGAACCAGGATAAACGCATGTCTCATTGTGCTAGCTCTTGCATCAACCGTCAAGGGACGGGACACAGCGCATTTTGTTCGGCGCCGGGGATTGGCCGACCGATCCCGGCACCGACAGTGGCGCGCCAGGTAGGGGGCTGCGGAGTGATCAACCACACCCGATCAGTTCCCTTGACGGCAGGCCACGCCAAGACCATGTCGCCACGATCTGCCACGGGGTCCCCCGGCCCGCTTCCGCGCGGGTGCCGGATCACGTTTGGGAGCCTGGAGTTCGAAGCGACCGGCGAGGGCTTCCTCATGCGGCTCGCCTCCAGTCCGCCCAACATGATGCCCGTCACCCCGACATCGCCGACACCGGTCCAACTCAGGAGACGTCGAATGCTGCGTGAGCTGCAGATTCGCGTGGAGCGGCGCGTTGCCCCACGCATCGTCCTCCCTGATTGGGACGCGCACCTGCTGCTCCGGCCCTCCGCCACATTACAGGGGGGCGGACCCCCGCCGGCGGCTCCCGCGGAGGGAGCGCGCCGGGAAAATGTGGCCGGGCCGATGCAGCTCCCATACGGGATGAACAACGCGGCCGCCAGCTACTCCGCGGCAATCGGCTCCAACCTGAACGCGCACGAGGATTCGCCGGGTCACCACCTGGGTTCGATCCGCGAGCTCAACATCTCCTTGCCCGACGGGTTCCAGCCCGAGTCGGATAGCGGGGAAAGTGTGCGCGGCCAGGAGCACCCGAACTTGGATTATTCCGGGTTGCGCGACTGCGAAGGCCTTATCTCCTTCCAGGCCGTCGCGGACTTCTGCCTCACCTGCTCCGACGATTCCAGCGAGGGGGAATACGACCCCGCGCGGGAATGCTTCGTCCTCGACGGCGAAGTAGAGTCCATGGGAGAGGATGAAGAAACGCGCGACGGGGCCGAACACGACGAACCTCCACCGGCGCCCGCCGAACCAGTGAGTGAAGCCGCACTCACGCAGGCACAGCTTGCGCAGGTGCAAGAGCTGGAAGCCAAGCTCCAATAGGAGCGCCAGCAGGTACAGGAGCTGCACGCAGCCCTGGAAGCCCGGCAGCCCAAACGCGGCAAACGCGCACGAGCTGTCGGGCGTATTGCTCAAGCGCGCATCATGGGTGACGGCGACAACACCAACCCTGTCATGCCGCCACGAGCAAGCCAGAAGCTCGTCGCCGCAGCAACCCTGATTCGGGCCATGCCCGAGCCATCAACACCAGAAGCGCGCAGCATGCGGCGCCAAGTGCAGGCCCTTGTCGAAGAAGCGGCCGTTCAACAAGCGGAGAGTTCCGCCTCCCGCACGCGCCACCAGGCCAGCTCGAGAGCCGGTGGCGGCAAGTGGGATAAGGAACAATCCATCCATACCCCACCCAGGGGCACGTGGACGCCTCACCGTCCAACGTACGACGGGAGGGCGCTCGTGACCGGCGACCGAGAAACGAGGAGGTCCGCGAAGGACCGACTCGTGGACACATGAGGCACCGTCGACGATGGCGATGCGCGCAACATCCTGAACAAGAAGAGGCAGGACGCGGCGCCTCCTCGCAGCAGGCACCCCCGACGGGGAGGTCGTTACGACAGCGAGGAGGACAGAAGCCCGACGCCGGAACCCCCGGGAACCCCTGTGTTCAGCCAGAGGATCCGTTCGGCCGCCATCCCGCCGCGCTTTCGCCAGTCGACCACCATCGCCAAGTATTCAGGTGAGACGAAACCCGAGACGTGGCTCAACGACTATCGCCTGGCTTGCCAGTTGGGCGGGGCCACCGACGATGCCATGATCATCCGTAACCTTCCGCTTCATCTCGCGGACTCGGCGCGGACGTGGCTCGAACACCTACCCGCGAACCAAATACACGACTGGGACGACCTGGTCAAGATGTTCGTGGGTAACTTCCAGGGCACATACATGCGCCCCGGAAACTCCTGGGACCTGCGCGGGTGCCGACAAGCGGCCAACGAGCCGCTGAGGGACTTCATCCGCCGCTTCTCCAAGCGCTGCACCGAGCTCCCGAGCGTGGGTGACTCCAAAATCATTCACGCCTTCCTCGAAGGCACGACCTGTCGGGAGCTGGTGCGCGAGCTGGGGCGAAACCATCCCACCAGCGTCAACGCTCTGTTCGACATTGCCACCAACTTCGCCTTTGGAGAAGAGGCTGTCGGGGCAATCTTCGACGGCAAGACCAAGGGGAAACGCGCAGAGGAGCTGCCCGCGGAGGGCAGCAAGCCCAAGGTCAAGGCGAAAAAGCAGAAACGAGGCGGTAAAGGCAAGAAGCCTCGACAAGCCGCGCCGCAGCAGCAGCAGGGCGAGGATTCTGATGACGCCCTCATTGTCGAGCAAGGCCGCAAAGGCCCTCGAGGCCCCCCTCAGGGGGGAGGCCTGTTCGACGAGATGCTGAAGAAGCCGTGCCCATACCATAGGGGCCCTGTCACCCACACCCTCGAACAGTGTGGGATGATCAAGGGTTACTTCAGGCGCACCTCCGCGAAAGAGGATGGCCCGAAGAAGGGTACGGGCGATGGCGGCAACGACGGGTTCCCCCATGTGGAGAATGTCTTCTTCATCGTCGGAGGACCCACAGTGAACGCGACATCCCGGGAACAAAGACGTGAACGCCGAGAGGTCTTCTCCGTTCACCCCGCGACGCCAACCTACCTCGCCTGGTCGGACGAAACCATCTCCTTCGGCCGCGAAGACCACCCGGACTATGTCCCGAATCCGGGGCGCTATCCGCTTGTCGTCGACCCCATCATCGGCAACACGCGATTCTCCAAGGTGCTAATGGACGGGGGCAGCAGCCTCAACATCCTCTACGTCCACACCTTAGAACTCATGGGCATCGGCACGAACCAGCTAAGGCCGAGCAAGGCGCCGTTCCAAGGCATCGCGCCGGGGAAACAGGTCCAACCCCTCGGGCAGATCGACCTGCCCGTTTGCTTCGGCACTCCCGAAAACTTTCGGAGGGAAACCCTCACCTTTGAGGTGGTGGGATTCCCCGGAGCGTACCACGCTATTTTCGGGCGTCCATGCTATGCCAAGTTCATGGCGGTCCACAACTATGCCTACCTCAAGATGAAGATGCCAGGACCGAAGGGCGTCATCACCGTGGGATCGTCGTACGAGCACGCTTACGCGTGCGACGTCGAGTGCGTCGAGGGCGCAGAAGCGGTCGTCTACAGCGAGACCTTGGTGGCGGATTTGGAGAAGATGGCGAACGAGGCCGTCGACTCCACCAAGAGGCACGCAGTCACCTTCGAGGTTGCCGAGCACTCCAAGGCGGTGCCCCTCGACCCCAGTGCCCCCGAAGGCAGGGCGTTGAGGGTCAGCACCACCCTTGATCCCAAATAGGAAGCTGTGCTCGTCGACTTCCTCCGCGCCAACGCCGACATCTTCGCGTGGAAGCCCTCTGACATGCCGGGGATCCCGAGGGAGGTCGCCGAGCACAGCCTCGACATCAAGCCTCACTCCAAGCCGGTGGTACAGCGACTGCGGCAGTTCGACGAGGAAAAGCGCCGCACCATCGGGGAGGAGGTGCACAAGCTCCTGCAAGCCGGCTTCGTCAAAGAGGTATTTCACCCGACCTGGCTTGCTAATCCTGTTCTAGTTAGGAAGAAAAATGGAAAGTGGCGCATGTGCGTAGATTACACCGGTTTAAACAAAGCATGCCCTAAGGTTCCATTTCCTCTACCTAGAATAGATCAGATAATAGATTCCACCGCTGGGTGTGAATTGCTATGCTTTCTCGATGCTTATTCCGGTTATCATCAAATCAAGATGAAAGAGTCCGACCAGCTCGCGACCTCTTTCATCACCCCGTTTGGTATGTTTTGCTACGTCACTATGCCGTTCGGCCTCCGAAATGCTGGAGCTACATACCAGCGATGTATGCAACACGTTTTCGGAAGCCACATCGGGCGAACCGTTGAGGCATATGTTGACGATATCGTTGTAAAAACCAGAAAGGCGAACGATCTGGTCAACGATTTTCAAATTACATTCGGTTGCCTCCGGGCGAACGGGGTAAAGTTGAATCCGGAAAAATGCGTATTCGGGGTGCCGCGAGGCATGCTATTGGGTTTCATCGTCTCCCAACGAGGCATCGAACCCAACCCCGAAAAAGTCTCGGCCCTGGAACGAATGGGGCCAATTCGGGACCTCAAGGGGGTGCAAAGGGTACTGGGATGCCTCGCAGCTCTCAGCCGCTTCGTCTCGCGACTTGGCGAAAAGGGCTTACCTTTTTACCGGCTCCTAAAAAAGCACGAACGCTTTTCGTGGACCCCCGAAGCCCAAAAAGTCCTCGACGGGCTAAAAGCGTCGCTCGCGCGCGCACCCATCCTCACGCCGCCACAGAACGGCGAGCCCCTCTACCTGTATGTGGCTGCGACAACGCAAGTTGTCAGCGCCGTCATCATTGTGGAAAGGGCAGAGGAGGGCCACGCTCTGCCGGTCCAGAGGCCGGTGTACTATGTCAGCGAGGTGCTGACCGAAACCAAGATGCGGTATCCACAGGTCCAGAAGCTAATCTACGCTGTAGTGCTCGCGCGTCGAAAGCTGCGACACTACTTCGAGGCCCACCCGGTCACCGTGGTCTCATCTTTCCCTTTGGGGGAGATAGTCCGCAACCCGGACGTCTCGGGTAGAATAGCGAAGTGGTCCATGGAGCTCGTAGGGGAGACTCTCTCCTACGCACCGCGTAAGGCGATAAAATCGCAAACCTTAGCGGATTTCGTCGCTGAGTGGACCGACGTCCAACTTCCGCCGCCGCAGATCCAAGCCGAATGCTGGACCGTGTACTTCGACGGGTCGGTGATGAAAACCGGGGCAGGCGCGGGCCTCCTCTTCGTCTCACCCCTCGGAGAACATATCCGGTACGTGGTTCGCTTGCACTTCCCAGCGTCGAACAACATGGCAGAGTACGAAGCCCTCCTCGCTGGGCTCCGCATTGCCATCGACCTTGGCGTCAAACGCCTCGATGTCCGGGGGGATTCTCAGTTGGTCATCGACCAAGTGATGAAGAATGCAAGCTGCCGCGACGAAAAGATGGAGGCGTATTGCAACGAGGTTCGTCGTCTTGAGGACAAATTCTATGGCCTCGAGCTGAACCACATCGTACGCAAATATAACGAGGAAGCGGATCAGCTGGCCAAGATCGCGTCAGAGCGAATCACCGTTCCTCCGAACGTCTTCGCCCGCGACCTCGATCAACCCTCCTTCAACTTCGAGCGAAGGGCCGGAACCCTCAAGACGCCCTCGGGGGCTGCGGGGGCCAAGCCCATGGAAGAGGACCCCTCGCGGGAGGGGCTCGAAACCCTCGACGTTGAAACTTCTTCGGCCGAGGCCATGGAAATCGACGCAGACACTAGACCACGAGACTGGCGTGATCCGTACCTCGCGTGGATCGATCGCGGGGAGCTGCCTTCGGACCGAACCGAGGGGCGCCGCATCGCCAGAAGGACCAAGACCTTTGTCTCGGTCGGTGGCGAGCTGTACAAACGCAGCGCCTCGGGGATCTTGCAGTGATGCATCCCCATCCCCGAGGGACGGCAGTTGATCCGCGACATCCACGCCGGAGCATGCGGACACCACGCGACGCCGCGTACCCTCGTGGGTAACGCATTCCGCCAGCGTCGACCTCCTCCTCATCCTCCCCCTCGCTGGGAGGGTCTGGGGAGTCCTCAGGGGACGACGGCGGCGACCCACCGTCCCTTCTCCACCGGCGAAGCGCCGCCTGGTGCGCGTCCCGCCGGGCTTGCCTTCTCCGGCTGCTGGCTCTCTTCGCCTCCTTCGCATCCCGCTCGCGGTCACGGCGGGCACGGTTCGAAGCGCGCACCTCCGGAGTCGGTGCGAGGGAACGGTAGAGGCCGCAGTTCACCTCCTGAAATCACGACGAATTAAGGAAGGGAATTCTAAACCAATCAAACCAACAGACCGGAGAGGGGGAATGACGACTCACCGACAAAACGTGGCCCTCGTCGGGGCGCAGCAGGAACGACCGGAGGTCGCTCGGCATGGTGTCGGGATGCACCGCCGTTCGCACCCTCGTGACGACGTACTCTTCAAGCAGCGGCTCCGACAACATGCATGAAGCCGCCAGTGCCGCCGGGCCGGCGCCCTCTGTCATCCAGAACAGAGGGAGCTGCCTCTCCATGAGGGGAACCACCCGGCGGCGATGACAGTGCGCGAGCACGTGCGCCACGGTCAGGCCCGACCCCTCCAAGGTACGAAGGGCGTCGACGACGGGGCGAAGCCTCTTCCGCTGAGCTTCGCCGGAGACGCCATAGCTCCAGGAGTCGGCCTTCTCCGAGAAGACCTTGCCGGTGTACTCCTGGGCCAAGGCTCGCGCACTGTCATCTCCGTACTCCTCGTTGCGCAGGTAAAACCATCCCTTGGCCCAGCCGCTGTTGTTGGTGGTCATCCTGCAGGCCGGGTACAGGTGCTTCCTGGACTCGACCGACGCGAACGTGAGGCCGCCGGCACACGAAGAACGGCGCACCCCCCTCCCCGCTCCAGATGTGCTGAGCTCGGCGCGGAAGAGGTGGACCCACAGGTCCCAGTGCGCCTCAATCCCCAGCACGGCCTCGCAGACGCCGACGAAGGCCGCCGCCTGCGAGATGGCGTTGGGGGAGAAGTTGTGGAGCTCCACGCCGTAGTAGTGGCAGAGGCCCCGCATGAACTGGCTGGCGGGCGCGTTGAAGCCCCGCTCGTGGAAGCGGATGAAGCTCACCACGTACCCCGCCGGCGGGCTCGGCGCCCTGGCCGCCAGCGCCGGGACGATCCACGCCGGCCGCGCCGAATCGCCCCGGGGCGAAAGCTGCCCGCTGTTCACCAGGCCCTCCAGGAGATGCTCGGTAGCAGTAGACGGGGTCCACTCGGTGACGCCTTCGATGACCACCATGGCGGACGGCGGAGCAGGGAGCGCGGAGCAAAGGCGACGAGGGCGAGAAGGACGAACGGAGTATGGCTAGCGGGCTCAAGCAGGCGAAAGGCAGAGGCAAGAGCTGGTAAGGAATCTCCTTCCTCCCCCGCTTTCCTTTTATAAAGGAGCAGACTCGTCCCAACCGCGACACGCCAGCCCACTGGAAACGGGCCGAACGAACGCACAGCACGTCGCTGACAACCGGGGACCCCCCTCCCCTTTTTCCCACGGAACGACACGCGTGAGCGGCGGCATTTACTGCGGCGCGGTAAAACGAAACGACGCGGCAGCGGCGCCTGACCGCTCGTTGCCTCACCTCCCCCCAGCGAGCGCCAACTCCGCCTAAAAAGGCGCGCCCACTACGCCCATCTCGCCCACTCCGCGACACGTCAGCCACGACCACGCCCGCCGGCGGTCGTGCGCGGGCCCGCGAAGCCGAAACGACCGAGCCGTTGGATTCCTTCCCAGGTAAGACAACGACCTCCCCCCTCCGCCTCGAGGCGCAGGATGCTACCGATCAGGGGCTCGAAGCCCGGGCCTCGAAAGGGTTCGGCGGACGCCCCAGATTAAGCGATGCGAAGGTTGCCGGTCACGCTCGACCAACCCTCGAGCCCGCTGCTCGAGGGCGACCTGCACCTTTCGCAAGGCCCTACTGATCAGGAGTACGAAGCCTGACCCGCGAAAGGGTTCGACAGGCGCTCCAGATCAACAGAGTCAGGGGCAATTCGGGCGTGTCCAACGGACTTTACCCCGAACGCGAAGTTTGGGGACGCCCCTGTTGTGTTCAAGGCCAGACAAAGGCAGCTAGTCGGGAGGATCCCAACGAGGGAGAGCTTTCGCGCCCTCGGTCTCTGCAAAAGGGACCGAGCCCCACCTAGCAAACCTTTGCAAGCGCTACATGGACGTGTCTCCGGACCACGAGCCGACCCCTAGCGAACGGGGCACGGACGTCCACTTGAATTACCCACTAACAGCTCACCGAGGCATCCGTGTACGCGGCCCGATTCGAGGGATGCACTGATGTCCTCACCCCTCTCCCCCGCGAAGGGGCAGCGAGGGTCGCGACTCAAAGACAAGAAGCCCCTCCGATCGCCTCCTCTCGGGCCAGGAGCTCGGGGGCTCCTTACGCCTTTCGCAAGGACCTACTGATCAGGAGTACGAAGCTTGACCCGCAAAAGGGTTCGACAGGCGCTCCAGATCAACAGAGTCAGGGACGATTCGGGCGTGTCCAACGGACTTTACCCCGAACGCGAAGTTTGGGGACGCCCTTGTTGTGTTCAAGGCCAGACAAAGGCAGCTAGTCGGGGGGATCCCAACGAGGGAGAGCTTTCGCGCCCCCGGTCTCTGCGAAAGGGACCGAGCCCCACCTAGCAAACCTTTGCAAGCGCTACATGGTCGTGTCTCCGGACCACGAGCCGACCCCTAGCGAACGGGGCATGGACGTCCACTTGAATTACCCGCTAACAGCTCACCGAGGCATCCGTGTACGCGGCCCGATTCGAGGGATGCACGGATGTCCTCACCCCTCTCCCCCGCGAAGGGGCAGCGAGGGTCGCAACTCGAAGACAAGAAGCCCCTCCGATCGCCTCCTCTCGGGCCAGGAGCTCGGGGGCTCCTTGCAGCGTATCCTCCTCTTATGCACAAAGCGCGTCCAAGCCGTGCAGGGTCCGCCCCCCGAATTCCGTACAACTCGGTCTCACCCCCGCCACGTCAAAGAGGGAGTAGCTAACGCGACCGTCGGAAATCAAAGCCCTTGCACGAGTAACTCACTCCTCCAAGGGTTCGGGGGCTACACCCGCGGGTGCGCTCGCGCGCTCCCACGGAAGAACGTGCATAATCGAGAAGGAGTTAAATCCCCGCAGAAGGCCTGGGAACGACCCTGCGAAACCGTCAGCCTCTGCCCGACTGACTCTCAGTCCGCCAGAGGCTCGGGGGCTACTGTAGGGGACAAACCCAGGGGGTCCCCTAACCATCGGGGTAATCACCCTCAAAAAACACTAACCACGAAGGGCCGAATCACCGGCATCCCGGAAAGGCCGCCAAGGCAGCTCGGCCCGTCACAGCCTATCGCGGCCCAAGAACGGCCGTCCGTGCTCGCCTGTCGAGGGGACCCAAGTCGCTACCCCCGCCTCCGCCTCGCTCGAGGTCCGCGCACCTTCGAGCAGGCACGACGCAAGCCCGCCTCGCTCGAGGGCCGCGTGCCCCCTCGAACGGGCGAGCCGACTCCGCCTCGCTCGAGGCCAACCCTCTACTCAACGCGGCGCACTCCGGCGCTCCGCCCGACCACGGCATTTAATGCCCGCCCCATCACGCGGGCACCGAAGTCAAAAGGCGATCTCTTCCCCACGCCGCGCCGACCCGCAGAGCTCACTGTTCCACCTGCTCCTGTCACTATGAGTCCTCACCGGCACTATGCAGGCTGGCAGGCGTCACTCCACTCCGCTGTTCCACCTGCTCCTGTCACTATGAGTCCTCACCGGCACTATGCAGGCTGGCAGGCGTCACTCCACTCCGCTGTTCCACCTGCTCCTGTCACTGTGAGCCCTCACCGGCACTATGCGGGCTGGCAGGCGTCATTCCACTCCGCCGTTCCACCTGCTCCGGTCACTGCACGTCCTCACCAGCGCTGTGCGAACGCACGGGGCGCTGCGTAAGGCCCCTGTGCGGACTTGCAGGCGTCATTCCGCGCCACTATTCGATCTACTCCCGTCCTTTCCCTCTAGGGACACCCCTCGAATGGGCACGGGGGACCCTCGAACGAATATGTGAGCAGCAACCAAGTACAAGCTCTGATCAAGACGCGGCGTGGCGATGACGAACGCCGGGTCGAATCCACCAACTCTCGGCCATCCCCTGATGAGCCAGGCACGCCGAGCACTGTGGTTGATGGCAACCACCATGCTGGCCACTGCGCCGCCAACTCCGGTCCTTCTTCACCTGCCCCGCCCTCGAGGTCAACCAGCGACGGGCAGCTGGACACGGACTACGGCAGCGACACCCCTCGAAACCGCTCCAGAACAAGCACAGGGACAGCCACGACGCCCGCGGAAGACAGCGCTCGACATAAGTCCTCCGCCAGGGTCAAGGACGATGGCAGGCCCGGTGTCATACTCTCCAGTGCGCACCCCTGTAGCACACATCACACTCGTACTTGTAAACTTCCCCCCTCCTTTCTCTCCTTGATCTATAAAAGGAGGAAGGGAGCGGAGCGGGGAGGGGGACCGACCGAAGAACGAAACACACACCGCCACACACGATATTGGCACTCGCCTCAATCACACTCGCTTTCAGGGACTTGGAGACTCCTCCTCTCCCGCCTTGCTTGTAGCCCTCCCCCACTGCAAGCACTCCGGTGCAAGATAGTACAGCGCCCTGAGCGCACCCTGCTGGACGTACGACCTCACGGTCGGAACCAGGATAAACGCCTGTCTCATTGTGCCAGCTCTTGCATCAACCGTCAAGGGACGGGACACAACGCATTCTGTTTGGCGCCGGGAATTGGCCGACCGATCCCGGCACCGACACCCGCAATCCGCCACGTTAAGCGGGGAGCGGCGAACACAACCATCAAGAATCAAAGCCCTTGCACGAGTGAACTCACTCCTCCAAGGGCTCGGGGGCTACACCCGCGAGTATGCTCGCGCGCCCCCATGGAAGAACGTGCATACATCGAGAAGGAGTAATCCCCGCAGAAGGCTTGGAAACAATCCTGCGAAACCGTCAGCCTCTGCCCGACTGGCCCTCAGTCCGCCAGAGGCTCGCGGGCTACTGTCGGGGACAAACCCAGGGGGTCCGCTAACCATCGGGGTAATCACCCTCAAAGAAACGCTAACCACGAAAGGCCGAACCGCCGACGGCCCAAAAAAGCCACCAGGGCAACGCAGCCCAACGCAACTCGCGGCCCAGGACGGCCGCCCGAGCTCGCCTGACAAAAGGACCCGGGTGGCGACCTCTGTCTCCGCCTTGCTCGAGGGTCGCGCGCTCCATCGAGCAAGCAAGGCAACTCCGCCTCGCTCGAGGGCACCCCTCTACTCGGCACGACGCACGCCAGCGCCCCGCCTGACAACGGCATTTAATGCCTGCCCCATCAAGCGGGTGCCAAAGTCAAAAGGCAAGCTTTCCCCCACGCCACACCGCTGACACCGCAGAGCTCTCTGTTTCACCTGCTCCGGTCACTATGCGTCCTTGCCGTCGCTGTGCAAACGTACGCAGCGCCACGCAAGGCCCTGGGCGGACAGGCAGGCATCATTCCGCGCCACTATTCCACCCGCTCCCGTCCTTTCCCCCCAGGGACACCCCCCGAATGGGCATGGGGAACTCTCGAACGAATATTTGAACAGCGACCGAGTAGAGACTCCGGTAAGGCGCGGCCTGGTGATGACGAACGCCAGGTCAAATCCGCCAACTCTCGGCCATCCCCTGGTGAATCGGGCACGCCGCGCACTGTGGACGACATCAACCACCATGCCGACCCCTGTGCCGCCAACTCCGGTCCTTCTTCACCTGCCCCGCCCTCGAAGTCAACCAGCACGGGCAGCTGGACGCGGACCACGGCAGCGACACCCCTCGAAGCCGCTGCAGGACAAGCACGGGGACGACCACAACACCCGCAGAAGCCGGGGGCCGCCATAAATCTCCTGCCAGAGCCAAGGACGATGGCACGCCCGACACCACGCTCTCCAGTGCGTACCCCTGTAGCACACATCACGCTTGTACTTGTAAACTCCTCCCCCTCCTTTCTCTCCTTGACCTATAAAAGGAGGAAGGGAGCGACGCGAGAGAAAGAGAGAACGAACAATCGCACACATCGCCTCACACGATATTGGTACTCATCCTCAGGGACTTGGAGACTCCTTCTCCTCTCCCGCCTTGCTTGTAGCCCCCCACTGCAAGCACTCCGGTGCAAGATAGTGCAGCGCCCCGAGCGCACTCTGCTGGACGTACGACCTCACGGTCGGAACCAGGATAAACCTTTGTCTCATTGTGCTAGCTCTTGCATCAACCGTCAGGGGACGGGACACAGCGCATTCTGTGTGGCGCTGGGGATTGGGCGACCGATCCCAGCACCAACAATATAGTAACTAAAATATAACTGGCGGAGCGTGGGCAGGATGACCGAGTCATAATCTTGTCGTGTTTTTCTCCCACACTTATGCCGCAATTAACAGTGGATAAAGTACCTCACTCACCGTGTGCCTAGGCAAACGACAACCTTGTCGCGTGTTTTCCCACCGCTAATGTAGTAACGACTAGAACGAATCGTCGGACCGCTTCAACACGTGTTATCATATTTATGGTGTAGTAGTAAATAAAATAACTCACCCACCCACGACGTGCCGACAAGTCGAAAGATAATCTTGTCGTGTTTTCCTGCCTCACTTCTATCGCATATTTTTCCATTATTAATATAGTGATAATTAGATCGAATCGTTAGACCACTTCGACAAGCTGGGAGGCAATATTGTCGTGTTTTTCTCTCGCACTTATGCATGTAAATAAAAGACAATATTGCCATATGTTTTCCTCAAATAATGTCTGATTTCATGTTTTCCCCATCGGGTGGCTTCAGCACATGTTATCACATCCGTGATGTACTAACTAAAATAACTCGCTGATCGTGTTTCGACAAGGTAATTTTGTCGTATTTTTCTCCGGCGTTTGTAACGTAATTAATGGTGGATAAGTAAATTGCATCACCACATGCTCATAAGCAAACGATAATTTTAGCACATGTTTTTTCGACCACAAATGTGGGAATTACTAGAGTGAATTGTGAGAGAGGTACCGCCTCAAAACATGGTATCACTGATGTGATGTATACTCCCTCCATTCTGAAAAAACTGACGTTTAGGACAGCGACACGGTCTCCAAAACATAACTTTGACCTCTTATTATTATAAAAATATTTATCAAAGAGTGATATATGTATATTTTTATAAAAGTATTTTTCAAGACAAATCTATTCATATAGTTTTCACGTTTGCAAACTCAACAGCTTAAAAGTTATCGATGATTTATATTCCCAATGTTTGACCCAAGTCTTGTCCTAAACGTCAGTTTTTTTTTGGAATGGAGGGAGTAGCTGTGTTTGGATCCTAGGGACTAAACTTTAGTCCCTCAAATAAGTAACAATTAGTAGCATTAAACATAAACTAATTATAAAACTAATTGCATAAGTCATATCTACTCCGCGAGACGAACCTAACAAGCCTAATTAACCTATAATTAGTACATAATTATCAAATTATTACTGTAGCATTATATTGTCTAATCATGACCTAATTAGGCTTAATATATTCCTATCGTAAATTAGTCCTTGCTTATTTAATGCATTTTGTAATTAATCTATATTTAATACTTCTAATTAGCATTCTTCCATTCGATGTGATGTGACTAAAATTTTAGTCCGGGGAACCAAACACCCCCTAACTAAAATAACTCACCAATCATATTTAGAAAAGCCGAGGTAATCTTGTCTTGTTTTCCTCCCATGCTTATGGCGTAATTAATGGTGGATAAAGTACCTTGTCGCGTGCTTTCCCACTGCCAATGTAGCAATTACTAGAGTGCATCGTCAGACCGTTTCAACATGTGTTATCATGTTTGGATGTAGTGGGAACTAAAATAACTCAGGACTGTGTGGCAACAAATTGATAGATAATCTTGTCATGTTTTTTCCCACGGTTGTAACGTAATTAATTGTGGATAAAGTAAATCGCATCATCGCGTGCTTGTAAGCAAACAACAATCTTGTCAACATATTTTCCCTCTGCTGATATAGTAATGATTAGAGTGAACCTTGATACCGAGTATATTCATTGTTCATCGTGTTGAAAGAAACGGTTATTTGGAGGAGGTTTCATCTTGGTGTCGTTTATATATATGTAATGGGTGTTTTTAGATCCTTGAAAAGAGGGTGAAAGGGGGAGAAAAAATCGCATCGGACACTGTAGCGCACTGTAGCACTTTTCGTTTGTTTGTGGTAAACATTGTCGTATCATGACTTAACTAGGCTCAAAAGATTCGTCTCGTCGTGTACATCAAAACCATGCAACTAGTTTTTTTTATTTACCCACGTTTATTGCTCCATGCATGAGGAGAGAGATTTGATGTGATAGGTGAATAATGAAGTTTGGAGAGAGAAAGTTTGGGAACTAAACACAGCAAATGTTATAAACGTGCAAAGACACTTTCAAATGTATACGTTTTCGGGGCGAATAGGTAAACTTGCAGTGCTTCCTCCCGTGTTTGTAGTATAATTAAGATAAAGTAAATCACCTCACGACGTGTCTGTAAAGAAGACTACGCACAATGTATAGACATTTTTTCAAGTTTAGAGGTTCAGACGGGAGCGGGAATAGGTCATCATTTTGCTCTCAGCCAGTATATATAATCCCTTCGTGAAACGGAAACACAACCGTACCTTTACCATGTCAACCATCTAAAAGATCCAGCCAGCCAGCATCATCCTTGGTTTTGATTGGTTGCCAGCCACATGCCCATGTCATACTCCCATTAGCGAAAATGACAACACCACACATTAACTTATAACCTATATCATAACTGACAGGGAGATCCTAAGAGATTTAGTGCCTGGTTTTAAAATTAAAAAAGCCACTGCAACCCAGTTTGGAGGACAAAAATAAATTATCCCATGGGGGCAGCAGTAGCATGCTAACATCTCAAGTCCCTCCGAACACAAGCTGGACCATGCATGAAAGGGACCAATTTGCTAAGCTTATGATAGCAGTGTTGGAGGCGCAGGCGTACAGGTTCTGACAATTGCTTGATATGAGTATAACCATGTGATGCCTAAACGAATATTCGCTTTTCTTTCGGTTTAGTTTGAGATGACGGCTCAAACGAATATTCACGCATATGATTCCCCAATATATTAAAGATGCCATATATATGCCACTAACAATAATAAGCCCAAAAAAAAATTCACACCATGATACCCGGATACTGGCAGTGTCACAACATGATCCCTTGTGTGTTGATTCGTAGGACACTACTAAATTAACAAACGTCACAAAGTTACGTCCATGACCATTAATTATTCAAATTCGAAATCCATATTTTTCCCTTGAGAAAAGTTAAAATGAATAAATAAAATCCAGATCATATCTTAGCAAGTTCCATCTGATTCATCATCTGAAATTAAATACTGGTAATCATTTATAGTGCTGGGGAAAATAGTGCTACACTATCTAGCTAATCCTTCACGCTAATTACTATTGGACGTCCAGTTCATCCTCCTTTTTCTTTCCGCGGGAGAAACGAAATCCAAATTGTCTCAAAGAACACACTATTGGTACAACAAGATTGATCATATAATACCACCTGATTAATTTGAAACTTGAAAATTAAACATATACTCTCTCCGTCCCAAAAAGAATGATGTTTTAGCATTCGAATTTTATTTAAAAAGAACAATTTTTTGGCTTTAAAATTCTGTTCATGCCTAATTCACGTACTAATCTCGTGCATGCATGATTAAATAGTAATAAAATTTCTCCATCTCTATATACAAACTCAACTAATTAGTGGCACATGTATCTTTTTAATACACTTTAGGGTCTATCTGGATCCACCGGCTTATTGCTAACTAGCTAGTTTTAGCTGAGACAGATCCAAACAGGGCCAGTTAATTCTCGGCTAATGCTCTTCTAGCTAGCTGAATATTAACTATTAAATTAGCTGGTCCAACCCAGCTAATTCCAAGTAATCAGCTAATGTATTAGCTGGGTGGGCCCAAACATAACCTTAATTTGTATGAAACATCGTTATCTTTGGAACAGAGAGAGTATACCGGTATTATTTTAGAGTGTAGTTTGCTAAAGTAAAAATACATGCATTGTATCTGGACAATTCGTAAGCAAATTACTCATTGCTTCCGTTCCTACTATTGACAAGACTCATTCAGATACTGGAAAAAGCTGGATATGACACATGAAAGCTAGATATATGATGACTGTATATGTTAATTACTCACTCCGTTTCAAATTATATGCTGTTTTGTCTTTTCTAAAATATGTTTTTTACTAGTATACATAGGGATATTTACATACTGTCACACCCGGATTTACACAAAACCCGAATGCGGCCATATGTGTGCCCAAGAAGTCCACAGACACATATAGCAAACAAATATGGTAAAATCAGAGTACAATGCTTTATTAATCTCATCATCGCGTAGCGTTTACATCAGAGTGCTTCAAAAATAAATCATGGACATCGGAAGACTAATACATCTCTCTAGCGTAGCCGCAATCCCACAGGGACTCTGACTGGGAGAACGCGAGCTCAGAAGTACAGCAAATCCTCTGGAAACTCCACAGTATAATCAGCCTGACTCCAATCTGTTACCCGTCCGGGATTTTGCCCAAAATAATAACAACAGCAAGTGTAAGTAACAGAATTACTTAGCAAGTATAGCACGGGGGATGAGGCAAAGGAGGCTTGACACTGGCTTAACTGCATTAGCACTTTTAGTTGGTTTGTTTTAATCATAACTACTACTTTAGATGAATCCCAGTTGTATCCCAAATTAATTAATGTAAGTCATCATTAAACAGTAATAAATATCATCTTCTAATCATAAAAGGATCCAGGCCGCTCGTGACCCTGAGCCGGGCTATCATGATAGATCGTACACTCTGCAGAGGTTTCGCCCTTTTCCCACCAGTCGCGTAAAAGTTCAAAGGAACTTTGCACCCAACCACGCACGTCGACACTTCCGAGGTGTGACTGCATAGGGACGCTACGAGGCTTTCACAAGACACCCTAACAAGACAGTAGCCGCTGGAGTACTACAAGGTGGTGAGAACCTAGGCACCGCGATTGACTGACCCTCAGGGCGCAACGTGAGGGGGTCAATGGCGTCCACGCGCCGGCAAATCATGCCAACAACAAAGTAAATGGCGCAACGTGCGGAGCTCCCGCACTCACGGGGGCTCCCAACATGGGACTGGGTCTAACGGGACCTAGCCGACGGGGCTACCGTCCTCGGTGGAATCCGAAAACACCTCGCGCCTTGCCTCCTACAACGCCGTAGGCCACTCGGTAACCACTGCCAAGCTAGAGACGTACAAGCTACTCAACCAAGACCAGAGCCATTATAGTTCTGGCGGCGGCGACAGGCTCCCAGGTTGCCGCTTTTACGAACCAGTCCTTAGGGAGAGACACTAGGGCCAGGCAAAACACACAAGCCCCAGCTCCCTGATCCTAGTTGCTAAAAAGCAAGTTTTAACATTAAGGTTGAAGTGGACCATTAATACATGTTTAACAGTTGAATAAAGGTGACAGTAGCTGCGCCTAGCAAAATACTACCCATATGCAAAAACCCATAGGAATACAAGGACAGGGAAATAAATGCTAGGTACAACCTTAATGGTAAACAGTATTAGACACATGCATATGTAATGAACATTGTATTAAAAGTGAGATAGGTAGCAAGGATTGTCCGTGCTAATACTTGCCTTCCTCGGAGTACGGCTGCTGCTGCTGTGAGTCCTGCTCTGGCACGTCCTCAACGTACTCGAAGTCCAAAGCTACGGGCTCGCCGACTGGACACGATCATCACGCAAGCATCCAAGACAATCATTACATGCAAACAAATTAATTCTATTAGAAACAGTACACCAAACAGTGGAAACAGTACAAAAACAGGAGCTAGAAAGATTCTACGCTTCGCTACGAACACATGAGCGCAAGAATCACACTAATCGGAACTAAAACGTGAAAGTTATAGCGTTTCTAAGGTTTAGGGACTTGCTGGCAAGTTTCTGAAACTTCCAGGGGCTCAAACGAAGAAAATAGGACCAATCTGCAATTACTTTTGAACTGGGATGGACCGCGGGTTAATTTCCAGAAAGTTGAGGGGCTCTTTTAGAAAATGGCTAGGCTGACCGGTGTTGACTCGGCCTGGACGCGTGGCAGCTGTTGGATCTGATCTGGACGGACTGGATTTAAAACGCGAAGGGGTATCAGTTTGTTGACACCAAAAATTGGCACCAGGAAGAGGCTGACATGTGGGCCGGATTTGGTAGAAGGATGCCATTCGGCTAAAAGGGTTTTTCCTGAAGCATTCGGCAAAGATGCTCTGCGGTCGGGAACGCGTCGCCATTCGGCTGAAATGTTCGGCAGAGATACTCTACGGTCGGGAATGCGTCATCATTCGGCAGAGGCATTGTTCCGCAGGCGAAGAGTGGTAGCATTCGGGAAGACATGATGACGTGGATCAACATAAGGAAAAGGCCGGTTCGAACAAGGAAAGCAATATGGGCACGAAGATTCGTCATTTATTTTTAGAAACAAGTGTTGTAGTCGTGTCCGACTAGGAGTTGTATCAAGACCTGGGTATAAATATAAACCCATGGCAGCTGTAAAAGACAATAGAATCAATCATACAACAAACCGGCCCCGTGCCAATATCGAGTCCTTTAGTCGAGTCGTCGAGTTCTTCGAGAGGAGTCATCGATCCGTCGACCTCCGTAAGTACCAGCAACCTTGTATCATGCTTAGTATCATGCGGTGGATTTAAGCTTTGATGCAAGTAGTCTTGTTACCATGCTTAGTATCATCCGGTGGATTTAAGTTGTGGTCTCAAGAAGGTTCCTCTGTTAGGTCATGAGCCATGCGGTGGGCTAAGATCTAGTATGGACCAAGTTATCGGCTCTGTTAGATTTCGGCAAGATCTAACAGATTCATTAAGTTACCCCGTGTTGCTTCGTTTTTACTATGTGCTTAATTCATGCAACACACCTTTGCCCAATCTAGATCGGCTAGAATCGGCTTTGTTTCACGATGTAACGAATTATCCCCTCACAGCCGAATCCGAAACCGATCTAGGTTGCTACGTGTCGCGGGTTCGAACTTGTCGGTATCGTGTTAGTCTTGACAGAACCGGGTATCATGCGGTAGATGCAGGTTTTTGGGTCGTCTTAGAGCTAATCATCCGGTGGATTAGAATTCGATTCGATCTGATAGATTTATCTTTACCGATTAAGCTTGTTCCTTCGCCATGGACCCCGATTCGGCTAAGTAGCCGTATTCGGCAGTGTTCTCACGAGTGAACGTGTGTTCGTGGGTTTGCATTGGACAATGAATGCTTTTAGCCTTTCACGATTAGATTGTATCATGCGGTGGATTGATCTAATCTGATTGGTGGTGTGGCCTCAAACGAGTTGTATCATGCGGTGGATTAACTCGTTCGCTGCCATGCTTGACGGGTGCTGCTTTCGGCCTATGCATTCTTGTTTTAATGTAAATTCGTGACTGTGTTGTGGGTTCGTAATTAAACACTGAATGCTTTTAGCTTTTCATGGTTAGATTGTATCATGCGGTGGATTGGTCTAATCTGATTAGTGGTGTGGTCTCAAACAAGTCGTATCATGCGGTGGATTAGCTTGTTTTGTTACCATGCTTGACGGGTGCTGCTTTCGGCCTATGCATTCTTTGTTTACTGCGAATTTATAATCATGTTTCACCCTTTTATTTATCTATTATGCTCTGCTTCTCGTTAATCGGCTATGAGTATTTGTTACAATGTTCATTTGGTTGAAAGCCGATCTTTCGTCATGCTTACGTCACGCATTCGGCAGTGCGCTCCTTGCATGCTTTGCCGATTGCCGAATGAAGCTCTAACTGCTGACAGATAGCTTCCCTGTAGCTATATGTCTCTCGAGATTGGCTTCAACGCCGTAAATATGGAACTGTCTGGTCTCAACCGGCACGTTCCAGGTTTTGATCTAAACATTTTATCCCTTTGTTAGTTTTCAGGCAAACTGACTGGCACGCTTCCGGATTCAAGCCCGGGCCACGTGTGAAGCCAGCTAATTCGGCTTGCTGTGTGCTTGGCGTGAGGTGCGGATTTTACGTCAACACACTTTTTGGCACGCCCGGTGGGACACACACAAGTTTTCAAGATGCCTGAATTGAGCGACATCATGGATGTCACTTTGGAAGAGTTGTCTGAAGAACATCAACAGATGGTAAAGGTTGCTGCCAACCAATTCATTAACAAATGTTTACTGTCTTTCGCCAAGAACAGGAGTGGTGCACCTTTTCTCAAGTCTGATCTGCCAAGAGTTCTCCTTCCTGGGCAATCTGATCTTACTGAAGAAGAAGAGAGGGAGAGATTCTCGGGCTTGTTATACAAAGCTTTGGGAGAGACAATGACCAATCACAATGCTGCGTTCTTAAACAGTTTTCGGCATATAATGATAAGCATTTTTGGTTAGCATGTGGATAAACCCTTTGAGCAGATACATGGGCAATTGGGTGGCCCGACATACTTCAATGTTCAAGCACCAGTTCAGAAACCACATGGTAAAGGAAATGCTGATGAAACTGGAGGTTCTGGTGCTAAAGATATAAATGGACAACCGATTCGGCAAGATCCTCAGCTTGCACTGCCAAAAACTCGCACATACGGTGATATGGCATTCGGCACCACAGGGAATCCGCCTGCTTCTGCTTACAAGATATCTCCCTTGAACAACAGACTGCAGAGGGATTTGTATGGAAACGGATATTCAGAGTTCATGGATTACAATGCTATCGACGCTCTCCCGAATCCTGGATATGTTGGTACTGCAGGTATGCTTGCTGGAAGACCAGGGAATCAAGATACCAATATTGACCTCATGGTGCAAAAAATGACCGATGTATTGCAAAATCAATTCGGTCTGAAGCCTAAAAGTCAGGGGTACATGTATTCGTCTCCTTTCCCGGAATGGTACCAAAGGGTATCACTGCCGAATAGAGTCAAGGTGCCTACAGAATTTACTAAATTCTCAGGACAAGATGATACAAGTACCGTGGAACATATAGCTCGATATCTGATGCAGCTTGGAGAGGCTTCGGCAGATGAGGCTTTCAGAATCAGATACTTTCCTTTGTCACTGACGGGTCCAGCTTTTACATGGTTTGCTTCTTTGCCTGCTCAGTCGATCTGTACTTGGAAAGACCTGGAACAGAAATTCCATGCTCATTACTACATTGGCAGTACCGAGAAAAAGTTGGTTGATTTGACCAGCTTAAGGCAGAGGAATAATGAAACACCTACAGAGTTCCTCAGGAGGTTTAGGGAAACTAAGAGTATGTGCTTTTCTCTGAACATACCTGATGACCAGCTGGCTGGTATGGCTGTAGCTGGCATGCTGCCTGCCATTCGGGAGAAGCTGTTCGGGATGGAGTTTGATGATCTGGGCCAGTTGTCGCACAGATTGGCCTTGATGAGTAACCAGGCATATGGTTTCAAGAAAGATGTCAGATTTGCTAAAAATAATGATGTAGCTGACATCTATAACCAATTCCTTGAGAGAGCAGATCAAGAAGATGAGTATGAAGATAGCGAGGAAATAGCTGCAGCAGAGATAGTGTGGAGCAAAGAACCAGTTACAATGACTCAAAGATGGATCAAACAGATGAAGGGAACATATGATTTTGATGTGACTAAGGCAGACAAATTATTTGAGTTCCTGGTGAAAGAAGGCCGAATCAAATTGCCAGAGGGGCATTCTATGCTTCGGCCCGATGGAGTGAAAGATAAGAGGTACTGTGGGTTTCATGATAGAAATTCTCATTCCATTAATGAATGCAGAGTCTTTAGGATGAAGATTCAGAAAGCTATCCAGGAAGGACATCTGAAATTCGACAACAAGATGAAACTGGACAGTAACCCTTTCCCTCAGAACATGATCGGGTTCTCGGTTAATATGGTGAATGCTGTTCCATCTGCAGAAAAGGGAAGATTGAAAGTTTTAACCTCAAAGAAGGCAAGACAGGATGGTTCAGTTGATCCCACTCGGCAGATCACAATTGAGCAGGTTCGCCAGAAAAATCTTCGGTTCCCGAATAGCCGATTTGAAGTGGGAGAATCCTTTAAACCTAGAGTTACTACACGTATTCTCCTCAACAAATGGCAGCGTCAGCAAGAAAAGGAGCGTTTTCAAAGGCGTGAATACGAGGAAGAGAAAAGAAGGCGCGAAGAAGAAAGGTTTGAGGAAGAACAAGAAGAGTATGCTCGAGAGCAGGAACGAGCGCATTGGGGGTGTGCATTCTTCAGACACTGTTGGAACGAAGGTTTAAAGCTGCCTACAAGGAATAACTGTCCTGAGTGCAATAATGGGTATGTCGAACATAGGCAAAATGTTGCCAATCGCCGATCTGTCCATGAAAGAATTGGTAGGGTGCATCCTAGTGATGATCGGCGTTTTGATGATCAACCAAGAAAGAGACATGCTGATTGCAGATGGATTGATCATGAGGAAGAAAATCGTGAGTATGTTTGGCAGAAAGGACAGTGGTGTCCACCTGGTTTAAGAAGGAGTCAAAAGAGAAGAGTTCAACGCCTGAGGAATCAAGAGTTAAAGCAAGCAAGGCCTAGGGTGAAATCAATATGGCTCCCAAAAGACAGGCCTGACGAACATGGTCATTCGGCTCCTACATGTATGGTATGTTTTCTGCCAAATGAATTCATGGCTCCAGCTAACCAAATTGTACAGGAAGAGGTATTGCCCGATATAGATGACGCCGAACAATTTGGGTTAATGGCACAATTGATGTTGAACAAGCAAGCTGTTTTTGAGAAGCCAACCCAGAATCGGCACATGAAGCCACTGTACTTGAAGGGATATGTTAATGGCAAACCATTGACCAAGATGTTTGTCGATGGAGGAGCTGCTGTCAATGTAATGCCATATACCACATTCAGGAAGCTTGGTATGGGCCTTAGAGATTTGACACCAACGAGCATAATTCTAAATGATTTTGCTGGAAATCCTTCGGACACCAAGGGATGCGTACATGTTGATCTGATGATTGGGTCCAAGACTCTGCTTACGACTTTCTTTGTCATTGAGGGCAAAGGGGCATATAGCTTGCTGCTTGGAAGAGATTGGATTCATGCAAATTGTTGTATTCCATCTACTATGCATCAACAGCTTATTCAGTGGATAGATGATGAGGTGGAGATTGTCCAAGCAGATGATTCAATAAGCGTGGCAAATATGGAACCAGCTTTCTGGGAATATCAAGGCATAGATTGTTTCTCAGGCAAAGACTGGGGAGAAGGTCCTGTGGCACCAGCCAGCAGTGATCAACAGCCGATCGAAGCAGTCGGCTCTCATAGTAATTTTTGATGGAAAATCCAATTGATGGAACTGATGGAAAATTAGGACGTGGATTTGTGTCGGCCGATAAATTAGAAGAAGTGGACATTGGAGATGGTGACAAGCCAAGGCCGACATTTATCAGTGCTAACTTGGATTCGGTTTTCAAAGAAAAGCTGGTGGCATTGTTAAAAGAATACAAGGACTGCTTTGCTTGGGATTATTCGGAGATGCCTGGTCTAGACCGTTCTATTGTTGAGCATCGGTTGCCAATCAAACCTGGATACAGGCCTTACAAGCAACCACCCCGAAAAATCTACAAGGAAGAAGTGTTGGCCGATGTGAAAAAGGAGATTGAAAGATTACTAGATGCAAATTTCATTCGGCCATGTAAATACGCGGATTGGATCTCTAATATCGTTCCTGTTTATAAGAAAAATGGAAAGATGAGGGTTTGTATAGATTTTAGAGACCTAAACAAGGCTACACCCATGGATGGATATCCAATGCCTATTGCTGATTCATTGGTTGATGCTGCTGCTGGATACAAAGTACTCAGTTTCATGGATGGTAACGCAGGATACAATCAGATTTATATGGCATTGGAAGATATAGTAAAGACAGCTTTCAGGTGTCCTGGACACATAGGGTTGTTTGAGTGGGTTGTCATGACCTTTGGATTAAAGAATGCCGGTGCAACTTATCAAAGGGCTATGAATTATATTTTTCATGAGTTGATCGGCAAGATTGTGGAAATATATATTGATGATGTAGTGATCAAGTCATTGGATCATGAGTCTCATTTGGCCGACATAAGGAAAACTCTAGAATGCACCAGGAAGCATGGGCTTAAGATGAACCCGAATAAGTGTGCTTTTGGAGTTTCGGCTGGAGAGTTTCTGGGTTTTTTGATACATGAAGGAGGAATAGGAGTTGGTAAGAAAAGCATGAAGGCAATTGATGAAATTGTTCCTCCAACTAATCTTAAAGAGCTACAATCGCTGCTTGGCAAGATAAACTTTGTGAGAAGATTCATATCAAACTTGTCACAAAAGGTGTTGCCCTTTTCCTCACTGTTGAAAATAAAAAAGGATCAAAAGTTTGTATGGGGTGACGAACAACAGAAGGCTTTTAATGAAATAAAGGAGTACATGAAGAAGCCACCAATATTGGTGCCTCCACAATTGAACAAGCCTTTTAAGTTGTACGTGGCGGCCGATGCCCAAACTATTGGATCGGCCCTCATTCAAGAATTTGAAGGGAAGGAAAGAGTGGTTGCATACCTTAGCCGAAAGTTATTAGATCCGGAGACAAGGTATTCGGCTATAGAAAAGCTTTGCTTATGTGTTTACTACTCCTGTACAAAATTTCGGCACTATTTACTACATGCCGAATGCATTGTGTATTCAAAGTTTGATGTGATAAAACACATGTTGTCTATGCCAATTTTGAACGGAAGGATTGGCAAATGGATTTTAGCTTTGTCTGAGTTTGAATTAAGATTTGAATCGGCAAAGGCTGTTAAGGGACAGATTATTGCCGATTTCATTACTGAACATCATGATACATCGATAAATTTGCTTAACATTGTTCCTTGGGTGTTATTCTTCGATGGATCTTCATGCAACAAAGGTGGTGGAGCAGGTATCTTATTAATTTCACCCAAAGGAGAAACATTTGAGTTTGCTGTTCCTATTCAATCTGCTGTTACTAACAATCAAGCTGAGTATGAGGCATTGCTCAAAGGGCTCCAATATTTGAAAGAAGCAAAGGCCATTGCGGTTGAAATTTTTGGAGATTCAGAATTGGTCATAAAGCAATTGAATGGTGAATATGAGTGCAAAAGTGATACCTTGAGGAATTACTATGAAGAATGCAAAGAAATATTGAAAAGCTTTCGATCAGTAATTCTACAACACATTCCTAGAGGGGATAATGGAGAGGCAAATAGATTGGCCCAAAGTGCATCAGGTTATAAAGAGCTTCGAGAAGTTTTTGCTAATGATGTATATGCATTCGGGAGTAATCTGGCAGAAGATGATTGGAGAAAAGAGATTGCCGATTATCTGGAGAATCCATCCCGAAAGGTTTCTAGAAAGCTCAAGTATAAAGCTTTAAAGTTTGTTCTTCTTGATGATAATTTGTATTATAAATCCCTGGATGGAGTGCTGTTACATTGCTTAAATCATGAAGAAGCAAAAAGGCTGATGAGTGAAGTACATGATGGGTTGTGTGGAGCACATCAATCGGCCTACCGAATGAAGTGGGTTATTAGAAGAACTGGATATTACTGGCCGACAATGTTGGAAGATTGTTTTGAATATTATAAAGGATGTCAAGACTGTCAGAAATTTGGAAACATTCAGAGAGTTCCGGCATCGGCTTTGAATCCCATTGTCAAGCCATGGCCATTCAGAGGATGGGGAATTGATTTGATTGGCCAAATAAATCCTCCATCTAGCAAGGGGCATAAGTTTGTGCTTTTGGCAACCGATTATTTTACCAAGTGGGTTGAGGCAATTCCATTAAAGAAGGTGACGTCGGAGAATATGGTTGAATTTGTTAAAGAACACATCATTTACAGATTTGGGATTCCTCAGACAATCACCACTGATCAAGGGACTCAATTTACATCTTCAGAATTCAGAGATTTTGCTGAAAGTATGGGCATCAGATTGTTAAATTCCTCTCCTTATTATGCCCAAGCTAATGGTCAGGCAGAGGCTTCTAACAAGATTATGATTAAAATTATACAGAAGAAGATTGATCAGAAGCCGAGAAAGTGGCATTCGGTACTCAGTGAGGCTTTATGGGCTTACCGAATGGCTCCACATGGGGCTACACAGACGTCTCCCTATGAGTTGGTGTATGGGCATCATGCTATCTTGCCATGGGAAATACAATTAGACTCAAGGAGAATAAAGTTGCAAAAGGATTTAAGTTCTAAAGATTATAATGATTTAATGATGGACGAATTAGAAGATTTGCATATGATTCGTCTCAGGGCCTTGGAGAATATTGAGAAGAACAAAATGCGAGTTGCTAAGTATTACAATAAGAAGGTGAAAATTAAGCAATTTACAGAAGGTGATTTAGTCTGGAAAGCGATATTGCCGATTGGAACCAAATATGCAGCATTCGGCAAGTGGTCTCCAAATTGGGAAGGTCCTTTCAGAGTGGTTAGATGCGTGCCTGGAAATGCATATATTTTGAAGACATTATTGGGAGAAGAATTTGCTTCTGCTATAAATGGAAGATATTTGAAGAGGTATTATCCCAGTGTTGAAATCGATCGGTGATTGATATATTAATTTGCCGAACAGCCGATTTTCGGGAAGAAATCGCCTTCAGAACAAATGTTGACAGAAAAGGAAAATGGCCAGTACTGAATGTATTGCCCTTAGCACAAAATATACTACATCAGATGTTCATGCAAGATCACAAAAGATAAGTTTTATTGCCGAAATTCCATAAATCCCTAGTACAAACTAATGGAATAGCTTGTTCAAAACGGACTGAGGATGAATGGAATCGGCAATGGCGGCGCCATGAGCATCAAGGCGATCTATGGAGGCCTCGATGTCGTCGATCTCCTCCGGGTTACCATTAGCGAAGCCGGTCGGTAGCCTGGAGTAGTCGGTATTGGTGTGTGTCGACATGGCAACTAGGCCTGCGGCAGTGCCCAGACGGATGCCGTGCGAGGCCACCTCATCGATGCGGCCCGCCACCGCACCGAGGCGAGCTTCTGGTGTGTCCCCAGGAGCATTCACCTTGTTCGCCAGCTCATTCACCAGCGCCTTCAGTCGGTCGAGTTCAGCATCACGCGCTGCAAGTTTACAAAAGGGGCAGCAGAGTAATATCAGTTGGGGGACAAGATTGAGATTGAGCAGATTGCAGGACTCACCATCAATGACTTCGAGCAGTTGCTTGCGCTCGTGCTGCCATTCGAGGTCAGCGATCCCGGCTTGCTTGGAGATAGCCTCCAGTTCGCGACGAGAGTCGTCGCGCTCCGCCTTGAATCGGCGAGCATCGCCGTCCGTGTAGCGGTAGTCGTCCGATTCGAGAGATCGATTGGACGAACTCGAAGATGCCGCAGGAGCGACGGCTGGAGCTGCGACTGGCGCACCGGCGCCGGCAATCCATTGGATTACCCTGAAAGAACAAAGAGATTCGTCAAGAAAGAGGGAGGAAATCTCGAGAAGAACAAAGAGAAGCAAGCAGCTACTCACCTGCGGCGAGCGCCGGCACGACTTCCTTCGGCCTCATCGGCGGCCGGGCGCCTCCTGTTGTTGTCAGCCATTGGAAGTTCCTCGGAAATACTGTGGATGGGGAAAAGAATGGCTTGGGCCGGCAAGAACTTGGAAGACGAAGAACTTGGTGAAGAAACTGTGGGCTGCCTGGGTGTTTATTTATAGAACCCGCAGAGGAAATCATGGCCAAAGATCGTGGCACGTATTCCGAAGAGTTCGGAAGGTGGAAAGGATTTTCCAGCCGATCGGTTCTCATGTCGTTTGGGATTCTTATCGAGTCGTATTCGGCTTTGACTGGATGGGATTCGGCTATGTCATAGTTGAAGCGTTTTCGGGTCTAAGTACTATTATGGCCAACTTTGCCGAATGAGTCATCCACAATGAAGGAAAACAGAGTTAAAGGGATGACAAGATTACAGGGTTAATAAAACATTCGGCTATCAAACTATTTGACATAATTCACACACCCAAGAACTTTGAGATTACATTTTTGGCATTTGATATCATGTTGCTAATGTTCTCTAATAAGTTTTTATCAGCTTCTTGGGTTCTGGTCAAGGCAGCAAGCTTCGCCTTGAGTTGTTTGTCTTCATTTAGAGCTGCTAAGGCTTCCTTTCGCCTCTTCTCTGTTAGCTTGGGAAGCTCAACTATTTTCTTCTTGTCAGCTTCAATTTCGGCCGATAGATTTTTCAATTCGGCTTCAAGTGCAGCTTTTCTGATCTCCTTCATTTCAAGTTCAGATTCCAGTTTGGTTAATAATTCCCTGTCATTCTGGACTTGAGTATGCAGATCTTTTACAGATTGCTTAATCAAAGTTCTCCTTTGCTCCAAGGCTGGTTGAGCCGATTGATTCTTCAGAGCTTGCTTCACTGCGATAAAATGATCATCCAATCTGGAAATTGGATCTAAAGAAGTCTTGATATCGGCAGGAAGATCTTGGTCAAATGATTCAAGCAAATCTCTTAAAAGATCAGCATTGGTAACTTGTTCCCGAGTATCCTTATGCAAAAAAGAAAGGATTTCCTTCAGTTTTGCTTGGTTCTCCTCTGATAAAGTTTGACCAGAAGAGGTTTCTTCTCCTTGTTCGGCAACTAGATCATCCACAGCAAATGAATAGCTGGGTGAAGAAGTGGTTTTCTCCTGAAAGAAGATTATGCCGAATTATTGATGATTCATTGAATAGAGAACTGGGAGACTGAGTAATTATCTCTACCTCATTCCTGGTCTCTTGGATGGAAAGAGAGGGCAGCTCGAGCTCAGGCAAAGATTCTTGTATGTCATGCTGAGGAGAGCTTGGAAGATCTGTTGGTGGAGAAGAGGCTTCTAGTTGAGGAACATCAGGAGAAGCTGAAGCTAGTTCTTGATGAGAAGGAGGACTCTCCGAGATTGGGTCTATTGAGATTTGCTCTGAAACTGAAAAGGAATCAATGCCGATGGAGAGGAACTTTAAAGACAAAATGTGAGAAAATTTTACCAATCATTGAAGCATCGGCAGGACTTGTACTGATTGCTGGCTGTTGTTCTTTGGCCTGAAATCAAAAAGAAATAAAGCTGAGCAAAACACCAAAAGCATTATAGTCAAAGAAAAAGGACTCTGACCTTGGTTTTGCTACTTGTTCTTTTCTTCTTTACAACTGAGGGAGCAGTTATAAGGAGGGTTTTCCTCTTGACAGATGATGGTCTAGTGAGTATTGGATCTGAAGAAGCTTGTCTAGCCATCAGCTGAGCCAAGGTAGGAGATTGGTGCCCCAAAGCAGAGATTGGGCCTGCAGTTTTATATAAAATTACCCTGGCAAGAGGGGCAGGTGTTATGTCCTGCAAAATGATAGAGTCAGAATCGATTGGGGCTAGTGTTGTTAAGACAGATAAAGGAATGAACATATTACCTCTGCAGTTGGCTGATAATCAGGCATTAATTCGAGACAGAAGGGATGAATTGGCATGTTGAAGATATGATCATGGAATTCTTGCCACCAGAGAGTGAAGGAAGGATGAGCAGATGTTATTGGCACAAAAGGATCAGGTGCATAAATAGTTCCACAGCATTTATAGTTGAAAATCCTTCTTGTTTCTGTGAAATCCTTGACTATCTCCCTAGGCCTGAGGAATTCATGGAGGAATAGCCTAGGGGGCACTTGGCCACATCCCAACTGTCTAGCCATCATGTTTGGCTGATAATATTCATAAGTGCTTTGGACTAGCCTCCCTCCACAGAATTCGGCTGGCAAGGTGCAGGGCTGGATGAAGGCATTAAAAATTGCTACAGATTGTACATCAGTGCATCCAGTCTCAAAGCTGAATTCGCAAGGGAGAGTAAGATTGGCATTGTCCAAATAAGGGAACCAAAGAGGATTGGCAAAACCTCTGAAGAAGAGCTCAAACAGTTCACCAATGTTTTTGTTGATAGGTACAGTGGAGGCAGCTTCTCCATAAGTTTGACAACCTTTGGTTCTCCGGGTTTCTCCTTCTTTATAATTGATTGAAGGGAAGTCTCGGCTGTTGAGATCAATAGCAACAATTTGATGCATGTATAATTGCAGCCACATTTGGACAAACCACCAGGGACCATTGACACAGGGGATCTTCTTGCTAGTGTGCATCAGGTGGGTGGTTTGGTTGAGCATATGGTAAACACTTCCCAGGAGATATTTCCCAAGTGGGATGACTTTTCCAGCAGCCAGCTCTTCAGCCATCACAATGTGATTCAGGGTTGGCTCATTGGCTTTGCCACAAAAGACTGATCTGCATAGCCACATATTCAGGAAGGCCCTGTATTCAACATCGGTCAGAGGGCCATCAGACATATGATTCTGAATGTATCTCTTATATCCAACCCCTGTTTTCACTCCTGTCTGCTTGGAGGAACCTTTATGATCATATGGGTGTACAGTTCCTGTAACATTCAGGCCGGTCATCATGTAGACATCGGCCAAAGTAGGAGACATTGGGCCATGACCAAAAAGAAAGGTATTTGTACCATTAGACCAAAAGTGGCAAGCTGCAATCAGGAGGTTCTCATTCTTTGGTGTTTCAGCTAATGACAGCTCCAGGCAATGAGAAATACGCAAATGATCCCAATTCTGTGTTTGAGGGCTTTTATCATCAGACATCCTTTTATACCAGTTTCTCCATCCGGCGATTGGGGGCAAAGGCCAGTTCTTGAAAGCGTCTTGCCACTCATGAGGTTTTGTCAGTGAAATCTTAAAAGGAATCCGCTGAGATTCGGCCGCAATGACTTCAGAAGGATCTGAATCTCCTACGGGACCGAGGAAATAGGATGGAGATTTTTCCTCAACTGGGATGAGGATTTCGGCAGCTAAGGCCTATCAAGAATGAAAGGGGATAAGAAGAAATTTTAAATGCAAATCGAAAGAAGGCTGCCGAACATGCTTGAGGGGATTGAAGTTTACCTGGAGAGCAAGATCTTGGTCCGCCATTTGAAGGTTGGATCTTGGAAAACGATGACTTAGGGTTCGGATCCGGATGAGAGCTCTGAAGATTCAGAAGGAGAAGCGGGTGCCGAGCAGAACTAACTTGGAAATGTTAAGTGCTTTTGGTCAATTCCGAGATAAAAGTTACCTCTTATCCCGAAATTGAAGGGGCATGTGTTGACACCAAAAATTGGCACCAGGAAGAGGCTGACATGTGGGCCGGATTTGGTAGAAGGATGCCATTCGGCTAAAAGGGTTTTTCCTGAAGCATTCGGCAAAGATGCTCTGCGGTCGGGAACGCGTCGCCATTCGGCTGAAATGTTCGGCAGAGATACTCTACGGTCGGGAATGCGTCATCATTCGGCAGAGGCATTGTTCCGCAGGCGAAGAGTGGTAGCATTCGGGAAGACATGATGACGTGGATCAACATAAGGAAAAGGCCGGTTCGAACAAGGAAAGCAATATGGGCACGAAGATTCGTCATTTATTTTTAGAAACAAGTGTTGTAGTCGTGTCCAACTAGGAGTTGTATCAAGACCTGGGTATAAATATAAACCCATGGCAGCTGTAAAAGACAATAGAATCAATCATACAACAAACCGTCCCCGTGCCAATATCGAGTCCTTTAGTCGAGTCGTCGAGTTCTTCGAGAGGAGTCATCGATCCGTCGACCTCCGTAAGTACCGGCAACCTTGTATCATGCTTAGTATCATGCGGTGGATTTAAGCTTTGATGCAAGTAGTCTTGTTACCATGCTTAGTATCATCCGGTGGATTTAAGTTGTGGTCTCAAGAAGGTTCCTCTGTTAGGTCATGAGCCATGCGGTGGGCTAAGATCTAGTATGGACCAAGTTATCGGCTCTGTTAGATTTCGGCAAGATCTAACAGATTCATTAAGTTACCCCGTGTTGCTTCGTTTTTACTATGTGCTTAATTCATGCAACACACCTTTGCCCAATCTAGATCGGCTAGAATCGGCTTTGTTTCACGATGTAACGAATTATCCCCTCACAGCCGAATCCGAAACCGATCTAGGTTGCTACGTGTCGCGGGTTCGAACTTGTCGGTATCGTGTTAGTCTTGACAGAACCGGGTATCATGCGGTAGATGCAGGTTTTTGGGTCGTCTTAGAGCTAATCATCCGGTGGATTAGAATTCGATTCGATCTGATAGATTTATCTTTACCGATTAAGCTTGTTCCTTCGCCATGGACCCCGATTCGGCTAAGTAGCCGTATTCGGCAGTGTTCTCACGAGTGAACGTGTGTTCGTGGGTTTGCATTGGACAATGAATGCTTTTAGCCTTTCACGATTAGATTGTATCATGCGGTGGATTGATCTAATCTGATTGGTGGTGTGGCCTCAAACGAGTTGTATCATGCGGTGGATTAACTCGTTCGCTGCCATGCTTGACGGGTGCTGCTTTCGGCCTATGCATTCTTGTTTTAATGTAAATTCGTGACTGTGTTGTGGGTTCGTAATTAAACACTGAATGCTTTTAGCTTTTCATGGTTAGATTGTATCATGCGGTGGATTGGTCTAATCTGATTAGTGGTGTGGTCTCAAACAAGTCGTATCATGCGGTGGATTAGCTTTTTTGTTACCATGCTTGACGGGTGCTGCTTTCGGCCTATGCATTCTTTGTTTACTGCGAATTTATAATCATGTTTCACCCTTTTATTTATCTATTATGCTCTGCTTCTCGTTAATCGGCTATGAGTATTTGTTACAATGTTCATTTGGTTGAAAGCCGATCTTTCGTCATGCTTACGTCACACATTCGGCAGTGCGCTCCTTGCATGCTTTGCCGATTGCCGAATGAAGCTCTAACTGCTGACAGATAGCTTCCCTGTAGCTATATGTCTCTCGAGATTGGCTTCAACGCCGTAAATATGGAACTGTCTGGTCTCAACCGGCACGTTCCAGGTTTTGATCTAAACATTTTATCCCTTTGTTAGTTTTCAGGCAAACTGACTGGCACGCTTCCGGATTCAAGCCCGGGCCACGTGTGAAGCCAGCTAATTCGGCTTGCTGTGTGCTTGGCGTGAGGTGCGGATTTTACGTCAACACAGTTGTTTTAATCGTGACCGTCGATCTGAGATCGGACTGCTCTGGCGCTGGGCTCGCCGGGGACGAGGGGGACGCGGCGGCGCCGCTCGGGCCGACGGCGAACTTCGCCGGACTTGGGGATAACTCGTGCTACAGGGCCCCAATTTCAACGCGGTTTGGTCCTACGGGTTCAGGGGAGCACAGCGAGTCGTCCTACGGGGTTCAAGTGGAGCGTCGGCCGGTGTAGCGGGCTGGCGATGAAGGGCGGCGGAGTTGAGCTCCGGTGATACGCGGGGAGTGTGATTCGGATCGGTTAGGGGCCGGGTTTTTGGCTCGGGAGCATCAGAGAGAGACGGCTAGCGCTACTGTGGGGTTCAAGTGAAGCTTCGTGCAGTGTAGCGTCCGGACGACGACGGCCGGCGGTCGGCCGACGACGGCGAACGCGGGGAATGCTACTACGGTGCGCTAAAGCTCGAATTGAAGAGGTGGGTGGACTTGTTACCTTCTGAGGAAGATCCTGGTGCAGTGAATTGACCGGAGACGGCTCGGTCGACAGGAACGGCGGCGATCCCTCCGCGGCGGCGCTGCGGACGTCGAGGAGAAATTAGCTGCTATCGAGGCAGGAAAAGGGATGGGGAGTGCCTGGGGAGCTTCAGTACCTTCTGGCGAACAGCTTGGTGGTGATGGCCGGCCGGGAGACACGTCGGAGCAGCCTGGCGGCGTGCGGCGGCGCTGCGCAAGCTCGGCGGCGCACTGGCAGGACGGTGGAGTGGCTCGGGCGGACTTGGCGTGCGATGGCGAGGTCAGGCGTGGCTCGGAGGTGCTCAGGCGCCTTATGAAGGGGTTTGGAAAAGCTCAGGGCGACAGGAACGCGCGCGCCGGTGTTTATGGAAAGTCTGCGGCGGCAGCGTGTGCTTTCCAAACCGGGCGAGCTCGGTTTCCATACGGGGACGGGTGAAGAAGGAAAGGAAGGTGCGCGAAGCTTCGTGGAAGCTGCCTGGGGACCTTGGGGTGCTCGGTATGGAAAACGCGTGCGGGAATGGCGCGGCGGTCTCGGGCGGCGAGTGCGGGGCGCGCGCGGCTGCGGCGTCGCGGGGGTAAGGGGTAAACCAGGCCGGGCTAGCGCGGTGGGGTGATGAACATGGTCCGGGCTCGAAGGGAGGTCGGTTCTGGGACGGCGGTGGGCGACGACGACGAGCTGGACCGCGAGCGCGCTGGGCGTCGGGAGGAGGAAGACGAGAGGAGGAAGAAGCGTCTGAAAGGTGGGGCCGGGCTGGCAGAGAGAGAGAGGGGGAGGGGGAGTGGGCCGGTGCTGGGCCGAAAAGGGGAGGACGGGTGAACTCGGGGAAAAGTCCAGGGGGCGAAAACAGACTTCTGTTCGCGGGCCGCGCGAGTTGCTGGGCCGGGCTGGAAAGAGAAAGACAGGGGGCAAAAACAGACTTAGGAGAAGTTCAGGGAGCAGAATCGAACTATGGGCCTAATAACTTTTCTAGAGCTCCAAACAAAGTGATTCAAATTTGAATTTAAATAAATTTAAATTCTTGTTTGAACCACAAGCAATACAAAAATAATGTAGCAGCATGAATGCAACAATAAATGTTTCTACAACTTATATTTGATTTTAAATTTTAGAAATTTATTATATAGCCTTTATTAAATAGGAGCAAGCACTATTTAATTAATTAAATGCTGAAAATTTTAAATTGGGCATTTTTGGGTGTTACAAATACATAAGAAAACCTATATACCCTATAATTTGAAAGGAAGGGAGCATCTTCTCGGGTGTATGCTAATTTTTGTTGGTCAAAGAAAATTAATATATTATAAACGAAGGTGGTCAGCAAAATAATTCTGCTCTGTTGTGTCCAAACAGTATAGTCGACTGGCCTACCGCCGTCGACATATAAAGTGCGGTGCTGATATTTGTTTTGACCAGATGCATGCTCTCCAAGAACATAAACAATGAAGGTCCCAAAACACGGCGACGCGGCGTTGCAGCTATCACAAGTTTTTTTTTAATTCTCTAAGACAGTTGAATACTGAATGCCGTCCCAGAAGGTCATGATACAATATATATGATTGTTGACGACCAAAATTGGCAGTTGCCTAACAAATCAGGGGCAACCGGTCAGACCGGTTCTAGAAAGCGGTCAGACCGGTTTTACTGTAGCCAGTCTGGCAACGGCCAAACCGGTCTGACCGGTTTCATAAAGCGGTCTGACCGGTTTCTCCCGTAGTGGAGTAGGTTTAGAACTTTAGAGTTTTATCCCATATTGTAAACCAACTCGGCGGGGTAAGACCATCCCACCCTATAAATATAAAGGGCCAAGGCCGATTGAGAAATCATCCAAGATCAATCCAATCGAATCTATCTTTTTTATCTTTTATCGTTTTATCTTTACTTTTATCCTTTATTGTTCTGCATTACTTTTATCTACAAACCCTATCTTTTCCAATCCCCTTTATCTTCTGTTCTTCTCTCGTCTCGACGACGTTTGAGGGCGTTCTAGGTGGCCTGCCGACCCTAGAACAACCCTAGACTCTCAAGCTCCGACGGGGTCCCTCCCGAGCTCGAGATTTTAGGTTTTCACCGTCGCCCATCAAAAGCGGTCTGACCGGTTTCAAAAGCGGTCTGACCGGTTCGCTCCAGGAAAGCGGTCTGACCGGTTGCATAAAGCGGTCTGACCGGTTTCGCTCCAAGGCATCGGCGACTTCGTTGGCGCGGTCTCGTGTCAACATATTTTTGGCGACTCCGTTGGGGACGAAAGCAAAGGGATCTGTTACTATGGTTAATCTACCAAAACCTAGTGACGTTGATTCTGCTAACATTGTCAAGCCGATTGTTGATGAATTATCGGCTGAGGATCGTCAAGCTTATGAAGCCTTCATGAAGGACCGTGAGGAGAATGAAGCCCAACGCAAAGCAGTAGAAGATGAAAAGGCCACTCAGTGGTTTTTATCTCACTTCTCCAAGAATCGGAAGGGTGGCATCTCCAAGGACAAGGAGATAGTCTTCGTTTCGAGCGAAGACGAACATGACGAAGAAAGAGACACTGTGAGTACTACAGCACCACCTGTTACTTTGGAGCAAATTAATCAATTATTAGTCAATGGTCAAAAACAAATGTTTGCTACTGTCCAAAACATGATTAATACCTCATTAGGCAAGCAACCTTTGATCAATGATAGTAATACTCCTAAGTTTGATGTTGCTAGTACTTCACAAAATCATGTCATGCCTCCCGGATCATCGGCAACACCCACGCCTCAATTTGGCATGCCGATGAACTATTTTGAAGGTCAAACAGAATCACACAATGCGGTCAGACCGGTTTTACAAACCGGTCAGACCGGTTCTGGTAGACCGGTTCAAACCGGTCAGACCGGTTCTGGTACTTTAGTTGCTTATGAATCATCTCCTGAACCAATTACTAGTATGCCTTATGTTCAGGTTGATTCTAACCGAACAACTGGATTTGCTGGTAATTTTGTTCCTCCATATGCAACTATTTATCATCCTACACCTCCCCAGAGTTCAGGTTATTCATACGGTACAGTGCCAAACAATGTTTATTCGCAACAAGTACCGTATATACAGCCGAACCAGGTACCACATCATACACCGAATAATTTTACTTCTAATGTGCAAAGGCCAAATGATCCTTATCATGATCAATTGCTTGAAAAATATAAAAAGGATTTGGCCATTATGTTTAAAGAAACTTTCGGTGTAGAGCTTAAAGATAAAACTCTAGTGTGTCAGAAACCATATCCTGAGAGTTTTGATTCTATACCATATCCTCACAATTTCAAGGTACCCGAATTTGTTAAATTCACTGGGGAGGATAGTAGAACTACATGGGAGCATGTTAGCCAATTTAATGCACAAATGGGTATTCATGGTAATCTTGATCATTTAAAAATCCGAATGTTCCCTTTGTCATTATCTGGTACTGCTTTGTCATGGTTTTCAGCATTATCCCCTAATTCCATTCATACATGGTCTCAATTAGAGAAGAAATATCATGAACACTTTTACAATAGTGATAATGAATTGAGACTTTCTCACTTAACATCGGTTAGGCAAAAGAGTGATGAGCCTGTTTCTAAATATATTAGAAGATTTAGAGATACAAAAAACCGATGTTATAGTTTGGTTATTTCTGAAAAGGATCTTGCTGAATTATGTCTTAATGGTTTGAGATCTCATATTAAAGAGAGATTAGAAGGCTATGAGTTTCTAACCATTAATCAAGTATTGCAAAGAGCTTTGGCTCAAGAAAGCCGAAGTAAGGATTCCAAACCTAAGCCCGATCGTTTTGGTGTGCATACCGTCAATTATGATTCTTCAGACGATGAGGGTAAAGAGGTTTATGCTGTTGAATTTGTATGGTCATCTAAAGATAATCCTAGCACTTGTTCTTCTCTCAAGCCGACTCGTAAAAATCGGCAAGAAGAAGTAAAATTTACTTTTGATGTAACCAAGTGTGATAGGATCTTTGATGAACTTGCAAAGGCTGGGAAATTGAAATTCTCTCATACTATACCGTCGAATGATGAGTTGAAACGGCGAGCTTATTGCAAGTTTCATAATACTTATTCCCTTGCTACCAATGATTGCAATGTTTTCCGTAGACAAATACAATCGGCCATAGACCAAGGACGATTGATGATTAGTGTAATGCAGATTGATGAAAATCCTTTTCCTATTCATACACTTGAATTGATAAATCCAAAAGTGTTGATTCGGCCGCATCAAGCCGAAAAGGGTAAAGGAAAAAATGTGATCATTGGTGAAGAAAGACCTACAAATTCAAAGATGTCATCAGAAAAGATCCCTCGGTTCAAGTCGAAGACTCAAACACTCGGGGGGCAAGACAAGAGCAAAAGCGCCGGTTCTGCACCAACCGGTCTAACCGGTTCTCAAACCGGTCTGACCGGTTTGCATGGGAAAATAAAAAACAAAGCGAGGCCAAGCTTTGAAGAGCTCTTGGCCAAATATAAAGAGAAAGGGGCGGCTCAGAAACGAAAGAAGCTTCAGAACAAAGCCAAAGGTGTGAAGCCATGTCAGAAGCAGTCAATGAACAAACAAGAATCAGTGAAGCAACTTGCAAAGGTGGTGCCAGCAAGATCAGCGACAATCAAGCAAGTATGGAAGCCAAAACAAGTTGTTTCATCATCAACTTGAGTTAAAGCAAGGTATGGCCGATTGAAAGTGCATCTAGGCACTTATATGTTTTGGTGATTTTGGATGACAACATGATTAGTCATTTAACTTGTTTGCTTAAGTGTATGAGCAGGAAATAATAAAGAAAGCAAACAAGTGGTAATCATCCCATGCAATCAATACAATGACAAGTATGTGAAAGTGACAAATGAGACACGGTCTTATGCAAATTAGTTGATCTCATCTATAAGATACTTGTCAAAGGTTTTGGGATAAATCATTTGAAGAAATTAGGATTTCTTTGGGCTTGATCCACGGCAATGGTTATATTCAAATTGAGACATGATTCTATGATTTGTATATGGTCTCAAGTGGATTGATGCTTATGGTCAAGTTAATTGCCAAAGAATATATTGAAGATATTTTAAAACAAATGAAGACTTGGAATTCAACGTGGTATTCATGATGATGCAATGCAAAGCTAAGCTTATTTTGACAAGAGAGGACGGAAAGGATCAAGCTAGATGGGAGTGACATTCCTAACAAAGTGAAGGGCAAGTTGATATTGTAGCCGAGGAACTTTGTTTGTGGAAAGGTCTAGCATTATAGTTTGGTTTCCATACGTCAATCAAGTCATATCAAGTGAAGCAATGCGAAGCATCTAATCTTTATTGATCATATAGTGCAATGGCTTATGAATTGTTTCATACAATGGAAATTCTAAGTCATTGGCTCAAGATTGGATTTGCTCAAGCAAGATGAAGATGTTGAAGCCCTCAAAGTTGAACATGATCAAGTATGGCATCAATGAAGATATAAAAGCTCAAGTGGTAGATTCGATTCTTTGTTTTATCTTGAGTTTAGGAATGCCGTACTATCAAGAGGGATGCAACATTAGTTGTTTTGATAACACCAAAAAGTGCTCAATAGATCAACCCATGAGAGATAACATCTAGAGAGAAGTTCTCTTGGAACTTAGTGTGCTGAGGGGACCAAAACCGGTCTGACCGGTTTTGGTAAGCGGTCTGACCGCTTTTGGGACTGGTGTGCAGTGCTCGACCCAAACCGGTCTGACCGGTTTGGGAAACCGGTCTGACCGGTTTGGGAAACCGGTCTGACCGGTTTGGGCTCTGACAGGTGCAACGGCTCTTATGGTTTGAAAACCGGTCTGACCGGTTTGGGAATTCGGTCTGACCGGTTTCCAACGGCTATAACGGCTAGTTTGTGTTGTGTGGGGTATTTATACCCCATATCCCTCTCTTGTGAGGGGGGCTGGTTCATTTGCCTTTGTGGTCTCGTCCCTAGCCTTCCCAAGCACCAGCAAGCTCTCCCCAAACCTCTCTTTGTGAGAGTTGAGTGATTTTGATCATATCAATTGATTTGGGTTGAGGGATGTATGTGTTGTGAGCAATAGAAAGATTGAGTGAGCAATCAACAGCTAGTAAGAGCATATCCATAGTCTTGAGCACTTCCGGTGAAGTCTAGCAACCATTGAAGCATTTGTTACTCTTGGAGGTGATCCTCCTAGACGGTTAGGCGTCGCCGGTGAGCTACCTCGCGTGTGGTAAGCCACGGATTGTTTGTAAAGGCTGGCCTTGCCTCCTTCATGGAAAAGGGTGAAAAGTTAGTGGAATCCGAGGAAAGTGGCTTGGAGTGGATAAGCCCGCCTTTCGTAGGCCCTCAACAGAGACTAGGATTCATCGTGTCTTTGTGACAGCCTTAGTGGCAGCGGTGAACTCCGAACTTCGGGAAAACAAATCATTGTCTCTTGTTTACCTTCACAAAGTTCAATTCTAGTATTTATATTCGCTTCCGCATTGTTCTACTTGGGTGTGCTCTACTTGTGTGCAGGGACTAAGTGGACCTGCTTGTTATCATCTATAGGAGCTCATCATCAAGTTTGGTTTGTGCTAGAACTCGTAGAGGGGGTTATTTCACATAGTCGGTTTTCTCTGTTGAAAACCGGTCTGACCGCTTTGGCAAAGCGGTCTGACCGCTTTCCTTTGGCAAAGCGGTCTGACCGGTTTTGTAAACCGGTCTGACCGGTTTATGTACTGATTGTGTGAAAAAGTTTGTAATTTGCAGATTCACCTATTCACCCCCCCTCTAGGTGACATCAAGGTCCTTTCAATTGGTATCAGAGCTTGGCCTCACATCCAAGCTTAACCGCCGTGAGGAAAGATGTCGACCACTTGTGAGGTAACATATGAGCCACTAGCTAGTGACGGCTCAAATTATTCAACTTGGTCTTGTCATGTGATTAATGATCTTAGGACTATGAGTCCTACTCTTGTGAGGGTTGTGGTTGAAGGCATTGATCGTCCTAGTGTTGATTGGAGCGTGTCCAATCCAACCGAAGACGAAATGAATTGCTTTCGACTCAACGCTCATGTCGCTAACTTTTTATTTGATGTTGTGAGCGATGAAATTAGAGAGTTGATTCTAGAAGATGAAGCGACTCTATTCGATGCTCATCTCATTTGGGCTCGAATTGAGAAGCTATATGGCAACATCAAAAGCGACACACAAGACCAAACAAGAGCCAAGTCACATGAGGAGTGCTCTACATCAGCAAATCCATGCACCAAGTCTCATGTGACGACCACCGTGGAGCCACAAGAGCAAGACGGCTCAGCCGCCACTCTCCTGCAGAAACCGGTCCGACCGGTTTCCCAAACCGGTCTGACCGGTTTGGGCAGGAGAGGTGGAATTGGGTCCAAGAAGGGAGGCCGACGCCGCGCAAGCAAGATTTCAAGCTCACAAGCAATATCATCCACCAATGATGAGGCACTCATATATTACAAGTCCAAAGAAGACGAGAAGGCGGAGAATTCAAAGGACGAGACTATCCTAGCCCTTATCAAAGAGCTTGAGGAAGTCAAACTCTCAAACGCCGCTTTGGTTTGTAAGTATGATGCCATTGTTGATGATTATGCTTGTGATACTCTTCATATGGCTTCCATAGAAAAAGAAAACAAAGTGCTCAAGCAAAAATTAGAATTAATTGCTAGCAAGCATGAGAAGCTACAAGTGAAACATGAAGAACTTTTGTGTTCTCATGAAACAATTGTAGAATCATATGCTTCATTAGAGATTGCTCATGAGGTTATAATCACTTCGATAAAATCTATTGAACCTCAATCTCATGTTTGCACATGTTCTCCAATTCAATATAATTTATCATGTGCTAACCCATGTTGCTCTCAAGCAAAACGATCTTGGTATGATGAAGTGTGTGTAGAGTCTTGTGACGACCTCATTGCAAAGGAAAATGAAGAACTCAAGCAAGAGGTGGAAAGACTCTCAAAGAACTTGACAACTCTTAAAGGGAAGAGCAATGCACAACCTTCTCAAGATAACCGTGAATTCATGGTGAAGAAGCTTGAGAAGGGATCAACCGTGCAAAGCTCTTGCTTTCATCAAGTCAAGTCCAACACAAGCCAAGATCAAAGCAATGATGAAAAGCTTGCTCACGCCAAGTGCTTAACAAGAGAAGAAGGCAAGCCAACTCTCTCCAAAAGGCAAAGAAATATGGAGAAGAGAATATGCTATGGTTGCCTTGAGAAAGGGCATCAAGTTGCTTCATGTCCAAGCAACGGGAGACTATACCAAGAGAAGCCCCAAATAAAGCTCAACAAGGGATTTCTCAAGGCACAAGAAAAGAACAAGCAAGAATTGGTTACCGAGCAACACAAGAAGATGGTAACCAACATCAAGCACAAGACATTCTACACATGTCGGGAGAAAGGACATTTTGGTAAAGATTGTCCTAATGGTAAAAGCACTAAACCCGACATTGTCCATTCTATGAATGAAAAGCTTGGGATTCCTCAAATGCCCATTGTGCTTCCAAGGTGATTCGTTCTCCAAGGAGCGGCACAAGAGCATTTTGGGTTCCTAAGCATCTTTGGACTAACAACATCGGACCCAACACGAGTTGGGTACCAAAGCGTGCTTGATGAGATTGTAGGGACTACGAGATGCATTGGTGGCTTGGCTTGAATGACAATCTTCAACGATCAACTAGCAAGCCAAGAAAAATTGCTTCCACTTCATACTCTATACTCAATGACATCTCGGTAACTTTGCGCTTTATTGGTTAAATTTGAGTCACTAGTGCCTTTGGTAGGATCAAGTGTCTCTAAGCCTTTGACTCATGAGATGCTCGATAGTGACTTAAATTTCTTTTATTAAACTTTTATCCATATATGCCATGTGATGCTTTTAATGTCTCTCTAGTAGAGCAATATTGTGTTAAAGTTGCAGTGGATCAAGTTTCGACGAAATTTGAATCAAACATCGGAAATCCGTGCAACTTGGTACAGGTCTGGCAAAACCGGTCTGACCGGTTTGCCAAACCGGTCTGACCGGTTTGGCCCAGACACTTGCAACTTTGTCACATTTATAAGAAATGAAGTTTTTAATCATTGATTTAAGCATATGTCACATGGTATGTCTAATAGCTCTCCAATAGAGCAAAGTTCTATCATTTTCAGGGCATACCATGCAAGATCCGACACTGAGGCCGGAAGATCCGACCAGATGATCCGGGGGGCTCTGTGGTGAACTTTTCCTGACCGGATGATCCATCGGAAGATCCGAGCAGAAACCGGTCTGACCGGTTTCCCAAACCGGTCTTACCGGTTTGGCGGCCTCTGTCTGAGTGAAACCGGTCTGACCGGTTTCCCAAACCGGTCTGACCGGTTTGGCTCAGGTAGTTGGACTTGGCCATTTGTGTGAGAAATAAAGATGCAAGTAATTTATTTCATGAATTTCTCACTCTTGGCATATGTTATCTATATTACTTCTTCATGATGATATGATTACTTGGCATATTTCATTTAGAGCAATTTATTGGATAACATGACCAAATATTGAATTAATCCCCTCCATGTCATTTACAAGACAAAGTGCATGTCTCATATTGTCAACATATGATGCACATATTCAGGGGGAGACTATTTCAATATTTGTGTCCTTGAGACTAACATTTCTTTTAGTAAACTTGTAGTCTCAATTGTGAGAGAATATTTCTCTCAATTGATGTTGTCAACTCATCTTGTGATTCATGACGGTAACACTATATTCATTCTCACCATGAATCTTGATTTCAATTTATGTTTTGACAACTCAACATAATATAGCATTAAATTCCTTAAATTGATTTAATCTTTCAAAACTAGTGCATATGAGTTCTTGCTAACCACATCATCACTAATGCACTAAAATAAGGAATTTGGTCTATATTGTGTGGCTTCATAATTAATGACCTATGTTTTCATGCTTTTATAAAAGTCATTCATTATGAAATCATGTGTTGTGCATATTAATGTTTTCTCTCTATGTTGATCAAATGGATAATATCATGAGAGAACTCATATGAAAAGATTGATAACATTGTACAACACATTCTACTAGAGGCCAAGGTATGTTTTCTATGAACTAGTATTTACCTTGTGCATCTAGGCCCTTGCCATGCTAGAGTGTGCATTTGCATGCATATATATCAAGCTCATATGCGCCATTAAATATTTGGTTAACACTTTCTTGGTGAATAGTGCAAGCTAAATATGTTAATGTCGTTATGTGCTCAATATATGTGCATATCCTTGGGTGACATAAGATAGATTTTGAAAAACTCAACTAGCATGATAGGATTGTGTGATTTTGAAAATATTTGAGTTTTGGTCTTTTGACCTTTGTCGATCCATTTGTGACTATTGTTAACTTTGCTTGATTGATGGCTAGTCACAAATGGTGAGATTTCTCTCAAGTCCATAAATCTTTATCTATCCATCCTTTCCCATTTCTTTCGGAAGAAACGAAAGAAAATAGATTTATTGGAAATCTTATCTTTTCATGGACAATCTTGAGAAGTTCAAAACCATGCCTATCATATATACTCTCAGATCAAGTGAATAAGTTTTGGAGCTCAATTTCCACCATTTCGGAATATTCTCCGCTGCCTGGAGAAACCGGTCTGACCGGTTTCCCAAACCAGTCTGACCGGTTTGGGCCCAAGCAGCAGGGTGAGCCTTTCTGTGGAAATTCTTGGATTTTTGAAGACAAATTTCATCATAATATCTTCTAAGTTTAAATGAGCATATCCTGGAACAGTTTTAAAGCAGGTTCCGACCTTGGGTCGGAAGATCCGACAGGAAGTTCCGAGCAGCTCTGTCTCGAGTTGTTTCTGGCCCGGAAGATCCGACAAAATTCTCGGAAGATCCGAAGATCATCAGAAGATCCGACAAAAACCCGGAAGACCCGAAGTTCCTGACCAGACACACTTCCCTGGGAGAAACCGGTCTGACCGGTTTGGCCCAGGAAGGTGGGCCACTCGTTTTTATGGCCCCCTGTGATTCTCTCTCTCTCCTCCCTTATTCATTCACCTCACCAGCCATCCTCTCTCTCGTTCTACACTGCAAGAAGGCGCCCCCTTGGCGATTTGAGGATTCAACCAAGGAAAAGTCGATTTCTCTTTGGGATTGGAGTGCCCCAAGGCTGTTGATTGGATTCCCCATCAAGTTGTGCACTCAAATCATCATCTCCCTCGAGTTCTTGGCTCTCAAGGTATTCAAATCTTCCCGTCGCCCGATCTATGAGCTCAATGCATATCTCTCAAAACCCTTCGGTGGAACATCTTCTGGCATGTCTAGGAACCTATCCCTAAGAGATGATTCAATTTGGTTGGCTACATTTTGTGCAACAAGGATTTGCATCTTCACTGCCAAAAGCGGTCTGACCGGTTTGGCAGACCGGTCTGACCGGTTTGGGCAGTGAAGGCTCAAGTCCCTGTTTTGCAACGTGTTTGCCTATATATGGACTAGGGACAGATTGTAATGCAATATTCTTTCAATATCCAGATCAAATTGTGTCCAGATTGATCCCCAACTCGTTTTGGCTCAGCTCAGGCAAAAGCGGTCTGACCGGTTCCTAGAACCGATCTGACCGGTTTGGCCCTGAGCTAACCCAAAACTTGTTAGGTGCTCTCTATCAATTCTATACTTGATCCAATCTGTTTCTGGGCACTTATATCATATTTTTTCTGTCCAAATTGATCTTCAACTCGAGTTGGCTCAGCTCAGACCAAAAGCGGTCTGACCGGTTCGTAGAACCGGTCTGACCGGTTTTGTCCTGAGTTGAATCAAATCCTGTTGAATGCACTCTATCTATTCAAATCTTTTAATCAATTATCTCCTGGGTATTGATACTTTGTGTGTCATTCTGTGAACCCAGGAAGGACAGTAAAAATGCCGAAAGGATCTCATGCCGAGAGAATTAAAAAGAGCAAGTTTGATACACCTGGTGGCAGCAGCTCACAAGAGGGCAGTAGCAGAGCTTTGAGGCCTAGGAGGCCAAAGAGAGCAGCTGATCAGGAGATAGAGGAAATGGATGAAGTTGGGAACACCACTGATGAGGATGAGGTTGAGGATGAAACCTACAGAGTTGTTTACAGGCATGATCAAATGGGAGGTAATGATGATGATGAGGAGATGGCAGCCGGTGTTGATGAAGAAGAGGAGGCAGCAGGTGATGGTTCACCAGAGGCAAATGCTCCTCTCGTTCTTGAGATTTGCCGACCCACTGGCCCAGCTAGCAGGAGAGTGACAGATTATCTAGCTAGTGGGATGACTGATGTGGTCAGGAGGCAGAGGAGGACTAGTCCACTTGGTGTGGATAGGACAGCCACTGATTACAGGTTTTGGACTCTTTTTCAGCAGGATTTCTATGCCACAGCAATTATGAAAAAGACCAAGATCACTTCTGATGCACAGTACATAGATTGGGAGTACATGAGCAAACAAGACAACCCAGTCTTCAATGAGATTATCAGAGTTTGCTCTGAAAAGCGAGTCAAGCATCTCATGGGCTTCAAGCATAGTTGGAACAAGGAGGTGATTGCTCAGTTCTATGCTACTGTGTACTTTGGGTACTATGAGGAGGATGGCAGGCAAGAGAGGGCTATGCATTGGATGACAGAAGGACAGCGCTATCATATCACTTACACTGTTTTTGCTACTCTCTTGAGGGTTGATAATGAGGACGAAAACACAGTCAAGATACATGACCGGGGCGTTATGGAACCATCTGAGATAAAATTCATGTATCCCAGAGATCAGAATGGCAGCTGGGGGAAAGTGAGTGGTCTCTACACCTACTATGGGACACTTTATAGGATGCTTCGCAAGACACTCACCCCTAGAGATGGCAACACCTTAGATATTTCACTTTACATGAGAAACTTGATGTATTATTTGAGGATTGGAGAGGAGACACCATCTTTTAGTGTTGTTGATTTCATTTGGCATGAAATCAAGACCATTTCTGAGAGTCCTCAGAAGATTTGCGCTTATAGCCCCTTTATCATGCTTATGATTGAAAGGGTGACAAACTTGAAGATCAAAAAGGATACCCCGCACAAGCCGCTTCGCCCTCCAGTGCCACACAAGTTTAGAGTGCCTTCTCCTCCACCAGCAGACATTGATGCATCAGCCGGAGGAGCTCAAACTCAGCAGGAGCAGCAGCATTCACAGATGCAGGCCAGAACCGGTCTGACCGGTTTGGGCCTGGCAGCAGCTCACAGTCAGCAGGACGGACCTCTCCCATTCGGAAGTTCATATCTATGTTTACAGGCATTTGTAAAGGCCAAAGGGATGTCCGAGTTGATATGAGGCAGCAGAGGCTAGATAACAAGAAGACTCGTGATGAGTTCAAGAAACTGCGCGCCGCTTTGAGTCCAAATGATCCACCATCACCCATTTCACCACCTCTTGAGTTGCCTGAGATACCCCCGCTTAGAGACATCATGACTGATCACGTGAATGCGGGATATTTTGAGGAGTATGGTGACATTTTTGGATATGTACATGTTGGGTCTAGTTCACAGCCTACTCCACCACCTCCACAGTCAGTTGGTGCTTCAGGAGCTATGCCATACATGCCCACCTCAGAGGGTGACTTGTTTGGTGCTTCGTTCGGGTTTGCACCACCAGGACCGACTTTTGCAGCCGCTTCACTCCTGTCTTCGTCATATGCATTTGGTGGTACATCTTCATCGATGGCAGGAGTTCAGTTCTCTAGTGCACCTTCTCCATCTCCCGGAGATTTTGCTTCTCAGGCTGCAGCTTCTATCTTTGGTACCACTTCCGGTACCGGCCATGGTATGTTTAGCTTATCCATATCTTCTTCCATGGCTAGCACATCCGAATCACTCTAGTTTATCACACATACACATTCAATTGAGTGAAGGTTTTCATTGGACTACAACTTCTTCGTCAGATGATCATAGCCCGACCTTCTAGTGGCGACAAGGAGTTGATGCGTGATGGGAGCGTGACTACAAGCTTCTCCAGGCCCTTTATGGATGATTGATGACAAAGGGGGAGAAGAATGGATTAAAGCCTATTTTCTAGTTGATCTTGTAGTCATGTCACTTTGGATGTAATAAAATTCATACTTTATCTCTTTGTGGACTTGAGAACTTGTAATGTGTGCTACTATGTGTGTTGAACTCATTTATGTATTCTAAGTGACCATTTGCTAGTGTGTTACATGTATTGATTGATGCAATGTTGTTTCACACATGCTTTCTGTCTGGGTGAAACCGGTCTGACCGGTTTGGCCCTAACAGCAACCATGTGCTTTCTTTTGTTTATTGAATGCTATATTTGTCATATGCATCACACATTGCTGTATTATGTCACACACACATGTTTGCACATGATGGATGCTAAGATATAGGGGGAGCTCTCATTTTTGTTGATTTGATGTGCATTTGGCATTTGAGGCCGAATTTTTGAAATTTCATTCAAAAGCACATATTAAGGGGGAGCTCACTATATATCTTAGTTATCAGGAGCTTTAATTTTATATATTTTGTAAGCTTTAATCATGTTGTCATCAATCACCAAAAAGGGGGAGATTGAAAGTGCATCTAGGCACTTATATGTTTTGGTGATTTTGGATGACAACATGATTAGTCATTTAACTTGTTTGCTTAAGTGTATGAGCAGGAAATAATAAAGAAAGCAAACAAGTGGTAATCATCCCATGCAATCAATACAATGACAAGTATGTGAAAGTGACAAATGAGACACGGTCTTATGCAAATTAGTTGATCTCATCTATAAGATACTTGTCAAAGGTTTTGGGATAAATCATTTGAAGAAATTAGGATTTCTTTGGGCTTGATCCATGGCAATGGTTATATTCAAATTGAGACATGATTCTATGATTTGTATATGGTCTCAAGTGGATTGATGCTTATGGTCAAGTTAATTGCCAAAGAATATATTGAAGATATTTTAAAACAAATGAAGACTTGGAATTCAACGTGGTATTCATGATGATGCAATGCAAAGCTAAGCTTATTTTGACAAGAGAGGACGGAAAGGATCAAGCTAGATGGGGGTGACATTCCTAACAAAGTGAAGGACAAGTTGGTCTTGTAGCCGAGGAACTTTGTTTGTGGAAAGGTCTAGCATTATAGTTTGGTTTCCATACGTCAATCAAGTCATATCAAGTGAAGCAATGCGAAGCATTTAATCTTTATTGATCATATAGTGCAATGGCTTATGAATTGTTTCATACAATGGAAATTCTAAGTCATTGGCTCAAGATTGGATTTGCTCAAGCAAGATGAAGATGTTGAAGCCCTCAAAGTTGAACATGATCAAGTATGGCATCAATGAAGATATAAAAGCACAAGTGGTAGATTCGATTCTTTGTTTTATCTTGAGTTTAGGAATGTCGTACTATCAAGAGGGATGCAACATTAGTTGTTTTGATAACACCAAAAAGTGCTCAATAGATCAACCCATGAGAGATAACATCTAGAGAGAAGTTCTCTTGGAACTTAGTGTGCTGAGGGGACCAAAACCGGTCTGACCGGTTTTGGTAAGCGGTCTGACCGCTTTTGGGACTGGTGTGCAGTGCTCGACCCAAACCGGTCTGACCGGTTTGGGAAACCGGTCTGACCGGTTTGGAATCTGACAGGTGCAACGGCTCTTATGGTTTGAAAACCGGTCTGACCGGTTTGGGAATCCGGTCTGACCGGTTTCCAACGGCTATAACGGCTAGTTTGTGTTGTGTGGGGTATTTATACCCCATATCCCTCTCTTGTGAGGGGGGCTGGTTCATTTGCCTTTGTGGCTCGTCCCTAGCCTTCCCATGCACCAGCAAGCTCTCCCCAAACCTCTCTTTGTGAGAGTTGAGTGATTTTGATCATATCAATTGATTTGGGTTGAGGGATGTATGTGTTGTGAGCAATAGAAAGATTGAGTGAGCAATCAACAGCTAGTAAGAGCATATCCATAGTCTTGAGCACTTCCGGTGAAGTCTAGCAACCATTGAAGCATTTGTTACTCTTGGAGGTGATCCTCCTAGACGGTTAGGCGTCGCCGGTGAGCTACCTCGCGTGTGGTAAGCCACGGATTGTTTGTAAAGGTTGGCCTTGCCTCCTTCGTGGAAAAGGGTCAAAAGTTAGTGGAATCCGAGGAAAGTGGCTTGGAGTGGATAAGCCCGCCTTTCGTAGGCCCTCAACGGAGACTAGGATTCATCGTGTCTTTGTGACAGCCTTAGTGGCAGCGGTGAACTCCGAACTTCGGGAAAACAAATCATTGTCTCTTGTTTACCTTCACAAAGTTCAATTCTAGCATTTATATTCGCTTCCGCATTGTTCTACTTGGGTGTGCTCTACTTGTGTGCAGGGACTAAGTGGACCTGCTTGTTATCATCTATAGGAGCCCATCATCAAGTTTGGTTTGTGCTAGAACTCATAGAGGGGGTTATTTCACATAGTCGGTTTTCTCTGTTGAAAACCGGTCTGACCGCTTTGGCAAAGCGGTCTGACCGCTTTGGCAAAGCGGTCTGACCGCTTTCCTCTGGCAAAGCGGTCTGACCGGTTTTGTAAACAGGTCTGACCGGTTTATGTACTGATTGTGTGAAAAAGTTTGTAATTTGCAGATTCACCTATTCACCCCCCTCTAGGTGACATCAAGGTCCTTTCACCGATAATATGTTTATCGCCCTTAGAACTTATATATGGCCGATGTATTGTTCATCATCGTCCTTAGATAATTTTGGTCCAGAAGATTGTTTTCTAGCACGCAAGCTTTGCTAAAAAACAGGGGGGCATATGTTGACGACCAAAATTGGCAGTTGGCTAACAAATCAGGGGCAACCGGTCAGACCGGTTCTAGGAAGCGGTCACACCTGTTTTACTGTAGCCAGTCTGGCAACGGCCAAACCGGTCTGACCGGTTTCATAAAGCGGTCTGACCGGTTTCTCCCGTAGTGGAGTAGGTTTAGAACTTTAGAGTTTTATCCCATATTGTAAACCAACTCGGCGGGGTAAGACCATCCCACCCTATAAATATAAAGGGCCAAGGCCGATTGAGAAATCATCCAAGATCAATCCAATCGAATCTATCTTTTTTATCTTTTATCGTTTTATCTTTACTTTTATCCTTTATTGTTCTGCATTACTTTTATCTACAAACCCTATCTTTTCCAATCCCCTTTATCTTCTGTTCTTCTCTCGTCTCGACGACGTTTGAGGGCGTTCTAGGTGGCCTGCCGACCCTAGAACAACCCTAGACTCTCAAGCTCCGACGGGGTCCCTCCCGAGCTCGAGATTTTAGGTTTTCACCGTCGCCCATCAAAAGCGGTCTAACCGGTTTCAAAAGCGGTCTGACCGGTTCGCTCCAGGAAAGCGGTTTGACCGGTTGCATAAAGCGGTCTGACCGGTTTCGCTCCAAGGCATCGGCGACTTCATTGGCGCGGTCTCGTGTCAACAATGATGTCTGTGTTTCGGCCGTTTGTTAAGGATATATACATCGTCCTTGTCCAATGAGGTTTGAGTCTGAAGGGATTTTTTGTGAAAATAAAATATAATGCTTCATCGCAGAGGATTTAAAAACGGGGGGAAGGTTTGTGTGCGGAAAATTATGTTTGATTAGACACCGCGATAACGGTAAAGGTAGCACAGGGAAGATGGCTGATGCATATTAATTGTTCGGAACTAGTCAATCAACCCGTGCTCCTGCACGGGCCTGCAGTTTTAGGAGATAATGCATAAAAATTACATATTTACAGATAAAGTTGGGGCTTGCAGCGGACCAAATTACTTATCTTTTATCTCTCTCTCTTACACTACCATTTAGATGCTATAAAACTTGTGATAGATTGTGGCTACAATTGCTCTTTATGTTTTCCATCCCCGTTGATGGTTTTCCCTATATATTTTCATCATGCTTTCTGTCCTGCATACTTATTTTGAGTTACTTATTTCATATATTAATAGCAGTGTTTTAAATAGCGAGCTATCTATATAACATTTAGTGAAGAGATTACTCAGCTACTATATATAGATCTGTTATAGCCTACTATTTAATACAATGTTATTGTAGCATGCAGCAGTTAGCTTCAACCATAGTCCTCGATCTATTTGGAACATTGATTAATATTGACAGAAGTGTGCAATTTAGAAGTATGTATAACAGTACTCTTGGTTATCTTTTTATATTAATCGAGGTGGGTGATGTAGATGCTAACTTTGGATGTTACTTTAGATTGTTTTTTAATGCTAACTTTGGATGCAACCGATGGATTTTACTTTAGATTATTTAATAATATCATAGGTGTGCATGTAGATGCAGATAATCGATGTTAATTTAGATCATTTAATATCAGAGGTGGATAAATTATATGTAGATTGTAGGGGCGTTTCGGAATTTTTGAGAATTTATAAGGCCTATTTTGTTCTTCTAGCACATCTCGTGAGGATTAACATGAAAACTTTAAAAGGAGCATCCAATTAGTAATAGTAAGATCTTCTAGTACACGGTGCATGGCCAAAGAGGAGAAAAAAATGATTGAACTTACTAATAAGCCTCATGTTGCACCATCGTTGTTCGAACAACCCCCAAGCTGAATCATTCTCCATCTTCTTCAAACCTATTGTGGAACAAATGCTTAGAATCTAAATGGTAAATGGAAAATATTAGTTTAGTTGTGTCACTTTGGCACCATAATTCTAAACCTGCTAAACAATAATTCGAAAAAGATACTATTGACTCTAGTTACCTTGTTTCTTTGTAAATCCATAGGACCACATATGCCTGATCTGATTAAGTTAGTGATGGCTCAATCTGCATGCATGCACACATCTATTTGAGTGGTCATGACGATCACCTTGTACAACTTTGTACGAAGCTGCCAAGCTGAGAATCTCTTGCGGCAGCGTGCGCCCTGCAATGCAATTACTGAGATTGCTGGCCACGGGTTGAATAAATCGATCTATATCTTCAACAACACACTGCCGGCCAGGTGTCAAACAACGTCAAGGTCAAGAACACCTCCTGCTTGCATCCAGACGTGTAGCAACGCTATCTATGCCGCCACCATGTCTCGTGAGCGCGTGCGTTATCCTCGTTTTCATGTCGCCGGCCTCTAGGGTAGAGTGGCGGGCTGGCGGCTATAGGTTTCCTTGGGTACAACTCCGTGGTGGGGATGCCAACGTGAAATAGGACGTTAGGTTAAGTGAGACAGGTAAATCGATGACCTTGGATAAGTTATAATTTCTAATAGCATATACTGATATACATTATTTTGATTTCGTTAAGGTTTTAGGAGGTTGTTTGTTGTTACTTTTTATAATGGTAAATGTGGATAATTTAGGGTAAGGGGTTATTTTCGACTATTCGTTATAATGGCAAATGTGGGTAATTTTAATAGAGGTTTAGGGGGTTATTTTAGATTACTTTTCATAATGGCATAGTGGGTAATTTTTTTATCAAATAAGATAGATCTGATGGTCAAGATCGTTGGAGTCTACTGAATGGATGGAAGGATGTTTTCGATTTTTGTGAAAATTTCTAGTATTTATCTTTTTTCCTAGCACGTCTTGTGAGAATTAACGTAGAGGCTTTAAAAGGAGCCTCCTCCAATTAGTAATAGTAAGATATCGGATAGCCCGTAGTGCCCCTTGACCGTGTTCGCGCTGAACCAAATGTCACTATCTTGGACACATCGTATCGCCCGTCACTTTGTCTAGCTACGTGTATACTCTAAAAGATATGCTGCGCATGTATACGATGTGACCATACATCTCTTTTTCTCTGGGTTAGTTGCTAACATTTTGGCATTTTGGCATGTGAACGCATGGCCGATCCATCGACGACATATATATACGTACGTGTCCTCCTTTTGACGAGCCGGGACACGACGACCGACCGACGTAGTCCGCTACCAACTAGCCTAAGGTAGTAGGAGTATATTTTTAATAATGAAAAAAGTTCCTGGCTTAGCCGTTCTTTCGAAGAGATATTGGTCCACAAACAACACCTTTCAAAGATATATGAGTGTAAAAGATAGAGATATCTATAAAAAACTACCGCATATGGTAAAGTAAGAAACCCGACCAAAACAAAAGATGATAGTTGCACTTGTTGACTAATTATATTTAAACCTCAATTTATATGTTAAAAAACCCTCTGAATTTATTGGGAGCGAATACTTGCATTGCTGTTGACTCTATAATGAGTGCCATGCAAGAATCATCAACTAATATTGGTCGTTACGTTGCTGTAACTTCTTTCAAATCCGGAGCCAATATGCCTCCTCAATAAGGCATGCTAATAAATTTTAGTTGGCATTTTTCAAACACTATATCATCATTCCTATTAAGCCAAATCGCCCAACTCAATGTAGCTGCACCATGTGAACAACTTCATTATCTTTCCTATACCATATTAACATATTTAATGCTATGAAACTCCTCGTGAAACCCCACTAATAAGACTGGTCTAAAAAGGATGAATACCGATATTTGGTTACGAAACCCTTTATCTTCCCCGAAATCTACTATGGTTAAATGATGATATTGTGCCGGACTACGACTGATTGTCCCATCCAAAAACGTGAATCGTCCGGTTTCTTTTGTACTAGGCCCAAAGTCTAAGCCAGTACACGGCACTACTATGTACTATCGCATAAACAATTACTTGACCAGCATGGGAAGAACATATAGCAGGACAATTGTACATGCGAATATGAAGTCCCTCGTGCAACTTGCATATTTTTCAACATGTGCACAGTGCACTGAGAACTTAGAAAATGCCCGTGATTTGGTGACGTTTCCGGTGGAAGACGAGAGGAAATAGGCAGGCCTGGTTGGACTTGCTTGTGCTAGTAGCTAGAGTACTTTTCATCTAGTTGCTGTGGAAGATTGCAGCCGGGGGCCTTGGCCGGGTTTTTCAAAGCTCGGGAAAAGCGGGAGTTCACATCGTGCCGTAGCTTTGAATGAGCGACGATATACTGCCATACCATGCATGCATATGGAATGTTTTCTTTAATCCTCCTTGAGTAGAAGTTTGTTGCTTGGATTGACTGTCCGTTTCTTTTACTCCCGTACGTTTTTCTCTGACCTAGCACTTAGGGGCATTCAACTATTTTAATCTTGACACATGCAATATTTTTTTTAATCCACGGTAGTAGTGTTGTTGTAAGTTATAAGTTTGTAAGCATGATGTATTATTACATTGAAGTTAAATCAAGGGCGTATGCGCTCTCTCGCTAAGAAATGCTCATCAATATCAGACTATCCGTATTGGACATAAACGAGCTGGCACATATACTCTTATCATTATACGCGCCGGCTTAAAATAGAACCGCATGGATAATATTCCTACACCTTTGTAATTCGAAGATTAGCTTGTACTTGAAAATTCGTACCTTTTGCATATAGACTTGGATTGATACAAATTTTATATAAATATGGTATGTTTCGACGATATAACTTCATAGCTGATTCAAGTCATTTAGAAACCCAAGTAATGCATCAAAGTTTCAAACAATGGTAGAAGACAGCCTCGAATTATATTGAGACTTAAGAGAGCTATGCAACTATATCAAGTAAAGAATGCACAACGCAGATCGTGCGCTAGTATCTAAACCATATAAAATGAAGGCTATCGATCATAGCATAAGCTATCGTCTAGCCTTACATAACCCCAACTATTAGTTTAATAGTAGAACATTTGGAGCACTTTAGTTGGTAAACACTTGATTAAAAATTGTGCATGCCCCTTTCGCGCATCGCGCAAAAGCCCAGGGTGTGTACTTTTCCAAGGGAACGAAGAGAATGAAACTAATAGGCCCCACCCAACTAAACCCCCACTGCTTTCTCTCTCAACCAAAAACCAAACTGACCTCGATCTTTTTCTCTCTCTCGGTTGAGAAGCAGCAGCAAGAGGGCCCAATTATTTGTTGCCACTAGAGACATTGTGCCCAAACACACACGGTCGTCAGATCGATCAGTGTCTTCAATGGATCAATGGTCGTAGCAATATGTTTGTGGCCTGAACCCTGAAGCAGACGTCTGATCGATCGGATGGATGTAGCCATTGCATGTAGCTAGGAGAGACCAGGGGTTCCATAGCTTGGTGTTGACACGAGATCGCACCAACAACAAGCACGCGGAGTAGCTCCTTGCTGCCCTTCCGCGCAAAGCGGTCAGACCGGTTTTGATAACCGGTCAGACCGGTTTCGCCGGCGGTGCCCGGCGAGAGATCAACGAACGCCTGTCCGGGAGGGACCCCGTCAGGACAGGCGCACCTTGGGTTGTTCTAGGATCGGCAGGCCACCTAGAACGCCTTCAATCGACATAGAGACGAAGGAAGAACAACATGGTAGGGTTGGAAGAGAATGGTAAAGAGATAAAAGTAAAGACAAAACGATAAAAAGGTAGATTTGATAGATTCGATTGGGGATATCTCTCAATCGGCCATGACCCTTTATATTTATAGGGTGGGGAAGTCGTACCCCTTTAGGTCGGTTTATAATATGGGACAAAACTCAGAATCCTAAACCTACTCGAATTACAGATCCAAACCGGTCTGGCAAACCGGTCAGACCGGTTTCCCTCGGTTCGTGCCAATTTTGGTCGTCAACATATGCCCCCTGTTTTTTGGCAAAGCTTGCGTGCCAAAAAATAATCTTCAATGATCAGGTCATCTAATAATTGAAATCTTGATATGGCCATGACAACCAACCGTAGTTCATTGGTACATCAGAAGCATAATATTGATAATTATAAAAAGAAGACCAAGGATTATACCAAAACCATGAATTGTAATTAGGTATACTTGGATATGCATTCCATGGCACATGCATCGCCGGAATAAATGTTGAAGAATAATGAGATGACCGTTGATGCTTCTTTTCTCTTGGTGATGATGAATACCAACTTTGATCTCTTAACCGATTGCTTTGCTTTTGCTCGGCTATCTTCTGATATTTATGTAACAATTCAGCAAAGCTTGGTTTCTTCTTCACTGTCTTACTCTTTGGAGTAACGCTTGCAGTTCTACCAAAATTTTTGATATGACCGGTCAGACCGGTAGGAACACCGGTTAGACCGGTTCCTTTAGAACCAGTAACTTTGAGATCATCTTGCCCCCTAGCCGAGCATGATTGTTGCTCAGCTATATTATTTGCGACATGCTTATCATTGGAGACAATTTGATCAACATAACTAGCCGATGATTTTCCAATACACGGCTTTTCTATGTCTAGTGTCAAATCTGGATTTTTATTTACTCTTCCATCTTTTTTGACACGATAGACTTGTTTAATCACCTTACGCTTATTTTTCTGTGTGGACCGATTCTTTTGATAAAAACAGTCATTATGCATAGGTGATGGCTTATTAATTACCGGCTCCCTATAAGTAATATAATCTGAACATAAATATCTAGGAAGAGACGGCATATATGAATTATAATACCAAGGAGAATAAGAATAAGGCATATTAAAACAAGATTCCCATGGCATCGGTGTAGGTGATCCATACGGTGGAAACGACATTGATTTGTGAGAATTATTCCGTTGCCGATCCCGATTATGGAACTTCTCCCTAGGAGAAGATTTTGATTATTTGGAATTTTTAGACCGACTAGCATCATTGACAATCTTTTGTCTTTGAGACTTAGCCGGAAGTTTCTTGTTATACTTCGGCTTTTCTCTTTGATGCTTATGACGGCCTTTGGATTCAATGGTTTTCCAAACACCAATCTCGGGTTTTTTAGGTTTAACCATCTTTGGTTTTGATTTATTTTTTGAAGCCCTAGGTGAAGCGGTCAGACCGGTTTTAGAACCGGTCAGACCGGTCTGGGCACTGGCCAGACTGGTTGTGTTGCAACCATCACCTTTGCCTTTGTTCTGTTGCCCCCCGATCGTTGAAGTACTAGATACACTTTTTATGCTCATGCTAGGTGTCACACCCGGCCCAGTTTGTATGGCCCGGTAGTGGCCCATTAGTGCGGGATGCACATGTTTAGTGCCACATTGCTAGTTGAGCAAGGGTGGAGGCAACTTATAAGCCTTTGTCTTCCAGCCATAGCACCTTCGGGTTAACCCTTTTACACGAAACGAGGACGAAAGTGTAAGCAGGGTGCTATGTGTACGCGTGCGCGCCCCTCGGAAGGGCTGTGCGGGGCGGCTCGTGGAGGGCGGGGTGTTACAAATGGTATCAGAGCCGACCCTCGCGGTTGCGCGTACGGGTCAGTGTGCGGGCATAGGGCGCATGGCGCGTATGGCCCGGGTAGGGCATACGGCATGGACTATGGCGCCGGCACTGGACGTACGGTCGTGCGCTAAGGGGGAACGTTCCTGTACATTTGCCCGGGTGGGTGAGTTGCGCCGACGAGGACGTCGGGTTCTTTGAGGGGGGGTGTATGTCACACCCGGCCCAGTTTGTATGGCCCGGTAGTGGCCCATTAGTGCGGGATGCACATGTTTAGTGCCACATTGCTAGTTGAGCAAGGGTGGAGGCAACTTATAAGCCTTTGTCTTCCAGCCATAGCACCTTCGGGTTAACCCTTTTACACGAAGCGAGGACGAAAGTGTAAGCAGGGTGCTATGTGTACGCGTGCGCGCCCCTCGGAAGGGCTGTGCGGGGCGGCTCGTGGAGGGCGGGGTGTTACACTAGGGGATTTTGGATCAACAATTTCGGCTAGAGACGGCCGATTTGTTTCTTGACCAACAACATCACAATTTGGCAAATTGCAAGGATCAATAATATCATTAGTCGGCTTTTCAATAGCCAACTCTTGATCAACAGGAATTGAATCTACCTTATCTTCTTGAGTAATCAAAAATTTAACATAAGTAGATAGACGGGTAGATATAGTACCGGAAGATTGTATCTCCTTTGATATGGCGATGGTCGATGGTGGCTGCCACTCTTTAATCTTGATAACACCTTGCTCGGTTCGTATGTAACAGGACAGAAACGATTCCTTGCAGATCCGTTCTACTTCCTGTGTATATTCTTCATGTGCTTTCTCATAATCGTCTTCATGTACCACCATATTGCTAGGATTTGATAAGTCGGTTATGATAACCTGATTTTCGTTCCCCAGCGGAGTCGCCAAAATATGTTGACACGAGATCGCGCCAACAACAAGCACGCGGAGTAGCTCCTTGCTGCCCTTCCGCGCAAAGCGGTCATACCGGTTTTGATAACCGGTCAGACCGGTTTCGCCGGCGGTGCCCGGCGAGAGATCAACGAACGCCTGTCCGGGAGGGACCCCGTCAGGACAGGCGCACCTTGGGTTGTTCTAGGATCGGTAGACCACCTAGAACGCCTTCAATCGACATAGAGACGAATGAAGAACAGCATGGTAGGGTTGGAAGAGAAGGGTAAAGAGATATAAGTAAAGACAAAACGATAAAAGGTAGATTTGATAGATTCGATTGGGGATATTTCTCAATCGGCCATGACCCTTTATATTTATAGGGTGGGGAAGTCGTACCCCTTTAGGTCGGTTTACAATATGGGACAAAACTCAGAATCCTAAACCTACTCGAATTACAGATCCAAACCGGTCTGACCGGTTGGTTTCCCTCTGTTCGTGCCAATTTTAGTCGTCAACGCTTGGGAAGTGGGAACATGAACCTGTAGTCACCGTTGCATCTTTACCTGTGTCTCTGATTCCACGAAGAATGAATTGAGAAACGAGGCCTGGGGGGATAAACGTGCGCCTGGCCTAACAGTGGGCTGCATACGTAGCTGCACTCGTCACTACACTATCCCGGCAGTTTCGTTGACAAGATTGACGCCGATCAATCTCGCTAGGCCGCTAGGGGTTGTGTTGGCAACTTTCTACTATACAGAATCAAACGTGTCTATATGTTAGACGGCTATGGCTGCTAAGACTAGATATGAACATACTGGACTGGAGCAACAACAGAAGGACTTTTCACACGTTACATCGTTCACAAAAAAACCATTCATTAGTAAAAAAGGGCGATCTGAGCGCACGGCGGCGGCCGCAGCCAGCCAACCCAAGGCTGCCCGTTTGCTTCGGCTGACAAAGTCCGGCAGTTTTGCTTGCCACGACGACGAAGGGGAGCATGAGGCATGATGCTGTATGCATTTGACGGCCATGCATGTGAGAAGCATGCAAGAGAGAGAGGGGCTGGGATGTCAGATCAGAAAAGTTTGACAATGAAATTAATACCGTACGTACTGTATATGATATTGTTGGAGCCAATTCAAGTGATTAGAGATGGATATAGGGAGGGAGACATGTGTAGCCATCAGCACTAGCGATGGCCAATCATGGCGCCGGGGTTTAGGTAAAGCGTGCGCCATTACAGGAGTCGAAAAAGGAGATCCGGGGGCTGTATGTACGTGGCCTTTTTCCCTCTCCAGAGATCGGATTGGGATCCTCCAGAGTATTTTAAGAGTAGCGAGATAGGTGTGCATGAAAGGAAGCTCCCAGATGATGAGAAGGTGGCCAAGTTAATTGTCACACCCGGTTTTAGAAAGAAAACCAGGTGCATCTCATATGTGCGCCAGGATCAAATTTATACACATACGGTAGACGTCACAAGTGAATATCCATAACCATGCATACGAAAGAGTATTAAAGTATATTTATTACAATCTCAGAGTTGACACAAATGTCATAGCGGAAGACTTAAATAAACGTTTAACTAAACGAAGCAAAGTAACTCCATCTCCACAGGCAGTTGACTGGTGGACTCGACTAGAACTCCTCAAAATCAGTAGTAAAGTCCTCAAAATTCTCCCAATCTGAGCAGCAGTCCGAGTGTGGTCGATGCAATATAAATAAACAAGCGTGAGCGCATGTCGTACTCAACAAAGTATGGAAATAAATGACATGCTAGGCTTTAAAAAGTGGGAGGCTGAAAGGATAGCTGCATTAAGCACTTTTAGTTGGTCAACTTTTATTAAGCATCTATTTACTAGCAAATATAAGTATATATCAACCACAATTAAATGATAGCATAAACCCATCAAATTCAGGTAACCACAATTTAGATCATATTCTGATAGATTAATCATGTGAGGGTCCAGGCCGCTCATGATCGTGAGCACAGCTGTTACAATAGTTTTACACTCTGCAGAGGTTGTACACATTCACCATAAGTCGTGATTCCCATTGCCCGAAAGCATGTACCCTTCCCACACCACGTGGACCGAATACTGGGTTTCACTGTGAGACCTTTACAAACATACTCTAATAAGTGATAGTTTGCTAAGGCTTCCGGTTCAGGAGCAAAGCATAACCCTCCCTAGTGAGTCGCGTATCTTAGCAAAGCCTACCGCTCAAGAGGACCGGGCTATACCTCATCAACCGCCGCACCTCTTGCCCCTTTCGGGTAAAACTATCCCAAACTAGAATACCTACTTAGTCAGTCAAAGCCAGAGCCACATAGCACTCATGGTTGCACTGTCTTCCTGGGTGGTCGCTCCATGTTCCCGTTAAAAGAGGTGATCTTGTCCATTAATTAATTAAAAGGTAATAGTGGAACATAGAGTAGGGGTTTCATTAGATCAATCCCAGTTGAGCAACTAAGCATCATCTACCAGTCAAATTAATTTAATGACCCAGATGCAAGGTATGGTAAAACAGACTAGGAAATCCTAAATGGGACCCAACAATATTAATGCAAGCGATAAATAAACGGTGTAATTAAAATGCATGTCATTTAGGTATAAACGGGCATGATCAAGGAATACTTGCCTTCTTCCCAACCCTGCTGCTGCTCAAACTCTTCAACAGCTGGTTCTTCGACCACTTCCTCGAACGGCGCGTTTCCTATACGCATCACACGAACACATACAAGAAAACAATACAATAAATAAGAAACAGTACACTAAACAATTCCAATAGAAGAAAATAACAGCACAAAACTATTCTACGCATCACCACGAACGCGTGAGCGTGAGAATCACTAAAATCGGAGTTAAAACGCAAAAGATACGACTTTTCTAAGGTTCTGGGACTTGCTGGCAAGGTTTTAAAACTTCCAGGAGCTTAACTGCGAAAATCCGAGGGCTAAAACATAATTTTGTATAAAACTACGAGGGTTTTCATGTAAAAAGCTAAAACTTGGACCTCGGGCGCAATTTTAAAACTTGCAGGGGCTAAACCGAAAGAAAATGGACCTAGATTGAATTATTTTTGAATGGGCTAGGACCGCGGGTTGATTTCCAAAACTTGGCGGGCCTTTTTGCCAAACTCTCCTAGTTGACCGGTAAGTCGCGGGTTTGACTCGGGGGCTCGGTTGATGTGGACCGTTCGATCAAGATCGGGCGGTCGAGATTGGATCTAGTGGGACTGTCGGCGAGAGCAACCAGCGCGGCGGCGCCGCTGTCGTCCACGGCGGCGCATCGCCGGCGCAAACGCGAATCCGTGCCACGGTCCACGATTTGCGACGGGAACAGGTTGAGGAGGGAGAGGGGAAGATGGCGAGCTCACCCCTGTAGACCACGGCGACGGAGAAGCCTCGACGACGGCCGGCGACGAGCGATGGCGGACGGCGGCGCTGTGAGAGCGACGGCGAGCGCAAGTTAGGCTAGGCGCGGGCAAAACTCGAATCAACGTGCAAGGGGAGCTTCACTGCCTCCTTGCGAACCTCCCGGAGCAAGTCTTGGCGAGGGAGGGACGACGACGATGTCGATCGACGGCGCGGCGGCGGGGCTCCGGAAGCGACGGCGGCGGCGCTGCGCTAGGGCTCACGGGCGGCGGGCGAATCGCGAGAAAAAGAGCGGGGGTGGAGCGGGGCAATGGCGCGCGAGGAAAAAGAGGCCAAGGCGCCTAGGCGTGCGCGCTCGAGTCGGGGGGGCGCGGTCGAGCCCGGATCGGACTCGAACTCGAGTCCGGCTCGGGAAGACAGTCCTGACAGGCGGGCCTCGCCTGTCAGCGATGCAGAGAGGGAGAGGGCGCGAAGCGGGCCGGCGCGAGGAGCTGGGCCGGAAGAGAGCAGGCCGGCTGCCCAAAGAGAGAAGAAACAGAGGGGGCAAAAGCAGACCGGGCCAAAAGTTGGAGGGGTAAAACCAAACTCGACAGAAAACAACCAATCTAAACATCAAACAAATTCAAATTAAATTCGAATTTAAACAGAATTTAAATTCCAACTTAATTGAACAGCAAGCAAAAGGTAAATGCAACAGCATGAATGCATCAACAACTTATTTTGACTAAAATTATTTAATATGATATTTAAATTGATAAAAGGCTAGAAATTCCAATTAAATCATAGAAAATTTATTTAGGCCTTAATAAATCCTAGAAAAATTCAGAAAGTTGCTACAATTTAATTATGATGAATTTTAGGGTGTTACATTAATGCAAACATTTGCAACAAAAGTTGCTTGCACTGGTCCAACAAACGTATAGGATGATGGTATATCATGGACGTAGTATTATATATATCATGCTTTATTCCGAAAACAAATTAAATACAGCAAAGAACGAATAATTGTATATATATCATCCATTGCTACCTCCAAATTTTTTTTGCTTATAAATTCAGCTCTCGCAATAGAATACCGAGGAGAAGAAAAAGAAGACTGCGTGGGCCGAGATGGGCCACTTGTTTTTGCTGCTCCACCGGCGTGGGCCGTGACGGGCCCAATTGTTGCTGCTGCTCCCTTTGTTCGGCCTCGTCTCCCTGCTGCTGCTTCGCATCTGGCACCCCGCCCGCAACCTGCAGCAACCCGCAGCGCAGCGGCGAGCCGGCCACCGGCGACGGCGAGCACCACCGCCACCTGCCGCCGGCTACTCGGTACCGTTACACAACCACAGATCCACTGATCCAGTGGCTACCTCTTTCCTCTCCGCGTGAACTCAAGGATTAAGGAACAACTTACGGATCCACTCTGCTTCTCCCTAGCTATGGTTAGGCTCTCGTGCGCCTCCTTCCCCTTTTCTCCAGATGTTTCCTTCATTGCGGAGACCAGGTATCTTCTTTTTTTATGATGCAGCAGGAAATGATCTGGTTGCTAGGCCATTGTGGAATCGTGTTAATTTTCTAGAGATAGTTGGAGAAGGAATAGTGCGATTCAAATGCAAGTTTTGTTCTCGGGAGTACAATGGAAGCTATGCTAGAATTGAATCACATTTGCTTCAAACATCTAAGTCTGGAATTAGAGTGTACCCACATGCGACACTATCCTTCAACAGCTCCGAAAATCGGAATGAAGGAAATGAAGATGTTGAAGAAGACTAGGTGGAGGATGAACCATAGAACCAGAGTGCAAAGTGTGCTAGCTAACAGCTTTATTGCTACTTATTATGTGCTCAACTGGAGAATAGAACTTAAGTAGAACCTAGGATCAACTTATTACTCTTCTTAGAAAAAAAAGTAGAATATACGTGTATTTGGTTTTCTGAGACAATGGTGTATCCCTATATCTGCATTGTCCTGATAGCGACATATGTATCCATATCGTTGTTGCATAGCTGCATACAGATTCTTCTGCTTACTGTGTGAATTGCTCTGGTTAATTTTCACAGGCACCGTGTTCCTTCTGCATTTATACACATATAATAAATTAACTATTTCATATTCTGCAGTTCAGGCTTGGATTCCTGGATCTTATGGCCTCACTCGTTCAGAGATTATAATTCAGCAAGCGTTGAATTGAACTTGTGAAAATCAAGATCAGTCCTATAAAGAAATCCGAGAAGAAAGCTGTCCTGTATTTCATTTAAGTTGAAGAAAGTAACAAAAGTACAAAAAGAAACCAAGAAAGCAGAAAAAAAGAAGAAAACTCCAGCTCCACAAGTAGGAACTGGAGGGTAAAGACCTCTCAGGCAAGAGTGCCCGAGGCACGTTACCTAGACAGCTGATTGCTGAGGCCCCAAGCCCAAGCCATACACTAGAGGCTGCCTTCATTAGCCACTGCTAGCAGCAACTCTCAAATACAAGGCCTACCATTATTGAAAACTCGCGGCGTAACGGTTAGAGTGTTGAACTCCGATGGTCGATGAAACCCCTGTTGCCGGCCCATGTTCGAATCTTGGTACCAACTTCTTTAAGACAAAATCAGAGGGATTTCTCTCCCTCTGGTCGAGTTTTTTTTTTCTTTATTATTGAAAACAGTGTTTTTTCTATGCTTCCAGTTACTACATCAGTTAGAATCATAATGGTCAACAAAACCTTAATGGCTACTCATGGATTTAGTTTTGGTATGTCTGTGGTGTGAAGATTATTTGCGGCTAGTATATAGGTTTCTTATATTTGTGGCTATTTAGGGGTGTTATCTTGTACTGCATCTTCCTATGCAATTGTCAGAATTCGAACTGAAATTTGTCATATTTTCGAACTTGACAATTGTTGGGATGAATGTGAATTTGATGTGGAAATCTGTGGGCTTTATCAGGTTAGTGGATTTTTTTAGTAGCAAAACTTGTAACTTTAAATTGTTAACAACTAAATTCATTAATTTTCTGTTGCTCTAGTAGCAAAGCTGTGCATGATACCCGCATCATGTCTTGTGGAGGTTGTCTTTGACCATGTACATTATTCCCAGGACACAAAGCTGAGCAGAATGGTTGTGCTTTGGAGTTGCAGTCTGCACAGTTACTGATGTCAGTGTGAATGCCAGAGGTCTACTTGCGGCTATTATTGCTGTTTGGAGCACAGCTTTGCAACAATATGTAAGTCTGGTCACCTTAGTGTACTGATTTATTTGGCATACTTCAAATCTTTCCAAAGGACAAAATATTGAAATATGACACTATAGTGAGAGTGATGCTTGTTCACTGCATAGTTATGTATATTTAGCAGTTACTGAATCATTTGCTGGTGTTGGTGCTGCTTTAGGAGGTAGCTCCTTTGTTTACACATTGGGATATAGTTATTCCAAAACTCTAAAATTCGGATATATCTACTCAAATACCAATACATGGTATTTTCCATTTTAACTAACTGTAAGAATTGATACAGTCTCCTCATTATATTACTGCTTAATCATTACAAGTTAACGCTCCATTTCCTAGATATGGAGCATGTAATTTTATTTAATATCACAACTTTGTCATGTTGTGAACTATTTTATTGCCCTTTCTGCCCTACATTTTCAGTACACGTTCTATATGTGTACTTTGGTCCTGTCATACACCTTATTAAAAGAGGTGCAATTTTGATTCTTTTATACATTCTGCTCTTTTGCAGTATCTTCATTTTCTCTAGAGGAAGTACTCACTAACTCATTCAGCCTCCTGGGCCACACTGCTACAACCCAGGCAGGATTCCTCCTAGTAGACCATTCGTACATTTCTTGTTGACAGGAAAAAGGGTGGATCACTCCAATTTCTCATCTCTTGCTCTGGCAATGGAAGTTTCCTAACAACACTTTTGTTTCTGTGATCATATGATGATTTATGCTATCTTTTCCCTACAAATAATCCGTCTTTCTGTTTACTTCGAGATAAAATGGCAATTAGCCTGCATTTAGCTGGTTGAGAATTTGCATTAGTGCCGATGTGGTGATTTATAAGTTTATGGAGCACTTACACCATGTCTCAAATTTCTCCATCTTTCTGCTTGACCTGTTACCTGTTGCCCTGTTGGCGATAACTTCTAGCTATTCTAGCTTCATTAAAGTGTCAACCCTTGCTGCATTGGAATTTGGACTCTCATCCTTGTTATATTGTTTCCCTCATTCTGAAGCGTTTCCTAACACTTTCATGCTTCATTGCCACCGGTGTCAATCTGTGAGTCGATTCATCTGCATCATCCGATTTTCTGCTGTATCCTTCCAACTTCTGGGCGGCATGAAGAGTTGAAGACCGTTCTTGTTCTGTCCCTTGGGTTTCTCTTCTTTGGCAAGGAGGGCCTGAATCCTCAGGTAATTCCTGGGATGCTTCTTGCTGTTCTTGGAATGATATGGTATGGGAGCGTGCCAGCTAAATGAGGTGGCAAAGAGCCGCGTAGCGTCCTGCTAGAGAGGTCTGCCAGTCTGAAGGGAAGTTCAGAAGAAAAGGTCGGTGCCGAGAAATGGTCTTGCTACTTCTACTTCACATCAACTGAGACAAACATTTTTCAATTTCTAGTTGTGCAAGTATCACAAAAGCGGAAGGCTTTGTGTTATTGCCAAGGCTAAACTCTTCCAGTGTAGATACGCAGCGTTCTTGTAGTTACAGGTATACAGTAGGGCTTCATTTTGGCTCTGCAGATCGATTGCCGTGAGGGGAGTGGCAAATGTTTTACCAGACTTCAAGGTAGTTTTTGTCAATTATAGACTGTTTGGAAAGCATTGCCTTCTGTAATTGCCTATTTGGTGTATGTAGTATGTACCAAGCACTTGTAAGGGGGTGTTTGGTTCCGGGACTAAAATTTTTAGTCCCGTCACATCGAATGCAAGAATATTAATTAGAAGTATTAAATATAGATTAATTACAAAATGCATTACATAAGCCAGGACTAATTTACGATACGAATCTATTAAGCCTAATTAGTCCATGATTAGACAATATAATGCTACAGTAATAATTTGATAATTATGTACTAATTATATGTTAATTAGTCTTGTTAGGTTCGTCTTGCGGAGTAGATATGACTTATGTAATTAGTTTTATAATTAGTTTATATTTAATGCTATTAATTATCACTTATTTGAGGGACTAAACTTTAGTCCCTAGGATCCAAACACAGCCTAAGTGTCTCCAAGAGGTCGTATATCCCGTTAGCTAGCTTAAAAAAAAGAGAAAAGAGAGAAAAACCACGTCCAATGAACTAGTCAACTGAATGACTATTATTTCATGCTAGCTATCTCCTCCCTTTGCTAGCTATCCTTACGGAGCCAGGTGTGCTAGCCAGTTTTAATACACGGAGTCCGTTGGTTTATCCCTGCCTGTTTTTAGAAAGCTTTTTATTTTTTTAGCTAACCTCATATAATCTTTAAATTTAGCTAGAATTATTGTTAGTCTCTTGGAGATGCTTTAGTTTGCGCAACGCACGGTGCTTTTTGTTTTTTTATTTATAAAATTCGGTCAACTACAAACTTGAGTTCAACACGTGATCATCGGGGACGACTGCAGTAGCAGCGAAATGAACTTGTAAAATGCAAATAGGGACTGCGGTTATTATATGTGTCGTCTAAATTCAAAGTCCAGAATACTCCAATGAGATCAACATTGACATGCCACATCAGCAACCGTAGGGGTATTTTAGTCACCTTGGTTTAGACGACAATTTTAATAACAAGTAAATTCAAATATGCACTTCAAAGTTTATTAAACTAGATGACAATCAGTCACAAACACATGCATTTCATTATTGTTTACCAACAGGCATCGCTTGTTCGCTTCGAAAACAAATTCACGTGAATTTTGTGACAAGCATCAGTAAACATGACATTTCTTGGAGTTGCCACAAACTCCTACCAGATCCAACATGACGTCAAATTATAATTATGCATCTAGACAACATTTGCAAGGCAGATATGACAGCGTTTTCTTGTCACCTTACTTGAGAACGAAATCATGGCGATTTAACCAAGAAAGGGGCCAAATAATACCTTAATCACCCCCCGCACGCGCCCGGTGCTTCCTCCCACATCGCGCAGCCCGCCACCTGACCGCCTCTCCCTCGCCGGCAACACGCAGCGCAGCGGCGACCGGCGACGGCGAGCACCTCCACCACCTGCCGGCGGTGAGTCGCCGTCGAGCCGCGGTGAGTTTCTCCCCACCTTTCCTCCCGCCCCTGCCCTTCTCTCTCTTCCCCCTCCTCATGTCGGGCCTCCTCGCCGCGTTCCGCAACCGCAACCACCTCCTCCCCTCCTACTCCAGATGCCGTCGCCTCCGCTCAGTCAGCTTACTCCACCTCGCAGATCCAGTGGCGACACCTTGTCATCTCCACGTGATCTCGAGGAACAACTTCCAGATCCACTCCCCTTCTCCCAAGCCATGGTTAGCCTCTCGTGCTCCTCCTTCCCCTTCACTCCAGATCGTTACCTCCTTGCCGAAACCACATGTCTTCTGTTTTTAGGACGCGGCCCGAAATGATCTGTATTGCTAGGCCATTGTGGAATCATGTCAATCTTCTAGAGATAGTTGGAGCACGAATTGTTCGATTCAAATGCAAGTGTTGTCCTCGGTAGGACAATGGAAGTTATGCCAGAGCTGAATCACATCTACTTCAGATATCGAAGTCTGGAATTAGAGTGCACCACATGTGACAGTACCTATGCTTCAACAAATTTGAAATGAAGGAATTATAGTGCAAGTTGTGCTAGTTAAAAGCGTATTGCTAGTCATTATGCGCTGTAGCATATGTCCAAAATTTCAGACTTCCATTATGTTAGTATGCAATAAAATTAAAATGGAATACAGGAGCAACTTATTACTGTTTTTAATTAAAACAGTAAAGTAATGTGTATCTGAGAAAAATAACATAACGTGACATTGTTGTCATGCTGTCACGGGCAGGGAGAGGGACAGAGTTTGTGGAAGGGATTAAACGAGGTTGCCGGACGTGGTCCTGGACCTCAATGGCGCGGCGGAGCTATGGTTGTTGCTGCTCAAGTCGCACCCGGGAGGCAGGCACGAGAGGCACAAAAGATACAATCTGTTTAAGCCTGATCTAATCTAATCAGGGTCTAGTTTATATAGTACTAGCCCGGACACAATCTCAACTAATTGTAAACAACCCAAACTCTTAGCAATCCAAATCAACTACGAATCAAAACTAAATCCTAAGCCGAACAATCTTCCTGAACTTTGTCCTTCTTCCTCTGTCGGCTGTAGTGAAGTCCCCACATGACACGTTCTGCTACTGATACAATCCATAGTTGCATGGAGATACTTCTTCTTTCCGAGTGAACTGCTCTGGCTAATTTCCGCACTGGCACTCTGTTCTCTACTAAATTTATGTGCATATATATAATATAATGAATCAATTCATTTTCTGCAGTTCAAGCTTGGATTCCTGAATCTTATGGCTTCATTCCTTTGGAGATTGTAATTCAGCAAGTGTCGAATTGAATTTGTTAAAGTAGAGATGAGTTCTCTGAAGAAATCCGACAAGAAAGCTGCCCTGGATTTCGCAGCATGGAGTTTCAATGTTACTACATCAGTTGGAATCATCATGGTCAACAAAGCTTTAATGGCTACTCATGGATTTAGTTTCGGTATGTCTGTGGTTTAGTGAAGATTTATTTATCAAATTTCAGACAAGTCTCTGTTCCTTCTATTTGTGGCAATTGAGTGGTGTTAATGTATTATCTTGTGCTGTATCTTCTTATGCATCTGTCAGAGTTAGAGCTGAATTATATGCATATTTTCTATTTTGAAAAACAAATTAGTCTTACCCTGTTTTGGTTTTCCTGGGAAAAAAGTGATGGTGGCCTGGTGGGTCTTAATTAGTTGTGGAATGCACACCAAAATGTTCACATCTGCCTGTGTTAGTGAGCAAAGAATAATTGTAAAACAAACTTCTAAAGTGTTCTGACTAGTAGAGGCTCCTGTGGAATCTAAACGGTGAAGCCTATTTCTAGCTGCTAAGATTAAACTTCGTTGGAATAATTGTTAATGTGTCTTTTGGTGGTTAATGGCCTCTGTGGAAGCAATGGAACATGTCAGCTCATTTTATTTCTTGCAATGTTAGGTAGTTGCAAACTCTACCATATTTCTGCTCCTTGTCAATAAACTGTGAATGGAACTTGGATATATCTCCTTTCATGCCATTAATTACATTTTCTTCTTTGCAGCCACAACATTAACTGGGCTTCATTTTGTGACTACCACCTTGATGACTATTGTATTTCGGTGGTTAGGCCTGAGCCAGCCCTCTCACTTACCGCTAGCAGATCTTATTAAATTTGTCATATTTTCAAATTTGTCTGTTGTTGGGATGAATGTGAGCTTGATGTGGAACTCTGTGGGCTTTTATCAGGTTAGTGTTTTCTTAGTAGCTAAACTCTATGGCTTTGAATTATTAACAACTAAATCCATTCTATTCCCTTGCTCAGATAGCAAAGCTGTGCATGATTCCTGCATCATGTCTTCTGGAGGTTGTCTTTGATCATGTACATTATTCCCGGGACACAAAGCTGAGCATAATGGTTGTGCTTATAGGAGTTGCAGTCTGCACAGTTACTGATGTCAGTGTGAATGCAAAAGGTCTAATTGCGGCTGTTATAGCTGTTTGGAGCACAGCTTTGCAACAATATGTAAGTTTGATCACGTTAGTATATTGATTTCTTTTATATTGAATTACCACTAAGATTGCTTGTTATGACTGCTAGTCTGCTTCTGTTTGTAATTAGCTGCAAGATTTCTTTTGGCATGCTTGAATACTTTTCAAAGGACAAAGTATTGAAATATGGCACTGTAGTTACAATGATGCTCACTGCAAAGTTATGGATAACTAAGAGCTCATTATTTGCTGGGGTTGCCACTGCTTTAGGATGTAGCTTCTTTGTTTAGACATTAGGATACGGCTACTCTAGAACTCTAAAATTCAGATATAGCCACTCACCATGCCAGTAGTTCGTATTTGTCAGTTTTTTGTACTGTAAGACTTGATGCACTGTACTTATTGTATTACTGCTTTATCTTCACAAGTTATCGCTCCAGTTCCCTTATACGAAACATGTAATTTCATTTAATATCACAGCTTTTTCATCTTTTCAACTATTTGGTTTCCTTTGCTGGCCAACATTTTCAGTAATCATTCTATTAGCACTGCATGTGTACTTTGGTCCTGTCATATAACTTATTAAAAGAGGTGCAATTTTTGAATATTTTGCACGTTCTTCTCTTTTTGCAGTATGTTCATTTTCTCCAGAGGAAGTACTCACTGAACTCATTCAACCTCCTGGGCCACACTGCTCCAGCCCAGGCAGGATCCCTCCTGCTAGTGGGACCATTCGTAGATTTCTTGTTGACAGGCAAAAGGGTGGATCACTTCAATTTCTCAGCTCTTGCTCTGGTAAGGATAATTGCTTAACAATGTTTTTTTATTTCTCTGATCATATGATAATTTATACTGCTTCTTCTCTATAAATAATTCGTTTTCCTGTGTACTTAGAGATAAAAGTTAAATTGTCCTGCATTTAGCTGGTTGAGAATTTGCAATAGTAGCCATGTGATGGTTTATAGTTTATGGAGCATAAGTTCAATTATCCTGCGTTTAGCTGGTTGAGAATTTGCAATAGTAGCCATGTGATGGTTTATAGTTTATGGAGCATTTATTTCGTGGCTGAAATTCCTCCATCTTTCTGCTTAGCCTTTATTAATAACTTCTAGCAAATCTAGCTTCATTCAAATGTCATCCTTTGCTGCATCAGAATTTTGGATTTGAATGACATTCTTCCCATATCGTTTCCCTCATTCTGCAGTTTTTCCTCACACTCTCATGTTTCATTGCCATCGGCGTCAATCTGAGCCAATTCATCTGCATTGGCCGGTTTTCTGCTGTATCCTTCCAAGTCCTGGGCCACATGAAGACCGTTCTTGTTCTGTCCCTTGGGTTTCTCTTCTTTGGCAAGGAGGGCTTGAATCTTCAGGTAGTTCTTGGGATGATCCTTGCTGTTCTTGGAATGATATGGTACGGAAACGCATCAGCTAAACCAGGTGGTAAAGAGCGGCGCAGCGTACTGCCAGTGAGGTCTATGAGTCTCAAGGGAAGTTCAGAAGAAAAGGCTGGTGCTGAGAAATAGTCTTTCTATCTCACTCCATTTGGGGTGATCATTTTTCCTTCTGAGGTTAAATTTCTGGCTGGTGGAGCAAGTATCACAGAAGTGGAAAGCTTTATGTTTATTACTGCAGAAGCTGAATTCTTAGAAACTCATATAGTTACAGGTATACAGTATCACTTCATTTTTGGCGCTCTGAATCATTTGCAGCGAGAGAAATGGCAGATGTTTTACAAGACTTGAAGGCGGTTTTTACCAAATATAGTGTAATTGTTTGCGAAACATTGACTTGTATTTCGTGTGAATTTGTGCTGAGCCTGGTACCTTTCTTGGCAACTCGTTCAACTGACGAAATTTTGTTACCTCAGCTGGTCTTTTGTAGCACCGGAGCCCATTGCTGAATGTTCAGGATAAGACGATGGTGAATTATGTGTTGTCAAGGCTATCCGATTGAATCGTCGGCTTCATGATAATGTGAATTTACACACGTGCACTTTTCTCTGATTAAATCTGAATGAACATAGGTTGAATTGTGATGCGCCGGCTCCAGCCCGTTGGTTGCATATCAAGCGCGCAGAACTACGTGCACTTTTCTTTTTTTGTGAACGGATTTTTTTTATTACATCCAGGTTCACTTTTGTCTCCCCACATTTTTGGTGAACTGCATGGCCAATGGTCAATCCACTATTTGTCTCGACAGAAAGATTCAAAACCTCTTGTAAATACTCTGGTGTCCTTATTTAAAATATAAAATCAAGCCCCTCCTATTTCATGCCTCAAAGCAAAATTGGGCGCATGAAGAACCGAACCAGCATTGGACGCCCGTGCCGAATCACTATCCACGTAAGACGATTTAGGCCAGATCATCGCTGGCTTCCTAGAAAAACTGCAAGATTGATGAACGGGGTCGCGAGCTCACATCGACTCCAGCACTAGACCGCTGGGCAGCAGCCACAAGCCCACAACCGTCCAGTTTTATTTCATTTGTTCTGCCTCTTACCGGTCTTTAGACTAACAAGCAGCGATTGCAAGCTTGTGAATAAGAGTACAAGACAATCGATTCGGCTCTAACAAATCATGCTACAAGACTCTTCATACATAAAGCCTTAAAAACAGATGCGTCAGAACAATATCAGCATAGTTTTTGGTCCATGAGAGATCTCTATTGCCACAAAAACATGTTAGATGTTACCACCACACAATAAGATTGAGATTTCTGACAGGAAACAACATCAGGAAAATAACGTATGACTTTGCACAGAGTGCAATCAGCCTACCATTCTTCCAGTGAAAATACAAAGCCCCACAGAAACCCCACAATAATCACAAATACATAACAGCAGGGTCAATGGCAAAACACGGCTGCCATCTCAGTCAGATTTCTGCTTGCTCCCGAAGTAACTCATAACATCAATGAAACAAATCCAGATCTCATTTCATCATAGGGTGAATGAGCTCTTTGTTGACCTGAGGTTCAGCAGAATACATGTTGCTTCCCACGAGTGAAAAAATAATAATCATGTAGCACGCTTCAGAGATGGCAACGTAGCACAAGCCTACCTAGTTTCAGTATACTCCTTTACCAACTAGACTATGAGTTTATTCTGTATGTTACTCAGCAAAAACAAATAAATCATGCCAAAATCTAATCGTTAGTGGTTTGTGTAAATCCATATGATTCTCATTATTTTATTTCTGTTTTTTCAACCAATCACTCTTTCATTCCATCCTTTTTTTTACTCTTCGATATCCCTTTTTCCCTCTTCATCTAAATAATAAAAGACGAAATACAGGAATAACCCCTATTGAAATCGAACTAATCCAAATCCAATAGGAATCAAATCAAGATATAAAATTGTTAACAATATGCTGCATAGAACTAGATATGGAATCCAGTTCCATATAGAAGGGAATTCTATATATTCAAAAGAAAAGGTCCGAAAAGAAATAGCATTAATATGATGTTCTGCATTTGGAAGAATTTTCCATGCGGTACAGTAGGTACAGTATGATGCAAGTGAGTATATATAATTTTCCATGTAGTATATGGATCAATCTGGACATGCCACTTTTGCACTTCGGCAAAATTATGATTACTAGTCGTTGCATTTTTGACAGCCCAAAGCCCATCTCACTAAAGTAGATTCTTTTCATGCCCTTTAAAACCTAGAACCAGCTGATCGCTCAATCTAAATACAATGAGAAAGGGATATGGACATTGCAAAGAGATCAGATGAGTTCTGATTAGTGTTGGAGCAATATACAGCGCTCAATCTAAATATTAAGGTCATGCATATGAAATGGATATCTGACAGGATTGCTTAGAGAAGTACAGATACTATTGTATACAGGTGAAGAACCAACCACAAACCTTGCTGGTCCAAAATGAGAACGAGCATAAAAAGAAGAGGACCTAGGCAACAAAATCTATTACACAATTTTGCAGTAGAATCAAGGCCCATAAAATCGATTCAGGACAAGCAAAATATAGTCAACTTGTGCGCTGAAATGGGAGAGCCATGTGACTAATAGATCAACCACATATCATTTTTAGGTCAAACTTTATAATCTCAAAATATCTACATGAATTGACATACATCATCATGATTTAAGCTAGCAGTAACACAAGTAAATGGAATTGCCAAACAATACAAAGATCATATATGAGCTTGAACTAGGTGTCCCAGCTTAACAATTTTCTCCAAGGGCCAACTTTGATGTACATAATTGGTTTTCATGGCAAGAAACTGCTATTACTCTTCTAACCAATACAAAACGTGCACATAAGCCTCTATTCTCTTTGGTTCAAACTACTAACTTTAGATCGACCAATCAACTGCAAAAACTGAAATATGGTCTGAACTCTGAACAAAGGGTTAGCAGATGGTATGAGGCGGCCAGGTGATCAAAATCTACGGAGAAATAAAAATATATATACTGGTCCAGATTCCAGAACTTTGCCCATAAATAAAAACCCAGATGCTAAGATGCTCATGAGTATTCTCTGCGAATCACATCTATTGGAGTATTGGAGAAAATAATAAATGTGCCATAGGAATTCAATCATTAAGCAGCTCTTCACAGAACCAATGACAGGGTTGCTGAGATTGGACTGGGAGAAAAAGTTGTTGACAAAGAAAAAGAAGGATGCATATCAACAGTGTCATCCGTGTGTTGACAGACAACATCAGAAGTTTCAACCTAACATAGTACCCAGGAAAATTTTGGTAGCACACCATAGGATGTATAATCTTCACAAATCATGTTGGAGCTACAACACCTATCACCGGCCAGTACCCATCGAAAGGGAACACGTGGCATGGCACCGTGACTATACTCAGAATTACCCCCCCCCCCCCCCCACCCAAACCCCGAGAGCAAAATCTGAAATCTGTACATACAACACTGACAAGTTCTCTTTTCCTCATCTGAATCATGCACCATCCCAGCAAAGATTTAGAAGATCTACCTCGCCAACGCCAGTAGCGTGACATCAATGAGCACTTTGAGGCATGAATTATACCTCTCCTCATATGTTGATGAATCAAGCAGACACCATCAGCTGGCCACTACCTAAATCCATCAAGAGCAGCTGCCACATCCTCCAGTCCAAACTGACGGCCCCCCAGCCGCGCTTCCTTACACCTTGCAGAAAAGTAGAACAACTGCCACACCACCATGAAGTAGACCTCTGCAATTGCATGGAGAAATCCACCAAGAACCTTTCCACCAAATGTCACCATGATGAGCCGCCCCATGCTGCCACACACGACTGTCTCCCAGCACTTGAGCAGGGTGGCATCGGTTGCCATAAGAGACACAAGATAGCACCCTTCCTTCACAGCATTGCGCCCAGGTGGGCGCGGATCACGGTCCATGACAACCACCCATGGCACCACAGTGAACAACACAGAGACGACTGCATCAAGCACAGCCCACGCGACAAAGAAACCATCAAGCTCTGGGCCTGCAACTGTTGCAGCAAGCCATGGGTTGACGTATGCCGAAAATGGCATGAGCTTCGCAACCACAAAGAGCCTGAAGAGTTGGGCCTGGTCGTGTACTTCGGCGAAGAACCAGAGGCAGAGCATCTGGACAACAGCATCCCGTGTTGCCCACCGGAGGAAGGCGAACCCTGTGAGCCGCCTAGCACCCCTCGCGGCGCCAGCAAGGATGAACCCTCTCCGCTGCCCCTGCACGTACCGCCCCGCAACAGACGCAAACACTGAGCCCAGCGCAGCGGAATGCACGGCGATGTACCCGAGGATCGCGAGAACGTGTGCGGAGGAGAGCAGCGCAAGGAGGTTGATGATGGCCGCCGCGTCGCGCCGGGTCAAGTCCAGGAAGCGGAGCTCGTTGCCCCGCGGCGAGGCGGGCTTCGGCGGAGCCGTCTCGTTGTGGACGGCGAGGAAGAAGTGGGAGACGGAGATCGGGTTGGGGAGCGGCACCGGGTAGGGTTTGGGCGCGGCGGAGTAGGATGTGAATAGGACATGGTGGTAGGAGGCGTTGCGGCGTCGGGAGGGGGCTGAGGCCGCGGGATCGAGGGGGCCGACCAGGACATCGTCGTCGGAGAGGGAGGACGAATGGGAGGTGAACGGGGAGCGGCGCCGAGGGAGGTGGCGTGGGGGAGGCGGCGGCGATGGCGGGGCGGGAGGGGAGAGCCGCGCGAGGAGAGAGCGGAGGGCTGGGTCGCGGTCGGCGAAGGAGGCGAGGCGGAGCGTGCCGGCGAGGAGCGCGGAGCGGAAGAGGAGGAGGAGGAGCGCCGCGAGGAGGAGCGGCGGGAGCGAGGCCGGGTGCAGGAGGTACCCCGCAGCGCGGCGCAGGATGCGGCCGCCCGTGCGCGCATCCAGGCTCGCCGGCGGAGGATGCGGTGCGGCGGCCGGCATGGCAGGTCGTGGCGATGGATCGGCGAGGTGAGGGAACGGGGAATCTGGGCACGTTGACACCCGCGTGACAAAGGGGACCGGAGACGTGGGTTTGGGCTTGGGCTTGAGCTTTGCTTCGAGCTTTCGTGTTTTTTCGCTAAGCCGAGAACAAACGGGCCGAGATCTTATTAGGCACGGTCTGGGGAATTCATAAGAGTTTGTGCCAGACGATTTCACAGCGATTCTATGCGAATTCTGTGAATTGATTTTATAAAATAAACTAAGTGGCTGGAAGAAAAAAAATAGCTTCTCCTAAGTGATTCTCCATCTTAATTTCAAGAGTTTACGATAAAGAATCAAATGAGAGCACTTTCAGCCACATAATCACTTCTCTAAGAGAATTAACTCTCACAAAAAATCATAATCAGGTGGAGCTCTACCAAACAGGCCCTAAATGTGTTCACTAAAAAAAATTCACACATATTTTTTTATTCATAGTGCTCAATCCATGCAAAAAAAAGATAATTGCATATATGCCATTACCACTTTTATAGTATCAAAAATAGCATCAATTCACCTATTCAAATTCATACCATTATAATTTTACACTTTCTTAATATACAATACTACTTATCTTTTCAACATGTTTTTAAAATTTTGGGCCTAAATACCTTTATTTTCTTTCTTCTTCCCACCTTTATCTCCTGTTCGTCTCGAGCCAGGCACTACCTTGACGTATAGCATCGGCGCATCAGCAAAGAACACGGGATCCACGCGGACAGGAGGCGGTAGGTTGCACACGTGGGGGAGGCAACGGGAGGCGTGCTCGATCGACCATCGGCTCCACCCGGCAGACAGTAGCATTTTTCTCGCTACATAAATCAGCATCGGTCATTATTTTTCTCTCTGATTTATTTTTCTCTATGCATAAATCAGCATCAGTCATCAGCCACCAGTCAGTCAGCAGTATTTTTCTTTTCTCTCAACACAAACTAGCACTAGCCACCGGTCGGCAGCAGCCTACCTGCGTCAGCGGAGCCCCTGCGAGCATCGATCGCGGCAAGAAGGGCGCAATCGGCCAGCAAGGCCCCGTAGGCACTAGTCGCGGCAAGCAGCTCGGTGCTGGCTCAGCCATGGCAAGGAGCTCGACGCTTTTCGAACATGAGATAGAAGGTAAACAGGAGGAAGAGGTCCAAATATTTGGAGAAGTACATTAAAAAAGAAAAAATATATTAAACAAATATAAAATTATAATAACAAATCAAATAGATCTATACTATAAGGATCCATTAGAATTGAAAATGCTTCACACCCAAATAATTCCTACCCACCCCTCACAGAGGACCCACATGTCATGTCCAACGGTGGAAACAACGTGAAAAGTTTTCACAAAATGATGTTTCTAGAGAGTTTTTACCGTTTTGGGCATTACTTTTCTCACCGTAGAATTTCTTTACCCACCCCATGTACCCACCAATCAAATAGTCTAAAATAACCGTCGGACTCTTTCGTCACACTTCTTGAAGAAAAAAATTAAACCTCCCGTATTTGTTCTAAGTCGATCAATTTTTTTCCTATGAAGCCGTCATAATAGTCTTGGTTAGCAAAATTCAGTGCAGCATTGAGCGGTCCTTGTTTTCTGGCACGTGTTTAGCTTAACTGGAGTCGAGTCCAGCCCAGATGTACGGAGTCCGGTCTCAAATCCGATCAGAACACAACATCCATGAATAATCAAGCCAGACCAAACCAAAACAAACATGGCCGACCATACCCAGGGCAAGACAGACGTCCCGCCGTTATACGCCCAAAAAACAATTCTCGAGGAAAATTCTAAAGAGAATAACAAATATCGGGAGATATATTATTGATAGGGAAGTTAAAAAATATCATATATAACTAATTATTTAAAAACAATTCTATTTTATTTTTTCCAAAACACGTGCTCCCTCCGTACTGGTAAAGAATGATGTTTAGGATAACGACACGGTCTCCAAAACGTAACTTTGACTTCTTATTCCTACAAAAATATTTATTAAAAAATAATATATGTATACTTTTATAAAAGTATTTTTCAAGACAAATCTATTCATATGGTTTTCACATTTTCAAACTCAATGGTTCAAAAGTTATTCATGATTTATATTCTCAATGTTTGACTAAAATCTTATCCAAAACATCGTTCTTTACCAATACGGAGGGAATATGTACCACGCATGCACTCTACTAAAATATGCCCATGCGTAACAATAAAGGTCGGCTCGGACTATTTTTTAGCAATTTCATAATATTTTTCTAGCAAAGCCATCACTTCACTAATATAATTAGTTAATGATTTTGTCTGATGATTGATCCGTGCAATGTAAGAGAAAATCCCAGGCTAGTATTGATGTTTGCAGAGGCTGGTGCCAATGTGGCGTGCTTGCAAGGTGACGATCCTCTCTGGTAATCTGCCACTCTTATTTGAGAATACGCTTACTGAGGGTTATTTAGACACTTCTATTTGCTACCGTGGCTTCAAACATTGAATTAGTTTTTTTGCGAGTTTTAAAATCTTGAGAAAACTCAGAATAATAAGAAACCATTCATATTCTCTCTTATCACTTTAAAAAGAATTCTGTAAATAACTGAATGTAGCTAACATTTCTATCTCTCAGGTTGGAATATAAAGGAAGAATGCAAGCATTAATATGGAAAGAGAGAAAACTTTCCACATTATACTGAAAAGTGTATATTTTTCTGGAAAGACTTGTCCAAACCAAAAGGTATAATACTTTATTATATTTAATTTATATTATAGAATGGTTGTCGTCACAGTTTCGTGAGCTGTTATGAAAATTGTTTGGGAACGGAAGATAATTTTGACGTGCGGCGTTTACATGAGTGGATCCTTTGAGGTGGATGAAACGTAGTATGTTGTCTTTTTTAGATGACACTATACCATTTTGACAAGTAGAGCGCAATTCATTCATGTATTTTTTAATCAGAAGTCTAAGAGCTCACACGTTTTTTATTATAAAATTGTGCGAGCGTGCCTCCGTCGTGCTTCGGCTCCTAGACAATAGCTTCCTGGGTAGCGCGACCGACACAACAACGACGTAAAGGGTGGCCATCCTCGACGGTGATGGGAACACGGCGTATAGCTCCGCCACGAAACTACGGTAGATCGATTAGTTTTATCGAAGTTACTATATTTACATACCTAGGACTCGTAGATAGATGCATGGAATCCTTAGAAAATTAGTGCAGTGTGGTTTTCTTGGTCAGTGAAACCGTGGAAGTAGATTATATTATATGTATTAACAATTTTAATTTTTACGCTTTACACCATGCTGTGTCTATCTTATTATTTTTTCTGCCGTTAGATGCATCAACAAGGATGTTAGCCTCGATTCTGACTAAGGTGGTATTTTTGTCAATGATTGAAGTCAATGAATTTGAAGTTCTTCAGTTGGTCACCAAGGTTCTTCAAGACAATTGAAGGCGGCCTTCAAACATCGACATTAATTTTCATCATTGGTTACAAAAAGATATTACAAAAAACAGATAAGCTTAAATTATTTTGACCTCAGTTTACTCTTTACTAAGTTACGGGTTAATTTGTCAAATTTTGACTTAAACTCACCCTCAAATTAAAAGAAGTAAAATTCTTGTTTACTATATTTTTCGAATACATGCGCGACAAGTGCGTGCACTTTTCTAATGAAAGGTAATGACATTTCTAAAACCCAAGAATATATATATTCACGTATACTCCATCCATTCCAAAAAAACTGACGTTTAGGACAAGGTTTGGGTCAAACATTGGGAATATGAATCATCAATAACTTTTAAGTTGTTGAGTTTGCAAATGTGAAAACTATATGAATAGATTTGTCTTGAAAAATACTTTCATAAAAGTATACATATATCACTCTTTGATAAATATTTTTATAATAATAAGAGGTCAAAGTTGTGTTTTGGAGACCGTCTCGCTGTCCTGAACGTCAGTTTTTTCAGAATGGAGAGGGAGTATCTAACAAAAAAAAATGCTATATCCACACACACCCGGCCCGACCCGACCCGGCTACCCGAACACGAAATCTCGCGGGCACAGCCGCGACCCGCCCCTCGCCATCCTATATATATTCCGCCCCCACTCATCCCTATCCCTATCGAACCGGAAAAGAGAGAAGACCACGATAAAAAAAACCCAAGCCCCAATGGCGTGGCCCCCGTCCCCGCCTGGTGATGACGACCTGCCACGCCGCTGCCGATCTCCCTCCACATCTCCCCCTCGGATCGGGCGCCGGCGGAGCTGCCCCGCTGTAATCCGCGCCTCCACTTCTCTCGGAAGCTCGTGCTACGCTCATGATGGAGTGACTTCATGCGAGGACGGCACAATTATCATCCGCTCGTCACGTGTGGTTCCTCTATCAATGCGTATGTTTCTTCGCTCTATTTGTGGGATTCCTCGGGAGGGATGGCACTTCTAGGGTTTCGTTCTAGATTTTAGGGTTTCGTTCATCTAGAAGTTTCGGTGATCGATCTGGTCGGTCTTGGTTTCGGTGATGGATCTGGTCCGTTTCGGTGATCGATCTGGTCCTTGGTCTTGAGGGGCTATTGTTTGTCGTAGCAGAAGTATCCGTGTGAGGAATATTATTTCTGGTCGGTCGGTGGTGGTGAATGTCGTGAGGGGTGATATATCGGGTTATCTGATCTTGTCGCATCTAGGGTTATCTGGTCACATCTAGGGGTTATCTGGTGACATCTAGGGCTATCCGATCTGGTCGCAAGGAATTTCTGTGGTCTTGGATTTGGGAGATGGGGCTAGGGGTGGTAGGGCTCCCTAGATTTTGTACTAGAAATTTTAAGATTTTGTACTAGAAATTTTAAGCATCGGGCTGAATTAGAGCGGGGCCAAAGTACTACTAGTTTTTGAGTTAAAATTAACTAGGACCAACTTGGAAGCTAAAATTAACTAGGACCAACTTGGAAGCTAAAATTAACTAGGACCAACTTGGATTGTGAAGGAGCATAAGGGCCACGATCCATTCCCACCCCTAGATGGGGCTGATGTGAGCTTTTTAAGTCATTTACTGGATATTGGGTGGTAAAACCTATTTCATTTCTTTTGCTATCACAAGGCGACAATTCTGATTGGTTTCATGTGATGACAAATTTGTTATAATTGCTTTGTTTTGTTGATGTCACGTTATACATTTTAGCTGTTATTCCATATTTGTCAATAGAAATACACGAATGCCGTTCCTGTAAATACGATAAATAACATATTTCTTGCAGGTAAGGTTGTCTGCCGACTAAGCAGAGGGAAAACAATCGTCTATGGAAGTTTATCTGATGATGACTTGACAGACACTTATGGTATTACCTTTTTTTTTCAAACATGATCCATCATATTTTCTGTTAGTATTTCACGCAGCATTTATTGGTTTTCTATTTTTGGATATATGCTGTCTTGAAATCGAGTTTCCTCACTTGCGCGTTAAATTCATATATACAAATATTCGGATTGTTTTGTTTTTTTTACTTTCTGAGTCAACCTTTATTTTTTTATAAATTCTCATGTATATTAAATGAATGCAGTGCCAACTACACCAGCTGAGCATTTGGAATTTGACAAGGTTTGTACCTGCCTTCCTTTCTGGTAGACTTGCATCCAATTTTTAGGAAGAGAAATTACCTGTACTCGCTGTACCTGCTTGTGCTTCAAAATTTTGTTATCTTGACCTGAGGAATGAATCATATTCCCCCTTATTACGTTGATACTTTTCTACAACTGTTTTCTGTTAACAGCTTTTGATCATTTTGTATCCTTACGCTTAAGCTAATTAGTTTTGTACCTGTGCAGGTTGACAAAACATTTAAGATCTCCAGGTCTGAAAGGTAGGTTCATATACTTACATTTCTGTCAATTGATGGCATGGGATTTATTTCATGTTGTATTTTGTTTGTTTCCATACTGATGATTTTGTTAAAAATCCTGTTTGGAAAAGCATGAAGTATATTTTTATTGAAGCTTTTTTTGATCTTTTTGTAAGTTAAGTGAAAGTAACTGTACATGTGGATAGAATCTGAATGCTTTGTGGATTGTTGGACGGCTGCAATTTTGCAGTCTTTCAGAAATTATGTTCAATCAATTGTACCTGCAATTACTATTTAATGTCTCATTGTTTTTACCACTTATGAGCCTTCTTGCTGCAGTGATAATCTCGTAAAGCATGAATGCCGTGACTATTTGAAGCTTGCTGATGAAGCTGAACCAGAACAGCCTAGGAAAGAATTAGGTGAAACAGTCCTTCCTTTATATGGTTTGTTTTGTATATTGTGCTTTGTAGGCTCATTTTAATTCTGTTAGTTGTGAAGTTGTAACTGTAGATTAGGTTCTCACTCTATGGCAAATGTGGAACTTAGTTCAATTCGCCAACTAAAATCAGAAGTTGCAAAGAAACATGAAGTCGAAAAAGCTGGCATGCCTCTTGCTACACTGCCTGTTAGTAGTTAGCTTGTTGGACCCTTACCTTGTCTGATGATTAGAAGTTTCAGGTCTAGAAATTTGTCATAAGCACCTTTCAATGAAAATTTGCTGTCTTGTCCATCCATGTTCTTCTGGTAAGTCATCTTCGTTTTTTAACCACACACACAAAGTGGTTTAGTTAAGTGTCTAGGTATGGTGGTGGATTAGGTTTCTTTTGTTCTTTGTTAGCATTCATTGTAGGGCATCTATGTTCATTTTGCTCATTATATTATTTTTTAATGGCTGTAAAATGTTAAATGTACCATATGTGACTTCTAATCTTGCTTGGGACCTTTTTAGTGTTTATTTCTTAATAATCAATAGAGAGGGATAGCATTGTTTTTAAAATTCTCTGTTGTACAGTTTGAGTTGCAGTCTACATGTTCTGTTGAAATTATAGCATTGCTCATCATTGCTCTCTATTGCAGGCTTTGAAATTGTTAGTAGTGGAAAGGATTATGCTGAGGCTGGTGAAATATTTCCATTAGGTACTTTGGATTTCCTTGGCAGAGCATGAACATTTTCAATCCTGATAAGAATTTAAACTTGTCTGTAGATTCGTAATTTGCACCAAACAAATCTTGTTAGGCAAGTTGTGAAGTTTGTAGTAGTGTTGCACTCTAGAATAGGTTCTTACTCTATGGAAAATGTAGAACCTAGCTCAATTCGCCAACTAAATCAGGTGTTGCAAAGAAACATGAGCTCAATTCGCCAACTAAAATCAGGAGTTGCAAACAAACATGAAGTGGAAAAAGCTGGCATGCCTCTAGCTACCTTTGCCTGTTATTAGTGAGCTTGTTGAACCCTTTACCTTGTCTGATGATCAGAAGTTTCAGGTCTAGAAATTTGTCACAAGTCAATGAAAGTTTGCTGTCTTGTCCATCCATGTTCGTCTGTCAAGTCATCTTAGTCTTTTTTTTAAACACACACGCACAAAGTGGTTTAGCTAAATGTCTAGGTATGGTGGTGGATTAGGTTTCTTTTGTTAGCATGCATTGTAGGGCATGTATATTCAGTTTGCTCATTATATTATTTTTTAATGGCTGTAAAATGTTAAATGTACAGTATGTGACTTCTAATCTTTCTTGGGACCTTTTTAGTGTTTATTCTTAATAATCAATAGAGATGGATAGCATTGTTTTCACAATTCTGCGTTGTATAGTTTGAGGTGCAGTCTACATGTTCTGTTGAAATTATAGCATTGCTCATTATTGCTCTTTATCGTAGGTTTTGAAATTGTTAGTGGTGGAAAGGATTTCTGTGATGAGGCTGTCGAACAACTTCCATCAGGTACTTTGGATTTCCTTGGCAGCATGAATATTTTGAATCCTGATAAGAATTTAAACTTGTCTGTAGATTCGTAATTCCAATCTTGTTAGGCAAGTTGTGAAGTTGTAGTAGCGTTGCACTCTAAATTAGGTTCTCACTCCAGGTTTTTTTTGGTTGCCATATCTAACAAACAGGTTTGATATATGCTCTGTTCTGTTTCGCAATAAAGAATGGTTCCCTGGTCCGGCATGTTTTGTAAGGTGTCACTGCATTTTATGGTCGTTTTAAGGTCCACATTTTGTTTTGTTTCATGTAAGCAGTATCCAATATGTTGTTGGAGTATCTACAGTTTCCATGTACTGATGACCGTGAGGCCCTTGGCAACTAGAATGACCATAGGGCTTGGTAGATTAGAATCTTGCTGTCCACTGCCGCCATCAATAGTTTCACCTATTCATATTTCTTTTATTATATGGCATCATTTGTCAAACAGAAAGCCAAAATTGTTTTTGATATCCTGTGGTATTTATTTATTTTTATAAGAAGTGTAACATTTTGTTTTTTATGAGCAGCGGAGCATTCATTTTTGCTGTGGGACTTCATGCTGAGTGATCAAATGCACTGTAAAAAAGATCTCATTGAAGTTACTGGTATTATCTTGTTTCTGACCCTGTTCATGTTTAACTGAGTGTCTAGTAGTCATCATGTTGATTTCTAGCTGTCATGTTGTTTGGATTAATATTTTTATCACTATTCTTTGGAGTGCCTTTTTATTAACCTGGAACCACATTCTAGCAGTATGTTTTTTTTTGCGTTCACAGTAATCGTATTTTTGGTTTGTAAAAAATGCAGCTGTTTCATGTGGTAGCAAAATTGGAGTCCGTATGCGTCCATGGTGGTGGATTAGATTTCTTGCTGTCCTGTTTGAATTAAGATGATCTCTCATCATTATCCTTTGTAATGTCTTCTCTTTTGGGTTCTACTGCTAATCAGTATGTGCAAGTTATATATATTTTTAGTTTCTTTCATATATTATATGCTCTTCTATTTGGCATTTAACCTGGAACCACATTTGGAAAATTTCAGATATAGCTGTTGGGCCACAGATAGTCAGTAATGCAGATGTCCTATTCACCTTTGATGAGCTTTCTTCTATGACTACGAATTTTGAATCATCAAATTTGATACCTTCTTTAGACAATACATTCTATGGATTTCACCCCACCCACGGAAAGGTTATAATTCTCCTATTCTGATGTCTCTCTTCTTTCTTGAAGAATGCAAATGAGAACCAAGATACTGAATATTGTATGCAGGTTGTGGTTCGTGTGTTTTTGAGGTCAGATACTTCTCAGACCAGAATGTACGAGAGTGCCCTTTGTAGGCCTAAGTCACACCCAAATGTTGCAACCTTTCTGGGAAGGAGCTGCGATGATCCAGACTTTCTGTGCATTGTCTACAAGCTTCCATACTGTGACACACTTGCCACAATTCTGAGTAAGCATTTTGGCAACTTATGATGACATCTATTCATTCTTATAGTTCTTTTTAAATCACAGTTTACTACTGAGTACTTCGTCAGGGCAAATATTGTATATATTTTAATTTTGTTAATTTTGTAGATGATCCTTCATTTGATCTGTCGAAAAGGCTGCGTGTTGCTCTTTGTGTTGCAAGAGGTGTTGAGTACTTGACTGCATTTGACAAGTTCCCCAGTGCGCCTCTCTCTCCAGATCATATTTTTCTTCAGGAAGATGGATCTGCTTTAATAATGGATTATCTTGGTGACACAGCAGGGAAGACTGAAGACATCATCAGTCAGTACAGTGCAATACTGTTACTTCTATTTCCCTCGAGTTTGAAAGTAAATGGCGGGGAGACAATCTTGAAGGTTTGTAGTCTCTTGGCAGCAGATTGCTGTGATTCATCAGCCAGAGCTCGGCCTTCTATGCAAACAATCGTATATGTTCTAGATAGGGTTCTTTCCGCCCTCTGATCCCAGGTCTCTCTTAGATACATGTGCGTGACAGGAATGCTTAACGTGTTCTGATGCGGATGCAGCAGTCTTTTTAGGACGTTTGTTCTCTCTAAGGATAAAGTCCTTTCTAGATGCATATATTTGACAGACCTTTGTTCTCTCTGATAACGTGTTCTTATGTGGATGGGACAGTCTTTTGTTGGTTACAGTCTGTGAAGTTTCCTACTGTTCTTTTCTTTTATAACTGGATTGATGTTGTGGGGTGATCATGTTTAGTTCTCAAAAGCCCTTGTGTTATTTGATGTACGAGTGTTGACAACGATGATCCTGTTCTATTCGTATTTTTTGCCCTTTCTATACACTTTGGGGCGCTATTTTGAATGAGTAACATTTGCTCTTGTCCGTTTTCCTTATTCATATCAAGTCCTTCCGTACTCCTGTTTTCTTTTGACATAAGTCTTTTGTGAGTGTTCTCTGGATATTTAGTTCTAACAATATGTTAATATGTTACTGCAGTTTGTGAGTGAAAATAGGTTCCAATATACGTACTACGTAATATTATTTGGAGGCTACTGCATGGAGAGGTTTCCTGTTAGCCATAGACCTCCATGCCTTCCGCCGTCTTATCCGCTTGCTGCGCCCGGCAGTCGGTTGAGCCACGCTCACCCCCTTCCCCTAAGACGATGCGGCTCACCCCCTTCCCTTAGGACGATGCGCCGGTGCCGTTTTCCTCGGTTGAGCCACGCTCACCCCCTTCCCCTAGGACGATGCGCCGGTGCCTAGGGGCGTGAAATCGAGGCCGGAACCCTGCTTCACTGCCATCGTCAACAGCCCGTGCTTCGCGCCGTCTGCCAGGCAACTCCGGCGAGCCCCCGCCCGGCGACCAAGAGCAGCGGCGCATCTGCAGCCTTTCGATTGGCAAGGAACGGCCTAAGTTAGAAGGTGCCATACGCCCATAACCCTTTAGAAAAAGTCTGTTTTACCTCCCTGACATTAAGCCGTGTCCAACATTCCTCACTAGACTGGAAAACCGGGTGAACTACCTCCCTCAACTTTCAAAATCGTCCACTTTACCTCTAGCCGTGGTTTTAAGCGGTTTTTAAAGTGGTTTTACATTTTTCAATTGAAAATAAATCTTATAAATACTTAATGAGTTATTAAACCATGAAAAATATTTCTAAGCTTCTAAAAATTCTGAGAAAAATTCTAGAGATGGAATGGGACGCAAGAAATCTAAATAAAATATTTAAACTAGTGAAAATTTATATATTTTTTTAAATTTATATTTAGCTCCAGCAAAATAGAATATATATAATTATATATAGGACTCCGCTAATTCATACCCTGGGTACAGAATAGCTATTCTGTACCTATTCTGTACCCGAGCGACCACTCGACACCGCATCCAGCCCCTGCCCCCGTCGGGCTCCCACGTCTGAGCGAATTTAGGCGGGCGTTTCTTTTTCCGGTTTTCTTTTTTTTTGACGGTTGAGGAAGCACGGGTTATTTTTTGTGTGGTTTTTTTTCTCGGCACACCAGGTTACGAACGGCCACGGCTGGGCGAGTTTGTTTTTTTGTGGTTGGTAAAGCGCGTGGGTTTCAATTTTTTTTTCGGCAACAACGGCAGATTAACATGCGCGTGTTTGTTTCAAATAAATCTTGAATATTAATTCGTTATTTTTAAATAGAGGGTTCATCTACACTAAGGGAATTATTTTGGGACAACTAATTCATCCCGTCGGTCATCAAAGCTAACATTTTGCAGACTGGAAAGATGGATTTAGCGATAGTGGATCCATGCAATATAGTCAGAGACTGATTGAGTTACCATGGAAGAAAATTGCAAAAAAAATAAAAAAATGAACGAACTAGTCAAAGACTAGCAAAATTACAAAGCCTCCAACAAATTAAAGGATCTTTAGCTAACAATTATGTCCTGTTTCATTGGCCTTTGGAAGCCTGACGAGTGTACATGCCTGCCAGCGTGCTTCAATCTTGGACTCCTGTTGATCCCTGCCTGCCATGCGCATTGTCAGTGTCCCCTCAACATTTCACTTCTACGGCTAGTGTCTCCTCAACATTTCACCTTTACGGCCTAAATAGGAATCGTCTAAAAAATGGACGGGCACATTTTCAGCGTGCAGAAACTTAAACGCAACTTAAGCAAAGATTTACCAATTGAAGCAGTAGTATGTCAGTCCCTGTGCTCTTCCACCACTTCCACGGCTGGAGTCCAATGCAGGCGTCAGGTTGCTGCTGAGGAGAACATAGAGCTGCGTGCATGCAGCAAAATTGAGAATGTTAATCAAGTAATCTGCAGAAAATTTGAGTCTTATTGCTATTGGAGGCTCGTCTGCGGCCCTGTTGAGTTATATATATTAGTGACGAGTTGGCAGCTTTGTACCTTTGCGTTGCAACAAGCCCCATACAAGATATTATCTCTCAAGATTATTTAGCTAACTGAATAAAAAATACTGTCAACATTAACTTTGAGCTTAATGCAATCAAAATGCATGTGCCACTGATGGCAATAAACTCTTTTTTCCAGGTATTCACTACTCTGAAACATGTAATATGTATGTGACCTTGTAAACTTCCGTATTCTTGTCTGAACATGCCATGAGTTCATGTCAATCAGGAACATAATGACAAATGATCAAAAGCAAAGTCTCTAAGAAGTTATAATCTACTATTCCACAGAGAGGTATTGACTGATGATGACTGGGGTCTGTGCAAAAACAAAAAAATAAAAAACAGAGGGATCCCACTGCTCTCCAATCTCTGGTAAATGAAGTTGCCGCAACAAACTGAAAAATTGGCTACAGTGAATTAATTAGAAATGTCAGCGGCCACAGTGATTTAAAAAAGTAAGTACAGAGAATTAATTAGAGATGTTGGTTTCCACAACTATCTGAAATGCCGGCTCTTATCTGGAGCACTCGACATAACCTTATATTTGTCGTTTGCAGCTTAGTTATATGTTGAATTTAATGAAAAACAGCAAAGGATTGAACGTACTAAGGAAGTTAATATTCAGCACATAGGAAGTGCTTCCCTTCTTCCTACTATTAGAAGATGATAGTGGCATCCCAGCTGAAGTGCCTCATTTCTTGAATATAAAAAATGGTCCTTTTTATCTTCGCTAGTCCAATATTATGTGTTGGCTAGTGAAGAAATCCTCCATCACTAGGAAACACATAAGGACAATAAGTCCCATTACTATATCAATTTCTGTACTTATAAAAAAATTATTAAATATAAAACAAGTGACAGTGTAAATCGATTAAACAGATTAAGCATGGTTTTACCATCAATTGATACAGTTCGAATTTGTTAAACTGATTATTAAGCGAAAAAATTCATGCCTGAAAGGATGCGAAGCTTCTGTCAAAATATCACAACACTCCCTCCTGTGCATTTGTCAAACACATCATTGGCATGTATGATGTGCTCCCTTGGATGGGTGCAGCAGGAGAGCCGCCATGATCGATCTCAGAGAAGTTGCTGCCGAGGCATCAGGTTCGATGGCCATGATGTCGTGGCTGCCGCCAAGTAAGATGACAAGAACTGTTTGCCAAGTAAGATGACAAGCATAACTTCTCGCCACCGGCCGGTCCCTACCCGAGCTGGAGGAACATGTACCCGCAAAAGAGTACATCCACCATACTCCAATCAGGTATGGTCTCCGATAGGTGGAAATCAGGTATTGCACATCGATGGGTCTCCGATCTGCATGCAGGAGAAGATGAAAATTGAATAATAAGAACAAAATTGAAATTAGGAATTGGAGCACAGTGACACGCTCTGAATGCCTAAAGCTCAATATGTGCAATTTTCAGAAGTTGGGATTGTGACTGGATTTCAGAACACTAATTTAAAGGCTAGTTCAGTTAGCAAACCATGGAATTAATACTCTGAACAACTGCTAATCAATAAAAAAATAGCTAGCTGAACTAGCTATATAGGTAAGGTCACAGACAAACTAATTACCCAAACTATACAAATGGAACTGACACACCTTGTTGCAGAGGACCTCGAACCACCTCTCCATGTTCTCAAAATCCATCAGTATTCACCCTGCTATTCGACAAGCACAATCAAAACATGTCATCTGTAAACAATTGGGAAACATGAATGCACATCATAGTCACAATCTATGATTTCCAGTGTGGATCGAATAAATTTTCGGCAAACTAAATTCATATGCACCAACATCTGGGCAGATGGCATCCTGGAGAAAGAAATTGAATATGGAAACATCAGACGTTAAGGAAACAAATTGGAAACAAGGGAAAGCATCAGGCAACCACGATATTGAAACAACCTACGGTGAGAATTGCAATATTAGCTGCAGGTCGTGAGAATAAATCAAAATCAGCAGAAAAAATTAGTACGGAAGAAAAATCAGCAGAGAAATTTAGTACGGAAGAAGAATAATCGAGGCCACCTTGTGACGGAGGGAGAAATCCACGGGGAAGGGGAGGAATAAGGAAGCTGTAGACACCACAAAACACGCTGCTAATGCGATTTCAGTCTAGTTCTGTCCAAGATTGGAATGGGGACTGGCGACAAAATAGGAACCTTCAGTAGGGGAGGGGTTTGACCCTGCCGCCGCCGAGTTTCAACGCTAATCCAGGCAACGATGGGTTATGGCCCGACATCAACGCACCATCTACATGGGAAAGGGGGAAGGCAGTGCTGGAGAGGGCTTCACGGGTCCATAGGCGCCGCGTCTGGGATGGCGACGGGCCTGCTGGAAGAAGAGGGTGAAGGGGGAGCACCGGGGACAACCTCACCCGCGAACCAAAATCGTGAGGCGGGGTAGGATTGGTGGCGGCGTGGCGGCGACGACGGCGTGGGGCCGGGCGGAGACGGGTCAGATCCCGCTATCCTGATCCGCCGCTGCTTGCCGATGAGACGCAACACCAAGATGCGGAACGACATCTCAGAGGCGGCGCCGGTTCTGGAGACGAATGGGGAGTGATAGATGACGAAGGTGGCGGCGGAGAGACCTCCAACCAAATCTTGGAGAGGGCTGTGTGGTGGCGATGGGTGAAAGCGGAAGCACCGGAGACGGCCTCGCCACCGGAGACGGGGTAGGATTAGCGGCGGCGCCGGGACCGGAGCCTAGCGGCGGAGAGGTGTCCTCTTGGAATCCGCGGGGGAAACTGGCGACGAGCTTGAAACCGTGAGGTAGTGGAGGATGTTTCGGGAGATGAACCGGCAACCGGCCGAGCTGGGAAGAACCGGAAAAAAAATCAGACTGCGGGTGCGCTGGTGCGGTCGGATGGCTCGGGTACGGAATAGTTATTCCGTACCCAGGGTAGGGTATAGTATTATTAATTATATATATATATTGAAATATTTAAATCTATATCTAATTGCATCTTGAATACTTTCCACAATAAAAACATAAGATCGAGCCGACATGAAAACACTTATCGTAAATGCATTCAACATTAATATATGTTACATTTTATGACGGTTGAATGCATTTATGATGAATGTATTCATACCGGCTTTATTTCATGTTTTTATTGAGAAAAGTATTCAAGATACATTTAGAAAATTTTATGTGTTTAAGTTTTGGATATATTTTCATTTTGCTAGAATTAAATTTAAATTTTAATTTTTTTGTCATTTTCACTAATTTTAAATAGTTTATTTAGATTTTTTGCATCTCAATCCATCTCTAGGATTTTTCTCATAATTTTTAGAAGCTTAGGAATATTTTTTGTGGTTTAATAAGTATTTAGAAGATTTATTTTCAATTGAAAAAGGTAAAACTACCTTGAAAACAGCTTAAAACCACAACAAGGAGGCAAACTGAACAGTTTTGAAAGTTGAGGGAGGTAGTTCACCCGGTTTTTGAGTCTAGGGAGGAATGCTGGACTCAGCTAACTGTCCAGGGAGGTAAAACATACCTTTTCCTACCCCTTCGCATTTTAAAATCCCGACGGCCCAGACCTTCCGCAGGAACCAGCCCACCCCGCCGCTTTTACTAAAAAGTCCTTATGATACCGTGAAATCAACCCACGCTCCCGTGTGCCTTGTTGTTTCTTAGAAACCCCCTGGAAAGATTGACCCTAGGCCCTAGCCGCGTGTCAAGATAGTTTCAACAATGTATACTACTCATCCTCAGCGCACCTGCGGTGCAATGGGCAAGTGGAAAGAGCAAATGGTATGGTACTAGACGCCTTGAAGAAAGAAATGTACGAAGCCCCCACGTGCGGGCAAATGGGCAAAAGAAGTACCACACATCGTGTGGCGTCTACGCACCCAGAAGAGTTGGGCTACCGGTTACACTCCTTTCTTCCTGGTATATGGCTCTGAGGCTATAATACCGCCCAACCTAATATATGGTGCCCCACGCATCCAACACTACGATGAAGGAGAAGTAAAGATGAGTCAGCACTTTATCTTAGACAATATCGAAGAACACAGACTCGCCGCCTTGATCCCACACACTCATCATGAGCAACAAATTCAACGCTACCATGACAAAAACGTTCGAGAGCGTTCTCTCAACGTAGGTGACCTAGCGCTCCGAAGCGTCACAAGCTGTCAGCCCCATGGGAAGAACCCTTCATTGTCAAAGAAGTAGTATCACCAGGAACATACTGACTCGAGTGGGCAAACGGTGATCCCATTCCAAACGTTTGGAACATCTAGCACCTCGTCAAGTTCTACCCTTATGATAGCTACAGCTATGTACCCCGACTCCTTATCTTATCGAATAAATAATTTCTCGCATTTGTTATGGTCAATCCACTCAAGCACCCTTGCTTACACTCGGGGGCTGGACCCACTCGTTACAATTCTATGTTGCTTTACGCTTGAATCAATAAACCAGGGAGAGTCCCCACCAACTCTGGCCACATGCCCCTGCCCTATGCTTCTATTTAACGAATATACCCAAATAGAATTAGAAGACTCTAACCTTATGTTATACGATTTCGACCCAACGCGCTACCTACATCTAAGCCTCCCAGCGAGCATTGTAGCCTAGCAAGCCGTCCTCTCCATGAGCAGTGGTCAACTAGGTTAGGATAGTATAGCATGTGGAGAAAGGTGGAAGATCTCACTAGCCGTATTACTCAAAATAAACAACCCATCAAAGCATCCAAATGTACATAAACCTGCAAGTAACACCAAGGGATCAAATTACTCCTCGGGGAAGTTGGCGGCCATCCCCTCGCTCACTCTTTCGATAGGGAGACTCGGGAAGTGCATCTTCAACAAGGCTAGTATCCTCTTCCCGCACCCGGTTATTGCTTCAGCAATCAGCTCTCGAGCGCGCGTCGGCCCTACCCTGAGGTGCTCCACCAGTGTCATTGGAGCAGCATGTGAACCTTCTGGCATCAGACTATCTGCATTGACCTGAGACCTGGGACACGCGCAACAATGGCAAATATTAGCCCTCATCTGGGTGTACTAGCAGTCTAAATTCATTCATCGATGTTGGCACTCCTTACGGCTAACAGATAAATCTGTAAGCGGACACATACAAATGTAACTTTCATCCGGGAGTATTTCAGAGTATCGATTGCCACGAGGAACGAGAAGCGAACTAATTCTAAACTAAGCTGTCCGGTGGTAGGGTGGAATGGTTGATGATGAAGAGAAGGAAGAGAAAGCTAGGATGGGAAGTGAGGGCACGAGTCTGATAATCATGTCCTCCTGGTTAACTGAGCAGGCAGGAGATACAAATAGATGCTTGCGTCAGAACGTGGGACCAACAACTCTTGGAAAGGGATGACAAGGGGAGTTGCCATTCACCAAGGGGATAGTTCTACAGGTTAAGACTAAGGTGGTAGAATACGTAGCCCGATAGGACCGTCACCACCTAGCTGCTACTCTGGTCTCGCATGGGGAAGGGGCTGGCATGGGGAGGCTCCATGGATGAGCTACAACAGCCGCCACCACCTCCTAGTCTTGTAGCCTACCGCCGAGGTGACACCGATGACACAGTTGGAGGTAGAGATCGATGAAGAGGACGACGCTGATGGAGGCAAGAGACGGATGAAGAGGACGACGCTGGGCGGCATGGATGGAGGCAAGAGATCGATGAAGAGGACGACGCTGATGGAGGCAAGAGACGGATGAAGAGGACGACGCTGATGGAGGCAAGAGACCGATGAAGAGGATGACACCTGGAAGATGTGCACTACGCAGAGGGCGAGCAACGTGGACAGGAAGAGAGGGAGAGGTTGCGCCATGGATGGGGAAGGACCGAAGGGGTGCCACGAATGAGGAATGGGAGAGGGCGGCGTAGAGTAAACATGGCAGGAATGCAAGGCACTATAGTTATAAAGCTTATAAAGCAGGATGGACTACCAGATACTACAAGATGGCTGTGCTTCAAAAGCAAAGTCAAGGAGACCACCTTTGCATCCATAATATGTTCCGTTTGAATGGATGTACATTGACAACTCGAATAGAGCATTCATGGTTTAACCTGGCTCCAAGGTGCTTCATGTTAGAAGAAGATGAACGACAACATATGGACTTCCAAAACCGAAATTTTTATGCTTTGGGGTTACTTCCTGGAACCATGATTTAAGAAGTAGAAGATCAAAATTAAAAACAAAAGGAGGAAAAAAGTAATGTTCTTTTAGGGAATTGTGATTGCTTATGACTTGAATGGAACATGAGCTGTGGCACATCCACAGTTTGGTTAATATAATCAATAATATTAAACTAAATTGGTAGTGTTGCTTAACTGATTCCTTCTTGGCATGCATACCATTTATGATTACAGTACTTACCACTCCTATTCACAGCGGTAAAAAACATCAGAGGTGACTATTGCAGCTCCCTTCTCAAGTAGAGATGAGAAGCCATGCGTCTTCCACTGACAAGCTGGATCACCGGTCTTTTCCAGCAGTGCATTAGCTGAAATTAGAATTTAGAAAATTCCAGAAACACAAAAGGTAGGGGGCAATAAGATTATGTGCTTGAGCAGATTATGGATCATATTGCAGATCCAATAAAGAAAAACAAACCATGAAACAGAATAGTTCTCTGTATACATTAATTTTATCTTATACTAGCATAGTGCCTGTGCGTTGCTATGGTTCATATAATTCTACTGCTTGTTTTTGTATTTATATATCCATATTTTTATTCTTGCATAATAGTTTTTATTTTGCACAATACAGTTTAGTGTAGATCATTGCAATTTACAAAGTTAAAGTGCCTAGTTGCTATCAGTTTCTTGCATAATACAGTTGTTGTTCCTGGTGTGTTGCGGCTCGCTCGATGTCGTCCAGCGCCACCGGTGCCATGCCTTGCTCTTCGCCGTCCACCACCGTTAGTGTGACGAACCGGATTCCCAATTACGAGAATCCGACTACCTGTACCCTTGTGATAGTCCCAGGAATAACAGCTATCACGTACACAACTCATTTCAGCGGAAATCACATTCATACATTGATCAAGGTCCTCAAACATGTCATAAATACATAGCGATATGGTACAAGCCCTCTGGGCTAAACGACAGAGAGAAAACAGCTACGCAACGGATAGCTACAAGCTTCTGGTACTTCGGGGCTTCACCTGCACATGCATCCTTGAGCGCAGCGCACGGCCCTCATTTGCATCATTCGTCGTGGTTGATCTTGCACTCAGAGTCTTCTCCTGTGTACCCAAAGACTGTCCCCAAGGAATTGGGACAGGTCCACGTCACCAACCATAATATGCAGCAATGCTTTAAAGTGGCCTAAACTAGTATTAAAATATTCAAGGGAAATAAGCCGGGGGTTTCCTATGTGCAAGCAGCAACATTATAACCAAGTTCATCTCATCTCCAAACACCTTTCCTCACAAGCACATCCACTCCCCAAACCATCCATCAATCTCACAACCGCACCGGGCTCGTCCTGCCTCAGCAGGTTCCCGCAATAAACATCCGCCAACTCATTTCACTCACTAGTCGACTCGGTGAGCTCCCTCACCACCTTGTCTCAACAGCCTCAGCTGGACCAACCTCTCATAACCCAAATCAAAGATGAGGTAAGAAAGAAGAATCCCATGCTAATCAGAATAAGCCAGATGAAGGATCGTCCGTGACCGTGGACACGGCTATACGTATAGTTTTCACTCTGCAGACGTTGCGCTCCAGGAACCACCCGGACTGCAGACGGTAGCTAGCCGTCTTGAGACACAACCCACAGCAAAGACCCTAAGGAGTAACGGTACCATCCTGCTTCCCTGGGCTCGGGAAGCATCTGCACGCTAACATCTGCCCCAGGGATGTGAAACCTTCCCACCGGGGCCAGTCGGGGGCTGTGGTAAATCAGGGAGAGTACGCCGCAACGAGTCCCCCTTACACATATCATACTCGAAGCTCCTACAGTCCTGGTACCGCACTCAGTAGGCTTGCTGGAACCCTCCCCATTCTGGGTAGATGGTGAGCACTATCAATTCCAACGTCCGGGTCATCCCGATACGACCCTTAATTGTCGGTAAGGCGAGTATCAGCGTCAAAGCGATCCGCCGCAACGGTCCGCAATCGGCACCCATTACAGGTATTGCCGCCCAAACTCCTCAAATCCATGAATCTCAAGTAATCCATAAATGTACCCGCAACAGGTACTCCGTAGGAACTGTCCGAGTGCAGTTCCCAAGCACCCCGATCAAACGACCAGGTTGTTATCATTCGCCTCCACCGCCTAGCTGCACTACTCCTCCCAAGCCACCCAACTCACGCCAAGAAGATCAATCACAACCATCCCAACACATGCAAGCATAGCATTCTCATATAGTGGATAATAGGTAGCAAGGAAACAGGGTAGATAAAAAGGCAGTGCAGGCATATCATCATCATGCGAGTAAAGTAAAGCGCTAGCATACTAGTTGCATGTCTACTAGGTATTTCAGAGAATAGCTGGGCGTGAACCTGGGTGTTGCTTGTCCTCTTTGTTCCGGTAGTTGGTGTAGTCGTCTGCATCCTTCCGCGACCCCGGAGCTCCTAATTACGCGGAATTAAAAATAAAGGCGGGAGCTACTAGCAAAGAAACACCAAAACAGCGAAGCAAGAAGACCCAAACAACACCAAACTCTACACTAACGCGTAGGTCATGATTTTAGAAAAATATAGAAACTGGTTTCATATTTTTCTGAGCTACGGTTGATTTATTATTAAGTTTTTAAGTTTAAATCATTTTCTGAAAATATTAAATAATTTCCGAAAAAGGAAAACTGACAAAAATTAGCCAGTCGGGGTTCGCTGCAGCTCGGGGAAGTGCTCGCGGTACGCCGGCGGTGCTCGTGCTCATCCTCTCGTCCCGGGTCCGGCTCGTCCTTGGCACCTCCACGGACGGCGGCGTCGGCTTCGGCGGCGGCGACGCAGGGACGGTGCTCCGGCTTCCTCTTTCTCTTCTCTGGTGCTTCTCCACCTTCCCCAACACCCTCGGCTGCTCCCTCTCCTCTCACCCTCTCGGATCGCAGGCTGGAGAGAACCCCAAAGGGGCGGCGACGGCTTGGGGAGGAAGACGACCCCGGGGTTCGGTTATAAAGGGACTATGCTAGGGTTTCTGGGGCTCGACGACTGGATGGGGTGCTCGAGTGCCCGCGGACACGCGGCGCAATCGAGACGGGCCGCAGAGCTCGTCACGGGTGGCTCGGCGCGGCGCTCTGCTTTTCGCCGGGGCAGAGAGTGAAGGAGGGAGGAGGAAGAAAGGGGAATAGTGGCGCGGGCCCACGCGTCAGTGAAAGGAGAAGGGCGACGCGGAGAAAGACTGGGCCGCAGCTGGGCCGAATGGCCGGCTGGGCCGCTTGGTTCGCTGGCTCGGGAAAGAAAGTTGGAGGGGGTTTCTCGGGAAAGAAAGTTGGAGGGGGTTTCGCTGGCTACGGGTTTTGGCCCAACAGGGTTAGATTAGGTTTGAATTAATTTGGGTTAGTTAGAGTTTGAATTCAAATCTAGAATTTGAATTCAAACCAACAAAAAATCCAACAGAACCAAGTAAGATCCAAATCACAGCTATTTGATCCTTAGCACTTCAAATTATTTTTAAATTAAATTTTAAATTGTCTAGGAATCAAGGGAGCAAGTAGAAGGCATTCTTATATGTTTGTTTGATTGCACAACAATTCACCAAAAATTTTAAAATTCACATTTTTGCATTCAACAACCCTACGCAAATTTTCGGGATGTTACAGTCTTCGCCCTCACGAGAATCTTGTCCTCGAGATTTGGGTGCACCTAGGGCTTAAACAGATGTGGGTACTTCTCTCTCAACACTGACTCTTTCTCCCAAGTTGCCTCCCTCTCTATGTGGTTGCTCCACAGAAGCTTGCAAAAGGGAATGGATGTGCTCCTTGTTTCTTTAACTGCTCTGTCCAGGATCTTCTCCGGGTACTCTAGGTACTCTAGTGTGTCTTGCAGGTCCAAAGCTTCTGCCCTGACTTCCTGCTCTGGCACTCTCAAGCACTGTCTCAGCTGGGATACATGGAACACTGGGTGTACTCCCGCTAGGTCTTCTGGTAGCTCTAGTCTGTATGCAAGTTTGCCTATTCTTTGCGGTATCTTGTAGGGTCCCACAAATCTAGGGGCTAGTTTCCCTTTAACATGGAACCTCTTGGTGCCTCTGAGCGGTGACACTTTCAGGTATACGAAATCTCCCTCTTTGAACTCGAGGTTTCTCCTTCTCTTATCTGTATTGCTTTTCTGCCTGCTTTGGGCAATATTCAAGTTTTCTCTGATCTTGGCCACATTCTCTTCTGCTTCCACAATTGAGTCAGGGCCAAAGAATGTCCTTTCTCCCACCTCAGACCACATCAGAGGTGTTCTGCATTTCCTTCCGTACAAGGCTTCAAATGGGGACATTTTTAGACTTGCTTGGTAGCCATTGTTGTATGAAAACTCTGCATAGGACAAACTCTTTTCCCAGTCTTTACTGTAGGTTAGCACACATGCCCTCAACAAGTCTTCCAGTATCTGGTTCACTCTTTCAGTCTGGCCATCTGTCTGTGGGTGAAAGGCGGTGCTATACTCTAGAGTGGTTCCGATTGCTTTATGTAGACTTTTCTAGAACTGAGCTGTGAACTGAGGTCCTCTATCGGACACTATGCTTCGCGGTGCCCCATGCAACTTGAGAATGTTGTCTATGTAAAGCTCTGCTAGCTTATCCACTCTGAAGGTTTCCTTGACTGGTATGAAATGTGCCACCTTGGTCAAGCGATCAACTATGACCCATATGGCATCGTTTCCCCTCTGAGTAGTGGGCAATCCCACCACGAAGTCCATACCGATGTCTTCCCACTTCCACATTGGTATTTCTAGTGGTTTCAGCAGTCCTGCTGGTCTTTGATGTTCTGCTTTAATTCTTCGGCAAGAGTCGCACTTGGCAACACACTCAGCTATGTCTTCTCTCATCTTCTTCCACCAGAAATGATCCTTTAGATCTTGGTACATCTTGGTGCATCCTGGATGGATGGAATACTTGGAGTCGTGAGCTTCTGCAAGGATAGTCTTTCGGATTTCATCATCTTGCGGCACGCAAATGCGTTGCTTGAGCCATACTGTTCCTTGATCATCGATACAAAAGTCTGGGGATACGCCACGTTGTATATCTTGAATCACCTCTTGAATTTCCAGGCAGCTTTTCTGAGCATTCTTGATGCGTTCTTCTAGATTATATTTCACTCTCAACTCCTTTGGTTGTCCTTCTTCTACTACCTCAAGTCTGAACATGTTCAGCTCTCTTATCAGCTCTGCATGGTTCTCATCCATCATCAAGTTGTTGCAGTAGCTCTTACGGCTCAGGGCATCTGCTACTACATTGGCTTTCCCTGGGTGGTAGTGTATTTCAAGATCGTAGTCCTTGATGAGTTCCAACCACCTTCTCTGCCTCATGTTCAGCTTTGTTTGTGTGAAGAAGTACTTCAGACTCTTGTGATCGGTGTAGATGTCACACTTGTTGCCAATCAGATAGTGTCTCCAGATCTTTAAGGCATGTACTACTGCTGCTAGTTCTAAGTCATGAGTGGGGTAGTTTTCCTCGTGCTTTCTCAACTGCCTCGAAGCATACACAACCACTTTGCCTTATTGCATGAGTACACATCCTAGACCTTGTCTTGATGCATCACAATATACCACAAAGTCTTTCCGGATATCTGGCAGAGTCAGCACTGGGGTGGTGGTAAGCTTATGTTTGAGCTCTTGGAAGCTTTCTTCACATTTGTTTGTCCACTTGAATGGTACATTGTTCTTGAGCAACTTTGTCATCGGCTTGGCAATCTTGGAGAAGTTCTCAATGAATCTTCGGTAGTAGCCTGCCAAACCCAAGAAGCTTCGAATTTCTGTGGCGCTCTTTGGCTGCTACCACTCGGAGACTGCCTCAATCTTTTCAGGGTCCACTGCTACGCCCTCAGCTGTCAACACGTGGCCCAAGAAGGCAACTTTCTCTAACCAGAACTCGCACTTGCTGAACTTCCCGAAGAGCTTGTGTTGTCTCAGCTTCTCTAGCACTACACGCAGGTGTTCTTCATGCTCTTCTACTGTTTCAATGAATACCATGACAAACTTATCCAGTTCTTCCATGAAGACTTTGTTCATCATGTTCATGAAGTATGCTGGGGCATTCGTCAGCCGAAAAGACACTACAGTGAACTCGTACTGCCCATATCGAGTCACGAAAGCTGTCTTGGGAATGTCTCCTTCCCTAATCTTCATCTGGTGGTACCCTGATCTCAGGTCTATCTTGCTGAAGTACTTTGCCTTCTTCAATTGATCTAGCAAATCATCAATTCGGGGTAGCGGGTACTTGTTCTTGATAGTCACTGCGTTCAGAGATCGATAGTCTACGCACATGCGCATAGAACCATCCTTCTTCTTCACGAACAGTACTGGCGATCCCCATGGGGACGCGCTAGGTCTGATCACTCCACTGTCTAGCATATCCTTCAATTGCTTCTTCAATTCTTCGAGTTCTTCCACGGACATTCTGTACGGTCTCTTGGCAATTGGCCCTGTGCCTGGTTGCAACTCGATTATGAACTCTACGTCACGGTCAGGTGGTAGGTCTGGTAGTTCTTCTGGGAAAACATCTAGGTACTCACAAACTACTGGCACTTCCTCAATGGTCTTTCCTTTGATACTGTACACAAACTTTCTCATGGAAGGCTTCCTGGGGCCTTCTTTTGCTTTCTGCGGTTTAATTGACACCTTCAGACCACTCGGGTGTGTCAACACTACTGACCTGGGTGAACAACTGATCACTCCCCTGTGAGCTGTCAACCAATCCATACCAAGGATTACGTCAATGCCATCTGACTTCAGCACTGTCAGGTCCACAGAGAATCCGAGTCCTCCTAGTTCCATGCCAACTGTTGGGCACACTTGGGTGCATCTGAGCTCTCCTAGTGGGAAGTTGTGATTACGGGTCTAGCTCTAGGCTCTGTATGGAGTGATTGTTCCGTAGCAAACTTCGACGAAACAAAAGATCCAGTTGCACCAGAATCAAATAGTACCGAAGCTTTTGTGCCATTTACTAAGAACTCTGCGAGTACTACTTCAGGAGCATCCTCGACATCCTTCTCAGTCAGGTGGTTAAGTCGGCCTCTGATGGCTGAAGGCTGTGGCTTGTTCTTTCTGTCTGGGCACTCAAACGACTTGTGACATGGTTTTCCACAACCAAAGCAAACAAGAGGTGTCTTGTCACCAACTTCTGGGGTGCTGATCTGTTTCTGGCCTGAACTTTCGTGAGCCGGGTAGTTGCTGGTCTTGTTCTCAAAGCTGCTGTTGTCAACAGTCTTGTTTTCTGTGTTTAGGATTGCACCCCTGACAATTTCTAATCCTCCTTGGCTTAAGCTTTGCTGGAATCCCCTGCGGAGCATGTTGCTCTGGCCACTCCTCGGTATCTGACTCAACCTGAGGTCGTGCTGTTGCTCGGCTTTTCTTTTCTTGGCTCTCCAAGTGTCTTCTAAGTCAATTCTCTCCTTCTCCACTGCTATAGCTCTGTCAATCATCTCTCGAAGCGAGTTGTGACTGCTGGAAGCGAGTGCCATTCTAAGTCCCCTGTGTAAGCCTCTTTGAAACCATAATTGCTTCTTCTTTTCGGTGGTGATTTCTTCCGGGGCATACCTCGACATCTTAGCAAAGTGTCGGACGTACTCTGTTACTGACATGCTTCCTTGCTTCATGGTTCTGAACTCCATTGCTTTGTGTGCCATTACTTGTTCTGGAATGTGGTATTCCTTGAACGCTTCGTAGAACTCCAGCCAAGTGATTTGTGCTGGGTTCTCGTTGGAGTCACAGTAACTCTCCCACCAGGCTTTAGCTGCTCCTTCAAGCTGGTGTGCCGCTAGGGCTACACATTCTTCATCTGTGTATTCTGTCAAGTCTAGCTTGGCCTCAATGGTTCTGAGCCAGTCGTGAGCATCTAGTGGCTCGTCTGAGTAGTCAAACGTGGGTGCCTTCAATCTGATGAATCTTTCAATCTTCATCTGGAGATCTTCCTCACGGTGACCCTGTGGGTTCTGGGTCAGATCTCCCTGGAGTTGTTGTATTGCCTGCGCCATCTGGGTATTGGCCTGTGCCATCTGTTGCATCAGCTGGGTCTGAACAGTCATCACTTCTTCTAGGTTGGGCGGTGCGTTAGGATGTGGCGCATCTCTGCCCCCAAGCCGGTTCTGCTGAGGTTCTTCTGCTTGTTCTTCCATTGCAACTTCTTGTACTTCACCTCTTGCTGTGTTGTTCCCGGGCTGGAGCACGCCTGCTGCGCGTCCTCGACCCCTGCCTCTGCCTGCGGCGGGTGTCCTCCCGCTTCCTCTACCACGACCTCTTCCTCTGTCTGTCATAGCTGTCTCCTCCTGCTCAGCTTCCTCAGAATGGGCTAGCAGACGGTTCGACCTTCTGGTTGTCATTTTTTGAAATTCACGACGCAGGTAAGTGGTGGTCAGGTAGGGTTATAGGCACTGGTAATCTAATTGTAGGAGTTGCACACATGAAAACTTGAACACTAAGCTACACTCAAGATGAACAGCAAGAAAACTGCAAGAACAGCCACAAGGACCGAACACACAATCAAAGCATTACACCTTAGACACTTGTGTTATATTGAGGCCAACTCCCAAAACCTCGAAGATTAACACTTCTACTCGGCTTAAGATCGTGGCTGGTCCAGTGGTGGTCATGGATTACATCTACCTTGGCTCGACGATAAGCACGAGACTATCATCAGCCACTTGGTTAGAGGGGTTGTTAGTAGCAAGAGTTAGCAAGGTTAGATGAGTGAACAATAGCACAAGGTGTGATAAGGAATAGTTCAAGGAATTTCTTGTATAGTAACAGACTCATTTAGAGCTTCTGTCCTAGTTTTCAAGTCTAGGGCTGCGCGCTACGGTCAAGTATGGCTCTGATACCAACTGTGACGAACCAGATTCCCAATTACGAGAATCCGACTCCCTGTACCCTTGTGATAGTCCCAGGAACAACAACTATCACGTACAAAACTCATTTCAGCGGAAATCACATCCATACATTGATCAAGGTCCTCAAACATGTCATAAATACATAGCGATATGGTACAAGCCCTCTGGGCTAAACGACAGAGAGAAAACAGCTACGCAACGAATAGCTATAAGCTTCTGATACTTCGGGGCTTCACCTCCACAGGCATCCTTGAGCGCAGCGCACGACCCACATTTGCATCATTCGTCGTGGTTGATGTTGCACTCAGAGTCTTCTCCTGTGTACCGAAGACTGTCCCCAAGGAATTGGGACAGGTCCACGTCACCAACCATAATATGCAGCAATGCTTTAAAGAGGCCTAAACTAGTATTAAAATATTCAAGGGAAATAAGCCGGGGGTTTCCTATGCGCAATCAGCAACATTATAACCAAGTTCATCTCATCTCCAAACACCTTTCCTCACAAGCACATCCACTCCCCAAACCATCCATCAATCTCACAACCGCACCAGGCTCGTCCTGCCTCAGCAGGTTCCCGCAATAAACATCCGCCAACTCATTTCACTCGCTAGTCGACTCGGTGAGCTCCCTCACCACCTTGTCTCAACAGCCTCAGCTGGACCAACCTCTCATAACCCAAATCAAAGATGAGGTAAGAATGAAGAATCCCATGCTAATCAGAATAAGCCAGATGAAGGATCGTCCGTGACCGTGGACACGGCTATACGTATAGTTTTCACTCTGCAGAGGTTGCGCTCCAGGAACCACCCGGGCTGCAGACGGTAGCTAGCCGTCTTGAGACACAACCCACAGCAAAGACCCTAAGGAGTAACGGTACCATCCTGCTTCCCTGGGCTCGGGAAACATCTGCACGCTAACATCTGCCCCAGGGATGTGAAACCTTCCCACCGGGGCCAGTCGGGGGCTGTGGTAAATCAGGGAGAGTACGCCGCAACGAGTCCCCCTTACACATATCATACTCGAAGCTCCTACAGTCCTGGTACCGCACTCAGTAGGCTTGCTGGAACCCTCCCCATTCTGGGTAGATGGTGAGCACTATCAATTCCAACGTCCGGGTCATCCCGATACGACCCTTAATTGTCGGTAAGGCGAGTATCAGCGTCAAAGCGATCCGCCGCAACGGTCCGCAATCGGCACCCATTACAGGTATTGCCGCCCAAACTCCTCAAATCCATGAATCTCAAGTAATCCATAAATGTACCCGCAACAGGTACTCCGTAGGAACTGTCCGAGTGCAGTTCCCAAGCACCCCGATCAAACGACCAGGTTGTTATCATTCGCCTCCACCGCCTAGCTGCACTACTCCTCCCAAGCCACCCAACTCACGCCAAGAAGATCAATCACAACCATCCCAACACATGCAAGCATAGCATTCTCATATAGTGGATAATAGGTAGCAAGGAAACAGGGTTGATAAAAAGGCAGTGCAGGCATATCATCATCATGTGAGTAAAGTAAAGCGCTAGCATACTAGTTGCATGTCTACTAGGTATTTCAGAGAATAGCTGGGCGTGAACCTGGGTGTTGCTTGTCCTCTTTGTTCCGATAGTTGGTGTAGTCGTCTGCATCCTTCCGCGACCCCGGAGCTCCTAATTACGCGGAATTAAAAATAAAGGCGGGAGCTACTAGCAAAGAAACACCAAAACAGCAAAGCAAGAAGACCCAAACAACACCAAACTCTACACTAACGCGTAGGTCATGATTTTAGAAAAATATAGAAACTGGTTTCATATTTTTCTGAGCTACGGTTGATTTATTATTAAGTTTTTAAGTTTAAATCATTTTCTAAAAATATTAAATAATTTCCGAAAAAGGAAAACTGAAAAAATTAGCCTGCTGACGTCAGCATGACGTCATGCTGACGTCAGCAGTGGGGTCCGCCTAGGATGACGTCAGCAGTGGGCCCTGCTGACGTCAGCGTTGACCGGTCAACGGTCAACGGGTCAACGGTCAGCTCTGGTTAGTGGGCCCCATGTGTCAGTGACACACAGTGTATGACATGTGGGCCCCATACGTCAGAGCGGTTAAAAGAAAAAGAAAAAGATTAAACGATGGCAGGGCTGGAATTGGGCCGAAAGGTGGATGGGCCAAGATAGTTTAGGGTGGTTAAGTGGTTAACTGGACTTAAGCGCAAGATTCGGCCCATGAAGGGGCGCTGCTGGATTTGGCTCTGGTGGACTAGGTCCACCGTGCGCCGTGAGTGCGGTGCACGTGAACCGGGTGCATGGGATCACGTGTGGCCGAATCGGGATTGTTTGTGCGTGCTCGTGCGTGGTGTTGGTGTGGTCGTGCGTGTGGCCACGCCACGGCGCGACGCGACGCGCACCAGTGCACGGCCGGCGGCGACGGTCGACGGCGAACTCACCGAAAAAAAGGCTCGGCTCGGGTAAAGGATGGCCGGAATAGCTCGGCTAGGGTTTGGTGAACACGCGCGAGGCGAAAAAGGGCTCAGCTTGGCTTCGGCTTGGGCTTCCCGACGCGAACGGCGGCGACGCGACCATGGCGCCGGCGAGCATCGACGGCGGCTCGGGCGAACAGGGTTAGCGAATGGCTCGGTTGGGTTAGTCATTCGCGCATGCGGCTCCAGCGACTGCTGGGACGCAGCTAGGTGCACATGCGCGGGCTCGTGGTCGCCCACGGACGCGACATGGCCTCGGCGTGCGCGCGCGGCGAGCGGAGCTCGGCCACGGCGGCCTTGGCTGCTGCTCGGGCGACGGCGGCTGCGGGTGCGACAGCGGCTCGACGGGATCCTGCACAAGAGCGACGGCTACGGCTCGAAGACCGGGTCCAAGGGGGCTAGCAACGGCGGCGGCGGCGGAACTCGCCGGGGACAGGGGAGAAGAAGGGGAAAGGCACGGCGGCGCTCACCTAGGGGCCAGTCGGGGTTCGCTGCAGCTCGGGGAAGTGCTCGCGGTACGCCGACGGTGCTCGTGCTCATCCTCTCGTCCCGGGTCCGGCTCGTCTTTGGCACCTCCACGGACGGCGGCGTCGGCTTCGGCGGCGGCGACGCAGGGACGGTGCTCCGGCTTCCTCTTTCTCTTCTCTGGTGCTTCTCCACCTTCCCAAACACCCTCGGCTGCTCCCTCTCCTCTCACCCTCTCGGATCGCAGGCTGGAGAGAACCCCAAAGGGGCGGCGACGGCTTGGGGAGGAAGACGACCCCGGGGTTCGGTTATAAAGGGACTATGCTAGGGTTTCTGGGGCTCGACGACTGGATGGGGTGCTCGAGTGCCCGCGGACACGCGGCGCAATCGAGACGGGCCGCAGAGCTCGTCACGGGTGGCTCGGCGCGGCGCTCTGCTTTTCGCCGGGGCAGAGAGAGAAGGAGGGAGGAGGAAGAAAGGGGAATAGTGGCGCGGGCCCACGCGTCAGTGAAAGGAGAAGGGCGACGCGGAGAAAGACTGGGCCGCAGCTGGGCCGAATGGCCGGCTGGGCCGCTTGGTTCGCTGGCTCGGGAAAGAAAGTTGGAGGGGGTTTCTCGGGAAAGAAAGTTGGAGGGGGTTTCGCTGGCTACGGGTTTTGGCCCAACAGGGTTAGATTAGGTTTGAATTAATTTGGGTTAGTTAGAGTTTGAATTCAAATCTAGAGTTTGAATTCAAACCAACCAAAAATCCAACAAAACCAAGTAAGATCCAAATCACTGCTATTTGATCCTTAGCACTTCAAATTATTTTTAAATTAAATTTTAAATTGTCTAGGAATCAAGGGAGCAAGTAGAAGGCATTCTTATATGTTTGTTTGATTGCACAACAATTCACCAAAAATTTTAAAATTCACATTTTTGCATTCAACAACCCTACGCAAATTTTCGGGATGTTACAGTTAGCTTCCGTATCTCGCTCGTTCCGTCGTCTGGGTCCTGACATCCGCCATCGCGGAATGCTTTAGGGTTCCCATGGGTCCGCCGCCGACTAGGGGCCGACCATGGCCGCAATAAGTTCCGCCCGCCCAGAGATCGAACCACCATGGGGAGGCCGACTATTGCTGCCAGCCTGCAAGACCACAAGAGGAAGGGCGAGCACCACAAAATCACAAATGACATTCTGTAGGGAAGCTACTACAGCAAATTCAGAAGCTAGAAGCCTAGAAGTCCAGAGTAGCAGATAATGTTGTCAAAGAATGTTCAATTGAGTTGTAAATTGATGTCAAAGGAAATTGTATCTCAACATTGAATCTCTTTGTCAATTTGAGACTGATTATCGTGTCAATTTCATAATTTGATGGCTGCAATTGTGTCCATCTATTGGTGTCAATTGTGTATGGCAAAATTGATTGAAACTTCAGTATAGAAAAAAATGAATGCAGAACACCAACCTTTACTCCATGAGTGTTTGCTTTCAAAATGACTATGCTCCTAGAACAGAACATGCATATGCCTTGCATACTGTTTTAGTGCCAGCTTGCAAAATTGGCAAAAGAAGGCTAAACACATCCACTTCTTTGCAACAAAAGTGAGGTCCCAGGATGGCCAGTTTACAAAAGGCAAAACAGAAGTACTCCACCAGACCCAAAAACAGCAGTACTTCACCAGAACTGAGTAAAAACATCATCTGTGTGTGGTCCCCTAATTTAATAAAGAAGTTTTCCAAAAAAATATATCATCTGCAAATTCGTAAAATGCATCATCTATAGATTAAATAAATAAGTTACCATCAACATTTGAGTGAAGCTAAGATTCCTTGCAACCTTCAGGCTCATTGCCTTTGTCCTGAGAAACACTACCATCTGCAACTTGTGCTTGTGCTTGTATCTTGCAGTTAAAAAAATAGAGCTCATAAAAATAATGGAAAGAATGAATAATTGCACTTCCTCTTTAGCAACATACCACTGAAACATGTGCTATTTTTGCGTGTGCAGCATCCTTAGCCTCTTCCCCAACTTGTGATGTAGATGTGTTCTGCCTCTTTTTCCTATACCTGCACTTCTTATCCAGCTAATTTCTTTTTCGTTTTGAAGTTTTTGTTTCCACCTCCTTTTTCTTTAGAATAGTTCTGAAATCTGATATGTATTCATACTCAAACATGCACGCACTAAAATCTGATAGAATAGTTCTTTCTTCAATCAGCTCTTCATTGTTCTGTTTTCTCTTCTCTCTTTTCTTCCCCTTTCTCTTCTTTTCATTCTTCTCTTCATCCTCCTCTTCACGTAGATGTTTGATAGCATTCTACACAAGAATGCAAAGTGCACAATCCATGCCACGTTTCTGTAAAAACTTCTGCTACTGCCTTTCCCATTGCAGCATCTTGATCCGTATAGAATGTTTTAGGCTTCTGTCCATTATGAGCTTTTAGAAAGGTCTCAAATAGCCATTTGAAAGATTCAAATGTTTCATCATACATGAGAGCAACACCAAAAACTATAGTTTCTCTAAAATGATTGAATCCGACAAAGACACCAAAAGGCTTGCTCTCCTTGTTTGTTCCAAAAGTAGTATCAAAACTAACAACATCACCAAAATAGCCATAGTACATAATCATTTTAGCATCAACCCAAAATATGTTTGCTATTTGTTCTTCAGAATCCATTTGCAGTGCATATTGGAATGATGAGTTCTCAGCAATTTTGTCTTGAAAATATTTAAGCATGCTACCTTCTTGTCCATATGCCATCTCTCTTTGGCGTTTGGTCCGCAAATAATTCTTATGGTCATGAAGGGTGTAGCTAAGATTGAGTGGCCCACCAACTTGGTGACCTGCCAATTCATGTGCAGCTTTTGGTCCAATTCCCGCATCATCTGCCGTTTCAATTTCAAATGCTTGTAAATCTGAAATTTTTCTCTGTGACACCATCAGGTGCAAGATTTCTAGTAGGCGCAGAGTGTGATTGTGTTCTAAAACTACTTCAGACACTTTCAGAATTTGTTTCTTTCGGTCTAGTTTGAGACTCATGTGGACTTGACAATCGGTTCTAGTTTCAGCTCGAGGGCATTTTGTTAAATGGTCCCTTTTGTCTGGCAATCGGTGACCCTCATTTGCACAAACAAATTTGCATGATGTAATCTTCCCATCAGATGGCCTTTTGTTTGTATATCTTTTTCTGACCTCGAAACCTCTCTGTCCACTGTAACTAAGCCAAAATGCCCAAGCCTCCTCTGAATTTCTGAATTCCATGCCAATAAGAGGTACCAAACTAGGCAGTATAGCTCTACAATGGAAAATTAAAATTAGTAGGGGACTTTGCAATTGGAGAGAACAGACATGGAGTAACATTACTTGAGATTGGCACAACTAAAATCTATCGGATGTCACATATGAAATAACAAAGTGGGGTTGTACTACTTACGTATTTGAATCATTGTCTGCTGTGTCTGCCTGTTCTTCCATCTCAATTGCTATAGAATATAATTTCAGCTAGGTGCTTCTTTCATGAGAGAGAGGGGAAGCGATCAGGTTCAAAACAATCTGGCGACGGAAAGGTTCACGTATCAATCTTTGAAGCTCGCAACAATGTTAGAAGCTCCTGATCAGTACCAAGGAGGCTTGTTTGACCATTTTAATCCATAAATCAAAAATTTTCCTCCTGATAACTTTCCCAACTAAAGTGTTTGCAAACATCTTCTCCATTTCAATGATAGAGTACTCTTCTGAATCTTCCCACCATTCCAAAGGTGTCCCCTTCTGGTACACAACTCGACTATCCTCAACACTTGAGAAGGAGTAAAGAGTAAAATACACCGGCGGCCCTTAAACTTGTCCCAGGGTGTCATCTAGGTCCACGAACTCTCAAAATGCACATTACGTCCCTAAACTTGCTAAACTGTGTCATCTAGATCCAAAATTCCAAAGATACCACTATGTTACTGAAATACACTGTATTGTCTTAATTTATAATTGCGTTACGGTACGATCAAATAAAGTTTTCTAAGTATTGTGATAGAAACAACCGATTTGGTTAAAGAAATACTATAAAAAATCATGCTCAATTTGCGGTCATGTTATCATCCGTAGGGGTATTTTTGGAACATTGGACCTAGATGACATAGTTTAGCAAGTTTAGGGACTCAAATATGCATTTTAAGAGTTCGGGGACCTAGATGACACCACGAGACAAGCTCAGGGACCGCTCGTGTATTTTACTCGGGAGTAAACATCAATCACTACTCTACAAGCATTGTTATCATCCATCCTGAAATAGAAGTGTAGAAATTAACAACACTGCCAATATATCTGACTCATTTGTTGCAACTGCCAGACAATCACTTGGGGCACCGGTCTCGAGCGCCGCCCCTGGGGCCGCCCGGCCTGGAGCGCCCGGCCTGGACGGCGCCCGCTGGGGGAACAGCGGCGTCATCGACGGCCAGGAGAGCAGCGAGCATGCAAGTGGAGAAGCCGATGGGATGGAGAGGTGCAGATGGAATTGGATAAGCCTAGGGGTATAAACGTCATTACAAGTCTATACTGGGTGCCGAAAAATGATGAAAATAAGTTTTCGGTTTCGGTTAATTTTTACATCTTTTGATGGTATTTTACGGGGATGACGTATTTCAGTGGTATTTTCCAAAACTCGTGATCTTTCAGTGCTACAGAACCAATTTTCCCGAATAATTAACTCCCGGATTCGTTAAAACAAGGAACTAACTCACTGAATTTTGGAATTAATTGGACATGCTTCATAACGGACTTCTATCTTAATATTTATACAATCTGATATATAATTAAATACTTCATATACTATTTGACATAACAATAGTATTCATTGTTTAATGCAGGTTATATTATCTCCTCTTTATTTTGTCTGTAGATCTATTTTAAGTTGTAATACCTCTAACATGATAAAATCTTCAGAGTACATAGACTTGCCACCACTCATATATTTATCATTCTGTATTTTTGCAGTTCACAATACTATCTGTGTACACGTGTTTATCTAATTTTGTAATTAAAAACTGATTAATTGGGATCGGAAGCAGGCTGATATATCAAACTGATTAGTCATATATACAGTTTGGTATATGATAACAAATTCATATGGTATATTATATAACAGCAGTATGCATTATTTAATTCACGTTATATTGTCTCCTATTTATTTTATCTAAAGATCTACTTGTTGACAGCCAAAATTGGCAGTCACCCGGACAAATCGGTCAGACCGGTTTGAGTTCTGTAATTCGAGTAGGTTTAGTATTCCGAGTTTGATCCCGTATTGTAACCGAATTGGAAGGGGTACGACTTCCCCGGCCTATATATATGAAGGCTAAGGCCGATTGAGAGTTAATCCCAATCGATTCAACATATTTATCCTTTACTTTTTATCTCCAAACCCTAATCCCTTTTCCAACCCTAATTGCTGTCATTTGCTCGTCTCCGCGACATACTAAGGCATTCTAGGTGGCCTGCCGACCCTAGAGCAACCCTAGATTGCTTGAGCTCCGACGGGGTCACTCCCGAGCTCGAGTTTCTAGGTCCTTACGACCTCCTGCCAGAAAGCGGTCTGACCGGTTCTAGGAACCGGTCTGACCGGTTTGCCCGAGGGAGGCCGGGTGTTGGCCGTGGTGACGGCCGTGCTGCAATCTCGAGTGTGTTGCCGCATCTTTGTGTCAACATACGTTTTGGCGACTCCGCTGGGGACAAGATTAATCTGGTTCCAAGACCGATCTAATCTACCTCAAAGATGTCGGGTACAACCAGTGAGCTCGACAAGAACAACATCATCACCGCTACGATGGAAGAACTCACGGACGAGGAGCGGAAGCGGTACCTGATTGCTGAGGAACACTTCAAGGCACAATTTTTGAAGGGCTTCAAGAAGGATCGTGGAGGCTTCGTCAAGAGAGTTGAAGAGTTCGTCATGCTAGCTTTTAAGTTGGCTAACGATCAAGTTGAGGAGCTTCCTAATAAGGTAACCAGTGAACCCTCTGATTTAATGCAACAAATAACTTGCATGATGGATGAAAAGTTGCATGCTGCACAAACTGTTACTAGTGAGTTAATTGTTAATATGGCTAGTAATTTTGAGGCGTTTAATAAGGGTAAAAATACTTTAGAAGATACTAATGCATGCCCTAAAATTGATGCTAGCACATCAGGTGTACCAGAAAATATTATAGATCATAATTTGAGTATGCCGATGAATTTCTATCAAGGCTAGCCACCTCATCCTAGTTCAGTCCAAGAACCGGTCAGACCTGTTTTCCCAACCGGTCAGACCGGTTTGCCCAATTCAGTTGGACAAACCGGTTCTATGGGTGTAGGTGCAACAAATGCGATGGTTTTACCCAATACAGTTACTTCTGGTCATGTTTTTACATCCCCTTACACTACTGTTGTAGGAAGTGCACCTATGAGATCTAGTGTTCCTTTTGGACCGATTCCAAATACTACTCATAATACCGTGTATGGTGCTCCTTGTTTTCAGAATACAACTAGTGCAAATTATCATGCCGATTTCTCTAAGTTCAAGGAGGATCTGGCTAATACAATTAGAACAAAGCTTGAGATAGATATGAGTAACTCACGTTTATATCAAAAACCATATCCTCCTGAATTTGATCTAGTTACATATCCTAATGGTTGGCGTGTTCCTAAGTTTGTTAAATTCAATGGTGGAGATAATCGTACTACTTGGGAGCATGTTAGTCAATATATTTTGCAGCTAGGAGAAGCAGCCTTCTATGAGCCATTACATGTTCGCTTGTTTTCATTAACTTTGACTGGAACTGCTTTCTCTTGGTTTTCTTCGCTTGCTCCTAATTCTATTCAAAGTTGGTCTCAATTGGAGCGTAAGTTTCATGAACACTTTTTTAGCGGAGAAAATGAAACTAAATTAACTGATTTAACATCTATTAGGCAAAGCCGAGAGGAATCGGTTATAGATTATTTCAGAAGATTTAGGGATACAAAGAATAGATGTTTTAATTTGTCAATTTCTGAAAAAGATTTAGCAGATTTAGCTTTTGCGGGCTTGCGATCTTATTTGAAAGAGAAATTAGAAGGTTTTGATTTTCTTTCTATTAATCACTTGCAAATTAAGGTCATGAGTCTCAAATTAAAGTTAAAACATGTTAAAGAAAATGCTAAACCTCATCATTCCAATGTTCATATGCTTGATAATGATTCTGATAGCTCGGATGATGAGGATAATGAAGTTTATGCTGCTGAATTTGTTTGGCCATCAAAGGCTAAGTCTTGTTCTTGTCCTTCGTTGAAGCCGGTTCAGAAAAATCGGCGAGAGGAAGTTAAATTTACTTTTGATGTTGCCAAGTGTGATCGTATTTTTGATTAATTGCTTAAAAATGGTTTCATTAAACTTTCTCATGCAATTCCACCAGCCGATCAATTGAAAAATCATGCTTATTGTAAGTGGCATAATTCTTTTTCACATGCTACTAATGATTGCAATGCTTTCCGACGACAGATACAATCGGCTATTAATGAAGGTCGATTGGTATTAGCTGAGATGCAAGTTGACAAGACTCCCTTCCCTGTGCATACCCTTAATTTGAATACTAAGGTGCTGATTCGGCCGGAACAAGCCGAAGGAGCTAAGGGGAAGAATGTGATAGTCGGAGAGCCAAGGCCGGAAAAATTGATGATCAAATTCCAGTCAGAAAAGTGATGCTTGAACAGACTCTGGATGGTAAAGAATCTCTGAAGATTACAATTAACACATCAAGGCCCGGGGGGCAAGAAAGTTCATCAATTGAGACTCGGTCCGCTGATCAGGTGTCACACCCGGATTTACACAGAAATCCGAATGCTTCTATATGTGTGCCCAGGAAGTCCACAGAACACATATAGATAACAAATATGATAAACAGAGTACATATGCTCGAATAAAATGGTTTTACATCAGAGTTTGACTAAAGTAACTAAATAACACAGCGGAAGACTATTTATTAACTCTCTCTCTAAACGAAGACGAAGACGAAGCCGAAATCCATAATCCACAGGGACTCTGACTGGTTGAGCACAGCTAGTAGAATGGCAGATCTTCAGGAAATTCAATAGCAGCAGTACCATCTAATCCATCTGTTACCCATCTGGGATTTTGTTGAATGGCAAGTGTAAGTAAATGTCTTACTTAGCAAATACAACACGGGTAATGAAGGCTTAAAAGAAAGGCTTGACACGGCTGTACTGCATTAGCAATTTTAGTTGATTCATTTTAACTCAAACCAAGATTTCTACAATTATGTGAATCCCAGTTGAAATTCCCAATTAATGAGGTAGAAGTGATCATTAAACCATAATAAACATCAACTTCTAATCAAGAAGGATCCAGGCCGCTCTTGACCCTGAGCAAGGCTATCATGATAGATTATACACTCTGCAGAGGTTTCGCCCTTTACCCACCAGTCGCGTAAAAGTTCAAAGGAACTTTGCACCCAACCACGCACATCAACACTTCCGAGGTGTGACTGCATAGGGACGCTACGAGGCTTTTCACAAGACACCCTAACAAAACAATAGCCGTTATGGTACAACCTAGGCAGCATGACCCGAGGCACCGAGACTGACTTACGCCCGTGCCGCAGCACGAGGGGGTCAATGGCGTCCAATCGCAGAAAAGTAATGCAGAAACAGAATTAAATAGCGCAACGTGCAGAACCCCCGCCAAACGGAAGCTCCTACACGGGACTGTGCCTCACGAGGGCAAAGCCAACGGAAACCCGTCCTCGGTGGATCAAACCATACTCTCACCCATGCTTCCCATAACGCCGGTGGCCCACCGGTAACCACTGCTGAATTAGAGCCGTACAAGTTACTTGACCAAGACCAGAGCCATTATAGTTCCGGCGGTGGCGACAGGTTCCTGGGTTGCCGCTTAAAGAACCAGTCCTTACGGAGAGACACTAGGGCCAGGCATGAAGCATACACCCTAGCTCCCTGATCCATGTTGCTAAAAAGCAAGTTTTACCATTAACATTGAAGTGAACCATTAAGTCAAGATTAACAGTTAAACATTGGTGACAGTAGCTGCGCTTAGCAAAGTTCTACCCAAATGCAATAACCCAGGGTAATCAAGGTATAGGGTAAACAAAGCTAGGAATAACCTTAATAGGAACAATTTAGACACATGCATATGCAGTAATTATTGTAAAGGTGTGTTTAGGTAGCAAGGAATGTCCGTGCTGTACTTGCCTTCGTCCAACTGCTGTTGCTGCTCTTGCTGCTGCTGTTGGTCTTGCTCCTCGTAACCCTCGAACTCAAACGCGTATGGCTCACCGACTGGACTCATACATCAACACACAAACATCCATACAAGCCAGTACATGCAAACAATATTATTCTATTAGAACAGTACACCAAACAATAAAAACAGAACAAAAGAAGGCTTAGAAACTAATCTACGCTTCGCTACGAACACGTGAGCGCGAAAATCACTCAAATCGGAGCTAAAACGAAGAAGTTATGGCTTTTCTAAGGTTCAGGGACTTGCTGGCAAAGTTTTAAAAGTTCCAGGGGCTTATTTGCAAAAACTCAGGGGCTAAAACATAATTTTATATAAAAACAGGAGGGTTTATTTGCAATTTAACCAAAACAGGACCTCGGGTACTATTTTTAAATAAGGCAGGGGGTTTTCTGTAAAAATCAGGACTTAATTGTAATTATTTTTGAATAGATTTGGACTGCGGGTTAATTTTGAAAAAGGACAGGGGTTCTTTTGAAAAAGTGGCTCGGCTGACTGGGGGTTGACCGTTACGGTCAGCTTTGACTTGGCTCGGTTGATTGATCTGGGCCGTCTGATTTGGATCGGTCGGCTGAGAATAGATCGGGAAGAGGGGGGTGTCGCCGGCGAGCAGAACTGCGGCGGCGCCGCCTGCGCGCGCGGCGGAGGGTCGCCGGCGTTGCTCGAAATCGAGCTAGGAGCGTCGGTTCGGGTCGGGAATTAGCGCTACGGAGGCGTCGCGGCTCGGCGAACTCGTCCAGGGGGCTCAAGTCGACGGCGGAGCAGCGGAAGGGAGCGCGCGATGAGCTATGGCGGCGGCGGCGCTCGGGCGACGACGGGGAGCTCGCAGCAGGGGGAGGGAGAGAGCAAGAAGGGGCGTGGGAGGTTCCTTACCTCCACGCGAAGGTGCTGGAGCAACTCGCCGGGCCGGAACGTGGACGAGCGGCGAGATCGACGTCGGCGGGTTTGGAAACGGCGGCGGCGAGCACGAGCTCGAGCGGCGGAGATTTGGCGCGGATTCGTTGGGGGAAAAAGCGGCGGGGCTTCGGCCTTTAAGTAGAGCGGACGAGGGGAGAGTCCGGGGGAAGAAAGAGTCCTCGGCGTGCGTGCCGGGCACCGGCCGGACTCGGTCTTCCATGGTCGGGGCGGAGTCGGACTCGTCGCGGGGAGGGAGACGGGTCTGACCCGTGGGTCCCACTCGTCAGTGGCCGCGGGCGTGAGACGGCGGGGCTGCTGCGTGGGCTGGCTTGCTGGGCCGCTAGGTGGGCCGCAAGCGAGGGGAGGCGGGCTGGCGCGGCAGCGAGAGAGGGGCAGGCCGGCGGGGCGAAGCAGGCCGGCGAACTGGGCCGAGAGCGGGGCGCGGAAGCTGGAGCGAGCAGGCCGGCAGCGGGCCAAAAGTGGAAACGCGGGGAGGTGGGCCGCTGCTGAAGAAAAAGATAGAAGGGCCAAATTCGGACGAGGAAAATAGTTAAGGGAGGGAAAGTGGACTCGGGCCGCAGAAACTTTTCTAGAGCTCCAAACGCAGCGATTCAAATTCGAATTTAAACAGAATTTAAATTCAAATTGAACCACACACAAACAAAACTCAATGCAGTCGGCATGAATGCAACAAAAAAAATGTTTCTAACCTTATATTAAATTTTATTTATCATAAATAATTTATTTTCCTTAGATAAATATGAGCATAAAATTAAATAAAAACAATTTAATTACTAAAATTTTTAAAATAGGCATTTTTAGGGTGTTACAAACCTACCCCCCTTAAGATGAATCTCGCCCTCGAGATTCGGACGTGGATGAGAACAACTGTGGATACTCTGCTCTGAGATCTTCTTCTCTTTCCCAAGTCGCTTCATCCACTGAATGACGACTCCACTGAACCTTACACATCCGGATCACTTTATTTCTGGTGACTCTCTCTGACTCTTCCAAAATTCTGACAGGATGCTCAGTATAGGTAAGATCTTCCTCCACATTTAGTTCATCAATCGGGATCTGTTCCTCAGGTACTCGCAAACACTTTTTCAACTGAGACACATGGAACACACCATGTACTCCCGCTAACTTCTCTGGTAGCTCTAACTGATATGCCACCTCACCGTTCCGACCAAGTACCTTGAACGGTCCAATGTATCGAGGTGCTAACTTGCCCTTGACGTTGAACCTCTTCACGCCTCTCATGGGTGACACCTTGAGATACACGAAATCTCCAACTTCAAAACTGAGATCCCTTCGTCGGTTATCTGCATAGCTCTTCTGTCTGGATTGTGCTACTTTCAGATTCTGTCTGATTATCTGTACTTGTCGCTCTGCCTCTCTTAATATCTCAGGTCCAAACACCTGACTTTCTCCCGTTTGATTCCAGAATAGTGGTGTCCTACACTTTCTGCCATACAAAGCCTCAAAGGGTGCCATCTGCAAACTCTTCTGATAGCTATTGTTGTACGAGAATTCCACGTACGGTAAACTCTTGTCCCAACTGGCACCATATTGTAGAGCACATGCCCTCAACATATCCTCCAATATCTGGTTCGTCCGCTCTGTCTGCCCATCTGTCTGCGGATGGTAAGCTGAACTGAACTGTAGTTTAGTGTCCATAGACTCATGCAATTGTCGCCAAAAGTGTGATGTGAACTGGGTACCTCGATCTGACACTATTCTTTTCGGTACCCCATGCAAACACACAATCCTCTCCATATACAACTCTGCTAGTCGGGCTCCCGAGTAGGTGGTCTTCACTGGTAGGAAATGCGCCACCTTGGTCAGACGATCCACGATTACCCAGATTGAGTCAAATCCCCTCTGAGTGCGAGGTAAGCCAGTGATGAAGTCCATACCGACTTCTTCCCACTTCCATTCAGGTACCTTCAGGGGCTGGAGCAAACCTGCTGGCCTCTGATGTTCAGCCTTGACTCTCTGACATGTGTCACATAGAGCTACGTATGTGGCCACATCTCTCTTCAATCCGTACCACCAAAATCTCTCTTTGATATCTTGGTACATCTTGGTACTACCTGGGTGTATCGAATACGCCGACTCATGGGCTTCCCTGAGAATTGCATCCCTGATCTGCACTATATCTGGTACACAGATCCGCTTCTCATACCACAATGTTCCTTGGTCATCCACTCGAAACCCAGGGGCTTTTCCTAATGCCACCAGTTCTACGATCTCCTTGATCTTCTCATCTGTGAGCTGTCCTTTTCGGATCTCTTGTTCCAATGTCGGTTCTACGGCCATCTCGGTGACGCTGGTCACAAATCCCAGACTCATCCTTTCAAACTCTGCACTGAGTTCCTCCGACAAACAATGTCCCGTGATCTTGTTCACGTAACTCCTTCTACTCAGAGCATCTGCCACCAAGTTGGCCTTCCCTGGATGATAATGAATCTCCAGATCGTAGTCCTTGATCAGTTCTAACCAACGACGTTGTCTCATATTCAGATCTGACTGTGTGAACACATACTTGAGACTCTTGTGGTCAGTGTAGATATCACACTTATGACCAATCAAGTAATGCCTCCAAATCTTCAAGGCATGTACTACAGCTGCTAACTCCAAATCGTGTGTCGGGTAGTTCTGCTCATGTTTCCTCAACTGTCTCGATGCATAAGCTACTACTCTGCCTTCCTGCATGAGTACACATCCCAATCCTAGACGAGATGCATCGCAGTAGATAGAGAAGCTCTTGGTTATATCCGGCAACACTAGCACGGGTGCCGTTGTCAGCCTCTTCTTCAATTCTTCAAAGCTGACTTGACACTCTTCAGTCCAGACAAACTTGGCATTTTTCTCCAATAACGCCGTCAGAGGTTTAGCAATCTTGGAGAATCCTTCAATAAATCTCCGATAATATCCAGCCATTCCAAGGAAACTTCTGATTTCACTCACATCCTTAGGCGGATTCCAACTCAACACATCACTAACCTTCTTCGGATCGACTGCCACTCCACCATTGGACAGTACGTGACCCAAGAATGCTACTTCCTTCAACCAAAACTCACACTTGCTCAGCTTGGCATACAACTGATGCTCACGAAGTCTCTGCATCACTAACCTCAGATGTTCTTCATGCTCTTCCTCATTCTTGGAGAAAACCAGAATGTCGTCAATGAACACTACCACGAACTTGTCAAGATAGTCCATGAACACACTGTTCATCAAATACATGAAGTATGCCGGTGCATTCGTCAAACCAAAAGACATGACTGTGAACTCATATAGACCATATCGGGTTGTGAAGGCTGTTTTGGGGATGTCAGTCACCCGTATCCTCATCTGATGGTAACCGGATCGGAGATCGATCTTAGAGAACACACATGCTCCTTTTAACTGGTCGAAGAGATCATCAATCCTTGGCAACGGGTACTTGTTCTTGATGGTCACTTCATTCAAAGCTCGATAATCCACACACAATCTCTGGGTTCCATCTTTCTTATCCACAAACAAAACTGGTGCTCCCCAAGGAGACGAACTAGGACGAATATACCCTTTTGCTAACAATGCCCTTAATTCCTCCTTAAGTTTCTCTAGTTCTTTTACTCCCATTCTATATGGCCTCTTAGCTATAGGTGCAGTACCAGGCTTAAGATCAATAACAAATTCAACTTCGCGGTCTGGGGGCATACCTGGTAACTCATCTGGAAACACATCTGGGAATTCGCACACCACTCTGATGTCTTCCAGTGCTACACCTTCGGCTTGGTAGATCTGATTGTGTCCCACGGGACTAGCTGCTTGGTACTCCACTTTCTCACCAGTCTTCGCTGTCAGCTGCACTGTTCTTTTGGAGCATTGAATCACCCCATCGTATTTGGCTAACCAGCTCATACCCAGAATCATGTCAAACCCAAGAGTTTCTAGGACTATCGGGTTCACCACAAAGTCTACCCCCCTTATTGTGATGGTGATACAGGGGCAATGTAAAGTGGCACGCTGTTCTCCCCCAGGTGAACTAACTACCATGGGGTTTCCCATAGGTTGCAAGATCATCATGTTCTTTTTCACGAAAGCAGCAGATATGAAAGCATGCGAAGCTCCAGTATCAAACAAAACAGTTGCGAGAGATGAGTTGACAGGGAACGTACCCACAACGACATCTGTTGCTCCTTCTGTGGTTTCCGCACCCATGTGGTTGACCTTTCCTCTCGCTGGGTTCTGCTGCTGATTCCCGTTCTGGTGCTGCGGTTGTCCAATCCTCGGATTGTTGTTCTGACCAACGGTGTTCTGAGCCTTGCGAGGACAAGCGCTGGCATAATGTCCCAGCTCACCACAACCAAAACACCTCGGAGCCGTAGGTGCATTGTTGGTTGGATTGGGGCGTTGGACAGAACCACTCTGTGGCTGGTTCTGAGGACGTTGCTGAGGTAGTGCTGAGGGGTACTGGGGACGTGGCTGGTACTAGGGTCGTTGCTGATACTGGTTGCGGTTCATCAAACCGGACTGTCCCTGGAAACGCTGTGGAGTCACCACCTGCTGGTTTCCTTGCTGAGGATTGAAGCGAGGGCGAACATTGCTTCCTGACGGTGCGCCTTGAAGCTTTCTCTTCTTTTCTTCCATCTCACGGCGCTTGTGCTCCAGCAGTAGGGCGCTATCCACCAGTTCTTGAAAAGTGGCGAACCTTGAGCACAGGAGCTGGTACTGGAGTGTATCATGCAGGCCATCACGGAATCGGGTCTGCTTCTTCCTATCCGTATTCACGTCCTCTGGAGCATAACGGGCCAACTCAATGAATTTGTCACGATAAGCGGTGACACTCATACCTTCCTGCTTCAAAGCCAGGAACTCCTTCTTCTTCAAGGTCATCAGCGCTTCCGGCACGTGGTGAGAACGGAAACTGTCGCGGAACTCCTGCCAAGTGATCTGATCACGATTGGGGTGAGCATACTGGTACGCATCCCACCAATCCAAAGCTGCTCCCTGGAGCTGTCCACTTCCATACAACACCTTCTCCCGGTCGTTGCACTGCGCGATGTCCAGCTGTCGTTCCACTGCCTTGAGCCAGTCCTCTGCTTGCATTGGGTCGCTAGACTTGCTGAAGGTAGGAGGGCGTCCCTTCATAAACTCGCCCCTTTTATCTCTGGGTTGCACGTAGTGCTGTTGGGGCGGGTTCTGCTGATTCTGCTGCATCAGTGCTATGGTTTGCGCCATCTGCTGTGTCAGCTGAAGTTGCATCTGCATCATCTGCTCCATGGTGAGTGGCGGTGGTGGAGGTGGTGGATTCTGGTTCTGGTTGCTTCCACTGCCTCCGGGGTTGCTTCTGGTGTTAACCATCTACCATATCAAGAAATCTCCCATCAGTATTCCCGCCAACTGGTATTAGATAACCCAGGCTTGCAGATGGTGCATAAGAAGATAGCAGTACTTGGAAAGATGTGATTCAGAGGTATAGAGAGTAAGACAGAGGAAGTGCAAAGGAGATAGCTAACCCAACTATTTATTCACTAATATTCCTTAAACCTTAGTCCTATAACTAGATGGAGATAGACTTGCGTCTATGACCATCACAATCATTACAAAGATCCAAATCAAACATAAGCATAATAACAACAAAATCAAGCACCCAAAGACATGATTCACAGAAGACTCGACAACACTGGTTTTGAAAATCGTAACTAAATGATCTGAAACAAAATCATGGTGGTCTTCTAGTGATTTTTCAACCGTTCTAACTAGGCTGCGTTCCTACAGTCAGCACTGCTCTGATACCAATCTGTCACACCCGGATTTACACAGAAATCCGAATGCTTCTATATGTGTGCCCAGGAAGTCCACAGAACACATATAGATAACAAATATGATAAACAGAGTACATATGCTCGAATAAAATGGTTTTACATCAGAGTTTGACTAAAGTAACTAAATAACACAGCGGAAGACTATTTATTAACTCTCTCTCTAAACGAAGACGAAGACGAAGCCGAAATCCATAATCCACAGGGACTCTGACTGGTTGAGCACAGCTAGTAGAATGGCAGATCTTCAGGAAATTCAATAGCAGCAGTACCATCTAATCCATCTGTTACCCATCCGGGATTTTGTTGAATGGCAAGTGTAAGTAAATGTCTTACTTAGCAAATACAACACGGGTAATGAAGGCTTAAAAGAAAGGCTTGACACGGCTGTACTGCATTAGCAATTTTAGTTGATTCATTTTAACTCAAACCAAGATTTCTACAATTATGTGAATCCCAGTTGAAATTCCCAATTAATGAGGTAGAAGTGATCATTAAACCATAATAAACATCAACTTCTAATCAAGAAGGATCCAGGCCGCTCTTGACCCTGAGCAAGGCTATCATGATAGATTATACACTCTGCAGAGGTTTCGCCCTTTACCCACCAGTCGCGTAAAAGTTCAAAGGAACTTTGCACCCAACCACGCACATCAACACTTCCGAGGTGTGACTGCATAGGGACGCTACGAGGCTTTTCACAAGACACCCTAACAAAACAATAGCCGTTATGGTACAACCTAGGCAGCATGACCCGAGGCACCGAGACTGACTTACGCCCGTGCCGCAGCACGAGGGGGTCAATGGCGTCCAATCGCAGAAAAGTAATGCAGAAACAGAATTAAATAGCGCAACGTGCAGAACCCCCGCCAAACGGAAGCTCCTACACGGGACTGTGCCTCACGAGGGCAAAGCCAACGGAAACCCGTCCTCGGTGGATCAAACCATACTCTCACCCATGCTTCCCATAACGCCGGTGGCCCACCGGTAACCACTGCTGAATTAGAGCCGTACAAGTTACTTGACCAAGACCAGAGCCATTATAGTTCCGGCGGTGGCGACAGGTTCCTGGGTTGCCGCTTAAAGAACCAGTCCTTACGGAGAGACACTAGGGCCAGGCATGAAGCATACACCCTAGCTCCCTGATCCATGTTGCTAAAAAGCAAGTTTTACCATTAACATTGAAGTGAACCATTAAGTCAAGATTAACAGTTAAACATTGGTGACAGTAGCTGCGCTTAGCAAAGTTCTACCCAAATGCAATAACCCAGGGTAATCAAGGTATAGGGTAAACAAAGCTAGGAATAACCTTAATAGGAACAATTTAGACACATGCATATGCAGTAATTATTGTAAAGGTGTGTTTAGGTAGCAAGGAATGTCCGTGCTGTACTTGCCTTCGTCCAACTGCTGTTGCTGCTCTTGCTGCTGCTGTTGGTCTTGCTCCTCGTAACCCTCGAACTCAAACGCGTATGGCTCACCGACTGGACTCATACATCAACACACAAACATCCATACAAGCCAGTACATGCAAACAATATTATTCTATTAGAACAGTACACCAAACAATAAAAACAGAACAAAAGAAGGCTTAGAAACTAATCTACGCTTCGCTACGAACACGTGAGCGCGAAAATCACTCAAATCGGAGCTAAAACGAAGAAGTTATGGCTTTTCTAAGGTTCAGGGACTTGCTGGCAAAGTTTTAAAAGTTCCAGGGGCTTATTTGCAAAAACTCAGGGGCTAAAACATAATTTTATATAAAAACAGGAGGGTTTATTTGCAATTTAACCAAAACAGGACCTCGGGTACTATTTTTAAATAAGGCAGGGGGTTTTCTGTAAAAATCAGGACTTAATTGTAATTATTTTTGAATAGATTTGGACTGCGGGTTAATTTTGAAAAAGGACAGGGGTTCTTTTGAAAAAGTGGCTCGGCTGACTGGGGGTTGACCGTTACGGTCAGCTTTGACTTGGCTCGGTTGATTGATCTGGGCCGTCTGATTTGGATCGGTCGGCTGAGAATAGATCGGGAAGAGGGGGGTGTCGCCGGCGAGCAGAACTGCGGCGGCGCCGCCTGCGCGCGCGGCGGAGGGTCGCCGGCGTTGCTCGAAATCGAGCTAGGAGCGTCGGTTCGGGTCGGGAATTAGCGCTACGGAGGCGTCGCGGCTCGGCGAACTCGTCCAGGGGGCTCAAGTCGACGGCGGAGCAGCGGAAGGGAGCGCGCGATGAGCTATGGCGGCGGCGGCGCTCGGGCGACGACGGGGAGCTCGCAGCAGGGGGAGGGAGAGAGCAAGAAGGGGCGTGGGAGGTTCCTTACCTCCACGCGAAGGTGCTGGAGCAACTCGCCGGGCCGGAACGTGGACGAGCGGCGAGATCGACGTCGGCGGGTTTGGAAACGGCGGCGGCGAGCACGAGCTCGAGCGGCGGAGATTTGGCGCGGATTCGTTGGGGGAAAAAGCGGCGGGGCTTCGGCCTTTAAGTAGAGCGGACGAGGGGAGAGTCCGGGGGAAGAAAGAGTCCTCGGCGTGCGTGCCGGGCACCGGCCGGACTCGGTCTTCCATGGTCGGGGCGGAGTCGGACTCGTCGCGGGGAGGGAGACGGGTCTGACCCGTGGGTCCCACTCGTCAGTGGCCGCGGGCGTGAGACGGCGGGGCTGCTGCGTGGGCTGGCTTGCTGGGCCGCTAGGTGGGCCGCAAGCGAGGGGAGGCGGGCTGGCGCGGCAGCGAGAGAGGGGCAGGCCGGCGGGGCGAAGCAGGCCGGCGAACTGGGCCGAGAGCGGGGCGCGGAAGCTGGAGCGAGCAGGCCGGCAGCGGGCCAAAAGTGGAAACGCGGGGAGGTGGGCCGCTGCTGAAGAAAAAGATAGAAGGGCCAAATTCGGACGAGGAAAATAGTTAAGGGAGGGAAAGTGGACTCGGGCCGCAGAAACTTTTCTAGAGCTCCAAACGCAGCGATTCAAATTCGAATTTAAACAGAATTTAAATTCAAATTGAACCACACACAAACAAAACTCAATGCAGTCGGCATGAATGCAACAAAAAAAATGTTTCTAACCTTATATTAAATTTTATTTATCATAAATAATTTATTTTCCTTAGATAAATATGAGCATAAAATTAAATAAAAACAATTTAATTACTAAAATTTTTAAAATAGGCATTTTTAGGGTGTTACATCAGGCGAAACCGGTCAGACCGGTTTGCTACTGGACCGACCAAGAACTTTCAAGCCTAGACGCCCGGAAGTGGGTACTTGGAAGGTGAATGAACCTAAAGTCAAAGGTATGGTTCTAAAGCAAGGACCTACTTTTAATCAACTCTTGAACAAGTACACAAAGGCCGCTCAAGTCAATCGGCCAACAAAAAAGAGAACAAGATCACCACTGCGTTGGGATGATTCTTCAGATAATAACAAACATCGTGGTGATGTTACTACTGTGTTTCCTCCGCAGAAGATGTATGCTACTATACCATGGGCACCTCCGGCGTCAAATTCTCCATATCCAACATGGGACCAAGGAATGTGGATACAGTGCTTCCCCATGCCACAACCACCTCAAGATTACATGAGCAATGGTCCTAGGATACCAGTACACGACCGATTGAGCTCATATCAATCAGGTCTGGCGCTAACAAGCAAAGCGGTCAGACCGGTTCGGTCTGAACAAAAGCAATATGCTCCTCCTCAGCAAGAATATCATGTCAAGGAAAAGAAGGAGGAAGTGAAGTTTACAGAGGACCCAAAGCAAGCCAAGATTGATGGGTTTGTTAAAATTGGTGATATTCCAGTGGCTATGCGAGAGTTGGGTAAAAAGCCGATAGTTATTGGAAATTCGGCTGTTGAAAAACCTGTCATGGCTAATGATCATGAAGCTGGGAGTAGCAAGGCTGTGAAGAAAGTGTTTCAACCAATATGGTGTCCTTCCGGTTTGACTCATACACAAAAAAGGAAGTTGCAGCGCTTGCGAAATAATGAAAAAAGGGAACAGGAATCTGAGAAGTTAAGAGATGAACATTTCAACAGATATAGGCCAATGATTCCTCAGAAGAAGATTTGGCAAGCCAGGTCAGTTGTGCAACCAGTAGCACAACCGGTCAGACCGGTTTCAGAATCCGGTCAGACCGGTTTGGGCGCGACAGAAGCGGTCCGACTGGTTTCTGGAACCGGTCAGACCGGTTTGGAACCAGAAGCGAAAAGTACATCTGTTCCTATTGTAAATGAAACTACTACGCCAGAAAATCCTCCAATGGTTGAAGATGAGGAGATGGTTGATTTTGAAGCTTCTCCAGAGCATGGCAACATGGAAGTTAATACTGTCTATTTATCATTAGATTACTCAGTGATGCCGGAGGAGGAAATATCTCATCTTCATCTTGGACCTCGTGATGCTTTATTTCAGAAGCCGCAAGAACCAAACAATCACTTGAAGACTTTATACATGAGAGGTCATATCAATGGGAAGCCAATCTCGCGAATGTTGGTTGATGGTGGGGCAATTGTGAATCTTATGCCCTATTCTCTCTACAAGAAGATTGGTGGAAAAGACGAAGAATTGATCTAGACAAACATGACGGTCAGTGGAGTTGGTGGCGGTGATCCTATTGGCGCCAAGGGTGTGGCTTCTATGGAGTTGACCATTGGAAGCAAGACCGTCGCTACGGCTTTCTTCGTCTCAGAAGTGCAAGGTAACTTTAGTGTAATTCTTGGTCGTGATTGGATTCATGCAAATCAATGCGTACCTTCTACCTTGCATCAATATCTTATTCAGTGGATCGGCGATGAAGTTGAAGTTGTACATGGTGATACTTCTTCCTTCGTTGCAACAGCCGATTCCGATTTTATTAGTGCAAATGAAAATATGAAGTGTTTATCGGGCTTAGATTTGATCGATTATGAGCTAATCAGTTGCACTAAAGATGGTTTCGTTGCTGCTACATTAAAGCCGATGGAGAATCGGTTGAATTACTTGCTGTAATTGATGGAGCAAACAAATCAACAAAGACAAACCGGTTAGACCGCTTCTGGAAACCGGTCAGATCGGTTTAGACCTGAACAGCGCCGATCAAGCCAAACCGGTCAGACCGCTTCTGGGAACCGGTCAGACCGGTTTACGTCTGGACAGTGGCTTCAAGAGCGAATTGGTCATTTTCGAGAAAAAAACAGAAGGTACGTTTGAAGACATTGAAGATTTGGGTGATATGGATAAACTGGGTCAAGGTTTTACATCAGCCGACCCTTTGGAAAAAATAGATATTGGTGATGGTACTATTCCTAGGCCAACTTTTGTAAACAAAAATTTATCGGCTGAGTTTAAAGCCGAGTTAATAAATTTGTTGAAAGAGTATGTCGATTGTTTTGCTTGGGAGTACCGTGAGATGCCGGGTTTGAGTTGTGATTTAGTTGAACATCGTTTACCGATAAAAGCCGGTTTTAGACCTTTTAAACAATTGACTAGACGTTTTAATCCCGCTATTTATGACCAAATAAAAGAAGAAGTTAATCGTTTGTTAGATGCTGGTTTTATTCGGACTTGTCGCTATGCGGAGTGGATTTCTAATATTGTTCCCGTTGAAAAGAAAGATTCGGGAAAACTTAGAGTGTGCATTGATTTTAGAGATCTTAATAATGCTACTCCGAAAGATTCATATCCTATGCCGATAGCCGATGTTTTGATTAATGAAGCATCCGGACATCGTGTCGTTAGTTTTCTTGATGGTAATGCTGGATATAACCAAATAATCAAGGCCGAGGAAGACATGCACAAAACGGCCTTTCAATGTCCAGGATTTATTGGTTTATTTGAGTGGGTGGTTATGACTTTTGGATTGAAGAATGCTGGCACAACTTATCAAAGGGCTATGAATTTAATCTTTCATGATTTACTTGGTGTTATTGTGGAAGTGTATATTGATGATATCGTAGTTAAATCGGATGGCTTGGATTCTCATTTAGCCGATTTAAAACTTGCTCTTGAGAGGATGCGACGGTATGGCTTGAAGATGAATCTACTCAAATGTGCTTTTGGTGTTTCGTCTGGGAAGTTTTTGGGATTTATTATTCATGAGAACAGCATAGAAGTTGATCCCAAAAGAATTGAAGCTATGAAGAACGTTGAAGTTCCTACGTGCAAAAAGGATTTGCAAAAGTTTCTAGGCAAGGTAAATTTCTTGAGAAGGTTTATAATTAACTTGTCTGGAAAGGTAGATGATTTCACTCCTTTACTTCGGTTGAAAGATGAAGCCGATTTTACCTGGGGGGCAAAACAGCAAGAAGCTTTTGAGAAGATCAAGGAGTACTTGTCTTCACCACCGGTTCTTAGGGCGCCTAAAAGAGGGGTTCCGTTCAGACTTTATGTGGCAGCTGAAGATAGAGTTAATTGAGCTGTTTTGACCCAAGAAATTGATACTAAAGAATATGTGATTGCTTATATAAGCCGACGTTTAATTGATGCAGAAACGAGGTATACTTTCATTGAGAAGTTATGCTTGTCATTATATAATGCTTGTACTCAGTTGATGCATTATTTATTATCTAGTACTTGCATTGTGTTATGCCAAACCGATGTTATCAAACATATGTTGCAAAAACCGATTTTAAGTGGTAGGATCGGTAAATGGGCTTATGCTTTAGTTGAGTATGATTTGGCTTGTGAACCTTTAAAATCTATGAAAGGCCAAATTGTAGCTGATTTTATTGTTGAGCATCGGATTGATGATACTTGTGAATTCAACGTCGGTTATGTTGCTTGTACACCATGGAAGTTATACTTTGATGGATCGGTTTGCAATGATGGACAAGGAATTGGTGTTGTTTTGATCTCTCCAAGTGGTGCCGTTTTTGAGTTTTCAAACCGATTAGAAGAAAAGCGTACCAATAATCAAATTGAATATGAAGCTCTTCTATTCGGATTGGAATTTTTGCAAGACATGGGAATTAAGCATGTTGAGGCTTTTGGTGATTCACTCCTGGTGGTACAGCAAGTATCTAAGGTATGTCAATGCTATAATGGTTTGTTGAATGCATATCGTGATAGATGCCTTGATATTATAGCTTCTTTTGATGAATTTACAATCAAACATATTCCGAGAGAAGAGAATGACAAGGCTAATACTCTGGCTCAGAAAGCATCTGGTTATGTCGTTGCAAAGAAATATTTCTGCCTTCAAAGACCGATGCAAACAAAAGCCGAGATTCAGGTTTTGGACAAACCGGTCTGACCGCGAGAACCGGTCTGACCGCTTTGTCTCCTAACAGCGGTAAAAAGTTCCTGGATGATGTTAATGGCTCGAAGTTTGATGGTCAAGACTGGAGAGTACCTATTATTACTTATTTAAAAGATCCTAGTCGTGGTGCAGAAAGAAATATTCGGCGATTATCATTTAAGTACATATTGCTTGATGATGAACTTTATCGTCGAACCGCCGAAGATTTGCTTTTGAAATGTTTAGACTCGGATCAGGCCAAAGTTGCCATGGGGGAGGTTCATGATGGTATTTGTGGTACACATCAATCGGCTCCCAAGATGAAGTGGTTACTTAGACGAGCCGGTTTTTATTGGCCTACTATGATGGCGGATTGTTTCAAGTACTATAAAGGGTGTGAAGAATGTCAGAAATTTGGAGATTTACAATTGGTACCTGCTGCATTGATGCATCCTATTATTAAACCATGGCCGTTCCGAGGTTGGGGATTGGATTTTATTGGGCAAATTAATCCTTCGTCATCAAAGGGACATCGTTTCATGTTGGTTGCTACAGATTATTTTACTAAGTGGACCGAAGCGATTCCGTTGAAAAATATGACACATAGAGAGGTAATTGAGTTTATTACACAAAACATTATTCGTAGATTTGGTATTCCTTAAACTTTGACTACGGATCAAGGTACTTCGTTTATGTCTAAAGAGGTACGTGAATTTGCCGAATCCTATAGAATAAAGTTGCTCAATTCATCTCCATACTATGCTTAGGCTAATGGACAAGCCGAGTCAAGTAATAAGACTTTGATTAGATTAATCAAGAAAAAGATAGAAGAAAATCCTAAAAGATGGCATGAAGTTTTATCCGAAGCATTATTGGCTCATCGTATATCTAGACATGGTGCTACTAAAGTTACTCCTTATGAGCTTGTATATGGTCAAGAGGCTCTTTTGCCTGTTGAGGTGAATCTGGACGCTTATAGGTTGGCTAAACAAAATGATATTGATGCTGTTGATTACCACAATTTGATGATGGATAACATTGATGAAGTGACCGACAAGCGATTAAAGGCTTTGAAGGAAATTGAGAAAGACAAGCTTCGGGTTGCTAAAGCTTACAACAAGAAGGTGCGGGGAAAATATTTTCAGATTGGTGAGCTTGTGTGGAAGACGATCTTGCCTATTGGGACGAAAAGCACCAAGTTCGGGAAGTGGTCACCAAGTTGGGAAGGGCCATATAGAATTGTCAGAGTTAATTTTGGGAATTCTTATATGCTGGAGACATCGCAAGGAGATCTTTTACCTAGAGCTATCAATGGAAGATATTTGAAGAAATTCTATCCAAGTGTTTGGCAAGACGCGTGAAGATTAATGGCCGATAGATTTTTAATATAGTCCTTAGCATAAATTTTAGCTCCTGATTGGTAATTACTTGTATATTGCTTTTTAGTTCTCAAGTTCACTAAAAACGCATGGGGCATGTGTTGACAGCCAAAATTGGCAGTCACCCGGACAAACCGGTCAGACCGTTTTGAGTTCTATAATTCGAGTAGGTTTAGGATTCCGAGTTTGATCCCGTATTGTAACCGAATTGGAAGGGGTACGACTTCCCCGGCCTATATATATGAAGGCTAAGGCCGATTGAGAGCTAATCCCAATCGATTCAACATATTTATCCTTTACTTTTTATCTCCAAACCCTAATCCCTTTTCCAACCCTAATTGCTGTCCTTTGCTCGTCTCCGCGACGTACTAAGGCGTTCTAGGTGGCCTGCCGACCCTAGAGCAATCCTAGATTGCTTGAGCTCTGACGGGGTCCCTCCCGAGCTCGAGTTTCTAGGTTCTTACGACCGCCTGCCAGAAAGCGGTCTGACCGGTTCTAGGAACCGGTTTGCCCGAGGGAGGCCGGGTGTTGGCCGTGGTGACGGCCGTGCTGCAATCTCGAGTGTGTTGCCGCATCTTTGTGTCAACACTACTTTTGTTGAGATGCCTCTAAGTCTCTAACATGATAAAAAATCTTCAGAGTGCATAGACTTGCCACCACTCTTATATATATCATTATGTATTGGAAGTTCACAATCAGTTAGCCATATACACATGTTTAACTGATTTTCTGAGTTATCAAAAACTGAATAACTGAATAACTGAATAACTCACGAACCATCTGACAAAGGCAAAAGAAGTTTTGACTCAGTATAGAATAAATCAAAATGATGAGATCTTTTAACAAAAAACAATATAAATTAGATTTTTATGCGAAAATAGAGTAATTTTGAAAGATGACATGGCTTTCTAGATGTTGGGTCCTTAATTTCCGACCAGTTCTAACTTAAGGCTGCGTCCTACAGTCAAAACGGCTCTGATACCACTCTGTCACACCCGATTTTCAAAGAAAAACTAAGTGCGTCTCATATGTGCGCTAGGATCATGTTTACACACATATGATAGACAAAAGAGTGTAATATCAAAACACAATATTCAAACGTACAAGAGGTTTAATAACTTATTACAATATTCTTTATTACACTCTCGGGAGACACGAATGTCTTTATCGTAGAACAAGCGATAGCTAAACGGGTGTCTTCAACTTCCATCTTCCACAGGCATCTTGACTGGGGGAAGCGCAAGCCTCAGAACTCGTCGTAGTCGCTGTAGTATTCTTCTCCATTTCCTTCTTCTAAATCAGCAATGGCAAGCGTGAGTACACCTAACTAGGTACTCAGCAAGCGGGGTGAAAATGCAAGGCCACAAGGATAGGCTATGGTTCACAGCAGTGAGCTTTTTAGAGTTGAACAAGTTTTATTAACAATTTCCTATTAACTAGATGTAAGTTTATACCAACCCACTTAAGCATTTAAAAGAACATCTTATTCCAAAAACCGATGAGTAAAACCACAGTTTAGATTCCATCTTGAAGTTCAATTATCATGTGAGGGTCCAAGCCGCTCTTGACCGTGAGCACGGCTGATCGATCAGTTTTCACTCTGCAGAGGTTGTACACTTTCACCATAGCTCGTGTTCCCCATGTTGCCCGGGTTTGCAAGGCCCTTAAACACTTCCGAGGTGAGTGGCTAGGGATCCACTACGAAGCCTTTACAAAGGTATGCAAAAGATCAACAACCCGCAAGAGTTACAGCTAGGGCGGACCACAACCCTCCCTAATGGTCAGCACCTTAGCAAAGGCTGCTACCCCAAGAGGACCGAGTTGTACCCCTGCAACCCCAAACCCCCTCTGCTCCTTTCGGATAAGGCCATCAGTACAATCACACCCCTAATTAATCGGCTAAGGTCAGAGCCCATTTTGACACCATGGTTGCACTGTTTTCTTGGGTGGTTCTCCATGTTCCAATTAAAGAACGATTCTCTTGCATTAGTCATCAAATTAAGTTGCCATGATATAATCGATATTTTATAAAGATCCACATTTCTTTTATTCCCAAGGTGCAGCAACGCTAAGCATAACTAACACAAAACATTATTTAAATCGGGGTTGTTTACAAGGAATCATGGATAAAAGACTAGGCAAATCCTTAAAAAGGTATTCCCATCAAATTAATGCAATAAAGGTAAATTTTAGTTGTTATGCAATTATATAGGACAAAAGAATATGTGGGGAGGGCCACTTGCCTTGTTCTACAAAGAAATCCTCTTCTTCCTCAAAATATCGTCCTTGTTCAGCTTCAACGGGCGGCTCAGTTGCAACGGGCACAAGATCTACGATCAAGCATTAAAACATACAATAAGGAAAACAGTACATCAAACATTACTAACAGACTAAAACAAGCCTCTAAAACTAACAAGCTCAGAAAGACGATCGCAAGGACACCAAAAACGCTAAAAACGGAGCTAAGACGGAAAAGATATGGCTAAAACAAGGTTTAGGAACTTGTTGGCAAAGTTTTAGAACTTCCAGGGGCTTAACTGTGAAAACTAGGGACTAAAACATAAATACACATTAAACTTGAGGGCTAATGCGCAAAACTGACAGGGCTGGGCTTCGGAATATAAAAACAGAGAAGCTTAGGGTGTTTTCTGTAAAAACCAGGAGCTAAATCTAATTATTTTTGAACTAGACAGGACGGCGGGTTGATTACAGAGAAAGGCAGGGGCTCTTTTGCAAAATGGCCAGGCTGACCGGTACTGACTTGTTTGACCAGAGGCTCGGGGCGCTGAGGGCCGTTGGATCCTGATCGAACGGCTCTGAAAGGATTGGGCGAGGGGGTTGGGGGTTGCCGCCGGCGACACAGGGGACGGCGGCGCCGCCACGCTGCGCGGCGGAGGCTCGCCGGAGTGAGGCCTAACAGGGGCCATGGACCTCGGTTTGGGATGGGATTGGGCCCTATGGCATCAGGGAGGCGAGGCGAACACGTACAGGGGGTTCTGATTGGCCTTCGCACGGCGGCGGAGGCCCGCGACGATGAGCGGCGGCGGCGGCTCTGGTGAGGTAGATGGGTGGGCTAGCGAGTGAAAGAGAGAGCGAGAAGGGGCTTGGCAGCTTCGTTACCTCAGCGTGAAGATTCCTGGGTGGTCGGACGGGGCGGAGCGGTGCCGGAGCGGCGGATCGATGACGCGGCGGCGCTCGGGCGGCGGCAACGGCGAGCTCTGGCTGTGCGAGGTGTGTGTGTGCGGAGTGCGAGCAGTCGAAGGCGTGCGCGGAGTTCCGACCGGGGCTTTATAGAGCGGAGAGGAGGAGGGGGAAGGTCGGCTCGGCGACACAGGGGACGGCCGGCCATCAATGGCGCTCGGCAGTGGAGGGGGGGCTGAGTGGAGGGGCCGTTTCGGTGGGAGAGCGAGGAGTTGGGGAGAGGGAAAGAGGGCGGCCGTAACTGCGGCTCGGTGGAAGGGGAGAGGAAGAGGTGAGGGAGAGGGAGCTGCGCCGGCAGCAGCTATGCGGCCAGGGCGCGGCTGGAGGTTGGGGAAGGCCCTGACGGATGGGCCCCGCCTGCTAGTGAGAGGGAGAGGCGAGATGGAGCTGGGCCGCCGTTGGGCCGGAAGAGAGGGAGTGGGCCGGCAGGAGAGAAAAGGGAAAAGGTGAGCAGGCTGGGCTGAGGGAGAGAAGGATAGATTGAGAGAGAGTTTAGGGATGGTTTCCGGACTTTTTCATTTGATTTTGAAAAACTTCACACAAAACAAACAAAAGACATGCAAACCAAATATGATGCTCAAACACTTATTGTCCAAAAATTATTTAAATGATGTTTAAATATTTTTAGGCTCAAATTAATTGAACATTTAATTTATGTCATTAGAAAATTAAATCTAACCATATTGCTATGATTTATTTGTGATGGAATTTATAGGGTGTTACAGTGCCTAGAGTATTTGGCTGATACCGTTACACCACCTTTTATCTATGAACAGCTAGCAGCAACTTCCATATCAAGAAGGGGTACTCAGAGAAAAAAATGCTTGATTCCTCTTGAAGTAAAGAACTACTAAAATCATCCAATTTTCAGGTTGATGATAGACGTGTCTTTGGTGTAAGGATATTAAAAGCCAATATCTTTTTTGCAAGAAAGAAAATTGCAGTGGTCCGAAAAAAGTTTGTTGTGCACCACTCTAATCTCACTTGAGCACTTCTTCATCTGTGATACATGGAACACATCATGAACTCCCGATAATCGAGCTGGCAATTCCAACCTATACGCCACTTCTCCTTTTCTTTCCAATATTTTAAAAGGTCCGATAAAACGAGGTGATAGCTTCCCTCTGACATTAAATCTTCGTAATCCTCTGATAGGTGATACTCTGAGATAAGCATAATCTCCTTCCTCGAATACTACTTCTCTTCTCTTAGGATCAGCGTAACTCTTTTGGCGTGACTGTGCCGTTTTAAGATTCTCTCGAATTATCTCAACTTGTCTTTCTGCTTCTTTTATAATTTCTAGTCCAAAGAGTTTACTTTCACCCGTTTGATTCAGTACAAGGGTGTTCTGCATTTTCTTCCATACAATGCTTCAAACGGTGCCATCTTGAGACTGCATATGGTAAACTTTTATCCCAGCTACCTCAATGCTTTAAAGCACAAGCCCTTAACATATCCTCCAAAATTTGATTCGTCCTTTCAGTTTGACCATCGGTCTGTGGGTGATATGCCGAACTGAAATTCAACTCTGTATCCATTGACTCATGTAGCTTCTTCCAAAAACGTGATGTAAACTGAGTGCCTCGATCTGACACTGTCGGGGACAAACCAAGGGGGTCCCTAATCATCGGGGTAATCGCCCTCAAAAAACGATATGCCACGAAAGACCGAATCACCGACAGCCAGGAGGGGCCGCCAAGGCAGCTCGGCCCGTCACAGCCTATCGCGGCCCAAGAACGGTCGTCCGAGCTCGCCTGTCGAAGGGACCCGAGTAGCTACCCCCGTCTCCGCCTCGCTCGGGGACCGCGCACCCTCGAGCAGGCACAACGCAAACCCCGCCTCGCTCGAGGGCCGCGCACCCCCTCGAGCGGGCAGGCCGACTCTGCCTCGCTCGAGGCCAACTCTCTACTCAACGCGGCGCACTTCGGCGCCCCGCCCGACAACGACATTTAATGCCCGCCCCATCAGGCGGGCACCAAAGTCAAAAGGCGATCTTTCCCCACGCCGCGCCATTGACACCAACAGAGCTCGCTGTTCCACCTGCTCCGGTCACTGTGCGTCCTCACCGGCACTGTGCGGACACACGGGGCACTGCGCAAGGCCCTGTGCAGGCCGGCAGGCGTCATTCCGCACCACTATTCCACTCACTCCCGTCCTTTCACCCCAGGGACACCCCTCGAACAGACATGGGGAACCCTCAAACGAATATATGAATAGCAGCCGAGTACAGACTCCGATCAGACGCGACCTGGCGATGACGAACGCCGGGTCAAATCCACCAACTCTTGGCCATCCCCTGGTGAACCGGGCACATCGCGCACTATGGTCAACAGCAACCACCATGCCGACCCTTGCTGCCAACTCCCGTCCTTCTTCACCTGCCCCGCCCTTGAAGTCAACCGGCGACGGGCAGCAGAACAAGGACTATGGCCACGACAGCCCTCGAAACCGCTCCAGGACAAGCACAGGGACGGCCATGACGCCCGCGGAAGCCGGAGCTCTCCATAAATCCTCCGCCAGGGGTAAGGACGATGGCACGCCCGACGCCATGCTCTCCAGTACATATCCCTGTAGCACATGTCACGCTTGTACTTGTAAACCCTACCCCCACCTTTCTCTCCTTGACCTAAAAAAGGAGGTAGGAGGAGAAAGAGAGGAGGAGGAAACAATCGCACACGCCGCCGCACGCCATTTTGGCTCTCTCCTCAATCGCACTCGCTTTCAGGGACTTGGAGACTCCTCCTCCTCTCCCGCCTTGCTTGTAACCCCCCTCTGCAAGCACTCCGGTGCAAGATAGTACAGCGCCCCGAGCGCACCCTGCTGGAAGTACGACCTCACGGTCGGAACCAGGATAAACGCTTGTCTCATTGTGCTAGCTCTTGCATTAACCGTCAAGGGATGGGACACAGCGCATTCTGTTTGGCGCTGGGGATTGGCCGACCAATCACAGCACCGACAGTGGCGCGCCAGGTAGGGGGCTGCGCTGTGATCAACCTCGCCCGATCAGTTCCCTTGACGGCAGGCCACGCCAAGGCCATGTCGCCACGATCCACCCCGGGGTCCCGCGGCCCGCTCCCGCACGGGTACCGGATCATGTTTGGGAGCCTGGAGTTTGAAGCGACCGGTGAGGGTCTCCTCATGCGGCTCGCGTCCAGGGCACCCGACGTGATAGCTATTACCCCGGCACCGCCAACGCCATCCCAGCTCAGGAGACGTCGAATTCTGCACGAGCTGCAGATTCGCGTGGAGCGGCGCGTTTCCCCACGCATCGTCCTCCCCGACTGGGACGCACACCTGCTGCTCCGGCCCATTGCCACATTACAGGGGGGCGGACCCCCGCCGGCGGCTCCCGCGGAGGGAGCGCGCTGGGAAAATGTGGCCGGGCCGGCGCAGCTCCCGTACGGGATAAACAACGCGGCCGCAAGCTACTCCGCGGCAATCAGCGCCAACCTGAACGCTCACAAGGATTCGCCGGGTCACCAGCTGGGTTCGATCCGCGACCTCAACATTTCCTCGCCCGGCGGGTCCCAGCCCGAGTCGGACGACGGGGAAAGTGTGCGCGGGCAGGAGCACCCGGACTTGGACTACTCCGGGTTGCGCGACCGCGAAGGCCTTATCTCCTTCCAGGCCGTCGTGGACTTCTGCCTCACCTGCTCCGACGATTCCAGCGAAGGGGAATACGACCCCACGCGGGAGTGCTTCGTCCTCGACGGCGAGGTAGAGTCCGTGGGAGAGGATGAAGAAACGCGCGACGGGGCCGGACACGACGAACCACCACCAGCACCCGCCGAGCCAGCAAGCGAAGCCGCACTCGCGCAAGCCCAGCTTGCGCAGGTGCAAGAGCTGGAAGCCAAGCTCTAACAGGAGCGCCAGCACGTACAGGAGCTGCGCGCAGCCCTGGAAGCCCGACAGCCCAGGAGCGGCGAACGCGCGCGAGTTGCCGGGCGTATTGCTCAAGCACGCATCATGGGTGACTGCGACGACGCCGGCCCTGCCGTGCCGCCACGAGCAAGCCAGAAGCTCGTCGCCGCAGCAACCCTGATTCGGGCCATGCACGAACCATCAACACCAGAAGGGCGCAACATGCGGCGCCAGGTGCAGGCCCTTGTCGAAGAAGCGGCCGTTCAACAAGCGGAAAGTTCCGCCTCCCGCATGCGCCACCAGGACAGTTCGAGAGCCGGAGGCAGCAAGTGGGATAAAGAACAATCCATCCATACCCCACCCAGGGGCGCGTGGACGTCTCACCGTCCAGCAAACGACGGAAGGGCGCTCGTGACCGGTGACCGAGAAACGAGGAGGTCCGCGAAGGACCGACTCGTGGACACACGGGGCACCGTCGACGATGGCGATGCGCGCAACGTCCTGAACAAGAAGAGGCAGGACGCGGCGCCTCCTCGCAGCAGGCACCCCCGACGGGGAGGTCGCTATGACAGCGAGGAGGACAGAAGCCCGACGCCGGAACCCCCGGGAACCCCGGTGTTCAGCCGGAAGATCCGTTCGGCCGCCATCCCGCCGCGCTTTCGCCAGCCGACCACCATCACCAAGTATTCGGGTGAGACGAAACCCAAGACGTGGCTCAACGACTATCGCCTGGCTTGCTAGTTGGGCGGGGCCACCGACGACGCCATGATCATCCGCAACCTTCCGCTTCATCTCGCGGACTCGGCGCGGACATGGCTCGAACACCTACCCGCGAGCCAAATCCACGACTGGGACGACCTGGTCAAGATGTTAGTGGGTAACTTCCAGGGCACATACGTGCGCCCCGGAAACTCCTGGGACCTGCGCGGGTGCCGGCAGGCGGCCGATGAGCCGCTGAGGGACTTCATCCGCCGCTTCTCCAAGCGCTGCACCGAGCTCCCGAGCGTGGGTGACTCCGAAATCATCCACGCCTTCCTCGAAGGCACGACCTGTCGAGAGCTGGTGCGCGAGCTGGGGCGAAACCATCCCACCAGCGTCAACGCTCTGTTCGACATCACCACCAACTTCGCCTCTGGAGAGGAGGCTGTCGGGGCAATCTTCGACGGCAAGACCAAGGGAAGCGCGCGGAGGAGCTGCCCGCGGAGGGCAGCAAACCCAAGGCAAAGGCAAAAAAGCAGAAACGAGGCGGTAAAGGCAGGAAGCCTCGGCAAGCCGCGCAGCAGCAGCAGCAGGGCGAGGATTCTGACGACGCCCTCGTGGTCGAGCGAGGCCGCAAAGGCCCTCGAAGCCCCCCTCAGGGGGAGGCCTGTTCGACGAGATGCTGAAGAAGCCATGCCCGTACCATAAGGGCCCTGTCACCCACACCCTCGAACAGTGTGGGATGATCAAGGGTTACTTCAGGCGCACCTCCGTGAAGGAGGATGGCCCGAAGAAGGATACGGGCGATGGCGGCAACGACGGGTTCCCCCATGTGGAGAATGTATTCTTTATCGTAGGGGGGCCCACGGTGAACGCGACGTCCCGGGAGCAAAGGCGTGAACGCCGAGAGGTCTTCTCCGTTCACCCCGCGACGCCAACTTACCTCGCCTGGTCGGACGAGACCATCTCCTTCGGCCGCGAGGACCATCCGGACTATGTCCCAAATCCGGGGTGCTATCCGCTTGTCGTCGACCCCGTCATCGGCAACACGTGATTCTCCAAGGTGCTGATGGACGGGGGCAGCAGCCTCAACATCCTCTACATCCACACCTTAGAGCTCATGGGCATCGGCACGAGCCAGCTGAGGCCAAGCAAGGCGCCGTTCCACGGCATCGCGCCTGGAAAACGGGTCCAACCCCTTGGGAAGATCGACCTGCCCGTTTGCTTCGGTACTCCCGAGAACTTTCGGAGGGAGACCCTCGCCTTCGAGGTGGTGGGATTCCCGGGAGCGTACCACGCTATTTTCGGGCATTCGTGCTACGCCAAGTTCATGGCGGTCCCCAACTATGCCTACCTCAAGATGAAGATGCCAGGACCGAAGGGCGTCATCACCGTGGGATCGTCGTACGAACACGCTTATGCGTGCGACGTCGAGTGCGTCGAGGGCGCGGAAGCGCTCGCCTACAGCGAGACCCTGGTGGCGGACTTGGAGAAGATGGCGAACGAGGCCGTCGACTCCACTAAAAGGCACGCGGGCACCTTCGAGGCTGCCGAACACACCAAGGCGGTGCCCCTCGACCCCACTGCCCCCGAGGGCAAGGCGTTGAGGGTCAGCACCACCCTCGACCCCAAATAGGAAGCAGTGCTCGTCGACTTTCTCCGCGCCAACGCCGACATCTTCGCGTGGAGACCCTTGGACATGCCGGGGGTCCCGAGGGAGGTCGCCGAGCACAGCCTCGACATCAAGCCTCACTCCAAGCCGGTGGTACAGCGACTGCGGTGGTTCGACGAGGAAAAGCGCCGCGCCATCGGGGAGGAGGTGCACAAGCTCCTGCAAGCCGGATTCATCAAAGAGGTATTTCACCCGACCTGGCTTGCTAATCCTGTTCTAGTTAAGAAGAAAAACGGAAAATGGCGCATGTGCGTAGATTATACCGGTTTAAACAAAGCATGCCCTAAGGTTCCATTTCCTCTGCCTAGAATGGATCAGATAGTAGACTCCACCGCTGGGTGTGAATTGCTATGCTTTCTTGATGCTTATTCTGGTTATCATCAAATCAAGATGAAAGAGTCCGACCAGCTCGCGACTTCTTTCATCACCCTGTTTGGCATGTTTTGCTACGTCACTATGTCGTTCGGCCTCCGAAACGCTGGAGCTACATACCAGCGATGTATGCAACACGTTTTCGGAAGCCACATCGGGCGGACCGTTGAGGCATATGTTGACGATATCGTTGTAAAAACCAGAAAGGCGAACGATCTGGTCAACGATTTGCAAATCGTATTCAGTTGCCTCCGGGCAAACGGGGTAAAATTGAATCCGGAAAAGTGCGTGTTCGGGGTGCCGCGAGGCATGCTATTGGGTTTCATCGTCTCCCAACGAGGCATCGAACCCAACCCCGAAAAAGTCTCAGCCCTGGAACGAATGGGGCCAATTCGGGATCTCAAGGGGGTATAGAGGGTACTGGGCTGCCTCGCAGCTCTGAGCCGTTTCATCTCTCAACTCGGTGAAAAGGGCTTACCTTTGTACCGGCTCCTAAAAAAGCACGAACGCTTTTCATGGACCCCCGAAGCCCAAAAAGCCCTCGACGGGCTAAAAGCGTCGCTCACGCGTGCACCCATCCTCACACCGCCGCGGAACGGCGAGCCCCTCTACCTATATGTGGCTGCGACAACGTAAGTTGTCAGCGCCGTCATCGTTGTGGAAAGGACAGAGAAGGGCCACGCTCTGCCAGTCCAGAGGCCAGTATACTATGTCAGCGATGTGCTGACCGAAACCAAGATGCGGTATCCACAGATCCAGAAGCTAATCTACGCTGTAGTGCTCGCGCGTCGAAAGCTGCGACACTACTTCGAGGCCCACCCGGTCACCGTGGTCTCATCTTTCCCTTTGGGGGAGATAGTCCGCAATCCGGGCGTCTCGGGTAGAATAGCGAAGTGGTCTATGGAGCTCGTAGGGGAGACTCTCTCCTACGCACCGCGAAAGGAGATAAAATCACAAACCTTAGCGGATTTCATCGCTGAGTGGACCGACGTCCAACTTCCACCACCGCAGATCCAAGCCGAATGCTGGACCATGTACTTCGACGGGTCGGTGATGAAAACCGGGGCAGGCGCGGGCCTCCTCTTCGTCTCACCCCTCGGAGAACATGTCCGGTACGTGGTTCGCTTGCACTTCCCAGCGTCGAACAACATGGCGGAGTACGAAGCCCTCCTCGCTAGGCTCCGCATCACCATCGACCTCGGCGTCACCATGACCGGGGAGATTCTCAGTTGGTCATTGACCAAGTGATGAAGAATGCAAGCTGCCGCGACGAAAAGATGGAGGCGTATTGTAACGAGGTTCATCGTCTCGAGGGCAAATTCTATGGCCTCGAGCTGAACCACCTCGTGCGCAAATACAACGAGGAAGCGGACCAGCTGGCCAAGATCGCGTCAGAGCAAATCACCGTTCCTCCGAATGTCTTCGCCCGCGACCTCGATCAACCCTCCGTCAACTTCGAGCGAAGGGCCGGAACCCTCAAGACACCCTCAGGGGCTGCGGGGGTCGAGCCCATGGAAGAGGACCCCTCGAAGGAGGGGCTCGAAGCCCTCGACGTTGAAACTTCTTCGGCCGAGGCCATGGAAATCGACGTAGACACGCGACCACAAGGCTGGCGTGATCCGTACCTCGCGTGGATCGACCGCGGGGAGCTGCCCTCGGACCGAACCGAGGGGCGCCGCATCGCCAGAAGGGCCAAGACCTTTGTCTCGGTCGGCGGCGAGCTGTACAAGCACAGCGCCTCGGGGATCTTGCATCGATGCATCCCCATCCCCTAGGGAAGGCAGTTGATCCGCGACATCCACGCCGGGGCGTGCGGACACCACGCGGCGCCGCGTACCCTCGTGGGTAACGCATTCCGGCAAGGCTTTTACTGGCCCACCGCCGTGTCCGACGCAAACGAGGTCGTGCGCACCTGCGAAGGGTGCCAATTCTACGCACGAAAGACGCATCTCCCGGCGCACGCCCTGCAGACAATCCCTATAACATGGCCTTTCGCGGTCTAGGGGTTGGATCTCGTGGGGCCCTTCCGCCCAGCGCCCGGGGGATTCACCCGCTTGTTGGTAGCCATCGACAAGTTCTCGAAGTGGATCGAGGTCCGGGTCATCACCAGCATCAGATCTGAGCAGGCCGTGTTGTTCTTCACCGACATCATCCACTGATTCGGGGTACCCAACTCGATCATCACCGACAACGACACCCAATTCACCGGCAAGAAGTTCTTGGAGTTCTGCGACGAGCATCACATTCGCGTTGATTGGTCGGCCGTGGCACATCCACAAACAAACGGCCAAGTAGAACGTGCCAACGACATGATACTACAAGGCCTGAAGCCAAGAATCTTCAACAAGCTGAACAAGTTTGGCCGGAAGTGGGTTGCTGAGCTGCCGTCGGTGATCTGGAGTCTCAGGACAACCCCAAGCAGGGCCACAGGCTTCAACCCATTCTTCCTCGTCTATGGCGCCGAAGCCATCCTCCCAACAGACTTGGAGTACGGGTCTCCGAGGCTCAAGGCCTACCAGGAAGACCAAAACCAGCGGGACCGCGAGAATTTGCTGGACCAGGTGGACGAGGCTCGCGACGTAGCGTTGCTTCACTCAGCACGCTACCAACAATCGCTCCGGCAATACCAAGCTCAGATGGTGCGGCGTCGAGACCTCCACGAAGGGGACCTGGTGCTGAGGCAGCGCCAGGACAATCGAGAGCGCCACAAGCTCACTCCGCCATGGGAAGGACCATTCATCATCGCCAAAGTCCTCAAACCTGGCACTTACAAGCTGGCGAACGAGAAGGGCGAGGTCTTCACCAACGCCTGGAACATCCAACAGCTACGTCGCTTCTATCCTTAAAACTCTCCGTATTTCTTGTAAATACTTCATATTCTTAGTCAACAAACGATGAAAAGTTTGCGAAAAACATGAAAACATTGTTACTAACAGCATGAACAAGGGGGACTTAGAGCCAATAGAGCCAAGCCCCCCTCGGGGGCTGCAGGGGGGTTTACCCCCTAATCGTCCCAATTTTCAAAAATTGTGCTGAAACTCGAGGCGCTTAGAGAGATGCGGGACGCGAACTAACTAAAGCTGGAACCGGCTGAGTCGTGAGACCACCTACGCCCTCGAAGGGATACGGCATCTCCCTCTCCACTCCACGCCTTGATTACTCGCGAATTCAAAATACCCTGTCGAAATCTCTCCAACCCAAGAGCTGCACAATAGAAACGATTAAACAGGTTGCCAAACCCCTCCTCGTTAAGTCCAGAAAGGTGAAAGCAAGGCACGAGTCTACTGCGGCTAAGAGACGGCAGAGTCGTGGGACCGCCCACGCCCCCGAAGGCTACGGCATCCCCCTCGCCACTCAACGCCAAAGTTACTGGTGTTCCCTTGCCGAAACCGATCTCGAGTTAAGAGGAAGGCTTGGCATGCCAAACAAACGAAACTTCGGTTGCAAAACCCTAACTAAATCCAAACGTCCTTATCTATCATGTTGTTAACCACGAGAATACGGGACCGAACTCCCGGAATCATTGCAGGAACTCACGGAGACGGACTCGGCACCCCGGAGATCGCGAGAAGGGTCTACCTTTCCTCTAAATCAAAACCCGGAAAGCGCATTTAGTCATTTCCCCTCAAAGATCGAGGAAGACTAAATGCAAGGCATGAGTTACTACAGAGGACGGTTGGCCGGGTCGTGGGACCGCTTACGCCCTCGAAAGGCTGCCGCATCCCCCTCGTCGCACAACGCTCAAGTCACTCACGAAAATGAACTCTTTGGCAAAGGTCGTTCCTAAATCATGAGAAAAGGTACTATTTCGCACGAAAACTCTCAACGCAAGTACGGGATCGTGCTAACCCACGAAAAGGTTAGACACGAACAGGATTCATTCCCCGCGCGCCGCGAACGGCGAGATCACGATGAAGAATTACACTCGGCCATAGGCCGTTTTAAAGATACAAAGACCGGAGCCACCCTAACGGGGCTCTCGTACTACTTTGGCTAGCCGGCCAGCACACTATCGCGAGAACCAGTCTCCACAGCTTTCTCGTCGATTTTCTTCTGGCACCCAGCTAACCGAAGAACCCGATGGTCGGGCGGCTGCAGAACGAAGGACGCCGGACTACTTGACCGCCGAACAGGGCCTGGCTTCACGCCCTGCCGTCGATGAGTGCCCTCGCAAGAGTGACGGTCGGCGAACGCCTTCCACTAGCTTCCTAGCGAATGGAGCGCCCGCCGCGACGTCCTTGATGCGCCTCGCCTCCGGCAAAGTCACCGCCTCCCCGATGAGGAGCGCGATGCCCTGCTCCTTTCCCGCAGCATGCCCACCACCTCTCGTCGACTTTCTTCTAGCATCAATGGTGCGCGCCGGGGGCGAGACCCTGGACCGCTCTACTCCCACTCTCAAACCCATCAGGAGGATGAAGTTTGCAACTCTGCATACCTGACGAGCCGCACAAGAACCCGGTGACGATCTTCCCCCCCCCCCCCCCCCGCCTGACGACTGCCTTTATAGGCGCCCAGGGGTCATGACTGTTACTCCTGTGGGTGGGTCATCGCGAGATTCGCGTACAGATGCGAGCCACCAGCCGCATCACGTGGGCAGCCTTGATTACCTCCTTGACTCAGCCTGCCCACGGTACGGTTCTCACGCCCAACAGACCACGGGTGAATCAGCCACAGACCAGGCGAGCGGACCGGGTCAAAGATAGTCACTCAAAGGCAGCCAAGTAGGGAAGCTACGTTATACCCAGCGGGCGGCAGGACGAGTCGGCACGCCAGACGACCGGATCGTAGCATCACCTAAGATCCTACCCGTACATGGCGCAGAAGGCGTGCCCGTCTGACCGCACCATCAACAGTGGCCCGACCGACCGGCCCGGGGAATGCACGCGAAGTACGGCCGCGACACTCTAACCCGCTGGCAACGAGCCGAACGCGCGCGCGTGGCACATCGCTGACAACCGGGGGCCCCCTCCCCCTTTTTTTCCGCAGAACGGCACGCATGGGCGGCAGCATTTACTGCGGCGCGGTAAAACGAAACGACGCGGCAGCAGCGCCTGACCGCCCGTCGCCTCGCCTCTCCCCGGCGCACGCCAACTCCGCCTAAAAAGGCGCGCCCACTACGCCCATCTCGCCCACTCCGTGCCACGTCAGCCACGACCACGCCCGCCAGCGGTCGTGCGCGGGCCCGCAAAACCGAAACGACCTAACCGTTGGATTCCTTCCAAGGTAAGACAACGACCCCCCTCCGCCTCGAGGCGCAGGGTGTTACTAATCACAGGCACGAAACCCAGGCCTCGAAAAGGTTCGACGGGCACCCCAGATTAAGCGATGCGAAAGCTGCCGGTCACGCTCGACCAACCCTCGAGCCCGCTGCTCGAGGGTGACCTGCCCCTTTCGCAGGGCCCTACTGATCAGGAGTACGAAGCTTGGCCCGCGAAAGGGTTCGACAGGCGCTCCAGATCAACAGAGTCAGGGACAATTCGGGCGTGTCCAACGGACTTTACCCCGAACGCGAAGTTTGCGGACGCCCCTGTTGTGTTCGAGGCCAGACAAAGGCAGCTAGTGGGGGGGTCCCAACGAGGGAGAGCTTTCGCGCCCTCAGTCTCTGCGAAAGGGACCGAGCCCCACCTAGCAAACCTTTGCAAGCGCTACATGGACACGTCTCCGGACCACGAGCCGACCCCCAGCGAACGGGGCACAGGCGTCCACTTGAACTACCCGCCAACAGCTCACCGAGGCATCCGTGTACGCTGCCCAATTCGAGGGTTGCACGAATGACCACACCCCTCTCCCCCGCGAAAGGGAAGCGAGGGTCGCAACCCAAAGACAAGAAGCCCCTCCGATCGCCTCCGCTTGGGCCAGGAACTCGGGGGCTCCTTGCAACATGTCCTCCTCCTCTTATGCACAAAACATGTCGAAGCCGTGCAGGGACCGCCCCCCGAATTCCGTATAACTCGGTCTCACCCCAACAAGTCGAAAGGGGAGCGACTGACACAACCCTCGAAAGTCAAAGCCCTTGCACGAGTGAATTCACTCCTCCAAGGGCTCGGGGGCTACACCCGCGGGTGCGCTCGCGCGCCCCCACGGAAGAACATGCATAATCAAGAAGGAGTAATCCCCGCAAAATGCCCGGGAACGATCCCGCGAACCAGCCTCTGCCCGACTGATCCTTAGTCCGGCAGAGACTCGGGGGCTACTGTCGGGGACAAACCCAGGGGGTCCCCTAATCATCGAGGTAATCGCCCTCAAAAAACGATATGCCACGAAAGACCGAATCACCGACAGCCAGGAGGGGCCGCCAAGGCAGCTCGGCCCGTCACAGCCTATCGCGGCCCAAGAACGGCTGTCTGAGCTCGCCTGTCGAAGGGACCCGAGTAGCTACCCCCGTCTCCGCCTCGCTCGGGGACCGCGCACCCTCAAGCAGGCACAACGCAAACCCCGCCTCGCTCGAGGGCCGCGCACCCCCTCGAGCGGGTAGGCCGACTCTGCCTCGCTCGAGGCCAACTCTCTACTCAACGCGGCGCACTTCGGCGCCCCGCCCGACAACGACATTTAATGCCCGCCCCATCAGGCGGGCACCAAAGTCAAAAGGCGATCTTTCCCCACGCCGCGCCACTGACACCAACAGAGCTCGCTGTTCCACCTCCTCCGGTCACTGTGCGTCCTCACCGGCACTGTGCGGACACACGGGGCACTGCGCAAGGCCCTGTGCAGGCCGGCAGGCGTCATTCCGCACCACTATTCCACTCACTCCCATCCTTTCCCCCCAGGGACACCCCTCGAACGGACATGGGGAACCCTCGAACGAATATATGAATAGCAGCCGAGTACAGACTCCGATCCGACACGACCTGGCGATGACGAACGCCGGGTCAAATCCACCAACTCTCGGCCATCCCCTGGTGAACCGGGCACATCGCGCACTATGGTCAACAGCAACCACCATGCCGACCCTTGCTGCCAACTCCCGTCCTTCTTCACCTGCCCCGCCCTTGAAGTCAACCGGCGACGGGCAGCAGAACACGGACTATGGCCACGACACCCCTCGAAACCGCTCCAGGACAAGCACAGGGACGGCCATGACGCCCGCGGAAGCCGGAGCTCGCCATAAATCCTCCGCCATGGGTAAGGACAATGGCACGCCTGACGCCATGCTCTCCAGTACATATCCCTGTAGCACATGTCACGCTTGTACTTGTAAACCCTACCCCCACCTTTCTCTCCTTGACCTAAAAAAGGAGGTAGGAGGAGAAAGAGAGGAGGAGGAAACAATCGCACACGCCGCCGCACGCCATTTTGGCTCTCGCCTCAATCGCACTCGCTTTCAGGGACTTGGAGACTCCTCCTCCTCTCCCGCCTTGCTTGTAGCCCCCCTCTGCAAGCACTCCGGTGCAAGATAGTACAGCGCCCCGAGCGCACCCTGCTGGAAGTACGACCTCACGGTCGGAACCAGGATAAACGCTTGTCTCATTGTGCTAGCTCTTGCATCAAACGTCAAGGGATGGGACACAGCGCATTCTGTTTGGTGCTGGGGATTGGCCGACCAATCCCAGCACCGACAGACACTATCTTTTTAGGAACTCCATGCAAACATATTATCCGTGATATGTACAACTCTGCTAGTCTGGCTCCTGAGTATGTGGTTTTAACTGGTATAAAATGAGCAACTTTGGTTAACCTGTCTACGATAACCCATATGGAATCATAACCATCGCGTGTACGAGGTAGCCCTACAATGAAATTCATACCAATTTCTTCCCATTTCCACTCAGGTACTTTCAGTGGTTGCAGTAAACTGGCTGGTCTTTGATGTTCTGCTTTTACCCTTTGGCATATGTCACACAAGGCGACATGAGTTGCGACATCTCTTTTCATCCCGTACCACCAATACTTTTGTTTCAAGTCTTGATACATTTTGGTACTACCAGGGTGGATGGAGTATGCCGAGTCATGAGCTTCTTTCAGTATAGTCTTACGAAGGCGCTCGTCTTCTGGCACACATATCCTGTTCCTAAATCAAATTGTTCCTTGATCATCTCTCTTAAAATCTGGAACTTTTCCTGAATCAATCAACTTTTCGTATTCTTTGATCTTTTCATCTGTCAACTGCCCTTTTCTGATCTCCTGTTCAAGCATTGATTCGACTTCCAAGGTCATGGATGCACTCTGAGCAACAATTCCCAAGTTGAGTCGTGCCATTTCCCAACACAACTCTTGCGGTTTCAACCGGGCTATAAGCACATTTGCCTGACTCTTTCGACTTAGAGCATCTGCCACAAACATTAGCCTTTCCGGGATGATATTGAATATCCAAATCATAATCCTTGATTAACTCTAGCCATCTTCGTTGTCTAAGATTGAGATCCTTTTGAGTGAAAATATACTTCAAACTCTTATGGTCGGTAAAGATCCGACACTTGTTACCAATCATGTAATGTCTCCAAATTTTCAGCCCGTGTACAACCGCAGCCAATTCTAGATCATGTGTGGGATAATTTCGTTCATGTTTCCTCAGTTGTCTGGAAGCATAAGCCACTACTTTTCCTTCTTGCATTAAAACACACCCAAGACCTTGACGCGAAGCATCACAATATACGTCAAACCCTTTGTGAATGTCGGGCATTATTAACACAGGGGCTGTAGTCAACCTTTTCTTTAATTCTTCAAAACTAGCTTGGCACTTATCATCCCATTTGAATTCTTTTCCTTTTTCTAGTAAGGTTGTAAGCGGTTTCACGATCTTTGAGAAGCCTTCGATAAACTTGCGGTAGTAGCCTGACAATCCGAGAAAACTCCTGATCTCAGGTACATTCTTTGGAGGGTTCCAGTTCAACACATCCTGAACTTTACTTGGATCTACCGCTATTCCTCCGTCGGTGACGATATGGCCAAGAAATGAAACTTCCTTAATCCAAAAGTCACACTTGCTGAACTTGGCATACAACTGATGCTCTTGAAGCCTCTGTAACACGAGCCTCAGATGCTCATCGTGTTCTTCCTCACTCTGAGAAAATAGCAGAATGTCGTCAATGAATACCACTACGAACTTGTCCAAATGATCCATGAACACCTTGTTCATTAAATACATGAAGTACGCTGGTGCATTTGTCAATCCGAATGGCATGACTGTGAACTCATACAGTCCATATCTGGAGGTGAAAGCTGTCTTAGGAATATCCTCCGGTCGGATCTTCAACTGGTGATAGCCTGATCGCAGATCTACCTTTGAGAACACTTTTGCACCTGTCATCTGATCGAACAGATCCTCAATCCTAGGTAACGGATAGTTGTTCTTGATGGTCACATCGTTAATTGATCGATAGTCTATGCATAATCTCCGAGAACCATCTTTCCTATCCGCGAAGAGAGTAGGGGCTCCCCATGGTGACGAACTAGGGCGGATAAATCCCTTATTTAATAATTCTTCTATTTGTTTCTTTAGTTCAACCAAATATTTAACATCCATTCTATAAGGCCTCTTAGATATAGGAGCAGTACCAGGTAAAAGTTCAATACTGAATTCAATATCTCGGTCAGGTGGAATACCTGGTAAGTCATCTGGAAATACATCTGGATATTCGTTCACTACCTTGATATCTTCCAGAGTCTTGCCTTCCATAGAATTCACTGCCCCACCTTCTGTCAGTGAGGGAGTTGCCACATATTCAATTCTGTCTCCCTGAGGGCTGGTTAAGAGTACTGACTTCTTACGGCACTGAATAGATCCATCCCACTGGTGTAACCAATCCATCCCCAGAATTACATCTATTCCCCAAGACTTTAGAACTACCAGATCAGCTGGGAAATCTACTCCCATGATGTTAAGAGTCACTTGTGGGCATATTAAGTTGGCTTGCATTTCTCCGCCTGGAGTATTAACTAATAGTTGCTTTTTCATAGCTCTCATGGTCATGCCATGTTTTGCCACAAATTGTTCAGTAATAAAAGAATACGTTGCTCCAGAATCAAATAAAACTTTTGCAGGTATGGAATTAACAATGAACGTACCAAGTACAACTTCTGAAGCTTTTTGAGCTTGTTCGGCGGTCACATGATTTACCCTTCCAAGAACATAATTCCGCTGAGCTCTGTTGCCCTGTGCATTGGAGTTTCCCGGACGAACTTGTGATGAAGGTTTCTCAGTTCTCTGTTCGTTGCCTCTCTGTGGAGTATGCATTCCACGCCGAGGACAGCTGTTAGCATAGTGTCCTAACTCTCCACACTTGAAACACCCATTTGGCTGTACTGGAGCATTGTTTCTCACAGGTGCGCCGGTGGCATTGTTTGGGCGGGGAGTGGCTGAGTTATTGTTCGGCCGATTCTATTGAGCATTTGGAGTGCGGGGTGATTGTTGATTGAAGCGTTGAGGTTGCTGGAACGAACGCTGTAGCTGCATGTTCTGTGGATAATCTCCACTCTGTCCACCAGAGCGGGAGTGAGAACCCTGAGGGAAGTTATAGCGGGGGCGAGTGTTGCTGCTAGACTGCCCCTGAGACTGGAACTTGCGTTTGTGCTCACCAATCTCCTTTTGCTTGCTCTCCAAGCCTATAGCTTTGTTTAAAAGAACCTGAAAGTCGGGGAAGATGTGACTTTGCAACTGATAGTTAAGTGGCCCTATGAGACCTTCCAGGGATCGCTCCTGTCGCTTAGCATCAGTATTGACTTCATCAGGAGCATAGCGAGACAACTGGGTGAATTTGTCCAGATACTCGCTGACTGTCATATTGCCTTGCTTTAATGCGAGAAACTCTTTCTGCTTAAGTTTCATAACTCTAGAGGGAATGTGGTAAGCTCTGAAGCTATCCCTGAACTCTTGCCAGGTGATGGTCTGTGGTGCGGCATGTGCAGCGGTGTATGCATCCCACCAGTCAGCCGCTGGTCCTTCGAGTCTGCCTGCAGCATATAGCACCATCTCACGATCGGTGCACTGAGTCATCTCCAGCTTCCTTGTCACAACCTTCAGCCAATCATCGGCGTCTAGAGGATCAGAAGAGTGGGAGTATGTAGGAGGGCGGTGGCTCATGAACTCCTTGTGTCTGTCTCTGGGCGGAAGTGGTGCTGGTGCTGGTTGTGGTGGCTGATTTTGCTGTGCTTGCAAGTTCTGCACTGTTGCGGCGAGAGTCTGTAGTAGCTGAGTTTGGGCAGCCAGAAACTGTTGCATAGCTGGATCCATTTGTGGGTTTGGTGGGGGAGGTGGTGCTTGATTTCGCTGACTTGCGATATGAGCTCGTATCACTGGTGGAATATCTTGTCCTCCTCCTGACCTGGTGTTTACCATATGAGTGTTAGATAAATGCATCTTAGATAAAGACTGAACAGATAAAGATGAGTAAGGCAGAAGCATAAGGGGGCTAAGATTAATTAATTAAACTATTTTTTTATTAACGCAGTTGTGGCCATCACTCCACAATGCATTCATTCATCATAAAGATCCAACTTAAGCATGTTTTCAACCAACCAACCATTATTACACACATCCTCAGAGTACCATCCTTTTTACCCACAAATATTACAGGTGCTCCCCAAGGTGAAGAACTAGGACGAATGTAACCTTTATCCAACAATTCCTTAAGTTGTTTCTTAAGTTCTTCTAGTTCATTAACAGCCATTCTATAGGGTCATTTAGAAATAGGAGCAGTACCAGGTAAAAGCTCAATAATAAACTCAATGTCTCGGTCGGGTGGCATACCTGGCAAATCATCTGGGAAGACATCCGGAAATTCGCAAACAACTCTGATATTCTCCAAAGGAACACCACTGGCCTGATTCACTGAGTAAGTTGAAGCTGAGGGTTGTGTGGCTCCGAATTCAATCTTCTCTCCCTGAGGGCTAGTCAACAACACGGACCTCTTGGCACACTGAATCACCGCATCAAAAGCAGCTAACCATCCCATTCCAAGTATGACATCGATTCCCTCAGAGTTCAGGACTATCAAATCCGCGGGAAAGTCTACCCCAACTATTTTCAGGTTAACTCGGGGACAGATAAAATTGGCTTTCATGTTTCCACCGGGAGAGCTAACTAGCATGGAATTTTTCATAGGGACCATAGATATACTATACTTAGCTACGTACTGAGCAGTAATAAAAGAATGAGATGCTCCAGAGTCAAATAAAACCGATGCAGGGGTTGAGTTGACGAGGAACATACCAAGTACTACATCCTGGGACTCCTGTGCGGTCTCTGCAGCAACATGGTTCACCTTGCCCCGCATCTGATTCTGCTGGCTCTTGTTGCTGTGGGGCGTCGGGTTCACGTTCCGGTTCTGCTGCTGAGGGGTTTTCTGCATAGGTGCACTGCCACTCTGGCGCTGTGGGGTCTGAGCATTCCTCTTAGGACAGTTGTGGGCGAAATGGCTGGGATCTCCACAAATGTAGCAGGTACGGGGAGTAGGAGCACTGCCTGGTGCAGGGGTCTTCACTGGAGTCTAAGTCGGGGTGGTCTGGCGGTTCTGCTGAAATGCTAGACACTGAGGTGGAGGTGCTGACCGCTGACCCTGACTCTGCACAAAGTTACTCCCTTGCCCACCAAAGCGAACGGGCATGTTCTGCTGAGGTTGCTGGAAACGGGGGCGGGTGTTACTGCTTGACTGTCCTGAGGCCATGAACTTCCTCTTCTGCTCTCCCAACTCACGACGCTTGCTCTCCAAGCCAATAGCCTTATCCAGCAGCTTCTGAAATGTTGGGAAGGTATGAGACATGAGTTGATATTGGAGCGGCGGAATCAATCCTTCCAGAAATCGCTCCTGTTTCTGCTCATCATCCTTCATCTCATCTGGGGCGTAACGGGACAACTGGATAAACTTATCCCTGTACTCGCTGACGGTCATCCCACCTTGCTTGAGTGAGAGGAACTCCTTCTTCTTCAGCTTCATGACACCAGCAGGAATATGGTGGCTCCTGAAGTTGGTGGCGTCATTGATGGCGGCATCCTCGGTGGAGAAGGGAACACGGCTGTAGTGCGTCGAACGGATCCTCCATCCGGAAGCCTCTGGCTGAGGTACCCGGATGTGTACCTGAGCTGTGTAGTAGTCCTCCAGGCCGGGCTCCTCAAAGTGCTCGACCACATACTGAGGCTTTAGAGTAAACTCTAAAAACCCAGTAACTCCTCCAGCAGTCTGCAGAACTGCCCGGATCCACCCAACGAGGCATGTAGGTGGTACTCCGGACCACGCTGACGAGGCTCCTCTGGATCTTCTTCCTCGTCGTTGTTGTTGTTGTCATCAACCTCCATGTCGGGGTCATACCCGTCACTGGGCTCCTCCTCGTCGTCATCCCCAGAGTCATCCGGGTCACCACCAACAGCGTTTGGTGCAGCGTCGCCGGCAGCAGGAGCAGCTGGTGGAATCATCATGTCTCCGTCGGCGTCCACCTCAAGCATAGTGCCGTCGAAGAGCTGAGGTGGCTCCTCCTCCTGTGCCTCTGCCTGTGCCTCAGGCAGTACCTGCACCGGGGCTTCCTCAGCCGGTGCCTCCTCAGGGTGCTGGGGAACTGACGGTCCAGCTGGGCGTGAACCTCCGGTGACAACATGAGCGGCCTGATACTTAGGAATATTCAAAACACAATATTCAAACGTACAAGAGGTTTAATAACTTATTACAATATTCTTTATTACACTCTCGGGAGACACGAAGGTCTTTATCGTAGAACAAGCGATAGCTAAACGGGTGTCTTCAACTTCCATCTTCCACAGGCATCTTGACTGGGGGAAGCGCAAGCCTCAGAACTCGTCGTAGTCGCTGTAGTATTCTTCTCCATTTCCTTCTTCTAAATCAGCAATGGCAAGCGTGAGTACACCTAACTAGGTACTCAGCAAGCGGGGTGAAAATGCAAGGCCACAAGGATAGGCTATGGTTCACAGCAGTGAGCTTTTTAGAGTTGAACAAGTTTTATTAACAATTTCCTATTAACTAGATGTAAGTTTATACCAACCCACTTAAGCATTTAAAAGAACATCTTATTCCAAAAACCGATGAGTAAAACCACAGTTTAGATTCCATCTTGAAGTTCAATTATCATGTGAGGGTCCAAGCCGCTCTTGACCGTGAGCACGGCTGATCGATCAGTTTTCACTCTGCAGAGGTTGTACACTTTCACCATAGCTCGTGTTCCCCATGTTGCCCGGGTTTGTAAGGCCCTTAAACACTTCCGAGGTGAGTGGCTAGGGATCCACTACGAAGCCTTTACAAAGGTATGCAAAAGATCAACAACCCGCAAGAGTTACAGCTAGGGCGGACCACAACCCTCCCTAATGGTCAGCACCTTAGCAAAGGCTGCTACCCCAAGAGGACCGAGTTGTACCCCTGCAACCCCAAACCCCCTCTGCTCCTTTCGGATAAGGCCATCAGTACAATCACACCCCTAATTAATCGGCTAAGGTCAGAGCCCATTTTGACACCATGGTTGCACTGTTTTCTTGGGTGGTTCTCCATGTTCCAATTAAAGAACAATTCTCTTGCATTAGTCATCAAATTAAGTTGCCATGATATAATCGATATTTTATAAAGATCCACATTTCTTTTATTCCCAAGGTGCAGCAACGCTAAGCATAACTAACACAAAACATTATTTAAATCGGGGTTGTTTACAAGGAATCATGGATAAAAGACTAGGCAAATCCTTAAAAAGGTATTCCCATCGAATTAATGCAATAAAGGTAAATTTTAGTTGTTATGCAATTATATAGGACAAAAGAATATGCGGGGAGGGCCACTTGCCTTGTTCTACAAAGAAATCCTCTTCTTCCTCAAAATATCGTCCTTGTTCAGCTTCAACGGGCGGCTCAGTTGCAACAGGCACGAGATCTACGATCAAGCATTAAAACATACAATAAGGAAAACAGTACATCAAACATTACTAACAGACTAAAACAAGCCTCTAAAACTAACAAGTTCGGAAAAGACGATCGCAAGGACACCAAAAACGCTAAAAACGGAGCTAAGACGGAAAAGATATGGCTAAAACAAGGTTTAGGGACTTGTTGGCAAAGTTTTAGAACTTCCAGGGGCTTAACTGTGAAAACTAGGGACTAAAACATAAATACGCATTAAACCCGAGGGCTAATGCGCAAAACTGACAGGGCTGGGCTTCGGAATATAAAAACAGAGAAGCTTAGGTTGTTTTCTGTAAAAACCAGGACCTAAATCTAATTATTTTTGAACTAGACAGGACGGCGGGTTGATTACAGAGAAAGGCAGGGGCTCTTTTGCAAAACGGCCAGGCTGACCGGTACTGACTTGTTTGACCAGAGGCTCGGGGCGCTGAGGGCCGTTGGATCCTGATCGAATGGCTCTGAAAGGATTGGGCGAGGGGGTTGCCGCCGGCGACACAGGGGACGGCGGCGCCGCCACGCTGCGCGGCGGAGGCTCGCTGGAGTGAGGCCTAACAGGGGCTATGGACCTCGGTTTGGGACGGGATTGGGCCCTACGGCATCAGGGAGGCGAGGCGAACACGTACAGGGGGTTCTGGTTGGCCTTCGCACGGCGGCGGAGGCCCGCGACGATGAGCGGCGGCGGCGGCTCTGGTGAGGTAGATGGGTAGGCTAGCGAGTGAAAGAGAGAGCGAGAAGGGGCTTGGCAGCTTCGTTACCTCAGCGCGAAGATTCCTGGGTGGTCGGACGGGGCGGAGCGGTGCCGGAGCGGCGGATCGATGACGCGGCGGCGCTCGGGCGGCGGCGAGCTCTGGCTGTGCGAGGTGTGTGTGTGCGGAGTGCGAGCAGTCGAAGGCGTGCGCGGAGTTCCGGCCGGGGCTTTATAGAGCGGAGAGGAGGAGGGGGAAGGTCGGCTCGGCGACACAGGGGACGGCCGCCATCAATGGCGCTCGGCAGTGGAGGGGGGCTGAGTGGAGGGGCCGTTTCGGTGGGAGAGCGAGGAGTTGGGGAGAGGGAAAGCTGGCGGTCGTAACTGCGGCTCGGTGGAAGGGGAGAGGAAGAGGTGAGGGAGAGGGAGCGGCACCGGCAGCAGCTGTGCGGCCGGGGCGCGGCTGGAGGTTGGGGAAGGCCCTGACGGATGGGCCCCGCCTGCCAGTGAGAGGGAGAGGCGAGATGGAGCTGGGCCGCCGTTGGGCCAGAAGAGAGGGAGTGGGCCGGCGGGAGAGAAAAGGGAAAAGGTGAGCAGGCTGGGCTGAGGGAGAGAAGGAGAGATTGAGAGAGAGTTTAGGGATGGTTTCCGGACTTTTTCATATGATTTTGAAAAACTTCACACAAAACAAACAAAAGACATGCAAACCAAATATGATGCTCAAACACTTATTGTCCAAAAATTATTTAAATGATGTTTAAATATTTTTAGGCTCAAATTAATTGAACATTTAATTTATGTCATTAGAAAATTAAATCTAACCATATTGCTATGATTTATTTGTGATGGAATTTTTAGGGTGTTACAGTGCCTAGAGTATTTGGCTGATACCGTTACACCACCTTTTATCTATGAACAGCTAGCAGCAACTTCCATATCAAGAAGGGGTACTCAGAGAAAAAAATGCTTGATTCCTCTTGAAGTAAAGAACTACTAAAATCATCCGATTTTCAGGTTGATGATAGACGTGTCTTTGGTGTAAGGATATTAAAAGCCAATATCTTTTTTGCAAGAAAGAAAATTGCTGTGGTCCGAAAAAAGTTTGTTGTGCTTCCAAAGAAGCCTATGACAGTTCAGAATCTCTCTCTGACCTACACCTGAACCATGAGAATTTGAAGCTCCCAGTGCTCTCTCCAGAATTTGAAGTTGGCGGTTATAAATGGTATGCAAGTGTTATTGTTACAGTGTGATTATGTAATACGCACATGTTATTACTTATTAGTTGTTACAGTGCACAGGTATCCTTCAACTTATTAATGTTTCAAGCTAGATTGATAAGTGAGCTTGCTAGGAGTTCTAAGAATTGTTTGTGCTGATCAATATTACTCTCAACCAGACAGCCACACTGCCACAGCAGAGTGTTAGAGCTCTGCTGCTCATGAACATTCCCACCCTCAACTTTGCACACAGCTCCATTGCTTTTCGGCCAAAGAGGAACAGTCGACCCTGATCTAGCATGCAACTATATATGAGTTATGTTTATGGATACCACAGTATCTGAGTCTAATTTCTTAAGAAGAATTTTTAGTGCACGGGAGATATGCACCACCCTCAGATCAAGGGAGATACCACAGTATCTGATATGTTTATGGATCACATATTAATAACCGAATCGATATGAATCAGAATCCTACTGTTTTTTTTCTATTGGCTCCAGGCGGCCCTACACAAGCAGCTACTCTGCTGCATTTGCACAAACAATATAATATATGCTTACAATAGTGGACCAAAATTATGACAGGACAAAATTACAGAACACACAAATTGATCATAGTGTTTTCAACAAGTCAAATTACAAGACTTCAAACATCCAGGATTGACCAAGCTTCCAAATTCAAGCTTACAAATCTTATTGGTCAGTCTGATCACTCAATATTACAATGGAATAATCCGCAACAGCGATTCCACACAGGGTAGCATGTAGTGGGCAACAGGGAGGTCACCAGTACAGAATTTTATTCCGTTCCGGTGATCATATGACATGTCATGCGCCATGTCGATTATTTCTTCAAGAGATCCATCATGCAGATCACACTTCAAAAGATACCATGCATCAATGGACAGAAATATTTTGTCTCTATCAGCCGAAGCACATGCAAAAACATGGAACTGCCTTGGCATGGGCAAGATGAGGCGGCAGCACACGGACCAAGCAAGGTTTGGCCCATCCTCCGCCAACCAAATGGACACATCCAATGGCGAGGCAGAGTGGATATAGCATAACTTGCCACTAAGCTCGCACAGCATGTCATTGTCACCTAGATAACCCCTGCATGGCGGGTTAGGATACACGGTGAACGTCTCATCGCGCAAGCTAAACCGAAGGATAACATGCGAGCTGACCTTGCTATGCCCATTGCCGGTCACAGAGTGGAGAGCACTCCAGTAGAAGAACCCACGCATGCAGATTGGAGTCCTAGCATTGATAGCATAAGGTGGGTCCATGGTGGACTTCCACTTCCATGACTCTTCTCCATTACCAAGGGTTAAGATTTCATGTCCAGGGCTATATTCCAAAATACACTTCTCCCCATCTGCCTTGGGGGCTCTATTGTCTGCGCGTAAGAAGTGTCTAGCAACCTTATACTTGCCACTCCATGGGTCAAAACCAAAAGCGACCCTTTGCCCCCCCGCAATATTGCAGCTTCCTTGTGGCAACTCAACAAACTCCCTGGTCATCGGATTGCATAGAAATATCCGTCCGGTCGTGCAAGGGATCATAATTAGGCCGTCGCAATGCAGAGGCATGCTGAATATCGGGATTCCACCCGGACACTTCTTCTCTAGGATGAGTTCGGCAACCTTGCTTTGCCCTGGCTGGAAGCCATAGAAATTGACACCATAAAGGCCGAACTTGTTGTGGTACCTCTGGTACTTTCGAGGCATAATGATCATAGATGGCCTAGTTCTTGAATGCTCCAGGTGGCGGCGAACAAAATGAGTGCTGATTAGAGTGGCATGCCAGAGCTTGCAGACGGTCTGGAAGCGCAAAAGACACTTCACCGGAAGCAGTATGAGAATTTGAAAGAAAAGTATATCATCAGGGATGGGGCTGCCACTGCCAGCGGAAGCTGGGCCCGGCGCCATTGGACGGAGCCGTTTTGGGGGCGGGTCCATCATATACTTTTACACCGATTGCCCTCAATCTGCACTACCCCTGCGTATTCAAATGAATATATAGTTAGATAGGACTGTCCACGATCGGATTCGGATTTGGTTCCGAATACCTATCAACCCAAAAAAAAAACCGACAAGGAAAAAATCGAGAGCCGGTATCATCGTATACCATAAAAAAAAACTTGATATCCTGGCTGGATTTGATAAAACAGAGGACCATGAAACTTAGCATATCTTCATAGTTATCCTACTAAGACTTGGACAAGCGGCGGCCCGAAGGTGCAGATCTACGCCCGGCAAACTTGCAGGTGCAGATCTACGCCCGGCAAACATGTTCGGAAAAGAAAACGATGGCAAAAGATAGAGCGGAAAACCTAATTGACATCGGCGACCTCGCAGCCAAACCTGCTCAAAGGATGATAAAGCCGTGCGGGCGAAACCTGATTGAAGAAGCTGGCACCTTGATTATTGGAGAAGGGAAATATTAGAGGCAGTACCGAAGGGACCCGATACCGCGTTACTGGCTGCCGCCATCGCCTTCCGTGCCTGGATGAACCCTAGGGGCGATCCAGACTGGATGCAGGATCGGCGTGGACCTGAGTGGGCCGCTAAGCCCCTACGGCCGACCCTCTCTGTTTTTTATGTGGGATGGCACCAGCCAGGATGGGCTATCTAACTTTTGCTAATCATTTTCAAATAAAAACAAGTCTATATTACGTCCCTCAACTATCGTGTTTGTCTACTTTACCTCCCTCGTTACCAAAACTAGATATGGCACCTCCCTCGCCTCACAATTCCGGTCATTTTTCCTCCCTAAACGGTTTAAAGGTGGTTTTAAGAGTAATTAGCAATTCTAATATCTAACTTACTTTTAGAAAATTGGCAGAAATTTATTTTATCTCAAAAAATATGAAATTAGTTTTATCTTTAAAATTATGTTCTATCTTCAAATATACAAATCAATAAGTTATACTTGAAGTATATAGGATAATAAAGCAAGTCACATACAAAATAAATGATACTTACAATTTTTTTGAATAAGTCGAATGGTCAAAAATCATGAAAAAAAGTCAACAACGAATAGTAATTTGGAACAGATGTAGTATTTATTATGATCTCATTTATTATTTGAAACCTAATTTAAGACGAGCTAAACGGCCTAGGCCAAAGTTTCATTTTATTAAAAAATCATCTAATTTAATTTTTTTTAAAATGAGTGTAATCATGCCTCCGTTGTTGCCACATGCATGTCCACATCTCCTCCCATAGTCATTGCTCGCCACTAGGTATGCATGTCACTCAGAAAAGATTTAGCCGAAAAAACATGAGCAACTTTTAACCCAAAAATCAAATCATGATCATAAAAGATTTAAATAAATTATTATTAAACACTAGAATATAGAGTATGGAATCTAAGAACTGATTTCATATTTTTTGGATTTAAAACAAATTTTTTAAGAGTAAGTTAGATATTATAATTTTTAATTACTCTTAAAACTACATTTTAAAACCGCTTAGGGAGGAAAAATGATCGGAATTATGAGACGATGGAGGTGTCATGTCTGGTTTTGATGATGAGAGAGGTAAAGCTGATAAAAGTGGAGGGAGGTAGCATGGACTTTTTTCTTTCCAATGCCAATCTATCGCGAAACGCGACCCGTGTAGGCTATGGGCCGGTGCCCTTTTCGCGGCCCACATACATCATGAATCAGTGGCCTTTATATACGTGCGTACTTGCTAATATTTTGTTCCGTGGACTTTAGAATCTGGATTGTACACGTGAAAAGTTAAAGTCTTTTCACTTAATCATTTTACCTTTTAAATCATGATAATTTGTCTATTTATTGTTTGTTTTAAATTCTATTTGGATGACGCAGCAAATCAAGACCAATATTATATATACTAGCAAGAACTGTGTCGCACGTTTAATAGAAAATAAGATTATATAATGGATAGTTAGCTAGAGACCATAGTAGTTACGAACTCGACAATTCTACGTAAGCGCGTGTTTTTTTCATGAACTGTTTAGTCAAGCATGGTTTTTTCTTCAAAAAATATGTTTCAATGATTTGTGGGCCCGTCGCCCTCGAAAGTTTTGGATCTTTATAGTATAGATTTTAAAGTTATTTTATTTGTCCTACTAACTATATACGATATGGGCTGTGTGCGTCTCTTGACGTAGAGGCCGGATATTGTATCCATTATTTAAAAAACTATATACGATAGCCATAACAACTTATTTATATATAAATACAGAATAAAACTTGTATATAAGTTGCTAGATGATATAGTGTGTAAGATGCTACATGATATTTAACATAAATAAGTATAATATCTTTATATAAATTATTTTCAAACATATAAAATAAACTATCATAAACATATTATGTTTTATTATACATAAATAACAACTGATATGTCAAATATGATTATAAATATTATTTTATACATTATGAAGTAGAGTAAAGTCCAATTTGGTTACTCTCACCTGTTTGGTTTTAACCATCAAACCGCAAAACCATGAATCTTTAGTAATCTAACTATCAAAGTTGTTCATATTTAGTCATCCGGCTGTTTTGCTGACATGGACAACACGTGGTGGTGAGGCCCATATGTCAAGCTCCTTTTCCTCTCTCTTCTCTCTCCTCCCTCTCTTCTGTCTTCTCTCCACTTTTTATCGTTCTTCTTGCTTTTTCTCTCCTCTCGCTTGCTCCGTTGGTTCGAGCACGCTCGGGCCGATGAGTAGCTCTCTAAAGACGATGAGCACCTCTGAGCACCGCGCGTCATCCTCCACCGCCGTTCTCGAGTCAAACTCCACCTCGTGCCCGTGGATGAGATACGGTGGCGGCTCACCGGTAGAGGGGCTGCGGGAAGATGTGCTCGAGCTCCTCTCCAGCATAGGCATGGCAGGCACAAGCATGACAGAGCCCTAGCGCAACGACGACGACATTTGGGAGGTGTTGCCTTGGCACATGAGCAGAAGCGCACATCCCAGCAGTAGCACGGCCAGCGCGTGGCAGCATATGGGCACGAGCGGCAGACGGGCGAGCGAGCGCATCAAGTGGCGCAAGGACGCGACGGGCAGCATGCGTCCCTACAGCAGCGGACGGAGTGGGCAACACACGCTCGCGACCACAGTCTTAATGAGCAACGCGGACATGTGGCCCCTGCGGCCGGTGTTGGCATTTCTTATGGTCGATATCAGGATTTGTGGTCCCAGTAACGACGCAAGGAATGTTTGGTTGTTTTTTCTTATGGCTTAATAAAATATATAAATATTCTGTAAGAGCACAGAATCTCCGCTGTAATATATCACCCAGGAGTATTCCAGAGTATCGTATTTATATTTTCCACGGGGAAGCACTATGGCAAGATAACTAGTAAACAAGTATTTGAAAGATATTACAGAGAAATACACTACCGTGAAGACAGGGTCACGGTAATGATAGGAGTGAAAGATCATGACACTCGGCTCAAGGATAACACATATAATAAGGTATGAGACAGGACTAGCTGGGAGAGTAATGAGAAGAGATAAGATTCATAGGTGCTTTATCTATTCGGGTGATAAGAGGAAATTGATAAAACAACTGTAGAACAACGTCTATAGACCAAGTCTAACTCTATTGTCTCAACATCAGGGCAGTGGACTGACCGTCGCGGAAAGGTATGAGAAAGGTGTCTAAAACTCCCCGGGGGTAACCCTGCAAGGCCAAGACTAACATGGTGGATGTTGGCGGTCGTTATGACACGATTTCGACCACCAGTTCTCTGGAATAAGTGAGATCATATGGTCCATTTCATGCACTTAGGTTTATATTCTAATAAAGTTCCACAAGTTTTGGTGAACATGTGGCGTGCAGGTACATAAATGAACAAATATGGACTAAGGGGGGCAAAAATGTCAATTCGGCCGAACCACCTTGTTCGTCTAAAACATCCCCGTTAGCCCATTCATATGTGGCACAATCCCATGCAGAGGAACACACTTAGAGAAGGACCAATCCGAGGATTCCACGTCAGCAGTGACCGAGCGAGGTCACACGGATCGCTGACGTCATCAATCCGGGGCAAGAAGCACAAACCGACAAAACATAGCCGGTGGGAAGCAATGTTGGACGTCCCCAAGGTAGATCCGGTGCATCGGAGGGTAACCAGGCACTAGGCCCAGTTCGGCCGAAGGGTCCAATTCGGCCAAACCCCTCCACATCCACGAACCGCCTCAGAAAGTGAGTGGCAGTGCATGTCCTAGCAGTAGAACGGTTAGCGCGTGGCAGCATATGGGCACGGCCGGCAGACGGGCGAGCGAGCGCAGCAAGTGGCGCATGGACGTGACTGGCAGCATGTGTCCCCGCAGCAGCGGGCAGAGTGGGCAACACACGCTCGCGACCACGGTCTTAACAAGCAACGCGGACATGTGGCCCCTGCGGCCGGTGTTGGCACTTCTTATGGTCGATATCAGGATTTGTGGTCCCAGTATTGATGCAAGGAGTGTTTGATTGTTTTTTATTGTGGTTTAATAAAAATATATAAATATTATGCAAGCGCACAGAATCCCTGCTGTAATATATCACCCGGGAGTATTCCAGAGTATTGTATTTATATTTTCCACGGGGAAGCACTATGGCAAGATAACTATAAACAAGTATTTGAAAGATATTACAGAGAAATACACTACCGTCAAGACAGGGTCACGGTAATGATAGGAGTGAAAGACCGTGACACTCAGCTCAAGGATAACGCATATAAATAAGGTACGAGACAGGACTAGCTGGGAGAATAATGAGAAGAGATAAGATTCCTAGGTGCTTTATCTATTCGGGTGATAAGAGGAAATTGATAAAACAGCTGTAGAACAATGTCTATAGACCAAGTCCAACTCTATTGTCTCAACGTCAGGGCAGTGGACTGACCGTCGCGGAAAGGTATGAGAAAGGTGTCTGAAAGTCCCTGGGGGTAGCCCTACAAGGGCAAGACTAACATGGTGGATGTTGGCTGTCACACCCGGTTTTAAAGGCAAAACCAGGTGCATCTCATATGTGCGCCAGGATCAGTTTACACACATAGGGTAGACGTCACAAGTGAATATTCATAACCATGCATAACGAAAGAGTATTAAAGGGTACTTATTACAATCTCAGAGTTGACACAAAGGTAATAGCGGAAGACTTAAATAAACGTTTAACTAACGAAGCAAAAGTGACTCCAACTCCACAGGCATTGACTGGGGGAGACTCGCCTAGAACTCCTCAAAATCAGCAGTGAAATCCTCTAAATTCTCCCAATCTGAGCAGCATTCCGGTTGTAGTAGATGCAATAAAAGAAAGAAAGAAAGACAACAAGTATGAGCACATAACGTACTCAGCAAATGTAATATGACATACAAGGCTGAGGCATAAAGGTTGGCTGACCATACTGCAGTAAGCACTTTTAGTTGGTCAAGTTTTATTAAGCAACTATTTACTAGCAATGAAAGTATATACCACCCACAAATTAATGAATGTCATTTTCCCAACATATTCACGTAACCACGATTTAGATCATGTTCAAGTATGATTATCATGTAAGGGTCCAGGCCGCTCTTAACCGTGAGCACGGCTGTTATAACAGTTTTACACTCTGCAGAGGTTGTACACTTTCACCATAAGCCGTGATTCCCATTGCCGAAGCGTTGTACCCTTCCCACACCACGTGGACCGAATACTGGGTTTCACTATGAGACCTTTACAAAAGCACTCTAATAAATGATAGCCCGCTAAGGTTTCCGGTTCGGAAGCAAAGCATAAACCTCCCTAATGAGGTATGTCTCTTACCAAAGCCCACAGCTCAAAAGGACCGAGCTATACCCCGTCAACCGCCACCCCCCATGCCCCTTTCGAGTAAAGCTACCATAAACTAGAGCACCTAATTAGTCAGTCAAAGCCAGAGCCACATGGCACTCATGGTTGTACTGTTTTCCTGGGTGGTTCTCCATGTTCCAATTAAAAAGATATGATCTTGTCCATTAATTGATTAAAAAGGTAGTAATGGAACATAGAGTAGGGGTTCATTTAACCAATCCCAGTTGAGCAACTAAGCATCACCTACCATCAAAATTAATTAAATAACCCAGTTTCAGGGACAGGAAAATATAGTGGCTAGGCAAATCCTTAAATAGGAACCCATCAAATTAAGACACATGCATGGGTGGTGAAATTAATAATTATTAGGACATTTGCATGACATAATACACTTGCCTTCTTCCCAACTCTGTTGCTGCTCAAATCCTTCTCCAACAGTTGGTTCTTCAGAGAAATCCTCGAACTGCTCGTTTCCTAATCGCATCACACATTCACATGCAAGGAAACAATACAACAAATAAGAAACAGTACACCAAACAATTCCAACAGAAGAAAACAATAGCACAAAACTAATCTACGCGTTACAACGAACGCGTGAGCGCGAGAAACACTAAAATTGGAGTTAAAACGCAAAAGATATGGCTTTTCTAAGGTTCAGGGACTTGCTGGCAAAGTTTTAAAAGTTCCAGGGGCTTAACTGCGAAAAACCAGGGGCTAAAACATAATTTTTATAAAACTATGAGGGCTAAACCATAAAATAATAGGGGCTGGACCTCGGGCACAATTTTAAATCTTGCAGGGGCTAAAACAGAAGAAAACATGACCTATTTGGAATTATTTTTGAACTAAGGTGGACTGCGGGTTGATTTTGAAAACTTGGAGGGCTCTTTTGCAAAATAACCAGGGCTGACCGGTATCTTCCGGTTTGACTTGGAACTCGGACGGCCGTGGTCCGTTGGATCGCGATCGGACGATCTGAATCAGATCAGGCGAAGGGGTATCGCCGGCGACGGCCGGGACGGCGGCGCCACCCGTTTCCACGGCGGAGGATCGCCGGAGTGCGATCGATTCGGCGCTACGGTGCACCAAACTCGATGAGACTTGGACGGGAAGCAAGAGGGGATCAAGGCGAACTCACTCTGGGGGATCTTGACGTGGGGAGAGCAACGACGGCGGCCGACGACGAGAGAAAGCGGCGGCGGAGCTCTGAAAGAACGGCTGGTGAGCAATTAGCGCAAAGCTCAGCCAAAAATCGGGTCAAGATCATGAAGGAGAGGTGCGGGATGTCGAGGCAAACCTCCTGGGTGCTTCACGGTGAAGGAGCGGCGGCGACGACGCGAATCAACGGCGGCGGCTTGAGCTCGGTCAAAGGCGGCGGCGACGCGTTAGGGTTCGAGGGCTCGCGTCTTCGATTTTCGATGGGAAGGTTGCGGCGGTGCGCGCGCTTAAATAGGTGCGGAGACCGAGGCTTGGGCAGGCGTGCGGCACTCGGAGTCGGAGGCGGCAGCGCGGCGGAGACGAGCTCGGCTTGGGGAAGAGTCTGCGTCGGAGACGACGCGTCCGACACGGGGGCCCCACCGGTCGGCGACACAGCGGAGAGAGAGAACGGCGGGGAAAAATAGCGGGCCGGAGCTGGGCTGTAAGCGGAACGGGCCGAGGGCGAGAAAAGGATTAGGCCCGGGAAAAAGAGAAAGGAGTGCGGGGAGGAAAAACGAGCGGGAGAAGAAGTTCAGGGGGCAAACTGAACACGGCTATTTTAAACTTTTCTAAAACTCAAACAAAAGCAAATCAAATTCGAATTTAAACAGAATTTAAATTCCAACTTGATTTACTAGCAACCAAAAATATATGCAACAACATGAATGCAACAAAAACTTATTTTGACTAAAATAATTATTTAATGTGATATTTAAATTGATAAAAGGCTAGAAATTCCAATTAATTCCTAGAAAATTTATTTAAGCCTTAATAAATCCTAGAAAAATTTAAAGGGTTGCTGCAATTTAAATGTGATGAATTTTAGGGTGTCACAAACCTACCCCCCTTAATAAGAATCTCGTCCTCGAGATTCGGACGGATTAGAGAAAATCTGAGGAAACTCTGCCATCAACTCATCCTCTCTTTCCCAAGTTGCCTCACTTTCTGCGTGATGACTCCACTGAACTTTACACATCTTAATCACCTTACTCCTAGTAACTCTCTCAGCAGTTTCCAAAATCTTAACTGGATATTCCTTATAAGTCAAATCATCTTGCACATCCAACTCATCCAAGGGTAATTCTTCCTCAGGAACTCGAAGACACTTTTTCAACTGAGAGATATGGAACACATCATGCACATCTGACAGTCTGGCTGGCAACTCCAGTTGATAAGCAACCTCACCTTTTCTATCCACTATCTTGAAAGGTCCAATGAAACGAGGAGATAATTTACCCTTCACCTTAAACCTTCTCAAGCCTCGAATAGGAGATACTTTCAGATACACATAATCACCTACTTCAAAGGTTAATCCTCGTCTCCTTGTGTCTGCATAGCTCTTCTGTCTAGACTGAGCCGTTCTCAAATTCTCTCTGATAATCTGAACCTGTCTCTCAGCTTCCTGCAAAATCTCTGGCCCAAACAGCTGACTTTCACCGGTTTCACTCCAATACAAAGGTGTTCTGCACTTTCTACCATAAAGCGCTTCGAACGGGGCCATCTTTAGACTTGTCTGATAACTGTTGTTATACGAGAACTCTGCATATGGAAGACTCTTGTCCCAACTACCTCCATGCTTCAAAGCACAAGCTCTCAACATATCCTCCAAAATCTAATTAGTCCTCTCTGTCTGACCATCTGTCTGAGGATGATACGCAGAACTGAAATTCAACTTTGTATCCATAGACTCATGCAACTTCTGCAAGAATCTAGATGTAAACTGAGTACCTCTATCAGACACTATCTTTTTGGGTACACCATGGAGACAGACAATTCTGGACATGTATAACTCTGCTAACTTAGCGCTGGTATAAGTAGTGTGAACGGGTATGAAGTGAGCTACCTTAGTTAATCTGTCCACAATAACCCATATGGAGTCATATCCTCCTCGAGTGCGAGGTAATCCAACAATGAAATCCATACTGATTTCTTCCCACTTCCATTCAGGTACCTTGAGTGGCTGAAGCAAACCGGCTGGTCTCTGGTGTTCAGCCTTAACTCTCTGACAGACATCGCACAATGCCACATGGGCAGCCACATCCCTTTTTAGTCCATACCACCAATACCTTTGCTTCAGATCCTGGTACATCTTGGTACTTCCAGGATGAATAGAATATGCGGAATCATGAGCTTCTCTCAATATCTGCTCTCTGAGAGACTTGATATCCGGTACACATATCCTCTTTCTAAACCAAATTGTACCTTGATCATCTTCGGTGAAATCGGGAGCTTTCCCTGCTAACATGGTTTCCTTGATTTCCTTTATCTTCTCATCAGTAAGCTGACCCTTCCGAATCTCCTGCTCCAGTGTAGACTCAACTTCCATTGTCACACCTTCTGCCTGATTCAGGAATCCCAAGTTCAGCTTTTCCATCTCTGCAAGCAACTCAGCTGACAACTGGCGGACAAACATTGCATTTACTTGTGACTTCCTACTCAACGCATCAGCAACCAAATTAGTCTTGCCAAGATGATAGTTGATCCCCAGATCATAATCCTTGATTAACTCCAACCATCTTCTCTGCCTCAAATTCAGATCCTTCTGAGTAAATATGTACTTCAAGCTTTTGTGATCAGTATACAACTCACACCTGTTACCTAGAATATAGTGTCTCCAGATTTTTAAGTGTCACACCCGGATTTACACAAAACTCGAATGTGGCCATATGTGTGCCCAGGAAGTCCACAGACACATATAGCGAACAAATATGGTAAAAATCAGAGTACAATGCTTTATTCTCATCATAAAGTAGCGATTACATCAGAGTTTTGCATAAATGAAATACATGGACAGCGGAAGACTAATAAACTCTCTCTAAGTGTAGCCGCAAATCCCACAGGGACTCTGACTGGGAGAACGCGAACTCAGTAGTACGGCAAATCCTCCGGAAACTCCACAGCATAATCGGCCTGACTCCAATCTGTTACCCGTCCGGGATTTTGCCCAAAAATAGTAATAACAGCAAGTGTAAGTAATGGAAATTACTTAGCAAGTATAGCACGGGTTATCAAGGCTCAAAAAGGCTAGACTCGGCTTAACTGCATTAGCACTTTTAGTTGGTTCGTTTTATCATTGCCCAAGTTACTACATGTGAATGAATACCCGGTTGCAACCCAATTAATAGTGTAAGTGACATTAAGCATGAATAAATACCATATTCTAATAAAAAAGGATCCAGGCCGCTCGTGACCCTGAGCAAGGCTATCATGATAGATTATACACTCTGCAGAGGTTTCGCCCTTTTCCCACCAGTCGCGTAAAAGTTCAAAGGAACTTTGCACCCAACCACGCACATCAACACTTCCGAGGTGTGACTGCATAGGGACGCTACGAGGCTTTTCACAAGACACCCTAACAAAACAGTAGCCGCTATGGTACAACCTAGGCAGCATGACCCAAGGCACCGAGATTGACTTACGCCCATGTCGCAACACGAGGGGGTCAATGGCGTCCACGCGCGGTAATAAACATCAACAACAAAATAAATAGCGCAACGTGTGGAACCCCCGCCATACGGAAGCTCCCAACACGGGACTGTGCCTCACGGGGACATAGCCAACGGATACTCCGTCCTCGGTGGATCAAACCATACTCTCACCCATGCTTCCCATAACGCCGTCGGCCCGTCGGTAACTACTGTCAAGCTAGAGACGTACATGTTACTTGTCCAAGACCAGAGCCGTAATAGTTCCAGCGGTGGCGACAGGTTCCTGGGTTGCCGCTTTAAGATCCAGTCCTTACGGAGAGATACTAGGGCCAAGCATGAAGCATACGCCCTAGCTCCCTGATCCATGTTGCTAAAAAGCAAATTTTAACATTAACATTGAAGTGAACCATTACGTCAAGATTAACAGTTAAACATTGGTGACAGTAGCTGCGCTTAGCAAAGGTCTACCCAAATGCAAAAACCCAAGGTAATCAAGGTATAGGATAAACAAAGCTAGGAATAACCTTAATAGGAACAATTTAGACACATGCATATGCAGTAAATAATGTAAAGGTGTGTTTAGGTAGCAAGGATTGTCCGTGCTGTACTTGCCTCACATCCACTATACAGCTGCTCAGACTCTTCAATTCTTGATCTTGAATCTCTCAAATGACCTTCCTCTACTCGCAGCAATTATCGAGCACAACAAGCAGCTAAACAAGCAAACAAACAATATAGACTAAGAACAATACACCAATCATAACAAACAACTCAAATAGAACGCCCTAAATTATTGTATACTTTTTAATACAGTCGCAGGAGCGTAAGAATCACTGAAATCGAATTTAAAATGAGAAATATATATGCTAAACAAGGTCATAAGGGCATTTAGGTACTTATGGAGCGGAAGTGATCAGAAGTGACGTGAAAGGAAAAGTGAATAGTTGCTAAGGCATGATCCATCTATGACATCAACAGAATGATTTGGTAATAGAATAATGTGGCAAGAAGGATTAGGCAGCAGCTCACCCTCCGTCATGGCCGTCCTGTGTTGATCACGGAGAGGAAAATTTATCTTGAACATGCATGCTGACGAACAGACTCTGGGTGATGGAAGCGCGTATAGGGCTACGACCTTGTTGGCGTTCAGCAGAATACATGCCAACACGAGATGATGCAGGCACTTCTGGAACATAGATGGATTTCTAGATTAGAAAAGAAAATAAAGGAACTAAAAATTATTGCACAGGAGTGATACACAATAATTAAGAAAAAGAATTGATCAGATCAACAATGTTTTGACGGGGACAAGGATTATTGTATCTGAAATATAGATGATCAAAAGATTTGTTGGACAAACTGAAAAGGAGTGCCGCTACAGAACGTAGTTATGCTACTACAGGAAAACATTATTTATTGCACATAGGCAAGACGTCACCATGAATCCATGATGCCAACACTTGCATGCACAAAGTCTTGCTTGTTTCTACACACGTATATGGCTATGTCCATCTTGTTCAGGCCTCGGGGGTCCATCTTCTGCATGACCGGCAATGGCAACTCGTCAGCACTGCACGTACGCAGCAGCAGCAGAAACACACAGTATCGCAGTTGCAGCAAATGGTATAAGCGGCTCGGCTGGGTCTAAGATAACGACGAGAGTAAATAAATTAATGCTCAATGAACCTGTATGGCCGGTTGCTTGTTTGTTGTTGTGCAGCTAGTGTCCCCGTGCATGTACGTAGCTTTCCATACATACGTGATCTCTTCCTTTTGCTGTCACCTTGCTCGCGCCTTCATGGCCGGTGGTTTGTTCCTGGATGACTGGCGATGGGAGGGATAGCGGCTTCGAATAGAACACAGCAAGAGGCAACGTTCATGTCCCATCTCTGCAGTTACAGCCTACAGCGTGTGCATGCGAAAGATATATACGCGTCAGGCCATGGCACCAGGATTAGAAAGTCAGGGAACGTGATGGCCGGGTGCTCACCGGTACGGCAGTGGGGCAGTGGATGAACACTTGTGTGTGGGCTTGCGTTCCTCCTGCTGAAGCTCGACGACGGCGATCTTGGCAGGACGCGGACGAACGACTGTGAAGACGGGCACTAGCAGAAGATATAGTGGAAAAAGACTACCTTAGGGATTCCCATTCAAGGGGCCTCCCTGTAAAGGAGTCGATGGTGGTGTGCCTTTTCTGGAGAAGAGGTGGTTTGTATATATAGCGAGAAAACCTCTCACCTCCACGTCCATTAGCAATATGGGACTAAAACATGGTTTAGCCTCTTTCAATGCTAATAGGCTTTTAGAGACACTAATGGGCTTTGAAATTCGGCCCAACAAAGTGATGGGATGGATTTGGGCTAAAATTGGGTCAACTCTGGGCCAGGGCTGGTCTACTAAGATTTAAGGTGATTTAATTTTCGGAATAATTAATTTCCTGGTTATAAAATAATTCTAGATAAGTCTAGAATTCATATTTGAACCAAGAAAAATACTCCAAAAATTCCAAAAATCCTAGGAAAAATCCTAGAGATAGATTTGGACATGAGGAACCCAAATAATGTATTTGGAACTCATGAAAATAATTTTTGATTATTCTAAAAATTAGAATATGCTCTAGGAAAATGAGAATAAATTTCAGATAACTCTAGAAAAATTCCCATTAGGCTTCTAAACACATTTTTGAAAATTCTACACACATAAAACCACTAAATGCAAATGCAAGGCACTCAATATTAATCCTATATTATTTTAGAAAACAAAATTTTCCTATACTAATTTCCCCGTTAATTATATAAAGCTTGGAAAATTTTAGGAAATTGAGAAAATCATTATATTAATTATGCTAACAAATCACATCCCAAAATCCAAAAATTTTGGGGTGTGACAAACTACCCCCCTTAAACTGAATCTCGTCCCGAGATTCGCAGAGGCTAGAGATCAAGGAGGAGAATGGAACAACAAGATTCTAGAAGGGAGTTGGATCCATCCTCTTCGTCTTGTTTGTTGATGCAGTTGTGACGTTTCTACTTTGGATCTTCTTCAGCATCGTTTCTTCGTTGCAGAGATCGCCTTTTTGTTTCCTTCTTAATGTTCTTCATTTGATTCATGGGAATAGATAGCAAGAAGAACAAGGATATATGGGGAAAAAGAGAGAGCCCAACTACGCAATCAATACAAAGAAGCAAATCAAACAAAGGCATAATAACAGGCATTACGAGCACACTCAACCAAAGTTAACCATACCAAAATTTAAACGAAGCTAAACGTTGTTAGTAAGGGGGAATCCTCCTAGGTATGGATACAGGGCAAATCTTCAAACTTCTTCACACAAGCATTCTTCCGCTTGACGCCGAATTCCTGGTTGTAGTGTCAATGAGTGACGTCATCTTGTTCTCTGAAACCGCTCAAGCTTGAACCTCTTGTAATAGACTAGTATCTTCATTCTTCAAGTGAATTGGGAATCGTGATCGTGATGATATACAAATTTCAAGGAGGGGGTGAATGATCAAGGTAAATGAAAAGACAAGGAGTTAGATAGACAAGAATTTAAAAATTAGCAATTTATCAAGCCAAGGTGGAGGTAAATAATCAGAAGTCAAGGATGAGAAGTAAATTATCAAGGAGAGGATAAAACATCTAAGGATATAATGATCAAAGAGAAGTTGTCAAGGAGGGAAAAATGCTCAAGGATAGCACTTTTTATGAATCAAAATCTCAAGGATTGAGAAAGCAAGGGTTATATGACAAAATGAACCTTAATGGATGGCCAGTACTATCTAGGCTGCGGTCCTACAGTCAGCATAGCTCTGATACCAATCTGTCACACCCGGATTTACACAAAACCCGAATGTGGCCATATGTGTGCCCAGGAAGTCCACAGACACATATAGCGAACAAATATGGTAAAAATCAGAGTACAATGCTTTATTCTCATCATAAAGTAGCGATTACATCAGAGTTTTGCATAAATGAAATACATGGACAGCGGAAGACTAATAAACTCTCTCTAAGTGTAGCCGCAAATCCCACAGGGACTCTGACTGGGAGAACGCGAACTCAGTAGTACGGCAAATCCTCCGGAAACTCCACAGCATAATCAGCCTGACTCCAATCTGTTACCCGTCCGGGATTTTGCCCAAAAATAGTAATAACAGCAAGTGTAAGTAATGGAAATTACTTAGCAAGTATAGCACGGGTTATCAAGGCTCAAAAAGGCTAGACTCGGCTTAACTGCATTAGCACTTTTAGTTGGTTCGTTTTATCATTGCCCAAGTTACTACATGTGAATGAATACCCGGTTGCAACCCAATTAATAGTGTAAGTGACATTAAGCATGAATAAATACCATATTCTAATAAAAAAGGATCCAGGCCGCTCGTGACCCTGAGCAAGGCTATCATGATAGATTATACACTCTGCAGAGGTTTCGCCCTTTTCCCACCAGTCGCGTAAAAGTTCAAAGGAACTTTGCACCCAACCACGCACATCAACACTTCCGAGGTGTGACTGCATAGGGACGCTACGAGGCTTTTCACAAGACACCCTAACAAAACAGTAGCCGCTATGGTACAACCTAGGCAGCATGACCCAAGGCACCGAGATTGACTTACGCCCATGTCGCAACACGAGGGGGTCAATGGCGTCCACGCGCGGTAATAAACATCAACAACAAAATAAATAGCGCAACGTGTGGAACCCCCGCCATACGGAAGCTCCCAACACGGGACTGTGCCTCACGGGGACATAGCCAACGGATACTCCGTCCTCGGTGGATCAAACCATACTCTCACCCATGCTTCCCATAACGCCGTCGGCCCGTCGGTAACTACTGTCAAGCTAGAGACGTACATGTTACTTGTCCAAGACCAGAGCCGTAATAGTTCCAGCGGTGGCGACAGGTTCCTGGGTTGCCGCTTTAAGATCCAGTCCTTACGGAGAGATACTAGGGCCAAGCATGAAGCATACGCCCTAGCTCCCTGATCCATGTTGCTAAAAAGCAAATTTTAACATTAACATTGAAGTGAACCATTACGTCAAGATTAACAGTTAAACATTGGTGACAGTAGCTGCGCTTAGCAAAGGTCTACCCAAATGCAAAAACCCAAGGTAATCAAGGTATAGGATAAACAAAGCTAGGAATAACCTTAATAGGAACAATTTAGACACATGCATATGCAGTAAATAATGTAAAGGTGTGTTTAGGTAGCAAGGATTGTCCGTGCTGTACTTGCCTCACATCCACTATACAGCTGCTCAGACTCTTCAATTCTTGATCTTGAATCTCTCAAATGACCTTCCTCTACTCGCAGCAATTATCGAGCACAACAAGCAGCTAAACAAGCAAACAAACAATATAGACTAAGAACAATACACCAATCATAACAAACAACTCAAATAGAACGCCCTAAATTATTGTATACTTTTTAATACAGTCGCAGGAGCGTAAGAATCACTGAAATCGAATTTAAAATGAGAAATATATATGCTAAACAAGGTCATAAGGGCATTTAGGTACTTATGGAGCGGAAGTGATCAGAAGTGACGTGAAAGGAAAAGTGAATAGTTGCTAAGGCATGATCCATCTATGACATCAACAGAATGATTTGGTAATAGAATAATGTGGCAAGAAGGATTAGGCAGCAGCTCACCCTCCGTCATGGCCGTCCTGTGTTGATCACGGAGAGGAAAATTTATCTTGAACATGCATGCTGACGAACAGACTCTGGGTGATGGAAGCGCGTATAGGGCTACGACCTTGTTGGCGTTCAGCAGAATACATGCCAACACGAGATGATGCAGGCACTTCTGGAACATAGATGGATTTCTAGATTAGAAAAGAAAATAAAGGAACTAAAAATTATTGCACAGGAGTGATACACAATAATTAAGAAAAAGAATTGATCAGATCAACAATGTTTTGACGGGGACAAGGATTATTGTATCTGAAATATAGATGATCAAAAGATTTGTTGGACAAACTGAAAAGGAGTGCCGCTACAGAACGTAGTTATGCTACTACAGGAAAACATTATTTATTGCACATAGGCAAGACGTCACCATGAATCCATGATGCCAACACTTGCATGCACAAAGTCTTGCTTGTTTCTACACACGTATATGGCTATGTCCATCTTGTTCAGGCCTCGGGGGTCCATCTTCTGCATGACCGGCAATGGCAACTCGTCAGCACTGCACGTACGCAGCAGCAGCAGAAACACACAGTATCGCAGTTGCAGCAAATGGTATAAGCGGCTCGGCTGGGTCTAAGATAACGACGAGAGTAAATAAATTAATGCTCAATGAACCTGTATGGCCGGTTGCTTGTTTGTTGTTGTGCAGCTAGTGTCCCCGTGCATGTACGTAGCTTTCCATACATACGTGATCTCTTCCTTTTGCTGTCACCTTGCTCGCGCCTTCATGGCCGGTGGTTTGTTCCTGGATGACTGGCGATGGGAGGGATAGCGGCTTCGAATAGAACACAGCAAGAGGCAACGTTCATGTCCCATCTCTGCAGTTACAGCCTACAGCGTGTGCATGCGAAAGATATATACGCGTCAGGCCATGGCACCAGGATTAGAAAGTCAGGGAACGTGATGGCCGGGTGCTCACCGGTACGGCAGTGGGGCAGTGGATGAACACTTGTGTGTGGGCTTGCGTTCCTCCTGCTGAAGCTCGACGACGGCGATCTTGGCAGGACGCGGACGAACGACGGTGACGCGGAGACCAACGACGGCGTTGGCATGAGAGCAACGGCATCGATGTGAAGACGGGCACTAGCAGAAGATATAGTGGAAAAAGACTACCTTAGGGATTCCCATTCAAGGGGCCTCCCTGTAAAGGAGTCGATGGTGGTGTGCCTTTTCTGGAGAAGAGGTGGTTTGTATATATAGCGAGAAAACCTCTCACCTCCACGTCCATTAGCAATATGGGACTAAAACATGGTTTAGCCTCTTTCAATGCTAATAGGCTTTTAGAGACACTAATGGGCTTTGAAATTCGGCCCAACAAAGTGATGGGATGGATTTGGGCTAAAATTGGGTCAACTCTGGGCCAGGGCTGGTCTACTAAGATTTAAGGTGATTTAATTTTCGGAATAATTAATTTCCTGGTTATAAAATAATTCTAGATAAGTCTAGAATTCATATTTGAACCAAGAAAAATACTCCAAAAATTCCAAAAATCCTAGGAAAAATCCTAGAGATAGATTTGGACATGAGGAACCCAAATAATGTATTTGGAACTCATGAAAATAATTTTTTATTATTCTAAAAATTAGAATATGCTCTAGGAAAATGAGAATAAATTTCAGATAACTCTAGAAAAATTCCCATTAGGCTTCTAAACACATTTTTGAAAATTCTACACACATAAAACCACTAAATGCAAATGCAAGGCACTCAATATTAATCCTATATTATTTTAGAAAACAAAATTTTCCTATACTAATTTCCCCGTTAATTATATAAAGCTTGGAAAATTTTAGGAAATTGAGAAAATCATTATATTAATTATGCTAACAAATCACATCCCAAAATCCAAAAATTTTGGGGTGTGACAAACTACCCCCCTTAAACTGAATCTCGTCCCGAGATTCGCAGAGGCTAGAGATCAAGGAGGAGAATGGAACAACAAGATTCTAGAAGGGAGTTGGATCCATCCTCTTCGTCTTGTTTGTTGATGCAGTTGTGACGTTTCTACTTTGGATCTTCTTCAGCATCGTTTCTTCGTTGCAGAGATCGCCTTTTTGTTTCCTTCTTAATGTTCTTCATTTGATTCATGGGAATAGATAGCAAGAAGAACAAGGATATATGGGGAAAAAGAGAGAGCCCAACTACGCAATCAATACAAAGAAGCAAATCAAACAAAGGCATAATAACAGGCATTACGAGCACACTCAACCAAAGTTAACCATACCAAAATTTAAACGAAGCTAAACGTTGTTAGTAAGGGGGAATCCTCCTAGGTATGGATACAGGGCAAATCTTCAAACTTCTTCACACAAGCATTCTTCCGCTTGACGCCGAATTCCTGGTTGTAGTGTCAATGAGTGACGTCATCTTGTTCTCTGAAACCGCTCAAGCTTGAACCTCTTGTAATAGACTAGTATCTTCGTTCTTCAAGTGAATTGGGAATCGTGATCGTGATGATATACAAATTTCAAGGAGGGGGTGAATGATCAAGGTAAATGAAAAGACAAGGAGTTAGATAGACAAGAATTTAAAAATTAGCAATTTATCAAGCCAAGGTGGAGGTAAATAATCAGAAGTCAAGGATGAGAAGTAAATTATCAAGGAGAGGATAAAACATCTAAGGATATAATGATCAAAGAGAAGTTGTCAAGGAGGGAAAAATGCTCAAGGATAGCACTTTTTATGAATCAAAATCTCAAGGATTGAGAAAGCAAGGGTTTATGACAAAATGAACCTTAATGGATGGCCAGTACTATCTAGGCTGCGGTCCTACAGTCAGCATAGCTCTGATACCAATCTGTCACACCCGGATTTACACAAAACCCGAATGTGGCCATATGTGTGTCCAGGAAGTCCACAGACACATATAGCGAACAAATATGGTAAAAATCAGAGTACAATGCTTTATTCTCATCATAAAGTAGCGATTACATCAGAGTTTTGCATAAATGAAATACATGGACAGCGGAAGACTAATAAACTCTCTCTAAGTGTAGCCGCAAATCCCACAGGGACTCTGACTGGGAGAACGCGAACTCAGTAGTACGGCAAATCCTCCGGAAACTCCACATCATAATCAGCCTGACTCCAATCTGTTACCCGTCCGGGATTTTGCCCAAAAATAGTAATAACAGCAAGTGTAAGTAATGGAAATTACTTAGCAAGTATAGCACGGGTTATGAAGGCTCAAAAAGGCTAGACTCGGCTTAACTGCATTAGCACTTTTAGGTGGTTCGTTTTATCATTGCCCAAGTTACTACATGTGAATGAATACCCGGTTGCAACCCAATTAATAGTGTAAGTGACATTAAGCATGAATAAATACCATATTCTATTAAAAAAGGATCCATGCCGCTCGTGACCCTGAGCAAGGCTATCATGATAGATTATACACTCTGCAGAGGTTTCGCCCTTTTCCCACCAGTCGCGTAAAAGTTCAAAGGAACTTTGCACCCAACCACGCACATCAACACTTCCGAGGTGTGACTGCATAGGGACGCTACGAGGCTTTTCACAAGACACCCTAACAAAACAGTAGCCGCTATGGTACAACCTAGGCAGCATGACCCAAGGCACCGAGATTGACTTACGCCCATGTCGCAACACGAGGGGGTCAATGGCGTCCACGCGCGGTAATAAACATCAACAACAAAATAAATAGCGCAACGTGTGGAACCCCGCCATACGGAAGCTCCCAACACGGGACTGTGCCTCACGGGGACATAGCCAACGGATACTCCGTCCTCGGTGGATCAAACCATACTCTCACCCATGCTTCCCATAACGCCGTCGGCCCGTCGGTAACTACTGTCAAGCTAGAGACGTACATGTTACTTGTCCAAGACCAGAGCCGTAATAGTTCCAGCGGTGGCGACAGGTTCCTGGGTTGCCGCTTTAAGATCCAGTCCTTACGGAGAGATACTAGGGCCAAGCATGAAGCATACGCCCTAGCTCCCTGATCCATGTTGCTAAAAAGCAAATTTTAACATTAACATTGAAGTGAACCATTACGTCAAGATTAACAGTTAAACATTGGTGACAGTAGCTGCGCTTAGCAAAGGTCTACCCAAATGCAAAAACCCAAGGTAATCAAGGTATAGGATAAACAAAGCTAGGAATAACCTTAATAGGAACAATTTAGACACATGCATATGCAGTAAATAATGTAAAGGTGTGTTTAGGTAGCAAGGATTGTCCGTGCTGTACTTGCCTCACATCCACTATACAGCTGCTCAGACTCTTCAATTCTTGATCTTGAATCTCTCAAATGACCTTCCTCTACTCGCAGCAATTATCGAGCACAACAAGCAGCTAAACAAGCAAACAAACAATATAGACTAAGAACAATACACCAATCATAACAAACAACTCAAATAGAACGCCCTAAATTATTGTATACTTTTTAATACAGTCGCAGGAGCGTAAGAATCACTGAAATCGAATTTAAAATGAGAAATATATATGCTAAACAAGGTCATAAGGGCATTTAGGTACTTATGGAGCGGAAGTGATCAGAAGTGACGTGAAAGGAAAAGTGAATAGTTGCTAAGGCATGATCCATCTATGACATCAACAGAATGATTTGGTAATAGAATAATGTGGCAAGAAGGATTAGGCAGCAGCTCACCCTCCGTCATGGCCGTCCTGTGTTGATCACGGAGAGGAAAATTTATCTTGAACATGCATGCTGACGAACAGACTCTGGGTGATGGAAGCGCGTATAGGGCTACGACCTTGTTGGCGTTCAGCAGAATACATGCCAACACGAGATGATGCAGGCACTTCTGGAACATAGATGGATTTCTAGATTAGAAAAGAAAATAAAGGAACTAAAAATTATTGCACAGGAGTGATACACAATAATTAAGAAAAAGAATTGATCAGATCAACAATGTTTTGACGGGGACAAGGATTATTGTATCTGAAATATAGATGATCAAAAGATTTGTTGGACAAACTGAAAAGGAGTGCCGCTACAGAACGTAGTTATGCTACTACAGGAAAACATTATTTATTGCACATAGGCAAGACGTCACCATGAATCCATGATGCCAACACTTCCGAGGTGAGTGGCTAGGGATCCACTATGAACCCTTTACAAAGGTATGCAAAAGATCAACAACCCGCAAGAGTTACAGCTAGGGCGGACCACAACCCTCCCTAATGGTCAGCACCTTAGCAAAGGCTGCTACCCCAAGAGGACCGAGTTGTACCCCTGCAACCCCAAACCCCCTCTGCTCCTTTCGGATAAGGCCATCAGTACAATCACACCCCTAATTAATCGGCTAAGGTCAGAGCCCATTTTGACACCATGGTTGCACTGTTTTCTTGGGTGGTTCTCCATGTTCCAATTAAAGAACGATTCTCTTGCATTAGTCATCAAATTAAGTTGCCATGATATAATCGATATTTTATAAAGATCCACATTTCTTTTATTCCCAAGGTGCAGCAACGCTAAGCATAACTAACACAAAACATTATTTAAATCGGGGTTGTTTACAAGGAATCATAGATAAAAGACTAGGCAAATCCTTAAAAAGGTATTCCCATCGAATTAATGCAATAAAGGTAAATTTTAGTTGTTATGCAATTATATAGGACAAAAGAATATGCGGGGAGGGCCACTTGCCTTGTTCTACAAAGAAATCCTCTTCTTCCTCAAAATATCGTCCTTGTTCAGCTTCAACGGGCGGCTCAGTTGCAACAGGCACGAGATCTACGATCAAGCATTAAAACATACAATAAGGAAAACAGTACATCAAACATTACTAACAGACTAAAACAAGCCTCTAAAACTAACAAGCTCGGAAAAGACGATCGCAAGGACACCAAAAACGCTAAAAACGGAGCTAAGACGGAAAAGATATGGCTAAAACAAGGTTTAGGGACTTGTTGGCAAAGTTTTAGAACTTCCAGGGGCTTAACTGTGAAAACTAGGGACTAAAACATAAATACGCATTAAACCCGAGGGCTAATGCGCAAAACTGACAGGGCTGGGCTTCGGAATATAAAAACAAAGAAGCTTAGGGTGTTTTCTGTAAAACCAGGACCTAAATCTAATTATTTTTGAACTAGACAGGACTGCGGGTTGATTACAGAGAAAGGCAGGGGCTCTTTTGCAAAACGGCCAGGCTGACCGGTACTGACTTGTTTGACCAGAGGCTCGGGGCGCTGAGGGCCGTTGGATCCTGATCGAATGGCTCTGAAAGGATTGGGCGAGGGGGTTGCCGCCGGCGACACAGGGGACGGCGGCGCCGCCACGCTGCGCGGCGGAGGCTCGTTGGAGTGAGGCCTAACAGGGGCTATGGACCTCGGTTTGGGACGGGATTGGGCCCTACGGCATCAGGGAGGCGAGGCGAACACGTACAGGGGGTTCTGGTTGGCCTTCGCACGGCGGCGGAGGCCCGCGACGATGAGCGGCGGCGGCGGCTCTGGTGAGGTAGATGGGTAGGCTAGCGAGTGAAAGAGAGAGCGAGAAGGGGCTTGGCAGCTTCGTTACCTCAGCGCGAAGATTCCTGGGTGGTCGGACGGGGCGGAGCGGTGCCGGAGCGGCGGATCGATGACGCGGCGGCGCTCGGGCGGCGGCGAGCTCTGGCTGTGCGAGGTGTGTGTGTGCGGAGTGCGAGCAGTCGAAGGCGTGCGCGGAGTTCCGGCCGGGGCTTTATAGAGCGGAGAGGAGGAGGGGGAAGGTCGGCTCGGCGACACAGGGGACGGCCGCCATCAATGGTGCTCGGCAGTGGAGGGGGGCTGAGTGGAGGGGCCGTTTCGGTGGGAGAGCGAGGAGTTGGGGAGAGGGAAAGCTGGCGGTCGTAACTGCGGCTCGGTGGAAGGGGAGAGGAAGAGGTGAGGGAGAGGGAGCGGCACCGGCAGCAGCTGTGCGGCCGGGGCGCGGCTGGAGGTTGGGGAAGGCCCTGACGGATGGGCCCCGCCTGCCAGTGAGAGGGAGAGGCGAGATGGAGCTGGGCCGCCGTTGGGCCAGAAGAGAGGGAGTGGGCCGGCGGGAGAGAAAAGGGAAAAGGTGAGCAGGCTGGGCTGAGGGAGAGAAGGAGAGATTGAGAGAGAGTTTAGGGATGGTTTCCGGACTTTTTCATATGATTTTGAAAAACTTCACACAAAACAAACAAAAGACATGCAAACCAAATATGATGCTCAAACACTTATTGTCCAAAAATTATTTAAATGATGTTTAAATATTTTTAGGCTCAAATTAATTGAACATTTAATTTATGTCATTAGAAAATTAAATCTAACCATATTGCTATGATTTATTTGTGATGGAATTTTTAGGGTGTTACAGTGCCTAGAGTATTTGGCTGATACCGTTACACCACCTTTTATCTATGAACAGCTAGCAGCAACTTCCATATCAAGAAGGGGTACTCAGAGAAAAAAATGCTTGATTCCTCTTGAAGTAAAGAACTACTAAAATCATCCGATTTTCAGGTTGATGATAGACGTGTCTTTGGTGTAAGGATATTAAAAGCCAATATCTTTTTTGCAAGAAAGAAAATTGCTGTGGTCCGAAAAAAGTTTGTTGTGCTTCCAAAGAAGCCTATGACAGTTCAGAATCTCTCTCTGACCTACACCTGAACCATGAGAATTTGAAGCTCCCAGTGCTCTCTCCAGAATTTGAAGTTGGCGGTTATAAATGGTATGCAAGTGTTATTGTTACAGTGTGATTATGTAATACGCACATGTTATTACTTATTAGTTGTTACAGTGCACAGGTATCCTTCAACTTATTAATGTTTCAAGCTAGATTGATAAGTGAGCTTGCTAGGAGTTCTAAGAATTGTTTGTGCTGATCAATATTACTCTCAACCAGACAGCCACACTGCCACAGCAGAGTGTTAGAGCTCTGCTGCTCATGAACATTCCCACCCTCAACTTTGCACACAGCTCCATTGCTTTTCGGCCAAAGAGGAACAGTCGACCCTGATCTAGCATGCAACTATATATGAGTTATGTTTATGGATACCACAGTATCTGAGTCTAATTTCTTAAGAAGAATTTTTAGTGCACGGGAGATATGCACCACCCTCAGATCAAGGGAGATACCACAGTATCTGATATGTTTATGGATCACATATTAATAACCGAATCGATATGAATCAGAATCCTACTGTTTTTTTTCTATTGGCTCCAGGCGGCCCTACACAAGCAGCTACTCTGCTGCATTTGCACAAACAATATAATATATGCTTACAATAGTGGACCAAAATTATGACAGGACAAAATTACAGAACACACAAATTGATCATAGTGTTTTCAACAAGTCAAATTACAAGACTTCAAACATCCAGGATTGACCAAGCTTCCAAATTCAAGCTTACAAATCTTATTGGTCAGTCTGATCGCTCAATATTACAATGGAATAATCCGCAACAGCGATTCCACACAGGGTAGCATGTAGTGGGCAACAGGGAGGTCACCAGTACAGAATTTTATTCCGTTCCGGTGATCATATGACATGTCATGCGCCATGTCGATTATTTCTTCAAGAGATCCATCATGCAGATCACACTTCAAAAGATACCATGCATCAATGGACAGAAATATTTTGTCTCTATCAGCCGAAGCACATGCAAAAACATGGAACTGCCTTGGCATGGGCAAGATGAGGCGGCAGCACACGGACCAAGCAAGGTTTGGCCCATCCTCCGCCAACCAAATGGACACATCCAATGGCGAGGCAGAGTGGATATAGCATAACTTGCCACTAAGCTCGCACAGCATGTCATTGTCACCTAGATAACCCCTGCATGGCGGGTTAGGATACACGGTGAACGTCTCATCGCGCAAGCTAAACCGAAGGATAACATGCGAGCTGACCTTGCTATGCCCATTGCCGGTCACAGAGTGGAGAGCACTCCAGTAGAAGAACCCACGCATGCAGATTGGAGTCCTAGCATTGATAGCATAAGGTGGGTCCATGGTGGACTTCCACTTCCATGACTCTTCTCCATTACCAAGGGTTAAGATTTCATGTCCAGGGCTATATTCCAAAATACACTTCTCCCCATCTGCCTTGGGGGCTCTATTGTCTGCGCGTAAGAAGTGTCTAGCAACCTTATACTTGCCACTCCATGGGTCAAAACCAAAAGCGACCCTTTGCCCCCCCGCAATATTGCAGCTTCCTTGTGGCAACTCAACAAACTCCCTGGTCATCGGATTGCATAGAAATATTCGTCCGGTCGTGCAAGGGATCATAATTAGGCCGTCACAATGCAGAGGCATGCTGAATATCGGGATTCCACCCGGACACTTCTTCTCTAGGATGAGTTCGGCAACCTTGCTTTGCCCTGGCTGGAAGCCATAGAAATTGACACCATAAAGGCCGAACTTGTTGTGGTACCTCTGGTACTTTCGAGGCATAATGATCATAGATGGCCTAGTTCTTGAATGCTCCAGGTGGCGGCGAACAAAATGAGTGCTGATTAGAGTGGCATGCCACAGCTTGCAGACGGTCTGGAAGCGCAAAAGACACTTCACCGGAAGCAGTATGAGAATTTGAAAGAAAAGTATATCATCAGGGATGGGGCTGCCACTGCCAGCGGAAGCTGGGCCCGGCGCCATTGGACGGAGCCGTTTTGGGGGCGGGTCCATCATATACTTTTACACCGATTGCCCTCAATCTGCACTACCCCTGCGTATTCAAATGAATATATAGTTAGATAGGACTGTCCATGATCGGATTCGGATTCGGATTTGGTTCCGAATACCTATCGAACCCAAAAAAAAAAAAGATTTGGTTCCGAATACCTATCGAACCCAAAAAAAAAACCGACAAGGAAAAAATCGAGAGCCGGTATCATCGTATACCATAAAAAAAAACTTGATATCCTGGCTGGATTTGATAAAACAGAGGACCATGAAACTTAGCATATCTTCATAGTTATCCTACTAAGACTTGGACAAGCGGCGGCCCGAAGGTGCAGATCTACGCCCGGCAAACTTGCAGGTGCAGATCTACGCCCGGCAAACATGTTCGGAAAAGAAAACGATGGCAAAAGATAGAGCGGAAAACCTAATTGACATCGGCGACCTCGCAGCCAAACCTGTTCAAAGGATGATAAAGCCGTGCGGGCGAAACCTGATTGAAGAAGCTGGCACCTTGATTATTGGAGAAGGGAAATATTAGAGGCAGTACCGAAGGGACCCGATACCGCGTTACTGGCTGCCGCCATCGCCTTCCGTGCCTGGATGAACCCTAGGGGCGATCCAGACTGGATGCAGGATCGGCGTGGACCTGAGTGGGCCGCTAAGCCCCTACGGCCGACCCTCTCTGTTTTTTATGTGGGATGGCACCAGCCAGGATGGGCTATCTAACTTTTGCTAATCATTTTCAAATAAAAACAAGTCTATATTACGTCCCTCAACTATCGTGTTTGTCTACTTTACCTCCCTCGTTACCAAAACTAGATATGGCACCTCCCTCGCCTCACAATTCCGGTCATTTTTCCTCCCTAAACGGTTTAAAGGTGGTTTTAAGAGTAATTAGCAATTCTAATATCTAACTTACTTTTAGAAAATTGGCAGAAATTTATTTTATCTCAAAAAATATGAAATTAGTTTTATCTTTAAAATTATGTTCTATCTTCAAATATACAAATCAATAAGTTATACTTGAAGTATATAGGATAATAAAGCAAGTCACATACAAAATAAATGATACTTACAATTTTTTTTGAATAAGACGAATGGTCAAAAATCATGAAAAAAAGTCAACAACGAATAGTAATTTGGAACAGATGTAGTATTTATTATGATCTCATTTATTATTTGAAACCTAATTTAAGACGAGCTAAACGGCCTAGGCCAAAGTTTCATTTTATTAAAAAATCATCTAATTTAATTTTTTTTTAAAATGAGTGTAATCATGCCTCCGTTGTTGCCACATGCATGTCCACATCTCCTCCCATAGTCATTGCTCGCCACTAGGTATGCATGTCACTCAGAAAAGATTTAGCCGAAAAAACATGAGCAACTTTTAACCCAAAAATCAAATCATGATCATAAAAGATTTAAATAAATTATTATTAAACACTAGAATATAGAGTATGGAATCTAAGAACTGATTTCATATTTTTTGGATTTAAAACAAATTTTCTAAGAGTAAGTTAGATATTATAATTTTTAGTTACTCTTAAAACTACATTTTAAAACCGCTTAGGGAGGAAAAATGATCGGAATTATGAGACGACGGAGGTGTCATGTCTGGTTTTGATGATGAGAGAGGTAAAGCTGATAAAAGTGGAGGGAGGTAGCATGGACTTTTTTCTTTCCAATGCCAATCTATCGCGAAACGCGACCCGTGCAGGCTATGGGCCGGTGGCCTTTTCGCGGCCCACATACATCATGAATCAGTGGCCTTTATATACGTGCGTACTTGCTAATATTTTGTTCCGTGGACTTTAGAATCTGGATTGTACACGTGAAAAGTTAAAGTCTTTTCACTTAATCATTTTACCTTTTAAATCATGATAATTTGTCTATTTATTGTTTGTTTTAAATTCTATTTGGATGACGCAGCAAATCAAGACCAATATTATATATACTAGCAAGAACTGTGTCGCACGTTTAATAGAAAATAAGATTATATAATGGATAGTTGGCTAGAGACCATAGTAGTTACGAACTCGACAATTCTACGTAAGCGCGTGTTTTTTTCATGAACTGTTTAGTCAAGCATGGTTTTTTCTTCAAAAAATATGTTTCAATGATTTGTGGGCCCGTCGCCCTCGAAAGTTTTGGATCTTTATAGTATAGATTTTAAAGTTATTTTATTTGTCCTACTAACTATATACGATATGGGCTGTGTGCGTCTCTTGACGTAGAGGCCGGATATTTTATCCATTATTTAAAAAACTATATACGATAGCCATAACAACTTATTTATATATAAATACAGAATAAAACTTGTATATAAGTTGCTAGATGATATAGTGTGTAAGTTGCTACATGATATTTAACATAAATAAGTATAATATCTTTATATAAATTATTTTGAAACATATAAAATAAACTATCATAAACATATTATGTTTTATTATACATAAATAACAACTGATATCTCAAATATGATTATAAATATTATTTTATACATTATGAAGTAGAGTAAAATCCAATTTGGTTACTCTCACCTGTTTGGTTTTAACCATCAAACCGCAAAACCATGAATCTTTGGTAATCTAACTATCAAAGTTGTTCATATTTAGTCATCCGGCTGTTTTGCTGACATGGACAACACGTGGTGGTGAGGCCCATATGTCAGCTCCTTTTCCTCTCTCTTCTCTCTCCTCCCTTCTCTTCTGTCTTCTCTCCACTTTTTATCGTTCTTCTTGCTTTTTCTCTCCTCTCGCTTGCTCCGTTGGTTCGAGCACGCTCGGGCCGATGAGTAGCTCTCTAAAGACGATGAGCACCTCTGAGCACCGCGCGTCATCCTCCACCGCCGTTCTCGAGTCAAACTCCACCTCGTGCCCGTGGATGAGATACGGTGGCGGCTCACCGGTAGAGGGGCTGCGGGAAGATGTGCTCGAGCTCCTCTCCAGCATAGGCATGGCAGGCACAAGCACGACAGAGCCCTAGCGCAACGACGACGACATTTGGGAGGTGTTGCCTTGGCACATGAGCAGCAGCGCACATCCCAGCAGTAGCACGGCCAGCGCGTGGCAGCATATGGGCACGAGCGGCAGACGGGCGAGCGAGCGCATCAAGTAGCGCAAGGACGCGACGGGCAGCATGCGTCCCTACAGCAGCGGACGGAGTGGGCAACACACGCTCGCGACCACGGTCTTAATGAGCAACGCGGACATGTGGCCCCTGCGGCCGGTGTTGGCATTTCTTACGGTCGATATCAGGATTTGTGGTCCCAGTAACGACGCAAGGAATGTTTGGTTGTTTTTTCTTATGGCTTAATAAAATATATAAATATTCTGTAAGAGCACAGAATCTCCGCTGTAATATATCACCCAGGAGTATTCCAGAGTATCGTATTTATATTTTCCACGGGGAAGCACTATGGCAAGATAACTAGTAAACAAGTATTTGAAAGATATTACAGAGAAATACACTACCGTCAAGACAGGGTCACGGTAATGATAGGAGTGAAAGACCATGACACTCGGCTCAAGGATAACACATATAATAAGGTATGAGACAGGACTAGCTGGGAGAGTAATGAGAAGAGATAAGATTCATAGGTGCTTTATCTATTCGGGTGATAAGAGGAAATTGATAAAACAACTGTAGAACAACGTCTATAGACCAAGTCTAACTCTATTGTCTCAACATCAGGGCAGTGGACTGACCGTCGCGGAAAGGTATGAGAAAGGTGTCTAAAACTCCCCGGGGGTAACCCTGCAAGGCCAAGACTAACATGGTGGATGTTGGCGGTCGTTATGACACGATTTCGACCACCAGTTCTCTGGAATAAGTGAGATCATATGGTCCATTTCATGCACTTAGGTTTATATTCTAATAAAGTTTCACAAGTTTTGGTGAACATGTGGCGTGCAGGTACATAAATGAACAAATATGGACTAAGGGGAGCAAAAATGCCAATTCGGCCGAACCACCTTGTTCGTCTAAAACATCCCCGTTATCCCATTCATATGTGGCACAATCCCATGCAGAGGAACACACTTAGAGAAGGACCAATCCGAGGATTCCATGTCAGCAGTGACCGAGCGAGGTCACACGGATCGCTGACGTCATCAATCCGGGGCAAGAAGCACAAACCGACAAAACATACCCGGTGGGAAGCAATGTTGGACGTCCCCAAGGTAGATCCGGTGCATCGGAGGGTAACCAGGCACTAGGCCCAGTTCGGCCGAAGGGTCCAATTCGGCCAAACCCCTCCACATCCACGAACCGCCTCAGAAAGTGAGTGCCAGTGCATGTCCTAGCAGTAGAACGGTTAGCGCGTGGCAGCATATGGGCACGGCCGGCAGACGGGCGAGCAAGCGCAGCAAGTGGCGCATGGACGCGACTGGCAGCATGTGTCCCCGCAGCAGCGGGCAGAGTGGGCAACACACGCTCACGACCACGGTCTTAACAAGCAACGCGGACATGTGGCCCCTGCGGCCGGTGTTGGCACTTCTTACGGTCGATATCAGGATTTGTGGTCCTAGTATCGATGCAAGGAGTGTTTGATTGTTTTTTATTGTGGCTTAATAAAAATATATAAATATTATGCAAGCGCACAGAATCCCTGCTGTAATATATCACCCGGGAGTATTCCAGAGTATTGTATTTATATTTTCCACGGGGAAGCTCTATGGCAAGATAACTATAAACAAGTATTTGAAAGATATTACAGAGAAATACACTACCGTCAAGACAGGGTCACGGTAATGATAGGAGTGAAAGACCGTGACACTCAGCTCAAGGATAACGCATATAAATAAGGTACGAGACAGGACTAGCTGGGAGAATAATGAGAAGAGATAAGATTCCTAGGTGCTTTATCTATTCGGGTGATAAGAGGAAATTGATAAAACAGCTGTAGAACAATGTCTATAGACCAAGTCCAACTCTATTGTCTCAACGTCAGGGCAGTGGACTGACCGTCGCGGAAAGGTATGAGAAAGGTGTCTGAAACTCCCTGGGGGTAGCCCTACAAGGCCAAGACTAACATGGTGGATGTCGGCTGTCACACCCGGTTTTAAAGGCAAAACCAGGTGCATCTCATATGTGCGCCAGGATCAGTTTACACACATATGGTAGACGTCACAAGTGAATATTCATAACCATGCATAACGAAAGAGTATTAAAGGGTACTTATTACAATCTCAGAGTTGACACGGAGGTCATAGCGGAAGACTTAAATAAACGTTTAACTAACGAAGCAAAAGTGACTCCAACTCCACAGGCATTGACTGGGGGAGACTCGCCTAGAACTCCTCAAAATCAGCAGTGAAATCCTCTAAATTCTCCCAATCTGAGCAGCATTCCGGTTGTAGTAGATGCAATAAAAGAAAGAAAGAAAGGCAACAAGTATGAGCACATAACGTACTCAGCAAATGTAATATGACATACAAGGCTGAGGCAAAAAGGTTGGCTGACCATACTGCAGTAAGCACTTTTAGTTGGTCAAGTTTTATTAAGCAACTATTTACTAGCAATGAAAGTATATACCACCCACAAATTAATGAATGTCATTTTCCCAACATATTCACGTAACCACGATTTAGATCATGTTCAAGTATGATTATCATGTAAGGGTCCAGGCCGCTCTTAACCGTGAGCACGACTGTTATAACAGTTTTACACTCTGCAGAGGTTGTACACTTTCACCATAAGCCGTGATTCCCATTGCCGAAGCGTTGTACCCTTCCCACACCACGTGGACCGAATACTGGGTTTCACTATGAGACCTTTACAAAAGCACTCTAATAAATGATAGCCCGCTAAGGTTTCCAGTTCAGAAGCAAAGCATAACCCTCCCTAATGAGGTCTGTCTCTTACCAAAGCCCACAGCTCAAAAGGACCGAGCTATACCCCGTCAACCACCCCCCCATGCCCCTTTCGAGTAAAGCTACCATAAACTAGAGCACCTAATTAGTCAGTCAAAGCCAGAGCCACATGGCACTCATGGTTGTACTGTTTTCCTGGGTGGTTCTCCATGTTCCAATTAAAAAGATATGCTCTTGTCCATTAATTGATTAAAAAGGTAGTAATGGAACATAGAGTAGGGGTTCATTTAACCAATCCCAGTTGAGCAACTAAGCATCACCTACCATCAAAATTAATTAAATAACCCAGTTTCAGGGACAGGAAAATATAGTGGCTAGGCAAATCCTTAAATAGGAACCCATCAAATTAAGACACATGCATGGGTGGTGAAATTAATAATTATTAGGACATTTGCATGACATAATACACTTGCCTTCTTCCCAACTCTGTTGCTGCTCAAATCCTTCTCCAACAGTTGGTTCTTCAGAGAAATCCTCGAACTGCTCGTTTCCTAATCGCATCACACATTCACACGCAAGGAAACAATACAACAAATAAGAAACAGTACACCAAACAATTCCAACAGAAGAAAACAATAGCACAAAACTAATCTACGCGTTACAACGAACGCGTGAGCGCGAGAAACACTAAAATCGGAGTTAAAACGCAAAAGATATGGCTTTTCTAAGGTTCAGAGACTTGCTGGCAAAGTTTTAAAAGTTCCAGGGGTTTAACTGCGAAAAACCAGGGGCTAAAACATAATTTTTATAAAACTATGAGGGCTAAACCATAAAATAACAGGGGCTGGACCTCGGGCACAATTTTAAATCTTGCAGGGGCTAAAACAGAAGAAAACATGACCTATTTGGAATTATTTTTGAACTAAGGTGGACTGCGGGTTGATTTTGAAAACTTGGAGGGCTCTTTTGCAAAATAACCAGGGCTGACCGGTATCTTCCGGTTTGACTTGGAACTCGGACGGTCGTGGTCCATTGGATCACGATCGGACGATCTGAATCAGATCAGGCGGAGGGGTATTGCCGGCGACGGCCGGGACGGCGGCGCCGCCCGTTTCCACGGCGGAGGATCGCCGGAGTGCGATCGATTCGGCGCTACGGTGCACCAAACTCGACGAGACTTGGACGGGAAGCAAGAGGGGATCAAGGCGAACTCACTCCGGGGGATCTTGACGTGGGGAGAGCAACGACGGCGGCCGACGATGAGAGAAAGCGGCGGCGGAGCTCTGAAAGAACGGCCGGTGAGCAATTAGCGCAAAGCTCGGCCAAAAATCGGGTCAAGATCATGAAGGAGAGGTGTGGGATGTCGAGGCGAACCTCCTGGGTGCTTCACGGTGAAGGAGCGGCGGCGACGACGCGAATCAACGGCGGCGGCTTGAGCTCGGTCAAAGGCGGCGGCGACGCGTTAGGGTTTGAGGGCTCGCGTCTTCGATTTTCGATGGGAAGGTTGCGGCGGTGCGCGCGCTTAAATAGGTGCGGAGACCGAGGCTTGGGCAGGCGTGCGGCACTCGGAGTCAGAGGCGGCAGCGCGGCGGAGACGAGCTCGGCTCGGGGAAGAGTCTGCGTCGGAGACGACGCGTCCGACACGGGGCCCCACCGGTCGGCAACACAACGGAGAGAGAGAACGGCGGGGAAAAATAGCGGGCCGGAGCTGGGCTGTAAGCGGAACGGGCCGAGGGCGAGAAAAGGATTAGGCCCGGGAAAAAGAGAAAGGAGTGCGGGGAGGAAAAACGAGCGGGAGAAGAAGTTCAGGGGGCAAACTGAACTCGGCTATTTTAAACTTTTCTAAAACTCAAACAAAAGCAAATCAAATTCGAATTTAAACAGAATTTAAATTCCAACTTGATTTACTAGCAACCAAAAATATATGCAACAACATGAATGCAACAAAAACTTATTTTGACTAAAATAATTATTTAATGTGATATTTAAATTGATAAAAGGCTAGAAATTCCAATTAATTCCTAGAAAATTTATTTAAGCCTTAATAAATCCTAGAAAAATTTAAAGGGTTGCTACAATTTAAATGTGATGAATTTTAGGGTGTCACAAACCTACCCCCCTTAAAAAGAACCTCGTCCTCGAGATTCGGACGGATTAGAGAAAATCTGAGGAAACTCTGCCATCAACTCATCCTCTCTTTCCCAAGTTGCCTCACTTTCTGCGTGATGACTCCACTAAACTTTACACATCTTAATCACCTTACTCCTAGTAACTCTCTCAGCAGTTTCCAAAATCTTAACTGGATATTCCTTATAAGTCAAATCATCTTGCACATCCAACTCATCCAAGGGTAATTCTTCCTTAGGAACTCGAAGACACTTTTTCAACTGAGAGATATGGAACACATCATGCACATCTGATAGTCTGGCTGGCAACTCCAGTTGATAAGCAACCTCACCTTTTCTATCCACTATCTTGAAAGGTCCAATGAAACGAGGAGATAATTTACCCTTCACCTTAAACCTTCTCAAGCCTCGAATAGGAGATACTTTCAGATACACATACTCACCTACTTCAAAGGTTAATCCTCGTCTCCTTGTGTCTGCATAGTTCTTCTGTCTAGACTGAACCGTTTTCAAATTCTCTCTGATAATCTGAACCTGTCTCTCAGCTTCCTGCAAAATCTCTGGCCCAAACAGCTGACTTTCACCGGTTTCACTCCAATACAAAGGTGTTCTGCACTTTCTACCATAAAGCGCTTCGAACGGGGCCATCTTTAGACTTGTCTGATAACTGTTGTTATATGAGAACTCTGCATATGGAAGACTCTTGTCCCAACTACCTCCATGCTTCAAAGCACAAGCTCTCAACATATCCTCCAAAATCTGATTAGTCCTCTCTGTCTGACCATCTGTCTGAGGATGATACGCAGAACTGAAATTCAACTTTGTATCCATAGACTCATGCAACTTCTGCAAGAATCTACATGTAAACTGAGTACCTCTATCAGACACTATCTTTTTGGGTACACCATGGAGACAGACAATTCTGGACATGTATAATTCTGCTAACTTACCGCTGGTATAAGTAGTGTGAACGGGTATGAAGTGAGCTACCTTAGTTAATCTGTCCACAATAACCCATATGGAGTCATATCCTCCTCGAGTGCGAGGTAATCCAACAATGAAATCCATACTGATTTCTTCCCACTTTCATTCAGGTACCTTGAGTGGCTGAAGCAAACCGGCTGGTCTCTGGTGTTCAGCCTTAACTCTCTGACAGACATCGCACAATGCCACATGGGCAGCCACATCCCTTTTTAGTCCATACCACCAATACCTTTGCTTCAGATCCTGGTACATCTTGGTACTTCCAGGATGAATAGAATATGCGGAATCATGAGCTTCTCTCAATATCTGCTCTCTGAGAGACTCGATATCCGGTACACATATCCTCTTTCTAAACCAAATTGTACCTTGATCATCTTCGGTGAAATCGGGAGCTTTCCCTGCTAACATGGTTTCCTTGATTTCCTTTATCTTCTCATCAGTAAGCTGACCCTTCCGAATCTCCTGCTCCAGTGTAGACTCAACTTCCATTGTCACACCTTCTGCCTGATTCAGGAATCCCAAGTTCAGCTTTTCCATCTCTGCAAGCAACTCAGCTGACAACTGGCGGACAAACATTGCATTTACTTGTGACTTCCTACTCAACGCATCAGCAACCAAATTAGCCTTGCCAAGATGATAGTTGATCCCCATATCATAATCCTTGATCAACTCCAACCATCTTCTCTGCCTCAAATTCAGATCCTTCTGAGTAAATATGTACTTCAAGCTTTTGTGATCAGTATACAACTCACACCTGTTACCTAGAATATAGTGTCTCCAGATTTTTAAGGCATGGACAACAGCTGCAAGTTCCAGATCATGAGTAGGATAGTTCAGCTCGTGTTTCCTCAACTGCCTGGATGCATAGGCTATAACTCTGCCTTCCTGCATGAGCACACACCCAAGACCTCTATGAGAAGCATCACAATATATATCAAAGTTCTTGTGAATATCTGGCATAGCAAGCACTGGGGCTGTAGTCAACTTCCTTCTCAGCTCTTCAAACCTGGCCTGACACGCTTCTGACCAGACAAACTCCTTGCCCTTCTCTAATAGCGAAGTAAGAGGTTTCGCTATCTTAGAAAAGCCTTCAATGAATCTCCTGTAATATCCAGCCAATCCTAGAATGTCACACCCGGATTTACACAGAAACCCGAATGCTTCTATATGTGTGCCCAGGAAGTCCACAGAACACATATAGATAACAAATATGATACACAGAGTACATATGCTCGAATAAAATGGTTTTACATCAGAGTTTGACTAAAATAACTAAATAACACAGCGGAAGACTATTTATTAAACCCTCTCTAAACGAAGACGAAGACGAAGCCGAAATCCATAATCCACAGGGACTCTGACTGGTTGAGCACAGCTAGTAGAATGGCAGATCTTCAGGAAACTCAATAGCAGCAGTACCATCTAATCCATCTGTTACCCATCCGGGATTTTGTTGAATGGCAAGTGTAAGTAATTGTCTTACTTAGCAAATACAACACGGGTATTGAAGGCTTAAAAGAAAGGTTTGACACGGCTGTACTGCATTAGCAATTTTAGTTGATTCTTTTTAACATAAACCAAGATTACTACAATTATGTGAATTCCCAGTTGCAATTCCCAATTAATGAAGTTGAGGTGAACATTAAACAATAATAAATATCAACTTCTAATCAAAAAGGATCCAGGCCGCTCTTGACCCTGAGCAAGGCTATCATGATAGATTATACACTCTGCAGAGGTTTCGCCCTTTACCCACCAGTCGCGTAAAAGTTCAAAGGAACTTTGCACCCAACCACGCACATCAACACTTCCGAGGTGTGACTGCATAGGGACGCTACGAGGCTTTTCACAAGACACCCTAACAAAACAGTAACCGTTATGGTACAACCTAGGCAGCATGACCCGAGGCACCGAGACTGACTTACGCCCGTGCCGCAGCACGAGGGGGTCAATGGCGTCCAATCGCAGAAAAGTAATGCAGAAACAGAATTAAATAGCGCAACGTGCAGAACCCCCGCCAAACGGAAGCTCCTACACGGGACTGTGCCTCACGAGGGCAAAGCCAACGGAAACCCGTCCTCGGTGGATCAAACCATACTCTCACCCATGCTTCCCATAACGCCGGTGGCCCACCGGTAACCACTGCTGAATTAGAGCCGTACAAGTTACTTGACCAAGACCAGAGCCATTATAGTTCCGGCGGTGGCGACAGGTTCCTGGGTTGCCGCTTTAAGAACCAGTCCTTACGGAGAGACACTAGGGCCAAGCATGAAACATACGCCCTAGCTCCCTGATCCATGTTGCTAAAAAGCAAATTTTAATATTAACATTGAAGTGAACCATTAAGTCAAGATTAACAGTTAAACTTTGGTGACAGTAGCGGCGCTTAGCAAAGATCTACCCAAATGCAATAACCCAGGGTAATCAAGGTATAGGATAAGCAAAGCTAGGAATAACCTTAATAGGACAACAATTTAGACACATGCATATGCAGTAAATAGTGTAAAGGTGTGTATAGGTAGCAAGGATTGTCCGTGCTGTACTTGCCTTCGTCCAACTGCTGCTGTTGCTCTTGCTGCTGCTGTTGGTCTTGCTCCTCGTAACCCTCGAACTCAAACGTGTACGGCTCACCGACTGGACTCATACATCAACACACAAGCATCCATACAAGCCAGTACATGCAAACAATATTAATCTATTAGAACAGTACACCAATCAATAAAAACAGAACAAAAGAAGGCTTAAAAACTAATTTACGCTTCGCTACGAACACGTGAGCGCGAAAATCACTCAAATCGGAGCTAAAACGAAGAAGTTATGGCTTTTCTAAGGTTCAGGGACTTGCTGGCAAAGTTTTAAAAGTTCCAGGGGCTTATTTGCAAAAACTCAGGGGCTAAAACATAATTTTATATAAAAACAGGAGGGTGTATTTGCAATTTAACCAAAACAGGACCTCGGGTACTATTTTTAAATAAGACAGGGGGTTTTCTGTAAAAATCAGGACTTAATTGTAATTATTTTTGAATAGTTTTGGACTGCGGGTTAATTTTGAAAAAGTACAAGGGCTCTTTTGAAAAACGGCTCGGCTGACTGGGGGTTGACCGGTATGGTCAACTTTGACCCCGGGGTTGAACTCGATCTGGGTCGTTGGTTTCGGTTTGGACGGCCTAGATTAGATCGGGCAGAGGGGGGTCGACGGCGGAGGGATCCTGCGGCGGCGCCGCCCGTGGGTTGCGGCGGAGGGTCACCGGCGATGCTCGAAAACGAGCTAGGAGCGTCGGTTCGGGTCGGGAACTGGTGCTACGGGCGCGTCGCGGCTCGGCGAACTCGTCCAAGGGGCTCAAGTCGACGGCGGAGCAGCGGAGATGGCCCGCGACGAGCGGAGGCGGCGGCGGCGCTCGGGCAACGGCGGCGACATAGCTACGGCGCGCGAAACTGAGCTAGATCGGGCTTGGGGGCATGCTTACCTGCTAGGGAAGCTCCTCGGGCAGCTAATTCGTCTCGAGCGGCGGCGAGTCGGCGGGTCCGCGGCGGTGCAAATCTCGGCGGCGGCGGTTAGGGCGACGGCCGAGCGGAGCTCGTGCGGGGCGACTGGGCTAGGGTTCTCGGGGCAGGGAGGTTGGGAAACGGCGGCGGGGCTTAAGTAGGGCGGACGAGGAAGAGTCCGGGCGGTCCTCGACGGCGTGCCGTGGCCGGGCGGGACTCGGTCTCCACGGTCGGGGCGGGGTCGGACTCGTCGCGGGGAGGGAGACGGGTCTGACCCGTGGGTCCCGCCTGGCAGTCGGCGTGGAGAGAGGGGGAGACGCTGCGGGCTGCGGGGCAGGCCGGCGCGTTGGGCCGCCAGGTGGGCCGAGGGGAGCGGGGGAAGGCGGGCGCTGCGCAAGCTGCCGTTGGGCCGGACCGGGCCGAGGAGCTGGAGCGAGCAGGCCGGCAGCGGGCCAAAAGCGGAAACAGGGGGGGCTGGGCTGCTGCGAAAGGAAAAAGAAAAGGGCCAAGATTGGACGGGGAAAAGAGTTAAGGGAGGAAAAACGGACTCGGGCCACAGAAACTTTTCTAGAGCTCCAAACGCAGCGATTCAAATTCGAATTTAAACAGAATTTAAATTCCAATTGAACCACACACAAACAAAACTCAATGCAGCCAGCATGAATGCAACAAAAATGTTTCTAATCTTATATTAAATTTTATTTCCCATAAATAATTTATTTTCCTTAGATTAATATGAGCATAAAACTAAATAAAAACAATTTAATTACTAAAATTTTAAAAATAGGCATTTTTAGGGTGTTACAAACCTACCCCCCTTAAGATGAATCTCGTCCTCGAGATTCGGACGTGGATGGAAATAACTGTGGATATTCCGCTCTGAGATCTTCTTCTCTTTCCCAAGTCGCTTCATCCACTGAATGACGGCTCCACTGGACCTTGCACATCCGGATCACTTTATTTCTGGTGACCCTTTCTGACTCCTCCAAAATTCTGACAGGATGCTCAGTATAGGTAAGATCTTCCTCCACATTTAGCTCATCAATCGGAATCTGTTCCTCAGGTACTCGCAAACACTTTTTCAACTGAGACACATGGAACACATCATGTACTCCCGCTAACCTCTCTGGTAGCTCTAACTGATATGCCACCTCACCTTTCCGACCAAGTACCTTGAACGGTCCAATGTATCGAGGTGCTAACTTGCCCTTGACGTTGAACCTCTTCACGCCTCTCATGGGTGACACCTTGAGATACACGAAGTCTCCAACTTCAAAGCTGAGATCTCTCTGTCGGTTATCTGCATAGCTCTTCTGTCTGGATTGTGCCACTTTCAGATTCTGCCTGATTATCTGTACTTGTCGCTCTGCTTCTCTTAGTATCTCAGGTCCAAATACCTGACTTTCTCCTGTCTGATTCCAGAATAGCGGTGTCCTACACTTTCTGCCATACAGAGCCTCAAAGGGTGCCATCTGCAAACTCTTCTGATAGCTGTTGTTGTACGAGAATTCCGCGTACGGTAAACTCTTATCCCAACTGGCACCATATTGTAAGGCACATGCTCTCAGCATATCCTCTAATATCTGGTTCGTCCGTTCTGTCTGCCCATCTGTCTGCGGATGGTAAGCTGAACTGAACTGTAGCTTAGTGTCCATAGACTCGTGCAATTGTCGCCAAAAGTGCGATGTGAATTGGGTACCTCGATCTGACACTATTCTTTTCGGTACCCCATGCAAACACACAATCCTCTCCATATACAACTCTGCTAGTCTGGCTCCTGAGTAGGTGGTCTTTACTGGTAAGAAATGCGCCACCTTGGTCAGACGATCCACAATTACCCAGATTGAATCAAATCCCCTCTGAGTGCGAGGTAAGCCAGTGATGAAATCCATACCGACTTCTTCCCACTTCCATTCAGGTACCTTCAGGGGCTGGAGCAAACCTGCTGGCCTCTGATGTTCAGCCTTGACTCTCTGACACGTGTCACATAGAGCTACGTATGTGGCCACATCTCTCTTCAATCCATACCACCAAAATCTCTCTTTGATATCTTGGTACATCTTGGTACTACCTGGGTGTATCGAATACGCCGATTCATGGGCTTCCCTGAGAATTGCATCCCTGATCTGCACTATATCTGGCACACAGATCCGCTTCTCGTACCACAATGTTCCTTGGTCATCCACTCGAAAACCAGGGGCTTTTCCTAATGCCACCAGTTCTACGATCTCCCTGATCTTCTCATCTGTGAGCTGTCCTTTTCGGATCTCTTGCTCCAAGGTCGGTTCTACTGCCATCTCGGTGACGCTAGTCACAAATCCCAGACTCATCCTTTCAAACTCTAGACTGAGTTCCTCCGGTAAGCAATGTCCCGTGATCTTATGCACGTAACTCCTTCTACTCAGAGCATCTGCCACCAGATTGGCCTTCCCTGGATGATAATGAATCTCCAGATCGTAGTCCTTGATCAACTCTAACCAACGACGTTGTCTCATATTCAGATCTGACTGTGTGAACACATACTTGAGACTCTTGTGGTCAGTGTAAATATCACACTTATGTCCAATCAAGTAATGCCTCCAAATTTTCAAAGCATGCACTACAGCTGCTAACTCCAGATCGTGTGTCGGGTAGTTCTGCTCATGTTTCCTCAACTGCCTCGATGCATAAGCTACTACTCTGCCTTCCTGCATGAGTACACATCCCAATCCTAGACGAGATGCATCGCAGTAGATAGAGAAGCTCTTGGTTATATCCGGTAACACTAGCACAGGTGCCGTTGTCAATCTCTTCTTCAATTCCTCAAAGCTGACTTGACACTCTTCAGTCCATACAAACTTGGCGTTTTTCTCCAATAACGCCGTCAGGGGTTTAGCAATCTTGGAGAATCCTTCAATAAACCTCCGATAGTATCCAGCCATTCCAAGGAAACTTCGGATTTCACTCACATCCTTAGGCGGATTCCAACTCAACACATCACTAACCTTCTTCGGATCAACTGCTACTCCACCATTGGACAGTACGTGACCCAAGAATGCTACTTCCTTCAACCAAAACTCACACTTGCTCAGCTTGGCATACAACTGATGCTCACGAAGTCTCTGCATCACCAACCTCAGATGTTCTTCGTGCTCTTCCTCGTTCTTGGAGAAAACCAGAATGTCATCAATGAACACTACCACGAACTTGTCAAGATAGTCCATGAACACACTGTTCATCAGATACATGAAGTATGCCGGTGCATTTGTCAAACCGAAAGACATGACTGTGAACTCATATAGACCATATCGGGTGGTGAAGGCTGTTTTGGGAATGTCTGTCACTCGTATCCTCATCTGATGGTAACCGGATCGGAGATCGATCTTAGAGAACACACACGCTCCTTTCAACTGGTCGAAGAGATCATCAATCCTTGGCAACGGGTACTTGTTCTTGATGGTCACTTCATTCAAAGCTCGATAATCCACACACAATCTCTGGGTTCCATCTTTCTTATCCACAAACAAAACTGGTGCTCCCCAAGGGGATGAACTAGGTCGAATATACCCTTTTGCTAACAACGCCCTTAATTCCTCCTTAAGTTTCTCTAGTTCTTTTACTCCCATTCTATATGGCCTCTTAGCTATAGGTGCAGTACCAGGCTTAAGATCAATAACAAATTCAACTTCGCGGTCTGGGGGCATACCTGGTAACTCATCTGGAAACACGTCTGGGAATTCGCACACCACTCTGCTGTCTTCCAGTGCTACACCTTCGGCTTGGTAGATCTGATTGTGTCCCCCGGGACTAGCTGCTTGGTATTCCACTTTCTCTCCAGTCTTTGCTGTCAGCTGCACTGTTCTCTTGGAGCATTGAATCACCCCATCGTATTTGGCTAACCAGCTCATACCCAGAATCAAGTCAAACCCAAGAGTTTCTAGGACTATCGGGTTCACCACAAAGTCTACCCCCCTTATGGTGATGGTGATACAGGGGCAACGTAAAGTGGCACGCTGTTCTCCCCCAGGTGAACTAACTACCATGGGGTTTCCCATAGGTTGCAAGATCATCATGTTCTTTTTCACGAAAGCAGCAGATATGAAAGCATGCGAAGCTCCAGTATCAAACAAAACAGTTGCGAGAGACGAGTTGACAGGGAACGTACCCACAACGACATCCGTTGCTCCTTCTGCGGTTTCCGCACCCATGTGGTTGACCTTTCCTCTCGCTGGGTTCTGCTGCTGATTCCCGTTCTGGTGCTGCGGTTGTCCAACCCTCGGATTGTTGTTCTGACCCACGGGGTTCTGAGCCTTGCGGGGACAAGCGCTGGCATAGTGTCCCAGCTCACCACAACCAAAACACCTCGGAGCCGTGGGTGCATTGTTGGTCGGATTGGGGCGTTGGACAGGACCATTCTGTGGCTGGTTCTGAGGACGCTGCTGAGGTAGTGCTGAGGGGTACTGGGGACGTGGCTGGTACTGGGGTCGTTGCTGATACTGGTTGCGGTTCATCAAACCGGACTGTCCCTGGAAACGCGGCGGAGTCACCATCTGCTGGTTTCCTTGCTGAGGATTGAAGCGAGGGCGAACGTTGCTTCCTGACGGTGTGCCTTGAAGCTTCCTCTTCTTTTCTTCCATCTCACGGCGCTTGTGCTCCAGCAGTAGTGCGCTATCCACAAGTTCTTGAAAAGTTGCGAACTTGGAACACAGGAGCTGGTACTGGAGTGTATCATGCAGGCCATCACGGAATCGGGTCTGCTTCTTCCTATCCGTATTCACGTCCTCTGGAGCATAACGGGCCAACTCAATGAACTTGTCACGATAAGCGGTGACACTCATACCTTCCTGCTTCAATGCCAGGAACTCCTTCTTTTTCAAAGTCATCAGCGCTTCCGGCACGTGGTGAGAACGGAAGCTGTCGCGGAACTCCTGCCAAGTGATCTGATCCCGATTGGGGTGAGCATATTGGTACGCATCCCACCGATCCAAAGCTGCTCCTTGGAGCTGTCCACTTCCATACAACACCTTCTCCCGGTCGTTGCACTGTGCGATGTCCAGCTGTCGTTCCACTGCCTTGAGCCAGTCCTCTGCTTGCATTGGGTCGCTAGACTTGCTGAAGGTAGGAGGGCGTCCCTTCATAAACTCGCCCCTTTTATCTCGGGGTTGCACGTAGTGCGGTTGGGGCGGGTTCTGCTGATTCTGCTGCATCAGTGCTATGGTTTGCGCCATCTGCTGTGTCAGCTGGAGTTGCATCTGCATCATCTGCTCCATAGTGAGTGGCGGTGGTGGAGGTGGTGGATTCTGATTCTGATTCTGATTGCTTCCACTGCCTCCGGGGTTGCTTCTGGTGTTAACCATCTACCATATCAAGAAATCTTCCATCAGTATTCTCGCCAACTGGTATTAGATAACCCATGCTTGCAGATGGTGCATAAGAAGATAGCAGTACTTGGAAAGATATGATAGAGAGTAAGACAGAGGAAGTGCAAAGGAGATAGCTAACCCAACTATTTATTCACTAATATTCCTTAAGCCTTAGTCCTATAACTAGATGGAGATAGACTTGCGTCTATGACCATCACAATCATTACAAAGATCCAAATCAAACATAAGCATAATAACAGTAAAATCAAGCACCCAAAGACATGATTCACAGAAGACTCGACAGCACTGGTTTTGAAAAACGTATCTAAATGATCTGAAACAAAATCATGGTGGTCTCCTAAGGATTTTTCAACCATTCTAACTAGGCTGTGATCCTACAGTCAGCACGGCTCTGATACCAATCTGTCACACCCGGATTTACACAGAAACCCGAATGCTTCTATATGTGTGCCCAGGAAGTCCACAGAACACATATAGATAACAAATATGATACACAGAGTACATATGCTCGAATAAAATGGTTTTACATCAGAGTTTGACTAAAATAACTAAATAACACAGCGGAAGACTATTTATTAAACCCTCTCTAAACGAAGACGAAGACGAAGCCGAAATCCATAATCCACAGGGACTCTGACTGGTTGAGCACAGCTAGTAGAATGGCAGATCTTCAGGAAACTCAATAGCAGCAGTACCATCTAATCCATCTGTTACCCATCCGGGATTTTGTTGAATGGCAAGTGTAAGTAATTGTCTTACTTAGCAAATACAACACGGGTATTGAAGGCTTAAAAGAAAGGTTTGACACGGCTGTACTGCATTAGCAATTTTAGTTGATTCTTTTTAACATAAACCAAGATTACTACAATTATGTGAATTCCCAGTTGCAATTCCCAATTAATGAAGTTGAGGTGAACATTAAACAATAATAAATATCAACTTCTAATCAAAAAGGATCCAGGCCGCTCTTGACCCTGAGCAAGGCTATCATGATAGATTATACACTCTGCAGAGGTTTCGCCCTTTACCCACCAGTCGCGTAAAAGTTCAAAGGAACTTTGCACCCAACCACGCACATCAACACTTCCGAGGTGTGACTGCATAGGGACGCTACGAGGCTTTTCACAAGACACCCTAACAAAACAGTAACCGTTATGGTACAACCTAGGCAGCATGACCCGAGGCACCGAGACTGACTTACGCCCGTGCCGCAGCACGATGGGGTCAATGGCGTCCAATCGCAGAAAAGTAATGCAGAAACAGAATTAAATAGCGCAACGTGCAGAACCCCCGCCAAACGGAAGCTCCTACACGGGACTGTGCCTCACGAGGGCAAAGCCAACGGAAACCCGTCCTCGGTGGATCAAACCATACTCTCACCCATGCTTCCCATAACGCCGGTGGCCCACCGGTAACCACTGCTGAATTAGAGCCGTACAAGTTACTTGACCAAGACCAGAGCCATTATAGTTCCGGCGGTGGCGACAGGTTCCTGGGTTGCCGCTTTAAGAACCAGTCCTTACGGAGAGACACTAGGGCCAAGCATGAAACATACGCCCTAGCTCCCTGATCCATGTTGCTAAAAAGCAAATTTTAATATTAACATTGAAGTGAACCATTAAGTCAAGATTAACAGTTAAACTTTGGTGACAGTAGCGGCGCTTAGCAAAGATCTACCCAAATGCAATAACCCAGGGTAATCAAGGTATAGGATAAGCAAAGCTAGGAATAACCTTAATAGGACAACAATTTAGACACATGCAGATGCAGTAAATAGTGTAAAGGTGTGTATAGGTAGCAAGGATTGTCCGTGCTGTACTTGCCTTCGTCCAACTGCTGCTGTTGCTCTTGCTGCTGCTGTTGGTCTTGCTCCTCGTAACCCTCGAACTCAAACGTGTACGGCTCACCGACTGGACTCATACATCAACACACAAGCATCCATACAAGCCAGTACATGCAAACAATATTAATCTATTAGAACAGTACACCAATCAATAAAAACAGAACAAAAGAAGGCTTAAAAACTAATTTACGCTTCGCTACGAACACGTGAGCGCGAAAATCACTCAAATCGGAGCTAAAACGAAGAAGTTATGGCTTTTCTAAGGTTCAGGGACTTGCTGGCAAAGTTTTAAAAGTTCCAGGGGCTTATTTGCAAAAACTCAGGGGCTAAAACATAATTTTATATAAAAACAGGAGGGTGTATTTGCAATTTAACCAAAACAGGACCTCGGGTACTATTTTTAAATAAGACAGGGGGTTTTCTGTAAAAATCAGGACTTAATTGTAATTATTTTTGAATAGTTTTGGACTCCGGGTTAATTTTGAAAAAGTACAAGGGCTCTTTTGAAAAATGGCTCGGCTGACTGGGGGTTGACCGGTATGGTCAACTTTGACCCCGGGGTTGAACTCGATCTGGGTCGTTGGTTTCGGTTTGGACGGCCTAGATTAGATCGGGCAGAGGGGGGTCGACGGCGGAGGGATCCTGCGGCGGCGCCGCCCGTGGGTTGCGGCGGAGGGTCGCCGGCGATGCTCGAAAACGAGCTAGGAGCGTTGGTTCGGGTCGGGAACTGGTGCTACGGGCGCGTCGCGGCTCGGCGAACTCGTCCAAGGGGCTCAAGTCGACGGCGGAGCAGCGGAGATGGCCCGCGACGAGCGGAGGCGGCGGCGGCGCTCGGGCAACGGCGGCGACATAGCTACGGCGCGCGAAACTGAGCTAGATCGGGCTTGGGGGCATGCTTACCTGCTAGGGAAGCTCCTCGGGCAGCTAATTCGTCTCGAGCGGCGGCGAGTCGGCGGGTCCGCGGCGGTGCAAATCTCGGCGGCGGCGGTTAGGGCGACGGCCGAGCGGAGCTCGTGCGGGGCGAATGGGCTAGGGTTCTTGGGGCAGGGAGGTTGGGAAACGGCGGCGGGGCTTAAGTAGGGCGGACGAGGAAGAGTCCGGGCGGTCCTCGACGGCGTGCCGTGGCCGGGCGGGACTCGGTCTCCACGGTCGGGGCGGGGTCGGACTCGTCGCGGGGAGGGAGACGGGTCTGACCCGTGGGTCCCGCCTGGCAGTCGGCGTGGAGAGAGGGGGAGACGCTGCGGGCTGCGGGGCAGGCCGGCGCGTTGGGCCGCCAGGTGGGCCGAGGGGAGCGGGGGAAGGCGGGCGCTGCGCAAGCTGCCGTTGGGCCGGACCGGGCCGAGGAGCTGGAGCGAGCAGGCCGGCAGCGGGCCAAAAGCGGAAACAGGGGGGGCTGGGCTGCTGCGAAAGGAAAAAGAAAAGGGCCAAGATTGGACGGGGAAAAGAGTTAAGGGAGGAAAAACGGACTCGGGCCACAGAAACTTTTCTAGAGCTCCAAACGCAGCGATTCAAATTCGAATTTAAACAGAATTTAAATTCCAATTGAACCACACACAAACAAAACTCAATGCAGCCAGCATGAATGCAACAAAAATGTTTCTAATCTTATATTAAATTTTATTTCCCATAAATAATTTATTTTCCTTAGATTAATATGAGCATAAAACTAAATAAAAACAATTTAATTACTAAAATTTTAAAAATAGGCATTTTTAGGGTGTTACATAGAAAGCTTCTGATCTCAGAGACTGTGGTAGGAGGTTCCCAATCCAACACATCCTTGACTTTACTTGGATCCACTGCAATACCTCCATCAGTAACAACATGACCAAGAAAAGACACTTGATTCAACCAAAACTCACATTTACTAAACTTGGCATATAACTGGTTCTCTCTAAGAGTCTGCAACACCAACCTCAAATGCTCCTCATGTTCCTCCTCATTCTTAGAGTAAACCAGAATATCATCAATAAACACCACCACAAATTTATCCAAGTACTCCATGAACACCTTATTCATCAGGTACATAAAGTAGGCGGGTGCATTTGTCAATCCGAACGACATCACCGTAAACTCATACAACCCATATCTGGTGGTGAATGCTGTTTTAGGAATGTCGGAACTCCTCATTCTCAACTGATGATAGCCAGATCTCAAATCAATCTTGGAGAAAATCTTAGCTCCTCTCAACTGATCAAATAAGTCTTCAATCCTAGGCAATGGATACTTATTCTTGATGGTCACCTCATTCAATGAACGATAATCCACACACATCCTCAGAGTACCATCCTTTTTACCCACAAATATTACAGGTGCTCCCCAAGGTGAAGAACTAGGACGAATGTAACCTTTATCCAACAATTCCTTAAGTTGTTTCTTAAGTTCTTCTAGTTCATTAACAGCCATTCTATAGGGTCATTTAGAAATAGGAGCAGTACCAGGTAAAAGCTCAATAATAAACTCAATGTCTCGGTCGGGTGGCATACCTGGCAAATCATCTGGGAAGACATCCGGAAATTCGCAAACAACTCTGATATTCTCCAAAGGAACACCACTGGCCTGATTCACTGAGTAAGTTGAAGCTGAGGGTTGTGTGGCTCCGAATTCAATCTTCTCTCCCTGAGGGCTAGTCAACAACACGGACCTCTTGGCACACTGAATCACCGCATCAAAAGCAGCTAACCATCCCATTCCAAGTATGACATCAATTCCCTCAGAGTTCAGGACTATCAAATCCGCGGGAAAGTCTACCCCAACTATTTTCAGGTTAACTCGGGGACAGATAAAATTGGCTTTCATGTTTCCACCGGGAGAGCTAACTAGCATGGAATTTTTCATAGGGACCATAGATATACTATACTTAGCTACATACTGAGCAGTAATAAAAGAATGAGATGCTCCAGAGTCAAATAAAACCGATGCAGGGGTTGAGTTGACGAGGAACATACCAAGTACTACATCCTGGGACTCCTGTGCGGTCTCTGCAGCAACATGGTTCACCTTGCCCCGCATCTGATTCTGCTGGCTCTTGTTGCTGTGGGGCGTCGGGTTCACGTTCCGGTTCTGCTGCTGAGGGGTATTCTGCATAGGTGCACTGCCACTCTGGCGCTGTGGGGTCTGAGCATTCCTCTTAGGACAGTTGTGGGCGAAATGGCTGGGATCTCCACAAATGTAGCAGGTACGTGGAGTAGGAGCACTGCCTGGTGCAGGGGTCTACACTGGAGTCTGAGTCGGGGTGGTCTGGCGGTTCTGCTGAAATGCTGGACACTGAGGTGGAGGTGCTGACCGCTGACCGGGACTCTGCACAAAGTTACTCCCTTGCCCACCAAAGCGAACGGGCATGTTCTGCTGAGGTTGCTGGAAACGGGGGCGGGTGTTACTGCTTGACTGTCCTGAGGCCATGAACTTCCTCTTCTGCTCTCCCAACTCACGACGCTTGCTCTCCAAGCCAATAGCCTTATCCAGCAGCTTCTGAAATGTTGGGAAGGTATGAGACATGAGTTGATATTGGAGCGGCGGAATCAATCCTTCCAGAAATCGCTCCTGCTTCTGCTCATCATCCTTTACCTCATCTGGGGCGTAACGGGACAACTGGATAAACTTATCCCTGTACTCGCTGACGGTCATCCCACCTTGCTTGAGTGAGAGGAACTCCTTCTTCTTCAGCTTCATGACACCAGCAGGAATATGGTGGCTCCTGAAGTTGGTGGCGTCATTGATGGCGGCATCCTCGGTGGAGAAGGGAACACGGCTGTAGTGCGTCGAACGGATCCTCCATCCGGAAGCCTCTGGCTGAGGTACCCGGATGTGTACCTGAGCTGTGTAGTAGTCCTCCAGGCCGGGCTCCTCAAAGTGCTCGACCACATACTGAGGCTTCAGAGTAAACTCTAAAAACCCAGTAACTCCTCCAGCAGTCTGCAGAACTGCCCGGATCCACCCAACGAGGCATGTAGGTGGTACTCCGGACCACGCTGACGAGGCTCCTCTGGATCTTCTTCCTCGTCGTTGTTGTTGTTGTCATCAACCTCCATGTCGGGGTCATACCCGTCACTGGGCTCCTCCTCGTCGTCATCCCCAGAGTCATCTGGGTCACCACCAGCAGCGTCTGGTGCAGCGTCGCCGGCAGCAGGGGCAGCTGGTGGAATCATCATGTCTCCGTTGGCGTCCACCTCAAGCATAGTGCCGTCGAAGAGCTGAGGTGGCTCCTCCTCCTGTGCCTCTGCCTGTGCCTCAGGCAGTACCTGCACCGGGGCTTCCTCAGCCGGTGCCTCCTCGGGGTGCTGGGGAACTGACGGTCCAGCTGGGCGTGAACCTCCGGTGACAACACGAGCGGCCTGATACTCAGGAATATTCAAAACACAATATTCAAACGTACAAGAGGTTTAATAACTTATTACAATATTCTTTATTACACTCTCGGGAGACACGAAGGTCTTTATCGTAGAACAAGCGATAGCTAAACGGGTGTCTTCAACTTCCATCTTCCACAGGCATCTTGACTGGGGGAAGCGCAAGCCTCAGAACTCGTCGTAGTCGCTGTAGTATTCTTCTCCATTTCCTTCTTCTAAATCAGCAATGGCAAGCGTGAGTACACCTAACTAGGTACTCAGCAAGCGGGGTGAAAATGCAAGGCCACAAGGATAGGCTATGGTTCACAGCAGTGAGCTTTTTAGAGTTGAACAAGTTTTATTAACAATTTCCTATTAACTAGATGTAAGTTTATACCAACCCACTTAAGCATTTAAAAGAACATCTTATTCCAAAAACCGATGAGTAAAACCACAGTTTAGATTCCATCTTGAAGTTCAATTATCATGTGAGGGTCCAAGCCGCTCTTGACCGTGAGCACGGCTGATCGATCAGTTTTCACTCTGCAGAGGTTGTACACTTTCACCATAGCTCGTGTTCCCCATGTTGCCCGAGTTTGCAAGGCCCTTAAACACTTCCGAGGTGAGTGGCTAGGGATCCACTATGAAGCCTTTACAAAGGTATGCAAAAGATCAACAACCCGCAAGAGTTACAGCTAGGGCGGACCACAACCCTCCCTAATTGCCAGCACCTTAGCAAAGGCTGCTACCCCAAGAGGACCGAGTTGTACCCCTGCAACCCCAAACCCCCTCTGCTCCTTTCGGATAAGGCCATCAGTACAATCACACCCCTAATTAATCGGCTAAGGTCAGAGCCCATTTTGACACCATGGTTGCACTGTTTTCTTGGGTGGTTCTCCATGTTCCAATTAAAGAACGATTCTCTTGCATTAGTCATCAAATTAAGTTGCCATGATATAATCGATATTTTATAAAGATCCACATTTCTTTTATTCCCAAGGTGCAGCAACACTAAGCATAACTAACACAAAACATTATTTAAATCGGGGTTGTTTACAAGGAATCATGGATAAAAGACTAGGCAAATCCTTAAAAAGGTATTCCCATCAAATTAATGCAATAAAGGTAAATTTTAGTTGTTATGCAATTATATAGGACAAAAGAATATGCGGGGAGGGCCACTTGCCTTGTTCTACAAAGAAATCCTCTTCTTCCTCAAAATATCGTCCTTGTTCAGCTTCAACGGGCGGCTCAGTTGCAACAGGCACGAGATCTACGATCAAGCATTAAAACATACAATAAGGAAACAGTACATCAAACATTACTAACAGACTAAAACAAGCCTCTAAAACTAACAAGCTCGGAAAAGACAATCGCAAGGACACCAAAAACGCTAAAAACGGAGCTAAGACGGAAAAGATATGGCTAAAACAAGGTTTAGGGACTTGTTGGCAAAGTTTTAGAACTTCCAGGGGCTTAACTGTGAAAACTAGGGACTAAAACATAAATACGCATTAAACCCGAGGGCTAATGCGCAAAACTGACAGGGCTGGGCTTCGGAATATAAAAACAGAGAAGCATAGGGTGTTTTCTGTAAAAACCAGGACCTAAATCTAATTATTTTTGAACTAGACAGGACGGCGGGTTGATTACAGAGAAAGGCAGGGGCTCTTTGTCACACCCGGATTTACACAGAAACCCGAATGCTTCTATATGTGTGCCCAGGAAGTCCACAGAACACATATAGATAACAAATATGATAAACAGAGTACATATGCTCGAATAAAAATGGTTTTACATCAGAGTTTGACTAAAATAACTAAATAACACAGCGGAAGACTAACTATTAAAGCTCTCTCTAAACGAAGACGAAGACGAAGCCGAAATCCATAATCCACAGGGACTCTGACTGGTTGAGCACAGCTAGTAGAATGGCAGATCTTCAGGAAACTCAATAGCAGCAGTACCATCTAATCCATCTGTTACCCATCCGGGATTTTGTTGAATGGCAAGTGTAAGTAATTGTCTTACTTAGCAAATACAACATGGTAATGAAGGCTTAAAAGAAAGGCTTGACACGGCTGTACTGCATTAGCAATTTTAGTTGATTCATTTTAACATAAACCAAGATTACTACAATTAAGTGTATCCCAGTTGCAAACCCAATTAATAAAGTAGAGGTGAACATTTAAACAATAATAAGTATCAATTTCTAATCAAAAAGGATCCAGGCCGCTCTTGACCCTGAGCAAGGCTATCATGATAGATTATACACTCTGCAGAGGTTTCGCCCTTTTCCCACCAGTCGCGTAAAAGTTCAAAGGAACTTTGCACCCAACCACGCACATCAACACTTCCGAGGTGTGACTGCATAGGGACGCTACGAGGCTTTTCACAAGACACCCTAACAAAACAGTAGCCGTTATGGTACAACCTAGGCAGCATGACCCGAGGCACCGAGACTGACTTACGCCCGTGCCGCAGCACGAGGGGGTCAATGGCGTCCAATCGCAGAAAAGTAATGCAGAAACAGAATTAAATAGCGCAACGTGTAGAACCCCCGCCAAACGGAAGCTCCTACACGGGACTGTGCCTCACGAGGGCAAAGCCAACGGAAACCCGTCCTCGGTGGATCAAACCATACTCTCACCCATGCTTCCCATAACGCCGGTGGCCCACCGGTAACCACTGTTGAATTAGAGCCGTACAAGTTACTTGTCCAAGACCAGAGCCATTATAGTTCCGGCGGTGGCGATAGGTTCCTGGGTTGCCGCTTTAAGAACCAGTCCTTACGGAGAGACACTAGGGCCAGGCATGAAGCATACACCCTAGCTCCCTGATCCATGTTGCTAAAAAGCAAGTTTTACCATTAACATTGAAGTGAACCATTAAGTCAAGATTAACAGTTAAACATTGGTGATAGTAGCGGCGCTTAGCAAAGATCTACCCAAATGCAATAACCCAGGGTAATCAAGGTATAGGATAACAAAGCTAGGAAAAACCTTAATAGGACAACAATTTAGACACATGCATATGCAGTAAATAGTGTAAAGGTGTGTTTAGGTAGCAAGGATTGTCCGTGCTGTACTTGCCTTCGTCCAACTGCTGCTGTTGCTCTTGCTGCTGCTGTTGGTCTTGCTCCTCGTAACCTTCGAACTCAAACGTGTACGGCTCACCGACTGGACTCATACATCAACACACAAGCATCCATACAAGCCAGTACATGCAAACAATATTAATCTATTAGAACAGTACACCAAACAATAAAAACAGAACAAAAGAAGGCTTAGAAACTAATCTACGCTTCGCTACGAACACGTGAGCGCGAAAATCACTCAAATCGGAGCTAAAACGAAGAAGTTATGGCTTTTCTAAGGTTCAGGGGCTTGCTGGCAAAGTTTTAAAAGTTCCAGGGGCTTATTTGCAAAAATTCAGGGGCTAAAACATAATGTTATATAAAAACAGGAGGGTTTATTTGCAATTTAACCAAAACAGGACCTCGGGTACTATTTTCAAATAAGGCAGGGGGTTTTCTGTAAAAATCGGGACTTAATTGTAATTATTTTTGAATAGATCTGGACCGCGGGTTAATTTTGAAAAAGGCCAGGGACTCTTTTGAAAAACGTCCAAGGCTGACTCAGTTGACCGATACGGTCAACTTTGACTGGGCTTCGCTGACTCGATCCGGGCCGTTGAATTCGGATTGAATGGCGGGGATTAGATCGGGGAGAGGGGGGTGTCGGCGGTGGGATCCTGCGGCGGCGCCGCCCGTGGGTTGCGGCGGAGGGTCGCCGGCGTTGCTGGAAACCGAGCTAGGGGCCTCGGTTCAGGTCGGGAGCTGGTGCTACGGGCGCGTCGCGGCTCGGCGAACTCGTCCAGGGGGCTCAAGTCGACGGCGGAGCAGCGGAGATGGCTCGCGACGAGCGGAGGCGGCGGCGGCGCTCGGGCAACGGCGGCGACATAGCTACGGCGCGCGAAACTGAGCTAGATCGGGCTTGGGGGCATGCTTACCACCTGGCGGAGCTTCCCCGGCGGTTGAATCGACCGGAGCGACGGCGAGACGGCAGATCGACGGCGGCGCAGAACTCGGCGGCGGCTATGGCGGCGGTTGCGTGCTCGGGTAGGGGCGGCTCAGGTTAGGGTTTTCGGAGCAGGGGAATCGAGGGCGGCGCGTTTTATAGGCCGGTCATGACGAGTCCGGGTCCTCGACGTGCGTGCTCGTGGCCGAGACGAACTCCAGCGTCGGGGCGGGGTCGGACTCGGGCGGAGGTGGGAGACGGGTCTGACGGCCGGGACCCGCCTGACTGTGACTGCGGAGCGGCTGTGGTGGCTGGGCCGCGAAGTGGGCCGCGCGCGAGGGGAGGCGGCGTTGCGCTGGGCCGGAAGCGAAGCGAGTGGGCTGGGGCGAGCAGGCCGGCAGGAAGGGGGCGGAGCGGGCCGGGAGGAGGCGGAGCACAGCGCTGGGCTGGGCCGGAAACAGAGAGAGGAGGGGGATGGGCCGCTGCGAAAGAGAAAAGGAGAAGGGCCAAGATTGGACGGGGAAAAGAGTTAAGGGAGGTAAAACGGACTCGGGCCGCAGAAACTTTTCTAGAGCTCCAAACGCAGCGATTCAAATTCGAATTTAAACAGAATTTAAATTCAAATTGAACCACACACAAACAAAACACTATGCAGTCGACATGAATGCAACAAAAATGTTTCTAACCTTATATTTTATTTTATTTATCATAAATAATTTATTTTCCTTAGATAAATATGAGCATAAAATTAAATAAAAAATAATTTAATTACTAAATTTTAAAATAGGCATTTTTAGGGTGTTACAAACCTACCCCCCTTAAGATGAATCTCGTCCTCGAGATTCGGACGTGGATGAGAATAACTGTGGATACTCTGCTCTGAGATCTTCTTCTCTTTCCCAAGTCGCTTCATCCACTGAATGACGGCTCCACTGTACCTTGCACATCCGGATCACTTTATTTCTGGTGACTCTTTCTGACTCTTCCAAAATTCTGACAGGATGCTCAGTATAGGTAAGATCTTCCTCCACATTCAGCTCATCAATCGGAATCTGTTCCTCAGGTACTCGCAAACACTTTTTCAACTGAGACACATGGAACACATCATGTACTCCTGCTAACGTCTCTGGTAGCTCTAACTGATAAGCCACCTCACCTTTCCGACCAAGTACCTTGAACGGTCCAATATATCGAGGTGCTAACTTGCCCTTGACGTTGAATCTCTTCACGCCTCTCATGGGTGACACCTTGAGATACACGAAATCTCCAACTTCAAAGCTGAGATCCCTTCGTCGGTTATCTGCATAGCTCTTCTGTCTGGATTGTGCTACTTTCAGATTCTGTCTGATTATCTGCACTTGTCGCTCTGCTTCTCTTAGTATCTCAGGTCCAAACACCTGACTTTCTCCCGTCTGATCCCAGAATAGTGGTGTCCTACACTTTCTGCCATACAGAGCCTCAAATGGTGCCATCTGCAGACTCTTCTGATAGCTGTTGTTGTATGAGAATTCCGCGTATGGTAAACTCTTGTCCCAACTGGCACCGTATTGTAGAGCACATGCTCTCAACATATCCTCCAATATCTGGTTCGTCCGTTCCGTCTGGCCATCTGTCTGCGGATGGTAAGCTGAACTGAACTGTAGCTTAGTGTCCATAGACTCGTGCAATTGTCGCCAAAAGTGCGATGTGAACTGGGTACCTCGATCTGACACTATCCTTTTCGGTACCCCATGCAAACACACAATCCTTTCCATATACAACTCTGCTAGTCTGGCTCCCGAGTAGGTGGTCTTTACTGGTAGGAAATGCGCCACCTTGGTCAGACGATCCACGATTACCCAGATTGAATCAAATCCTCTCTGAGTGCGAGGTAAGCCAGTGATGAAATCCATACCAACTTCTTCCCACTTCCATTCAGGTACCTTCAGGGGCTGGAGTAAACCTGCTGGCCTTTGATGTTCAGCCTTGACTCTCTGACATGTGTCACATAGAGCTACGTATGTGGCCACATCTCTCTTCAATCCGTACCACCAAAATCTCTCTTTGATATCCTGGTACATCTTGGTACTACCTGGGTGTATCGAATACGCCGATTCATGGGCTTCCCTGAGAATTGCATCCCTGATCTGCACTATATCTGGTACACAGATTCTCTTCTCGTACCACAATGTTCCTTGGTCATCCACTCGAAAACCAGGGGCTTTTCCTAATGCCACCAGTTCCACGATCTCCTTGATCTTCTCATCCGTGAGCTGTCCTTTTCGGATCTCTTGTTCCAAGGTCGGTTCTACTGCCATCTCGGTGACGCTAGTCACAAATCCCAGACTCATCCTTTCAAACTCTAGACTGAGTTCCTCCGGTAAGCAATGTCCCGTGATCTTATGCACGTAACTCCTTCTACTCAGAGCATCTGCCACCAAGTTGGCCTTCCCTGGATGATAATGAATCTCCAGATCGTAGTCCTTGATCAACTCTAACCAACGACGTTGTCTCATATTCAGATCTGACTGTGTGAATACATACTTGAGACTCTTATGGTCAGTGTAGATATCACACTTATGTCCAATCAAGTAATGCCTCCAAATTTTCAAAGCATGTACTACAGCTGCTAACTCCAGATCATGTGTTGGGTAATTCTGCTCATGTTTCCTCAACTGCCTCGATGCATAAGCTACTACTCTGCCTTCTTGCATGAGCACACATCCCAATCCTAGACGAGATGCATCGCAGTAGATAGAGAAGCTCTTGGTTATATCCGGCAACACTAGCACAGGTGCCGTTGTCAACCTCTTCTTTAATTCCTCAAAGCTAGCCTGACACTCTTCAGTCCAGACAAACTTGGCATTTTTCTCCAATAACGCCGTCAAGGGCTTAGCAATCTTGGAGAATCCTTCAATAAACCTCCGATAGTATCCAGCCATTCCAAGGAAACTTCTGATTTCACTCACATCCTTAGGCGGATTCCAACTCAACACATCACTAACCTTTTTCGGATCAACTGCCACTCCTCCATTGGACAGTACGTGTCCCAAGAATGCTACTTCCTTCAACCAAAACTCACACTTGCTCAGCTTGGCATACAACTGATGCTCACGAAGTCTCTGCATCACCAACCTCAAGTGTTCTTCATGTTCTTCCTCGTTTTTGGAGAAAACCAAAATGTCATCAATGAACACCACTACGAATTTGTCAAGATAGTCCATGAACACACTGTTCATCAAATACATGAAGTATGCCAGTGCATTTGTCAAACCAAACGACATGACTGTGAACTCATATAAACCATATCGGGTGGTGAAGACTGTTTTGGGGATGTCAGTCACTCGTATCCTCATCTGATGGTAACCGGATCGGAGATCGATCTTAGAGAACACACACGCTCCTTTCAACTGGTCGAAGAGATCATCAATCCTTGGCAACGGGTACTTGTTTTTGATGGTCACTTCATTCAAAGCTCGATAATCCACACACAATCTCTGGGTTCCATCTTTCTTATCCACAAACAAAACTGGTGCTCCCCAAGGAGACGAACTAGGACGAATATACCCTTTTGCTAACAACGCCCTTAATTCCTCCTTAAGTTTCTCTAGTTCTTTTACTCCCATTCTATATGGCCTCTTAGCTATAGGTGCAGTACCAGGCTTAAGATCAATAACAAATTCAACTTCGCGGTCTGGGGGCATACCTGGTAACTCATCTGGAAACACGTCTGGGAATTCGCACACCACTCTGCTGTCTTCCAGTGCTACACCTTCGGCTTGGTAGATCTGATTGTGTCCCCCGGGACTAGCTGCTTGGTATTCCACTTTCTCTCCAGTCTTTGCTGTCAGCTGCACTGTTCTCTTGGAGCATTGAATCACCCCATCGTATTTGGCTAACCAGCTCATACCCAGAATCAAGTCAAACCCAAGAGTTTCTAGGACTATCGGGTTCACCACAAAGTCTACCCCCCTTATTGTGATGGTGATACAGGGGCAACGTAAAGTGGCACGCTGTTCTCCCCCGGGTGAACTAACTACCATGGGGTTTCCCATAGGTTGCAAGATCATCATGTTCTTTTTCACGAAAGCAGCAGATATGAAAGCATGCGAAGCTCCAGTATCAAACAAAACAGTTGCGAGAGATGAGTTGACAGGGAACGTACCCACTACGACATCCGTTGCTCCTTCTGTGGTTTCCGCACCCATGTGGTTGACCTTTCCTCTCGCTGGGTTCTGCTGCTGATTCCCGTTCTGGTGCTGCGGTTGTCCAATCCTCGGATTGTTGTTCTGACCAACGGTGTTCTGAGCCTTGCGAGGACAAGCGCTGGCATAGTGTCCCAGCTCACCACAACCAAAACACCTCGGAGCCGTAGGTGCATTGTTGGTCGGATTGGGGCGTTGGACAGGACCACTCTGTGGCTGGTTCTGAGGACGCTGCTGAGGTAGTGCTGAGGGGTACTGGGGACGTGGCTGGTACTGGGGTCGTTGCTGATACTGGTTGCGGTTCATCAAACCGGACTGTCCCTGGAAACGCTGTGGAGTCACCATCTGTTGGTTTCCTTGCTGAGGGTTGAAGCGAGGGCGAACGTTGCTTCCTGACGGTATGCCTTGAAGCTTCCTCTTCTTTTCTTCCATCTCACGGCGCTTGTGCTCCAGCAGTAGTGCGCTATCCACCAGTTCTTGAAAAGTGGCGAACCTAGAGCACAGGAGCTGGTACTGGAGTGTATCGTGCAGGCCATCACGGAATCGGGTCTGCTTCTTCCTATCAGTATTCACGTCCTCTGGAGCATAGCGGGCCAACTCAATGAACTTGTCACGATAAGCGGTGACACTCATACCTTCTTGCTTCAAAGCCAGGAACTCCTTCTTCTTCAAAGTCATTAGCGCTTCCGGCACGTGGTGAGAACGGAAGCTGTCGCGGAACTCCTGCCAAGTGATCTGATCCCGATTGGGGTGAGCATATTGGTACGCATCCCACCAATCCAAAGCTGCTCCCTGGAGCTGTCCACTTCCATACAACACCTTCTCCCGGTCGTTGCACTGTGCGATGTCCAGCTGTCGTTCCACTGCCTTGAGCCAGTCCTCTGCTTGCATTGGGTCGCTAGACTTGCTGAAGGTAGGAGGGCGTCCCTTCATAAACTCGCCCCTTTTATCTCGGGGTTGCACGTAGTGCTGTTGGGGCGGGTTCTGCTGATTCTGTTGCATCAGTGCTATGGTTTGCACCATCTGCTGAGTCAGCTGGAGTTGCATCTGCATCATCTGCTCCATAGTGAGTGGCGGTGGTGGAGGTGGTGGATTCTGATTCTGATTCTGGTTGCTTCCACTGCCTCCGGGGTTGCTTCTGGTGTTAACCATCTACCATATCAAGAAATCTTCCATCAGTATTCCCGCCAACTGGTATTAGATAACCCATGCTTGCAGATGGTGCATAAGAAGATAGCAGTACTTGGAAAGATGTGATTCAGAGGTATAGAGAGTAAGACAGAGGAAGTGCAAAGGAGATGGATAACCCAAACTATTTATTCACTAATATTCCTTAAACCTTAGTCCTATATCTAGATGGAGATAGACTTGCATCTATGACCATCACAATCATTACAAAGATCCAAATCAAACATAAGCATAATAACAGTAAATTCAAGCACCCAAAGACATGATTCACAGAAGACTCGACAACACTGGTTTTGAAAAACGTAACTAAATGATCTGAAGCAAAATCATGGTGGTCTCCTAGTGATTTTTCAACCGTTCTAACTAGGCTGCGTTCCTACAGTCAGCACAGCTCTGATACCAATCTGTCACACCCGGATTTACACAGAAACCCGAATGCTTCTATATGTGTGCCCAGGAAGTCCACAGAACACATATAGATAACAAATATGATAAACAGAGTACATATGCTCGAATAAAAATGGTTTTACATCAGAGTTTGACTAAAATAACTAAATAACACAGCGGAAGACTAACTATTAAAGCTCTCTCTAAACGAAGACGAAGACGAAGCCGAAATCCATAATCCACAGGGACTCTGACTGGTTGAGCACAGCTAGTAGAATGGCAGATCTTCAGGAAACTCAATAGCAGCAGTACCATCTAATCCATCTGTTACCCATCCGGGATTTTGTTGAATGGCAAGTGTAAGTAATTGTCTTACTTAGCAAATACAACACGGTAATGAAGGCTTAAAAGAAAGGCTTGACACGGCTGTACTGCATTAGCAATTTTAGTTGATTCATTTTAACATAAACCAAGATTACTACAATTAAGTGTATCCCAGTTGCAAACCCAATTAATAAAGTAGAGGTGAACATTTAAACAATAATAAGTATCAATTTCTAATCAAAAAGGATCCAGGCCGCTCTTGACCCTGAGCAAGGCTATCATGATAGATTATACACTCTGCAGAGGTTTCGCCCTTTTCCCACCAGTCGCGTAAAAGTTCAAAGGAACTTTGCACCCAACCACGCACATCAACACTTCCGAGGTGTGACTGCATAGGGACGCTACGAGGCTTTTCACAAGACACCCTAACAAAACAGTAGCCGTTATGGTACAACCTAGGCAGCATGACCCGAGGCACCGAGACTGACTTACGCCCGTGCCGCAGCACGAGGGGGTCAATGGCGTCCAATCGCAGAAAAGTAATGCAGAAACAGAATTAAATAGCGCAACGTGCAGAACCCCCGCCAAACGGAAGCTCCTACACGGGACTGTGCCTCACGAGGGCAAAGCCAACGGAAACCCGTCCTCGGTGGATCAAACCATACTCTCACCCATGCTTCCCATAACGCCGGTGGCCCACCGGTAACCACTGTTGAATTAGAGCCGTACAAGTTACTTGTCCAAGACCAGAGCCATTATAGTTCCGGCGGTGGCGACAGGTTCCTGGGTTGCCGCTTTAAGAACCAGTCCTTACGGAGAGACACTAGGGCCAGGCATGAAGCATACACCCTAGCTCCCTGATCCATGTTGCTAAAAAGCAAGTTTTACCATTAACATTGAAGTGAACCATTAAGTCAAGATTAACAGTTAAACATTGGTGACAGTAGCGGCGCTTAGCAAAGATCTACCCAAATGCAATAACCCAGGGTAATCAAGGTATAGGATAACAAAGCTAGGAAAAACCTTAATAGGACAACAATTTAGACACATGCATATGCAGTAAATAGTGTAAAGGTGTGTTTAGGTAGCAAGGATTGTCCGTGCTGTACTTGCCTTCGTCCAACTGCTGCTGTTGCTCTTGCTGCTGCTGTTGGTCTTGCTCCTCGTAACCTTCGAACTCAAACGTGTACGGCTCACCGACTGGACTCATACATCAACACACAAGCATCCATACAAGCCAGTACATGCAAACAATATTAATCTATTAGAACAGTACACCAAACAATAAAAACAGAACAAAAGAAGGCTTAGAAACTAATCTACGCTTCGCTACGAACACGTGAGCGCGAAAATCACTCAAATCGGAGCTAAAACGAAGAAGTTATGGCTTTTCTAAGGTTCAGGGGCTTGCTGGCAAAGTTTTAAAAGTTCCAGGGGCTTATTTGCAAAAATTCAGGGGCTAAAACATAATGTTATATAAAAACAGGAGGGTTTATTTGCAATTTAACCAAAACAGGACCTCGGGTACTATTTTCAAATAAGGCAGGGGGTTTTCTGTAAAAATCGGGACTTAATTGTAATTATTTTTGAATAGATCTGGACCGCGGGTTAATTTTGAAAAAGGCCAGGGACTCTTTTGAAAAACGTCCAAGGCTGACTCAGTTGACCGATACGGTCAACTTTGACTGGGCTTCGCTGACTCGATCCGGGCCGTCGAATTCGGATTGAATGGCGGGGATTAGATCGGGGAGAGGGGGGTGTCGGCGGTGGGATCCTGCGGCGGCGCCGCCCGTGGGTTGCGGCGGAGGGTCGCCGGCGTTGCTGGAAACCGAGCTAGGGGCCTCGGTTCAGGTCGGGAGCTGGTGCTACGGGCGCGTCGCGGCTCGGCGAACTCGTCCAGGGGGCTCAAGTCGACGGCGGAGCAGCGGAGATGGCTCGCGACGAGCGGAGGCGGCGGCGGCGCTCGGGCAACGGCGGCGACATAGCTACGGCGCGCGAAACTGAGCTAGATCGGGCTTGGGGGCATGCTTACCACCTGGCGGAGCTTCCCCGGCGGTTGAATCGACCGGAGCGACGGCGAGACGGCAGATCGACGGCGGCGCAGAACTCGGCGGCGGCTATGGCGGCGGTTGCGTGCTCGGGTAGGGGCGGCTCAGGTTAGGGTTTTCGGAGCAGGGGAATCGAGGGCGGCGCGTTTTATAGGCCGGTCATGACGAGTCCGGGTCCTCGACGTGCGTGCTCGTGGCCGAGACGAACTCCAGCGTCGGGGCGGGGTCGGACTCGGGCGGAGGTGGGAGACGGGTCTGACGGCCGGGACCCGCCTGACTGTGACTGCGGAGCGGCTGTGGTGGCTGGGCCGCGAAGTGGGCCGCGCGCGAGGGGAGGCGGCGTTGCGCTGGGCCGGAAGCGAAGCGAGTGGGCTGGGGCGAGCAGGCCGGCAGGAAGGGGGCGGAGCGGGCCGGGAGGAGGCGGAGCACAGCGCTGGGCTGGGCCGGAAACAGAGAGAGGAGGGGGATGGGCCGCTGCGAAAGAGAAAAGGAGAAGGGCCAAGATTGGACGGGGAAAAGAGTTAAGGGAGGTAAAACGGACTCGGGCCGCAGAAACTTTTCTAGAGCTCCAAACGCAGCGATTCAAATTCGAATTTAAACAGAATTTAAATTCAAATTGAACCACACACAAACAAAACACTATGCAGTCGGCATGAATGCAACAAAAATGTTTCTAACCTTATATTTTATTTTATTTATCATAAATAATTTATTTTCCTTAGATAAATATGAGCATAAAATTAAATAAAAAATAATTTAATTACTAAATTTTAAAATAGGCATTTTTAGGGTGTTACACTCTTTTGCAAAACGGCCAGGCTGACCGGTACTGACTTGTTTGACCAGAGGCTCGGGGCGCTAAGGGCCGTTGGATCCTGATCGAATGGCTCTGAAAGGATTGGGCGAGGGGGTTGCCGCCGGCGACACAGGGGACGGCGGCGCCGCCACGCTGCGCGGCGGAGGCTCGCTGGAGTGAGGCCTAACAGGGGCTATGGACCTCGGTTTGGGACGGGATTGGGCCCTACGGCATCAGGGAGGCGAGGCGAACACGTACAGGGGGTTCTGGTTGGCCTTCGCACGGCGGCGGAGGCCCGCGACGATGAGCGGCGGCGGTGGCTCTGGTGAGGTAGATGGGTAGGCTAGCGAGTGAAAGAGAGAGCGAGAAGGGGCTTGGCAGCTTCGTTACCTCAGCGCGAAGATTCCTGGGTGGTCGGACGGGGCGGAGCGGTGCCGGAGCGGCGGATCGATGACGCGGCAGCGCTCGGGCGGCGGCGAGCTCTGGCTGTGCGAGGTGTGTGTGTGCGGAGTGCGAGCAGTCGAAGGCGTGCGCGGAGTTCCGGCCGGGGCTTTATAGAGCGGAGAGGAGGAGGGGGAAGGTCGGCTCGGCGACACAGGGGACGGCCGCCATCAATGGCGCTCGGCAGTGGAGGGGGGCTGAGTGGAGGGGCCGTTTCGGTGGGAGAGCGAGGAGTTGGGGAGAGGGAAAGCTGGCGGTCGTAACTGCGGCTCGGTGGAAGGGGAGAGGAAGAGGTGAGGGAGAGGGAGCGGCACCGGCAGCAGCTGTGCGGCCGGGGCGCGGCTGGAGGTTGGGGAAGGCCCTAACGGATGGGCCCCGCCTGCCAGTGAGAGGGAGAGGCGAGATGGAGCTGGGCCGCCGTTGGGCCAGAAGAGAGGGAGTGGGCCGGCGGGAGAGAAAAGGGAAAAGGTGAGCAGGCTGGGCTGAGGGAGAGAAGGAGAGATTGAGAGAGAGTTTAGGGATGGTTTCCGGACTTTTTCATATGATTTTGAAAAACTTCACACAAAACAAACAAAAGACATGCAAACCAAATATGATGCTCAAACACTTATTGTCCAAAAATTATTTAAATGATGTTTAAATATTTTTAGGCTCAAATTAATTGAACATTTAATTTATGTCATTAGAAAATTAAATCTAACCATATTGCTATGATTTATTTGTGATGGAATTTTTAGGGTGTTACAGTGCCTAGAGTATTTGGCTGATACCGTTACACCACCTTTTATCTATGAACAGCTAGCAGCAACTTCCATATCAAGAAGGGGTACTCAGAGAAAAAAATGCTTGATTCCTCTTGAAGTAAAGAACTACTAAAATCATCCGATTTTCAGGTTGATGATAGACGTGTCTTTGGTGTAAGGATATTAAAAGCCAATATCTTTTTTGCAAGAAAGAAAATTGCTGTGGTCCGAAAAAAGTTTGTTGTGCTTCCAAAGAAGCCTATGACAGTTCAGAATCTCTCTCTGACCTACACCTGAACCATGAGAATTTGAAGCTCCCAGTGCTCTCTCCAGAATTTGAAGTTGGCGGTTATAAATGGTATGCAAGTGTTATTGTTACAGTGTGATTATGTAATACGCACATGTTATTACTTATTAGTTGTTACAGTGCACAGGTATCCTTCAACTTATTAATGTTTCAAGCTAGATTGATAAGTGAGCTTGCTAGGAGTTCTAAGAATTGTTTGTGCTGATCAATATTACTCTCAACCAGACAGCCACACTGCCACAGCAGAGTGTTAGAGCTCTGCTGCTCATGAACATTCCCACCCTCAACTTTGCACACAGCTCCATTGCTTTTCGGCCAAAGAGGAACAGTCGACCCTGATCTAGCATGCAACTATATATGAGTTATGTTTATGGATACCACAGTATCTGAGTCTAATTTCTTAAGAAGAATTTTTAGTGCACGGGAGATATGCACCACCCTCAGATCAAGGGAGATACCACAGTATCTGATATGTTTATGGATCACATATTAATAACCGAATCGATATGAATCAGAATCCTACTGTTTTTTTTCTATTGGCTCCAGGCGGCCCTACACAAGCAGCTACTCTGCTGCATTTGCACAAACAATATAATATATGCTTACAATAGTGGACCAAAATTATGACAGGACAAAATTACAGAACACACAAATTGATCATAGTGTTTTCAACAAGTCAAATTACAAGACTTCAAACATCCAGGATTGACCAAGCTTCCAAATTCAAGCTTACAAATCTTATTGGTCAGTCTGATCGCTCAATATTACAATGGAATAATCCGCAACAGCGATTCCACACAGGGTAGCATGTAGTGGGCAACAGGGAGGTCACCAGTACAGAATTTTATTCCGTTCCGGTGATCATATGACATGTCATGCGCCATGTCGATTATTTCTTCAAGAGATCCATCATGCAGATCACACTTCAAAAGATACCATGCATCAATGGACAGAAATATTTTGTCTCTATCAGCCGAAGCACATGCAAAAACATGGAACTGCCTTGGCATGGGCAAGATGAGGCGGCAGCACACGGACCAAGCAAGGTTTGGCCCATCCTCCGCCAACCAAATGGACACATCCAATGGCGAGGCAGAGTGGATATAGCATAACTTGCCACTAAGCTCGCACAGCATGTCATTGTCACCTAGATAACCCCTGCATGGCGGGTTAGGATACACGGTGAACGTCTCATCGCGCAAGCTAAACCGAAGGATAACATGCGAGCTGACCTTGCTATGCCCATTGCCGGTCACAGAGTGGAGAGCACTCCAGTAGAAGAACCCACGCATGCAGATTGGAGTCCTAGCATTGATAGCATAAGGTGGGTCCATGGTGGACTTCCACTTCCATGACTCTTCTCCATTACCAAGGGTTAAGATTTCATGTCCAGGGCTATATTCCAAAATACACTTCTCCCCATCTGCCTTGGGGGCTCTATTGTCTGCGCGTAAGAAGTGTCTAGCAACCTTATACTTGCCACTCCATGGGTCAAAACCAAAAGCGACCCTTTGCCCCCCCGCAATATTGCAGCTTCCTTGTGGCAACTCAACAAACTCCCTGGTCATCGGATTGCATAGAAATATCCGTCCGGTCGTGCAAGGGATCATAATTAGGCCGTCGCAATGCAGAGGCATGCTGAATATCGGGATTCCACCCGGACACTTCTTCTCTAGGATGAGTTCGGCAACCTTGCTTTGCCCTGGCTGGAAGCCATAGAAATTGACACCATAAAGGCCGAACTTGTTGTGGTACCTCTGGTACTTTCGAGGCATAATGATCATAGATGGCCTAGTTCTTGAATGCTCCAGGTGGCGGCGAACAAAATGAGTGCTGATTAGAGTGGCATGCCAGAGCTTGCAGACGGTCTGGAAGCGCAAAAGACACTTCACCGGAAGCAGTATGAGAATTTGAAAGAAAAGTATATCATCAGGGATGGGGCTGCCACTGCCAGCGGAAGCTGGGCCCGGCGCCATTGGACGGAGCCGTTTTGGGGGCGGGTCCATCATATACTTTTACACCGATTGCCCTCAATCTGCACTACCCCTGCGTATTCAAATGAATATATAGTTAGATAGGACTGTCCACGATCGGATTCGGATTTGGTTCCGAATACCTATCGAACCCAAAAAAAAAGATTTGGTTCCGAATACCTATCGAACCCAAAAAAAAAACCGACAAGGAAAAAATCGAGAGCCGGTATCATCGTATACCATAAAAAAAACTTGATATCCTGGCTGGATTTGATAAAACAGAGGACCATGAAACTTAGCATATCTTCATAGTTATCCTACTAAGACTTGGACAAGCGGCGGCCCGAAGGTGCAGATCTACGCCCGGCAAACTTGCAGGTGCAGATCTACGCCCGGCAAACATGTTCGGAAAAGAAAACGATGGCAAAAGATAGAGCGGAAAACCTAATTGACATCGGCGACCTCGCAGCCAAACCTGCTCAAAGGATGATAAAGCCGTGCGGGCGAAACCTGATTGAAGAAGCTGGCACCTTGATTATTGGAGAAGGGAAATATTAGAGGCAGTACCGAAGGGACCCGATACCGCGTTACTGGCTGCCGCCATCGCCTTCCGTGCCTGGATGAACCCTAGGGGCGATCCAGACTGGATGCAGGATCGGCGTGGACCTGAGTGGGCCGCTAAGCCCCTACGGCCGACCCTCTCTGTTTTTTATGTGGGATGGCACCAGCCAGGATGGGCTATCTAACTTTTGCTAATCATTTTCAAATAAAAACAAGTCTATATTACGTACCTCAACTATCGTGTTTGTCTACTTTACCTCCCTCGTTACCAAAACTAGATATGGCACCTCCCTCGCCTCACAATTCCGGTCATTTTTCCTCCCTAAACGGTTTCAAGGTGGTTTTAAGAGTAATTAGCAATTCTAATATCTAACTTACTTTTAGAAAATTGGCAGAAATTTATTTTATCTAAAAAAATATGAAATTAGTTTTATCTTTAAAATTATGTTGTATCTTCAAATATACAAATCAATAAGTTATACTTGAAGTATATAGGATAATAAAGCAAGTCACATACAAAATAAATGATACTTACAATTTTTTTTGAATAAGACGAATGGTCAAAAATCATGAAAAAAAGTCAACAACGAATAGTAATTTGGAACAGATGTAGTATTTATTATGATCTCATTTATTATTTGAAACCTAATTTAAGACGAGCTAAACGGCCTAGGCCAAAGTTTCATTTTATTAAAAAATCATCTAATTTAATTTTTTTTAAATGAGTGTAATCATGCCTCCGTTGTTGCCACATGCATGTCCACATCTCCTCCCATAGTCATTGCTCGCCACTAGGTATGCATGTCACTCAGAAAAGATTTAGCCGAAAAAACATGAGCAACTTTTAACCCAAAAATCAAATCATGATCATAAAAGATTTAAATAAATTATTATTAAACACTAGAATATAGAGTATGGAATCTAAGAACTGATTTCATATTTTTTGGATTTAAAACAAATTTTCTAAGAGTAAGTTAGATATTATAATTTTTAATTACTCTTAAAACTACCTTTTAAAACCGCTTAGGGAGGAAAAATGATCGGAATTATGAGACGATGGAGGTGTCATGTCTGGTTTTGATGATGAGAGAGGTAAAGCTGATAAAAGTGGAGGGAGGTAGCATGGACTTTTTTCTTTCCAATGCCAATCTATCGCAAAACGCGACCCGTGCAGGCTATGGGCCGGTGGCCTTTTCGCGGCCCACATACATCATGAATCAGTGGCCTTTATATACGTGCGTACTTGCTAATATTTTGTTCCGTGGACTTTAGAATCTGGATTGTACACGTGAAAAGTTAAAGTCTTTTCACTTAATCATTTTACCTTTTAAATCATGATAATTTGTCTATTTATTGTTTGTTTTAAATTCTATTTGGATGACGCAGCAAATCAAGACCAATATTATATATACTAGCAAGAACTGTGTCGCACGTTTAATAGAAAATAAGATTATATAATGGATAGTTAGCTAGAGACCATAGTAGTTACGAACTCGACAATTCTACGTAAGCGCGTGTTTTTTTCATGAACTGTTTAGTCAAGCATGGTTTTTTCTTCAAAAAATATGTTTCAATGATTTGTGGGCCCGTCGCCCTCGAAAGTTTTGGATCTTTATAGTATAGATTTTAAAGTTATTTTATTTGTCCTACTAACTATATACGATATGGGCCGTGTGCATCTCTTGACGTAGAGGCCGGATATTGTATCCATTATTTAAAAAACTATATACGATAGCCATAACAACTTATTTATATATAAATACGGAATAAAACTTGTATATAAGTTGCTAGATGATATAGTGTGTAAGTTGCTACATGATATTTAACATAAATAAGTATAATATCTTTATATAAATTATTTTGAAACATATAAAATAAACTATCATAAACATATTATGTTTTATTATACATAAATAACAACTGATATGTCAAATATGATTATAAATATTATTTTATACATTATGAAGTAGAGTAAAGTCCAATTTGGTTACTCTCACCTGTTTGGTTTTAACCATCAAACCGCAAAACCATGAATCTTTGGTAATCTAACTATCAAAGTTGTTCATATTTAGTCATCCGGCTGTTTTGCTGACATGGACAACACGTGGTGGTGAGGCCCATATGTCAGCTCCTTTTCCTCTCTCTTCTCTCTCCTCCCTTCTCTTCTGTCTTCTCTCCACTTGTTATCGTTCTTCTTGCTTTTTCTCTCCTCTCGCTTGCTCCGTTGGTTCGAGCACGCTCGGGCCGATGAGTAGCTCTCTAAAGACGATGAGCACCTCTGAGCACCGCGCGTCATCCTCCACCGCCGTTCTCGAGTCAAACTCCACCTCGTGCCCGTGGATGAGATACGGTGGCGGCTCACCGGTAGAGGGGCTGCGGGAAGATGTGCTCGAGCTCCTCTCCAGCATAGGCATGGCAGGCACAAGCACGACAGAGCCCTAGCGCAACGACGACGACATTTGGGAGGTGTTGCCTTGGCACATGAGCAGCAGCGCACATCCCAGCAGTAGCACGGCCAGCGCGTGGCAGCATATGGGCACGAGCGGCAGACGGGCGAGCGAGCGCATCAAGTGGCGCAAGGACGCGACGGGCAGCATGCGTCCCTACAGCAGCGGACGGAGTGGGCAACACACGCTCGCGACCACGGTCTTAATGAGCAACGCGGACATGTGGCCCCTGCGGCCGGTGTTGGCATTTCTTACGGTCGATATCAGGATTTGTGGTCCCAGTAACGACGCAAGGAATGTTTGGTTGTTTTTTCTTATGGCTTAATAAAATATATAAATATTCTGTAAGAGCACAGAATCTCCGCTGTAATATATCACCCAGGAGTATTCCAGAGTATCGTATTTATATTTTCCACGGGGAAGCACTATGGCAAGATAACTAGTAAACAAGTATTTGAAAGATATTACAGAGAAAAACACTACCGTCAAGACAGGGTCACGGTAATGATAGGAGTGAAAGACCATGACACTCGGCTCAAGGATAACACATATAATAAGGTATGAGACAGGACTAGCTGGGAGAGTAATGAGAAGAGATAAGATTCATAGGTGCTTTATCTATTCGGGTGATAAGAGGAAATTGATAAAACAACTGTAGAACAACGTCTATAGACCAAGTCTAACTCTATTGTCTCAACATCAGGGCAGTGGACTGACCGTCGCGGAAAGGTATGAGAAAGGTGTCTAAAACTCCCCGGGGGTAACCCTGCAAGGCCAAGACTAACATGGAGGATGTTGGCGGTCGTTATGACACGATTTCGACCACCAGTTTTCTGGAATAAGTGAGATCATATGGTCCATTTCATGCACTTAGGTTTATATTCTAATAAAGTTCCACAAGTTTTGGTGAACATGTGGCGTGCAGGTACATAAATGAACAAATATGGACTAAGGGGGGCAAAAATGCCAATTCGGCCGAACCACCTTGTTCGTCTAAAACATCCCCGTTATCCCATTCATATGTGGCACAATCCCATGCAGAGGAACACACTTAGAGAAGGACCAATCCGAGGATTCCACGTCAGCAGTGACCGAGCGAGGTCACACGGATCGCTGACGTCATCAATCCGGGGCAAGAAGCACAAACCGACAAAACATACCCGGTGGGAAGCAATGTTGGACGTCCCCAAGGTAGATCCGGTGCATCGGAGGGTAACCAGGCACTAGGCCCAGTTCGGCCGAAGGGTCCAATTCGGCCAAACCCCTCCACATCCACGAACCGCCTCAGAAAGTGAGTGCCAGTGCATGTCCTAGCAGTAGAACGGTTAGCGCGTGGCAGCATATGGGCACGGCCGGCAGACGGGCGAGCGAGCGCAGCAAGTGGCGCATGGACGCGACTAGCAGCATGTGTCCCCGCAGCAGCGGGCAGAGTGGGCAACACACGCTCGCGACCACGGTCTTAACAAGCAACGCGGACATGTGGCCCCTACGGCCGGTGTTGGCACTTCTTACGGTCGATATCAGGATTTGTGGTCCTAGTATCGATGCAAGGAGTGTTTGATTGTTTTTTATTGTGGCTTAATAAAAATATATAAATATTATGCAAGCGCACAGAATCCCTGCTGTAATATATCACCCGGGAGTATTCCAGAGTATTGTATTTATATTTTCCACGGGGAAGCTCTATGGCAAGATAACTATAAACAAGTATTTGAAAGATATTACAGAGAAATACACTACGTCAAGACAGGGTCACGGTAATGATAGGAGTGAAAGACCGTGACACTCAGCTCAAGGATAACGCATATAAATAAGGTACGAGACAGGACTAGCTGGGAGAATAATGAGAAGAGATAAGATTCCTAGGTGCTTTATCTATTCGGGTGATAAGAGGAAATTGATAAAACAGCTGTAGAACAATGTCTATAGACCAAGTCCAACTCTATTGTCTCAACGTCAGGGCAGTGGACTGACCGTCGCGGAAAGGTATGAGAAAGGTGTCTGAAACTCCCTGGGGGTAGCCCTACAAGGCCAAGACTAACATGGTGGATGTCGGCTGTCACACCCGGTTTTAAAGGCATAACCAGGTGCATCTCATATGTGCGCCAGGATCAGTTTACACACATATGGTAGACGTCACAAGTGAATATTCATAACCATGCATAACGAAAGAGTATTAAAGGGTACTTATTACAATCTCAGAGTTGACACAAAGGTCATAGCGGAAGACTTAAATAAACGTTTAACTAACGAAGCAAAAGTGACTCCAACTCCACAGGCATTGACTGGGGGAGACTCGCCTAGAACTCCTCAAAATCAGCAGTGAAATCCTCTAAATTCTCCCAATCTGAGCAGCATTCCGGTTGTAGTAGATGCAATAAAAGAAAGAAAGAAAGGCAACAAGTATGAGCACATAACGTACTCAGCAAATGTAATATGACATACAAGGCTGAGGCAAAAAGGTTGGCTGACCATACTGCAGTAAGCACTTTTAGTTGGTCAAGTTTTATTAAGCAACTATTTACTAGCAATGAAAGTATATACCACCCACAAATTAATGAATGTCATTTTCCCAACATATTCACGTAACCACGATTTAGATCATGTTCAAGTATGATTATCATGTAAGGGTCCAGGCCGCTCTTAACCGTGAGCACGACTGTTATAACAGTTTTACACTCTGCAGAGGTTGTACACTTTCACCATAAGCCGTGATTCCCATTGCCGAAGCGTTGTACCCTTCCCACACCACGTGGACCGAATACTGGGTTTCACTATGAGACCTTTACAAAAGCACTCTAATAAATGATAGCCCGCTAAGGTTTCCAGTTCAGAAGCAAAGCATAACCCTCCCTAATGAGGTCTGTCTCTTACCAAAGCCCACAGCTCAAAAGGACCGAGCTATACCCCGTCAACCACCCCCCCATGCCCCTTTCGAGTAAAGCTACCATAAACTAGAGCACCTAATTAGTCAGTCAAAGCCAGAGCCACATGGCACTCATGGTTGTACTGTTTTCCTGGGTGGTTCTCCATGTTCCAATTAAAAAGATATGCTCTTGTCCATTAATTGATTAAAAAGGTAGTAATGGAACATAGAGTAGGGGTTCATTTAACCAATCCCAGTTGAGCAACTAAGCATCACCTACCATCAAAATTAATTAAATAACCCAGTTTCAGGGACAGGAAAATATAGTGGCTAGGCAAATCATTAAATAGGAACCCATCAAATTAAGACACATGCATGGGTGGTGAAATTAATAATTATTAGGACATTTGCATGACATAATACACTTGCCTTCTTCCCAACTCTGTTGCTGCTCAAATCCTTCTCCAACAGTTGGTTCTTCAGAGAAATCCTCGAACTGCTCGTTTCCTAATCGCATCACACATTCACATGCAAGCAAACAATACAACAAATAAGAAACAGTACACCAAACAATTCCAACAGAAGAAAACAATAGCACAAAACTAATCTACGCGTTACAACGAACGCGTGAGCGCGAGAAACACTAAAATCGGAGTTAAAACGCAAAAGATATGGCTTTTCTAAGGTTTTTGACGAATGCGTGACGTAAGCATGACGAAAGATCGGTTTTTGACTGAATGATCATTATTACCGATTAACGAGGAACATAACATGATAGATAAATAAAAGGGGCGAAAACATGACCATAATTTCATAATAAACAAGAATGCATAGATCAAAAAGCACTAGTCTACCGCATGTCTAGGTACTTTTCAACCCGTCGAGCATGAAACAAGCAAATTAATCCACCGCATGATACGACTTGCTTAGAATCACACCACCAACCAAGAATAGATCAATCCACCGCATGATACGACTCCAAATGTGGAAGGCTAAAAGCATTCTTTATTTAAAACAAAACCATGAACACGTTTCACTCGTGATGATACTGCCGAATACGGCTATATAGCCGAATCGGGTTCCGTGAAGAAGGAACAAGCTTCGCTGATGATGGTAGGTCTATCAGATCGAATCGAATTCTAATCCACCGGATGATTAGCTCTAAGACGACCCAAAAACCTGCATCCACCGCATGATACCCGGTTCTGTCAAGATCTACACAAGACCAACGAGCTTGGACCCGCAACACGTAGCAATCTAGATTGACTTCGAATTCGGCTATGGAAACGCAATGCATTATGAGCTAGAACCGAATCTAATCAACCTAGACTGGGCAAAGAGTGTTGTAATGAATTAAACATAAAGGTAAAATCCAGAGCAACACATGATAACTTAATGAATCTATCAGATCTTGCCAAAATCCAATAGAGCCGATAACTTGTTCCAAGCTAAAACTTAGCCCACCGCATGGCTCATGATCTAACAATGGAACCTTCCTGAACCAAAGCCTAAATCCACCGCATGATACTAGGCATGGCGCAGGGTTGCCGGTACTTACGGAGGTCGACGGATCGATGACTCCTCTCGAAGAACTCGACGACTCGACTAAGGGACTCGAAGTTGGCACGGGGCCGGTTTGTTGTATGATTGATTGATTGTATATCTCCTTACAATTACCATGGGTTTATATTTATACCCAGGTTTCGACACGACTCCTAATCGATTACGATTACATTTATTTATTTCCTAAAAAGATAAACGTCGGGGCACCGTATCCGTCTTGCATTCCAAGTTAAACCAGCCTTTTCCTTATGCTTGATCCACGTCATCACGCACTCCCGAATGCCTTCCGCGGAACAGTTCTCTTGCCGAATGACGATGCGTTCCCGACCGCAGAACGTCTTTACCGAATGCTCCGGGGAAAAACTCCTTTGCCGAATGATACCTTTTCAACGAATCCGGTCCACATGTCAGCCTCTTCCTGGTGCCAATTTTTGACACCAAAAATTGGCACCAGGAAGAGGCTGACATGTGGGCCGGAGTCGCCGAGGAGATATCATTCGGCAAAGGAGTTTTTCCCCAGAGGTATTCGGCAAAGACGTTCTGCGGTCGGGAACGCGTCGCCATTCGGCTAAGGGGTTTTCTCTGAAGCATTCGGCAGAGAGACTCTGCGGTCGAGAATGCGTCACCATTTGGCAAAAGCATTGTTCCGCAGGCGAAAAGTGGTAGCATTCGGGAAGACATGATAACGTGGATCAACATAAGGAAAAGGCCGGTTCGAACAAGGAAAGCCATATGGGCACGAAGATTCGTCATTTATTTTTAGAAACAAGTGTTGTAGTCGTGTCCAACTAGGAGTTGTATCAAGACCTGGGTATAAATATAAACCCATGGCAGCTGTAAAAGACAATCACAATCAATCATACAACAAACCGGCCCCGTGCCAACATCGAGTCCTTTAGTCGTGTCGTCGAGTTCTTCGAGAGGAGTCATCGATCCGTCGACCTCCGTAAGTACCGGCAACCTTGTATCATGCTTAGTATCATGCGGTGGATTTAAGCTTTGATGCAAGTAGTCTTGTTACCATGCTTAGTATCATCCGGTGGATTTAAGTTGTGGTCTCAAGAAGGTTCCTCTGTTAGATCATGAGCCATGCGGTGGGCTAAGATCTAGTATGGACCAAGTTATCGGCTCTGTTAGATTTCGGCAAGATCTAACAGATTCATTAAGTTACCCCGTGTTGCTCTGTTTTTACTATGTGCTTAATTCATGCAACACACCTTTGCCCAATCTAGATCGGCTAGAATCGGCTCTGCTTCATGACATGACGAATTATCCCCTCACAGCCGAATCCGAAACCGATCTAGGTTGTTACGTGTCGCGGGTTCGAACTTGTCGGTATCGTGTCAGTCTTGACAGAACCGTGTATCATGCGGTAGATGCAGGTTTTTGGGTCGTCTTAGAGCTAATCATCCGGTGGATTAGAATTCGACTCGATCTGATAGATTTATCTTTACCGATTAGGCTTGTTCCTTCGCCATGGATCCCGATTCGGCTAAATAGCCGTATTCGGCAGTGCTCTCACAAGTGAACATGTGTTCGTGGGTTTGCATTGAACAATGAATGCTTTTAGCCTTTCACGATTAGATTGTATCATGCGGTGGATTGATCTAATCTGATTGGTGGTGTGGCTTCAAACGAGTTGTATCATGCGGTGGATTAACTCGTTCGTTGTCATGCTTGACGGGTGCTGCTTTCGGCCTATGCATTCTTGTTTCAATGTAAATTCATGACTGTGTTGTGGGTTCGTAACTAAACATTGAATGCTTTTAGCTTTTCATGGTTAGATTGTATCATGCGGTGGATTGGTCTAATCTGATTAGTGGTGTGGTCACAAACAAGTCGTATCATGCGGTGGATTAACTTGTTTTGTTATCATGCTTGACGGGTGCTGCTTTCGGCCTATGCATTCTTTGTTTACTGCGAATTTATGATCATGTTTCACCCTTTTTATTTATCTATCATGCTCTGCTTCTCGTTAATCGGCTATGAGTATGTGTTACAATGTTCATTCGGTTGAAAGCCGATCTTCCGTCATGCTTACGTCACGCATTCGGCAGTGCGCTCCTTGCGTGCCTTGCCGATTGCCGAATGTGGTTTTAACTGCCGACAGATAGCTTCCCTGTAGCTATATGTCTTTCGAGATTGGCTTCAACGCCGCAAATATGGAACTGTCTGGTCTCACCCGGCACGTTCCAGGTTTTGATCTAAACGTTTTATCCCTTTGTTAGTTTTCAGGCAAACTGACTGGCACGCTTCCGGATTCAAAAGCCAGGGCCACGTGTGAAGCCAGCTTGTTTCGGCTTGCTGTGTGCTTGGCGTGAGGTGCGGATTTTACGTCAACACACTTTTTGGCACGCCCGGTGGGACACGCACACAAATTTTCAAGATGCCTGAGTTGAGCGACATCATGGATGTCACTTTGGAAGAATTGTCTGAAGAGCATCAACAGATGGTAAAGGTTGCTGCCAACCAATTCATTAACAAATGTTTACTGTCTTTCGCCAAGAACAGGAGCGGTGCACCTTTTCTCAAGTCTGATCTGCCAAGAGTTCTCCTTCCTGGGCAATCTGATCTTACTGAAGAAGAAGAGAGGGAGAGATTCTCGGACTTGTTATACAAAGCTTTGGGAGAGACAATGACCAATCACAATGCTGCGTTCTTAAACAGTTTTCGGCATATAATGATAAGCATTTTTGGTCAGCATGTGGATAAACCCTTTGAGCAGGTACATGGGCAATTGGGTGGCCCGACATACTTCAATGTTCAAGCACCAGTTCAGAAACCACATGGTAAAGGAAATGCTGATGAAACTGGAGGTTCTGGTGCTAAAGATATAAATGGACAACCGATTCGGCAAGATCCTCAGCTTGCACTGCCGAAAACTCGCACATACGGTGATATGGCATTCGGCACCACAGGGAATCCGCCTGCTTCTGCTTATAAGATATCTCTCTTGAACAACAGACTGCAGAGGGATTTGTATGGAAACGGATATTCAGAGTTTATGGATTACAATGCTATCGACGCTCTCCCGAATCCTGGATATGTTGGTACTGCAGGTATGCTTGCTGGAAGACCAGGGAATCAAGATACCAATATTGATCTCATGGTGCAAAAAATGACCGATGTATTGCAAAATCAATTCGGTCTGAAGCCTAAAAGTCAGGGGTACATGTATTCGTCTCCTTTCCCGGAATGGTACCAAAGGGTATCATTGCCGAATAGAGTCAAGGTGCCTACAGAATTTACTAAATTCTCAGGACAAGATGATACAAGTACTGTGGAACATATAGCTCGATATCTGATGCAGCTTGGAGAGGCTTCGGCAGATGAGGCTTTTAGAATCAGATACTTTCCTTTGTCACTGACGGGTCCAGCTTTTACATGGTTTGCTTCTTTGCCTGCTCAGTCGATTTGTACTTGGAAAGACCTGGAACAGAAATTCCATGCTCATTACTACATTGGCAGTACCGAGAAAAAGTTGGTTGATTTGACCAGCTTAAGGCAGAGGAATAATGAAACACCTACAGAGTTCCTCAGGAGATTTAGGGAAACTAAGAGTATGTGCTTTTCTCTGAACATACCTGATGATCAACTAGCTGGTATGGCTGTAGCTGGAATGCTGCCTGCTATTCGGGAGAAGCTATTCGGGATGGAGTTTGATGATCTGGGCCAGTTGTCGCACAGATTGGCCTTGATGAGTAACCAGGCATATGGTTTCAAGAAAGATGTCAGATTTGCTAAAAATAATGATGTAGCTGACATCTATAACCAATTCCTTGAAAGAGCAGATCAATAAGATGAGTATGAAGATGGCGAGGAGATAGCTGCAGCAGAGATAGTATGGAGCAAAGAACCAGTTACAATGACTCAAATATGGATCAAACAGATGAAGGGAACATATGATTTTGATGTGACTAAGGCAGACAAATTGTTTGAGTTCCTGGTGAAAGAAGGCCGAATCAAATTGCCAGAGGGGCATTCTATGCTTCGGCCCGATGGAGTGAAAGATAAGAGGTATTGTGGGTTTCATGATAGAAATTCTCATTCCATTAATGAATGCAGAGTCTTTAGGATGAGGATTCAGAAAGCTATCCAGGAAGGACATCTGAAATTCGACAACAAGATGAAACTGGACAGTAACCCTTTCCCTCAGAATGTGATCGGGTTCTCGGTTAATATGGTGAGTACTGCCGAATCTGGAGAAAAGGAAAAAATGAGAGTCCTGACGTCAAAGAAAGCGAAGCAGAATGGCTCAGTAGATCCTAATCGGCAGATCACGATTGAGCAGATTCGCCAGAAAAATCTTCGGTTCCCGAATAGCCGATTTGAAGTTGGGAATTCTTCTAAACCCAGAGTCACATCGCGTATTCTCCTCAATAAGTGGCAGCGTCAGCAAGAAAAAGAGCATTACCAGAGACGTGAATACGAGGAGGAGAAAAGAAGGCGCGAAGAAGAAAGGTTTGAGGAAGAACAAGAAGAATATGTCCGAGAACAAGAACGTGCGCATTGGGGGTGTGCATTCTTCAGACACTGTTGGAACGAAGGTTTGAAGCTTCCCACATGGAATAATTGTCCTGAATGCAATAATAGATATGATGAATATAGGCAGGGAACTGTCAATCGCCGATCTGTCCATGAAAGAATTGGTAGAATGCATCCTAGTGATGATCGGCGTTTTGATGAGCAACCAAGAAAGAGACATGCTGATTACAGATGGGTTGATCATGAGGAAGAAGATCGTGAGTATGTTTGGCAGAAAGGACAATGGTGCCCACCTGGTTTAAGAAGGAGTCAGAAGAGAAGAGTCCAACGCCTGAGGAATCAAGAATTAAAGCAAGCAAGGCCTAGGATGAAATCAATATGGCTCCCAAAAGACAGGCCTGACGAACATAGTCATTCGGCTCCTACATGCATGGTATGTTTCTTGCCGAATGAATTCATGGCTCCAGCTAATCAAATTGTACAGGAAGAAATATTGCCCGATATAGATGATGCCGAACAATTTGGGTTAATGGCACAATTGATGTTGAACAAACAAGCTGTTTTTGAGAAGCCAACCCAGAATCGGCACATGAAGCCACTGTACTTGAAGGGATATGTTAATGGCAAACCATTGACCAAGATGTTTGTCGATGGAGGAGCTGCTGTCAATGTAATGCCATATACCACATTCAGGAAGCTTGGTATGGGCCCTAGAGATTTGACACCAACGAGCATAATTTTGAATGATTTTGCTGGAAATCCTTCGGACACCAAGGGATGCGTGCACGTTGATCTGATGATTGGTTCCAAGACTCTGCTTACGACTTTCTTTGTCATTGAAGGCAAAGGGGCATATAGCTTGCTGCTTGGAAGAGATTGGATTCATGCAAATTGTTGTATTCCATCTACTATGCATCAACAGCTTATTCAGTGGATAGATGATGAGGTGGAGATTGTCCAAGCAGATGATTCAATAAGCGTGGCAAATATGGAACCAGCTTTCTGGGAGTATCAAGGCATAGATTGTTTCTCAGGTAAAGACTGGGGAGAAGGTCCTGTGGCACCAGCCAGCAGTGATCAGCAGCCGATCGAAGCAGTCGGCTCTCATAGCAATTTTTGATGGAAAATCCAATTGATGGAACTGATGGAAAATTAGGACGTGGATTTGTGTCGGTCGATAAATTAGAAGAAGTGGACATTGGAGACGGTGACAAGCCAAGGCCGACATTTATCAGTGCTAACTTGGATTCGGTTTTCAAAGAAAAGTTGGTGACATTGTTAAAAGAATACAAAGACTGCTTTGCTTGGGATTATTCGGAGATGCCCGGTCTAGACCGTTCTATTGTTGAGCATCGGTTGCCAATCAAACCTGGATACAGGCCTTACAAGCAACCACCCCGGAAAATCTACAAGGAAGAAGTGTTGGCCGATGTGAAAAAGGAGATTGAAAGATTACTAGATGCAAATTTCATTCGGCCATGTAAATACGCGGATTGGATCTCTAATATTGTTCCTGTCTATAAGAAGAATGGAAAGATGAGGGTTTGCATAGATTTTAGAGACCTAAACAAGGCTACACCCATGGATGGATATCCAATGCCTATTGCTGATTCATTGGTTGATGCTGCTGCTGGATACAAAGTGCTCAGTTTCATGGACGGTAACGCAGGATACAATCAGATTTATATGGCATTGGAAGATATAGTAAAGACAGCTTTCAGGTGTCCTGGACACATAGGGTTGTTTGAATGGGTTGTCATGACCTTTGGATTGAAAAATGCCGGTGCAACTTATCAAAGGGCTATGAATTATATTTTTCATGAGTTGATCGGCAAGATTGTGGAAATATATATTGATGATGTAGTGATCAAGTCATTGGATCATGAGTCTCATTTGGCCGACATAAGGAAAACTCTAGAATGCACCAGGAAGCATGGGCTTAAGATGAACCCGAATAAATGTGCTTTTGGAGTTTCGGCTGGAGAGTTTCTGGGATTTTTGATACATGAAGGAGGAATAGGAGTTGGTAAGAAAAGCATGAAGGCAATTGATGAAATTGTTCCTCCAACTAATCTTAAAGAGCTACAATCGCTGCTTGGCAAGATAAACTTTGTGAGAAGATTCATATCAAACTTGTCACAAAAGGTGTTGCCTTTTTCCTCACTGTTGAAAATAAAGAAGGATCAAAAGTTTGTATGGGGTGACGAACAACAGAAGGCTTTTAATGAAATAAAAGAGTACATGAAGAAGCCACCAGTATTGGTGCCTCCACAATTGAACAAGCCTTTCAAGTTGTACGTGGCGGCCGATGCCCAAACTATTGGATCGGCCCTCATTCAAGAATTTGAAGGGAAGGAAAGAGTGATTGCATACCTCAGCCGAAAGTTATTAGATCCAGAGACAAGGTATTCGGCTATAGAGAAGCTTTGCTTATGTGTTTACTACTCCTGTACAAAATTTCGACACTATTTGCTACATGACGAATGCATTGTATATTCAAAATTTGATGTGATAAAACACATGTTGTCTATGCCAATTTTGAACGGAAGGATTGGCAAGTGGATTTTAGCTTTGTCTGAATTTGAGTTAAGATTTGAATCGGCAAAGGCTGTTAAGGGACAGATTATTGCCGACTTCATTACTGAACATCATGATACATCGATAAATTTGCTTAACATTGTTCCTTGGGTGTTATTCTTCGATGGATCTTCATGCAACAAAGGTGGTGGAGCAGGTATCTTATTAATTTCACCCAAAGGAGAAACATTTGAATTTGCTGTTCCCATTCAATCTGCTGTTACTAACAATCAAGCTGAGTATGAGGCATTGCTCAAAGGGCTCCAATATTTGAAAGAAGCAGAGGCCATTGCGGTTGAAATTTTTGGAGATTCAGAGTTGGTCATAAAGCAATTGAATGGTGAATATGAGTGCAAAAGTGATACCTTGAGGAATTACTATGAAGAATGCAAAGAAATATTGAAGAGCTTTCGGTCAGTAATTCTACAACACATTCCTAGAGGGGATAATGGAGAGGCAAATAGATTGGCCCAAAGTGCATCAGGTTATAAAGAGCTTCGAGAGGTTTTTGCTAATGATGTATATGCATTCGGGAGTAATCTGGCAGAAGATGATTGGAGAAAAGAGATTGCCGATTATCTGGAGAATCCATCCCGAAAGGTTTCTAGAAAGCTCAGGTATAAAGCTTTAAAGTTTGTTCTTCTTGATGATAATTTGTATTATAAATCCCTGGATGGAGTGCTGTTACATTGCTTAAACCATGAAGAAGCAAAAAGGCTGATGAGTGAAGTACATGATGGGTTGTGTGGAGCACATCAATCGGCCTACCGAATGAAGTGGGTTATTAGAAGAACTGGATATTACTGGCCAACAATGTTGGAAGATTGTTTTGAATATTATAAAGGATGTCAAGACTGTCAGAAATTTGGAAACATTCAGAGAGTTCCGGCATCGGTTTTGAATCCCATTGTCAAGCCATGGCCATTCAGAGGATGGGGAATAGATTTGATTGGCCAAATAAATCCTCCATCTAGCAAGGGGCATAAGTTTGTGCTTTTGGCAACCGATTATTTTACCAAGTGGGTTGAGGCAATTCCATTAAAGAAGGTGACGTCGGAGAATATGGTTGAATTTGTTAAAGAACACATCATTTACAGATTTGGGATTCCTCAGACAATCACCACTGATCAAGGGACTCAATTTACATCTTCAGAATTCAGAGATTTTGCTGAAAGTATGGGCATCAAATTGTTAAATTCTTCTCCTTATTATGCCCAAGCTAATGGTCAGGCAGAGGCTTCTAACAAGATTATGATTAAAATTATACAGAAGAAGATTGATCAGAAGCCGAGAAAGTGGCATTCGGTACTCGGTGAGGCTTTATGGGCTTACCGAATGGCTCCACATGGGGCTACACAGACGTCTCCTTATGAGTTGGTGTATGGGCATCATGCTGTCTTGCCATGGGAGATACAATTAGACTCAAGAAGAGTAAAGTTGCAAAAGGATTTAAGTTCTAAAGATTATAAAGATTTAATGATGGACGAATTAGATGATTTGCATATGATTCGTCTCAGGGCCTTGGAGAATATTGAGAAGAACAAAATACGAGTTGCTAAGTATTACAACAAGAAAGTGAAGGTTAAGCAATTCACAGAAGGTGATCTAGTTTGGAAAGCAATATTGCCGATTGGAACCAAATATGCAGCATTCGGCAAATGGTCTCCAAATTGGGAAGGTCCTTTCAGAGTGGTTAGATGCGTGCCTGGAAATGCATATATTTTGAAGACATTATTGGGAGAAGAATTTGCTTCTGCTATAAATGGAAGATATTTGAAGAAATATTATCCTAGTATTGAAATCGATCGATGATTGATATATCGAATTGCCGAACAGCCGATTTTCGGGAAGAAATCGCCTTCAGAACAAAATGTGTTGACAGAAAAGGAAAATGGCCAGTACTGAATGTATTGCCCTTAGCACAAGATATACTACATCAGATGTTCATGCAAGATCACAAAAGATAAGTTTTATTGCCGAAATTCCATAAATCCCTAGTACAAACTAATGGAATAGCCTGTTCAAAACGGACTGAGGATGAATGGAATCGGCGATGGCGGCGCCATGAGCATCAAGGCGATCTATGGAGGCCTCGATGTCGTCGATCTCCTCCGGGTTACCATTAGCGAAGCCAGTTGGTAGCCTGGAGTAGTCGGTATTGGTGTGCGTCGACATGGCGACTAGGCCTGCGGCAGTGCCCAGACGGATGCCGTGCGAAGCCACCTCATCGATGCGGTCCGCCACCGCGCCGAGGCGAGCTTCTGGTGTGTCCCCAGGAGCATTCACCTTGTTTGCCAGCTCATTCGCCAGCGCCTTCAGCCGATCGAGTTCGGCATCACGCGCTGCAAGTTTACAAAAGGGGCAGCAGAATAATATCAGTTGGGAGACAAGGTTGAGATTGAGCAGATTGCAGGACTCACCATCAATGACTTCGAGCAGTTGCTTGCGTTCGTGCTGCCATTCGAGGTCAGCAATCCCGGCTTGCTTGGAGATAGCCTCCAGTTCGCGACGAGAGTCGTCGCGCTCCGCCTTGAATCGGCGGGCATCGCCGTCCGTGTAGCGGTAGTCGTCCGATTCGAGAGATCGATTGGACGAACTCGAAGATGCCGCAGGAGCAGCGGCTGGAGCCGCAACTGGCGCACCAGCGCCGGCAATCCATTGGATTACCCTGAAAGAACAAAGAGATTCGTCAAGAAAGAGGGAGGAAATCTCGAGAAGAACAGAGAGAAGCAAGCAGCTACTCACCTGCGGCGAGCGCCGGCACGACTTCCTTCGGCCTCATCGGCGGCCGGGCGCCTCCTGTTGTTGTCGGCCATTGGAGGTTCCTCGGAATTACTATGGATGGGGAAAAGAATGGCTTGGGCCGGCAAGAACTTGGAAGGCGAAGAACTTGGTGAAGAAACTGTGGGTTGCCTGGGTGTTTATTTATAGAACCCGCAGAGGAAATCGTGGCCAAAGATCGTGGCACGTATTCCGAAGAGTTCGGAAGGTGGAAAGGATTTTCCAGCCGATCGGTTCTCATGTCGTTTGGGATTCTTATCGAGTCATATTCGGCTTTGACTGGATGAGATTCGGCTATGTCATAGTTGAAGCGTTTTCGGGTCTGATACTATTAAAATCAGCTTTGCCGAATGAGTTACCCACAATGGAGAGAAAGCAAAAATTGGTGAAAACTGCCAAGTTGGTAAGACGTTCGGCTAAATTAAATATTCAATGCAATTACACACCCAAGTACTTGGAGATTACATCTTTGGCATCAGATATCATTCTATTAATGGTCTCCAAAAGATTTTTGCCTGCTTCTTGAGTTTTTTCCAGAGCAGAGAGCTTCGCTTTAAGTTGTTTGTCTTCAGTTAGAATTGCCGATGCTTCCTTTCGAATCCTCTTTGTCAGATCAGGGAGTTCGGCTAATTTCTTCTCGTCAGCTTCAATTTCGGCTGACAGAACCCTCAGTTCGGCTTCTAGTTCAGCTTTTCTGGTCTTCTTCAGATCAAGTGTTGACTGCAGTCTAGCTGACAATTCTTTGTTACTCTGAGCTTGAGTATGCAGATCTTTCAAGGATTGCTTAGCTATGGCTCTTCTTTGCTCTAAAGCTGGTTGTAAAGATTGATCTTTCAGAGCCTGTCTGACTGCAGCAAATTGTTGATCTAATTTAGAGATTGGTTCCAAGGAAGCTTGAATGTCAACGGGAAGGTTGTGTTCAATGGGCTCGAGTATATCTCTCAGAAGATCAGCATCCTTGACTTGATCTTGGATGTCTTTGTGCAGAAAGGAGAAAATTTCCTTTAGTTTTGCTTGGGTTTCTTCTGATAAAGTCTGACTAGAAGAAATTTCCTCTGCTTGTTCGGCAACAAGATCATCCAAAGGAAATGAGTAACTGGGTGATGAAGTTATTTTCTCCTGGAAAAAGATATTGCCGAATTAGTGATTATCCATTGAATAAAGAACTGGGGAGACTGGGAAATTATCTTTACCTCATTTCTGATCTCTTGGATGGAAAGAGAGGGTGGCTCAAGTTCAGGTGAAGGTTCTTGTGTGTCATGCTGAGGAGAGCTTGGAAGGTTCTTTGGTGAAGATGAAGCTTCTGGCTGAGGTACGTCAGATAAAGCTGAGGCTGGTTCTTGACGAAAAGAGGAGCTCTCCGAAATTGGATCCATTGAAGTTTGCTCTGTGACTGAAAGAAAGTTAATGCCGATGAAAAAGAATTTTTAAAAGGACAAGATGATAAAAATTTTACTGATCACTGAAGCATCGGCAGGTCTTGTGCTAATGGCCAGTTGTTGTGATTTGGCCTGAAATCATAAAGGAACAAAAATAAGCAGAATGAAATTAGCATTTTTTACTCGAGGAAGAAGAAGTTTGACCTGTGCAATTGTTTTGCTGCTTGTTCTTTTCTTCTTCATAGATAAAGGGGCAGTTAGAGAAGAAAATTTTCTCTTGACAGCAGGTGGTGCAGCAAGAGTTGGATCCAGGTTGGCAGGCCTAGACATTATTTGAGCCAAAGAAGGAGAGTAATGCCCCAGAATAGATATTGGGCCTGCAGTGTTATACACAATTGCTCTGGCCAGAGGGGCAGGGACTATGTCCTGCGAGATAACAGAGTTAAAAGTCGATGAAAGAGGATGTCAGTGGAAAAGCAAATGGATTATAAGCATGTTTACCTCTGAATTCGGCTGATAGTCAGGCATCAGATCAAGGCAGAGAGGGTGGACTGGTACATTAAAGATGTGATCATGGACTTCTTGCCACCAAAGAATAAAAGAAGAATGAGCAAGTGCTGTTGGCACAAAAGGTTCAATCTGATAGATGGCTGCACAACACTTATAATCAAAAATTCTTCTTGTTTCTGTGGAGTCTTTGATGATCTGCCTAGGCTTGAGGAATTCATGAAAGAATAATCTTGGGGGCACTTGGCCACATCCTAATTGCCTGGCTACTATGTTCGGCTGGTAATATTCATATGAACTTTGAACCAGCCTTCCTCCACAAAATTCGGCTGGCAAGATGCAAGGCCGAATAAAAGTGTTGAAAATCGCTGTAGACTCTGCATCTATGCATCCAGTCTCGAAGCTGAATTCACAAGGAAAAGTGAGACTGTCATTGTCCAAGTATATGAACCAAAGGGGATTGGCAAAGCCTTTGAAGAAAAGTTCAAACAGTTCTCCAATGCTTTTGTTGATAGCAATAGTGGAAGCTGCTTCCCCATAGGTTTGACAGCCTTTGGTGCTCTGGGCTTCTGTTTCCTGGTAATTGACCGAGGGGAAGTGTCGGCTGTTGAGGTCAATGGAGACAATTTGGTGCATGTACAATTGCAGCCACATCTGGACGAACCACCAAGGACCATTGACGCAAGAAATTTTCTTGTTGGTGTGCATCTGATAAATGGTTTGGTGGAGCATGTGATAGACACTTCCCAGGAGATATTTCCCGAGAGGGATAAGTGTGCCTGCAGCCAAATCTTCGGCCATTACTATGTGATTCAGAGTTGGCTCATTGGCTTTACCACAGAAAACAAATCTGCACAGCCACATATTCAGAAAGGCCCTGTATTCAACATCAGTCAGAGGACCATCATGCATATAAGTCTGGATGTATTTCTTATAGCCAACTCCAGTCTTCACCCCTGTCTGCTTGGAAGAACCCTTGTACCTGTATGGGTGTGTTGTCCTTGTGATGTTCAGGCCGGTTATCATGTAGACATCGGCCAGGGTTGGAGTCATTGGTCCATGACCAAAAAGAAAGGCGTTCATGCCGTTGGACCAGAAGTGACAGGCTGCAATCAGGAGGTTTTCATTCTTGGATGTTTCGGCTAAGGATAGCTCCAAGCAATGAGAAATACGAAGACTGTCCCAGTTCTGCGTCTGAGGGCTTTTATCTTCAAGAATCCTTTTGTACCAGTTTCTCCAACCAGCGATTGGGGGCAGAGGCCAGTTTTTGAATGAATCCTGCCATTCGTGAGGTCCCGAAAGTGAAGTTTTGAAAGGAATCCTTTGAGACTCGGCCGCAATAATTTCGGAGGGATCTGGATTCCCTGAAGGGCCGAGGAAGAAAGATGCGGATTGCTCCTCCGTAGGAGTCAGGATTTCAGTGGACAGAGCCTATTGAGGATGGAAGAAGAGCGATTCGGGGATTCAAAAATGCAGCTTGAAAAGAATAATGCCGAATATGATTGAAGAAAACGAAACTTACTTGAAGAATTTGATCCTGGTTCGCCATTTGAAGATCGGAGCTTGAAAGATTCGACGAACTAGGGTTTGGGTTTGAGAACGCACTCTGAGGATTTGGGAGCAGAAAACGGATGTCGAACGAGCTCAGCCTGGAAATGTTGGGGATTCCTGGTCAATTCCGAGATAAAAGTATCCTTTATCCCGAAATTGAAGGGGCATGTGTTAACACCAAAAATTGGCACCAGGAAGAGGCTGACATGTGGGCCGGAGTCGCCGAGGAGATATCATTCGGCAAAGGAGTTTTTCCCCAGAGGTATTCGGCAAAGACGTTCTGCGGTCGGGAACGCGTCGCCATTCGGCTAAGGGGTTTTCTCTGAAGCATTCGGCAGAGAGACTCTGCGGTCGAGAATGCGTCACCATTTGGCAAAAGCATTGTTCCGCAGGCGAAAAGTGGTAGCATTCGGGAAGACATGATAACGTGGATCAACATAAGGAAAAGGCCGGTTCGAACAAGGAAAGCCATATGGGCACGAAGATTCGTCATTTATTTTTAGAAACAAGTGTTGTAGTCGTGTCCAACTAGGAGTTGTATCAAGACCTAGGTATAAATATAAACCCATGGCAGCTGTAAAAGACAATCACAATCAATCATACAACAAACCGGCCCCGTGCCAACATCGAGTCCTTTAGTCGTGTCGTCGAGTTCTTCGAGAGGAGTCATCGATCCGTCGACCTCCGTAAGTACCGGCAACCTTGTATCATGCTTAGTATCATGCGGTGGATTTAAGCTTTGATGCAAGTAGTCTTGTTACCATGCTTAGTATCATCCGGTGGATTTAAGTTGTGGTCTCAAGAAGGTTCCTCTGTTAGATCATGAGCCATGCGGTGGGCTAAGATCTAGTATGGACCAAGTTATCGGCTCTGTTAGATTTCGGCAAGATCTAACAGATTCATTAAGTTACCCCGTGTTGCTCTGTTTTTACTATGTGCTTAATTCATGCAACACACCTTTGCCCAATCTAGATCGGCTAGAATCGGCTCTGCTTCATGACATGACGAATTATCCCCTCACAGCCGAATCCGAAACCGATCTAGGTTGTTACGTGTCGCGGGTTCGAACTTGTCGGTATCGTGTCAGTCTTGACAGAACCGTGTATCATGCGGTAGATGCAGGTTTTTGGGTCGTCTTAGAGCTAATCATCCGGTGGATTAGAATTCGACTCGATCTGATAGATTTATCTTTACCGATTAGGCTTGTTCCTTCGCCATGGATCCCGATTCGGCTAAATAGCCGTATTCGGCAGTGCTCTCACAAGTGAACGTGTGTTCGTGGGTTTGCATTGAACAATGAATGCTTTTAGCCTTTCACGATTAGATTGTATCATGCGGTGGATTGATCTAATCTGATTGGTGGTGTGGCTTCAAACGAGTTGTATCATGCGGTGGATTAACTCGTTCGTTGTCATGCTTGACGGGTGCTGCTTTCGGCCTATGCATTCTTGTTTCAATGTAAATTCATGACTGTGTTGTGGGTTCGTAACTAAACATTGAATGCTTTTAGCTTTTCATGGTTAGATTGTATCATGCGGTGGATTGGTCTAATCTGATTAGTGGTGTGGTCACAAACAAGTCGTATCATGCGGTGGATTAACTTGTTTTGTTATCATGCTTGACGGGTGCTGCTTTCGGCCTATGCATTCTTTGTTTACTGCGAATTTATGATCATGTTTCACCCTTTTTATTTATCTATCATGCTCTGCTTCTCGTTAATCGGCTATGAGTATGTGTTACAATGTTCATTCGGTTGAAAGCCGATCTTCCGTCATGCTTACGTCACGCATTCGGCAGTGCGCTCCTTGCGTGCCTTGCCGATTGCCGAATGTGGTTTTAACTGCCGACAGATAGCTTCCCTGTAGCTATATGTCTTTTGAGATTGGCTTCAACGCCGCAAATATGGAACTGTCTGGTCTCACCCGGCACGTTCCAGGTTTTGATCTAAACGTTTTATCCCTTTGTTAGTTTTCAGGCAAACTGACTGGCACGCTTCCGGATTCAAAAGCCAGGGCCACGTGTGAAGCCAGCTTGTTTCGGCTTGCTGTGTGCTTGGCGTGAGGTGCGGATTTTACGTCAACAGTGTCAACACATGCCCCTTCAATTTCGGGATAAGAGGTAATTTTATCTCGGAATTGACCAGAAGCACTCAACATTCCCAAGTTAGTTCTGCTCGGCACCCGCTTCTCCTTTTGAATCTTTAGAGCTCTCATCTGGATCCAAACCCTAGGTCATCGACTTCCAAGATCCAATTTTCAAATGGCGGACCAAGATCTTGCTCTCCAGGTAAACTTCAATCCCCTCAAGCACATTCGGTATTCTTCTTTCGATTTGCATCTTTAAATTTCTTCTCACCCCTTTCCATTCTTGATAGGCCCTAGCTGCCGAAATCCTCATTCCCGTTGAGGAAAAAGCTCCATCCTACTTCCTCGGCCCTGTAGGGGATTCAGATCCTTCCGAAATCATCGCGGCCGAATCTCAGAGGGTTCCTTTCAAGATTTCGCTGACAAAACCTCATGAGTGGCAAGACGCCTTCAGGAACTGGCCTTTGCCCCCAATTGCCGGCTGGAGAAATTGGTACAAGAGGATATCTGATGACAAAAGCCCCCAAACACAGAACTGGGATCATCTGCGTATCTCTCATTGCCTGGAGCTGTCATTAGCCGAAACACCAAAGAACGAGAATCTTCTGATTGCAGCTTGCCATTTTTGGTCCAATGGTGCAAATGCTTTTCTCTTCGGTCATGGCCCAATGTCTCCCACTTTGGCCGATGTCTACATGATGACCGGCCTGAACGTCACAGGAACCATATATCCATATGTCCACAAAGGTTCCTCCAAGCAGACAGGAGTAAAAACAGGGGTTGGATACAAGAGATACATTCAGAACTATATGTCTGATGGCCCTCTGACCGATGTTGAATACAGAGCCTTCCTGAACATGTGGCTATGCAGATCAGTCTTCTGTGGCAAAGCCAATGAGCCAACCCTGAATCATATCGTGATGGCTGAAGAACTGGCTGCTGGAAAACTTATTCCACTCGGGAAATACCTCCTGGGAAGTGTCTACCATATGCTCAATCAAACCACCCACCTGATGCACACCAGCAAGAAAATCCCCTGTGTCAATGGTCCTTGGTGGTTTGTCCAAATGTGGCTACAGTTGTACATGCATCAAATCATTGCCATTGATCTCAACAGCCGAGACTTTCCTTCAATTAATTACAAAGAAGGAGAAACCCGAAGAACCAAAGGTTGTCAAACCTATGGAGAAGCTGCCTCCACTGTATCTATCAACAAGAACATCGGTGAACTGTTTGAGCTCTTCTTCAGAGGCTTTGCTCATCCTCTCTGGTTCCCATATTTGGACAATGACAACTTCACTCTCCCTTGCGAATTCAGCTTTGAAACTGGATGCACTGATGTAGAATCTATAGCGATTTTCAATGCCTTCATCCAGCCCTGCATCTTACCAGTCGAATTCTGTGGGGGAAGACTGGTTCAAAGCACTTATGAATACTATCAGCCAAACATGATGGCTAGACAGTTGGGATGTGGCCAAGTGCCCCCTAGGCTATTTCTTCACGAATTTCTCAAGCCCATGGAGATTGTCAAGGATTCCACAGAGACAAGAAGGATTTTCACTTATAAATGTTGTGGAACTATCTATGCACCTGAGCCTTTTGTGCCAATAATATCTGCCCATCCTTCTTTCACCCTTTGGTGGCAAGAACTCCATGATCATATCTTCAACATGCCAATTCATCCCTTCTGTCTCGAGTTAATGCCTGATTATCAGCCAACTTCAGAGGTAATATGCTCATCCCTCATTTTTCTCAATAATATTAACCCCAATTGATTCTGATTCTGTCATCTTGCAGGATATAACACCTGCCCCTCTTGCCAGGGCGATCTCATACAAAGCTGCAGGCCCAATATCTGCTCTGGGGCACCAATCTCCTACCTTGGCTCAACTGATGGCTAGACAGGCTTCTTTAGATCCAACACTTACCAGACCATCAATTGTCAAAAGAAAAACCCTCCTTTTAGCTGCTCCCTCAGTTGTAAAGAAGAAAAGAACAAGCAGCAAAATCAAGGTCAGAGCCTTCTTTCTTTGACTATAATGCCTTTGGTATTTTGCTCAGCTTTATCTCTTCTTGATTTCAGGCCAGAGAACAGCAGCTAGCAATCAGTACAGATCTTGCCGATGCTTCATTGACTGGTAAAATTCTACCACTTTATTCTTCTAACTTCTTTTTCATCGGCACTCATTCTTTGTTAACTGTAGAACAATCCTCAATGGATCCAATCTTGGAGAGCTCTTCTTCTCATCATGACTCATCTTTAGCTTTGCAACTTCTTCCCCAATCAGAAGCATTATCTTCACCAAGAAATCCTCCAGCTTCTCCTCAGCAAGACACACAGAATCCTCCCATTGAGCCTGAAAGGCTTCCTTCTCCCATTCAGGAAGTCAGGAACGAGGTAAACATAATCATTCACCTTTTCTACTCTTTTATTCAGTAGATTATTACTAATTCGGCAAGACCTTCTTTCAGGAGAAACCCATTTCATCATCCAGCTATTCTTTCGCTGTGGATGACTTGGTTGCCGAACAAGGGGAAGAAACATCTTCTGGCCAAGCTTTGTCAGAAGAAAACCAAACAAAGCTGAAAGATATCCTTGCTTTGCTGCACAAGAGCATCCAAGATCAAGTCAAAGATGCTGATCTCTTAAGGGATGTACTGGAATCCATTGACCAAGAACTCCCTGATGATATCAAAACTTCTTTGGAACCAATTTCTCATTTGGATCAACAATATGCTGCAGTAAAGCAGGCTCTGAAAAACCAATCTTCTCAACCAGCTCTAGAACAGAGGAGATCCACAGCCAAACAATCTGTGAAAGACCTGCATACTCAAGCTCAGAACAGCAAAGAATTACTGACCAAATTGGAATCTGAACTTGAAGAGAAGAAGGTCAGAAAAGCTGCACTTGAAGCCGAATTGAGAGATCTATCGGCCGAAATTGAAGCTGATGAGAAGAAGATAGCCGAGCTTCCCAAACTGACAGAGAAGATGCGAAGGGAAGCTTCAGCAGCTCTGAATGAAGAAAAACAACTCAAGGCAAAGCTTGTTGCTCTGGCTAGAACCCAAGAAGCTGACAAAAACTTATTAGAGAGCATTAGCAATATGATATCAGATGCTAAAAATGTAATCTCAAAGTACTTGGGTTTGTAATTGTAACAGACAGTCGATAGCCGAATGCTTTATCAGTCTTGCAATCTTGTCATTTCTTAACTCTGTTTTTCTTCATTGTGGATAACTCATTCGGCAAAGCTGGCTATAACAGTGTCAGACCCGAAAACGCTTCAAACTCGACATAGCCGAATCTCATTCAGTCAAAACCGAATACGACTCGGCAAGGATCCCAAACGACATGGAAACCGATCGGTCGGAAAATCCTTTCCACCTCCCGAGCTTCTTGGGATATGCACCACAATCCTCGGCCACGATCTCTTCGTTAGTTCCATAAATAAGAACCTTGAGCACTCCTAATCTTCCACCAAATCTTTCAACTCGAGCTCTCTGCTAGCCTGAGTCTCTTCTTCTTCCAGCACAGTAACCTCCAAAAAACCCTGATGTCCAACAACAGAAGACGCCCGGCCGTCGACGAAGCCGAAGGGAGCCGCGCCGGCGCTCGTCGGAGGTGATGACTGTCTGTCTCTCCTTATCCTTTCTTCCAGATTTTACCTTATTCTCAACTTTCTTTGTATTTCTAGGCTCATCCAATGGAACCCCGCTACTGCCTTGACTGCGGTTCCGGCTGCAGCGGGTGACTCTTCGGAGTCATCTAGCCGATCCCCGAGGCCCAACTGGGATCTGCCCTACTCAGATAGCGATGCCCGCCGATTCAAGCAGGAACGCGACGACACTCGGCGTGAGCTGGGGGTCATCTCCAAACAAGCCGGGATCGCAGATCTAGAGTGGCAACACCAGCGCAAGCAGCTGCTCGAGACCATCGACGGTAATCTCTGTGGTTTGCTTAACTTCAATCTGACCTTGGACTAACCCGCCGTCGCTTCGTAATCCTTCAGATCGCGACGCCGAACTCGATTGGCTGAAGACGTTGGTTGAGTCTTTGGCAAACAAGGTGAATGCTCCTGGGGACACGCCAGAAGCTCGCCTCGGTGCAGTTGCAGGCCGCATCGATGAGGTGGCCTCACACGGCATCCGTCTGGGCACTGCCGCAGGCCTAGTCGCCATGTCGACGCACACTGGCGCCGACTATTCCAGGCTACCGCCCGGCTTTGCCAATGGCAATCCGGAGGAGATCGACGACATTGAGGCCTCCATAGATCGCCTTGATGCTCATGGCGTCGCCATTGCCGATTCCATTCATCCCCAGTCTGTTCTGAACAGGTTGTTCCATTAGTTCGTACTAGGGATTATGGAATTTCGGCAATAAAACTTATCTTTTGCAGTCTTTATGTGATGACTCTGTCAAACTCATTTTTTTGTAATATATTTGCACTAAGGGCAATACACTCTGGTATTGGCCATTTCTTCTTCTGTCAATATTTTTGTTCTGAAGACGGCTCCTTCCCGAATGCCGGCTGTTTCAGTCGTTCTGACATTGAATATTTCAATCAGCGATCAATCTCAATACTAGGATAATATTTCTTCAAGTATCTCCCATTGATAGCAGCAGTAAACTCCTCTCCTAGTAAAGTTTTCAGGATATATGCATTTCCAGGCACGCATCTGACCACTCTGAAAGGACCTTCCCAGTTCGGAGACCACTTACCGAATGCACTGTATTTAGTTCCAATCGGCAATATCGCTTTCCAAACCAAATCTCCTTCTGCAAATTGCTTGACTTTCACCTTCTTGTTGTAATATTTAGCAACTCGCATTTTATTTTTCTCAACATTTTCCAAGGCCCTGAGACGAATCATATGCAAATCTTCTAATTCGTCCATCATTAAATCATTATAATCCTTAGAACTTAAATCTTTTTGCAACTTAATTCTCCTTGAGTCTGACTGCATCTCCCATGGCAAGATAGCATGATGTCCATATACCAATTCATAAGGAGACGTCTGTGTAGCCCCATGTGGAGCCATTCGGTAAGCCCATAAAGCCTCATTGAGTACCGAATGCCACTTTCTTGGCTTCTGATCAATCTTCTTCTGTATAATTTTAATCATAATCTTGTTAGAAGCCTCTGCCTGACCATTAGCTTGGGCATAATAAGGAGAAGAATTCGACAATTTGATGCCCATACTTTCAGCAAAATTTCTGAACTCTGAAGATGTAAACTGAGTTCCTTGATCTGTGGTGACTGTTTGAGGAATTCCAAACCTGTAAATTATATGTTCTTTGACAAATTCAACCATATTCTCTGATGTCACCTTCTTTAATGGAATCGCCTCGACCCACTTAGTAAAATAATCGGTTGCTAAAAGCACAAACTTATGCCCCTTGCTAGATGGAGGATTTATTTGGCCAATCAAATCTATTCCCCATCCTCTGAATGGCCATGGCTTGACAATAGGATTCAGGACCGATGCTGGAACTCTTTGAATGTTTCCAAATCTCTGGCAATCTTGGCATCCTTTGTAATATTCAAAGCAGTCTTCTAGCATTGTGGGCCAATAGTACCCAGTTCTCCTAATAATCCATTTCATTCGATAAGCCGATTGATGTGCTCCACACAGCCCATCATGCACTTCACTTATCAGCCTTTTTGCTTCTTCTTGACTTAAGCAATGTAACAGCACCCCATCCAAGGATTTATAATATAAATTATCATCAAGAAGAACAAACTTTAAAGCTTTATACCTGAGCTTTCTAGAAACTTTTCGGGATGGATTCTCCAGATAATCAACAATTTCTTTTCTCCAATCATCTTCTGCTAGATTGCTCCCGAAAGCATATACATCATTAGCAAAAACTTCTTGAAGCTCTCTATAACCCGAAGCACTTTGAGCTAATCTGTTCGCCTCTTCATTGTCCTTCCTAGGAATATGCCGTAGAATTACCGACTGAAACTCCTTTAAGATTTGCTTGCATTCCTCATAGTAATTCCTTAAGATATCGTTTCTGCACTCATATTCGCCATTCAGTTGCCTTATGACTAATTCTGAATCCCCAAAGATTTCAACTGCAATGGCCTTTGCTTCTCTCAAGTATTGAAGTCCTCTGAGCAACGCTTCATACTCGGCTTGACTATTAGTGACAGTAGGTTGAATAGGAATAGCAAATTCAAATACCTCTCCTTTTGGCGAAATTAACAAAATACCTACTCCACCACCTTTGTCACATGAAGATCCATCGAAGAATAATACCCAAGGAGTAATTTCAAGCAAATTAGCCGATGAATCGCGATGCTCAGTAATGAAGTCAGCAATAACCTGTCCTTTAACAGCTTTTGTCGATTCAAACTTTAACTCAAACTCAGACAAGGCTAAAATCCATTTGCCAATCCTTCCGTTCAAAATTGGCATAGACAACATGTGCTTTATCACATCAAATTTTGAATACACAATGCATTCGGCATGTAGCAAGTAGTGCCGAAATTTTGTACAGGAGTAGTAAACACATAAACAAAGTTTTTCGGTAGCCGAATACCTCGTTTCGGGATCAAGCAATTTTCGGCTAAGGTACGCAACTACCCTTTCTTTTCCCTCAAATTCTTGTATGAGGGCCGATCCAATAGTTTGGGCATCGGCCGCCACGTACAACTTAAAAGGCTTGTTTAGCTGTGGAGGTACCAATACTGGTGGTTCTTTCATGTATTCCTTGATCTCATCGAAAGCCTTTTGTTGTTCGTCACCCCATACAAACTTCTGATCCTTCTTGACTTTTAGCAGTGAAGAGAAAGGTAACACCTTTTGCGATAAGTTTGATACGAATCTCCTCACGAAATTAATCTTGCCAAGTAATGACTGTAATTCCTTAAGATTAGTTGGAGGAACAACTTCATCAATGGTTTTCATACTTTTCTTGCCAACTCCTATTCCTCCTTCATGCACCAGAAATCCCAGAAATTCTCCTGCCGAAACTCCAAAAGCACATTTATTCGGGTTCATCTTGAGCCCATGTTTCCTAGTACACTCTAGAGTTTTCCTTATGTCGGCCAAATGTGCTTCATGATCCAATGACTTAATCACAACATCATCAATATATATTTCCACAACCTTGCCGATCAACTCATGAAAAATATAATTCATGGCTCTCTGATAAGTTGCACCAGCATTCTTCAAACCAAACGTCATGACAACCCATTCAAACAACCCTATATGTCCTGGACATCTGAAAGCTGTTTTCGCTATATCTTCCATTGCCATGAAAATTTGATTGTACCCTACATTACCATCCATGAAACTAATCACTTTATATCCAGCAGCAGCATCAACCAACGAGTCAGCAATAGGCATCGGATATCCATCCATGGGTGTAGCTCTGTTCAGATCTCTAAAGTCTATGCAAACTCTCATCTTCCCATTTTTCTTGTACACAGGAACAATATTAGAGATCCATTCTGCATATCTACATGGCCGAATAAAATTTGCTGCTATTAATCTTTCCACTTCTTTCTTTACATCGGCCAACACTTCATCTTTGTAGATTTTCCGGGGTGGTTGCTTGTAAGGTTTATAACCAGGCTTGATCGGCAACCGATGCTCAACAATGGAACGATCTAAACCAGGCATCTCCGAATAATCCCAAGCAAAGCAATCTTTGTATTCTTTTAACAACTCAATCAACTTTTCTCTGAAAACCGAATCTAAGCTAGCACTGATGAATATCGGCCCTGGTTTGTCACCATCTCCAATGTCTACTTCTTCTAATTTATCAGCCGACACAAATCCATGTCCTAGCTTCCCGTCAGTCCCATCGATTGGATTATCCATTAAAAATTACTAAAAGAGCCGACTGCTTTGATCGGCTGTTGATCACTGCTGACTGGCTCAACAGGACCTTCTCCCCAGTCCTTACCTGAGAAACAATCTATGCCTTGATATTCCCAGAAGGCTGGTTCCACATTAGCCACGCTAATTGAATCATCTGCTGGGACAATTTCCACTTCATCATCTATCCACTGAATAAGCTGCTGATGCATAGTAGATGGAATACAGCAATTCGCATGGATCCAATCCCTTCCAAGTAGCAAGCTGTATGCCCCTTTGCCTTCAATAACAAAGAAGGTTGTAAGCAAAATCTTAGATCCAATCATCAGATCTACATGTACACATCCTTTGGTGTCCGAAGGATTTCCAGCAAAATCATTCAAAACTATGCTTGTTGGCGTTAAATCTCCAGGGCTCATGCCAAGTTTCCTGAATGTGTTGTATGGCATCACATTAACAGCAGCTCCACCATCAACGAACATCTTCGTCAGTGGCTTTCCGTTGACATATCCTCTTAAGTACAGTGGTTTCATGTGCCGATTCTAGACTGGCTTCTCGAAAATAGCTTGCTTATTCAATACCAATTGTGCCATTAGCCCACATTGCTCGGCTTCATCCACTTCTGACAATATCTCTTCCTGTACAATTTGATTAGCTGGAGCCATGAATTCATTCGGCAAAAAACATACCATGCATGTAGGAGCCGAATGACCCGATTCGTCGGGTTTGTCTTTTGGACGCCATATCGATCTCAACCTGGTTCCTGCTCGTTTCAACTCTTGATTCCTCAGGCGCTGGACTCTTCTCTTCTGGCTCCTTCTTAAACCAGGTGGACACCACTGTCCTTTTTGCCAGACATACTCACGATCTTCTTCTTCATGATCAATCCATCTACGATCAGCATGTCTTTTCCTTAGTTGATCATCATTCTCATATATTTTTAGACGCCGATCATCACTAGGATGTATCCTTCCAATTCTTTCGTGGACGGATCGGCGACTGGCAACATTTTGCCTATGTTCGATATATCCATTATTGCATTCAGGACAATTATTCCATGTAGGCAGCTTTAAACCTTCGTTCCAACAATGTCTGAAGAAGACACAATCCCAATGTGCACGTTCTTGTTCTCGGACATATTCCTCTCGTTCTTCCTCATACCTTTTTTCTTCGCACCTCTTCTGCTCCTCCTCGTACTCACGTCTCTGGTAGTGCTCTTTTTCTTGCTGACGTTGCCACTTATTGAGGAGAATGCGCGATGTGACTCTGGGTTTAGAAGATTTCCCAATTTCAAATCGGCTATTCGGGAAGCGAGGTTTTTCCTGCCGAATCTGTTCGATCGTGATTTGCCGATTAGGCTCGACTGAGCCATTCTGCTTCGCTTCTTTCGACGTCAGGACTCTCATCTTTCCCTTTTCTCCAGATTCGGCAATATTCACCGTATTGATTGAGAACCCAATCATGTTCTGAGGAAACGGGTTATTGTCCAACTTCATCTTATTGTCGAATTTCAGATGCCCTTCTTGGATAGCTTTCTGAATCCTCACTCTAAAAACCCTGCATTCATTGATGGAATGAGAATTTCTATCATGGAATCCACAGTACCTTTTATCTTTCACTCCATCAGGCCGAAGCATAGAATGCCCCTCTGGTAATTTGATTCGGCCTTCTTTTACAAGATAGTCAAACAATTTATCTGCCTTAGTTACATCAAAATCATAGGTGCCCTTATTCTGTTTAATCCATCTCTGATTCACCATGACTGGTTCTTTGCCCCATACTATCTCTGCTGCAGCTATCTCCTCACTATCTTCATACTCATCTTCTTGATCTGCTCTTTCAAGGAATTGGTTATAGATGTCAGCTACATCATTATGTTTAGCAAATCTGGCATCTTTCTTGAAACCACATGCCTGGTTACTCATTAAGGCCAATCTGTGTGACAACTGGCCCAGATCATCAAACTCCATTCCGAATAGCTTTTCCCGAATGGCAGGCAGCATGCCAGCTACAGCCATACCGGCTAGCTGGTCATCAGGTATGTTCAGAGAAAAACACATGCTCTTTGTTTCCCTAAATCTTCTGAGGAACTCCGTAGGTGTCTCATTATTCCTCTGCCTTAAGCTGGTCAAATCAACCAACTTTTTCTCGGTATTGCCAATGTAGTAATGAGCATGGAATTTCTGCTCTAGGTCTTTCCAAGTACAAATCGACTGAGCAGGCAAAGAAGCAAACCATGTAAAAGCTGGACCCGTCAGTGACAAAGGAAAGTATCTGATCCTGAAAGCCTCATCTGCTGAAGCTTCTCCAAGCTGCATCAGATATCGAGCTATATGTTCCACAGTGCTAGTATCGTCTTGTCCTGAGAACTTAGTAAACTCTGTAGGCACCTTGACTCTATTCGGCAATGATACCCTTTGGTACCATTCTGGGAAAGGAGACGAGTACATGTACCCCTGATTTTTAGGCTTCAGACCGAATTGATTTTGCAATACATCGGTCATTTTTTGCACCATGAGATCAATATTGGTATCTTGATTCCCTGGTCTTCCAGCAGGCATCCCTGTAGTACCAACATATCCGGGATTAGGGAGAGCGTCGATAGCATTGTAATCCATGAACTCTGAATATCCGTTTCCATACATATCCCTTTGTAGTCTGTTATTCAGAGGGGATATCTTGTAAGCAGAAGCAGGTGGATTTCCCATAGTGCCGAATGCCATATCACCATATGTACGAGGTTTCGGCAATGCATGCTGAAGCTCTTGCTGGATCGGCTGCCCATTCGTGTCTTTGGTTCCAGAAACTTCAGTTTCCTCAATACCTTTACCATGACGTTTTGGGACCGATGCTTGAATATTGAAATATGTTGGTCCACCAAGTTGTCCATGCGCTTGCTCAAAAGGTTTATCCACGTGTTGACCAAAGATGTTGACTAATATGAGCCGAAAGCTGTTCAGGAATGCAGCATTATGATTGGTCATTGTTTCTCCTAAAGCCTTGTACAACAAGCTAGAGAACTTTTCCCTTTCTTCATCTTCAGTAAGATCAGATTGTCCCGGCAAAAGAACTCTTGGCAGATCTGACTTGAGAAACGGTGCACCACTCCTGTTCTTAGCAAAAGACAGCAAGCATTTCTTGATGAACTGATCTGCAGCAATCTTCACCATTTGTTGATGTTCATCAGACAATTCTTCAAAAGTGACATCCAGAATGTCTTTTAATTCAGGCATCTTCGAAGCTTGTGTCCCACTGGGCGTGCCAAAAAGTGTGTTGACGTAAAATCCGCACCTCACGCCAAGCACACAGCAAGCCGAATTAGCTGGCTTCACACGTGGCCCGAGCGTTTGAATCCGAAAGCGTGCCAGTCAATTTTCCTAAAACTGACAAAGGGAGAAAAGATGTTTAGATAACACCTGGAACGTACCGGGTGATACCAGTCAGTTCCATATTTGTGGCTACGGAGCCAGCTTCGAACGACATATAGCTACAGAGAAGCTATCTGTCGGCAGTTAAAGCATCATTCGGCAATCGGCAAAGCACGCAGGAAGCGCACTGCCGAATGACAGTTAAAGCATCATTCGGCAATCGACAAGGCACGCAGGAAGCGCACTGCCGAATGCGTGACGTAAGCATGACGAAAGATCGGTTTTTGACTGAATGATCATTATAACCGATTAACGAGGAACATAACATGATAGATAAATAAAAGGGGCGAAAACATGACCATAATTTCATAATAAACAAGAATGCATAGATCAAAAAGCACTAGTCTACCGCATGTCTAGGTACTTTTCAACCCGTCGAGCATGAAACAAGCAAATTAATCCACCGCATGATACGACTTGCTTAGAATCACACCACCAACCAAGAATAGATCAATCCACCGCATGATACGACTCCAAACGTGGAAGGCTAAAAGCATTCTTTATTTAAAACAAAACCATGAACACGTTTCACTCGTGATGATACTGCCGAATACGGCTATATAGCCGAATCGGGTTCCGTGAAGAAGGAACAAGCTTCGCTGATGATGGTAGGTCTATCAGATCGAATCGAATTCTAATCCACCGGATGATTAGCTCTAAGACGACCCAAAAACCTGCATCCACCGCATGATACCCGGTTCTGTCAAGATCTACACAAGACCAACGAGCTTGGACCCGCAACACGTAGCAATCTAGATTGACTTCGAATTCGGCTATGGAAACGCAATGCATTATGAGCTAGAACCGAATCTAATCAACCTAGACTGGGCAAAGAGTGTTGTAATGAATTAAACATAAAGGTAAAATCCAGAGCAACACATGATAACTTAATGAATCTATCAGATCTTGCCAAAATCCAATAGAGCCGATAACTTGTTCCAAGCTAAAACTTAGCCCACCGCATGGCTCATGATCTAACAATGGAACCTTCCTGAACCAAAGCCTAAATCCACCGCATGATACTAGGCATGGCGCAGGGTTGCCTGTACTTACGGAGGTCGACGGATCGATGACTCCTCTCGAAGAACTCGACGACTCGACTAAGGGACTCGAAGTTGGCACGGGGCCGGTTTGTTGTATGATTGATTGATTGTATATCTCCTTACAATTACCATGGGTTTATATTTATACCCAGGTTTCGACACGACTCCTAATCGATTACGATTACATTTATTTATTTCCTAAAAAGATAAACGTCGGGACACCGTATCCGTCTTGCATTCCAAGTTAAACCAGCCTTTTCCTTATGCTTGATCCACGTCATCACGCACTCCCGAATGCCTTCCGCGGAACAGTTCTCTTGCCGAATGACGATGCGTTCCCGACCGCAGAACGTCTTTACCGAATGCTCCGGGGAAAAACTCCTTTGCCGAATGATACCTTTTCAACGAATCTGGTCCACATGTCAGCCTCTTCCTGGTGCCAATTTTTGGTGTCAACAATAGCCCGCTAAGGTTTCCGGTTCAGAAGCAAAGCATAACCCTCCCTAATGAGGTCTGTCTCTTACCAAAGCCCACAGCTCAAAAGGACCGAGCTATACCCCGTCAACCACCCCCCCATGCCCCTTTCGAGTAAAGCTACCATAAACTAGAGCACCTAATTAGTCAGTCAAAGCCAGAGCCACATGGCACTCATGGTTGTACTGTTTTCCTGGGTGGTTCTCCCTGTTCCAATTAAAAAGATATGCTCTTGTCCATTAATTGATTAAAAAGGTAGTAATGGAACATAGAGTAGGGGTTCATTTAACCAATCCCAGTTGAGCAACTAAGCATCACCTACCATCAAAATTAATTAAATAACCCAGTTTCAGGGACAGGAAAATATAGTGGCTAGGCAAATCCTTAAATAGGAACCCATCAAATTAAGACACATGCATGGGTGGTGAAATTAATAATTATTAGGACATTTGCATGACATAATACACTTGCCTTCTTCCCAACTCTGTTGCTGCTCAAATCCTTCTCCAACAGTTGGTTCTTCAGAGAAATCCTCGAACTGCTCGTTTCCTAATCGCATCACACATTCACATGCAAGGAAACAATACAACAAATAAGAAATAGTACACCAAACAATTCTAACAGAAGAAAACAATAGCACAAAACTAATCTACGCGTTACAACGAACGCGTGAGCGCGAGAAACACTAAAATCGGAGTTAAAACGCAAAAGATATGGCTTTTCTAAGGTTCAGGGACTTGCTGGCAAAGTTTTAAAAGTTCCAGGGGTTTAACTGCGAAAAACTAGGGGCTAAAACATAATTTTTATAAAACTATGAGGGCTAAACCATAAAATAACAGGGGCTGGACCTCGGGCACAATTTTAAATCTTGCAGGGGCTAAAACAGAAGAAAACATGACCTATTTGGAATTATTTTTGAACTAAGGTGGACTGCGGGTTGATTTTGAAAACTTGGAGGGCTCTTTTGCAAAATAACCAGGGCTGACCAGTATCTTCCGGTTTGACTTGGAACTCGGACGGTCGTGGTCCATTGGATCACGATCGGACGATCTGAATCAGATCAGGCGGAGGGGTATCGCCGGCGACGGCCGGGACGGCGGCGCCGCCCGTTTCCACGGCGGAGGATCGCCGGAGTGCGATCGATTCGGCGCTACGGTGCACCAAACTCGACGAGACTTGGACGGGAAGCAAGAGGGGATCAAGGCAAACTCACTCCGGGGGATCTTGACGTGGGGAGAGCAACGACGGCGGCCGACGACGAGAGAAAGCGGCGGCGGAGCTCTGAAAGAACGGCCGGTGAGCAATTAGCGCAAAGCTCGGCCAAAAATCGGGTCAAGATCATGAAGGAGAGGTGCGGGATGTCGAGGCGAACCTCCTGGGTGCTTCACGGTGAAGGAGCGGCGGCGACGACGCGAATCAACGGCGGCGGCTTGAGCTCGGTCAAAGGCGGCGGCGACGCGTTAGGGTTCGAGGGCTCGCGTCTTCGATTTTCGATGGGAAGGTTGCGGCGGTGCGGGTGCTTAAATAGGTGCGGAGACCGAGGCTTGGGCAGGCGTGCGGCACTCGGAGTCAGAGGCGGCAGCGCGGCGGAGACGAGCTCGGCTCGGGGAAGAGTCTGCGTCGGAGACGACGCGTCCGACACGGGGGCCCCACCGGTCGGCGACACAGCGGAGAAAGAGAACGGCGGGGAAAAATAGCGGGCCGGAGCTGGGCTGTAAGCGGAACGGGCCGAGGGCGAGAAAAGGATTAGGCCCGGGAAAAAGAGAAAGGAGTGCGGGGAGGAAAAACGAGAGGGAGAAGAAGTTCAGGGGGCAAACTGAACTCGGCTATTTTAAACTTTTCTAAAACTCAAACAAAAGCAAATCAAATTCGAATTTAAACAGAATTTAAATTCCAACTTGATTTACTAGCAACCAAAAATATATGCAACAACATGAATGCAACAAAAACTTATTTTGACTAAAATAATTATTTAATGTGATATTTAAATTGATAAAAGGCTAGAAATTCCAATTAATTCCTAGAAAATTTATTTAAGCCTTAATAAATCCTAGAAAAATTTAAAGGGTTGCTACAATTTAAATGTGATGAATTTTAGGGTGTCACAAACCTACCCCCCTTAAAAAGAATCTCGTCCTCGAGATTCGGACGGATTAGAGAAAATCTGAGGAAACTCTACCATCAACTCATCCTCTCTTTCCCAAGTTGCCTCACTTTCTGCGTGATGACTCCACTGAACTTTACACATCTTAATCACCTTACTCCTAGTAACTCTCTCAGCAGTTTCCAAAATCTTAACTGGATATTCCTTATAAGTCAAATCATCTTGCACATCCAACTCATCCAAGGGTAATTCTTCCTCAGGAACTCGAAGACACTTTTTCAACTGAGAGATATGGAACACATCATGCACATCTGACAGTCTGGCTGGCAACTCCAGTTGATAAGCAACCTCACCTTTTCTATCCACTATCTTGAAAGGTCCAATGAAACGAGGAGATAATTTACCCTTCACCTTAAACCTTCTCAAGCCTCGAATAGGAGATACTTTCAGATACACATAATCACCTACTTCAAAGGTTAATCCTCGTCTCCTTGTGTCTGCATAGCTCTTCTGTCTAGACTGAGCCGTTCTCAAATTCTCTCTGATAATCTGAACCTGTCTCTCAGCTTCCTGCAAAATCTCTGGCCCAAACAGCTGACTTTCACCGGTTTCACTCCAATACAAAAGGTGTTCTGCACTTTCTACCATAAAGCGCTTCGAACGGGGCCATCTTTAGACTTGTCTGATAACCGTTGTGATACGAGAACTCTGCATATGGAAGACTCTTGTCCCAACTACCTCCATGCTTCAAAGCACAAGCTCTCAACATATCCTCCAAAATCTGATTAGTCCTCTCTGTCTGACCATCTGTCTGAGGATGATACGCAGAACTGAAATTCAACTTTGTATCCATAGACTCATGCAACTTCTGCAAGAATCTAGATGTAAACTGAGTACCTCTATCAGACACTATCTTTTTGGGTACACCATGGAGACAGACAATTTTGGACATGTATAACTCTGCTAACTTAGTGCTGGTATAAGTAGTGTGAACGGGTATGAAGTGAGCTACCTTAGTTAATCTGTCCACAATAACCCATATGGAGTCATATCCTCCTCGAGTGCGTGGTAATACAACAATAAAATCCATACTGATTTCTTCCCACTTCCATTCAGGTACCTTGAGTGGCTGAAGCAAACTGGCTGGTCTCTGGTGTTCAGCCTTAACTCTCTGACAGACATCGCACAATGCCACATGGGCAGCCACATCCCTTTTTAGTCCATACCACCAATACCTTTGCTTCAGATCCTGGTACATCTTGGTACTTCCAGGATGAATAGAATATGCGGAATCATGAGCTTCTCTCAATATCTGCCCTCTGAGAGACTCGATATCCGGTACACATATCCTCTTTCTAAACCAAATTGTACCTTGATCATCTTCGGTGAAATCGGGAGCTTTCCCTGCTAACATGGTTTCCTTGATTTCCTTTATCTTCTCATCAGTAAGCTGACCCTTCCGAATCTCCTGCTCCAGTGTAGACTCAACTTCCATTGTCACACCTTCTGCCTGATTCAGGAATCCCAAGTTCAGCTTTTCCATCTCTGCAAGCAACTCAGCTGACAACTGGCGGACAAACATTGCATTTACTTGTGACTTCCTACTCAACGCATCAGCAACCAAATTAGCCTTGCCAAGATGATAGTTGATCCCCAGATCATAATCCTTGATCAACTCCAACCATCTTCTCTGCCTCAAATTCAGATCCTTCTGAGTAAATATGTACTTCAAGCTTTTGTGATCAGTATACAACTCACACCTGTTACCTAGAATATAGTGTCTCCAGATTTTTAAGGCATGGACAACAGCTGCAAGTTCCAGATCATGAGTAGGATAGTTCAGCTCGTGTTTCCTCAACTGCCTGGATGCATAGGCTATAACTCTCCCTTCCTGCATGAGCACACACCCAAGACCTCTATGAGAAGCATCACAATATATATCAAAGTTCTTGTGAATATCTGGCATAGCAAGCACTGGGGCTGTAGTCAACTTCCTTCTCAGCTCTTCAAACCTGGCCTGACACGCTTCTGACCAGACAAACTCCTTGCCCTTCTCTAATAGCGAAGTAAGAGGTTTCGCTATCTTAGAAAAGCCTTCAATGAATCTCCTGTAATATCCAGCCAATCCTAGAAAGCTTCTGATCTCAGAGACTATGGTAGGAGGTTCCCAATCCAACACATCCTTGACTTTACTTGGATCCACTGCAATACCTCCATCAGTAACAACATGACCAAGAAAAGACACTTGATTCAACAAAAACTCACATTTACTAAACTTGGCATACAACTGGTTCTCTCTAAGAGTCTGCAACACCAACCTCAAATGCTCCTCATGTTCCTCCTCATTCTTAGAGTAAACCAGAATATCATCAATAAACACCACCACAAATTTATCCAAGTACTCCATGAACACCTTATTCATCAGGTACATAAAGTAGGTGGGTGCATTTGTCAATCCGAACGACATCACCGTAAACTCATACAACCCATATCTGGTGGTGAATGCTGTTTTAGGAATGTCGGAACTCCTCATTCTCAACTGATGATAGCCAGATCTCAAATCAATCTTGGAGAAAATCTTAGCTCCTCTCAACTGATCAAATAAGTCTTCAATCCTAGGCAATGGATACTTATTCTTGATGGTCACCTCATTCAATGAACGATAATCCACACACATCCTCAGAGTACCATCCTTTTTACCTACAAATATTACAGGTGCTCCCCAAGGTGAAGAACTAGGACGAATGTAACCTTTATCCAACAATTCCTTAAGTTGTTTCTTAAGTTCTTCTAGTTCATTAACAGCCATTCTATAGGGTCATTTAGAAATAGGAGCAGTACCAGGTAAAAGCTCAATAATAAACTCAATGTCTCGGTCGGGTGGCATACCTGGCAAATCATCTGGGAAGACATCCGGAAATTCGCAAACAACTCTGATATTCTCCAAAGGAACACCACTGGCCTGATTCACTAAGTAAGTTGAAGCTGAGGGTTGTGTGGCTCCGAATTCAATCTTCTCTCCCTGAGGGCTAGTCAACAACACGGGCCTCTTGGCACACTGAATCACCGCATCAAAAGCAACTAACCATCCCATTCCAAGTATGACATCAATTCCCTCAGAGTTCAGGACTATCAAATCCGCGGGAAAGTCTACCCCAACTATTTTCAGGTTAACTCGGGGACAGATAAAATTGGCTTTCATGTTTCCACCGGGAGAGCTAACTAGCATGGAATTTTTCATAGGGACCATAGATATACTATACTTAGCTACGTACTGAGCAGTAATAAAAGAATGAGATGCTTCAGAGTCAAATAAAACCGATGCAGGGGCTGAGTTGACGAGGAACATACCAAGTACTACATCCTGGGACTCCTGTGCGGTCTCTGCAGCAACATGGTTCACCTTGCCCCGCATCTGATTCTGCTGGCTCTTGTTGCTGTGGGGCGTCGGGTTCACGTTCCGGTTCTGCTGTTGAGGGGTATTCTACATAGGTGCACTGCCACTCTGGCGCTGTGGGGTCTGAGCATTCCTCTTAGGACAGTTGTGGGCGAAATGGCTGGGATCTCCACAAATGTAGCAGGTACGGGGAGTAGGAGCACTGCCTGGTGCAGGGGTCTTCACTGGAGTCTGAGTCGGGGTGGTCTGGCGGTTCTGCTGAAATGCTGGACACTAAGGTGGAGGTGCTGACCGCTGACCCTGACTCTGCACAAAGTTACTCCCTTGCCCACCAAAGCGAACGGGCATGTTCTGCTGAGGTTGCTGGAAACGGGGGCGGGTGTTACTGCTTGACTGTCCTGAGGCCATGAACTTCCTCTTCTGCTCTCCCAACTCACGACGCTTGCTCTCCAAGCCAATAGCCTTATCCAGCAGCTTCTGAAATGTTGGGAAGGTATGAGACATGAGTTGATATTGGAGCGGCGGAATCAATCCTTCCAGAAATCGCTCCTGCTTCTGCTCATCATCCTTCACCTCATCTGGGGCGTAACGGGACAACTGGATAAACTTATCCCTGTACTCGCTGACGGTCATCCCACCTTGCTTGAGTGAGAGGAACTCCTTCTTCTTCAGCTTCATGACACCAGCAGGAATATGGTGGCTCCTGAAGTTGGTGGCGTCGTTGATGGCGGCATCCTCAGTGGAGAAGGGAACACGGTTGTAGTGCGTCGAACGGATCCTCCATCCGGAAGCCTCTGGCTGAGGTACCCGGATGTGTACCTGAGCTGTGTAGTAGTCCTCCAGGCCGGGCTCCTCAAAGTGCTCGACCACATACCGAGGCTTTAGAGTAAACTCTAAAAACCCAGTAACTCCTCCAGCAGTCTGCAGAACTGCCCGGACCCACCCAACGAGGCATGTAGGTGGTACTCCGGACCACGCTGACGAGGCTCCTCTGGATCTTCTTCCTCGTCGTTGTTGTTGTTGTCATCAACCTCCATGTCGGGGTCAGACCCGTCACTGGGCTCCTCCTCGTCGTCATCCCCAGAGTCATCTGGGTCACCACCAGCAGCGTCTGGTGCAGCGTCGCCGGCAGCAGGAGCAGCTGGTGGAATCATCATGTCTCCGTCGGCGTCCACCTCAAGCATAGTGCCGTCGAAGAGCTGAGGTGGCTCCTCCTCCTGTGCCTCTGCCTGTGCCTCAGGCAGTACCTGCACCGGGGCTTCCTCAGCCGGTGCCTCCTCGGGGTGCTGGGGAACTGACGGTCCAGCTGGGCGTGAACCTCCAGTGACAACACGAGCGGCCTGATACTCACGAACCATCTGACAAAGGCAAAAGAAGTTTTGACTCAGTATAGAATAAATCAAAATGATGAGATCTTTTAACAAAAAATAATATAAATTAGATTTTTATGCGAAAATAGAGTAATTTTGAAAGATGACATGGCTTTCTAGATGTTGGGTCCTTAATTTCCGACCAGTTCTAACTTAAGGCTGCGTCCTACAGTCAAAACGGCTCTGATACCACTCTGTCACACCCGATTTTCAAAGGAAAACTAAGTGCGTCTCATATGTGCGCCAGGATCATGTTTACACACATATGATAGACAAAAGAGTGTAATATCAAAACACAATATTCAAACGTACAAGAGGTTTAATAACTTATTACAATATTCTTTATTACACTCTCGGGAGACACGAAGGTCTTTATCGTAGAACAAGCGATAGCTAAACGGGTGTCTTCAACTTCCATCTTCCACAGGCATCTTGACTGGGGGAAGCGCAAGCCTCAGAACTCGTCGTAGTCGCTGTAGTATTCTTCTCCATTTCCTTCTTCTAAATCAACAATGGCAAGCGTGAGTACACCTAACTAGGTACTCAGCAAGCGGGGTGAAAATGCAAGGCCACAAGGATAGGCTATGGTTCACAGCAGTGAGCTTTTTAGAGTTGAACAAGTTTTATTAACAATTTCCTATTAACTAGATGTAAGTTTATACCAACCCACTTAAGCATTTAAAAGAACATCTTATTCCAAAAACCGATGAGTAAAACCACAGTTTAGATTCCATATTGAAGTTCAATTATCATGTGAGGGTCCAAGCCGCTCTTGACCGTGAGCACGGCTGATCGATCAGTTTTCACTCTGCAGAGGTTGTACACTTTCACCATAGCTCGTGTTTCCCATGTTACCCGGGTTTGCAAGGCCCTTAAACACTTCCGAGGTGAGTGGCTAGGGATCCACTACGAAGCCTTTACAAAGGTATGCAAAAGATCAACAACCCGCAAGAGTTACAGCTAGGGCGGACCATAACCCTCCCTAATGGTCAGCACCTTAGCAAAGGCTGCTACCCCAAGAGGACCGAGTTGTACCCCTGAAACCCCAAACCCCCTCTGCTCCTTTCGGATAAGGCCATCAGTACAATCACACCCCTAATTAATCGGCTAAGGTCAGAGCCCATTTTGACACCATGGTTGCACTGTTTTCTTGGGTGGTTCTCCATGTTCCAATTAAAGAACGATTCTCTTGCATTAGTCATCAAATTAAGTTGCCATGATATAATCGATATTTTATAAAGATCCACATTTCTTTTATTCCCAAGGTGCAGCAACGCTAAGCATAATTAACACAAAACATTATTTAAATCGGGGCTGTTTACAAGGAATCATGGATAAAAGACTAGGCAAATCCTTAAAAAGGTATTCCCATCAAATTAATGCAATAAAGGTAAATTTTAGTTGTTATGCAATTATATAGGACAAAAGAATATGCGGGGAGGGCCACTTGCCTTGTTCTACAAAGAAATCCTCTTCTTCCTCAAAATATCGTCCTTGTTCAGCTTCAACGGGTGGCTCAGTTGCAACAGGCACGAGATCTACGATCAAGCATTAAAACATACAATAAGGAAAACAGTACATCAAACATTACTAACAGACTAAAACAAGCCTCTAAAACTAACAAGCTCGGAAAAGACGATCGCAAGGACACCAAAAACGCTAAAAATGGAGCTAAGACGGAAAAGATATGGCTAAAACAAGGTTTAGGGACTTGTTGGCAAAGTTTTAGAACTTCCAGGGGCTTAACTGTGAAAACTAGGGACTAAAACATAAATACGCATTAAACCCGAGGGCTAATGCGCAAAACTGACAGGGCTGGGCTTCGGAATATAAAAACAGAGAAGCTTAGGGTGTTTTCTGTAAAAACCAGGACCTAAATCTAATTATTTTTGAACTAGACAGGACGGCGGGTTGATTACAGAGAAAGGCAGGGGCTCTTTTGCAAAACGGCCAGGCTGACCGGTACTGACTTGTTTGACCAGAGGCTCGGGGCGCTGAGGGCCGTTGGATCATGATCGAATGGCTCTGAAAGGATTGGGCGAGGGGGTTGCCGCCGGCGACACAGGGGACGGCGGCGCCGCCACGCTGCGCGGCGGAGGCTCGCCGGAGTGAGGCCTAACAGGGGCTATGGACCTCGGTTTGGGACGGGATTGGGCCCTACGGCATCAGGGAGGCGAGGCGAACACGTACAGGGGGTTCTGGTTGGCCTTTGCACGGCGGTGGAGGCCCGCGACGATGAGCGGCGGCGGCGGCTCTGGTGAGGTAGATGGGTGGGCTAGCGAGTGAAAGAGAGAGCGAGAAGGGGCTTGGCAGCTTCGTTACCTCAGCGCGAAGATTCCTGGGTGGTCGGACGGGGCGGAGCGGTGCCGGAGCAGCGGATCGATGACGCGGCGGCGACGGCGAGCTCTGGCTGTGCGAGGTGTGTGTGTGCGGAGTGCGAGCAGTCGAAGGCGTGCGCGGAGTTCCGGCCGGGGCTTTATAGAGCGGAGAGGAGGAGGGGGAAGGTCGGCTCGGCGACACAGGGGACGGCCGCCATCAATGGCGCTCGGCAGTGGAGGGGGCTGAGTGGAGGGGCTGTTTCGGTGGGAGAGCGAGGAGTTGGGGAGAGGGAAAGCTGGCGGTCGTAACTGCGGCTCGGTGGAAGGGGAGAGGAAGAGGTGAGGGAGAGGGAGCGGCGCCGGCAGCAGCTGTGCGGCCGGGGCGCGGCTGGAGGTTGGGGAAGGCCCTGACGGATGGGCCCCGCCTGCCAGTGAGAGGGAGAGGCGAGATGGAGCTGGGCCGCCGTTGGGCCGGAAGAGAGGGAGTGGGCCGGCGGGAGAGAAAAGGGAAAAGGTGAGCAGGCTGGGCTGAGGGAGAGAAGGAGAGATTGAGAGAGAGTTTAGGGATGGTTTCCGGACTTTTTCATATGATTTTGAAAAACTTCACACAAAACAAACAAAAGACATGCAAACCAAATATGATGCTCAAACACTTATTGTCCAAAAATTATTTAAATGATGTTTAAATATTTTTAGGCTCAAATTAATTGAACATTTAATTTATGTCATTAGAAAATTAAATCTAATCATATTGCTATGATTTATTTGTGATGGAATTTTTAGGGTGTTACAGTGCCTAGAGTATTTGGCTGATACCGTTACACCACCTTTTATCTATGAACAGCTAGCAGCAACTTCCATATCAAGAAGGGGTACTCAGAGAAAAAAATGCTTGATTCCTCTTGAAGTAAAGAACTACTAAAATCATCCGATTTTCAGGTTGATGATAGACGTGTCTTTGGTGTAAGGATATTAAAAGCCAATATCTTTTTTGCAAGAAAGAAAATTGCTGTGGTCCGAAAAAAGTTCGTTGTGCTTCCAAAGAAGCCTATGACAGTTCAGAATCTCTCTCTGACCTACACCTGAACCATGAGAATTTGAAGCTCCCAGTGCTCTCTCCAGAATTTGAAGTTGGCGGTTATAAATGGTATGCAAGTGTTATTGTTACAGTGTGATTATGTAATACGCACATGTTATTACTTATTAGTTGTTACAGTGCACAGGTATCCTTCAACTTATTAATGTTTCAAGCTAGATTGATAAGTGAGCTTGCTAGGAGTTCTAAGAATTGTTTGTGCTGATCAATATTACTCTCAACCAGACAGCCACACTGCCACAGCAGAGTGTTAGAGCTCTGCTGCTCATGAACATTCCCACCCTCAACTTTGCACACAGCTCCATTGCTTTTCGGCCAAAGAGGAACAGTCGACCCTGATCTAGCATGCAACTATATATGAGTTATGTTTATGGATACCACAGTATCTGAGTCTAATTTCTTAAGAAGAATTTTTAGTGCACGGGAGATATGCACCACCCTCAGATCAAGGGAGATACCACAGTATCTGATATGTTTATGGATCACATATTAATAACCGAATCGATATGAATCAGAATCCTACTGTTTTTTTTCTATTGGCTCCAGGCGGCCCTACACAAGCAGCTACTCTGCTGCATTTGCACAAACAATATAATATATGCTTACAATAGTGGACCAAAATTATGACAGGACAAAATTACAGAACACACAAATTGATCATAGTGTTTTCAACAAGTCAAATTACAAGACTTCAAACATCCAGGATTGACCAAGCTTCCAAATTCAAGCTTACAAATCTTATTGGTCAGTCTGATCGCTCAATATTACAATGGAATAATCCGCAACAGCGATTCCACACAGGGTAGCATGTAGTGGGCAACAGGGAGGTCACCAGTACAGAATTTTATTCCGTTCCGGTGATCATATGACATGTCATGCGCCATGTCGATTATTTCTTCAAGAGATCCATCATGCAGATCACACTTCAAAAGATACCATGCATCAATGGACAGAAATATTTTGTCTCTATCAGCCGAAGCACATGCAAAAACATGGAACTGCCTTGGCATGGGCAAGATGAGGCGGCAGCACACGGACCAAGCAAGGTTTGGCCCATCCTCCGCCAACCAAATGGACACATCCAATGGCGAGGCAGAGTGGATATAGCATAACTTGCCACTAAGCTCGCACAGCATGTCATTGTCACCTAGAAAACCCCTGCATGGCGGGTTAGGATACACGGTGAACGTCTCATCGCGCAAGCTAAACCGAAGGATAACATGCGAGCTGACCTTGCTATGCCCATTGCCGGTCACAGAGTGGAGAGCACTCCAGTAGAAGAACCCACGCATGCAGATTGGAGTCCTAGCATTGATAGCATAAGGTGGGTCCATGGTGGACTTCCACTTCCATGACTCTTCTCCATTACCAAGGGTTAAGATTTCATGTCCAGGGCTATATTCCAAAATACACTTCTCCCCATCTGCCTTGGGGGCTCTATTGTCTGCGCGTAAGAAGTGTCTAGCAACCTTATACTTGCCACTCCATGGGTCAAAACCAAAAGCGACCCTTTGCCCCCCCGCAATATTGCAGCTTCCTTGTGGCAACTCAACAAACTCCCTGGTCATCGGATTGCATAGAAATATCCGTCCGGTCGTGCAAGGGATCATAATTAGGCCGTCACAATGCAGAGGCATGCTGAATATCGGGATTCCACCCGGACACTTCTTCTCTAGGATGAGTTCGGCAACCTTGCTTTGCCCTGGCTGGAAGCCATAGAAATTGACACCATAAAGGCCGAACTTGTTGTGGTACCTCTGGTACTTTCGAGGCATAATGATCATAGATGGCCTAGTTCTTGAATGCTCCAGGTGGCGGCGAACAAAATGAGTGCTGATTAGAGTGGCATGCCAGAGCTTGCAGACGGTCTGGAAGCGCAAAAGACACTTCACCGGAAGCAGTATGAGAATTTGAAAGAAAAGTATATCATCAGGGATGGGGCTGCCACTGCCAGCAGAAGCTGGGCCCGGCGCCATTGGACGGAGCCGTTTTGGGGGCGGGTCCATCATATACTTTTACACCGATTGCCCTCAATCTGCACTACCCCTGCGTATTCAAATGAATATATAGTTAGATAGACTGTCCACGATCGGATTCGGATTTGGTTCCGAATACCTATCGAACCCAAAAAAAAGATTTGGTTCCGAATACCTATCGAACCCAAAAAAAAAACCGACAAGGAAAAAATCGAGAGCCGGTATCATCGTATACCATAAAAAAAAACTTGATATCCTGGCTGGATTTGATAAAACAGAGGACCATGAAACTTAGCATATCTTCATAGTTATCCTACTAAGACTTGGACAAGCGGCGGCCCGAAGGTGCAGATCTACGCCCGGCAAACTTGCAGGTGCAGATCTACGCCCGGCAAACATGTTCGGAAAAGAAAACGATGGCAAAAGATAGAGCGGAAAACCTAATTGACATCGGCGACCTCGCAGCCAAACCTGCTCAAAGGATGATAAAGCCGTGCGGGCGAAACCTGATTGAAGAAGCTGGCACCTTGATTATTGGAGAAGGGAAATATTAGAGGCAGTACCGAAGGGACCCGATACCGCGTTACTGGCTGCCGCCATCGCCTTCCGTGCCTGGATGAACCCTAGGGGCGATCCAGACTGGATGCAGGATCGGCGTGGACCTGAGTGGGCCGCTAAGCCCCTACGGCCGACCCTCTCTGTTTTTTATGTGGGATGGCACCAGCCAGGATGGGCTATCTAACTTTTGCTAATCATTTTCAAATAAAAACAAGTCTATATTACGTCCCTCAACTATCGTGTTTGTCTACTTTACCTCCCTCGTTACCAAAACTAGATATGGCACCTCCCTCGCCTCACAATTCCGGTCATTTTTCCTCCCTAAACGGTTTAAAGGTGGTTTTAAGAGTAATTAGCAATTCTAATATCTAACTTACTTTTAGAAAATTGGCAGAAATTTATTTTATCTCAAAAAATATGAAATTAGTTTTATCTTTAAAATTATGTTCTATCTTCAAATATACAAATCAATAAGTTATACTTGAAGTATATAGGATAATAAAGCAAGTCACATACAAAATAAATGATACTTACAATTTTTTTGAATAAGACGAATGGTCAAAAATCATGAAAAAAAGTCAACAACGAATAGTAATTTGGAACAGATGTAGTATTTATTATGATCTCATTTATTATTTGAAACCTAATTTAAGACGAGCTAAACGGCCTAGGCCAAAGTTTCATTTTATTAAAAAATCATCTAATTTAATTTTTTTTAAATGAGTGTAATCATGCCTCCGTTGTTGCCACATGCATGTCCACATCTCCTCCCATAGTCATTGCTCGCCACTAGGTATGCATGTCACTCAGAAAAGATTTAGCCGAAAAAACATGAGCAACTTTTAACCCAAAAATCAAATCATGATCATAAAAGATTTAAATAAATTATTATTAAACACTAGAATATAGAGTATGGAATCTAAGAACTGATTTCATATTTTTTGGATTTAAAACAAATTTTCTAAGAGTAAGTTAGATATTATAATTTTTAATTACTCTTAAAACTACCTTTTAAAACCGCTTAGGGAGGAAAAATGATCGGAATTATGAGACGATGGAGGTGTCATGTCTGGTTTTGATGATGAGAGAGGTAAAGCTGATAAAAGTGGAGGGAGGTAGCATGGACTTTTTTCTTTCCAATGCCAATCTATCGCAAAACGCGACCCGTGCAGGCTATGGGCCGGTGGCCTTTTCGCGGCCCACATACATCATGAATCAGTGGCCTTTATATACGTGCGTACTTGCTAATATTTTGTTCCGTGGACTTTAGAATCTGGATTGTACACGTGAAAAGTTAAAGTCTTTTCACTTAATCATTTTACCTTTTAAATCATGATAATTTGTCTATTTATTGTTTGTTTTAAATTCTATTTGGATGACGCAGCAAATCAAGACCAATATTATATATACTAGCAAGAACTGTGTCGCACGTTTAATAGAAAATAAGATTATATAATGGATAGTTAGCTAGAGACCATAGTAGTTACGAACTCGACAATTCTACGTAAGCGCGTGTTTTTTTCATGAACTGTTTAGTCAAGCATGGTTTTTTCTTCAAAAAATATGTTTCAATGATTTGTGGGCCCGTCGCCCTCGAAAGTTTTGGATCTTTATAGTATAGATTTTAAAGTTATTTTATTTGTCCTACTAACTATATACGATATGGGCTGTGTGCGTCTCTTGACGTAGAGGCCGGATATTGTATCCATTATTTAAAAAACTATATACGATAGCCATAACAACTTATTTATATATAAATACGGAATAAAACTTGTATATAAGTTGCTAGATGATATAGTGTGTAAGTTGCTACATGATATTTAACATAAATAAGTATAATATCTTTATATAAATTATTTTGAAACATATAAAATAAACTATCATAAACATATTATGTTTTATTATACATAAATAACAACTGATATGTCAAATATGATTATAAATATTATTTTATACATTATGAAGTAGAGTAAAGTCCAATTTGGTTACTCTCACCTGTTTGGTTTTAACCATCAAACCGCAAAACCATGAATCTTTGGTAATCTAACTATCAAAGTTGTTCATATTTAGTCATCCGGCTGTTTTGCTGACATGGACAACACGTGGTGGTGAGGCCCATATGTCAGCTCCTTTTCCTCTCTCTTCTCTCTCCTCCCTTCTCTTCTGTCTTCTCTCCACTTTTTATCGTTCTTCTTGCTTTTTCTCTCCTCTCGCTTGCTCCGTTGGTTCGAGCACGCTCGGGCCGATGAGTAGCTCTCTAAAGACGATGAGCACCTCTGAGCACCGCGCGTCATCCTCCACCGCCGTTCTCGAGTCAAACTCCACCTCGTGCCCGTGGATGAGATACGGTGGCGGCTCACCGGTAGAGGGGCTGCGGGAAGATGTGCTCGAGCTCCTCTCCAGCATAGGCATGGCAGGCACAAGCACGACAGAGCCCTAGCGCAACGACGACGACATTTGGGAGGTGTTGCCTTGGCACATGAGCAGCAGCGCACATCCCAGCAGTAGCACGGCCAGCGCGTGGCAGCATATGGGCACGAGCGGCAGACGGGCGAGCGAGCGCATCAAGTGGCGCAAGGACGCGACGGGCAGCATGCGTCCCTACAACAGCGGACGGAGTGGGCAACACACGCTCGCGACCACGGTCTTAATGAGCAACGCGGACATGTGGCCCCTGCGGCCGGTGTTGGCATTTCTTACGGTCGATATCAGGATTTGTGGTCCCAGTAACGACGCAAGGAATGTTTGGTTGTTTTTTCTTATGGCTTAATAAAATATATAAATATTCTGTAAGAGCACAGAATCTCCGCTGTAATATATCACCCAGGAGTATTCCAGAGTATCGTATTTATATTTTCCACGGGGAAGCACTATGGCAAGATAACTAGTAAACAAGTATTTGAAAGATATTACAGAGAAATACACTACCGTCAAGACAGGGTCACGGTAATGATAGGAGTGAAAGACCATGACACTCGGCTCAAGGATAACACATATAATAAGGTATGAGACAGGACTAGCTGGGAGAGTAATGAGAAGAGATAAGATTCCTAGGTGCTTTATCTATTCGGGTGATAAGAGGAAATTGATAAAACAACCGTAGAACAACGTCTATAGACCAAGTCTAACTCTATTGTCTCAACATCAGGGCAGTGGACTGACCGTCGCGGAAAGGTATGAGAAAGGTGTCTAAAACTCCCCGGGGGTAACCCTGCAAGGCCAAGACTAACATGGTGGATGTTGGCGGTCGTTATGACACGATTTCGACCACCAGTTCTCTGGAATAAGTGAGATCATATGGTCCATTTCATGCACTTAGGTTTATATTCTAATAAAGTTCCACAAGTTTTGGTGAACATGTGGCGTGCAGGTACATAAATGAACAAATATGGACTAAGGGGGGCAAAAATGCCAATTCGGCCGAACCACCTTGTTCGTCTAAAACATCCCCGTTAGCCCATTCATATGTGGCACAATCCCATGCAGAGGAACACACTTAGAGAAGGACCAATCCGAGGATTCCACGTCAGCAGTGACCGAGCGAGGTCACACGGATCGCTGACGTCATCAATCCGGGGCAAGAAGCACAAACCGACAAAACATACCCGGTGGGAAGCAATGTTGGACGTCCCCAAGGTAGATCCGGTGCATCGGAGGGTAACCAGGCACTAGGCCCAGTTCGGCCGAAGGGTCCAATTCGGCCAAAGCCCTCCACATCCACGAACCGCCTCAGAAAGTGAGTGGCAGTGCATGTCCTAGCGGTAGAACGGTTAGCGCGTGGCAGCATATGGGCACGGCCGGCAGACGGGCGAGCGAGCGCAGCAAGTGGCGCATGGACGCGACTGGCAGCATGTGTCCCCGCAGCAGCGGGCAGAGTGGGCAACACACGCTCGCGACCACGGTCTTAACAAGCAACGCGGACATGTGGCCCCTGCGGCCGGTGTTGGCACTTCTTACGGTCGATATCAGGATTTGTGGTCCCAGTATCGATGCAAGGAGTGTTTGATTGTTTTTTATTGTGGCTTAATAAAAATATATAAATATTATGCAAGCGCACAGAATCCCTGCTGTAATATATCACCCGGGAGTATTCCAGAGTATTGTATTTATATTTTCCACGGGGAAGCACTATGGCAAGATAACTATAAACAAGTATTTGAAAGATATTACAGAGAAATACACTACCGTCAAGACAGGGTCACGGTAATGATAGGAGTGAAAGACCATGACACTCAGCTCAAGGATAACGCATATAAATAAGGTACGAGACAGGACTAGCTGGGAGAATAATGAGAAGAGATAAGATTCCTAGGTGCTTTATCTATTCGGGTGATAAGAGGAAATTGATAAAACAGCTGTAGAACAATGTCTATAGACCAAGTCCAACTCTATTGTGTCAACGTCAGGGCAGTGGACTAACCGTCGCAGAAAGGTATGAGAAAGGTGTCTGAAACTCCTTGGGGGTAGCCCTACAAGGCCAAGACTAACATGGTGGATGTTGGCTGTCACACCCGGTTTTAAAGGCAAAACCCGGTGCATCTCATATGTGCGCCAGGATCAGTTTACACACATATGGTAGACGTCACAAGTGAATATTCATAACCATGCATAACGAAAGAGTATTAAAGGGTACTAATTACAATCTCAGAGTTGACACAAAGGTCATAGCGGAAGACTTAAATAAACGTTTAACTAACGAAGCAAAAGTGACTCCAACTCCACAGGCATTGACTGGGGGAGACTCGCCTAGAACTCCTCAAAATCAGCAGTGAAATCCTCTAAATTCTCCCAATCTGAGCAGCATTCCGGTTGTAGTAGATGCAATAAAAGAAAGAAAGAAAGGCAACAAGTATGAGCACATAACGTACTCAGCAAATGTAATATGACATACAAGGCTGAGGTAAAAAGGTTGGCTGACCATACTGCAGTAAGCACTTTTAGTTGGTCAAGTTTTATTAAGCAACTATTTACTAGCAATGAAAGTATATACCACCCACAAATTAATGAATGTCATTTTCCCAACATATTCACGTAACCACGATTTAGATCATGTTCAAGTATGATTATCATGTAAGGGTCCAGGCCGCTCTTAACCGTGAGCACGACTGTTATAACAGTTTTACACTCTGCAGAGGTTATACACTTTCACCATAAGCCGTGATTCCCATTGCCGAAGCGTTGTACCCTTCCCACACCACGTGGACCGAATACTGGGTTTCACTATGAGACGTTTACAAAAGCACTCTAATAAATGATAGCCCGCTAAGGTTTCCGGTTCAGAAGCAAAGCATAACCCTCCCTAATGAGGTCTGTCTCTTACCAAAGCCCACAGCTCAAAAGGACCGAGCTATACCCCATCAACCGCCACCCCCCATGCCCCTTTCGAGTAAAGCTACCATAAACTACAACACCTAATTAGTCAGTCAAAGCCAGAGCCACATGGCACTCATGGTTGTACTGTTTTCCTGGGTGGTTCTCCATGTTCCAATTAAAAAGATATGATCTTGTCCATTAATTGATTAAAAAGGTAGTAATGGAACATAGAGTAGGGGTTCATTTAACCAATCCCAGTTGAGCAACTAAGCATCACCTACCATCAAAATTAATTAAATAACCCAGTTTCAGGGACAGGAAAATATAGTGGCTAGGCAAATCCTTAAATAGGAACCCATCAAATTAAGACACATGCATGGGTGGTGAAATTAATAATTATTAGGACATTTGCATGACATAATACACTTGCCTTCTTCCCAACTCTGTTGCTGCTCAAATCCTTCTCCAACAGTTGGTTCTTCAGAGAAATCCTCGAACTGCTCGTTTCCTAATCGCATCACACATTCACATGCAAGGAAACAATACAACAAATAAGAAACAGTACACCAAACAATTCCAATAGAAGAAAACAATAGCACAAAACTAATCTACGCGTTATAACAAACGCGTGAGCGCGAGAAACACTAAAATCGGAGTTAAAACGCAAAAGATATGGCTTTTCTAAGGTTCAGGGACTTGCTGGCAAAGTTTTAAAAGTTCCAGGGGCTTAACTGCGAAAAATTAGGGGCTAAAACATAATTTTTATAAAACTATGAGGGCTAAACCATAAAATAATAGGGGCTGGACCTCGGGCACAATTTTAAATCTTGTAGGGGCTAAAACAGAAGAAAACATGACCTATTTGGAATTATTTTTGAACTAAGGTGGACTGCGGGTTGATTTTGAAAACTTGGAGGGCTCTTTTGCAAAATAACTAGGGCTGACCGGTATCTTCCGGTTTGACTTGGAACTCGGACGGCCGTGGTCCGTTGGATTGCGATCGGACGATCTGAATCAGATCAGGCGGAGGGGTATCGCCGGCGACGGCCGGGACGGCGGCGCCGCCCGTTTCCACGGCGGAGGATCGCCGGAGTGCGATCGATTCGGCGCTACGGTGCACCAAACTCGACGAGACTTGGACGGGAAGCAAGAGGGGATCAAGGCAAACTCACTCCGGGGGATCTTGACGTGGGGAGAGCAACGACGGCGGCCGACGACGAGAGAAAGCGGCGGCGGAGCTCTGAAAGAACGGCCGGTGAGCAATTAGCGCAAAGCTCAGCCAAAAATCGGGTCAAGATCATGAAGGAGAGGTGCGGGATGTCGAGGCGAACCTCCTGGGTGCTTCACGGTGAAGGAGCGGCGGCGACGACGCCAATCAACGGCGGCGGCTTGAGCTCGGTCAAAGGCGGCGGCGACGCGTTAGGGTTCGAGGGCTCGCGTCTTCGATTTTCGATGGGAAGGTTGCGGCGGTGCGCGTGCTTAAATAGGTGCGGAGACCGAGGCTTGGGCAGGCGTGCGGCACTCGGAGTCAGAGGCGGCAGCGCGGCGGAGACGAGCTCGGCTCGGGGAAGAGTCTGCGTCGGAGACGACGCGTCCGACACGGGGGCCCCACCGGTCGGCGACACAGCGGAGAGAGAGAACGGCGGGGAAAAATAGCGGGCCGGAGCTGGGCTGTAAGCGGAACGGGCCGAGGGCGAGAAAAGGATTAGGCCCGGGAAAAAGAGAAAGGAGTGCGGGGAGGAAAAACGAGAGGGAGAAGAAGTTCAGGGGGCAAACTGAACTCGGCTATTTTAAACTTTTCTAAAACTCAAACAAAAGCAAATCAAATTCGAATTTAAACAGAATTTAAATTTCAACTTGATTTACTAGCAACCAAAAATATATGCAACAACATGAATGCAACAAAAACTTATTTTGACTAAAATAATTATTTAATGTGATATTTAAATTGATAAAAGGCTAGAAATTCCAATTAATTCCTAGAAAATTTATTTAAGCCTTAATAAATCCTAGAAAAATTTAAAGGGTTGCTACAATTTAAATGTGATGAATTTTAGGGTGTCACAAACCTACCCCCCTTAAAAAGAATCTCGTCCTCGAGATTCGGACGGATTAGAGAAAATCTGAGGAAACTCTACCATCAACTCATCCTCTCTTTCCCAAGTTGCCTCACTTTCTGCGTGATGACTCCACTGAACTTTACACATCTTAATCACCTTACTCCTAGTAACTCTCTCAGCAGTTTCCAAAATCTTAACTGGATATTCCTTATAAGTCAAATCATCTTGCACATCCAACTCATCCAAGGGTAATTCTTCCTCAGGAACTCGAAGACACTTTTTCAACTGAGAGATATGGAACACATCATGCACATCTGACAGTCTGGCTGGCAACTCCAGTTGATAAGCAACCTCACCTTTTCTATCCACTATCTTGAAAGGTCCAATGAAACGAGGAGATAATTTACCCTTCACCTTAAACCTTCTCAAGCCTCGAATAGGAGATACTTTCAGATACACATAATCACCTACGTCAAAGGTTAATCCTCGTCTCCTTGTGTCTGCATAGCTCTTCTGTCTAGACTGAGCCGTTCTCAAATTCTCTCTGATAATCTGAACCTGTCTCTCAGCTTCCTGCAAAATCTCTGGCCCAAACAGCTGACTTTCACCGGTTTCACTCCAATACAAAAGGTGTTCTGCACTTTCTACCATAAAGCGCTTCGAACGGGGCCATCTTTAGACTTGTCTGATAACCGTTGTTATACGAGAACTCTGCATATGGAAGACTCTTGTCCCAACTACCTCCATGCTTCAAAGCACAAGCTCTCAACATATCCTCCAAAATCTGATTAGTCCTCTCTGTCTGACCATCTGTCTGAGGATGATACGCAGAACTGAAATTCAACTTTGTATCCATAGACTCATGCAACTTCTGCAAGAATCTAGATGTAAACTGAGTACCTCTATCAGACACTATCTTTTTGGGTACACCATGGAGACAGACAATTATGGACATGTATAACTCTGCTAACTTAGCGCTGGTATAAGTAGTGTGAACAGGTATGAAGTGAGCTACCTTAGTTAATCTGTCCACAATAACCCATATGGAGTCATATCCTCCTCGAGTGCGAGGTAATCCAACAATGAAATCCATACTGATTTCTTCCCACTTCCATTCAGGTACCTTGAGTGGCTGAAGCAAACCGGCTGGTCTCTGGTGTTCAGCCTTAACTCTCTGACAGACATCGCACAATGCCACATGGGCAGCCACATCCCTTTTTAGTCCATACCACCAATACCTTTGCTTCAGATCCTGGTACATCTTGGTACTTCCAGGATGAATAGAATATGCGGAATCATGAGCTTCTCTCAATATCTGCTCTCTGAGAGACTCGATATCCGGTACACATATCCTCTTTCTAAACCAAATTGTACCTTGATCATCTTCGGTGAAATCGGGAGCTTTCCCTGCTAACATGGTTTCCTTGATTTCATTTATCTTCTCATTAGTAAGCTGACCCTTCCGAATCTCCTGCTCCAGTGTAGACTCAACTTCCATTGTCACACCTTCTGCCTGATTCAGGAATCCCAAGTTCAGCTTTTCCATCTCTACAAGCAACTCAGCTGACAACTGGCGGCCAAACATTGCATTTACTTGTGACTTCCTACTCAACGCATCAGCAACCAAATTAGCCTTGCCAGGATGATAGTTGATCCCCAGATCATAATCCTTGATCAACTCCAACCATCTTCTCTGCCTCAAATTCAGATCCTTCTAAGTAAATATGTACTTCAAGCTTTTGTGATCAGTATACAACTCACACCTGTTACCTAGAATATAGTGTCTCCAGATTTTCAAGGCATGGACAACAGCTGCAAGTTCCAGATCATGAGTAGGATAGTTCAGCTCGTGTTTCCTCAACTGCCTGGATGCATAGGCTATAACTCTGCCTTCCTGCATGAGCACACACCCAAGACCTCTATGAGAAGCATCACAATATATATCAAAGTTCTTGTGAATATCTGGCATAGCAAGCACTAGGGCTGTAGTCAACTTCCTTCTCAGCTCTTCAAAGCTGGCCTGACACGCTTCTGACCAGACAAACTCCTTGCCCTTCTCTAATAGCGAAGTAAGAGGTTTCGCTATCTTAGAAAAGCCTTCAATGAATCTCCTGTAATATCCAGCCCATCCTAGAAAGCTTCTGATCTCAGAGACTGTGGTAGGAGGTTCCCAATCCAACACATCCTTGACTTTACTTGGATCCACTGCAATACCTCCATCAGTAACAACATGACCAAGAAAAGACACTTGATTCAACCAAAACTCACATTTACTAAACTTGGCATACAACTGGTTCTCTCTAAGAGTCTGCAACACCAACCTCAAATGCTCCTCATGTTCCTCCTCATTCTTAGAGTAAACCAGAATATCATCAATAAACACCACCACAAATTTATCCAAGTACTCCATGAACACCTTATTCATCAGGTACATAAAGTAGGCGGGTGCATTTGTCAATCCGAACGACATCACCGTAAACTCATACAACCCATATCTGGTGGTGAATGCTTTTTTAGGAATGTCGGAACTCCTGATTCTCAACTGATGATAGCCAGATCTCAAATCAATCTTGGAGAAAATCTTAGCTCCTCTCAACTGATCAAATAAGTCTTCAATCCTAGGCAATGGATACTTATTCTTGATGGTCACCTCATTCAATGAACGATAATCCACACACATCCTCAGAGTACCATCCTTTTTACCCACAAATATTACAGGTGCTCCCCAAGGTGAAGAACTAGGACGAATGTAACCTTTATCCAACAATTCCTTAAGTTGTTTCTTAAGTTCTTCTAGTTCATTAACAGCCATTCTATAGGGTCGTTTAGAAATAGGAGCAGTACCAGGTAAAAGCTCAATAATAAACTCAATGTCTCGGTCGGGTGGCATACCTGGAAAATCATCTGGGAAGACATCCGGAAATTCGCAAACAACTCTGATATTCTCCAAAGGAACACCACTGGCCTGATTCACTAAGTAAGTTGAAGCTGAGGGTTGTGTGGCTCCGAATTCAATCTTCTCTCCCTGAGGGCTAGTCAACAACACGGACCTCTTGGCACACTGAATCACCGCATCAAAAGCAGCTAACCATCCCATTCCAAGTATGACATCAATTCCCTCAGAGTTCAGGACTATCAAATCCACGGGAAAGTCTACCCCAACTATTTTTAGGTTAACTCGGGGACAGATAAAATTGGCTTTCATGTTTCCACCGGGAGAGCTAACTAGCATGTAATTTTTCATAGGGACCATAGATATTCTATACTTAGCTACGTACTGAGCAGTAATAAAAGAATGAGATGCTCCAGAGTCAAATAAAACCGATGCAGGGGCTGAGTTGACGAGGAACATACCAAGTACTACATCCTGGGACTCCTGTGCGGTCTCTGCAGCAACATGGTTCACCTTGCCCCGCATCTGATTCTGCTGGCTCTTGTTGCTGTGGGGCGTCGGGTTCACGTTCCGGTTCTGCAGCTGAGGGGTATTCTGCATAGGTGCACTGCCACTCTGGCGCTGTGGGGTCTGAGCATTCCTCTTAGGACAGTTGTGGGCGAAATGGCTGGGATCTCCACAAATGTAGCAGGTACGGGGAGTAGGAGCACTGCCTGGTGCAGGGGTCTTCACTGGAGTCTAAGTCGGGGTGGTCTGGCGGTTCTGCTGAAATGCTGGACGCTGAGGTGGAGGTGCTGACCGCTGACCCTGACTCTGCACAAAGTTACTCCCTTGCCCACCAAAGCGAACGGGCATGTTCTGCTGAGGTTGCTGGAAACGGGGGCGGGTGTTACTGCTTGACTGTCCTGAGGCCATGAACTTCCTCTTCTGCTCTCCCAACTCACGACGCTTGCTCTCCAAGCCAATAGCCTTATCCGGCAGCTTCTGAAATGTTGGGAAGGTATGAGACATGAGTTGATATTGGAGCGGCGGAATCAATCCTTCCAGAAATCGCTCCTGTTTCTGCTCATCATCCTTCACCTCATCTGGGGCGTAACGGGACAACTGGATAAACTTATCCTTGTACTCGCTGACGGTCATCCCACCTTGCTTGAGTGAGAGGAACTCCTTCTTCTTCAGCTTCATGACACCAGCAGGAATATGGTGGCTCCTGAAGTTGGTCCTAAACTCCTGCCAGGTGATAGCATTAGGGGTGGCATGAGCAGCAAGATAAGCATCCCACCAATCTGAAGCTGATCCTTCCAAGCGACCTGAGGCATACAGGACCTTCTCCCTGTCATTGCACTGAGCCATATCCAGCTTCTTCTCAACAGTCTTCAGCCAATCATCAGCATCAAGTGGGTCTGCAGAGTGGGAGTAGGTAGGAGGTTTGTGACTCATGAACTCCCGGTGCTTATCCCTCTGTTGGTTGTTGTTGTTGTTGTTGTTGTTCTGTGCTTGCATGGCTGCCAAGGTATTAGCCATGCCCTGGAGAATCTGAGTCTGGTTGGCGAGGATCTGATCCATTGCTACGGATGCTTGATTCGGCGGAGGATTTGGATTGGGGTTGGCACGTCCTTGACGATTCACAGGTGGTTGATCCACTCCACTTCCAGACCTGGTGTTTACCATCTGGTGGTTAGAACATGAAGTTCAGAGGGTGGTAAAAAGATATAACTCAAATCATGAACAGATAAGAATTAATGTAGAACGAGTTACCAATGTCGGACAATCCAAATTTTGAAACAGATTCTGTTCGTCCTAATTAAACAGTTGTAACTCTCATTTTGAGTTTCCAAAAATCATGATATTTTGTCTGAACGTAGATTATCAAATTCTGAAACTAACCCAACTTCAATCACCTCAATAGGAATTTTGTAGCTCGAGGAATAAAATAAACAAGACAGCTGTGTCAGGACCACGAGACAGATTCTGGTTACTCCAATAAAGCCAGTATATCTCTGTGGCAGGACCTCCAAAAATCACGAGAAATTCCCAGAACCTAGGTTATCAAGTCCTTAATCCATCCCAACTGGATTTACGTCAAACGGAGTTCTGAAGCTCCAGAAATAATTCGAACAGTACCAGGATGTCATGCAGCCGCGAGAACAGATTGTCGTGTAGCATGATTTATATGAGGGATATAATTATATGGGTAAAGTGATGACTAAGATCTAAGATCAGAGACCAAGATAAACCCAACTAACTAAATTTATTTATTTAATAATTACTCAATTGTGGTCATCACTCCACAATTAAGTTCAATCATTACAAAGATCCAAATCACACACTTTGCACAAAAGCAAACATCTCTACCACACTTTTTAAACCAAACTAAATTACAAGCTACTCATGAGACTCAACGCTTCTAAACGTACTGAACTAATAAAAAAGAGGGTATCCTATCTTAATAGGTATGGGTAAAGCAACTAGAGGATCCACCAAGCACTGTCTAGCGGGGCGGTGAATGACCCATCAACCCTTCTATATCTTCATCCAGGGGCGGAAGTTCTTCTCCTTTGAGTTCAGCTATCAGCCTCTTGTTTTTCCTTCATTCGGCAGCGAGTTTTTCACGCACTTCTTGTAGTTCCCTTGTGGTGTCATCGACGTGCACGTTGAGCATCTAGGTGAACGCCACTTGGACGTTGAGTGTAGAGTCTATACCCGGCGGATGTGGCACAACACCAGTTGGAGTGCCTTGCTGCATTCGAGGGAGATATGCCCAAGCAGTGTTACGTACTTCAGCAGCCTCCTCATGACAAAACACAGAAAGTGCCCGTCTTGCTGCATCCTGGATTCCAGCTTCAAAGGTTGACCTTATGGCGATAGCATGATGTACTGCAGCCTCTTTGGTTCCTCCAAACTCATAATCAGGCTCCCTGATGTATACAGCGACTTCCCAGTCCTCTGGGTGATCTGGATGTGTCCTCCTCCTTCCACAATATTCTATCTCCACTGGATAGTTCAGACGCTCGAATAGCGTTCGAAGCATCATCGGGAATCCACTGGTGCTTCCGTCGTGGTGATGGATAGTCACTATCCACATGTCAGGCGGTGGAGAGGGTCCTTCACTTCCTTCAGATCCAGCTGGAGCATTCTCTCCCGAGTTGACTTCTTCGTCCATTACTTCCATCTCTTCCGGTTCTTGTTCCGCTTCTTGCACCGAATGCGACGAAAAAGAGGAACGAGTGCTTGACAGTCTACGAGCACCTTGCCTTGTCAACACCATCTATGGTTTAAGCAAGCAGGAGGTTAGAAAAAGTTCTAAAGACCTCGAAACTAGATGAGAAGGTGAGAAAGATAGAACAAAATCAAGGAGGAGACAATTATCAATGACCTGGAATAATAGCAAATTAAACCAAGAATAGATAGACCAAGAGTAGTTAAGCAACTAATCCTTAGAGAAAGACCATCGCTATCTAGGCTTGCGTCCTACAGTCAACATAGCTCTGATACCACTTCTGTCACACCCGGTTTTAAAGGCAAAACCAGGTGCATCTCATATGTGCGCTAGGATCAGTTTACACACATATGGTAGACATCACAAGTGAATATCCATAACCATGCATAACGAAAGAGTATTAAAGGGTACTTATTACAATCTCAGAGTTGACACAAAGGTCATAGCAGAAGACTTAAATAAACGTTTAACTAACTAAGCAAAAGTGACTCCAACTCCACAGGCATTGATTGGGGGAGACTCGCCTAGAACTCCTCAAAATCAGCAGTGAAATCCTCTAAATTCTCCCAATCTGAGCAGCATTCCGGTTGTAGTAGATGCAATAAAAGAAAGAAAGAAAGGCAACAAGTATGAGCACATAACGTACTCAGCAAATGTAATATGACATACAAGGCTGAGGCAAAAAGGTTGGCTGACCATACTGCAGTAAGCACTTTTAGTTGGTCAAGTTTTATTAAGCAACTATTTACTAGCAATGAAAGTATATACCACCCACAAATTAATGAATGTCATTTTCCCAACATATTCACGTAACCACGATTTAGATCATGTTCAAGTATGAGTATCATGTAAGGGTCCAGGCCGCTCTTAACCGTGAGCACGGCTGTTATAATAGTTTTACACTCTGCAGAGGTTGTACACTTTCACCATAAGCCGTGATTCCCATTGCCGAAGCGTTGTACCCTTCCCACACCACGTGGACTGAATACTGGGTTTCACTATGAGACCTTTACAAAAGCACTCTAATAAATGATAGCCCGCTAAGGTTTCTAATTCAGAAGCAAAGCATAACCCTCCCTAATGAGGTCTGTCTCTTACCAAAGCCCACAGCTAAAAGGACCGAGCTATACCCCGTCAACCGCCACCCCCATGCCCCTTTCGAGTAAAGCTACCATAAACTAGAGCACCTAATTACTCAGTCAAAGCCAGAGCCACATGGCACTCATGGTTGTACTGTTTTCCTGGGTGGTTCTCCATGTTCCAATTAAAAAGATATGATCTTGTCCATTAATTGATTAAAAAGGTAGTAATGGAACATAGAGTAGGGGTTCATTTAACCAATCCCAGTTGAGCAACTAAGCAAATCCTTAAATAGGAACCCATCAAATTAAGACACATGCATGGGTGGTGAAATTAATAATTATTAGGACATTTGCATGACATAATATACTTGCCTTCTTCCCAACTCTGTTGCTTCTCAAATCCTTCTCCAACAGTTGGTTCTTCAGAGAAATCCTCGAACTGCTCGTTTCCTAATCGCATCACACATTCACATGCAAGGAAACAATACAACAAATAAGAAACAGTACACCAAACAATTCCAACAGAAGAAAACAATAGCACAAAACTAATCTACACGTTACAACGAATGCGTGAGCGCGAGAAACACTAAAATCAGAGTTAAAACGCAAAAGATATGGCTTTTCTAAGGTTCAGGGACTTGCTGGCAAAGTTTTAAAAGTTCCAGGGGCTTAACTGCGAAAAACCAGGGGCTAAAACATAATTTTTATAAAACTATGAGGGCTAAACGATAAAATAACAGGGGCTGGACCTCGGGCACAATTTTAAATCTTGCAGGGGCTAAAACAGAAGAAAACATGACCTATTTGGAATTATTTTTGAACTAAGGTGGACTGCTGGTTGATTTTGAAAACTTGGAGGGCTCTTTTGCAAAATAACCAGGGCTGACCGGTATCTTCCGGTTTGACCGGCAGCGCGGCGGAGACGTGCTCGGCTGGGGGAAGAGTCTGCGTCGGAGACGACGCGTCCGACACGGGGGCCCCACCGGTCGGCGACACAACGGAGAGAGAGAACGACGGGGAAAAATAGCGGGCCGGAGCTGGGCCGTAAGCGGAACGGGCCGAGGGCGAGAAAAGGATTCGGCCCGGGAAAAAAGAGAAAGGAGTGCGGGGAGGAAAAACGAGCGGGAGAAGAAGTTCAGGGGGCAAACTGAACTCGGCTATTTTAAACTTTTCTAAAACTCAAACAAAAGCAAATCAAATTCGAATTTAAACAGAATTTAAATTCCAACTTGATTTACTAGCAACCAAAAATATATGCAACAACATGAATGCAACAAAAACTTATTTTGACTAAAATAATTATTTAATGTGATATTTAAATTGATAAAAGGCTAGAAATTCCAATTAATTCCTAGAAAATTTATTTAAGCCTTAATAAATCCTAGAAAAATTTAAAGGGTTGCTACAATTTAAATGTGATGAATTTTAGGGTGTTACATTGGCGGTCGTTACGACACGATTTCGACCACTCGTTCTCTGGAATAAGTGAGATCATATGGTCCATTTCATGCACTTAGTTTATATTCTAATAAAGTTCCATGAGTTTTGGTGAACGTGTGGCATGCAGGTACACAAATGAACAAATATGGACTAAGGGGGGCAAAAATGCCAATTCGGCCGAACCACCTTGTTTGTCTAAATCACCCCCTTTGCCCATTCATATGTTGCACAATCCCATGCAGAGGAACACACTCAGAGAAGGACCAGACCGGGCGAGTTCACACAGATCGCTGACGTCATCAATCCGAGGCAAGAAGCACAAACCGACAAAACATAGACGGTGGGAAGCAATGTTGGACGTCCCCAAGGTAGATCCGGTGCATCGGAGGGCAACCAGGCACTAGGCCCAGTTCGGCCGAACCCCCCACATCCATGAATCGCCTCAGAACTGCCTCAACACCGCCATCCAAAGCAAATCCGGGCCATTGGGCACCGAGGCAGTGCATCTGGATGGTTTGACCGAACTGGCCGGGTATTGCCCTACAGTGCCTTGGCCAGTGCTCCACCTTGCCACCTCTCCTACTTGTAAATAGAGGTGTCCATCCCTCATTTTAAGACACACCAATCCAAGGAGCTCTCTAGTTCACTCTCTTTAGTTGACTTAGGATAGTTTAGTTGGGAGTTACAGTCGAGTCGAGCTTTTCCTTGAGGTTCCAAAGTCGTCTTCAGAGGCTCTTGTATCTTTTACTTTTCCTTTTTTAAGACTTTGAGTTATCAATATATTATCTTTATCTTATCCTTCGAGTCATTTATACTCAACATCTACTTTATTCTAGTTGCAATATATCGTGTTTAGAGTATAGTAGTTGTAGTTCAAGTTCTTTTAGTTCGTGCTTGAGTCTTTGTATTAGTCGGTCTCTTGGATCCTGGTCAACTGCTTGAGGTGAATTGTCATCTGGGCATTGACATGATTGCTTGCTCTTTTTAGGGGAGTAAGTAGATCCTGACTGGTGTAGGTGTAGTCCCTATACTTGAGGGTGAGCTTAGAGTGGACCTAATTCAACGAACTGTGGTAGCCATAGGTGGTGACAACCCTATCGGTCTTTGTAATCCACCATGTTAGTCTTGGCCTTCTAGGACTACCCCCAAGGAGCCTAGGACACCCTTCTCATCCCTTTCTGCAACCCTTGGTCTTCTGTCCTGACGTTAAGACAATAGAGTTAGAATTGATCTATACCCATCGTTCTATAGTTGTTGTATCTCTTTCCTAAAGTGAGCCCAATAGATAAAGTACCTAGAAATCTTATGTCATCTCGCTGTCCTTCCAACTAGCTAGTCCTCTTTCTTACCTTATCTGAGTTATCCGTCATGGTCTTTCACTTCTATCATTACCATTATCCCTCGTCTTAATGGTAATGTATTCCTCCGTGATATTATTGGAATACTTGTTTACTAGTTATATTGCCATAGTGCTTCTCTGTGGAAAATATAATTACGATACTCTGGAATACTCCCGAGTGAAATTCTACAACAGTGATTCCGTGTGCTTGTAGAATATTTATATATTTCATTGAGCCATAAGAAAAACCAACCAAACACTTCTTACGTTGTTACCATGACCATAAATCCTGTAGCGAGCGTTAGAAGTGCCAACAAGCATTTGTGGCAGCGTTGTCAGGGAAGCAATTGGCTAGATACATCTAAGCATGCATCTTGAATTATCATAGTTGTGTATACCACTACTCAAGCGGGTTTATCCTTGTTGTCTTTAGTTGTGGGAAGTAGAGTAGTGCATGTCTGGTTTCCAACTACCATCAAATTATCAAGAGAACCCTGATTCTCTAGTGAGGAGAGTTCGACCTCGTGTCTTACTTCCTCAGAAGCAACTCAGCACGACAAACCCAGTCTGCCTAGTCGATAACACAGCTTCAATATCAAGGATGGCAAGCAAGATGATCCACAAATTTTCCACTCCTTCCAACTACAACGTTCCTGTCGGACCAACTACGTCTGTCGGAGACAGAAACTTTGAGCTCAAGGCTGCCCTCATAAACAAGGTTTAGGCTAGCCCATTCTGCGGCAAGACTCATGAGGATGCCAATGCACATCTTCAGCACTTCCTGGAGATCTACAACACCTTCACCATACACGGAGTAAGTACCAATGCTATTCGCCTTCGTTTATTTCCTTACTCATTATTGGGTAAGGCGAAGCAGTCGTTTTATGCTCATCGTGAAGCTGTCGACATTTGGGAGAAGTGCACTAGTGCCTTTCTCCTGAAGTTCTTTCCGGTTCGAAAAACCGATGCCCTCTAGAACAAAATAGCTAGTTTCCAGCAATTTAAGTATGAAATAGTCCCAGAAGCATGGGAACGCCTCCATGACTATATATTTGCGTATCCACAACATAGCATGCAAAGTTAGTTCATCATCCAAACATTTTACCATCGGCTTAAGAGCTCTACTCGTGAGTATTTGGATGCTGCTACTGGAGGAGCTTTCTTCTCGGTTGAGGAACGCCGAGCCAAGACCCTCATCGAGAAGATGGTGGAAAAGCAAGGTTGGAGTGATGAGCGCACCCAACCACGAACCCTAGAGTCCATCAATTTGAAGCACTAGACATGCGCTCTGCCAAGATGGACCTCCTAATGAAGAAGTTGTAGGCCCCTACTCAAGAAACTGTCCAAGCCATGGACACTCGCATTACTTGCTAGAACTGTGGCAATGCTGGCCATTCGGGGAATGACTGCCCCGAGACTCGAGAAGATGCCAACTACATCAACAACTCCAACAACAACGGGTATCATCCAAACAACTATGACAATTAAGGCGGGAATTCTGTCACACCCCAAAATTTTCGAATTTTGGGATGTGAATTTTTAGCGCAATTAATACAATAATTTTCTCAATTTTCTAAAATTTTCCAAGCTTTATTTAATTTACAGGGAATTTTATAATAAAAAAAATAAAATGTTTACAAAAGCTAAATAAAAATACTTTGTATGTTGCATTCATGTTGCTGCATTGAGTTTTGATTGTGTGTGGTTCGAATTGAAATTTAAATCTAATTTAAATTCAAATTTGAACCACCTTGTTTGGAGCTCTAGAGAAGTTGTTTCGGCCATAGTTCACTTTTTCTCCCTGAACTTTCTCTCGGTCCACTTCTGCTCCCCCTTCTTTCCTCCCAACCAGAGCTGGCCCAGCTCGCCGCTCCGCCCCTTCACTCGCTTCTAGCCCAACTCGGCCCAGGCGTGCGTCGCCGCCCCCTCTCTCTCCCACTGGCCGCCGGGCCCCACCTGGCAGCCCTCCCCCTTCTCTTTCCTTTCTCCAGCCGCTAATGGCGCCCCCGCCGCGGCTTGCCATAGCAAGCGCGCGCACCGAGGCCCACTGCACCCCCGCGCCTACTTAACTTGGCCTGAGCCGCCGCCCGAGTCCCCTCATCCCCTCGCCCACAACCCTAGCAGCGCCGCCGCACCTCCACCAGAGCCTTCCCGAGCCGCCGAGCACGCGCTCTGCCGCTCGCCGCCGTCGTCGCCACTCCGGTGCACCTCCGCCCCGGCCGACCCTCGGAGCTGCTTCACCGCTCCACGAGGAACACGCCGAGCAGTAGCACGACCCCTCTCACGCTCTGGAGCTCCGTCGCCGGCACGCACCGACCCCGCCGCTCCGCCGCTCGTCGTCGACCCCAGTCTCCGCCGCTTCCCCGTCGACGTGATCACCTCTGGTAGTCTCGTCGTTCCCCCACCTTGCTTCCCGACCAAAACTTGTAGAGTTTGGTAGCCCGTAGTGTCGCCACCGCCTCGCCAGAGTCGGCCGCCCGCCGGCCACCGTCGCGCACCCCTAGGCCTCCTCCTACCCCGACTTTGACCCCCTGAGTAGACTCGCCGTCTACCCCTGAGGCCATAGCACCAAACCCCATCCCATATGGCGCACCCGAGCACCAGATCGCCCCTGCTCCGGCGATCCGCCACCGCAGGAGCCGGCGGCGCCGCCATCCCCATCCCCGCCGGCGACCTCCATCTTCCCCTTTCACCCCTGGCCATCGGATCCCGATCGAACGGCCCAGATCCGGCCGCCCCTGATTCAAACCCGCCGGTACCGGTCAGCCCTGCGCTTTTTGCTAAAGAACCCCTGTTCTTTTCCAAAATCAACCCGCAGTCCTGTCACTTCAAAAAGTATTTACTGTTATGCCCCTGCTTCACGTTTAAGCCCCTGAGCTCTCCTGTTTTTGCACCCCGAAGCCCAGCCCTGAACATTTTGCGCATTAGACCTCGAGTTTTAATGTGTAATTATATTTTGGTCCCTGAGTTTTTGCAAATAAGCTCCTGGAAGCTTTTAAACTTCGCCAGCAAGTCCCTAAACCTTAGAAAAGTCATATCTTTCTCGTTTTAGCTCCGATTAGTTTGATTTTTGCACTCACGTGTTCGTAGCGAAGCGTAGATTATTTCTAGAACCCTCTTTTGTACTGTATCTACTGTTTGGTGTACTGTTTCTAATAGAATACTTTTGTTTGCATGTATTGGCTTGTGTGGTGATTCGTGTCCAGTCGGTGAGCCGTTGCCGTTGGAGTTTGAGTACGAGGACTTTCAGGAGCCGGACTCGCAGCAGCAGCACTTTGAGGAAGGCAAGTTATAGCACGGACAATCCTTGCTACCTATCCACTTGTAATCATTTATTTCATACATGCATGTGTCTAAATTGATGTACCTTTAAGGTTGTACCTAGCTTTGTTTATCATGTCCTTGATTTCCCCGGGTTTTATGCATATGGGTAGAATCTTTGCTATGCGCAGCTACTGTCACCTCTATTTAATTGTTAAATTTGACTTAATGGTTAACTTCAATATGATGATTAAAACTTGCTTTTTAGTAACTTGGATCAGGGAGCTAGAGCATGTGTTGTGTGCTTTGCTCTAGTGTCTCCCTCTAAGGACTGGTTCTTAAAGCGGCTACCCAGGAGCCTGTCGCCACCGCTAGAACTATAATGGCTCTGGTCTTGGACAAGTAGCTTGTACGGCTCTAGCTTGATAGTGGTTACCGATGGGGTCGACGACGTTTATGAAAAACATGGGTGAGAGTATTTCTTGATCCACCGAGGACGGTATGTGTATCTGTCGGCTATGTCCCCGTGAGGCAAAGTCCCGTGTTGGGAGTCTCAGCGATTGAGAACTCCGCACGTTGCGCATTGTTGGGTGTGATACCCGCGCGTTGGACGCCATTGACCCCCCTATGATGTGACTCCGTAGGCGTACGTCATTCTCGGTGCCTAGGCCATGATGTCTGTGCTGTACCATAAGCGGCCACTGTCTTGTTAGGGTGTCTGGTGAAAAGCCTCGTAGCGTCCCTATGCAGTCACACCTCGGAAATGTTGATGTGCGTGGTTGGGTGCAAAGTTCCTTTGAACTTTTACGCGACTGGTGGGTAAAGGGCGAAACCTCTGCAGAGTGTAAATCTATCATGATAGCCTTGCTCAGGGTCACGAGTGGACTGGATCCTTTTTGATTAGAAGATGATGTTTATTTATGCTTAATGTCACTTATACCTTATTAATTGGGTTTCAACCGGGTTTCATTCACTTGTAGTAACTTGGATAATGATAAAATGAACCAACTAAAAGTGCTAATGCAGTTAAGCCGTGTCTAGCCTTTTTGAGCCTTCATACACCCGTGCTATACTTGCTAAGTAAGACAATTACTTACGCTTGCTATTGTTCAACAAAATCCCGGATGGGTAACAGATGAAGTTGATTGAGGATCTTCCGTACTACTGAGCTGTGGTCAACCAGTCGGTGTCCCTGTGGACTTGAGGCTCTACCTGTCAAGAAAGATAGACTTCCGCTGTGTTGTAGGTAAACTCTGATGTAAACTATTTTTATTCGAGCATATGTACTCTGTTTTACCATATTTGTAAGCTGTATGTGTTCTGTGGACTTCCTGGGCACACATACAGTAGCATTCGGATTTCTGTGTAAATCCGGGTGTGACAAATTCGCGCCCAAATCTCTCATTCTAGAGACCACAAAGAGGTAAAAATTTTAATTCCAACATTTTCAATAATCAGCCGTCTATCAAAGATCTTGTGATAGACCAAGTTAAGACAAATGAAACAAGCTACCTTTGAAACAAGCTAGAGGACCAAAGTTCTCCTGTTTTCATAGTTCGATGGTCAAAGAGACTCGGTTTTCAAGTTCGATGGCCAAAATCAAACTTCGGCGATAGTTCGATGGTAAAAAATGGACTTCTTTTATGTAACGATATCATTTGCCTCTCTTCTATAGATGTAGGCCAGATCGTTATACCATACGTTTCAGTTCTAGTGTGTCTTTGATCTGTCCATACGTACCTAGAAATCCATGTAAGTTCACACAAAGATTCTTCATTATGTGCATCATGTCAATTGTGTTGAGGACCTCCAAGACTTTCCAATATGGCAGCTCCCAAGATATGGACGGCTTCTTCCATATGGCCACTCTTCCATCTTTATTTGAAACTTGTTGGATACCGAGTCTCTTTCTGAAGGCAACCTTTACATCCTTTACCATATCAAATATGTCGTTACCGCTAAGATGCATTGGCTTAGAGAGGTGTCTATCTTCCCTTGGAAATGCTTGCCCTTCTTTCTTACTTGATGTCTTATAGAAAGAAATCGATGATGCTCTATGTACAGAACATTTCTGCAATGTTTCAGATACGTGCTATCAATTTCATTTAAACAATGAGTGCATGCCTTGTATCCCTTGTTTGTTTGTCCTGAGAGGTTACTAAGAGCTGGTCAATCATTGATGGTTATGAACAATGAGGCTCGTAGGTTAAAATTCTCTTGTAAGTGCTCATCTCACGTGCCTGCACCTTCTTCGTTCCATCATAATAAAAGTTTTTCGACCAATGGCCTTAGATAAACATCAATGTCATTGCTAGGTTGCTTTGGGCCTTGGATAAGAACGTACATCATAATGAACTTTTGCTTCATGCAAAGCCATGGAGGAATATTATACTTACATAGAGTCATAGGCCAAGTGCTATGGCCGCTGCTCACTTCATTGAAAGGATTCATGTCATTCGTACTCAAAGCAAATCTTATGTTGCGTGTATCCTTTGCAAAATCTTCGAAAGTTCGATTGATGTTTCTCCGCTGGGACCCATCGGCGGGGTGTCTTAACATCCTGTCTTGCTTGCGATCTTCTTTTTGTCATCGCATCATCTCTTAGCATGCTCTTTGTTTCTGAAGAAACATTTAAATCATGGGATTATAGGAGAATATCACATCACCTTCACGGGGATTTTTTTAATGGGACACTCCCCCTCTACATCAATAGGGTAATCTCTTCTGATCTTATACCGCAATGCGCCATATACCGGACATGCATTCAATCCCTTGCATTCCTGGCCACGATATAGGATGTAGTCATTAGTACATGCATGTATCTTCTGCACATCCAATCCTAGGGGGCAATAAGTTTCTTTGCTTCATAGGTTGTTGATGATGGTTCGTTATATTTTGGAATTATCTTCTTTATGAGCTTCAGTAACTCCCTAAATCTCTTGTCAGATATACCATTTCTTTTCTTCCATTGCAACAAGTCAAGTGTGCCGCCAAATTTTTTCAATCCACCATCGTAACCCGAGCACAATAATTCTTGTGGTCCTCTAGCATGCGTTGAAACTTCATCCTCTCCTTTTCACTTTAGGCAGCCTCCTGCGCATCACGGATAACCATACCAAGATCATCAACAGGATCACCATCACCTACATCTTCTTCCCCCTCATCCATTTGAGTATCATAACCAAAGGCACCATGAAATAAATGGTCATCCTCTTCTTCTTCATTGTCTTGCATACAAATTCCCTTTTCTCCATGTTTTGTCCAAACAACGTACTTGTCCATGAAACCATTCGAAAAATGTGTTCGTGTAGGGTCTTTTAAGAACAATAATTCTTGTTGTTTATTGGTGGCATGGACAACACATAAAACCCTTCTCATTTTTGTTTGCCTCCGCCACATCTAGAAAATAATGCAGGCCATCAATGAACTCCTTCGAGAGTTCGTCGGTATTGTACATCCATTGTCGGTCTATTTGTAAAAAATAATATATTTATTTAAAAATATTATATAAATATAAAACAATGCAAGAATCTAATTCAATATTACATAAAAATATAACTAAAGCATTAATACATCCATTTAACTATGCAAGAAAAATAAATAGTATACTCTAAAATTAATATTAGTGCATCCATTTCTGTCATTTTTTATTACTAGCTATGTATATTTTTTTTAAAAAAACTGATTCTAATTAACTTATCTCTTCGAATTCTCTTAAATCATACATGAATGCAACTAACAACAAATTATATCTCCAACAGTGTATAAATAAAAAAGATTGTTCATTGCCTCTAGTTCTATAATATTGGATTTCGCTATTTCTAAAGTAAGAAAAAGACAATACTAACTATGAATCATAGGAGGATGAAGTTACTTACCTTAAGAGCATATGGGTGAATGAAATCTTCACAAAATCATGAAAAAATGGCATAAACTCCCTCCCAAAGCTCGGCCTCGCCATGAACACATCAAACTTGGTGTTCATGCGCCTATGGTTCAGCTGAGTTGGGGGAGGGAGATGACCTGTTTATTCGGAAGGGGTTTTTAGTCCCGGTTGCATACACCAACCGGGACAAAAGGCCTCCCTTTAGTCCCGGTTGGATCCATCAACCAGGACTAAATGCCCCTCCCAACGGCTAGTGGGGTAGAGAACCGGGGCCTTTATTCCCGATTGTAGCCTCCAACCGGGACTAAAGCCTTTTAATTATTTTTAGTCCCGGTGTAGCTCCAACTGGGGCTAAAGGCCCCCCCCCCTCCCGAGCCATTGGACCCGGGATTAATGCTCACATAGGAGGATGAAGTATAATTGTCACACCCGGATTTACACAAAACCCGAATGTGGCCATATGTGTGCCCAGAAAGTCCACAGACACATATAGCGAACAAATATGGTAAAATCAGAGTACAATGCTTTATTAATCATAGCGTAGCGTTTACATCAGAGTGCTTTAGAAATAAAATCATGGACAGCGGAAGACTAATACATCTCTCTAGCGTAGCCGCAATCCCACAGGGACTCTGACTGGGAGAACGCAAGCTCAGAAGTACGGCAAGTCCTCTGGAAACTCCACAGCATAATCAGCCTGACTCCAATCTGTTACCCGTCCGGGATTTTGCCCAAAATAATAATAACAACAAGTGTAAGTAACAGAATTACTTAGCAAGTATAGCACGGGGGATGAGGCAAAAGAGGCTTGACACTGGCTTAACTGCATTAGCACTTTTAGTTGGTTCGTTTTAATCATAACTACTACTTTAGATGAATCCCAGTTGTATCCCAAAATTAATTAATGTAAGTCATCATTAAACAGTAATAAATATCATCTTCTAATCATAAAAGGATCCAGGCCGCTCGTGACCCTAAGCCGGGCTATCATGATAGATCGTACACTCTGCAGAGGTTTCACCCTTTACCCACCAGTCGCGTAAAAGTTCAAAGAACTTTGCACCCAACCACACACATCTACACTTCCGAGGTGTGACGGCATAGGGACGCTACGAGGCTTTCACAAGACACCCTAACAAGACAGTAGCTGCTGGAGTACTACAAGGTGGTGAGAACCTAGGCACCGAGATTGACTGACCCTCAGGGCGCAACGTGAGGGGGTCAATGGCGTCCATGCGCCGGCAAATCATGCCAACAACAAAGTAAACGGCGCAACGTGCGGAGCTCCCGCACTCACGGGGGCTCCCAACACGGGACTGGGTCTAACGGGACCTAGCCGACGGGGCTACCGTCCTCGGTGGAATCCGAAATCACCCCGTGCCTTGCCTCCCACAACGCCGTAGGCCATTCGGTAACCACTGCCGAGCTAGAGACGTACAAGCTACTCAACCAAGACCAGAGCCATTATAGTTCCGGCGGCGGCGACAGGCTCCCAGGTTGCCACTTTTACAAACCAGTCCTTAGGGAGAGACACTGGGGCCAGGCAAGACACACAAGCCCCAGCTCCCTGATCCAAGTTGCTAAAAAGCAAGTTTTAACATTAAGGTTGAAGTGGACCATTAATACAAGTTTAACAGTTGAATAAAGGTGACAGTAGCTGCGCCTAGCAAAATACTACCCATATGCAAAAACTCAAAGGAGATACAAGGACAGGGAAATAAATGCTAGGTACAACCTTAATGGTAAACAGTATTAAACACATGCGTATGTAATGAACAGTGTATTAAAAGAGTGAGTAGGTAGCAAGGATTGTCCGTGCTATAACTTGCCTTCCTCGGAGTACGGCTGCTGGTGCGAGTCCTGCTCTGGCACGTCCTCAACGTACTCGAAGTCCAAAGCTACGGGCTCGCCGACTGGACACGATCATCACGCAAGCATCCAAAGCAATCATTACATGCAAACAAATTAATTCTATTAGAATAGTACACCAAACAGTGAAAATAGTACAAAAACAGGAGCTATAAATAATCTACGCTTCGCTACGAACACATGAGCGCGAGAATCACACTAATCGGAGCTAAAACGTGAAAGTTATGACATTTTTAAGATTCAGGGGCTTGCTGGCAAGTTTCAGAAACTTCCAGGGGCTAATCTGTGAAAAACCGAGGACCTATACGTAATTAACAGTAGCCGCCAGGGGCTAACGCATAAAACTACGCGAGCTGGACTGCGGGTTCTATTTTTCAAAAGGTCAGGGGCTTAAACGAAGAAAACAGGACCTATTTGCAATTACTTTTGAACTGGAATGGACCGCGGGTTGATTTCTGAAAAGTGCAGGGGATCTTTAACAAAAGCGCCTCGGCGAACCGGTACGCGCCCGTTGGATCGGATCTGGACGGCTGAGATTAAAACGCGAAGGGGTATCCTGGGTTCTAATCTGGGCCGTTGGATCTGATCTGGACGTCCTGGATTTAAAACGCGAAGGGGTATGGCTCGATCTAATCTCGGCCATCGATCTGAGATCGGACGGCCCTGTTTTAAAACACGAAGGGGTATCGGCTGTTCTAATCTGGACCATCGATCTGAGATCGGACGACCCAGGGCGATGGGCTTGCCGGGGAAGACGACTGTGCGGCCGACTGGCGGCGCCGCTCGGGCCGAGGCCAGGGCTCGCCGAAGTTTAGTCCTACAGGTTCAGGGAGACATGGCGAGTCGTCCCAGGGGGTTCAAGTCGAGCATCGGCCAGCGTAACAGGCTGACGACGACGGGCGGCGGAGCTGGGCTTTGGTGTACCACGGGGAGTGAGTTTCGGAGTGCCATTGGGTCGGATTTTTGGCTCTGGAGCATCAGAGGGAGATGGCAAGCGCTACTGAGGGGTTCAAGTGAAGGTTCGTGCGGTGTAAAGACCGGACGACGATGGCCGGCGGTCGCCCGACGACGGTGAACGTGTGGAGTGCTACTACGGCGCGCTAAAGCTCAAATTGAAGGGGCTGGTGGACTTGTTACCTTCGGAGGAAGACTCTGGAGCAGGGAATCGACCGGAGATGGCTCGGTCGACAGGAACGGCGGCGACTCCTCCGCAATGGCGCTGTGGACGTCAGGAAGAGATTAGCCGCGATCGAGGCCGAAGAAATGGACAAGGAGCGCAGGGGAGCTTCAGTACCTTCTGGCGATCCCCTGGTGGTGATGTCCGGCCTGGAGATGCGCCGGAGCAGCCTGGCGGCGTGCGGCGGCGCTGCGCAAGCTCGGCGGCGCACTGGCAGGACGGTGGAGTGGCTCGGGAGAGCTTGGCGGCGCTGCTAGGGTTGGGCGATGGGTGAGAGAGGCAGCAACGTCGGTATTAAGTAAGGTGAGGAGCGGCTATCTCGGCGTGCGGGCCCTGCCGCGGTGACCGCGCCATCAACGGAGCTCGGGAAGGAAAGCCGGAGGGGAAGGTGCTGACCAGCGGGCCCGGCGTGGCAGCGAGAGGGAGAGGGGAGTGAAAGGCGGGAGCGGCTGGGCCGGCGCGAGGGAAAAATGGGCCGCGGTTGCTGGGCCGGCTCGGGGAGAAGGGAGAAAAGGAGTTGGGCCGCGGTGCTGTCGGGCCGAACCAAAGAAGAAGAAGAGGGGGAAAAAGTGAACCGGGAGAGAAGTTCAGGGGGCAGAAACGAACTATGGGCCTAACAACTTTTCTAGAGCTCCAAACAAAGTGATTCAAATTTGAATTTAAATAAATTTAAATTCTTGTTTGAACCACAAGCAATACAAAAATAAATGCAGCAGCATGAATGCAACAATAAATGTTTCTACCACTTATATTTGATTTTAATTTTTAGAAATTTATTATTTAGCCTTTATAAAATAGGAGCAAGCTCTAATTAAATAATTAAATACCAAAAAAATTTAAATTGAGCATTTTTGGGTGTTACAAACCTACCCCGCTTAAGATGAATCTCGTCCTCGAGATTCGGATGTAGAAGCGAAGAGCTATGGGTACTCGGACTTGAGATCTTCCCGCTCCCAAGTCGCTTCATCTGCTGAATGCCGGCTCCACTGCACCTTGCACATCTGAATGGTCTTGTTCCTCATCACTCTCTCTGACACCTCCAGGATCCTGATCGGATACTCCTCATATGTGAGGTCCTCCTGAACATTCAGCTCATCAATCGGGATCTGCTCTTCTGGCACCCGCCAGCACTTCTTCAACTGAGACACATGGAACACATCGTGTACTCCGGCTAGTCTCTCAGGTAGATCTAGCCGATATGCCACTTCGCCCATCCGTTCCTGTATCCTGAACGGTCCAATGTAACGAGGCGCCAACTTGCCTTTGACATTGAACCGCTTTACACCTCTCATTGGTGACACCTTGAGGTACACAAAATCTTCAACCTTGAAGCTGAGGTCCCTCCGTCTGACATCGGCGTAACTCTTCTGTCTGGACTGGGCCACCTTCAGGTTCTCTCTGATCACCTGCACCTGCCGCTCTGCATCTCTGAGTATCTCCGGACCAAAGACCTGACTTTCTCCAGTCTGGTTCCAGAACAATGGGGTCCGGCACTTCCTGCCATACAATGCCTCGAACGGTGCCATCTGCGAAACCGGGTGCAACTGGGCAGACTCCCTGGGTCCATCCTTCTTCTGCCATCTGAAACCAGGGGAAAAAAACAAAGATTGAACAGATGTATGATATAAGGTGATCTTTATTGCATAACATCGTGGGGTACAAGGATCAAGGATACATCGATGCTAAGCTAGTAGGGCTAACTGGATACCACAGACTCTACTCAAGGAGAGCTAGACTAGGTGCTAGACTAATCTAAGGACTCTACTCTAGATAGACTCGACGCTTCTTCAGAGGGAGCTGATACTCTGGCACTTCTTCCTCAGTCTAGGTGCTCGCGTCCATGTGGGTCATCTCTGGTTCTCCTTCCAACAACCCATTCTCTCTCCTGTAGGCTTCCAGAATATCCATATACTCAGAGTAAGCCTGGCATCTAGCCTGGTGAGTGGCTAGGAAGCTGACAGCCTGGGTAGCTGTTACCTTCTGTATCTCCAGTTCTCTCTTCACTTCTTCCAACTCGTTTTCCGCCTTCTCGGCTCTGCGGATCTGGTGCCTCAGCTGTCCCGATGTCTCTCGGTACAGCCTGTCTAAGCCAGTGAGGTAGATAGATAAGTGTGATACAGTGTCCTCCATATCCTCATCTCTCCCAAGGCTCCTCATCTGGGTAATCCACTCACGTCCTCCACTCTCCAGAGGTGGGGTAAAACCCAATGCTGTCCCTACGAGGTACTGCTTGTAGAGTACACGGAGGCACATCAGGGCTCTTCTTGCGGCTTTGCGGTAGGCGTTGGGGCGGTCGTAGCCGGTGGCGTGGACAAACCAAGGTGCCACCTCCTTGTAAAGTGAGCTCCTCTCCACAAAGATGAACATCCGGCACCGACGGGTACCATTGGTGGTGAACTCCCGGCAAAAGTACTCGGGGGTCTCTGTGACTCCAACGTGCTCCAGGCTGAGCAGTAGCAACTTGGGGAGGCCAGGTTCTGCGGGGCAGACTCCTTTGCCCCAACTCTCGTCAACCAACTGAGCCATCTGGAACAAGTCAAAAAGCCGTCGGTGAGTTCTTGTGTAGAGAAAAGGGTTTAGACATGGGCAAGCTAGTGAGGGAAGACTAGAAAGGGGCTAAGATCCTAGGGGTACGTCCTACGGCCAACCTATCGGCTCTGATACTACCTGAAGCGTCCCCTCGAAAGAGAGAACTTAATGTGATACAAATACCAGTCCCAGGATGCTGGTTCACATTATTACAACAGATAGTTCAGTACAAAAACAACATTACGGGAGACGGTGGCATTGTAGGGCCACGACAAACAGAACTAACACTAGACTCCAGATACAAAGGTTGATAACATAGAGGTCTTCATCAGAGTGGCAATGCATGCAGCTTCCAGCGGGTGACCCTAACACACAGGCAAAGGTTGGGTGCAGAACGAACCCTGCTAGACGATGTCCTCAGGCACAAAGTCCGGGTCTGCCTCTGTACAGAAATAAGCAAGGGTGAGTACATACGTACTCAGCAAGCACAACCACAACCACGGAGGGGTACAACAGAAGTATGCAGAAGATAACAACAAGGAAGGCTCATGGTTTATTTAGTAGTAAAGCAAATTTTAATACACATGTGAGGGTTGGTTTTCGCAATGAGTTTTCGCAACTATTTCTTTTAATAGGGTCAATAAACGTGACATTTTTACACATAAGAGTTTCATGCTACCAGATTTCCCATCTGTCGTAGCTCATGACAAAACTTTTCTCAGCTCAACAAACACCAAACACTTTCCTACACCAAAAAAGGGGACTAGTGAAGTGACCAAGCCGTAACTCGTCCAATGCCGTGGACACGGCTATCCGGATAGGTTTTAACTCTGCAGAGGTGTACCCAACCACAAGTAGGCTACCTCAACATGAACACCTTAGTGTCAGTGCAGCTCCTATCAAAGCCATTACCCACCATAGCTAAACCGACAAGTTATCACAGTCGCGACCAGGGGGTAAGCAACCTACCAACGAGGTTCTACCCAGGGGCATACCTCACATAGATCGTATCCCCGGCTCCATGGCCCTCTGTTGCTCACCAGCACACCACATAACCAACAGCTTAACTAGTGGGATTTATGCTAGGCCATTGCCACATACAACGGTCGAGTGGTGGTACAATAAAATGGGTTAGGCTAGATGACACATCAACATCATCCCAAAACTTGTGATAGGATAGACAACTCCCACCATGCTCAACCACACAGGTTCGAGCTCACCTCGGTATTTCACACAGAAATACCGTCTGTCACATCCCACGCGGGTACTCATTTTATTCACCAAAATCCATCTCTTTTATTTTAAAGCACGCACACGGTTGCTTTTGTAAACACCAAGTGATTGTAATGGGGGTGTGTAACAGTAAAACATTCCTAAGCATTTCTAGCAATGACTAACATTTAAACAGAGCATTGTCATATTTAAACATTAATCTAGGTTGTCAAGGAAACAGTTATAGCAATCAAGGAATGGCTATCCAACCGGGTTTAGCAGCAAAATCATGCAAGTTTTATAAAACAGGCCATGGGTTGTGTTTACAAAATCTAGGACAAAAGTATGCATCAAAGGATGGGGTTGCACTTGCCGTTCTCCCAACCCTCGGGGGATTCCTGCCCGGGGTCTTGGTCTCCAAACTCCTGCTCGTAGCACTACTCCTCCTCGAGTCCTTCCTCGTTCACAGCGGAGTCTACGGCACACACAAACGAACATCCAATAAATAAAAGAAAAAGCTTTTGCTGAGCTCCGAAAGAAAGGATAGAGAATGAGAGAGTGATGGTGTTGACATGATTATTTTTGGTCATGGACTGAATGAATTAGTGGAAATATACTGGTAAATATAGTGAAGTTTGGGGTCAAACAGGATTAATTTGGCGCATGAAATGATGAGTTTAGTGGAGGTTTGGGGCTGTTTTTTAAAGAAAAAGGACTTATCTGCAAATATCGGAAAGTCTAGGGGTCTCTGGCGAAATTAATAGAGAGAGAGAACAGTGCCTGTGGACTGTGGGTTCGAATAGGGAGAACGTCAGGGGGTTATGCGAAAAAGGGTCTTTCTTCCTCGCGTAATAGTACAGAGGGAGAGAGAGAGAGCGACGGCGGCGGCGATCGGTTGGCTTGCCGGCGATTGCGGCGGGGAAGGGTCAAATTGACTGGGGGAAACGAGAGAGGGCAGTATGGCAAGTTCACCCGTGCCCTTACCCTAGGCAGAGACGCAGTGGGTGATGCTGCACATGAGGGCCAGAGGCGGCGGCGGCAATGGAGGTGGGGGCGGCGGCGTTGCGGCGGTGGGGAAGGTGAATTGAGGGGCGCTCGAGCTGGTGGAGGTGGAGGGGATGCGGGTGAGCCTATTTATAGGCGCGGAGGTGGTTCGGGTAGGCGGGCCGACGAGAGGGGAGTTCGGCGGTCGGTGATGGTGGTCGGCGGCGGAATCAAGGCGGCCGGGGCCCGTGGCCGTGATTGGTACGGCGGCGCTATGCCTGTCGTGTGCGTGCGTCGCGATGTGGCGTGCGTGTCCGAGTGGATGGGGCCGCGGCGAGGACGGTGGTGGCGTGTCCGTGACCGGCGTGACGGGATGGCGAGCGCGGCGAGCGTGCGGAGCGGTGGTGTCGGCGCTTGGCGTGTGCGCGGGGAGCTCGGCCTGGTGTGTGCGTGCGGTCCAAGCGCGTGCGGCAGTGAGGTACGGCTGCGGCAGCGCGGCGGCGGTGGGCGGCACGGCAATGGCGCCCAGTCGCTGCAGAGCAGCGGTGGGCGGTATGACAGCGGTGGTGGCGTGGTGCGGAGCGGAGCAGAGCGCGCGCGACCGAGCCGTCCGGTGGCGGGCGGGTGGAGCTAAGGGGGCAGCGGGAAGGTCGGCGGCGAGCCAAGCAGAGGAGCAGTGGGGCCGGTGTGGTGGTGGACACGGCGATAACGTCGTGAGTGAGGGCGGCCGCGGACGGGTGGTCGGCGACAACTGGAGCAGGGCCGAGCAGAGCGCCCGGGAGCAGGGGAAACAGAGGGAGGGGGAAGGAAGAGAAGAAAGAAAGGAAAAGAAGAAAGAAAGGAAAAGAAGAAAGAAAGGAAGAAAAGAATGGGAGGGAGAAAAGGAAAAGGGAAAAGAGAAAAAGGAGAGAGGAGATCGGCGGGAATCGCGGTGGAAAGGACGACAGGCGACGACGGTGGTCGGCCAGAGACGGTCGGGCCCGGCGGTCGACCCGAGAGCGGGTGACGCGGGAGAGGATGGGACAGAGGGCGGTGACAGCGAGGCGAAAAGGAAAAGAGAGGGGGCAGTGATAACAAGGCGGGAGGGGACGGGAGAGAGGGCGGTGACAGCGAGGCGAAAAGGAAAAGAGAGGGGGCAGTGATAACAAGGCGGGAGGGTTTGGCGAGAACGGGAGCTCGACGGTGAAAAGATTTGAAACAATTTTACCGGGTGTATTAATTAGTGATTTTCCAGAGATTAGAAACGCGGGCGTTACAAACCTACCCCACTTAAAAGGAATCTCGTCCTCGAGATTCGGCTGGCTCCTAAAAAGGTGGGGAAACTCCTCCCTTAAAGCATCTTCTCGTTCCCATGTAGCTTCCTTTACACTGTGTCTGCTCCACTGTACTCTGCATATCCGCATTTCGGTGTTTCTGGTTCTTTTGGTGACGGTGTCCAGAATTTTGACCGGTACCTCTTGATATCGTAGGTCTGTCTGCAGGTCGATCTCTTCTTCCGGTATATGTTCTTCCTCGGGTACTCTCAAGCATTTTCTTAACTATGAGACATGGAATACCGGGTGGATGTCTGACATTGCTTCGGGTAACTCCAGCCGATAGGCTACTTTTCCAACTTTCTTTTGCACCGGGTATGGTCCGATGTACCGAGGGGCCAATTTCCCATGGACTTGAAATCTACGGGTTCCCTGGATGGGTGAAACCTTAAGATAAACAAAATCCCCCGGATTAAACTCTAGTTCTCGTCTCTTCTTGTCTACGTAGCTTTTCTGTCTGGACTGGGCTGCCTTCAACTTCTCCCTGATTTCGGCTACCTTCTCTTCCGCTTCTTTTATGAGCGCAGGTCCTACTAGGGTACGTTCTCCCACTTCTGACCACATCAGAGGAGTTCTGCATTTTCTTCCATAGAGGGCTTCAAACGGCGACATGCCTAAACTTGCCTGATAACCATTGTTGTAGGAGAATTCCGCATAGGGTAAACTCTGTTCCCAATCCTTGCCATAAGCGAGGACACATGCTCTCAGCATATCTTCCATGATCCGATTCACTCTTTCTGTCTGGCCATCGGTCTGCGGGTGATACGCGGAGCTGAAATCCAACTTGGTGCCCATGGCTTTATGCAAACTTTTCCAAAATCTCGAGGTGAACTGGGTCCCTCGGTCCGAGACAATTCTGCTGGGCACTCCATGCAACTTTACTATGTTTTCCACATAAAGCTTGGCTAGTTTCTCTCCGCCATAATTGGTACGTACCGGCAGAAAGTGAGCGACTTTAGTGAGTCGGTCCACTATTACCCATATAGAGTCATGTCCCTTCTGTGTTCTGCGTAACCCTACAACGAAGTCCATTCCTATTTCATCCCACTTCCAAACGGGGATACGCAGGGGTTGTAATAAGCCTGCGGGTTTCTGGTGTTCGGCTTTAATCCTTTGGCAGGTATCACACTGGGCGACAAATTGGGCTATGTCAGCTTTCATTCCTTTCCACCAATAGTTCTGCTTCAAGTCCAAATACATTTTGGTGGATCCTGGGTGGATGGAATATGGCGAGTTGTGAGCCTCGTCCATGATTATCTGTCTAAAGTCTCTTTCCTTAGGCACACAAATCCTATCTTTATACCACAATGTTCCTTTACTGTCGACTCTGAAGTCTGGTGCCTTATTTTCTCCGGTATGCTTGCAGATCTGTACTAAATCCTTGTCCGATCTTTGGGCTTCTCTGATCCGATCCACCAGCGTGGACTGGATTGTCAGTTGGTGTCTATTATTCCGAGGGACGATGTGCACGTTTAGTCGTGCCATTTCTTCTTGTAGGTGGTCACTCCTGGGTCTGTAGGATTTCTGGCTCAGGGCATCTGCCACTACATTAGCCTTACCAGGGTGGTAATGAATTTCCACATTATAATCCTTAACCAACTCTAACCACCTTCTTTGTCTAAGGTTCAGGTCTGGTTGGGTGAAAATATACTTTAAGCTCTTATGATCCGTGTATATTTCACACTTGTTCCCGATTAGGTAGTGTCTCCATATTTTGAGGGCATGCACTACGGCTGCAAACTCCAAGTCATGTGTTGGGTAATTCTGCTCATGAGGTATAAGTTGTCGGGAGGCATAGGCTACAACCTTCCCATCTTGCATGAGGACACACCCCAATCCCTGGCGGGACGCGTCGCAGTAAACGACAAAATCCATGTGAATATCTGGTAGGGTTAAAACTTGGGCAGCGGTCAGCTTTTTCTTCAACTCTTGAAAACTCTTTTCGCATGACTCTGTCCAATTAAATTTCTTCTCTTTCTTGAGTAACTCTGTCATGGGTCTAGCTATCTTGGAAAATCCTTCAATAAACCTCCGGTAATATCCATCTAAACCAAGAAAACTCCTGATCTCACCCACATTGGTTGGTTGTTGCCAGTTAGAGACTGCTTCTACCTTTTCAGGGTCTACTGCTACCCCTTCTGTGGTCAAGATGTGACCAAGGAAAGCTACCTTCTCTAGCCAAAATTCACACTTGCTGAATTTGGCGTAAAGCTGATGCGCTCTCAACTTTTCCAAAACTACCCGTAGGTGTTGTTCATGCTCTTCGGCACTCTTGGAGTAGATGAGTATGTCGTCAAAAAAGACTACGACAAACTTGTCTAGCTCATCCATAAACACTTTGTTCATGAGATTCATGAAGTAAGCTGGTGCATTGGTGAGCCCAAATGGCATCACAGTGAACTCATACTGCCCATATCGGGTGACAAATGCGGTCTTGGAGGTGTCACTCCCCTTAATCTTTAGTTGGTGGTACCCAGTCCTTAAATCAATCTTGGAAAAGTACTTAGCTCCTTTCAACTGATCAAAGAGATCGTCAATTCTAGGGAGTGAGTATTTGTTCTTGATAGTGACATCATTTAGTGCACGATAGTCGATACACAATCTCATGCTCCCATCTTTCTTCCTCACAAAGAGTATTGGGGCTCCCCAAGGGAATGTGCTGGGTCTGATGAATCCCATCTATTGTAACTCCTCTAGTTGTTTCTTTAACTCTGCTAACTCTGAGGCTGCCATCCTGTAGGGTCTCTTGGCTATAGGGGAAGTTCCAGGGACAAGTTCAATGGCAAACTCTATGTCTCTATCTGGCGGCATTCCAGGTAGAACTTCAGGAAAAACATCACGGTACTCGCTGACTACCGGGACTTCGTCCATGGTCTTTGCCTCCATACTAAAGATCATAGGGTCCGATCCACTCCCTTTGGTGTGGCAGGTCACTTGCATTCCATCTGGGTTGGTTAGGTGCACTATTATATCCGCACATCCAATGAGACCATTGTGTTTGCCTAACCAGTCCATTCCAAGGATCACATCTATTCATTTAGACTCTAGTACTACTAGGTCTGCTAGGAACTCTACCCCACTTAAAAGAATCTGTACCCTTGAACAACCTAGTTGGCATTTAATATCACCCCCAGGCGTTCGGGTTAGTAGGGGTGTCTTTAGTAGTACTGTAGGTATTCTGTGCTTTTCCACAAAACTTGATGATATGAAAGAATGCGATGCTCCAGAATCAAATAATACTGTTGCCAAAACTGAACTGACTAGGTACTCACCGAGTACTACTCCTTGTGCTCCCTGAGCTTCCTGCGCGTCGATGTGGTTGACGCGTGCTCTTCCATATGACTGTTGGGTGTTGTTGTTGTTGTTGTTGCCGGTGTTGGTGCTTCGGACGGGTACACGGTTGGCTCCAGACACTGGTGGCTTGGGTCCATTCACCGAGTTGGAGTAGACTGATATCGCAGGCTTGCTCCTAGGGTATGGGCAATCCGCGATGTAATGTCCGGTCTCACAACAGTTGAAGCAGGCTCTCGCATTGCTGTTGTTGGCTGTGATTTGACTGACCTTGCTCTGTGAGGGCTTCATGGTGTTCTGTCTTTTGTACTGGTTGTTGGGAGCCTGGGAGCTTGTAGCCTGAATTTGGGTCCTGTACTGCACGGGGGCCGGAGGCCTAGGTGTCGCATAACTGGAGCTTCTGGGCTTCTGCGAGCGGTCCATCTGACGACTCTTGCTCTCCAGGAACTTGCGCTTGTTCTCCTGCCTTGCATCCATCCTGGCTTTTTTTTGTGACAATGGCCTTGTTCATCAGGGTATTGAAGTCGGAGAAACTGTGGGAGACCAGCAGGGCTCGGAGGTCTGGGTGTAGACCTTTGATGAACGCGTCCTGCCTCTTTGCATCTGTCTTCACTTCATCTGGTGCATAACGGGCTAGTTCAGTGAACTCGTGGGTGTATTCCTCCATGGTCTTGTTTCCTTGCTTTAGTGCACGGAACACATCTGCTTTGCGCCTCATGGTGGCATCGGGGATGTGGTAGCGACGGAACTCTTCTTCAAACTCCTTCCAGGTGATTGCAGACTCGTTTGGGGAGGCTGCACAGTAGGCGTCCCACCATGCTAGGGCAGTTCCAGTGAGTTGATGGGAAGTCAGGAGGACTTTGTCACGGTCTCCACATCCAAATGGTTCCAGCTTCCTCTTAATGGTTCTCAGCCAGTCATCTGCTTCCAAGGGGTTGCTAGACCCTCCAAAGGTGGGTGGCCTGGTTCTCAGAAAGTTGGTCAACTTGTCACCCGTATTGGGTCTACGGGCTGTCTCCTGATGGCGGCTGGCATTCCACACATTTTGCATGAACAGGGTGTGGTGGTACAAAGCTTGTGCTAGGTTGAAATCTGGTGGAAGCGGGGGTACAGCAAACGATCCTTCATTCTGACTTCTTGGATGGCTTGCTTCTAGTCCGCCCCCTACAGGCGCCTGTCCTTCGGGCTGGTTCTCGCCCATAGGGTCCTGCTGATCCACTTCCTGGTTCTCAGGGTTCTCTCTCCTTCCTTCTGGCGGTTCCCCTCCAGCTGGGGGGGCGCGTCTCTGAGAGGCGCTAGCACGCGTGTTTACCATCTGCAGTTGAACAAGGCCTTCGTGAGATTGAGTTAAAAAATGATGTTTGAGTTGTTTAGCTCGAAATTTTGAAAAGACAGAACACTTCTGCCGAGGCACACACAGGACAAAAGCTAACAAACAAACACACAAGGTTTTATTCAAACTGCTGGGGCTACAACATACTAGGGGGGTCCAACAAGACTCGCGTTACAAAGCGGGGTACATGACATGATAAGGAAACTACTGCTAGGGATACAAGGGTTCTTCGGACCAAGCTGGCTTCATCCTCCTGTGAGCGCTTGACTCTGGACCTACTCGCGGGGCGAGTCTTCCTCTGGGTTGGTGCGCTCTTCTGCAAGTCGTGCCTGCTCAGCCTCGGTCAAGGTCCCGTTCTCACGAGGCGGCTCAGACGGTCCTTCTTCGGCGGGTGGTGATCCTGCGGGAATTCCCGCTAGTGCTTGAGGGTTCCCCACAACCTCTCCCCATGCCATGACAGGTGTTCCAAGTGGGACATGGGGTTCTCCAACTGCCGGGACAGGCGTTCCACTCCTGGTCTAGTCCTGAATACGCAGGTCCCGAGCCTGTCTGAGGCTTTCTTGGGCGATTGCCTCATTGCTAATGGCAGCGGCGGCTCTTGCTTCAACTTGGGCCACCTGGACTTGGTGCATGCGAACGGAGAACTCTGCTTGTTCGGCCCGGGAGGTTTGTTCCCTCAGGCGTTCAGCTTGCTCGTCGAAGAGTTGGTCCAGGGAATTGAGGTAGGTGACCACTTGATACAGGATGGGTTCCTCTTGACGGCGCTGCTCCAAGTTCCTCATGCGGGCCCTCCATACTACACTTCTGACGTGTAACACCCCGCCCTCCAAAGCCGCCCCGCACAGCCCTTCCGAGGGGCGTGCACGCGTACACATAGCACCCTGCTTACACTTTCGTCCTCGCTTCGTGTAAAAGGGTTAACCCGAAGGTGCTATGGCTGGAAGACAAAGGCTTATAAGTTGCCTCCACCCTTGCTCAACTAGCAATGTGGCACTAAACTGGGCCGGGTGTGACATACACCCCCCCTCAAAGAACCCGACGTCCTCGTCGGCGCACGACCGTACGTCCAGTGCCGGCGCCATAGTCCATGCCGTATGCCCTACCCGGGCCATACGCGCCATGCGCCCTATGCCCGCACACTGCGCCCGTACGCGCAACCGCGAGGGTCCTCGTCGGCGCAACTCACCCACACGGGCAAATGTCCAGGAACGTTCCCCCTTGGCGCACGACCGTACGTCCAGTGCCGGCGCCATAGTCCATGCCGTATGCCCTACCCGGGCCATACGCGCCATGCGCCCTATGCCCGCACACTGCGCCCGTACGCGCAACCGCGAGGGTCGGCTCTGATACCACCTGTAACATCCCGCCCTCCAAAGCCGCCCCGCACAGCCCTTCCGAGGGGCGTGCACGCGTACACATAGCACCCTGCTTACACTTTCGTCCTCGCTTCGTGTAAAAGGGTTAACCCGAAGGTGCTATGGCTGGAAGACAAAGGCTTATAAGTTGCCTCCACCCTTGCTCAACTAGCAATGTGGCACTAAACTGGGCCGGGTGTGACATGACGACCGGAGGAAAGTACCTCATTGGGGTGGGGACCAGGTGTCGTTCAAAGATTCCGCACATGAAGCGGAGGGCTTTCCTGAGAACCAAAGGGTAGGTGTCCTGGTGCCTGAATCCTGTGGCGGTCACACGCCACGACTCAATCTGGTGGCTGTCACTCTTGGCGACGACGATGACTATTCTGCAACGTTGGGTCCCGTGGTGCTCATGCTCCCTACTGTAGTACCTCGGGCGTTCAGGTACACCGAGGCGTTCCAGCGCGGGGATCAACAGGCTAGCGAAACCGGGTGCAACTGGGCAGACTCCCTGGGTCCATCCTTCTTCTACCATCTGAAACCAGGGGAAAAAACAAAGATTGAACAGATGTATGATATAAGGTGATCTTTATTGCATAACATGGTGGGGTACAAGGATCAAGGATACATCGATGCTAAGCTGGTAGGGCTAACTGGATACCACAGACTCTACTCAAGGAGAGCTAGACTAGGTGCTAGACTAATCTAAGGACTCTACTCTAGATAGACTCGACGCTTCTTCAGAGGGAGCTGATACTCTGGCACTTCTTCCTCAGTCTAGGTGCTCGCGTCCATGTGGGTCATCTCTGGTTCTCCTTCCAACAACCCATTCTCTCTCCTGTAGGCTTCCAGACTATCCATATACTCAGAGTAAGCCTGGCATCTAGCCTGGTGAGTGGCTAGGGAGCTGACAGCCTGGGTACCTGTTACCTTCTGTATCTCCAGTTCTCTCTTCACTTCTTCCAACTCGTTTTCCGCCTTCTCGGCTCTGCGGATCTGGTGCCTCAGCTGTCCCGATGTCTCTCGGTACAGCCTGTCTAAGCCAGTGAGGTAGATAGATAAGTGTGATACAGTGTCCTCCATATCCTCATCTCTCCCAAGGCTCCTCATCTGGGTAATCCACTCACGTCCTCCACTCTCCAGAGGTGGGGTAAAACCCAATGCTGTCCCTACGAGGTACTGCTTGTAGAGTACACGGAGGCACATCAGGGCTCTTCTTGCGGCTTTGCGGTAGGCGTTGGGGCGGTCGTAGCCGGTGGCGTGGACAAACCAAGGTGCCACCTCCTTGTAAAGTGAGCTCCTCTCCACAAAGATGAACATCCGGCACCGACGGGTACCATTGGTGGTGAACTCCCGGCAAAAGTACTCGGGGGTCTCTGTGACTCCAACGTGCTCCAGGCTGAGCAGTAGCAACTTGGGGAGGCCAGGTTCTGCGGGGCAGACTCCTTTGCCCCAACTCTCGTCAACCAACTGAGCCATCTGGAACAAGTCAAAAAGCCGTCGGTGAGTTCTTGTGTAGAGAAAAGGGTTTAGACATGGGCAAGCTAGTGAGGGAAGACTAGAAAGGGGCTAAGATCCTAGGGGTACGTCCTACGGCCAACCTATCGGCTCTGATACTACCTGAAGCGTCCCCTCGAAAGAGAGAACTTAATGTGATACAAATACCAGTCCCAGGATGCTGGTTCACATTATTACAACAGATAGTTCAGTACAAAAACAACATTACGGGAGACGGTGGCATTGTAGGGCCACGACAAACAGAACTAACACTAGACTCCAGATACAAAGGTTGATAACATAGAGGTCTTCATCAGAGTGGCAATGCATGCAGCTTCCAGCGGGTGACCCTAACACACAGGCAAAGGTTGGGTGCAGAACGAACCCTGCTAGACGATGTCCTCAGGCACAAAGTCCGGGTCTGCCTCTGTACAGAAATAAGCAAGGGTGAGTACATACGTACTCAGCAAGCACAACCACAACCACGGAGGGGTACAACAGAAGTATGCAGAAGATAACAACAAGGAAGGCTCATGGTTTATTTAGTAGTAAAGCAAATTTTAATACACATGTGAGGGTTGGTTTTCGCAATGAGTTTTCGCAACTATTTCTTTTAATAGGGTCAATAAACGTGACATTTTTACACATAAGAGTTTCATGCTACCAGATTTCCCATCTGTCGTAGCTCATGACAAAACTTTTCTCAGCTCAACAAACACCAAACACTTTCCTACACCAAAAAAGGGGACTAGTGAAGTGACCAAGCCGTAACTCGTCCAATGCCGTGGACACGGCTATCCGGATAGGTTTTAACTCTGCAGAGGTGTACCCAACCACAAGTAGGCTACCTCAACATGAACACCTTAGTGTCAGTGCAGCTCCTATCAAAGCCATTACCCACCATAGCTAAACCGACAAGTTATCACAGTCGCGACCAGGGGGTAAGCAACCTACCAACGAGGTTCTACCCAGGGGCATACCTCACATAGATCGTATCCCCGGCTCCATGGCCCTCTGTTGCTCACCAGCACACCACATAACCAACAGCTTAACTAGTGGGATTTATGCTAGGTCGTTGCCACATACAACGGTCGAGTGGTGGTACAATAAAATGGGTTAGGCTAGATGACACATCAACATCATCCCAAAACTTGTGATAGGATAGACAACTCCCACCATGCTCAACCACACAGGTTCGAGCTCACCTCGGTATTTCACACAGAAATACCGTCTGTCACATCCCACGCGGGTACTCATTTTATTCACCAAAATCCATCTCTTTTATTTTAAAGCACGCACACGGTTGCTTTTGTAAACACCAAGTGATTGTAATGGGGGTGTGTAACAGTAAAACATTCCTAAGCATTTCTAGCAATGACTAACATTTAAACAGAGCATTGTCATATTTAAACATTAATCTAGGTTGTCAAGGAAACAGTTATAGCAATCAAGGAATGGCTATCCAACCGGGTTTAGCAGCAAAATCATGCAAGTTTTATAAAACAGGCCATGGGTTGTGTTTACAAAATCTAGGACAAAAGTATGCATCAAAGGATGGGGTTGCACTTGCCGTTCTCCCAACCCTCGGGGGATCCTGCCCGGGGTCTTGGTCTCCAAACTCCTGCTCGTAGCACTGCTCCTCCTCGAGTCCTTCCTCGTTCATAGTGGAGTCTACGGCACACACAAACGAACATCCAATAAATAAAAGAAAAAGCTTTTGCTGAGCTCCGAAAGAAAGGATAGAATGAGAGAGTGATGGTGTTGACATGATTATTTTTGGTCATGGACTGAATGAATTAGTGGAAATATACTGGTAAATATAGTGAAGTTTGGGGTCAAACAAGATTAATTTGGCGCATGAAATGACGAGTTTAGTGGAGGTTTGGGGCTGTTTTTTAAAGAAAAAGGACTTATCTACAAATATCGGAAAGTCTAGGGGTCTCTGGCAAAATTAACAGAGAGAGAGAACAGTGCCTGTGGACTGCGGGTTCGAATAGGGAGAACGTCAGGGGGTTATGCGAAAAAGGGTCTTTCTTCCTCGCGTAATAGTACAGAGGGAGAGAGAGAGAGCGACGGCGGCGGCGGTCGGCCGGCTTGCCGGCGATTGCGGCGGGGAAGGGTCAAATTGACTGGGGGAAACGAGAGAGGGCAGTATGGCAAGTTCACCCGTGCCCTTACCCTAGGCAGAGACGCAGTGGGTGATGCTGCCCATGAGGGCCAGAGGCGGCGGCGGCAATGGAGGTGGGGGCGGCGGCGTTGCGGCGGTGGGGAAGGTGAATTTAGGGGCGCTCGAGCTGGTGGAGGTGGAGGGGATGCGGGTGAGCCTATTTATAGGCGCGGAGGTGGTTCGGGTAGGCGGGCCGACGAGAGGGGAGTTCGGCGGTCGGTGATGGTGGTCGGCGGCGGAATCAAGGCGGCCGGGGCCCGTGGCCGTGATTGGTACGGCGGCGCTATGCCTGTCGTGTGCGTGCGTCGCGATGTGGCGTGCGTGTCCGAGCGGATGGGGCCACGGCGAGGACGGCGGTGGCGTGTCCGTGACCGGCGTGACGGGATGGCGAGCGCGGCGAGCGTGCGGAGCGGTGGTGTCGGCACTTGGCGTGTGCGCGGGGAGCTCGGTCTGGTGTGTGCGTGCGGTCCAAGCGCGTGCGGCAGTGAGGTACGGCTGCGGCAGCGCGGCGGCGGTGGGCGGCACGGCAATGGCGCCCGGTCGCAGCAGAGCAGCGGTGGGCGGCACGACAGCGGTGGTGGCGTGGTGCGGAGCGGAGCAGAGCGCGCGCGACCGAGCCGTCCGATGGCGTGCGGGTGGAGCTGAGGCGGCAGCGGGATGGTCGGTGGCGAGCCAAGCAGAGGAGCGGTGGGGCCGGTGTGGTGGCGGACACGGCGATAACGTCGTGAGTGAGGGCGGCCGCGAACGGGTGGTCGGCGACAACTGGAGCAGGGCCGAGCAGAGCGCCCGGGAGCAGGGGAAACAGAGGGAGGGGGAAGGAAGAGAAGAAAGAAAGGAAAAGAAGAAAGAAAGGAAAAGAAGAAAGAAAGGAAGAAAAGAAAGGGAGGGAGAAAAGGAAAAGGGAAAAGAGAAAAAGGAGAGAGGAGATCGGCGGGATTCGTGGTGGAAAGGACGACAGGCGACGACGGTGGTCGGCCAGAGACGGTCGGGCCCGGCGGTCGACCCGAGAGCGGGTGACGCGGGAGGGGACGGGAGAGAGGGCGGTGACAGCGAGGCGAAAAGGAAAAGAGAGGGGGCAGTGATAACAAGGCGGGAGGGGACGGGAGAGAGGGCGGTGACAGCGAGGCGAAAAGGAAAAGAGAGGGGGCAGTGATAACAAGGCGGGAGGGTTTGGCGAGAACGGGAGCTCGGCGGTGAAAAGATTTGAAACGATTTTTACCGGGTGTATTAATTAGTGATTTTCCAGAGATTAGAAACGCGGACGTTACAACCACGATCTGACACAATCTTCTAAGGCACTCCGTGTAAGCACACAATCCGCTCCATGTACAACTCTGCTAGTCTGGCGCCTGTGTAGGTGGTCTTCATTGGCAGAAAGTGGGCCACCTTGGTCAGACGATCAACAATCACCCAAATGGAGTCAAAACCTCTCTGAGTGCGGGGCAGACCAGTGATGAAGTCCATGCCAACTTCCTCCCATTTCCACTCCGGAATCTTCAACGGCTGAAGCAATCCAGCTGGCCTCTGATGTTCTGCCTTGACCCGCTGACATGTGTCGCATAATGCCACGTGAGTCGCCACATCACGCTTCAATACGTACCACCAGAATCTCTCCTTGATGTCGTGATACATCTTAGTGCTGCTTGGGTGGATCGAATAAGCTGAGTCATGTGCCTCTCTCAGAATCATCTCTCTGATCTGCGCTATGTCTGGCACACATATCCACTTTCTATGCCATAGAGTTCCCTGATCATCAACTCGGAATCCAGGGGCCTTTCCCAGAGCAACATTCCCCACAATCTCTCTGATCTTCTCATCTGGCAGCTGACCTCTCCGGATCTCCTGCGCGAGTGTGGGCTCTACTGCCATCTCTGTGATGCTGGTGACGAATCCCAGACTCATCTTCTCAAGCTCTCGGCTGAGTTCTTCAGGCAAACAGTGACCAGTGATCCTGATCACATAACTTCTCCTACTCAGAGCATCTGCCACCAAGTTGGCCTTTCCCGGGTGGTAGTGGATCTCCAGATCATAATCCTTGATCAGCTCCAACCATCTGCGTTGTCTCATGTTCAGATCTATCTGAGTGAAGACATACTTGAGGCTCTTATGATCAGTGTAGATATCACACCTGTGCCCAATCAAATAGTGTCTCCAGATCTTTAGGGCATGTACCACAGCTGCCAACTCCAAGTCGTGCGTTGGATAGTTCTGCTCATGCTTCCTCAGCTGCCTGGACACATAAGACACGACTCTACCCTCCTGCATAAGGACGCAACCTAGTCCTAGACGGGATGCATCGCAGTAGATGGAGAAACTCTTAGCCAAATCTGGCAATACTAGCACTGGGGCTGTAGTCAACCTCTTCTTCAACTCTTCGAAGCTGACCTGGCACGCCTCTGTCCACACAAACGCGGCATTCTTCTCTAGCAAAGCAGTCAGCGGCTTAGCAATCTTGGAGAATTCTTCAATGAACCGTCTGTAGTAACCGGCCATCCCAAGGAAACTCCTGATCTCGCTCACATCCCGTGGTGGATTCCAGCTCAATACATCGCTGACTTTCTTCAGATCAACTGCCACCCCTCCATTGGACAGCACGTGTCCCAGGAATGCCACCTCATTCAGCCAGAACTCACACTTGCTCAACTTGGCATACAACTAATGTTCCCGAAGTCTCTGCAGCACCAATCTCAGGTGTTCTTCATGTTCCTCTTCATTCTTGGAGAAGATCAGAATGTCATCAATAAATACCACCACGAACTTGTCCAGATAGTCCATAAACACGCTGTTCATTAGGTACATGAAGTATGCAGGAGCATTCGTCAGCCCAAAGGACATGACTGTGAACTCATACAACCCGTACCGAGTAGTGAAAGCGGTCTTGGGAATATCCGACAGTCGGATCCTCATCTGATGATAACCCGACCGAAGGTCTATCTTGGAGAACACACAAGCTCATTTCAGTTGATCGAACAGATCATCAATCCCTGGCAGCGGGAACTTGTTCTTGATGGTCACTTCGTTGAGGGCTCGATAGTCCACGCACAACCTCTGTGTACCATCCTTCTTGTCGACGAACAATACCGGTGCTCCCCACGGCGAAGAGCTCGGACGAATGTACCCCTTGGCCAACAACTCGTCCAACTCCTTCTTGAGCTTTTCCAGCTCCTTTGCTCCCATCCTATACGGCCTCTTGGCTATAGGTGCAGTGTCAGGTTTTAGTTCAATAATGAATTCAACATCTCGTTCTGGAGGCATACCTGGCAACTCGTCAGGGAACACATCCGGGAACTGGCTCACCACTCTGATATCTTCGGTTGTTGTCCCTTCAGCTTGATTGGCTTGGCCTTGCTCTGAGGAACTGGCTGCCTGATACTCCACCTTGTCACCGGACTCTGCTGTCAGCTGGATGGTCCTCATAGCACACCGGATCACTGCATCATATCTGGTCATCCAGCTCATACCTAGGATCATATCAAATCCAAGGGTCTCCAAGACTATCGGACGTGCCTCGAAATCTACCCCCCTTATTGTGAGGGTGATACGGGGGCAACGTAAAGTGGCGCGTTGTTCCCCCCTGGTGAGCTTACTAGCATAGCATTCCTCATGGGCAGCAATGCCACTAGGTTCTTTTTCACAAAAGCAGCGGATATGAAAGCATGCGAAGCTCCAGAATCAAATAAAACAGTGGCGGGGGTCGAATTGAGGAGGAACGTACCCACGACGACATCAGTAGATGTCTCTGCTGTCTCCGCACCGGTGTGGTTGAGCTTGCCCCGAACAGGAGTCTGTGGAGCACGACCTCCCTGCTGCTGACCCTGCGGCTGTCCAACTCTCTGAGTGCTGCTCTGACCGGGAACACCCTGAACTCTACGAGGACAAGCATTGGCATAGTGCCCGGGCTCGTCACAGTAGTAGCACTTCTGTCCTGTCACTGCGGGGCTGACTGGACCCGGACGCTGAACTGGTCTTGGCGGCACCTGGCTGCGCTGAACTGGACCCATCTGTGGCTGACCCTGAGGACGCTGCTGTTGTGGCGCCCGAGGAAACTGAGGACGCGGCTGGTACTGGCCACGACCGAGCATGCCGGACTGGCCCTGGAAGCGCTGCTGGCCTTCCACCTGCTGACTCTGTGGGGGTGCGAAGCGTGGACGACTGCTACTGCCCACCTGTTGTCCCTGAAGCTTCCTCTTCTTGTCCTCCATCTCATGGCACTTGTGCTCCAACATCAGAGCGCCGTCCACCAGCTCGTGAAAGGTCGGGAACTTGGTGCACATCAGCTGGTACTGTAGGGCATCCTGCAGACCGTCACGGAACCTGGTCTGCTTCTTCTGGTCGGTGGCCACGTCTTCTGGAGCATAACAGGCCAACGCGACGAACTTGTCACGATAAGCCGTGACACTCATCCCTTCCTGCTTCAGTGCCAGGAACTCCTTCTTCTTCAAAGTCATCAAAGCCTCCGGCACGTGGTGTGCACGAAAGCTGCTGCGGAACTGCTGCCAGGTGATCTGAGTACCGGCCGGGCGAGAGGACTGGTATGAATCCCACCAATCCAACGCCGGCCCCTGGAGCTGCCCTCCGGCGTACAGTACCTTCTCTCTGTCATCGCACTGGGCGATGTCCAACTGTCTCTCCACTGCCTTGAGCCAGTCGTCTGCCTCAAGGGGGTCGCTAACCTTGCTGAAGGTCGGCGGGCGTCCCTTCAGAAACTCGCCCCTCTTGTCTCTAGGCGGAGCAGCTGCCTGAGGAGGTGGATGATGTTGGTTCTGCTGGATCAGCCTCATGGTCTCAGCCATCTACTGCATCATCTGGACTTGAGCATACATCAGCTGCTCAATAGTGGGGATCTGACGATTCGGATCCAGGTTCGGGGATGGGTTCTGGTACGGAGGCTGGCCGCCCGCATTGCCCCCGGGGTTAGCCATCTATAATCACAAAGGTCAGATGTCAGTTGATTAGTATGAGAAAATATATAACCCCCCTGCTATCTAAACAATAAAGTCCTTAAGCCTTATTCCAACATCTAGATGGTAGCAGACAGGTGTCTACGACCATCACAAACATTACAAAGAACCAAATCAAACATATGCATAATAACCATAAATACAAGCACTTAAAGACATAAATCCATGCAAGACTCGACTCTAGGTTTCTTTTGAAAAATCGTAGCAGAATTAAAATCATGGGGGTCTCCTAGTAATTTGTCAACCGTACTATCTAGGCTGCGTTCCTACAGTCAGCACGGCTCTGATACCAATCTGTCACACCCGGATTTACACAAAACCCGAATGTGGCCATATGTGTGCCCAGGAAGTCCACAAACACATATAGCGAACAAATATGGTAAAATCAGAGTACAATGCTTTATTAATCATAGTGTAGCGTTTACATCAGAGTGCTTCAGAAATAAAATCATGGACAGCGGAAGACTAATACATCTCTCTAGCGTAGCCGCAATCCCACAGGGACTCTGACTAGGAGAACGCAAGCTCAGAAGTACGGCAAGTCCTCTGGAAACTCCACAGCATAATCAGCCTGACTCCAATCTGTTACCCGTCCGGGATTTTCCCAAAATAATAATAACAACAAGTATAAGTAACAGAATTACTTAGCAAGTATAGCACGGGGGATGAGGCAAAAGAGGCTTGACACTGGCTTAACTGCATTAGCACTTTTAGTTGGTTCGTTTTAATCATAACTACTACTTTAGATGAATCCCAGTTGTATCCCAAAATTAATTAATATAAGTCATCATTAAACAGTAATAAATATCATCTTCTAATCATAAAAGGATCCAGGCCGCTCGTGACCCTGAGCCGGGCTATCATGATAGATCGTACACTCTGCAGAGGTTTCACCCTTTACCCACCAGTCGCGTAAAAGTTCAAAGAACTTTGCACCCAACCACGCACATCTACACTTCCGAGGTGTGACGGCATAGGGACGCTACAAGGCTTTCACAAGACACCCTAACAAGACAGTAGCCGCTGGAGTACTACAAGGTGGTGAGAACCTAGGCACCGAGATTGACTTACCCTCAGGGCGCAACGTGAGGGGGTCAATGGCGTCCATGCGCCGGCAAATCATGCCAACAACAAAGTAAATGGAGCAACGTGCGGAGCTCCCACACTCACGGGGGCTCCCAACACGGGACTGGGTCTAACGGGACCTAGCCGACGGGGCTACCGTCCTCGGTCGAATCCGAAATCACCCCGTGCCTTGCCTCCCACAACGTCGTAGGCCATTCGGTAACCACTGTCGAGCTAGAGATGTACAAGCTACTCAACCAAGACCAGAGCCATTATAGTTCCGGCGGCGGCAACAGGCTCCCAGGTTGCCGCTTCTACGAACCAGTCCTTAGGGAGAGACACTGGGGCCAGGCAAGACACACAAGCCCCAGCTCCCTGATCCAAGTTGCTAAAAAGCAAGTTTTAACATTAAGGTTGAAGTGGACCATTAATACAAGTTTAACAGTTGAATAAAGGTGACAGTAGCTGCACCTAGCAAAATACTACCCATATGCAAAAACCCATAGGAGATACAAGGACAGGGAAATAAATGCTAGGTACAACCTTAATGGTAAACAGTATTAGATACATGCGTATGTAATGAACAGTGTATTAAAAGAGTGAGTAGGTAGCAAGGATTGTCCGTGCTATAACTTGCCTTCCTCGGAGTACGGCTACTGCTGCGAGTCCTGCTTTGGCACGTCCTCAACATACTCGAAGTCCAAAGCTACGGGCTCGCCGACTGGACACGATCATCACGCAAGCATCCAAAGCAATCATTACATGCAAACAAATTAATTCTATTAGAACAGTACACCAAACAGTGAAAACAGTACAAAAACATGAGCTATAAATAATCTACGCTTCGCTACGAACACATGAGCGCGAGAATCACACTAATCGGAGCTAAAACGTGAAAGTTATGGCATTTTTAAGATTCAGGGGCTTGCTGGCAAGTTTCAGAAACTTCCAGGGGCTAATCTGTGAAAAACCGAGGACCTATACGTAATTAACAGTAGCCGCCGGGGGCTAACGCATAAAACTACGCGAGCTGGACCGCGGGTTCTATTTTTCAAAAGGTCAGGGGCTTAAACGAAGAAAACAGGACCTATCTGCAATTACTTTTGAACTGGAATGGACCGCGGGTTGATTTCTGAAAAGTGCAGGGGCTCTTTAACAAAAGCGCCTCGGCGAACCGGTACGCGCCCGTTGGATCGGATCTGGACGGCTGAGATTAAAACGCGAAGGGGTATCCTGGGTTCTAATCTGGGCCGTTGGATCTGATCTGGACGTCCTAGATTTAAAACGCGAAGGGGTATGGCTCAATCTAATCTCGGCCATCGATCTGAGATCGGACGGCCCTGGTTTAAAACACGAAGGGGTATCGGCTGTTCTAATCTGGACCATCGATCTGAGATCGGACGGCCCAGGGCGATGGGCTCGCAGGGGAAGACGACTACGCGGCGGCGCCGCTCGGGCTGAGGCCGGGGCTCGCCGGAATTGGGGATAACTTGCGCTAGAAAGCTCGGATTTCGACGAGATCTAGTCCTACAGGTTCAGGGAGACATGGCGAGTCGTCCCAGGGGGTTCAAGTCGAGCATCGGCCGGCGTAACAGGCTGACAACGACGGGCGGCGGAGCTGGGCTCCGGTGTACCGCGGGGAGTGAGTTTCCGAGTGCCTCTGGGTCGGATTTTTGGCTCTGGAGCATCAGAGGGAGATGGCAAGCGCTACTGAGGGGTTCAAGTGAAGGTTCGTGCGGTGTAACGACCAGACGACGATGGCCGGCGGTCGCCCGACGACGGTGAACGTGGGGAGTGCTACTACGGCGCGCTAAAGCTCAAATTGAAGGGGCTGGTGGACTTGTTACCTTCAGAGGAAGACTCTGGAGCAGGGAATCGACCGGAGATGGCTCGGTCGATAGGAACGGCGGCGACTCCTCCGCGGCGGCATTGTGGACGTCGGGAAGAGATTAGCCACGATCGAGGCCGAAGAAATGGACAAGGAGCGTAGGGGAGCTTCAGTACCTTCTGGCGATCCCCTGGGTGGTGATGTCCGGCCTGGAGATGCGCCGGAGCAGCCTGGCGGCGTGCGGCGGTGCTGCGCAAGCTCGGCGGCGCACTGGCAGGACGGTGGAGTGGCTCGGGAGAGCTTGGCGGCGCTGCTAGGGTTGGGCGAGGGGTGAGAGAGGCAGCAGCGTCGGTATTAAGTAAGGTGAGGAGCGGCTATCTCGGCGTGCGGGCCCTGCCGCGGCGACCGCGCCATCAACGGAGCTCGGGAAGGAAAGCCGGAGGGGAAGGTGCTGACCAGCGGGCCCGGCGTGGCAGCGAGAGGGAGAGGGGAGTGAAAGGCGGGAGCGGCTGGGCCGGCGCGAGGGAAAAATGGGCCGCGGTTGCTTGGCCGGCTCGGGGAGAAGGGAGAAAAGGAATTGGGCCGCGGTGCTATCGGGCCGAACCAAAGAAGAAGAAGAGGGGGAAAAGTGAACCGGGAGAGAAGTTCAGGGGGCAGAAACGAGCTATGGGCCTAACAACTTTTCTAGAGCTCCAAACAAAGTGATTCAAATTTGAATTTAAATAAATTTAAATTCTTGTTTGAACCACAAGCAATACAAAAATAAATGCAGCAGCATGAATGCAACAATAAATGTTTCTACCACTTATATTTGATTTTAATTTTTAGAAATTTATTATTTAGCCTTTATAAAATAGGAGCAAGCTCTAATTAAATAATTAAATACCAAAAAATTTTAAATTGAGCATTTTTGGGTGTTACAATAATACCGGACCTAATTTCATTCGAGACTAATATTCTGAATAGAAAATCCGTTCTCTACTAGTGGCTCATCGCCATAGCCGGCGGCTGCTTCAAAACGAGGGTGACGAGGTTGCATAAACTAGGGTGCACGGTCAATGGGCCGGGGAAGAGGGAACAAGGCAGATTTGGTATTTATATGGGCAACGCTTCCAGCTCAGGGACCAGGATTCAGTAACTTTGCTTCATGATGGTTTATGTTCCTTCCAAGGCAAACCTGATGGACTGAACATTTTTTCTGTTCTTTCAGCCATTCTGCCTAGCGAATCCACACATAGTATGATAATAATTTTGAATCCACATAACACATTAATTAGCATGTAGCCTAGCAAATGCAAAGTTTCCAATTGGAGATAGCATACACAAGACATGAAACAAAGTATGCATTTTGAATCATTCAAAGTGACATTCATAGGACATCACCAATACATGGCACTATGAATCACTCAAATTGGTATTCTGGTGCAACAAATGCTACTACTTGCTTGGCCATTTCACTTGTACAATTAGGCCACAAAACTATAGTTAGCTGTAACACCAAAAAATTGCCCATTTAAAATTTCTAGAAATTAATTTAATTTTATTATGTTTGCCCATAATTAATATAGGTTAAATACATAATTTCTAGAAATTAAAATCAAATATAAGGAGTAGAAACATTTTTGTTGCATTCATGCTGCTGCATTAAGTTTTGTAATACTAGTGGTTCGAATAAGAATTTAAATCTAGTTTGAATTCAAATTTGAACTGCTTTGTTTTGAACCCTAGAAAAGTTGTTTTGGCCAGAGTTCACTTTTGGTCCTCAAACTTTCAGCCTAGTCTGTCTTGACTCCCTCCTCATTCTTCCCCGAGCAGCCAAACTCCTTTCCTCGGCCCAACAACCTTTTCCCCCTCCCACTTCTCTTCTTTCCCCACTCGGCCCAGTTCGGCCCAGCCTCACTTCCCCCTCCCCTCTCTCGATGCCCTGCGGGCCCTGCCCGTCGGGTTCTTCTTCTTCCTTCCCCGCCGAGCCCCAGCCGCACCCGAGCCACCCCGACCACGCTTGCCCCGCGCCTAGCCTGCACCAGAGCCCCACACCCGTGCTATGGACCCTCGCAGAGCCTTCCCCGAAGCTTCTCGTCCCGCCCTTCCTTTCTTGGCGCCGCTCCCCGCTTGGAAGGTGCTCCCCGCAAGGAAAGCGCCGCCAGCTCGGCGCCGCCCCCAATTAGCGGCACGCACGCCAAGATCCCCTCCCCGGGCCTATAAAAGCAGGCCCCCGCACCCCGAGCTCTCACCCAAACCTCCTCCTCCGAGCTCCCTAAACCGCAGCGCCCTCCCCTCCTCGCCAAGCGCCACCGCCCCCCTCGGTCTCCACCGCCGCCGTCGACCGCCCGCTCCGGCGCCGTGCCATCCCATCCGGCCCTCCTAGGAGTTTCGCGCAAAGGTGAGGATCGCTCCAAGCCACTCCTCGCCCCTTGTTAGGCCTCGTAGCGCCGCCACCGCCTCGCCGACGAACGCTGACCGCTGCTCGCCGTCGTCACCCGCCCCCAACGCGAATCGCTCGTCAAGATTCCCCTTGGCGAAGACCCTGTGACCCCAGCTCCCTCCACGACTAGATCCTATCACCAATGGAGCCCCGGAGCGCCGGATTGGCTCCGCTCCGGCGAGCCCCCACCGCGCACAATGGCAGCGCCACGGCGTCCTTCCCCTCCCTCCGCCCAAGCCCTTCCCAGCCTTCGGATCCTGATCCAACGACGCTCATGCGCCCGGGCCTCGAGTCAAACCCGACTCATATCGGTCAGCCGAGCCGGTTTTGTTAAAGAGCCCCTCCACTATTTGAAAATCAACCCGCGGTTCACTTCTGCTGTAAAAATAATTGCATCTAGGTCCTTTCTTCGCGTATAGCCCCCTGTGCTTTTGAATAATAGGACCCGCCGTCCTGTCTCATTAATTTTACGCGTAAGCCCACGGGTTTTAATGCATAATTATGTTTAGGTCCTCGGTTTTTTGCAAATAAGCCCGTAAAACTATTAAAAAATTTGCCAGCAGGTCTCTATAACTTAGAAATGCCATATCTTTTCTGTTCTAGCTCCGATTAGAGTGATTTTTGCGCTCACGTGTTCGAAGCGTAGATTAGTTTATAATCTTCTTTTGTACTGTTTCTACTGTTTGGTGTACTGTTCTAATAGAATATTATTTGTTTGCATGTATTGGCCTGTGTGGATGCTTGTGTGGTGATTCGTGTCCAGTCGGTGAGCCTTTTGCATTGGGCTTCGAGTACGAGGAGGACTATCAGGAGCAGGACTCGCAGCAGCAGCAGCCGCCTTTTGAGGAAGGCAAGTTATAGCACGGACAATCCTTACTACCAACCCACTTTGTAATAAATTATTTCATACATGCATGTGTCTAAATTGATGTACCTTTAAGGCTGTACCTAGTCTTGACTATCATATCCTTGTTTACCTTGGGTTTTTGCATATGGGTAGAATCTTTGCTATGCGCAGCTACTATCACCACTGTTTAATTGTTAATCTTGACTTAATGGTTCACTTTAACGTTAACAATAAAACTTGCTTTTTAGCAGCTTGGTTTAGGGAACTAGAGCATGTGCTTCATGCTTTGTTCTAGTGTCTCTCCATAAGGTCCAGTTCTTAAAGCGGCAACCCAAGAGCCTGTCGCCATCGCTAGAACTATTATGGCTCTGGTCTTGGTTAAATAGCTTGTACATCTCTAGCTTGCCAGTGGTTACCGGTGGGGCCGACGGCGTTATGAGAAGCAAGGCACGGGGTGTTTCTTGATTCCACCGAGGACGGTAGCCCCGTTGGCTAGGTCTCGTTAGACCCAGTCCCGTGTTGGGAGTCCCCGCAATGGGGAACTCTACACGTTGCGCATTGTTGGGTGCGATGCCCGCGCTCTGGATGCCATTAACCCCCTTATGGTGTGACTCCGTAAGCGTAAGTCAATCTCGGTGCCTAGAGTCTAACCACCTTGTTGTACCTTAGCGGCCACTGTCTTGTTAGGGTGTCTTGTGAAAAACCTCATAGCGTCCCTATGTAGTCACACCTCAGAAGTGTTGATGTGCGTGGTTGGGTGCAAAGTTCTTTTGAACTTTTACTCGACTGGTGGGTAAAGGGCGAAACCTCTGCAGAGTGTAAATCTATCATGATAGCCTTGCTCAGGGTCACGAGCGGCCTGGATCCTTTTTGATTAGAAGATGATATTTATTTATGCTTAATGTCACTTATACTTTATTACTTGGGTTGCAACTGAGTTTTATTCACTTGTAGTAATTTTGAAACGAACAAACTTTGAGCCTTCATATACCCGTGCTATACTTGCTAAGTAAATGTTTTACTTACACTTGTCATTTATTCAATAAAATCTCAGATGGGCAACAGATTGGGCTGTGCATGAGTCTGCTGCTGAGTTTCCAAAAGATCTACCGTACTACTGAGTTGCATTCTCCCAGTCAGAGTCCCTGTGAATTGCGGCTCCGCTTAGTTTGAGAGTTATTAGTCTTCCGCTGTATTGGTTAGTTTATTTATATTGCACTTTGATGTAAAACTCTATTTATTCAAGTATTTATTCAAGCATATGTTCTCTGTTTATCATATTTGTTTGCTATATGTGTACTATGACTTCCTGGGTACATATATGGCTGAATTCGAGTTTCTGTGTAAATCCGGGTGTGACATTAGCCCACAAAATACTATAGCTAGTCCTGTACAAAATACTACCTAACCAACTTGCACATACTAGAATAGATCGTCAACACGAAGAATATTATTTTCACAAATTGGAGCTGTCACAAGTTGGGTAAAACTATCAATAGCATTGTACTCCTTGGCCCCCACAGTTGTTTCTTTTTGGCTGCCACCATTCTCCATTTCCTTTAATGGAAGTACACCATCATCTTGCTTTAGGAATGGATGAAAATTGCATGCAGAAATTTTTAGCTTGCAAGTTGAGAAGATACCTTGGCCCCTTTTTTTTGGTCCAGCAGATTTAGTAAGATTGTGCTTGCCCTTCTGTAATTTATCAAGCCAAGTTTTTTTCCTTCTCGAATTTTTTGACTTGACCTCTTTTTTCTTCAATTGTGCAGCACTAAACAACTCATCTTTTTGGTGCACATTTAGCTCAATATTTTCTTGATCATTACATATGTTACTCATGTTAGTAGCAGTAGATGCATTGAGTTGAAGTTTATCCTCCAATTGTGCACTCAAGAAGTCAAGTCCTTCTTCTAGCAACAAACAACAATCTGGATAGTTGGCTGCTTTATATGCTAAATTTCGAAATTTGTGAGACAGATTTTTGCACCGAAGTTGAGCCTCTAACTTTCTGTTTTCTACCACATTCCTCCCTTGCCGATCTTGTATACGTCCATTACGAGCTTCTCTAGTCCATCTCTTCAAGATATAGTGTGTTGGCAATGTCTTTATATTCATCAAATCAAGAATTTTCCGACCATGTGCACACAATATTCCTGTCCTATCGAACATTTCACAACTACAGGATGTTGTTTGGTTCGAAGGATCACCTATTACTATGCGCTCCTCCTCAAAACTTAAATCACCATGGAAACTCGTAATAGCAACAGCATATTTGTTTTCATCCAACACTCTAATGCATGCAGCCATGGATTTTTCATAGTGACCTTGGAAAGCTTCAAAAATAACTGGAGTGTAAACTTCGCTTACTTGCACCAACATAGGCGTGCACATTTGTCTTCTCGGTACATTTCTCCTTGCTTCAAATTCAGATTGCAATTCCTTAGATCTTTTTTCTTGCACTGTCCTCTCAAAATGCTTCAAGAATCAAACAATGCCAAAATCTGATTTCAGATGGTTCTTCAATGCATTGTTGAAACTTTCAATTAGTTGTGTACTTCTCACTCCCAAACTTAATACATCTCTCATATAACACTTGGCCCATTTTTCCTTCACTTTGTAGATACTATCTAACCATGTCTGCTTATGCACTTTAGTTCTCATATTGTCAAATGCTTCTTGAAATGCTGCCTTATCCCCATAGCCATACATACAAGCACTAAAATCTGAGAGAATATGAGCTTCTTCATCTTCATCTTCACCTTCACCTTCCTGTATACCTTCATCTGCCTCTTTGTCCTTCACTGGAGATAAAGTTTGACTGCATTTTGCATTATATGAAAGGTGCACAACCCATGATATGATTCTATAAATACTTTATGCACATCTTTTCCCATTGCTGCATCTTGATCCGTATAGATAGTTCTAGGTTGCTTCCCATTATGTGCAGCTAGAAAAGTCTCAAAGAGCCATGTAAATGAGTCTTCTGTTTCATCAAACAAAAGAACAACACCAAAAATAATGGTTTCTCTGAATTGATTCAGCCCAAGAAATACACCAAATGGTCTATATTCTTTGTTTGTTCCAAAAGTGGTATCAAATGTGACCACATCACCAAAGTATGCATGGTCAAGGATCATTTTAGCATCAGCCCAGAAAATGTTAGTTATATGCTCATCACAATCCAAATGCAAAGCATACTAAAATGATGGGTTCTCGGCGATTTTATCATGAAAATATTTCAACATGCTTCCAGCCTGTCCAAAAGCCAACTCTCTTTGTCGTTTTCTTTGTAAATAATTTTTGCGATCACGATAAGTGTAACTAAGGTTGAGTGGTCCACCAACCTAGCGAATGGCCAACTCATGTGCAGCTTTGGGTCTAATTCCAAAATCATCGGCGGTCTCAATTTCAAAAGCTTGTACTTCTGAAATTTTCCTTTGGGATGCCATCAGGTGACGGGTTTCCGGCAAGTGAAGTAAGTGATTGTGTTCAATCCAATATAAGACCCATACGAGCTTTGCAATCAGTTCTTGTTTTAGCTCTAAAACACTTAGTCACCTTATCAGTTTGCCCTTTTCGTCAATAACCCTCATTGGAACAAACATATCTGCATGAAGTCACCTTACGATCATAATTGCTTGTATCTGTTTACCTTTTCCTCACATCAAAGCCTGTACGACCGCCATATGCTACCCAAAACTGCCAAGCCTCATCTGGATTCCTGAACCTCAAACCAATTTGAGGTATCCCCTTGTCAACATCTGCCATTGCCTTCCACCACAGTCCTACACTCACAAATTGCACAAATGTGTTCTATTACCCAACATCAAGAACAGATGATAATCCCATTACCAAATCGAACAAATTAACCTTTCATGGTTCACCGAACCTCAAATTGATAGATATTTGACCTAAATCTATAAACATTCATACATGCTAATGTGCCCAAATAGAAAGAAGCCTTACTGATGATGGCTTCCCTGACGACGATGGTGCCCTGATAGCGTCCTGGCAATGGTGGCCCAGCAGTCCACCTCCCTCTCCTCTGGGATAGCATGGCGTGGGAGATGGAGACCTCTGCGGTGGCGGCTCACCTCTCCTCGCGGCCGGTGCGACCTCTACAACATGCGTTGCACGGGCGGCTTGCGGGAGGGGGTGGAGGCGCAGAGGTCGCCGTGACGGACTGCCGGGCAAAGGCGCAGAGGGTGTCACGCGCAGGGAGGCACCGCACGGCACGGAAGAGCGGCGCAGACGGTGTCACGCCTGGGGGTGTGGGAAAGAGCGGACGCGGCCCACGGAAAGGGAGCGCTCCCGCCTGCTCCGTGCTCTCCGTAGGGGAAAAAATTATTGAGGAGATTGGATTTACCTATGCATGATTTCAGCCGTTGGATCCATATTATAGGGTGGATGAGAGGCCTAAAGTTGCAATGTGCCATCACCAAGCAACGTTACTCAATCTCAGTCCCCAGCTCAGTCGAAGTGCTTGGCGTGTGTGTTTGGACTCGGTCACAGCCCACCTGGAGAATCAAACTCAGGTTCGTGCTCAAGCACATGTGCAATATGAGAGAAAAGGGCTCTCTGACACGTGGCAGTACAAGCAGATGGATTTTCAAAGGGAAGGAAATTAAAACGGGAAGATATTTGATTACTTTGGATATGGTAGTGTCAGTTTTTAGAGAATTTGAGGCAAATAAATTCAGATAATACAGTGAGTAAACGAAATGATGGCCACGTTGTACTACATATGCACACATGTTTTAAGTAGATTAACAGCAGGCACGTTCATACCTGTTAGAAATATAGGCATCATTCGGTATATTTTAATTCCAGAAATTAGCAACAAATTCACGACAACAGTGAGTGATCCAGTGGTAATATAACATGTGCCAGTGTTCAAGTTAATTCTCCTAAATAACATGAACAACACGAGAAACCGAAACAAGAACAAAAGGATGTTCAGGATGTACCCGGAGGCACCAGATGCGCTGTCACCAGCTGGAGGAATAGTGTTAACCATCCTCAACTGGCCTTGCTCGAAGTAGTCGATCTAATTCGGTGCAGTGACGAGTTGGTGCAATGGAGTCCCTTGTACGGTCACCGGGAAGTAGTCGTTCATGTGAGGAAGACGGCCACCAGGAAGTAGTCGTTCGGGTTGTTGAAGTTGGCCACAAGGAAGTAGTCGTTTGGGTTGACGAAGTTGGCCACCAGGAAGTAGTCGTTCACAGCAGCGAGCAGGCGCGTAATCGTACGCTCCCCAAAAACCTTATTGCCTACCTATCCCGAGCAGGATCACTAGACAGGGAGGTTCGGAGGCAACTGCTCACGCAAGCAGTGTGCGTGCAAGGCTTGCGTTGGGAATGCAAGAGAGCAGCAAAAACAGGGAGAAGAGAGATGTCTCCTGAAAGGAGTACCTGTGAGGGAGAGTGCTTGTGTGTCTGGCTATGTGAGGGAGCCCCTGTTATATAGGCGACCAGAGGAGGAGGGGGGATGAACCTGGATACTCCATGAGGCAGCAATGGCCATAATGACGTCAGTTATTGGTCAGCCCAATAATGCCATTAAACGTCATCAGTTACTCTCAGCCATCAAATCGGCAGTTACTGGTAACGTTGAAGACTCAATCAATGTCATTTGTGGCAAAAGGTTCTGTCACACCCGGTTTTAAAGGCAAAACCAGATGCATCTCATATGTGCGCCAGGATCAGTTTACACACATATGGTAGACGTCACAAGTGAATATCCATAACCATGCATAACGAAAGAGTATTAAAGTGCATTTATTACAATATCAGAGTTGACACAAAGGTCATAGCGGAAGACTTAAATAAACGTTCATCTAACGAAGCAAAAGTGACTCCAACTCCACAGGCGTTAACTGGGGGAGACTCGCCTAGAACTCCTCAAAATCAGCAGTGAAATCCTCAAAATTCTCCCAATCTGAGCAGCATTACGGGTGTAGTTGATGCAATAAAAGAAAGAAAACAAGCATGAGCACATGACGTACTCAGCAAATGTAATATGACATACAAGGTTGGGGCAAAAAGGCTGGCTGACAATACTGCAATAAGCACTTTTAGTTGGTCAAGTTTTACTAAGCAACTATTTACTAGCAAATGAAAGTATATACCACACACAAATTAATGAATGTCATAATCCCAACATAATCAAGTAACCACAATTTAATCCATGTTCAAGTATGATTATCATGTAAGGGTCCAGGCCGCTCTTGACCGTGAGCACGACTGTTATAACAGTTTTACACTCTGCAGAGGTTGTACACTTTCACCATAAGCCATGATTCCCATTGCCGAAGCATGCACCCGTCCCACACCACATGGACCGAATACTGAGTTTCACTATGAGACCTTTACAAAAGCACTCTAATAAATGATAGCCCACTAAGGTTTCCGGTTCAGAAGCAAAGCATAACCCTCCCTAATGAGGTCTGTCTCTTACCAAAGCCCACAGCTCAAGAGGACCGAGCTATACCCCGTCAACCGCCACCCCCATGCCCCTTTCAAGTAAAGATACCATAAACTAGAGCACCTAATTAGTCAGTCAAAGCCAGAGCCACATGGCACTCATGGTTGTACTGTTTTCCTGGGTGATTCTCCATGTTCCAATTAAAAGATGTGATCTTATCCATTAATTGATTAAAAGTTAGTAATGGAACATAGAGTAGGGGTTCATTTAACCAATCCCAGTTGAGCAAGCTAAGCATCATCTACCATCAAAGTTAATTAAATAACCCAGTTTCAGGGACAGGAAAATATAGTGGCTAGGCAAATCCTTAAATAGGAACCCATCAAATTAAGACACATGCACGGGTGGTGAAATTAATAATTATTAGGACATTTGCATGACATAATACACTTGCCTTCTTCCCAACTCTGTTGCTGCTCAAATCCTTCTCCAACAGTTGGTTCTTCAGAGAAATCTTCGAACTGGTCTTTTCCTAATCGCATCACACATTTACATGCAAGGAAACAATACAACAAATAAGAAACAGTACACCAAACAATTCCAACAGGTGAAAACAACAGCACAAAACTAATCTACGCGACACAACGAACGCGTGAGCGCGAGAATCACTAAAATCGGAGTTAAAACGCAAAAGATATGGCTTTTCTAAGGTTCAGGGACTTGCTGGCAAAGTTTTAAAAGTTCCAGGGGCTTAACTGCGAAAATCCGAGGGCTAAAACATAATTTTGTATAAAACTACGAGGGCTAAATCATAAAATAACAGCAGCTAGACTGCGGGTGCTATTTTAAAACTTGCAGCGGCTAAAACGAAAGAAAACAGGACCTATCTATAATTATTTTTGAACTAGGATGGACTGCGGGTTGATTTCCAGAAAACTCAAGGGCTCTTTTGCAAAAACACCATGGCTGACCGGTACGCTCGGGTTTGACTCAGGCTCGATCTATTGTGAGCCGTTGGATCTAGATCGGACGGTCGGTAAAGATTGGCACCTCGGCCGACGACGGCGACGACCGGGACGGCGGCGCTGCTCTCCTCCGCGGCGGCGCTTCGCCGGAGCAAAGCCGATCTAAGGCTACGGTGCACGGTTTGCGACAAGATCAAGCACTATAGACTCGCGAGGAAACGACAAGTCCAACTAAGGTGATCTGGATGGCTGGGTCGGCGCACAGGCGGTGGACGACGACGACGGCGCCAAGTGCGGCGGCAGAGCTCTTGGGTGAACACGCGAACGCGGAACTACAGATGCAATTCGCGACTAGGAACAGAGGGGAAGGATGAGAAGGCGACGACGAACTCACCAGAGGCAAACTTGAAGCGAATTGGTTCGCGACGGCGGTGGACGACGACGAGCTCGGCCGGCGGCGCTGGAGATCGATGGCGAGCAGATTAACGCGATTCACGGCCAAATCCGGAGCAAGAACGTGAAGGTGACTTTCGGGGATACAAGGCGAACCTCCTGGAGTGCTTCACGGCGAGTGCGAGGCCCCGACGACGAAGTTCGACGGCGGCGATGTTCGACGATGGCGGCGAGGTTGAGCTCGGGCGCAAACGGCTAGGCTCACGAAATTGGATGGGAAAATCAAGGGCGCGGCGGCGGCTATAAATAGGTCGAAGACCGGCCTCGGCGTGCGTGAAGAGGAGGGAATCGGCGCCAGCTCGGGCGGGCATCGGACTCGAGTTGGAGTCCCGGTCGGCGACGATGGAAGGAGGAAGAAGGGCATGACAGGTGAGTCCCACCTGTCAGCGACTCAGGAGAAAAAGAAAACGGCGGCGAGCAGATTGGGCCGGAGCTGGGCCGAATGCGGAGAAAAGCAGGCCGAGCGGGGAGGGAAAGCGAGCGGAGAAGAAAAGTCCAGGGAGCAAAAGCGAACCACGCCAGGAGTTCAGGGGCCAAAACTGAACTCAACCTAAACAACTTTTCTAAAACTCAAACAAAAGCAAATCAAATTCGAATTTAAACAAAATTTAAATTCCAACTTGATTTACTAGCAACCAAAAATATATGCAACAACATGAATGCAACAAAAACATATTTTTACTAAAATTATTTAATATGATATTTAAATTGATAAAAGGCTAGAAATTCCAATTAAATCCTAGAAAATTTATTTAAGCCTTAATAAATCCTAGAAAATTTCAGAGGGTTGCTACAATTTAATTGTGATGAATTTTAGGGTGTTACAGGTTCATCACACAGCACACGCAGAGCGGCTCGGCACGTCACAGTATGGCACGTCACGTCACGTCTCGTCTCGTCTCGTCTCGTCTCGGCACGGCACGGCACGGCCACGGCCACGGCCCGGCCCGGATCGGCGAGGCGAGCGAGCACGCGCGCGTGTGGCACGTCCATCTCCTTTTACCAACTTCACAAGTGGTCCGCAGTTGGTCCACTATTTAAGTTGGTTAGGGTTCTCGTTGACTCTCCTTCCGGGATTTAATCCCCTAGCATTTATTAGTGGACCTTTTAATTCTTTGATTAATTAAGACTTAAATGGGCCAAGGCCCAATTAATCAAACAATCCCCACCAAGAATTCCAAGGTACACAAGAAAATACTCTCGACTCAACTGTTGTTTTGATATACTGGCCTCATGGCGGGAACTGTTAAGTTGAACATCCACCTGGGCAAGAGCTACACTTGTTCACAACTGACCAATGGACTAAGCCTTGAATTGACAGTTTTGTGCAAACAAGCTTGACTAGAGCCCCTTTGCCAGTACTAGGCTGCTATAAGCATCCCCTCAGGTTGGAGCGTATAAGTCATACTCCGTGCCTTTCATGGGTATCTAGAGATCACCCTATCTCATAGATTGTGACTAGCAATCGAACTCATATAGGTGCAATCCTTTGAGATGTTCTGTAGGTTAACATCTTTGCCCGCATTGAGCTACTCGGATCACATTAAGGTTTTCACCAACCTGCCATACAGACTTAGAAGAGAAATGCACCTCCATTGGAATGAGCCCTTTTCAAAGGTTCTCTTCTCTCAGTTAAACAATAGCTTGTTTTACCATCCTAATTCACGGGATCTCCGATCACATAGGACAGGTTACCACTACTGAGTAACACACATGGGTCTCAAGCCCAATTCCCTGGATGCATTGTCTATCACGTTACGTGAAAGACCCTATGTGAATTGATCTGCCAGGTTCTTAGTCATTTGGATGTAGTCCAAGGCTATCACTTCGGAGTTTCTCATTTTCCTGACAAATTTCAGCCGCCTCTTTACATGCCTAGAGGACTTCATGTTATCACAATTTGATTATCACAGTTCATGAGGATAGCCGGTATCGGTTTCTCAACTACCGGCAAATCCATAAGGAGATCACGAAGCCATTCGGCCTCAACAGTGGCGGTGTCCAATGCAGTGAGTTCTGCCTCAATAGTTGACCTCGTTAAGATGGTCTGCTTGCAAGACTTCCAGGAGACAGCACCACCTCCAAGTGTGAAAACATATCCACTTGTGGCTTTAATCTCATCTGCATCGGATATCCAGTTTGAATCACTATAACCCTCCAGTACTCTAGGGTACCCGGTATAGTGAATTCCATAGTCCACAATACCTTTCAGAAAGCGCATTACCCGTTCAAGAGCTTCTCAATGAGCATCTCCCGGATTTGGCACAAAGCGGCTTAGTTTGCTCACAACGAACGAGATATCGGGTCTAGTAGCGCTGGCTAGGTACATCAGTGAACCAATGATCTGGGAGTATCTCAGCTGATCTCTCATTATTCTTTTGTTCTTCCGTAATATTTTACTAGCATCATAAGGTGTTGGAGCTGGCTTGCAGTCATTATATCCGAAATGACTCAAGACCTTCTCCACATAGTGGGATTGCGTGAGAACAACCCCACCATCACCTTCTCTCACTAGCTTAATATTTAGGATCACATCAGCCTCTCCCAAATCTTTCATCTCAAAATTCTGAGACAAAAACTCTTTGACTTCCTTAATCACATTAAGGCTTGTCCCAAATATTAGTATGTCATCTACATACAGACATAAGATCACTCATTCGCCCCCACCATAGCGATAGTACACACACTTGTCGGCTTCATTCACAACAAAGCCAACTGACGTTAAAGTTCTGTCGAACTTCTCATGCCACTGCTTAGGAGCTTGCTTAAGGCCATACAAAGACTATATCAACTTACACACCATTCCTTCTTGACCTTCCACTACAAAGCCTTCTGGCTGATCCATGTAGATCTCTTCCTCCAACTCTCCATTTAGGAAAGTTGTCTTAACATCCATCTGATGAACGAGAAGACCATGGGAAGCTGCCAGAGAGAGCAGTACTCGAATGGTGGTCAATCGGGCAACCGGCGAGTAAGTGTCAAAGGAGTCCTCTCCTTCTTTCTGAGTATATCCCTTAGCCACTAGCCTTTCCTTGTACTTTTTCAATAGTACCATCAGGCCTAAGCTTTTTCTTTAACACCCACTTGCATCCTACAGGTTTGCACCCATACGGACGTTCCACGACTTCCCAAGTACCATTAGACATAATTGAGTTCATCTCACTCCGAACTGCTTCCTTCCAATAGTCAGCGTCTGGAGAGGAATATGCCTCTTCAATGGTTCTAGGGGTGTCATCCACGAGGTACACAATGAAATCATCACCAAAGGACTTTGCAGTCCTCTTTCTCTTGCTCCTTCTGAGAGCTTCACTGTCATCCTCCTCAGGATTTTCCACATGTGTGTTCATTGTGTTCTATCGAAACAGTAGGTTCTGTAGGTTATTTATTAATAGACAGTTCATGACTAGACGTGCTAGCTTCCTCTTTCATAGGAAAAATGTCCTCAAAGAATGTAGCGTCTCTGGACTGCATAATTGTACCAACATGCATGTCAGGTACTCCAGATTTTACTATTAAAAATCTATAACCTACACTGTGGAAAGCATAACCAAGAAAGACACAATCAACAGTCTTAGGTCCCAATTTACGTTTCTTGGTTATGGGCACATTCACTTTGGCCAAACATCCCCAAGTCCGTAAGTATGAAAGGGTTAGCTTTTTCTTTTCCCATTCCTCAAATGGTGTTATCTCTTTGTTCTTCATAGGAACACGATTCAGGACATGACATGCAGTCAATATAGCCTCACCCCACCATTCCTTGGAAAGTCCCGCTGTATCCAACATGGCATTAACCAAGTCAGTCAGAGTGCGGTTCTTTCTTTCGGCTACCCCATTTGACTGAGGTGAGTACGGAGGTGTCCTCTCATGAATTATTCCATGTTCCTCACAGAACGCAGTGAATACATTATAAAAATACTCTCCACCGCGATCAGACCTAACTCTTTTGATCTTTCTCTCAAGTTGATTTTCTACCTCAGCTTTATAGATTTTAAAATACTGTAACGCTTCATCTTTAGACTTCAACAAATAAATGTAGCAAAATCTAGTAGAATAATCTATTAAAGTCATGAAGTGCTTTTTACCACCTTTTGTCAACACACCATTCATCTCGCACAGATCGGAATGAATTAAGTCTAGAGGTGCCAAGTTTCTCGCCTCAGCCGCGAAATGAGGCTTGCGAGGTTGTTTTGATTGAACAGACACATGACACTTAGAATTCTTGACTAAGGTGAATTTTGGAATTAAGCTCGGGTTTGCAAGACGCATCATACAACCAAAATTAACATGACAGAGTCGCGAATGCCAAACAGTAGATTCAGTATTAACGTTTGCAGCATGGTTCACAACTTTATTACAATTGTCTGACAAAGAAAAGCGGAACAAGCCTCCGCTATCATAACCTTTTCCAATAAAACTTCCAAATTTAGAGACTACACAGAAGAGACCCGCTGACTAAGTTCTTTTTGATGGTGGGGACATGCTGCACGTTCTTCAGTCGAACGGTCTTTCCCGAAGTAAGCTTCAGATCGACCGAACCAGCACCAAGAACACGCGCATGTGAACCGTTCCCCATCAACACGGAGGAAGACCCGCCTGCCTGGTAAGAAGCAAACAAGGAAATGTCAGCACAAACATGAATATTAGCACCAGTGTCAATCCACCAATCAGGTGAATTACATACTGAAAGAACCGTAGGTAAAAGATTACCGTACCCCAACGTTCCACCAGTCTCACTAACAACCATGTTGGCACTACCACCATTGTCGCCATTGTTCTTGTCCTTGCGGTGCGGGCACTTTGCAGCAAAGTGGTCCGGGCTACCACAACAATAACAATGCCCCGTCGGCGGTTTCTTCTTCTTCTTCAACTGAGTCGTGTGATTAGTCTTTGTCTGGTTCTGTTGCGGCTTGTTCTTCTTTTTGTTGGATGTATTGAAGTTCTTCTTTTGCACCAAGTTGGTACTAGAAGATCCAGCAATCCCTTTACCACGTTGGTCTTTTGCCCTCGCCTTCTCTTCCACATCAAGAGTTCCAATGAGATCGACAATAGTAAACTCTTGTCTCTTGTGTTTCAGAGAGGTCCCAAAATCCTTCCAAGAAGGTGGCAACTTAGAGATAATACATCCAGCCACAAACTTGTCAGGCAACCTACATGGAGCATCCTTGCTATAGTTCTCAAGATCTCTAGCCAGCACCTGGATCTCATGGGCCTGCTCTACCACAGGACGGTCTTCAACCATCTTGTAGTCAAAGAGTTGTTCCATGACATACAGCTCGCCACCAGTATCAGAGACCCCAAACTTATCCTCAAGCGCATCCCAAACATCTTTGCCACTCGGCAGCAAGAGGTACGTGTCCACAAGGCTTTCAGCGAGAACACTCATGATGGCACCTCTAAACAGGTTATCGGCCGCCATGAAAGTCCGCTCCTCCTCTGGAGTGAACTGTTCGGGCTTCCCCTGTATGACATGCATGATATTCATTGCTGTCAACCACAGCATGACCCTCTCGCGCCAACGTTTGTAATTAGACCCATCGAAAACATTTGGTTTGATTGATGCGGCAAAACCAGCTACCGAAAGCCTATTATTAGCATAAGGTTTTTGGATTGTTAGAAATATAGGCATCATTCGGTATATTTTAATTCCAGAAATTAGCAACAAATTCACGACAACAGTGAGTGATCCAGTGGTAATATAACATGTGCCAGTGTTCAAGTTAATTCTCCTAAATAACATGAACAACATGAGAAACCGAAACAAGAACAAAAGGATGTTCATGATGTACCCAGAGGCGGGGCCGGTACCGGAGGCACCGGATGCGCCGTCACCAGTTGGAGGAATAGTGTTAACCAGCCTCGACTAGCCTTGCTCGAAGTAGTCGATCTAATTCGGTGCAGTGACGAGTTGGTGCAGTGGAGTCCCTCAAATGGTCACCGGGAAGTAGTCGTTCACGTGAGAAAGACGGCCGCCAGGAAGTAGTCGTTCGGGTTGTTGAAGTTGGCCACCAGGAAGTAGTCGTTCGGGTTGACGAAGTTGGCCACCAGGAAGTAGTCGTTCACAGCAGCGAGCAGGCGCGTACTCGTACGCTCCCCAAAAACCTTATTGACTGCCTATCCCGAGCAGGATCACTAGACAGGGAGGTTTGGAGGCAACTACTCACACAAGCAGTGTGCGTGCAAGGCATGCGTTGGGAATGCAAGAGAGCAGCAAAAACAGGGAGAAGAGAGAGGTCTCCTGAAAGGAGTACCTGTGAGGGAGAGTGCTTGTGTGTCTGGCTATGGTAGGGAGCCCCTCTTATATAGGCGACCAGAGGAGGAGGGGGGATGAACCTGGACACTCCATGAGGCAGCAATGGCCATAATGATGTCAGTTATTGGTCAGCCCAATAATGCCATTAAACGTCATCAGTTACTTTCAGCCATCAAATCGGCAGTTGCTGGTAACGTTTAAGACTCAATCAATGTCATTTGTGGCAAAAGGTTCATCACACAGCACACGCGGAGCAGCTCGTCACGTCACGTCACGTCTCGTCTCGGTCGTGGTCGTGGCCCGGCTCGGCGAGGCGAGCGAGCGTGCGCGTGTGTGGCACACCCATCTCTTTTTACCAACTTCACAAGTGGTCCGCAGTTGTTCCACTATTTAAGTTGGTTAGGGTTCCCGTCGACTCTCCATCCGGGATTTAATCCCCTAGCATTTATTAGTGGACCTTTTAATTCTTTGATTAATTGAGACTTAAATGGGCCAAGGCCCAATTAATCTAACAATACCATGCATGAAGCTAATAAGCATGAAACGGACTGGGTTCTCAACGACGAGAATCCGACTCCCTGTACCCTTGAGATAGTCCCAGGAATAGCAGCTATCTCGTACAGAACTCATCTCAGTCAAATATCACATTCATACAACGATAAAAGATCCAATACATGACATATATAAAACATAGCGGTCTGGTACAAGCCCTCTGGGCTAAATCGACAATAAGAAACAGCTACGCAGCGGTAGCTAGAACATCAGGGACCACTCCTCCACAGGCATCCTTGAGCATAGCGCGCACCCTTCAATCGTACCACCCGTCCTGGTTGAACTCGTGGTCGGGGTCTTCACCTGAGAACCCAAAGTTTGTCCCCAAGGAAATGGGACAGGTTCACGTCACCAACCATAATATGAAGCAAGCTTTTAAGTGGCCTATTCTAAGGTATAGAAATAATCAAGGTTTAAGCCAGGGTTTTCCTATGCGAGCAGCAGCAGTAACCCAAATTCATCTCATCACCAACTCCTTTCCTCACAAGCACATCCACTCCCCAGATCCACCCATCAGCCTCACATTCACATCGGGCTCGTCCTGCCACAGCAGGTTCCCGCAAACATCATCCATCAACACCTTTCGCTCACTAGTCGACTCGGTGAGCTCCCTCCCCACCTTGTCTCATCAGCAACGCTGGACCAATCTCTCATAACCCAAATCAAAGGATGAGGTAAGAAAGCAGATTCCCATGCTAGTCGGAACTTATCAGAAGCGGGTCGTCCGTAACCGTGGACACGGCTATACGTATAGTTTACACTCTGCAGAGGTGGCACTCCAGGAAATCCATCCGGGCTGCAAGGCTAGTCCGCAACCAACCTGAGACACAGCCCACAGCAAAGACCCTAAACAGTAACGGCGCCAATCATGTCTCCCTGGGCTCGGGAAACATCCGATCTAACATCTGCCCCAGGGGTGTGAAACCTTCTCACCGGGGCCAATCGGGGGCCGTGGTAAATCAGGGAGAGTACGCCGCAACGAGTCCCCCTTACACATATCAAGCTCGAATCTCCTACAGTCTCGGTGCCGCACTAGAGTAGGCTTGCTGGAACCCTCCCCATACTGGGTAGATGGTGAGCACGGTATTCCCACGTCCAAAGGTGGAACTCGACTCGGTCCTTAATTGTCGGTAAAGCGAGTATCTGTGACATAAGCGATCCGCCGCGACGGTCCGCAATCGGCACCCATAACAGGTATAGCCGCTCAAACTCCTCAAGTAACCAAGTATCCAAATAACCATGTACCCGCAACAGGTACTCCGTAGAGACTACCCGAGTGCAGTCCCCAAGCACCCCGATCAAACGATCGAGTTGTTATTACTCGCTTACACCGCCTAGCTGCACTACACCTCTCATACCACCCACAACTCACGCCAAGAGGATCAAATCACAACCATCCCAACACATGCATAGCATAGCATAATCCATAAAGTGAGTGGTAGGCAGCAAGGTAACAGGATAATAACAAAGGCAGTGCAGGTCTATCATGCGAGTAAAGTAAAGCGCTAGCATACTAGTGGCATGTCTAATAGGCATTTCAGAGAATGGTCGGGTGTGAACCTGGGGAAAGGTCTTCGTCTTCGTCAAAGCAGTTGTCGTAGTGGTCCGGCTCCTCCTGACTCTCCGGAGCTCCTAAGGTTGCGTATAAATAAATAAGACGCAGCTACTAGCAAGGAAACAACAAGACGGCGAGGAAAGAAGACCCAAAGAACTCCAAACTCTACACTAACGCGTAGGTCATGATTTTAGAAAAAATATAGAAACTGGTTTCATATTTTTCTGAGCTTCGGTTGATTTATTATGAATTTTCCAAGTCTAAATCATTTTCTGAAAATATTAAATACTTTCCGAAAAAGAAAAACAGACAAATAATCAGCCTGCTGACGTCAGCATGACGTCATCAGTGGGTCAGCCCTATGCTGACGTCATCATGGGGTCCGGATGACGTCAGCGTTGACCGGTCAACGGTCAGCGGTCAACGGGTGAACCTGGTTAGTGGGTCCCGCGTGTCAGTGACTACCAGAGTATGACACGTGGGGCCTTCACGTCAGCGCAATTAATCAGGAAAAGAAAAAGGAAAAAGATAGTTGGGCTGGAACTGGGCCGAAAGGTGGATGAGCCAAGAAAGTTCAAGGGTGCAAACTAGACTTTAGTGCAATATTAGGCCCGCGAACACTGGGCCGCAGGGTCCGCTCTGGTGGACTTGGCCCACTGTGAGCCGTGTGTGCGGTGCACGTGAGCCGGGTGTATGGGCTCAGATTGTGGCCGCCACGGGATTCTCTGTGGGTGTTCGTGTGGTGTGTTGGTGTGGTCCACGGTGTGGCCTAGCCACGGCGCGATGTGACGCGCGCGGTGCGCTCTGGCGCGCGGCCAGCGGCAATGTCGCCGACGGCGATCATCGGGAAAAGGGGCCAGCGAGGCTCGGGATCACCAGCTACGGCCTCGCTAGGGTTTCGCAAACTCCACTAGCAAGAAGATGGTGCAAGATTGGCTGGGGTTTTGGTTCCCCGACGCAAGCGGCGGCGGCGCGGCTATGGCGCCACGGCGGCCGGCGACGCGTGGGTGGAAGGTGGCTCGGAAGCGGCTCGGCTGCAAGGGCTCGCGCACGCGCGACACCAGCGTGTGCTGGAACGCGACGTCGCGGCCCTGGTTGGGTGCGCGTGCGTAGGCTCACGGTTGCTCGTGGCCGCGACACGGCTGCGGCGTGCGTGCGCGGCGAGCAGAGCTCGGCCACGACGGCCTTGGCTGCGGTTCGGTCGACGGCGGTTTGCAAAGAGGTTAGCGGCGTGACGAGGTCCTGCACGAGATGAACATGGCCACAACTCGAAGGTCGGGTCCCAGAGGGGGCTGGCAACTGCGGTGCGGCGGCGCTCGGCCGGAGACAGGGGAGAAGGGGGCTTTCGTGGGTGGCTCACCTAGGACAAGTAATCGAACACAGCAGCTCGGGGTAGTGCTTGTGGTGCTCCTCCGGCGCTCGTGCTCCTCTTCTCATCCTTGGTCCGGCTCGGTGTCGGCGGCTGTGTGAGCGGCGGCGCTCCGGTCCTCGGCGTCGACGCGGGAAAGGGGATCGACTCCACCTCCTCCCACGGCTTCTTCCCCACATGCTTCCTCGACTCCTTCCCCCACCCCTCACCCTCTCGAACTAGATCTAGACCCCAAGGGGGCGGCGGCTCGAAAGGGGAAAAGCTTTCCCGGTGCTGGTTTTGTAGGAGGGCGCTAGGGCTTCCGGGCGGCACGGACGGCGAGATGAGGCGGCCAGGCGTCCACGGACACGCGGCGTGCATCGGACGGGCCACATAGGGGCTGATGGGATCGGCTTCAAGGTCACGGGCGCGGCGGTAGAGAGGATGCGGCCGCGCGCGAGGAAGAAGGGGAGGAAGGGGATAAAGCTGATAGGCGGGGCCCGCCTGTCGGCGACAAAAGAAGAAAGGGGAGCACGGCGTTGGTGCTGGGCCGTTGCTGGGCCGCAAGGCCATCCGGGCTGGTTGGCTGGCTGGCTCGGGAAAGGAGTTCGGGGAGGTTTCCTGGACTTGGGTTAGGGGTTTCGACCCAACAGGGTTAGCTAGGATTTGAATTAGTTTAGTTAGTATTTGTTTGAATTCAAATTTAGGATTTGAATTCAAATACAACCAAAAATTCAATAAAAACCAAATGAACTCCAAATCACACTATTCGATCCTTAGCACTTCAAATTATTTTTAATTAATTTAAATTTTGCCTAAGATCAACGGGAGCAAATAGAAGCAATCTTATATGTTTGTTGTCTTGCACAAAATTCACCAAAAATTTTTAAATCCTCATTTTTGCATTCAACAAATCCTATGGGAAAAATTAGGGTTGTTGCATCCTAGGTGAAGTATAATCCGGTGCAATTTTTATAGAAGCTAATTGAGGGACTCTACCTCTTTTGATCGAGTTAGACAAGTAATTTTAGAGAGAAGCTATAGCATTCTTATCTACTCATATGATTCGGGTTGTGAATTAGCTTTGTGGAATACAATTTGCATCTGTTGTCATCGTGTTTAATCCTTTCATTTGCTTGATCAAACTATAAATACTTTTTTGCCATGTCGTATGCATTACAGGTTGCACGGAGATGACACAAGGCCGCTGCGGGAATAGGCTGCTCTCGATGGAGGTGATGTGCACCAGATAGCTGCTGCAATACCAGTCGTTGGCACAGTACGTATTCTTCGACTCGTTGCACCCGATGCATGCCACCTACAAGGCGCTCGCCGACCACATCGTCCAGTGTAATATCCCCAAGTTCATCAAGTAAAAATAGTGAAAGGATCGTTAGATTATTTGTCTTGGAGGGGCCGTCAATGGAGAGGCCGACTGTCTTGGTCGTTGAGTCGGGCTCGAGCACGGTCGAGGTCGGCACCTGCTCCGGCACACGTGCGTTGGCCGGTGGGTTGGCACTGGCTTCTTCTGCTAGGAGTGTGTTGTTGCCGAGATGGCGGGAAAGCTCTGTGCGGCGCACAGCATCACCATCTCACTCGTACGACATCTTAATGTCGCCCCTAATGCTAAGGACACCCCTGGGAGCCGGCATCTTCATCACCAGATAGGTGTGGTTTGGAATCTCCATGAAACAAGCCAGCATGGGCCGTCCAAAGATGGCATGGTATGAGCTGTTGAAGTCGGACACCTCGAAGTGGTGATGCTCGGTTTTGTAGTTGTCGGGTGTGCCGAAGGTGGCCGGAAGGGTGACCCTCCCCACCGGGTAGGAGGCTTTCCCTAGGTCGATGTGGTAGAATGGGTGCTCTACTTGGCAAAGCCGGCGGTAGTCGAACCCATGTTGTTGAGGGTGCTAGTGAAGATGATGTTGAGGACACTGCCCCCGTCGACTAGCACCTTAGTCAGAAGAACCCTGTCAACTATCGGGTTGACTATCAAGGGGTAGGAGTCCGACTCGGGCAGGTTGACCCAGTGGTCGGATCTAGAGAAGGTGATTGGCGTCTCCGACCAGCGCAGGTACTTGGCTTCCCTGGTGCTGATCATGTGAATCTCGAGGTCGTGGAGCTTCTTCTTCCTCCTATCTGGGAAGGCGTCGAGGCCTCCCACGATAACGTTGACTTGGCGGTCAACGGGCTGGAAGTCGCCATTGGCCTCGTTGGCTACCCTTGGCTCAACTGACTCCGGCTGGTGGTTGTCGGCGGTGCATGGCCGGTCGTTGCGGTGGTAGCTGCCGTCTCTTCTGTTGTCGCGGCGGTACTAATCATTACGGCGATCGTCGTTTCTTCTGTCGCCACGGTTGTTGTTCTAGCACAGCTTCTTCGAGGCTGGGGGAACTCTGAGTTCCTTCTTGAGGGTCCAGTAGTCCCGGAAGGAGTGCTTCGCATCCTTATGGAAAGGGCACGACTCATCTAGTCGTGCCAGCTCATCGGGTAGGAATCTTGACTAAACCCTTCCGTCGCGGTTGGTGACGGTGATGAGGTTGTCGTTCCTGCCACGCCTATTGCGTGATGGCTCTCCCCGCTTGTAGTCGGCGCTTGGCCGGTCATGATGGTCGGCCCTCTTGTCCTTGGGTCAGAACTGGGCCATCTCAGCAGCGTCGGCACTGGCTTCTAGTTTGACTACTTTCATCATCTCCCCAACCATCTTGGGATGACTCTTGAACATGGTGTGGAAGACAGCTGCATCGTAGAGGCCACGTCAGAAGGCGTCAATGACGTCTCGCTCCTCTATGCCCGCAAGCTTGTTGCGGTTATCAAAGAAGTGGTTGGTGTAATCCCGAAGGCTTTTGTCCTTGGATTGCATTACCAAATCTAGGTCAAATCTGGAACCTGGTCGAGTGTAGGTGGCCTGGTAGTTCTGCGTAAAAGCTTTGCATAGGTCAGCCCATATGTCGATGGAGTGCTTTGGTAGTATAGATAGCAAGAGTAGCCCCGCCTTCCCCAGCATGACTGGAAAGTAGGCGGCTGCCTGATCAGTCGTGCCGTGTGCAGCTTTGACCGCTCTGATGTACGTCTGGATCCAGAGCTTGGGATCGAAGCATCCATCAAACTTGTCGACCATGGTTGGGTTGAATAAGTCGAGCCACTGGACAGTGCAGAGCTGCGGCGTGAAAGCTTCAAATCCCACGAATTTGAAGTCCTCACCGGTGATGTCCTCACCCTGGGCCTGTCGTTGCGACGACGCTCTTGATCGCGAGGTGAGCCATAGCGGTGAGCGTAGCGGTCGCGCTCATCAAGCTCGCAACACGCGCGACGATCGTCTTCATCGTTGTTGTGCTGGGATCAGATGCCACGCCTATCGGGTCGGCCGTAATCGAAATCATACCGCTCGAGGTGCTCCAGCTCGGCTGCGTCTCGGTCCCTATGGCAGTTGTCGAGGTCCCTCCGTACATCGTGGTTTGGCCTCCAGAAGCGGTCGCGCAGGTCTCCGTCTGATTGGCGGTCATCCCGCCGCCTGTCGTGGTCATCCCTTCTATAGTTGCGAGGGTGCCAAACTTTTGATTTCTCTGATCGGTGATCATCAATGAAGTCCTGGTTGACCTCCTCGTTGATGACCCCAAGCGGCGGGGAACGTGGCCTGCGCCGATCGCGATCAGATCTGCTATACTCGGACCCACGCGAGTAGGATCTGCTCGAGTTCGACCATCAAGATCTTGATCTAGCCTGTCAGTTGCGTTCTTCTAGCTCTTGGGCCACCGTTAGGTGGGCCATGATGCGTGCCACCTCGGGGGTAGCTTCCAGGTGATCCAGCTCGGCAAGTGTCACCGCGACGTTGGCTTGGGGCGTACAGAATGTCACGCGAGCCCTGTCAAACTCGCGCTCAAGGTTGTGTGGGTCCAAGGGGTCGATTGGATCTCCTTCTTGGTCGGCCAGAGGGTTTCTGTTTCTGGCTTCTGCTTCACAGCGCCGAGCACTGTCTCAATTCCGGTCCATCTGGCGCTGCTCTTGAGACTCGGTCTCGTTGTCCTGAGGAGGCTAGTCCTCGGATACGAACACCTCGCGGTTAGGCAGTGTGGTGTAGCTTGCTTTTGTGTTGGCCGAGTTCTCGGCTGACGGGATAATGGTCGTAGCGACCTTGAACTCGCCGAAGTCCAGGAACTTGGTGGGTTCGGGTGGGTTCTCAGATCGGATCTAAGTTGCACGTCACGTGTTTCGACTAGAGTAGTCAGCGGCCGCGTTCTAGAGCCTGAAGGGGAACTTGTTCCCTGAGCGATCTAGCACCCGCTCGGACATGGCTATGCACTCCGTGAACGTGGCGTTGATGTGATCCAGCCCGGCGACGATCTCGTCGGGCAGTGAGACTCGGCCTCGAGGAAGTAGATCTGTGCTCCATTCCTGGAGGCTGAGCTGCTCGACCTGCTGCAGGAGCAGGCCGGCAACATCAGGGGAAGCCCCTGAGCTGGGTGAGGTGCACTGAAAGCATCGAGGCCCCTAATTTATGTTTTGGTAATTAATGACAATCAAAATGGACTAACAATTTCATTGAGATATGAGAATAGGTTAGTCCTTGGGATTGGATGAGATCTTGCGGTATGTCATGATCATGATGGGTGTAATAAGGATCGAAAGGAGCTAAAGGCAAAGGTATAAGATAGGGTATTCTATTTTACCGGTCAAGCGGTGTTTAGTGGATAAACATTGACCGGATTATAGGCTAGATAGTCGTACTATCAAGAGGGGTCAATGTCCTCGGCTTGACGAGTCCATGATGCCATTTTGCTCAAACAATTGCATTGCATGCATGAGGGCTAACAATGTTTGTGAAAGTGGGAAATACAAGAAGCAAAAACTAACCTGTGGAGGGCTCACTGCGTCCTGGCGGACTGTCCGCCTGGCCAGTGGCGGACTGTCTGGGGGGTCCGGACAGTCCGCATCCTGGTGTGGCGGACGGTCCGCAGGCTTTTTCCGTGTGATAATTTTGTCTAAGTATGAAATGTGCTCGGCTGGAAAAATGAGAGAGCCGGACTGTCCGGCCATGAATGGCGGACTGTCTGCAGTACAAGTAATGTGTGGCGGACGGCTTTTGGCGGACCATCAACACAGAAGCGTTTCCGAGCGTTCTAGAAGACTTTTGTGAGGCGGACGGTCCGCAGGCAAACTTGTGCGAGTTTCTCATGTCCTGGCAGACGGTACGCGTCTGTATGGCGGATGGTCCGCAGGTCCGTAACAGCTAGTTCTGACACCATCTGACACACGTTGTAGCCGTTGGTTTTGAAGGGCGGACAGTCCGCCAGGTATGGGGCGGACAGTCCGCCAGGTATGAGGCGGACAGTCCGCCAGTGCCCTGTTTTGAACGTAACGGCTAGATTTCGAGGGGGTGAGTATATATACTCCACCCCCAGGGTTGGGAAGGCTCTCTTGGCCCATTTGAAAGCTTCATTGATACATTTGAGCATTCCCCATCCTTTCTCTCACTCACTTGATTTAGTGGTCACATCTTTGTGAGATTGAGAGGATCCTAGTGCATTGCATCAAGAGTTTGAGCTTTGTGGCACTAGGGAGACTTCAAGCAAGGTCATTGATTTGTTACTCTTGGAGGTTGCCGCCTCCTAGATGGCTTGGAGCTGGTGATTCCATCGAGCACTTCAAGAAGATTGTGAAGTTGCCGTGGAGATTGGTTGTGAGAGGTCATTGTGCTCACCTCACCGGAGCGGTGAAGAGCAACTCTAGTGGAATCGAGATTTGGAGCGGTTCTTTGGTTCTAACCGGCTCATACATCAAGTGGAGACTTGATAGACGAGCGGTTGAACATTGAATTCATCTCAACGTGGATTAGGGGTGACCAGCAAGTCATTGATACCACGGGATAAGTTCTTGTGTCACTTGTTCTTATTGCTTGCTTGTTATCTTGATTATTTACTTGAAACAAGTTAATTTCATAGAGATTGATTCTTATATTGTCATCCTAGGTTGCAAAACCATCAACATAGGGTTAGAGTAGCTAGACATTTAATTCCCCTTGTGGTTCTAATTAAATTTCTCTAGTGTTGTGATTGAAGTTCTCAAAACCGCCTATTCACCCCCCTCTAGTCGGTAATCCTAGATCCTACACGCACTCCGCTGGCGTCGGGTCGGGACTGGCGGAGCTGGAGCTGCTGGAGTCAATGAAGAACTGACACCCAAGAGATGCTTGGGGTTGTCCTTCATGCTCACCGGAAAACTGACGCTAGATTGATCTGCCATCAAGCTAACTACATTGAAGAATCTCAACAATCACCCCTACCTAGCGCGCCAACTGTCGGACCTTAGGACCGGCAATCCACCTAGGGGTACCCAAGTGGTAGATTTGTAGGCGAGGGATCGTCGAGCGAGTAGCTTGATGGTGACACAGGAGGCACTGATTTAGACAGGTTCAGGCTACCCGGAGGTATCACACCCTACGTCATGTGTCGATTTGTGGATTGGTATTGATGGAACTCAGCCAAACTTCATGAAGCCAAGGCTAGCCTATGGTTACAATGGTTGCGTGGAATTGATTACCCTCGTGGGGTTGCCCTAGGCCGCATTATATAGAGTAACGGACTAGGGTTTACAAGTCGGTTTGAATCTAAACCTACTAGATCTCAACCAAGAAACAAATCTAAGACGATTTCTACAAGATATCCGATTGCGCCACCTGTTGCGTCTTCACCAAACTTGTCCATCAAGTCGGGGATTCCTTGTGGGTCGGTTAGGGTTCGGCCCACAACCTTGTCAGGCGTGAGCCCAGGTTGATGCCACTCTCCTCTGACATTAACCGCGTATTAATGACCTAATACTAGCTACTTTCTAAAAAAATCAGGAGTTTCTCTTTGGAAATATGATGATGTCCAGTGTGAATTGAAATAATATAGAATTTATTAATATAACTTTTTTACCACATGGGTCGCAGTGCACTATACTAGTTAAATTAAAGTATGAGATAAAAGAGAAAACAAAAAAGAAATCTACATGGATCGGAACCGGTTAAATATCTCAATATATATTCATGTGGTCTGGGCACATTTGCTAGTACAAATAAGGTTTTATGGTGTTCTTACCCCTACTTTGAAGTGCAATTGTGATTTTGCCCATGTTTTTTAACTTTGTGATTTTGCCCTCTATCAAGTCAATGCGATTTTACCCTTGGTCTTTGCATATTTGCCCCTGTTTTGACCATTGACTAGGGGCAAAATCGCATTGACTTGTGAATAATAGAAGGCAAAATCACAAAGCTAAAAACACGGGAAAATCACAATTGCACTTCAAAATAGGGGCAAGAACACCAATGCCCCTACAAATAAAATTCAGAAATAACTTACATGTTAAATAAGAGTTCTAAATAGTAGTTTATGTTAAATGGAATCTAAAACAACAACAGATTAAATTGGAGTTAAAATGGCGTAAGCTATGGGTTAAACAAGGTTTTATGGACCTATGCGCTATTAACCGTAGACTTGGTGGGCTAGGGAAAAAGTTATGCATGAATCATCAAACAGGGCTCACGGAAAGGGTAAACATCATGCTATCTCCAACAAGTGACCCAAACGGAGACCCAAACCCAAAATGGGTCTCTAATGATACTATTTCAGCCTCCAAAAGAGTATCAATATCCAAACCCAAAATGGGTTTTCAAGAGAAAACCTAAATCTGGGTATGGTTCGGCCCACAACCTTGTCAGGCGTGAGCCCAGGTTGATGCCACTCTCCTCTGACAGTGGGCCTAGTGGTATCCATATCCCACAAAGATAGCAAGGAAGAAATGACCTAATATGCTGGTCCGCTAAAGGATACGTGGATAGGACCACCGCGGATTACTTGCAGCGATACTAGCTACTTTCTAAAAAAATCAGGAGTTTCTCTTTGGAAATATGATGATGTCCAGTGTGAATTGAAATAATATAGAATTTATTAATATAACTTTTTTACCACATGGGTCGCAGTGCACTATACTAGTTAAATTAAAGTATGAGATAAAAGAGAAAACAAAAAAGAAATCTACATGGATCGGAACCGGTTAAATATCTCAATATATATTCATGTGGTCTGGGCACATTTGCTAGTACAAATAAGGTTTTATGGTGTTCTTACCCCTACTTTGAAGTGCAATTGTGATTTTGCCCATGTTTTTTTAACTTTGTGATTTTGCCCTCTATCAAGTCAATGCGATTTTACCCTTGGTCTTTGCATATTTGCCCCTGTTTTGACCATTGACTAGGGGCAAAATCGCATTGACTTGTGAATAATAGAAGGCAAAATCACAAAGCTAAAAACACGGGAAAATCACAATTGCACTTCAAAATAGGGGCAAGAACACCAATGCCCCTACAAATAAAATTCAGAAATAACTTACATGTTAAATAAGAGTTCTAAATAGTAGTTTATGTTAAATGGAATCTAAAACAACAACAGATTAAATTGGAGTTAAAATGGCGTAAGCTATGGGTTAAACAAGGTTTTATGGACCTATGCGCTATTAACCGTAGACTTGGTGGGCTAGGGAAAAAGTTATGCATGAATCATCAAACAGGGCTCACGGAAAGGGTAAACATCATGCTATCTCCAACAAGTGACCCAAACGGAGACCCAAACCCAAAATGGGTCTCTAATGATACTATTTCAGCCTCCAAAAGAGTATCAATATCCAAACCCAAAATGGGTTTTCAAGAGAAAACCTAAATCTGGGTATGGTTCGGCCCACAACCTTGTCAGGCGTGAGCCCAGGTTGATGCCACTCTCCTCTGACAGTGGGCCTAGTGGTATCCATATCCCACAAAGATAGCAAGGAAGAAATGACCTAATATGCTGGTCCGCTAAAGGATACGTGGATAGGACCACCGCGGATTACTTGCAGCGATACTAGCTACTTTCTAAAAAAATCAGGAGTTTCTCTTTGGAAATATGATGATGTCCAGTGTGAATTGAAATAATATAGAATTTATTAATATAACTTTTTTACCACATGGGTCGCAGTGCACTATACTAGTTAAATTAAAGTATGAGATAAAAGAGAAAACAAAAAAGAAATCTACATGGATCGGAACCGGTTAAATATCTCAATATATATTCATGTGGTCTGGGCACATTTTCTAGTACAAATAAGGTTTTATGGTGTTCTTACCCCTACTTTGAAGTGCAATTGTGATTTTGCCCATGTTTTTTTAACTTTGTGATTTTGCCCTCTATCAAGTCAATGCGATTTTACCCTTGGTCTTTGCATATTTGCCCCTGTTTTGACCATTGACTAGGGGCAAATTTGCATTGACTTGTGAATAATAGAAGGCAAAATCAAAAAGCTAAAAACACGGGAAAATCACAATTATTTGAATTTAATTTAGAAAACAACATTTTCCTATGCTAAATTCCCTGAAAATTGTTCTACATATTCACATCCTAAATTCAAAAAATTTTGGGGTGTGACAAAGCACAATCATGAAACTCGACCCAACAATATCCATCGGTTTCGTGTCTATGTCCCCTCTTACATATCCGCCAATGCCTCCAGAAGACAAACAAGGGTGGGTTTACATTTAAATCCCATAGTTCAAACATTTTAGTTTTCGAAGGTGGTTAGTAGTTTTGCTCTTTTTTTAGGTCTCTGCAGGCTATCAGGCCCAAACCGGTCTAACCATTCTACAGTTTTGTTTTGAGAGTTGTTGATCTCAATTTGATTTTGCTTTCTCTGTGATCTAAGAGCTTACTAGCATCGTTCTTTGGCTCGGTAGGTCTAGTGTGACTATGTGAGTATGACAATTACTAGAAGAGAGGTGTGTTGAATTGGAATTGGGGTATAGATCAGATCCCTTCCTCGCGAAGAAATTTTAACAGGCTCTCATTCACCCCCATTCCCTCTATTTTGAATTTACAATAGCTATGATGCCAGATCCAAACAAAATCGATGTTGTTGATTTATATCTTCTACTACAAAATTCAGGATTTAAAAAAAGCCTAAAGGTAAAAAGCTCATGACAACTCACATATATTTTTTTTAAAATAATCATTATTTTGAATTTAGAATTTTATGGTACTCAATCAACACAAAATAGGTCATTATTGATTTAAAGTATTTATACAAAAAAATATTTTTATACTTGTCTATATTCTTTTGTTTTTATTAACCAGATAGTTGAAGGAAAAAATAGATGACGGAGGGAAGGGTTGCAAGTAGGGGTGGGCATTCGGTTTCGGTTCGGTTCTTTGTTTTTTTATGAAATTCGGTTACTAGAAAATAGGAACTAATCAGTTCTAAGAAATTCTAGAAACCGGGCATTTTGAGCAAAGGCTAAGACAACAAAAAAATAAGCTTTAAAGTAAATTTGGGCAACACTTCCTCTTTTTTATAATAATAATTGACAAAGGAACAATAGCAATATAGTAACAAAAATACATAGCAGTTCATATATGAAAACTCAGATATATCACACATAAATGAAACTAGTCTTATAAAATATAAATTACTGGAATAAGTGAAGTACAAATTCATGCAATGTGGTTCTTTTGATTAATTCGGTTAACTGATATTTTTTTCTGTTTCAGTTCATTCAGTTTCAATTTTGATTATTTTAGTTTGGTTCTTGGTTATTTATGTTCGGCCCGAATTGCAAGGGTGCTAGGAGGGGGTAACACGGGAACGGCACAACTGACGTAGTGACGTATGAGTCGTCCTTCCGTTGTTTTTAGTGATAGTCGTAATATAGTCGGATGTGCTATACCAAATGGTGTTATTCTTTTAGTGATAGAACAACGTGTTCATACGTATATGATGATTTTGTCAATCTAGATTTTTGCGTACGTGTATAAGGGTGAGTGTAAACTGCGAGGGCAAGACATTTGCAATGTTACTGGCAACACATTCGGATTCAGAGTCCGGACAGACAGCATCAACGAAACAAAAGCCACGCTGCACATTTCCAATTGGGACGCGGCGTACACAGGCAGTGTCGTTGGATCTCTACTCCATCTTGGACGAGCCAATGATGGCAACATCTGCCTCGATTAAGCAGCTGCCCTTCACGAGGTACCAGTCCTTCACCGACTTCACCGCCATGAACTTTGCCCGTCCCCAGCCGTCGCCCTCCTCCGTCGCCAGGAACTGGCACCGCCCTGCACGCACGCATTTCACAAACCCCACCCGTATAAGTGATCGGTGGGAACATCTGCCCTGAATCATGTTATAATATTTGCAGTTTCTCCTGTTAATCCAGTGCGCTGCAGAGTTGTTCGAAGGCCAAACCTTTCATTGTTTTGTGATTGCTGGTCACCATGTCTTTGATGGATAGGCTGAGTTCTATCGGCACTCCTGAGGTCTGGAGGGAAGTGTCAGGCTTGGCCATATTCAGGTATAGGGAGAGGAATTCCCCGCTGTCGTCGACGCAGGAAAGGTACATGGTCAGGTACCTGAAAAATAGCACAGGATCACACAGGATTCAGTGACAAGTATTATGCAAGTATGTGGTGCAGTGGTACCATTTGCGGCCACCGATTTTAAACTCCGGTGAATAGCAGCGTCCCTTGAGGGCTAAGAAATCATCGATGACCCAGGTGTAGGCTTCCCGGGCACTGAAGCCGTTTGTCTTCTGAACATGCATCGTTTTTGAACTGTGGTTGGCCTTAGCAGTGGTGAGCTTGATAAGCTGCACGCCGAAGACACAGCTGTCGCCGATGATGAAGCCAGAGGAGGGTTCCTTCAGTGTGTCGACGGGGATCATGCATGAGATCCCGGAACTTCTGCTCTCTTCAGCCTGGAAATGGTGACTAACTGGAACAATGCAAAGAAATGCAACTATATATATGTGAGTATGTGACTAAAACTTTTTCTTCAGAGTGGTCAAAAAATAACTCCTTTTTCTTCATAGGCAGCATATTGGTGAAGCAAACAGTGCATGTGTCAGCTTTTGGGGTTACTGGTGACACGAAACCGCGCCAACAACAAGCACGCGGAGTAGCTCCTTGCTGCCCTTCCGCGCAAAGCGGTCAGACCGGTTTTGATAACCGGTCAGACCGGTTTCGCCGGCGGTGCCTGGCGAGAGACCAACGAACGCCCGTCCGGGAGGGACCCCGTCAGGACAGGCGCACCTTGGGTCGTTCTAGGATCGGCAGGCCACCTAGAACACTTTCAATCGACATAGAGACGAAGGAAGAACAGCATGGTAGGGTTGGAAAGAGCTAGGATTTGGAGATAAAAGTAATGCGAAACATAGAAAGATAAAAGTAAAGACAAAACAATAAAAGGTAGATTTGATAGATTCGATTGGGATATCTCTCAATCGGCCATGACCCTTTATATTTATAGGGTGGGGAAGTCGTACCCCTTTAGGTCAGTTTACAATATGGGACAAAACTCAGAATCCTAAACCTACTCGAATTACAGATCCAAACCGGTCTGACCGGTTGGGCAAACCGGTCAGACCGGTTTCCCTCGATCCGTGCCAATTTTGGTCGTCAACATATGCCCCCCTGTTTTTTGGCAAAGCTTGCGTGCCAAAAAATAATCTTCAATGATCAGGTCATCTAATAATTGAAATCTTGATATGGCCATGACAACCAACCATAGTTCCTTGGTACATCAGAAGCATAATATTGATAATTATAAAAAGAAGACCAAGGATTATACCAAAACCATGAATTGTAATTAGGTATACTTGGATACGCATTCCATGGCACATGCATCGCCGGAATAAATGTTGAAGAATAATGAGATGACCGTTGATGCTTCTTTTCTCTTTGTGATGATGAATACCAACTTTGATCTCTTAACCGATTGCTTTGCTTTTGCTCGGCTATCTTGTGATATTTATGTAACAATTCAACAAAGCTTGGTTTCTTCTTCACCGCCTTACTCTTTGGAGCAACGCTTGCAGTTCTACCAAAATTTTTGATATGACCGGTCGGAACACCGGTTAGACCGGTTCCTTTAGAACCAGTAATTTTGAGATCATCTTGCCCCCCAGCCGAGCATGATTGTTGCTCAGCTATATTATTTGCGACATGCTTATCATTGGAGACAATTTGATCAACATAACTAGCCGATGATTTTCCAATACACGGCTTTTCTATGTCTAGTGTCAAATCTGGATTTTTATTTACTCTTCCATCTTTTTTGACACGATAGACTTGTTTAATCACCTTACGCTTATTTTTCTGTGTGGACCGATTCTTTTGATCAAAACGGTCATTATGCATAGGTGATGGCTTATTAATTACCGGCTCCCTATAAGTAATATAATCTGAACATAAATATCTAGGAAGAGACGGCATATATGAATTATAATACCAAGGAGAATAAGAATAAGGCACATTAAAACAAGACTCCCATGGCATCGGTGTAGGTGATCCATACGGTGGAAACGGCATTGATTTGTGAGAATTATTCCATTGCCGATCCCGATTATGGAACTTCTCCATAGGAGAAGATTTTGATTGTTTGGAATTTTTAGACCGACTAGCATCATTGACAATCTTTTGTCTTTGAGACTTAGCCGGAAGTTTCTTGTTATACTTCGGCTTTTCTCTTTGATGCTTATGATGGCCTTTAGATTCAATGGTTTTCCAAACACCAATCTCGGGTTTTTTTGGTTTAATCATCTTTGGTTTTAATTTATTTTGCGAAACCCTAGATGAAGCGGTTAGACCGGTTTGAGAACCGGTCAGACCGGTTACAATGCAACCGGCACCGTTGCCTTTGTTTTGTTGCCCCCCGAGCGTTGAAGTACTAGATACACTTTTTATGCTCATGCTAGGGGATTTTGGATCAACAATTTCGGCTAGAGACGACCGATTTGTTTCTTGACCAACAACATCACAATTTGGCAAGTTGCAAGGATCAATAATAGCATTAGTCGGCTTTTCAATAGCCAACTCTTGATCAACAGAAATTGAATCTACCTTATCATCTTCAGTAATCAAAAATTCAACATAGGTAGATAGATGGGTAGATATAGTACCGGAAGATTGTATCTCCTTTAATATGGCGATGGTCGATGGTGGCTGAAACTCTTTAATCTTGATGACACCTTGTTCTGTCTTAACGAAGCAAGACAAGAATATCCTTTCAATTGCTCTGTCATATTCTTGATAATATTCTTCAATCAGCTCTTTACACGACATCAAATCACTTGATAAATCAGCCATGATAACCAGAGATTTCTTCCCCAGCGGAGTCGCCAAAATATGTTGACACGAAACCGCGCCAACAACAAGCACGCGGAGTAGCTCCTTGCTGCCCTTCCGCGCAAAGCGGTCAGACCGGTTTTGATAACCGGTCAGACCGGTTTCGCCGGTGGTGCCTGGCGAGAGACCAACGAACGCCCGTCCGGGAGGGACCCCGTCAGGACAGGCGCACCTTGGGTCGTTCTAGGATCGGCAGGCCACCTAGAACACTTTCAATCGACATAGAGACGAAGGAAGAACAGCATGGTAGGGTTGGAAAGAGCTAGGATTTGGAGATAAAAGTAATGCGAAACATAGAAAGATAAAAGTAAAGACAAAACGATAAAAGGTAGATTTGATAGATTTGATTGGGATATCTCTCAATCGGCCATGACCCTTTATATTTATAGGGTGGGGAAGTCGTACCCCTTTAGGTCGGTTTACAATATGGGATAAAACTCAGAATTCTAAACCTACTCGAATTACAGATCCAAACCGGTCTGACCGGTTGGGCAAACCGGTCAGACCGGTTTCCCTCGATCCGTGCCAATTTTGGTCGTCAACAGTTACAAATATCTTTTTTCTTAGCATGTATTTGTAATCTTACATTCATGTTCTCTGTGCTTTCCGTACGCTTGATCAAATATCAAGAGCTTGAACGATGTGTTGACGACCAAAATTGGTAGTTGCCTATCAAGCCGAAGGCAACCGGTCAGACCGGTTTTACTGTAGCTGATCTGGCAACGGCCAAACCGGTCTGACCGCTTTACAGAACCGGTCTGACCGGTTTCTCCCGTGTTGGAGTAGGTTTAGGACTCTAGAGTTTTATCCCATATTGTAAACCAACTCAACGGGGTAAGACCATCCCACCCTATAAATATAAAGGGCCAAGGCCGATTGAGATATCCAACATCAACAATCCAATCGAATTTATCTTTTTTACCTTTTATCGTTTTGTCTTTACTTTTATCTTTCTATTGTTCTGCATTACTTTTATCTCCAATTTCAAGCTCTTCCAACCCCCTGTATCTTCTGTTCTTCTCTCGTCTCGACGACGTTTGAGGACGTTCTAGGTGGCCTGCCGACCCTAGAACAACCCTAGACTCTCAAGCTCCGACGGGGTCCCTCCCGAGCTCGAGGTTCTAGGTTTTATCGTCGCCCCATCAAAAGCGGTCTGACCGGTTCCATAAAGCGGTCTGACCGGTTTCGCTCCAGGAAAGCGGTCTGACCGGTTTCATAAAGCGATCTGACCGGTTTTGTTCCAAGGCATCGGCGACTTCGTTGGCGCGGTTTCGTGTCAACATATTTTTGGCGACTCTGCTGGGGACGAAAGCAAAGGGATCTGTTACTATGGTTAATCTACCAAAACCTAGTGATGTTGATTCTGCTAACATTGTTAAGCCGATTGTTGATGAATTATCGGCTGAGGATCGTCAAGCTTATGAGGCCTTCATGAAGGACCGTGAGGAGAAGGAAGCCCGACACAAAGCAGCAGAGGATGAAAAAGCCACTCAGTGGTTTTTATCTCACTTCTCCAAGAATCGAAAGGGCGGCATCTCCAAGGACAAGGAGATCGTCTTCGTTTCAAGCGAAGACGAACATGATGAAGAAAACGACACTGTGAGTATTACAGCACCACCTGTTACTTTGGAGCAAATTAATCAATTATTAGTCAACGGTCAAAAACAAATGTTTGCTATTGTCCAAAACATGATTAATAACTCGTTAGGCAAGCAACCTTTGATCAATGATAGTAATGCTCCTAAGTTTGATGTTGCTAGTACTTCACGAAATCATATCATGCCTCCTGGATCATCGGCAACACCCACGCCTCAATTTGGCATGCCAATGAACTATTTTGAAGGTCAAACAGAACCACACAATGCGGTCAGACCGGTTTTACAAACCGGTCAGACCGGTTCTGGTAGACCGGTTCAAACCGGTCAGACCGGTTCTGGTACTTTAGTTGCTTATCAAGCATCTCCTGAACCAATTACTAGTATGCCTTATGTTCATGTTGATTCTAACCGAACAACTGGATTTGCTGGTAATTTTGTTCCTCCATATGCAACTATTTACCATCCTACACCTCCCCAGAGTTCAGGTTATTCATACGGTGCAGTGTCAAACAATGTTTATTCGCAACAAGTACCGTATGTACAGCCGAACCAAGTACCACATCATACACCGAATAATATTACTTCTAGTGTGCAAAGGCCAAATGACCCTTATCATGATCAATTGCTTGAAAAATATAAAAGGGATTTGGCCATTATGTTTAAAGAAACTTTCGGTGTAGAGCTTAAAGATAAAACTCTAGTGTGTCAAAAACCATATCCTGAGAGTTTTGATGCTATACCATATCCTCAAAATTTCAAGGTACCTGAATTTGTTAAATTCACTGGGGAGGATAGTAGAACTACATGGGAGCATGTTAGCCAATTTAATGCACAAATGGGTATTCATGGTAATCTTGATCATTTAAAAATCCGAATGTTCCCTTTGTCATTATCTGGTACTGCTTTCTCATGGTTTTCAGCATTATCCCCTAATTCCATTCATACATGGTCTCAATTAGAGAAAAAATTTCATGAACACTTTTACAATAGTGACAATGAATTGAGACTTTCTCACTTAACATCGGTTAGGCAAAAGAGTGATGAGCCTGTTTCTGAATATATTAGAAGATTTAGAGATACAAAAAACTGATGTTATAGTTTGGTTATTTCTGAAAAGGATCTTGCTGAATTATGTCTTAATGGTTTGAGATCTCATATTAAAGAAAGATTAGAGGGCTATGAGTTTCTAACCATTAATCAAGTGATGCAAAGAGCTTTGGCTCAGGAAAGCCGAAGTAAGGATTCTAAACCTAAACCCGATCGTTTTGGTGTGCATACCGTCAATTATGATTCTTCAGACGATGAGGGTAAAGAGGTTTATGCTGCTGAATTTGTATGGTCGTCTAAAGATAATCCTAGCACTTGTACTTCTCTCAAACCGATTCGTAAAAATCGGCACAAAGAAGTCAAATTTACCTTTGATGTATCTAAGTGTGATAGGATCTTTGATGAGCTTGCAAAGGCTGGGAAGCTGAAATTTTCTCATACTATACCGCCAAATGATGAGTTGAAACGGCGAGCTTATTGCAAGTTTCATAATACTTATTCCCATGCCACCAATGATTGCAATGTTTTCCGTAGGCAAATACAATCGGCCATAGATCAAGGACGATTGATGATTAATGTGATGCAGATTGATGAAACGGCGAGCTTATTGCAAGTTTCATAATACTTATTCCCATGCCACCAATGATTGCAATGTTTTCCGTAGGCAAATACAATCGGCCATAGATCAAGGACGATTGATGATTAATGTGATGCAGATTGATAAAAATCCTTTTCCTATACATACACTTGAATTGGTGAATCCGAAAGTGTTGATTCGGCCGCATCAAGCCGAAAAAGCTAAAGGGAAAAATGTGATCATTGGTGAAGAAAGACCTACAAGTTCAAATATGCCATCAGAAAAGACCCCTCGGTTCAAGTTGAAGACTCAAACACTCGGGGGGCAAGACAGGAGCGAAAACACCGGTTCTGCACAAACCGGTCTAACCGGTTCCAGAACCGGTCTGACCGGTTCGTATGGGAAAGTCAAAAACAAAGCGAGGCCGAGCTTTGAAGAGCTCTTGGCCAAGTATAAAAAGAAAGGGGTTGCTCAGAAACAAAAGAAGCATCAGAACAAAGTCAAAGATGCGAAGCCATGTCAGAAGCAGTCAATGAACAAACAAGAATCAGTGAAGCAACTTGCAAAGGTGGTGCCAGCAAGATCAGCAACAATCAAGCAAGTATGGAAGCCAAAACAAGTTGTTTCATCATCAACTTGAGTTAAAGCAATGTATGGCCGATAATATGTTTATCGCCCTTAGAGCTTATATATGGCCGATGTATTGTTCATCATCGTCCTTAGATAATTTTGGTCCAGAAGCTTATTTTTTAGCACGCAAGCTTTCCTAAAAAACAGGGGGGCATATGTTGACGACCAAAATTGGCAGTTGACTATCAAGCCGAAGGCAACCGGTCAGACCGGTTCTAGGAAGCGGTCAGACCGGTTTTACTGTAGCTGATCTGGCAATGGCCAAACCGGTCTGATCGCTTTACAGAACCGGTCTGACCGGTTTCTCCCGTGTTGGAGTAGGTTTAGGACTCTAGAGTTTTATCCCATATTGTAAACCAACTCAACGGGGTAAGACCATCCCACCCTATAAATATAAAGGGCCAAGGCCGATTGAGATATCCAACATCAACAATCCAATCGAATTTATCTTTTTTACCTTTTATCGTTTTGTCTTTACTTTTATCTTTCTATTGTTCTGCATTACTTTTATCTCCAATTTCAAGCTCTTCCAACCCCCTGTATCTTCTGTTCTTCTCTCATCTCGACGACGTTTGAGGGCGTTCTAGGTGGCCTGCCGACCCTAGAACAACCCTAGACTCTCAAGCTCCGACGGGGTCTCTCCCGAGCTCGAGGTTCTAGGTTTTATCGTCGCCCCATCAAAAGCGGTCTGACCGGTTCCATAAAGCGGTCTGACCGGTTTCGCTCCAGGAAAGCGGTCTGACCGGTTTCATAAAGCGGTCTGACCGGTTTTGTTCCAAGGCATCGGCGACTTCGTTGGCGCGGTTTCGTGTCAACACGATGCTTCAACGACAATGTCAGGTTTCAGATCAGAAGTTTTTGACAGCACAAGGATAAGGGAAACGTAGTCCCTTTCATCACCACGCTTCCGGTCCTTCAGGTTCAATTGCAGGTACCTGCAAACAGGTCAAGATAAAGAGATGAAAGTCTGCCCATCAGATGGTTGCATACTTGCATTGCATTTCATTAGGCAATCCGATCATGTTTTATCTTACAACAAAAAAACGGAACGTGTATGAAACTGAAAAATGTTCTGATGAAGATGGAAAACAGAACTTTGTGATAAGTTGGTAGGCAGGCACAGTGTGGTACAGTACCATTTGACCCCTTGATATCAAAATATCCGGAGTTGGTCCATCCTTTTTGCTTGTCAAGAAGCGAGGAGAAGCCATCAATCCTCCATTTGAAGCTGCTCTTCTCTTCCATCTCAGGTGATACATCAGCAGGGGCCGTCTGTGCCACTGGAGTAGATGGAACGGCCGCAACCTTTGAGGATTTCTGGTTCTTGCCTTGGTTTGATCGACCTGAAACCACAATTTAGACGGTAAATGGCCATTATTAAGTACCAATATATCAGCAGAAATTAGGGTATAAGTAGGCAGAAAAACGGCGAAACTGATGTTACCACGAGACGAAGAGGCGCAGGTACCCATGATTGCTTGTTAGAAGAGCCTTCCTGCTCCTGCTTCAGTACAAATCGGTGTTGATACACACACTATATGTAGAATTCTTTGCAAGAGTAGTTACATGTACAACTCTGAGTAAGTGTTTCAGAAATTCCTGGGAAATGAGGTGAGGCTTCTTCTTTGCAGCTACGACAAACGCAAAAGGATAGAGGTCTACGCCACACGCAATTTCCTGGCATTGGATGGATGGAGACTGAGGAACACTACAAGTATACGGCACCGGCACCTATTCAACTGCTCTACATGAGAAAAAGACCTCTTTGTAACTGTACAAACTTCCGCATATTGAATCTCTTATGTCATTATAACTAAGCCCCAAAAGTCCAGGTCAACTATTCTGCTATATTACCTAACCACCGAGGCAGCAAACAATCTATGCTTATCTTGAATTCTTGTTGTGTATGTGTCGTCTACTCAGCGGACAAGTCACTTTTGATGACAATTTCCATCTTTAGCTGCAGAGGTGTATTTTAACCTAAAGTAACATTCTTTAGTTGCATGATTGTAGCGATTAAATTCTCAATTGAAAACGAAATGGGTATACTAATATTCGCAATCTTTGACAAATGAAGCCTCGAGGTCTGATTTGTTCAGATATTTATCTTTCTACACAAGCAGATGCCTTCCCAAATCCCAATGTGCCATGGTGACAGTCTGACAGGGATGGTCCTAGCAAGAACTACAATTCCCATACTCACCAATCATGACAAGAGGATTTTTACAGTCCTTGAATATGCAAGAGGTACCAAAATAATTAAGAGTTGATTTTGGTAATGGAGGTAATAACCAAGCTAAATTGTATGACACCCAAGTTTCCTTATACTAATTTAGTCTTTGGAGATCTAATCATATACTAGCAGCCTTAGTAGTGAGTAGAACCATATTATTGCAGTTAATTTTCTGACATGTCGACGTATGTCTTTCGAACATTGAATATCAAATAAACACGCGGCAAGAAAGGGAACAGGAGCATTTTGTGCTTTGGTTTCTTTGCGTGAAGTGAGATTGACAATTTTGGTATTACACACAATTGGATGAAAATAGAAGAGACTACAAGCAAACTCTTCGTTAGAAAAAATAGACATGGCCAGCAAACTGAGCCATGTTCATGGCCACCTTTATTTGCCATTTTACACACTTTCAGTATCTTCAGCACGAACAAGCAAATAAATAACACGCACAAAGCTCATAGACACACGTAGCCACATCTTCGCCATTGCGATTCAGCACATGCACATAAATTTTACTCTACTCCATCTTGGAGGAACCGACAATTGCGACCTCGGCTTCAACGCAGCACTTGGTTTTCACGAGATAACCATTTGCCGAGTCCTTGAAATCCTCCAGTGAAATGAACTTACTCCATCCCCAGGTACGAGCGTTATTCGCAAACTAGCACCGGCCTGCGTTTTCCCAACAAAACAAGTCAAGAATGTATATATTATGAAAATTAACAATCTGGACTTCCGTCCAACGAGCAAAATGTTTGAGGTAGGCAAACCTGTTCCTTTCCGGTGCTTGCCAGTTTCTTGGTCTTTGATGGACAAGGTAAGTTCTACAAGGTTTGCAGTGTCCTTGGGGAGATCATCGGTCTTGTTAAGTTTTAGGTACAAGGAGAGGTGGTTCCCGTCGCGAGATGGATACATAGTGATATACCTGCACATCAGAAAACATCAAACAACTCGGTTTTTTGTAGAAAGTGGAAATGAGTTCCAATCAAACAATTCAGGATTCATGACGATGTTGTATAGAACAACTATACTAAATTCAGATTAAAAAATAATGGCATTCAGGAATTTCAAGTGTTGGAAGCTGAAGATAGTATAATTCTATAATTCACCATTTGTATCCGCCGACTTCAAACTCTGGAGAGTGGTCCGGGTTCTTCAGTGCAACGAAGTCATGAATGTCCCAAGTGTAAGTTTTGGGCTCATTGAAGATGCTCGTCTTTTGGACAAACAGCGTTTCTGACATCGTGTTGGCTTTCAAAGTGGTGACTTTGACAAACTCGACACCAAAGATGCAGCAATTGTTGAGAAGAAATTTAGAGGACTGTTTCTTCAGTTTTCCAAGGGAAATCATGCATGAGGCTCCGGAGCTTGTGCTTGCGGTCTGAAAACTGTGGCTAACTGCGCGTATGAATATGAAATCATTGTTTGTGAAAACATATTTAGTGTTAGAGGTTGTAACTTGTAAGTAATTTGCTGTTATACCTTCATGTTCTCTGTGCTTTCCGAAGGACTGATCATATATCAGCAGCTTGAAAGATGCATCGACAACAGTGTCAGGTTTCACTGATCTCTTCGCCAGCGCAAGCCTAAGAGAGATGTACTCCTTGTTGTTGCCACTCTTCTTGTCCCTCGGATTCAGTTGTATGTGCCTACAAGCAAGTCAATACGCGCAGTTCTAGCAAACGTTCTAGCAACAGGAACTGTGTGATGCAACAAAACAGTTCAAAAAAAAGTTATTCAGGTGACCAGACCAGTTATGTCCCATGGCCTCAAACACTCCTGAGTAGGTCCATCCTGCACCCTTGTCAAGGAGTGAGGAAAACCCATCGATGCTCCACTTGAAGGTCGCCTGTTGGCTCTGCTCTCCAGCTGGAGAAGAAGGTGCTACCTTGGATCCATGGCCCTGCACCAGCTTCGATCGGCCTGAAATAATAAACAGCAGTATGAAAAATAGAAACACCAACTAAAATTAGAGCTAAAATACAGAAGAAAAACACGAGTACCGCGAGATGAAGAGTTGCCCATGGTGATCTCTCCAGACTTCAGTGCAGCCTGGTATTGCTTTATCTTGCTATCTGAGCATGAAGATGTTCCTGTGCACTATATGTAGCAGAATAACGACATGGCGTGTGCCAAAAGTTCTCCGCAAACGGGCTGAGGTTTTTCTCACTTTGGAGACCTTGGAGTTTGGACACGTCACCAGAGCAAAATAATATGAAAGCAGAGGAGAGACCACCATGCTAGCAAAAGTCGCGTCAATTGCAATTTCCTAGCATTTGAGAAGTGAAATCGGGTAACTGTCCAAATGTACACTATAGGGTACGCCACTTCTATTTCATGGCGCCAAAAGTCACGAGTCAACTTAACTTTCCCCCTTACTTAATTGAACTTTATGTTGTGGATAACACAAGGCCCCAAGATCAAAGACTTCTTGTCTCGGTCATGGGTCATGTAACTACCAACCGCAATATGAGTAAAAAATTTAGATTATGTTTGGATCCACCGTTTAAACTTTAGCCGCTAAAGAATTCAAACAGTCCAGTTAAAATTGCAGATAATAGCATCCTAGCTAATTGGAACCCATGTATTCCTTTAGCTGGTAGAACCAGCTAAAACATGTTCAAAGACCTTAATACCCCTACACCCCTTCCTATAAATGAAAACTGTGTAATCAATGAAGGGTAGCATGGTCCATTGTTTTCAACCAACTATAATTAGCTTGATGACCCAAACACAGTCAGTTAAACTTTAGCTAGCTAAATATTAATTACTAGCTAATTCAAACCTTTATAAATTAGCTAGATACATTTTAGTTGGATGATCCAAATAGGACCTTGTACTTTCTCCAGGCTCCCGCCACAAATAACAAATAAATCGATATTAATACATCTACAAAACAAAACTACAAATACTAACTTGATACTAACCTTTTGTTGCAATAGTGATAAGATTAACACAGAGAAAAGAGTATTATTAAACTACTCTTCAGGATAAATATGCCCATATCATTTTCAAATGTTCATGCTCAACAAGGAAAGTTGATGCCAGCGTCCACCCCAACCTGGTTCATTTAATCATTTACTATGGATAACTTTTCTACAACTTATAGCGATGGCTTGGACTTTGAGGTGTACAACTTTTGCAGATAATAATTCATCAAAAAGCAAAGGGTGGTTAAACTGAAGCATTATTGGCGCAACAACAAATCAATTTGTTAACTTAATCATATTATTCCAACATGAACATATCCAAAGTCGATGCCCGGAAAGTACATAATATGTACGCATTTACTTATAATGCAATACAATTTTACAAGGGCGACCTCGATGTCAGAGGATCGTCGTCAACTGGACCATTGGTGAAACTTCATACTCTAACCGTCCAGCGTCTCCATCATGTGACTTCATGACATGTCCTGCTCCAAGTGAACGCTCCCGCTGTTTGCATTATTAATACAACGGAATTTTTTTATCTTAAGTAATTGATTGAAATTCTTATGATCTGAATAGCACAAACCTTGCGAGTCTGTGTCTTCTTAGCCCGGCAACCTAATAACCAGCCGCAAAGTTAGTATTTCCTGTGTATACATGCATCGATTGAATTCAAATTGTGGCGTTATCTCGAGAAGTTGAGATCACCCTAGTAATCCCGATTCCCATTGAGCTACATAGCCTGTTGCCGTGTGCCGCGCGGAAGAAATGGAATTGACAATGACAGTTATCATTTTCTTTAATTTGTATGCTCCTTTTTTGGCGGGTGAAAAGAGCTTTATTGACTAGACAGAAACAGAAATATGATTACAACCGTTATTGACTCACTATATTCTCCTGCAATGCATATATTCCCTCCAGTCATAAATGCATGATGCTTTAACGTTAACATGGTCTCCAATATAGCTTTGGTCTCTAATTTCTGTATGAAAATAACAGCAACAACTGGAGTAGGAAGAAAATTTTGATGTTATGATAAATTAAATTTGTTATGTCTATCTTAGTATTGCCAATTGGAAACTCCAAGGTCATAAACATTCTGCCATCAAATTTGTCCACTCTAATCACCATCAATAATAATAAACAATAGATTTATTCTATTTTCTAAAAAATTACCTGTTGCTACTGTTATAAAATAGTCTAAAGTAATCCCTAAATTTGTATATAGATATTATTAAAATAATCTAATAACTTCTTCTTCTTCTAGATTGTCTGCATCTACCAATATAAAAGGTAATATAAAGTAACTTCCTAAATTTTCCCTAAATTTATATATGAATACCTACACATGACATTATATAATTAAGTATATATTACCCACCTATGTGACAATAAATTATAATATTATCAGCAATAATTTAATATGTGGTTCTCTAAATTTACTATGTATTTTAATAATTTTAATACTTCATGAAAATAAATTATGGAAGTTGTTATTTTTGACACTCACATACACTCACCCCTATGAATACATGCATGTAAACTCTACCTCTGTGAGCACCTCTAAAAAAATCAGGAGTTTCTCTTTGGAAATATGATGATGTCCAGTGTGAATTGAAATAATATAGAATTTATTAATATAACTTTTTTACCACATGGGTCGCAGTGCACTATACTAGTTAAATTAAAGTATGAGATAAAAGAGAAAACAAAAAAGAAATCTACATGGATCGGAACCGGTTAAATATCTCAATATATATTCATGTGGTCTGGGCACATTTGCTAGTACAAATAAGGTTTTATGGTGTTCTTACCCCTACTTTGAAGTGCAATTGTGATTTTGCCCATGTTTTTTTAACTTTGTGATTTTGCCCTCTATCAAGTCAATGCGATTTTACCCTTGGTCTTTGCATATTTGCCCCTGTTTTGACCATTGACTAGGGGCAAAATCGCATTGACTTGTGAATAATAGAAGGCAAAATCACAAAGCTAAAAACACGGGAAAATCACAATTATTTGAATTTAATTTAGAAAACAACATTTTCCTATGCTAAATTCCCTGAAAATTGTTCTACATATTCACATCCTAAATTCAAAAAATTTTGGGGTGTGACAAAGCACAATCATGAAACTCGACCCAACAATATCCATCGGTTTCGTGTCTATGTCCCCTCTTACATATCCGCCAATGCCTCCAGAAGACAAACAAGGGTGGGTTTACATTTAAATCCCATAGTTCAAACATTTTAGTTTTCGAAGGTGGTTAGTAGTTTTGCTCTTTTTTTAGGTCTCTGCAGGCTATCAGGCCCAAACCGGTCTAACCATTCTACAGTTTTGTTCTGAGAGTTGTTGATCTCAATTTGATTTTGCTTTCTCTGTGATCTAAGAGCTTACTAGCATCGTTCTTTGGCTCGGTAGGTCTAGTGTGACTATGTGAGTATGACAATTACTAGAAGAGAGGTGTGTTGAATCGGAATTGGGGTATAGATCAGATCCCTTCCTCGCGAAGAAATTTTAACAGGCTCTCATTCACCCCCATTCCCTCTATTTTGAATTTACAATAGCTATGATGCCAGATCCAAACAAAATCGATGTTGTTGATTTATATCTTCTACTAAAAAATTCAGGATTTAAAAAAAGCCTAAAGGTAAAAAGCTCATGACAACTCACATATATTTTTTTAAAATAATCATTATTTTGAATTTAGAATTTTATGGTACTCGATCAACACAAAATAGGTCATTATTGATTTAAAGTATTTATACAAAAAAATATTTTTATACTTGTCTATATTCTTTTGTTTTTATTAACCAGATAGTTGAAGGAAAAAATAGATGACGGAGGGAAGGGTTGCAAGTAGGGGTGGGCATTCGGTTTCGGTTCGGTTCTTTGTTTTTTTATGAAATTCGGTTACTAGAAAATAGGAACTAATCAGTTCTAAGAAATTCTAGAAACCGGGCATTTTGAGCAAAGGCTAAGACAACAAAAAAATAAGCTTTAAAGTAAATTTGGGCAACACTTCCTCTTTTTTATAATAATAATTGACAAAGGAACAATAGCAATATAGTAACAAAAATACATAGCAGTTCATATATGAAAACTCAAATATATCACACATAAATGAAACTAGTCTTATAAAATATAAATTACTGGAATAAATGAAGTACAAATTCATGCAATGTGGTTCTTTTGATTAATTCGGTTAACTGATATTTTTTTCTGTTTCAGTTCATTCAGTTTCAATTTTGATTATTTTAGTTTGGTTCTTGGTTATTTATGTTCGGCCCGAATTGCAAGGGTGCTAGGAGGGGGTAACACGGGAACGGCACAACTGACGTAGTGACGTATGAGTCGTCCTTCCGTTGTTTTTAGTGATAGTCGTAATATAGTCGGATGTGCTATACCAAATGGTGTTATTCTTTTAGTGATAGAACAACGTGTTCATACGTATATGATGATTTTGTCAATCTAGATTTTTGCGTACGTGTATAAGGGTGAGTGTAAACTGCGAGGGCAAGACATTTGCAATGTTACTGGCAACACATTCGGATTCAGAGTCCGGACAGACAGCATCAACGAAACAAAAGCCACGCTGCACATTTCCAATTGGGACGCGGCGTACACAGGCAGTGTCGTTGGATCTCTACTCCATCTTGGACGAGCCAATGATGGCAACATCTGCCTCGATTAAGCAGCTGCCCTTCACGAGGTACCAGTCCTTCACCGACTTCACCGCCATGAACTTTGCCCGTCCCCAGCCGTCGCCCTCCTCCTCCGTCGCCAGGAACTGGCACCGCCCTGCACGCACGCATTTCACAAACCCCACCCGTATAAGTGATCGGTGGGAACATCTGCCCTGAATCATGTTATAATAATTGCAGTTTCTCCTGTTAATCCAGTGCGCTGCAGAGTTGTTCGAAGGCCAAACCTTTCATTGTTTTGTGATTGCTGGTCACCATGTCTTTGATGGATAGGCTGAGTTCTATCGGCACTCCTGAGGTCTGGAGGGAAGTGTCAGGCTTGGCCATATTCAGGTATAGGGAGAGGAATTCCCCGCTGTCGTCGATGCAGGAAGGGTACATGGTCAGGTACCTGAAAAATAGCACAGGATCACACAGGATTCAGTGACAAGTATTATGCAAGTATGTGGTGCAGTGGTACCATTTGCGGCCACCGATCTCAAACTCCGGTGAATAGCAGCGTCCCTTGAGGGCTAAGAAATCATCGATGACCCAGGTGTAGGCTTCCCGGGCACTGAAGCCGTTTGTCTTCTGAACATGCATCGTTTTTGAACTGTGGTTGGCCTTAGCAGTGGTGAGCTTGATAAGCTGCACGCCGAAGACACAGCTGTCGCCGATGATGAAGCCAGAGGAGGGTTCCTTCAGTGTGTCGACGGGGATCATGCATGAGATCCCGGAACTTCTGCTCTCTTCAGTCTGGAAATGGTGACTAACTGGAACAATGCAAAGAAATGCAACTATATATATGTGAGTATGTGACTAAAACTTTTTCTTCAGAGTGGTCAAAAAATAACTCCTTTTTCTTCATAGGCAGCATATTGGTGAAGCAAACAGTGCATGTGTCAGCTTTTGGGGTTACAAATATCTTTTTTCTTAGCATGTATTTGTAATCTTACATTCATGTTCTCTGTGCTTTCCGTACGCTTGATCAAATATCAAGAGCTTGAACGATGCTTCAACGACAATGTCAGGTTTCAGATCAGAAGTTTTTGACAGCACAAGGATAAGGGAAACGTAGTCCCTTTCATCACCACGCTTCCGGTCCTTCAGGTTCAATTGCAGGTACCTGCAAACAGGTCAAGATAAAGAGATGAAAGTCTGCCCATCAGATGGTTGCATACTTGCATTGCATTTCATTAGGCAATCTGATCATGTTTTATCTTACAACAAAAAAACGGAACGTGTATGAAACTGAAAAATGTTCTGATGAAGATGGAAAACAGAACTTTGTGATAAGTTGGTAGGCAGGCACAGTGTGGTACAGTACCATTTGACCCCTTGATATCAAAATATCCGGAGTTGGTCCATCCTTTTTGCTTGTCAAGAAGCGAGGAGAAGCCATCAATCCTCCATTTGAAGCTGCTCTTCTCTTCCATCTCAGGTGATACATCAGCAGGGGCCGTCTGTGCCACTGGAGTAGATGGAACGGCCGCAACCTTTGAGGATTTCTGGTTCTTGCCTTGGTTTGATCGACCTGAAACCACAATTTAGACGGTAAATGGCCATTATTAAGTACCAATATATCAGCAGAAATTAGGGTATAAGTAGGCAGAAAAACGGCGAAACTGATGTTACCACGAGACGAAGAGGCGCAGGTACCCATGATTGCTTGTTAGAAGAGCCTTCCTGCTCCTGCTTCAGTACAAATCGGTGTTGATGCACACACTATATGTAGAATTCTTTGCAAGAGTAGTTACATGTACAACTCTGAGTAAGTGTTTCAGAAATTCCTGGGAAATGAGGTGAGGCTTCTTCTTTGCAGCTACGACAAACGCAAAAGGATAGAGGTCTACGCCACACGCAATTTCCTGGCATTGGATGGATGGAGACTGAGGAACACTACAAGTATACGGCACCGGCACCTATTCAACTGCTCTACATGAGAAAAAGACCTCTTTGTAACTGTACAAACTTCCGCATATTGAATCTCTTATGTCATTATAACTAAGCCCCAAAAGTCCAGGTCAACTATTCTGCTATATTACCTAACCACCGAGGCAGCAAACAATCTATGCTTATCTTGAATTCTTGTTGTGTATGTGTCGTCTACTCAGCGGACAAGTCACTTTTGATGACAATTTCCATCTTTAGCTGCAGAGGTGTATTTTAACCTAAAGTAACATTCTTTAGTTGCATGATTGTAGCGATTAAATTCTCAATTGAAAACGAAATGGGTATACTAATATTCGCAATCTTTGACAAATGAAGCCTCGAGGTCTGATTTGTTCAGATATTTATCTTTCTACACAAGCAGATGCCTTCCCAAATCCCAATGTGCCATGGTGACAGTCTGACAGGGATGGTCCTAGCAAGAACTACAATTCCCATACTCACCAATCATGACAAGAGGATTTTTACAGTCCTTGAATATGCAAGAGGTACCAAAATAATTAAGAGTTGATTTTGGTAATGGAGGTAATAACCAAGCTAAATTGTATGACACCCAAGTTTCCTTATACTAATTTAGTCTTTGGAGATCTAATCATATACTAGCAGCCTTAGTAGTGAGTAGAACCATATTATTGCAGTTAATTTTCTGACATGTCGACGTATGTCTTTCGAACATTGAATATCAAATAAACACGCGGCAAGAAAGGGAACAGGAGCATTTTGTGCTTTGGTTTCTTTGCGTGAAGTGAGATTGACAATTTTGGTATTACACACAATTGGATGACAATAGAAGAGACTACAAGCAAACTCTTCGTTAGAAAAAATAGTGTTGACGCTTTTTATGGCCAACACACGCGAGCACCGAATCGCGCAAACGAAGAAACGATGAACTCGCCGCAGCTCCACCCAAACCGGTCAGACCGGTTTCCCTCGGGAACTTTGGGATGAACCTAAGATCACCACCTCGGGAGGGACCCCGTCGGAGATGGCGCGCCTAGGGTTGCTCTGAGAACGGTCAGGCCACTCAGAACCTCCTTGAACACCGTCGAGACAAACAAGGAAAGCAAAAGGGATTGGAAAAGCTAGGGTTTGGAGATAAAAATAGAAAAGATAATGTTTGATCGATTGGATAATCTCTCAACCGGCCATGGCCCTTTATATTTATAGGGTGGGGAGGTCTTGCCCCGCAAGGAATCCTTTTACAATTTGGAAACGACTAGGACTCCTAATTCTACTCCAACTCGGAATAGAACCGGTCAGACCGCTTTGACAACCGGTCAGACCGGTTTGGCTGTTGCCAGATCAACTACAGGGAAACCGGTCTGACCGCTTCCTAGAACCGGTCTGACCGGTTTGCACTTAGTGTCAATTTTGGGTGCGAACAAATAGACATGGCCAGCAAACTGAGCCATGTTCATGGCCACCTTTATTTGCCATTTTACACACTTTCAGTATCTTCAGCACGAACAAGCAAATAAATAACACGCACAAAGCTCATAGACACACGTAGCCACATCTTCGCCATTGCGATTCAGCACATGCACATAAATTTTACTCTACTCCATCTTGGAGGAACCGACAATTGCGACCTCGGCTTCAACGCAGCACTTGGTTTTCACGAGATAACCATTTGCCGAGTCCTTGAAATCCTCCAGTGAAATGAACTTACTCCATCCCCAGGTACGAGCGTTATTCGCAAACTGGCACCGGCCTGCGTTTTCCCAACAAAACAAGTCAAGAATGTATATATTATGAAAATTAACAATCTGGACTTCCGTCCAACGAGCAAAATGTTTGAGGTAGGCAAACCTGTTCCTTTCCGGTGCCTGCCAGTTTCTTGGTCTTTGATGGACAAGGTAAGTTCTACAAGGTTTGCAGTGTCCTTGGGGAGATCATCGGTCTTGTTAAGTTTTAGGTACAAGGAGAGGTGGTTCCCGTCGCGAGATGGATACATAGTGATATACCTGCACATCAGAAAACATCAAACAACTCGGTTTTTTGTAGAAAGTGGAAATGAGTTCCAATCAAACAATTCAGGATTCATGACGATGTTGTATAGAACAACTATACTAAATTCAGATTAAAAAATAATGGCATTCAGGAATTTCAAGTGTTGGAAGCTGAAGATAGTATAATTCTATAATTCACCATTTGTATCCGCCGACTTCAAACTCTGGAGAGTGGTCCGGGTTCTTCAGTGCAACGAAATCATGAATGTCCCAAGTGTAAGTTTTGGGCTCATTGAAGATGCTCGTCTTTTGGACAAACAGCGTTTCTGACATCGTGTTGGCTTTCAAAGTGGTGACTTTGACAAACTCGACACCAAAGATGCAGCAATTGTTGAGAAGAAATTTAGAGGACTGTTTCTTCAGTTTTCCAAGGGAAATCATGCATGAGGCTCGGGAGCTTGTGCTTGCGGTCTGAAAACTGTGGCTAACTGCGTGTATAAATATGAAATCATTGTTTGTGAAAACATATTTAGTGTTAGAGGTTGTAACTTGTAAGTAATTTGCTGTTATACCTTCATGTTCTCTGTGCTTTCCGAAGGACTGATCATATTGTTGACGGTCAAAATTGGCTCTGGCCCGGCCAAACCGGTCTGACCGGTTTGCCAAACCGGTCAGACCGGTTTGGTTCTGTAATTCGAGTAGAATTAGGATTCCGAGTTTAGTCTCATATTGTAACCTATTCGGAAGGGGTAAGACTTCCCCGGCCTATAAATATAAAGGCTAAGGCCGATTGAGATGTATTCCAATCGAATCAAACATGTTTATTCTTTATTTTTGTATCTCTCAAACCCTGACCTTTTCCAACCTCCATATTCTGTTCTTTGCTCGTCTCTACGGCGTTCAAAGGCGTTCTAGGTGGTCTGCCGACCCTAGAGCAACCCTAGACTGCTCGAGCTCCGTCGGGGTCCCTCCCGAGCTTGGGTTTCTAGGTCTTCACGACTTCCTGACAGAAAGCGGTCAGACCGGTTCTATAAACCGGTTAGACCGGTTTGCCCGAGGGAGGCCGGGTGTTGGCCGTTGTGACGGCCGTGCTGCGCGTTCGATCGATCCTCGAGTGTGTTGGCGCACTTTAGTGTCAACATACTTTTTGGCGACTCCGCTGGGGAAAGATTAATCTGGTTTCAAGACCGATTTAATCTACTCCAATTATGTCCGGATCTACGTGCGACCTTGACAAAGACAACATCATCACCGCGACGATGGAAGAGCTCACGGACGAGGAGCGGAAGCGGTACCTGATCGCCGAGGAGCACTTCAAGGCGCAATTCTTGAAGGGCTTCAAGAAAGATCGCGGTGGTCTTGTCAAGAGAGTGGAGGAATTCGTCATGCCGGCTTTCAAGCTGGCAAACGACCAAGTTGAAGAACTTTCTAAGGTAACTGGCGAATCCTCTGATTTGATGCAGCAAATTACTCGCATGATGGATGATAAATTACTTGCTGCACAAACTGCTACTAGTGAATTGATTGCTAGTATGTCGGGTAATTCTGATAAAGGTAAAAGTAATGTAGAATTTAATAAATTACCTAACTCAATTCCTAGCTCATCAGGCATGCCAGAACATGTTTTAGATTCTAATTTAGGCATGCCGATGAATTTTTATGCGGGACAATCATCTCACCCTGGTTCGGTCCACGAACCGGTCAGACCGGTTTTTACAACCGGTCAGATCGGTTTGGCCTCCGCTGGCGGTCAGACCGGTTCCATGGGTGCAGGGGCGTCGGGTGCGATGGTTTTATCCAATACGGTTGCTTCTAGTCCTGCTTACACTATTCCACGCCCTACAGTTGTGGGAAGTATACCCCACGGATCTGGCGCGTCTCACGGGCCGATTCCGAGTACTTCCCAAAGTACAATGTATAATGTTCCACGTTTTCCACAAAATAGGGGTGATGGGAACTATCAAGCCGAGTTAGCTAAGTTTAAAGAAGATATAGCTAATACACTTAGAGCAAGACTCGGGCTTGAATTGGGTACTTCACGTTTGTATCAAAAATCGTATCCGCCTGAATTTGATTTAGTTGCTTATCCTAATGGTTGGCGTGTTCCTGATTTTATTAAATTCAGTGGCGAAGATAATAGAACTCCTTGGGAACATATTAGTCAATATATCTTGCAATTAGGAGAAGCATCATTTTATAAACAGTTGCGTGTACGGTTGTTCTCATTATCTTTAACTGGAACTGTTTTTTCATGGTTTTCTTCGCTTGCTCCTAATTCTATTCAAAATTGGACTCAATTGGAGCGTAAATTTCATGATCATTTTTTTAGCGGAGAAAACGAAGCTAAATTGTCTGATTTAACATCGGTTAAGCAAAGCTGAGAGGAATCGGTTCTTGATTATTTCAAAAGATTTAAAGATGTTAAGAACCGATGCTTTAACATAACTGTTTCTGAAAAGGATTTAGCGGATTTAGCTTTTGCGGGCTTACGGTCTTATTTCAAGGAAAAGCTAGAGGGTTCTGATTTTCTTAATATTAATCACTTGCAAATGAAGGATATGAGTCTAGAGCTTAAATTTAAAAATTCAAAAGAATCTGCTAAACCACATCGTTCGAACGTGCATATTGTTGATAATGATTCTGATAGTTCGGACGATGATAAAGAAATTTATGCCGCTGAATTTGTTTGGTCATCAAAAAGTAAACCTGGTTCTTGTCCCTCATTGAAGCCGATTCAGAAAAAACGGCAAGAAGAAATTAAGTTTACTTTTGATGTAGCCAAATGTGATCGTGTTTTTGATGAATTGCTTAAGAATGGCTTTTTTAAACTTTCTCATGCAATTCCACCAGCCGATCAATTGAAAAATTGTGCATATTGTAAGTGGCATAATTCTTTTTCTCATGCGACCAACGATTGCAATGTTTTTCGACGACAGGTACAATCGGCCCTTAATGAAGGTCGATTAGTGCTAGCTGAAATGCAAGTTGACAAAGCTCCTTTCCCAGTTCATACATTGGATGTGAATACTAAGGTGTTGATTCGGCCGTCACAAGCCGATGGAGCCAAGGGAAAGAACGTGGTGATTGGAGACCCAAGGCCGGAAAAGGTTGATGATAAAGTTCCGGCCAGAACAGTGATGATTGGGAAGACTCTGTATGGAAAAGAGTCTCTGAAGATTACAATTAACACATCAAGGCCCGGGGGCAAGGAAGTTCCTTGGAAGAAAATCGGTTCGCTAGTCAGGCGAAACCGGTCAGACCGGTTTCCCAAACCGGCCAGACCGGTTTGTCTTCAGACCGTCCAAGGACTTTCAAGCCCAAGCGCCCGGAAGTGGGTACTTGGAAATTTAATGAGCCAAAAATTCAAGGAAGGGTTCTGAAGCAAGGACCTACTTTTTCTCAGCTCATGAACAAGTACACAAAGGCCGTTCAAGTTGATCGGCCAACAAAAAAGAGACAGAGGTCACCGCAGCGTTGGATTAATCCTACAGCTTATAAACGTCGTGGTGATGTTATTGGGGCTTCAAGACCGATTGGGCTCATATCAATCAGGTCCCTCGGCCGCTCCCAAAAGCGGTCAGACCAGTTTTATAAACCGGTCAGACCGGTTTCGGTCTGAGCAGAAGTTCCAAGTTTCTCTTAGGCAAGAATACCGAGTCAAGGAGAAAAAGGAGGACGTGCAAGCCCAAGCCAGTGGATTTATAAAAATTGGCGCTATTCCAGTGGCTATGCAAGATTTTGGTCGAAAGCCGATAGTCATTGGAGATTCGGCTCCTGTTCCAGTCAAAAGGCCGGTCATAGCTAATGATCATGAGGCTAGCAGCAGCAAGGGCGTGAAGAAGGTCTTCCAACCAAGGTGGTGTCCTTCCGGTTTGACTCATACACAAAAGCGAAAGTTACAGCGCCTACGGAACAAAGAAAAAAGGGAACAGGAAGCTGAGAAGCTGAGGGATGAATATTTCAACAATTACAGGCCCATGATTCCTCAGACCAAGACCTGGCGAGTTGTGCAATCAGCAGCACAACCGGTCAGACCGGTTTCAGAATCTGGTCAGACCGGTTCTGGTTGGCCCGCTGCAGAAGCGGTCAGACCGGTTTCTGGAACCGGTCAGACCGGTTTGTCAACAGAGGCAGGGGCTGAAGCTACTTCGACCATCAATACTACTCCGCCAATTCCTCCAGTGGTTGAAGATGAAGAATTGGTTGATTTTGAGCCTTCTCCAGAGCATGACAACATAGAAATTAATGTTGTTTATTTATCTTCTGATTATTATGTGGTACCGGAGCAGGAAGTCTCTCATCTTCAACTTGGGCCTCGAGATGCCGTTTTTCAGAAGCCTAGTGAATCAGAAAATCATCTCAAGGCTTTATATATGAGGGGGCACATCAACGGGAAGCCAATTTCTCGTATGTTGGTTGATGGTGGAGCTATTGTAAATCTTATGTCATACTCTCTCTACAAGAAGATTGGCGGAAAAGACGAAGAATTGATCAAGATGAACATGACGGTCAGTGGAGTCGGTGGAGGTGATCCCATTGGTGCCAAGGGGGTGGCTTCTATGGAGTTGACCGTCGGGAGCAAGACTATTGCTACGGCTTTCTTCGTCTCCGAGGTGCAAGGTAACTTCAGTTTAATTATTGGTCGAGATTGGATTCATGCAAATAAATGTATTCCATCTACCTTGCATCAATATCTTATTCAGTGGATCGGCGATGAAGTTGAAGTTGTCCATGGTGACACTTCTTCCTTTGTTGCAATGGCCGATTCCGATTCTCTTAGTGCAAATGAGAAGGTCCAATGTTTGTCGGGCATGGATTTGACCGACTATGAGTTGATCAGTTGCACCAAGGATGGTTTTGTTCCTGCTACATTAAAGCCGATGGAAAATCGGTTGAATTACTTGCTATAATTAATGGAGAAAACAAATCAACAGAGACAAACCGGTCAGACCGCTTCTGGAAACCGGTCAGACCGGTTTAGACCTGAACAGCGACGATCAAGCCAAACCGGTCAGACCGCTTCTGGGAACCGGTCAGACCGGTTTTCGTCTGGACAGTGGCTTCAAGATCGAATTGATCATCGTCGAGCACATTCGGCCGGTATGTTCGAAGCTATTGAAGATCTTGGTGATATTGATAAGTTGGGTCAAGGTTTCACGTCAGCCGACCCTTTAGAAAAAATAGATATTGGTGATGGTACTATTCCTAGGCCGACTTTTGTAAACAAAAAATTATCGGCTGAGTTTAAAGCCGAGTTAATAAATTTGTTGAAAGAGTATGTCGATTGTTTTGCTTGGGAGTACCGTGAGATGCCAGGGTTGAGTCATGATTTAGTTGAACATCGTTTACCAATAAAAGCCGGTTTTAGACCTTTTAAACAATCGGCTAGACATTTTAATCCCGCTATTTATGACCGAATAAAAGAAGAAGTTAATCGTTTGCTAGATGCTGGTTTTATTCGGACTTGTCGTTATGCGGAGTGGATTTCTAATATTGTTCCCGTTGAAAAGAAAGATTCGGGAAAACTTAGAGTTTGCATTGATTTTAGAGATCTTAATAAAGCCACTCCAAAAGATTCATATCCTATGCCTATAGTCGATGTCTTAATCAACGAAGCTTCTGGGCATCGTGTTGTTAGTTTTCTTGATGGTAATGCTAGGTATAATCAAATCTTTATGGCCGAAGAGGATATGCACAAAACGGCCTTTCAATGTCCGGGATTTATTGGTTTATTTGAGTGGGTAGTTATGACTTTTGGATTAAAGAATGCTGGTGCAACTTATCAAAGAGCTATGAATTTAATCTTTCATGATTTACTTGGTGTTATTGTGGAAGTGTACATTGATGATATTGTAGTTAAATCGGATGGTTTGGATTCTCATTTAGCCGATTTAAAACTTGCTCTTGAGAGGATGCGACAGTATGGTTTGAAGATGAATCCACTCAAAAGTGCTTTTGGTGTTTCGGCTGGGAAGTTTCTTGGGTTTGTTATTCATAAGAACGACATAGAAGTTGATCCCAAGAGAATTGAAGCTATGAAGAAAGTCGAAGCTCCTACTTGCAAGAAAGATTTGCAAAAGTTTCTAGGCAAGGTAAATTTCTTGAGGAGATTTATAATTAACTTGTCTGGAAAGGTTGATGCTTTTACTCCTTTACTTCGGTTAAAGAATGAAGCTGATTTTACCTGGGGGCAAAACAGCAAGAAGCTTTTGAGAAGATCAAAGAATACTTGTCTTCACCACTGGTGCTTAGGGCGCCTAAGAGAGGGGTTCCATTCAGACTTTATGTGGCCGCTAAAGATAGAACTATTGGAGCTGTTTTGACTCAAGAAATCGGCGATAAGGAGTATGTGATTGCTTATGTAAGCCGGCGGCTCATTGATGCGGCTCATTGAGAAGTTATGTTTATCCTTGTACCATGCTTGTACTCAATTGAGGCATTATTTATTATCTAGCACTTGCATCGTGTTGTGTCAAACCGATGTAATTAAACATATGTTGCAAAAGCCAATCTCTAGTGGAAGAATCGGCAAGTGGACTTATGCTTTAGTTGAGTATGATTTGGCTTGTGAACCTTTAAAATCAATGAAAGGCCAAATTGCAGCTGATTTTATTGTTGAGCATCGGATTGACGATACTTGTGAATTCGACGTCGGTTATGTTGCTTGTACACCATGGAACCTATACTTTGATGGATCGGTTTGCAATGATGGACAAGGAATTGGTGCTATTTTGATCTCTCCAAGTGGTGCCGTCTTTGAGTTTTCAAACCGATTGGAAGAAAAGCGAACTAATAATCAAGTTGAATATGAAGCTCTTTTATTTGGTTTGGAATTTTTGCAGGACATGGGAGTAAAGCATGTTGAAGCTTTTGGTGATTCGCTCCTGGTGGTACACCAAGTGTCAAAGGTATGCCAATGTTATAATGGTTCATTAAATGCATATCTTGATAGATGTCTTGATATCATTGCTTCTTTTGATGAATTTACTATCAAACATATTCCAAGAGAAGATAATGACAAGGCAAATACTCTGGCTCAGAAAGCATCTGGTTATATGGTTGCAAAGAAATATTTCTATCTCCAAAAACCGATGCAAACAAAAGCCGAGGTTCTGGTTCTGGACGAACCGGTCACACCGGTTTCAGAAACCGGTCAGACCGGTTTTACTGCCAGAACCGGTCTGACCGGTTCTGAAAGAGGTCAGACCGCTTCGTCCCCTGACAGAAGCAAAAATCCTTTGGATGATGCTAATCAATCCAAAGTTGAAGATCAGGATTGGAGGGTGCCTATTATTACTTATTTGAGAGATCCTGGTCGTGGTGCAGAAAGAAATATTCGGCGAATATCGTTTAAGTACGTTTTGCTTGACGGTGAACTCTATCGTCGGAACGCCGAAGATTTACTATTAAAATGTCTTGATTCGGATCAGGCCAAAGTTGCCATGGGTGAGGTCCATGAAGGTATTTGTGGTACACATCAATCGGCTCCAAAGATGAAGTGGTTACTTAGACGAGCCGGTTTCTATTGGCCTACTATGATGGCGGATTGTTTCAAATATTACAAAGGATGTGAGGAATGTCAGAAGTTTGGAAATTTGCAACTTGTTCCTGCTGCATTGATGCATCCTATTATTAAGCCATGGCCGTTCCGAGGTTGGGGATTGGATTTTATTGGACAAATTAATCCTCCATCATCAAAAGGACATCGTTTCGTGTTGGTTGCTACAGATTATTTTACTAAGTGGACCGAAGCGATTCCCTTGAAGAATATGACGCATCGAGAGGTGATTGAATTTGTTACGCAAAATATTATTCATAGATTCGGTATTCCTCAAACTTTAACAATGGATCAAGGTACTTCGTTTATATCTAAAGAGGTACGTGAATTCGCCGAATCCTATAGAATTAAGTTGCTCAATTCATCTCCATATTACGCTCAGGCTAATGGACAAGCCGAGTCAAGTAATAAAATTTTGATCAAATTAATCAAGAAAAAGATAGCAGAAAGTCCTAAGAGATGGCATGAAGTTTTATCTGAAGCATTATGGGCTCATCGTATATCTAGACATGGTGCTACTAAAGTTACTCCTTTTGAGCTTGTGTATGGTCAAGAAGCCGTTTTACCCGTTGAGGTAAATCTGGACGCTTATAGGTTGGCTAAGCAAAATGACCTTGATGTTGTTGATTACCACAATTTGATGTTGGACAATATTGATGAAGTAACCGACAAACGATTGAAAACTTTGAAGGAAATTGAGAAGGATAAGCTTCGGGTTGCTAAAGCTTACAACAAGAAAGTACGATGAAGATATTTTCATATTGGTGAGCTTGTTTGGAAGACGATCTTGCCTATTGGAACAAAAAGCAACAAGTTTGGTAAATGGTCACCAAGTTGGGAAGGGCCTTATAGAGTTGCCAAAGTTATTTTTGGGAATTCTTACATGCTAGAGACGCTGAAGGGAGATCATTTGCCTAAAGCTATCAACGGAAGGTATTTGAAGAAATTATATCCAAGTGTTTGGCAAGATGCATGAAGACCAATGGCCGATATATTGTTGATATCGCCCTTAGCATAAATTTTAGCTCCTGAGTTGTATCTAGTTGCTTTTTAGTTCTCAAGTTCACTAAAAACGCAGGGGGGCATGTGTTGACGGTCAAAATTGGCTCTGACCCGGCCAAACCGGTCTGACCGGTTTGCCAAACCGGTCAGACCGGTTTGGTTCTGTAATTCGAGTAGAATTAGGATTCCGAGTTTAGTCCCATATTGTAACCTATTCGGAAGGGGTAAGACTTCTCCGGCCTATAAATATAAAGGCTAAGGCCGATTGAGATGTATTCCAATCGAATCAAACACGTTTATCCTTTATTTTTGTATCTCTCAAACCCTGACCTTTTCCAACATCCAAATTCCGTTCTTTGCTCGTCTCTACGGCGTTCAAAGGCGTTCTAGGTGGCCTGCCGACCCTAGAGCAACCCTAGACTGCTCGAGCTCCGTCGGGGTCCCTCCCGAGCTTGGGTTTCTAGGTCTTCACGACTTCCTGACAAAAAGCGGTCAGACCGGTTCTATAAACCGGTTAGACCGGTTTGCCCGAGGGAGGCCGGGTGTTGGCCGTTGTGACGGCCGTGCTGCGCGTTCGATCGATCCTCGAGTGTGTTGGCGCGCTTTAGTGTCAACACATATATCAGCAGCTTGAAAGATGCATCGACAACAGTGTCAGGTTTCACTGATCTCTTCGCCAGCGCAAGCCTAAGAGAGATGTACTCCTTGTTGTTGCCACTCTTCTTGTCCCTCGGATTCAGTTGTATGTGCCTACAAGCAAGTCAATACAGAGCACTGAGGATCTGCAAACGTTCTAGCAACAGGAACTTTGTGATGCAACAAAACAGTTCAAAAAAAAGTTATTCAGGTGACCAGACCAGTTATGTCCCGTGGCCTCAAACACTCCTGAGTAGGTCCATCCTGCACCCTTGTCAAGGAGTGAGGAAAACCCATCGATGCTCCACTTGAAGGTCGCCTGTTGGCTCTGCTCTCCAGCTGGAGAAGAAGGTGCTACCTTGGATCCATGGCCCTGCACCAGCTTCGATCGGCCTGAAATAATAAACAGCAGTATGAAAAATCGAAACACCAACTAAAATTAGAGCTAAAATACAGAAGAAAAACACGAGTACCGCGAGATGAAGAGTTGCCCATGGTGATCTCTCCAGACTTCAGTGCAGCCTGGTATTGCTTTATCTTGCTATCTGAGCATGAAGATGTTCCTGTGCACTATATGTAGCAGAATAACGACATGGCGTGTGCCAAAAGTTCTCCGCAAACGGGATGAGGTTTTTCTCACTTTGGAGACCTTGGAGTTTGGACACGTCACCAGAGCAAAATAATATGAAAGCAGAGGAGAGACCACCATGCTAGCAAAAGTCACGTCAATTGCAATTTCCTAGCATTTGAGAAGTGAAATCGGGTAAATGTCCAAATGTACACTATAGGGTACGCCACTTCTATTTCATGGCGCCAAAAGTCACGAGTCAACTTAACTTTCCCCCTTACTTAATTGAACTTTATGTTGTGGATAACACAAGGCCCCAAGATCAAAGACTTCTTGTCTCGGTCATGGGTCATGTAAATACCAACCGCAATATGAGTAAAAAAAATTAGATTATGTTTGGATCCACCGTTTAAACTTTAGCCGCTAAAGAATTCAAACAGTCCAGTTAAAATTGCAGATAATAGCATCCTAGCTAATTGGAACCCATGTATTCCTTTAGCTGGTAGAACCAGCTAAAACATGTTCAAAGACCTTAATACCCCTTCACCCCTTCCTATAAATGAAAACTGTATAATCAATGAAGGGTAGCATGGTCCATTGTTTTCAACCAACTATAATTAGCTTGATGACCCAAACACAGTCAGTTAAACTTTAGCTAGCTAAATATTAATTACTAGCTAATTCAAACCTTTATAAATTAGCTAGATACATTTTAGTTGGATGATCCAAATAGGACCTTGTACTTTCTCCAGGCTCCCGCCACAAATAACAAATAAATCGATATTAATACATCTACGAAACAAAACTACAAATACTAACTTAATACTAACCTTTTGTTGCAATAGTGATAAGATTAACACAGAGAAAAGAGTATTATTAAACTACTCTTCAGGATAAATATGCCCATATCATTTTCAAATGTTCATGCTCAACAAGGAAAGTTGATGCCAGCGTCCACCCCAACCTGGTTCATTTAATCATTTACTATGGATAACTTTTCTACAACTTATAGCGATGGCTTGGACTTTGAGGTGTACAACTTTTGCAGATAATAATTCATCAAAAAGCAAAGGGTGGTTAAACTGAAGCATTATTGGCGCAACAACAAATCAATTTGTTAACTTAATCATATTATTCCAACATGAACATATCCAAAGTCGATGCCCGGAAAGTACATAATATGTACGCATTTACTTATAATGTAATACAATTTTACAAGGGCGACCTCGATGTCAGAGGATCGTCGTCACCTGGACCATTGGTGAAACTTCATACTCTAACCGTCCAGCGTCTCCATCATGTGACTTCATGACATGTCCTGCTCCAAGTGAACGCTCCCGCTGTTTGCATTATTAATACAACGGAATTTTTTTATCTTAAGTAATTGATTGAAATTCTTATGATCTGAATAGCACAAACCTTGCGAGTCTGTGTCTTCTTAGCACGGCAACCTAATAACCAGCCGCAAAGTTAGTATTTCCTGTGTATACATGCATCGATTGAATTCAAATTGTGGCGTTATCTCGAGAAGTTGAGATCACCCTAGTAATCCCGATTCCCATTGAGCTACATAGCCTGTTGCCGTGTGCCGCGCGGAAGAAATGGAATTGACAATGACAGTTATCATTTTCTTTAATTTGTATGCTCCTTTTTTGGCGGGTGAAAAGAGCTTTATTGACTAGACAGAAACAGAAATATGATTACAACCGTTATTGACTCACTATATTCTCCTGCAATGCATATATTCCCTCCAGTCATAAATGCATGATGCTTTAACGTTAACATGGTCTCCAATATAGCTTTGGTCTCTAATTTCTGTATGAAAATAACAGCAACGACTGGAGTAGGAAGAAAATTTTGATGTTATGATAAATTAAATTTGTTATGTCTATCTTAGTATTGCCAATTGGAAACTCCAAGGTCATAAACATTCTGCCATCAAATTTGTCCACTCTAATCACCATCAATAATAATAAACAATAGATTTATTCTATTTTCTAAAAAATTACCTGTTGCTACCGTTATAAAATAGTCTAAAGTAATCCCTAAATTTGTATATAGATATTATTAAAATAATCTAATAACTTCTTGTTCTTCTAGATTGTCTGCATCTACCAATATAAAAGGTAATATAAAGTAACTTCCTAAATTTTCCCTAAATTTATATATGAATACCTACACATGACATTATATAATTAAGTATATATTACCCACCTATGTGGCAATAAATTATAATATTATCAGCAATAATTTAATATGTGGTTCTCTAAATTTACTATGTATTTTAATAATTTTAATACTTCATGAAAATAAATTATGGAAGTTGTTATTTTTGACACTCACATACACTCACCCCTATGAATACATGCATGTAAACTCTACCTCTGTTAGCACCTCCAAAAAAACTGGACTGGTAGATCTGATCTTAAAATTCACAAAGTCACCACCACATGTGCCTCACCTTCGACCGGGACATCACGTACCACTAAAAGAATAGCACCGGTTAATTTCTAGAATAAATCCAAAAAATGCAAACATCTGTGCTATGCTATATAGCGGACGTGGCAAAGCCTCAGTGTTCCTTCACGGCAAACTCCCATGCACAGGCGGCGGTCTCACACTCCTTGGCTTTGTTGGCCTCGTGATCACTCTCTTGACAAGGCAGTGACTTTACGGGAGAGGGCATTAGGGGCCTTGGTGCGATGGGCGGCAGCGATCTAGGATTCAGCGGAAGCGATAGGTCATAGGAACTAGATAATCTCATGATACCATGATAGTATTTATCGTATTGAAGGAATAGCGCCGGTTATACATATATATAAACAGACAACCATTACGTATGACCTTACTGGCTTATGGAATTGAAACATGCATGATCAAGAGGGTATACGGTTGTTGGTCACGCGTGTTTGGTGCATGCACGGCAGGCGTGCAAGCAGCGCGGCGCATGCCAGCCACAGGCGAGCAGAACAGCTCGAGCCTGGCGTGCCGGGATAGGCAACTAGGAGTCCGTGCCGGACGGGCTATATATATATAGTGACGCTCGCTAACATTAATAACGTAGGCAAACTGAGCACATGTTCATGGCTGAACCTTTATTTGGCATTTTAACACACTTTCAGAGTTTTGGGCACGAACAAGCCCACACGCACACGCACACGCACACTGTCAGAGTTTTGCACCATTGTGATTCATTCCGTGCTCTCCACCCTGGAGGTACCAATGATTGCAACCTCAGCTTCAATGCAGCACTTGGTCTTCACGAGAAAACCGTTCGCCGAGTCCTTGAAATCCTCCAGCGAAATGAACTTGATCCATCCCCAGCCAGTAGCATTGTTTGAAAACTGGAGCCGACCTGCATTTTCCCCGACAAAACATGTCAAGAGATATGTTGTGACGGTACGGTGATTGGCATCTGGACTCTATCCATTGAGCAGATCTCTGTACCTGTTCCTTTCTGGTGATTGCCATTTTCCTGATCTTTGATGGATAAGGTAAGTTGTACAAGGATGGAGGAGTATTTGGATAGACCATTCCTCGTATTCAGGTACAATGAGAGGTGGTTCCCATCAGGAGATGTATACATACTGATATACCTGCAAATTGGACAGGATGTAATTAACAATTAGGTTCATGCATGGTGTATAAAACAACTATCATAGCATTGAATGGCCAATTTATCATTTTCTCGAAATAAGATGGTAAGAAACTTCAGATGAAATTGACGGCATTCAGTGATGTCCAGAATTGATGCTATCACCATTTATATCCACCGACTTCAAACTCTGGAGAGTCACCCGGGTTCTTCAGGGCAAAGAAGTCCTCAATGTTCCAAGTGTAAACTTCGGTCTCGTTGAAGATGCTCGTCTTCTGGACAAACAGTGTTTCTGACGTCGTGCTGGCTTTAGAAGTGGCAAGTTTGATGAACTCGACACCAAAGATGCAGTTGTTGTTGGCGAGAAATCCAGAGGACTGTTTTTTCAGCGTTTCCAGGGGAATCATGCATGAGGCCCCAGAGCTTGTGCTTGCTGTCTGAAAACTGTGGGTAACTGTATACATGAAGTATTGAAAGCATAAATCGTTTATTTTCTTCGGAATGAAGCAATTTCAAAAAGAAATAAAGCGTTAATGAAATACTTGTGATAGAGAGCACAGATATATATATCCTCTGAGAATGCTAACTGAAAACCCAAGAACCTTAATTGTTTTATTTATTTTTGGAGCAATCAATTGTTTTATTTAAAGAGAAGAAAACTTCTACGTTCAAAAAATAGAGAAGAAACAAAAAGTTGTTGGTATTGATTATAGCTGACGGTCTAGCCTGCAAGGATTCATCAACGTGTGTACTCTAAAGCATTCTCCAATTTCGATGAGGATTCAGGACTGATTAGCTAGAGTATGTTACCTTGATGCTCGCTGTGCTTTCCATACGACTGATCATATATCAGCAACTTGAAAGAGGCAGCTACGATGGTATCAAGCTTGAGTGAGCTTCTCGCCAGCTCAAGTTGAAGCGAGACGTACTCCTTGTCATCACCCTGCTTCATGTCCCTTGGATTCAGTATCAGGCACCTGCAAACAACTCATGGTGGAGCACTGAGAGTCTAAGTACAGATGTTCTAGTTACAGGAACTATGTCTATGCGATACAACTAAACAGTTCAAAAGAGCGGTCTGGTAAGCATATATACCAGCTCAGGCCCATGATCTCAAACACTCTGGAGTAGGTCCACCCTTCACTCTTGTCAAGGAGTGAGTAGAATCCATCGATGCTCCATTTGAAGGTCGTCTGCTGGCTCTGCACTCCAGCTGGAGAAGAAGATGCTACCTTGGATCCATGGCCCTGACCGGCCTTCGATCGACCTGAAACAGCAACCAGAAGATAAAAAGCAGTACGAAAGATCACAGCAACAGCCGAAATCACAAATCAGTACTGTACTACAGAAGCAAATTCCGAATACCACGAGACGAGGAGTTGCCCATGATTATCTTGAGACGTCAGTGCAGCCTGGTTTCTGAACAGAAGACGTTCCTTGCACTTTATACATGTAGTACGTAGATGTAGAAGGGCGTTAGGTGATGCCAAAATTTCTCGGCAAATGAGGTCAAGTTTCTGCATCTCCCCGTTGACATTTGAGTTTGTACAAGTTACAGGTGCAAAATAATGCAAGCGGAGGGGGTGCCTACGTCAAGGGAAATTTCCAAGCTATTGATGAACTCAAACTCGATAGCAGTACAAAGCGTACGCTGATGGCACAATTTCATTCCTTACAGGCTCACATCAGACCTCTCGAGTCAACTGAATTCCAAGTCTTGCTTGGTTGAAGTTCATGTGGTCCGGGTAGCACAGAGTGCTCAGGTCAAGTCGTCTTGTCCATCTAACAACCAGCCGCAATGTGAGAAAAGAATCCATGATCGAATTCATCTTGTCATCGTCAGAGTGCTTCTGACTTTTGGTTTGCAAAAAATAATAATTTCGTCCGAAAGCTAAGAGACAGGCGCGCCATCGGCCTTACCGACCTGCTCGCCGGCCCATTTGACAAAGCTGCAGGCCGGCCCACCCCTCCCTCCCGCACGGTAGACGGCGGACGGCCAGCGATGGCCGGTGTGTGCCACGACTGGACCCTGGGGCCCATGCCGTGCGGCCCGGTTTAGGTGCACCAGAAGACAGGGGCGCCGCACCGAACCCAACCACCGCGCCCGTGCGTGAAAATGATCTGATCCACCCCAGTGCGCGCGCACAAGCAGAGCAGCAGCAGGCAGCCCAAGCCCACACGGTGAGGCAAGCTCCCTCCGGAGTGACCGACCAGCCACGCGGATGGGCTCGGGCGACCCGGCGGCCGACCCCCTCCTCCCGTCCCTCCTCCGCCACCCCGTTGGCCCCGGCGCGCTCTCCTCCTCCCGCCGCGTCGCCATGGCGCGGGACGCCACCGCGGCCGCCGTGCCCGCGCTCCGCCCCGCCTGGCTCCTCGACCTCCTCCCGCTCCTCGTCGTCCTCCTCATCGCCGCCCACGTCCTCGCCCTCGTGCGCCCTCCCCTCCCTCCCGACCCTACCGCCACCTGCTTGTGTAAGATTTGGGGATAATTTTGGCTCGCCGTCGCAGGGGTACTGGATCTACAGGCTCGCCACGGAGGGGTCCAGGCAGCCCGCGCGGAGCAAGAAGCACTGACGAGGAGGCTCCCGCGGCCGGATGTAAGTAAGTCTCTTCTCATCCGCTCCTCCTCGGTATTCTCTCTCGTTTGCTCTGATGCTTGCTGTTAGTGGCGGTTAATCATCCGAACCTAAGGAATTCCTGATTACATGATTGCTGCCTGATAAGCTTAGGCAGGTGCTTCCTAGTGCTGAATTGCCGGATGCTACGTTGTGAATGGATAGTGAATTTACTTGTTCATAGCATGCTGGGTGCTAGCATTGATCGCCTCATTTTGGTGATCTCATACTTCAGTACTGTAACTACTAATACGGTCATCTCAAACCAAATTTTTACTAAATTTGTCTTAATTTTGTTGGTACCAACAGGTTTGGGCCTTTGGTCCCATTTAGCTTTGGTACCTTGCTTGTTGGACAGTTAGTGAATAAAAATGTATGTCTGAAGATACTTGATGGATATTTTGGGGGTCCCTCAGATTTGGATATAGATGCATTGTAGGACGCTGGATGGTGATACTTTGGGGGATGGTAGTATGGTTGGTGGATCAGGATTGGTTTCTTCACTACTACTTTAGTATCCAATTATTGAACCCTTTTTAGGAGAACAATTATTGAGCTCCACTGATTTTGGTACCTGCCTTTTGATCCGTGATGGTTTGTTAAGCTATTTGTGAAAGTATCCTTTCTAAACATGGGTTTGTTTGTCTGAACCATGGAGGGATAAATTGTTTCGGTTCGCCTCATACTTCCAAGAGAAACGTTTCATGTTTTGAGTGCTTCATGTGCTCCCACTCATTTTCCTGCATTTGTTATGCATTGTGCTGTCATAAGAGAAGTTGATTTTCTCTCTCCAATTTTATGTTTTTGTAATCTAATTTTTAGCTCCAGTTTTCACTTGTTCGATCCATGGACTATTAGTAAAAAACAAAAATCTCATTATGCTTTCTGCTTTGCATTGAATATTCATTTTTCATTCATCTATCATTTCCTGCTCCTTATACCTTATACTGTATTCACTTTGATCAAAGCCAAACAAACATATGACAAATGAGTAAATGACAATTGACAATGGAGCCACCCTTCACGAATCTAGTTTACGTTGCAGTTTTTAGCTGCTTTAACTGTCGAAACTTGTATCACACCTAACTTTTAAATGTAGTTAGAAATATTGTGTTCGCTTTGACCAAAGCCAAACAAACAAATGACAATGGAGCCACCCATCAGAAATCTAGCTTATGTTGCAGTTTTTAGCTGCTTTAATTGCCAAAACTTGTGTCAGGTCTGACTTTAAATATAAGTAAAAAGGGCTCCTGAAATGAAATGATTAACTGTACCTTTACTGCTCTAATGTTGATCATTAGACCTCTTTTCAGCTGACATTTAGCAAATGAAATAAAAAAATGTTGATTTAGATGTATGTTTTCTAAAAGGTATAAATGACCCTGCCATTTGAAAATAGCAATTTTTTGTCCGATAAAGTTATCTTGTATTTTGACCTTGGCAAAGCCTAATTAGTTCAAAACAAAATGGCGTGGTTCAGACTTCAAGAATGGTGATTTGTCACTTCATATTGATGTAAAAAAAGTTATATCCTTTCTTCAATTGTACGTTAACTTTGAAAAATATTGTTTGATTTGTCTCTGGTGAATCAATGATTTGACCTTTTCTGCGTCATGTAATTATGTATGAGCCTTCTGTATTTGGAAGAAGAGGTTTCCACTTTTCTTCTGCGAAGTTGACGGCATGATCTGTTGCCTTCTTAGGTTAGCAAGAGACACGACGCCTTTTTAGACTTTCTTATTTTCAGATTGAACTGTGGTGTTACGAGTGTTTTAGTAATCAAGCAACATAGACACCTATGCTCGCATTCTTCTGTTTCTTGAAACTATCTCAGCATAACATCATTCAAGCAGTAAATTGCAGCCGACTGGTCATTCCCATTTTCACCATACTGCAAAGTCACTGTGTTCTGTTTCTGCATTTTGTCTGCTTTAGGAAGATGCCAAGAGGATGTGTTAGCTAAGTCCCTAAAATTTTCTGTAGATTTTTGTTTGCTCCAAATCAGTGTTTGAGTAATACATAACATGATACCACCTCTGAAACACCGTCAGTAACCTGCTAAGTACCGTGGACCTTCTGGACTTAACCGTTTCATCCATTTCATTGCAGGCCTGCAGCCAGCGTTTGCCTTTTAGTTCGTGCATCCTCTGCTTGTTGATCTCCAAGGTTTTCAATGCCGGGCGATGGTTCGGCAAAACTCCTCCCGAAAAAACCAAAGACAGGGAACCAATCTCAGAGTCCAGTGGTTTGTTCAGACGTTGGTTTCCAAAGTGACGCTAGCTGATATATGAAAGGAGGACCTCATGATCCTAAATAGCTTTCGGTTATTGGATAGAGGCCTGTCGCCTGTCGACGCCTCCGTGTAAAGAACAGTAGGTAGGCAGGTGTGTTGTGCTGTTTCATCTGTTGTGGGCTTTGTGTGATCCCAGGAGCAGCATTTTATTTATTTGCGCCACCCAGAAACGGGGAGTTCCAGATTCATGCTTCAGAACTAGTATTCCTCTGGGTTCTGCTGCCGAGGGTGAGATCTGCCCTGGCAGTGGCAGGTGGCAGCCTAGCTCAGCAGGCCAGGAGTTTCCAAAGGTGTGTTGGGTACATGTATGACTTGTGTCACAGAAGTGTCGGCAACGCGTTGCTGGATGACTGGATCATCGTCGATCACACGGAAGGTGTGAGAACGAACAAAGCGTGCCCGACAGGGGGAGCGCACCTGTTCCTCTTTCGATTCGGCCGGTGGCGGCTTCTCTTTGCGTTTTTCCCTCGAAAAAAGTAGGGTTCCCCTCGTGGAGCAGCACGACAAAGAGTACAAAGCGCAGCGCATCGCAGATTCGCACGGACGCAAAGCGTCTCGAGTCGGATCTCCTCAGGAACATTTCTGAACTCGAAGGATGCAGAAGAACGGAAACGGAAAGAGCACGGCAAGCTTGCAGCACGAATGCATCAGTCTGACGCGCAGAATCAAAGCTCTTTTTGCACCAGAGATTTAAAAAATAAAGGATAGAGCTACAGCCGATTAATCGCACGGCAACGCAGAGAAAGAGGTTTTAACAGGTCATGATGTACAGAGTTGATTAACACATGGTATGATCACAGCTGAGATGGATATTCCTTTGTGGGCGTTCAGCTAACGGCAGACGATGCAGAGGACGACGGCGACGATGATGATCAGGATGAGGAGCGGCAGCGAAATGATCAGCACGAACTCCATCCGACCTCCCCTGCAGAACAGAGTGAGAGTTTTATACTTCATGATTGGCAAACGCAAAATGTGGCCGGATTCTACAATTTTGCGAGGCTATTGAAGCACGATGAGTTTTATTCAGAATGGCACCCATATACTTGATCACCAGACACGACATCCGAGCGTCACATTAGCGTGTGAACTTGTCCGAGGAATTCTAGCGCACCGGATATCTGGAGGAACCAGTCAAGTGCCTCCATTATCTTTGCTATTCGATGCATGAACAGAGCTTTATGCTCAGCCAAAGGCACAACAATGGCAAGTTTTGCTCGAAAGGTACAGTATTGGATTCCCCCAACGAAATATAACTTAACCTTTCCCGGTACGAATCGATTCTCCACATCACTCCATCAGTGCGGTACTTTATTTGGGCCAAACTAACGTGCCTTTGGATTTCTAGAACATAACAGATCACAGGAGATTGTATGAGCTGTTGGCTCACTATCTCTCAGGGTTTGGCTGAGATGTTAACACAAGGGGAAAGGTCATATTTTTTGAATTTAGAAAAAAAGTCCTATTTTAACCATCAAACTATCTTAGAAGTATGAATTTCAATCCTGAACTACGAAATCGGACGCTGAACTATCAAAACCGGACAAATTTAAACCTTTGAGTGGTTTCAAAGGTGGTTTTCCGTTTTATAGGCTTTTAAAGAAAGTGATTTAACCTAAAATATTCATAACTAATTCATTTGAAACTAAAAAAATCTGAAACTGGTACACAAATTTTTCTAAAAATGTAACATATATCTTGGTGCTCTTCTTTGAGTTATTTACATCTTATTTTTCTTATTCCTAGTGTTTTTACAAAATTAATAAACCACTAGGAACATAAACAAATAATATCTAAATGACTCAAAGTAGTGCACCAATAGATGGGCTATATTTTCAAAAAAAAAATAATGGCACTGGTTTCATATTTTTATGATTCGAAATGAATTAGTTATGAATTTTTTAAATTAAACTATTTTTCTTTAAATTTTCATAAAACAGAAAACCACTTTTAAACCACAAAAATGACCAAATTTGCCCGGTTTTGATAGTTGGATGGTTCTTAGTGTCCAGTTTTGTAATTAAGGGTTGAAAATCAGACTTTTATGATTGTTGAAGGGTGTAAACTGGACTTTTCCCTAGCAGAAGGCATCGTCTTTCTTTCCCATAAGCCTAGTGCACAGCTACTACCAGTACCAGTAGGTTCCTTCTGCTCTTTTGAGATTATCAATCACTACTTCGCTAGTAGCTGGCAGCAGTCAGACTTGGTCATGGACGCCAAAGTCTTGCCTAGATCACTCTACTACGGGCAGTCAACAGATGAGTCTTTGAATCTGGAACTTTGCCCAGAATAATAGAGAGGCACAGTTCTCACTCTCTCAACTACTCCATTTCCTAACCAAAGCCTAAATAAAGTATGCTGGAGCCAGCTAGCTACCTTTATTAAATTGAGAACGAATTGGCGAATTGTTTTGGTTTCTACCGAAAGCTACCTAAATCGATGCAAAATTCATGCAAAACCTAGTACTACCAGTGTTGATCTAACAAGGACGTCATAGGCATAGCGGATTCCAGTCGTAGGGCCTGCCAAGGCATGGCCGGAAGCAAGACAGAAACTTTAGTAAGGGTGATTTTGTTCAGAACAAAAGCGCCTGAGAGGGAGAAGCCACAGCTACAGATTGAAGATTCTATGGGGCGAAGCAGATCATGAAAAAGCTTGGAACATGAACCTACACGATCGAGCGCGGAGCCCTGGAATCGTAGTAGTCTCCTCCGCGCAATCTGCTCAGGTAATCGATCTTTGGAGAGACGGCACGCGGAACCCTCAGAACGGACCGTGGCGAAATTAAGAGCAAGATGACATAGTGGAGGAGGGACCAGTAGTAGTACGAACCTGCGCGGGTCGAGCGGCGCTTCCGGGTGTACTTGCTGATTGATCTTGTTGGAGCAGAGCAGCGAGCTAGGGGAGGGAGGCGACAGAGGGCGGTGATGGGGGACGGCGACGGGGAAGAAGATGCCGCAGGAGAAGCCGAGAAAATAAAAGAAAGGCGAAGGCAATGGCCCGTTAAATTATTCAGACCGGGGGGTGGAAGAAACGCCAAGGGATAACGCATGCCACGTGCCGGGTGGCGCCGAACCGCGCGTCTGAATCTAGCTGGACGGTGCTAGCTTCCTTCAGCTTCACAGTGTGTGGGTGGAGCCAGGTTTTCCGTTTCAGCTATAGCTATCTGACTGCTCAGTCATTGGCCATTTCGTCACTCATCAGAGATCATCACACAAGCCTATTTACAGCGTACGTGCGGTACTCTTGTCAAATCTGTGGCCAAAATCAAAGCTTGAGAGATTTCTTAGTTACGAAGACAAGCTTAGTGCAGACGCGGCATGCACTGCGATGTGTATCTGATGCCTTTGGAGTCGTCGGAGAGAAAAAAAAAGGAGGGATAAAGACGGGAGAGGCCCAAAGCTAACCAATACTCGAATCACAATCCACACACCTAGACCACCACCGACGGGCGACGGCCAGTGGAGACACACGCACGCACGTTAATTACTATGCTGTGGTTACAAAAACAATCGGACTACGTGTGCTGATGAGGGTGGCGACGGCGATGCTGCAATGGCGACGCATGGCCGGCGTTTGGTGCTCGACCGGCGGCGATCAGCGGCAGATGATGCAGAGGATGATGGCGATGATGACGACGAGGGCCACCAGCGGCAGCGAGATCACCAGCACCATCTCCATCCCGACGACGACGCAGCCTTCCGCCCTTCCGCCGCCGCGCTTGTATATATATGGGTCCGACGCGAAAGCGACCGACCTGCGAGGGTAAGAAATGAGAAGAAAAGAAAGGATTCAGAGAGCAGCCCGCCAATGAACAGAGCGAGTTGGCAGCTCTTGGCTCTTGCCTGCGCTTGCGCGTACCCGAAGGGAGAAGGAACGCTTGGCGCTTGGTGTTCGTGTTCCTAGCAGCGATCGGGCTGGTCGCCTTCTGTGAACTAATGGGCGCGGGAGCCTGGAGACGATCGATCGGATCGGAGCGCCTGCCGTCGGTGAAGTTTAAATACTCCTGCGACTGGAAGAGAATCGAAGCAGCGGAAGAGAAAGCGTGCCACGTACGAGTACTAGTTCACATTTCGGCCTGCTTTCCATCATTCCGTCTCCAATGTCGCGAAGCATCTGAGCCGCGCTGGACGCGCCTGTCAAGCACACGGAAAAAAGATGCCGTTATCTTTAGAGGGAGATAATCGTCGGATCCCAGGCGGCGAAGGGTGATCGCGCGCTCGAGCTCGACACCTATAGTAGGTTATAGACGGAGGAGAGGCAAGCAGAAATTAAAGTCAGGCCTTGTTTTCCAACTTTGAGATGTAAAATTGAAACTTTATCATAAATACGACACTGTAACATTTCATTTGTATTTGTGAATAATTGTCCAAGCATTGATTAATTAGACTTAAAATATTCATCTCGTAAAGTACAACAAAACTGTACGATTAATTTTTAATTTTATCTATATTTAGTACTTTATGCATGTGCCGATATTTTAATGTGATAAAAATCTTCTTTTTACATAGATGAATTCGGGGTGGAATTAGGGACTAAACAAAGCCTTCGGCTAGCCAGGTGTGGTATGGTGGCCGTTAGGGCAGGTACATTGCTACACATCAGCGGTCTCATGGGTTGTCTCATGCAATGCCACGTAGGATTTTTGATGATGTGGAGGAGAGAGAGCGAGGTGAGAGAAAGAGGTCGTTGCTTCGTGAAACAACCGCATCATGAGCTAAATTTTAGGACTACGAGACAACTCATCCACCATTGTATGAGTTTTATTGCCATGCAACCAATAGTATTTCTTTATTTTTCCATAAATTAAGGGATATTGTATTACTATGAGACAACCAAAACAATAACCCATTGTATATGTTGTCTGATAAGTCGTCTTAAGATTACGTGTCACTGCATAAGACCCTGTATTAGACGACACCCATTGGCGGATCTACGTTGGGGCGAGCTGGGGCAGCTGCCCCAGCTAGATCTCGGATTGCACGAGTACCCCCTTCTTCTCCGGCGAGATTTCGAGCTCCGGCAGCACCCATGGATGGCGGGCCATGGCGGCTGTCTGGTTGGTTGCTGGCTCGGAGGTAGAAGAAAACCTCCAACTGGGCCTTTGTTAGCTCCTTAGCATCCGGCCCAGCAGCCCAAAAAGTCTAGACTAAAAGGCCCATCGGCCAGCACACACACAGGCCAGCAAACCAGCCGCAAGCGCCGGCACCGCACGACGCAACCCTAAGTCCCGCGGCGGGCGGCGGCGGCTCCGGGCGGCGCACGCCGGCAACTCATGGAGGAAGTCGGAGAGGAAGAGGAAGGGATTACGCCGGCCGTTGCCGGGGCTGGCCATGGCTGCGGCCGCCGCGCTTCGACGTTGGGCGCGGAGCTGTAGCGGCGCGGCGGCGGGCGGCGGCTGCTTCGAGCAGCAGCTCGGGGCGACGCGAGGCGGCAGCTCCGGCGGCCGAGGCTCTAGAGCGGCGACGCCAGCTCCTGGCATGCACGGGCGGCACCCCCTCCTCCTTCCTTCCCCGCGCGAATCCAGTCCGACAGGTATTGCTTCAAGCTTTCTCTGTCAAATCCACTCCCCCATCCAGCCATCCTCTGTTCAAGACGTCAGGTTCATCATGTAATCTTGTTAATGTTACGTTGTTTAGCAGTTAGCACTTTGCAGTTAGCACTTAGCATTTAGCAGTTAGCAGTTACTCAGTTCACTTGGCTCTTTGCCGAATGTAGTCTGGTACATACATTGTTGCTTTCTCAAATTGATACTACCGAGAGTCTACGTCAAGAAAGAAAAATCGGTCTACACTAATTTATGCATTTTATGTGCTACAGTAATAAATTGGATATGGATCATCAAATTGAGTAATTGGCAAGTAAAATTTTGATTTCGGTTTAGCCAGTCATTAGAAGTTCGCCCCAGATAACTTTTTTTTCTGGCTACGCCACTGACGAAATAAAGCTGACGTGACAACGACGACTCGAGCGTGGGCTTGTCCGGCCCGCACGGCGGCGCGCGTCTTGCTCGGGTTGGTTCGCCTAGAAACACGGCCGCGCGACGTGTGGAATCGAAAGCAAAGCATTTGGGTGGGCGGCCGAAGCCGCGATGCGAGCGTTCAGGTTCACCCCGTCTCGCCCGGCGGGAACCATCGCGCCAGGCACCCCATTCCACTCGCTTGGAGGTGGGCCATGATCGTAGGTGCCTTTTTCTGTCTCGCATCGGTCTCACCGGACACACTGTTACCGGCGTTGGAGGATTGGGTTCTACTTCCTACTACTCCCTCGGTCTTAAAAAAGAGACACTAGAATTCAAAATTTGTCTAAAAATAAATCATTCTAATATTATACAGATGCATGCAACAATCACTTAATATTAAATATAGCTAAAAATTAAGAACAATAAAGATCATTTTATTTTCTCGTTATTCTGTCCTAAAATTTCTAGAATGTCCTTTTTTAGACGGAGGGAGTAAGTTCTAACTACTCTGTTAAAGAGGGGAGGAGGAATTAGCTATAATAACTATATCTTATTTGTGTCCATTACATCTAAAATTAGCCGATCAGTAATTAGCTGGCAGATCTAAATAGAACTTATTCGTGAATTAATTGATCTTATTTGGACCTACCTAAACTAAAATTAGCTAGTTGACAATCGGTCAGTGGATTTAAAGAGACCTACAAATTGCCTGTAAAGATTGTTGGCTGCCGTGTTGTCGTATAACAACTCGGTAGAGAATTATTGAAGACGTCGAGGGCACATAGTAAATATTCCAATGAAAAATGTGAAGAACACTTACGTACGACATACAAACATTATTAAGCTATAAGCATAAGAGATGAACGAATAGAAATATAGTTATTTAACTTCTATGTACTCTCTCAAGAATTTCTATTCAATAATGCTACTCTAGAGCGTCCGATGCATCGGAGGGACGCCCTCTACCATTTCGTTATTTATTATATATGTCACGCCGCCGCCGCTCCCTCCAAAAAATCGACGCAGACGTTTCTCTTCAGCATGCCGACGCGTCCGCTCCGCACGCCGCCGCCGACTCCCCATCGCCACTCCTCCGCGCGCCACCGCCGCCGCAACGCCGCCCACTCCTCCGCCAACGTCGCCTCATCGGCCCTCTCCACGCCGTTGCCGTCGCTTCCCCCTCCCGCTCCTCCACGCGACGCTGCCACATCCTCCTCCCAGCTCCTCCCCGCGTCGTTGCCGCCACTTCCTCCGCTCTCGCGCCGTCGCCGCCCGCGTGGGGCTCGTCTCGGCTGCCGCTGGGGCTTCCACCCACCTGTGCAGTTCTCCTCTTTTTGCTAGGTTTTGCTGCATGTTGCGAGTGTATGTTTCAAGTGTTTTAGATGTTTTCAAAAAATATTGCAACTGCTTTATGTTAATGTTACAAAAGTAGATCTGGATATCGTGATGTTGCATATGTTTCACACATATGTCGCAAGTGTTTCATCCGGATGTTGCATTTTCATTGAGATGTCTTGATTGCTACCGTGCGTGACTGAGAGTTGAGAGTGCGTCGTTTTTAGTGTTGCAAATGATGACTATTCATGTTGCGGCTGCTATTGTTAGATGCTGCATACGGATTTTTTAGATGTTGCGAAAATTCTACATATTGCATGAAACATCATAACCATGTTGCTGTTAGCAAATAATGCTAAAAACAAGATCGAACACGAGACACGATTTAACGTGGAAAAACCCTTACGGGAAAAAACCACGGAAGACAATCACTATTGAGGAGAGTTTACAAGTAGAGATGATACATGGTTCATCTAAGATATCTTTGTCATGTCTTTGTCTTACCCTACCGTCTACATAGGGCTTACATATATATAGGCGGCTCACACGACCATGTTTGGTTGTGTTTCCAAGGTGGGACTAAACTGTGCGCTCCTGAGAGAAAACACAGCACCACTTCACTCCGGCCAAAACCTCCGACGACGGGCCTTCTCTGCACTCCGGCAAAAGCCCGGCCTTTATCGTGGATGTGAATTTGGAACATATCCAACAAACTCCACCTTGAGACAAATTCTCTCCTGTAGACGAATAATAAACCTCCATATTCAAATCTTGAATGCCAATGTCCACTGGACTGAGTAAGATCACTTGAGTATTCTCCCAACACTTCATAGGAAGCAAAGATTTGAGCAAAGGTCCAAACACACAGCTATCAAAAAAGCTGACGAACAATCTGGGTCTTCAACAAATTCATAATCCCAGCAAAAGTCTGAGTCTGTACAACTGACCTCAAAAGATAATGCTCAATCATCAAACGACATAAAGTCACATTATCACCCGTGGTATTAAATATCTAGTGAAGAACTCATCTCATGAAATAATATATGTTCCATCAGGAACACTAAACTTTGGCAAAACAACACTCTTGCAAGAGCAACTAGCACGTGTATCATCACGTACCATAAACTTGCCAATTGTAGAAGAAATTAAATTCCATGACATGGTCAATTACTGCTCCATTCAAACACGGTTCAGATGTAGGCATAAATGTGTAACCAATGGAATTAAACCTTTGAACTAAACCCCTCAACATGAGTAAAGACAGCAATAAACGTATTGCTCCTGCAATACAAAACGTTGTAGTATCTAGTCAAACAAACCTCCTCTGTTGCACTTGGAATCCTCCAACTCGAACTCAATTCAGAGCAAAACCTTCACTTTATATTAACCAACTCCATAGGAGTAAAAGAAGCCACTAGGGTGACATGAACGATGTTGTCAAAACATCAAGAAGAATTAACTCAAAGTGATCCAATAATAATCCCAATATCTCCTCAAAATCTTAAGATGTTTCAGCAGCGTAAATCATATTATATATCAAAGAAGCCATGTGAAAGAAATAACCAGAAGAAAATAATCTGCAGTAATAATCTAGGTATGTTACTGTGTAAACATAGCAATAACCTGCAGCCTTGTGTATAACTCCGTGTACGTTCAGCAAAGCTGAGAAAACCTTCTGGTAGCTTACAAGTAGGGATGATACATGACTCATCTAAGATGCCTTTGTCATGTCTTTGTCTTACCCTACCGTCTACATAGGGCTTACATATATATAGGCGGCTCACACGACCATGCTTGGTTGTGTTTCCGATGTGGGACTAAACTGTGCGCTCCTGAGAGAAAACACAACACCACTTCACTCCGGCCCAAACCTCCGGCGACGGGCCTTCTCTGCGCTCCGGCAAAAGCCCGGCCTTTATCGTGGATGTGAATTTGGAATATATCCAACAGTTGCGACGGAAATTTTTCTATGCTACAGTACCGTCTGATTTTTTTTTCCACACGTCGGACGTCCGGACGCTAGTAGGACCACTACTGCTCATTGCTGCCGCTTCATCTCAAACGCGTGTGTTGTTCGCCCCGATGTAGAAGAAGAACAACGGTAGACAAGAATAAATGTAACTTTCTAATAGGTTTAGGGGTTATCAAGCGCACGATCGCCCCTCCACTTATAAAGCATTTTTTTGCCATGTTTTGTTGCGGAAAAATAATGTTGCACGAACCCCAAAAAATGTTAAGATAAAAAAAAGTAAAAGTTCAAATCACTACTCTCAAATATGGACGAAATCTATATAACCCGCTAAAATATATTTTAGTCCGTTTTACACCCCGACTATCTTAATCGTACAGTTTATCCCTTCGTAAGCTTTCTCTTTTTGTTTCTTCAGGACATGTTTTTGACCGAAGTCAGCCCCTATCTATTCTTATATATTTTTTATTCTAAACTCAATTAATTCGCTCCCACAGGGAGTCGAATCTGGGTCTGTTGGGTGCCACTCAGTTGCTCTAACCACTAGGCCAGATGCCCTTTCACATGGACACATGTTATTTTAAGTTAAAATCTTATGGTATAAAGAGCGTATCATAAATTATATTTAAAATATATTAGGATTTTTTATCATTATTTTAAAAGGCTATGATATGTAATAATAAATTAACTATATCTAAAAAAATTTATGAGAAATAATGATGAAAATTTTGTATTATATTTTTAAAAATACTATACGTGGGTCTCTACCATCCCATTAAATTTTAACTTAAAACACCACTTATGTATGATGAAATAAAAAATATAAATCTTATAAAGGGATAGATTGGACCGATGAGATAGTTGTGGGTGTAAAATGAACCAAAGCATAGTTTAAGGGGTTATTCAAACTTTGTTCTTACTTGAGGGTAGTAATTTACACTTAAAAAATTATTGCAAGAAATCAAGTTCGCAATCGTACGACCATGAAGGTACCCCACAACGGGGGCTCCTATATAACCTACGGAAGCTGGTTAAGCACGCCCAAATTAAAAGTCTCTATCAATACTAGATCCAAATCAAAAATCTACATCAACATTTTAACAGACTAGATTCAACAATTTTTAAAATTAAATCAACATATAAAACTAATAGATACAACATTTTCTAAAACAATGGATCAACATTTAAAAAACAAAAACATCCAACATTTCTGTAGCCTATTTCAACATCTCCAAATAGTGAACTCAACATTTTTCAAAACAAAAATCAACATTTTCGAGAAAAAATATTTTTGAATCTTATTCTCTATTATTGTCGGCAGTTTGGGTGACACATAGGGATCACATCGGTGGCACATAGGAGTCATGGCGATGGTGCTTAGCAGCGGTGATGAAAGAAGGAGCAGCGCACAAATACATCCATCGAGGAGGCTGCTACGGCGCACGGGCACATCCACGGAGGAGGGCACGGCGGTGCACGAGCACATATACGAGGAGGCCGCGGCGGCGCACGGGGTTGATGGAGGAGGTGCTGCATGGAGAAGGCAAGAGCAGCACACTTAGACCCGGAGGTAGGGATGGCAACGGGTTCAAACCCGCTGGGTTTTGCCATCCCAAACCTGTGTCCGTGAAAATGAAAACCGCCCATTAAAAAACCCATGATCCATCACGGGTTTGATATTTTGTCCAAACCCATGCCCGTCAGGTTTACGGGTACCCACGGGTCGCCCGTGCCCATTAAAAAAGACACATATTATAGAAAACTCGATGAATACTAGAGCACATAAATTATTTTTATTGATTATATGTCGCAAGACTATCATAAATAAATAGAAAAAACCATTAATAAGAAGTATCCATTTGATTCTATGAAAAAGAAAGGAACAAGTTAGGTTTGGGCCATTTAAATTGAGGTATGAATTAAAAAGATTGGTTATTTGATGGTATTTTATGGGGTCTTAAAAAACCCATGGGTTCACGGGTTTGGGTTTTATATTCCCAAACTATGCCCGCAAACCCGCTGGGTTTAATACTTTTTCCGTTAATAAACCCACGGTAGAAAATGTGACTCAAACCCGTGCCCTAATAGAGTAAAAACCCATCGGATTTTGGGTTTCGTACACCCATTGCCATCCTGACCCGGATGAGTTGGCGAGGGTAGAGCCCGCAAAGCCCGCATGTCGATTTAAGGCCCGCTCCAAACTAAAGTTCGAAGCCCAAAAAGCCTTTGGCCCATAGCCGATGCCACACTTTTCCTCTCCATCTTCTCTTCCCTTAAACCCCAAAGCGACTACACGCCTCCGCCGCCGCCGCCGCCGCCGATAGCGGCGATAAGCCTCCTCCACATGCCCGCCACCACCGCCGACGAGCGCATGGCGGCCCAGCGCGAGGCATTCACGAGTTCATCTCTACGCTCCAGAACCATAGGCCACTGCCGCGGCACGCCCCGGCCATGAGACCTTGCCCACGCTTCGGATGCCCTTTCGGCCACGCATCCCCCTCCGCCTCCTCCTGCCTCACCTCCAGCGCCACCCTCCCCGCCCACCCACGCCTCAGCGCAGACCCCTCGCCTACTCTCCCTCCTCGGCGGCGTTGTCAGCGGCTGCGTCGGAGTCCGAGGAGGACGCGGTTGTAGGTAGGGACGCGCCGCTAGCCCCTGCCCGCTCTGGCGGTGCGGTAGGTGCACCGCCTGGGCGTGGCTGGCCACGAGAGGGGGCGTTGGGGGAGAACGAGGCGGAGCTCGACCGGAAGGCCTCGATTGCGGCGCGGTTCAGGGTCTGCCATGAGCTGCTGTGGCAGAGGAGGTGGCAGGAGATGCGCGGCGAGTTGGCCCAGATGGTGGGTGAACAAGGTGAGCTAGGTGTTAGCGTTCGCGTTTGTATATCCAATTAGCGGTTGCTCTTGTAGAGAACATGGAAACGCAATTATTCATCAATTGCCGAGCTGCAAATTTAATGCTGTTAACTATATGTCAGTAGGATATGGTGATGCCCAACACTGAGCTGCAACTTTCATGCTTTTACATACCCATGTTTAGAGAATTAAAGGGAACCTATGGTCATCTGTTATTGTACTGAAATTTCCATGCTGATAGTCTTATTTAGATTCGAATTGTGGTCATCTGTTACTGAGCTGCAATTTTCATGGTACTAGACTACTAGTTATTTGAGGAAAGTGTGAAGAACTGAAGAGGCAAATAGATGGCATTGGTAGTTTTGTCTGCAGAAAGCAAGCTGATGGAATCAAAATTTTGCAGATTTTCATTTAGTGTATTCTTAGATGTTCTTTCGTGTGTCTTCCAAATGATATAATTTGTATCTCAACAAATACAACTGCAGGTAACATTTGAACTCCATCTTTTTCACATTTAACTTTATCATATTTTTTACTGTAGGACCTGATTCTGCATCGAATCTTTGTGACACCTTATCGAATGAATTCAGAGAGTGGCATTCGAGCAGCATTATCTGGGATGCTCTGGCAAATATTTATGCTAGGGCTCAGATGACTGATGATGCTCTTTATGTTCTTAGTGAAATGAGCAGCTTAAACATGCAAATCTCGGTATCCACCTATGACAGTTTGTTGTACAATCTAAGAAAGACAGACATGGCGCTGGAGATTTTCGAAAATATGGAGTCATGTGGTGTCTCCCCCAGTGATTATTCCCATAGCATTCTCATTGATGGTCTCTGCAAGCAAGATAAAATTGGAGAGGCTTTATCTTTCCTTCAGGAGGCTAGGAAAGAAGGAAAATTCAAACCCTTAGGAATGACCTTTAACACCCTTATGTCGGCATTGTGTAATTGCGGGTTTATTCAGGAAGCAAAATCAATGTTCTGCCTGATGTTGAAGTATGGATTAAATCCGAACAAATACACATATTCAACCATTATACATGGCCTATGTAAAGTAGGTTCAGTATGTGAGGCATTTGACGTTTTTCAGAGTGTAGCTGAAGAAGGAATAGAACTTGATATTGTCACCTACAACAGCCTTATTAATGGCTTTCGCTTGCATGGTCATACAAGAGAAATTCCAAAAATGATTGAGATGATGAGGAACCAAGGGGTTGAACCCGATCCTTTCACTTATACTATACTTATTGCCGGCCATTGTGAAGGTGGTGATGTTGAAGGAGGGATGAAGATAAGAAAGGACATCTTAGATCAAGGTTTGGAGTTGAATATTGTCACCTATAGCGTCCTTATAAATGCTCTCTTCAAAAAAGGTCTGTTTTATGAGGTCGAAAACCTACTTGCTGAGATATGCAGTATTGGTCTGGATATGGATGTCGTTGCATATTCCATCCTTATCCACGGGTACTGCAAGCTTGGAGAAATTGGAAGGGCACTTCAAGTCTGCAATGTAATGTGCTCTTCTCAGAGGGTAATGCCAACTTCACTAAACCATGTATCTATTCTTCTAGGCCTTTGCAAGAAAGGATTCCTTGATGTAGCAAGGTTATATTTGGAAAATGTAGCTACCAAATATCAGTCAACTGATGTAGTGCTCTATAATGTAGTTATTGATGGTTATGCAAAAGTGGGTGATATTGGTAATGCTGTTCAGCTGTATGATCAGATTATTATGGCTGGTATGTGCCCAACCATTGTAACATGCAACTCTCTTCTATATGGCTACTGCAAGATTGGGGATCTGCATGCGGCAGAGAGCTATTTTAGGGCTATTCAGTTAAGTGATCTGCAGCCGACGACAGTTACATACACCACCTTGATGGATGGGCTATCTGAGGCTGAGAAAGTATACTCCATGCTAAGTGTTTTTAAAGAAATGGCTGAAAAGGGGATCAAGCCAAATGCAATAACTTACAGTGTAGTTATTAAAGGACTTTGTAAGCAGCTCATGTTCCATGATGCTAGGGATGTTCTTGATGATATGTATAGACAAGGTTTTAATGCTGACCCAGTACCTTACAACACGCTTATTCAAGGTTTTTGTGAAGCACAGGACGCCAAAATGGCTTTCCACATATATGAACTGATGGTATGCCGCGGACTGATGCCCACGCCTGTTACTTATAACCTACTCATTAATGTTCTGTGCTCAAAGGGACTAGTTATTCACGCAGAAATGAAACTGGAGTCCTTCAGAAAACAGGGTGCTGAGCTGAGAAAATTTGCATATACAACACTTATCAAAGCTCAATGTGCAAAAGGGATGCCTTACAGGGCAATTATGTGGGTTGGAAAGCTTATAGATGCAGGGTTTGAGGCCTCTATTGAAGACTTCAGTGCCACAATCAACCGGCTATGCAAAAGAGAATTCACCAAGGAAGCTTTGATGCTTGTACCAATTATGCTATCTGTTGGTGTTTATCCAGATATTCAGCTATACCATGTGCTGGGTACAGCTATACGGAAGAGAAATGAGTTTTTCTATCTACCCATATTGCACGCACTTGCTATCAAAACTGGCATTTAGGGGCCTGACAAACCTGCCTAGCGCAGGCAGCAATACCAGGCGTTCGATTTTGGACCCCTGCGGCTGGCATCGCTGCCTGGGCTGGTCTGCCTGCCAAGCAGCATCCAAACAAGCCCTTGGTACTTTTAGCATGTAAGTGAAATTGCCTGGTCACTATTCTTAACAGTGCACATCATGCTGGCTAACTCCTCTTGTATTTTGTATCCTTGTTTGTGCTCTGCAGGTGTTCAGTTGCAGCGTCTTCCATGTTTGAATGGGTGGGCATTTAAGACAGTGTTGCCCACAGTCAATCGCTGGGTCAGTATACCTGTGCCGAAGCGTAAGGTAAGCTAAAGTTTCGAAAATCGACTTACATCATTACATGACATGATCAGTGTACTTGATCAAGAATGCTAATAGACTAAGATCGCAGTTACTATTTAGTTTTACCACATTTTGTTGTACACATCAGCAACAGTGAACCCACCCATTTTGGTACAGTCTATTATCTTTAGCTTTAAAGATAAATGTTTGTAGTACTGAATTCTTCTCATGATTTCTTAATTCAGACTTATATGCCATTGTTAACTTCTTCTGGCTCACCAAACTATTGATCCTTAATATTTCTCATGGCATTCTTCAGTGTATCTATTTGAATCACATAGTCATGCAATCAAATGCATACATCAGCTATCCAGCTACATCTGTGCACAAGTAAACATTCACTTAGCTAGGTAAATAATGAAATAACTTGCTTTATTTGAAAGAGAATTGCTACTTTGCTTATTATTCTTTAACCTTTTTTTTTTTGGGGGGGGGGGGGGGGGGGGGGGGTTATTATTCTTTAACCTTTTATCAGGCAAGATTTGCAATCATGAGGCTGTATTTACTGTCCCATAGTGACGCAGAGATGGAAGGAAGCCAACTTCTAGGTAGATCAAAGATATCTTTTCCTTCCTTTGCTGAGTTTATACGGACCTGTAACCTGTTTGTTCTACTTGACACTTTTCATGCTTTTTACATGGTATAACTGGTTTATCTTTTAGCTACATAAGCACAATAGAACTTTTGTAGTGGCTAACTAACATGAGACCTATGAATTCATTCTGTGATTTAAGCTCTTACTGATATAAATGATTTTTTGTATATCCTTGTGTACCACCAAGTATAAAAGCAGGATAATAGCAATTAAAGAATGGAGAATTTTAGCTGTGCCATATCATATCTCCCTGGTTTGTTCTCATTCAAGAATCAGAATATATGTCTGCTTTCAATAAACAGAGTCTTCCTGTACTTCAAGAAGAAATAATTGTTCTGTTCTCCATAAATCCATTAATGAGTCAGGTTGGCGGACAGCATTAAGAATTTAATATGAGCCATCACCATCGGCGAACGGTGCCGCGTCGGTGGCTGGAGTTCGCCATGAAGAAAAAGAGTATGATTGTATGAGGTGCAGAGAAGTCGCGGATACAACGCACCGTCACCCGAAGCTGACAGGAGGTGCAGATCCGTGAACAATTCCAATCCATCTTCGTGGTGTTTACAGCATTGACATATCACTGCAGCACACTGCTGCAGGACGTGAAATGTGTTTCAGATTTCAAACTTGCCGGGTGCCATCAAGATGCCAAACTAGCTGAATTTCGCTCATGTGACGACAATCTTCGGGTCATTTCAGTGCTCACAGTGCGGCATCCTCACTGAAAACCAAGCTGATCTAGGGGAATCTATGAAGCATGAAGATCATGTACTTTCATTATAAATAAAAAGATTGTATACTGTACTTGTCGGATGTGGACGAGAACAAAGCCACAAAGGCCATGGCTAGGCGCCTAGGCCTCCCCACGGAAGGGCATATGAACGGCTTGAGCCCCAGGATCTCTCGTCCAAGTCCCGGAGATCTCTTCCACCAAGCTAGCATCTCCTGATATCTGCGTGAACATCGGGCGCATGGCCGAAAGCCAAAACTTCAGGGCTGGGCAGGTCGGTGCTTGTCGACTAGCTCTGGTCCATCGTTCTTTTGTCCTTCGTGTGCACTAGTCGTTTTCGGTCTTTTACTAAATGATATTATTGTGTTTCCCTCACTATCTAATTTGTGTTGAGTGCATACTTTGCTGTTGATGCTGCACAGTTACGTTGTGTATCAGATTGTGACTGCAATGCAGGTCAGAGAGGAATATCACCTGTATTGCGATGTACAGACTGGGCAGCTTCTATTTTTTTCGAGTAGTTACAATACATCCTGTTTTTGAAGCAGTGACTAAAAATTCGACTTTGATGTTGCGAGCTAATTGTACAATTCGGTAAACATTTCTGTGAATCTTTCGCCTACATGCGTTCGTCGTTTTGTGTGAAAGAACGTATGCGTTGCTTTGTTACCCATCAGTCACATTACCAATATCCAACCATATCTGCAGTCGCCGGCAGGATTGCGAAGCTATAGATATGCAAAGGATAGCTTGTACAGGCATGGAGATAGAGTGGCGCCAAGACGTCGAGGTGATACCCGAAAAGCTCGAGGACGACGTGCTAGAGGACAGCCTCCCAAAGTTGGTTTCTGTGACGTGTCGAGGGGCATTTTGACCACGGTTAAAACCACACAAAAAACGGTTTGCTAGTTTACCTGACAGTCGCTTCTCCTTTACAGGTCAAAATTAGTAATTACAGACGGCCATGTGTCCATCAGCCACCTCACAAACCGTGATCCATACGACGCCTGGCTTTTCAAGGACAGGATCAATCATGTGTAGCAAGCACCAAGCAGCACGGATCGATGGCGTCCAGAGAGTTGGCTCCAGCGAGAACTCTGCTCTGCTGCTATCCTCTGAGCTCTGACCTCGTGGATGAAGCAGCTGCATTATGGCGTCCGTCTATGAGGCAGGGCTCGAGCAGAATGATGCCCCAGGCGCCGCGCCGGCAATGACGGTGTCCCGGCCGCCGTGCGCGCCACGCCCCCAGGAGGAGACCCGAGCTCCTGGCTTTATCCTGCTGCCTGCGCCGTCGCTTCCTCACACCCAATCACTCGCGGAAGCCTGACGTGTCGGCCCGCCTGCTGTGGCACGATCGGACGCACGGCTGTGGCACGACAGGTGTGGCCGTAACCGTAAATAATGGATCCCAGTCACACAGTCCCCTATTTCCTGTGCCGCGCGAGAAAAAAAAGTTTAGCTGGCTGTGCTTCGGACGCGGGACGAAAACGATGGTAAAACCAAAGTAGGGGGAAAAGCACTACGAACTCCCAGGTGATAACCATCCCATCGACACGGGAACATTTTCACATAATTTTGCTCGGACGTGATAGGAAGCAGCTCGCTTTCCAGTGGCGCGCTCCAGCTCCTCCCGTTGGGCCTGCGCCGGCGCCGGCGCGGACGGCGGACGACGGGTGGTGGGGGGTGAGTCGGAGCGCCGGTTCAGCAAATGGCTCGCTCGCTAGCTAGGCGGCTAGGCACAATGCCTTGTTGCTTGCCCCCCTACTCGATCGCCGCCGTCTCGATCGGGCGATGGGTTCGTGTCCGAAATGATGCCGCCGCGGGAGCCGGGCGGCACCGGCAGGCAGGCAGCGCTGGACGCCTGGCGCTCCTGTCGCGGGGCTGCCGACCCCGTCGACCGTCGTGGCTGTTCTCCTGCTCCGCCCTGCCCCCCCTTATCTGCTCTGTCGTCTCGCACCCCTGGCCTCCTGCACGCGCTAGCTCGAGCGCGTGGTGTGTGGTGGGCGTGTGGCCAGCCGGGCACTGATCCCTGTCCATCGTTGTTGTTTGCCGTGCGGCTTTTGGTCCTCTGATCGATCTGCGCTAGCTAGAGCTGGAAGATCAGTGATGCCGGGCGCATGCACGTTCTTGCAGCTAGCGGTGGTGTGGACGACGGGGGCCCTTCCCTCTTCTGACGAACACGTTTTACTCGACAACACGCAAACGACATGATCATCAGAGGAAGATTGCTCGACAAAGATGCTGCCGTGCCGAGACTCGCTCCTCCGCAGATGCGTGTACATCGAAAGGTCTCCCCGGCCCTCGCACCGCCCGGCCAGTGCTCTCGGTCGTGACCCACGCGCGCGGCAGGCTATAGCTGCATCTGCACGAGCTCGTTTGGTCAGCCCTTATCCCCAGGGAGCGAGGGGAGCAGGGAGCCGGGGCAAAGGCGACGTCGCTGTTTGACTCTGCTGCAAGCTTATGCCCGCAAGTCACCGGACGAGGCTTTCGCTGTCGTACGTGCCGTGCTTCACAGAGTCAGCCGGCCGGCGCACTGCTGGCCCCCGGCCGGAGCCCCTGGATAAGGATCAGCGCGCGGGCGGCCTCGTGCTCTCTCTCTCAGCTCTCCCGCCCCATTCTTCCCCACGCGCGTGTTCCGATCCACTTCCCTTACTCCGCCGCGCGCGCGCGACTCGTGTCGTGTTCATGTCCTCCGCTCTCGCGCGCGTACGTCGCCGTCGCCCGCGCCCTGGGTGGCGCGCGCATAGCTTTAGCTTTTCGCCGTGCGCGCCCCAACTGATCGTGTCGCCCCCGATGTGCGGTTTATGTTGGCGCGCACGTCTCGTGTCCCGGACGGGGTAGGTTTGGGGAGATGATGGAGCTCGCGCGCGAGAAGCATGCACGCACGCGGTGGGGTCTCCGTTGGGCAGCAGCGCAGCTAGATCGACCCCTGTCTGCGTTGCACGTAGACGCCATCTGGCATGCATGGTGCATGGACCAGGATTGTGAATGCAAATACTTTAATTACCACATGCTCCCCGTCAGCTCAATATGGCATGGTCTTCCACGTGCCTTTGACCACTGCTTTTGTTATAATATATAAACACTCTAAAGGAGAAGTGGTATGATCTTCCAAAAAAAAAGTGTTATAGCTTGATGTTATCCTTCATATATATAGTATATAATACGGCTGTTTTCGAGGACATTTCAGTTGATGAACTCCACCCCACCGATTTGGATCGAACGATAGTCCTCTTCTTTCATTCACCTACCTCTGAATTAGCTCCTAGTACTATTACATCACCCCTGCCAGGCTTCACTCTATCCGTGGTAACATGATAACCAACATTTCTACGCTTCCCCGTCACCAGCTGCAGCACCAACCAGCAATCCTATGCCTCCTCGCTACCTTGCCCACCTCCTTAAACGTCACATAGCATGCTTCCCAAAGCCCCCTCTAATTCAAATAGGACTAACTAATTATCAGCTAATGCCCCTTTTATTAGCTGAATATCAACTAATTCAATTAGCTAATGTCCCTTTTATTAGTTGAATATCAACTATCCAATTAGCTAGTCCAACATACCTAATTTCAGCTAACCAACTAATGTATTAGCTGGACGGATCCAAATAGGGCCTTATAAGGGCCTGTTTAGATCCACCAGCTAATTTTAGCTATGGTGGATCCAAACAGGACCAACTAATTCTCAGCTAATGCTTTTTTTTATTAGTTGAATAGCAACTATCCAATTAGCTGATTCAATCCAGCTAATTCCAGCTAACCAGCTAATAAATAAGTTGGGTGGATCCAAACAGGACCTAAGATTGTTGAAGTATCCTCTGAAACAAAATTGCACCTGTCTTTAATGTTCCAAATGGAAGTTTGACAGATTATTGATAGTTTTCAAACGTTTGGCCAGGTAGAGCCAAAGTGTTTACTATTTATGACTAGAGTGAGTAATCTAGGACTTGGTTTCTTTGCTCATGGTGGCAAATGAGAATCTGAAAAGGTATGGCTAGGCTTCTTTAGCACACGAACACATGTTTAAAGGGCAATGTAGCCATTTTGTGGTAAGAGTAATAGCTTTTCCTTTGACATCACCTGTTTGATCAACTGTTGCTGACAAATGGTGTTCGATGGAGAAGTCACTTTCTTAACCTATCTGATTTATAGTGGCTCAAAAGTGAGCCAGATTTTTGTGGTGCCACTTTTTCCAAAGTCGTTCTTTTGGCTGTTGGAGTAACCAAAATTGATCTCGCCCTTTTTAACACAGCATGCGTGCATTATTCATAAACACAAACGCACACTCTCACACCCTATGAACTATGCACACGCACTCTACGCCTATGAATGTCCCCAAAAGTTTGGTCCAATAGATCTCATGGCCTCATTAACTATGACTCTTTGGTTTATTGCGCCTCAAAAAATGAGTTGAGCTAGGTCGAATGATTCGAACCAAGTGGATATTGCATTATGGGGATCCTAGATCAATTTGATCACTTGTTATTTTCCATTCTACAATCTCGCTACTTTTTGGTTCGGAAGGAACACATGTTAGACATGATTGTTCATTTTGGATTGTTTTGAGTTACATCTTTATGGTTATTTATTTGTCCAATAAAATGTCACTACATAATATTTTTAAGATTTTCTGGGTGTTTTTTCAATGATGGTTATTTGACTTTTTCATATTTTCTTCATGTGGCTATTGTTTTCTATCTAATTTGAATTTTTCTCAGGTGTGAAAATAAATTAACCACGAGGGGCGCCAACTACCAATTTCCAATAGCGGCTGCTCTCGGTTCAAAAAGATCGATAATTCTCAGCCATTCAAAAAAAAGTGTCCGATTCATTCATAATCATACAGTGTATAGCCTAAATATCTCTACATCACTGCTCCCTCCATTAAAATTCTGCATGCATATATATATATATATATATATATATATATATATATATATATAATCTTAGGATTCTAAAAACAAATTCTGCATGCATAAATCAACTAAATCGTGACTAATAAACTGAGGCGATCAAAATTGTTTTATTTTCTTATTAATCTATTATAGAATTGCTAAAATAACTTTTATATTGGACGGAGCGAGTATATTACAGTATTAACACCCCGTTCTGTGACCAGCCCAATCGAACTGGCAGTGCGCTATCAGCCTATCACAGCAGTGAAAACAAATAAATACCATCATCATCTTAGAGAAAGTAAGATAAAAAGGGCTAGAAAAGGTTTTCACAGGGAGAAAGAGAAAGAAAGGGAAGGGGTGCTGGTTGGAGATTCTTGAGCCCTATGATTTTCGCAATATTATAGTGCCGAGCACACTAGGGGGGCCTCATCATTCCCGGCAGGTGCAGATGTTGGGAACGGGAGGAGCTCAGGGCTCCATTGGCCGGCGACCCAGACATTGTGTACTCCTCCCCCAACAAGAAGCCTATACCTGCTGATTATTCTTTCAGTCAGTCAGGTAGTAGCACCTAGCTAGCTGTGTCCCTCTCTCTCTGTGTGTCGCGCCGTGTGAGTGTGTGACTCCAGGGGGGCGCACCAATTCAGAGGCGCCTTTGCGCAGGGCGTCTCATCATGGCCTCACGAAAGTTGAGCCCAATTGTCATTGCACAGTACTCCTCCTCCTCCTCCGTTGCGAATTCCAATTGCTTCTAGGGGAGATGGCGCGCATCATGCAAAACTCCTGGCAACCGAGCTAATTAATTAACTGGTTCTAATCCCATCTCCCGCTGCCGCTGTCACGTCGTAGCGTGGTAAACAATTGATCTCTGTCCAGTCTCGGAGGCCGCGAGCAGCAAGCCAGGCGTGCGTGTGTACGTGTCGCAGCAGCCAGCGCAGCAGGGAGTCCAGGAGCGTGCGCATAATTGCCGTTCGATCGGTGCAACGCGCACGCCGCCTTCCCATGCCATGGCCGCATGCATGGATCGGAGCTCGCGGTGGTGGCGCAGGGGCGCGTGGGCACGGCCCGCCTGCTCGGTCAGACACGCGCCCGTGGCTGGGCGATGACGAGGACGCGGGGCGGCAGGCAGCTATAGGCAGGGGCCAGGGGCAAAGGCCGGGTTGCCGATGATGCCGCGAGTCGAGTGCCCTGCACGCAGCATTACCGAAAAGGCGCGTGTCCCCTGGCCGCGGGGCACGAGGGGGGCAGCAGGATGGCCGGCGCATAGAATAAGACTAGGCGGCGGCTAATGCACCACCAGTCCAGTCCAGTCCGTGTCCACCTCCATCATCGATCGCGTGCCGCCTCCTTCTTCTTGCTCCGTTGGCTATGCGTGGGCGCGCATGGGCCGGCAGCACACGGGGCCATATGGATGGGTACGGTGCCTGAGTTTGAGCACGGCGACCGCTGCCCCTCCGCGATCATTGGGCGGTCGACGGTTTCCCCATCTACACATCTCCGTGTTCGTTATCGCCAATTCGCCATGTATTCCCTTTTCCGCCTTACCCAGATGGGCTGTCTGTCTCTTCGATCGTGTCATCGATCGACGGGTAGCGTAGAGCAGTACTCCCTCCATTCAAAAAACTAACGTTTAGGACAAGATTTAGGTCAAATATTGAGAATATAAATCATTAATAACTTTTAAGTTGTTGAGTTTGTAAATGTAAAAACTATATGAATAGATTTGTCTTAAAAAATATTTTCATAAAAATATACATATATCACTTTTTGATAAATATTTTTATAATAATAAGAGGTCAAAGTTGTGTTTTGGAGACAGTTTTTCCAGACCGGAGGAGCACGTAACAGCGCATGTGGCATCGAGTGGTTTGGGTTACTGCATGCAGGCAGGATTAGAGGCGAAGCTATCAGCTCGGGAGTTTTTGGCGCCTTGTGGCATGCGATGCGATACTGCGACGCAAGCAGAGCCCGGTGTAACTTCTTGTTTACGGGTCGATACTATCGGTGGCTGCTTGCATGCTCTGTCGAAGCTATATGCGAGCGGTGTCGGGAGCCGGCCGGTCAAAGGGCAGTCAAATCCGGGTGTCAGGGCGTGCAGCGGCCGTGTCGCGGTAGTCTGATGGCCCATCATCGCCTCCGCACAATACTATATTCAGTAGACTGCCGTTTAAAATGGGTGCTTCTGAAGACTGATGGTTTTGTATTTTTTTTTATATAAGAAGACTGATGGTTCGTGAGCACCGGAAACCGTGAGCAAAGAAACCCTCAGCTTTCCGCAGGTGGTGCGTGGAATATTGTAGGAGCATGTCTGTCTCTCTCTCTCGGAAAAGGAGGCACCTTTTTTCCCCTTTCTTTGTATCAGCGATTCAGAGCACCTGTGTGATGCGTGAGGCAGGCGCAACAGAGGCCCGGCCCCTCCGCTGTTAGGATTTGGCCGGGGGCGATCGATCGATCAGAAATGCAGAAGGGATATCCTGTTAAAGCGGAGCTGCATCTTAAAGGCGGCCCTGCCTTTTGTTTCCGGTGTATCGGATCCTGCCCACCTGTGGTTATCTATTGTAACTACTTCCACTGATTGGATAATTAGATCGTGTGATGGACAAAGTTGGCCATTCTTTTTTGCTAAACATAAAAGGCCATGTGATGGATGATCGATCGTAATAAGCACCGCGCAAAGTTCAGTTCCGCTTTTTTTTTCCCCTCTGATGATGCGATCAGGTTGATTTGCTCCCTCCTTGGTGTCTCGAAATAGACTAAAGAAACTAGATGAAATGGCACTCAGACGTTCTTCTCCTGGCGGAGCCAGGCTCGGCGGCCGATCAGCGCAGGGCCGGTTGCTTGCCGCCGCCGTTGAGAGTGCGGTGGGCGGCGCTCCGGGCGGAGGAAGCGTACGGCTAGCGGCTCTAACAAAACGGGCTCCGAAGAGGTGAGAACTAGCGGGGAGTATATCGAGCTGGAGCGGCCGAGACAAATGGTTCCCCTCCCTCCCCGCGGCGGATCCCCGTCGACCACACGGCGCTCGGACATCACGCACGTGCCCGGGCGCGTACAGCACCGGCACGTCACCGATCAGTCCCACTCCGGCCGCACAGGCATCCGTCCAAGGCTGGCCGAGCTGGACCGATCGATATCACGCACGCATGTATGGGCGAGGAGACGGATAGATCGATGCCGGCCGCCGGTGTGGCGAGGCGGTACCATCCAGGACGACGCCGGCCACACGCACGCACGGAGCCACGGACCAGCCAACGAGCCACGCGCGTCCAAAACAGCCGCGCAGGCCGTACCGGGCGGGCCTGGGCCTGGCGCGGACTCGAACGCGAGTGAGCGGCGGCAGCGGGCACGGAGCCCCACTCCTCCCGGCTCCCGGCTCCGCCCCCCACCGCCGAGCCCATCCCGCCGTGTCCGGCTGCGGCCGCGCACGCGTGCGTGGAGTGCATTTGGGGTGGCTAGTAGGAGTAGCTAGCTAGCCCTCTCGCTCGCTCCTCCAGGCGCCCAGGCCCAGGCCCCTGCTTGCGTTTACGTACGGCATGGCCAGGGGGCGCGGGCAGATGGCCTCGCACGCGGGGCGCCCGTTGCGTTCGGTGTGCGTGCCCGTCTGCGGCCGCCGGCGCCGATGCCGGATGTCCCGTGCTGTCGCGGCGGCGGCGGCTCCTCCCGCGCGGGGGGTGGATTTCCCAATGGCTCGCTCACCTGGAGCGCGCGTGTAGATGGCGTGGAGGAGGCCGACGCGACAGCCGTGTTTGCACCGTTCCACTTGTTTCGGGCTTCGTTCATGGTGACGTGGGTTAAGCAGCCCGTTCCGTTCGGGTTCGGCGAGGCAGCACCAAACAGCAACACAGCATAAACACGAAGCCTGCTTTCAACCCCAAACGCATCTAGGTTAAGACAGGACAGAGCTCTTATTTCAACTTAAAAGTGGTCTTCTTCAAAGCTGAGACAACCCATCTCTGAACTTTAAGCAATCGTGGCTTTGAACATGTAATCATCAATTTGAACAAAAAAAGAACTTCTTGCATGATTTTAATTTTTAATCCCTCCGTATATATGGAATTTTCAGGAACCCAGAAAGTTGCCAAATTTGACAGGAATGTTTTAACTGGTGCTATTTTTCTAATAATAGACGATGTGACCGTTGGCAGCGAGATACACGTGGTGACTTTGTTAATCTCAACATCTATCGGTCCAATCTTTATAAGATGCTCACAGAGATATATTAAGCTTTTGTGTGCGTGTATTAATAGAGTGAGTGATGATCATACTAAGGGAATTAAAGCGTGATGGGAATGTTTCAAAGGATATCCGTATTGAAAGCTAGGGGACCTTGTGATGATTTTCTATCTCAACCTATTTGTTTTGCCAAGTTTCAGCTGATATGTTATGCAATTATTATAGTAAAATTTCTATGCCAATGAGGCTTCGAGAAAACATATAAAATACCATCTAAATGGAAATAAAATCGTCGATCCTATCGACACATGATTTTGGTTAATTTATGAGCACAAAGACAAGATAGTTGTCTATTTAGATCCATGCTCGCACATGCCAAACTTTAAATGAGGCCATCGATTGCGCTCCATAGGAAGCGAATAAATCATTAATTCTAGATAGATACTACATAAGCAAGCAACAGTGCAATGTCGTCTTTATTTAAAAATATTAAAATATTCTTTGCAGCTTGTTTTGTGTACCCATTCACAGTAGTTAGAACTGGGATCCGATGAAAGAGGGGAGAAAAAAAGAAAGAAGGGGCCGGACACGCACTCGTCTCAAAACCTTCGAACACACACTAGTACCAGTCAAAACAGCACCTCCACGAAAAGAGAGGTGGCAATCAACAGAGATGCCCGCCTTTCCCAAAAACGACCTAGCAGCAAAGATAACCCACGCCTTTTTCTGCCTTGACGCAATTTACACCGGCAAAACAGATAAGGTGAGTCAGCCGTCAATACCCCAGCCAGAGCCAGCCACCCCGTCCATTTCACCGGAAAGCTGAGCCAGGCCATCCATCCGGCCGGCAGCGTCGCTCGCGGGCCTGCTGGTGGTGGTGGCCCTTGGGTGGGCGCCGGAGCGTTTTCCCCTTGCTTCCCTTTCCTCCATGTGCGCGCGCACGCGTTTCTCTCTCCACTCGCGTAAACGCTAGCTGCTGGTCTGCTGCTGCTGCCACCATCCCGACCCCCCCGGCCGTTTCTCTCTCCTCGCCCCACTTTTATATAAACCGTGGTGGCGCACTCCGGTGCCGGGCATCAGCTGCAAGATAGCCAGCAAGAAGAGGCCATCTTTGTAGTGCGCGCTTCTCGCCTGCACTAGCTATAGCCAGCGGCACACAGTGACGCACCACACCGGCCTCGCCGCCGCAAGCAACGAGAGAGATAAATACGTACGGCGACGAAGAGGTAGACAGAGACCGAGTGAGGGAGGAAGAGGAAGAGGCCGGGATCGAGGTGGTAGCGTAGCAGCAGCTAGCTAGCTAGCCATGACGATGAGGCAGTCGAGGTTCAAGAGGATCTGCGTCTTCTGCGGCAGCAGCCAGGGCAAGAAGCGGAGCTACCATGACGCCGCCATTGAGCTCGGCAACGAGCTGGTAATGAACTCAAACTCACCCTGTAGCTCACCGTGCCCCAGTAGCGGCACTTGATTATATATTAGGCGTTGTATGTACATGCATGCATCTACTCTCCGTGACGGCAGGGAGCTAGCGTACGTGCTGCCTCGTTGCTTCTGTCTGGTCATGTCGCCTCCTTGCACCTATAGCTTCACCACACCGTATCAGTTAGATTAGCTAGCACACGTACCATATATTCCTCTGTAAACTGTAGTGCAACACGCACACACATTTGCACACTAGAACCGTATGCAAAATTCAGCTCATCTAGTAGTATATACTACCACCAGCATGAACGGAACCGCCTGCAGGGGTTTCGCCGGATCCCCCCTCTTTTTTCCACTTCCGTCGTGCCCGTACGCCAAGCAAGAGCAGGCCGTGTGCCGCCAGCTTTTGCTGATGCCCCGACCCAAGCAGGCACACGCGCACGCAGAGATCGCGTCCTCTGCTTCTGCGCGCCGCCCTGTCGCTGCTCCCTTCTCCTGGCCTTCTCCTCCCGATTTGGGAGTGCCCTCCCTGCCGTGTCCGCGTCCCGCCGCGCCGTCCTCCGCGTGGCGAGCCCGCGGCACTGGCGCGGGCGCTCGTGGCCTTGGCAGTCGTCGCAGCGCCGAGCCGGCGGCCCCTACCGCATTCACGGCTCCATAATGATGCGGGCGGCCGCTGCACCACCACACCATCCCAGCTAGCAGGCGGTGAGGCAGAGAGCCGAGCCCAAGCAGGAACAGAGAGCACACAGCCGCACCAGAGCAGCCACCCGGTCCCGTTCGTCCACATGCACGCGCCGGTGAACAGTAGCAGGCGCGTGGCGCGCCCACGCGACACGAGTAGCTAGCGCAGACGCTCCCGAGAAGTTCCTTTTTTTTCTTTTTATGGTGGCTTCCCGAGAGGTTTGTAACCCACGCGCCCGCGCGGTGTAACTGATGGTGCTTGTCCTCTGTGTCGTGTGTGGTGCAGGTGGCGCGGAGCGTCGACCTGGTGTACGGCGGCGGCAGCATCGGGCTGATGGGGCTCGTCTCCCAGGCCGTCTACGACGGCGGCCGCCACGTCATCGGGTAAGCAAGCAATCGCTGCTGCTCTCTCATCGGGGCATGGAAATGGAGCGAAAGAAAGAATTCTCTCATCCCCAGAAGAATGTTTTGTGGCTGGCCGTTCCTGTGCTGATCGCTTTCTTTTTGGCATGTTGCTGTCCACGCGCAGGGTCATTCCCAAGACGCTCATGACGCCGGAGGTACGCATGCCCGTCTGCCCCTTCCCCCTCCATCCATGCCCACTACCGGTTCCGTTGCATGTCACCGCAGCCTGCATTCCTTGCCTAATCGCCGAATCTGATACCACCAGTAAACTAATAAAAGAATGACAAACTTGCTCAGCCTCAGCGTACTTGGATGCACCACAAGCACTCTGACAAAGCATGCGCTGAATAGCTGCTGTCGAGCTGTTCATTGAGCTGTCCTGTCAGTGAGTGTGACCTGCTCTGTTTCGGAGCAGTGCAGCGGCTGTGTTGGCCGGCCCCAAATCCAAATCATGACAGACCACGCGCTCACGTTCGTTGTTTTCCCTTTTTTAAAAAAGGATTTCTAATGCGTTAGGTACCAGTACTCCGTACTTAGGCCGTGTTCGGATGCCGCACCCCCGATTCCGGCCGATTTGGGACTGGCCGGCCTGACGCGCGTCAGGCCGGCCACTGTAGCGTTTCGTTTGCATGTGCGAAAAATTGTCCAAAAATTTATTAATTAGACTCAAAATGTTCGTCTCGCAGAGTACAACAAAACTGTGTAATTAGTTTTTGATTTCATCTACATTTAATACTCCATACATGTTATGACATTTTGATGTGATGGGGAATCTTCTTTTTGCATAGTAAATTTGGGAGGTGAATTTGGGATCTAAACAAGCCCTTAGGTGCAGTGTAGAACTGTAGAAGTGATTATATCAAATGGGGCTTGGGAGTTTGGGCTCGCTGAACGCCCGTGCTGGAGTCCCGGGGGACACGGCACTTGGGGCACAAAACAAATCGCCGGGCAGGCTGCGATCGAGAGCTGCTAGTCCTAGGCCACGTTTAGTTCCAAAATTCCACTCCCAAATTTACTATGCAAAAAGAAGATTCTCCATCACATCAAAATGTCATAACATGCATGGAGTACTAAATGTAGATAAAATCAAAAACTAATTGTACGGTTTTGTTGTGCTCTGCGAGACGAACATTTTGAGCCTAATTAATCAATTTTTGGACAATTTTTCACAAATACAAACGAAATGCTACAGTGACGCAATGATTACGAAGTGACATCGTACTCCCAAATTCACCCTCCCAAATTCAACATCTAAACACCACCTAGTACGTGCTTTTGGCACGAATCCCAGATCTTGGCGTGAGGATAAACAACCAGGGAAAGCGCAGCTTTACGGGCGGATGTTCATTAGTAGTAGTCGTAGGCCAATTTTATTTGCTTTCCCCCAAAAGCCCTGCCGTGGCACCATCCATCCCTTTCTGCTGCCTGGTCGCCGGGGAAAGTTGTTCTTGCGCCTAGGGTTTGAACAGGTCTTAAGATGGCGGACATGTGTTTCAGTTTGTTCTTACTACAGTACTTCGTCTCTGCTGTGGCCATCACCCTGTGCATTTGCAGTAGATCGATACGTGACACAATTAACCCGTTGGTCCAGCGCTCCGGTGGGCATTCATTCACTCAGGCAGGTCATGCATGCTCTCTGTGGCCGTGGTGCCACGGCGTGGTCCTCTTCCTAGTTACTCTACTCCTGTTAAGCCCTTTTACCATCATCCCCGAACGGTCGAGAGGACCAGTACGTCTCTGTTTCCCTCCCAGCACCATGGCATCATACCATGCCATTCCCCAAACTTAGGGGCATACTCGTAGAGAGACCAGCAGGCTATATGCATCATTAGCATGGCATGGCAAGAAAGATTTCTTTTGCATGCAGCACCATTCCCCTTTGCAGCGACTCTACTGCACCACGTACTCACGGTGAATCGTAACTGACCAGGAGGTGAAAATTGTTTCCTTTTTTCTTTTAATCCCGGCAGATAAGCGGCGAGACGGTCGGGGAGGTGCGACCAGTGGCCGACATGCACCAGAGGAAGGCCGAGATGGCGCGCCAGTCCGACGCATTCATCGCGCTGCCCGGTGAGTCACCCCGCTCGCGGATTGGATTTTTACTAGTAGATCTCGCATGAGGATCAAGTGAATGCAATGCACAACAGCTGAACTGCGTGCACATCCATTTATATTGATTGATGTACTGTAGGAGCCTTGCCAACCAAAGAAACAGACCACTGCACTCGGACTACAGTGCTACAGCTACGTATAGTACAGTATGTAGGACAGCTACGTACCCGGTACAGTGACTCGAGCCACTGTGCACAGTGCAGAGCCTCACATGCATGTCTCCAAAGCGGATGCACCGATGCACAGTAGTACGTAGCTTGGCCAATAATTGGAGCAGAGAGAGCGCTGGTCGCTGAGACGCTGGCGATTCGCTGAGAGGAGTCGTAGGCCGGCGTGCCTGTCGAGCCGAGACGCGTGTACTGGATCGAACCTGAAGCTGATCGGGCCCGTCCGTTTTTGTTTCCGTTGCAGGAGGGTATGGGACGCTGGAGGAGCTGCTCGAGGTCATCACGTGGGCGCAGCTGGGCATCCACCACAAGCCGGTAAACCAACGCGCAAAGCTACTAGCTGCAGGCGTCGCGTCGCCGCCGTCATCTCTGTATGATCGATGTGCTCGGTCCTCGACTGAATATTTTGCTCCATCCCGTTTGCAGGTGGGGCTCCTGAACGTGGACGGCTACTACAACTCGCTGCTGACCTTCATCGACAAGGCCGTGGAGGAAGGGTTCATCAACCCAAGCGCCCGCCGCATCATCGTGCTCGCGCCCACCGCGCAGGAGCTCATGGACAAGCTCGAGGTAATCCCTTTAACGAATGATGCGTCGGCGCCATGGCGTCGATCGTCTGAAGATTCTTCAGTTCACCGACCGGCCGGTTGCTAATAACGTGTGCTCTGCGATCGGTTGGTGCAGGAGTACGTGCCTTACCATGACAGGGTGGCGTCCACGCTCAACTGGGAGATGGGTCCCCTGGGCTACTGACGCCGGCCGCCACGCACGCATAAACGAGACTGCGGCGGCGCACGAAGCAATCAAGAATATGGGCAGGCGATTGGAATCGTTGACCGGTGAAGGAAGAACGAAGCTTAGCTAGCCGTCAGATTGGGATTTTTTTTTCTTTTCCTGTTTTTAACTTGACGCAGCAGATCGGTTTGGAGTGCTGGAAGAAGAAGAAAAAAAAGAAGGTGGTTTGGGTTGGTGTAGCAGGAGTGCGTGTTCGTTTGTATATGATGATGGCCTTTGTGCTTTGCTTCTACCGGGGACGGCTTTGCATTGTTGTAACAGTGGAAAAGACTTGGCCGGTTAATTTCCCCCCTCCCTGCTGTACGTTCTAGTAGTAGTATTAGCAGCTAGTGCCTGCTTATGTATGTTAGTTTCAAGATGCTGGATTCGATTGACTACAGCAACTCAGCAAGTGTGTTATACTACAATGCAGATCTTTTGGATCAGGCCCGTGTCCCTTTTCTCGCGCAGATCTTTTATACTTGTCCCATATTTCGCAGATCCTTCTGTCTTTTTTTCCTCTCTAAATTAATGTTGCACTCCGATTAGAGTGCTGGCCGGGTTGCCATCGGAAAGAAAATTGAGTGGCGTCGTCAGCTTGGCTCTAAACAGCAGCTATATAAAAATATTTAAGCTTGCCATCAAGCCGCAAAACCTGAGAGAACCTTTATCAAAATTATAAATAGCTACCCCTCCCTCTAGTCTAAAAGAACATCTATCAGGACAAGCCCCATTTATTTCAGCTTAAGATCGATTTTCAAGACTTCAAAAAATTCAAAAGTTAGATGACATTTATAATCGACAATCGAGAATTCAGAATTCTCTGGTTTCTAAGAGTCATTCGACTTTTCAATTCTCAAATCGAGCATTCAAAATCAGTTAGGAGCTGAAACAAACATGCAAAAAAAAACACCTTTAACACTAGAAAACAGAGGGTGTAGCTAACGTCGACATTGGAGGGGGAGTTTAAAATGTTGTTTCTGTAATCTACAGGAAAATATACATCTTTTCTTTGATTGTCAATTAGCTAGAATAATATGGAGGATTGTATAAGTTTCCTTTGATCTTGCACCACCTGTAAGCATTGCACACATGTTTACCGATTGGCTCGATGGGTTTAATAAGAAACTTAAGTACAAAATCTTGGTTGGAACATCTGCAATATGCTGGGCAATTTGGTTAAGTAGAAATGACGTGGTTTTTAACAATACTCGAGTTGTTTCTCCTATGCAGGTTATCTTCCGCGGGACACACTGGATCCGTTTTTGGTCGTTGCTGCAGAAGGAGAACGAGCGATGGCACATTATCCGTGGGTGCCGTGCGCTTGAGACCACGACGATGGAGATCTTTGCCCATGATGGATGGCCTTTTAGCAATAGAATTGCTTTTGTTTAGTTCGAGTTTGGTCCTGAGACAGAACCTTCTATTTTCAGCTCCTTTTTCGTTACCGGCTGTAATAAGAAACAGCTATATGCATAGTTCTATGCAGAGGCTGGAATATTGAAATATATTTCCTTTTCAAAAAAAAAGAGAGGGTGTAGCTAAAGCTGTTCTGTACTTCTGCCACGAAGTCGCGAAAATCTTTGGTTGAGAATTGAGATCGGACGCAGCGAAATGAACCCACGCGGTCACGCCCGCTGGTCCCTGGTGGGATTGAAATGGCCACAGCGAGCGAACTGGACCGGCAGCCCACACAGGCGCCGAGCTCTCTCCTGGGCCTGGACTAGGCCGGCCCGGGTCTAGCGCCGCGACGCCTGCTCGCTCCTTCTGGAACTTTCCTCTCTTCCCCATCCTCCCGATCAAATCGGCCCAGCACGAAACGAACCAATCGCGACTCGCGAATCTCCCCCTCCTCCCCTCACGGCGTCTCCGGCAGCTGCGCCGCGGCTTGGATCGCATCCCCCGTCGGAGCAACCATGGTCAGTCCCCTCTTCCCTCCCTGCCCCGTTCGATCTTCTTATCGCGCTGCCTGAGCATGCGACGGGCGGTAGAAACTAGTTTAGTTTTGAGTCTCCTGTTCTCGCGCGTTCGCTTCGTTGGGTCGAGGGAAGCTGCGATCCGTCATTTCCTTGTTCTTGTTGGGGTCAGGGCTGGCCTTTGCGTGATTTAGAGGCCTTCGGGTTGCGAATTGGTGCCTGCCCGTTCGAATTGCTGGCGTCTTCGGCCTGATGAGCGCGGGCGCTGTAATCGCGCAAGACGCGGCAGAGAATGGGATTTGGATGCATGTCAGGATAGAAGAATATGCTGGTACAACACGTATGGTTCCCGTCAAACAACGGGTCGTAAACATGCTTTATGTTACTGATGATGCAGCTAACTCTAGGCAGCAGAGTAACATAAGGTTTGATGCATTGAGCGCCTAAATAGGCTAAAATTTTACATGGCACATGACAGGGCTGGGGCATATTTATCACATGCTCCTGAAACTAAACCTCCGAATTCCTTACATGCCACCAGCTGTTTCACTGGTGTGGGTCTACGGCCTGCGTTGTCTCACTGGTCTAGTTTTAGGTTCCAAAAGGTCATGGCAACAATAAACAGTTTTTGAGTCAAGCAGGTGTATCGGCATAGTGTTGGATAGATTTAGTGTTTTATACTCCCTTAAAGAAGATGAATACATACTTGAGCGCATGGCTTACACATTTATATTTTGCTGCTCATTGTGTTGTTCTATCTTTGCTTCTTCAGGCTGGGAAGCTTATTGCAAACCTGATTGTCATGGGTTCTACGATTATTGGAAGAGCTATGCTTCAGGCATATCGTAAAGCACTTGATAGTAAGTTCTGCTGTGTTGAGGAAATAAATGATAATTCTGTGTTTCACTGCATGACTGGTGATGAATCAGGTTTCATAAAAATAAATGGCAGACAAAGTAATTGTCATAACTTCCTAAAATTCTTTTTACTTTTTACTCTCGTCCGATCGCTTCGGCGCAATTAAGATAAGATAGGTCTCTGTATTTGTCTTAGCTTGCAGCCAGTTTTATATCATGGTTTTGTTCATCAATAGGTTTCTGACCCTCATAAAACTTTTCATATCTTAATCTATAAGATGCTTAATTCCTACCAATATGCCCAAGGCGTTGAAGCTTCAGAATGTAGCCTCAAGCAACCTCAGTCTATCAAACACATTCAAACTGCCAATACTTATGCTTGAAGTTGGTCCCTGTACAGTTTTGTAAAGACCTTTTGTTTTTCCCTTTCCTGTTAATGAAACATGTGAAAAGCAGTTCTTGAAAAAAAGGGTTGGCTGTGCTCAGTGGCCAGATATATTCACACAGTGGGGGCTTGCGTTGGTATTGAACTCATGTATTGATTTCAATTACCTTCTATCAATTTGGTAAGGGATTTGAAGTATATTATCCAAAGGAAAAGTAACTGTCACAAGAGCCTTGTTTCATCGACTTAAAAGAAACCACTGGAATGAAGTATGACATATCCTATGAGTTCTGGTTTATGGTGATAGATGAGGTCAGCTACATATACCCTTGACAATTTTAGTATTTACCGTTTACAGACCTTTCTTAGAAACAGGGAATGATGCTAAAAAATAACCCTTTGATTTCTCTTGGTGTCCTGTGCGAACATACAGAATCAAGGACCTGATTTAGGAAAATATGGGTTTCTTTGTTGTCTACTAATGCTCTTTGAACAAATGCTCAGTAAGGTCAATGGCTTAGAAATATGCAGACAATTCTTTTACTGAGTGATGTGATTTCTAAGGGGAAAAAAGAGATATGAAAGATAAATTCATAAGGAGTTATCATCTGTCTTTTAGTGAAGAAGACCCCCGTGCTCCCTGTAGCAACAAGGGGGTGTATCAGGTGTAAAACTATCTTTAGGTTTTTAAACTGGTAAATTGCTTTCTGATTGCTGGATTGCTTTCTGATTGCTGGATTGCTTCCTGGTACACATTATTTACTAAATTCATCCATCTACTACTCATCCAGTGGACCACAGTATTTGCAATATTTCATTCACACATCGTAAGTACTGTACTCATTTATTGGCTAGATTGACTCATGGACATGATAACAGTATAGGGAGAGGTGCCTTTCAGCATCACAATCACACCAATGCTTTCCTCCCACAGCGAGACTTTATTGAATGGATATTACCTTTTGGATGATAATTTTGATATTCATTGATTTATTCCAGTAAAGGGCGAGATTTAATTCCTCTGCAGCTCCTTATTCTGCTTTCCTCTTATATTCTTCCAGATGCAAATAAAACTGGCGTGGCCCACGAGGCAATGAATAATATTCGTAGAGCCAGTAAAACAATGACAGAGCAGGAAGCCAGGCAGATACTGGGTGTATCAGAGAATTCAACGTGGGAAGAGATTGTCCAGGTCTGCTACCTTCGTTATCACCCACTTTCGCACACTTGATATTATTTGCACTTACAGTTGCAACTCCAATATGCTGACAACTCTGTGCTATGCAGCGCTACAATAACTTGTTTGAAAGAAATGCGAAATCTGGGAGCTTTTACATCCAATCGAAGGTTCACCGGGCCAAGGAGTGCCTAGAAACCGTATACGAAAAGAACAAGCAAGATGAGCCTCCTACTTGAGATCCTGCTCAACTCCAGTTGATATTCTTTTTCACCTCATAAGAACTGTACATAACAACGAAGGTCGCTGCTGTTGTATCATTAAGTGTGCAATGTGGAACCAATAAGGCTCATCCATTAAACGCCGTGACTGCGAACCTGTGTAAGACTGATCTGTTAAGCGTGAGGAACACTGGCACAGTGGCACGTGCTTGTAACTTCTGTTCTTTTGATCTGATGATTCCATGAAATCATACATCCCTTTAAGCTTCTTAAGTTCTGACTCCTGATACCATCTCACTGATGTGGACTGAACAAGTTTCCCTTATTTTTGAATTGCGAGGGTGTCTCTGGACGGAGAAATTGGGTGGAAGTTTAGGCCTGCATGTTGGAAGTATTTCGGCCGTTCAGCATTGGCCGATGTCGCTGACTAGAGGTTTGAGTACTAGATATGTTTCTCTCCTGGCATCGGTCTAACGAACGTCTTTGCCGTTAGGCTGCCGAACGTGGGGCATCTTTGGCGTATATGCGTAACCAATGACATTCAGGTTGCACAGGTTTCAGAGGTTGGGCACTCGCCAGTCGCCACCCAGTCTGATAGGACCCAGTCTAATAGGTGTCTACATCCGCTTAGGTTCATCACTCGGTCTCTTGTGTTCCAATGTCTCCGTGAAGAAAGTTCAGCAGCAGTCATTTTCATCGAAATGACGGCAACGAACAGAAAAGCTCGTACAGACTCTCATGTACCCTCTACACTTTCTTTTTTTTCCTTCGACGTGGTCGTCGGAACGGACGCCGTCGTGGTCGCGCACGGGCGCGCTTGTCGGGACGCGCAAGGTTGGCAAGCTGCGTACGCGAGTGATGTTGGTGAAACAACGGCTTCTAACCTAACAACAGTTGGCGTGAGCCAATCCTTCAGCTCTACAAGTGAGCCAGCAAGGACGCGGTATAATCATTGGCACGCTTTGTACCAGCCACGTTCCATGGGCGCGTAGCAACGGGCAAAAGCGACTAAAATACAGTTGGCTCTGATAATAAGACTAGAAAAATATAAGATGAAATGGTTAAGCATGTACCACTACGAATTTTTTTTAGTTATCACGAAAGAGCGGACGCTATAGAGGCGGCTATAGCAACTGGGTTTTTTTATTGGTTGTAGTAAGTATGCATAACATGTTGCTGACTTTTTAAATTTTTTTAAGAAAAATAATAAGATTTTAAAAATAAATTCTAACAATCTTTTGATCGAAACAATAGGCTCGCGTGGCAACTCGGTGTTTAATTCGGCACTACTGACTTTTGTATGATTTGATTACATCGTCTAACACTTAGGCCTTGTTTAGTTCCAAAAAGCAACCCCAAAATTTACTATGCAAAAAGAAGGATTCACATCACATCAAAATGTCGGCACATGCACGGAGTAATAATGTAGATGAAATCAAAAACTAATTGCACGGTTTTGTTGTACTCGGCGAGACGAACATTTTGAGCCTGGTTAATCAATTTTTAGACAATTTTTCACAAATACAAACGAAATGCTATAATGACGCATTTATGGCGAAGTGACGTCTTTCCCCCAATTCTCCACCCCTAATTTGTATCTAAACAAGGCCTTAAACAATAGTGTCGGTTAATTTTTAAAATAAATTCAGAAAAAAGTGAGCACCCATGCTATGCCATGAGAACCCGAACTTGGATAAACAGATTGCAAATAACTACCAATTAACCTATAATCGATTCGCATGTTACTGGCCATCTCACCCGGCTCTATTTGAAGAAATGTTTCACCTGCAAAACCATCAAAACCGAGTATTGATGTGGGCATATGTCGTCATCACTAACTAAAAAAATCAAAAGGAGTTTTAAAACGGAAAACAATACCATGCTCATTTATCCCGCCGCACAGGCAAAACACAATAAAAACTGAGGCTCCTCCGAGGTCCCCGCGACAAATGGACCAGGGCCCACGTTTCAGAGGGGCAGGAACGAAGGGAGGTGTCGGTGGGGCACCCCAGGTCCACACCTCTCCTACGGCGAGGCGATGCCGATGCGACGCGCCGCGATCATGCGAGCGACGGCGGGCGCCCCAGCAGTTCGCCACCTACCCTCCCCCTCCATTCTCTCGAAAGACTTCCTCGCCCCCGCCTCATCTCCTCCACCACCACCCCCGCCCTCTTCCTCCTCCAATTCACAAAACACGCGGGGCAATCAATTGCGACGACCAAAACCCGCGGTTCCCTCCGCGCCCTCCTCCTCCCTCCCTCCCTCCGTTCTCCTTCCTCGCCTGGAGATCCGATCGGTCGAGGCCTCGCCGCGCCGGGGAAGAAGAACCGGGGATATATTATATAGATAAACAAATAAAGGGATCCTCGCAAGGCAGGCCGCGCCACCAAGAGGTGCGTACGATACGATCTCCCCTCCTCCCAGTTCCACCCCTGCGGCCTCGCGTTGCTTTGTCTTTCGGATCACACGCTGGCATGGCTCTGCCCGTTTCATTTGTTCCTCGATAGGTTTAAATAATTTGCTCGTTTGTTTTGATTGGATCCTTGGGGATCGAAATTCTGCTGATTGCCCACATGTTTTCTCTCGCTGCTGTACGTTCGCCCACGAAATCCTGCGGGCATCCTCTGATTGTAGATTGGATACATACATACATCCATGGTCTGTCCGTCGCCGCCAGCGTCCGCCCGGCGCCTTCGGTTACGGGGCATGTTTAGCTTTGTCTGTCCGTTGTTCCGGTGCCCTAGCTGCCTCCATGTACAAGCTCGGCCCGTTTCAGCAATGCATTGCTCACCGATTCCAAACAGAAAAGAAAAACAGGCATATTGCTACTACTAGTAGTAGATTATGATTTTTGGGCGTTGCATATCTGAACTCTAGGTGCACCTGCATGTATATTCAGAGCAGAGCAGGTTGCGTAGAATCAATCATGGGACCGAGTTGGTAACCAGAACGCGCAATGCGTGTGCTCCGTACATGTGAACTAGGGCCAAGTTGATGCTATTAGCTACAAGATGATCTGGGTTAAACCAACTCAGCCATGTGCTCCTCGTCATTTCATTAGCTACGCGCTCCGAACCGATGCTAAGCAGGTTTCCTCAGATAACTTCCCCAAGGGACACTAGAGGTGTACAGTACATGCTAGGAATTTTGCGCGCACATAGGCTTGTTCTTGTTGGTAGTCAAACCAACGAAGGGAAATCCGCAGGGGCCCTGGCCCCGCCTAGTGCCTTGTACGACGTCGCGCCTGTCTGCCGTGGCAGCACTGCATTGGCCGGGCCCTCCGGTGGGGAATGTCTCCGCCTAATTCCGGGCAGACGTCGCCGTCGGTGACGAATTCACGGAAAATAACCTCAGCAGTCAGCACCCGGCGCCGCCTCGGGTCCTTGTGAACAGCACTCTCCGATCCGGCAACGTCCAGGACTGTTCGGAGGAACGCATGGATTTCGTGGAGGCGTCACGGGAAATGCTATGGTCCCTACTGGAATCTGCAAATGCTTCCATCTGACAATGGAAGTTTCTCTGCCTGGGACTGGGAGCACTTGCCCTGCACATTGCACAGGGATCTGGGTCCAATTATGGAAGTTTCTCTGCCACCGGGCACATCAACCGGGGGCTCTGCGTGCACCCACACCCCCGGACCAGTAGTCAGTGGCAGCACCGAAGAACGAAGATCCACCGGGATTCCGCCGATCTCCATGCCGGTCTCTCGTTGACCTGTCCCTGCTCTCCTTCTCTCGGAGCAAGCAAATCAGTCAGATGGCCGAGTATCGTGGCGGGACAGTGAGCCGTGCCGGCATTAATTAGCATCCCCAGACCTTCTAGGAAATGCTTAGGGTACTGCAGCACGGACTAATCAAATGGATCGTACTGCTACTGCTTTTGAAGCTTCGGTAAACATCTCGTTCAGCTCGGTAGTTAATTTGTGATTGCCGCAGGGTTACTGTGTCAATTACTGTCGTCTTGTGCTAGCAGCTGATTGACCTTTGTGGTTGTAGATGCCACTGGTCCACCCCCATACGAGTAACATGCCGATGTGACGACTGGCTAGTGGGTCAGGGAGGCAGTGACAACCCACCTACTGCATAGTGCATAGTACGCCGCAGACTGATCTCAGAGTATCAAAATACACTCGAGGTGGTTACATACCAACTTGAAGCCACCTTCTCCCTGTTGTCTTCTTGCAGCTAGGCCTAAGTAGGACCGATGATCTGGCATAGCTCAGTAGCTCACCAACCCTTTTGTTGCACGGTAGCATTCACATCACACGTGTTTCAGATCTTCAACCAAGTCCACGATCAATTCCTGCACCAATGCTGCAAATGCACGAACCATCTCGCCTGCCGTGCGATGAGCAGACGACTAACTTCGATTAGTGCACGGTTCAGACGGGCACCACACAACCCTGTTTTCTTTTTTATCCACACTGACACAGGCCACGTGAGCGTAGTAATGCCCGAGCTCGCCGGCCTCGGATTTGCTGCCACTCTGCCACGGCAATGTCAACTCTCCTGCCCAACGGAGCGAGCTTAACACGTGCGCGCGTGCGTCCTGACGAGAAGAGACATCGAGATTCACAGCATATCTAGGGATCGCCCGCGGTAACCGTTCGCTCATGGCTGCTTCTGCACCGGCAGGCAAGTCACCGGCCGTCGCCGGGGAGGAGATGTCTGACGGCGCCGGCTCCAGCATGGGTGTCGTCGGCGCGCTCGGCCTCTCGGTCACCTCGTCCGTGTCCATCGTCATCTGCAACAAGTACCTCATCAGCACACTCGGCTTCTTCTTCGGTGAGCACGTGCTTTCAGAGCTCCTACCAAACTTCAGTATATGCTGTCTTCATTCATGCTTCTACCTGAAGTTTCTGAATGTTTCCTTGCCTCACGAATCTAATGCAGCGACGACGCTTACGAGCTGGCACCTGATGGTCACCTTCTTCACGCTGTACGTGGCGCAGCGGCTGCGCTTTTTCGAGCCGAAGCCGATCGACGCGCGGACTGTCATCTCCTTTGGGTTGCTCAATGGCATCTCCATTGGCCTCCTCAACCTCTGTCTCGGATTCAACTCTGTTGGCTTCTACCAGGCAAGCATGCTCTGACTATTTGCTGAAACCCATCTGCTTTTCTTGTCTCTGAATTTACCATTAATTGTCTCGTGCAACAGATGACCAAGCTGGCCATCATACCCTTCACCATAGCCCTGGAAACCATCTTTTTGAACAAGAAGTTCAGGTCGTCCTCTAATTCCATGACACCATTTCACACATTTGTACACTTGCTGTAAAGTTTTGACTTGATGCAAAAGATGAACTGCTCTCATGCTTCGACAATCTTGAACCTTTCAGCCAGAGCATCAAAGCCGCACTCATGGTCCTGCTCCTGGGAGTCGGCATCGCGTCGGTCACTGATCTCCAGCTCAATCTCCTCGGTTCCATCATTGCCGTGCTCACCATCGCCGCCACATGCGTCGGACAGATTGTATCCTTGTGCTTACTGTTAACTGTTCCCACAGGAACTCGTTCAGCAGCTCATGCTTGCTGCTAGATCTTACAGTCTTTCATGCACCCTGCATATCCTCATGCTGCTTTCTCTTGCTTGCCATCCTTAACCTTGGTGTTGAACAAAGCTGACCAACCAAATCCAGAGGAGGCTGAAGGTGTCATCGACGCAGCTGCTGTACCAGTCGTCGCCGTACCAGTCAGCCGTGCTGCTGATCACCGGCCCCTTCGTCGACAAGCTTCTGACCAAGCGCGACGTCTTCGCCTTCAACTACACGGTCGAAGTCGTGGTAAGTAATGTACCCATTCTGTCGTCTGGAGATCGAGATCCGCATATGAGCTGCAAGTGTGACTAAGCAACCCATGGGTTTTTTTTAATGATGTGCAGGCGTTCATCGCGCTGTCGTGCTCGATCGCGGTGTGCGTGAACTTCAGCACGTTCCTGGTGATCGGCACGACGTCCCCCGTGACGTACCAGGTGCTGGGGCACCTCAAGACGTGCCTGGTGCTCTCCTTCGGCTACATCATCCTCAAGGACCCCTTCAGCGTCCGCAACGTGGCCGGCATCCTCATCGCCATCTTCGGCATGGGCCTCTACTCCTACTACTCCGTCGCGGAGAGCCGGAAGAAGACCGAGGCCGTCGGTTCGCTTCCGGTCATCACGCAGGTAAACTTGTCGAGCCACCACGCCGTAAAATTTCGTCTCTGAAACTGTAAAAGATCGGAGGCTGGAGTGGAGACTAGAGATGCGACGACGATTTGGACGTGATGCTTGCAGATGATCGAGAAGGACTCGGACCCGCTCCTGGGCGCCAAGGGCTCGCCGCGGCCGGAGAACAAGTCCGAGGAGAGCTTCGACTACATGCCGAGGACGGCCAAGAGCGCGTTTACCGGCCGGTGAGCGCGTAGCTTGCTTTGTGTACGCACATTTCTAGAGCGGTGGTAGATCGATGGCCAGCAACACGACACGGAAAATGTGGTCAAAGAAGGAAGATGTATCGGCGCGGCGGCCAAGTGAAATTCCAGTTCTCATTTTGCGATTTCTCCCCCATAGAGTGACGATGAGTTTGGTAGAGCCTAGGTGACAGAATGTGTTGTTCCTCGAGCTTGGATTGGTGGACTGGACTGGTGATGGTGCAAGGTGTGCAAAATCTTATAGATTTACGCCGAAAGGATACTGTAAGGCTATGCTTTTTTTTTCGCTGTCACACCTTGGAACGCTGCATGCATGATAGAGGAACAAATGTTGCCTGTTTTAGCAGGACCAGCCCAGAGTCTCCGTAGCAGGCCTGGGCCGTCGATTCGGCTTTGAAACTTATTATGGAGACAGTACAGCCGTCCAGGCCTCTCCGGGCCTAGGCCATTTTGCCAACAGCCACCTGTTCGTTTGGCTTATCAGCCACCCGTCAACGATACTTTTCTCTTAGAATAAATCAATAAATCAGCCATCAACCAGCAGTATTTTTTTCAATAAATCAGCCATCAGTCAGCAGTATTTTTCTCTCAAAACAAATCAGCACTTTCTTTCAGAACAAATCAGCACTGGTCGTCAGTCAAACGAACAAACAGGGCGAGCGTAAGTAGCCAAAGAAGGAGAGAGAAGAGACGAGGGGTGTCTCTGAAGCTTCTTCGTGCAAGACAGGGACAGGCCGCTGGCCGAACAATGGCCTTAATCTGTCGACATCGATATGAAGCGCATCATATTCATATCATTCGCATTCCCAGCCCTATCTAGCGGCGCGGCGCATCTGTCACGCAAGGCACGAGCCGGAGCCGAGGAGCGAATGGATGGAGAGCATCCGCGCCCACTGCCCCCACGCTACTAGTAAACAAACTCTGCAAGCAGGACCCCCATCCATGGCCTTTGATCGATGGTTAGTTGGTTACCGTGCTGTTTGCTCGGTCTCCGGCCGCCCGAGCTCGCGCTAGCGTACGCGGTCAGAGCGGGTGGCCGGGTCCTCGGGCGTGCGGCGCCCGGCGCATCCAGCGAGGCCGGAGAGGGTCAGCTCAGGTAGGTGCACATAAAAGGTCTCGATCTTCTCTCTGCATCGTGTCCGCCAACAAACCATAGTGTGGGCACGCGGGGCGTACGCGGCGGGCGCTGACGTCGAGCGACAGCGCCACGCGCAGCCCAGTCTACCCGGCCGGCCCGGTCCACCTTGTCGTCGTCGCGGTCGCCGCCGCCCTCGGTGGGTGAAGTGAAGCAAGCGAGAGGGCTCGCTTCGGTTGGTGGTGGGTGCCGCCCACACAGCAGCAGCAGCAGCAGCACGGAGCGAGTCCGCGTCAAGTGATCGATGCCGTGGTGCCGGGCGGTTTCCTCCTTCCGGGATTTCGTCAGACCAAACAAGGTTACAAAACTCCCTCGCATGTCGCGTGTGGCGTCTCGTGATCTGGAGGGCTGGCTGCGGTGCGCCCGCCCATCGATTGATAGGTAGCGGAGAGAAGGCGTGTCCTGAGCCTAGTGCCGCGCGCCGTATCCTAAGATAGGTGAATCAAAGGAAGGAGGCGAGGCGAGGGACAAGGCGCCGCAAGAGCTCGTGCCAGCCACAAAAGCCAGCTCCAGTCCCAGTCACATGTGGAATGGCCGTGCGCATAGATAAAGATGCCGGCTACGTACAGTCTGCTGCTTGTCCGCAGATGGCGGATGGTTCGTTCTCAGCATGCTGCTCACGGAACGCACCTACGTGTACGTCGCCTAGCGAGGGAGTACGCGCGTACTGGCCAGAGATGGGAATGATGGTGTCTCCCCGGACAAGGAGGGTTTTGGTTTTGTCGTTGCTACTGATGCGCGCTGATCCATCTTCATCCTTCCGGTAGTTATTTCCACGAACGACCGGCTGCATTGGTAGAGCTCGTCCGGACTTCACAGCTCGGGTACACGCACTGCTCTTCCTGCACTGCACGACACCGGGTTGCGGGTACGGGCGATTTAGTTTGCGGTCGACCGCATGGGAGGCTCCCATGCGGTCGACGCCTACCTCCAGTCCGCCCGCCTCCTCCCGCTCTCGCCCCCGCCTCCCGCGCCGGCCTTCCTCCGCCCCACCCGCCCGTCTCCCCTCGTCCGCGGCCGCCTCCTCCCCCACAGTCCGTGGCCGGCGGCGACATCGCCGCCGCGCCGGCCGCCCTCCTCCCGCCCACCGCCCGCAGCCCCGCCCTTCCTAACCACTCCGGCCATCTCCCTCCGTGCCGGCCATCGCCCCCCCCCCCCCCCGCCGGCCCTCCCCACCGGCTGTCCTCCACCGCCCGGTCGGCGGCGTCCCCCCGCCCGCCGCCCGCAACCGCCGCCGGGCCTCCGCCGCCCCCAACCCTCCTTCTTCTACAGCCGGAGCTCCTCCCCTAACCCCGGCAACTCCAACCCCGAACACTAACCTCTTCTTCCTCCTCCCATCTCCCCTTCTTCCTCCTCCCGTCGAACGGACGGGAGGCTCCCGTGTGGTCGACCTCAAAACCAACATTGCGGTACCTACATGCTTCCTTCCACGCGTCGCGCGCACGGCGAGTCGGCGACGAACACCGTCATAGCTCACCAAACCACCCTACGCGCACGCGACCTAACCCAATCAAGCGGCGAAGCATTCGCCCGCGAACTTGGCGCCATTCACACGCGGGGGCGCCGGCGGTGCGCGTCACTTAACACAGAAAACAGCAACCTCGAATAATAGCCAATTAGCCATTTCAGTAACCATATTCTGCGTGGCATGCGGCGCGCCTGTTTTGAGATACATCAAAGTTATTAGCTTATTAGCCTCTGAGGTTTATTTGTCGGTGATTGTAACGCCCGTAAAAGTCACCCTAATTAAATCACGCATTAAAATTGTTTTCAAAATTCTTTACCACCGAGCTCCCGAAAATCCTGACCCGAATCCTCCCCTCCCCGGTTTTTCTGCCGATCCGGCTTGAACCCCGTCGTGTCTAACCTTTTCGCCGCATCGTCACTTCCCGCACCGACCGCTCTCGGTGTGCGTGCGACCGACCGTCACCGGCGTCGCCGCCGCTAATCTTGCCGCGGACCCCGCCTTTCTTTTTCTCTCTTTCCCATTTCTTTTCTTTCCCCTCCTTTCTTCTTTTCTTCTTTCCCTTCCTTTCTTTTCTTTCTCCCTCCTGCTCCCCGACGCTGCCCCCCCCCCCCATGCTCGCCGGCATCCTCTCCGTTGCCACGCCACCCGGCCTGCTGTTGAACGCGCGCACGCGTTACGCGCGCCTGCGCTGCTCGCCACCGAGCCCGCGCCGCCCCACGTGCTCGCCGCACCCACAGCCGCGCTGCCCGCCGCTGCGCTGCTAGCCCTTGCCGCGTCGGCCGCCGTTGCGCCACCGACCATTGCGACCCCGAGCGCCGCGTCGCACCGACCAGCCGCACCCCCCGTCGCCACGCGCGCGTTGCGACTGTCAACGCCACGCCGAGCCTGCGCGTGAGCCGCTGCCGCATCACTGCAGCACGCACCCCGCTCGCGCTGCTTTGCCGCGACCTCACCGCTGTGCCATCCGTCGCTGCGCCCCTTGAGTGGGCAAACACGTCGCAACGTGACGCGAGCACCACGACGAGCACAGCGACACCATTGGACGCCGTGCACTCGCCCTACCCGCTAGTGACGCCAACACCATTAATGGCGGGCTCCCTGTGCAACGCGCACGACCCCATCGCCGACCACCCCCTTCGTGCCGCGCCTTGGCCTATAAATTGGCCCCCAGCTCCTCCATGGCACTCCCCAAGCCTCCTTGATTTCCCCTCCGCAACCCCTCTGGCTCCGCCCGCCCCAAGCGCCGCCGCCTAATCTCCATTGCCGCCGCCGCCGCCCACTTCCGTGGGCAGACCACTGTGCTGCTTCCTCGCCCAAGGTAAGCACGGGAACAGAACCACCTCACCTCCCTCTCCCTTTTCCCCTAGTCCCCGGCCGCCCGCACCGCCTGTAGCGCCGGCGAGCCTGCCGACCGCCATCGCCGGCCGCCTCCTCTGTTTCCCCCTCCCTCTCTCTGTTCTGTTCGATGGAGGAGGAAGGGCGTTTTGTCCATAACCCCCTCCCCTATCCCCTTTCCCCACCCGCGGCCCACCGATCGATACTCTCTCTCTCTCTTTGACCAAATTACCAAGGACCCTGTCCTTTTTAGGTATTTACAAAGAGGTCCGGTGTCTTTTATAAACATTCCCTAACACCCTTTTTTCTTAATCTTTTCTCACCAATAAATCCTACCAACCTATAATATCCGCTAATAAACCCCTCTAGCACCCTATAACCGTCCCAAATATGCCCTTAACCTTTTTCGACTAAACCCCAGGACTTTCGGGAACTTTTCGAGCGAGTCCTTTATTATGTGGCCACAGATCGACGCGTCATTTTATGCGCTGTTTTAACCCGGATTGACCCCAAACTTCACCAACCCCTTCTCCACTATACTCTCCACCAAGCCAAGCATCACTTTCTCAAATGTGTCCTCTTCTCCTTCGTCCTCCGTTCAACTTCCGTTCTTTTTTCTGCGAGTTCGGCAAATAAAACCTTTCTTTTATTTGTTTTCTTTTATTTATTGTGTGTATGCTTGTTTGTGCGCCGTAGATCAAGTTGAGGAAGCGCCCGAGGAAGAGCAGTGCTATGAGCAGGAGCCCGAAGGCCAGTACCCCGAGCAGGAACTCCCGGAAGGCTTCGAGAACGGCAAGTTCAATCTTCCCCTTTGATGCATATTGATCCCAGTTTTATAAATGCAACCCACTGGCATGTTTTATAAAACTTGCATGTTTGTTGCTAAACCATTTTTGTGTGAGCCGTTCCTTGATTATTACAAACATTCCTTGATATCCTAGATTAATTTCCGAATATTTTAGTTGGGAATTAATCACTGTTAAAATGCCGCTTAGGACAAAGTTACCTTTGGTAAATAAATATTACCCATTAAAAATCTAGTAAATATGAGAATGATGCTTTTAAAAGAAATGGGTTTAAATGATAATAATTAGGGGATAAGCCGGACGGTGTTTTCCGTGTGAAATACCAAGGTGGGCTCGTGCCTGTGTGGGTGAGCATGGTGGGAGAAGTCCGACTTGCCATTAGAAGGATGAGTTGATGTGTCATCTTGCCTAACCCAAATATCGGTACGTCTACTCGACCGTTGTATGTGGCAACGGCTTGGCATAAATCCCACTAGTTGAACTGGTAGTTATCGGGTGTGCTGGTGAGCAACAGAGGACCATGGAGACGGGTATAAGTTCTTGGTGAGTTATACCCTTGGTAGAACCTCATGGGTAGGTTGCTGACCCCCTGGTTGCCTCTTTGGTGACTTATCAGTTTAGCTAAGGTGGGTAATGGCCTCGATAGGATCTGCATTGACACTAAGGTGTTCATGTTGTGGTACCCTACTTGTGGTTGTGTACACCTCTGTAGAGTTAAAACTTATCCGGATAGCCGTGTCCACGGTATTGGACGAGTTACGACATGGTCACTTCGCAAGTCCTTTAAATTGGTTTGGTGTTGGTAGTAAGCCGTGTCTAGTGGTGTAAGTTGTTTCGGGGAGTGTTGGTAGTGCCTACGATGGACGAGGAGTCTGGTAGCACTAATTTGGGATTTACTTGCTTTTAGCATTAGTTTTGCCATACATAACTTTAAAGAATGAACCCCTGCATGTGGCATTTCCACAAATAAATCCTTAGCCCATCCTTGATATTAACCCTTGCATGCTTCTGTTGTAACCCTCCGTGGGTATGGTTGGACTTGTTGAGTACGTATGTACTCACCCTTGTTTGTTTTTTAGAAGAGGACCGGACTTCGTTCCCGAAGACGTCGAGTAGGAGTTGCGTTCTGCACCCAACCTTGCCTGTGTGTTAGGGACGCCTGCTTGAAGAACCGCATGGCGCAACTCTCTGATGATGCCATGATTAGTTGTACCGTTTGGTTTCTAGTTTTTATCCTCGCGATAGTGGCGTGTCTGTGCCCGCTACCGCGAAGGCTTGTTCGGTAATGGACCATCTGTTGTAATAAATGTGAATCAGCCTCCTGGGACTGATGTTTGTATCACATTTAAGTCTTCTTATTTGAGGGGACGCTTCAGTGACGCGCTGTACGTTTTCCCTTTTGTGGTCGGTGCCACATTTTGCATGCCCCACGGCGTGCAGAGACGTACACGTGCGGTGCATATATGTTGAGCTGATGCGCTTCGATGAAAGGTCCGTGAAAGGCGAGTGCAGCTGCAGAAACCAAAAGGTCTATGTAGATGAAGGTCAAGTCAAGGTCTTCCTTGAAAAATCAAATAAACCAGCGAGATTCCTTCTTTCTTTTAGGAATAGAAGCACCAAAGAAAAAGAAAAACCCGGTACGTCGTAGCACGTTCGAGTTGACGTTGCAGGAGAGCACGATCTCGTCAAACAAAACTGTTTCCTACAGCAATGACTGCCCTAATTGACAACTGGACCTAGCCTTTCTAGAAATCAAATTAAACAATACTCTGCGCTCAAGGCTTGTAGAGCCACCCGATTGAGTGCAACTGCGTAGCATGTGATCCTAGTCTAGACGCTCGAGCACGCACACTCACACTAACAAGAAACTATGAGATAGTGGACCATAAATCTCAAAATTAATGAAGCTATGCACAAATCTTGTTATTGTCGACAAGCTGGTTGCCTATTACTACTTAAGAATAATTACTTATAAATGCGAGCGTCTAGGGTGATTTAGAGATTTGGATGCAGGGCCGGTCTAGACCTTTTTGGGGCCCAGGGCGAGAGATTTTTTTGGGGCCCTATGTTTTAATGCAATACTAATATACTTTATTTTTTATGTCAATTAGAGAGTATATTGTTCAATCTATTACAAGTCAAACTAAAAATTTATGCAATGTAAGGATAATCTATAACATGTAAGCCTTGATGCTCATGCGCATCATTACCTGAAAGACTGAAAATGACTATGAAGCTATAAAAAGTTGAATCAACTAACACACAGGGTTCTAACTGGTCAGTGTTGCAATCCTAATATCCTGATCCCCTATCTCTTAAACCTCTCTTAATAGGATACTTAATGCAATTTTTTTAAACAAAAAAGAAATCAACAGTACAAGAAGGGTGGGATGTCTATTTTACGCTGACGTTGCTTCGTAATATATGGCATATACTGGTACTACCAAACAAAGAAGAAAAAAATGTGTAATACGTAATGCGTGGCCTCGAGGCTGAATGGAGCTTAGGAGGATGTCTACACGAGCACACAACCACACACAACAGGGTGCTGCAGTTAGTTTCATATAAAACGGAGACGAGAAACGGAGTTGAGTCGTAGGCAGCGCGACAATCTCGCACAGGCATAAACTGATAAACATTTGACTTGAACGCTCATACTATACTACTATGTTTCAATGTACTAGTATACACATGTACGTGTACGGGGGCCCTGGGTTTGGGGGCCCGGGCAGCCGCCCCTCTCGCCACTCCCCCCCCCCCCCCCCCCCCCCCCGCGGACCGGGCCTGTTTGGATGGAGGTAAGCATGTTCACAATCTTAAGAAACTACCTGGCTATGGTCGGTTCACATGCATCAGTCTGTTAACTAGTAGATAATTGAGAGAATTCCTTATTTGACATCAAAAAGTGACTCTTCCTTATATGGCCCTCAAAATTTAACTATATCTTATTTGACCTCAACTTTGTATAACCATTCCTAAATTGGCACTAACGTTAGTTTCCAGTTAAATGTCACATGAAAAGATGATTTTGTCCCTATGGTCAATTTGGGCTCTCTGTTGTAATTGAGACAGACAATTCAATATTTAGACAATATTTCAGCAAGCCATGTACATTTTAGTTCATACTAAAACCATATCAACAAGTTCATAAAGGTTCGCACATGCAAGTTCATAGAAGATGCACATACAACATCAAGTTTACATACAGAGAGGTTCACAAGAGCATAAAGGTTTACTATAGATTCAAAATAAGACAATGACCACATCATAGACTCAACCTCTTTGCTTCAAGGATACTTGTCTTCAATGGATTCAACAAAGTCCTTGAAATTTGTCATGTCACAATCAATAACCTTCTCAAAGCAAAAACACCTAAAATCCTTTCTAATTAACTTTGTCAGGATTGCCAAGCAATTTAATTTCCAGTACATAGCTTGAATTTACATCCATTCAGTAAGCCAAGAAAACATCATATAGTCACGAGCACTACTGCATCTCCTATTGTTTGGTAAACATGTAAATATGCAAGAAATATGCAAGACTCACCCTTCAAGTAATGCATCTGCCTTATGCTCGCTCTGCATGGAGGCCTGCCATCCCTCGGAGGGGCACGAAGCCAGCGTGTCCCATTGGTGAAGACCGAGCCCGACGCATCTTCTTCGTGAATCCATTGCGGCGACACCCCGTGGCGTCTCCTCTGGGCGTGGCCCGAGGATGGCACCTCCGCCCCGCAGCGCCTCCCCCAGCCGCGGCCCAAGGCCGGCTACTCCATCTTGTATTGCCTCCCTTGGGCGCAGCCCCAGGCCGACGCCTCCACCCCGGGGATCCACTACGACGAAGCTGGAGCATGCCGCCGCCGATCTAGGGTTTCGTGGATTTGGTTCTGCGGGAGAGACGACGAAGGGTCGTGTGGCGCGCCAGGGGATAGTGTTTTTTTTCTTCCGTCAGCGCCGACGAAGGAAGGGAGGGTCGTTTTTTCTTCATTCTTTTTGGAATGAGGGTAGTTTTGTCCATTAACTACATGTTTAGAAAAGAACCGTGCACATGCTAACGGAAAAGCCTAACATATTTGACGATAGTGTCAAATTAGACATGAATACACAAAGTTATAAGGTTAGATAAGGAATAACTCAACTTTGAGGGCCAAATAAGGAAGACGGTCATCTTTTGATGTCAAATAAGGAATTCTCTCCCTGTAATAGCATGGACTAGAATCACAGTGCCGGTTAAACACTTTTTTTAAAAAAACAACCAATTCAAGAACACCACTGTTTTTTTCAATCTTTGAAGCCATCCTGAAAATGCTTGTTTGTATGTCCGATTAAGTCATTAAGCCATCCTGAAAATGCTCATTGCAAAACCGAACCTTAAAAATTCTCTTTGACCGGCTTCGAAGATGCTTTTTACATTAGCGAAGATCATCTATCTTCTATAGCTCTATATGAATGTATATAGTCGTAAGATTCTCTCTTGGGCATGAAACTCTTAAATTTTTCTGTTCCAACGGGAGCTAGTTTATTCTGGGTGCAAATGATAAATTTTGAATTTGTTTCCTCTCCATGCATATTATTCTCTAGTTTCTGATGACTATTCTGTCAGCGTGGGTGCAATCTTTGTTAGAAAATTGGGGAGTATAAGGAGCCAATTAAGCGACAAATGCAACAAATAGCCCCCTTTTTTGCAAGCAATAACCTACATCTTATTTTCATGAAATCCGACAATTTGTCAAACATCCTGGTCCTCCACTAACGTCATTCAAATGGCACCTGCTCGTACCTTTTTTTAAGGAACAAAATTCTGGATGGGCAACTATAAAAGGCTCGCTTCTTGTGCACCGTACTCCCTCCGGTTCACTATTAGAAGTCATTTAAGACAGCGACACGATCACCAAATCATAAATTTGACTTCTCTTTTCTATAAAAATATTTGTTGAAAAAGTTATATATGTATATTTTTTATGAAAATAATTTTCAAGACCAATATATTTATATGATTTTCACATTTCTAAACTCAACGACTTAAATGTTATTTATGATTTATATTTCCAATGTTTGACTCAAACATTATCCAAAATAACTTTTAATATGAAATCGGAGGGAGTATCTCACAATAAGTTCAATAGCCCCGCACCATTGTTAACAACTTGCTCTTAAAATACCACTGCCCATGACTGTAGGAGCAGTGCCCTGACTTTTTTTTTGACATGACTTGGCTCCACTTGTCGGTCAAATGGTCAAACAAATCCCATACCCTGGATGGTGGGTGGCCCCACGCACAGATTTTCTCTTGTTAAATTTTACTCCTACGTCTATGTGCTTCCAAATGCACGCCGCTAAAATTGAAAAGCGCAAAATTCCAAGCACACCAATCAATCTCCAGTTGTTTATGTTACCCATTAAATAGATTTAAATACCCATTAAATGGATTTTAAATTCCACTTCTACCTTCCAGGAATTCTATAGAGAATAATGCCAACTTATTGAGACTCGAGAGCGTCATATGGATATGGCGCCTTTTCAACCAATGCCTTCTGCCAGAACAAAAAACAATGTCTGCCTCCAAGGCAAGATTCATCATTTGTAAAATGATTTTACACAAGTAAAGACTACAATTATGATACTATTATTATGAACTGATCAAGTCAGTTGTTAAGGTTCTTTATATATTTTAACATCAGCCGATTCAATCTTTTGTAACTGATCTTTTACAAAAAGAATTATGATATTGTTTCTTTTCATAAAATATCTCTTGTTCATTGATTGAAAATATAACTAGAACATTGGAGCATCGACGGATAACCCGACCCTCCCATCAGCGTATGAACGAACCATCCCCAGGATCACGGTTGACTTGGACCGTTCAACCTGCGCTCGCAGGGGCGGAGCTAGAGCTGAAACAAGGGGGTGCGCCACTTAGGGTCTGTTTGGTGCCCGCCCACGTACGTCACACCGTAGATGCGGCTGCGCCGCAGGGCGGACAATTTGGCCGCCAAAAATTTGGCCAACGGCGCGTAAAATGAACTAGGGACATGTGGCGAGTGCCAACAGCGCCATAACTTTGGCAACAGATCAAACTGATAGCTAAAGTTGTGGCGTGGAACCTGTGGCGCGGTGCTGCAAGTTTTGGTCGCGAACCAAACACAGCCTTAATCTTACCAGTTAGGATTGTTTGGGTAGCAAATGCCTTTATATCGTGTGGACCATATCGTGGTTTTCAAAGTTTGCACGAGGAGTTGATTTCCACCTGATACGTTGTCTATAAGGAAGCCGATGCAGATTTGGTAACGTGGATATTTTTAAAATCATGGATGACAATATATTTATATATGTTTATATAAAAAATTAAGCCCCCAAATTTGAAAAAAAACAAACTAGATTGTTTGGGTAGCAGGTGCCTTTATATTCTTGAAAAACTAGATATGATTTTTTAAAAGGATTTATGTAAAAGATTCACGATCTATAACTAGAAAGATCTCTCACGTATCAGACATGAGTATACATACTTGTATTAGACAAGTATACGGGAAGCCACTGGCGAAGGGATATAGTAAGATTGGAGAATAAGGCCGGGTGCACTTTTCCTTTTGTTCACGAGTAGAGTACGATGGGCTGCGGCTATCAGCTGGCCACTGGGCTTTTTGTTAAATTCAGTAGCATTACATTGTCTAATCATAGTGTAATTAGGCTTGATACATTCGTCTTGTAAATTACTCCTCGTTTATGTAATGGATTTTTAAATTAATCTATATTTAATACTCTTAATTAATATATTTATATCCGATGTGACGTCACTAAAGTTTAGCGCGTGGGAAACAAATAGGCCTTACTAGACGAGATTGGGCTGGGGCTGCTGGTGATCAGGCTCTTGGCCTCCGTGAACTCAACTGAGTGGGTGCAAAGATTTTAGTTTGGGGGGTGCGTACATGGTGGAAACACAGGGATAACAACTGCTTTCTGTTTTTTTGCATGGGTGCGGCCGCACCCACATGCCACAACGTGGCTCCGCCCCTGCGCTCGTGTGGCCGTGCGGCCGTGCCCAGCGCTCCATTCTATTGCATGCACTTCGATTTTACGCAAAGGTCTTGTTTAGTTTCCAAATTTCACCATAAATTTCACTATGAATTTTTTTTCATTATATCAAAATGTCGACGCATACATAGAGTACTAAATGTAGATGAAATCAAAAAACTAATTGTACAATTTTGTTATACTTTACGATACGAACATTTTGAGCCTAATTAATTAATGTTTGAATAATTATTTACAAATATAAATGAAATGCTACAGTGATTTATAATAAAGTTTGGACTTCTCGAATTGGGATAAAAAAAAGTGACGCTGGATTGCTGGTGAGTGATGAAAAGCTTGTTCAGGGAGAGAATCCCAGTAGGACCGGACAAACTATGTACGTCGCTTTCTCTGGTGAGACGTAGACAAGTCAACTGCGGCTAATTTTCAGCGTCTGTTTCAGCGAGCACGCACAGTGACGCCCGCCATAAACATATCTTTTTCGAAGTCCGGTTACCAGGGAAAGCTCAACGCAACTACAAGAAGTGTATGCCTCAGCCAAAAGTTAAGGTCACGTGTTTGAAAAAAAAAATCAAGCTAACAGCCTCACAACGGAGGCATCTGATCTTGAGTAAGAAACGGTAGCCCACCAGTTAGAGCGATCGCTATCATTTTCAAGGCGCCGTTTGTTTTTCACACGCTAAACATTAGCGTCGTCACATCAGATATAAATATGTTAACTAGGAGTATTAAATATTAATCAATTTAAAATCCCATTACATAAATGAGGAGTAATTTATGAGACGAATCTATTAAGCATAATTACATCATGATTAGACAATGTAATGTTACAGTAAACGTATGGTAATGATGTATTAATTATAGCGAAATTAGGCTTGTTAGGTTCGTATCGTGAAATAGACATGGCTTATGTAATTATTTTTATAATTAATTTATATTTAATATATCTAATTATAACTTATTTAAAACGCTAAACTTTAGCACCCGCATCCAAACACCACCTAAAACGTGGGGCATGGTCTCCCCGTTCACCCAACGCAGGCTTCACTGGTAGCTTCGACTTTTTATCAGGTTGAGCATCTACCTCTGCAAGCATACAGACTGCGGAGCTACTATCCGGTATGACATGTACACATGATGCAAACATGGAGGTTGAAGCCACCGTATACCGTGGAGTGTTGGGCCTGCCCTTAGAGGTTTCAGGTTTGGATGGATGCATGTGTTTGTCTTTGCATCAACGCATATTTTTACTACTACAGTTCTACACTACTAGTGTACCGCACTAGAGCTGCAGAATGATTTTTGACGACACCAGTCACACTGTTTTTGACGCCAGTTCTTCGATATGTTGAATGTTTCATGAGTTCCCGCTTGAATTTCTTCTATCTCCCAGCACTATGTCTAATATATATAGATTGAATGATCATGTTACTATCTCTTCCGGTGTTTCATCTGATTCGATGTACCGATTATGAGCCTGTTTGGATTATAAGACTAAATTTTTAGCCAAACAGGAGAATTAAACATAGGCTAGTTTCTGAACTAATTGTATAGATACTGGCTAATTGGCAATTAGAGTGCATTAGCCTTAATCAGCTCATGTTTAACTTAGGCAAGTCTCAATGAAAGTTTCGTGGACACAATTATCTAGAGTGACACGTCATCTAAAAGTCTTTGAAATTAGGATGAAACACCTCTCTCTCAATGCATAGTTTCATCAATTGTTGTTTCCTAGGTCACATGCAAGACACAAGCTGTCTAGGTAACTGTGTACATGAAGTTTCATCACCATGAAACTTATTTCAACCCTCTTAATTAATACAGTGACACATCATAAAAAATGCTGACATGACAGTCAATTTAGTGTTCATGAAATTTCCACTGAGATTGGCCTTATTAGAACACCTTGGACCGATTTTTAGTCCTCTGTTTTAGCCAACCCATATAGGAGATTTTCTTTTGAAATATTATAGTGATGCGGCATTAATGATGTTAAGTTCACTTAAGAATTTACAACAAATCTGTTCTTTCAATGCTTGATGAGTCAAATGGGAACTGTACAACAGTGAAATTCTAAAATTGATTTGTGCATAGTAACACATAACATTTAACAAAAACAAAATGGAAGAGAGAATACCAAAATTCCAAAACTGAAGACCGGAGTTCCAATTATAGAGTTGGAAAATTAAAATTTACTCTAAACTTGGACTTTATTTGGTCCACTGCATGGTTGGATGTTAAAATAGTATATCATCGTCGCCAAAAGTTGACGAACTCGAGAATACCAAAATTCCAAAACTGCGACGGGGCTACTTGTGTAACTAAGGGCACGTACAACAGTTTAGACAACTGCTGTCTATTTAACATATACAGACAGTTAAATAGTCAGTTCTACAATAGTTTAGACAGCTGCTGTCTATTTATCTGTCTGTGTGATAATAAATACACACTTTGGTTTCTGATGTTTTGCATGGGAGCATGAGCCAAAACAGTAGACGAGATAGTAGACAGCAACACTCTCTTTCCTCATTAAATGATGGTCATATCAGCTCATTTGATCTATGTGGCAACAAAAAGACAGATGTTGTCTATGGATTGTACATGCCCTAACCATTCTTGCTCAAGGTGTGCTTCAATACAGACCTAAGCAGAGGAAGAAACTGCAGCCACCATGCTAGAAAGCCATTCAAAGAAGAAGAAAAAACAGAGGAATCTCATTTCTAGATCTGCTGTGCAGTTGTCAATTATGCTAGCACACGCCAGACATACTCCACACATCCGGTCGCAATGCACGTCTCGTGCACGAGGACGGATATATGGATATGGCAGCTGCACGTGGCACGTGCCAGGCACCTCGCATTCTTCCTTCCGTCGCGAACGACGACCTGCACGCCGAAACCATTTGGAAAACGGGAGAGCTCCACAACTCCATTTCTCGCAGCCGTCGGTGTCAAAGAAAGAAAAAAATGGTTTTAGCGTTCCGGGCGGGACCCGAGCTATTTTGGCTTCAGACGACTCACACGTCACGGGGGTCCGTGACTCCGCGACTCGCGACTCGCGAGCACACGGCTGCGCCGGGTTTGTTTGCTGATTAGTTTAATTCTTGATCTGCGTCGCCGGCCCATGTGCCGGGTCAAGCCGTCTAGCTCATGGCCGTGTTTCTTTGGGTTTTTCACCCCGTTTGATCAATAATTAACAGTATTAAATAAAATCAGTTTATAAAACTAACTTCACAACACCGGGTTAATTCACGAGACAAATCTAATGATGTCTCTGACCGTATGATTAAAAGATAGTCACTGTAGCATCACCGTAGCAAATCATGGACTAATTAGGCTCATTAGATTCGTTGCGTAAAGTTACGCTCATCCCTAAAAAGGCATTGTAAATAAACTTTATTTAATACTCCATGCATGCAAGATTTCTTTTGAAAAAAAAATTTCTAGGTATGAAAGAAACACGGCCCATACGACTCGTACAGGAGGATCACCTGGACCATATCTACAGAGCTCGATCTGGGCGTTTAAGGTCCGCGGGAGTGCTTTCTCCTTGATTAAGATGGTGATGCGCTCGGCTAGCTCCACCGTACCTTTAACTAACCTTTCTCTCAGGGGGAGACACGCAGACACAATCTATCGCGGCGTGCCGATCTAGTACTAATGTAATGTAATCTTGATTAGCGGCGGTCCAGGTGGTCTGATTGTTGACTATTTACAGGAAAGGGAGATGATGATGATATCGGCAACGTGCCTAATGGTCCACCCGGCCGGAGAGGGTAGTGCAGACAAGCAAGCAAAGTTTCGAGAAGGAAACACGGGCCTTGTTTAGATGCCAAATTTGACACCCTAAATTTGGGAGTTGGAAACCGAGACGCACTGTAGCATTTCGTTTGTATGTGTGAAAAATTATCTAAAAATTAATTAATTAGGCTCAAAACGTTTGTCTCGTAGAGTACAACAAAATTGTATAATTAGTTTTTGATTTGATCTATATTTAGTACTCCATGCATGCTATGACATTTTGATGTCATGAAAATCTTCTTTTTACATAGTGAACTTTGGGGGTGAAGTTTGGGATCTAAACAAGCCACGGAGAGATTTGGAGCGAGGCCGCGAAAGGAAATTAAAGGGCGGAAGCCGTGTGCGGCGAGGCGTGTTGGCCGCGGTCGGCCGCATGATCCACTGCCAAGCGCGCCTAAACACATGCATCTCTTTTGCAACGACTAGTTTGGAATACGGGAATTTATAAGTATGTAACTCCCGCGAGATCTTTCCAAACAGATGGGTTTAGGTTTATCAGCGGGCATCGGTGTCTTTTCTTTGTCTGGGACAAAAGTGGAATACTGCTTGGCCGTGCTATTTTGATTGGATCAATGCATGACTCTCTTTGTTTCCCACGCTCTAAACTTTAACGCCGTTTAAATATAGATTAATTTAAAAATCTATTAAATAAACGAGGAGTAATTTACGAGATGAATCTATTAAGCCTAATTACACCGTAATTAGACAATGTAATGCTACAGTAAATATATGGTAATTATATATTAATTATAGCGAAATTAGGTTTGTTAGGTTCGTCTCGCGAAAATTAATTTTTAAAGCGCTAAACTATCCAAACACCACCGACGCCTCTCTTTTTTTCTCCAAAAAATTCCGAGGCAGGTACCGGGAGGAAGAATTATAACGCCCTCTACGTACACCATCACCCTCTCTCTCCTCATTTCATCGCTTCTTCGGTCTCTCTCTGCACAATCAGAGGAGAGAGGAAAACAAATCCCAACCACCAGCCAAAGCCAGCGGAAGTAACAGCTCATCCATCGGAGGGAAACAAGGAAAAGAAATACACGGCGGGGGCCCACTGCCGGCGGGACCCACGCGGCCAGCCGGACCTCCCTCCGACTACTCTCTCTCCCTCTCTGGCCACCCTGCCTCTGCCCTGCCTGCGCCCAATTCAATTCGACTGCGGAGAACAAAACAAAAGCGCAGGGAAGGGAGGGAGGGAGGAGGTGCCCCGCGGCCACAAGCCAAGCCCAAGCCGCCAGCCATCCCAACTCCAACTCCCAAGCGAGGCGAGGCGGAGGGGGCGTTGCTCGCGGCCTTGTGGGATCGGGGATTCGGCGGGGGAAGCCGGCGGACGCGAATGGCCGGCGGCGCGGAGGTGGCGGTCGTGGAGGACGCGGTGGCGACCGCGGCCGATGGCGCCGCGGCGAACGGGGACGAGGGGATGCGGATGGAGGGGTGGCTGTACCTGATCCGATCCAACCGCTTCGGGCTGCAGTACTCGCGCAAGCGCTACTTCGTGCTCGAGGACGCCGCGCTCCGCTGCTTCAAGTCCGCGCCATCCTCCAAGCGCGAGGTAACGCACGCCTCCGTCTCGGCGTAGCTGTGTGTGTGCGCCTTTTCCCCCCTCTTTATTTTTTGTTTTTTCTCTGTTTGTTTGCGGGGAATCATGTTGATTTGTCTGGCATTTTGTGGCGGGATCCTAGGGCGTTTGTATCGTTTGGCGAATGCGTTGCTCGATCGCTTCTGACGCTTTCCACTACCCTCCCGGTGATCTGTTCCGGTATTGGGATCCTAATTCTGACTAGAAGTTGATTTGCGGATTAGTTCCTGTTCATTACACCACTGGTAGGTAACTTAGGTTGAGATAAATACATGCGGATTATGTAGGTGAACTGTGCACGATTTATTTCAGTGGATTATTAGTTCATTCCGTGCGTGCATGCATGCTGCTGTTTGTTCCTCTGTTCGCATTATGCTTGGTATTCACGGTACACCGAAAGTGGTAAGCTATAATTCGATGCTCTGAGTAGGCATGGCACTAGAACAGTGGCACCACACACAGTTTGGCCTGTTTGTACGCCAAGTTTTCTCCATGGCTCATTCATGTAATGGGACAATGGTTGCTGAGACAGAAAGTGCAGTGGTTCCTAACTTTATGCGATGGGTTAGGATTTAGGAGAAAAATGTGTTGTTTAATTATCAGTATGTTGGAGCTAGGGGCACTGTTGTGTACAACCAAACTGCTGGTCTTAACATTTGAAGTTGAAAGGTAGGAGTAGCATTCAGTGAACTCTGCATTGGGTGAGCCGTCGAATGGCTTTCCATATAGGGAACACGCGTGTTGTCCCTTCCGAAGGATATAGTATGGGCACTACTTTTTTTGGATCTCCACAATCCACATATGTGATTGATGCATCCTGCATTGATTGTCAGTTTTACCCGTCAAGGAAGAGGGCAAGGATTGCTGATTTATTACAGCATGCTAACTTGGCAATATAAACTTTAACTAGTGGGACAAATGGGTGATGGTATATGTGCTACTCAGAGCTTGAATTCAACTGGAAATAATTCAATTTATCTATCTGCTGCATTCAATTCTTGCAGGAAACTTTGTTCCCTCCACTTCTATGTTCTTTTGAAACATGACACCATGCTTTTTGCTCCTTTTTCTCCTTTTGGGTGCAGGATCCTGTTAGAAGTGCAATAATTGACTCTTGTATACGTGTGACAGACAATGGCAGAGAAAGTTTACATAGGAGTGTAAGGCCTATTCTCTTTTTATTACTTTACGTAAGGTTTATGCAAACAATATCTTAAGCATTTTCATCATCACTTTTTGACAGGATTTTTACATATTCACACTTTATAATGCTTCCAATCATTATGACCAACTTAAGGTAAGCAGTAATGTTCAACTCCCTTACTCAGACATCCAATATTGCTTTGCTTGGTTTGTGATGGTAAGCTTTCTTTTGGTCTCTGTTAACCGATGCTTTCCAGTTGGGTGCAAGAAGTTCAGAAGAAGCAGCTAGGTGGATTAGGTGCTTAATGGAGTCTGCCTTAAAGGTTGGTGTTTTGCTTATTATATTGTTCCACTTTGCTATCATTAGTTCAATAAAGCACTCACATAATTTCTGTACTGTGAGCAGTCCCCAAGAAAAGATGAGCACATTGTTGCTTGTTCACATAGAAGATGGCAGGCTTTCAGGTACCTGCAGGTCACACTTTGATTCGTAATTTATTTAGCATATGAACTGGGGGCAATATTTTTTTTTAAAAAAACTTTAGTCTGAGCTGTGCGATTGCTTAGGTGACTAATGTTTTTAACAGTGACATTGAGTGGTTTTCTTAAGTTAGTTTTATGTTTCCTTAGCTTGATCAGTTTGGTTTTTCGTAGTTTTCAATTCAAAATTTATGCGGATTATATTAAATGATGTTATCAGGTGGTTGAGATATCATGTATTGATATATTGGTCTTAGAAATCGGGATTACTTATAACATGACCCATGTTTTGTGTATGTTAAAAATTCTTGTTAATGCCTGAAAATAACATGGATATGGTAATATGCCGTGCTGTCCCTTTTTGTGCTAGGCATATGTTATTAGTGCTGAGAGCAAATCATTGCTTGGGCGGTACAAATGCGATGACATCTTTTTATTTAAATTGATATTTGGAGAAGAAGTATATATTGATTAACAGGGAGGCAACACAGACCTATGGTTTTCATTGTCCTTGATTTGCTTGTTGTAAAATCGTGGTCCAGTTGGAGTGGCCATTATCGCTCAAGTTGAGTAGAGGAGGTGTGTTAGACTTACTCAAATTCTGTAGTAAGTAATAGTAGCATATAATGTCATGTCGGCCACATATAGTAAATCATTTTTTCGTGTTAAAAAAGGATGAGCCAAAATGAGTAGCTATGCGCTTGTAACTTGTTCAAAGGCTGGGCATTAAGTGAATTTTTAACCTGGGGTTGTTATAAATGGTACAGAAACATAAGCAATGCTGCATATGTGCGTACCATGCCATTGATGTAGCACCAAGGGGTGGTTCTGGAGTCTACACAAGTTAGCAATCATATATATTACTATGGGAAACATTACTTTAAGGGCAGTAGTTGTCATGCCCTGTCTTAGTTGTAGGGTCCACATAACTCTAGTTATGTAGTGGAGGTGTAGCGCTAGTGCGTTATATGCGAAACATAGTATTCCCTCCAGTCACAAAAAAAGTATGGTTTGGGGTTGTATGCAGTCAAACATTCTAAACTTTGATTATCAAGTATGTTTTGTATATTGAATCTGAATTCTGAAAATGATTTGAGTAGATTTTCTTCAAAACTTAGTTTCATAGTGTTATACCTTTGCTATATTCGAAACCATATACGATAGGATTTAATAGTCAAAGTTCTGTCTTGGAGACCACGGTGATGCCCAAAACAGAACTTATTGTGACAAACTCTGGATTTCTGTGAAGCACGGACAAAAGCCTGATTGGGTAAGGATACATAGTCTTCCTCGTGTGGGGCTGAGTGTTAAGCAAACACCCAACCCTATTAGTTACACTTCAAGAAAACATATGTCTTGATCTGCCTGAGTTTGACCCATTAGGCCATTACCTGTAGGCTGCTAAGCCATTGCAGTTATTTGCTGTATGCTCTGTTCTAACTATTTTTGGTTAGAAATGACATTGTAATTAACTACTTGTATTCTTATTTATGTAATGGTATTCGTAGCTTCTCTATTGTTTAACTGGCTACTATGTCATTGCAGGTTAAGCCGGCGTAATAACCGCATGCACTCGATAGGTAACTTATATAGGTTTCTATTGAATGAGTAATAGTAGTAAAATAATTAGCTTTTGACAATTTTTTTAGAATTTACAGATCTCTTTGTGCTCTTTAGTGCCACACTATTCTTATTTTCTCTTTCTGGGAAAACTTTCAGATTGGACTTTATTTTCATCTGCTCATAACGATCCAATGGCATCTGATGTTATCGCACCTTCTCCATGGACAATATTTGGCTGTAAAAACGGTAATGATAAAAATTACTTTCTTTCCTTCAATGAAATTTCTACTAAATTCCTGTAAAAAAAACTTATGCTAAAATCCATTTTACATGCATTTAGGGTTACGTTTGTTCACTGAGGCGAATGATGGTGGCTCTCGTGGGAAGGTATTTCTTATTCCCAGCAATGCTTTACGCATGCATGTTGGATGGATCTTTTAAATTCACAATAGTTTGCTTGCTTCCTCAGTATTGGGATGATCATCCGGCTATAATGGCAGTTGGCGTTGTTGATGCGAATTCTGAGGCTGTCTTCCAGACTCTAATGTCCCTTGGCCAATCAAGATCTGAGTAAGACAGATGTTCCCTTGACCAACCTTTTTATTTTTTTAAAACATGGAGACTACATTCTGTCACATGTGCATTACAACTTTAATATCCTAGAGTAAACATAGAGAATTTCTCTGAATGTGCATTTGTGGGTGCCTACATGCTCATAACTACGGAGCGGAAGTTGCATGATTTACTGCTTATAGAATATATGAAAAGACCAACTCTGTGTCATGGCGACTGGTGAGTGTTTGATGTACACAATAGGAATTAAGATTGTGACCCCACTGAATTCTTCTGCCTTGAGAAAGAAGAAAAGAAGCTCTCAACCCTTCAACCTAAAGCTTGTTTAATGCAACTATCTATCAGCAGAAGTTCATTATTCAATCACATTATAGTTTTATATTTCTTAAAATACCCTGATGACACCTTCTCTATGCATGTGTGCAGTGTGCCTCCATGGCCCTCACCACCTGTACCACCTCAGCGTTTCACAACTTTCTTGATTCGTAAAGGTATTAAATACACCTGTAAAATGCAAAGACTCAGTTAACCTTCTGCCATGTTGCTAACGGAGTGAAAGTCCTACATCAGCCTTCTCCCTTGCCTTTACCAACTGGCCTATCTTCTCTTTCTCTCTCTATACTCCTTCCTCATTTTCCTCTGCCACCAGCCAGATAGTCAGATAGACAATCAAGGTGGATCCGGCATGTGGCAAGCGATGTCTGGGAGGACCAAGGCCACTGCTGGCCAAGTGGCCATGGCCAGAGCCCCCCATGACTTCCTAATTTCCTTTCTCCAAGCTACAAGATGCTGCCTTCGATTGACAGCTACTGCCTGTGTTTCTTTTAAAAACACTTTCCTTTTAAGAGTTTAGACCCTAGACCACAGTACCGCACTGGACATGTTATAGGAAGAGTGGAAGACCACACTACACCAAAAGATTACCATACAGGTCTTTTCAGAAAATTGGCTTCCTTAACCTCCATTTCCATTGACAACACCAGCGTTACAATGGTGATTGTCCTGGGAGCAACTTTGCAGATTCGCAGCAGTATCTTTGACCACAGTACTCCTACTTCTTGACACCAACTGGTTATTATCTTTCAAGGCATATTGAAATAAAAAAATAGTCGGTAGTTTGCAGTTAAAAAAATTTGCTTGAATTTTTTGGTCAAACTTTTTTTTCGAAAACGCAGGAGAGCTGTGTTTCATTGTATTAGAGAGAGAAAAAGGTCCCCATACATCAACCTTCTCTCACACGGGACCGAATGTGAGTCGGGTTACATAACACCTGCCCTTAGTCAATTACTTTTTCCCCAGACAATCTTATTGTACATCCTCTGATCTATTACTGGTAGCTTTTATTTCTCCAAAATAAATGTCATGCGTAATTTAGCTTACCACATGCACCTAGAGCGAGGGAGTCAATACTATTTCCCCTTTTGCGTAGTTTGCCCCTGTTGATTACTTGCAGACAAGTTTTTTGAGGCGTTGTGACATCCTGTGGCTTTGGGGGTATTCCTGGATGCCTAGGCGTTGTGGTGTCCTGTGGCGCTGGGGGTACGCCTGGACGCCTAGGTGATGCCTAATAAACCATGCTCACATAGCCCTCAAAAAGTGATACCAACAAGCAAGCAATAGGTGGTTTAAACAGCTTCCTCAACCAACATCTGTTTTAAACATGGACTTCAGGACTTGTTAGTGGTAAACTCAAATGAGCAATAAGTGTCCTAAGCAATAGGAAGATTTTCAAGAATCACGTTGTCTTATATTTCTAATGTGTTTAGTTAGTTACCAGTTATACTGTTCTCTACTAATGAATTAAGAAGACATGACATTGATATGCGTGAGTTAAATGTGTTTCTTTTTCAACCAATTAACCATTGATATCCGTTTTTTAGGTGGGACTTCTGTTTGCAGGAAGGAAAGGTTATTGAGCATCTAGATGGACATACAGACATAATACACAAGAAATTAAGAGGCGACTGGTTACCATGGTCTGGTGCTGCATCAATTATCCTCCTGTTTTTTGCATGCATTATTTATTATGTTGTAATAGCATTATATTTAATTTTCAGGGGAATGAGAAAGAGGGATCTTTTACTTAGACGATATTGGAGGCGCGAAGATGATGGAACTTACGGTACTATTTGTTTGACAGAAAATGATCGATATTCCACTTTCAGTTATCTAGATCTGACACTTCTCTTGAATTTCCAGTAATTCTATACCACTCTGTTTTCCACTCCAAATATCGTCCTGAGAGAGGCTACATCCGCGCATGTCTTAAAAGTAATGTATGCTTTACTTACAGTTGAATCTCCACGAGAAAACTTGCTATTGTATTTGCTTATACTTAACGGATATGTGCCTTGTTGAATATTTAGGTGGAGGTTATGTAATATCACCAGTCAATCAAGGAAGACAATCAGTTGTGAAACACATGCTTGCCATAGACTGGAAATTCTGGAAGTCTTATCTGCTTACATCATCGGCCAAATATATCACTATACGTATGCTAGGAAGAGTAGCAGGTATGCCTTGTATTACATCAATACATCTTGCCTGATGCAATTGTAATACTTCTCATGTTGCAGATTTCAATAATACTCTGCAAACTTGCATTTTTTTTCAGCACTGCGAGAATTCTTCCGAGCAAAAAATGGAAACTGTGCTTGCATGGAGTTCTCATCTGGTGAGTTGACCAGGTACATGGGACTGCCACAAGGTGAAAATAATAGGATAAATTTGGAAATGCATCAAGAAAATGAGAACAGAAGACATGAGGCTCCTACTGAAGGATCACTGGGTGGTTCTAACAGGCATTTAAGCAGTACTGGCTCCTTTGTTCAACTTAACGATGCAGCAGATGAGTTCTTTGACGTGCCTGATGAATCAGAATATGATCAGAGAGAAGTTGGGTTTCCTTCTGATGAGAGCACACATGCTGTGGTGAGTTCATTTTGTGTTTGCATAGAAGATTGCCAAGCTAATAGTTGTTCTTATTCATAAAGCCAGTTTCTCCTGCATCCGATCTTCTGAACTATTATCTTCTGTTCAGTATGGATGTTGCTGTGTGGTTGTTTATATCAATAGGTCAACCTATTAGGTTTTTTCCTTTGTCGTATTCAAATGAAGAGGTCAATTAGCTCTGAGTGACCGAGAAAAAAAGTTCGCTCTGGTTCAAGCTTGACACATTGAGTGTGCTTGCAACCCTCTTAAAACATACAATAGCTTCTTCATTTTCAACAACAAAAATAATTTCTTACAAAGAATTGCAATATGTGGAGACACTATTAGGAGAACCAGGCAATACAAACTTCTTGCTATTTTTGTATGTCATATCTAATGTTTTGGCATTTCTTTTGCAGGATCAACGGCATGCTAAATTGTCCACTGCTGCTGTTTTTGTAAAAAGGTTGCATGATCTTGCAGGTGTGTTTCTGTTATTGTCCATTTGCCAACGATTTTATTTTTTCTTTTTAAGTTCTAATTTTGATCTTCCCTTTCCTCCTTTTCCTCCATTCTAGTCCAAAAGAGAGGATACGTTGACCTACAGGGGGCTGCAGATGCTGATAATGGGCCATGTTGTTATGGATATACCCTTCCCAAAGATTTGAGCTATACAGTGCCTTCTACTTGGGCGATGACAGATCCTACAACATTCTTAATCCGGGGAGAGACATATTTGCACGATCGTCAAAAGGTAGCTTAGATATGCTGCAAATATCACATCCTGAAAACAAAAACTCAAATTTGAATATCATAGGTGTAAAGAACCTTCAGGTACTCCCTTGATAAAACAGTCTCTTTAGTAGTGGTTTAGAGCGGGGAACAGGGAGGAATTTTTTTAGATTAAGGAACAGGGAGGAATTTGGCTCTCAAAATAATCATTGCTTGTGGTGCTACTTTTTCGGAAAACAAACTGGAGGGAAACATATAACAATGCAGTTACAAATTACCTGTGACTTTGACAGATCAAGGCAAATAGTACCCTGATGCAAATGGTAGGTGCTGACTGGATAAAATCTGATAAGCGTGAGGATGATCTAGCTGGTCGCCCTGGAGGACTAGTCCAGGTATCTTATGCTAAAGCCAGTAGTTCGCTTTCATCAGCAAGAATGAAGATATTTACCGATAGCCTTTTATTATTGTAGAAATGTGCAGCACAAGGGGGCACTAAATTCTTCTTCATTGTAAATATACAGGTGAGATATTTTTGGGTGTGTACATGGGTTGATACTTGATATGTCACATGCTGTACAATGATTTATATCCTTGCTTATAACCTGATGGATACAGGTTCCTGGTTCAACTACATACAGTTTGGCTTTGTATTATATGATGGATACACCATTAGAAAAGGTCCCTTTACTTGAAAGATTTGTAAATGGAGATGATGCATTCAGAAATTCAAGGTTCAAGCTCATCCCCTACATCTCAAAGGTACTTGTTTTGCACCATGAGCCTTTTTGATTTGTTTTAGGCCGTACTCTGTAAACTGTAAAATGTCTTATATTTGAAGTCCCCATGCCCATATAGGGATCTTGGATTGTTAAGCAGAGTGTGGGCAAGAAAGCTTGCTTGGTTGGACAGGCATTAGAAATCAATTATTTCCGTGGAAGCAACTATTTGGAGGTAAGCTATAAGCATGTCATATGTTGTTAGCTTCTCTTCTTGCATTTTATGGTTTATCATCCAAATGCAACCAGTAGTGTGTTTTTCGTTCCAACTGGATTGGGGAGCAGTCCATTTGTATCATTATGATTATATTTCTCCCTGCATAGTATGCAATGGCAAAATAATGGCAGCTTCAATTTCTTCTATCACTATTATGTCTTCTGCTCCGTTCTTCTGTCATGCATGTTTATGAGGCATTGCCTAGATGTCCAGGCGGCATTGCCTAGATGTCCAGGCGGCATACCCCCTGACACCACAGGACATCACAAGGTTTTAGTTAGGTCACAACACCTAGGCATCACCTCACCTAGAAGGTGTCCAGGCGTACCCCCGACACCACAGGACACGGCGACACCTCAAAAACCTAGCTTTCATGTTATATCTGAGAGCAGAATCTGACCGAACGTCTGCTTAAGCTAATTGTTAATTTCGGTTACAGCAGTGTACAATATGAATATAAAAAAAATTGAAGAGGCTGCTTTAGATTTATTACATATTGGTGGGATTTGAATTCACTTTTCTGACATCCAAGATATCAGAGGGGATATTCATCTCTGAACAGCTTTGCCTGTAATTTTCAGCTTGGAGTTGATATAGGTTCTTCGACAGTGGCACGAGGTGTAGTGAGCCTTGTGCTTGGCTACTTGAATAATCTGGTGATCGAAATGGCCTTCTTAGTACAGGTAATTGGCATGTATCTAACTGATTTACAACACCTTTTTGTATAAACATCTCCTTGAGCTTGAGCATATATCCGTAGAGATCACATAACTGTCACCTACATGATTGGTTTCACGATTTGACCCATGCAGGGCAACACATATGAAGAGCTCCCGGAATTCCTCCTAGGTACATGCCGACTGAATTACCTGGACGCTTCCAAGGCAGTGTCGATAGACGAATGCTAGAAGGCGTCAAACTGACCTCATTCTTTTGAAGCCAGTACAGAACAGACCAAAAGGTTAAGCCATTCCTTGCCCCCGCAAAAGTGGGGGATCCACTGCGGCCGTTGTACATTCTCCTCTTGCCGACTGCTCACTGCTCAGGTATTGCGTTTGTAATGATGATAGCAATCCATGATGAAAGAACCCCCTCCATTCTTTGTTATGTCATCATCACCCAGAAAGAAAAAAACGTAGACAAAAAAGTGTAATCTAATCCTGGTACCCTGCCGTGCCTTTTGACCTGGGTGAGATCAGATCATCAGATCTAAACAGCAAAGCAAGCCATTAACAAGCCATTGACCAAGTGGGTAATGGCTGGAATGATTGTATCTGAGGACTTGCGGATTCCTAACACATTCTTCAAGAACTGAAAGGGACCCCCAACCAAAATTGCAGTGATCATGGGTGCTCGGATCCCGTGAACCGGAAGCATCAAGCAAGCAGAAGTGGAGGTGGCATCTGTCTCTTGGGTCCAAAGCTCCTCCGGGAGGACAGCGGGATAGAACGGTGGTATCATCGTCGTTGCATCATCGCGATCATGAGCACTGTGCTCTGCGAGTGGGAGCAGTGTAGCACCAGCTTTTCTGGGATGTAGCATGTCCGTTGTCCCTCACGCTGCGCGGTGCCTGTAGCCGCCGACGTGACGGGTGAACGGCCGGCCTTGCTTTTGCTGCGCCCCCGCCGCACTTTTGATCAGACAACGTGTCGGTCGCGTGCATTGTGAGCTTTGGAGTGAAGCGTGTAGTGCGAGACTGGCACGGACGATGGCACTACTGAACAGAATCCCTAGCCCATCCAAAATAAACCCTATTTGCCGTTGACTCGAACGGATCCCCACGGCGCGGTCTGGTCGGTCGCGCGATGCACGGGCGCGTGCCGGATCGGCCCCCCTTCACGTGCGCCCTGCTGCAGCAGCGGCAACGCAAAGCGAGCCGTGACCGTGAGCCGGTCGCGCCGAACCGCCGACCGATCGCGATCGGGAACGGCGACGCACGCCACGCCAGCCTGCGGTGTCCCTGGATCGGCTGCTCCTGTTTGAAGGGGGTGCACGAGTGGCTAGCGGATTCAAAGGACGCCAGCCGCTGATCTGTGTTGCTCACCTTTGCATCGAGTGGCTAACGGATTCAAAGGATCCGGCCTGTTTTTTTCCACATTCAAAAGGAAATTCCCTTGCAAGCACAAGAGGAGTAGATGCACGTACGGTGTTACTTCACTGTGTTCTTTCTGAGCAACATAAAAAACGCGCAAGTTTGATTTCGTGGCAAATTCTTTTAGAGCACAAGCTATGAAAGAGTTATTGTTACAAATGGTTTCACAATTGACGTCGACCGCGAGCGTTGAACGTAGGGAGCAGGCTCGTCAGTTTTCGCAAGTGTCAATTCCTGAAATTTCTCGTTTCGCAAAGGCCCGCGCGCACCTGCAATTGGTTTCCGGTTTCACCTTCTCTCCATCGCTGAGATTTGATATGATTCCCCGACTGCAACTTCGATCCGGGCTCCACCCCACCCCTAGGCGCGCAAGCGATCGGGGAGACGAGACAATCGATCGAGGCTAGCTGGGTCCTCGACCTGCCAGGCCTCGTCGCCGACCGCCACCACCGCGTCCTCTGCCTTATGAGCAACGGTGACCACGCATCCCCGCGCCACCTTGTGCGTCGCGCCCCACGCCGCTTGTCTCGTACATACCGTGCCGCCCGCCGAGCTAGCCACAGGCGCCGCCGCCGCATGCGCTGCGCTGCGACCACTTCATCTCCCAGGCCGCGGGCGGCGGGAACAGAACATCGCTGCGGCTGCTCCCGGCGGACTCGACGCTGACGATGACGACGACAGCGGCCACCGGGGAGGCTACTTCCGCGCCACCTCTACCTCTACCTCTTCGACTCCGAAGGACGGGACATGGAAGCAGCAGGCCCGTTCCACTGGATGGCACAGCGCATCGGCACGCCGTCGTAGATCACGGCCATTTTACGTCCAAGGTGATCACTATCATACGTAGAGCCGCAGAAGTGTTTGATGACGCAGAACGAATGCATTCTAGGATGACATTTCGATATTAGCAGGGAACTGGATTAGTCTTGTATTAATGTATTGTTTAATCAGTCGAGGGCTCGCTCTATCAGATGAACGTTACGAGATAATTGTCTGTCTAATACCCGCTCAATATTATGATGATGACAGCACAGCCATTTTAGAAACCTGTTTCAGCAAGTGTTTAAACTTTGTAGTAGTATTTTTAACAGTTCATGGAGCCTGCGAAAAATGTCTAAAACCTAGTTCAACAAATTTGGAAAACCTGAGAACGATAGTTTGTTTCTTCAAGATATATAGTTCAACGATTTCTGAAACCTGTATATCAGTAAATTTGTGAAATCATGGCAACAATTTCGTAGCATAGTCCTCCTGACTGCCGATGTACCAAGTAGCAATTAATTATGACAATAATCCATGATACGAGCCTCCGATTCTTTGTTGAGGTCTCATCATCCAGAGAAGAAAAAAATGGAAAAGTAATGTGTGTGTGGCGGTGCTGATAGTCTGATGCCGCACGTGTCGTTAGTTCTGTCCCGAGTGGGATGGATTAGAACAGACGGCCATTAGGGCGTTCAGATCTAGCAACACCAAAGTGATCTGAAACCGGCCAGTAGTCTGTATTGGGCGACATGATTATATTTCATGACCTGCGCTGCTGGGGCCTAACGCATTCGTCAAGAATGGAAAGGTGCCTCCAACTCCAACCAAAATTGCAGCGAGATCATGAGTCCATGACCACTTTTTTTGTTCCAATTGGTCCAGATCCCTTGAACCTGAAGGATCAACCGGCCGGCGGCACCGCGCCTTTGTAGTTTGTAGCGAGCAGGGACGCCGGCCGTGTGAGTAGGTCGTCGCTGGGTGATCTCGGGCCGAATAAGTGGCGGAGAAAGGTGAGCTGGCTAGCAAGCGTGCGATGGGTACGGTACGGTGGCAGACACGGACAGGGTGGCCGCTATAGTTTGCCGTTGACCCGAGCGGATCCCCAACGGCGCGGTGCCGGCGGCGGGTCGGTCGCGCGCTGCCCGGCCTGGTTCACGTCACGTGCGAGCGCGAGGCGACCGAGGAGGGGAACGGCGCGGCGGCGACGCCACGCTCCAGGCCAGCCTTGCGCGTGCGGTAGTGCCCCTGGCTGGATCAGCTGCTTGCACGTTGGTGGAGTATAATTTGCAGGGCGGCGGGCCGCCGGGGCATCATCGTCTTGGCACGCATCCATGCGTGCGTGCAGCCTGACTCTAGTATGTTCATCGATCCCAGGCCAGGCCAACCTTTCTGCCCTTGCAATAACCTAATTCTGATGGGGGCGGTGTCTTAATACTGTCTGGTGGATCATTAGTTATTCTGTGTCTCTGACCCTGAGCTGTGAGGTGGTCGTACCATTAACTTCCGTGTTGGGTTAGACGAGGGAGGGAAGAAGACTGGGGATGGCCGCGCGCTGCAGAGGGAGGCCTCTGAATTCGAGACGGCAGTTCCGAGGGTGATGCTCCCCAGGTTGGGTCAGCTCCTCCAGGTGACATCACGCTCTGGTGCTGCTGCGCCGAAGGGAAGGAATTGCTCGGCCGACGCGCGGGTATTAAAGTCTCGTTTAGATTCCAAATTCCACCTAAGAAGAAGATTTCCATCACATCAAAATATCGGCACATGTATAGAGTACTAAATGTAAATGAAATAAAAAACTAATTACACGGTTTTATTGTACTCTGTGAGACAAATATTTTGAGCATAATTAATTAATTTTTAGATAATTTTTCACACATATAAACAAAATGCTACAGTGCGCACGCACCTTAAAATGTCAAAGTTTGGCTCCAAAATTTGAGAAAAATTTGTGCCACCACCTCGTCTCGCTCGCCCGCTCGGAAGTCGGAACCTGCTCCCCGCCCCGGCCCGGTCAAAACCTCCGATCCCGAGGCAATCTTTGAAACCCTGTCCCAGATTTTCAATCCGATCCGCAGATGTTACCGCCAGTAAAACCGCCTATCCTACGGGCAGGGCAGTTCGGCCTCGTTTTGATCCAAATTATAGTACCAAACTTTCATTCAAAGTTTACACTTTATAATAAATACGTCACTATAACATTTCGTTTGTATTTATGAAAAAATATAATTAATTAGGTTTAAAATGTTCGTCTCGCAAGTACAACAAACTGTGTAATTAATTTTTGATTTCATCTATATTTATATTTAGTACTCTATGCATGTATCGATATTTTGATGCAATGAAAAAAAAATTATATACTAAAATTTAGAAGCTAAATTTGAGATCCGAAGAAGAAGGGCTCAGTCAAGTTCCCCGGCGTGCGATCACAAGACGACACACACCCAGACCCACCAACACACGCATGTGGCCCACGCCACGCACGCCCGGCCCATCCAAATCCAACCTCCAAAACAGCGGATGACCTGTTCGTGTGTGTCGCGCTGTCCCTGTCCCGGCCTGGGCTCTCCCTCCCCGATGGCTGCTTCCTTTTCAATGCGCCGCCAGCCCTCCTCCCCCTCCTGCTGCACCCGCAGCGACGGAGGCCAAAACTGGAAACCGCCCGCCCGCCGCCATGCAGGCGCGCGCGCGCGAGCGAAGCAGACATCCGATCACGGCGTCACGTCGCGTAGCGACGCGGGGTGGGGGTACGGTACGGCGTCGGAGTAGTAAACGGGCGTGCGCCACACCACCTCGGCACGACGGCGACGGCACGGCGCGCGCGTACGTTCCTACGCGTGGCCTGCCACGCTGCTACAGCCTACAGCCCCTCGTCGGTTGAAAAGAACGTACGGGGCGGCACATGCCGCTGTCCGTCGTACAGTCAAACAGGGCCGTAGCTTGGCTCGTCGTCCGACCCTATCGGCCGGACGGACGGAAAAGGGCCGCGAACAGTGTGCCGGTTGAGATCGGCGCCGTGCCGACGACAGCGGAGGGTGGCCGGCCGGCCGGCGGTGCACGGCGGAGTTCTTTGACGCGCAGTTAAAGAAAGTGTCGCTGCTGCTGAAGCCTGAAACGGTACTTTATCATTTATACTTACTGCTGCTACGAAACAACACTGCGGGTAACACGTACGTACCCACGTTTTTACTCCTACTGGTACAGTACTCCTACTAGTACTAGTACGGAGTATCTGATAAGCGGCGATCGACCGGGTCACACATGAAACCAACAGCGCAGATTTGCAGCTGGCGGCCGCGGCAGCGCGCGACAGGAAAACGTCCTTGCAGATAACGCTACAGCGACGACGGGCGCCGTCGTACGCGATGGTCCAGCCATCCCGGGGACCCGACCCGACACGCCCCGGCCCGGCCCATACCGGTCCAGCACCCACCCAAGTACCAGCATCCGACCGGCGGGCCCCGCCCCCCGGGACCACCAGCCAGTCTACCAGCACTCACGTCCCGTCCCGGCGTGGCGCGGACAGCGAGGGGCACCGCGCGCCGGCCGCTGCGCCCGCGCCACGTCGACCCGCAACGGACAAGGCCCCGCGCGCCGATAGCAACAGGACGGACGGGCGGGGTGGCGGTGACGTCGGCGCGCCCGTGAATGAGGGGTCGCTGTTGCCTGCCGCCGTGGGGGCCACGTGCGCTTGGACGGGCACGGGGGGTGGCCGGTGACGTCAGCGGCCGGGGGCACTGTTCACAAGTCAAAGGGGGGCGCTTTTTTTTTTGGTTCTCGGCTTCGCTGGCTGGGTTCTCGCTTCTCGGTGATGCGAGGACGACGGTGGTTGAGATATCCAACGGCTGGGATGGGGATGAATGAGGCCCGGTATGTGTGGATGTGTCACATTGGGAAAGTGCACCACATTTCTACTGCTCGAAATAAATTACTCTTCTTCTTATCCGGTCAGTACGAACTGCGTAGATGATTTACTGCTCCTACTGTTCTATAATAAATTTAGATCAAAGATTTGTCCTTTTTAGAAAAAAAAGAGGAATTCTTATTCCGGTCAATGTTTCGCGTGGGGACAAAGTTTTTATCTGGGTTCCGATACTTTACCATCAATATAGTAACCTAAAATCTATGGGGAGAGGGCTCTCCTTTTAAGCTTATCCCGAGAGCCTCCAAATCATCGTTGATTTTAATCTAACGAGTCCCTGCGCCCCTCTTGTTTTTCCACACAGAGCAGAGTAGCAGACACAAGTAAACGGTGCCGGTGCCTCGCGATTCAGGGAGGTGACGCGCTGAGGGCTGCGGCGCGCGGCGAGAGAGGTGACCACCGAGGGGCCGCGCGGGGGTGCGGCGCGCTGAGAGGGAGGCGACCGCCGAGGGGCCGCGCGGGGGATGCGGCGCGCGGCGAGGGAGGCGGCCGCCGAGGGACCGCATCGCGCAGCGAGCAAAGGCGACGCGTCGAGAGGAGCCGGTACTGCTCAACCATTCCGCCTTGTGTACCCCGATTCAATGATTTGCCTCGAATCAAGGGGGAGGGGCACATTCGAGGCAATGGCGATTCTGGCGAGGGGCTACAAGAGGTTACAGATCGAGGTAGGTGAAGATTCCTCTTCACACCAGAGGTCACAGATGGAGGTATTCATATCAAACTAGGTGTAATTTTTCGATCTAGTTTGCTATCTGATCCTATGCTTTCGGATTGAACATTGCATGAATCTATTGATTTGATTTGGTGAGTAGTCTAGGGTTTGCCGATTGGTGCAGTTTAGCTCATTGACATCAGGGGTCGAGCAAGTGTATGTGCTGCTGATACTGCAGCATGCCTCTAGATCCAGTATCATTAGAGTAAAGTTCATGTTCCTCTTTAGATCTGAGTAGTTAAGCACTTATGATCTAGAACACAAGTACCAAGCCCCTCTCATGAGCTCCATGCTCCACTCCTGATGTGTGTTTTGTTACTTTAGAATACCAAAATGTATTGTGATATGTCAATTTTCTTTCTAAGATTTTATTTTCTACAAACTGACAATCATTGCTGTGTAAGAGTTGCTTTTTTGTATAATCTACATGGTCTAACATGTCGTTTTTAGTTATGTAGGAATAGTATGTCTACTGAAACAAATCATCATTGATTTGCATAAGACAGAAAGCAGCATATCCATATTTTCAAACACGTAGGAAGTAACATATAACAAATTTATGTGATACATAAAGTAACTTACCATTTACATATATCTTATAAGGAGTAACTTTACCGTTTTATGCATTACAAAGTTATGTAACTATATTGTTTTCTGCCCTTCGGACTTCACCATAATATTGGCTATTCAAACATGGTTTAATTGTATAGGGGTAGCTCTATACATGTCACTACTCAATTGCATAAAAGTAGTCCCTCTAATTCATTAAATAGATTGCATAACTACTGATTTTACTTTATTTTTTCCGACCTTTGCACGTGTAGCGAATGCATCATTTAGCACACATTGGGGTGGAGACATGTCTCTTTATATCTGGTGTAGGCACATATTAATCGGGTATGTTCGAAACATATACCTCCCACCTATGTGCATGGCTATTTGTGAAATATTCTTTCGGTTTTAGAGTGCTGGAGCAAGTAAAGTCTAGCGCAATATTACTTCTTGCTAATGCCTAGGTTTCTACAATTTGGCACCTAATCCTTTGAAAATTCTTGCTATGCGCTGTTAAGATCAGGTACAACGTTCTTACAGCCAATTGGTTCTCAAGATGTATTTCTGCTTTTTATCACTGATGTTTGTTTCTTAACTTGTGACCTATTTCTGGATGCAGTTAAGACAGGGTCAGTGTATATTTGGGGGGGTATCTGTTGAAGCACAATATGATATGTGGTATGTCTCTGATCTAGGGAAGTAACTAATTGTCCATTTGCAAAATGTACATAGAGTGTATTATGATAGTGTGTTATGTCCCATCATTGAACACATAACTGTAAGACCAAACAGAAAGTAGACAGTAGTTTATTTGGAGTTTTTGGTTCATGTGTATTTTATCGTGTAGAAAGATGTACCATGTGTATCTAATCGTGTAGAAAGATGCATCTCATTTATTTTTCTGATGTTCTGATTGTGCAAAGTCTTCTGAAATGGCTATTTTCACATTGAAATTCTATTGTTTCTGCAAAATTGTCTGTATTGGTATGAGGCTTTGATTATTATACTGAATATACGGGATGCATTTTTCGTATGTGGTTTTTCTTTGTGAAAGTGCTAACTGCTAAGTAATATCCGAATAAGTAATTATCAATTGTTTTCAGTTATGAATGTGTTATTAAGAACGGTACAACAATGATTGCTCCTGTTAGGTATTCCTTCATGTTTGGAGATCATATTTTTTTTATTCTACACTTATTCCTATTATTTTGTGGTTTGGAAAGTAACGTATCATCACTAGATATATTATAAGAAATAACTTATCTCTAATTTATATGACTGAGAAAGTAACTTTGCATTAGTGTACATGACCTGCATAACACTATATGTGGCTTTTTTATTCCTGATAGTTTTTTTTGTTCATGGTAGTTTAACATTTGTTTAAGTTTTCTGACTGAGTGGTAATATGACTTTTAATTTGTATGAGCTACCAGCTCCACACCTGATGTGTGTTGTCACATTAGAATACCAAAATGCATTGTCATCTGCCATTTTCTCCTAGGACTTTATTTTCTCGCCAACTGATAATCATTGTATGAGAATACTAAAATGCATTATGCCTGATTCTATTACTGTCAATGTTCATGGGGGTAACATGTGAACTAGCTCATTTCCTTTTATAATATCAACAAGAAAGTAACTTGTCACTACTTATGTTATTTAGGAAGTAACTCATCAATACTTTACATTAGATAGTAAGTAACTTTTCCTATTTCCTATTTTGGGGGCATTCTCTCATTGTTCTCTTCGATATAATCTATTTTTTACATCCTTTTTAGTGTATTTTTGTTGCCATGTCTAATATGCAGGTGTAGCTTATTCAGTTCAGTGCAACTTGGGTGTGGCACGGCCATGTGACACATATATTAATCTAGCATATCTCATACCCATACCTTCCACATATGTCTCGACACAATATTTAGATTAACTGTTTTGGCATCATAGTGTAGTTCAAGTCATCGATAAACCATTTTAACATATATATATATTTTCATGGTTTGCAAACGAGGATGTTGTCTTCAGAGTTTTGTTTTCAGCTTGCTAATTTTGGTCTCTTGTTGTTGATGCTATATTTTTTCAATGCTACCATGGCTTAGTGCTTTTCTGTCCAGAATGGTTGTGAAGATATTTCCCTTCTTTTCTTATGACACTTTGCTCAGGAATATTATGAAGTAACTTGTCCCTGATTTGAAACACACAGGAAGTACCTTACGAGATTGAAAGTAACTTTCTCAGTATTATGAATCAAAGCATAGTGATAAAATTAAATCACAAGATTGTTCCCTACTAATGCATGAGTTTGTAAAATTTGGCATCTAAATTCTTTAAAAATGCATGTTCTGTGCTGTTCGGATTAGGCACAATGTTCCTTTAGCCAATTTGTTCTTGAAATGTATGTTTACCTTTTATCACCGGATGCCTTTTTTTATAACTTGTGATCTTTTTTCTGGGTGCAGTTAATGTATATAGAGGGGGCAAGGCAGCGGTATCTCTGGAAACACAACATGTTATGTGGTATTTCTTGCTCATCAATAAGTAACTTTTGAATTTTTTTAGTTTCATATTAAGTAAGTGATCATATTTCTAGTTGTTCAAGAAGTAACTCTAAGGAACAAATAAGTAACTCTGTTACATGCCTTGTCCAAAATAAAAAAAAGTAACTAAGTTCATTTTTCACTTCTTAAAAAGTAACCGACCATCTTCATAGTTAGACAACAAGTAAGTTTTCTCGTTTTTTAGTTTAAGAGCAAGTAACTTTATACTTTCATATTGTTTCTATATCAGAAAGTAGCAATAGGATCATTGTGTCTGGATGATTTATATACACTAAGGCTGCTAATGAGGCTAAACCTACCCTAAATTCATTAAGAAACATTGAATTTTTTAACTTCGTGTTTAGGTGATGCAGCTGGTGATATGGATAGGAAAATGGAATCGCCAAACTATGCTGCTGATATGTAATATGTTTTGTTTGGGGATGGGACATACTGGTTGAGTTTTGTGAGCTGAAAGCTATATTTTTGGTGCAATAAATTTCAGTAGTTTTTTCTGTTATGTTACATCTACCTTTTTGCAGACAAGTGTTCATGAATGATTGTAGGAGAATATGGTTGTAGCCTAGTGTCAGGTTCACGATTTGAGTGACAATTTTAGTTCTAAGATTAACTTCATATGTTGTACCAAACTACTTGTTGAGTGAAGTAAACTGTCGCATATGGTAAGCTAGGTTCACGTATGTTGATGCTATCAAGTTGCACAAGACTGTGAATCTGTCATCATTATCTTTTTTTTTAACTTATAACATGCTATGCAAAGCGCAAAAAACATGCTATGCTTTTTCAAGCCATAATTTCTATCTTTGCAGTCTCATGGAAAGGTTTATTGATTCTCACCCAATTGTCTTTATTTAGATACATATCTAAATCTGAAGGCGTGGGACACATGGATGGGCAAATGTTGTATATGAAGTATTCAATTATCTTTGTTGAAGATGCAAATATGTTTAAGCTGTCATAAACTATGCCCCTGATCTCAAATACTCAGATTTGGAAATTCATTCAAATGGTTTATTGAAAACTTGTAAGGATTTGTTTTGAGATAGGGTGAAAAATGATCGTGTACTGACCTTATTGTTCTCTCATAATGTTTTGAACTGTTTTCTCCATAATTTTGTTGATGTTTTGTGGATCCATAGATGTTTGTTTCATTGGCTCTGCAGTGCAACACCTGGGAACGTCATGGATCTGTAGGGGTTTATGTCATGTTGTCTTTAATTTGGATTGAGTTACTTTTTACTTCTTCGGTCTAGGCTTTTTTTTACGTTTCTATTTTTTCGTAGTTGTTATCGAGTCGATGGTGTTCTGTCTGTTTGTGCTTTTTTTGGTATTTTTTCCGCGCCTCCGTGACGTTGGTTGGTGGCCCGGGGGCGGACCATCGGTATTTTTCCCGCGCCTCCGAGACGTTGGTTGGTGGGCCTGGAGGCGGACCATTGGTGGTGGCCATCTGGGCGCGCGGTGGGCAGGGTCTGGTGCTTTCCTTAAATAGTAATCTCTGCATGCAGACAACCATATTTAGGGGGCTCTCCAGATAAGACTATCTGGAGAGGGCTCTCTATGTAGTTGACTCCATATAGTAATATACATTTTGGTAGTCAGACAGTGACTTCACCATCAGAATGCTCCTAAACCCAGGTTCTCACCGCGCGCGCAAGACGAGACAAAAGAAACCACACGGAGAAGACGTACTGCTAGAAAGCACCGGGCGGTTGCTTGCGGATCCACGGGACGCTGCATTGAAAGAAGACGCGACAACGATGGCGAGAGGTCTCGCTAGCTGCACTTCCCTCTCCGATCCGTTCCGGTTCCCAATCCGTCCCCGGAGACGGGCGTGCCTAGCCACATCCGTCCGGACGTTTGGTGATCGTCGCCCGATGATTCCGGAGGACGACGAAGACGAAGCTAGCTAGCCTTCGTTCCTTCCCGCTGGCTGCTGGACGATCCAACGGCAACACGGCGACGGCGACGACGCGAACCCGACGACCGACCCTGGCGACGCGCCGCTGCCTGCCAGTTCCTCTCTACGGCGCCGTCGGTCGTTTTCTACGCTAAATCTTTGCCGCGCGCGTAAACCCTCTTGTCAGGAACATTTTCACGTGCCGATCCGAGGCGGGAGGTGAGGCCTTTTTTCTGTTGCTGCTGCGGTCGATCTGGAGCTAGCAGCGGCCGGGACCAGCGAGCGGCCGGCACACACGCACAGTGGAGTTCGTGTGCTGGCTGGTCCTCCCCCGCTTCACTCACAGCTGTGTGTCGTTGCGCCGTCCACACAGGAAACCGGAGAGAAGAAAATTACTTACACAAGCCTAGCCAAGCTGCTAGCAACCACGCACCTAACACTTGCACGGTTACGCCCTAACCGCGTGTCGTGTGCCGCGCTTGCATTGCGAATCCGAGCCAGACCGCCCCGGCCCCACGCACGCCCCTTGCCGTAACCTCTCCTCTCCCGGCGAGCGAGCCGGCGTGCTAGCGGTTCGTCCGCGCGCCGGAAATGGCTGAGCGCGGCCGCTGGAGATCAGGGCGAGGGGCCCGGGGATCGACGGGCACGCCACATGATCCGGTCCGGTCATGGGTTGCTTGTTCCGGAGACCACACAAATGCGTGAACTTTCTACGCATCGGAGGCGTGCGCATGCAGTGCGTGCTGTTCGTAGTCGTAGCAGCTAGTTTCACATTTCATACAGCTTCTTTCACGTTCATAGCAACGGTCGATCCGTTTGGATCGCAAGGGTTTTCACCGGCACAAGAAACGGCAGCTCACGTCATGGTCATGCGTGCGGTCTGTAACTTTTCTTGTGATGCAGTCACCGGATAGTTTGTGGATCAGTTGAGATAAACGAGGAGGTAAAAAACAAAATAAAAAACAACCGGACAGCTCGGGATGAGTTCAAACGGGCACGATCACACGACCGGCAAAAACGGAACGGAGCCACTGGTCACTCGGCGCACCGACAGCAGAAAAACCGCTCGCCGGCAGGTAGGTCCCCCGGCCCGATCGGCCCCACGTGTCATGCCGTCCCCGGCAGGCCGGGGGAGTAGGTGGTGGTGGCGTCGACTCGCCGTGCCGTGCCGCGCCGCGCGGCTGTGCGCTGTTCGCCCCGGGCGCGGCGGATCCGGTGGGTCCGCGCCTCCACTGGGGTGCTGGGGCTGCGCCTGTGCCTGTGCCTGTGCCTGTGGCCTGGGGTGGGCTACTGCGAGCGGCAGCGAGGCGAGCGGAGCGGAGCAAGCGGCACTACTCATCACCCTCACCAACAAGGGGAGACGCGCCCGAGGCCTCCGCCATAATTCCAACCCACTGTGTGCGTGCCGCTGTAGCTGCGCGCTCCCCCCACCCCCCTTCGCCGCCGGGAAGATTTCATTTCGTCTCGTCTCGTCTCGTCTGCTGGGGCTGGGGCAGCGGAAGCTTGGGGGCGGAGGGAGTTGTTCGTCGCAGGAGGGGCGGATGCCGGCCCTGATGTAGATTTTCTCCTCCGCTTTGCCCGGTGCCAGCGTCTTCTCTCCCGGGGCAGAGCAGCGGTCGCGGCCGTCCCCGGCGCGGCGCCCCCCCACGATCTGCCAGTTGGAAGGCAAAGCCATGCGCACGGGCGGAGGAGGTATCATCGTCATCCCCTGCTGTTGCTTTCGCCCGCTCCGCTCCATTTGCTTGTTTAACCCTTTTCGTTCCGTTGCGTGGGGTGGTTTGGTACTTGGGTTCGTTCGTGCGATTAATGAGTGGACGTGGCAGGTTGCTGCGGCGGACAGTGATCGCATTTCGTGGCCGTGGAGGGAGACGAACCACGAGGAGGTACGTAGAGGAGGACGCCATGAAGGAGGCGGGCGAGGAGAGGTGCCTTGACCCGCAGCTGTGGCACGCCTGCGCCGGCGGCATGGTGCAGATGCCCCCCGTGCGCTCCCGCGTCTGCTACTTCCCGCAGGGCCACGCGGAGCACGCGCACGGCGCCGCCGCCGCGGAGCTCGCCGCCGCGGCGGGCCCGCGCGGGCTCCCGTCGCTCGTGCTCTGCCACGTCGCCGGGGTGCGCTTCCTCGCCGATCCGGAGACGGACGAGGTGTTCGCCAAGATCCGCATGGTGCCGCTCGCGCCCGGGGAGGTGGAGTTCCGGGACCCCGACGAGCTCGGCGCCGACCCCGCGGACGCCCGGGAGAAGCTCTCCTCCTTCGCCAAGATGCTCACGCAGTCCGACGCCAACAACGGCGGGGGCTTCTCGGTGCCGCGCTACTGCGCCGAGACCATCTTCCCCAAGCTCGACTACCGGGCCGACCCGCCCGTGCAGACGGTGCTCGCCAAGGACGTGCACGGGGAGGTCTGGAAGTTCCGCCACATCTACCGGGGCACGCCGCGCCGGCATTTGCTCACCACGGGCTGGAGCACCTTCGTCAACCAGAAGAAGCTCGTCGCGGGGGACTCCATCGTCTTCCTGCGCACCGAGCATGGCGAGCTATGCGTCGGGATACGGCGCGCCAAGCGGGTCTCCTGCGGTGGCATGGAGTGCATGTCCGGCTGGAACGCCCCGGGGTACGGGGCTTTCTCGGCCTTCTTGAAGGATGAGGAGAGTAAGATGATGAAGGGGCCTGGTGGTGGGTACATGAGAGGCAGGGGGAAGGTGAAGATCGCGGATGTTGTTGAGGCTGCAACCCTTGCGGCGAGCGGGCAACCATTTGAGGTGGTGTACTACCCGAGAGCCAGCACACCGGAGTTTGTTGTGAAGGCCTTGTCTGTGCAGAACGCGATGAGGAACCAGTGGTGCCCAGGGATGAGGTTCAAGATGGCATTCGAGACAGAGGATTCGTCAAGGATTAGCTGGTTTATGGGGACGATAGCTGCTGTTCAGCTTGCTGATCCAATCCGATGGCCCAATTCACCGTGGAGGCTTCTTCAGGTTCTGCTTAACTCATATTTCCCATACTTTAAATTCCATACTGCATTAGGAACCGATGTGCACTACTTTTTGAACTTGATTTCTTGAGTGGGTTTCTAGTGTTCTGCTTTTGGTATCTATGAATGTTTTATGCCCTGTGAAAATTAACAGCTCTTGTGGAACTATAAGTTTAATGTAAATATGGAATATGGGTAACTTGCTCAAAGGTGATCGTTCCTTGAGGCGCTTTGGTTGGCACTAGGTACATTTATAGCCCACATGAAACATCCGAAAGCCTTTAGATTAATGGACAAAAATCTGTCATGAAATTGGACGTTCGAGACTAGGATGGGAACACCAAACAACCCGCTTTACCTACGATGAGCTGTACCATCTGTTTGATCCAGTTAGTTTCTCATCTGGAATGTATTGTCTTCATATTGTTAGCATGTTTCGTCAGTCTCTTCTGGCCATTGAGAGGTGAGAACTGAGATGGCGCCATCATCTTCTAGAGCTTTATTTCTCATCTCGCATATATCCTATCATCACAGATGACAAATTCAGTTTGCGTCATCTTTTAGCTAGTAAGCTTTCTGTATCTGTCTCTGTGCACTTTTAAAGCTGGTAAGCATCATTTTGATAGCACATTTTGCGTCCCATGTCACATTTGATACAAGCTTTCTGTATCTGTCTCTGTGCTCCTAGTCTTTCTGCACATTCACATAGGTGTGAATTTGTTGCAGGTGACATGGGATGAACCAGACTTACTGCAGAATGTCAAATGTGTCAACCCATGGCTCGTGGAGCTTGTATCAAGCATTCCACCAATTCACCTGGGACCATTTTCTCCACCTAGAAAGAAGTTGCGGGTGCCCCAACATCCTGACTTTCCGTTTGATGGTCAGCTGTTGAATCCAATTTTCCACGGCAACCCACTTGGTCCAAGCAACAGCCCCATTTGCTGTTTCCCGGACAACGCTCCTGCAGGCATACAGGGAGCCAGGCATGCTCAATTTGGTTTACCCCTAACAGACCACCAGCTTAACAAGCTGCACCTCAGTCTGTTCCAAGGCGGCGGTTTTAACCGACTTGATGCTATCACTCCGCAATCGCGCATATCCAAGGGTTTTGTGATCACCAGTGCACCGGTCAAAGAGAGTGTCTCTTGCTTGTTGACAATTGGCACACCACAGGGCACAGAGAAATCTGATGACAGAAAGAAACCCCACATAATGCTGTTCGGAAAGCCTATCCTTACTGAGCAGCAGATGAATTCTGTAGGATCAAGGGAAACATTCTCTCCCGAGGTTACTAGAAACAGTTCATCTGATGGCAATGCGCAGAAGACAGGAAATGTATCTGACGGTTCTGGTTCATCTATTTGCATCGGTTTCTCATCCCAAGGTTGCAAGGCTTCAGACCTTGGGTTAGAAGCTGGGCGCTGCAAGGTATTTATGGAATCAGAGGATGTTGGTCGGACCATCGATTTGTCTGTCTTTGGATCATATGAAGAGCTGTATGGTCAGTTAGCTGACATGTTTGGGATCGAGAAAGCAGAAATAATGAGCCACCTCCGTTACCGCGATGCTGCTGGTGCTGTCAAGCATACTGGCGAAGAACCATTCAGGTGAGCCCTTGCTCAATATCTTCAGCTTTTATTTACTTTTTGAGCCATGTCTACTCCATACTCTGCAAAAGTGGCACGGTGTATCTAAATCATTCCGTTTGTGTGACAGTGACTTCATGAAAGTGGCACGGAGGCTCACCATAACAGAGGGCGGCGAGGGGAGGCTGGAGAAACCTCTCATCGAATATATGGTCTAGCGGGCTTGATTGCATGACCTTTCCATAAGCCAATCTGAAGCTTGTGGAAGGCTTAAGCTTGGATGGAGGAATCGGTCACTTTTTCATTTGTGTTTGTCTGCTGTGAAGCAGAATTGCGATGTCTGTTGGGTCTTTGTGGAAACTCTCGAGTGTAAGGGCTTTCTTCTGTCGTGACTTGGTCGTTAGAACTCTGTTGTGATCTGTTGTTGATGTGCTCGAGTCGAAGTTGACAAATAACCTCTTTGGTGAATTAGCTTGGAATAAAGTTTGAGTTGTGTTAACTGTTAAGTGCGTAGTTCCATGGGAGGTGCAGCATAATGGTTGTTCCGAATCACGAAATTCAGCTGTTTGATTTGGTCGAAATGCTTGTATTTGTCGCTGCAGTTGACAGTGTAGGGGCTTACGTGTGTTGAACTCTTTCTTACAGCTCCAAGCCTGCGGTGTTCATTTCGATTATCTGGACATCAGTTGCAGGATCCTGGCCATCGATCGAGCCATTTCGAACCCTGATGTGATGAAACCTTGCTGGTTAGCGAACTGCACACTGGATGCATGGTCACATTGCTTTCGGCTTTCATATGTCCCTACCCTTTCCTGGACAATCAACGAAGCCGCCGCGCATGTCTGGTACTGCATGAGCACAAATGGAGGAGCCGACGACGGTCTGAATTCTGGAGCACGCGCTTGTCGTTTATAGGAGCGGACCCTTCACGGGTTCCACACTGGAGTCCTACCAGGCTACCACTACATATGTCTGAATCGATCGTACGGGGCAGGCAGCGATGCAGCCGTGGTAGCCGCAAGAGCCGAAGCCGAAGCCGAAGCGGAGGCTCTCCTATAAATTCGGGCTGCAGGACCCTGTATGCGTACGCGATGCGTGGTCGTCTGATGGCTGCAACGGCACTAGATTGATCGCTGCGCGCGAGTGCTTTTAGGCGCATGGGCTCCTCCTTTGCTGCCTTCCCGGTGGCCACAGGCATCCTGTGCGTTGAAGCAGACTACGCTACGCTACGGGTGATCTGTGGCTAGTACTCGTATGAGGCTATGATGGGCCAGAGCCGTACTACGCTGGTCGTTGTGGGCAGCGTGTTGTGGGGGTTCTGCGCGACGATGAAACGCAAGCGGTTTGGGTTGGAATTGGAAGCCCACCCCTTATTCCAGCCCGAAACGGCCGGGCCGCTGGTGATGGACTCTGCGGAGGCCGGCCGAGCGCGATTGAGCAATCGGGCTCGATATCGTTCGTCGTCGGAGGTGGCGGAAAAGACCAGCGGCACGCACGTCTGGTACTGTGGTTGACGTACATATAAGCAGGCGGACATGTCTGTCCATCGCGGCTGTGAATCTGTGATGCGAAGCGATGCAAGCAAGGCACGCGCGTCGGAACGATGGCAGCACGGCGACCAACGTCTGTGGGCCTGTGGCCGAAGCTGCTCCGGCTCGTGTCGGTCCTTGACTACTGTACTACGTCGGTCGGTTCTTCGGAGAAGCATGGAGCGATCTCAGCGATGATGGGTTGGAACTTGGAAGGGCAACAACAATTAGTGGAGTGGCCAGACGGTCGGGCAGGGCAGGGGCCAATGAGCTAGTGGCCACCGTAGTACGTGCGCGCTGCTGCTGGCCTCTGCTGCACGAGAGCAGACAGACAGGAAGGGAGGCTAGGCAGCCGCCATGCCCATGCAAGTTGGAGTTGGCCAACGAACCGAGCACTCCGTAAACAACAGCCGGCGGAGCTAAACACATACGGAGTACTAGTACTACGTATATAGTAACTAGCAGGCTCACGCAAACATCACGGGTAGCTAGTTATTTTATTCATAATATTTATTATTTATTATTTATTGCAATATAGTTTTTTGTAATTTTATATTTTATTTAAAAAATATAATTGTGGTGGTACTTAAAGTAAAGTTTATTTATTAGTTCAGAAATAATGATACGAAATAGAAGCAATTCAGCCATGATCATCCAATCAACCAAACATCCGCTCAAAAAAATCAACCAAACATATATAGCACATTATTGGTTATTAATAAATTGGCACAACCAAACATAGTCCATCTGAATACATCCAATCAAATGTTTCATTGACATGCTCTCCTGCAATTGAAATGGATTATGCCATGGCCAATGTTAACCGTCTCGTATGGGGATGGGAGTAAACGTGTCGCGTCACAAAAGGATTCACCACTTCCTGCCTGTGGTTCCTTGCACTTCTTATCTTCTTCGTCGTGTAGATGTAGGTTAGGACCTTAGGTATGGTGTGTGTGCGTGTGGGGGGGAGGGTGGGGGTGGGGGGAGGGGGTGTTTGGTGTTTGCCGGAGAATCCATCGTCGTCGTCCATAGAAAATGAATCCGAGGAGCTGGACATGGAAGCTAGGTGGTGGTGGCGAGTTGCTGGGTGTCGTGGTTGGTGGTGGAGACGCTGCCGGTTAGGGACGGAGGCTGCACGTCCAGTGGGCTAGGGCCGGGTGGGAGTGTAGAAGCCACTCGGGTTAGCGTGGGGGCGTTCGACCTCTAGCGGCCGCCGCCGGCGGTGGGGCTAGCTTATCGTGGGCCTGCTATGACGGTTGGCCTCCCGTCGCAGGTTTGACCCTTAACAACTCTCTTATGTGTGATATATTATAATGATGGTATACATCCGTATATTTTTTGATAGACTTATATAATGTTTATTTTGTCTTAGTTTATCTTTTTTTTATAATATTGTAGATAACTATTTATGATGGCATGTGTTATGCATCCTTTATTTGTGCGCTTCTATTCCCCGTTATCTCTGTATCTCTTTCCACTTTAGCCATCCACTCTAGCCATCTCTATGGTAGATGAGGATGGGCGGCTGGCGTTCGAGTGGGTGAGCGGCGGTTGCGGTGGCCAGGCGGCTAGACGTGGTGGTTGGGGGCAGCGTGACACGTAGAGTCGTGTGACGCGATAGCCGGCAAGGGGCACAACGACACACAGTGGGCACATAGATGCAAATATTTCAGTACCTCTCGATTTGCCAACGTCTTATATTATTTTTTTAAGTTAGTGTAGACCATTAGATTGTCATAAAATCAGTTACATGTATTTGTTTCTAGATTAACGTGGTAATTTCTATATAGTCTTACCGAATGTGGCAACTTATTTTAACACAAAAAATTATATAAGTTTGAGAGGACATTCGATAAGATTTATAGGAGAGGTAAAAGTTGCCTTCTCAATTAATTGATTGAATATGGACGATAAGAGATTGTGGATGTATAGAGCTCGTCGAATACTCACATAACTTATTTGGAGTTTAGATAATAGAGTTATCCCTATTGTTAGGTTTTTTTATAAGAAGGTATAGTAATGGCTATAGTAGCCTAATCCGAGTGCAACCGTTCCATCCTAAATGGCTTTTAGTTGTTTATAAAATCGTAGTATCCGACATGGACTGGTACGGGTAGCGCACTGCAAGTGTGAATCTTGCTAGCGGCTCTGCTATGCGCTCCATCTTTGGATTGATTTCATGCTCGATGCTGGATGGTGGCCACAATATCTGTCTCAAGGTTTCGCAAAAAAGGTATGCCACGAAGCCGATCTGGCTATTGGAGGTGAATGAGCGTGATGATGATTGCCGTGTAGCTGCACGGTGGCCGGAGGCAAATGCCACTTCCTCTACTCATATTCTTCTTCTGTTTGCTCCTCATGCTTCCATTAACTTTTACACATGACGTCGTCCAGAATTAAGATCCCACAGCTCCCAGTGCTATTGTTTCTCCTAGTCCAAACACTCTTCTATGGGCGTATGGCCAATATCCATGGAGAAGTCGTCACAGTGGAGATTGAACTGTTCCCATGCCGGATAAAGCTTTCTGTATCCATGTAGCTGACACCAACTGAACTGCTGTTGTTGGCTATCTTCCCGTCGCCTCGCATATCACCAGGTGGCTAGTAGATGTTTAAGGCAGAGACGTGTACCCGACTTTGTCTTACTGATTGGAATAAGAGCAACGTCTTCAAAGATTCAGATGACAGTCATATTATCATTTTTCTCATAATAATTTATTCTAAATTTATGTGTGGTGATATTTAATAATTTTATTCAATATGAATATTTTTTAGATTTTCTTTTACGGTGCAAGCATAGTGTGCTACAGTACCCCCGTGGTACTGTAGCCAAGTCCAACCCGGTTTGGGCCTAATGTTCTTTAATATTTGTATTCTTTGTCTTTTTATTAATTTTATTTATATGGATTCGGTGAATTAATATTGACTGTTGGATCTTCATAAAATTCAATGGTGTGTATCCTTTTCTTTTTTTAATTAACGTGAGAATTTATTGATACTCGTGAGGGCTCTTTTTAACATTACTAGCAAAAGTGCCTGTGCGTTGCTACGAATGAATTATACGAGTAAGAAAAAATCGAAACTAAACCACCAACCTCGGTTGATTGCATGTTAATGTGCAGTGCAGTTTCTATTCCTACATCCTACCATTCTTCTGTTGACCAGTGTTCAGAATTTCAGTCGAAACCGGCGAATTTCGGTCCTACCTGTATGGACCAGTATTGTGTCCAAACCGGTAGCACCGGTTATTTTTCGACAGTTATTGATAAATAGCTCTAAATTGCGGTTAAATTTCGTCCAAAAATCATAAATACCGGCCGAAATTTTGGCTGAAAACCGGTATTTCGGTCCTACCGACCCCCTCTGGTATTTTAACCTCATCCGGTAGCCAAAACACCGTTGTTGACATCATCTTTCCAATGGGACAGCCCGATGCACCGTGGCGTAGCCCCCGACGTGTCCCAAGTCTGCTACAATGGTTCCCGGTAGTCTGGCGCACTGAGGGGCCACATTGCCATGTGGAGGAGTCGTTGCTGGCCCACACACCATCTTAAGCTCGAAGTTGCCTCAAGCTCGTCAAGAAGGTTGATAAAGATTGATATAGGACTAATTATTGTGGTTAATGATTAATTAGGAATCTCCATGTTCTCATAAAATAGAGTACATGTATAAACCACAACAGTAAGTATTTTTCTAGCTACTTGATCCATGAAAGTATCAATCATAATAAATATTCCTGCAACAGAAAACATCAGCATCCATCCATGGAACACAATTTTGCATCTCCTTGAGCTCCGGGTCAGATTCCGCATCCAGCTCTCTTGTTCTCGATAATCGTCTGCTATATGTATGGTTGCTGCATGTGTTAGTTATTTGTCTTTGACGTGCTTAAAAAGATAGGACCGATGACAGATGGGACGAAACGCATCTTCGCAAGTGTTGACGATGAAGACGTGAGTAGGTGGTTGCTAGAAGACATAGCATGTACTCCGGGTGCTCCACAGTTCTTAGACGATGGCCTCTTGGCGGCATTGATCGACCATAAAACCATACGACATCATCTAATTTCGAGCGGCTTCATAGGAGTAGTCAGGGACAAACGCGACGTCGATGTTGTTTGCCAGTGTTTGGAGGCAAGAGGCAGTTTGGCTCCTTCTGCTTAAGCATCGTCGTGCTTTTAGTTTTTCTTGCCGTTAGCTGGTCTCCATAAGTCCATATGCTTGCTGCTGCTAAACATAAATCAGTTTTGACGCCGCCGTAGCCAATAGATCAATAGTTTGCTTTCCAGCTTTTCTGCTCAAGGATTGCTGTGCTTTAGTCCTTCCTCCCGTGGGTCTTCATGTTGCTGGCTGGCAAGGTAGATAGGTTTGGCCGCTGCCAATGAATCAATGGATTAGTTTCTCGGCCTTTTATTTTTATGAAGCTTGTGTGGACTTCTGATAAGAAGAGAAACGTTGCAGGAGATCATGTCGGTGTAGTCGGTGGTTAGTTGGAGTGGGACTCGGCTACGAAAATTTGGATGGGACAGGAACGAACCGGCCCTTTCCTGGCACTACCATGGGACTCTCAAACTCTCGTTATAGAAGGATTTCATTAATAAAATTTTTAGGGTTTTTATTGTAAAATTACGACGTACCGCAAAAACAATCCTTGCTTTAGTATATTATTAGATAAAGATTGTATTAATATAATAGATAAACACAGGCGCACGTGCCTGCACTATACCACACTATATATGTCAGCGCGCGACGGCAACAATACGGGGTATTTTCTTTCTTTGTCGCGCGCCGGCCGGCAACGAACGAGATATACGCAAATAAACCAATCATGGGCGCAGCACCTCTCGAAGCGAGAGGGATTAATCAATCCGGCCGGCCAGTTCGTCCAGATCGCGCCGGCGCCGCAGACATCATACGGCACGGTCGCGAAAGCGTTGGCCGACGACCATGAAACAGCACGTACGTACGTACGTACGAACTGTGACTGTGTGCGCGCGCAATATTGTGAAATAAACTATACTAGCAAGAACGCATACACGACATGCACGATTTAAGACCGCATAATATACCATTAAAGAAATTAGAAAGGCTAACACCAAAGATCAAATCGGGTTAGGACGGTCATAACGTGGACAGGTAGAGGCGTGTGTATACAAGGCATGTAAGTTTTTTGACCGCTGAAAAAATTAACCTCCAAACGATATAACCCTCTGAAAAGTATTTTTTTCGTTTGACGTCGTAAATTCATCGACGGACTTCCCCCCGAGGACCCGACATGTAGGTCCTCTACGTGGGATGGGTAGAAAAATTTTAGGTGAAAATTATTTTCAGTTCTACTATGTCCTTATAGTATAGAATTATCTATGATTCAAATAAAGTGGTCCAAGAGTGTTTTTTACCTTATTTCCACTTGATTATAGTCCATTTTATATAATCTGATAGAGAGCCAAACAACATATGCCGGACAACTTGGACACCACTTGGTTACCGATCATCGGTCCAATTGACGGCGCATATAGGTTTCGGATGATGCATGCTTCGGCCTTCAGTACAACCAAAATAGTCCGTTTATATCAAAATATTCATCACTTTTGATTTTTACTTACAACATTTGACTTATTCGTCTTATTTCAAAATTTATTATAAATATAAAAAATAAGTTATATTTAAAATACTTTCATAAAGTAAATTATAAATAAAATAAATAATATTTACATAATTCATTTGAATAAAATAAATAACGATAAAAGTTAACGGTCACAATATACGGATCGATCAGCCATGCGCTACCTTATCTCGAATCAACAAGGGAAGAATCGTTCACGTGCCTATCTAGCTGCCAGCTGCATGGTTCTGTAGCCCTGAACTGACCGTACGTACATGTACTTATGCGGTGGTGCTAGCGCTACACGAGTACATGTACGCGCAAAGTGGTTTGCTAGGCTGTGTAAGATGGTGTTTGAATTCAGTTGCTAAAGTTTAGCATTTTAAATAAGTAATAATTAGATGTATTAAATATAAATTAATTATAAAACTAATTACATAAGTCATGTCTATTTCGCGAAACGAACCTATCAAGTCTAATTTCGCTATAATTAATATATAATTACCATATATTTACTGTAGCATTACATTATCTAATCATGGTGTAATTAGGCTTAATAGATTCATCTCGTAAATTACTCATTGTTTATGTAATGTGTTTTAAAATTAATCTATATTTAATACTCCTAATTAACATATTTATATTCGATGTGACGGCGCTAAAGTTTAGCGTGTGGGAAACAAATAAGACCTAAATGTATGATTTCCATTTATTGTTGCTAATGCTGCATGCATGTAGTGTGCCCGAAGTAATGGCATGACTCATGAATCATGATCATAGTGTTGCCAACCCTGCTTGTGGTTTACTAGTAGGTGTATGGGTTGGGGCAGTCCATGATCTATTATTGCTAGCATAAATCACAGGCTCGATGGGCCCATAAGCAGCAGGCTCTGCACCTGCAGCAGCACCACATGTGAAGCCGGGTCATCAGCAGAAAGGGCCCGGATTGGGCCCCGATAGTCCAAGATACCGTCTGAATGCGCCGCGGCCCGACCACGAGCGGCCCGCGGGTGCCGCGGCGACTCCCTCTGTGATGAGGACATGACACCCATACATATGACCATGATGGGTGCATGAGGTCGAGAAGAAGGAGACCAACAAGGTTTTCCAAGTCAAGAAGAAGGCCCAAGGCTAAACTGATTCGAGTCCCCAAGGTGGAGGCCCAAAGAAACTCAAGTTCGAGTCCACCTCGGAGTCCAGGAGCAGCCCGCACTAAATTCGTCGCTCAGGTCGCATACGGGCTCGGTTTTTGACGTTCTACATATGCTTGGAAAGCTAAGGAGATAAGATTTCCAATGGCACCAGTCCCACCTCAAAATTCATTCTGAGTCATCGGGAATTATCGAAACAAGTGGACGTCCAGAATCTGCCATGGTGCTGCGCCACCATCTTTTGGGATGTTGGCCCGTGTATCATGTTGGGGTCCATTATGGACGTGGTTAGGGGGTTATGCACGCCCTAACCCTCATATAATCAGTAGGGCTGCCACATTAGGGTTTGGGTTTTGCTTAGATTAATTTGTTCAGAACAGTTTCGCCGTTCGTCGGTTTGTAGAACCCCAACTTTTGAACTTAATCATACATCTGCAGTGTCACTTCCTTTGAGAGCTGCTTCTTTCGAGTTCTTGCTTGTGTTCTTCGTTTCGCATGCAGGGATTAGCCTTCTTGGCGAGGTCAACCGGGTTGTGACATGGTTGATAACCAGAGGAGTCGTGGTGAGATTGCAGGGTTCGAGTTTGCTGACTTGAAGCCGGATCGGTGAGTTGCGCTCCGCCCAAAACGAGTTATCCTTCACCTAACAGAAGATTGGGAAACCCTAGTTCCCATCAAGTAGTATTCAGAGACAGGTTTATCGTCAGGTTCGTCCTTTCGCCTTTGTCCTATAGTCCAGAAAATAGCCCTAAAAAAATTTTCCCGCTGTCCTAGTACCCTTTTAGCCTTTACAATTTCGTTTCAGATTCGCTTTGTTGAGTTTGTGTCCGTGGTCAAGTCTCGTTGCTGGTTTTAATAGTGTTCGTGTCGTAGTTCAATCGCCCGTTGCTGTGATTCGTTTGTTTCCGCCGCTATCCCATCCACGTTTAGCCATACAACAATTCGAGCCACCACATTACTCGATTTGCCTCGCTAGCCGCCTTGTGTGAACTCTCGCCGTGCAAGCCCTAGATAGGTTGCAAGCCGCTTTGATCGCTTTTGCATTGCATACTTGATCCTTGTTTCATCTGGCAAATACCTATTGCTTGCTGCCGCAGACACTAGGAGGAAGTTTACCCTAGCCGATGCTGTTTTTCGTGCCTTTGGAAAACATAATTTGAGATACCTTTCATAAAACAGTCATAACTTTTCACTCGGTGCTCCGTTTTGGTTCAAATTTTTACAGCAGATTTGTGACTTCATTCGGAGGTGACCCAAACTGGCCTTTGGCCTGTTTGGTCGAGTCAAAAAATTCAAAACAAATCAGGAAGATACAGAAAAAAATTGATCAAGTTGTTTTCAGCTTTTCAGGAAACGTTCCTGATTTTCTGTAGACCGCATCCTAACTCCAAAAAAGTTGCAAATTTGTGTGGTTGGAGCTTTTGATATCCTTGTTCAAAGAAAAATATAAAAAAATAGTTGAAGAAATAAAAAATTCTTGATTCCTACTAGTCCTGGAGGAAATTGCTGAAAAGATTAAAAACAATTGCATAGAGTGTTGTTTTGCTTGTTCTGTGAGCTTTATCCATCGTTTCTTGTTCCGACTTGTTGTGCTACGCCTAGGACACGTCTGAGCCAGCAATTGTGACTTGCACTTTGGATACTTATTGAACTTTGCTATTCTACATTCGTTATTTGCTACTCCTTGCTACATATTTAGCCTTCCGAGCTCCACAAACTATACTTCAGGTCAGTGCAGCGAAAGACCATTGCAATCTTGGTACTACTTTCTCACAGGTATCACGAACCAGCCACCGGTTGTACCATCCACTGCTTTGCGGTGGTAAGAACCTTGTAAGAGCTTGGTAAGACGTGTGAGAGTGTGTATCCACCAACAAATATAATAGCTCATAGAGATTTATTTTGATCAAAATCAGACAACTAGTTCTGTTTAAAGTCTAAATTGCAGGAAATCAAGGCACAGATGTTTGCAGGGATGGAACAAAAGAACAAACCACAACATAGCCGACAGTCATCAAGGTATGAGAGGTAAAATTACCATACCAACCTACTCTGGATCTTATGATGGAGACGAATATCTTGAGGAGGACACCATCCCTTTTCTTGTCTCTAACATTTTGCAGCATGTACATAATAAAGATGGCCTTACAAAAGAACAGGAACTGGTAAATTTTTCAGGTAAAAACTCTCTTGATGTGCTGAATTTGCCCTCCAATGATGCAAATAATGCTATACTAGAACCTTCTCTTGTATTACCTTTGTCACAAGTAGAGAAGGAGCATGATACTTTTGATTTAAAGCAATATACATGTGCTGAAAATAATATTATTATGCCGATTACTTGTGCACATGACGAACTAAAATTATTATCTTCTTTAAACACTTTGGGTTATGTTGTGTTTGATACTTTATGTGCTCTTAGTAGTTTGGAAGAGAAATTTAGATGTGCTGAGTTGCCATGTTTGTCTACTTGTACATATCATTTTATTGGCAAATATAATTGTAAAGGAGAGTATATGGTGCATCGAGTCTATATTTGTGCAAATCTGAAATCTCCTTTTGATGTACAAGATTGTGATCAACTAGATTGTCTATCTAGTTTTACTATAACGAATCGGGTTCACTTTCAAGAAGGGGAGCATTGTTGGCTGTTACCTATGTGTGCTAGTGCTGATTTTTCTTGTATTGAATAGATACTAGTGGTTATGCAACCACCTATGCCTGCATTGTGTTTGGTTAGTGCTAATCTTTTACAGGATAGTATTGAAAAAGATCGTGTGCGTTTCGATCAAGGAGCCTACGTATTTGCCGACAACTCTATAGGAGAAGATGCTTTGAGAGATTTCAAATATGGTCATGTTACTCCCCACAATATTCTCAGTTCCCATATTTTCCACAACCTCGTGTTTCTTCGTGTTGTGCAAGGCCATCTTAGAGCACAAACGACGTCGAGGACGACTTTTCGTCAAGAAGGGGAGGATGATGAGGACATGACACCCATACATATGTCCATGAGGGGTGCATGGGGTGGAGAAGAAGGAGACCAAGAAGGTTTTCCAAGTCAATAAGAAGGCCCAAGGCTAATCCGATTCGAGTCCCCAAGGTGGAGGCCCAAAGAAACTCAAGTTCGAGTCCGCCTCGGAGTCCAGGAGCAGCCCGCACTAAATTTGTCGCCCAGGTCGCATACGGGCTCAGTTTTTGACGTTCTACATATGCTTGGAAAGATAAGGAGATAATCTTTCCAATGGCACAAGTCCCACCTCAAAATTCGTTCTGAGTCATAGGGAATCGTCGAAACAAGTGGACGTGCAGAATCTGCCACGGTGCTGCGCCACCATCTTTTGGGATGTTGGCCCGTGTATCATGTTGGGGTCCATTATGGACGTGGTTAGGGGGTTATGCATGCCCTAACCCTCATATAATCAGTAGCCGCCGCCACATTAGGGTTTGGGTTTTTCTTAGATTAATCTGTTGAGAACAGTTTCGCCGTTCGTCGGTTTGTAGAACCCCAACTTTTGATCTTAATCATACATCTTCAGTGTCACTTCCTTTGAGAGCTGCTTCTTTCGAGTTCTTGCTTGTGTTCTTCGTTTCGCAGGCAGGGATTAGCCTTCTTGGCGAGGTCAACCGGGTTGTGACACGGTTGATAACCAGAGGAGTCGTGGTGCTAAGATTGCATGGTTCGAATTTGCTGACTTGAAGCCGGATCGGTGAGTTGCGCTCCGCCCAAAACGAGTTATCCTTCACCTGACGGAAGATTGGGAAACCCTAGTTCTCATCACTCTCCTTCCCTTCATCCCGTCTTCATCCCTCGTGTTGCGGCACCGCGCACGTTACCAACTACTAGGGCTGGACAAAAAACTCGTGACTCGTTAACTCGCTCGACTCGGCTCATTAGTAGCTCGGCTCGGCTCCTTGAAAAATGTTAACGAGCTGAGCCAAAATTTTAGCTCGTCATTTTAATGAGCCAGCTCACAAACTGCTCGCGAGCCTAAACAAGCAAAGATTGTAGCATAGGCCCCCAGCCCAACTCAAAACAGGCCCATGTAAAGCCCAACTGCAGGTAGTCCAAAGGACCATCAAACCCTAATAGAATATTAGTCCCCAGGGGACCCCACGCCCATCCCTCTCGCTCTTCTCTCCCGATCCCTCGCGGCGGCGGTAGGCAGGCAGCGAGACGAATGCGTCATCGCCGCGTCGCCCGTCGCTGTCGGTGCGTCTCCTGCGAGCTCCTGCATCGCCCTCTCCTTGTTCCTCCTCCCTCGCGCGTTGGCCGCTGCTGGTGGTTGTCAGGAACTGACGAGTTTGGGGAAGAAGTAGAAGATAAAAGTGAAGAAAACCAATCGAGATCGAAGGAACAGATCAGTGGTAGGAAGAATAGAAACTGATAGCACCAAATCCAAGTTCGAGGTACAGACTCGATGCACGCCGCCAGGGAGACGACGAAGGACAGCTAGCTATTCTAACTACTACTACTAGGTTTACCTGTTCAAGATCTCGAATGGTTTTTACAGCCCCTGGACCATGGCCTAAATAACATTGGCCAGGTCAGTAAATTAACAAGAGTTTACTACTGAAAATAACCGCGTTACAAACGGCTGCAGTCAGTATCTGGTAAAAGTAAAATTGGAGTAACACCCGTTGGATGATGATCAAACGATGTCCGCAAAGTCGCTGACCCATTAACTTACTCGCCGACTTCTCTGTTTGCTGATGAGCCCTTTTTACTGACGAAACTGAAGAAGTGAACACTGCCCATTGCCAATCCTGACAATGCCCCCTTCTTGAGATCCTTGACCTCAAGGATGAAATGAAGGAAAGACTTTACGGATGAATGCCGCATCCTCCCAGGTAGCCTCAGACTCTGGAAGATTAACCCAATGAATGAGCCACTGCACCACTGGCTCATTGTTCCTTGGAATCATTCGGCGTTGTAGAATTGCTGCTGGAGCAACTTTGATGGCACCTTTAGCATCCACCAGAGGTAATTCAGGACTAGGAACAACATGAGTTCCAATGTGTTGTTTGAGCTGACTCACATGAAAGACATCATGGAGTTGACAGCCATCAGGAAGTAACAATTTGTAAGCCGCCTTACCAATCCTTGTTAACACCCGAAAAGGACCATAATACTTAGAATGTAGTTTCAGACATTTATGGGCACTGAGAGAAGTGTGTCTATAAGGTTGGAGCTTCAAATAAACCATGTCTCTCACCGCAAACTCTCTTTCAGTTCTGTTCTTGTCAGCCTGCACTTTAATTCTTGCTTGAGCCTTGTGTAGATTATCTTTAATAACCCGAGTAGCTACTTGTCTGTTTCTTGCCTGTTCTTGATCAGTAAGATTAGGACAGTCAGGAAGTACCACTTCTGACACCATTGGAGGAGGAAATCTATATAATGCTTGGAAAGGTGTCATATTTAGAGAAGTGTGGAAGGAGGTGTGATACCACCATTCAGCAAAAGACAACCAATGAAACCACCTCTTCGGGCTGTTGAAACACATGCATCTCAAGTAGTTTTCCAAGCACTAGTTAACTCTCTCTGTTTGCCCATCTGTTTGTGGGTGATAGGCTGAAGACAAATGAAGATCCACTTCTAGGCTTTTGAAAAGGGACTGCCAAATAGAGCTTGTAAAAATTGGATCCCTGTCAGTTACTATCACCTTGGGCAAGCCATGCAATTTGAAGATGTTAGTAAGGTACAGGTTTACAACATCTTTAGCAGAATATGGGTGACTCAAGGCAAGAAAGTGTGAATATTTTGTGAGCCTATCTACTACCACCAATATAACATCTTTACCCTGGGACTCGGGAAGGCCTTCCACAAAGTCCATAGATATGTGTGTCCAAGCCATTTCAGGTACCGGGAGAGGTGCCAATAGACCAGGATAATGGATATTTTCAAATTTGTTCTTTTGACACACCGGACATTTTTTGACATATTGTTTAACTTGTTGCTGCATATTTGGCCAATAGAAGATCAGTTGTAACCTTCTATATGTTGCTCTTTCTCCAGAGTGACCTCCCAGAGCTGATTTGTGAAAACTGTCAAGGAGTTGTTTCTTCAATGGTCCACCCCCAATAAGCAATTTGCCCTTGTATCTGAGTATACCATTATCAACTGAGTAATTTGGCATTGCTTGACTATCTATACTCATTTTGGCAAGTATGTCCAAGCACTTTGTATCTTGCGCATAACTGTTGGAGACTTGTTCCATCCATACTGGAATAGCACAAGAGATGGCCAATACCTCTTTTGAATGGGTAGCTCGAGATAATGCATCTGCTACTTTGTTATCTTTCCCTTTTTTGTATTCAACTTTGTACTTATAACCAAGGAGTTTGATGAGTAATTTATGTTGTACTCCTTCAACTAGCCTCTGCTCCTGAATATATTTCAGACTTTGTTGATCAGTTCGTATGATGACAGAACTACTAGCCAAGTAATGCTTCCATTTCTTTAATGCTTCTAGAATAGCCAGAGCTTCTTTTTCATAAGTGGACAATACTGATGCTTTAGGACCCAAAGTTCTACTCAGAAAAGAAATAGGCTTGCTATTCTGCATAAGTACCGCCCCAATGCCATTTCCACTTGCATCTGCAATAACAGCTACCATAAGAGCTACCAGAAGAGTCTGCAGATGGCACCGTTCGAGGCATTGTATGGCAGGAAGTGCCGGACCCCATTGTTCTGGAATCAGACTGGAGAGAGTCAGGTCTTTGGTCCGGAAATACTCAGAGATGCAGAGCGGCAGGTGCAGGTGATCAGAGAGAACCTGAAGGTGGCCCAGTCCAGACAGAAGAGTTACGCCGATGTCAGACGGAGGGACCTCAGCTTCAAGGTTGAAGATTTTGTGTACCTCAAGGTGTCACCCATGAGAGGTGTAAAACGGTTCAATGTCAAAGGCAAGTTGGCGCCTCATTACATCGGACCGTTCAGGATACGGGAACGGATGGGCGAAGTGGCATATCGGCTAGATCTACCTGAGAGACTAGCCGGAGTACACGATGTGTTCCATGTGTCCCAGTTGAAGAAGTGATTGCGGGTGCCAGAAGAGCAGATCCCGATTGATGAGTTGAATGTTCAGGAGGACCTCACATACGAGGAGTATCCGATCAGGATCCTGGAGGTGTCGGAGAGAGTGATGAGGAACAAGACCATTCGGATGTGCAAGGTGCAGTGGAGCCGGCATTCAGCAGATGAAGCGACCTGGGAGCGGGAAGAAGATCTCAAGTCCGAGTACCCACAGCTCTTCGCTTCTACATCTGAATCTCGAGGACGAGATTCACCTTAAGGGGTAGGTTTGTAACACCCAAAAATACTCAATTTAAAATTTTTGGCATTTAAATAATTATTTAGAGCTTGCTCCTATTTATTATAGGCTAAATAATAATTTTCTAAAAATTTAAAATCAAATATAAGTGATAGAAACATTTATTGTTGCATTCATGCTGCTGCATTTATTTTTGTATTGCTTGTGATTCAAACAAGAATTTAAATTTATTTAAATTCAAATTTGAATCACTTTGTTTGGAGCTCTAGAAAAGTTGTTAGGCCCTTAGTTCACTTCTGCTCCCTGGACTCTTCCCTGGTCCACTTTTGCCCCCTCTAATTCTCCCCCGGTCCGGCCCAGCCCCCTCTCCATTTCTTTCCCCGCGGCCCAGCCCCTCCTCCCCCTTCTCCCCGAGCCGGCCCAGCAGCCGCGGCCCATTTCTCCCGCGCTCCGGCCCAAGCGCAGCCGACTCAGCCCCGCCCCTCTTTCCCTCCAGCCACTGCCCGGCGGGTCCCACTGGCCAGGCTGCTTTCTTCCTCCTCCCGCCCGAGCACCACTCACTCCGGCGCGATCCCCGCGCGCCCGCTCCGGCCTGCCCCGCTCCACTTCCCGCGCCCAAGGATCGCCCCGAAGCTTCCCCGAAGGCCCCTGGCCCCGCTCTTTCCTTCTCTGGCGCGCTCCTTTCCCTCCTCGCGACGCTCCACGCTTGGAAGGCGACTCCCGGAATGGAAGGCGATCGCCGCCGTTGCCGCCCCGATTCGCGCGGCTCGCTCGCCAATGCTACCATCTCCCAGAGCTATAACCATGCCCCGAGACCCCAAGCCTCCACCAACCCTCGTTTCCGAGCACCGAGCCTCCCCAGCGACTTCTCCTCCCTCCGCCGGCGCCATTGCCGGCCATTACGCCGATTCGGTCAACGACGGGCGAAGCCGAGGCCGCCCTGAGCTTCCCCGTGCCAAGACGAAGCTTCGCCGCCGCTTCTCATCGCCGACCCACGGCTGGAGCACCCTCCCCGACGCGAAGCCGAGCGCCGCTGCCGCTCGAGCTCCGCCGGCCGCCGCGAATCCTCGCCTTCGGCGCCACTCCGTCCAATTGGACCACCCCGTTGTCTCCGTGCAGCGGTAACGACTCTCCCCGCCCACTCCCTGCGTTTGTTTCCGCTCCCGAGCGACTCCGCGCACGCGCACCAAGCCCGCCGCCCGCCGGCGAGCTTCGCCTGTCACCTCCATCCTCTAATCGACGACGAGAACACCTCCAGTGGACTCGACGTGTTCCCCCGAGCACGTAGCACCCAACCCTGCCCCAATTGGTGGTCTGTAGCCCGAAATCCACCCACCTCCGGCGATGCTCCGCCGTCGGCAGAGCCGCGCCGCCGTCCCTCGCGTCACCGGCGTCAACTCCCCAGCGCCGGTCTAATCTCCACCGCTGGATGTAGATCCGACGGCCCACGTTCAACCGAGCCCCGAGTCAATTCTGAAAAAAAACGGTCAGCACTGTACCTTTTTCACTTAAGCCCCTCGGCTTTCCAGAAATCAACCCGCGGTCCATCCCAGTTCAAAAGTAATTGCAGATAGGTCCTGTCTTCTTCGTTTAAGCCCCTGAAACTTTTAAAACTTTGCCAGCAAGCCCCTGAACCTTAGAAACGCTATAACTTTCACGTTTTAGCTCCGATTAGTGTGATTCTCGCGCTCATGTGTTCGTAGCGAAGCGCAGATTATTTCTAGCTCCTGTTTTTGTACTGTTTTCACTGTTTGGTGTACTGTTCTAATAGAATTAATTTTGTTTGCATGTAATGATTGCTTTGGATGCTTGCGTGATGATCGTGTCCAGTCGGCGAGCCCGTAGCTTTGGACTTCGAGTACGTTGAGGACGTGCCGGAGCAGGACTCGCAGCAGCAGTCGTACTCCGAGGAAGGCAAGTTATAGCACGGACAATCCTTGCTACCTACTCACTCTTTTAATACACTGTTCATTACATACGCATGTGTCTAATACTGTTTACCTTTAAGGTCGTACCTAGCATTTATTTCCCTGTCCTTGTATCCTTATGGGTTTTTGCATATGGGTAGTATTTTGCTAGGCGCAACTACTGTCACCCTTATTTAACTGTTAAACTGGTATTAATGGTCCACTTCAACTTTAATGTTAAAACTTGCCTTTTAGCAACATGGATTAGGGAGTTAGAGCATGTGTTGTGTGCTTTGCTCTAATGTCTCCCTCTAAGGACCGGTTCTTAAAGCGGCAACCCAGGAGCCTGTCGCCACCGCTGGAACTATAATGGCTCTGGTCTTGGTCAAGTAGCTTGTACGTCTCTAGCTTGGCAGTGGTTACCGAGGGGCCAACGGCGTTGTTGGAGGTACGGTGCTGGGTGTTCTCCGATTCCACCGAGGGCGGGAGATCCGTCGGCTAGGTCACGTTAGACCCAGTCCCGTGTGGGAGTCTCAGCGATTGAGAACTCTGCACGTTGCGCAGTATGGGTGCGATACCTGCGCTCCGGACGCCATCGACCGCCTCACGGTGTGACTCCGTGGGCGTACGTCGATCTCGGTGCCTAAGTTTTCACCGCCGTATAGTACTCCAGCGGCTACTGACTTGTTAGGGTGTCTTGTGAAAGCCTCGTAGCATCCCTATGCAGTCACACCTCGGAAGTGTCGATGTGCGTGGTTGGGTGCAAAGTTCCTTTGAACTTTTACGCGACTGGTGGGTAAAGGGCGAAACCTCTGCAGAGTGTACGATCTATCACGATAGCCTTGCTCAGGGTCACGAGCGGCCTGGATCCTTTTTGATTAGAATATGGTATTTATTCATGCTTAATGTCACTTACACTATTAATTAGGTTACAACTGGGTTCTCATTCACTTGTAGTAACTTGGATTAAGTTAAAACGAACCAACTAAAAGTGCTAATGCAGTCAAGCCGAGTCTAGCCTTTTAAGCCTTCATACACCCGTGCTATACTTGCTAAGTAATCATGTTACTTACACTTGCTATTATTATCATTTTAGGCAAAATCCCGGACGGGTAACAGATTGGAGTCAGGCTGATTATGCTGTGGAGTTTCCCGAGGATTTGCCGTACTTCTGAGTTGGCGTTCTCCCAGTCAGAGTCCCTGTGGGATTGCGGCTACGCTAGAGAGATGTATTAGTCTTCCGCTGTCCATGATTTTATTTCTGAAGCACTCTGATGTAAACGCTACGATAAGATGAGAATAAAGCATTGTACTCTGATTTTTACCATATTTGTTCGCTATATGTGTCGGTGGACTTCCTGGGCACACATATGGCCACATTCGGGTTTTGTGTAAATCCGGGTGTGACAATTTTTCTGGTGATAAGGTAATCGATATGGCCTTTGGTTGATGGGCTTCTTTTCTTCCAACAAAGGAATAGCATGATCTACTGGCCTCTGTGGTGGCAGGTTTTCTGGCTCCTGGAATATGTCAGAGTATTCAAGAAGAACCTCTTCGATTTCAGGGTGAACTGCAGCTGAAGTTGGAAGTATGCTAGTATTAGAGTTATTTAGAATTATCACAGCTCCAATAGCTTTCTTTTTCAACAACTGGCATAACTTTTTGGTACCAATGGTTTGACTATGATGTTGGATAGTTTCATCAGAGAAGGTGACTATTGGCCCTCCATTTTTGGTGATGCTAAACTCTCTCCTCCTGAGATCTAATCCAACAGGAATATGTATGTAGATCCAGTCAGCACCTAAGATCACATCATATCCTTGTACTTCCAACAACCTGAGGTCAGACACAAAATCATGGCCTTGTATAGTGTAGTTACAATTCAGACAGGCTGTCTCACTGACCATCTCTGTACCATTAGCCGCAGCCACTTTAACACCCTCGACGGTAGAAATTGGGCATGTTGTTTTGATAGCAAATTTAGCATTGATAAAAGATGCATCACTGCCACTATCCACCAATGCAATTGCTGACTTACTGCCAAACTGCAACCTTAATGTAAAGGTACTGGCATGAGAAGGTGTTCCCAGCAGGGCATGCATTGAAATTTTTAAGGTGTGCATTGACTGAGCATCATGAAATTCTACCTCTTCCTGGTCCTCCTTATCTTCCACCACTGCAACTTCTTCTTTGCCCTCTGCATTTTCCACCAGGATGACAGAGTATATTTGCTTGCCTTTACAGATTTTGGTATGGCCAGGAACCCATGGTTCCCTACACTTGAAACATTTTCCAGCTGCTTTAAGTTCAACTATTGTTGGATTTTGTGTCCTAGGTTCAGCACTAGTTTCTTTTTCCTTCATCCAAGGCTTTTGTTGTTTAGGCAGTACTGTGAAGGTGGTGTTCTTTCTTGCATTTGGGTAAGCCTGTTCCAACCGTCTTGCATACCAATAGGCTTGAGACAGGGCAGTGGGTCTGTAACATTGAAGGTGATATTGAATGTAATCTTTAAGACCAGAAATGAAGCTTGAGATGTAGTAAGCATCATTTAAAGATGGATTGTGTCGTCTGACTTTGCTTAACATATCTTCAAATCTGTCAACATAATCCGTTACTGAACCTGTTTGCTTGAGATCATGAAATTGGCCAACAATTTCATATTCAGATGTCTGATTAAATCGATCTCCCACATATCTGCAGAAGTGATGCCAGGGAAGAGTGTTGGGATTGCAACATGTGCCTCTCCACCAATATTCAGCCTTGCCTTCCAAGTACAACACTGCAATTTTCACTCTATCCTCATTTGGTACACCCACCATCTCAAAGTATTTCTCGGCCTTTCTAATCCAACCATCAGAATCAGTTCCACTGAATTCAGGGAAGGTCAACTTGGGGCCTCTAGCTACATGTCTATGCTGCTGTTGTAGCTGCATGTAATATGTAGGTGGTTGTGGTGGTGGTGGTGGTGGTTTGACTTGTCTGGTGCCATTGCTGCCATTTTGATCACCCTGAAGTGTCTCATGTTGCTTTAATGTAGTATCAATTGTTGGTCCATTGGGAACCTTGAGCTCTTCCATTTTGAAGCCAGCCATTTTTAGAAGAACTTCATCATCTTCACGAGAAAATGTATTCCAGTGATGCTGCTGATAATCTTTTTCCCAATCAAAGTGGTTCTCCTCGTAACCTTCAAGCTCTCCATGCTGTGTTTGAGTGGGCCAATTATTTTGTTGTGTAGTGGTGTCAATAGCAATCCTACTATTGTTTGCTCTTTGTTCCATCATTCTTGCTCTAGCCACTGGTGGTGGGGTATAAAATTGTTGATTTGCTAGCATAGCCTCTTGTGTGAAGGTTTGAGATTTGAGAATCTTACTGTTGTAAGGATGAACATATTGTTGATTCACTGCTTGTGGGAAACTAGTATTCTTCGCATTGATGTTGGACCCTTTGTCTTCAGGCTCTGGTGGTTCAGGTAATTTTGCTGTCCCATTTAGTTGATTCAGTATCTTCTCGAGACTAACCTTCATCATATCATTATGCTCTTCCTGCTTCTTCATAAATTGATCCAATGTTCTTCTAATGCCATCAACCTCAACAGCAGTAGCATATGATGTCACTTCTGGTGGATCATCCAACTTCACCATCTTCTTTCTTTACAGACTCGGTTCAGGCAAAGCCCTCTCCAATAGGTCTGAAAGAGAGTCTCACACCACCTGGATCACGGACTCAGCTACGGAATTTTACACAAAGACTTGCTTTGCAACCCTCGCTTCAGAGTGATCCCCTCCTTCGCCTCCACGGATCTGAATCCACAGCAAGCACTCGGAATTTTACACAGAGACAAGTGCTCTGCAACCCTAGCTACTGCAAGATTCTTCCGCTAGTATTGGGGAAAATTGGGTGGTTCTTCACGGATTCGGGTGGGTGGGAGGGATTTCACGCGGATGAGCCGCAACCTCCAACCACCGCGCCATTTCGGACTGAATCCGGAAGATTGGCTGTGTAATTTTGATAGAATCGGCCAAGGATGCCGTGCTCTGGATACCAGTCAGGAACTGACGAGTTTGGGGAAGAAGTAGAAGATAAAAGTGAAGAAAACCAATCGAGATCGAAGGAACAGATCAGTGGTAGGAAGAATAGAAACTGAAAGCACCAAATCCAAGTTCGAGGTACAGACTCGATGCACGCCGCCAGGGAGACGACGAAGGACAGCTAGCTATTCTAACTACTACTACTAGGTTTACCTGTTCAAGATCTCGAATGGTTTTTACAGCCCCTGGACCATGGCCTAAATAACATTGGCCAGGTCAGTAAATTAACAAGAGTTTACTACTGAAAATAACCGCGTTACAAATGGCTGCAGTCAGTATCTGGTAAAAGTAAAATTGGAGTAACACCCGTTGGATGATGATCAAACGCAAAGTCGCTGACCCATTAACTTACTCGCCGACTTCTCTGTTTGCTGATGAGCCCTTTTTACTGACGAAACTGAAGAAGTGAACACTGCCCATTGCCAATCCTGACAGTGGTCGTCCTCCTCTCCTCCTGTCCGGCGCTCGTGGATCCAGGTGCTTGCGCCAAGGTGCCATGGATCAGGAGAAGCAAGATCCGCCACCTAGAAATTCTCAATCGAAGAACAAGCGCACAAGGACGGCTTGGGCACCAGGCAGGAAGCTATCTAAGCTCTTGTTAAACTCTAGCTGGACTTTTGGATCGTGGACTCGCTGATTCATCTAAGCATTTTGCATGTTCATCGGTGAACTAAATGATGCTGAACTGAACTGAACTGAATGATTCTCTATATTGGTCATTGGTGGTGATACTGGTGAACTTGTGGTGTGACATGTGCCTAAATCTGTTGGTTAAATATATATTCTTGTTTTTTCGAGCCAGCTCACAGGCTTGTCAAGCCAGCTCGAGCTGAAAAACAAGCCGAGCTGAGCAGCTCCTCCAGCTCGCTGCTATAACGAGCCAAGCCAAGCCGGCTCGGTAACTTAACGAGCCAGCTCGAGCTTGGCCGAGCCGAGCCAAGCTGGCTTGATATCCACCCCTACCAACTACAGTGGCGAAATGATAAAAAAAATACAGCGGCGAATACACCTATCTAGAGAGCCTACTAATTTTAAAGACTTGGTTAAATAAAATTCGGGCCATAATATTATTCCTATTTAATTTTAGAGCTAAATTAAATTGCGAATGACCCATTACCAATCTCAATACGTGCAAACAGAAAAGGGGTACACGCCACCAGGGGCGGAGCATTTTTGTGATGTCCTAGTCTAGAACACAATTAAATTTAGTTAATCTCTATAGAAAGTAAATGTTTATTAGTGCTAGTTAGGTGAATAACACTATGGTGTAGGGAGGTAACACCAATGATTCTTTTGCATGGATCCGCATCCGCCCCTGCATGCCACAAGCAAAGTGTTCCTCGCACTCGCACGCACGTGCACCTATATTCGGACTGGCATCGCTAGGAGCGAGCGTACCACGACAGCGCAACCTTTTCCTTGTCTCGCCCTGTCTGAGTTCATGCATGCATATAGCTTTTGGAGATGCTTCATGTTTTCTAAGTACCCCATATTCCCCAGTGCACGAGCAGCCCAAGGCCCAAGGGCCACGGGTATATATCTCTTGGCGACTTGCTTGCATTGTCCGTGGTGGATATTAGTACAGTAGATCAACAAACGGCCAGGCACTAGCATCTGAATTCTGATCGGTCGAGATCGTCCAAAATGACAGCGCCGCTGCAGCCTTAGACCTATCGATCGATCGAGGAAGACACTTCTGTTGCTCACTTGCTCTCCGTCTTCTCCGCTTCTTGCCGGCCGTACGGCCTCGACTTGAGTGAGATGAGAGACCGATCACTCGACTGCTCGAGTGTAAGAGAGCACAGAGCAGGCAGAGGCAGCATGCAGTTGCCTGCGTCACGCGGTATATATGGAACCACACACACACGACGACTGACAAAACGACACCCTTCGGTTTCTCTTTTTTTCTGGCGGCCAATGATCACGACGAGACAGAGCGCACGAGGCGGCAAGCAAGCAGGCGAAGCAGTATCCATCCACATGACTACAGTAGTAAGGTGAGAGGCTGCTGCAGGCGTGAATGCACTGGCAGCGGGCCGCCGTTCCCCCCGGCCGGCCCAATAGCAGCATGATGGCCGATTTGAACAAAAGGAGATCGAGGAATTTCCTCCTCTCGTCTCGTGATGGCATCATGGCGCTAGCTACCTGGTCCTCCTCTCTCTCTCTCTGCTCTGTGCTGTGGCTTGGCCAGCAGGAAATTGGCCAAAGCAGTACGAGGCCCAACTGCCTCGCCGCAGGGAGGAACTGCTTTTCTTCGGCTCCTGCGAATGCCATGGCATCGTCATTACTCTCGAATCATGGCACGGTTTGCAACTTTATTATGTAACCCAAGGTTTAGCATATGGGATTGTTCCCACGTTAGTTTATACATGAGCACCCTCCTAAGTAGAATTTCCGTAGATCGACCTACTGGTGGGTTTAGGTTCAACAGTCTTGGCCCTCGAACCCTCCATGCGACTGTAGCCTCTCAAGTCTAACCAGAAAATTAAAGACCAATAAGAACACTATTGCAGCACAGTACCGTACCCGTTTGCATTGCGTGAGGCACGGAGGGGGATTGAGTGACTTTACGAAGCAAAGTCACGAAACACTGTAGCGGTAACTTTCAGCCCCCTGTAAACCGTCCATTCCGAGATCTACGGCTAGAAGCACATAAACAGTGTTGGCTACAGGACCGGTGCACAGTTCAAGCGCTACAGTGTTTTTCTACAGTGATACACAGTACAAATCGGCACAGTATTTGCTACAGTATGTAGTGCTGCTGCTGTCGATCTCAGGATGAACGGTCTGTAACTAAAGTTACCGCTACAGTGTTTCGTGACTTTGCTTCAGAAAGTCACTCAATCCCGCTCCGTGAGGCACACCCAAGCGAATCCTCGTTTGGCATTCAACTCAATTGTGCCGTAACAACTAACGGGAAAGGCCTCCATTGATTTGACTTGGACTCTTGGAGCTAGCGGTGCTAGAAGCTGCGAATATGAAGCTAGAGCTACTACTACCCCGGCACGGGTCGTTATCTCTCGTCCGCACTACCGTTGACTTGTTTACTAGCTGCGCCCTGTCGTCCCTGTGCAAGCATGCATGCAGTGCGTGTTGTTGAATGTTGAGTCCTGTTCAACTTGAACAGACAGCAGCACTGCTGCTGCAGTGACATGGCCGCAAAAGCTCGGATGTGGCTTGCTAGGTTTGTCCGGTGATCTGGCGCTGTTGCGCCAAACAAACGGCCGAAGCCTTCTCCGGCCTCTCTGTCTCTGCCTGCGTCTGCATACCCATTCTTTACTGTACTGGCGTGCTTATTCTCTATGCTCTTGATCGACTTTAATTAGATAGCGAAAACGAGCCCTAGGTGAAATTTTGTACGAGTACTTGGTCTCCTTTTAGGTGTCGGCGCACTGCGCGCGGTTCTACCAGAGATGGCAGGCAGTGTTGTCGTCTCCATCAGTCTCCGGGGAGATCGATCTGTTTCAGCATCCTGTCTGTCTGTTACTAAAAGTATATCTATGTAATGTGTGTACCTACTTTAGTACGAGTAGAGTGTGATTAGCTACTTGCTTATCCCGTATATAGCCTCGTTAGTTTTTCTACTAGGGTCCGTACCAAGTCAGTTGGCGGCATGTTAGTTACAGTCTGGAATATGTATATGCTACTCTGTCTCGTTTCAAAAAAAAACATATAGAAGTCTGTGTACAGGAGGACTAGAGGAGCATGCATGGATGAGTCCCGGCGATATAGAAACAAACGGTGGCCCATGCTTTTGCATGCGAGAGCCCTGGCCCCCTCATTCTTGCCTTCCAAGGCTCCAATGTGGAGCATGCGCTGCACGCCTGCATGCACAGGAGGATGCAGCACGCGCATAGTATATACTACTCGCTTTGCTTGCCCTTGGATTGGATGGGCCTTGCAATTCTTTTGTTCGCCGGCCGGCCGTTGCTGCGGCTAGTAGACGACTGCTAGCTTCCTGATCATGCACCACACTCACCGTGCAAGCGTGATGAGCAATCAAAGGCGAAGCAAGGAGATGTCGATCGATGGAGATCAAATAAGACACCCTTTGCAGGAGGCCCCTATCTAGATAGCCACTGCATGCTGGCCACAGCGGGAAAGTGAGAAGCATATGTGTATCCGGTGACTCGTGGGTTGTGCCTCTACGAATGAATAGCTAGGGTTGCCAAAAATGAATTCGTACATACAAGCTTCTTTATATATAAAAAAACTTCGGAGTTCGGAACAAGCTAGGTCTAAATGCATACTCCGTACGGGGTATATACCTATCAAAAAGGTCATTGGTTACAACAGCATGCTCCCTCCGTTCTAAATTACTATTCGTTGTTAACTTTTTCTCACCACGTTTGACCATTCGTCTTATTCAAAAATTTTATTTAAATAGGCAAAAAAATAAGTCATACCTAAAGTATATGTGATGACAAAGTAAGCCACAAATAAAAAAAATAACACTTATAATTTTTTTAAAAAAGACGAATAGTCAAACGTTCAAGCTCATCGTCATCGGGGTCCAGAACACACTATTTTTCACGTACGCATGGGCGTGGACCATGTGCCGACCGTAACGTGTGGATATAAACTCCCTCCGTCTCACGATGTAAGCATTCGTTGATTTTGTCTGTTCACGTTTGACTGTTCGTCTTATTCAAAAAAATTATAAAAATATTATTTATTTTGTTATGACATGTTTCATCATCAAATATATTTTAAGTATATCATAATTATTTTTATATTTTTATAAATTTTTTAAATAAGACGAACGATCGAACGTGATGCGCAGAAATCGAGAAACGCTTATATTGCGGGACGGAGGGAGTATATGTTATCGACGCGTCCACGTTGGTGCACAGCGGCGTACCCGGCCTGGCAGCAGGATAGGTCTTGGCTAATTTTGTCCGGTGATTCTGTCCGGTTGCAGAGGACATATATGTGTACGCGTCTCGCCCGCTTTATTTTGTTCCTTGCGAGTTATTATTCCGCGACGGCGTTTTGTTTTGTGCACGGGGTAAAGACAAAGGGAAACATAAGACGTATATGCGCATATCATGCCATATATACCAAAATTCGCGGCGAGATTTTCTTTGCTGGGTTGTATGTATGCTCCTGATTTTTCTTGCAAGTTTTTGCACGGCTGGAGTTTTTACAGACGGCGTGCATGGGCGTCGAAAAATCACCTTCTTTTTTTTTATTTGGCCTGACTGGGCCTGAATTCGGTGTGTCATTACGCATGCAACGCATATAGGTAGCCAGGGAGCATCGTGGCACAGGCAAATAAACGCTAGCTGAATGCAAGGCGCCCCACTACAGTGTGTGTAAGGAGAGATTGGCACAGCCCAACAATAATCAAAAGAGAAAGAGAACAAAGAATTTGGTCGACCAAGTGATGGATGAAAGGGACCAACACCGGCCGGGCAAAGCTTTCGCATGCCTATATATATAATCTATTCGAGCTCTGAGGCCAGGATCGAGGACCACCGGTACGGCGTCTGCTAGGTGAGATTGACGCATCAGATTGGTGTTGTGATCTTGTCCTTGGCAATGTTGTTGGTTCCAGCACAGGCGCGGCGACCTAAAAGAAAGGTGTTGGTTTGTGTACAAGGTGATGTTTCGCCGGTGGCGATACATCTGGATGCTACGTGCGGTGTTTGAAGGGATAGCTGTATATATCATATATTTGAACAACTATACTAGTTCGCCTGCAAATTCAAAGCCTGGGAAACACGGTTACGAATTGTACAAGCGGCCTTTTGTGGTTTGTGAATCATTGTTCTCCACCACTTTTCCTACCTTCTCACGGTGCTTTCAGATTCGTAAACTGTATGGATCGAGGGAAGAAAATGCAATTTCAGTTTCTCCCCTCCCATGACAGAGATCTCGGAGCAGAGCAGACTGAGGGGCCAATATCAACTAGTCATGGTCGAAAATCCATGTTCTCCACGCAAGCATCCTGAAACAAGAAGAAATCCAATGCTAAAATAAATAACGTCCATGTCGTTCACAGCAAGCCTAAAGCTGAAAACTGGGACCACCGCCTGTTCTTTGCTTAGTGGTAAGTTAGCATGCAGTTGATGTCGTTCGACCACGCATGGCCCTACCTGAGCAAGAAAAGAAAGGTTTTTCATTTCGACGGAAAGGACACCAAAGAAGCCGCCTTTGAAAATATGCCGAGATTTGAGGGGCACCTTGGGGCCCTGGGGAGGATTGTTAACTCGAAAGATGGTCAAGTGAAGCTCTAGAAATCTTCCAAAGCTCCCATGAAGGGGCCCTACGTGCGTTGCATAAACATACATATACATACATTGTCTGCAGCTTGTGTGTTACAGTCCCAACCTTGTACCTTTCGCGTACGCCGAGCCTTTCCCTTTATTTCCTTTGGCGCAAAGAGCTTTGAGAGGCTACTACAGATCCGCGCGCGCTGAAAGCACAGCTAAGCTAACCCAGCCCATGTCTTACGGAATCTGATGCACATTTTTGCCTCGGCGAGAGGCGGAGATCATGGTGCCCATGCCTTGGTGAATGGTGATGGCCCCCGGCCGATACATTCCAATTGCATGGCAGCTAGAAGACCCCAAAAACCAAAAGAGCATGGACGGGCGCAGCACAGCAGCATACGCCTATCATTGGGATCGACAAGCAGGGACGACGTCGTGAAAGGGATCACGGTCTCGACGGAGGCCGGCCGTCGCAGAGAATGTTTTTGCCGGGGGGTCCTGCGCGCACCGCAAGGGCAAAGCCGGCCAGGGGTCCTCCTCCTCCTCCCGGGCACGACATGACCGCCCCTTTTGGCCCCGACCGGCAGCGGTGGAGGCCGCGCTGCGCTCCCCGTCGTTTTCGGCCGCCCGGGGGCGCGGGACGCCTCCTGATTCCTGAATCTTTTTCCTGCCTGGGCACATGGAATTGCTTGCTGCCTTGGTGGTGCATGCATGGTGTCTGGTCATCTGGCCGGTGTGTGTCCAAAGTCCAAACTTTGAAGACCGGATGAGCAGCTTGAGCGCTTGCCCGTCTGCATCACATCAGCATGGCAAACAAAGGGAGGAAAAAAAAGATAGGAAAGGAGCGTGGTTAAACAAGGAGGGCCCACACTCGTATGGGCGCCATTAGATTACTTGCTTGCCACTCCTGACCCCGAGTTAACCCACCGTGTGAAAGACTAAACTAGCGATAAGAGGAGTGGTGGAGCCCGGCGGGCACGTGACGGGGCATCACCATCGGCCGTCGCCTCCGCCTACGCCTCCTTTTCTCGCGTGCGGACATGAGAAACATAAGATACTTGCGCCGCCGGCCGGCGTGTCGCTGGCGGCCGGCAGCTTAGGGAGACGAGTGGGCCGGATCGGAAAGGAAGAGCTGGACGACGACGTGCGCGCGTGTCAGTACGTGCCCCGGTCGCGACGGCGATATACAAGAGGTTTATGCTCACGACTTCAGGGCGGAGGCTGTAATTTTCAAAGCATTACGTCGTGGTTCTGACGTTCATCGTGTCGGAATTCCATATGCCCGTCGTCGCATCACGGCCCGTCTGGTCTGGAACACGTACGCAGAAATTCTAGGGAGTTTTGTGCGTCCAAAGTGTCGTCTTTGGTGTCGTAGGTAGAGAGTTTCATCCTTTCTCCATGGGTAGCGCGCGCGTATGCAGGATGTGCAGGCCACCGACGTGCACCAGGGATCAGGGAAGGGAGAAGTGGGAGGTTGAGAGGCAAGCAAAGCAAAGCAAAGCAGCTGCCACAGGCCAGAGCAAGCTTGCCTTGGCTTGCAGCTTGCTGTGGCTGCAACGCGTACTGTTGGTCAGTAGTGCCAAGAAATACACATCACAGCCTCCTTTTTCCTGCGCTTTTTTTTCCCATCTCTCTCTTATCGTCACTCACGAGAAGTCTTCCTTGCTTCAGCTTTACTCCTCCCAGTGGCAGGTGGGCCTACACCCCTCTGGCCCCGCTGCTCGGCCCCACCACCCTGTGCGTGGTAGAAGCAGCTCCACTGACCACTGCACCGGCACCCAGCGTAGCAGTAGCAGCTACGCGCCTACGCCACCTGCTACACTTTTCGCTGTTGGAATGGGAAATTGGAAATGCATGGACGGATTGCAACTCGTCGCGAGGGCGGGGCCGCCCTGGGCCCGGGGCCCATGCCATGCCATGCACGGCAGCGCCGACACGGTGGCGCGACATGGCAGCGCGCGGCGGCGACGTGACCCGTAACCGGCGCCTGATCGTGATCGAGCCCCGGGTGTGGACGCACGAGCAAATCATTCCATTGGAGACACTGCATGTGGACGGCCACGGCGATACAGCATGCATGCACCCTGCTCGCTAATAAATTGATGGAGCGAACCCAATATAATTGATCGATACTGCTCGCTGTCTGGCTGCGGCGATGCTCGTTCGGTGTTCCTCTCGCGAACAAACGAACGGCCACAGCGCTTGCACGTACTATGCATCCTGTGGGTCAACAATTGGCCCGTGTACGTACCTAGCAGCGTATACTGCGTTCTGTCTCCTCAGGGTATTACTCTCATTGTTTCTAAATAACTGTCCCTATAAATCTATTTTTCTCGCAAACACGTTTTTCGGACGACAGGACGGAGGGAGTTCTCCGTTTACTACCTAAATTTAACATGATTTTTCTTATCGTCACCGACGCCTTCATTTACCGTCGCGCCCTAGAGATAGAGCTCCTCCATCCATCTCTCTCTTGATCGACGCCTCCCTCGTACGGTCGTACCTCCTTCATCTATGTCGTAGAGCTATCATGCTACGTCTTCGATGAGTCAACTGCCTCGGGCATATCCAATCCACCGCTCTCTTAATTATGATTTGCGCCCTTGACTCCGACTCGACACCGTACCATAAAGACGTCCGTAACATGTGCTCCGACCCAAAGAGAAGATGCCATACCATGACAGACTACGTTAGCTTTCAAGTGACCCATAGATAATATAGAGCACCATCCTTAATGCTATCTCTAAACCTACCGCTCTATTCATTGTGAGTTGCAATTCATACTGCTCTGGTCCGACAGCGACGTCATCATGCCTTCTCCAATGGTATGAGCTAGTACATAGATCTGAGCACTCTAAGAGAACTCTTCAGATGATCTAGCTATTAGCACATAGCTCATAATATAAATGATCCAAACATCATTCTCACATAATTTTGAAGTACGTGTACGAGACCATCTCTTGATCAAAAGAGTGCTCTTATCTCTCTTTTATTAAAATATGAGAAATTATTCTATGAGTTAACTAAAAGCTAACCATTGGAGAAGGCCTTGGAACATCATCAACATGTATTCTGAGTGGAGCCCAAAGAAAAGAGATAATTAGGGTATCACTTTCTCGTGTTGTGACAATGCTATGACATATTTCCAGTGATCCCTAAAAAAATATGGAGCACTGTTCCTTAATACTTCCCCTGAACCTGCATGCACCCAGCGCCCGAACCCTTATATAACTAAATAGAAAACCCAAATCTTAACCCGTCGGAAAAGGAGGAGAAGCATCTATAATGCCAATTATGAAGAGTCCTGACTCCCGAGGTCCCAAAATGTCTTAATTTCACAAAATTATACTAAGAGTAAATTGCATCCATGATACAACAACTTGTCATGTGGTTGCAAATTAATCCAAGAACTTCCAAAATACTCAATTTAGTACAATAACTTGACAGATGGGTGCAAATTAGTTCAACAACTTATACAATGCTCAAGTTGGTACGATAAGTTGACACGTGGGGTGCAAATTGGTCCAATAACTTATGAAATGCTTAATTTAGTGCAATAACTTGACAAATAGGTGCATCTATAGTCCAAGCTTTACAACGACGATGTATTAAGTACAATAGATGGACATGTGAATACCTTTTGTCTATTATATTTACATAACTTATTTGTTCATCGGTCCAAATTCAATAAATTTTAGAATAAAAAAATTAATTAGTATTATCGAAAGACTAAAGTATATAAGAGAGACTTTGAGATCTAAGGTTTGTTTTCGGCTTCTTCTCATGCATTCAATAATTATGTAGAAAACAATTTTGTTTATATCCTTTTAGCTACTTTTTCATTACGAAACAAGTATTGAAGGCTTTAAAAATATTTATGCCAAGCAACTAAAGCACATATATTGGTTTCCCTTTTAAGCTGAAAAATACATACAATCAAATATGTAGAAAACAACAAGGACAAACTTATCAATATTGAATATGAAAATTAATATTCTTAATCAAAATTAAACCACTATATAAAAAATAATGAATTTGAAGACACAACGTTCCTTCCCTATGCATAGAAAGTTCTTATCTTAGCCAAATGCATTGCCATCATAATGCGAACATCAATAGCAAATTAATATGTGAACATACTATGTATTACAACCCGGTGTTAGGAAAAAACTTACGGTTGTCACGTTTGGACTATAGATGCACCAATTTACCAAGTTATTGCACTAAAATAAGCATTTTACAAGTTGTTGTACTAATTTGCTCCCACCTATCAAGTTATTGCACTAAACCGACCATTTTACAAGTTGTTGGACCAATTTGCACCCACCCATCAAGTTGTTGTATGGTGAGTATAATTTACTCTTATACTAATTTGCTACAATATCATCTACATGCTGTTGCAGGCAATGAGCCGTGAGAGGGATCTTGTGCAATCTTTCTTATAATCTATCAACCAAAAGATGCATGATATAATATTCTCATATCTACCCGATATGTTATTTAAAAAAGGGGGAATCGTGACAACCTTGATCCGCGGATTCGAAGGAGGCTGCTTCGTGCGGGAGGAGGTAACGTGACGAAGTTGAACCACGGCGATGGTCTTGTTTGTTCTGGTAAAGTTCATTGGAGGTGGGGCGGCCATACTCGCTATCTCGACGGCAACATAAGGAACGAGTCCGGAGCATGGAGTTGTGGCGGACGTGGCGAGGCCCCCGCGCACGAGAGAGGAGGCGTCCAGCGGCGGATGAGGCGAGGCCCCCCTCGCATTGTTTTGCTCGGACTCGGTATTTTTCTTCCCGTCGGATAGGTCCTGCATTGCTGCAACGTCCGTGAACGCGTCTGCCTCATTTGTTCCTTCACCAGTGCCGGATCACGTCGGAGTTTTGATGATTGCAAGGGTGCGGTATGTGGGTGGGAGCTGCGGTTTGTTTCTCTCCGCTGTCATTTATGTGAGTAGGGCTGCGGTCGTGTTTGCTATCGGCCGGTGCATGGATGTGAGTGGTACCCCGCGTTGATGTCCCAATACAACCGGGCGAGTACAATTATTTTTTTCTTTCTTTTATGTTTCCCTACCTATGGCCTCTCAGGATCGTAGACTTGTATTTTTCTGCTATATCAATGAAACGCGCACTATCTCGTGCGGTTCGTTCAAAGAAATAAAAAAGAGGGAATCGGTTAATATAGCCAAATGGATCCACATAAATTGAGATACCGATTGCATTTATATTCAAGAAAAAAAATTCTAGCTGAAGTTTCTGCAGAAGCTGGTTCGTTGAATTCCTCCTCGCTAAGAATAAAAAAAGTTTGAAATTCATCGATTAGCTGATTAAAATTTTTAGTGACCTTTTCGATATGGTTTTTGAGAAAAAGTACAAAGAAACCCTAACGAATGCAGATGGTTTATAGAGATAGAAACCGAAGAAAACATATACGATTCAAAGGTTAGAGAGATTGAAACAAAAAATGTTTCTCATTTGTTTTTTACTTACATATAAACCAGAAGGTAGAACTTATATAACAAAGCAAAAGACTAGAAAAACACAGTTCGTGGTTCCTACAGTAGTTTCTAAGGTGGTTTTTGGGCTTTACTCTTTTATAAAAAAGTTGTTTTTGAGAAACTGAACCCAAACGGGGTCAGACAGTACTACCGCACTGGTTGACGAAGTAGAGAGAGAGAGAGAGAGGCCGTGGGAGTGGTGCGCCGCGACGGGCGACGGCCGCATGCCTCCGCGCAGGCCCCGGGCCCAGAGGCCGCGGCGCGGTAGTCATGGCGTGGCTCGCGTCAAGCTGCCTCGATAGAACAGTCGTTTACCCGGCGCTTGGTGCGCTGTCGCAGCCTCGCTTGGCCGTTCTTTAGATCTCAACTTTATCATGATAAAATTTATAGTTCATCGTAAATATAAAACTGTAGCATTTTATTTATATTTATAAATAACTATATAAACATTAATTAATTAGATTTAAAATATTCGTCTCGAAAAGTATAATAAAACTGTGTAATTAGTTTTAAATTTTATCTATATTTATATCAATATTTTAATATGATTTAAATCTTCTTTTACATAGTGAAATTTAAAGGTAAAATTTGGAAACTAAACGGTCATTGATGGCCTACCCATCCATGGACCATGCATGCGCCAAGATCCGACCCATTGGCATTGGCGATTCCTGATCTTCCTTTATTACCGTGGATACGCACAGTAGTCCGGCCCCTGTAATTAAAAGTCCAGCACCGGCCGCGCTCCCTCAGCTCAAACGCCTGGCTGCTGCTCCGTGGTTCGTCGATCGGCGCGGCGCGCGTCTACCGTCCGTCGAGCACGGGCACACTGGCGGTGAACTACTGACGGTGTAGCGTAGCGTAGGCTGGGTTTTTTTTTGTTTTGACACGGCGTAGGCTGGGCTTGGGCACAGGGAGAAGGCGTACTTGCGGTGGAGGTGACTTGACCACCCAACCATGGCTACTGCACACCAGCGGCAGCAGCGCCGAGAGCTGTAGGCTGCAGGCCATCCCACTAGCCCCGCTGGCCACCTATCCTACAGGGGCAGAGAGGGCAGCAGAGCTAGCTCACGCGCGTGCCCGCCCTGTCAGGCCGCGCGCGCGCGCTTACGTTACGTGCCCGCCCGCCACGCCACGCGCCATAACTCCCGTGCTCTCCGCCCGTCGCGGCGTCGAAGCGTTCGGCGCACGGGCTCGCTAGCACTACGAGCAACCACCGCGCAGCAGGGCGCGGTGGGCGTCGGCCCAGCCCAGCCCCCGCCGCCTCGGCAGTCGCGTCCTTTTCCCCGGGGGGACGGTGGAGGCCCCGCGCCCGCAACTCGCGTGGCCGAGGACCAGGAGGCCGGAGCCACCACGCACACACCACACATCGCACATGTACCAGGCGCGCCTGCGCCGGAGGCCGACCGGGGCCCCGCTCCTTGTAGACCCGTCCGTGGGGTTGCTTGCGTTCGGGCGGGGTCCGGGCTTCGGTTGGCTTTAAACCGCGGCGCTTTGCTTAATTCGGCTGCGAGCGGAGGTTAAGCTAGCGGCTCGACAATTAGGCAGCCGTAGTACCGGGCGGCGTACTGCTGATTGTCTTTTGCGCTGATGGAGGCGACAGACACATGGCTGGCCAGCAGCCCCGGTCCTTTTTATTGGCTGGGCGGAGCTTTGCTTCACGTATCGAACGGAGGCGTGACAAAAGCCACTCCCAAATTTACTATGTAAAAAGAAGATTTTCCGTCACATCAAAATGTCATAACATGTATGGAGTACTAAATGTAGATGAAATCAAAACTAATTACACAATTTTGTTGTGCTCTGTCAGACGAACATTTTGAGCCTAATTAATTAATTTTTGGACAATTTTTTATAAATACAAACGAAATGCTACAATGACGCAATGATTACGAAGTGACATCATACTCCCAAATTCACCCTCCCAAATTCAACATCTAGACAACGGCGAACTCTTGTGTCGTTCCCTCGTCGTTGAGCTTCATCGATTTTTATAGTGAATTTAATATTGGAGAGTCTATGTTGTTCCGTTTGGACAATAATACCAACTCTTGCGTGTTTCTTCGTACTCCGTTTGATCTATCCAGTATTCTTGATTTTGCCAGTGCGACGAAAGAGCGATTACGCCAGTGCGCCAAAAGAATAAGCTCACCAGAAAACTCCTTTGCCTTTTTACTCGCCAAGGATTCCAACTACCCTAATGACCAAGACAAAATTATTATTAGTTGCGAAAACAAGACATTTCTCAATCTATGGTAAAAATTTCAATAATATGCGGATTAGTATATTTTAGGCGAGATCGAGTAAAATCACACCAATCTAGGAGTCATATTGACCTCTCTCGCTATAGCCGGGGTCTGTCGAAGAGAGTTCACCAAGGCAAATAATCCATCCCTGCTTTGCATCTATTCCCATTGCCTATCACGCGTGTAAGCTGACCGAAATTAGGCACTATTTAGCATATTTACTAGGTGAAGTGCCCGTGGCAACGATCAAAAGATTTTTTACGCAATAAGAACGACATACAAGGACAAATCTTGATGCAAACCAAACCAAAAGAAGACTATGTTTTAGCTATCAATAACAGAACAGCTAGCAACATTGCCAAAAAGTAGTAACGGCCAACAAACATGGTAGAGTAAATCTGATTATCGGAATAGCATATTACTGTAGATTATTCCACACAATAAGACATTTGTGTTCCAAAATTTTAAGTCGGTCGCATGGGCGGAATCAGGATTTGACCATAGGGGGGCCAGGACGCTACATAAAAAAACAGTCTCATAAGAAAAAAATTTGAGCAATAGAATATGCCTGCAATATGGCATGGACGATATAACAATATTCTAGAAACAAGCCTACAAAGAATGGATCTACACGTGATACAAGACTGATTATATAGTTAAACCTTACTTATGTAGAATGCACAACTATCCAGTGCCATGGATTAATGCAGAATATTCCTATATTGCTTCCATGAAAGGACATTCTTAAACATATATGATTCTGGTTCAGTTGATCCATTATAATGTCTTATTCTCTTTATCTGTTGATTTGATGACTCTAGAAGAACTAATAAAAAATGAAGGAGAGAAACGAAATGAATGTTGATGTATAGTTTTGTCAGATCATTTTCATTTGCTGTTTTTATGACTCTAGAATAACTAATAAAAAATGAAGGGGAGAAACGAAATTGATGTTGATGTATAGTTTTGTCAGATCATTTTCATTTGCTGTTTTTTTGTAAATTTTGAGCCACAGGCCATCCTGGTGTACCTACAATTTGTGTTGCTGCTACATACTCAATTGACACTTTTTTTGCATTTATTTTCAGTTCTGGTTACTCAAACACCATATGTATGTGAAGCATTTGAATGCTTTTGTTTTATTTTGATGGATGTCATCTACTTAAAATTTCGAATTTTCCTTAAATCAATGAAACAACAACCTAAATCTAGCATTCAACTGAAATAATAGAATAATACCTCATTGTCATAGATTATCTTTAGTCCTTTACATAAGAAAAGGGTGCAGTGAGGAAACAGTAGTATCCATTTACAGAAATAATAGAATGAATTCAATAGCCCTAATGATAATATAAGGTGGGTATAATGATGGCTTTGAGTTATCACCCTGAGATGTCAAGAATGCTGTCTTTCTTGTGCATATACTAAAAGCAACAATTGTATGCTAATCTACTGTGAAATTTCTTTATTACTGTAAAATATTGAACTAAGCAAGATCTGGACATACTGAACCGAGATAGGTCGACAAAAAAACAACTGAAACTGAGTACTGTATCTTGGACTGCTCATGATTAATGTATAGTAAGCATCCAAAGTTTCCTACTTACTGAATATCGTAGAGCAACCCGGTATGTTAAGGCTGCATAGGAGAAAAGCTTCTGGCATATATTATTTTAGAACATACCACACTAAACCTGATGTGTCGTGACCAATAGGGATCTTGAAGCTGTGCAGAAATTTCCAGAACAAATTTACAAGAAGAATTAAGCACTAAGCATCAACGGTGGCAACTGGTTTAATTGTACTAAGCACTCACTTATTCAGCAAGCAAAAAGCACTGCATTGTTGAGCCATGCATGGTTGGATTGTCTCCTTTTGCAATGATGCCAAGCTTCAGACATGAAAGGAAGGAAAGGGTGGGGCTCCCGCACCACAAGGCATATTGATCACAAGCTTACCTTAGTAGTTCACCTTTTCCTAGCGTCGCTCCCTTACAAATTGACCAAATATGGATGAGCAAATGTTCCAGTACTAATTCATGGATAAGTAAATACTAATTCAATTCGCTTGAGCTCGATAGCAAGAAGAAATAAAAAGGAAACGGTGGCACTGCCCATCCGGTTTGCTTGGCCAGACTTGCACGCGCGGCCGTCGCAGGCACCCGCCCTGGATGCGACGCGGGGGCGTGCCGCTCCGTGATCTGCCCGCCACGCAGGAACGCCGACCACGCGCCACTTCACGCGCTCGCCTCGTGCGTGGAGCCCCATCGCCGCAAGCCGCATGGGCCCACCAACCGCCGCTCCACCTCGTGCACGAGAACGCCCCTAGCTCGCACCCGCCGCCGATCCACCAGTGGCGTAGGCCGATCGGCCGCTGCTCCGCCTTGGCCTTGCACTCGGGACGCAAGGGCACATCGCCCCCACTCTATAGCTTGCCGAGGCCGCCGGCATTGAGACACCTCGACGTCGAACTCACGCAGATCGGTGGGCGTCGAAGGACGTCGAGGGCGGCGGCGGGCAAATTCATTCACGAGAAAGAAAGAATAGAGAAGGGTGATCCGGTTTTTGCGTCGTGGGTGTCGCGGGTGCAAAGGCGGCTGGGTGATCGCAGGCGTCCAATACCAGGGGAACGATGTAGGTTGCGCAGGTTCGGATCGCAAGCATGAATTTTTCTTTTTGATGGCGCTCGTGTCGCACGTGGGAGGGACGACAGAGCCATCTCACGAGGTTTTGCGACGCGGCTACCCCGTCCATTCTTATTAGTAGTAGATATATATCAAGTCAGCCAAACAGTTTTTCAGATATAAGTGATTCTTTTCAATATTTTTTCTACTATTGCAAAGAAAATGATTTAATTTTCCATCTTAATTATTTTTAAGAGTTTATACTACATAATGAAATAGAACAATTTTTAACCACATAATTACTTTTTCTTAGAGATGCCGATCAGACTCTTAATCCACGCTTCAAAATCTTCGAGAAACCCATCTCAAAAGCATTGCTCTGAAATTTAGGTGACTCATGTTGAGATTTTCATTTAGTCAGATAGTCTGATATCTTAAAAATTGCAGTCTTTCTCGCAGAAATAAAACCGTTTATTACGGAGTAACAGTAATTTCGTCGTCGTCAAACGAAGCAGGCCCGCCAGGGTCACGCCACAGAGCAATGTCACGGACAAAATAATGACGTCTTTTCAGCGCAACAGTGACCCGCTTCGCGCTCGCTACTACTGTGCGCGGGCCCCACCCTCGACGCTCTGTGGACCACGTGCACCGAGTTCACCCATTGTCGTGCCTTCTACCCCCTCCTCTCCCTCCCTCTCTCTCTCTCTCTCTCTCTCTCTCTCAGCTTTCTCCACCTCTTCTTCAGTTCTTCTCGTGCCCCTCACAGTAGACGTGCTAGCTAGCTAGCTGCAGCACTGCCACTCTCTCTCTCTCTGCCTCTCGCTCGCTCGTCTTTAAAGCTGTCGCCTTTTGCCGCTCTCGGACCCTGTCCTCTTCTCTCTCCCTTCCTCCCTCCCGTGCCGCGCTGGGTCTCTCGTCTCGTTCTGCTTCGACAGGATCCGGGAGCCCGGTGAGCCAGCGAGCACTGTGCTGTGCTGGTTCGGGGGTGCGGCGCTCGGTGGGCACCTTCCGGGCGGGTGATGGCCGAGGCTCCGTGCGCCGCCGTGTGGGGCGGCTCGCGCGGGGGTAGGCTGTGAGGGAGCCGGCGACGGTGCCCGTACGTCTCTCGGCGGCAACCGCGCGCGCGCGTGCGGAGAGCTAAAAGAGGTGACGGCCGCTTCACTCCTCAGAACCCCGTTCCACGTACCTCTGCGGTCAGCCATTGCGTGTTCTCGCTGTTCTTTCTTCGGATTTCTTGCGAGCCTGTGAAGTGATCTCTTGGGCGAGCTTTTACCCGCTTTTTACGTGGGAAAACCGGGGGTGGGAATGGATTCGAGCCGCCCTCATCTTGCGCGGTGGATTTCTGTGGCCTGTATCCTCGTCTTGCGTTGCGGAATCGTGTGGGTTCAGGCGTCGTTACCCTCGGTCCCCGATTTCCGCCGCGGCTAATCGGTCGCATTTGCGTGCTCTGCTTCTGCAGCGGCTGCTCTGTTTCAAGCCAAAAGCTGACCCCTTTGCGTGCTTTTCTACGCTTCTTTGTCTAATCAGGAGGGAGGGTTGTTAATCGCCGACAGTTTATTTTTGCAGTTAATTTCTTTTCTGACACCGTATCTTTTGGTTGAAATCTCGCAGGTTCTGATCGCTGTGAGGAGGAACTAATAGCGCGCAAGGACGCCAGGAGGAGCTAAAAGGGAAGCGGTGGTCGGAGTGCGGAGACAGAGGTGGTCTGCGTGTTGGAGCTTTTGCTTTCGGTGGGGGTCAGTGCCCGGGCGACGATGGCGGCGGCGGTGGCCATGCGGAGCGGGAGCAGCGACGGCGGCGGCGGTTACGACAAGGGCGGGATGGACACGGGCAAGTACGTGCGGTACACGCCGGAGCAGGTGGAGGCGCTGGAGCGGGTGTACGCCGAGTGCCCCAAGCCCAGCTCCGCTCGCAGGCAGCAGCTGCTGCGCGAGTGCCCCATCCTCTCGAACATCGAGCCCAAGCAGATCAAGGTCTGGTTCCAGAACCGGAGGTGAGCCAACACCATCGCCGAGCTTTTCTGTCAGTAATGAATCCTGCTGAAAACAATTTCGAAGAGTTGAATCTTGATGAATGCTGTTGGTCGTTGCACAATGCTGTGATAGGTCCAACGTGAAGTGTAATGATGGCTGTAGATATTAGCGAGAAACGAATTCTTACCCCAAATGGAGATGTGCAAACTTGAAAGTCTCTTCAGACCTATTCTGAGCATATGGCCAAAACATATTCTGCTCTCGTGATTTTGCCAGTTCTGTATGGATGGTCGATGCTGATTTGTTTTTTGTCCGCTCTAGCTGAATTCTTTCGTCCATTGTTCATGCTGTTAGGTGCCGTGATAAGCAGCGGAAGGAGTCTTCGAGACTCCAGGCCGTGAACAGAAAGTTGACCGCGATGAACAAGCTTCTCATGGAGGAGAATGAGCGTCTGCAGAAGCAGGTCTCCCAGCTGGTTCACGAGAACGCGTACATGAAGCAGCAGCTGCAAAATGTAAGTCTAGGTTTTGTTGATGACAAGCTATATTATAACATTTGTTGTTTGTTGAAGTTCATACATTCTGGATGTCCATGGTGGCTCTTGTTTTCCTCTGATACGTTATGTACTGCTGCAGCCTTCCTTAGCAAATGATGCGAGCTGTGAATCAAATGTGGCCACTCCTGCCAACCTAAGGGATGCAAGTAACCCATCTGGGTAAGTCAGTCTAGTTTGATGCGAATATGGGGGTTTCACTCTACTTTTTATTAAATTACTGTCTATGCTAATCTTTTCCCCCCTTTTGGGTCAGTCTCCTTTCGATTGCGGAGGAGACCTTGACAGAGTTCCTCTCAAAGGCTACAGGGACTGCTATTGATTGGGTCCAGATGCCTGGGATGAAGGTGGGTTCATAACTTTTGTGCTTCCATACCCAGACATGAAAATTAAGTTGATTGAAATATGCTTATATCGATCTCTTTCTGTGATTAGCCTGGTCCGGAATCTTTTGGTATTGTGACCGTTTCACATGGTTGCCGTGGTGTTGCTGCCCGTGCCTGCGGTCTTGTGAACCTGGAACCAACAAAGGTAGCTTATGCTTCAGCACTTTTTTCAGAACTTAATATTACTCGAATGATTTCTGTTGTTGTTTTCCATGGGATACACATTGAAACTGTTTTATCTGTTGTTGGTTTCTATGGGATATTGAAGCTGTTTTCTCTGTATAACAGTTGAAATAGTAGAAAGTGAGGTATTGCATGTAAATAACCTCAAATTAAGCAAACACAGTGGGCTAAGATTGTGTTTGTATTGTTTGATCTCTTAATTTTCTTTAAACTGGTAGCTTAGGTGCTTCACATCCAATCTTCTTCTGTTTAAAACTACCTTGTCATGTTCAGTGCTGATCCTCTTAATCTTCTGTGACATGGTTCCAAAACTTAGAACCTTTTTTCTGAAAATTTTGGAACATACTGTTACCCTAAGTAAATTCTCTGGAGGTTTCTTATGGTGTTGTGCTTCATAGATTGTTGAGATCTTGAAAGATCGCCCGTCTTGGTTTCGTGATTGTCGGAGTCTTGAAGTCTTTACGATGTTACCAGCTGGAAATGGCGGGACCATCGAGCTTGTTTACATGCAGGTTAGCAATTTGCTGGCGTCCATACCATTTGTTGAAGAATAACAGGTTCTTAAATATAGTTCTTGGTTGTCCCTTCAGATGTATGCTCCTACTACTCTAGTTCCTGCACGAGATTTTTGGACATTGAGATACACAACCACTTTGGAGGATGGCAGTCTTGTGGTGCGTATAGAAATACACCTTTTTTTTTCTTTATTAACTTGCTAAGATGGCAAATTACACAAGGGAATTATTGTTTCCTTTGTTTACATTCCTGTATCTTTCAGGTCTGTGAGAGATCTTTGAGTGGTTCAGGTGGTGGTCAAAGCACTGCATCGGCACAACAATTTGTAAGAGCTGAGATGCTTCCCAGTGGCTATTTAGTCCGCCAATGTGAGGGTGGGGGCTCGATTGTGCGTATAGTGGACCATCTGGACCTTGATGTATGATCTCCAAATTCGACATGCTTGCTACACTGATGTTGAATATGCTTCATCTAGTTTCTCATTCAATGTGATCCTACATACAGGCTTGGAGTGTTCCTGAAGTTCTTCGTCCCCTCTATGAGTCGTCTAGGGTAGTTGCTCAAAAGATGACAACTGCAGTGAGTTCTTGAAAACTTTCCAGCTCGACATTTATATTTGACATTTCGTAATATAATTTGTAGCATGTCTATAAATGGCCACCTTTCTCATAAATCATGTGTGGAGTTCAGTACGTATTAAGCCAATCTATATGTACAAATTTGTGTAGGTTCCACTTAGGGCCTACAAAATCATGTTGAATCTCTATTGTAGGCATGTTCCTGCAATACATGTGAGAAGTGTTGACAGATGATGGTGCACTTATTTCATGGTTCTTGTTGGTTTTAGCTTTCTAGATAAGATGGTTCATGGAATTCATGAATGTGAAGTTCAATTCATTAGTCATTCATTGCTGAGCTACTTACTCTCATTGGGAAAACACAGTTTTCTTTGGTTCATCCGTTTCCCTTGGATGTATTTCATATTTGGAGTGATGGATTATCTGTAAATTCTGTGTCTTACACTGTCTGCTATGTTGTTAAGGCACTACGACACATCAGACAAATTGCTCAAGAAACAAGTGGAGAGGTTGTATATGCGTTGGGGAGGCAACCAGCTGTCCTACGAACGTTTAGTCAGAGGCTTAGTAGGTGAGTCTTAGATAATGGTATTACTCTTGCTACTTTCAGCGCTTTTTCTTTGGGAAAGATCTTGCTGTTTATTTATAACATGAATGTTATGTTCTTTTAGAGGCTTTAACGATGCTATAAGTGGTTTCAATGATGATGGTTGGTCCGTCATGGCTGGGGATGGCATAGAAGATGTTATCATTGCTTGCAACTCAAAGAAGATTAGGAACAGTAGCAATCCTGCAAGTGCTTTTGGAGTTCCTGGAGGTGTCATATGTGCTAAAGCATCCATGTTATTGCAGGTGAGGGTGCAATAGTTTCATATATATAAATTTCATAATTGGTTGCCTGTTGCTACTACATAATAGTTCATTTAAAGTTCAGGGCATAAAAGTATCAAGAGAACAGTTCAATTGTATAACCCTGAAATTAATATATGAATAACTCCTTAATATGATAAGAAAACTTCTGTGTTTAATGATGTATTGTTATAAATTTGTGAATTTCATTTGGTTATGGCTTGAGAGTGTAACGTGCCTGGTTCAATATTATGGTATTATTGTACTAGTAATTCATCTAGGATCTCAAGCGCTTGAGAGTTAATACTCAACTTGGTGGAATTGTCTGCTCATCTGAATAACTTGTTGGTTTATTCAAATATACGAATGCTTGACTTCTTACATTCTGTTCTTGCTTGGTATTCCAGAGTGTTCCACCAGCAGTACTTGTTAGATTCCTGAGGGAACATCGGTCTGAATGGGCAGATTATAACTTCGACGCATATTCAGCTTCAGCTCTGAAAACAAGCCCTTGTTCGCTTCCTGGGTTGCGGCCTATGAGATTTTCTGGGAGTCAGATAATCATGCCACTTGCTCACACGGTGGAGAATGAGGAGGTATGTTCAATTCCGTACTTGCCTCTGTGGAAAAAAATGTTAAGACTTGTTAAGTGCTGTTATCGATTGCAGTTTACTCACTATTGGAAATATTTCAGATTTTCTGTTTCTTATACCTATAGATTATCCTTGTTGGCTGTTTGGTCACTTTCACTTTAAGTGATATCCTGTACCTTTTCTTTCTCCCTTTTGTTTTAGTGTATTGTGAATTTTTCTTCTGGCAAAGAGATCTTGCTCAGTTTTCCATGGCATGGTGTTATCATTTTGGTAGTCTAGCTTTTGCCTGATTTTGTAACCAGACCGTATCATTTGGATGAAATAATATGGAATTTTCAGTTATGAAAGACAAATTTATGTATCTACTGTGTTGTATTTTTCTATGTGTAATGAGATTGTGGCCTTTCCTGAACATGCAGATCTTAGAAATTGTTCGTCTTGAAGGGCAAGCTCTTACGCATGATGATGGTCTTTTATCAAGAGATATCCATCTGCTTCAGGTAATAATGATCTGCTTTGGCATGTTTCCAGGTGCAGTCTTGTTGCTGCAGATCAGTGTTAACAAGATCATTTGATATATATGGAACTTTACCGTGTCAGTTTAGGGGTAGTAATATATTAGGGGTAGTAGTGTACCTGTTTGATTTCTCTCTTATGCATAATTATAGCATTGTTGAACCCCCTTGGAAATGGCTTCTAACAGATCTCTGATTGGAATGATTTTCAGCTTTGCACTGGAATTGATGAGAAATCGATGGGATCCTGCTTCCAGCTTGTGTTTGCACCAATCGATGAGCTTTTCCCTGATGATGCTCCCTTGATATCTTCAGGCTTTCGTGTTATACCATTAGACACAAAAACAGTGAGTGTTTCTTTTGATTTTCTTTTTGTTTGAGATAAAGTTCATGGTGTTCCATTTCCTTTGCCTCTCGCACTTGCATTACTATGTGTGTGATGTACTGATGTGGTGCTTTGCCTTTTGTTGTCACCATGAATAATGCATTTTTACATGTCTATTTTTTGCATTTAATCCAATATATTTCCCCTCACACTGCTAGTTTAATCTGTCGCTTGTTTTTCACATGTGTAGCTTTTAACCAACATTATCTTACACAGGATGGTGTATCGGCCTCTGGAAGAACGTTAGATTTGGCCTCTAGCCTTGAAGTTGGTACAACTACACAACAGCCCTCAGGTGATGGATCCCAGGATGATTGCAACCTACGATCTGTGCTGACAATTGCCTTTCAGTTTCCCTACGAAATACATCTTCAAGATAGCGTTGCAGCTATGGCCCGCCAGTATGTTCGAAGCATTGTCTCTGCTGTGCAGAGAGTATCGATGGCTATTTCTCCTTCCCGGTCTGGCTTAAGCACTGGGCAGAAGATAATTTCTGGCTTCCCTGAAGCTGCAACACTTGTTCGCTGGATTTGCCAAAGCTACCAGTAAGTGCATTTGTCTATTTTTGCTCTGTCCCTATCTGAAAAAAAGATTGTTGTAAGGGGACTAATGCAATGTTGTACAAGGACTAAGTGTCTATCGAAAAAGAAATGGATACCAAAGAATAAGATAAACTTGTATGGGGCTAATAAAAACTCATTATGCTTGCAGGTACCATTTGGGGGTGGATTTGGTCAGCCACTCGGATGAAGCTGGGGAATCATTATTGAGAATGTTCTGGGATCATCAGGATGCTGTCTTGTGCTGCTCTTTCAAGGTAATTATTTGTTTCATCATACTTACATTTATAGAAACTGGCTGATCTTATTTTGGGATGTAACCGCAGTCTGATTATTTTGGATACAAGATACGGCTAGGGTGTTGCATAGTTTCCTGTAGAAGCTAGCTATAACTTCACACAAGAAGATAAACACAACTTTGCTCAGCTCACATGTCTGTGCCTCGTTCTCAGGAAAAATCTGTGTTTACTTTCGGCAACCAGATGGGAATTGACATGTTAGAAACAACTTTAATTGCCCTACAAGATCTCACACTGGACAAGATCTTCGATGAAGCTGGCAGAAAGGCATTACATGCGGAGATCCCTAAACTGATGGAACAGGTAAGGTTCCTGATTTCAACCATGTAATGCGAGTTTCACCTTTTTTTGGGCAACCATCATAGTGTTTTAGTATGACATGGTGACTGGCATGCAACATGTATAACTCTCATGTGAGTTGTGCGGTTTTTTTTATGCAACGTACACAAGTTTTCATGCTTGAAAATACTCAAAACTCCCTGTGCCTAGCTGGGAGCCTTGTCCCTTCTCCATCCTTAGAAGGGGCAGGTAGTTCTTTTGATTCATTGTAGAAGAAAAGCTGCTAGTATTATTTTTTCAACCTTAGAAGGGGGTGGATAGTTCTTATGTTTCACTGTAGAAGAAAAGCTGCTAGCCTTGTTGGATCCACATGTGCTGAATAAAACCTGGAACTATCCATTTCATACATGGCTGCCGTTCACACTAACCTGTTTCCATCAACAGTTAATCGCCTGTTATGGTGTGTCCATTTTTAAAGGATGCCTGTCATGGTTGAGGTTGCAATTGATCCTTGAGCTTTCTATTCAGGGTTATGCCTATCTGCCGGCTGGGGTGTGCTTGTCTGGAATGGGCCGCCATGTCTCCTATGAGCAAGCCATCGCGTGGAAAGTTCTCGGTGAGGACAGCAATGTGCACTGCCTCGCCTTCTGCTTCGTCAACTGGTCCTTTGTGTGATCCAATCCCATTGTCCTGAGCAGCCTCCATTTTTGCGTTCTCTGTGGAAGAGGATGGTAATCGTACCTGTTAGCTAGGTAATCTATGTTTAACTAGTCTTAGACCTGGGCAAAGCCAGCCGTGTAAAGATGCTGCTGTATTGTAAATTTGCACTCATTTCCGCTAATTTAACCCGGCAAAAGCTGGCTGCTGCATGTGAAGGATATGGCCATGTTTTTTTGGGAGTAAAAATTTTTACACATGTTTGATCGCTGATATTAAATAAAGTCAATTTATAAAACTACGTATAAAACCCCTGAGTTAATTCACGAGACTTATCTAATGAGGCCTTTAACAGGATGAAGATGATTACTACAGCATTACGTAATAAATCATGAGTTAATTAGGCACATTAGATTCGTCGTATAAAGTAAACTCATCCTTAAAAAAGTTAAAGTTCTGTAAATAGACTTTATTTAATACTTCATGCATGTAATATTCCTCTGAAAAAAATTGTTGACACAAAGAAACATGGCCAAACCTTGGGTACTGATGGCAATGATTGAATGACCAGATCAACCTGCAAGAATGCAAATCCCTACGACTGTCAACGTGCCTAGATTTGCATTTGCTCCTGTGAATTGTTGTGGTACTCTGTTATGGCAAGGAGTGGAAAATTCACTATTCTTGATCCTGAACATGATTTTCCGTTTCAGGAGCACTTCTAATACACAAATGATAGCACTACTACTTGAATTTGCACTCGGCACTTCGTCTGTCTAAAAACATCCAGCCAATTATATGCTCACTTCTCAATTACTATCAGTCAGCCGCACTTTCATTATAGCTCTAGTATTTACGAATGCGTTCTGCAGGGTGTCCTCTCAGTGTCTAACTACAACAAGCAGAGCAATAGAAAGCGCAAAAGCTTCACGCGGTCAGGCAAAGCATCGAGGACATATATTGCACATGATGATAACAGGAGAGGGTGCCATTGCTGCTCGCACGCGCTCGCGCCGGCGTCGCAAGCATCTGCAGCGCAGTCATCAGGTAGCCGGAAGAGCGCTGGACTCCTGGACGTATCCGTCGGGAGGCCGGAGGGGGCTCGGCTGCGCGATGCGCGCCGCCGCGCCGGGCCACCGACGCCGTTTGGTTAGGCGTGTAGGAGGGAGAGGGCGAGCGCTCGGCGATTTTCCGTCGGGGCCTCGGGGGATTTGGACGCGAGGGTCGTTGACTTTAGTTTGTCATAAAATGGCCGTGTTTTTTTTTCTTTTGGAAAATATTTTTTAAAAAAATCTTGCATATAGTACGAATTATTAAACGAAGTATATTTGTAAAACCTTTTAGGAATGAGTGTAATTTTACGTGACGAATCTAATGAGCCTAATTAGTCCATGATTTACTACAGTAATGCTAAAATAATTATCTTTTAATCGTGCGGTTAAAGATCTCATTAGATTTGTCTCGTGAATTAATTTGAAGTTGTGAATGTAATTTTATAAACTGACTTTATTTAATACCTTTAAATTTTTTTTAAAAAAACACGGCCAACGTACGGAAATTTTTATAAACCTATAGAAACTTTTGAAGGAAATTTTTTAATCCTCCCTATCTAAACCGGCCCTATTCCGCGCGCACGCGTGAAACACCGGTCCACCCCCCCTGCACCGCTCGCGGCTCGCCCCCCCCCTCTCCCGCATCTGGATCTCGCCCTCTCCCGCAGCGCCTCTCATCCCCGCCGCCGCGGCGCGTCCCCAGCCCGCCGCCACCGCACGTCCCCAGCCCTCCACCACCGCGCCCCACCTCCGCCGCCGCTTGTCCCTCCATAGCCGACCGTCGCATCCACCGCCGCAGGTCCCTCCACCACCGCGCCACACTTCCGCAGCCGCGCGTCCCCTCGTCGCCGTGCCACACCTCTTCTGCCGGGCGCACAGGAGCTGCAAACTCTGTCCTCCGCCGGGCGTCAAGGAGCCAAGCATCATCTGCCCCGCCAATCGCCAGCGAGCCGCTGCACGTCCTCTTCCCGGCGCCGAATCAACTTCGATTCACTCCCTCCACATCTTCCCGGCGCCGAATCAGCTTCGTTTCACCAAGGTAAGGAAACCCTAGCATCTCAGTTCTGATTTTGTGTGCCATTGTATTTGAGTGAATCCTGTACATCGTCTTGTGGACTTTTGCTATTAATGCAATTGTGGCTGGTTTTTAAGTTTACATTTAATTGCTACAGTATTATGTGTTGTTGACTCTCTTACCTCTGCTTCCAGATAATGGCTGGCCACCGAAACAGTCATGGAAAACGGCACTCTGATTATGCTGAAAATGGAGGTGGTAAGAGAAGAAATCCTGGTGATGATTCCTATGCTCCTGGTCCCGATGATACTGTGTATCGCTACCTATGCGCCTCTAGAAAAATTGGGAGTATCATTGGCCGAGGTGGAGAGATTGCAAAGCAGTTGAGAACTGAGACTCAAGCTAAGATTAGGATTGGTGAAAGTGTCCCTGGCTGTGAGGAGCGAGTTATCACAATATTTAGCTCAAGCAGGGAAACCAATACTGTTGACGATGCTGAAGATAAGGTCTGCCCTGCTCAGGATGCTCTCTTTAGAGTTCATGAGAGGCTTGCCTCTGACGAGGGTCCTGGGAACGAAGACAGTGAAGAAGTTTTGCCTCAAGTTACTGTCCGCTTGCTTGTGCCATCAGACCAGATTGGATGCATCATTGGAAAAGGTGGGCATATCATCCAAGGAATCCGCAGTGAGACTGGTGCACAAATACGTGTGCTTAGTAATGATCATATCCCAGCATGTGCCATCAATGGTGATGAACTTCTTCAGGTTGCTCACCCCCCAACTCAATTCCTACATTACCAAAAAAAGTTTACTACTATAGGCATGTCCGTGTCTAACCTTACTTTTTGTATAATACTGGTGGTATATGTAGCAGAATTTAATTGTCACCAGAACTTGAATAATGTAATGGAATTCTATGCTTTGCTGTCTGTGCGAATAAATTAATATTTACTGACAATGCTTCCAATATTTTTTGATGCCAGATATCTGGTGATGCCGTAGTTGTCAGAAAGGCTCTTCGTGAAGTGTCATCTCGCCTCCATGCCAACCCATCTAAGTCACAGCATCTTCTTGCATCCAGCTTAACCCAATCTTATCCAGGGAGCTCCCACCTTGGTAGTTCCTCTACTGCACCTGTTGTAGGGATTACTCCTGTTATTCCTGCTTTTGGAGGATACAAAGGTGATGTGGCAGGAGATTGGCCCTCTGTATATCAACCACGGAAGGATGATAGCTCTGCAAAGGAGTTTAGTTTGCGTTTACTTTGTGCTGCTGCGAATGTGGGAGGTGTAATCGGGAAGGGTGGTGGAATTATCAAACAGATTAGGCAGGAATCTGGGGCTTTTATTAAAGTGGATAGCTCTAATTCAGGTGCTGAAGATGATTGCATAATTACAGTTTCTGCAAAAGAGGTGATTTCCTCCTCCTATTGTTATGTTTTTATCGTGCCTCCTTGCTTATTCTTTGTTGTGTTTCCTGACCAGCGGCTTCTTTTTTCCATGCAGTTCTTTGAAGATCCTGTCTCTCCAACAATTGATGCTGCAGTTCGTTTGCAGCCTAGATGCAGTGAGAAAAGTGATGCAGAATCAGCAGAGCCGTCATATACAACACGCTTGTTGGTGTCTACATCACGTATTGGGTGCCTAATTGGCAAAGGTGGTTCGATCATTACTGAGATACGGAGAACATCAAGAGCAAACATACGCATCCTTTCAAAGGAAAATGTCCCAAAGGTAGCAGCAGAAGACGAAGAGATGGTTCAGGTTTGGAATTTATGACGTTCTTCATTTTTATGAGTCTCTTGTGCAGTTGTGCTATGGCAAGTTTTCATCATATTTATTTGCCTGTTCACCAGATCAGTGGAGGCCTTGATGTTGCAAGACATGCTCTTGTGCAAATAGCTACAAGGCTGAAAGCCAATTTCTTTGAAAGAGAGGGTGCTTTATCTGCATTTCCACCTGTGATCCCTTACCATCCTTTGCCTGCTGGTGTTTCGGATGAACCAAAGTATCTAAGCAGAGACACTAAGCCTGTTGGGCATTATCTATATTCAAGTGGTTTTCGTGCATCAGATGACATGATTCCATCTGACAGCTATGGAAGTTATAGCAGCTCCCAGGTATAACATACGCCGTGCTGTATTCTTTGATATGCCTGTTGACATCTTATTAATCAAGTTTTTTATTTCCATAATCATCTAACCTTCTCTAGGCACCTGGAGGAGGATATGGATCTTACAGTGGGTACAGTGGCCGCTCCACCAACAGTGGGTAAGGATGGACATTTATTTATTTTTGATTCACCAGTATAGAAATTCAGTTTGATTCACAATTGAGTATAGCAACTGTTAGTTTTTCATCTATTATTTATTGCACGTTGTGCTCATACAGCTATTTGTAATTGATAATAACCTCCATCAGGGTGTCTGGTCATAGTTCTCTTCCCTATGGAAAGCGTCATGGCTATTAGGATCTAGATTGTTGAATAAAACAGGTATGGTTCTTTAACCTTGTCTGTCAGAATGATTATGTGATTGTGCCTTGCTCGCCTTAATGCTTTGCTGCCTTTTCAACACATTTAACCTAGCTCAGCTATCTTCTGATGGAACACTTTCACCTTTGCCCCCCTGCTCCCTTCCCGTACTAAAAACAGCCAAGACAATGAAGTTTGGAGCCTGCTTACCTCGGAGCCCCTTCCCAAACCAGATGACCAAGAGTATGGCCCAACCTTGAAGCTTTGCTTAAGAGGACCTGTCTGGATGCTATAGACCATCTGATCTTCCTCACACATTACTTAATCTTCCTCTGGGCCTGTGTTTGTAGCTTTGCCGTAAATGTTCCGAACCTATGTACTGAAAAGTCGCATTTGAGATCGCGTGTATTTGCTCGTTTGAAACCTGCTTCAGTTTAGCGGATTGTCTTGAAATGCTTGTTTCTTCCTATGTGCCACCCAAAAGCCATGAAGATGTTACTTGCCATTCTGTGGAAGATGCAGGTCACTTCTTAGTGATATGTGTGACTGCCATCCTTAAAAGTAACACTAAAACCACATTCAATTCTTGAAAGTAGAACCAGAGACCAGATATACCAAGCATGTTCATGCTAGCCAACGTGTCATAAGATGATTGCACCACTGCAACTTGCAACATAATTATGATACTCAGTGAGATTGAAATATGCTATAGCATGAAAGGCATTCCATGTTTTTCAACGTGATGTTTTGAAGTATATAGTATTTTTAATTGGCTATAGATTTATGTATATTGGTGTGAATAACTAAGATTTTAACTGTAGATAGCTGGAACCTTAGCTTGTGTTGATTTCACATCACGCATGTATTCTTCTGATGCTTAAATTTGTGGTGGATATGCACTGTCATGTCGGGTAAACTGTATGCTAAAGTCTACCTAAGTGAAGGTATAGATCACATGAGCCGAGATTATCAATTCTAAATCACCGGAAGCAGTTAATGGGTTGAAGAAACAGCCCCAATGTTTTGCAGATTGACAATGTATTTTGTGTAGAAGTACAAAGTTTACAGGATTAGGTATTCTTATCAAGCATGGGCTCTTTCATATCTTCAGTAGTGATCTTGTCGACTCAGGATGGTATACAAAAGGTAAGCAGCTATTGCAGGCTTTGTAAGGCTGAAAGGAACTATGCCCTGGAGTTGCACATCATTGCTACCATACAATGCCTCGTCAAGGTTGCTCACATTCTATCTTCTAAATGTCATGAGTGTTATAACTGTTGTATGCTTGTATGCAAGTTCTAACGGTGTTATACTTTGATCACCAGAGGTTGTTTTAGAATGTAATCAATTTGGTGTGTACCATTATGTTACCTGGCCTGTGTTAAGCTCGTCATTCTATTTTATGCGTTACCTGGAACTGTGCTTTATTTTGCTGCTGGTCTGGATGTATCTTCCATTGGGATGGAATCCGGAGCAGCCACTTGTTGAGCTTGATATCTGATAATCTATACCATACTACCATCTATTTATTGTAAGTAAAAAATTGGGCATCACTCCGAACACTGCGGCGAGTGACGCTAACTGCATGGGATGCCTGAAAATTCAGGAGCGAGGCACGAGCAGGCCCCGCTGTCTAATACAGTATTAAACAACAATATCACTGTTGACTTCTTGGCCAAGACTCACGTAAAAAGTACAGACGAGAGAGAAGCGGCAGTACTTTTTTTAAGTATTGGTCCCACGTCATCCAGCAGACTCACGCCATTTTTGTTTGGCTCGTCATATTTTTCTCTCTACCTAAACAACACCAGTGAGATAGCAGCCGAACAGGGCCTCACATAGCTTCGGGGCTGGTAAATTTTCACGCTGCAGCTCTGCTGCTCATTTTCTGCGTGGGGTCCACTTTTTTTGCCGGTATCACTAGCACATCGTGGAGGGCCTAATTAGCAATATACTCTCTTCATATTGATATTAGATGACGTTTTGGATAAGATTTTGATCAAACATTAGAAATATAAATCATAAATAACTTTTAAACCGTTGAGTTTGGAAATGTAAAAACCATATGAATAGATTTGTCTTAAAAATATTTTTTTAAAAATATACATATATTATTTTTAATAAATATTTTTATAAAAATAAAATTAAAGTTACGTTTTGAAGACCGTGTCGTTGTCCTAAACGTCATATAATACCAATATGGAGGGAGTACCGGATAGCCTTAGACAATTTTTGAGCTGGGGCCCAAAGAAGCTTTCGATACGTTAAGGCGGGAGTGAACTTGGATCGCAGGATCGGACATGCAGGGCTTTTCAAGCTTTTGAGGCCAGTTTCAGTGTGTAGGCTGCTCTAACCGAACCGCAACCAGACACTTGGGCGATCGAACTCTGGCTGCCACAGCAGACACGTCAAGCAGAGTGAGTTAAATAATACAGACGGCGCTAAGACTGTTACAATCATTCCCCACTATAGCTCACCTGAGCAGCGTTAGAGCAACTCCAACAACCCCCTCCCCTCCCCTTTTTTTTCTCTTTTTTTTTCCTACAGGGGAATCCCCTTTCACAAATTGAGAATACGGGGAGAGTTACTAGCAGATCCTTTCTCATTTTCCTTTAATATCTTCCCTTACAACGGGAAATCAAATTTTCATTTCTTTTACTAGTAGGTAGGCACATGCCTGTGGCACAAGCACATGTTTAAAAAAGGTGTAATGAAAAAGATGTTCAACTTAATAGAACGTTGATCCTGATCTCATTTATGTAGGAGATTCACTTCTGAAACTGATGCCAACACCCTCCTTCCTGCTTCACTATTTTATGCAATAAGATCACGAAAACCAACTCTTTCTTCACAAAGAAATACAATCGTCAGGTGTATGAAAATTAGTCACTCGATTGCCAAAGGCATTCAAATTTAAATGGGGTATGGGAAAGAGAGAAATTTCCGTGTGGAGTCTGTTGCGTCATCAGAATGAACATGGGTGTAAGAAAAGATACAGTACACTCTAATGTGACACATGGAACTGTCAATAGAGCGTATTTTATAATTTAGATATTAGATTTTTTTTATCCGTTCAAGAATTGTTCACCTTTTGTCGTCACTCAGAATTGCCACGAGCTAATCCACAACAACAGTTCAAAACTTTTTTTGTTGCTAATCCTGCTACCACTTTACTTTTCCAATCTATCTTCGAAAACAAAAGTAAGAAAAATTGAAAGAAGAATAAAACGATAATCAAAAGCAGCTCACGAAGCCATGAAACTGGTGAGCTGAAACCTAGAGTTATTGAAGTGGACATGCAAAATAAAATAGTGAAAACTCGCAACAGTGATCATTTAGGATCGCTGCCTCTCTTCAAATTAGTTGGAACTAAATGCTCTCTAACAACACATAATACATAAAAAGCTTGAATTTATGAAGAGATCTATTATCCTCTCCCCCTTTCCTTCACATGAAAAAGGTTGATCAAAATGACAACACATGCAAGTGACACAAAAATATGAGGTGCTACAACTAATTCACTACACCTTTCACTACCCATGGAAAGAAATTGGAATTCTCAAAGCATAACATAACCACATTCATTTACCCCCACATTTTATTATTACTGGAAAATGATTCGTGTAATGTAATAAAATAAAAGATGTTATCTCCTTCCTACAATATTGGTTATCACGTAAAAGAAAGATTAAAAAAATGTTATCTCGGTCTCTCTTTCCAACACAGCATCCAGCTTCTTTGGGGGTGCACTACTTACTGATCTCGCGACCTTCTCTGAAAATGGGAGCAATGGCAGATCAAGAATAATCTGTACTATCCAGTCTTTAGTTGTACGGCGCCATGACCTGTGAAATCACAATATCTTGCCCTAATTGTATGTCAGGTGGCTGTTCATCGATGTTTCCATGAATAAGAGGATGGAAGAAAATTAAACAGCACATCCTGTTCTTGTACCTTCCCCTCAATGCCCAAGACCAATGAACAACAAAATAAGACAGTACTTGTGCTATTGTAATTAGTAAATAGTGTAGTTGAATTAAAAAAAGAAGCATACATATCGGTCTATACATCATCTCTCCTGAAGGGACAGAGCAAATGCCAATTTGGGAGTTCTGAAACCGAGGTGCACTGTAGCATTTCGTTTGTATGTATGAAAAATTATCCAAAAATTGATTAATTAGGCTCAAAATGTTCGTCTCGTAGAGTACAACAAAACTGTGCAATTAGTTTTTGATTTTATCTATATTTAGTACTCCATACATGCTATAACATTTTGATGTGATGAGAATCTTCTTTTTGCATAGTGAACTTTGGGGGTAGAATTTGGGATCTAAACAAGGCCTTACAAACCAAGCTCTGTACATCCATTTACAAAAGTGCTTCAGACTTTAGAACACTGAATAAATTTCCTGAAAATGCTCCTCTCTATCACAACCTGGCATGTGCTGACTGCTGCAGCTTCCAAGCAGCTGGCCCTTTGCTGCATGTACAATAAAAACTTGCAGCAGGTTTTCACGAAGCAAAAAGTAAAACTTGCAGCAGGTTCTCAAACATAGGGAAGAAAGAAAAAAATGGACAAAAAAGGAGACAATAATAGTTAAATTTTCATAAGTAAACCTTTTATCAGGAATCGGTTCAACAGACCTGGGACAAACATATTCAGTAATCAGTATGCAAGCATCTCCTTCCTTTAAGATCGTAAATAGAAGAGACCATATAAGTTAGAATACATCCATGAGCAGGACAAACACTAAAGAAATGGGAGTGTTATCTATTTCTCAGTTCTGATGTGCCTATGTATAAGTCGATAAAAGAATTAATTATATAATAAAAAGAATTTCCTAGTATGGAATTATCAAAAAGGAATTATGTATAAAAGAACAGGCTAAATTCGGAAAGAAGAGCATTGATATCAACTGTTAAAAGAGTTTCCAGAGAGCTCAATAACAATTCAATATTACATGTATTTTACAATACTTGTAAAAATGCTAGCCATCTATCCACTGTTAAAAGAGTTCCAGAGAGCTCAATAACAATTCAAGATTACATGTATTTTACAACACTTGTAAAAATGCTAGCCATCCTGATATGGTGCATGGTCACCATTGGCACTACAACAAAGCTATCACCCTTGCACACCAGCATGTTTAGTAAATCTATTCAACCATAAAACAATGTTATGAAGCCAAACGAACCGCATGTCAACCATACAGATTTCAAAAGGAATAAAAGAATAGCATGTGCAAGGCAAACATGGTCCACACTTCAGGATGCAGCTTTTATGGCTGCATTACTCAACAAAAGTGGGTGGAGAAGAAATATGTAAATAAATCAAGAGTATGAAACCGAAGAGATGATTCAGCCATATATCCATTGTGGTTTCATCAAGGCATCCAAATACTGGTCATTCTCAACATAAATACTGGTAGTTATCAAAATAGATAACTTTAACTACTATAATCCACCACAAGATTTTTATATGTGCATTTGGAGAGAAAGAAAAAGCTTGAAGCCGAAAAGCTTTGTATATCTTCATTTGGAGAGAAGAAAAAGAATTTATATGTGCAAGAAATATTATAAATTATGAAGCAAAGGCATATTCTTATACCATGACAGCAATCTGATATAAATAGAAACAAGAACTGATGGACATATGGATAACTATTGATTACAATTTGTCACACGAGGCTCAAAATCAAAAGCATGTTGTTGTGAACAAGATTTGTTAAAGCAAATTGTTGATAACAGCTGATTTGTGAATGAATGATTAATGGAAAGAGAAGCAGTGTACTGCGAACCTCTATCATTCTGACACCTGACCCGACATTAACAAGAAGATAAGGAAATATATTGCTATCATTCTCTTCATCTGTTGATGTCACATCAACAGATGCTGCTGGCTCGTGATGAGGCTCCTGTATCAACAAAAAGGTAGAGCAGGAAAAATACCACATTTTAGGTAAAACATGAATACCTGTATGTAGAACTACATTGAACATGCTTCTGTAATCAGTAGTCACCTACGTTGCATAATGAAAATGTTCATAAAAACATATAAAATGGATTGGTCAAGGTCGTCATGCCTCAAATCACGGTTTACTTTAGCAAGCATGCAACATTTTTTTTTAGATTCAGGAAAAAAATCCGGCCTCCACCATTCACGCGTGAATGAGTACAGCCATAAAAGTTTACAGACAGATCTTAGGCCACTAGTACCACATTAGAAACATGACAAAGTTCAAACTAAAACGAAGACTTAAACACTAGGCCTGAAGTCTATGTCTGAAGTTACAACCAGAATTACTGAAGATCTCCATTGCTGCTACCTCCAGCTATGACAGCCTTTTTCAGAGTAGTTCTCTCTTCCTCTTTAGAGAGTAGAGACCAGCTTTTTGTCCAAAAAGTCCCCCTGAAAATGACCTGCAAATATGAGTTAGGTATATTTCCATTGAAAACCACCTCATTCCTACTCAGCCACACTGCCCAGCAAAGAGCTGCAGCCCCCACAAGAATTTGTCTTTTAAGTTTCAGAGAAAAACCTTTAAGCCAAGATCCTAACAGGTTAGTGACACTAGTATGTTGTCATAAACCAAAGGAGATGAAAACAACATTCCAAATAATCCTTGCTAGATGACAGTCAAAAAACAAGTGTTGTATAGTCTCTTCAGAATTACAAAAGCCACTTGGTGTTGCCTTTCCATCTTCTCTTTGCAAGATGAGTAAATTCCTTATTTGACACCAAAACAAATGACCGTTCCCTTTTTGGTCCTGAAAAATTTTTCGTTCTCTATTTGACACTGACTTTTAACTTCATTCCTTATTTGACATTTCCATCACAACTTTCAGTTAAATTAAGCAAAACAACCTCAAAATAATCATCAAAATTCATGAAACTTTTTATAATAATATAACATATCGATATGAACATATTTTATTTAAAAGGACACATGTGCCTTTATGGTTTTCAAATTAAAATTTACTAAACTAGACTATCCCTAAAACAAATATGAATTATATGGCACCAAAATACTTTCAAACAATTATGAAAAAATAACTATTATTCACCATATGTAATGTGGTAGTTTATAAAATTATTTTCCATTATAAGTTACATATTGAATTGGGAAGAACATGGTATTTTAGTAATTTTAGATGGAACTCATAATTATCTATTTAACTTATGATGGAAAATAATTTTATACGCTATTGTATCACATGTGATAAATATTAGTTATTTTTCTTAATTTTTTGAAAGAATTTTAGTGAGATAAAATTCAGATAAGTTTTAAAAACTATCTAGTTTGGTGAATTTTAACTTTAAAACTATAAAAGTACATGTATTGGTTTAAATGACATATGTTCATGCCTATTTGTTATATTGGTAGAAACAATTTGGTGAATTTTGGAGGTGATTTGGAGTACGTTTTGTCCGATTTAACTTTTAAAGGTAACGAAAATGTCAAATAAGGAATGAAGTTAAAAGTCAGTGTCAAATAGAGAACGAAAAAAATTTCAAGGCCAAGAAAGGAATGGGTATTTGTTTTGGTGTCAAATAAGGAATTTACTTTTGCAAGATTATCTTTTGTTAGAATTACTTCCTTCTTCAAATACCACAAAAAATCTTAATTTTAAGAGGTATTTTGACCTTCCAGGAGGCACACTTTGAAGGTGCTCCTTCATTGCGCATTAATTCTGCATACATGGACTTTACAGTGAAATCTTTTTGTTTATTCAAACTCCATATGAAAACGTCATTCTGATCATTTAGTTTATACTTTGCCACTTTTGCTACTAGGTCAAGCCACTGTCTTAACTTGTCCCCTATTAAAGCCCTTCTAAAAGAGACATTCAGGGGGACAGTGCCTAGCACATTGGCTACTGTATCCATTTTTTTCCTAACAATCGCATACAGAGCAGGGTAAACTTTCATAAAAGCCTCATCCCCCTCCCATATATCCTCCCAAAATCTAGTTTGCTTCCCACCCTGGATGTTAAATCTACCATTGGAAATGAATTGGTCTTTCACTTCCATTAGTCCAGACCAAAACTGTGAGTCCCCATTTCTCTTTGTCACCTACGTCAACGTCTTACCACTTAAATATTTTCTTTTGAGCATTTCCTGCCATATGCCATTCTCATTCAGGAGCTTAAATAACCATTTTCTAAGCAAGCATCTGTTCTGCAGATCGAGGTTTATAATTCCCAACCCTCCCAAACGCTTAGGTTTACACAGAATACTCCACTTAGCAAGTCTATACTTTTTTCTATGACCATCATACTGCCAAAAAAATCTAGATCGGTAGTAATCTAATTTTTTCCAAACCCCCTTAGAAATCCTAAAAAAGACATCATAAACATTGGCAAGCTTGTAAGCACTAAATTTATTAACACTAATCTTCCTCCCATTGACAGGAGTTTTCTCTTCCAACTACTCAACTTTTTCTGAAATCTTTCTTCGATGATACCCCGGTCCTTATTTGAAATTCTATGGTGGTTCATTGGAATGCCGAGATATTTAAAAGGGAAGGACCCTTCCTTGCAGCCAAAAAGCTGCATAAAATCTTCCGCATAGTCCTTAGCTGCCCCAAAATAGAATAATTCGCTTTTGTGGAAATTGATTTTCAAGCCGGATAACTCTTCGAAAGCACATAGTACTAACTTCAAGTTTTTAGCTTGTTCTCTATCATTTTTCATAAAGAGAATCGTATCATCTGCGTATTGGAGGATTGATAAACCCCCATCAACCAAATGGGGTACTAGACCCTTAAATTGGGCATTACTTCTAGCCCTTGATATTAGAGTTGTTAGCATATCCACCACTATATTAAAAAGGAGTGGTAATAAAGGATCTCCTTGCCTCAATCCTTTCTTGGTTTGAAAAAAGTGGCCCATGTCATCATTTACTTTGACTCCCACGCAACCCTTACTAACAATATTTTCAATCCAACTACACCAAAGGGGGAAAAAGCTCTTCATTCTTAAGGCTTGTTGAAGAAAAGACCAATCCACTTTGTCATAAGATTTTGATAATAATGCCACTTTCTTTCCTTCTCCTTAGTTCATGGATTGTTTCGTGCAAAATGACTACTCCCTCCATGATGTTTCTCCCTGGCAGGAAAGCTGTCTGTGTTGGTTTAATTATCTTGTTTGCTACATTTGTCAGCCTATTGGCCATCACTTTCGTAAAAATCTTGAAACTAACATTTAGCATACAAATTGTTCTATATTGTTGAACCATCTTAACCTCTTTTAGTTTAGGGATCAAAGTTAAAATCCCAAAATTCAAACTAAAAAGAGGCAGCTCCCCTTTATGGAATTCCTTGAACATGGCCATTAGGTCATCTTTTACGAGACTCCAAAAGACTTGATAAAACTCTACCGAAAAACCATCAGGTCTCGGAGCTTTATTATGCTTCATTTGGAAGATGGCCTGTCTAACCTCTTCTTCAGTAAATAATTGAGTTAAAAACTCATTTTCCATGTTCGAAACTTGAGGTATATCCTCAGTTAATGATTCGACCATAGAGAAACTACTAGTCTTTTGAGGTCCAAATAAACCTTTATAGTACTTTGTGATGTACTTCTTAAGGTTTTCATCACCCTCAATTACCCCCAACATGGTGGATACTGGATAAAAAACATTTTTCTTGTAAATATAATGAGACTAAAACTTCTGGACTCCCACTGGGGGCAGCGGTGGGCATGTGAGTACAACAATGATAAAGATCCGTAGGATATCTTTGTTGAAACTCACCTTCTCCTTTGATTTCTCAAGGGTACTTTTTCATCATTGAGATCTGTGACCTGATTGACGACAGACCACATATGCTCAGATTCTTTCCATCCGACTAACAGAAATCCTACCTACAGTAGTTCGGAACATATAATCTTCACAATGCAAGAGCTAGAGAATTCAAAGATACACTGAAAATATAGTATACATTCCCCCCTGTTCATATAATAAATGTATATACAAAGTGATTAATTGCATACGATATGTACATACACCAGAAATACTTACCAGAAAACAATTGCAAAAGAAATGTTTTCCATTGTGCTTTTCTGTCCACATATATAAGATCCACCAAAGAAGACTCTTCAGAGGCCCAAGAGTGATGCAACAAGGAAAGCAATCTGAAGGATACGTACTGTGAGTTATGATAACTGTAATAAATATAACAGAAATAGATGAAACCCAAGATTGAGCAGTTCACGGTGCTCCTATCTTGTTGGAGTCCATTTACAGAAACTATTTCATATATAAATATTTCTATGGAGCCGTTTCAGACAATAGAAATAAGTCAGCATACTTCCATTCCCTGCACTCAACTTTAGAAAGAGGTGTTCTCATACATAATTTTCATAAAAACTACGAGTGAATATATCTAGATTATTTCCTTTGGTGAAAAATCTTGGGTGCCATAGATGCCTAATGAAGTAGCAGACAAAATTTGTTGCTTTTTTGTTTAATAGTTTCGTTCAAGGGCAAGGAGTCTAATTTCATAATAACAAGCAAACAGGGGGAGGGGGTCGGGGTGAGAACTTGCCTGTGCAATATTGTAGCAGGTAAAGGCACTCAACCATGTGCATGTAAGGTCTTCAGGCTTTTCTTAGAAGTAATAACTTTGCTGGAGCTAGAATCAAGAGTTGATGTTGAAAGACCTTTCTAGAAACAGATCAATCAACCATCCATGAGGACTGATGCTCAACGAGTAATAAAAGAGAGAGGATAGATAAGTTTAAACACCACAAACTAACTAGATAGGACCGGCAAAGTTACGGTGAAAGGGGATCTGAGTGGATTAGGGGCAGCGGGTTTGGGCTGGACATGGGTAGGGCCGAGCCCATTTGGGACCCACGAAAAAATAATTACGAAAATAATTAAAATGCTTTAAGATTAATGTCACAATTTAGAAAGGGAGTACCGGAGCAGTCATCATCTTGATTTGGGCTATTTGCATAAACACATATGTCATTAGAAAAAAATTTCATAAATTTTTTAAATAATAGAAAATAAAGATCGGTAAAAAACTAAATTAGATACCCGCGCAATTGCACTAGCCACCTTACTAGTTCCTTTAACAACACAGTTTTAGAAAACATAAGACGTTTTGGTCTTTAGGGAAAAATACATAGGAAACACCTTACGTCTGGTCAAGTTCTTCTGTATTTTTAGATGGAATCTTGTGCAAGGTTTTGAAATAACTTTCAACATTGACCAAAACATTGGCCATGGATGGCGACTTTGACAAGTAATGGCAAAAAGGTGGCATCTCCAGAAAGTGACAGATCTCAAGTTGAAAGTGCATCTAGGCACTTAATCTATTTTGGTGATTAATGACAATAGAAATTTGGATATAATGCTTTGAATGAGTTGTGCAGGAATAAAATGAAAGAAAAGAAAATAAATGCGAAAAGAAGGTCTCCAATTCGATTTCTTATGGTGGTGGACTCGATTGAAGAATTTAATTTGATTTTCGGTTTGAATTTGAGTATAGGACCACCGTACTATCAAGGGGGACGTGTTCAACAAATTCTAGTTGTTATAAGTGCTATGCTTGAGATGAAAATCCACTTGAGAGTCACACAAAGTCACATTCACTTGTTGTCTGCTTGGTCGGAACTTAGGCCGGAAGATCCGACCGGAAGTTTCGGCTGGCTCGGTTTCGAGTTGTTTTCCTTCGGAAGATCCGATCCTAGCATCGAAACTTCCATCGGAAGATCCTACACTGTGTCGGATCTTCCGGGACTTAGCCAAATTTCAGCCTTTGAGTGTGTCACTTGCAAGTTCCGACCCCTGGCCGGAAGATCCGACCGGAAGTTCCGGCCAGCTCGGTTTTGGTTTGTTCCGGGGCCGGAAGATCTGACGCCTAGAACTGTTCTGAGGATCTCTTGCTCTGTTCTGTCACTTGCCGGATGTTCCAGCCCTCATCGGAAGATCCGACACTACGTCGGAAGATCCGATGCCTAGAATTTTTCTGGGTTTTCTAACACTAATCTGTCATTCTTCGGAAGATCCGACTCTTGGTCGGAAGATCCGATACCCCTTCGTAGAACACATAACGGTCACATTTTGGGGGTCGGTATATATACCCCTTCACCCCTCATTCATTGCTGCTGCCTCCACTGACCTAACTCGTGACAAACACCAACTTGAGCATTCATTTCACTCCTACACTCCCTCCCAAGCTTGATTCTTGCAAGGATTCACCTAGGGTTTGAGTGTGAGAGAAGTTTGGTGGTGTGAAGCTTGTGCTAACCTTGGGCTCTCACCTGTTCATCTCTTGAAGCACTTGGAGGAACTTTGATTTGTTGATTCGCGTTTGTAACTCTTGGAGCTTTGCTCCTAGACGGTTAGAGGTGCCGGTGAGCTCCCATTCCTTTGTGGTTGAGCCCCGGAAGTTTGTATTACCCCTCTCTTTGTGAGAGCCAATAGTAAGTGACGCAATCTTCCTTTGTGGTTGATTGAGGGAGACTAGGGGCTAGTGTGACAGCCCGGCTCTTTGTGAGCTTCTCAACGGAGACGTAGCTCCTTTGTGGAGTGAACTTCGAAAGTAAATCCATTGTCTCCTTGTGCTCACTTGTTTTATTGTTGGATTTGCTCGATTTGATCCGATCTACTTGCTTGTTGTTATTCTATTGCGTTGATCATATCTAGAAGGCTCTATACACTTATTGTCACACTTCTATTCAAGTAGAATCTTTAGAAAGTGTACTAGAACTCAAATTACGAAGTAAAGTTTTTATCCCGTCGGAAGATCCTACACAGTGTCGGATCTTCCGACCCCGACTGCGTCGGATCATCTGACGTCTGACAGTTTTCAGAGAAATTTTGCAGAAATTTTTACAGGGCCTATTCACCCCCCCTAGGACTAGCGTTGGTCGTTTCACAAGTTCAAAAGAAAAAAAATGATAGGGCTCGTGCCTCGTGCTTTCGTACGTCTTTATCTTACTCGCGAGTTTACCTCATTGCGATGCAAGTGGGTCTTGCAGTGCGGGCAAGCTGGTTTCTTTTTTCGGAAAGATTGTTGGGATGTCAAAGTCCTCTGCGAGATTGACTGCACATGCTTTCTGTTTTATCTACTCCATGCGCGGCCGCCACCCTACCTCTGTTCCCTTGGCTTATAAGCACCGGACACCATTATTTTTCTCTCAACATAAATCAGCACAAGTCACGTGTTACCAACGAGCCAACAATATTTTTCTCTATAAATTAGCACCAGCCACCAGCCAAGCGAACAGGGCTCGCCTGCCCGCTCCACCCTACAGTGCCCAGCCCAGCGCGGCCGTGTCCCCACTCTGCCTGCCCACTCAGTCCTCCACTCCAAACCAACGCCCATGTTACACGGATACGGATATGGATTCGGGTACCGATATCGGATACATTGTTTTTTAAAAAGAAAATCCGATACGTGAATACATTTTAGTATAATTAATTTTTAAATAATTAACGTGCAAACAATTAAAGAGTCTATACATCATTAAGAGCGTCTCTAAGAGACTAGTCAAATCGTTTTTTAAAGTTAAATTTAGCTATTGTTAGAGAAAAAACGTTTCCAGCCGACTCTGTAACCCACCTCATTCGCTAGCTATTTTTAGCTAGGCTACCTCACTAGCCATCTTTACAGAATGTGTTGGATTACTCTGTTATTTGTTAGTCAAATCTATTATTTAGAGTGGCTAAATCAGTAAATTTGACTGGTCTTTTTAGCTAATCTCTTGAAGATGCTCTAAGTATATATGAGTTAATTGCCCGGTATGGCTTGTTGCCAGCGGCGGGTAATAGAGGCAGAGAAGAAATCAATACAACAATACTTGGACATGAAGAATTGAAGGGAAAAGTATTGAGATTAGAAACGAACTCGCATGTAGCGGCCGTGGCTTGCCGATGTCATCGTGGCCTAGCCGGGTCGGAAGATCCTACACAGTGTTGGATCTTCCGACCCCGACTGCGTCGGATCATCCGACGTCTGACAGTTTTCAGAGAAATTTTGCAGAAATTTTTACAGGGCCTATTCACCCCCCTCTAGGCCTAGTGTTGGTCCTTTCAATTGGTATCAGAGCCTAATCCCTTGATTAAGGCTTAACCGCTAAGGAAAAACAGTATGTCCGACAAGGGGGACAACTCCGGTGTTGGTGCTTCCGCTCTCAAGGATGATCGATCATTGTTCATTGATTCAAGCTCAAGCGATGATGATCTTATCATCAGCGACATCGATGAAAGCTTGGATGAAGAAGAAAAGAAGAAGAAGAGAAAGCAGAAGATGAAGAAGAAAATTCAAGAAAAGGCCGAAAGGAAGGCTCAAAAGCTTCTCAAGAAGAAGCTAAAGGAAAAAGAAGTGTTGGATGGACTCCACTCCATGTCTCATAAATATGAGACATCATCTTCTACCAAATCTCTTGATCCTACTAGTCTTAATTTCTCATCGGTTCCAATGGGCAAAGTTCCCAAATTCAATAGGGTTGACTATGCTCGTTGGAGTGATGATATGAAAATGTATTTATATGGTCTTCACCCCTCTCTTTGGACCGTTGTGAATATAGGTGTTAACAAAGACGCCAAGCCAAGTCGTGAACAAGAGTATGATTTATTCCGCAACTCTCAAGCCGTGATGGTTCTTAGAAGTGCTCTTAGTCCCTATGAGTACAATAAGATTAGAGGAATTGAAGTTGCAAAGGATCTTTGGGACACTCTTCAATTGTCTCATGAAGGGACGGATGTGGTCAAGGAAGGCAAGATTGATCTTCTACAAGGAGAGCTAGAAGCCTTTTTCATGAAGAAGGATGAGACTCTCCAAGAGATGTATGATCGGTTGAAGCTACTTGTCACCGAGATACGAATGCTTAGCAGCAAAGATTGGGATGAGCACAAAGTGACCAAGAAGATGCTTAGGGCATATGCACCCAAGAACCCAATGCTTGCCACCATGATTAGGGAGAAGGGCAAGTTTAAGAAGATGCTACCCATGGAGTTGTTCAACAAATTGCAATATCATGAAATGAACAACTTGAATGTAGCTAGATCAACGGAACCAACCGAAGTGAAGACCATTGCTCTCAAAGCCGAACCAAGCAAGAAGGTTGAGTCAATTGAAAAGACTTCAAATTCCAAGAAGAAAGAAGACTCAAGTGATGGTGATAGCACCGATGAAGAAACCGCCATGATGGTGAAGAACTTCAAGAGGTTCATGAAGACCAAGGGCGACAAGAGGTCCATGTCTCAAAGAAGATGCTATGAGTGTGGGGAGAAATGGCATTACATTGCTGATTGCCCCCACAAGAAGAATGACAAAGAAGACAAGAAGTCAAAGGACAAGTACTTTAACAAGGAGAAGAGATACAAGGAGAAGAGTCAAGAGTACAAGAAGAAGTTTGGAAGTGCTCATGTTGGTCAAGGGTGGGATTCTTCGAGTGATAACTCCGATGATGAAGAAGTGGCAACTCTTGCCATTCAAGTCCCTACATGAACATCTAGACTCTTCAACAACTATCAAGATAGTGATGATGAAGCTCCCAAGTGCCTCATGGCCCAAGGGACTAAGGTATTAAACATCACCCCATCCATCTCATCCGCCATCTTGACATCTAGGAATGTAGAAAATGATCTAGATGAAGAGGAAGCTGAACATGATAAACAAGTTTGGCAAAGAAGGCTACAAACAAATTAAGAAATTAGTAGAGAAATTGGAGAAAAGGAAAGAGTCTCTTAATAGGCAAGAAGAATTGCTCATCCTTGAAATGGATAGAAACCTTGCTCTTGAAGAAACTCTAGTTGAGGAGAAGATCATGGTGGAGAAATTGACTTGTGACTTGTCACTTGCCAATGACTCTTGTGAGAAGATGTCTAAGGAATTGTCCTTGGCAAATGACTCTCTTGCCAACCTAAAGAATGTACAAAGTGAGCTTCAAGAAAGACATTCAAGCCTAGAGGTCAAATATAAAGATCTAGAAGTCAACTTTAGCGCTCTTTGGGAAAGCACTAAGGTTAACTCTAAGACAATTCTTAACTCAAATGTCTCTACTAGTGAAGGTTGCTCAAGATGCTATAAGTTTGATATAAATGCTTGTGCCACTAACCTTTCCAAACTAGAAGAGAAAGTCAAAGCTAAAGATGCAAAGATTCAAGAATTGACCAAGACAATTGGCAAAGGCAAGGCCAAAGGTAAGAGTGAATTTGAGAGCCATCCGGCATATAAAGCCGGAAGATATCCTAGTATCAAGGATGGGCTCGGATTCACTAGAGGAGGAAAAGCAAATGGTACAAGAATGTTGAGAGGTCATGAAGTGCCAATGTTCACCAAGGGCGCAAACCTTGGAGACTTGATGAACATTGCTCATGGTGTGATGGTGAACACCATTAAAGACAAGCCTAAGGTTGAGGCAATAACCAACGATGTCAAGAGCTCAACCAAGATCAAGAAAGAAGAAAAGAACATTGAGCATAAGCAATCTCCCAACTACACCATTGACTACACGGTAGTGTGGGATCACAATGGGAAGATGGAGGTGAAGTATGTGGGTGCTCATGCAAAGAAGATGATGAGGAGTGTTTGGCTGCCTAAGATTTCAAAAACTAACACTCAAGGACCCAATCTTTTTTGGGTACCTAAATTCAAAGCTTAAACTTGTTTTGTAGGCATATACCTCCGGTGGATCTTTATGGTTGCTTGACAGTGGATGTTCAAATCTTATGACCGGAGAGAAGAACATGTTTGCTAAGTTGAAAGAATATGACTCACCTATAGAAAAGATCACATTCGGTGACAACAACCATGGTGATGTGATTGGTCAAGGTGAAGTTGCTATCTCACAAGACTCATCTCTTTCAAATGTTTATCTAGTTGATTCTCTAGGGTACAATTTGTTGTCCATATCACAACTTTGTGAAAAAGGCTACAATTGTCTCTTTACTAATGAGGGTGTGAGCGTCCTTAGAAGGGAGGATTCCTCTATTGCTTTTATGGGTCGACTTAAGGGAAAGCTTTATTTAGTTGATTTCAAAACAAATAAAATGGAACCGAAGACTTGTTTAGTGGCAAAATCTAGCTTGGGTTGGCTTTGGCATCGCCGGCTAGCTCACGTTGGGATGAGAAACTTGGCCAAACTTCAAAAGAATGAACACATTCTAGGATTAACAAATGTTTTCTTTGAGAAAGATAGGTTGTGTAGTGCTTATCAAGCCGGAAAGCAAGTTGGAGCCCCTCATCCACCCACAAACATATTGACTAGGTCAAGACCCTTGAAATTGCTTCACATGGATTTATTTGGGCCAATCGCTTATATAAGCATTGGTGGGAACAAGTATGGACCTGTCATTGTGGATGATTTTTCTCGGTTCACATGGGTTTTCTTTCTACAAGAGTGAAGCTCAAGGGATTATCAAGAAGTTCATTAGAAGAGCTCAAAATGAGTTTAAGTTGAAAGTCAAGAGAATAAGAAGTGACAATGGGACGGAATTCAAGAATCTCAATGTTGAGGAATTCCTTGATGAAGAAGGCATCAAGCATGAGCTCTCCGCTCCATACACACGTCAACAAAATGACATTGTTGAGAGAAAGAACTGGACCTTGATTGAAATGGCAAGGACCATGCTTGATGAATACAAGACTCCGGATATCTTTTGGGCCGAGGCGATCAATACGGCTTGTCATGCCACTAATCGCCTCTATTTTCAAAAGTACTTGGGCAAGACTCCGTACGAGATCCTCACCGGTAACAAACCAAAGGTGCACTACTTTCGAGTTTTTGGTTGCAAATGTTACATTCTTAAAAAGAAAACCAAAAGCTCTAAGTTTGCACCCAAGGTTGATGAAGGTTTTCTACTTGGTTATGGTACTAACGAACACACTTATCGTGTCTTCAACAAAACCACCGGTTGTGTTGAGATCACGGTAGACGTGAAATTTGATGAATCAAACGGCTCTCAAGTAGAACAAGTTTTGAATGACCTTGTAGATGAAGAGCCACCAAATCAAGCTATCAAGAAAATGAGTTTAGGTGAAGTGAAGCCTCAAGAGCCCCAAGTAGAAGATGACGAGCAAGACCAAGTCTCGGAAATCATATTTAACATTGATCCATCAACATCATCAACAAGAGTGGAACCACCAAGTTCTTCGCAAGATCAAGTTCAAGATCATGGTGACGATCATGATCATGGCAACGATCAAGGGGGAGCTCAAGGTGATGAAACTCAAGGTGATGAGTCTCACAATGAAGAAGATGATGATGGACCTATTCAACGTCAATCAACATTTCCACACCCAAGAGTTCATCAAAGCATTCAACGGGATCATCCAGTTTAGGGATCATCCCGTTGATAACATTCTAGGGAGCATCCAAAGAGGGGTAACCACTCGTTCTCGTCTAGCAAATTTTTGTGGATGTTACTCATTTGTTTCCTCTTTGGAGCCTCTCAAGGTGGAAGAAGCTCTTGGCGATGCGGATTGGGTCATTGCAATGCAAGAAGAGTTAAACAACTTCACAAGAAATGAAGTTTAGGAATTGGTCCCAAGACCCAAGCAAAATGTAATTGGCACCAAGTGGGTTTTCCGGAACAAGCAAGATGAAAATGGGATTGTCACAAGAAACAAGGCAAGATTGGTTGCTCAAGGTTTCACTCAAATTGAAGGTCTTGACTTTGGTGAAACTTATGCTCCGGTGGCAAGGCTTGAATCAATTCGTATTCTACTAGCCTATGCCTCACATCACAACTTCAAGCTATATCAAATGGATGTGAAGAGTGCATTCTTGAATGGACCTCTCTCCGAGTTGGTATATGTGGAGCAACCACTGGGCTTTGAAGACCCCAAGCATCTCGACTACGTCTAAAAGCTCCATAAGGCGCTCTATGGACTCAAGCAAGCCCCAAGAGCATGGTATGAATGCCTTAAGGAATTTCTTCTCAAAAATGGCTTTGTAATGGGCAAAGCGGATTCTACTCTCTTCACTCGAAAAATAGACAAAGATTTGTTTGTGTGTCAAATTTATGTTGATGATATTATCTTTTGTTCTACTAATGAAAAGTTTTGTGAAGAGTATAGTAGGATAATGACCAAGAGATTTGAGATGTCGATGACGGGAGAATTGAAATTCTTTCTTGGTTTTCAAATCAAGCAATTGAAGCATGGAACTTTCATATGTCAAACAAAGTATACAAGTGATATGCTCAAGAAGTTTGATATGGCCAATGCTAAACCCATCAAGACTCCAATGCCCGTGAATGGTCATCTTGATCTCAATGAAGAAGGAAAATCGGTCGATCAAAAGGTATATCGCTCCATGATTGGATCTTTGCTTTACCTTTGTGCATCTAGGCCCGATATAATGCTTAGCATGTGCATGTGTGCAAGATTTCAAGCCAATCCAAAGGAATGTCATTTAATGGCTGTTAAGAGAATCTTTAGATATCTAGTGTATACTCCGAACCTTGGCTTGTGGTATCCCAAAGGCTCCACTTTTGATTTACTTGGATATTCCGATTCAGACTATGCCGGTTGCAAGGTAGATCGAAAGAGTACAACAGGGACTTGCCAATTTCTTGGTCGATCTTTGGTGTCTTGGAGTTCTAAGAAACAAAATTCCGTTGCGCTATCCACCGCCGAGGCAGAGTATGTTGTAGCCGGTGCTTGTTGTGCTCAACTACTTTGGATGAGGCAAACCTTGTGTGACTTTGGATGTGAGTACAAAAATATCCCTCTCTTGTGCAACAATGAGAGTGCCATCAAACTAGCAAACAATCCCGTTCAATACTCAAGAACCAAACACATTGACATTAGACATCACTTCCTTAGAGATCATGAAGCCAAAGGAGATATCGCTCTAAGCCATGTAGGAACCGATAAACAACTAGCCGATATCTTCACCAAGCCTCTTGATGAGCAAAGGTTTTGTTTTTTGAGGAGTGAGCTAAATATCTTGGATTCTCGTAACTTGGCTTGACTTGTTGCTACACAAGTTGTTTGTTGCCTAGTCTAGAAGAAAAATTGTTTTTATCCTTTTTGTGTGAGTTTTTCAAAAATCTTTGGATCTTGTGATCGGTGGATCATTCCTTGTCTCAAAAGATCATAGTTATGTGTTGATGATTGTGGCTGATCTCTTTGAGTCAAGGGTCTTACATGTCCATAGGCAATATCTCTCAAAATCTTCCATCAAATCTCATCTCGAAAATCCTTGTCAAGTCTGTTTTCTGGAATCCCGGATCTTCCGACACACCATCGGATCTTACAATGAAGTTTCGGACTGCTCTGCCTCGCTTCTCCCTCTCTCAGCTCTCTTTCGGATCTTCCGGTGGTCGGATCTTCCGACGGCCCGTCGGATCATCCGGACATGGGAACGACTGGAACTTCCACTGGAACTTCTGGTTTTTCTCCAGGGTCGGATCTTCCGACTGTGCGTCGGATCTTTCGGCCTGCTCGCGACTATAAATATCTAGCATGAACCGTTACTTCTTCTGTTCGTTCCATTCTCTTCCCAAACGCCTCCTCTCACTCACTCTCCACCCCGTGCGGCGATTTTGGAGTTCAACCGAAGGATTGTTGGTCTTTGTGCCTCATTTGATTCTCCTAGTCTTTAAGAACTCGATCCCCTTCGGATCTTCCAGATTTTTCGCGGGAAATCTCAAAGGTACCTCATTCAAACTTCTCGTCGCCCGATCTATCAATGTAGGATGTTCTAGGAGATTTCCCTTGGTGAATATACTTCATACACATGCCTAGAACATGTTCCTAGAGTTTCATAACTTTTGGTGGGCTAAATCTTCGTATCCTCAATTTTAGGTCAAAACCCGAGTGTGTCAGATCATCCGACTGTGTGCCGGAAAATCCGAGCCTCGGATCATCCGACCCCATGTCGGAAGATTGTCAGAAGATCCGACAGACCTGGGTTTTGATGTTTAAATTGAAATCATCTATCTTGGTCCATCTGTTGATCCTTTCTTATTGTCTATCTAGATGGGTCATATGAAGCATACTGAGAAGAAGAAGTCAACTTTACAAGCTCAGCCTAGCTATGGGAGAAATATTGGCTCATCTCCTGACACCGAGTCTGATTCTGATGATGGGACAAGAGAGCAAGGAAGAGGCAAACGGATAAAGAAACAACTTGCTGCTAGGGCAGTCAGAGGAAGGGGGTCTGCTAGTGGTGAAGGGCGAGGAAAGGAAATTCAAACCTCCTCCTCCCCTCCACGTCCAAGGACCAAGAGATCTAACCGTGATGAACATGCTGGGTCAGAATATAATGATGACATTGATCTATCCACTCTTGCTCAGAATTTCATATCCACTGCTATCCCTTTTCGTCATCCAAATGATAGAGCTTTGATAAATTTCAAGTCTGCAGCCAATAGCATGAAACCACTTCGGTTTAGTGCACATGAGGACCCTCGATCCATCACCTCCAAGCAATTCAAAGGTGATCCTTGTTTCTGGCTGCCTCATCAAGCGGATTGGTATGAGTCGGTGATTCTGAAGATGGGTAGGCTGTGTACACCCATGTATTGGGTGGATTGGAATTATTTGAAGGGCATGCCATCACCGCTGAAGCCAGTTGTTGATGATGTTTATGAGCGGTGTGTTGAGATGGATGTGGCCAAGATCATGGCTTTTGAGTGTGCCTACAATGAAGAGGTGATTGCTCAGTTTTATGCCACCTTGTGGATTGACCAGGAGAGGGATGAGATGCATTGGACTCTTTGTGACAAACGCCTATCTATTTCCTTGCACGCTTTTACGGGGCTGTTTGGGCTAGCTGAGGAAACCGCCTATGCTCACACTATCAATGATCACAGCAAGGTAGATCTTCATCAAGGGCGTGAGATTGATGATGTGAAGCTCGCTTTCATGTATGATGGGGCTTATGGAGCCATTGTCTTTGGGAAGTACAAGGGTCTCTCTCCGTTTTACAAGTTGCTTAATCAACTCTTCAGGGGAACCATGTATCCTAGGGCAGGTGATGCTGATAACATTTCCAAGAGGGCCAAGAACTTGCTGTTTCAGATGGCCACCGGCAAGCCCGAGTTCAAAGTGTTCAACTTCATTTGGAATGAAATTATCTTGTGCTCCCATGAGTCATCCAGTGGCTGTCACTTTGCTCCCTACATCTTCCATATGATTAAGCATGTGACTGGAGTAAACATTTTGACTAACAAGCCTCACTTCTCATATCGCTCTCCCCAAGGCAAAATTGAGCAGCTACTAAAGATCAAGGCCAAGCCCTATGAAGGCGTTCGTGCTCCGACTACTACTCATGGTGCTTCATCTTCTCGTGCACCTCCTCCTTCAGAAGGTCCATCTTCCTCTAGTGGTGCTCCTCTTGGTCCAAAGAGCAAGAAAGGGAAGCTAGACTTTATTATGCAAGGGCTCTTTGCTTGTTTCACCGCATGTTCTTATCAAGCCAAGAAAGCTCATGAGCGTGACATTCGCTTGGATGAAGAGATGTGTAAGCTTGACAAGCAACACAAAGAACTCTTGGATCACTATCAGTTGTCTCATTCCCCCGTTCGCCAGCCTAGAGAGTTCTCTCCTCCTCCTCAGTTTTACAATCCTTGGGAGGCCAATACTCAAGAATATGTCTTTGGAGCCCCTCAACAACACGATGAGGATGTGATTGAAGAAGTGGAAGAGGAAGACACCGACGACAAAGAGGAATTCTATCAAAGTGAGTCGGAAAACGAGGAAGAAGCCGGTGCGGGAGATGGCGACGATGAGGACGATGACGGTGGTGATGATGGTGACGATGGCGAGGACGATGACGATGGCGATGCCGGGGACGACGACGATGCCACCGAGTAGCTCCCTTTTTGGTTCTTGATGACAAAGGGGGAGTGAATTTGGTCACTAGAGACCCATCATTATCTTTCATTCATGTTTTAGCTTGTGGACTTGTAAGAACCTTATTTGGAGTTATGTGTGGTGTGCCAAGTGAGAACTTTTATATTTGTAAGACTTATTTATAATTCATGCTAGTGTGATGTTGAACTTGCTATGTTATTTCTATGTGATGCTTGTGGATGGTGTAATGTTATTTATCTCTTTAATGATTGTGAATATATGTCATACGCATCACGAATTTATTATCACACTTGGGCACAATGATGAAAAGGATGAATAGGAAAGTTTTGCTTAAATTTGTGCAAAAGCATTTGGGCCTTTGTAAGTTAAAAAAATGCACAAATTTAGGGGGAGCTTTTCTAACTATTATTGGATGTGAAAAACGTGAATTTTATTTTTATCTTGTAAAACAAAATTAATATTGTCATCAATCACCAAAAAGGGGGAGATTGAAAGTGCATCTAGGCACTTAATCTATTTTGGTGATTAATGACAATAGAAATTTGGATATAATGCTTTGAATGAGTTGTGCAGGAATAAAATGAAAGAAAAGAAAAGAAATGCGAAAAGAAGGTCCCCAATTCGATTTCTTATGGTGGTGGACTCGATTGAAGAATTTAATTTGATTTTCGGTTTGAATTTGAGTATAGGACCACCGTACTATCAAGGGGGACGTGTTCAACAAATTCTAGTTGTTATAAGTGCTATGCTTGAGATGAAAATCCACTTGAGAGTCACACAAAGTCACATTCACTTGTTGTCTGCTTGGTCGGAACTTAGGCCGGAAGATCCGACCGGAAGTTTCGGCTGGCTCGGTTTCGAGTTGTTTTCCTTCGGAAGATCCGATCCTAGCATCGGAACTTCCATCGGAAGATCCTACACTGTGTCGGATCTTCCGGGACTTAGCCAAATTTCAGCCTTTGAGTGTGTCACTTGCAAGTTCCGACCCCTGGCCGGAAGATCCGACCGGAAGTTCCGGCCAGCTCGGTTTTGGTTTGTTCCGGGGCCGGAAGATCTGACGCCTAGAACTGTTCTGAGGATCTCTTGCTCTGTTCTGTCACTTGCCGGATGTTCCAGCCCTCATCGGAAGATCCGACACTACGTCGGAAGATCCGATGCCTAGAATTTTTCTGGGTTTTCTAACACTAATCTGTCATTCTTCGGAAGATCCGACTCTTGGTCGGAAGATCCGATACCCCTTCGTAGAACACATAACGGTCACATTTTGGGGGTCGGTATATATACCCCTTCACCCCCTCATTCATTGCTGCTGCCTCCACTGACCTAACTCGTGACAAACACCAACTTGAGCATTCATTTCACTCCTCCACTCCCTCCCAAGCTTGATTCTTGCAAGGATTCACCTAGGGTTTGAGTGTGAGAGAAGTTTGGTGGTGTGAAGCTTGTGCTAACCTTGGGCTCTCACCTGTTCATCTCTTGAAGCACTTGGAGGAACTTTGATTTGTTGATTCGCGTTTGTAACTCTTGGAGCTTTTCTCCTAGACGGTTAGAGGTGCCGGTGAGCTCCCATTCCTTTGTGGTTGAGCCCCGGAAGTTTGTATTACCCCTCTCTTTGTGAGAGCCAATAGTAAGTGACGCAATCTTCCTTTGTGGTTGATTGAGGGAGACTAGGGGCTAGTGTGACAGCCCGGCTCTTTGTGAGCTTCTCAACGGAGACGTAGCTCCTTTGTGGAGTGAACTTCGAAAGTAAATCCATTGTCTCCTTGTGCTCACTTGTTTTATTGTTGGATTTGCTCGATTTGATCCGATCTACTTGCTTGTTGTTATTCTATTGCGTTGATCATATCTAGAAGGCTCTATACACTTATTGTCACACTTCTATTCAAGTAGAATCTTTAGAAAGTGTACTAGAACTCAAATTACGAAGTAAAGTTTTTATCCCGTCGGAAGATCCTACACAGTGTCGGATCTTCCGACCCCGACTGCGTCGGATCATCTGACGTCTGACAGTTTTCAGAGAAATTTTGCAGAAATTTTTACAGGGCCTATTCACCCTCCCTAGGCCTAGCGTTGGTCGTTTCACAAGTTCAAAAGAAAAAAAAATGATAGGGCTCGTGCCTCGTGCTTTCGTACGTCTTTATCTTACTCGCGAGTTTACCTCATTGCGATGCAAGTGGGTCTTGCAGTGCGGGCAAGCTGGTTTCTATTTTCGGAAAGATTGTTGGGATGTCAAATTCCTCTGCGAGATTGACTGCACATGCTTTCTGTTTTATCTACTCCATGCGCGGCCGCCACCCTACCTCTGTTCCCTTGGCTTATAAGCACCGGACACCATTATTTTTCTCTCAACATAAATCAGCACAAGTCACGTGTTACCAACGAGCCAACAATATTTTTCTCTATAAATTAGCACCAGCCACCAGCCAAGCGAACAGGGCTCGCCTGCCCGCTCCACCCTACAGTGCCCAGCCCAGCGCGGCCGTGTCCCCACTCTGCCTGCCCACTCAGTCCTCCACTCCAAACCAACGCCCATGTTACACGGATACGGATATGGATTCGGGTACCGATATCGGATACATTGTTTTTTAAAAAGAAAATCCGATACGTGAATACATTTTAGTATAATTAATTTTTAAATAATTAACGTGCAAACAATTAAAGAGTCTATACATCATTAAGAGCGTCTCTAAGAGACTAGTCGAATCGTTTTTTAAAGTTAAATTTAGCTATTGTTAGAGAAAAAACGTTTCCAGCCGACTCTGTAACCCACCTCATTCGCTAGCTATTTTTAGCTAGCCTACCTCACTAGCCATCTTTACAGAATGTGTTGGATTACTCTGTTATTTGTTAGTCAAATCTATTATTTAGAGTGGCTAAATCAGTAAATTTGACTGGTCTTTTTAGCTAATCTCTTGAAGATGCTCTAAGTATATATGAGTTAATTGCCCGGTATGGCTTGTTGCCAGCGGCGGGTAATAGAGGCAGAGAAGAAATCAAAACAACAATACTTGGACATGAAGAATTGAAGGGAAAAGTATTGAGATTAGAAACGAACTCGCATGTAGCGGCCGTGGCTTGCCGATGTCATCGTGGCCTAGCAGAGTGAGGCAGCGTGTATTTCGATAGTTCTACTGAAGACTCAGAAAAAGACAGGGCTATTGTCTATAAAGCTGCAGTGGGTTGTTGGGCGTATCCAAACAAGTCAATACGTATCCGTCCAAATATCTAATTTATCCACGGTGTATCCGTCGTGTATCGATATCGGATACTATCGAATACAGGAAACAACTCATACATGGAGTATCCGTGTTGCACAGACGCGAACTACACATGAAACAACATCAAACGCGGTTCACGAGGGATGGCTCGGTCTGGCTGATTCCGTGGAACCGAGCCAATTGCGTCTACGAGGATCCTCTGAAGAGAATGATTCCGTACAATATCTCCCAACCAGTTTCACATCCATATAGACCTTGCCTACATTAATGCTTCCATATCGAATAATGAAACAAGAAGTGGGTATTGGTGGAGCAATGTCTAGCCAGATGGATGCTTCCATATCAAATCGTACAAAGATTTCTGCCATCATCAGTGTGGCTCCACTCCTGAATGTCAAGGACGTTTAAAAGCTCATTGGTTGCATGACAGCACTCAACAAATTCATCTTAAAACTTGGAGAAAATGGACTACCTTTCTTCAAACTACTTAAAAAGCAGGATCAGTTTGTCTGGACAGAAGAAGCAAACGCTGCATTTGAGCAGCTCAAAGCCTACTTATCAAATCCACCGGTCTTGATGGCTCCCCAACAACAAAGGATCATTTATTCCTATACATTGGAGCAACTACTCATGTAGTCAGTGCAGTCATCGTGGTGGAACGAGAAGAGGAAGGCCATGTAACGGCAAATAAGTGATTTCGGTGATATAAGTTTATAAATTGAGAGAAACATACATAAAACGCAAACAAAGTACGCAAAAGATCGTATCCTATGAGCACATAAATATGAGAGGGCCTACCTTGCAGAACAAACTGCCTTCCTGAGTAGGGGCAGCTATGAGGACTCACCTATCAACTAGCCAAAGGAAAGCGGTGCCAGCGAGGCACCACCTGACCACCTTCCTGGCAGGCATAGATTTGGCGGGAGCATCTCCCATCCCCTCCCCAAGGTGGTTGTTAAGGTTTCGGTACCCAGAGGCGTGGATAACCGACCTCTCCAAACTATAAAAGCATTCTTAAATCTCTAAGAGATTTTCTATTTTGTTAGTTAAATATGGAGATTGTACTCCCTTTATAAAAATAGAAAACCTCTTAATTTAATGGGATAGTCCAAAAGACTAGCTAAAACATGGGTTTTATATTCAAATCTGGATCCACGCCACCTTTTCTTTTTTTTTGGACTCCTCCGCTCTATAATCGAGGGAAGGGAAGGCGTGGGCACGGGAGTAGAGAAATCGACGCAGCAACGAGGGGATAGCAAGCGGGCGACGCTCGGGAAAAAAAGGCGAGGGTGGACGAACGGATAGCTAGCCTAGACGGATGGCGAGCTGGATAGATTAGATGTTGGATGCTTTTTTAGGGTTTTTTTAGCCAAGGGAAAACAAATAGAGAGTCTCTTGGAGACGCTCACGCACCATATTTGAAGCATTGTAGGTCTTTTTGGCATTGTTATGCTATAATGCTATATACTTCTTTCTGTTGCTCGTCAGTTCATCCCTTTGCAACTGATGGGTGATTCGGATTTTCAATGTCCATGCCAACAAATGTGTTCGTATGCAACTAAATGAAATGTATTTGCATGGTTCCAGGAACTTAAATGTATGCATACATATATATATAAAAACTACAGTAGTTTCGTATATTCTAAATTCCATACAAATGTGTTTAGTCCCATGAAGCAGATAAGTAATTTAATTCATAATAATAGATGAACAGAGCAAATGGCCATTAAAAACGGCTAGTTATGAATTATCTATAAATAATCTAAAAGTCCCGGTCTTCATTACCTATATATGTATTACCATGTAACATGACCATGGGGATTATGCAACCATGTATTACAGAGAAGATAATTTTTACCCGCAAAAAAATAGAGAAGAAAAATCTTTTCAAGATCTAGAAAGGAACTAGAATTTTTTTTAATGTCTAATAAGAACTTTCCTCCAACCATTTTCACGAGGACCTGATCATCAAAGTCATGTGTCTTTTTCTTGCGCTTCGTACTGTATTTGGCATTTTTGCTCAAGAATCAACATGTTCATTCCCAGATATACTGCCCTTTGCAAGAGGCCATCCGAATATCCGATGATGAGCAGAGCGCGATCTGCTCGTAGCCTCGTCTTCTGTCTCTTCCGTCGGTGTAATGGCCTGTATTTGCGCCCCCCGCCGTCCTGCTTCCTGCCTGTGCAACGTATGGTACGCCGTCGACCTATACTACTACGTCTTCTGTCTCTTTTGCTAGCTTCGTCCTGTACTTCATTTGGCATTTTCGCTCAGGAATGAAGAATTGAGCCTGATTTAGATCTCAAATTCCACTATGTAAAAAAATTATCATCATATCAAAATGTCTGCACATGCATATACTAAATGTAGATAAAATCAAAAACTAATTGCACCGTTTTATTGTAATGTGTGAGACGAACATTTTGAGCCTAATTAATCAATGTTTGGACAATGTTTCACAAATACAAACGAAATGCTAAGTGACACATTTATGATGAAGTGACATCTTTAGACCAAATTTAGCCCCCAAATTTACATCTTGTTCCTAATACACCGTTTTATTAGTTTTTTATTTCATCTACATTTAGTACTCCATGCATGTTATAACATTTTGATGTGATGAAAATCTTCTTTTTTATAGTAAATTTTAGAGGTAGAATTTGAGATCTAAACGAAAGCGTAAGCTATCGATTTTGTCGACCGTTGAAACGCCCTGCCTCATCGACACAGGACTCCTGTGCCTCCACGGCTCGGGCTCACTCACTGATCTATGCTACTCGCGCGTCCCCGGTCCCTGCCCGTCGGAATTCATTGCGAGAATTGCTTGTCGGTCAGAGGTAACTACTGAACCAGCAGCCGCGGCAGGGGCAGGGCAGGGCGGCAACCTCTACACGCTGCGCCTGCCTCGCCCAGAGTGGCATTCATGCCCGCTGCACTGGCACGTCGTACTAAATGCCACGCCATGCCGTGGCCCATGGCCTCTGTTTTTTTATAGCAGTATATATCATTTTCCTCCTCCCCTTCTGTCCAGAGCGTGCCTGCATCGCAGAACGGCGAACGCACAGCAACTCCGCGGTTTTGTTTGGACGCAGCCGGCCGGCCAAGGTGCAGCTGCCACTCGAACGGCCTCCGGTTGGTGTTGTTTGCTTCTCACGGCCACGGCCTGAACCCCGCCGTTATGGCGTGTCCTGTCGCCGGGGCCGGGGATCAGCACGCTGTAGGCGGGTCAAATGGGCAGGAGCCGCCGCGGCAGGCGAGCACAGGTGTGAGCAATTGTCCATCATTGTGAGATCAGGGGCGCACACGGCACACATGCCCCGCCATGCGGCCGATCAGATCAGCTGGCCCCTGCCCCTGCATCCTGCGGCGCGGTGCAGTTCGGCGCAGCCGCGGTGGCTCTGGCTTCTGATCGCCTCGCCTTTTTGTTCTTTCCCATGGAGAGAAAAAAAAGGAGATGCGGCCTCAGATCGCGCCATCATCAATTCATCAGGTCGTGGTTGGTTGGCTTTTGGCCGGAGCCCCTCTTGGCCCTTGGTGGTTCGCATCCCGAGATTTGTTTTCTTCTTGTTACGGCAGCAAGTGTGCATGTCTGGGATGTGGTCACGACCTAACGACTGCTTTCCAGTTTATAACCCGTCCAAACTCCGTTTCCCTTTTATTTAGCCCTTCCAGGCGAGTCCTTCCAGGCAGGTGACGGGCGGGCGAAGCAGCAGCAAGCAGGCGTGGTCCCGAGTTCGGTTGCCAAGGGCAAGCACAGGACCGACCAACGTCACGGCCAGTCCCTGGCCTCTTGTCCGGCACCGTCTGCGTCATCATTTGGACGGTACCTCAAGCTGCTTCAGATTATCCACGGGGATGACGCGCGACAGAGATCTTCCCCCTGATGCTTACATTTTTCCATCATCGTACCCAGGACCAAAAGCTGCAGAAATTCCTTTCATCCGATCCAACTTTTGCATCATACATGTACGTGTAAAAGCGCCGATCACGATCACCCCTGCATCATCATCATCATTTGCATTGCACGTAAAAAAGGAAAAAAAAAGCTGGATAAGATTACGGAGGATCGACAATGATAACAGAATTTAGATGTAACTGCCGCCTCATAATCCTTCCCTAGAGGCACCTCACAATCCACCTCATCATTGGGGTAAAACGCAGACCAGCTGCATATCCAGGGAAGTATAACCGTCTCCAACCAAACACCGGGCAAACAAACCACCTACCACCACTACAGCACTACATGTTCTTTTTTTCGATTTTTTACCCAACAGAAAAAAACTAGGTGTTCCCTACCACGACGCAGCTTGCCCAGCCAGCCCTAATCCGCACGCAAGACTTACAAGAACTAAACAGAACGGAATGTGCACGGGAGGCAGTTAATTACAAAATCTGGGAGAAGATGGTGACGCTCTTTTTTTTTCCGAAGTCAATTGATCTCCAGCTGCCTGATGGCCGCCTCCGCCACTGCCTGAGCCTCGGCCTCGTGATCAGCTTCTGCCTTGCCGTTGCTGCCATCCATAGCCCTCGATTGCCTTGCCGGGATAACGTCTGATGATGTAGTGCATTCCACGGCGGTGGTATTGCCAGCACCAGAACATGGGACTTCACTGCTAACCACTGTTGAAGCCTCCTTGGCTTGAGGAGCAGGAGCCTCGATCTTAACTGATGGCCTGATTGCTGGAATTGGAGCTGCCAACGATTCCTTCGGTGATTGGGTTTGCACATCCTTCATCTGAACTGGGATCGAAGCTGACACCGATCCCACAAGCGGCTGGTGTTGCGCATCCTTTACCTGAACTGGAATCACAGTTGACACTGATACCTTCAATGGTTGGTATTGCACATCCTTTACCTTAACTGACACCACCGGCGAAACTGGCTCCCTCCTTGATTGCTGTTGAACATCCTTTAGCTGAACAGACATCACAGGCCTTGGCCCCTGAACTGGAGCTGAGGGAGCAAACATTGGGGATGCTGGCCTGATGCGAACTGGGGATGCCATCCTTATCGGTGGTGGGTGGCTCGTGAGAGGAGGAAGCTGCTGCTGGGCGCGTGCAGCTGGAGGTGGGAGAGGTGGAGCAGAGAAAACAGGAACAGCAGTCCTGATTGTGACTGAAGGAGCCATGCTATGGCAAGGCATACGGTAGTGCCCAACTGGCACATAGGGGGGCGCCTCTGCCGCTGGAAATCTTGACTTTGGATTAAGGCTTTCAATGGTCCTTCCAGCTGTTTGAGATGCTCCATCAGTAGATGCTGGTGACTCTGGTCTGCATCTTGAATTTGATTTAGGGCGGAATAAAGGGAGGATCTTTGAGTAGCTGGACTGAGATGATTGGCCAAAAGAAGGCTTCCTCTCTGGCTGCATGGGAAATTTCTTGGGGAATGGCGAAGCATGGGGATAATTGGCCATTGCCATCTTCTCCTTCAATCGATAATTGAGAAGGGCTCGAGCAATCCTGATCTGCTCCTGCTCATCATTGTTTTCTGGCTCATTGGATGAGTTTGCTTCATCACGTACTACTGTTGCAGAAAGGTGAAATAGCATGAGAAGGTGCCAATGTATAAATATAGAATGATATTTGAAAATATTTGAAAATGTTGTGGATCATATTATACTGCTAGTGAGGGATTTCAATGGGAGTATGGGACCAAACAGATACAGGCATAATGTACAAGATATAAATGGTCCAATTACAGTAGCACAGTAAGTTAAAACAGACAACTTACTGCTAACCTTTTTGCACTAACATAACTTCAAGTAACAAAGGAAGGCAAACTAAGTCATGCCTAGCTTTGGGGAAAGGATCTCCAAACGAATGTCGGAACATATGCTCCAAATGAATGAGAAGTAGTCTAGAGCTAAGGTATCACCCCTCACCCGGCTTACATATAAAACCCAAACTATAGAGATTTGATCACTTGTCTGATAAAAATATAACTAGTTGAAAATTATCTCAAAATTTCTCATGTTAAGTTACTAAAAGCTGGAGAAAACAACGCCCCAAGGTTCATATAACTGCATTTGCATTGCACTAAGTGAAACTTGAATCAAAATCCATATCCTATAACCTAAAACAAAAGTTTTGAAGCCATAGAAAGACCATTCTTAACCAAGTTGCAATACTACTCTCTTTGTCAAGGTTACTGCAGTTAAATATAAATAAGCAGAACTGCAATTTCTTTCATCAATATGCAATAAGTAATACTCACGTTGTTTCAGTGCAGACCATGCTGCTGAAGCAGCATTTTTTTCGGCCTGTTTCTTATTCTTAGCAGGATCACCTGTAAATGTGATACCAGCGAGCTCTACTGTGCATGTGAAAACCGGCAGGTGGCCAAGGCCAGATCGCTCCGTTGTATATGACGGCAATGGCGCTCCAACTCTCTGAGCTACTTCTTGTAGAAGGTTCTTATAAACCCCTGTTTCATCCTGTTTCAGAAATTTAGAACCATAAGCGAGTGATTGAAATTTATACTGTAAAATCAAAGAATAGAAGTTGCGGGTGCCAGATTAAGGTTAAAGAATAATCACAGAAAGCTACAAAAGCCCAACAGACAGATAATAGAGAACTTTATGACAGCGCAAAGACAATATTATGCACTTTAGTTAGTTAAACAGCCTTTATTACTAGTCTTGATTGAAATAGAAGTAATCTAATCAGAAAAAGAAGGGCCTCCAGAATCACAAGGAAGATGACTTCCAGATCAAGACACTGATAATCAGATAATACTTCAGTAGCAAGGATTATGATTCAAATGAGGCTCAAGTGAGGAGAAGTGGTAGTTGAGCTGTCCACTAACTAACTAGAAAGAGGCAATGAATACAAAGCGGCATCCACCAATAGTATTAATCCAAACCACAGATGATGAGGCAAACTCCAATATTACACACGCAAATCATGGATAAGCTGGTCAATAAAAAAAAGAACATTTGTTGCGGGTCAGTTCTGAATATACTAATACAAAAGCTATAACTGTAAGACAGTACTCCCTTCGTATTGGTATTAGATGACGTTTTGGACAAGATTTTAGGCAAACATTGGAAATATAAATCATGAATAACTTTTAAGTCGTTGAGTTTGGAAATGTGAAAACCATATGAATAGATTTGTCTTAAAAAATATTTTTATAAAAGTATACATATATTAATTTTTTTAATAAATATTTTTGTAAAAATAAGAAGTCAAAGTTACGTTTTGGAGACCGTGTCGTTGTCCTAAACGTCATCTAATACCAATATGAAGGGAGTAATACCACCAGTGCCTGAAGGACACGAGGTAGTTGACCATGAAAGTCATTAAGAACAAGGTAGTGAGAGGGTACTTTTTTACATCTACAGAGCTTAGAGAATTTTTTACAAGTATGGATGTTATATTGTTCCTAACAGGATTATATTTTCAATCAGGCCAATGCTTAGTTGCAGCTAGTTATTTACCACCGCATACCAAAACATAGCCACCCAGGAAGTTTTGTTATTTTCTTTGTTTCAACAACTTTCAGTTGATCTAGATTCTAGAATAATCAAATATTGTTCAATGATCATCCACCCAGTAAAACAGTAATCCTCCAACACTTTCTGCCATAGTCCAGACTCCAATTTTGAAACCCCTAAGACAGTCAAATATGAAGATCATTGAACACGCCTAACATTTGACTGACCCCATGTTCAAAGTTATTGTAGCAACCGCACTACTAACAGTATTCATAACACAAACATCATCCAAATACTGACCCGCATGCAAATCATATAAATATTCATCTAATATTGATCTTTCTACTGGGAGACCAATCTAAACTCGTGACCCCACATTATTCATCTAAGATGGTAACCTGTCTACTTGGAGACCAATCTGAACTTATATCATGACGCAGGACCATGTCACTCCAAGCTACCAAGTTTTGATTGATACATCAAAGTAAGAACATAAACCAATAAAACACCCATTCAGAAGCAGACCCAGTATGCTATCCAATTCCAGATCAGCCTTTTTAAAAACCCTGGCCAAAAAGTTGTCACTTTTTGGTAATCTGGTCACAATTGAAACCCCAAATTCCACAGAACAATCTCTACACAGAACCCAGACCGACAAGAACATCCACCACTCGGCCACCACCAAGAACCCTGCCTAAAAGGCGGGGGAGCAAAGCGACGTCTCCGCACTAGCACCAGCAGCCACAACCCACGTTGTCACGCCCATCCACGGATCAATTCGGAGCCAGCCAAGCCCGGTCGCTGGGTAGCAAACAAAGCACTAGGGAGGCGCGCACTGCTGGTAGCAAGACGGCTCCCAGCGCTGGCAGCACCCCATGGCTGACCTGATCTGACCTGACCGGGACATATCGGCAAAAGACGCACGCATCGGCGCAACAACGCCACCACCACCCCCTTCTCCCTGCCCCCGCCCCACCATGGTGGGCTGTGAGGGGCCTGCCTGCCACTAAACCACCCTGGCCCACCGGCATTGACCTGCGATGCCCCGGTTAGGTGCGGGCGGTCTCCAATTCAATTCCCCCCACCCACTCCCTCGCCCTCGCCATTAATACCGTCACTATAAAGACCCAAACCTAATCGCCCTCGCCCCCACCGTTTCACACTGACAGTTCCACGCGCTCGCAAATCCCGTTCTGTTCAAAGCCCCCCGTGTGTACGTGTACCGTCGTCGGCGTACCCTGCATTGCAACAGGGCTTCGGAGTCAAGTGTACGCGGCAACTTTTTAATTCCGCCCCTCATCAATGCGCCCATTAATGGACAGGTTTGGCTAATCGGGGTTTAGCAGTACATGGCACGAAGACTTTCGCAGTCTACCGCCAATAACGGTGCGGGCACGGACGGAACCCTAGCGGTAATTCCGAGGCTGTAAGAAATTCCAAATCGGCAGTTAATGCTGGGTGTTAGTATAGGCAAGACAGCGTCCCCGTTACGGCGCGGGAGCACATCTAACGAGGGATTAAAGTATAGTGGCGGGTTAATGGCCGGCTCGAGGTACGAACAAGTTAAGAGGCTTGATTGCGCTTAGTACATCCATCGCGTAGAGTGGGAACTAAGCTCTGTTCATTAACTAATCCGAGCCCACTTAATAACAAAATGAAATTACAGCGGTAAGAGTACGACATAATAGTTTTTTTAAAAAAAAAGAGGACGATTTTTTTAACCACGAGCTTGAAAAAAACTAACCGAACTCAAGTATTACAAGCTTTTCTCTCGGAATCGAAGGAATCCGCTTTTAAAACAGAGAAGAAAAAAAAGGCACCGGGAATTTTTTTTTGACGCGAAAAGAGTTGCAGCTTTCCGTACCAATTATCCGCTGCAATTCGTGCCGCTCACGAGCCCCAATCCCAAACCAAGCAGATTCTCGAAGCCACCTCATCACAACTCGGTTTATCTCTTTCGATTCGAAAAAACTAGGAATCAGATCAGACTACAAGAACGATTCGAAGGGACCGGGTGATGTTGTGCTAAATCTCTCCAAAATCGCCAACATTTTGCTGGAATTACATAAAATACATGTCGCTGAGCTCGAACGTGAGGTATGAACTCCCAGTCAAACGACTAGCTTTTTTCCCCCGAGCAAAACGCAAACGGCTCACCCCTGGCTAATGAATCAACAACGCGAATTACAAAACGAATTGCAGGCGAAAAATGGTTTGAACGATCTACAAACGATCGAAGAAAGCCGAGAAGAAAGCCCCGCAGATCCCCAAATTCCACCCATGAGGCGCTCGAAACACGAAGGACAGCCGCGACAAGTACACCCGAAAATACCAGGATAGGAGAAACGATTGGTACAGAAGCGAGGAGTAGAGAGCGGCGCAAGAGGAGAGGGCGCGAGCGGGCGCGGGCGTCGAGCTTACCAGGATGCGGGCGGCGAGCGAGTAGGAGGGGCCGCGCCGCGCGAGCGCGGCGAGCGCGACCTCCGCGGCGGCGTGCTCCGCCTGGCGGAGGGTGGTGAAGAATCCGGGGCTCTCGAACTGCTCCCCGTTGAAGTTCACCGCCACCTTGAACCGCGGCGCATGGTCCGGCCCCTCCCGCAGGCACGTGTACGCCGGCAGGTTGAAGCAGCTCCGCTGCGCCAGCTCCTGCAGCTGGTTCTTGTACATGGCCGCCGACCTCCGCCCCGAGCCCCGCCGCTCTTCGGAGTGCCGGCCGCCGTGGCCGGAGACGGCGACCCCCGGGAGATCTACGAGAAGAAGAGGTGAAGAAGGGGAGAAGAGTGAAGTGGTGCGGGTGGAACGGGAGGGGGAGGCTGTTTATAATTTTTTTTTTCATGGTGTGACTATTTTTTCCTTTATTTTTGGAAAGTCTCAATATTGTGGGTTCACTATATATTCCTTTTGAAATAGAAAACCAGACACATAGACCGATCTAGAGAAAAGATTGGAGAGCTGAACATGATATATCTTTACTAGATCAAGATAATGGTCTCAAGCAGTTTCATATGATACATTATAAGGAGAAAGCGTAAAAAAAGACAAATATAAATTTTGTCCATACCAAATCAATAGATAAAGCGTCGTCCATTATTAGTCTTCTTCACGAGGAGACATCTACGCAATGTAAATTAAGTTAGTGACAAGGCAAATAATAACTTCAAAAGTTATAAAATAAGAAGAAATTTAAGCATACCACTAAATTATTTTGAACCACCAACAAACAATGTTTATTCATATCACAATCTATTTGATGATTTTGTCATATATTGATGCTTCTAATTATATGCTTCTCGACGCAGCGTATCATCAAATTATTGAGCCATTCAACCCCTATTGTACTATGCAAATATGTCGTAATAAGAGATATAGCTGGAAATTGCTTTTCGACTGAAGTTTCCCGAAGTGACAAAGCTAGCTCAATGAGATGATAAACCAATGCGTAAGATTTATTCATTTCACCCTACCGCGATGACAGCATGGGCCAGCTACAACAACACTCACTTGCATGCTTGTGTTTTTCCTTCTTTTTTTAGGGAAGTCTGAGTGTTCACTGCATATTCCTTTAGGATGGTAAATGGTACAGACACATGCTTCTATCAATAGGCTGTGAGGAGCTTTCTACAAACTTTAGTTCAAGAGAAAATGCATAAACTTTATATAACACTTTGATTTAGAACTTTCCCATATAAAATATATGTTGTAAAGGTGAACATTTTAATTTAACATGGTTCAATTTTCCTATCTTTATTGGGGCTAGGGGGGTTGACATAATGACATCCGGACCAGAGCATTGGGACGGGTGACAATTCTGCTTAAAGCACGATTACTAGCTAGATTGATGATAGCTAGCCAAGAGCAATGGGCGGATGATAGTAGGGGTAAGAACATGGTTACTAGCTAGCTACTAGGTAGAAGTTGTGTCGAATGCTCTACGATGAATGAGAGTTGGGGACAGAACACGGTTATATCTAGGAGGATGACATAGGCGGTGTTTGGATCCATGCGCTAAAGTTTAGCGCTTTAAATAAGTGATAATTAGATGTATTAAATATAAACTAATTATAAAACTAATTACATAAGTCATGTCTATTTCGCGAGACGAACCTAACAAGCCTAATTTTATTATAATTAATACATAATTACCATACGTTTACTGTAGCATTACATTGTCTAATCATGGTGTAATTAGGCTTAATAGATTCGTCTCGTAAATTACTCCTCATTTATGTAATGGGGTTTTAAATTAATCTATATTTAATATTCATAATTAACATATTTATATCCGATGTGACGGCGCTAAAGTTTAGCGCGTGGGAAACAAACAGGGCCATAGGCTGTTGGCACTTCTTATGGCATGTTATTAGGATTGTGGTCCCAGTAACGATGCAAAGAGTGTTTTGGTGGTTTTTCTTATGCCTCAGTAAATAAGAATGCATTACCGTTAAGACGGGGATAACGGTAATGATAATAGTGAAAGACCATGACACACAGCTCAAGGATAACTCAGATAAGAAAAGAGGAAGGACTAGCTAGCTGGGAGAACAACGAGACGAGATAAGATTCCTATGTACTCTATCTATTCGGGTCACTTGGGTAAAGAGGTACAGCAGCTGCAAACATCGCTTAGGCCTTCTCCAATGGTATAAACTAGTACCTAGCTCTAAGCACTCTAAGAGACAACTCCTCTAATGATGTAGCTCTTAGCACATAGCTCATAATATGAATGACCCCACATATCATCCCCATAATCTCGAAGAGCGTGTATGAGACTATCTCTTGATCAAGAGGTAGCTCTTCTCTCTCTTCTATTAAAATATGAGAAAATATTCTATAAGGTAGCTAAAAGTTCACCATTGGAGAAGGCCTTAAAGACCAAGTTTAACTCTATCGCCTTAGCGTCGGGACAAGACGCCCGCAATTCACAGAAAGGGATGAGAAGGGGAATTGTCAACTTCCTCAAAAAAGCCCTACGATGCCGAGACTAATGTGGTGTCACCACCTAGCGGCTACCACACGTACGTTGAACCGGGTGCACTCTAAGATCACCTTTAAGCCTATGCATCATGCCTACACTAGTCAGGTGCTACTTACTCTCCTAGAAAGAGCAAGCAACCCCGTGAATACCTCAGTGACATTCACCGCAAGTATTGAGCAGGATCAAAGAACCGGCTCAGACAAACACTTAAGCAAGAGCTAAAAGGACTAGAGCCACAACCAACTATAGTCTAAACACGAAATACTTGCAACTAGAATAAAGTAGAGGAAAGATATAAATGACTCGAATGTAATGATAAAGATAATATATTGCTAACTGAAAATCCTACAAAAGGAAAAGTAAAAGATACAAGAGCTTATATCAGAGTTTCTGAAGACAACTCTGGAATCTCCGAGGCAAAGCTCGATTCGACTCTAACTCCCAAACAAAACTATCCTAACTCTACTTAGAAAAGTGACAAATGGAGTTCATTGGCTTGGTGTGTGTGTGTGTGTGTTGAACCGGGGGTGAACACCTCCATTTATAGTGGATTGAAGGCGGTGGAAAAGGAGCAGTGGCCAAGGAACCGAGAGGCGGTGCCCGGCTGCTTCGGCCGAACAAGCCGGTTTGGCTGAACCAGGCGGTGCCCGGCTGCTTCGGCCGAACAAGCCGGTTTGGCTGAACCAGGAAGTTCGGCCGAACTGGCACGTGGTACCGCCTTGATGCCTACGGCCTAGATTTGCCCCCTAGGTCGGGCTGAGGCGGTTGTGAGGTGGTTCGTGCATGTGGGCTAGTTTGGCCACGCCGAACTGGAGATTTTGCACTTGGACGTCCTGCATCACCTCCACTTGGTTGGGGTTGTGTTAGTTTGCCCCGGATTGGTGACATCATCGATCTGTGTGGCTTGCCTCGTCATCGCTTGGTCATTGCTGGTGTGGACTTCATGCATGCAACATCATGGTTGTGCATTACTTCATGGTTTGTGCCATATGTGTATGGGCTAAGGGGGTTAACTCAGTCGAACCAGGTGGTTCGGTCGAATTGGCAATTATGTCTCCTATAGCACATATTTGTCAATTATGTACATGCACATTAGATATTCACCAAAACTCGTGGAACTTTATTAGAATATAAACATAAGTGTATGAAATGATGCATATGATCTCATTTATTCCCGAGAATTGGTGGTCGAAATTATGCTGTAACGACCGCCAACAGTGGTGGATGATGGGCCAGATCACGATTACTAGCTAGTAGATGCTAGTTAGTGTCAGGTATGACAGCTCATGCTACAACATCGTTACTAGTTAGGCAAATTACTTCTAGGTAGAGGGAAGGTTGCTTATATTCTTTTTGGATTGGGGATTTATAGGGCGGATCATGTAACATCCCGCCTCCCCGAGGCCGGGCCCGCCTACACCTAGCAGCTCTCTAGAATCTTAAGACTGCCCTCACAGAACAACACAAGTCTTTTCTACGCACTTTTATCCTGACTCGTGCGCACCGGGAAGAACTTCCCAGTCGGTCATTCATCCCTAAATTGCTCGGGGCCAAGCACTCTTAACTCTGGAGTTATTTGGAGATAAGCTTCCGGAAAAGAAGTTGTAACTTGTTGGTATGAGTATTCTATCAATCTTATTAAGCCCTGGGATGTCGTACTCACCGCCTTAGAAGACTGACGTCCTCGTCGGTCAACCCCAAGCAAGGAACGTCCCCTCCGGTCACGTCCATGTTCCCAGTGCCAGCATATATGCCATGTTGTATGACCACTCCGGGCCCACACCAGTCATGCGCACCATGCTTGCGCAACTACGACCCCATGCACCCGTGAAACCACGAGAGTCAGCTCTGATACCAACTGTAACGTCCCGCCTCCCTGAGGCTGGGCCCGTCTACACCTAGCAGCTCTCTAGGACTTCAAGACTGCCCTCACAGACCAACAGAAGTCTTTTCTATGCACTTTGCCCTCACTCATGCGCATCTGGAAAGAACTTTCCGGTCGGTCACCCATCCCTAAATTGCTCCAGGCCAAGCACGCTTAACCCCAGAGTTATTTGGAGATGAGTTTCCGGAAAAAAAGTTGTAACTTGTTGGTATGAGTATTTTATCAATCTTATTAAGCCCTGGGATGTCACAGATCACAACATTGTCAATTTATTTATGGATTCATATTTAGAAGGCCTTAGTGCTACCGCTTGACGTTGCTACTTATCAAATAGGGCTAATATGAAAGTAAGGGCCAGCGCCAGCAACACAAAGTTGCATATTTGTATTTTTTCTTTTTTAGGGAACCATGTGTATTCACTACATATTCCTATGGGATAGAAAATTGGTAGATGCATGCTTCAATAATAGGCTTTGAGGGGCTTTCTACAAACTTTAATATAAAAAGAATATTTAAGCTTTACATATCACTTCAATTTAGATTTTTTTCATATAGATAATTTCATTGTAAAAGTTCACCTTTCAATTGGACATGCTTCAATTTTCCTCTCATCATTACATGATGAACTTGAGCATAGTTACTTGCTAGGCGGTCAACAGTTGGGACTAAAGCACTGGGGTGGGTGACAAATGGGTATATATCATAACTACTAGAAAGGGAGATGATAGCTAAACACCAAGGCAAATGACAGCTCGGGCTAAAGCATGATTCTATCAAGGTTGATAAAACCCGCAGCCATAGCACCATGACCAATGATAGTTGGGGTCAAAACACGATTACTATCTAGAAAAATGGCATGGGGCTAGATAACTAAGCATATGACAATTGGGGCCAAAGAACGATTACTTGCTAGGTAGAGACTGTTGGGGCTAGTGCATTGAGAGGATGACAATTGTGGCTAGAGCACAACTAATAGCTAGCAAATGACAGTAGCTACGTAGAGCACAACGCTGGCTAGAACCTCATTACTAATTAGCTGGATGACAGCTGGGCGGAGGGGGAGGCTATTTGTATTTTTTTATGAAATATTCAAAAGGTTTAAATGCTACAAATAGGGCTAGCACTTATTAGGTGGGTTGTTAGGTGGGCGGAAGACAATTGGATCCTTACAACAGGTGGAGGATGACAGTTGGGTCCTTACAACAGGTTTTAATACTGCAGTGCCTCCGATTACTACTTACCCGTCAGGGGATGACAGCTGCGCCCCAATGCTAGCAACCCTCCTCCGCCTGCTTTGCGAAATAATATTTGGAGGGTTTTAATGCTACATATTACGATTACTAGGGGGGCATGATAGCTGGGCCCAACACCAGTAACCCCCTTCACCATTATTTTTTTTATTCATATGGAAGGTTCTAATGCTAGTAGTTGTGGTTACAACTTACTACGTTGGCGGAAAACCATCCTTTATGTGCTTATTATGCTTTTTCCCCATTTTAGAAAGCCATATGTGTTCAATACATTTCTTTGTGATTGAAAATGTAATTGACACATGTTTTAGTTGATAGTGTTTGAGCAACTTTTCAAACTTTAATTGTAAATTTCCCATATACATGATTTTATTATGAAAGTCCACGTATTAGTTTGATATGGTTCGGTCCTACTCACTAGGGGAATGGCACTCGGGCCATAGCATGGTTACTAGCTTGATGGATGGCAATTGGGCAATAGAGTGGATAACATTTGGGTTGCTAAGTATAGAACATGTAGGCTAGAGCAACAGAGTGGATAACATTTGGGGTAGGCTAGAGCAACAGAGTGGATAACATTTGGGGTTAGAGTATAGTAACTAACTAGCAAATGATAGTGGGGACTACAGCACTACCACAAATGATAATTAGGCCTGGATCATGACGTTAACTAGCTAGTCGGATAATAGTTGGGGATAGAGCACTAGGTAGATGATAGTTTGGATCAAAGCATGATTACTAAGTAAGAAGAGGTAACTAGGGCAAAAGCACGGTGTGGACGACATTGGGTCGAGAGTAGGTGGCAATAAATCTATAAAAATAGCGTCAAAAGAGGGGTTCGAACCCCGCACGCAAGCCTCCCACCGGGAGCTCTTACCACCGGACCACATTTTGCCTTATGTTAGATATCAAAACTTAAGTATATTTTAACCGTTTGAACCGAGCGGTTCAACAGACCCAACAAGTGAAACATTGAACCAAGCACCTCAGCGGTTTGATTGCCGGTCCAGTTCTAATAACTAGGATGCCGATGTATGTATATGCCATAGTATTGTGTAGTACATTTTAACTAGCTACCAATGTTTTGGACGACATGCGTGTCTCTATCGCTCCTATGCTCTTCTTCTAGTGAAGAGCCCACCGACCAACATGACCAGGTATGCCATCAAAGAGCTAGAACCTCAAAAATCTTTTTTGTAGAGTTCAAACTTCTATGTATCTATTTAAAAGTTGATCTTGAACCACAGGCCGCAAACAATAAATAAATGGGAAGAATATACTTGAGTCGTAATTTAGACCCCAAATTAAAAGTTAACCTCATGGTGGGTACTGAAAAAACCTATTTTTGGATGCAAACTAAAATTAGCTAGATTAGAGCAGAACCAGTTGGAAGGCTAGGCATTAGTTGATCATGTTTAGATCCACATAGTTAAATTAGCTAACTAACAAATAGCTCGTGGACCAAACACACTCTTAGTCTCTTACACACGTAGGTTTTCAGCGCCAACTTTTTGAGCACCTTAAGTTCAAGTCTCACATCGGGATTGGTGATTGGCACAGGATATATTGCTAGGTGGTTGATAGTTGGGACTAAAGCACTCGGTGGGTGACAAGTGGGGATAGATCGTAACTACTAGAAAAGCAGATGATAGCTAAACACCAAGGCAAATGATAGTTCGGGTTAAAGCATGGTTCCATCAAGGTTGACGACACCTGGGGCCAGAGCATCATGGCCAATGATAGTTAGGGTCAAAACACGATTACTATCTAGAAAGATAGGGTGGGACTAGATAGAGTCTGTTGGTGCAAACAAACATCAAAACACGATTACTATCTAGAAAGATATGATAATTGGGGCCAAAGAACGATTACTTGCTAGGTAGACTGTTGTTGGGATAGTGCATTGAGAGGATGACAGTTGTGAATAGAGCACAGCTAATAGCTAGCAAATTGCGGTTGGAATCATAGCATGCTTACTAGCTACGTAGAGCACAACGCAGGCTAGAACCCCATTACTAATTAGTTGGATGACAGTTGGGCGGAGGGGGAGGCTATTTGTATTTTTTACGACATATTCAAAAGGTTTAATGCTACAACATATGGCTAGTACTTATTAGGTGGGCGGATGACAGTTGGATCCTTACAATAGGTTTTAATACTGTAGTCTGTGCCTCCAATTACTACTTACCAGACAAGGGATGACAGCTAGGCCCCAATGCCAGCAACCCACCTTCGCATGTTTTTTGGATTAATATTTGAGTAAATTCCTTATGTGACACCAAAACCGATGTCGATTCCTTTCTTGGCCCTAAAAATTTTTTCATTCTCTATTTGACACTGACTTTTAACTTCATTCCTTATTTGACATTTTCGTTACCTTCGAAAGTTAAGTCGGACAAAACGTACTCCAAATCATCTCCTAAATTCATCAAATTTTTTCTACCAATATAACAAATAGACATGAACATATGTCATTCAAAACAATACATGCACTTTTATAGTTTTAAACTTAAAATCCATCAAACTAGATAGTTTTTAAAACTTATCTGAATTTTATCTCAGTAAAATGCTTTCAAAAAATAAGAAAAAATAACTAATATTTTTCGCATGTGATACAATAGCGTATAAAACTATTTTCCATCATAAGATAAATAGATAATTATGAGTTCAATGTAAAATTACTAAAATACCATGTTCTTCCCAATTCTGTATGTAACTTATAATGGAAAATAATTTTATAAACTACCACATTACATATGATGAATAATAATTATTTTTCATAATTTTTTGAAAGTTTTTTGGTGCCATATAATTCATATTTGTTTTAAAGATAGTCTAGTTTATTAATTTTTATTTTGAAAACCATAAAGCCACATGTGTCCTTTTAAATAAAATATGTTCTTATCGATATATTATATCATTATAAAAAGTTCCATTAATTTTAAAGGTTGTTTCGCTTAAGTTAACTTAAAGTTGTGATGGAAATGTCAAATAAGGAATGAAGTTAAAAGTTAGTGTCAAATAGAGAACGTAATTTTTTTCAGGGCGAAAAAAGGAACCGGTATTTATTTTTTATGTCAAAAAAGGAATTTACTCTTAATATTTAGAGGGTTTTAATGTTACAGATTACGGCTACGAAGCGGGTGCATGATAGCTGGGCCCAACACTAGTAACCCCCCTTCACTATTAATTTTTTATTCATATGGAAGGTTCTAATGCTAGTGGTTGTGGTTACAACTTACTACGTTGGCGGAAAACCATTATTTATGTGCTTATTATGCTTTTCCCCATTTTTAGAAAACCATATGTGTTCAATACATTTCTTTGTGATTGAAAACATCATTGACACATGTTTTAGTTGATAGTGTTTGAGCAACTTTTTCAAATTTTAATTGTAAAATTCACATATACATGATTTTAAAAAACTCGACCAGAGGGAGAGACATCCCTCTGATTTTGTCTTAATAAATAAGTTGGTACCAAGATTCGAACCCGGGCCGGCAACAAGGGTTTCATCGACCCTCGGAGTTCAACGCTCTAACCGTTACACCGCGAGAACCTTTGGTCCATATACATGATTTTATTATGAAAGTCCATATATTAGTTTGATATGGTTTGGTTCTACTCTCTAGGGGGATGGCACTCGGGCCATAGCATAGTTACTAGCTCGGTGGATCCAAATTAAAAGTTGACCTCATGGAGGGTACTTAAAAAACTTATTTTTGGATCCAAACTGAAATTAGCTAGATTGGAACGGTTAGTTACAAACTAATTAACCAGTTGGAAGGCTAGGCATTAGTTTATCATATTTAGATCCATATAGTTAAATTTAGCTAACTAACAAATAGCTGGTGGACCAAACACACTCTTAGTCTTTTACACATATAGGTTTTCAGCGCCAACTTTTGGGGCAACTAAGTTCAAGTTTCACATCAGGATTGGTGCTTGGTGCAGTATATATTTCCTATCAGATTGGTGTAAATGTTTGTTTGCACCACGTATGTTATGCTAGTACGCACATGTTGATTTAGTGCATATCATATATATGTTTGCATGTGTGGTATATGTAAGCGTGCGTACATCCAACTTGCACTAGGAAATGAAAAAGACATACCGCCCGTACAGGGGCGGAGGGAGGGGTGCGTGAGGGGGACCGGCACCCCCAATACCCTACTAATTCCCATATACATGTTGTACTAATTCTCATATACATGTTGTACTGATTCCCATATATTGTATAAGTAATATATGTATTCATTGCTATTTCCTTCCTTCTAACTCGGCCCAAGCGTCTCCTATACTTGAAAGTTACAAGTATACGTCCAATTACTCGGTAAGGGATTTCAAACACTTCTGATCTAACAGGTGGACTATTTAAAATAGATAAATATTCATCTTATCCTATGGTGAATAGGTTGTTAAGATTAGTCTTAACTCTTTCGGTATCAACTGCAACCACCGAGAGATGCTTCTTAGCTATGAAACCTGTGAAGACATGCCTTTGACGTACAATGGGAGATGGATTTCTTCGAGATTGTTTTGTAATTTATATTAAGAAGGAATTGGTTGCATCAATTAGTACTTATGATATTATTTTCTGATAGCCATAGAGCTAAATTTAAGTTGATAGATATGTAATTTTTTCTAGGGATGAAATCGGTCGGAAACGATCGAAAATTTTCATTATCATTTCCTAACCATATTTTTTTACTCGGAAACGATAATTTCGGAAACGATAGCGATAACGGAACAGTCGGTATATCGAAAACGAAAACGTCGAAAACTTCAAATCGAAAATTTTGTAGGTCAATTTCAACAACCAACATTATTACATATTTATATATCATTTATGTATGTACATTTTTGATAAAAATCAATGAAGCTATATAGGGTGGGGATTCATTTCCATTTGCGACAAAGAAAATTTTAGGCGCAGTAGAAGGGTAGCTGTGATTTTTTGGCCTCAATGATTTAACTGGGTCGAATTCGGAATTCCAACGGAAAATTTCCACTAAATTCGGTCGATAGAGCTATTCAACGGTATAAATCCATTATCGTTTCCTATCGTTTTCTGACATGTACCGTTTCCGTTTCATCGGAATGGAAAAATCTCGGAAACGAAACTCGATCGATCGGGAATTTCCGTAATCGTTTTCATCCGTAATTTTTTCTTAGTTGAAACTTGTGAAATATGCTATTGTTATATATGACTAAAACAAGCTCATATGACCATTGATTCTACTTCACTTTGTTCATGCCCCCTATACTCAATTCGGCTCCACCGTATGTTAAGTACACGCGAGTGGCACCATCGTCCTTCGCACCGAACACACACATGACACATACACGCCCTCTCGTATATCCACACACATCTCTTTAACCTCCTCCCTCCTCGCTAGTGTATCTGTCTGGATCCCGTTGAGGAAAGGCATCATACGTCGGCTGACTCCGATCCTTTTACGGGGGAGCACGACGACGCCGCGTTCCTTCTGTACGTACGTGACGTGGTAGCACTTTCTTGGTTGTGAACAGGCGCGCTGATGCAGCAAGTGGAAAAGGAACTTTGTGCGCCAAAGATCCCACAACAGCATGCAGGAAAGGAAAAGGTCCGAAAGCCACTCCGCCGGTTGACGTCCCACGATGCCTTGTGGGTTGTGGCGTACGTACAGGCTTCAGCCAGCTTCTGACCTGTGTGTTAACACTTGTGTGGTCAGTGGTCTGCTAGTGCCAACTGCGGCAATTCGTGTGAACGTGAAATATATAATCATGGTCTACCCGCGCATGCATGCATGTAAAGAACGAAATAAAGGGTCCTGATGCCCAGAGCATGCATTTCTCCACCCTTTTGCTTTAAGGTTTTCTTTTTCCCTCCGGAAGATGCGCCGAGTTCTCCAATCCTTTCCGCGGTATGCCATACGTACAGACTGTGCATAATTGCTCCGTTTTATATTAAAAAAAGTGCCAACACAGTGTGAAGCTTGTCCGTTTAGTCATGTTCTAACACCACTCAGCATGACCCAAAACGATCCTGGACGATCGCAGCAAGCAAAACACGCGCCGATTTATTATCATACATACATCACCCACCGGCCGTCGCGCGCGTCACACCACCACGTACGAAACCCATCCGCACGTACTGCGATGGCGGAGGGGCATGTGTGCACGCAGCGGTCAAACCCGACAGAGACCTGAAGAGCTAGGCGGGCCGGCGGGGGTGTCGACACCCGCGCGCGCACCAATCGAGCTCGCACTCCACGCCGCCGCCGGCGGGCGTCGTCGCTTTCCCTTCTAGAGATCCGTCATCCCAGGCGCGCAGCTGCTGCGTGCGCGCGAGGGCGGCGTGTCGAGTTGGAGCGGCCGGCGCACGCCGGCCAGTCTCCCCCGGTCGTCGCGAGCAGTGCAGCCGGCCAGCACGGCGCCAGGGCCCCGTGTGGGCGTGGTCAGCAGCGTCGACGTCGTCCGCCTCGTCACCCTCTCTTGGGTCTTCGGCTCTCGTCGCCCGGGTCGCCGTCGTGCGTCAAGATCCCGGCCGTTGCATGGGTCCCCGGTCCGCCCCGCTATTTTCTAGTCTATATACGTCTATATATCTCCCAATATCTTCTATTGGACAACTGCTGCATGGTACGTACCGGTACGCGTCATCGGCGTACTAGCTGGCCTGTGTTGACCTGCAACTGCAAGTCGATCGGGTGCGGCGCGCTGCGTGGTCAAAAGATCGGGAGAGAGAGCACCGCTGCATCATGGAGACGGCACGTGATATACAAGCAGTTGACAGTTCGTCCCATCCAATGATGTGAATCGTGATGCTACCAGTTGACAGTTCAGATCATAGATTGTACGCTAGGTCGTTATTGCTTAATATCCGAGCAGCCAATGGGGCACAGCACCCACAAGTGCAGCATTATTTGTAGTTTGGACATGCATACCTAGGCCTCAATTTTCCTCACGAAGGACATAAAAACAAAAACTCAAGTCACTGTTAGTGTGGCCGATGAAAACTATAGAAAACGCTTGGAAACAATATTGCAAATACGAAAAATTAGGACCGAACGTTGTGGAATATTTCAATATATTTGTGAAATACTCCATCCGTCCCACAATATAAGCATTCAAATGCAAAAAAATAGCAGAACTTGTTAGAAATTAGCAACTAATTCATGACAACAATGAGTGATCCAGTGATAACATAACATGTGTGAGTGTTCAAGTTAAATCTCCTAAATAACATGAACAACATGAGAAACCGAAAACAGAACAAAACGATGTTCAGAATGTACCCAGAGGCGGGGCCGATACCGGAGGCACCGGATGCGCCATCACCAGCTGTAGGAATAGTGTTAACCATCCTCGACTGGCCTTGCTCGAAGTAGTCGATCTGATCCTCACCGGGACGTAGTCGTTCACGTGAGGAAGACGGCCACCAGGAAGTAGTCGTTCTAGTTGACGAAGTTGGCCACCAGGAAGTAGTAGTACAGGTTGACGAAACCGGCCACCAGGAAGTAGTCGTACGAATGATGAAGATAGCCGCCGGGAAGTAGTCGTTCACAGCAGCGAGCAGGCGCGTACTCGTACGCTCCCCAAAAACCTTATCGCCCGCCTATCCTGAGCAGGATCACTTGGCAGGGAGTTTCGGAGGCAACTGCTCACGCAAGCAGAGTGCGCGCAAAGCTTGCGTTGGGAATGCAAGAGAGCAGCAAAAACAGGGAGAAGAGAGAGGTCTCCTGAAAGGAGTACCAGAGAGGGAGAGTCTGCTTGTGTGTTCTGGCTATGGGAGAGAGCCCCTCTTATATAGGCGACCAGAGGAGGAGGGGGGATGAACCTAGACACTGGTTGGAGGCAGCAATGGCCATAATGACGTCGGTTACTGGTCAGCCCAATAATGCTATTAAACGTCATCAGTTACTCTCAGCCATCAAATCGGCAGCTACTGGTAACATTTAAGACTCAATCAATGTCATTTGTGGCAAAAGGTTCATCACACAGCACACGCAGAGCGGCTCGGCTCGGCTCGTCACGGCACGGCACGGCACGGCCACGGCCACGGCCACGGCCCGGCTCGGCGAGGCGAGCGAGCGCGCGCGCGTGTGGCACGCCCTTCTCCTTTTACCAACTTCACAAGTGGTCCACAGTTGGTCCACTATTTAAGTTGATTAGGATTTCCGTTGACTCTGCATCCGGGATTTAATTCCCTAGTTAGTGGACCTTTAATTCTTTGATTAATTGAGACTTAAATGGGCCAAGGCCCAATTAATCTAACAATCCCCACCAAGAATTTCAAGGTACACAAGAAAATACTCTCGACTCAACTGTTGTTTTGATATACTGGCCTCATGGCGGGGACTGTTAAGTTGAACATCCGCCTGGGGCAAGAGCTACACTTGTTCACAACTGACCAATGGACTATGCCTTGAATTAACAGTTTTGTGCAAACAAGCTTGACTAGAGCCCCTTTGCCAGTACTAGGCTGCTATAAGCATCCCCTCGGGTTGGAGCATATAAGTCATACTCCGTGCCTTTTATGAGTATCTAGAGATCACCCTATCTCATAGATTGTGACTAGAAATCGAACCCATATAGGTGCAATCCTTTGAGATGTTCTGTAGCTCAACATCTTTGCCCTCATTGAGCCACTCGGATCACATTAAGGTTTTCACCAACCTGCCATACAGACTTAGAAGAGAAATGCACCTCCATTGGAATGAGCCCTTTTCAAAGGTTCTCTTCTCTCAGTTAAACAGTAGCTTGTTTCACCATCCTAATTCACGGGATCTCCGATCACATAGGACATGTTACCACTACTGAGTAACACACATGGGTCTCAAGCCCAATTCCCTGGATGCATTGTCTATCACGTTACGTGAAAGACCCTTTGTGAATTGATCTGTCAGGTTCTTAGCCGTTTGGATGTAGTCCAAGGCTATCACTCCGGAGTTTCTCATTTTCCTGACAGATTTCAGCCGCCTCTTTACATGCCTAGAGGAATTCATGTTATCCTTTGAACTGTTCACCTTGACAATCACAGTTTGATTATCACAGTTCATGAGGATAGCCGGTATCGGTTTCTCAACTACCGGCAAATCCATAAGGAGATCACGAAGCCATTCGGCCTCAACAGTGGCGGTGTCCAATGCAGTGAGTTCTGCCTCCATAGTTGACCTCGTTAAGATGGTCTGCTTGCAAGACTTCCAGGAGACAGCGCCACCTCCAAGTGTGAACACATATCCACTTGTGACTTTAATCTCATTTGCATCGGATATCCAGTTTGAGTCATTGTAACCCTCCAGTACTCTAGGGTACCCGGTATAGTGAATTCCATAGTCCACAATACCTTTCAGAAAGCGCATTACCCGTTCAAGAGATTTCCAATGAGCATCTCCCGGATTTGACATAAACCGGCTCAGTTTGCTCACAGCGAACGCGATATCGGGTCTAGTAGCGTTGGCTAGGTACATCAGTGAACCAATGATCTGGGAGTATCTCAGCTGATCTCTCATTATTCTTTTGTTCTTCCGTAATATTTTACTAGCATCATAAGGTGTTGGAGCTGGCTTGCAGTCATTATATCCGAAACAACTCAAGACCTTCTCCACATAGTGGGATTGTGTGAGAACAACCCCACCATCACCTTCTCTCACTAGCTTAATATTCAGGATCACATCAGCCTCTCCCAAATCTTTCATCTCAAAACTCTGAGACAAAAACTCTTTGACGTCCTTAATCACATTAAGGCTTGTCTTAAATATCAGTATGTCATCTACATACAGACACAAGATCACTCATTCGCCCCCACCATAGCGATAGTACACACACTTGTCGGCTTCATTCACAACAAAGCCAACTGACGTTAAAGTTCTGTCGAACTTCTCATGCCACTGCTTAGGAGCTTGCTTAAGGCCATACAAAGACTTTATCAACTTACACGCCATTCCTTCTTGACCTTCCACTACAAAACCTTCTGGCTGATCCATGTAGATCTCTTCCTCCAACTCTCCATTTAGGAAAGTTGTCTTAACGTCCATCTGATGAACGAGAAGACCATGGGAAGCTGCCAGAGAGAGCAGTACTCGAATGGTGGTCAGTCGAGCAACCAGCGAGTAAGTGTCAAAGAAGTTCTCTCCTTCTTTCTGAGTATATCCCTTAGCCACTAGCCTTGCCTTGTACTTTTCAACAGTACCATCAGGCCTAGCTTTTTCTTGAACACCCACTTGCATCCTACAGGTTTGCACCCATACGGACGTTCCACGACTTCCCAAGTACCATTAGACAAAATAGAGTCCATCTCACTCCGAACTGCTTCCTTCCAATAGTCAGCAACTGGAGAGGAATATGCCTCTTCAATGGTTCTAGGGGTGTCATCCACGAGGTACACAATGAAATCATCACCAAAGGATTTTGCAGTCCTCTGTCTCTTGCTCCTTCTAAGAGCTTCACTGTCATCCTCCTCAGGATTTTCCACATGTGTGTGTTCATTGTGTTCTATCGAAACAACAGGTTCTCTAGGTTCTTTATTAATAGACAGTTCATGACTAGACGTGCTAGCTTCCTCTTTCATAGGAAAAATGTCCTCAAAGAATGTAGCGTCTCTGGACTCCATAATTGTACCAACATGCATGTCAGGTACTCCAGATTTTACTATTAAAAATCTATAACCTACACTGTGGAAAGCATAACCAAGAAAGACACAATCAACAGTCTTATGTCCCAATTTACGTTTCTTGGTTATGGACACATTCACTTTGGCCAAACATCCCCAAATCGGTAAGTATGAAAGGGTTAGCTTTTTCTTTTCCCATTCCTCGAATGGTGTTATCTCTTTGTTCTTCATAGGAACACGATTCAGGACAAGACATGCAGTCAATATAGCCTCACCCCACCATTCCTTGGAAAGTCCCGTTGTATCCAACATGGCATTAACCAAGTCAGTCAGAGTACGGTTCTTTCTTTCGGCTACCCCATTTGACTGAGGTGAGTAGGGAGGTGTCCTCTCATGAATTATTCCATGTTCCTCACAGAACACAGTGAATATATTAGAAAAATACTCTCCACCGCGATCAGACCTAACTCTTTTAATTTTTCTCTCAAGTTGATTTTCTACCTCAGCTTTATAGATTTTAAAATACTGTAACGCTTCATCTTTAGACTTCAAAAAATAAATGTAGCAGAATCTAGTAGAATCATCTATTAAAGTCATGAAGTGCTTTTTACCACCTTTTGTCAACACACCATTCATCTCGCACAGATCGGAATGAATTAAGTCTAGAGGTGCCAAGTTCCTCGCCTCAGCCGCGAAATAAGGCTTGCGAGGTTGTTTTGATTCAACACACACATGGCACTTAGAATTTTTGACTAAGGTGAATCTCGGAATTAAGCTCAGGTTTGCAAGACGCATCATACAACCAAAATTAACATGACAGAGTCGCGAATGCCAAACATTAGATTCATTATTAACGTTTGCAACATGGTTCACAACTTTATTACAATTGTCTCACAAAGAAAAGCGGAACAAGCCTCCACTATCATAACCTTTTCCAATAAAACTTCCAAATTTAGATATTACACATTTATTGGATTCAAAGACTAACTTAAAACCGTCTCTACACAGAAGAGACCTGCTGACTAAGTTCTTTTTTATGGTGGGGACATGCTGCACGTTCTTCAGTCGAACGGTCTTTCCCGAAGTAAGCTTCAGATCGACCGAACCAGCACCAAGAACACGCGCATGTGATCCGTTTCCCATCAACACGGAGGAAGACCCGCCTGCCTGGTAAGAAGCAAACAAGGAAATGTCAGCACAAACATGAATATTAGCACCAGTGTCAATCCACCAATCGGGTGAATGACATACTGAAAGAACTGTAGGTAAAAGATTACCGTACCCCAACGTTCCACCAGTCTCACTAACAACCATGTTGGCACTGCCACCATTGCCGCCATTGTTCTTGTCCTTGCGGTGCGGGCACTTTGCAGCAAAGTGGTCCGGGCTATCACAACAATAACAATGCCCCGTCGGCGGTTTCTTCTTCTTCTTCTTGAACTGAGCCGTCTGATTAGCCTTTGTCTGGTTCTGTTGTGGCTTGTTCTTCTTTTTGTTGGATGCATTGAAGTTCTTCTTTTGCACCAAGTTGGCACTAGAAGATCCAGCAATCCCTTTACCAAGTTGGTCTTTTGCCCTCGCCTTCTCTTCCACATCAAGAGTGCCGATGAGATCGACAATAGTAAACTCTTGTCTCTTGTGTTTCAGAGAGGTCGCAAAATCCTTACAAGAAGGTGGCAACTTGGAGATAATACCTCCAGCCACAAACTTTTCAGGCAACCGACATGGAGCATCCTTGCTATAGTTCTCAAGATCTCTAGCCAGCACCTGGATCTCATGGGCCTGCTATACCACAGGACGGTCTTCAACCATCTTGTAGTCAAAGAGTTGTTCCATGATATACAGCTCGCCACCAGCATCAGAGACACCAAACTTAGCCTCAAGCGCATCCCAAACATCTTTGTCACTCGGCAGCAAGAGGTACGTGTCCACAAGGCTTTCAGCGAGAACACTCATGATGGCACCTCTAAACAGGTTATCGGCCACCACGAAAGGCCGCTCCTCCTCTGGAGTGAACTGTTCGGGCTTCCCCTATATGACATGCATGATGTTCATTGCTGTCAACCACGGCGTGACCCTCTCGCGCCAACGTTTATAATTAGACCCATCGAAAACATTTGGTTTGATTGATGCGGCAAAACCAACTACCGAAAGCGTATTATTAACGTAAGGTTTTTGGATTGTTAGAAATTTAGGCATCATTCGGTATATTTTAATTCCAGAAATTAGCAACAAATTCATGACAACAATGAGTGATCCAGTGGTAACATAACATGTGCGAGTGTTTAAGTTAAATCTCTTAAATAACATGAACAACATGAGAAACTGAAAACAGAACAAAACGATGTTCAGGATGTACCCAGAGGCGGGGCCGGTACCGGAGGCACCGGATGCGCCGTCACCAGCTGGAGGAATGGTGTTAACCATCCTCGACTGGCCTTGCTCGAAGTAGTCGATCTGATTCGGTGCAGTGGCGAGTCGATGCAGTGGAGTCCCTCGAACGGTCACCGGGACGTAGTCGTTCACGTGAGGAAGATGGCCACCAGGAAGTAGTCGTTCTAGTTGACGAAGTTGGCCACCAGGAAGTAGTAGTACAGGTTGACGAAACCGGCCACCAGGAAGTAGTCGTACGGATGATGAAGATAGTCGCCGGGAAGTAGTCGTTTACAGCAGTGAGCAGGCGCGTACTCGTACGCTCCCCAAAAACCTTATCGCCCACCTATCGCGAGTAGGATCACTTGGCAGGGAGGTTCGGAGGCAACTGCTCACGCAAGCAGAGTGCGCGCAAAGCTTGCGTTGGGAATGCAAGAGAGCAGCAAAAACAGGGAGAAGAGAGAGGTTTCCTGAAAGGAGTACCAGAGAGGGAGAGTCTGCTTGTGTGTTCTGGCTATGGGAGAGAGCCCCTCTTATATAGGCGACCAGAGGAGGAGGGGGGATGAACCTGGACACTGGTTGGAGGCAGCAATGGCCATAATGACGTCAGTTACTGGTCAGCCCAATAATGCCATTAAACGTCATCAGTTACTCTCAGCCATCAAATCGGCAATTACTGGTAACGTTTAAGACTCAATCAATGTCATACGGCCACGGCCACGGCCACGGCCACGACTCGGCGAGGCGAGCGAGCGTGTGTGCGTGTGGCACGTCCTTCTCCTTTTACCAACTTCTGAAGTGGTCCACAGGTTGTCCACTATTTAAGTTGATTAGGATTTCCGTTGACTCTCCATCCGGGATTTAATTCCCTAGCATTTATTAGTGGACCTTTAATTCTTTGATTAATTGAGACTTAAATGGGCCAAGGCCCAATTAATCTAATAGAACTGCTAAAAGACCTCTATACCCCTCATTTTATACTACACACCAACTCTCCACCCATCCTACCAACCCATTTAGTTTTGCCCTATCCCTAGAAATGCTTACATTTTGGCACAAAATTTGAACCCTACAAATGCTTACATATTGGGACAGAGGAAGTAAGCAATTAAGCAGCGGCTAAAATTTCCTTATAAAAACAATTAAAATTAGCAAGTTTTATGCTTTGCTAAAACCGGAAACGGTCGAAAATGATACCATAAATAAAAAAACAGTTCCGGGCGAGGCGTTTTTTCTCATATTTTTGAAATAATTAACTAGGTGGCAGTTATGATTTCATTATGAAATCAATTTAAAATAGCAGGTTTTATGTTTTGCTAAAAAACAAATACGGTTACAGACGAAACGGTCATGGACGGTACGGGAATTTTTCGCACCATTGTTACCCCTTGTGCCTAATAATTCAATGTCTTTATTGATTTCCATTGTGAGAAGATATGTGTATTGGAGTTTGTGTTTGAGTTACATACATACCAATGCAAGGATGAGTCTATGAACCTTTGTGTTTTCCTTGAGGTGTTTATATTGTCTGTGTTCAATTCCCAATTTTATGATGGGTTTCAATTCCCAATTGATTTTCCTTTTTTCCCATTTTGGCGGTAATTTTCCAAGATGGGTTTAAGCACAGTTTCAAACTAGCATCATTATTTTAGACACTAGTAGTCATGCACGCGCGACACGCGCGTGTTTTAAAAACATACTAAACCAAATCATATATTCACAAAAAATCTATTAAAAATATTTTATCCACGATACCTCCATCGGTGTCACGATGCCTAGGCGGACAACGTTCACGACGGCGCCGGCAGCAGCAGATAGATGTATTGTACTGCTACACGGGTCTTCGCATGGCCATGCACTCAATGCAAGCAAGGTCATGAAACGTACTTCGTTGACCCTCTTTCTGATTTGTATCTGTGGAAACCAAGGTCGTGAATTGCCTTGCAGCCTACATACTATACTATAAGCTGCCTAACCTACCTGCTAGATAGTTCTCCGTGAATGTTTAGAGTTTATGTTAGCCTCCTAGCTCTTGCATGGGCCAAGGTTGAAGGGGAAGTAGTTACCGCATGATAAAATCGCCTGTGCAATGCACATAGAGTGCTCCACACGCAAGTAGATAGCGTGACGGGTTTCGGGCTCTAGTGCTAATCGTGTGTCGGCGAAGGTTCCGGCCGGGTCGCTGTCCCGGACAAATGGCCTTTCCTCCCATCCCCCAGTTGTAGACGAGTAGATCCACATGGTGTACGACGACGACGGCCATTCTGATCCATCCTCCAGCTTGCCCTCGTAAAAAGAGGGATATTGGATCAACAACACCTTGTAGTTATTTGGTGGCACCAAAAAGTCGAACATGAGGTAGGCGTCACCCAGGTCGTAGTCGTCGGGCCAGACCGAGCTGCAGGGGGGATACTGGCCAACTGCATCGTGGCCGGGTTCACGACGTGGTGGGCGAGAAGGAGAAGCCCATTGCAGCAGTCCAAGAGCGTCGGGATCGTGCCGTCGGTGTCCACGTAGCGTTCCACCTTGCCGGCGATCTCAGCGCCGCCGTCGAGGGCCGGGCGAAGAACTTCGGGGGAGCCGGCACGCGCGCCACGCCGAGGAAGATGCCGCCCACGGCGAGCGGCAGGAGGTCCGGCTGCAGCATACGGCGCCCGTCGACGATGGCGCGCCACTTCCTGCAGACGCAGCTGCACGCGGCGAGGCCCCGCGGCGGAGGACCTCAGCGAGCACGGCCGCAGGCAGCGAAGCTCCCATGCCGTCGATCGTCTTCTGGTGTTCTTGAACGATGAGGAATCGAGTACGTCTCTCTTCGTTGCCTCACGCAGGCAGCTCTAATACAAGTTTAATACAATAAAACACACGTTAAACACAATAAAAAAGCCCAAAATAGTATGACAGAAATAATACAAGTTTGCTTATAAACAAATTATATTCGAGAGTCCTGGGTCCATATGTCATGTCATCTTTTGGTGGGTACGTGAGGTAGGTAAAGAAATTCCATGATAAGGATCTGAGTGCCTGATCGATACGAGACAGATATGAGACATGCAGCAACAGCACACTAAGCATCAAAATGCGAGCGATGACCAAGCTAACTTTTACTCAGTTCTACTTGCGGTGTGGGACCAGATAGCAGTTCACCGGCCGACTCCACGTCCAAGACAGGCTGCGCCAAGCATGCGCGTGCGCGCGTGTATTAGAAAAGCATAGTAAACAGAAATGTTATCTTTTCAAATTGGATTGAATTCCACATTCTCACGTTAGAAATATTCAAAACATAGTATCCTAAGTATTTTAAATTAGTTAAATTCTACAAATTCCATAGTTTCTTAAAATTGTAATGAAACATGACAATAATTTAATGGATGAACAATATGAAACAAAACAAACATGCAATTTATAGATCAATACAAAGAAATATAGGCAGGATTGCTCACTACATAGGTAAATAAAAAAGAAAAAAAAATATCTTTCACTATAAGTTGGACATTAGGAAAGCAAATGACACAACTCACTGTTCTCAACCAAAATAGCAAGATGTTTGGTGGTGGTAGTTGGACAGGTGATCCGATGGGCTAGCAATGTTTTCAACTGAAAACTTTTAGTAGAAACTAAAGAAACATAATGGAACTTCTTTACGCCTCCAGCAGGTCAAATGTCCTCAATGTTGTAGCCAAGGAGAGCTTCATACTTCATGGAACGACTACTGCTAGACTGCGACCCGCTCGTTCAATAAAAAAGAGGTCTTCAATAAAAAATAAGACTTCATAACATATTTAGAAAATGAGAAATTTTATAATGATTGGGATCAATGAGAGCCATCCGTTCCGAGAAATTGGACGGTGGAAACAACGCAAGTACCCAGAGGTATCTAAATAGAGGTACCCAGAGGTACCCAGAAGTACTAAATTCGTGGGACCAAGTATTAAAAAATGGTGGGACCCACTATTAATTTAATTTTTTTTTCTGAAATTAAAAAAGGGTATAATGGTAATTTCCCGTGGGTAACTTCTGGCTGTTTTTTTTCACGTTTAATGTCCGACGTTTGGTCTGATGCCTAACGTTTTTTTTGAACTTCACGTTATCCACTTCGTCTCCTACCTCTGGCAGCCAGGGAAAAGGATTCCATTCCTCCAAATTCACCGTGAGAGCATCCCTCGATTCTCCGACGACTGTCCTCAGGTCCCACCGCCGGGGGAGGGAGAGGCCGCCAGATCTCCCGGCCGCCCGCAGCTCCCCTCCGTGGGAGAGATGCCATGGAGCTCCCTGCTCACCGGGGAGGGAGGCGGTGGAGGCCGGCGGAGCGCCCCACCCTGGATCCTCCCGCAACCGCAACCAACAGGAGGGCCGGCCGAGATCTGCGTGTGCCGTCCTCCAGGAGCGGGGAAGGTGTAACCATGCTCGGCGCAGCGCTCCGCCTCCGCGTGCTCCGCCTCCGCCGACGGGGCCAGCGGCGCCGCGGGCGCTCCCGTGGGGGGAGGGCGGCTACGGGAGACGGGGACCGGGACCAGGATCCCGTGCTGCTGGTGTCCGGGATGGGCGGGTCAGTGCTGCAAGCGCGCCGGCGGTCCGACCCCAAGTTCGACCTCCGGGTCTGGGTGCGCATCCTCTTCGCCAACCGGGACTTCAAGAAGTACCTCTGGTCGCTCTACAACGCCGACACTGGTGGGTTGCCTGCTTGACCTGTGGTACTATACATATATGGGGTGCTGGCTCATGTGTTCGATGAAATGCCTGAATCGAGTTGGGGAGTGGTGCTATGAGGAGTGCTTCTGGTTGCTTGTTCTTGCGCAGGGTACGTGGAGGAGGAGTTGGGCATTCGCGTGACGTTGCTGATTTAACGGGGGAGACGAACCAGCCACTGCCGCCACTGGTGGCTGCGCCGCCGCCCATGATGCCGATGCAGCCCATGATGGTGCAGCCTGTCGGCGCCGGCGCCATACACGCGCCCCACAAGCAGCTCCACCATCTCGCCTATTGCGTCCACTCCAACCCGTCTTGGGGTAAGATGCGCCCTTACATGCTTGTTGTGGTGTACTGGAGTGAGGGTGTTCCATGCTTTTGTGTAGGCAGAGTCTGCTATGTTCCTGTACTTGGTTTTCCTTCCTATTCACGGAGCATAACTGGGGTATAATTTCGAAGGCATCAGGAGAAAGTTTTGATTACTGGTTGTTCAGGCTTTAGCTCTAGATGATCAAGTAGCAGCTAATAGGATGGATCAGTAATCTCGTTTGCATTGAATAACAAGGTGGAGTAATATTTGCTTTGAACATTGGATGACTGCATGTTGCAATTGCTTAACGATTCGTGGTTCCAATATAAATATAGGACCCTAGACGCTACTTTTGCTTAGCCCCAGAGTCTGAACATTGTACCTGACATAGTACATTACAAAACTATGTCTTATCTGCAAAGCATTTCAGAAACCTGAGCTATAAAAATAGGAATGCTTGTTTGGAACATGGAAAGTAGCAACCTGTACATATAGAACTGATTAACAATGGCAACAAATTATCATGAAAGATTAAATTTGCTTATAAGGGCTCTTTTGAAGTGGCCCTGGCTTGGAGACCCTGGTTGTCTTCTTCTGAACACGCTCAGCAATTGTCTCGGTGCTAAATTGTTGTACAATAGGATCAGCAGGATCTTGTTTCTTCCTTGGGTGTCCACGTTTCCGTTTTGCGCTGCCCAATTTCTTGGGATTTTTATCTAAAGTTAGATCGATGATTTCTTCAATGTGGTCGTCGTTCGGGTCATCTTGTTGATTTTCTTTTGCCTTCGCTTCATCGTAATCTTTCTTCTACAGTAGGTAATGGAAAGTATTAGTTATGTTGACAATATGTACAGGCTAGGGGAAACATATAAACGAATGTATATTGAGCATCACAAACCGTTAGCACTTTCTTGTACGAGTCCAATCTGTGTTTGTTGCATTCTGAGAGCAAAAGCCTAGTGCACATTTTCCAGCTGAATACTTCTACTTGTGCCTAGGGACACGAATGGGTATGTTAGTAAATAAAGGAATGCAGAAACTAGTGGAAAGCGTTGTAAAGAAATGTAGTATTCCATTTACATTTGTGAAATGCTCGGCCACTTTTTCCCCATCCCATGCCAACATGTACTTCATTACGAATGCCCCACAAAAATAGCTGCAGATTTTAGTCAACGAATCATCATATCTATCATGTGTAGGGGAGTTATAATTTGCATCACAGTTCGTACTCGTTAAGTTGTTGTGGTATGTTAGTGTAGCGGCATTTCTTCCATTCAGTAAGATTGATGGGCTTAGTAAAATCCACCAAGCCACCCTCAACGGCATCATCAATGCATGCTTGTATGGCACTGACCAGGATAATATGAAACATGGTTTAGCTGTGTTAAAGCTTCGCTGCCATTGTGCTACAAATAGGCAGCAGTAGCACACTTACCAGGGCACACTCCTTCACCTCGTCTCACAATGAAAGATTGGAGGCTAAAGAGTCCAGGACCTGAACCTCCTCCTTAATGAAATTAAGCACTAGCAGAATCCAGTGGCAACCACATACATTCAGTGGGAGAAATAACTGTGGAAAAATAAGTTTTTAAATTGCATTGGTTTTGTGATAGTTAAATGTGTAAAGAAAATTGTGCAAGCAGTCGTACCATATGCCGTCCTAAACATTTATTAGCAATAATGCCAACCATCCGGTTTTTGCTTCCTCGAGGATAACCTTCTCCTGTCAGCTTCGCGGAAATATAAGTTGTAAGGAATGACGTCGCATCAGTCTCCACATTACTGATGTACGCAAAGGCATTAATAACCTGCAATTCGGTAAGATTAGGCATAGGTTGTAGTAGTACATGGAATGAGAATGGAAGGGGCTTGGCCATATATCCACTGTTTGGAGACATTTCTCTTTAACTGGGCAGATGTAAGGGGAGTGTCACCAACTAGAACTACTTCAGCATCCTCATAACTGTTTCTGAGAAAATATGCAACGTCCATGTCTTCCTGTGTCAAGGAGTAGTCCATCTCAAAAACAGGCTTACGTGGTGCAATATGATGTTTTGGGGCAGCATCATCTTGCGTCCTGTTTTGCAAAGTCTGTCCTGTATTGGGTGGTACAGTTGGATTTTTGGGCACCGGTAAATCTGCAGCTGAAGCACTTGGTTCCTACGAGAAATATAGTGGACACCATATGTAAAGATAGTTACTTTCAGCTATGGGTTGGGATATTAATTTTACCTGGTAAGATGTGGCCTTTGAAGTTTCTGGTGCATTGTTCCGAATAAAGGATGTAATGTCCTGAACCAGAAAAAAATGAATGAATACATAGGAAGATGTGGGTGAAATCATTCTGTTAATATTCCATATCCTTACCTTCAATTGTGTTGTGATACGGGAAAGGTCGTCCTCTACCTTGGACACCCTTGTTTGAACAACACCTTCCATTTTCAGTTCAGCTTTGATTTCTGCCAACATGTCCGTTATGTGGAGAAACTTGGAATCAATTTTTTGATCTAGGTCCAGTGCTATGCGGCCTAGTTTTTTTTCAGTGTCTAGCTGATTCTTGTTGATTAATTGAAGTATCATGTCCACCTATGACATGTAGAGGTCATTTAGTCTAAGGTTTAATGCTTCATTCAATGATATTTAGAGAAGGCAACATGTGTTTTTTTAACTTGTTGGTTGCTGAAAATGTGGCCTCCCGGCTGTTGATGGTGCATGTCATTTGCATGTGTATGGTTGTCTTCATTGTGCCCAGTCGTGGTTCCTGGAATGCTGTTATTGTTTTGCTGGCTGGTTTGAACTGCAATTTCCATGACAACCTTGCCAAGGAGGCACTATATTAGTTAGATGAATAAAATGTGAAAAATGAAATAATTCGATCATGATGTGTACCACTCCTCCATCTAATTTGCCATCTCTGTAAGCTTTATCTCTTAGTTTTGCATTGGCTTCATCCCACCGTGCCATCACTGGAGGAGGTATAGGAGAATAGGAAATTCCGTACTGGCTATGAGCTTGGACATGCTCCCAGTACCAATACTGCATCAAAACATTAATTAGTGTACTGAATTGTTCACCGTAAGGTTATTGTAAAAATTGGTAGTAAATGTTTATTAGTGCCGCGAGACTTACTTGCAGGAAAGCTAAGTTTCCTTGAAGATTAACCCGTTGCGTTACTGCAAACGTATGGATGGAATCCAACAAGTGATTCAAGGTAAACTGTCCCCAGTTTATCTTTGAAATGTCTTCCACTTTCTGAACTAGGCCCAAATACTTGGAGTCTACGCTGTCTTTAGTTGTCGGTGCAAGAATAATGCCAATAGCGTACAAAACAAACTGTCTCTTGAAGTCATCATCAGGGATAGATGAGGATGTAATGTTGTGCTGAAGGGTATTAAGCTCAAGTTTGTGGTTTGTTTTATAAGCATCGAACAAGGTCTTATCTACCGGTTTATGTGTTCGATTTTGTACATCCTCCCCTTGTACGGGTAGGCCCATAATATATTTCACGTCAGATGGCGTCATTTCAAGTTCCTTACCACCAATGTGAAAATTTTTACCGTCGATGTTGTAGGCCTTGGCAATCTTAACCAGCATTGTTCGTCGCAGGTACAGAGGCTTCATGTGAAGCAGACCTCCAAGCCCAAGTCCTTCAATTGCAGTCTTGTGATCATCTGATAAATTCCTGATTGTGTTTGCAAGCTTCCATGGTGAGCATACTATCTTCATATTACCAGATATTTTGTTCCCGTCATCTTCGTCTTCATGTTCACTTGATTGGTTATTTGGAGTTCTCATTTTAGGCAGATCTGCAGAAAGAATGCTATACTGTAAGCTGGTGCAGACATTAGGTCGGACTGTCACTGAAATCAAAGACCTGCATTCATCCTACTTTCTGTACCAAGTTCTGCATCTGCCCATTGCAGAATACATTTCATACACACATTTTTTAGCATTAGCTCATCAAACATGACAATTTATTACTATTATCTAAACCAATAGCAGATAAGTGATTCAGTGCAGTGAAGCATGGCATCCTTGAACAGCAAAAGACAGGGCTAGATGAATCATAGTAGTAAGAATCTGGTTGTGGCCACTTAGCCCCTGTCCAATTTTCTTGGGACATTTTGTTATCCATGGAATCGTGTTGGTAATCCCCTACAAGGAGCTGTTTAAATAATCATAAACAGACATCACTGGGAATTGTCTGTTAGGTCCCCACATGATGTGGTTGCATTGTGTCTTCATGTGTTAATGATGGATTAATTTCTGTACATCGAGGTATATGAATGCTGAAGTAGTTTCTCTGCTTAGGCCATGATATCTAGATCTGATTTTTCTGTAAGGATGTTACTAATTTGGTAAATATTTACTTCTGAATACAATGGTATTGGTATGAACACTATATTTCAGCCATAAAGTTTACAATAGGCGAGGGGAAGGAGGCGCCGCAGGTTCTCACCAAGAGAAACGACGACAGGTGCATACGAGTCCACGCTCGACGTTGTGCTGGACGAGGCGTCTCAGGTTCGGCTCCGGCGATGGCGAACTTGAACAGAAGGAAGACAAGGACGGGAGGCTTCAATCATTTCATGGGTACGAGCCTACCAGCCCAGAATCATGGAACAGTACAAGACATGAGCCACTGAATCAACACATGTACCTGGTGGCCTGCGTGTTCTCAGATGGCCGACCAGTTGCCAGTTCCGGTGTGTTTTTCTCCAGTTGGCCGCCCGCCGCTCAGCTCTCGCGATGTAACTGCTCGACCGTGCAGATATTGGACTCCCAGTTGACGGTGAAAATAGGAGAGGTGGTTGAGATCTGTTGTCATGATGTGCACGCATATTTGTCGCAGGAAAAACCTATGCGGCCGTAAAATTAGGATCTGCTAAACTAGGTCCTATGTAAAGCCTGCTCGTTTAGTTTGTTTTGGATATATAGGTTCGTTAAAGTTACTATAGATTTTTTATAAACTTGTAAAGTTACTACAATAACACATCAGTTCGAACCTCAACCTCAACATTTTTTTTCAATATTCCTTCTATTACGTGTCTATCTTTTTTTCAATATTCCTTCTATTACATGTCTATCTTTTTATATTACACAGTTTTTCAGTATTCCTTCTATTGCGTGCCTATGTTTTCATATTACACACACAAACTTTGTTGCCGTCTTCAGAAACCCGACAGTCTTTCAGCCTACTTCGAGGTATTACACACGTTTTCTTGGGTGAATGAACGTGTGTCCAGAGGACGAGGATTGGGATTGATGAGAGCCATCCGCTCATTTTTTGGATCGTATTTTACAATGATTGGGATTGGTGAGAGCTATCCGATCATTTCTTGGATCTTTATTTTAAATTTTATTACGCCTAAGTTTGACTTGAGTTATAAGAAACTATGCGATAAATATATTCTTTTGTGAACAATGTATGGTCTGACTTTACTAAAAATGTCTAAAATTTTTATGGAAATCCTATGGGCCAAATATGTGTTGTCATGTCAATTTATAGAAATTTTTTGACCTAGTTTACATATTATTCTACTTATTGTCCCAGTGCTCTAGTTGATTTTCTATGTATCTCAAAGATATGGAGTACAATAGAACATATGGGTCAAACTATAATTTTGAAGCAATCTTAAATCTTATTATATGCACATGTAGTTTATTTTCGGATTAAGATTAAAAATGTATTGGTATATATGAAATTTTAAATGATAGCAATAGTAAGTTTTGAATTAAAATTTTGTGGGCTTGAATCGTACCAGAACTAAGCACGAGAGAGGGCCCAACAGGCCACCGTGGGTGTTGGGCCAACGTGGGTACTTGGTCATCCATAACCACCCGTATCATCGACTCATCGTGCGATCCAATTTTGTCGCTGTATTCCGTTCCCCCGTGGTCGACGCCTCCACAAATAAATATTTTTGCGTCCGCGGTTGAGGCCTCCTACAGCAGCCCCCGCACCCCCTTCCTCTTCCCGTATCTCCTGTGCGGCGCGCCCAGGAACGCCGCTCCCTCCGCGCCCAGGCCGGGAGCACGTCGCAGCCCCAACAGCCCCCGACCCCCAGTGCTCCTGACCGGCCGTCCCTGGATCATGCGTTCAACAAAGGAGCAACTACTGCTCAACGAGTATGGTTGCCATCAGTGTATAAACAGCTGATAAGGGTGGGGCAGATACTTACAGCACCAGCATTCCATGTAATCGAATGAAGTTTATTTCGCTTAAGTATACTTCTGTGGCAACGTCAAGGGGAAACCACATCGATAAGGATCAAATATTAGTACCATTTTATCTGCATTAAAACAGTTGATAAATTTCATGTTACGGTACCAGAAAAAATGGTTTCACATTACGACCCTGCAAATGAATGTTGTGCCCACAAAAACAGAGCAGCCTAACCAAGGTCACTGTAAATAAATAAAAACAGAATTGGAATCTTTTTTAAACGACCAGCATGAGATTATGTTAATTTCATTTGACGGCAGAAATCTAGATACAGCTCCTAATAAGGAAAAATTAAACAGAATCAGAATAAGCATCAGTCCTGCTGATCACATGGTCTACGGCAACAATAGCACAAGATAAATACTGCAACAGAAATTCAGATGTCCATAGCTGACACTAGGGCAGAACAAACAGAAACCCCCAAAAATAGAGGCAACTGGGCAAGTGACATTTCTCTGAACAACACCCCATAGCTCATTCACTGAATCGAACTGTCTAGGGGCAAAATATATGAACAGTCAAGTGCCAAGTCCCACTTTTTTCAGTAGTAAAAAGATTCACTGACAAGTTTTTCTTCTTTTGCTGGCACCCAACTGAACATAATTTACTCATAATTTCACTGACAATCAGTTATCACTGTCCGCAATCAATTCGAGCTATTAATCACCATAACGAAAACAACCTTGGATGCAATTGTTACAGCCAACAAAAGAACCTCCACGGAAAGCATACAGCTCCACGATGGTTGAATTAAGAAGTAACAACTATTGAAAGCAAAAAGTTTGCTGGGAACACCAGCTTACAAAGACAGGCATAAGCCACACATCGTTTGACTCAACGCAGCGCCACAGGACTTCTATTCCAGAGGCTATCACCTGCTCTCCTCCACAACCATTGTAAGAACCAGAGTAGATCAAGTGAACCTATGCAATTGAACAAGTGCAAGATTTAGAACTAAAAACCGATTCTGCTGCTGTACTATACTTGTAAAACGAACAGTAAACTATGAGTTCATATTGCTAATGGTTTGGTATCAGGCATCATTTAATGAAGATATTTCCCATATCGTTTTGACTTCTTGCAGGACATGTTAGAAACCATATAAATGCATCACTAACATAAGTACTGGTACATTTTCTAGCTGCTACATATTGGTGCATAATTAGTGTCAATTTCTTCAACAGAAACTGCCTAGCTAGCCATGCTGATCAGGTCAGTTAAATTGTGCTAATACAATCTCATTTCAAATCTCAGTTCAGTTCAGTTTTGACTACCAATGCAAGAAAAATAAATTCAGCTGCTAATACAATCTCAGTTCCAAATGCTTGCTTTTGGACTTCTGAAATTATCTACCTAGTCAAAATGATCCAGTACGAAGCACTAAGCAAAGATTTCCTTCTCACCTTAACATCACACTCCATGTACGCAAAGGTAGTTACCAAGATTCTGGCACCTTCTTTTTCTGGACATCAAGAATACAATTAATTCTGCATGCACTGTATTAAGGATTCAAGCAAAATCAAAACTTTACCATTCACATGGGTTACTACCTCTTTTTTCTTGGAGCAGGTACGCCGGTTGTGGCCCACCTGCTTACAACGGCTACATTTTCTTGTTGATTTTGTCTTCTTCATTGCCTGCAGTCTTTTCTTTGGTGCACCACGGCCTTTCACATGCTCAGGATCCAGTACATTTACCCCATTTCCATAATCGAATTCCTGATTTTGTGGGAGTACGGGACCATACCTCTTGCTTTCACTCTTACTACTTGATGGGGTCCCAGCTTCTCGAAGCAGAAAAAGTTTCATATGCTCATATGACTCATTAGACTGAGATGCCCTGAAGGATGCCGCGTGACTCAAATTTCGCAATTCGCGGTACCTCTCCAGGCTTTTCGAATAATCGTACATGTTGTTCTTTCTGGTATGAGGAAATGCAGACTTTGCGCACATCGTCCACCTATCAGGAATGCAACACTTCGGGACTTGATCTATTTGCAATAGTCCCAAAACATAGAATATGTGGGAACATGGTGTGCCTTTGCATTCTAGCTTACAACAAGAGCAACTAATTCCATACAGAGAGGCTTCCTTCAACACACAATGCACCTCGAACTCCTTCTCCCTACTGTCCTTCCTAGCCACAATGTAGGAAAGCATATCACCTCCATCTAGTACCTCGATGAGAACACATTTGCTAGCAGCTTGTATGCTCCATTTCACCAGGTCAAAGACCATAGGTGTGAACACTTCTGCAGCATGCTTCTCTATAGTTGAAGCATCTAACTCTGTGAATGGAACGGATTGCCTTGCTTCAGCGTCGAGCTGTGCCTCGTTTCTGCGCAACTGAGCAAGGCAATGTTCATAGTGCTGCAACATTCCAAAGAGTGTCATTTTACCATCAAGGTGTGTATGAAGTTTGGAGTTTAGACTCTCACTCCGTTGATTGCTCCTCAGTCCTAAGAAACATCGTCCCTCCTGATATGCAGCACACCATAGGGTCCTCATCTGATACATCTGATGCAACCAATTGTCCTGACTTGTAACATTATTCCTCTCTAAGAACTCTTTCCATTTCCTCTCAAGCTCTTCTATTGAACAACAATCATAGATAAATTTCCTGAAATCTTCCCTAACATCATCATCATGCAAATTGCGAACTACGTTCTGCTCAATATGCCAGATGCACAGCCTATGGTTTGAATTAGGCCAAACCACCCGGATTGCTCTCTGCATTGCAAGGTCCCCATCGGTGATCACAGATATAGGGTGCTTCTTTGCCATGGCAGCAGAGAAGGTCCGCAACATCCACTCATATGCCTCGTTGGTCTCATGAGAGATAATTCCACATCCAAATATTATAGTGCTCCGATGGTGATTCAACCTAACAAAAGGCACAAAGGGCATATTGTATTGATTGGTCCTGTATGTGCTGTCAAATACAACAACATCACCAAAAGCTTCATAGTCAAGCTGACACTGACTATCAGACCAGAACAATCCAGTTAGATGGCCCTCCCTGTCAACCAAATACTTGAAGAAAAATTCAGGATCTCTATCTTGTCGTGCTGTTAGGTGACGAATAACTGTCCGAGCATCACCAGCATGAATTGTCTCCTGCTTATAATTATAGCAAAAATTATATATGTCCCTGCTTGTGCATCCGACATTATCAAACCCACCATACTGCATTTCCAGAATATCCCTGATTTGGTGTTTGCGGATCCCAGAATTTTCCATCTCTACTATTGAAGCTTTCTGCTCGTCGCTGATTCTCCTATGCGAACGCAACATGCAAGCAAGCTCTGGTTCCAAAGCATGGTTGTGTTCACCAATGAAATCATTGACATACCACTGCCGTGTTTCGCAGTTTTGTGCAATCACTATTCTGGCTGGACACCCAACTCGAGTGACTTTCGGTGCCTTCCTCTTCCTATTTTGTTTCCTCATGTACTTCGCTTCACGGAAACCTTCCCGATTACACAACAATTCTCTCAGAATAATCTCCTCATTTGCTTCGTCCCACTCCACATAGCCCTTCCGCACACTAAACCCTTTGTCATAAGCATACTTGTTGTAAAAAATGAAAACCTTCATCCTCACTACCAAACATCTTGCTGACTATTTCATAATACTCCGATAGAGCCTCTGCGCTTTTAGCAGTCATGTCTTCCTGCATATAATATACCACCAAATTAGCAACATATTCTACCAACAAAATATCAGATGTGGAAAATATGACACTATATCATGGCAAACTAGGATCACATCTGAAAAAATTTTAAAAAAGGACACAATGCCGCACAACCCAATGCCAAGAACCACTAAATGGTTAATGTGACCATCTGACTAAATATTACTTGATGCCTTGGTCTGCATCAGAGTTTGAACAGGTAACTGAACCATATGTTTTCAGCAACGACTTAAAAGGTAACTCAACCAATCAGCTTGCTATATGCACCAAAGCTACACGTGATTCAAATCATTTTTACCGATAAAAGGTGATTGCAGAGAGAAGACTCCTACCACCAGAGTAAGTCTAGAATCCATATTCGAAGGATTTTGAAATTGGCCTGACCAAAATACAGTTTTGTAATCACTATTGCCTCTACAGTCTGAGTGGAATATTTAGACACATTTTGTTTCAGTAGTTTGGGGGATTTGAGATCATTTAATTCAGCACTCCGTAACAATTGTATCCAATGCCGCAAGAATCTAGCTGTTCTAACTAATTTCAGATCGCCTCACACATTCATTCGACGAACAAAAAAAAACAGTCCTATTCAACGTACCTGGCGGCGATCTTCAATGGCCACGAATCGTTTTTAGCAGGCGCTCGAGGATGCCGAAAGAGATGGCGGCACCTTGCAGAATCGATCGGGGCCAACTGTTCTCCACGAATCACACGACGGCAACCTAATCTGACAAAGGCTGGGTGCGGCAGAGGAGGAATTGCGAGCCGATTTGGGGAGGGAGACGTCGGGGCCCGACTTGGGGAGGAGGTACGCTGCAAGTCGATTTCGGGAGGGGTTTCGCCGGGAGCCGATTGCGGCAGCGCGGGATTACGAGCCGCGGCGGCGCGAGATTGCGAGCAGCGAGCCAGTGATTGCAGAGTGCCGCTGCCTCCCCTAGAAGAGAGGTGCACGGACGTCGAGAATGAGCAGGGCGGGGGTGATGCAGTTCATCTGTGTGGTGGGTGTGGGATGTACCGGCCCGGCGGCGCCTGGGTCGGTGATGCGGCGAGCGGCGGCGGGGGTGGGAAGAGCGAGGGACTCCTTTTTATTTTCTGCGGACGGACGGGGAATTGACGATGCCGTTCTGTTTACCGGATGGGAATTGACGATGGCTTCGGAGGAGTACGGTAGAATTTTAATTGATCAAAAATTACCATAATGCCCTTTTCTTATTTAATTTAATTCTTTACTAAAAAATACTAGGTACTTTCATGTACCTATGGGTACCTATGGCTACCTCTACAATTATTGTAAAACAGCTCTTAGAAAATACATAAATCTCATAATTGCACAGTAATCCTTTATGATACGTAGCGTTGAAAGAAAATTGCAATTGAAAGCTTGGTACGCAGTGTTGAAAATATTTTTTTGTTTGTAACTCAAGCATGGAATAGCTATGTGTTGATATATGATTATTTGTTCAAATTACTATAGATTGTTTTTAAAGAAAATCAATTTAGATACGAAGAAGTAGGTAATAAAGCATGCATGCAAAAGATGAAGTGGAGCATTTCTAAAGATTAGCATTGGCCTTAAATAAGCATTGACGATGTAAAAACTACTAACCAATAACCATGGAACCTAACGATGTCCGTCCAGCACCAGCAACATTTTAGGGCTCCAGAGGATTATCAATGTTCGTAGCGCCACCGTGAAACGGTAATTAAACCTAGATTATTTGTCCTCCAAATCTCCAATGGGTTTCCGATCTCCATGGCCATGATGATGGCATCAGGATTAAGTCGATCTATCCCGTTCGTCTATTAGTATCATAATCAAATTGATTGTAATAATCAGTATCATCATCATCAGGATATGCAGTTGCGACTTGCGAGCTACCTACGTGAGACTCCAAAGGGTTTGTTTTACTGACCGCGAGCTCGCCGGCAGTGGCAAGATTGACGACCGCGTGCAGCCTGGTGGTGGCGAGCAGCGCGGCGAACTGGCTGGTCGGCGGAGACGAGCACAAGGCTGCCGACTATGATGTGAACGGATCAATCGAGCAAGAGGAGAAACATAAAAGGAAGAGTTTAAATACATATATTTATAAAAAATTATGCAGCACATTAAGCTCCCTAGCTAGTTCCCGACCTTTCCCTCCAAATAAAAGCCGGATCGCCTTCCTTCCTTGCCTGTTGTCCAACGCCGCCTCATCAAGCTAGCTACTCTCATCTTCTTGTAACGCAGCTCCTACATCGATTTCCATCTTAATTCATCTACAAGTGCATGCCATGGTCAAGAAGCAGCATTGTTGGTGGCCTCACCTCTCTCTTCACCAGCAGCAAATCCAGCAATAAGCAGCAGGGCAGTTGTTCTCCTACTCCTGCTGCTAGCGCAGTGTTGGCGTGCCATTCCTCCTCCACTTGGTCCATGTCCATGTCGTCTTCTTCCAAGTCCTCCTTCAGGCACAGGAGCAGCAGGAGGAGGACAACAATGACAGCCGCCACATGATGACGAAGCACCATCAGCAGGCTTATAATTACTCATCAGTGGTGGACAGCTTCTGCACGGTGTCCGACGCCGAGGCTGCAGAGGCCGTCATCCGTGCGGTGCGCTCCGACTGCCTCCTCTTCGAGCCGCCTGATGAGGACGATGTGTCTTTCATGGCGGCCAGCTGCAAGAAGCAGCTCAGCAAGAAGCAGGCGGTGGACGTTGAAGACGACGATGACAAGCAGGAGGACACCACCGCAGCAACGGCGGCGTTCGCTGGCGCCATGGCCTTGTCGGTGGAGTCTCAGGAGTCAGGACCCTTACCGTGACTTCAGGGAGTCCATGGAGGCGATGGTGATGAGCCAGCAGCAGCTTATTGGGGTCAAGGACTGGTGCTGGCTGGAGGAGATGCTGGGGTGGTACCTCAGGGCCAACGCCAAGACCACGCACGGCCTCATCGTCGGCGCCTTGGTCGATCTGCTCGTCTGCTCACGCTCACCTGGATTATTTTAGGGCTATTTGATTGGTGGGTACACGGGGTAGGTAAATAAATTTAATGGTGACAAAAGTAATAACCAAAAAAGCAAAAAAAATTTAGAAACATCGTTTTATAAAAACTTTCCACGTCGTTTCTACCGTTGGACTTGACATGTGGGTCCTCCGTGAGGGGTGGGTAGTATTTTTTTGGGTGAGAAGCGTTTTCAATTCTACTGGATCCTTATAGTATAGACTTGTGTAGTTAAAAAAATATTTTTTTCTATAAAAATAATAAGAACATAATTATTATTTTTTTTGCTCCTACTATTAATTTTTTATTGGATGGAAGGTTCAATTTAGAGCAGAGCAAAGATTAGCCTGCTTTAAGATCGACACTCCTGTAACCCTTCGATGGAGACAGTAAAGAACCCAAAGCGGACGATATCCTATTTTAAGAAGGGCTTTATAAGAATCTGAAAGAGGTTGCTCAGCAAAATAGATTTGTCACCTTTAATTTACTGTTCTCACGTATTTCCTCCATTCCAAAATAAATGCTCATATAGCATTCAAATTTTATCCCACAAAGAGCGTTCATTTAACTTTTACGGATACGGATAAATATAAAAGTGCATAGAAAAAACGCATATAGCCAATCAAATAATTAGTTAATGCTACTTTTCTAATTCCAATGAGGAATAGTATGGTCATTTATTATGAATAATAATTTGTCTTAATTTTTTATAAATAGATATTTATTTTGGAACGGAGACAGTAAAGTTTTCAAAGACAACCGACGGAGGGACTATGAATTCCCTTTTTCTTTGCGAATCGATTGCTCGCATTCTTCTTGGGCTAATCCAACATAAATCCAAGTAGGCACACCTGGGCTAAGGTTTAAATACTACCGAGGAAAGACGGGAAGTTGTTGATAAAGGCCTCAAGCCCAACGACCCATAGTAGTCTGACTTGCGCGAGTGATGAAGAGTGGGCTGTTGGAATTGACGACCAGCACATTCCTTCCCTTTAAGACAAGTTTTGGCGGCCCATCTATATAACGGAGCTACATGAGGCCCAAAAGGAATTAGGCCTGATTTGTTAGCAAGCAAGTTATGGGATTTTGATGCAACAAGCCGACAACCAAGGTTTAGCAAGCTCATTTTTATGGATCTGTTCTTTTTTTCTGTTTTGTAAGAAATGGACTGACCATCTCATCATTCATCAACTCTTCCTCCCTCTTTTGGCGTCTGTAAGTGAGTGAAGAACATGCTCGTTCACTCCATCAGGAAACCAAACAAAACCCTAGTGCGCCTTTCCTAGACAATGACAATATTCCCTCAAGAGTACAGAAAGGCTGCACCAAAGTAAAGTACACCGAGATCCAAAGTGGCCGACATATGTGAGCTGCAGCTATTACTGAAAAAAAAAGTTCATATGTAGAGTGTATACAGTAGTTTGGATGCCCCCTCCCTCTATGGCTCTATCTCCCCTTCTTGGATGTTGGAACGTGAAAGCTATCTAGTGGTCCAAGTAATAGCTCACTGCACGCACGCGAGCTTTGACATCCAATCGTGCGATGCAAAAATTCGAGCACAGCAAAATCGTGGCGCCGACAGCGAAGCTAGCGCAGATAGCACGCCATAATCCCATGCGGTTTAACTTGAGCACCCGCACAGCCGCACGGGTTCAGAGGCAAAGCCTGATTCCATCGCGGCCCGTCGTGACCGCCCGGTCGGTCTCTCCGGCCCCACGGGACCGAAGCACCGCAACGTGGCGGCACAGAGCGCACAGTATTAACCGGCATGATCTCCTCCTGGCGATAGAACGATCTAGCGACCGCATGGGCCACTCGCCCCAGCCACACTGGCAAACAAGAAAAGGCCTGTTGTTCCCGCAATCGCTTTACTGTTGGAAGTGGGTCAGTGACTCTGTGTCGACCACGCACTGATTGTGAATGACACGACACGAACGAGCAGGGCGCGTGCGCATGATCGTCACTCTCCTGGACACTACTTAGCTCAAAAGGCCGCCAGCGCCATGCGGTGCCCCCAGCCGATCGCTGACGAGGGCGGGCGCGACGCCTGGCCAGTGGCCGATGCGCGCGTGCGTGGCCGCGGTTGGCTCGGGCCTCAAACCGATGCCGCTGGGGGCTCGGACCGGGCCGCCGAGGCCATGTCGGCAGCTCGGCGCCCGCGGGTTGGGTGTCCCCCGCGGAGGATTCCCGGCGCGCGCGATTGGCCTCGCCTTTTCCGTGCCCCGATGCCTTGCTGATCTCCAAATATGCGCAGCAGCCAGCGGGAGCGGGTGGCGTACGTGCGCTGGGGTCCTTGGCATCCGTGCGGCACGCATTTCCGGCTTGCTAGCTGCTCGGGCGAGGCTTTGTGGAACATCTGTCTGGCCTCGCCTCTGAATCAATCAGCAACTCAACAAGGGCATGTAAGGCCATCCTCAACCCTCATATTCAGCTAGTGTCCATAGAATTAATGATGCTGTCAAGTAGGCAAAAATCTTACGTGGCAGAAGAGTTAAGGATGAGAGAGAAGAAAAAACGTGGAAACCGGGTCTCATGCAGGAAACCAGGTCGTCACGCATTCCAAGAGAGGGAAGCCAGTAAAAACATTCGGACACGTGTTCCGAAAAGTTGAAGGAGAGTGAATGGACTAGAAAATTAATCAAGGGCCCACGAGAAGACACTATGGGTTGGGTATCATAGTTTCTAAATCTGATGTCTTGATGATATGGTAGCATAGACATCACTTATGGACATTTTGGGTTGGGATTGGCCTAATTACGATCAAAAGTGGTATGGAAAAGCAGTGGTGAGCGGCGACGGACGGATAGAGATAGATAGCCGGTGCGTGTTCCGTCCCCTTGTCCAAGACTCCAATCTACTGGTGCTGTGCTGTGCTTCACGTATCAAGCAAGACTCAAGACCGGCTGATTGGCTGGAACTGCAGTATCCGCTTCGTCCCTACTGATCGGACATGTGTGTGTGTGCGCGCGCCCACCATTCACAATTGAGGCCCAAGCCAAACCATGATGGGTGAATGGGACGCGAGGATGAGCCGTGCCACCTGGCGGACGCCACGGCGGCGGGTTCATTTACGGGAATCGCTCTCTTTCAACCCCGCTGGACCACACACACATAAACTCGTCCTAGCAGTCTCTTTACAGACTTTTCATCACCGGCCGTATGCTAGTGAGTAGTGACCGGCTGGTACTTTATTTAGTGGCAGGGGATGAAACACGCTGGTGGCGGGGCCGCTTGACAGTGAACCTCCTGCACGTTAGTAGTTCACAGGGTCCACACACACATAACATGTTCGCAATCATCGACGTGGTGCTCGTTAAAATAAATAAAATATAAAAATCATCGACATGATTGGTAGCGTCCGATCCGAAGGCTTTGGTAGTCGGCCTACAGGTGAGGTCAATTATAAGCGCGCCTACATCTCCTACCCAGTACAGTAGTACCTTTGTTTGATTGACACTTGAGCAAAGCAACTAGTAGCTCCTACCTAGCCTAGTAGCTTGGCCTTTACAGTTCACGCACGCGCCAAGATTCCTTCTTCTCTTCCCCGGCCTGATCGCGATAACCAGCGAGACGTCAAAGGTTGTCTCCCTCCTCGCGCTCTCCTCTACCCCCAACAGAGATTACCGCTGGGATCGCATCGCATGTGATTTCTCTCGGAGAACAACAGCCAGTCCTGAACCTGGATGGAGAATGGGAGATGACAGATGAAGGAAACAACCCATGTTATTTCCGTTGCCGCGCGCGCGCGAGGTGCCGCCTGCTGCCGTGACGGTACCGCACCAGCAGCTGCAGTACATCACCCCCGTCTTTCGGCCAGTCTTATCCGATCCATCCCCAACCTGTTCCGCACTGCTCACTGACGACAGACGCCGCTCGCCGGCCGGCCCACTCCGGCACTCAGCTCTCGCCGCCGGGCCGGCTCCCCTGACCGACCCCTACTAGGCTAGTAGCGGCTGATCGACACGGCCATCTACGCATGTCGTCATCCGGCGAACCACGGGGTACGAGTGAGCCACCAGTGCTGTACACCGGCCTGCCTGCGGATGTCGTCACCGTCTGCTGCAACGGCAGAATTTGTGGAAAACTGGCGCCGTAGCGCGATCGCATGGGCTTGGCTAGCTTTTTTTCTTCTTCTTCTTTTAACCGTCTCGGCGACAAAAGCTGGGTCAACTCGCCCACCCGCCCAACGCCTCCCTCTCGCCCACAATTAACAATGACAGCGACCGTGCCCTGGTCCAGGCGCCAGCGCCGCACGCCACAGCCAAAGCCAACGCAAACGCGGCGTTCCGCTCCCGCACCACCACTGGGGCTTTAAACAAAAGCAGCCACCTACCGCGGCGTGCTGCCACCTCCACACCTATCTCTATCTCTCTCTCTCTCAGCGCGTCGGAATCAAATACTTGTGCCGAAAACAACGGGCACGTACGCATCTCGGCATCCTTTGGGGGGGAGAGGGAGATATACGGAGGGGAGAGCGCGTCGCTGTCGCTGGCTAGGCGCACCAATCCGGCGCACCACGGTTTTCAACGGGTTACCTGCTCGGTACGAGTTGCCTCTGGCTGAGTTGCCGCGCAACTGCGACACTACCTCGACGTCGCCTCGCTAGCTCAGGAATATTCGCAGGCTGTAAATAGAGTTTATACCATATGCCGATACGGTGCTGTGCTATCTCAAAGTACCTTTGGTTTGAAAATACGCGGGGAAAGCATAAACATAACTTTTATTTCATGTGTTTGGTATCTTTTTTATCATATGGGTAATACCACCGGTAACATACTTATTGCATTCAGAGCATTTAACGTCCGGGATAACCTTAAGTTGGGTCCCACGGATGGCAAGGCCACCCATAGCATACGTGAAGACCCTGAGGCGGTCTTTATATGGACTCACTTATAAAAATAAAACGCTGACGCCATCGTCCTCTGTTCATCATTGTCGTCACTTTTTTTTCAACGCCACTTGCACCAAAAATTTGAGCCGATGCTCCCCCGAATCCACGTGGATTGGTGAATCCTCAGAGCTTCCTTCTCATAGATCTTGCACGCCATCCATGGGAGGAGGGCGCGAGCACAAGCAGAGGTGCGTTGTAGCGCCTGCATTTGAGGCCCTATCATCGATCGAGTGTGCTGCGCCCAAGACCATTGTCTACCCGCGCGAGGCACCTGCCATTTCACCTATCTGTGTATGGTCCCATTGACGACGCCATTCCCCGCGCCATCTCATGTAACGAGCTGCTCTTCATGTCTGATTTCTTTATTCGTTGAGGCCGGCTCCTAAACTTTGTTGGGCTTAAGGCCTCCTTAACACCTCACCATGTCGTGTATAAGAGTGAGTCCTAAGACCTTTATTTTCTACACTATGTGCCCTTAGGGGGGAGGGGGCGTGGGACCAGGGTCCCTAGGGCCACTCACATACGGGATTGGATTACTCTGCCATGAAGAAACCGACCCGAGTACTCCAAGAAGCAGTCGGCTATGGTGCAACACGGCGTAGTTGACTCAGAGAACTAGTCGTGTACTAGTAGCAGACTTCTCAGTTACCATATTATAGTACTCACTGTTGTATACGACTAGAATCATGTAACCGACTTGTAACTCTGCTCTCCCTACATATAAGACAGAGCAGGGACCTTTCGAAACAACTCAACTCATACAAAAGTCAATACGTCACACATGACGTAACGTATTACGCACATTGCAGCCCGAACCTGTTAAAATCATAGGGTAACGTATTCAAACTTTCACTCTAGGTTTGTGTCAAAATAAGCAGTGCAAGACATAGTTATTATCTTCTACATTTAAAAATTTGAAGAATACTAGTGGAGTAGCGTGAAAAATAGTTATAACCTCTCTACTTGAGAATACAAGCAGAATAGTGTGAAAATGTGTTATGACGTTCTTTTTTTAAGAATATCATTAAGATAGTGTGAACAATAGTTATGAACTTTTCTACTTAATCTACATAAGAATACTAATGGAATAGCATATAAATATTTGCTAAACTCAAAATAAGAATTGTACAAAACAGATAGAAAAAATAGGGCAATCATTTTGCAGCTAAAAAATCAACATGTCAGCATCAACCATTAGTTGCACCACTGATGAGTGTGAGTTTAGTTGTTCCGCCTCCTAGCCATCCAATCTGTATGGACACTACACATCAAGTCACCGTCTCTCACATTTGGGACTGCCGTGTGCGGTGTTGGCATAGCATTTCTCCTGTGGGCGCAAATGGGAACCGGCATATTCTCACTTTGCAATTAACTACTCCTACATGTATGTGCTAACTAATAACTAGTTAATGCGAAGTGTCGACATTTCGCCCCCGTCCTCCAATCAGAGAGCGGGCCCACACCTTCCGTCTCCCCCTTTCTCTTTCGTCCTATCCATTTTCACATTGTTTCATTTCTTCTTTTCTACACTCCACACGTCCAAATCTGTCCCCGGGTCCCCCATGGGCCATGGAGCAGGCTATCATAATCTACTTTCATGCTTTGCAACTGCCAATAATCTAACACCAAGGCTGCCTGAAACTCTTAACACAGAGCAACGGGTCCATTTCATGCATCCTACTAATGCAACATCAAACTAAGCATTGTCCATCGATAGTTACTGTACTGATTCCACAGGATTGCTACAGTACAAGTATTAAAATAGGACTCCAGGAATTAGGCAATGTTCATCGATAGCTCTAGAGTGTACTCTACTAGCAGCATGTTCCGAAGGAATTTTGACGGAAACAGTTTAACCACTACAGAAAAGGGAAACAGCTGCAGTACTCGCTGTAGTAAAAAAGCAGATCATTGATTAATACGTACTAGTAATCAAGATGAATTAATTTTAGTAGCAGTGGTAGTACATCGACCGAGCCTCTCCGGGGGAAAAAATGCCAAAACCAGAGGCTTTAATCTCTACTCTCTCTTCCACATCGATCACGACTAGAACGCGAAGAACAAAAATAATGGAAAAAAAACTCATCGAATCAATCCATAATGATTGAGGCCACTAATCAAAGCGAACGCTGGTGTCTCCATCCTCCTCCTCAAGGCGAGAACAGGATCATCGAGGCCGCGGCGGGCATTGCCGTCAAGGTGTGCGGCGGCGGTGTTGACCCGCCACCCGGTCAGTCCTGGAAGCCGGTCTTCTCCCAGATGGCGTTGCGGACGCGGCGGAGGTCGCGGCCCTTGAGCGTGCGGCCGATGCCCTCGCGCACGGAGAAGGAGGCCGCGGCGCGCTCCCGGCACTGCAGCATCTCGTGGGGCGGCACCCAGCGCCGGCCCCCGGTGCAGGGCCCATCCTCGGCGGCCGCGTCGGCGCGGTCGTCGTGCGCCGCCCAGCCGCGAGCGGCCCCGCAGCTGCCGGCGTACTCGGCGCCCAGGATCTTGGACCAGTCCGGGATGTTGACCGGCACCGACGCCGGGCCCGGGGCGCCGCGCGGCTTGGGCTTGGACGGCGCGGCCACCGGCGGCGACCGCGTGTACGGGTCCGCCGCCGTGGAGGACAGGAACGGCGACGACGACGACGGCGAAGACGACGCCGGGCCGCCGCCGCCCCAGATGACGTCGGCCTCGTCGAGCTCCACGCCGTGGTCGGCGGCGCCCACGGCGTGCACCGGCGCGAACAGCCGGTGCGACGCGACCATGGAGAGGCTGCTGCTCCGCCCGGCCATCCGCCTCCGGGAGAGAGAGAGAGAGGGAGGGAGAGAACGGCTGCTCGGTGACTGTGACTGGGAGCGGTAACACAAACCACCGCGCGCAAGTGGACGGACGGGTAACCTGAGACGAAGTGGGCGTCTGGTTCGCGACTGGCAACGGGCGGAGGGCGCGGGCTTTATAGCGGTGGGCGGGGTAGAATAGAAACTGCGGAAGGGGGGAGGTTGTGGATAAGGTTGCTCGGCGCGCGGGGCGTGACGGAAGTGGGCGCGGTGGTTGCCTCAACTTACGACTCTGCCACTGGTTGTGTGGCCTCTGGCCTGGTGTGTGTGTGTGTCAGCGTATGGGGTGAGCGTAGAGTACAGTAGGTTTGGCTTGTTTCGCGTCCGGGTGCGGGCGGGGGCAGCAAAAAACGGCTGGAATCGGGGTGGAGGTATGGGCGCAGCGTATTGCTGTGCACTGTGCTTACGTTCGCGCGCAAGACGACGCCGGCTCACAAATCCGAGGCGTCTCGCCAAGGGGCGAGTGAGAATGTGAAAATTTTGGAGAGGCAGAAACAAACCACAGCTTGCAATCTCTATTACTACAACTCTTGTAGGATAGGTAGTTGAAAGAAAAGCCAGTCACAAATTCATTTGACAAAGCTTATAGTAGTTTCTAAAATATCCATGCTACAGAGTTTGGATTTTGGCATTGCGCGCTTACGATACTATGATTCTCATAGAGACACGGGTGAAGTCTGCTGCAATTTTCCAAGCTTCATGTTGCCTGTTAAAACCTAGTTTCCGTCGGATGGTAGTAGAAGAAGACCAATCTGAGCAACAAAGGCCTTGTTTAGATCCTAAATTCTACCCCAAAGTTCACTATGCAAAAAAAAGATTTCCATCACATTAAAATGTCATAGCATGCATGGAGTTCTAAATGTAGATGGAATCAAAAACTAATTGCACAGTTTTGCCGTACTCTGCGAGACGAACATTTTAAGCCTAATTAATTAATTTTTGGACAATTTTTTCACATACAAACGAAATGCTACAGTGACGCACACACTAAAAGGGCCAAATTTCACCCCCAAATTTGAGCACCAAACAAGAGGCAAACTACTTTTAGAATGGTACCAAAAATAAAAAAATCAAAGCGATTCGTGTTGTTCTACAACTTCTAAAACTTTGGCTCAGTTTTTACCCAGGTCTCGCGCTTTACTTACGTAAGTTGTAACTAACTTGTTTTACGCGACTTCTAAATCAAAGCGCTTTACCCATTGTTTACCCAAGACTTTGTTCTACAACTTCTGAAACTTGTTTCATAAGCATGCTAGCTTTAATAGATTATTATCCACACTCAAAAGATTAATTGGGATTAGGGTCGATTTAAGTCCATCCTTTTTAATGTTGGTCCTCTATTATAAAATAGGGACAAGCCCTTGTTTAGATGCCAAGGCCTTGTTTAGTTCCTGAATTTTGGAGTTAAACTTTGGTCTTTTGGGGTGTGTGCGTCACTGTAGCATTTTCGTTTGTATGTGTAAAAAATTGTCCAAAAATTGATTAATTAGACTCAAAATGTTCATCTCGCAGAGTACAATAAAACTGTGCAATTAGATTTTGATTCAATCTACATTTAGTATTCCATGCATGCTATGACATTTTGATGTGGTGGGAATCTTCTTTTTGCACAGTGAACTTTGGGGTAGAATTTGGGATCTAAACAAGGACCAAATTCGCATCCCCAAATTCACTATGCAAAAAGAAGATTCCCGTCACATCAAAATGTCGGCCTATGCATGGAGTACTAAATGTAGATAAAATAAAAAACTAACTGGACAGTTTTGTTGTACTCTACGAGACGAACATTTTGAGCCTAATTAATCAATTTTTGGACAATTTTTTCACACATACAAACGAAATGCTACAGTAACATAATGATTACGAAATGACCCCAAATCCCCACCCTCTATTTTACATCTAAACCAGGCCCAAGTGTTATGAGCCCGGTCGAAGCATGCTGCATCTAAACGAGGCCCAAGTGTTATGAGCCCGGTCGAAGCATGCTAGCTTTAGTCACATCAAATTGGTTCAGATGATATGAAAAACCACTACAGTACGAAAGAGAAAAGGGAGAAAACGTCAGGATATTCTACAACCAATGTGTCGGTACTCATTGCGTGATGCGAGACTTGTTGCTACTCCGATCTCAAGACTTGATGCAAAATAATTCTACCGCTAGCCTGTTGCATTTGGAGTACCTTTCTTTTTTTTCATTACAAACAAGGACGATGTAAATGTGCATTTCCTGAATATTTCCAGACGGGACCGCAGCACAGATGAGATGGCAGATTTGCAGACGTGCATTGTGTTCAGGCTTTGGAAAAGAGGTTACAGTAACTCGTTTACAGCCCGTACGGGGCAGCGCTGCATTCTGTTCACCCGTACTCGCTTTTTCGCGTGGGATTCCTGGGCGGTAAACAATTGGCACAGAAGCAATTCTCCTGTTATAAAAGGCGCGAAAGCTGTGGCCGTGATCCCGCGGTAAATTAGTACGAGTGGCATCACTGTTGCCGGACGGTCATGATTGCGCCCCCGCTTTCGTGAAACCGTCTTTCCAGCCCCGAAAGGCGCATCGCACCGTCCCAGTCCCTGCTCCGCGGACCCCACCTGGCAATCAAAGAAAGCCAGCTGTGGCAGAGCGGACGGCTCCCGTCTCCCGCCCGAGCTCCATCCGACGGCTCCCGTTGCCGGCCGGAGTGCCGAAAACGACAATGGGGGGGCAAAGGACAGGGGTGTCCCGGTAACTTCCGTCTCGCACTCAGCCACGGCCCACAGCCCACAGGCCTGTGCCATCTCTTCTCTGGTGCGGGGGGAGACGGGAGCAGTGGAGCACCCGGCGGCCTTTTGCCTTTCGCGCCCTACCACCACCACCACCAGCCCTGTCGCGACGCGCGGGCCAGCGGCGTCGCGACGCGTGGCGCGGCCGGCACCTGTCGCCCCTGGAGAGGCCGGCGCGGCGGGCGTTCACGTGACCCGCTGGGCCCCTCGTGGAAGTGGGACTGTCGCCCTCCACCTTTCGAGACCGCCGGGCGGGGTGGGGCGTGGGGAGCCACGGGATCCGAGGCAAGTTTGATGGAGAGAGGGTGGCGCAGTGTTGGTGTTGAAGGGAGCAGGCCGCAGCGTCCTGTGCGGTGATCCGGTGGCGCCTCGCTGTGATCCACCACCACGCCACCCCCGCCGTTGGTGCGGAGGGTACGGACGGCGCAGATGCTCCGCCGTCGCGACTCGCGCGGGGACATCGAGGAAGAGGGTGGCGTGGGTGGCTCTGTGGTACTCTGTACTAGTAAGACGTGTACGTACGCGAGAAGTAAAGCCAAGGCTGTACGCCGTACGCCTGTGCTTAACAGAGCTCAGAGCAGCAACGCTAGCTGCTGCAGAGAGGCTCGCAGCGAGGCGAAGCCGTCGAAGCGTTGACTTGGGTGGGACGACCATGATGGGGGTGGGATGGCGACGTGAAGCAGTAGACGCGTACTCCAACTTCACGGAGAGGGCAAACGCCTTTCTGTAGTTTAGCAGCTGATAGACCGAGGGGTGTACTCATGAACCCGTGCTAGCTGCTGGTTGTGCTTGTGCTGCGTCGGTGCGTCCGTGCACATGTGTGGCGGCGGGGAGCGAGCACGGGGGTCACGGGGGATAATGCGGCGACGTGGCTAAAGTACGCTAATCCCAGAGACTTTCACTTGCTAGGTCAAACTAAGCAGCTGGCTTACTAGCACCGTCTCTGAAGCAAACCAATGCTGACCAGATCGACTTGAGTAATCTATCCACTTGCACGGTGCACCTTGTGTGTCCACACGTGAGCTGGATAAAGTAAACCTGTTCTCCGCCATAATCTGGCGAGCAAATAAACGTGAGACGGGCTGGTGGCTAGGGGCAGAGCCTAACCAGCTGATAGGACGGACGGTATACAGTTGGTTGACATGCTGAAACGGTCCAGGAGCCACAGAGTGCGTGGACCTGCTACGTGCTTCGCCTGCACAAGTGAGCTGTCCGATAGGGCTCCCTAGTTTAGTTTTACTGGGGATATGAAAACGCAGCCGAAGCAATGTCAACTGCCGAAGTAAGACTCGATCGGATTAAACTAACCGCACCATATTTTTCTTTCGAAACGGAACTTTTTAATAATAGATCGATAAAAAAACCAGTACCGTATCGTTTTTCAGAGCCGAAGATACTGGTAGGCGAGCAAACAGATTTGTTTCTGTACGGCGCACATCATTATAGACGGTGGCCGGGGCTGAGGCGGTTTTCTTCGCCGGTAGCAGACGAGCCGCGAGACGAGAGGGCGTGCGTGCGTAGCGTAGCGTAGGACTGGAATCGCCTAACAAGAAAAGGAAGCACCGTCACCTACCACGGATCAGCAGATTATTCCGACGAGATGATGCGCTCATCTCGCCATGTTTAGTTTACTGGCCTCTCTCGCGGCTGCCGTGTGGCGATGGCTGCCGGAATCCGGTCAATGCCCGTGCGCATCTCGCCACTGTCACCTCACTTAGCTCACACGTACACCAAGCACGCTGCTTAACTGGGGGCTAAAACAAATGCAAAGCGGAGATGCTTGCTGCACCAGCACGCCCGCCGGCCGAGCACATGAACGAGGGCCAGTGGGCAGTGGCCTTGTGGGGGCGCCAAGCGTACGTGCGCGCAGGGTTTAACTAATCCCTCGACTTGCGCGGGAATACCACGAGTCCCCTTCTCTCGCCTTGTACCTGGAACGGGAGACAGGTCGTGGGTAATGGAGGTGCGGCCCCCATCGGAGCTCGCGAAATCATCCATCTCCCGGCGAGTTTATCCAACGGTCCCCGGTGATCGCCGATGATAATAAGCGACTAGCGAGGGCTTGTCGTTCCGCGATTGGGCAGTCCACTTGGCCGTCCATTCAAGCAGGATGCATCTGGTCTAAGCTCTCTCTCTCTCTCTCTCTCTCTCTCTCTCTCTCATGCTGCTTGGTGCATTTTGCACCCGGCAATCGGGCGGCGTTGTGAATCGCGGGATTTGTTTAGGGGGAGGGGGGGTTGTGATTAACAAATGACAATGGGGGAGGTCGCTTTGCTTGCGCCGGGGATTCGCAGCCTGGATAATGTTATTATCTACAGGACAGGAGGCAGCAGGGGGACGGTGGCACGATCTTATCCTCAACTTGGCCCCTTGAGCCGCCTTGTTTCTTTGTGTTTTCGGGAAAGTTTGCGTAGCCTTGATTGATTCCACCGTATTATTCAAGCTGCGACGGTGCGGGCGTAGTTTACTGCCATTTGGGCAAGTGGCACATTTGCATATGAGAAGTCAGTGTATGATGATATATGCGTGTGGTGGTTTCTTTACATATTCAATCAGCCTCATGATTTACTACACTGGCAACTTGTAGATTAGAATAGTGATGATGGGAATAAAATTTGGAGCCAAAACATAGCACGGCCAAACACTTTTTTTTTTGGAACAGAACACGGACACGGCCAAACACATGTGTTGTGTGATATAGACAGTGACTATACCAAATGGCGAAGTTCTCAAATGGAGATGAATTGCTCCCATGTGTTAATTTGGGCCTGGACTAAAAATTTCACGAGACGACCTTTCGGCTTGTACACACTATCCAGCTCAATGCTTGTTTGATTTGGGCCTCTCGACCGAGTCATAATATGGGTCAGTCCTGATGTGGCCTGCTTAACATTTACTAACCGGAACTGTAGAGCTTGCTGCGCCCCGGCCCACGGTTTGAATCTACGCGGCGTTACGGGACAAGTCCATGGGCTGGTTTCGGAGGCTGCGCGGTTTGCTTCGTCCAAAAATTTCAGGTCCTCCGACAAAGGAAATGGAACTGTTCCTTCTCAGAGAACTCGCGATATTAGCATACACGTGCAAGGCAATCGTAAGTCAACCGCGATACATAGTCATAACACACAGTAAAATAGCATGCTGATATCGCCGCTTCTTTGGCTCCACCCTCTACTCAAGCCAGGACATTGTGCATACTGCAGAGCAAATAAGCACGCCACGAATGGACGGGTTCATTTTAGTACTTCAGTAAGTCTACTACTCGGAAGAGCTATGCAGGGATGAAGCGCGTTATTCAGCTCAACTACAAACTTACAGTGCGCACTGAAACATGTACTATGCTGACAGTGGCTTTACTTAAAAATTGCGCGGTTAACGTGTCGAATTATCAATCCCCCTCTCCTTCGTGCATTGGTTGGTCAACCATTCACCTGAGGTCTGATGCAATCTGGCATTAGAAAGCAAGAACGAGGAGTAATTTAACTCGGCCAATCGGAATCTTTGGAAACGAGAAACCCAAAACTCTATTCACTTTTCTTCAACCCCAATCTCAATGGCCCCCTCCCTAATCACATTCTTCCTCTTCCAACGAACATATATAAAGTACTAACAGCATCCTCAGACACCAATCACGGAGTTAGGAATCATGGCTGCTGAACAGGAGATCATACAGCAGCAGCAGCGCCGGGAGGAGCACGACGTCGGCGGCCGCAAGGACTACGCCGACCCGCCCCCGGAGCCGGTGCTGGCCACGTCGGAGCTGCGGAGGTGGTCCCTGTACCGCGCGGCCATCGCTGAGTTCGTGGCCACGCTGCTCTTCCTCTACGTGACGGTGGCCACGGTCATCGGGCACAAGTGCCAGTCGGAATCCGGCGCCTCCGGCTACGGCGGCGTCGGCGTCCTCGGCATCGCCTGGGCCTTCGTTGGCATGATCTTCCTCCTCGTCTACTGCACCGCCGGGATCTCCGGTGAGACCGGAATCTCTATCCCAATTCTGAATTCTTGCTGCGCGCAAAAAGAAAAATTCCCGGTTCCGGTCGGACCGAACTGTTAAGATATCCGGATAAACGTGAGCTTATACCGAAACTACCCTGAAGGTTTATGGCTATATATATGGACCTGTATTTGATCAATGAGAATAATAGAAACGGTTTTTCCACCGAGTTCTTTGCCTCCTGTGTATTTTCTTCTGTGCCGTATTGCTGGGAAGACAAGGGCGATCTACACCATCTTCTTCCACGCCTAATCTTCTGCTGGGAGGAAGGGAAACAGATCAGGGGATCCGTGATAGTATTATTGTTCAACACGTCATCAGCACGCTCTGCCACTATTCGTCAACGACGGTATGCTGTTTTCTGATCCCGCTGGATCCATCTCTTGGCAGATTGTTTTTAATTTCACTGTAGATCGATTCCGCCTGGTCTGTGCTTCTGTCGAGCACACATATTGAAATATGCTAGTCTACTTGTGGATTAGATTAGTTTTCTTTAGCACACATCTTTTTTCTGTTACCTTCCAATATGAATAGAACTGCTGTCGATCGGATCTTGTATACAATTGTTGTTACCATATACGTCCGTGCATGCTAGTCTTAGATGAGTTTGCTTACGGATGGTAAATCATTTTCTAGTCTTGATCATCAACGACAAGACGTGCCGCTTCATGCGGCAGCCGCTGGCCAACCCATCGCGTACAGCGCGTACGCCGACGTCTATTAATCCTCGCGCGGTGCCGGCCACCCCAACGTGCATGCCCCCAGGCTCTTGCGCAAACGCCGGCAATTTTTACCCGTTTGATGATCTTGCATTGCTGTGGAGCAATCTAACATGTGTAGAACCTTTATAGATTGGTTTTTATGCGCAGCTTTTGCTTCTGTATCCAGATGTTCATGCTAGTAGATTAGATGTTTTTCCGTTTTATACGGCGGTCGCTGGCTAACCCACCGCGTGTTATGCACGTACGCCGGCGACTTTACGTGCATGGACTTGCTGTTGAGCAATCGTATAGATTAAAGTAGATTTTCTTTGATCAGCAAATTAGTATAGAACCTCCTGTAGATTGGTTTTTATGACTAGTTTTATTCTCCAGCTTGAGATGATATTGCTTTCTTTTGCTAAGGGCCTCGTTAGACGCCGGCCACCCCAACATGCTATATGCATGTACGCCGACGTATTCGATACACTTGAATATGCATGTATCCTGTGTAGTGCTGCCTGAAGTCGCACATCTGACTGTGGCCCTGCCGGCCGCAATCGCGTCACCGCAATACACCATGCGTATATACTGTTTATTTCCATGCGTTTTGTTTTGGTCTCATTCATTCTGATGCGTTGAATAAGATATAGCATGCACAACTTTTATTTGTAGTATATATATGATGCATGTTCATACGACCATAAACACACGGCTATAAATTATATTGCATGCTTATTTACCAGAAGTTAATTTGCATGCATTAATAGGTGATGGCTGCAATCAACAAGACGGAGTTCAAGGTTCTTGAGCTGAACGGCAAGAACTACCAGACCTGGGCACTCGACTGCGAGTTCCATCTAGAGGCGATGCAGCTGACTTCCACGATCACCAGGCCTGCTGCCGGTGTCCCTGCTCCGCCACTCCATGACAAGGCGAAAGCTTGCATCTTCCTGAGGCACCATATCCACGCCGACCTGAAGATGGAGTATCTGGAGGTGAGAGACCCTCTGGTGCTGTGGCAGAAGCTTCAGGAGCGCTTCGGCAAGCAGAAGACAGTACTGCTCCCACAAGCCCGACGTGATTGGGCCCAACTCCGTTTCCTCGACTACAAGACAGTGGAGGCATATAATACAGCGATACATCGTATCGTGGCTCAGCTTCGCTTTTGTGGCCAAGTTGTCACTGAACTCGAGATGATTGAAAAGACGCTCGAGACTTTCCACCCCTCCAACATGGTGCTCCAGCAGCAGTACCGCAACAACAAGTACATGAAATACTGTGACCTCATCAATGTGTTGCTTGCTGTGAGGCTCAAAATGAGCTCTTGATGAAGAACTACAACATGCGCCCTATTGGGTCACTGGCACAACCTGAAGCACATGCCAGTTTCCACAACAAGGGTAAGGGTCCCTTTAGAAACAAAGGCCAGAAGTACCATGGTAATTAGGGGCCAAGGGGGGGAAAGTTTAAGAAGCATATGAATGGAGGCCGAAAGCCCCATGGCAATGGCAATGGCAATGCCAAGTCCCAGAAGGGCTACAAAGGCAATGCAAATGGGACAAAGCACCCAAACGAGGGTTGTTTCCGCTGTGGATCAAAGAAACACCGGTCTCGTACTTGCACTGCCGAGCCACACTTGATTGAACTGTATCAAGAGTGGAAGAAGCGCCAAAATCCGGAGGCACACTTCATCCAGGCGTCTATGGATGCCAAGACTGGATTACACCTCACGGAGCCATTAGAGCCTATAGAGAAGTCTGAGTCAGAAGCTATGGAGGTTGATCCTAATGCTAGCATCAGTGCCACCACTGGAGGGGAGGACACCAATATGGGTGACGATGATTTTGATCTCGAAGATGAGGATCTCCTGGAGTAGAGCATGCAGTCTCAAACATTTGCTTTAAATAAATATTCATTAGCCGGTGTGATTTATTTTCCTGCAGAACTATTTGGTCGTTATGTAATAATACTCCTGTTGAGCAACGGATTATTTTATTTTCTTAGGATAAACTCTTGGTATTTAAATATTATTTGATGGTTAGTATTATATTGAGGCTTTATCTTGTTATACGTACGAATGTGTGCGTGTGTTCTTTTTGCTAGTTCTTGCATGTTTTTCCGATCCTGTACATGCTTAGAACTTTGGCCCCTGCTAGCTCTCTTATATGTCATTACGTATGATATATTAATTTAAAGCTAACATTAATAGAACAAGAGCTGGACTCCACGATGGAGGTTGACGAAGAACATTGCATAATTGATAGTGCTGCCACAAACTCGATACTTCGAGAGACGAAATATTTTCAGACACTGCAGAAAAAGACTAAAAATATTACTACGATTGCCGGTAGCAATGGCCACATAGTAGGCTCCGGTAGAGCCGTAGTAGTACTCCCTAATAATACTAGCATCTTTATAGAAGAAGCCTTTTTTGTACCCAGGAGCTGTACGTACTCTACTCACATTCAAAGATATTCGTCGTAGCGGTTACCACGTTACAACTGCTTGTGAAAATGGTGCCGAATACCTCTATATCACAGCATCAGACACTTGTGAGACGAAAGTGGTAGAAAAGGTGCCAGGCACCTCCTCTGGATTGTACTACACAAAAATTAAGCCACCTCCAGAATACGTTGCGATGCCCACTATATTTAAAAATCCTGAGTCGTTTACAATATGGCATGAAAGGCTCGGACACCCTGGATTAAGGATGATGAGAAACATTATAAATAGCTCTGCTGGCCATGGAATTAAGAACACACAAATTCCTAAAGACTTTCTTTGCGTGTCTTGTGCTAAAGGAAAATTAATTACTAAGCCCGCTTACCTGAAGATAAAGACCGAGTCCCTGGGTTTCCTGGAGAGAATCCAAGGCGACATTTGTGGTCCTATTCACCCCATATCAGGGCCATTTAGATACTTTATGGTTCTTATAGATGCTTCTACTAGGTGGAGCCATGTATGCCTGTTGTCTACGCGGAACCATGCATTTGCAAAACTTATTGTCCAAATCATTAGATTGCGTGCTAGCTTCCCGGAGAACCGCATAAAAGCAATCAGAATGGATAACGCTGGAGAGTTCACCTCAAAAGCATTCAATGATTATTGTCTTGCTGTGGGCATCAAGGTAGAGCATTCCGTGCCCCATGTGCACACACAAAATGGGCTTGCTAAATCTTTAATTAAAAGAATAAAATTAATTGCCAGACCGCTTTTACAAGATAGTAGACTTCCCACCAGTTGTTGGGGACACGCAGTGCTGCATGCTGCTTCCTTAATTCAATATAGACCATCTGCATATCACTCTGCTTCCCCTCATCAATAAGCACGTGGACAACAACTAGTGATTTCACATCTGCGAAAATTCGGTTGTGCTGTATATGTACCGATATCACCACCCCAGCGTACAACTATGGGACCTCACCGGAAGTTGGGGATTTACGTAGGCTATGATTGTCCCTCCATAATCAAATATTTAGAGCCTAAGACTGGAGATCTATTTACGGCTAGGTACGCTGATAGTATCTTCGACGATGAGCATTTCCCGGCATTAGGGGGAGGATTGTACCTTAATAATAAAGAACGCCGAGAAATAGAATGGAGTGCCAGCAGCATTCAATCGCTTGATCCACGCACTAAAGATGCTGAACTTGAAGTTCAAAGAATAATACACCTGCAACAATTAGCAAATAATCTGTCAGACGCATTTACTGATATAAGAGGAGTATCGAAGTCGCATATTCCTGCGGCTAATGCACCGGAGAGAGTGGAAATACCCCTGGAGGGCATAAACTCTATCCAAGCTCCCCATCCTAGGAAAAGGGGGAGGGATCCGGATGATACAGTACAAGCCAAGCGGGGACGCCTGCAAAGGCAAGTTACTAGAGATAATGCATTACGCTCCCATTCAGTAGTCCCAGCAGTGACACACCTTGAAGGTGAAAGTCCTAGTGCAATTGTGCGCACAAACATAAATAATAGCACAAGGACAATGGAACAACTAGGCTCAAGTAATTTCGAAAATCATGATGAGCCAGATGATACAATTGAAGAAATTGCCACAAACTATACCCAATCTGGAGAACTATACAACAGAAAGACTACAAATGTCGACATTAATTTCATCCCTAAGATCGCAGAAGCGATCGACGAGGATCCTGAACCAAAGTCCATGGCAGAGTGCCGGAAGCGCTCAGATTGGGTAAAATGGAAAGAAGCAATAGAGACGGTATTGCGCTCGCTTTCTAAGAGGCAAGTATTCGGGCCAGTTGCCTGCACGCCCCCCAAAGTATTCCATGTAGGATACAAATGGGTATTTGTCCGAAAGAGGGATGAAAATAATGTGGTGGTGAGATATAAAGCGAGGCTTGTAGCACAAGGGTTCACGCAGAGACCCGGCATCGATTATGATGAAACATATTCTCCGGTTATGAGTGGCATAACGTTCGGATATTTAATATCAAAGGCATCAGGTTTAAACTTGAAAATGCAGATGATGGACGTAGTAACCGCATACTTGTATGGGTCATTAGATTCGGATATATACATGAAAGTCCCGGACAGGCTGAAAATTCCGGATTCTAAAATAAATCGCAACATGTACAACGTTAAATTGCAGAGGGCGTTGTACGGGCTTAAACAGTCTGGTCGGATGTGGTACAACCGGCTTAGTGACTTCCTCCTGAAGAAGGGATACGTTAATGATACTGATTCTCCTTGTGTGTTTATTCGACAATCCCAGAAGGGTTTTTGTATCATCTCAGTCTATGTCGATGACTTAAACATCATAGGTTGTTCAGAAGACATTGAGGAGGCGAGCACCTACCTCAAGGCAGAATTTGAAATGAAAGATTTGGGTAAAACTAAATTTTGCTTGGGCCTGCAGATCGAGCATCTTCCTGAAGGAATTTTTGTACACCAGTCGACCTACACGAAAAAGGTTCTGGAAAGATTTAACATGTCAAAGGCCCATCCTTTGAAGACCCCGATGGTTGTCAGATCCCTTGACAAGGACAAGGATCCATTCAGACCGAAAGGCGACGATGAAGAACCTTTAGGGCCTGAAGTTCCCTATTTGAGCGTCATTGGAGCACTGATGTATCTTGCGAATTGTACCAGGCCAGATATTGCATTCGCAATGAACTTACTAGCTCGTCATAGTGCAAACCCAACCAGAAGACATTGGGTAGGCATTAAGACGATACTTAGATACCTCAATGGCACTAAAAATCTTGGCTTGTTTTTCCCGAAGAATCGAGATCTAAAATTAGTGGGTTATGCAGATGCAGGATATCTGTCTGATCCACATAATGCAAGATCTCAAACCGGTTTCGTATTTCTCTGTGGAGGTACTGTCATATCCTGGAGATCGTGCAAACAAACTTTGGTAGCGACGTCTACAAACCACTCAGAGATTATTGCGCTATATGAAGCCGCACGTGAATGTGCTTGGCTGCGGCGGATGACTAACCATATCCAGAAGTCATGTGGTCTTAGTACTATTGATTCTCCCACCATTATCTATGAGGATAATGCAGCATGTGTTGCACAAATGCAAACGGGCTATATTAAGAGTAATATGACTAAGCATATATCTCCTAAATTTTTCTATACTCACAAACTCCAGAAGCAGGGTGAGGTGAATATCTTACAAGTCCAGTCGTGCGATAATCTAGCTGATTTATTTACTAAGTCTTTACCGGCCACTACATTTAGAAAATGTGTCTATGGTATTGGCATGAGGCGGCTGAGAGATTTGCTGGATTCAGGGGGAGACCGCCCTGAATATTTGCCCTTATGATTAGATCCAGAAGATCCTAAGTTTTATAATCCTGAAGATTGTAAAATGTCTTGAAGACAAGTAGACAATTGTTGTACTCTTTTCCATAAGTGAGTTTTCCAGAAGTTTCTCATAAATGGTTTTTAACGAGGCAACAAGTGCAATACATCTAGCGGCAACTATGTACTCTTTCTCCATATTTTTTCCACTGAGTTTTTAGGTGTTTTAATGAGGCATGGTCGTGGTATTCGCCCAAGGGGGAGTGTTAAGATATCCCTTTAATCAAGGGATAATTATGGGCTTATACCGAAACTACCCTGAAGGTTTATGGCTATATATATGGACCTGTATTTGATCAATGAGAATAATAGAAACAGTTTTTCCACCGAGTTTTTTGCCTCCTGTGTATTTTCTTCTGTGCTGTATTGCTGGGAAGACAAGGGCGATCTACACCATCTTCTTCCACGCCTAATCTTCTGCTGGGAGGAAGGGAAACGGATCAGGGGATCCGTGACAGTATTATTGTTCAACACGAACAACTCCTATAAGCGTCGTTTGAGCCCGGCCCAGCCGAACAACGAATAATCCTCCGGCGGGCTCCCAGACACTGGGCCGCCGGTCCAGGTGTAACTCGATCGGGCCCAGTTTTGGCCCCTGGTTTCGCCGCTGACGTGTAGCGTGTGGCGTGCGTTGACGTAGGCGGGCACATCAACCCGGCGGTGACGTTGGCGCTGCTCCTGGCGCGGAAGGTGTCGCCGCGCCGCGCTCTACGTCGCCGCGCAGTGCCTCGGCGCCGTCTGCGGCGCGGGCCTCGTCAGGGCGGTGCACTTCCCGGAGGGCTTCGCGCGGCTCGGCGGCGGCGCGAACGCCGTGGGCGACGGGTACGGCAGCGGCACGGGGCTCGCCGCCGAGGTCGTGGGCACGTTCGTGCTCGTCTACACCGTCCTCTCGGCTACCGACGCCAAGCGCAACGCGCGCGACAACCACATCCCGGTGACGAATCACTGCACGTACAGCAGCGCCAAAGTTTGATGTCTTGGCTTCTGCGGAGTATGTAGAGAGTGCTTGAACGGATGATCTTGATTGCAGGTCTTGGCTCCCCTGCCGATCGGTTTCGCGGTGTTCGTGGTGCACCTGGCCACTATCCCCATCACGGGCACGGGCATCAACCCGGCCAGGAGCTTCGGCGCCGCCGTCGTCTACAACCAGCCCAGGGCATGGCATGACCAGGTAATTTGACATTGTCGAGTTGTCAACGGGTGACCAACGTACTCACGCTTAAAATAGTTCACTTCACGGCGGTAATCAGCACACTAAAACATTTATAAAACTCAACCACGAAGCTATGCTCATCCAAAAACAATCAGGAGTTTTTTTTTCGCTTTCAATCGATTTTATTAGTTCGAAAATCCCCCGGTCCAACTAATCATTTCTTCTGCAGTGGATCTTCTGGGTAGGGCCTCTCACTGGGGCGGCCATCGCCACGCTCTACCACGAGCTAGTCCTGCCGGCAAGTGCTCTCAAGGCACTGGGCTCTTTCAAGGCTTGATAGGTGACGAGTTCTTGGATCTTGCGATGATCAGTGGTGCCTGGAGTGAAGAGCATGTATTCGGAGACAATGCGCTCGGATAAAGCATCATGATCACCTCCTTAAAAGTTGCACAAGGCAGCCTTTGGTCCTCTCCCTAGCTGCCCCCCTCTTGGATCAAGTTCTATACTATGTACCATTGCTTCAGACTCGCGAGGTCTCTCGGTCTCCTTTCTTTTTTTTGGGTCTTTTGGAAGTAATGTACTGTTGTTGAGAACTTGTAATGTGCGCTAAATGTCTGTACAATTAAACACGTAGGTTTTCCCGTTTTCTGATAAATTAGTTATTCAGGTGAATGAGCCCTGTTTTTTCCATTTAAATTTGTGCAGTTAGAATTGCAGAAGCAGTAACACAGAGTGAGAAAGAAACAAAGGAGATTTTGAATGCCATGTCGGCGTGTCCACACTTCTTTTCCTTCCACCCTATCCTTACCCCCTCCAACAAAAGGGAGCAATCATACAATCTAAGCCATGCCTCCTTGGGCATGATTACACAAATTAAACTAACACAAGATTCCAAACAACATCCTGCATACAGCATATCCATTGTATATTTGCATAACATATTAGCCTTCGACAGTTGCAATTAACCTAAAGATACACCACAGAGTGTGGCATCCTTGTCCTTCTTGTCGAATGCATTTAACAAAGAACCCTAGCAGCCAATACTCGGAAAGATTCCTAGTAATATATCTCTGTGTTTCTGAAGAGTGGCTGGATGCTAGTATAACTAGTTCACAGCACATTCAGACAGACAGGTTCTGCATTGCAATGTCCCCGGACGGTCCCCCTGCGTGGAAAAGATGGAGGAGTAAAGGCGACGGAACGTGGGGCATGGCTGCACGCCACGCCTGTTCAATTGCTCGCGGCGGCAGCGGCGGTGGCGGGCGCTCGCCGAATCGATGGATCCGGCACGGCAGACGGCGGTGCGCGCGCGCGGCTTTGTCCCTGCGCAGGCAGCAATCATGCGTGGGGGCGTTGGCGCGGCAGGGCAGGGCAGGGCATGGCTGGGTGGGCGAAGAAGGGGAGGTAAAAATCATGTTCTCTGCTGCGTTATTGCAGGTGTTGCCTGGGCTTTTCTGGGCCTTGGGTGGTTTATCTAGTGCAAATTGGGGCCTGGACGGTAAAAGCAGCTGGAGCGGGGATGATTCCGGGGTGGTGGTACTCGTATAAGAAATCGCGCTGCTTGCAAAGGATAATCTGCATTGATGCCTGCTAATTTAAGGGCGTGTTTGCTTTCCTGCCACACCTTGCCAAAACACTGTGCCGTGGCGGGTGTGGCGCTCACAATCGGCGCCACAGCCCTGTGGCGTGGCTGGCTGTGGCCGCCGGGCAAACACGCCCTTTGTACTCTGACCGTATGATTATTTGTCTGTTGTCACGTTAATTCCTGAGGCATGTGTTGTAGCCCTTGTACTGTTCAAGAATTAGTTCTAGATCTGCCATGATCCATCATACACCAAAACAAACACTAGTACAGAACTTCAGCAATACCTACCAGATATTCAACTCAATCACAATGACTGTAGGATACTCTGCTCATTCCCTCCGTGGCAAAGAATGCTTCCATCATTAATAGCCCGAAAGCGAACATAAAGCTAACGAAAAGTTGCTTAAAAGGCATGTTTTAAAACAACAACAAACTAGCAGTGTTTCTGAAACACATGTTGGAGTGACTATGATTGATCCCCTAACTAGTCTGAATAAACAGGATCCCTTTAGTAAGATGAATAAGCAAGACTGATTAAGGATGTGTCTCGCTCTCACTCTCTCACCCCTCCATGGATATCGTCTGCACCTGGAGCTAAAGCTCTCGCAGAGCATCATTCCATCTCTCCACACCTCCTCATCATTCTGCTCCCCTTTCGCTTGCCACTACAAGAATTGCAGTAGAAGCAAAGCCTCACACACCGTATCCTTTGCTTGCTTACTCCTACAGTCCTACGTCCTCTATATAAGCACAAACAATTCAAGCTTACACTCACCTGCAAACTTATGTGATCGAGAACAGAAAGCTCCAGCTCAGAATTCCAGGTGCAACTCAAGCCATGGGAAAGATCATGGCAATGGCGGCGGCGGCGATCGCTCTTCTGCTCCTACCCCTCGGGCAGGCCGAGGAGAGGTCCACGGCGGCGCACCCGCACGGGCTCCCATTCGAGAGCCCGCTCGCGCTCTCGCCGGCCGCGTACGACTTCTTCCACCCCAGCGCGCGCGCGCGGCGAGCGCACGGCGTCGCGCCAGCTCCAGCGCTCGCGCCGCGCGAGCAGCAGCAGCTGAGGGAGTCAGCGGTCAGAGGCACTTCGGCGAGCGTGGCGAGGGCCGACCAGGAGGAGGGCGGCGTGGCACCCGTCAGGAAGGTCCGGCACCACACGCTGGCCGGCGTGTTCGTCGGCGCCGCGGCGGCGGCGCTAGTGGCTGTCGCCGTGGCGTACGCCGTGGTGCGGCGCCGGGTGGCAGCGGCGCGCGATGGCGGTGGCGCGGGCGCGGACGCGGGCCCGCCCAAGTCGAACGCGTAGCGGGCCGGTAGCTTCAGGGCCCGCAGGCTGGTTTGCCACGTGTGCGTGTGTGTAGTATGGTTTGGTAGGTTTGAATCGGCCCAGAGAATTGGGCCGGGCTGGGTGCTACTGCTCGTGTAAATTCGTGGACGCATCTTGGGAAGGCGGAAAATGTAAGCATGCGCGTTTTCCATTGCTTAACAAGTCTGAAGTCTCGCTCAAAAAAAGAAAGTCTGAAGTCAAGTCTGCCTGAGAAGAGGTTAGGCATAAGTGTGCTTTGAACAACGTCAGCGCGAATACTTCAGCAAGACGTGCATCCTCGCTTTCACTGGCAAGCAGTAAAATGAAGTGGCCTAAACGATTATGCTGCAGCTTAAGAAATATGGAGTCCGGAATTTCTATTTAATATCCGGTTAGTAACAGTAACACGCACGTGTTCGAGTAGGTTTTCATGTCTACCGAGATGTTCTTTCGCTCTTCGGCGGCTAATAACACGCAGGGGTTCCATTAGATTCTCATCTACCGAGATGTTTCAGATTCGTACTCTTCTATTCTACTATCAATCTTGTGTTTCGTTTTGGCCCATCTTGAATCGATGTTGGGTGTCTGGAGCATATGCGGCTTTTGCTGGGTTGGATATCTCTACTAGTAGTAGAACGTACAACGTCTTATTCGTCGAATTTCATCCTCTATCGGAAAAGAAAATATCAGAGGGCTCCTTTTTACTAGAAAAAGCTATTTTTGAAAACATAAACTGACAGAAAGTACTGGGTGCGCGGCGTCATGCGGCAGCTCCTCTCCGGAGTCAAGCGCGTGCACCGGGCGGGCTTCCTGAACAGCTACGTCGTGCCGGAGAACATGCTCGTCTCGTCGACCAGAGGAAGAGCGACAAGATGGTCGGCATCTCTCGGTGGTCTGCTGCTTCGTGCCGTAATTGTCCCGTTAGTCGATATCTGCATGTGCTCATAAAGTTGGGCCGGGCTGCGTTCTTCTTGTGTTAATTCGGGATGTGGGAAGGAAGCATGCGCTGAATTCTGAGTAAACTGCCTGTCTGCACTTCTTTGTGCAACTTTTTTTTATTTATTGCGAGAACTTCTTTGCACAAGCTGTGCAGCCAATGTTATAAAAAAGTAAAAAAAATTCTGTGCAGCGAACAATGAAGCGAACGATCAATAACATCTCCGAAAGAAAAGGAAAATAAACTTAAGAAAGCTCTCGTAGTCTTGTTTACTGCAGGTTTATCCAGCTCACAACTATACCGAACTTGGAGATAAATTATGAGAAAAGATGAACTGGCCATACTTTTTTTTACGGATAATGAACTGGCCATACTTGAGGGTAGTAATTCGGACTTTTTTTTTCTTCTAATTAATAACTATCTGAAACCTTGGCAGCAGCGGTCTACAGGAGAAGTCAGAGACAGAAGAGCAGAAATGATGGTGATTGGGGATGAAAATGTATCTGATCGTCAGATAATATGTGGATAATTTCCATTTGAATGTTGCAAAGTCAGAAAATCAGTGTCCATTCTTTATTAGCCATTCAACAGATATATGCATAATAGTTAAGAGGAACATGCCTTCCACAGGGCTAGCATTAAGCCATTAACCCTGAAGTAACATCCATATCCTTGTCCAGGGAACAATGTCTGGCAGAATCAACTCTGTTGGAGATAAATAGGTCACTGGGGAGCCTTTTAAAACAAAAAATGTTCAACTCCGGGTACAGAGAAATGTCAAGTACATCAGAGACGTTTCGGCACAACAATGGCATGAAAATGAGTCTTGCACAGCCCCAATTGCTTCCTTGTTTGTCATGTTCAACATGTTGCTTGAATCACCATCCACGAGAGCTAAGGTATACAACAAGACGCCCAAGAGTCTCATCCACCGCCTTGTTCCATACATGGGCCAACTCAGTCGAGCTTCTCCGACTGGTGATTTCACCAGGCTGTGCAACAGGAAAGACTGATGCAGTGAGGATAACTTCATCATGCCATAGAAAAACAACACAGGTCACAGGAAAGCTTAGGAAAAAAAAAGGATTTTCAATTGTTGCCACATCTCATGAAGTTCATGAAAGGGAACAATAATTATTCTGCTCAAAACATGGTGCTCTAGATGCCCCCCACAGAAACAATACACATCCATGACAATAAGTTATCACCATCCAGCTTTAGATTCTGATAACCTTTCTAGCTTTATCACTTTGGCTTGAAAGACAGTTCAAACACACATCTTTCATAATTGTGGAATATTATTTTTCCTATAGAACATGCTCAGTGTCAGAGTGTGACATTTACAGTTCATTTGCTCATCAACTTCGTTACGAATTTTTCAGGCTTTATCTTATGTGTAAGGTACCTCCATCATATGCTTCAAAAAGGTACCATATGTTGATTTTGAATGGCTTTTCCCTAGACAAACATATAATACATGGGATAACCATTTTGTAATTGGATTTGTTTAAACCTCCGCAAGAGATTATGCAAAAAATCATAGCAATGCTCAAACAATAGATTCAGATTTCCATAACTCTTTTGAGGTTTTGCTTTTGTATCATGTAATGTCACTGGTCTAGGAACATAAAAACATTAATCCCTCAAGGCGCCAAGATTTCAAAAAAAGAACTTGGTATTTTCTAACCTGGAGGTTTCTCATAATTTTTTAATGCCATTAATACCACGCAAAATTCTAATCTCTTTTAGTGAAGGAGCAACAGAAACATCAATCCAGACAGCACAGAGTTGATAAAAAATACAGCCAAAATAAGGAGAGAATAGAACCTTTGCACATTTCACTCTTCCTTTCTTCCTAAATTCCTGAGCTTGGCCTATGTTATTACACACTCTGTTCATTTTCATTTTGATTTGATAAAGTCCACAATAATATTTGATGTTTAATTTTCTCTTATAATATACTGTTAATCGTTACAAAGTCAACAACATACTACAATTCCTTTGACATACAAACCTAGATATATAACTTTTGCACACTAAACTTGCAAAAAAAATGATTAATTGGTCTAAACTTAAGAAGTTTGACCTTAATCAAAGTACTTTTAATAAAAATAAACAGAGGGAACATTTATTATCTATTGGGTTTGTAATGTCTGCCTTTCTACTGTAGTGCGGAATGAACCACCTTGAGTTTCAAATGGTAATGTTCGCACCAACCCATTTGTTTTAGTGCTTTACTTCAGGAATTGCACTAACAGCATAGAAGGACCAAGAGGATTATTCAAACTAAACATTTGTAATTAACTCCATGGAACCTGCGCGATTATAGCCTGTCTATTGCCAGTAAAAGGACACAACATCAATAAAAGATCATGATTTTTTGATGGTCAATTTCTGTCATGTCTGGGAAATTAAGCAATGAATCGCCACAATAGTTCAGAAAGGACATCTGCTAGGGTCGGAGGAAGCAATCAGATGCTGACCTGGTAAGAGTACGGCGACCCATCGGCTTCCGCGAGGGAGCGGTAGATGGCGCGGCGCTGGTGGAGGACGAAGCCGCCCATGGAGACGGAGCCCAGGGCGAACCCGAGGAGACGCTCCTGCGCGGCGCAGATCCAGACGCCCCAAACCACAAGAAGACGAACCGAATAAGCCACAACAATCAAACGAGATCCTGTCGATTTCTCGACGCTTAGAGGGGCTAGGGTGGGTTACCTGAGCGAGGATGCTGATCATTGCGGTGACGGTGGCGGCCGCCGGCGAGACGGGAGATTGGGTGTGTAGGCTTCTTTTCCTTGCCCTCTTCGTCTACGGTTTCCACGGTGCTGGGCGATGTGCTGCTCGCCGGTGATGTGGTTGGTAGGCCCCGAGAATGCGACGCTTATGGGCCGTGGTGGTGTGTTGGTGGGCCGGGCTGAAAGAGGAATGAACTTTGGTCCCAGCAGCTCTCTCATCTATCTAGGAGTATGCTTTATGCTCATCGGGCCTTTTCTTTTTCTTTTTTGAAAAAAAGCTCATCGGGCTTTATGCTTTGCCAAAGGCCCTTTTGAGTCTTTTTTGACATATAAAAAAAAGAGGTTGTTAAGATGTTGCCATGTGTCTCCATCTAACAGTAGCATCGATGCGAATCAAGGCTTGCTAAGAGGGTTGTCAAAAGTGAGAATTCAGAAGAAGGGAAACGTGAAATTTCTGAACATGTGTAATGGCCATCGTCATCAGCAGCACCCAGTAGCATCGATGCGAATCAAGGCTTGCTAAGAGGGTTGTCAAAAGTGAGAATTCAGAAGAAGGGAAACGTGAAATTTCTGAACATGTGAAATGACCACCGTCATCAGCAGCACCCGAGTCCATGGTAGAGAGAGTAGCAGCCCCCTACAGCAACCACTTGACTGAATGCAAGTGCTGCCGGCGCCAAGACGTGGAGAAACCCCACACCCACCGATCCGATCCTCGACTTGCTCCACCGATCTTAATTTGGGCGTGGCATCACACATTGCAGAAACAAAAACAGAGATCGAAGTGTACAGCTTACAGATATTTCATTTGATTTTCAGATAGTTTATAGGCTACAACACACTGCTGCAAACATGCAGTAGTCTGAATTTGGCCATTACCACGAACCAATCACTAGTGCTACGAGTGATAATAAGGTCGACGAGCAGTAGTGGGCAGTTCGTGCCAGACGGAAGTTCCGATCTTCCTCTGCATCTTCTCTTGAAAACCAGCCTCCGCGTGACTCTGATACTTCCACGCAGTCCCATGGCATCCATGTAAAGATCACGTGCCGACGGCGTGGAATACCGCTGCAAGGCCTTCGCAACTGTTGTTGTCATCAGAATAAACCATGAGGCAGAAACCTAACGCTGCTGTGCTGCATGATTAGCCTGACAGCATCCATAATGGGCCTGGCAATTTGTCGTCAACACTTGCCCAGTTGCCCGTCAACAATGAGCATCAGGAACCGGGTATTTACATTGGAGCATGACCCGATCGTGATCAACGAGCTTTGAATCTGAGCTCGACTTTAACGAGCAACGTGTGAGCTAAAGCTAATCACGAGGAGAATCCAAATGCCAGCAAGAGCTTAGAAGTTCCTACGCTATTTACAGACCCCACAGTCATACTACTGCAGGATGGTACCCGGTCGGCGGTATGTTCTCCAGCCTTGGCATGTTGCTCACGTTCCTCCTGGAGCCCCATTCCTGACAGCACTCCAGAGCTAGGCGAAGGGCGGTGCCCAAGCCAAGAACGATAAGAACGCCTGCAAACATAAGGTAGGTGAGGTGACTCGATGAACAACAGCAAGACAATTGATCAAACGATAATACGACTCCAATCTGTCTTGTTATTGAGAGAACCAAAAGTATGAAGCACAACAAACATATGGATTGCCAATAAACCTAATGGGATAGATCTCACGGAGACATTACAGTCACTGATGGCACGTGATCTGCCAAAATTTCCAACCGTCAATTTGAGTTTGCTGCTATATACAATTCACTACTCAAAGAAAAATAGAAATGATTTTCAAGCCCATAGTTATTCCAGGGAATTTGTAAGTTTTGAGTCATTTGTTTTCCCATGAGAATCGTTAGTGAGATTCAACGAAAGGTAAATAGCAACAGAACCGTTAGGGACACTGGATACAGTAAAGCAAAAAAATTGTTCCCTACCAATTATTATGTTAACAGGAAGTGCAGAAACGCCAAGGGAAACAGATATCAGCACGTCCAACAAGAGACCACCAATCAGAATTGCAAATGCAACCCAAAGTGGGCTAAACCATCCCTACACACATGAAGAAGAAGAAAATAAAATAGGGAGCAGAATGAAATGCACAGGTTCAAAAAAAAATTGAAAACTCGCACATGGTTACATGATTAATAAAATAGGGAGCAGAATGAAATACACAGGTTCAAATTAGTGCATTTTTTTCTTATTTATCGTATCCAGTCATAAAAATACCCTTTCACGTCCTCCTCGTCCCCTTCCATAAGTCGAATCAACCCTCCAAACCCAATAACTTGTCTGTTGAATGAAAACAAGTAAATTTCACAACTAGAAGAGGAATTCAACTTGTACTTTTATCGATGTTGTGACTCCTCAAATTTTCAGGACGGCCTTAATTTATGTAGTTGTGGAACAGAGATCTTCCAGAACAAAGTCAATTGAAGCTGTTAAACTTAATGAGGTGTTCTTAAACTATAAACAGATACAAACTTACAACAGGTACTTCAACTTGGCTAAACATAAACATAGATCAATTCCTTAGTTAGAGCATAATGATAATGGATCGACATATGAACTAGTAAGCATACATACTCCAAATGGTCCAATACATATTGAAAGATATAAAGTACAAAATAGAAAACATACACTTGCTTGCGTCTCTGGAGGGGGTATATTGACAGCCACCTGTCTGTATAGTAAGGAAAATCAGCTCGGAATAGTAATTCAAGCAACAATCAAGAACCGTCTATAAAGAACACTTACTGGCATATCTCACACTTGTTTGAACCTCTAGTACGGAACCAAACGTCAATGCAAGTGCGGTGTGCTTTAGCAAGATCCCCACGACATCTGCACCCAAGATCTACCAGAGGTTCTTCAGTCTTCTGCTGACAAACTCTGCAGGAGTGAAAAAATATTAATCCTCCAGGAAAAAACAAGAAGGTAATACCAGCAAAAGAGTCAGGAACATTTAGATTTCAAAGGTAAAGCAAATGCCAGTTTGTAATGAAGAAGGGCCTCTAGATGTGTGTTTTACATGACTGGACTGAACCTATTGATCGGACGGCATTGCAATGTTTTAACAGTAAAGATGTATTTATGTATAACTTTAAACAGTACACAAAACATAGTCCAATGACTCAAAAACTATGCCACCACAAAAGAAGAAAACCATCAACGCCAATGCATTGTACATAACTGGGATACTCAAAGTGCAAACTCCCTTAGCACTACTAAGCAATATTACCTAAACACACTGTTCCCATGAATAATTAGAAATGTCAAAATAAAGAGGCAGGATGATTTGACCATGTGAAACAGATTACTTGTATCGAGTATATTAAAAAGACCTCACAAGAACATCAATAAATGCAAGAGCAACGGTGCGCAGTCCATTTTTACAGCACATTTGGGATGCGAAATGTTCAGCCAGATGTTGATTATCACTTTACAGCATGCTTCCTCATTATTTTTCACCTGCAGCCTCTTAGCTATTAGTTAGCCCTTAATAGCCAAGAACTAAATGCTATATATATTTATCAAGTCCATGGTGTCCTAACTAATAATAGTACTGTGCAAGTGTGCATAAAAGATCTTAGAACCTACAAGGTTGAGCATAAAGTTGATGTAGGATGAAACCTTTCATTCGGAATATCCTTTGCTTCTACATTCAAGGTCAACCAACTGCATTGGGAAGCATAACCTACTTTCAAGATCCTAACTCCTAAGATAACATAACTGCCAACAAATCTTTTAGTCCCTCTTTACACTCCATAACAACCTGATTACACTAATCACTGATGTATGAGCTTCAGGAGAATTAGCAGTTTAGCACTTCCACTAAATCATCACATGTTACTCGCACTGGAAAGGAAAATATTAACCAAGACACAGGTAAACAATAAATTGCCCATTACATGTTCAAAGACTTATTTGCTCGTATGTGATAAGTGATTAACAACATTTATCCAAACTGTAGCAAAAAATCCATTGGTAGCCATAAGTCCAGTCTGACATGATCCATGTGCTAGAGCAGACTCCAAGAAATGAATCGCTACATCAAAAGGAAAGGGTCCATACACCTGCAATCACTCCCCTGCATGAGCAAGCAGCATCCCAAGACAGAGATCACCAAACGCCATCGCAAGTAACTCATGGATGGCTAGAACGCACAACCGCTAAACCTAACGAGGTCAACACATAAAATTGGAACACTTCAAAGCAAAACACGCCCCCGTCCCCTTCCCGATTCGCAATTCAGTAGACTGATCCGAGCTTGGGCACAGCTGAACCCACAAAGAAGGGATACCTGCATTGCTCGTAGTCGTCGAAGCTATCGGACCTCGCCAGCTCGGCCTCCTTAGCGGCCGCCGCAGCGGTCACCGACACCGAGGCGACCGTGGCCTTGCCGCCAACGGCCTGCGGGGAGGACGCTGGGGAGACGCCCTTTGCATCGCGCCCCTGAACCTCCTCCCCTGGCCGCGAGATCACGATGGTGACCGCCGGCGCCGGCGCCTCCGTCTGCAGCGCCACCACTTCCTGCTGCGGCTCCGGCTCTGGAGCCTGCGGCAAGGGCGAGTCACGATCCAGCTCCGGGCCCGGCCCTGGGACTGGGACGGGCGCCGATCCGTCCGCGCCGCTCGACATGGGCGGCCCGCCGGCTCCCGCCTCCTCCTACTACTCCTGTGCGGCTATCCGTCGAACACCTCGCGTGCGGAGAGTGAAGGTGGCGTTCGCTTTTGGTGTTGGAAGGCGGGGCACGGAGCACCTACCGCTGTGGCTACTGGCTGCTCGGTCTCGCGACGGCGAGGGGAAGGGGAGGGCAGGCGGTGGGGGACCTACGCCGACGGGGAGATCAGATGGGGACGGATGGGATGGGGTGCTGCCGGTGTGGACTGGGGATAAGGACGAGGGCTTTGAGGGGAAGCGGTATCACTGACTGGTGGGGCTATCATATTATGGGACCCATATGTCAATGATAGTACGTCGGCAAGGCGCGAGTACGCAAAGTTGCGCCCTGTTCGGATCTGGAGAGACGAGAGCGGACTTGTGTCTCTGGTAAGTGTGCCACAGAAAGTGCACGCAGCTAGTAAGGGCAGGCCCAACGGGGGCATACGATTGCGGTGGTTTAAAAAACGTGATCCATATAGGCATGGATAGAATAAAGCTACTGGCCAGCCAAGGGGAGTAGTACCGTCTTTAATGCATGCGGTCCCACAATGATACATCATATACTCATTTTACTCTCATGTAATTTGTGGTCCCCATCTCAGGTGAGTGCAGCTTCTGCAAGCACCACTGTGCTCTGCGGAGCATCCAACATTTTCATCCGAGCCTAGCTGGCTGATGGAGCCAATTATTAGGAAGATACAAGATTGATTAGCTGGGCAAAGTAGCCATTTAATCAAACTAAACAGCCATTTAGACGAACATGAACGGCCGGCTAGCCTAATGACCATTTAGACCGGATGCAACGTTGTCTTGTGTCGGGGCAATCTCAACTCGCTGACTAGGATAGTTTCTATAGTATTTAATAGTCTAATCATTTTGATGAGGTGGCAGAAAAGTTAATGACATGAGAGAAAAAAATAATTCTCATGTAGGAAACCATCACCTGTTCATTTGGCTTATCGGCCACCAGCCAGTAGTACTTTTCTCTCAGAACAAAACAACCACCAACCACCAGCCAGCAGTACTTTTCTCTCAAAATAAATCAGCACCAGCCAACAGCCAAACGAACATGGCGCGAGAACCAAGAAAAGAAGAAAAATAAGGGGGTGTTTGGATCCATGGGCTAAAGTTTAGTCTATTAAATAAATAATAATTACACGTATTAAACATAAAATAATTATAAAACTATTTGTATAAGTCATGTCTACTTCGCGAGACAAACTAATAAACCTAATTAAGCTATGATTAGCACATAATTATCACATGATTACTGTAGCATTACATTGTCTAATTATGGACTAATTAGGCTTAATAGATTCGTCTCACGAATTAGCCCTCATTTATGTAATGGGTTTTTTAATTAATCTATATTTAATAGTTTTAATTAGCATATTTACATTTGATGTGACGGGACTAAATTTTAGTGGGTGAGATCCAAACACCCCTTTGGGTGAGGAAATGAGAGAGAAGAAAGATGATTGGTTAATACTTTATTTTGAGGAAAATTTTCTTTTGGTTAATACTCCTCCCCCTCGCCGCAGCGGGCGATGGGCTCTCTACGTACAGGTCCATGCTCGTGGCGTTCGTTCGTCCATCCTGAAGAGCAGATCGACCTTCATCAGTCGCGCTGCTGAGGTCAGTAGTGCATGCGCATGCCACTGTCAGCCGGGAGACAGGTGCACGCCCCGTGATCGAGTGGTTTACAGTGTGTACCTGCGCCCCTGCGGAACTCGCTGATGATCAAGCTGTATCTCGATACCGGCGATGTGGAGACAGCCAAGTGTTGATGTTCTGTTCAATGCCGGTGTCGGACACGGTGTCCTGGAAGTCTGCTCGGCTACAGCGGGGCCACCCGAGAGCACAAGCTGGCGCGGCTGCTCTGCTTCGCCCGCGACGGCGCGCCCGTCGCGACGAGGTGCGAGGTGCTCGTGCTCGGCGCGTCCGCGCACTGGAGGCCGAGCGCGGCGCCCCCCGTGTGCAGCGTGTCGGGGGAGAAGGCGGCGGTCTTCCTGGACGGGCGCCTGCACTTCGCCGGGTACGGCGGCGAGGTCGTCGCCGACGAGACGTTCCGCGTGCTGACGCACCCTGCTGAGGTGCCCGCGACTATGTCGCCATGCCTGACGGAGCTCGGCGGGTGCCTAGCTATGTGTCAGCCACGGGCTCGTCAGCTTGGGGGAGCCCTAACCATGTGCCTGCTCAGGGACTACGAGGCAGGGCGGTGGGAGAAGCTCTGCTCCATCGATCAGGCGGCGTGGCCGCCGGACGCCGAGCTCGGGGTCGCGCCGGTTGACGTTCTCCACGAGCAGAGCAGCCGACGGGGCTAGAAAATCATGTTCGAGACGGGCTCTTGCAAGCTCTTCGCGGTGGACCTCGAGCACGACGGCGGCCCTGTTCTCTTCGCGTCGGGTTGGGGTACGGTACGACACGGTCACCAACAAATACACCCTTGTCTGCCTTTCCTACAGCCACAGAAGCTTCGAAACATGGACGTGACGTACAAGCTGGAGTGCATCGTTCAGAACATATATACGCGACGGCGCGTGGTACGTGGTGGACCCTCCGCCTAGGCCGGTGGCGAACGCGCCGCCCGTCAACGTCGGCGGCAAGCTGTTCTGGACGGTGGATCCCGAGCTCGCGCCTGCTGCGAGATCGTGGCGATGGACAATGGAACGTGCGAGTTCAAGGTTCTCCAACGTGCGACAAATGAACGCCGTGCAGCTGGCCGGGACGGCGGGCAGCTGGTGTCCCTCCTCGAGCTCCGGGGCGTGCTCGGCGCCGTGTGCGCGCACGGGGGCTCCAACTCCAACACGCTGGTGATATGGACGATGAGGAGAGCTACAGTAGCAGCTCATGCTGGTCCATGGCTTACAGTATAGACCTCGGCAAGCACTCGCCGGAGTACTCGTGTGGCTCGACGGTGTCGTTGGCCATCGATTCGAGTGGCTATCGCGTCTTGCTAAGCACGGGGAGGTCATTGGGCTGGTACGACCCTTGGACGGGGGCGATCCAAACCATGTACAGCTTGGGGGCAAGAAGTGAACGTGACAAGAATTTCGTCCCTGTCGTGCACCACGATAGCCTGTTCCATCCTGACGGCATGAGACGGCTCCGTGCCCCAGCTAACCTTTAGTAGACTCAATGCCATAGGTTGTCGACATCATGTAATTACTTCGATCTCCATCGAATGTTCGTATGAACAAATTGTTGGAAAATGATCTTCCTATCAAGAAAACCAACATATTAAAAAAGCGTTTAAACCATCTCAACATCACTAGCGTGATTAAGATAATTAATCATAATTTAGGCTGTAATCGGTGGGCCCAATAAATTTACATATGAGGGCAAGGCCTTGTTCCCACAACACTATAAATATGAGGGATGGCTATTCACTAATCACGTCATTAACCACCCTAGTCCGGTTGCTAAGGGTGCTGGAGGGGAGTATAAGTTCTTGCCCTTGTCCATGGCAGTGCTGTTGGCGTCCGGAGGGATGCCGCTACCCGCTGGAATTGTTGCAACAAGAAGTATGACTACTTTCTTTATGTCTGGAGCGTCTGCTATGGCTTCCACTAACGCTGATAATGATTAGATGATTTTTCTATATTAATAGATTTGTTGTATATATATAGATTATGTAAAAATTCTATGGTTAATATGTTGTTTATGTTTATAGGCAAATTCTAACATAAATAACTGTGTGTATGATAAAAAAGAAGGATAGAACTAATTAACTCATTTGCCGAGGCGTGAATGCGTACATACGTATTGTTGACGCTAAAAAGCCTAGAACAATACGGCAACTAACTCTGACTTTTGTTCGTTCAAGAGAAAAAAAACAACTCTGACCTTCAGGCCTCTCGTGGGTACGTTCGTCGAAATTTCTCTCACGTCTGCCTCGTCGAAATTTCTCTCCTGACCGTGCCTAATAACGCCCTAACGTGCTGGTAGCCGGGTATAGGCGTGGTAGTCAAATATAACTATAGTGCATTACAAAGTACTATATATAAACTCTAGCTTCCATACGCGATTTCTCTTCTGATCAATAAGATGTGGAAGTTTCAAATTGTGTTACAATGCCAATTTTGTACAATATCTTATTTTGGCTGAATTTTGCACACTTTTACATCTTATACTCCTTTCATCCTTAATTGTAAATTATTTTCGACTTTTTAGATAAATATCTTTTTGTCGTATATATATATATATATAGACGTACGCTAGATCTAGGTCTAGACTTATAGTTTGGACCAAAATACTGCCGGCGATCAAGTAAATTCATTGCACGCCTCAATATATGGCTGCAAGTCAGCGGTCTCCACATCGTTGTCGACGCTGGACGCCCAATGCCATGTATCGCGCGATCGGACGGATATATAGATCGATCAAAAACACACACTACGTGATCCACATCCACCTGCGACTGCGAAGTGAAATACCATGAGCGCCGCCCGTGATTATCCTCCTCATGCATGGGTTCTCCTCCCTGGAAAAGAGATCGGTGTTGACGATGCACGGGCATAAAATTTCATGGACCAGCGCGCCGATGCACACGTCGCTTGCATTGAACATTGCAATCATTGCAAAGAGGTCTATTTTGGCACTGGGGGACGGCCGATACCAAGCAATCATCATGTCATTTCTTCCAGAAGATTAATTGAATGGAATTTGCCGAGTGATTTCTTGATTTGAAAGCGTGGAATTTGATGAATGGTCTAAAAGGAATAATAATTCGACACGTACGCGTACTTATCCTTCCTGGATTTTCTACGAGCGATTGGAACAAGACATCGGTCGAGTACAAGAAAAGGTTAGGCAATGGGTCATACCTTGTCCGCGTGGAAAGTCAATTTGTAGGCGCGCCACCACTCAACGCTTCTGCTGGTAACTTCGTAGAAATCCCATAGAGGAATAATGACTCATCGAACACATCAACAGACGTTGTAGTTCCCAAATAATAGACAAGATCTATTTCTTTTACAGATTAGCTAGCTGTATACAGTACTATACGACGAACACTTAGATCCCATGCATTTAAAACCGCTTGTACTATGTCTTCCGTGGAAATGGCTAGGAGGAATGTCGAAGCCAATTCGATGATGACATTGACACGTAGGGCTGCGTGCTTTGTTTGTGCGTAGCACGATAGTTGCTGCTATCCTGAATGACCTCAATCAAATGCCTGCATGGGCCCCGTTTGGTTACATGACGCGTGAGCCATGCAGTAAATAAATTATGAACATTTGTATTGATTTCAGCACCAAAATGGTTTGATGGGTTTGGGTGCCAAGGAGACGGGATCACATGTTGGGTAGGAGTTTGGCCAAAGTAGTATTTCCGATCCATGTACGACGTCTTATACTATTATTAATTGAATAATTTGTTAGGTTAGTTTCAATAGGGTTTTGTTAAGAGTTTTGTGATATTATAAACTTATTGATACGACAGAGGAGAGAATAGAGAGTTACATTACGGGAGTTTCATCCCCAAATTCATCTGGTGTGTACCAGGAGATGGCGCGGATCAACGCCGATGCCATACGGGGGCTGGAGCCCAAGATAAGCGTGTGGAGCAGCGGCGCCGGCGGAGAGGGCGACGCCGGCGGCAGTGGCGGCGGCGCGATGAAGGAGATGGCGGGTGTGTACAAGATGCTGCCGCCGCTGCTGACGACCGTGCACGAGCAGACCGGGATGCTGCCGCCGGCGTGGATGGGCACTCTGACGGGCGGCCCCTCGACGTCTACCTGATGAGCTGTTCGGTTGGGTGCAGTGTGATTGTGTGAAGCTTTGTTTTTGCCAGGTGAGTTTGCTATCAGAGCTGAACGCCAAAGACCTCGCCTCTGTCTTTAGTTGTCTGTAGCTGCCCTCGCTTGTATGCCGTCAACAAACCAGTGAACTTCCATAAAAAAGAAAGAAAAAAGAAACCAGTGAACTTCTTTTGCGTGCCGGATGTGACTGTAATATTGCGTAAATAAAGACAAAGTAATATATGCATATTTGCTGGGCCACGCCGAGCCGCTTCACGTACGCGCTGACTACGGGCGAGAAATCCACGTGATATAGACGTATCCAGCTAACTATTTCTCTCAATGTAAGTTAGCCACGTCATTTAGGAATCCATTAGACCTTAGTGTTTCTACTTTCAAATAACATCTTAAATCATGTATAATATCATTTGCAAAAAATATTGCTATGCAATTACCTAAGTGTTTTTATTTTTAATTTTTCCTTAGATATTGTTTAAGAAATTTCCGCGGCATCGTGGGATATCACCTAGTCTATATAATCAGTATAGATGCACCACACTAACTATTTCTCTCAACATGCAAGCTAGCCACGTCATCCAAGAACCTATTATATCAAACGCCACATCACCATCCACTAGGACCGTCTATTTATGTCACCCACCAATCTTCTATGACCAATAGCATCTATGGTCTTCACGAGTACATTGCTACAAAATTCACATAGTAGATGTCATCCACCGATCTTCTATGATCAATAGTGTTGGGGGCGATCATTAGGGGTACCAAAACCTATGGGATAATCAACCTTGTTAAAACACCAAAATCATGCCCATATCAGAAAAAAAGAAAGGCAAGTTAAGGCCCATGGCCCAGCAAAGGGAGAAGGCCCAGTCGAGACACCCCGCGGGACGCCTCGACGCGCGCCTCAACCTCCGCTTCGCTTGAGGGAACCGACCCCTCGAGCGAACCGGAAAACTCCGCCTCGGTCGAGGCTTGAGGATCGAACCTCGGGCAAATCGGAAAGCTCCGCCTCAGTTGAGACCTGCACTCCGACAAACGATTAATGACGCTCATCACTGCCGTACATCCAAAGTCAAAAGGCAAATCTCTCGCCATGCCGCTCTGACATCCACGACCCCCCCTATCGCGTCCGCCAACTCCCATCACTATGCTGCCAGTCGAGGCTCTGTGCGGACAGGCTGGCACTGTGCGAACAGAGCACGTCGCTCCGAGCTCCTGTGCTACCAACTCCGACGACCGGAAGCCCTCGATCGAGCGGAAGAGACCCTCGAGCACGAAGCAGGAGAAGGAGAAAGGACGACGGAGGCATGACGGGCCATCCTGAGCACTATGGGACCATCCCTGCCGCTGTGCGGATATGTCACCACTGTGCGAACAGGACCGGATCACTCCGACTCCCTGTGCTACCAACTCCCACAGTGATTTTCCACAGAACGAGCAACGCTCAGGCATGGGTGACCCTCGAGCCAGCGTACGGGCGAGCCATCACAGCACTCGGGTCATTTCAGCTCCTCGAAACCACTCCCTGGCGTCATCACCAGTACAGGAATCCCTCACAGGGACGACAACGCCGGATAACAATGGCCAAGGACAAAGAATCACACCCGGTGCCACTCCTACTACCATGCAGCAACTGTGCCTGCACAGCGACACACGCCTGTAATCCCTCCTCCTTGGCCTATAAAGGAAAGGGAGAGACGACGAACGAAAGGAGAGAGTTGAACACAAAACATTCGCACACACTCTGTAAACCACGATATTGGCACTCCGCCTCAATCATCCGGGACTTGGAGGTCTTGCCTCTTCTCCCAACCTGCTTGTATCCCCTACTACTTGCAGTCCGGTGCAGGATAAAACATCGCACGCATCACCTCGCTGGAAGTACGGTCTTGCGACCGGAACCAGGATAAATCCGTGTCTTGCATTACCTTCTGCATCAATCATCAGGGGAGGGAACACATCGCATTTCTGGTTGGTGTCGGGACCACGATTTCCAAACACGGACAAATAGCATCCATGGTATTTACGAGTATAATGCTACAAAATTCACACAATAGAAATATATAGATGATCAATCATTTAAGAGTCGTTCTCTCTCAATAAAATGAACATGTTTTTATGTATAATGTCTTTTACAAAATAATGTTGCCATACAATCACCTTAGTGTTTATACTTTCAAATTTCATCTTAAATCATGTATAATGCCGTTTGTAAAAAAATATTGCTATGTAATCACCTTAGTTTTTCTATTTTTAATTTTTCTTAAAATATTGTTTAACAAATTCCCGCGGCATCGCGTGGGATATCACCTAGTAACCTATATAGTTGCACCCCACTAAGAATCATTAATTTTATTTGTCTCAACATGCGAGGTATGCATGTCACATATGAAGCACTACATCATACACCACGTCACCATTCACTAGGATCATTTATTTATGTCATTCATTGATTATCTATGACTAATACTAATAGTACTTGCGCATGTAATTTATTAGTCTTAGCGAGTACAATGCTATATAATTTTCACAGTAGAAATATATGGATGATCAATCATTTAAGAGTCGTTTTCTCTTAACAAAATGAACATATTTTCATGTATAATATCATATGTAAAAGACTGTTACCATGTAATCACCTTAGTGTTTCTAATTTCAAATTTCACCTTAAAATCATATATAATATCGATTGCAAAAAATATTATTATATAATCATCTTAATGTTTCTATAATTAATTTCACCTAAAAATCATGTATAATATCGTTTGCAAAAAAAATAATGTTTTCCCTTTCAATTTTACCTTAAAATTTTGTTTAAGAAATTTCCGCAGCACCACGCGGGGTATCACCTAGTTATGCTGATTTTTGCGCCTGTATCACGCTTGAAATGGAAGAACATTTTGTCAAAAGAAAATCAATGAAAAAGGTCAAAGAACTAATGGCACACCTATTCGTGTCTTGAGATGCACTTTAACTTTAGAAAACGATTTGGCTGGTCTCTTAGAATGCTATGCTAGCACAGATCAAAGAGCAATTTCTATTTCACATTTCAGTGTACAGTCAAGTTGACATTCAATTAGACACCTACATTTCAGCAGAATATCCATTTCCAAATTGGCATCTACAATTTGAAGACTACATTTATCTCTGCACCGAACAAATAAAAGGAAACAAAGAACGTAAATATGATTCTACATTATTCACAGCCCTGACATCAAACTAATGAGCCCTGTGCGACCGAGACGTGCCAGGTCGAGGCGCCCCCGGCAGTTCTCTGCACTGGACGGCGGCCCTGGCTCTATTGTCTGGGCTCGGCTCTCCTCTCAGGCAACTTCCTGGCAGCGATCGGCTCTCCTCGTACCGACGTAGCCTGCCTTCTCTAGATTGACGTGGACTGCCACGTGTACGCATCCTGGGCGGTGCCGCACCAGGCGCGCGGTGCGGCACTGCCGCATAGAATTTTCGTCCCTCTGCACCGGACAATGGTAGCGCCGCGCTTGCCGCTGCTAGCGCGCCATGGAGGTGGACGGGGGCAAGGCACCGCCGGCAGTGATGAGGCTGAGCCACCATGGCGACTGAGATAGAGGGGTCTCGCCGGCGGCAGCAGCGAGGAAGATGCGGCGGCGGAACTCCGATGCAGCGGCAGAATTCACCATTTGCGTTTGGACCCATCGATCAAAATATGGGCCTTTCCTATCTTTTTAAATAGTTCCTAGCCCACAAATCTTGGTGCATTCCCCATTTCCCCCAGCTTTGACATTGAGCCACGCTAGTAAAAAAAATGCGCCGTTGTTAGATCAGAAATCTCTACTGCTTAATAAAACCAAAAGAAGAAAAAACGTCGTCAAACAACCCGTCACCTCGCTACTCCTACGCACCTCGGCGCCGGCACGTGGGCCGAAGGATGCGGTTCCACGTCATCTCCACGTTTCTCGCGCACGTCGCCTGGTCGACGTCCGCTCCACCTTCCCTGCGCACCTCCGCCTCGCCCCCTCCCTTCGGTTTCCATCGCCGAGCTGCCCGTCAACACCGTCTCCCCGCTTCCTCCCGCACCTCCCCGTGCCCGCAGGCGGACCTGCGCCCGGGCCGCCGCCTCGCCCGCTCGCCGCACCTCCTGCAGCAGACCTCCCGCAGCCCTCCTCCCCCACGCCGCATCCGCAGGGGGGCTCGACGTCTGCGCCACCGCCCCGACGCCGAGATCCGTCGAGACCGCCGGAGATCCGCCGCCGCCAGGCCACCACCCGGTTCATCCTTCTGATCTCCCTCCACTCGCCCACCGGCCGCCCTCCACGCCGCCTCTCGCCTCCGGCCAGATCCCCCTCTTTTCTCTGCTCAACACACGCGCGGCGGAACACTGACTGCTGAGCGCGCGCTCCGGAGGCATTCACCGCGACGGGTCCACTGGTGGCGGATCATGGGAGGAGCCTCGCTCCGCCGCCTCCACCTCCCGCTCCCCTCCGCCTCGCCCGCCTTCCCCACCTTGCCCGCCCGTGCCGCCGCCTCCACCTCCAGCTCCCCTCCGCCACCGCGGGCACGGGCGCGCGCCACCATCTCCTCCGCCATCGCCACCCCCTCTCCTCCCCGGCAGCCGCGCCCCTCCGCCTCAGCCTCCCACGCCACCTCCCCTGCCCCACCCCGCCCTGCCTCCCCGCTGTGCTCCCGCTCCGCCCTTCCCTCCCGCACCTCTGCGCGAGGCGGGTTCCTGCCGCTGGTGGAGTTCCCCAGTTCGTGACGCCGTCGCCGGGGACGATGGGTTCGGAGTGGTGCGCGGCGAAGCCGTCGGTGCCGGGGGCCATCGTGCAGCAGGCCATGGACTACGCGTGCGGCTCCGGGGCGGACTGCGACTCCATCCAGCCGTCGGGCCCGTGCTTCCGGCCGGACACCATGCTGGCGCACGCCTCCTTCGCTTTCAACAGCTACTGGCAGCGCACCAAGGCCAGCGGCGCCACCTGCGACTTCGGCGTCACTGCCATCTCCTCCGCCTCCATATTTCAGTAGTAGAAACCAACAATGCACAAACGTTTCAGATTTCAGCATCAATTTCTTCGGCTCACTGAGTCACTGCATTAATCTAATTGTGTACTGTATGCTTTGACTTTTATTTTTCAGGCTACGGTGGCTGCCATTACACATTGATGTGATCCCATCACAGGGTAAGCTGGACTCCTATGCAGCATTTTCTGAAGATTAGAGGAACTAGAGGTACACGCTGTTCTGATGTTTGTGAGGGCACTTGCAGTGGGTCACTGATTTTGTATAGGGTAAAAGACTATCCCACCCTATTTAGAGTTTTAGACAGTCTTCTAACTCTTCTTCCTTTTTTTGGCACTACTATTGTTTTATATTATTCTGAATAAGCATGTCATTTCGTAGTGGCAAATAAGTCTCAGATGAAGGCACAACTAATTCATGAGTAGCATGCAGTTGGAAATGTTCTATTGCATCATCTTAACAGCCTGCTGCTATATATATTTTTTATCTGCGGCACAATGCACATGACAAATGCATTTCTCACGTATTACTGATAACTCGATTTATAGGCTACTATAGTCTCTTGCGCATGAGGAAACGAAAATAAGGCCCTGATTTAGGCTGGGGCTTCATTAGAAGAAGCAAATGCCTGCAGAAGATAAACTGTATCGCCAACTTTGATGATCTTTTCTTTGCCCTTTTCTGATAGAGATTCCTTGCCGACTAAATTCTGGCCAAAGTACACCTATAAAAATGATTAAAATGTTCAGTTCTCAGTGATCCTGAGCCACAGCCAACTTCCGACTGCCTAAACAAATAAAATGAGCTGCATTAGACAAATTACTGTATTTCATAGGAACAATTGTTGAATTCTGCAAATTTCTTATGATATAAAAGATATATGTTTTTAGCCCCTCTTTGATTTTACTCTCTTAACAAATGCATTGAAATGCTCAGACTGGCCTTAAGTTCACTCACGGGGAATTTCCTAATTCATGGTAAAGTAATTATGCAATGCCACAGTTCACTATCAGTTGAGGATAGCCATCATTATGGTCGACCACTATCAGTTTGAATGCATCTGTTCCATTTTTTCAGTCTATGAACTTGTTAGTACAGATAGGGTACTAAAAATAATCTATGGGAGGGTCCAAGGTCCTAATCATGAATGGTTCCTTAGGTTAATGATGATGACCTGTTACTGTCTTTTTAGCATGCACATGTTCTTTAGCTGGAAAAGTTTAAAATCATGCGCCTGTTAATCTAAGCTAGGTGTTTTAGCTTTTTATCATGGCAGTACAATGTGGAAATGTAATTCCTTGAACTTTGTTTTTTATTTCTATCTTTTTAGATGATTACTTCCATTTTTGTGTAATGCAAGTAATGTTTTTGTCCAGAATTCATTATTTTATCTGCCTTGAGTATGAACTAAATTTCGTTTAATGCCTGACTTTATTACTACTAGAAAAATTGATCAGCAAGGGAGGGCATGCCGAGGTATACAAAGGACAGCTTGCTGATGGACGATTTGTGGCAGTGAAGCGATTAACAAAAGGCGGTAACAAAGAGGACAGAGTTAGTGACTTCTTGTCCAAGCTTGGTATATTCCTATCTAACAATAACACTTCTATTAGCTAATGAATGAAATAGCTAAGCGATTTTATGTGATATGGGGACATATTATATGCACGCATTTTTAAAAGGCGAATTACACTTTACATAAAGAATTTTATGGGAGCAGATCTTTTACTTTTTGGCCAGTACAACATAATCGTTCAAAGTATCTGAAAGAACCTCATGTGTCCATTTCTGTACGTTATTTTATAGCTTACACTCCTTTCCTATGTCCCTTGCACCACAGGAGTGGTCTAAAATCTCAAGCATCACCTTTTTTTAATATGAAAAGTTCATTAGCTGTTAAGAGTGTACCAAGATGTCCTTTTTTATTTTACCAAGATGCCCTATGAAAAGTTCATTAGTTCTCGTAACATTGCCCTACATTAACTTAGTATATCTGTTTTTTTAGACTATTTTGTTTAATCCTTATTTTTGTTTTATGTACTATTGCTAGCTGAATTATGCTACATCATAGGAAAAGATATAAATAGAATTGATTATATCATGGAGCACCAAACATTACTAAACTATATTTGTGTGATACGCTTGTGTTGATTTTACATTATTATATTTTATTTTTCTATATATATTACACTATAAATAGTGTATTGTCCGTAGCAACGCACAGTCACGTTACCTAGTAGATGGTAAAAAAGGTGAATTAGCTATGAGCATATCACGATAAAACATCTGTCACTCTGGAATCTTCTAGATGTTTCTGTGCTCTTCCCTTCTAAATTCTACTATGTGCTCTTCTCACATTGTATTCTTTAGCTTTCTTCCACGTTTTCTGGATTTGCTATGTCGAAGTCCATAGTCTACCTCTGTTTCTCCAGCCTCTGCCACGGTGCAGCTCCCCATCTCCCTCCTACTTGACAGCGCCGTTGGTACCAACCTGAACATAGTATGTCTGTGCGGCTGCCCCCTCCACCACTATCATCAAGTACTAACTGGGTATCTAGTCCTAAATGGAGATGTATATATGGTTGCACTGTGAAGTATTTTCCCTAACAGTGGGGAAAACAACTAGGGCAGGTACATTGCTACACCTCAACGATCTCATAAGTCGTGTATGCAGTGTCACATAGGATTTTTGCTGACGTGGAGGAGAGAGAGCGAGGTAAGAGAATGAGGTCGTTGCTTCGTGAAATAACTGCCTCATGCGCTAAAATTTAGGACTATGAGACAACTCAACCACCATTGTACGGGTTTTGTTGCCATGCAACCAGTAATATTTCTTTATTTTCTCCATAAATTAAGGGATTTGTGTTACTATGAGACAACTAAATCAACAACCTATTGTATATGTTGTCTGATAAGTTGTTTCAAGATTACGTGTTACTGTATGAGACCGTCTATTAGATGACACCAATGTACTTGCTCTAAAAGGAGCGTGACCGCCTGGACTCAAAATCAGCAGTATGTACACATCCATGCATAGGCCACGGGAAGGACCCCAAGCAGCTGTCGGCCGGCGCTAGGACCATCACCTCCATCTTCGTCAACGATGTCGAATCCTCCCTCACGAGCCCCTCCGTGTTAACTGCTAAGATAAGCACATTGCCTTGCGGCAATAGCGGCATTGTTGCCGATCCGGCAACAACTCATGCCATGGCGCCAACCACCATACAGAATATATTCAGGAGATGGCACCAGGAGATATTGTTTGTTGTAGATCCTGTGTTGTAGCTCAGGGCTAACAATTCACGTATGTCTGTTGTATACCGTGTAAATCTACCACGAGTCCACATTTAAAGATGCCAAATAACCAAAATGTACTTTGTTTATGTCAATTCTAATTAGCCAAATTATGCTCTGTGCTGATTGCATGCTGATCTGTTCAAGCTTGAGCCCAACCCCTCGGCCTCGCTGTATCCCCCGAGTGGCATAATGCTTAGCTTAGCACTTGCACTTGCCACTTGGCCTTGACTCACAGGTACATCACCTAGTGCGCGATGCAGTCGGGCTTGCAGTGTATGTGACAGATAGCTCGGCACCATTTCTCAATATCATCTCATGCATCACTCTTTCTTTCTTGTACACCCATGGTAGTTCTCTACTAACTTTCTCATTATTCTTACACGGCTGCACTCTATTAGAAGAAGTAAGTTCCCACTAATGTTGTTCCTTTATCTAAAAAAAGCAACGTGAGTGCGGGAGTTGCAGTGTTCAAAAAGAGAGTTCATCAATCAATCCTTACGAAAGCTTTCAATTGCTTTGTAAAAATTGACGGGTCAAGACAGCGCGCCAAAGACAATGTTAGGGTCTAAATTTTGACCAAAATCGTGTTGATCTAAAGACAAAAGAGTTCGCTGCAGGGCAGGGTTTGCAGATAAATCTGGACACTCAAAAACATTTGCACTAGAGACTGGCCAGTAATGATCCCGATTGGTTCAAAGGCAAAACAACTAAAAGAAGCCCCTGACAACCCAAATAAACGTCATCGGGCCAGCGGGATCGCCTCAGTTCATACAACACGCATCCACGTGTCTAGCCCCTGACAACCCAAATAAACGTGCCTAGCCCCTGACAACCCAAATAAACGTGATCGGGCCGGCGGGATCGCGTCAGTTCATGCAACACGCATCCACGTGCCTAGCGTTAAACTTTAGCGCCATCACATTTAATATAAATACGGAGTAGGTTAATTATGAGTATTAAATATATATTAATTTAAAACCTATTACATAAACGAGGAATAATTTATGAGATAAATCTATTAAGTATAATTACACCATGATTAGACAATGTAATGCTACAGTAAACGTATGGTAATTATGTATTAATTATAGCAAAATTAGGCTGGTTAGGTTCGTCTCGTGAAATAGACATAACTTATATAATTAATTTTATAATTAATTTATGTTTAATACATCTAATTACGCTAAACGTTAGCGCTGGATCCAAACACCACGGGAGAAGTAAAAACGCTACTCCTTTCTGTCTTTACCTAGTTGGTCACGGGACGGAAAAGGAAAAGCCTCGGCATGCATTGCGTGCCCTGCCACTGCGGTCGCAGTCGCAGCAACACACAAGGCAGAGGCACGTACTGCCCCCCGCTTGTTGATCCGTGTGAAGCAGCTCTGGCTACAACAAACCTGTATAATTTGCTTGCAGGAGCACGGAAAGCAACCAGTACACACATACGGAAATACACACCAAGAGGATGCGATCCAGATCACTTGAGTATCCCAATATATAAACCGACTGTGTTAGGTTCTACGGACTAAAGTTGTAGTCCCGTCACATCGAATGAAAGAATGCTAATTAGAAGTATTAAATATATATTAATTATAAAATACATTACATAAGCGATGACTAATTTACGATATAAATCTATTAAGCCTAATTAGTTCATGATTAGATAATATAATGCTACAGTAATAATTTAATAATTATGTATTAATTATAGGTTAATTAGGCTTGTTAGATTCGTCTCGCGGAGTAGATATGACTTATGCAATTAGTTTTATAATTAATTTATATTTAATGTTACTAATTGTCACTTATTTGAGGGACTAAACTTTAGTCCATAGGATCCAAACACAGCCTAACTATTCAACAATACCAGATAATAGATGATGCATCTAATCATGTCACTTAACACCTAAACCCAGACTTCCTAACGACAACTTAAGATAACCAGCAGTGGCACTACTACTCGCTCGCCGTACCTACTTTGTTGTTGCGCGGCAAGCGGCGGCGGCGGCGGCTTCAGTTGGCCTCCTCCTTCGGCAGCGCGCCCATCCACGCCGGTGGCAGCATGCCCGTCTGCTCGTGCACGGTCGACAGCAGCGGCGGCAGCATCTTGTACACCCCGGCCACCTGCTGCATCGCGGCGCCGCTGCTGCTGCCGACGCCGCCGGACGCCGCGATGTCCCCGCCGTCCGCGCCGCCGTTGGTCCAGATGCTGATCTTGGGCTGCATGCCGTTCACGGCGCCGGCGTTGATGCGCGCCATCTCCTGGTACAGCCCGCCGTCGATCATCAGGTAGTCGCGGAGCGCGTGGTAGTTGCCGCCCAGCGCCTGGAGCATCGACGCCACGTAGTCCGCCTTGGCCTTGCCCACCGTCGCCAGCGACTCCGCCTCCTTCTGCTTGGCGTAGAGCTTGGCGTCCTGGGCCAGCTTCTGCTCGAAGAACTGCGCGTCGGCCTGCGCCTTGCGCGCCTCCGCGGCCTTCTGCTGCTCGTATAGCTTCGCCTCAGCGGCCTTCTGACGGTTGTAGAACGCCGCGTTCGATTCTTGCACCTGCGAGCAACCAGCGAATTGATCGTTCGATTATGAGATCAGTAAGATCGAAACTGAAATTGATCGCTGCATCCATGACTAGAAACTGGAAACTGCAACAAGGCATCTGCTACTACTGAAATTGATCACGAAATCATCCATGATTGCAAACTAAAAATTGCAACAATGCACCTACTACTACTGAAATCAGCCATGGATGATTGCAAACTGAAAATTGCAACAATGCGCCTAGTACTACTGAAATCAATCATGGATGATTGCAAACTGAAATTTGCAACAATGCACCTACTACTAGTACTACTGAAATTGATCACGAAATCATCCACGATTGGAACCTGGAATTTGCAACAATGCATCTACTACTACACCATGGGAAGGGCGAATTGAATGAAGGCCGTGGATCATACAGTACCTGCGTGTCGTACTGCACGGTGGCCTTGCTGAGCTGCTCGGCCTTGAGCTTCTCGGTGAGGCGCAGAGCGTTCTTCCGCTCGACCTCCATCTGGAGCTCGGCCTCGCGGATGGCGACGGCCTTGGACGCCTCGACCTCGGCCACCTTGGTCTGCCTGTCCCACGCGGCCTTCTTGGTGCGAGGTCGGCCTTGGCGGCGGCGACGACGGCCTCCCTCTCGTTCTCGAACACCTTGACCTCCGCCTCCACCTTGGCCTGCTCCTTGATCCCGATGGCCTCCTGGCGCACGCGGAACACCTTGGTCTGCGCGTCCACCTCGGCCGCCTTCTGCAGCGTGGTCCCCTCCCGCTCCTTGGCGCCGACGGCGCCGCGCATCCGCGCCTCGGCGACGTCCACCTTGGCCTGGTTCACGGCGCCCTGCTGCGTCTTCTGGCCGAGGTACGAAAAGTACTCCTGCCCGGGCACGTCGACGAGCTGCTTGACGTTGGCGTTGTAGATGTACAGCCCGAACTGGTTGAGCTCGAGCTGGACGTTCTCGAACACCGCCTGCTTGAACGACTTGGTGCCCTGGAAGATCTCCTCCATGGTCATGGACGCCGCGAGCACGCGCGTCTCGCCTTCGATGACCCCCTTGACGAGCTCGCGGACGTGGGACGAGTTCTTGTCGTGCGGCGCGATGAGCTTGGCGTAGAGGAGGAGCGAGGCCCTGTTGCTGTCGTCCTCGCTGATCTTGGGGCCGATGGTAAAGACGGCGGGGAGGATGAAGGGCAGCTTCTCGGAGCTCATGGCGTGGACCTCGAACTCGTAGTTGACGGGCGTGATGTCGAACTTCTTGCACTGTTGGCCGACCCAGACCCACGCCTTCTTCGCGAGCTTGACGTCGTCGATGCCCCAGCCGGTGATGGCCAGGTACTCCGACGCGTCGGCGACCTTGAAGCTCGCCATCGCTCCTCCGCTCTGCTCTTCCCCCGGCGGCGGATCGGGAAGCGGATCTCTCCCTCGACTAGCTGCTGCTGCGCGATCGGAACGAGAGGATTGTTTTGGTGGAAGGAATCGATGGAGATCTACGTGGTGATTGATGAGGGGGAGCCGGCGATGGGGACTCGCGGCGGATATATAGGCAGGGGAGGGAGGGAGGAAGAAGGGGATCTGTCAGATTGGATGGGGGTTTTAGACGAACTGGATGGGGCTAGTTGGTTGTGGCCGGGAGGAAGGCGGTGTGATTGGACGGCCGAGGCAGAGTCTGCTGAGGCAACGCGAGTCGTTTGGGTAGAGTCCTTTGCTTTGTGGGACGACGCACCGCAACACGCAGGGTGATCCGGGGAAGGGAATTTATCTCTTTCCCCTTTCTGTTTTTGTTTATCGTTCGCATATTAGTACAAGGTGGAACTGATTTATCTGCTTCCTAAGAGCATCTACAGGAGTGACTAAAAAATAAAGTCCCAATATATTAGTTTTGAAACCTTGCCAAAAATTATTGGGCACAGAAAATATCCACTCTTCCAACAGCTCCTCAAAAATAGTCCTAAAAACGATTTAACTGCTGCCACATCATCCATACGTGTGCCCAACGGTTGATTTTCCCTTTCATGAACAGTAACTCGGGATTTTTCTTTTTTTTCCATGTGTCTAAGTTGTCTAAGGTAACCGACTAAGTTGTCTAAGTTGTGAAATGAAGTTATAAGGTTTGGAAACACGTGGTGGAGGGGGTGGCATCGGTGGCGGCAGACCTTCACCCACCCGCTGGCCAATGTTCTGCATGTAGGCAAACATAACGCTCGAGCTCGAGCGGCTGCGGATCTCGGGCGCCGGGCGCGCATGGGAGGCGGGCGGCGGCCTCGGGAGCCGGGCGCCCGGGGGAGGGAGGCGATCCAGCGGGCGGGGCTTGGCCTAGAGATGGGCGGCCGGCGGTGCTCGGGGAAGCCGGCGGCCAGCCGAAGGACGCCCATGGCGGCGACGGCGCGCCTGCAGACGGGGCCGGGGCGGACGCGGCGGCGGTGGTGGGCTGAGCAGCGTGGGGAGCCCGGGGCAGGGGCGAGCACGGGTCGGGGGCGTGGGGCGGGCGGAGCGGCGGCCGGTGGCGTGGGGCAGGCGTGGGGCGACGGGCGGGGCGGCAGCCGGAAGGCATGAGGCGGGCGGGGCGGTGTGGGGCGGCGGCCGGGGGCGTGGGGCGGCGGCCGGGGGCGGGTGTGGGGCGGGCGGGCGGCGGCGTGGGGATTGAGGCAGGCGGCGGCGGGCGGGGATTATGGCAGGCGTGGGGAGTGGGGTGCGTGCGGGCCGTGCGTGGTTAAGTCCCCGGCCCAACCCCCTATTTGCCAAGTGTCCCAGATCAGACACTCGACAAATAGATCTGCCACGTGGTCGCGAGCGGGCCGATGACGTGGCCGCGCGCGGCCACTGAGCAGCCGGCCACATGGCTCTTTGCCATGTGCATGGGCCATGGCACTCGGCAAACCAAGCCTTTGCCGAGTGCCAGCACGTTGGCCAATGACTTCAAATGAAACAATCTATGTTGTCTACTACCTATGAAAAAAGTTATCAACTGAAACACCAATTCAACTTCACTTCGTTTCGAAATCTAGTCGTATCCTTTTCAACTCTCTGAAACTTTTATGTGGAGATGCTCCGATTTGTAAGTGACAAATCTCATAGAGAGGAGAAAAAATTTGGAGCGCAAAATCAAAAGTTTGAATGAAATAATCTTTGCTTTGCCGAGTGTTTCAAAGAAAACACTAGGCCAAGCTTCATTTTACCGAGTGTCTATAAGCAAACACTCGTCAAAGAGCAGCTTTGCCAAGTGTCAGAATCAAGCACCCGGCAAGGCCACCAGCCCAGTCGGCCAAAAACTCTTATATTTAAAATTTTCAAACAATTGAGTTTGAATTTCAAGTTTTTTTTCCAGATTTTCAAAGTATTTTCTGAGTGTCTACTCTGTACACTCGACAAAGAGCCAACACATGAAACGGTGCCGAGTGTCAAGCCTTTGACACTCGGCAAAGAGCTAATGTCCCAAACGGCCGCCAACAGCCTTTGACGATAGTGCCGAGTGTGGCTCCTGTGACACTCGGCAAACCCTTAAATGTGCCGAGTGTTGTGTTTTTGCCGAGTGCTTCATCGTAAGACACTCGGCAAAGGAGTCGATGTGTCGAGTGTCTAGTCTTTGCTGAGTGCTTTCCTGCAGGTACTCGGCAAAGCCCGTCTTTGTCGAGTGTCCGATGAAATGCACTCGGTAAAGGCACTTGATAATCAGTATATACGGGGTTTCCCGTAGTGCGAAAACAAAACATGTTTAAGCCAAATCAAATATTCAAATCCACTCAGAGATTGAACAAATCAATCTCCACCGGCCACGGCCATTGCTTTTGTTCTAAAAAACCATCCAAATCAACACAAATAATTCACCCAACATTCATTTTCGCAAGTCACAAATATACTCCTAGGATCAGAGTACCAAGCACTAAACAGTAGGAAATTAAATCAAGGGTTGCGCATCCACATGATGCTGCAACTAACAGAGCGAGAATATAACGGGAGCACATCAGCGCAATCTGCTGGAGCTGTGAGATCAGATGAGCACACTACTAGAGCAATAAGAGTCTACTACTAGTCTAGTTACTACACGACTCGACTAGTATAATACACGTCCAAGCTAACTACGACACTAAGTTAGCTTACATAGTTGGCTGATGACCTGCGCGGCCGCCGGCCGGCAGCACCCGCTGCCTCGATCAGTGTTCTCACGCGCGGCGCGGGCCACGACGTCGTCGTGGAGGGCGAAGGCTTACGCGGCGTCGGAACTCCTGGGGGACGCCGGCGGATGCCTCCTCGTTGCCCGCGTCGTCCAGGTAGCGAGGTTGACGTAGACGGGGATGCAGGCAACGGCGAGGATGGCGACGGCGGCGACGTTGACGCGGCGCAGCACGGCGTGCGAGAAGGGGGTGCAGATGCCGCAGCCGGCCGGGGAGGAGGAGGCGGAGCCGGCGCCTGCGCTAGAAGGCGGCGCCGGTGGGCACGCCGGGAGGACGGGGAAAGGTGCGAGCACGCCGAAATACAGGGCGCCGGTGACGAGGTTCCGCACGGGGCGCTGGTCCATGGAGGGCATGGAGGCGATGAAGTTTTTTGCCGGGACGCAGGCCGCGGCGACGACGCTGAGGACGGCGGCGTCTATGCCGTGCATCACCTCGAGTGAGACGGGGAGGACGAAGCCCGCTGGCTCGCAGCCGGCGGGGTTGCCGCCAGAGGAGGAGGAGTCCCCGCCGCCGCCGGAAGCGGAAGCGAGCATGGCCGTCTGGAGGCCGCAGAAGGAGACGGCCGCGCCTGTGAGGAAGGCGCCGGCGGCGAGAAGCACCGCGAGGAGGGCCTTGCTGATCATGGCGGCGAGCAAGGCGAGTGAGGTTGAGGTGGTGGCAGGCGGCTGAACTGCGGTGAGAGGCGCCGGGTCTGCTTTGCTACAGGTTCCTACTTCCTAGTACTGTAGAACCGCTAGTGGCGGATTTTTCATCTCAGGTCCCTATACTTTCGTGGTTTTCTCACAGATCCCTTCCCCGCTTTCCCGTTTCGGCATTCGGCAACAAGATGCCTTTCTGGTTGCTCCCAAATGCATTGGACGCCAAGACTTGACACGACCTCGAAAGAGAGAGGCTACGACGCGTGCTTTGTGTAAAGGAAAAGTAAAAGTCTACGTATGCACGTGCGTAGGTAATCAAATGGCTAGTGAAAGAAAAACAGAGTACGATTCCCAGTAAAAGAAATGGAGTATGTATTCTCCATGTTGTCTAAGCTTAAGCTATGAACATCAACACATTGGTTTCCAGATACTCTTCGTAGGCAGCAACTGGCCATTGGACATCTTGTGGCATCAGAATGAAAATAGGCTCTTGTGTTCTTTCCTTGCTGCCTGTGTGCAACATCTGCCCGGTAACCAAAAATTGCCTACTACTGTCTATCGTGTATTTGTGGTGCGGTTTCCATTGACAACTGTGGTGTACTAGACTTCAGAGACAATGGAACTTGAAACAAGAGGTAATCTGAAAAAGGTGAATTTACTGAACAACTAGTTGAAAAAAAAATGTTAGATTCATAGCCCCGGAAATGTTAGCAACATCATTCTGTTGGGTGTTGCTAAGGTACTCTGAAATTAATATGGACCGTTGATCTAATCACGTATTACCTCCGAAAAGGTAATATATTAATTGATCAAAGAAAAAAGAAAAAACATGCAAAAATGCTGAACGTGGGGGCAATATGATGAACGTGGCCTTTGCGTGCGTGCGTGGCTGGCCGTTATCCATACGTATTGCCGTATTTATGTATCACCGCACTGAGCTTGTGTAGTATAAATGTGAGTACATAGTATAAAAATAGTTGGTATGAAAAACGTCGGTTGGTCTTGAGTGTGTATTTGTATACGTGAGTATATATGTTTTGTGTGCCTGTCGGCTGGCTGTGTTGGCCGGTAGTGGCCTATCTGTGCGTATTTTAAATGCGCAAAAGAGAAGTTAAAATATAGCTCTTCGTTGCAGCTAAATATTCACTAAACACCAGCGACTAATATTTGGTGCCAACAACTAAACAGCAGACGTCAACCCCATACCTTTTTTTTGTTCCAATAGATTGGACCATAGCATCAGGATGCTGATATAGAAGGCAGTAAATCTATCATGTCTATTCCGTCTTATATAGCAGATCCATTGACCGAAAGGAGGTAACATGAAGCATAATATTGCAGCTGAGAAAAATTAAATAAGCTTACCTTCCGGGAAGATCCGATAGATTGGCTATACATTTTGGTAAGGTTGTGGCTTGTGAGTTTGTGACTTGTGAGAATGCCATGTGAAACTGTGAATCCTGTGACGACAAGGATATCCGTCCGGAGCTAGGATGTTCAGTGGCCCGGCAACAAGGAGATTTTTAACGGGTTTTTACCATGTCTCATCTGCAAGTCGTAATGCGTAAATGGGCACTGGATTCTCACAGGCAGGCGCATTTTTGCCTGCTGGACATGTACTCCCGGCGGGAATGCTGAAGCCGTGCCTTGCGCGGTATGCATGTGCTGTGCTGTGGCATACTGGGGGATAGATATACTCTCATGTCAATGTCATGTACACTCAAGATTGCCTTCGAGGCAAGCGTTTTTTTTTTCGAACGCCAGTTCAAAGTTTATTGCCTTCACACTTTTATTAACTCAACACTTGAATCACTCGACAAAAAAATTATTACCTAGAAAAAACAGAGAAACAGAGGTGCAGAGGGATAATTGACAACTGTGATTTTCATCAGAAGTGACAACAGCTAGTAGTCAGCTACTGTCACTTGAGATTGCCGGTGATGAATGAATCTATCCAGTGGCATCGTCCTAGCAAAACTTTCCTTGACGAAAAGGGTAAAGATGTTGATCAATGGCCATACAGGTGCAACCATGGCCATCTGGTGTAGCGGCTGGAGATAAAGCTACAACCAGCAGGCGCTGGAGATCATCCTAACAGGATGTAATTATGTTGCACGTGTTCGAAGTTTTCTGAAATTGTTAGAATGTTAGTGCCGTGTGACAATTGCTCGTGACAAGATGTGCGTCTATGTATTAGTGGAAAGACTTGGAAAGAGCCTATGTACAATGAATGACTCTTCATCAGAGACACCTAAAAGGAGAACGACAACAAATAACTGAACAAAACGCAACATGCGCGTACGGTCTCGCTTATATATACCGAGCCAACATCGTAATCGACCTCAACCATGACCAGATTCCCAGCATTGTGAGGGATAGCAACTTGAAAGTCAGAACTACTCATGAAACGTACTGTTGCATCAGCGTTCACCGGCTCACCGCACACAGAAACCACAGCCATGCCTATCAGTCCTTGAGTCATATTGCAATCAACATAGCCAGCAGGCAGCAGCAGTAGTCAGCAGGAGCTACTGAAATGTCTCGCAGAAAACTAAGGCCTTGTTTAGATCCAAAATTCTACCCCCAAAGCTCACAATGAAAAAGAAGATTCACATCACATCAAAATGTCATAGCATGCATGGAGTACTAAACGTAGATGAAATCAAAAACTAATTGTACAATTTTGTTGTACTCTACGAGACAAACATTTTGAGCCTAATTAATCAATTTTTGGACAATTTTTCACACATACAAACGAAATGTTACAGTAGCGCATTTATTACAGCCATCAAATTTTGGTCCCAAGTTTGAACCCAAAATTTGGATCTAAACAAGGCCTAACGAAAATCCCAGAAAGAGAGAAACATCTCCATGGCTGAAAGGCAAACACCATGGCGATATCGATCAGTCATCAGAGCATCTTCTAACTTGCTTTCTGGACCTGGACGGCGCAAGAGGACGCTTGCAATCAGATGGTGGCCAGCTGGCTGCCGGTCTCTTCATTCAGGCCTTGTTTAGATCTCAAATTTAGGGGGCTAAATTTGGGGTATGATGTCACTTCGTAATCATTGTGTCACTGTAGCATTTTGTTTGTATGTGTGAAAAATTATCCAAAAATTGATTAATTAGGCTCAAAATGTTCGTCTCGCAAAGTACAACAAAACTGTGCAATTAGTTTTTGATTTCATCTACATTTAGTACTCCACGCATGTTATGACATTTTTACGTGATGAGAATTTTTTTTTGCATAGTGAACTTTGGGGGTAGAATTTGGGATCTAGCTCGGTCCATCTGCTGGGAAGCCCAAAGTCAGGAGATGAATAGCACATGTTTGTCAAAAGATTCAAAATGGCAACTGCCAAAATACAGGATCAACTTTATTTTGATATAAAAAGAACTGCCCCCTTTGTTACGGCCACAAATGACTGCATTTAAGTTCTCAATATGTTTGACCATGACTCTGAAACAAATTGTTTCATGCATCCCAGTACTTACCCTTCAAACTATGTGACGAGAAAAAACTAGTACCATGCATATTAATGACTTGCACAGGACCAGACATAACAATAATCAATTCCTAGTTTTGAGATGATAAACGGCTCATGGTGAAGATTAACATATGGCCAGACATCTGCATGACCATACAAGCTGGCATAATCATTGTGCAAAGCTACTCAATGATAAGCAAGATTTTCAAGAAAGTAAAATCCTTTGCTATGGACAACAAGATGACAGTATCCGTTTTGGAAAATTCATATGGCCAAAGGAGAAACATCTCTGCCAGCTCTAGCTATCTACCCAAATCTGTCTTCATGCTAGGAACCTTGTAAAACATGTCTTTCTCTTGAAGTTTACTTTTAAAGGGATTCAGTTCTTGTGGACAAATGAACCTGACAGTTAAGAACTCAACTCATGAACAGAGCTCAGACAGCAGATCAAACTACATTATACAGATAAAGTACTTTACTACACTACAAACCGAAACTAGTGCATCAAGCCAGGTAGCAGTCCACATGCTAGAGAGCAAAAGCAAATAGAAAACTAACAAAATACACCCAAAGAGGGGAGAAGTCAAGCTGCATTATATACCTGCGGTTAGCCCGGGCGGCAGCTCCCACGCGAGAACATAGGGCGAAGAGGAGGCGCCGCCCTCCACCACCTTCTTGGTATTCATGTTGACGGCGAAGAGGTACTCCTTTTCCTTTACGAAGAAGTAGACCATGTCGGGGTTCTTGGGGTGGATGAGGGCGATCACGGGGGCCTTCTCCGGCAGCCCCGCCGCCTTGTAGCTCTCGCCGGCCCAGATCTCGGCAAAGCTTACACAGTGCTCGGGCGTCCACTCAGCTGTCTCCGGATCAGCGAGCGTGTGCATGGTGAACTCGGGCGCGCCGCCCTTGCTGGTACAGCTTATCTCGATGCAACGGAACTTGCCGTTGCTCACCTGCACGAAGCGGCCGGAGGCGCGCTTTCTCTGGGAGGAGTAGCTGCAACCGTGACGACCCCCGCCGTGGCCGCCTCCATTCGGGAGCGGGACGTAGGCCATGTCCGGCTGGTCAGCGAAGGGGTCGCAGGCGAGGAGGCCCTTGGAGAGGTCGACCCACCAGAGCTTGCCGTCGTGGGACTGTGGGAGATGACGTCGTCGATGGTCCAGATCCATCCGGGGCGGGGGTTATCGACGCCCTTCCCGGTCCACTCGCCGGTCTCGGAGGAGAAGCAGATCAGCGTGGCCTTGTCGCCGCCGACCATGGCCTGGAGCTCGGCGACCATGAACCCGCGGCGGCCGGCCGGCGCGGCGATGACGCCGACGCTGGTAGCGTTGAGGAAGTCGGGGCCGGGGACGCGGGAGGCGGTGGCGGAGGGCACGTCGAGGACGAAGTAGGCCGGCTTGGGGATGCGGCCGACGTGGATGGTGCGCTCGACGCCGTCGGGGCCGCGGGAGACGTGCGCCTCCGTGGGAGGGCGTTCGGACACGGACGGCGGGGCGACGACGAGGAAGAGGCCGGCGGGGTCGGCGGCGAGGACGCGGGGGGAGGTGATCCTAGCCTGCGGGTCCGGGTCGGCGGCGAAGACGGTCGGCGCGACGGTGAGCTGGATGACGCGCGGCGGCGCGGCGAGCGGGAGCGAGACGTCCGGGGCGGCGGGCTGGAGCTCCGCGGCGGCGGCGGACACGCGCGGGGCCCTGCCCAGGATGACCCACGACGGCGGCGACGGAGACGCCATCCGGTCGGTCGGACACGGACTCACCAAGCACGGCGAAAGGAGAGGAGTGGGTGGGCGGCTCGGTCACTTGGATGGCTCTGTGGTGAACTGGGATCGGAACTGTTAGGGTTTAATCGGGGGGATTTGATCGCTCTCGTGCGTGTGATGGGTGGAGTTTGAAGCCGTTGGGTTTTTGTCGCGGGGTGTAGACCTGCCTGACAGCCAGAGTAGACTGCTCGTGATCGTGGTGGAGGGGGAGTGGAGGTACAGAGAGACGCGGTGGCCAGTAGTAGCTTTTGCGATTGCTTTGCCGGTCCGGGGGCTGCCAGAGTATCCGTGCCTGGCTCACTCGGTCACATGATCTCCAGATGCAGGCATATTTTCCTGGCAGAAGCAGAACATGGACGTTGAACGAGGAGCCAAGGCAAACAAGACAGCACAAGCCAGCCAACCACTGACGACGATCTGTTGCCTGAACGAAATAAAAGACGATCGGCTAGATGTCGCCAAATTATCAAGAGAGCCTGTGCGTGAAATTTGAAATGAGTCGTATACTGCCTCCTTTTTAAATATATATTGTTTAGAATGAGCTATTTAGTTTAAAAATAAACTAATTTATTTATTCTAAACGTTATATATTTAAAAAAGAAGAAAGTAGCATATTGTCCAAAGAAAGCGCCTGAAAAATAGTTTTACCACTGTATCGTGACACGAAGCCAAGCACTCCTAGGAACACTGGAACAGGATCAGAGCCGCACCGAGATCAGAGCCGCACCGAGCACTAAACAGTAGGAAATTGAGGGCTGCGAATTGTTCTGATGCTACAACGAACAAAACGAGAATGGGAGCACAATCTACGTAGCTTAGAGCCTATTTAGTTTGCCCCCGCCCGCAACCTCCACCGAATCGTCCGCCGCCCCGACCGCCTCTCTGGAGTTCGGTCCTCCTCCCCTAATCCCGACAACCCCAATCCTAAAATCCTAACCTCTTCCTCCTCCTCCCTCTCCTCTCCTCTCCAATCCAATCGGGCCGCACACAAAAGCAACATTACGGGTAGCTTAGGGCCAACGGGCACTAATCTTACTGGAGCAGATGAGATGAGCACGTACACTACTACTAGAATGATTCTGCTGCTACCTCGATCGGTTCATAGTCCTGGCGGATGACCTGCGCAGCCGGCAGCACCGCTGCCTCGATCGGTTCTCGCTGGCGCTGCCGTGGAGGGAGACGCGACTTCTTACGCGGCCTTCTAGGGGCTGGCGCCGCCGCCACGTTCCTCGTCGTCGTCCGCATCCAGGTAATTGAGGTTGATCTGGGCCTTCCAAATTTGGGAGGCAAATTTTAGTTCTTTGGGATGTGTGCGTCACTGTAACATTTCGTTCGTTTGTGTAAAAAATTATCTAAAAATTGATTAATTAGGCTCAAAAGGTTCGTCTCGCAGAGTACAACAAAACTGTGCAATTATTTTTTGATTTCATCTACATTTAGTACTCCATGCATATGCCGATATTTTTATGTGATGGTAATCTTCTTTTTACATAGTGAACTTTGGGGTATAATTTGGAACCGTATGCCTTGTTTAGATATCAAATTCCACCCCCGGAGTTCACTATGCAAAAAGAAGATTTCAATAACATCAAAATGTCATAACATGCATGGAGTACTAAATGTAGATAAAATCAAAAACTAATTGCACAGTTTTGTTGTACTCCACGATACGAACATTTTGAGTCTAATTAATCAATTTTTAGACAATTTTTCACAACTACATACGAGATGCAGCACACGGCAAGGGCGGCGCTTACGCCGGCGTTGACGCGGTGCAACGCGGCGCGCTAGACGAGCAGTCGTCGTTGCAGCCGGCGGCGCCGGCCGATGACGGTGGGCACGTCGGGAGGGCGGGGAAACCGACGAGCGCGCCGAGACAAAAGCAGCGCTCTTGGCGAGGTTCCACACCAGGCGGCCACGGCGGCGAGGATGTTGCTGGCCGGATTGTTTTACCCTAGATCCCTATACTTTCGTGGTTTTCTCATTGGCCCCTTTACCCACTTTCCCGTTTCGGCAAGACAGCAAGTTGCGCTTCTGAAAGACTCCACGTGCTGGTGATTGGTGAAGCGCTTCTGAAAGACTACACGTGCTGGTGATTGGTGAAGCCTTGTGTACAGCAGAAGCCGTGTCATTTTCTCGCGAAGCTATTGTGAAATAAAAGATTGGCATTATCAAACATAGATTGTATGTACCAGGAAAAAAACACGATTGCAGCTGAAGAAAAACGTCACAATTACAGCCGAAGAAAAACGTGTAGAACTTTTAATAAGAAGTTAAAAAGCCAGATCGCCCCGGCTTATTGGCAGGATAGACCACAAGACAAGGAGGTATACGTGCTATGGAAGACTGCTGCTAAGACTCCAGCTTCTTGCACACCTTCAAGTCTAGAAAGAAATCTATAGAAAGAAGATAATGACGAGGCTTATCCCCTCTAGCCAATGGTGAGTAAAGAGATGATGAAATTCCTCTCCTCTATGAAGAAATATGAGAGATGACCTATTTCGTAGTGCGAATCATTTCCCTGGATTCACTTGCTTGTGCTTTCAGTTTCAAAATGCCATATATAGTTAGAATTATCATTTGATAAATCACTTTAGCGGGATTTAAGTTCTCTTTAACTAAACAATTGCCATCCACATATGGCACTTCCACGATATTAGACGTGGGAGGATGGATAGACGATTGATCAGGTTGAGCTGGGATAGCCTCAACACAGTAGTATGTCACATCACTTGATAGCCGGGCAGCTAATTACTGGTACTGATGCATCTGCTTTGACTTCGCCGACATCTCTATTTCGAATAGCCAGCCTTCCCCGGTTCTAGTTCATATACCAATCTCGTAAACAAGTCCTACGTTTTGTTTGAGGAAGTAAGTTCGTAGGGGCTGGCATTCCTTTTAAGCAACAAGTTTTACTGAGAAAAAGAACCCGCCCGCAACAGCAACAAGTTTTACTGAGAAAAAGAACCCGCCCGCAACAGAAGCAAAGGTTATAGACAATTGCAGCTGAAGAAAAATACTGCAGCTGAAGAAAAATATGAGCAGCAGCTGAAGAAAAATATGAGCGGCGATCATCAGGTCTGCGCGACTGGTTCGTGCTGAAGTTGGGTCGGGTCGGCCAGTAAAACGCTTAAAAGAACGAGAAATCGTGTGATTGTCTTCAGTTCCGAGTTCATCTGTGGAGTCACGTATTGCGGGTCCAACATGCTAATTCATCTGATAGCACTCTAGAAGTTCAAAACGAGAGCCAACATAGATCTGCTGATATATAACATGCTCTACTTCACTTCGCGCTGCTATTTTGCAAATAGGCTTGCATTTCAGCAAAAATAAGACGGCAAGAATAATATTAGCATAAAACAAATCAGTGGCAGCATCCAAGTGCTAAACACAAGATCCAAATGATACAACTCCCGTCCCTAGTGACAAACATGGCACAAGCATCGCTCATGTCACAAATAGAATGAGTTTACCCGGGAGCATCGTCATTGGCAAGAAATAAACACCTAGCATTCAAAGGGAATGTCAACATATTTGAACGCACATTTCACTTCCTCAAAAGGCAAACACAATTCTAGTAATTGCACAACAATTGAAAGAAATATGCAAAAAGCTTTGAAAAAACAAATGTTTTCCAGTGTTCATAAAGTTGGGTTCAAACTAATTCAGACAATCCAACATACTTCTAATGTGCTATGATTATATGACATAAAGCAACAGCTACATACAGTGGCGAGCATGAAGCGAAATGTAGGCGGGGCCAATTCACCAAATTTGAGCCAGCGTGTACAAATGCGGCATAGTTCAAGTTTGCAGATTCAAAAAGATGGTCCTGCCGCCCCACCTCTTGGAGCCTTGGGCTGATTTGCTAATGGGCTAAAATTAGTTGGATGGGCTGGAGTTTGCTTGGCAACCGCGGGGGGGGGGGGGGGGGGGGGGGAGTATGGCCATTTTGTAGCTCAGCCAGTGCTACATACCAACCGAGATTAGGCACGAGATAACTCCAACAATATACACAGAATGAACTGCAACCACCTTCTGAAAGTAAAACAACTACCACTCGACACAGGTTAATATGATTGTAGTGGCAGCGGCTACTACGAACATCAGTCCCACACCCCCACAAATTTCCCTGATTGAAGAAAAGCAATTAATGCACAAAATATAATTTATGGATGAAAAGCATCTAACAAGTTGAACAATATTCATGAAACAGAGGCAATATTCTACAATGCAGCACCAATGTGACTAACACATTTGTAAGCAACAAGATCTTCTGAACTGACTAATTCAAATAAGTACATATCCTAGAAAACACTGACTAATTCAAATAAGTACATAGACTAGAAAACAGTTATAAAAGGAAAACACTGCTATCATTGTAAGTCTGCATGCCAAATCAACTCAACATTGTTACATGCAAGGTAAACTCTACCTCTAGTGTCGGTACTAACAACCAAAGGAAGATTTCATTCTTTACCAGACTTTATGACCAAGTTAGTTTAAACTACTAACTAAAAAGCTAAGCATCCTATCCCATAAACGAAGCAACAAAAAGAAGTCATTGCAGACAAATATGGAACTGCTAGGCAAAGATGAAGTGAAAATACAATTAACAGAACATAATAAAACCGGGAGTTCTTGTGATACTAACAAGAAAGCAACAAAATCAATTCCAATTAAACTTAGTTTTTCATTATAGCAGAAAACATGCAGAGATTTATAAACCAAAACACACAGATTGCATTGAAGATGTATTGCCAAATTGATAAGAATTCATTTACACAGATCACTAATGAGTAATGACCCTATCTAACAGCTACATCCAGATATCTATTTCTGAATAACAAACGAAAGAAATCAAACAAGACTAATATGCATGGTCACAAATCGGCCTAATAGCAACAGCAAAATGCCCTTCTAGATCTAAATACATGGATCTCATATATAGTAGAGACAAATTCACGATTTCCAAGCACCTAACTTCTAACAGCACTCGTATAGAACAACATTCACTCAGACAAGCAACCAAAGAGCATAGATGATAGCATCTCATTGTAATTTATAAAGGCGCTTCAGATTTCATTGCAGCGAGAATATAAATCTCATGTCCATCACACGCATACCAAAACACTTCAGAATTTACAGCATAACAGATAAGATCAAAACTTAATCGCCACAGAAGCAACCATAGATCTAAAACAAGTTCGACATTGAAGCATAATAATAACTATGAGTAGCGATGCGATCAAGAGGCAACCACTGCGAGCGGCGGGGAAGCCTAGACGCGGTCGCGGCGGGGACCACCGTACTGAGGGCGACCGAAGGCGGGGGCGTTGGAGGTCTCAACCTGGCGCTCGACGCCGGGGAGGTCGCCCATGCCGAGGGCCGCGAGCATCTCCATGGTCTCCTTGTCGACGCGGATCTCGTCGACCTCGAGCGCTGACTTCTCCGGGACGAAGTCCATGCGGCGCTCGCGCTCCTCCTCCTGCAGCTTGAGGGAGATGCCGCGGACCGGGCCGCGCTGGATGCGGCGCATCAGGTGGGTGGTGAAGCCGGCCACCTTGTTGCGGAGGCGCTTCGAGGGCAGGATCGATACCTCCTCCAGCACCTTCTTGTTGGTGTGGAAGTCGAGGGTCATGCGGGAGTAGTACTTCTCGATCACCTGCCTGGAGGTCTTCTTCACGGTCTTGGTACGGACGCGACCCATGGCTGCTGGCGGTGGCTCCCTCCTCTGCTCCGGCGGCGACGGCGGCGGCGCGCTGGGATGCTGTGGTGGCGGCGGCGCGAGGAGGAGGCAAGTATTTTGGGGGAATGGGAGAGGGGGAGCTAGTATAAGGGAGGCGGCAGGTTGGACTGCTAGGGTTTCGCGATGGAGTGCTGATCTTAGCCGGTCGTTTCAGTTGGGCGGACGAGATATATCTTAAGTTCAATTTGGGCTTGTTATGCGTGTGCAAGAAATGTTTGGGCCGAGATCTAGGGGATCGATTGAGGCCCTTTATAAGCTAGTTTGGGCTGAAATCAGATGTAGCCCGTTGTCCCATTAGGCCCCGCCTCCCGTATGACTGTATTTGTAAATCATGCGCTTGCAATATTTGTTTGAACTAGGAAGTTAACTTTTGTCATATAAGTATTTGTGTTTTTTAAAATAAAAAATATTTAAATGTTTTTATAAGATCAGTAGTGAATATGTTAATTTGGTGCAGCATTGAACGTCAGTGATGTTTGGTCAAGTTTTTTTCTAGCTCCATCCCAGACGATATCGCTGACAATAGAACAAACCATTTCTTCCCCTAAATGGAAGCATAAACGCACATATATCATCAAACATCAAAATGTTCTGCATCACTTCACTACTACAATGCACACACACCTCATCAGTAAGAAAAATGCACCCCATAACCGAGCGATGCTTTTCCCACATAAAACTACTCTTTTTCTTTCCTATTGGAGCTCCCAATGCTATATACATCTTCAGGCTTTCATCTACTGATTAAGCTCCATAATCCTTATCACATCCATGCTCGATGACTCTTCCTGTTGGCCATTAGCCAATAGCCAACCCCAACTGACTGCAACTCTGACAGTAATATCGTGGGTCGTGGCACGTCACCCCAAGCTTTACCACTGTACGCACAGGTAGACTTCGCCGGATGAATTCTGCTCAGACGTTCAGGGACCAGTCGTAGTTCATGTAGGAGATGTTGATCGGGCCGCCGTCGTTGAGGAGATGCGTCAGGAGCCCGGCCTTGGTCGGGTCCAGGTAGTTGAGAAGCCACCGGAGAATGTCCCTGTCCTGCCCAAAATCAGCGCTGTACCTGAAACAATCGAACAAGCAGTGCCGAACAGCGATCAGTGACACCCTTCTTCAAGTCCCAAGAGACGGCGTGAGCTCGAGAAGCAGCGCAGGGCACTCACCATTTGATGATCCTGGTGAGGTGCACGGTCCGGCTCTCCAGGTCGATCTCCACGCCGCCGTGGAGGAAGAACTCCCTAGCCGCGTGCCGGAGCTCCGGCTCCACTCCCTGCGTCGTGTAGAACCGCACGATCGGGCTCGACCGCGTCGCGTCGCACAGCGCGAAGTGCACCAGCGGGTTCGCCCTCCGCTGCGCCAGCTGCACAATTTTTCAGTGCCGATAATTAGCATTGCAGAACCGCAGCGCTGACAGTGGCAACTGAACCTGAACGCGCGCGTACCTGGAGCCTCCTGTCGTTGGAGCCGAACGGCTTGGCCAGCGTGTACGGCTGCCGCCGGTTGGCCCTGAGGACGCCGTTCCTGATGGCCGCGAGGGAGTACGGGTGCCCGCCGACGATGTACTGGAAGTCGGAGAAGAAGGGCCTCCGGTCGACGGCCCCAGGCTGGCCGACCCGGATCACGGCGTGGATGGCCATGGCATTGTGCAGGTTCAGGAAGAACGGCAGCCGCTCCTCCGCGGGGAGCGTGGTCATGTCCGCCCGCTGGAGCTCCTGCACCAGGTTCGCGTACCTGACACACCAAAAAGAGAGTTCGTTAGCAAACGACGGACATTGACCAAACTGACGCGATCCTGAAATTCTGAGTAGTGCAAGCATCTGCGAGATTGTGCTGCAGCCCACCTTCTGAACTCCTCGCTGGCGGCGATGCGGCTGTAGTCAAGGTGGCGGCGATCGTCGGAGGCGTAGGCCTCCAGGATGGCGACCATGATCTTGGTCATCCTGTGCCCGACCGCGGCGGCCGGCTTGGGCTCGCCATCGTTGGTAGAGCCCCGGAAGTTGTAGTACTTGGGAACGGCAGGGTCGTGCTCCAAGAACCGGTACAGGTTCTGGGTGCCGTCTTCGAAGTCGTTCTCCCTGCACGCAACACGGCATTCATGGACCCCGTGAGCTAAATGGCGTTGGATTTGCAAGAGCAGGTCGCGAGCTGAATGTTTGGTATAGTAACTGCTATGTATGGGTGGTGCGCGCGCTGACCTGAAGACATGGTGGATGAAGTGCTTTCTTGCGAGCTCCTTGCCGATCTCCACTGCCTACAAACAACAGATGTGTAACCGTCAGTTGCTAATCTAATCTTAGAACAAGGGTACAGAAACGGTGGGTGGTTCGATCCTGAGCCCATGGTTTTCTTCGAACAAAAAAAATCATTTAGCACGGGAATATGGCATGCACCATGAAATACCAGTATCGGGAGAGTTGACCCTGTTTGTGTAGTTCTATATTTCATTTAATAGAAAACGAGGAGAAACACAGGTGTTTCCCTTGGTTGATATATAAACTATACACAGTTGAACTTTTCCAGCAAAGAGAAGATAATTTGTATGATCAACTACAAGGCCTGCTGACGAACAACAGTTGCCCAACCGTCAGTTGACAGTTGTTAGGTGCAGAAAACAGTGGATGGTCTCATAGTTTGATCCTAATTATGCATTCAGCCAAGGCGAGCTTTCGGCCTGCAGTTAACTTGCTTCGAATCGAGTCTGATTTGGTTTGATAAAACACGCAATAGAGTTCTTCAGGCAAGAAGATAATCTTCTGCTGACGAAACCAACCCACATGAAACGCGTCAAACCTTAGCACCAACAGTTCTTATCCAAAAGCACGATAATAAAAAAGAAGGAAAGACAAACTACGATAGGCAGGTTTCTTCGTCCACTACAATATGAATCCGCACGCCGAAAAATCCGTCAGGTGGTGCAACGCAATGCAGCCATGACAGCGACTAGGACAGGGACTGCAACGCGAAGCCCAAGTCAAATTTCGTAGAGGAAAATTAGGGGAACCCACCACCAGATGAATTGTTGGGTCGGTGCTTAAGCACCAGCGACTATACGACCTTGTGGCCTCTGCTTTCGGTTCGTCATCACTAAGAACAAATCATATAAGGCACCAGCCTTTTCATTCCCGCAGTAGAGTATATTTTCCCATAATGTTATATATGTATGTATGCATGCAATCGAAACACCGCCACCCCGACACGTCCTAGTTCATGTTCCTAATTATTGAAACCTAGGGCAGGCAGAAGATTTGCGCCGGGAATAAAATCGATCTCCTCTCCCATCAGAAGGGATAGTAGGAGTCACGAAGGTTGCATCGAGCTAGGTGAGACCGCGTGAGTAGTCACAACACAATTGTAGCTACCAACGTGGTCGGCATACACCTCACACGGTCTAACTTGTACTGACAAGCACGACCGGCTCAATCATCCTAGTCAAAACTCAAAGCGATCTGATGATGAGCTCGCACCTTGCCACGTCGATTTGTGGCGTGGCATACGGCCCCCATGGAGCCGTCGCGGAAATGGTTGGGGCGATAGGATACCGGATACGGCAGAAATGGTCAAGGCATGCGCGCGGGGCTCGGACGCGATGGCCGGTTTCGACGGTTCGTGCGTGTGGGGCCCGGCAGCAACGAACAAACCAACCGGTCGTCATGTGGGTCAGTGTCGCGCTCCGTCCCGTTTCCGTTACGTTACGTTCTGGCCCGCCCTCGCGAGTCGCGGCGCGGCGCGGGAAGGAAAACCAGGTCGGGCGGAGCGGGCAGGGCGATCGGGGGGACCCGCGCAGACCGGTTCGGCACGGCAGCACGTAACGCGCTCCCACACGCCTGACGCACGTGATCCTAGGGCGGGTTTGCGTCCGGGCCCCTCGCCTTCTCCGCAATCCGCTTGTTTCTTTCAATCAGACCATGTTTCCACCCGGGCCAACCCTACCGCATTCCAAATCATTTGGAATTTCAACAGCACTATGGGCTTACTTCCGTATATAAAGTATAAAGGATTATTAACATTGATGTGGGTGCTTGCACTCCTCCTCATGGAGCGACACATCTCACATGCCGTGATCGATCCTTGCCGTGTCCGCGATGACATATATGGCCTAACTTAACGAACATTAATTTTGGTTATGCCAAAGCTTGCCATTTTGCATTATCACCTCCGTCCAAATGAATTGTTTGTTTGTATTATTCTTGGAGCAAAGTCCAAATTATGTGCTGCTCCAACAACATAACGCTACCTAAGCTTGAATTTCAAGTAGTAGAGCGCGATGATGCTCGACCTAAAAATTCCATCGGCCCGAGACAGCGAGACCTTCTGCCTAACTTAGGCTATCTCCATCAAGTGACCCAAAAGAAGACTCAAACCCAAAATGAGTCTTCGATGGTCCAATAAAGTACCCATACCCAAATCCAAAATAGGCTTTCAAGAGAGAACCTAAATCTGAATATCCTCTCTCTTCACGATCCATTCGCAGAAATGATTCTTTTTTGGGTCTTCTGTTAGAAAAATGAGTTTATGGATCACGGGTATTTTTAACCTAAAGTGATAAATGGATCTCCGATTTAGATCTTCATTGTTGGAAGTCTTAAGAGTACTGCACCCAACACGGCAGCAGCCAAATAAAAGAAGTTATTACTAATGCTAGCGCATTTAATAGAAACAAATGATACTCTCCCCCTGCACCCATTAGCCTGAAGACCCTCATTAACTAGTAGATCACGACCACTGTTCACCCATGCATAAACAGAAGAGTCAAAGATCAAGCAGCACGCACCGAAGCACCCAACGAGTAAAAAGTCAAACGATGAAGCAGCAGCAATTGCAAATGGCAATCTAGGACGGCGACTCACCTTATCCCTGCCGCACTCCAGATGGTTCACGATGGCGTCCACCATGTCCGCGCCGGAGAAGCAGTTCTTGACGAGCTTCACCCTGACGAACCTGTCCTGGATCGGCAGCCGGTGCCGGAGCACCCTCACGACGCCCACCGCGGCGTCCTCGGACTCCTCCCCATCCTTACCGGCGCCGGCCTCGTCGTCGAACCCGTACACGGGCACCCGCGGCGCCGAGTCCGGGCACCGCCGGCCGGCGAGGTCGCGCACACGGCGCTCGAACTCGCCGCTGTTGCGCAGGGAGTTGAGCACGACGAGCCCGCCCAGGAGCTTCTCGTTGAGGAAGATCTGGGGCACGCGCGCCGCGGCGCCCGCGCGGGAGGCCAGCTCGGCCTCGCGCTCCGGGAACACGTCCAGGTTGATCTCCACGTAGGGCAGGCCCGACTGCCGGAAGAAGGCGCGCACGGCGGCGCAGTCGCGGCAGCCCGAGCGGGAGAAGAAGCTCACCCGGCCCTTGATGTGGCCGCCCGAGAAAGAGTACCCAGCGTCGTCGCCGGCGCCCAGGGCGGCGTCGTCCTCGGCGGCGGCGTCGGCGGCGATCGCGTCCTTGAGGCGCACCGTGACCTTGACGTTGGGCAGGTGGATCTCCTGCACGCCGTAGGTGTCAGAGGATTCCTTGAGCGAGGAGATGCGGCGAGTGATGGCCGAGGACAGCACGTCGCGGCGGCCGCGGAGGAACCGGCCGATGGACGCCACGTCCACGACGGAGGCGGAGCGGTCCACGGGCCTCTGCTTTTGTTCCGCCGCCGCCTCGTCATCCTCCTCCTCGCAGCCGCGCGGCGAGGGCGCGGACAGCGCCCTGGCCAGGCCCGGCGGCGCCTCCGGCTGCGGCAGGTGCGGCGGCGGTCGCAGCACCACGCCCTGCAGCATCTTCCGCGCGTAGTACACGTCCCCCACCTCGCCGCCGGCGGCGGCGAGCGCTGGCGGCGGGTTCTCCGGCCGCGGGGTCCGCGCCGGCGGCTCGACGGCGCCGCGATCCGGCTCCTCCTCCTCCTCCTTGTCCGCGACGATTGGCTCCGGCGGAGGCGCCTGCTGCGTCTGCGGCGGCGGTGCGGGAGCGGACGCGATGTGGTGCGGTAGCGCGTCGAGGCGGGCGTGGTGGTGGTGGTGGGGCGCGAGCGGCATGGCCACGAGGGTCTCCTCTCCCATGGCGCTCCTCTCGTGTCTCCCTCTCGGCTCCCGCGGCGGGTGCGGCCTGGGTTTACGAACCGGAGGAGGACGGACCCCGAACACGACGGAACGCAACGGAACGGTATTTCTGGCTGCGTAACTGGATTTGTGATTTGGTCTCAGCGGCGAGGGAGCAGGGGGGTTTAAGAACCGCCGCGGGATGCGCCACGACGGGCGGGGTCCGAGCGTGGACGCGGTGCGCGGGGACACAGGGCCGCTGACGCGCGGGGCCCGGGCCAACCGGCGTGCGTGCGTGCGCTCCCGCGAAGTGTTCAACGGGTTTCATTCAGCCGGTTGGTCAGTCAGGCCTGGAGCGTGCGAGGCCGCGGACGAGTCACCCACCCCAAGTGCCGGCCGGGCCGGTCTCGGTTGGGTTCCTTTCGTTTTCCGGAACGTTTGGCGCCGCTGCCGCGTCCGGGTCGGGGGCGCCTCGGTGGAGCGGCACCGTCACGGCGCGGGTTCTTGGCCGGTCGCGTCCGCCGCCGTATGCGGCGGGATTGGAGCCATCGGTGAGCCGAGCGGCGTGCTACGGGCCTACGGCCTGCATACGCCTGACGCTTGACTTGTATGGATAGACCGGTACTCCTACATGTGACGCTGGCGCCTGGTACATATACATGGTACTCGACGGAGGGTCTTGCCGTGCGCCCGTGTCACTCGAAAGAATCAAGATACCCGTACAGGACACGGGGAGTGTATAGCTAGATAGGCTGGAGAGTTCGGGCGCCGATTGGAAATCAACGCTCCTGTCTGGTCTGGTACGGTCTTAGTTTCGGACGTTCGCGCTGGATCGTGCGCCGCCCTGCGGCTTGCACGCGTCGGCTTAGCTTCTTCAGCTGAGTGACAAAACGGCCGGCGAAGTACAGCGGTGCAGTAGCGTAGTACGAGTACCAGCAGAGGAGCCATATGTGTCTACGGCGAGGCGATGGGATCATTTTCGTATAGCATCGAAATCGTCAAGATATATTCAAGTAGAGCTTCGTCAGAGTTTCCCGGCCGGACGAAAGAAAACCGGTGTGACGGTCTGTGAATATGAATCCTAGTCGTTTTCACGCTGCGTACGAACAAGTCGCGACGGGACGGTGTCGCTTTTGTCCGCGGCCTGCTGCATCGGGTTCGCCGGACAAGCGCCGAACGCGGCCTGAAGCTCCGATCGGTGTCGCTTTCATATCCCCCCCGCCCCGTATATAGCCCCACACCCCATCGACCATCCCGAAACCAACAGATAAACAAATGTGCGCGGTTGCAGAAAATTTAAGTTTAGGATAAACAAACGCGAGCCAAATTCAGAGCACATCGTGGCCTGCTGGACCCGCGGACCATATCCGGTTTCTTGTGCCATTTGGTCCCCGTTGAAACGGTGCTGACTCCTTCAAGGCCACGTACCTAATCATCACTCAAGTGAAGACACTTGTCAATCTACTCTCTTTTTCACAAGTAGTTCGTCTCTCTCTCTCTCTCTCTCTCTCTCTCTCTCTCTCTCTCTCAAATGGTTCATTGGCATGCATCCTGTGATTCGTGAATGCAAGCCCGTGGCTTACCTGACTACCATAACATGTCGATGGTTATCTGAAGGATCAACAGTTTGACACGGTGCTGCCTCAGCTCGTGCTTCCTCACATGCTCATGTGTTCGACCTGATACTGATCAGTTGGTTTTTCCCCCCATCGCCGAACCGTGACAACCGTCTTCGCTTGTAAGCCATAGTTGTTGAGGCTTGGACGCTAATTCGACAGTCGTGTGACCATTTCAATCCGAGGAGGGAAGCTCGCGCACGCCTGGCCCGGCTCACGGGCGTGCTCGATCATGAACGGTTCAATTTTTGGACCTGGCTTCAAACTCTCCCAACGCGTCAATTGGTGAAACCACGCCCCCTACTTTTAATTTGTATTCTGAACGCATGTACACGTTGCAGCGAGCCTGTTTCAACGACAGGTCGGCAACCAAACGGCGAGAACTGTGATCCATCTATTTTATTTATTAACTGTAACTTCCACGCAGTTCTTATCGGACTTCTCCTTTCTGATAAGTCTTCAGATTCTGAAGGGTGAGATCAGCAATTTTATTGGGCGGAGATAGATGGCGTCAACAAGGTCGATTAATCAAAGGATCGAAACGTCGCCGGGGGGAAACAAACGGGGTTGACTTGGAATAAACAAACCCCCTCCTGGCCCTTGATCGGTTCTGCACTTCTGCTCATCCATTTTCACCTCATCTATCGAGCAGTGCTGTACATCCGCAGGTCATGTGATCGAGCTGCAGCTGCAGCACGGTCGTTGCACTTGGGCTATAACTGACCTGAAACCTCATGGCAGGGTACTGACCGCGAGTGTACGAGCAAATAATTTCAGCGCCGGCGAAGCGTATGCGTATCGCCTCGTGCGTATGCGGGGACGGGACGGAGTCCTCGAGACATGGCCCGAGCACATGCGCGGCATCGGAGGCCATAAAGCCGCAGGCGCACAGCGAGCAACGTGAGCCAGAAGTCCAGAACGGATTACTCCTATTTTTCTTTCCGCACACGAGTGTTTATGGAGACGACGGAGGAGATAGCACCGACGCCGAGGGCGCGACGCCGTGCCGTAGGCGAAGGAATCGATCGGGCGCTGCGCACGTGCACCTGTCGCCGCGTTACGCTCAGGGCAGGGAACTCGCCTAACGCCCGGCCACGGCCCACAGGGCACGCGACCGAACAGTGGAGTGAGGCCACCGAATTGGTTACCGAGACGTCGAGAGCAGCGAACCTGGAGCACCATGCCACCGTCTAGGAACGGTAGGCGGGCGCATGGACGGCCAGTTTCTCGCGGAAAGCCCCGCGGCGACGGAGTGATCCGGGGGGAGGCGGTGGCGAATGGCAACATGAGCCGGCCGGGCTCAAAGGCAACCCGGCGGAGTTGATCAGCCAACACGGGCCTAACGGATTGGTAGGGATGGGTACGGCGCCACCTCGTTTGCTGGTCCATACCGAGTTCATCTTCAGACCTGTGGACTGTGGTCAACAAGATAAGGGAGTCCGGCAAGCGCGGCGGTCTTGCAATTGGCTATTCCTGCTGCTACAGTCTATGCTAGCCCTAAAGTTTCCAGCATTTCAAGGCACAAGTCCTAGGCCAAACTCCAACGACACAGGTTCTAGAGGGATACATGTAAGATCCTGGTTGGATCCCACTCCTAAAGCTCAAAAATGCTAAAATTAAAACTAAAAGATCCTAAAGAACCAAACACCAAGAACAACTGGTCTAAAATGGTCCCCCCTCTTTCTCTCTCCTGCCCCGAGCCGCTTCTCCCGCTCCGCCGCCGCTCGCCCCCCGCTCCCCTCCCGTAGCCCATTCGCCGCTCCTGCGCTCCGCCGCCCCCGCAGCCCTTCTGCTACCCGCCGCAGCAGCCTTCCCGCTCCCTGAGCCCCTTCGCCTCCCCCGCGCCGCTCCCAGCCCCGGCCCTCCGCCTCCCCCGTGCCGCCCCTGGCGCCACCATCTCTCTCTCTCTCTCTCAGCGCGGCCGACGGACGTGTGGGCCTAGCGGTGCCGCCCGACAACGCCCACGCGCGGGGTGGCGGCGGCTCCGTCACCGTGCGCGGCAACAGCAGGCTTCGGCGGCGGCGAGCGCGTAGTCCGCGAGGGAGAAGGGGCGCGCACCATTGCCCGCGACGACGTTGGGGAAGAGGTGCGCATCTCCAAGATCGAGTTCTCCCGTCCCTGCCACGCCCGCAACGCCGTCCTTCTCGCTCCTGACGTGCGTCACCAAGGGGTGCTCCATCGTCGAGGCCCCTCTCCAGCCCGGCCTCCAGCGGCAGCGGTGGGCGGCACACAACGCGGTGGGAGGCGGCGGCGGCGGCAACAATCGCAGGAAGCATGCACGCGGGAAGGAGAGGGGTACCTCAGGAAGGCAAAAACATCTTTAGGCACATCATTAAAGTTGTTTTAGTCCTAGGATCCAAACAGGGGTACTAAAGTTTTAATCCTTCATTTTAGTCCCTTTGATTTTAGTCCCAAGTATCAAAACACCCCCTAAGAGTAGCAGCTACTTGAAGCAGGTTCTTGACTAAGAACCAGATAAGGATAAGAGATGGAAACATGAAACCAAGAAAAGAATTCCTTCATCCGAGAAAAAAAAATGGCAGGTGAACTGATCTCAGGTATGGTATCTCATCTCCAAGGGTCATGAAACCATGCCTCAAGTGTCACCATAACCATCGGAAGACTTCAAATCACACGTCAGAGTACCGGGGCAATGGTCAGACCACCATGATTTTAGAGCACCAAAGCAACGAGGATACGGGTAGCAAAAAGATGCATACTCCCATGTAGAATCCCACCAACACATCCGACCGAATTCTCGTACATGACAAAACCGGACCACGGGCACAAATAAGGTAGGTCAGAGTTCTCAACAGGTCTTTTCTAATGGCAATGCTTGACTTATGAACCCTTCACAACAGCAGGCACACCGCAAAATTATGACGACTCCTTTTTCTCTTCGGCGGCCTCCTTTTTCTCTTCAGCGGCCTCCTCAAATGTCTCTCCAGGGACAAGCTCGGGGACATCATCATCGTCATCCTGAGCCGCACCTGTGCTGGCACCACCCTCAGCACCTGAAGCTCCAGGGGCCTGCTTCTGGAACTGCTCTGCAAGCCTCCTCAGGTTGTCCAAGTTGTCAGGACCTGAATAGGAGGAACAATTGAAGGTAAACCAAAATCACTTCGATGCAAATGTAATTAAGGTGTTCATAGTGAGTCATAACTACATATTAGATCTCAGTGATTCTCAAGTAGATAGAAAAAGGCGGGGACACCAAGACAACAATAACAGACGTGTCAAACAATACCAGACTTTGAATTCAACAGGAAAAGAGAAACATACCAAGCTGATTGATGATCGATGGCAGCAGATCCTGCAGCTCTGTTCAAATAAAAATATGCTAACATAAGAATGCTGTTCTCTAAATCTAGCACAAAATTCAAACCAAAATTAAAATTATAAAAGGTGTGAGCAACACAAAGGATTAGATGCTGATGTTACTGTGAATATAAGACAAGAAAACCAGCACATAGCAGAAGGAACAGTATTAGGCTATTAAGACCATACTAACAGAAGTTACTTAAGCAGATAATGCGAGTCATGAAGAACATACTCTCTATCTGTAAATCTAGCACAAAGTTCATAACTATTTTTTACTTGCAAAATGCAAAGAAGGCATGTGCAACACAAAGAATCAGCTGCCAATGTGATTTTGAATATAAGGCATAACTGTTATCTAGTCAAGCCGAAAGCCCAGCACACAGCAGAAGGAACAGGATTAGGCTATTAAGAGCATATTAACATGAGTTAATTACGCAGATAATGTGAGTCACGAAGAACATACTCTTTGTCTGTGGAGTTCCACTGACCACCCATGTATTAGCACCAATTGAAGCTTGCACTGGACGGGAACCAAAAAACCAATGTCAGGGGGGGTGGGGGCATCAGGGAGTGGATCACTAGTCTTGAAGAACTGATATTTAGTGTTAGGGTATCTCACCTTTAGGGTTCACAAACTGAATAACAACATCATCCTTAAAGATGTTGACCTCTTCAATGCCAGGGATGGTGTTCACTCCTATTCTTTTCAGGGTGCTCTGAAGCCTTTTGTCATCAGTGGTTGTAGTCTTGTGGACTGCCTTCTTCTTCCTGCCACCACCGAATTTCATTATAATTATAATCCACCAAAAAATATTATTACAGGTATAATCCACGAGGTAACTAACTTGCTAACATTGATCAATTCTAGAACATCATGGGCAGCATATTATACATGACTGATTTGCACCAAGTTCAGAAGTAGCACATGATTTGGACTCTATAAATGACATTTGTCTATCGTCATGGATCATAGCCGACTACCTGATTAAATTGCATAAGTCTTCTGATAGACATAGGTAAGAAATGATAGAAGGCAAGTCCATTTTTATGAAAGAAGAACAAAAACTCACATAAACTAAGTGAACTGGCATGAATAATCTTGTTGAACCAAAATAGTAATTACACCACATAAGCTGGTTGGAAGTGCAACAGATGTGCATGTGCCCACACAAACTAAATGCGCTAATAAGAAAGCACAGTTCTGCACAAATGTTGACACATCATGTTGAATAAGTCTAGGAGAAGAATAAGCACCTGCGCATGCTACCCTTGCCACCAGTGCGCACGGCACCAGCCATCTTCTTGAGCTTTTCAACGTTCATCTGCATGGAAGACAAATAAATCATACACAGTTCTCTCTGTAAAGGCAGCACAGACAAGACACACTAACAACAACACATAACTCAGGTGTACAAAAGTAACAGAAAGCACAAAAAAACAATGTCACAGAAAACATAAGCACACACAAAAAAGGAAAAGACGCAATCAAACAATTAATGGCATACCAGGTACTCGGAAGTAAAGAAAATAGCTAAATACTGATGTTATGTCATGACATAAATAAGCAATCACACAAAGAAACAAAAAAATGGCGCAATAGCAACCAGTTGAAACAACCAACATCATGCATCCTAGCTATTTCAGCATACAAAGGTAGCTGACATGGCAGAGGCAGTTTGTAACTGATCACTGGACGCCTCACAGAAAACACCTGCTGAGCCACTGCTAAAATTCATTCTTAATCTAACCTCTCTAGATCTGCTCATCATTTATTAGAGGTATTCATGCAGCTGCTACCTAGCACAGAATGCTACCACAATATAACTCTCACAGTGTGAAAAATCAATCAATGACTACTTACACAGTCCAACACAATCTAACCTGACAAGGCTGCTGGCCTGCTGCTACTAAAAATCATACCAAGTAATGAAACAGGAACAAGCTAAACCCTTTCCCCTAACACAATACCACAAATCTAGTAAAAATGGGAACCACTAAGCCCTAGCACTTCCCCGGCTACCGACCACAAATCAACAGCCACCAAAACAGCCCAAGCAATAGCCTCCGATTCCAGCTCAAATCTCCCAAACGCGCATGGAATTAACCCGGCTAAACGTACAGATCCAGCGGCTCCGAGGCCAAACAAAATCGCGCGAAACACGGCTAGTTCTCGATGGGGGAAGGAAGCTACTCACGCTACCGTCGCTGCCGCACGGTGCTGGGGTGGTAGGTAGCTCACCTTGGCTCGTGGGAGGAGCGGAAGCCGCGGCGGCGGCTACTGCGGCGGCGGCGGCGCGGGTGAGGAGAGGAGAGGAGAGGATAGGAGTGGGGGAAGACCCGGGGGCCGCGGGGAGGAGGGGAAAAGGATAGGGCTCGGGATGCTGGCTGGCTGGCTGCCACTGCAAGCCCCTTTCTAGTTTAGGGTTTTAACCTTGGGTGGATCACCACCGTCCGATTCGTGATGGACGGGAACTGCGGCTTCGGTCGCGGGCTGGAGACCCAAGTGGACTGCTCGTGTTCTGGTTCTGGGCCTTCTGGGGTTCGGGTGCGTGGTCGCTCGCTGTTTTGGTGGCTTTCGTTTCTCCGGTCTCGGTTCGGTGCGGTGGCACGTCATGCTACCGAGCTGTTTGCTGCCCCCCTACATTAAAATTTTGCCGGGTTTTAAGTTCTCTTTTCATTTCAAATATATGAATTTCCTGACAATTATAAGATATATTAAGGACATGAATAAGAAAACTATAGTATCTCTCTTTAAATGTCTTGTGTTGTTGTAATTGGTGGATTTTAAGTTTAGCTGATTGGGTGACGCATGGTTTAAAATATACCTTTACGTGTTATATTAACTCAATGTAGCTATTAAAAGGGATGCTTGAAGTAGAAAACATCTTTCCATGTTATTTAATTCGATGAAAAGAAAATGCTAAGTGAATAACTCAATGGCCAATGTTGAAATACATATCAAATGCCTTATAATTAGAAGAGAATTTTTAATACCTGAATACATTTTTATTTTCAGAACAAAGAGAGTACAGATAGAATCACTGAAAACACCAAGGGACATGGCAAGGTTAAGGCAGTTAGGTTCTAATTTGACATGTTTTTTATTAAGCCATGGTGTTAGGCTAACAACATTGTGTTAGGAGAGGTTTAGTCTCACATTCTCACTTAAAGCTAGATTGTTACAAAATGGTTGCTCCATTGTTGTTGGTATTTCTTATGATCATAGATAAATCCGTAAACACATGGCTATATCGTTGTAGTATTTCACCTATGAGTGTCGGAGTCCGCAAGTAAGCTCCAGATTGCTTGTTATTGAACACTAAGGTACTCAAATGAACCTGTAACGTGAGAGATGTTAAATCATCAAGCATTGCATGATGAAAACGTAAGCATCTCTTATGTCAATACACACATATATGAATGTAAGTGATACAAAATAAAAATTCACGCATATATAAATTTTAACTTTTATAGTGCAGATTTGGAATGGTTAGATTTATAATAAAAAAATACTTTCTAATGATTATAAATTTATAATCATAAATAATATAATATAAGATGAATAAACAGTCAAAGTGCAACTTAGAAAGCTGCGTCAAGTCAAGTGGTGTCTAAGGGCACATACAACGGCCGTTGTCAGCCGTAGACATGCAACGAGTTTTTTTTTTCAAAAACCCCCTGGGCTCGTCTACGGCTCAGTCCGTTGACTCGTTCGTCTACGAGCCGGGTTCGTGCTCCAAGGCAAAGCGACGACGAACTGCGCCTTTGTATGAGACGATGCGGGGAGACGGCAACGACAAAGGATCAGCTGCGCGGTGGGGGGATTCATTTGGCGCCAAGGTTCACCGTCGAGCAACTGAGCAAGGAAGGACCAGATGGAGCAGGAGGAGCCGTCTGGGGAGTCCCGCCGGCCGCCGCTCGCCGCGGGGCCTCACCGACCGCGTGCGGGAACGGCCGCTGCTGGGGCCGCCGGCCGCACTCCACCGACCGCGCGCGGGAGCCCTGACGGCCGCCGCTCGCCGCGGGTCTCGCCGACCGCGCGGGGGCCGCCGGCCGCATGCAGCAGACCGCGCGCGGGAGCCCTGCCGCGGGGGCCTCGCCGGCCGCCCCTCACCGGAGATGGAGAGAGGAGGAGGAGGAGGAGGAGGAGGATGAGGAGGAGGAGGAGGAAGAGATGGGAGATGAGCGTGGTCGGGTGGGTGGGGGTGGGGGAAGAGAGGGGAGGTGGAAGATAAGGTTGGGGCACGGGTCCGAGTTGTCAGCCACATATTTGTATGTATTTTAATTCTCTGATGTATACAACAAAAACAGCTCTAAAGATCAAGTGCGCAGTAGATTACCATTAGTTTTTGTGTCAAATGATGAATTAATCAACATACAAACAACCAAACAGACATCCCATTGTCCAGTTGTCTGTTTGTGCTAAAAAGATAGTAGTTGTCTACACTGTTGTACGTGCCCTTATGAAAGCAATCTGCAAAAGAAGAGAGCCGTAACGAATCTATATAACATTTATAATTGGTACCCACTATCAAGTCATGGTTGGATTTCTCTCAACATGCAACCATTTCACGTTATCATCCACTATGCGCCATATCACTATCCACTATAAGCCATGTCATCATCCACTAGACCATCTATTTATTCTTCAATCGATTTTCTGTGGCCACATTTTTGTGAGTAGCAATTACAAATTACAGGCCATCTATTTATTCTTCAATCGATTTTCTGTGGCCATATTTCTGTGAGTAGCAATTACAAATTACAAACCATCTATTTATTCTGAATCGATTTTCTGTGGCCACATTTTTGTGAGTAGCAATTACAAATTACAGGAGTAAAAATTACATGTATGATCAGTCATACTTCTATGTATAGTGTTTACTAAAGAACGTTGCAATACAATCACTTAGATGTTTATACTTTCACATTTCACTTTAATTTTTTTTAACAAATTCCCGCAGCATCGCGCGGGGAATCACTTAGCGCATAATAAAATTTGAGGTGTATCGGACAATGGAATCGGAGAAGTTCAGAAACATACATGAAAATATATATATATATATATATATATATATATTTTCACTGCGAGAGCCTGCGGAAAGTGAAATTCTCAAACTTACGGACGGGTTAGACGAGCCCATTTTGAGCCCACGGAAAAAGATGGACGGCCCAAACCAAAAACGGAGCGCGGAATACACACCACGACGGCAGAAAAATCTGCCGCAAGCCCAATCGTATACCCGGACCACATCGCCGGCGGTCCACCGTCCAACGCCGCCGTGAATCGATGCCCCTCGCATTTGGCTTCTCGCGGTCGCGGCTTCTCAACCGTTGCATCAACCATCCGACGAATCCAGTGCTCAGCCTCTGCCTAACATTCTCCTCCGCCTCGCCGTCCCCGCCGGAGCCCTCCGCTGCCGCCGCCGACCGCCCGGCCACCATCAGGGAAGGGCGGGCAGAGATCTTTACGGACGACTCTAACTCGGTTTTCTACAACAAGGCCCAGGTTTGTGTTCCTGAAATCTTCGTAATCCATTCCATTATCTAGAAAAGGGGAACAAAGTGGTATTTTGAATCGATTTTTGTTTTATGTGAAGTGATCGAGTTACTCAAACATTCTTTGTCCTGCAGTAGGATTCGAGTCGTCGTAGAGTCATCTGGGGCCTTTCAATGTTCTCTGGGTTTAGGCTAACATATGATCTCGTGCTGTGGTGCGCTTGATTTGTTATATGCACTGTCAGTAGTATTGCAACATTTTTTAGTACATTTCCTCTCACCAAATATTTTGTGTCTAGAACTTGTCTTTAGATGTCGACGGTTTGAACTTTTCTGCGAAGATTGGCTTCAGAGTGATGTTTTTGTTATACTTCTTAACCTTCTTAAGAGAAAGCATTGCTTTGTAGGTCAACAACAGAGATATTTCGATTGCTGTATTGAGATCATTTATTTCGAAAAGACGTGAAGAATATCTTCTCCGATCAAGAACAGGTATCTTATCCAACAGTAATATACTATTTCTAAAAAGCAGCGTGCTTCAACTGTTTCTAACGAGGCAGAAGTGCTGAAATACTGCAAAATGTGATAGGAGAACCAGGAGAAACTAAATCGAGTGAACAAGCTAAGTATGAAGAGCCGAAAGTTCTTGAGGTGGGATTTCTCATTTACTTTTACTATTGTGTCCCCCTAATGTCTTCTAACACTAGTTAGTGTAATGTTTCTCTTATTTATTCCCTCGCATTTATCTAATGGCGCACAATGTCTTTCTGCTGTATTCTTCTATGTCAAAATATGATTGATTATTACATAATTTCTGATATATTATGAACTTATGTTATGTTGAATTTCACATACATGCTTTGAAAGAACACCTGTTTGTACAATTCCTTATGGAAACATTTGCTACTAATCACCTGATTCATTGTAGCTTTCAGTAAATAATTGAAGTACTGCTAGCATAAGCATTTCTGATCCTTCGATTGTTGACTCTTATCTTCGTGATTTTTGCAGGCTTTGGCTGCATCAGGACTAAGAGCCATTAGGTATGCCCTTGAGGTAGATGGAATTGGAGAAGTTACTGCTGTTGACAATAATAAAGGTTCGTTTGTTTCCTTTAGCATCAGTTTTGCAGACATTTTGTCAGAATATTTTGACTACAAACCTTATGCTTTATTTGACCGATTGTGGACCTACAGTCGCTATAGAAGCCTGCAAGAAAAATATACAGCTCAATGGCAGTCTTGCATCTTCGAAGGTGGTACCACATCTTGCTGATGCTCGTGTTTACATGCTAACACACCCAAAGGAATTTGATGTGGTACTGCCTTATTTCTATGTTCACATGTACTTGTCTCCTATAATTTGATTGATTCCAATTCTGTCCTGATTTTTCCAGAAATGATGTTGGGATGTTACTCTGCCTTCTGTAGGTCATTAACCTTGAATTTAGAATTTATCAACACAGCACAAATGCATTTTAGATAATCATTAACCAGTAACATATAGGACATAGGAACACAGATGGACTTCCATGAGCTATGGGATTCCAATCCATGTAAATCCTGGTATGGATTAAACATGTTGTGTTAGTTGGCACAACAAGAAGTCCAGCCTTCTAGATAAGTGCTTGTGATTTGCTTTTCCATTAAGTTAGGAGATAAGTTTGGATTGTTACAGTTAAGATTTGGTTTGTTAGGACTTGTTTTATCCAGCCATCCTTTGCATGCAGCAGCTTGGACAACCTTATATTAGACCTAGTGGCTCCAGGACCTGGTTGTGGATCATGTAGAGGGTCTGGGTCGTGTAGAGGATCCGGTGTCCCTACATAGGTTATTTTTTGTGTCAATATAATAGGTGATATGTCTCTTTGAGGTATTGTGTTGCAGCCTTCTTTAACTGCCTAGTGAGGTTTTGGGGGTTGCCCTGTACGGGGCTCTTTACCTGGTTAACCTTCTTTTCTCTCTATAATATAAAGATGCACAGCTCTCTTGCATGTTCGAGAAAAAAAAAGACCTAGTGGGTTGAGAGGGAACAGGTTGATCAAAAGTTTGTTAGACTAATTGAGAAGAAATAATATGGGTCTATATATGCTGAATCAGGTTGACCTTGATCCTTATGGATCACCAGCTGCATTCCTTGATTCGGCGGTTCAATGTGTAGCAGATGGAGGTCTTTTAATGTGCTCTGCTACAGACATGGCAGTGCTTGCTGGGGGAAATGCAGAAGTTTGTTTTTCTAAGTGAGGTTTTCAATTTCAGAATTGAATATGAGTTTCCATCTGCAGGATGTACTGGAGCTAATACCCATGATGCCTGTAATGTGTACCTGCAGGTATGGTTGTTATCCATTAAGAGGTAAACACTGCCATGAGATGGCCCTAAGGATTCTTCTCGCCTGCATTGAGGTAGGACTTGAGTTTTCTTTTTTTACATGGGAGGTACAACAAATTGGACACTTGCAAAATGCTCATACTAGTCATAGAAGTTTACTTGGGGTGTGCATTGAGTGACGTGGACCCAAAATCTGATGTCCGTATCATGTAATGCTCCCACCAATGAACTTTTGTGACTAGTCTGAGCATTTTGCAAGAACTATGACTTGCCCCCACTATACAAGAAGTTGTACCTCTAGTGCATTTTACTTCTCTCTCTCTCTCTCTCTCTCTCTCTCTCTTGTGTTCCCTATGTTCATTATGATCATCATTTTTACAATGTACTTCTTTATCTTGCAGTCGCATGCAATCCGTCACAAGCGCCATATAGTTCCTGTAATATCAATACACATGGATTTCTACATTAGGGTTTTTGTGCAAATCTTCACGTTGTTTCTTGATTCCATCTTTTTCTGACACATTCTTTTCCATACGGTGAAGATGTGTTATTTTTCTCCATGAAAATAATATCTGTAAGTAGCTCAATGATAACTCTCATCTAGAGAGGATCACACTAGAAGTTTGGGGCAATTTTCTGTTTTCTCTTTACAATGCGATACCAACCCAAAGGGGGCTGGGTTACATATTTATAGGCTGAACCAGCCCCTAGCATATCCTAATATGCTAGTCCAAGATGCTGTCCAAGTGGGCAGCAAGAAACCACCAGCATGTGCTGTCCTTAGAGGGCAGCAAACTACCACCAAGTGCTGCAGTCCTAGTCCTAATGCTGCAGCCCTACTAGCCCCACTATTGACCAGGTACAAAGATGCTAACCGCTGTCCTACACAAGGACCAGCAGCAGCCCCACAAAGACCAAAGTACAAAGACCCTAACTGCCGTCCTCTCCAGCAGGACCAGCAGCACAAAGGAGTCAAAGACTGATAGTACAAGGCTTATCCAACATTCTCCCCCTAAGACTTGTGCGTTGTCTTGTGGGAGGACTGAACTATCCCGAACTTGGAACAGAGCTCAAGGAACCTGATCCTCCCAAGAGGCTTGGTGAGCAGGTCCGCAAGCTGATCCTTGGTGTTGATGTAGCTCGCCTTGATGCTCCCTTCTTCCAAGCAGCCTCGGATGAAGTGGTATCTCACCCGGATGTGCTTGCTCCGTTCATGGAAAACGGGGTTCTTCGCCAGGGCGAGGGCAGACTTGCTGTCCACCATGAGCTCCACCGCTTCAGTGTCTCTGCCGAGGAGATCACCAAGCAGACGAGCAAGCCAGAGCGCCTGTGTCGAAGCGGTGGAGGCCGCAATGTACTCGGCCTCGCAGCTGGACAGTGCGACCACCTGCTGCTTGACCGACTGCCAGCTCACGAGACTTTCGCCGAGGAAGAAGAGAATCCCGCTTGTGCTCTTGCTGGTGTCGATGTCGCCGGCGTGGTCGCTGTCGCTGTACCCGACGAAGTGCGCCCCCCCCAGGGCACCTCGGGTAGAAGAGACCGTGATCGAGGGTCCCCACAACATAGCGGACGATCCTCTTCACAGCCTGCTGGTGCTCCGTCGTCGGTCGCTGCATGAACCGACTAACGTAGCCGACGGAGAACGCCAAGTCCGGACGTGTGTGGGCGAGATAGCGAAGGCTCCCCACAAGACGCCGGTACTGCGTAGCGTCCACCTCCTCCGCCGTGCTGTCACGGCTCAGCTTCAGGCGCTCCTCCATCGGAGTGAGAGCCGGGTTGCAGTCGGTGAGCCCAGCTAGCTCAACGACGCGCTTGGCGTAGGCGGTCTGTCGAAGCATGATCCCGGAGGCATCCTGGTGCACCTCGATCCCCAGGTAGAAGGAGAGGGGCCCAAGATCACTCATCTGGAAGGTGGCCTTCATCTCCTCCTTGAATGCCGCCACCTCCGCAGCCTTGGTGCCGGTGATCACCAAGTCGTCGACGTAGACGCCCACCAGCAAGGCATGTCCTCCACTGCCCCGCCGGTAGACGGCCGCCTCGTGCGGGCTTTGCTCGAAGCCCATCTTCTTGAGCGTGGAATCCAACTTGGCATTCCACGTCCTCGGTGCCTGCCGCAAGCCATAGAGGGCCTTGCGCAGACGAAGCACCTTGCCCTCCTTGCCGGGGATCACAAACCCCGGCGGCTGGTGCACGTAGACCTCCTCCTTCAAGTCGCCGTTAAGGAACGCCGACTTGACGTCCATGTGATGGACGCTCCAGCCCTCTCGGGCAGCCAGTGCAAGGGGGAGTCGCACGGACTCCATCCGTGCCACGGGGGCGAAGGCATCGTCGAAGTCGACCCCCTCCTGCTGCAAGAACCCGCGCGCTACCAGGTGGGCCTTGTGCTTGACGACAACACCGGCTTCATCCCGCTTCAGCTTGAACACCCACTTAAGGGTGATCGCGCGGTGGCCACGAGGGAGATCAGCAAGCTCCCAAGTGCGGTTCTCCACAACCGCGTCCATCTCCGACTGCATCGCGGCACGCCATGCCGCCTGTCCCTCGGCCTCTGCGAAAGACCGAGGCTCGCCGTCGTCGCACACAAGGTGCAACTGCGCCTCCAAGTCGTGAGGCACCAGTCCCGGCACCGGCTGGTCGCCGAGAATGTCCTCCATCGTACGGTACCGCAACGGCTCGCCGTCGTAGTACACGTCGATGCGCTCCTCGTCGCGGGAGAGCGGGGTAGCGAACTCCACCGGACTGTGCTCGAGATGAGCTGGTGCTGATGTAGACGTGCCCGGCGGGGTGGCTGTCGACGCTGGAGTGCGCGGTGTCGCCGGCTGTGGCGAAGCCGGCGAAGGGCTCACAACAGCCGGAGTCGAGGCTGGGGAGCGCGGTGCTGCCGGAGTGGCAGGAGTCGGAGTCGGTGAAGTTGGCGAAGAGCTCGGCGCAACTGGAGTTGTGGCCGAGGAGCGTGGTTCTGCCGGAGTCGGTGGAGACTCGGGGACTGGGGTAGGCACGCTCGGCGAAGGAGAGCTGCCTACTCCCCCAGCTCCCTCGAAGTGGACGTACTCGACGATGAAGTCGTCGTACGTCGGAGTCGAGCCGTCGTCCACCGCCTTGTCCCACGCCCATCCCCGGCCCTCGTCGAACACAACGTCGCGCGAGATGCGCACACGCTATGTCGTCGGGTCGAGAATACGGTAGGCCTTCGAGCCCTCCGCGTAGCCGATGAACACTCCCGGAGTGCTCCTGTCGTCGAGCTTGCCGACGTGGCCAAGCTCCTTGGCGAAAGCGAGGCAGCCGAAGACCCGCAAGTGGGAGACCGCCGGCTTGCGCTCATGCCAAGCCTCGTACGGCGTCCTGCCGTCGAGCGCCTTGGTCGGCGAGCGGTTGAGGATGTAGACGGCCGTCACCACGGCCTCTCCCCAGAAGACAACCGGCATCCCCCTCTGCTTGAGGAGGGCCCGAGCCATCCCCACAACCGTCTGGTTGCGCCGCTCAACGACGCCGTTCTGCTGCGGGCTGTACGGCGCGGAGTAGTGGCGCTGGATGCCATCGTCGGCGCAGTACGCGGCAAACTCGGCCGCCGTGAACTCGCCGCCGTTGTCCGTGCGTAGCACACGGAGCTTGCGGCCACACTCCTTCTCCGCAACAGCTTGATGACGCTTGACAGCGTCTGCAGCAGCTGCCTTGGAGTCGAGGAGGACTACCCACATGTAGCGGGAGACGTCGTCGACAAGTAGAAGGAAGTAGCGCCGGCCTCCAGGAGTAGCCGGTGTAACGGGACCGCACAAGTCACCGTGCACCAGCTCCAGCTTCTCCTCGGCGCGGTAGCTGGCCTGGTGCGGGAAGGGGAGTCGCCGCTGCTTCGTCAGCACACATGTGTCGCAGAGCTGCTCCACGTGGTCGATGTGCGGCATGCCCCGCACCATCTCCTTGGCACTGAGCTGCCTCAGGGCCTCAAAGTTGAGGTGCCCAAAGCGCTCATGCCACTGCCACACGTCGTCCTCCCGTCGAGCTGCAAGGCAGAGAGGCTGCACCACATGTGCATGGATCACATAGAGGCGGTTGCTCCCTCTGCTCACCTTGGCGAGAAGTCGACGACGAGGATCCCAGATCCGCAACACCCCGTGCTCGATCTCCACGCGCGACCCGATCTCATCCAGCTGTCCCAAGCTGATGATCGAGTTGCGCAGAGCCGGGATGTAGTAGACTCCGGTGAGCACACGGTGCTCACCGGTCTTTGCCTTGAAGATGACGGAACCTGCACCCTCGATCTTCACGGCGGAGGCGTCCCCGAACTTGACGGAGCCCGTCACGGTGGTGTCGAGGTCGGAGAAGTACTCGCGCCGCCCGGTCATGTGGTGGGTGGCACCAGTGTCGAGGTACCAGCCGTCGATCTTCTCCTCGCTCACGTCCTTCCCAAGAAAGACGTGAGCACGCGACTCGTCGAGGTGGAGCAGCGCGGTGACGTCCGGCACGGGAAAGGAGTGTAGCTCGACACTCCCGTGCATCATGAACAGGGCCGGCTCGTCGGTGGCCTGAGCCTGCGCGACGTGGGCCTGTCCTTCGACCTTGCGCTTCGGTTGCTTGCAGTCCTTGGCCCAATGGCCAGTTCTGCCACAGTTGTGGCAGGAGTTGTCGCGGGAGTCTTTGCGCTTGCCAGCGCCGCCCTGTCCGCCTCGGCGAACCTTGCGAGGCTTGCCGACCTTGTGTCCTCGAGTCGAGGAGGAAGACTCCCCCTTCTTCCTGTCACCTTGGCCGGCTTCCCACTGCTCCCGAGTGAGATGAAGCTTGCCGCCAATGGTGACAGGCCCCGAGGGAGCCTGTGGCTCGTCGACGTCGATGACCTTGAGGCGACCAATCGCGTCCAAGACCGGCATCGTGGAGAGGTCCAGCAGAGACTCGATCGAGCGAGCCATGTTCTTGTACTTCTCGGGGACACAGCGGAAGAGCTTCTCAACAGCTCTCTCCTCGCCGTAGGTGTCGTCCCCGAACTACACAATCTTCCGCTGCAGAGAGTCGAGGCGAATAGCAAAGTCATCAAGATCCTCACCTGGCTTGAAGGCCAGGCTCTCCCACTCCTTGCGGAGTGCCTGCAGGGTGGACTTGCGGGCGCGGTCGCTACCGATGCGAGCCGCCGCAATGGCGTCCCAAACCTCCTTGGCAGTCTTCTTGTGGGAAAGCGAGAACCGCATCTCGTCCGGAACTGCGTTGAGGAGAGCTTCAAACGCCCGTCGATCCTCATCGAAGTCGACGTCGTTAGACTGGACCGCCTCTCACATGTGCCGCACTTGAAGCTTGATCTTCATTAGTGCAGCCCACTCGACGTAGTTGGTCTTGGTGAGGGTGGGCCACTTGGTGCCGGAACTGACGTCCCTCACCAAGTAGTGGGCGCCGCCGCCAGGCGCGCCTCCCACGAGAGCGCCGCCACCGGGCGCGCCTCTCACGGGAGCGCCGCCTCCGGGCACGCCTCAAACGGGAGCGCCGCCGTCGGGCGCGCCTCTCGCGGGAGCGCCGCCTCCAGGCGCGCCTCCTGCTGGAGCGCCGCCTCCGGGCGCGCCTCCCGCGAGAGCGCCGCCGTCGAGCGCGCCTCCTGCTTGAGCGCCGCCGTCGAGCGCGCCTCCTGCTGGAGCGTTGCTGTCGTGCGCGGCTATCCACCGCTCTACTCGCTCTTGAACAGCACCACCAGCCAGCACCTTGAGGTCTGCATCGGCGGTGTCCTCAGCCGATACGGAGCTGCCGGCGCCGCTGCGCAGCAACTCGACCTCCGCTGCTGCCGCACGCGCTGCGTCGGCCGCTGCCACTGCCTCCACCTCCGCCCTTGCTGCTGCCAACTCCGCTGCTGCCAGCCTCGATGCCCTTGCTGCAGACGCCGCGGTCTCCATTGCTGCTCGCTCGCGCTCCTCTGCTGCAGCGAGCTCGGCTGACTGCCGGCTCCGCATGCTCGAGGCGACCGAGTGTAGAGAGGGTCCTGCGGACCTGGCGCGCTGCATGGGGGCTGCTGCTGTGCCCGGAGGAACCTCCATCAGACGAGCTGCTGCTCGCCGAGCGGCTGCTTGCCTGCTCAAGCGGAGGGAATTGGACAGGGACAGCTGCTGTTGTTGCCTCTGTTTGGGGCTGTTGGTGGACTGGAGAGGGAGTAGAGCAAGAAATCTTTAGGCTGCAGGAAAGAACGGCTCTGATACCAGTTGTAAGTAGCTCAATGGTAACTCTCATCTAGAGAGGATCACACTAGAAGTTTGGGGCAATTTTCTGTTTTCTCTTCACAATGCGATACCAACCCAAAGGGGGCTGGGTTACATATTTATAGGCTGAACCAGCCCCTAGCATATCCTAATATGCTAGTCCAAGATGCTGTCCAAGTGGGCAGCAAGAAACCACCAGCATGTGCTGTCCTTAGAGGGCAGCAAACTACCACCAAGTGCTGCAGTCCTAGTCCTAATGCTGCAGCCCTACTAGCCCCACTATTGACCAGGTACAAAGATGCTAACCGCTGTCCTACACAAGGACCAGCAGCAGCCCCACAAAGACCAAAGTACAAAGACCCTAACTGCCGTCCTCTCCAGCAGGACCAGCAGCACAAAGGAGTCAAAGACTGATAGTACAAGGCTTATCCAACAATATCTTGGTGTCTGACAACAAATCTTATGAATGTGCCTCTTATATTCAGCTCGGCTAGTACAGTGAAAAGCTCACCACTCAAATTAGCACATGTCTACCAGTGCATTGGATGCGATTCATTTCACCTTCAAAGTATTGGAAGAATTAACTCAAAGGTAGTCTCTTGCCGTCTTCTTTCATTTGTCTTCCATGGTGTTCTTACTGTTTCGATCCTCTGATCCAGGATAAGAGAAACATTGCTCTACCAAATTTTTGCCCTACTGTGCCTGAAGAATGCTCTGAATGTGCCCATAAATTTGTTATGGGGGGCCCTATCTGGAGTGATCCAATACATAACAAGGAATGGGCATCTTCCATATTGTCAAGTGTCCATGTTATGAGGGATGCATATCCAGCTTATGCAAAAATTTCAGCTATACTAGCCTCAGTCTCAGAGGTAATACCCTACATTTCTACCGTACACAGTGCAAATGATAGATGGGAAAATAGGAAGGATCAATCTTGTAGGCCGATGCCTGATAGAAAAGTTGAATAGTTATCCAGCTCCAGCTAGACTCCATCTTGTGAGTTGTGACAATAACTTTCTTTGTTTTGTTCTCAACCTGGAATGCTTGCTTGTATTCTCGGAGCTCCTGCCTGACCAAGTTGGTGTTCTCTTCTTAGGGCAAGTATTTGCTCTACGTGCTGCTTGCTCACTACCATCAGCAAAGGAATGTGATATTTGGCTGCCTGTTCTCCAAGTTCCATAATTCCTTGGGAACATATACATCTTTAATAGGCAAAATTGGCCCTGGAGGCCTGGACAGAGGCGGACAATAATCTTATCTATTTGCCCTTTTGACCTAACAAAACAAACTGCCATGGTATAAGTAACAAATGTGAATTCAATATGATCCCTCTGTCTGCCCTTGAAAAATTCAGTAATTTTCTTCATTCCATACATACTGTACCATCCTTGAATTCCTCTGTTAGAGATGACTGTAGAAACTGAAGCACTATTTTAGACAGCTTAGCTCAACTGGTTGAGGGTGTGGTGTACATCCAGATCATCCAAATTTGAGTCCTTGTCAAGGCGAATTTGGGTGCTTAGATTTGGATGCCTATTTTCTTAATATGAAGCCAACTAGTTCCTCCTAAGTTGGTCTAGAGTTTTTTCAATGAACTAGACCAATCTCAAGGATGTCAGTCCACCAAACTATAGTTTGATTATCTCCAAAAATTTCAGTCAGGATGTATGCTTGCTTCTCTCCTTTTATCTTTGATTAGTATATAGCTGATAAGTACAAGGAACCAGTTATTTATCTGCTTTTAAAAAAAGCCACAAATAATGATGGTCATTAATTATTTTTTCTTTCAATATTGGGATTGAAATAAAGAATCTTTTGTTTTAGTGCACAAGTTAGATTTTAATGTAACCACTTTCACGTCTTACTTGTGGGTTGATGAATCACATGCCACATTTTTTTTTCATGCAGGAATTGCCAGAAGCACCTTTATTTGTGAGTCTTCACAATTTATGCGCAATACTGAAGTGCACTAATCCAACCATGGTTATGTTACATTCTGCCATCAGAAATGCTGGGTATCAAACATCAGGGAGTCATGTGGATCCACTAGCTCTTAAAACAAATGCCCCAATGTCAGTGATTTGGGACATCATGCGATGCTGGGTATGATGCATTTTTTGTTTTTTTATGCTAATCCACTGTGTTTGACTGATTTATTAGCAACTTCTTTTTGTAGGTCAATCTTCACCCAGTTAAACATCGATCTGGAAATCATCCAGGCAACGTGATACTTTCCCAAAAGCCTAAATTGCAGGTATAGCTAATAAAGCACATTGTGTCAATTCTTAAAAGAATTCCTTTGTGTGAAAGAGTTGTTAAGCAAAAGCTGCCCACCCATACGGATCAACTTAACTGCATATGTTAGATTGCTTGTTTTGGGCTTTAGTTTGAAATAGTTACATCACAACAGAAAAGCATGCGTAAAATGGAGTATTCAGAATTTCAGATGTCAGTTATGACGGTAGATCTGGAAACTTTATCATCTACTATCCGCCTTTCTGAATGCTTTGGGCATAGTAACATGAGTACATAAATGCCAGTATCACATCCTTCATAGCATAGAAGTGTTTATTATTTATTACATCTAACAAAAGTTACAAACTATGCGAAGCAATCCTTGAGTGGCCTGGATATATTGCACCGGAATAGTCAACTACCCTGAAATTCCACTGCATATATTGCATTTTCTGTGTCTATCTAGTTGCATTGTTTAAAGAAGTATGTTGTTTGCAGATAAGTGGTTTGGTTATATCTTATCTTTATTTTGTTAATTTAGTTGATCTGGATAATCAAAATGTGAGTAGCCCCATATGAAGAAGGTGTGGAAAATCCATGTTAGCTATCCCCCCATCCCGCCCCCCCCCCCCTAAATTATCCACTCCAGCTGGTTGGACTGCCATAGGGCAAGTACATCGGTATGGTATGTGTTAGCCATCTCATAGGCCGTCTCATGCAATGCCATGTAAGATTTTTTATGATGTGGACGGGAGATAGGGAGGCGAAGAGAAGCTGTTTCGCAAAGCAACCACCTAATCAGCTAATTTATTGGAATATGAGACCACTAGTGCACCATTGTATGAAATAAGTGATGGTTACTATAATTATTGAACTTTGTTGTTGCATTTTATGTTTAATCGAATTAGTATTTCTTCCGTATTTAACTTCTCTACATTATTTCCTTCTTAACAACTGCCAGGCAAATTTTTCACTAGTACCTGGGGCTTCAATCCCTCGGAAGAGCCCAAGATTTGTCCCTAATCCTGAGAAGTTTTGGGGCCCTAGGCCAAAGGCTAAGGCATCCAGAAATATATCACATGGACAAATCTTAACGGACTAGGGTAGTCGACACCACAATCCTGACAAGGTATTCTTTTGTTGTGATATTTGGAGCTGGCATCATACAACTTTGAGCTTGCGAAGGCTTTCTCAAGTTTTGGTTGTGGATGCTTGATTTGTTGCTTGTTGGAGCGCATTTCTAAAGGATGCATCTTATCCGTCACCTGTAGTAGAAGTAACCCAGGTATGCAGTGCGGAAAGAAAATTAACTTGTCCAAATGTTACATTTTCACCATCAACGGTGAACTTTGGCATTGGATATTCATTGCAGCAATGATTTGTCACTTTAACAACTAGCAGTGCATGATAATTGATAAAAGGTTAATTATTCTCAGATATGTTCGACTGTATCCATTTCTTCTCAATGGTCTTACTGAACTGATGAATTCTGAGGCAAAACCTCTTATCATAAATTTACGAGTTCTACATCATATTTCTGAGTGTGGATTAACGTAATTCTGGCATCGTGAGAACTATAATAATTTCCAACTGAAGGAAACTTTTGTTGAAAGGAATCGAGGCGATACACGTTCCTAGCCTGCCAGGAGTAACAACAGGAGCTTGGGACTGGTGGTAGCATTTGCTGGCAAGTACCCATGGCTACCCTTTCGAGTTCTAATAGCTGTTTCCTCGTCAGCTTGATTATCTTTCCCAGTTCTGCATACTGGGCCGTTAGAAATGGTCGCGATGGCTCCGCCATTGATACCTTTTCCCGCTGTCATGCTGCTGCTGCTTGTGGCGCTGGTATGTCGGGCTGCTATGATAATTTTCATCAGATGTGCTGCTTTGTTCTTCGAATCAGGAAATTAAAGGAGAGTCAGACCAAGTCACTGATTTTGTGAGTTAGTTCATAAACGCTGCTAATATGTCGCTTTTTTGCTAAATACAGGGCGTCCGACCCTGCTCAGAAAAATCGGACGCCTCCTTCACCCTTCTCTTTTGACTAAATTCAGCCTCCTCCCTATTTTATTTCCCCTCCACCAGTCCACGCTAGCAACCTTCCTGCTGTTCGTTTGGCTTATCAGCCACCAGCCGACAGTACTTTTCTTTGAGAACAAATCAACTATCAGCACAAGCCAGACTTTCTCCTCTCCCTTCCACACTCTTCTCCCCGGTACTCTCTCTCCCTTCCACACTCTTCTCTCCCTGGTAACAAATTCCCAGAATCCCTTCACCATGGCAGATGTTTTCTGACCTTTTTACGGTGGCTATTTGTCTCCGTGCATCTCTCTCTATCTCTAGATCTAGCCCTTGTCTAGATCCCAAGTTTGGACACCCAAATTTTAAATTTTGGAGTAAATGCGACGCTGTAGCCTTTCGTTTGTATTTGTGAATAATTGTCCAAACATTGATTAATTAGACTCAAAATGTTCATCTCGTAAAGTACAACAAAACTGTGTAATTAGTTTTTAATTTCATCTGCATTTAATACTTCATGCATGTGCCGACATTTTGATGTGATGTGAATCTTCTTTGTACATAGTGGAATTTGGGGGTGAAATTTGAGAACTAAGGCCTTGTTTAGATGCAAAATTGGCACCCCCAAAGTTCACTATGCAAAAAGAAGATTCTCATCACATCAAAATGTCGGCCCATGCATGGAATACTAAATGTAGATGAAATCAAAAACTAATTGCACAGTTTTGTTGTACTCTGCGAGACGAACATTTTGAGCTTAATTAATCAATTTTTAGATAATTTTTCACACATACAAACGAAAATGCTATAGTGTGCATTTATGGCGAAGTGACCTCATACCCCAAGTTTGCACCCCCAAATTTGCATGTAAGGGCTAAACAAGGCCCTAGTCCTGGTTACAGTGGCTATTCATCTCCGTGTATCTCTCTCTCCAGATCCAGTCCAACGATTCGACTAAGGAACATGATGATGACCCCTCTTCGACAAGCTCCCTTTGAGCTCACAGGAGCCCACCAATCATGCTTCAATGGAGGCCAACGAAGTTTTGATGAAAGACATTGTCTCTTGCAGGGAGGTCTAAATATGTTTTACCAGGTCTTTTGCTTTGTTGTAGTAGTTCTTTCTATTTGTTGCAGAAATCTGTGGTGGAACAGTGGAAGGGCTCTTGCTTGCATGTTGCAATACATCTTTCTGTATATTTCATTATTTTGTTCTATTTGTTGCAAAGATTTTACTACAAGATTCCTCCTTTTTTGCTTTGTTGCAGTTGGCTTCTTCATTTGTTGCAATAGACTGTTTGATTTGTTTCAAGGTAAAGAATTGAGATTTTGTTCGCCAAGTGTTGCTGTGTGTTGCAATGCTTTATCCTTTTTGTTGCAATTGTTTGCCGCGGATGTTGCACAAGGAGCTCTGTATATGATTCTTTTGAGAAGGTCATGGAAAGACATCGTGCCAAGGTTATGCCGGTGCAACAGATCAATAGAAACATATAAATTTGCCTAATATTGTGTGGAGCAGTGGCTCTGGTTACGGTATGACTTTTCTTGGATTTTATTACTAGTGAAGTTTGATGTGTTTTTAGACACAACGGAAGCGTCCGGATTGGACGTCCGAGCGCTAGCATGACCGAAATACAAATACAGTAGGTCGCACGCAGAAATACAAAATTATGCGTATAACGAGTTTGAACTGCCCTCCACATTTCCATGGAGGGAAATGTGCCAAAAGGTGTAGTTCAGGTGGGCCTCAGATGGGTGAGAGAAGGAGAGAACGTTGGGTTTTTCTGTCAAGGCCCAGCGCCATGTGTTTGATGGGCCTGGTGGAATCGGGCTCGGTGGCCTTGTAAAGAAAGTATAAGGCCCTGTTTGGCTGATTCTTTGAAATAAGAAGTGATTCTCTGTTGATTCTGTGAAGTGATTCTCTGAAATAAATTAAGAGGCTGAGAGCTGAAAAAAGTAGCCTTTTCTGATTCTGTGAAATGATTCTTCTTCTGATTCTATGAAATGATTCTCCCTCCTGGTTCTGAGAGTTTATGCTAGAGAATCGAAGAGAATCACTTCTCTTGAGAATCAACTCCTATAGAGAGAATCAGAATCAGATGGAGCTCTACTAAATAGGCCCCAAGCCCAAGATATCGGAGTTGAATTATTTATGGTAAAAAAACCATGAGCTGAGTGTTATAAGTTTGATGATAAATTTTCTTTTCCTATATATTTGAATTCTTGCTAATTGGATGATTATTACCGTGGTTTTATTCTTCTATTTTTAGTTAAAATCGAAGGAACAAACAATGCAGCCACGGAATTCAGTATATACTCCTACAGAGAATCTTCCACATTTTGTGTGCAGAGAACACACTGTACAAATTGGAGTATTCAGTTTTAATTTAGAGTCAAGAGAAGCTGCAATATTGTCTTTTCAGTCTCAATAAAATCGAAGGATTGTCTTGTGCTTGATGTGCTGTAATCGGTGATGAATTTGTCTTTTCACTCTCACTAAATGGAGCTGGATCATTGGAAGCTAATCACCACTGTTCCATTTGGAAACTTATTAGTGTACTGATCATGTTGTTCTTTCAGATGAAATATATTGATGCCTTCTTTGGGGCCGATGGGCAAACGGCACTGCTGTTGTTATCTCTTTGCGAAAAACACAGTATAATAATGTTGTTCTTTGCAAAATACCAGTGCGTAACTTGGGAATCACCTTGTTCATCACTTTGTTGAGGTGGTGTTTATTATTGCAGCTGTCATGGGTTATATGCCTGCAGCAGCGGAAGGAAAACAGCCTATGCCAACCAATTTCTTTTTGCATAAAAGGATATTAAATGTTTGCATACAGAGCTAAGCACAGTCATTATGCTTGATTCACCAAACCACCGTTCTTTTTACACTTTTACAACCTCCAGGAGGGGATAAAGGCAACACTAACATCACAAAAGTCAGACAAACAACTGCACTTGGTGAATGGATCTGAACCGCGCATTCACGATCTCAAACTGGGCCAAAGATAAAAGGCAAAATTAGGTCCCGGACACTAAAATGTGGCCTTTGCTATAACACACTAAAAAAACATGTCTTTGCCCAAACACACTAAGATTCTATGGCAATTAGGTGCTGGACACTATAACACATATTATAACATATTCTCATTAAAAGGGTATCAAAACATTTATAAAAGACAAGTATATCCCTACCCTTTCAAATGAACATTTTAGATAGAATAAGAACATGATAACATCATGTTCTTCACCATTCAGCAGGCAGTATACAAATACAAATAGCAGGTTCATCCATATTTTGATACAATATAGACCTTAATGACATGGGTTAGCAAAAGGGGATGATTCAACAGGTTTAGCAAAAGGAAATCACAGATTTGAGCCACATTTGACTATCTGAATGCTAGCAAAACTACACACGCTACTGAACTAGCAGTCTCTACTCTTTCTTAGACCTGACAACCTTCAACTTCTTTGCCTTTCCCTTCTCCATGAAGGCTACTGGAGATAATGCTTCACAAGCAACAATCTTCTATGGAAAATAACAAGAATCGTACCCGTCGGGAACCCATGCCAGATCGGCGTGGTTCTCTGAAAAAATTTCGCTGAAGAATCGTGGAGGAGGTTCAGGTTCCTCCATCTCCTCCCACGAGCGGGCGCCCCCGACCTGCCACGAGCAGGCGCCGCCGCCGCCTACAAGAGAAGGGCAGGGCAGCAGCAGGAGCCCGCTCGTGGAGACGGCCGGACGGATGGAGCTGGTGAGCGTGCTCGGGAGAAGCAGGAGCAGCGCAGGAAGAACTGCCGATCCGTTCTGGCCAGCCGTTCGGCAGCAGGAGGAAAGAGGATATTAGTCAGGGGTAATTTTGTCTTTTCGTGTATCTTTCTATTAAAACTGAATATAATAAGATGCATAATGTCCAGGACCTAAATACCAAAGAGTTTTGGTGTGTTTGGGCAAAGACGTGTTTTTTTGGTGTGTTCTAGCAAAGACCATCTTTTATCAGTGTGCTGGACCTAATTTTGCCAAGATAAAACATAACACTTTGATAGCACATTTGATAGAGTGAACAGCTCAAAAACACATCTATCGTTTGCCAAAAGAGAGAACCAACGCTTGCTCTCTTGAAGGCGTACCATTGACATCATCAGCGGGCCAGCAGCCTAGCTGGGAAACTGGGAAAGGGAACGCATAAGCATCAGGCTTGGTGCTTTTTCCCTCTCTTTTATTAGGTGACCACCACCGTCCAATAGTTCCTCATGCTCGGGACGTAGGACAAGTTTAGAATTATTGAGATATAAGAAACTTTGATTACCCTCCTTGCTGGAAGGCAATGATTAACAATTCAACATGCATATTTGATACAGATAATAAATGTGTGACCACAAATTTTCTAGCACATATATAGGATACACAGCCTTAATCGAATGGACAAAAAAAACTCTCATGGCAAAGTGCAGGAGTAAACCTATGGCCGCTGCCCCCACCAAATGGCACAGATCCCAAGCGGTAAATAGTCTCCAATGCTGCTGTGCTGGTGTTGTAGTAGCCCAACACCCTCCCAGTGCTGAGCAGGATCCTTCCATCCTTGGGGTGGGTCTACGGCTAGTACCGTCGTCTCCGATGACAAGTACTCCGGTGAGAATCTGTCGAGCTCTATACGATACTCCAAGGACCATATGGCCTTCTCCTTCATTGCCCACACCTCGATCGAATTTGCATTTCGGTTCGACGACGTACCGCGTGCTACACAAAGTTCACCCTGGAGCTCAAGGAGGGACACACGGTCGCCGCCGTCGTCGTCCACGAGGTTGCTGCACAGAGAATGAGGTCCCTGCAGGACCTCGAACGATGTCGTGAGGACGTCGAACGCCATGATTTCACACCTCTGAGATCTTGGTTGTTCTGCCTTATTAGAGTCCACCGCCATCCAGTAGAGCTTGCCGTTCGCAAACACCGGTGGCGCCGCGTCGTCTACCTGTCTTGGTGGCGACGAGTCAGCAGTATGCCATGAGTAATCGCCGATGTACCGGACCTTGCACTCCGAGTAGCTTTCCCAATATGTGAGACGAACCAGCATGTGTTTCTCTGCCACCGGCCGAGCACCCCTGTGTCATCGGGACAGGCCACGCCGTGGCGTCGATGCGGCAGAGCAGCTCCTAGCTCCCCGCCTCGTAGTCCGAGAGCATCCAAACGCAGTAGGGGTTGTCGCTGGTGAGATCTGGCGACTCGTGGTGGATGCATAAGCGCCCGTCCAGCACCGTGGGCTTGAGAAGAGCGAACTCCAGGCCCGGCGGCGGCGCAGCGAGCCAAAGGTCTCGTCGCCGACGTCGAAGGTGGTGATGGACGCGCTGGTGCTGTTCCGGAAGAAACTGCGCGGCGCAGGCCGCCCGCCGCCGGCGGGCCGCCAGTCTGGGGACGCGCTGAGCACCAAGACCTCGCAGCTCGTGGCCGCCACGCCGCCGTCGCGGTCGCGGAGGCAGAAGAGGCGCACGGCCTTGTACTCGCTGGTCGTCGCGCTGTAGCCCAGGCCGTAGCAGACGTGGTTGTAGCAGGTGCCGGGGTTGTTCTCCCGGCCGGCCATCTTCCTCGGCACTCTGCTGTCCGGCAGCGGTAGGAGTGCCCCGGTGGAAGGGTTGCAGACCAAGTACCTCGCCCCGGCAAGCGGCGGCCAGCATCGGAGGAGGACGAGGCCGTGCAGGGGCCGTGTCACGGGGCTGACGAGCGCGCCTTCCAGCAAAACGCCGGCCGCGCACGGGAGCTTCTCGATCTGCCCGCCGGGGTTTCCAGGCGCTGCAGAAGTAGCCAGCCGGCGAGGACGGCACGTCCGGGGTAAAGAATAGCTTGGGGTGGCCACTGTCGGCGTGGGCAGGAAGGTCATCGGCTGTGGCGGCCCATGGAAGCACGTCGGGCAGTGAGCGGGCGAGGTAGCGGAATGCGACCCGTAGCCGCCGGTGAGCCTCCACCGGGACGTGAGCACAGCTGCACAGGCACAGAGCGTCGTCGTCGAGCAGACGGGCGAACGGCTCGCCGGAATCGCTCCTCCCAGAGGAGATCGCCGGAGGAAGGGGATAACCTTATTTCTGGTATTTTCTTCGATGCCTTCCTGGGCTAGCGCAACACATTGTTGGGCTGAGACATATTGTTGGGCTCTGATATTACCGCCCCCTCGAAACACAGCTTGTCCCCCAGCTGTGGCCGTACTAATGCCCGGATTCCACTGCATCCGAACTGAAGGACCTTTACTGAAGGATCTGAGAATTGTAGGTGGCTTCTCAGATTGTCTGGCAAAATCATGAACAATATCCACCTCCAACTCGAAGAAAAATGCGGCATCATTGGCATGACTGATAGGAATTTCATCCCACTTAACACCAACAGAAGCCAGGTCATCACTATGTTGTGTTAAATGGCAGCACAGGTTCTGATTCCATCATATGAGCCATGGCTGTGAGGCATCTTATGTGCATTGAAATCATACAGTTCCTCATCCCACACGACTCTGTTAGGCATTTTAGCAAACATCTCTTCTGTTAAATCCATGTCAAACCCAGAGACAAAATCAGGGTCATTGGTAAAAGTTACTGTTTCATCAATTTCTGATTCTGTAGTAGACATCTTCTCACTAACCAAGCAGGCACCATGTGTTAGACGCTGCAACAAATCACAAGAGTCTGCACTCTGCCCAGATTCCTCATACCGGATCACATCTGCCAGCGGCATTCTGTTAAGATGCTCATGTGCAGAATTGGTATCCCAAATCACATCTTGAAGAGGCATTTCACTTAACACCTCATGTGCATCAGCTTTTGGTAGTACTGGATCATCCTTGAGAGGCCTTTCAGCAAACACCTTGGGTGCAGAGCACAGAGTAGGTGCCTCCAATTGCTTTGCTAGGACCTTTTGATTTCTTAACACTTGGTTCAACACATTGGTCGTCGAGTCAAACTGCGCAGCCATCCCATGATAAGTGGTGCTGATTGACCCTTGGCGGACATACAGACGATCCATACAACCCATAATGTGATCTAACTTCTCCTCCATCTTGAGTTGTGCATGCTCCAATGTTGAGAGCTCAATACCAAATGCCTCAGTCTTAGCATGCACACCAAGCTCAAAAGGAACGCTAGTGCCACTGTTCTGATTGAGCAACCATTGGTGAATGATCCTGCAGTGGATTCCCTCTCCTCACTAGCCAAGTAATCTCCATGATAGGCTGGGTGCGGCAAGAAACCATGTGAGTTCAGGCCTAACCCAACTTCATCATCCCAGATCACATCTGAAGGAGACAATTCATCAAACGTGTTGAGAGGAGAACCTTCATATACCAATGTCCCAGGCTGGAACAGGACATGCGTTGCGTGTTCTACATCACTGTCTCAACGATGTATATCATCGAACACCTCACAGGCACCCACCTCAGACATCATTGCATCAATAAAAAGATCTGGTCTACCACCGCCACCAAAATGCTAATAACGGTCCAGGAGCAAACCCCCACTAGAACACCACGATTCAGATCCACCGAGCACCAATCCTTTAGAAAAATCCTCAACCGCTGAACAAATGTAACACCCAAAAATGGCCTATTTAAAATTTTTAGTAATTAATTGGCTTTTATTTATTTTGTTCATAATTAATATAGGCTAAATACATTATTTATGAATATTAAAATCAAATATAAATTGTAGAAATATTTTTGTTGCAATCATGCTGCTGCATTTAATTTTTGTATTGCTTGTGATTCAAATGAGAATTTAAATTTATTTAAATTCAAATTTGAATCACCTTGTTTGGAGTCCTAGAAGAGTTATTTTGACCGAGTTTGCTTTTGCTCCCTGGTCTTTATCGTCGGTCCACTTCTGCTCCTCCAGTTTCCTTCTTCAGCTCAGCCCACCTTCTCTCCACCCCACGCTCGGCCCGGCCTGCTCGCTCCGCGCTTCACCGCAGCCCGGCGCGCAAACGGCCCAGTGGCGGCCCAACTTCCCCCGCGCGCCCCGCTCTTCCCTCTATCCCTCCCCTCACCGACAAGCGGGACCTGCCCGCCAGTTTCCTCTTCTTCCTCCCGCCGCGCCCCCCTCCTTCCGCGCCGCGATTGACGCCGCCTCGGCCGGCTGCCCTGACCGCGCCCCGTGGGTCCCTGGGGAACCTTCCCCGCCCCGCTACCTTCCTTTTCCGGCGCACCCGAGCAAGGAGAGTAGCTCCGCCTTAGGAACCCCCCCCCCCCCGATCGTCAGCCGCCGCCGATCTCCGGCTCACCTGCCAAGTGTGGCCGCCCCGGCCCTATTTAAGCTGCCCCTCGAAGCCCCAAACCCCACACCGAGCACCCCACCAAGTCCCAACCCCAGTAGAGCACTCCCCGCCTAGCACCGCCGCCATCACCGCTCGAAGCTCCGCCGCCGCCCGTCGGTTCGCGCCCTTGGACGCACTCCGATGAAATTGTGGTGGTAAGGATCATTCCCAGCCCCTTCTTGCTCGCTCTCGTCCTTCGTAGCTCGCGCACCGCACTCACCGGCGTCCCGCTCCTCGGTTCGCCGTGGTCAGCCACCCACGCCACCTCCCCGCCATCGAGAACCCCCCTGTTGAACTCCCCTTCGCCTCAGCTCACTCCCCGACCGTCTCGTCGAGAATGGCACCTGGGAACTCGAGTTCTGCGCTGCTCTGGCGAAGCGCCGCCGCGGAGCACAGTAGCGCCGCCGCCCTCTCTGTTCCCGCCGGCCGTCTCCCCCTGACCCGACCTGAGCCGTAGGATCGAGATCCTATGGCCCCTGTTAGTCGCACCCCCCGAGTCAACCGTAGTCGCACCCCCCGAGTCAACCGAGTCCTTACCGGTCAACCAAGGCAGTTTTGCAAAAGAGCCCTTTCACTTTTTAGAATAAAACCCGCAGTCCACCACAGTTCAAAAATAATTGCTAATAGGTCCTGATTCTTATGTTTAACCCCCTGAGCTCTTAAAAAATAGAACCCGCGGTCCAGCTAAGCCATTTTTGCACGTAAGCCCTCGGGTTTTAACGCGTAATTATGTTTTATCCCCTGGTTTTTCACAATTAAACCCCTGGAACCTTTTAAAAATTGCCAACGGGTCCCTAGAACTTAGAAAACCCATATCTTTTTCTTTTTAGCTCCGATTAGTGTGATTTTCACGCTCATGTGTTCGTAGTGAAGCGTAGATTATTTCTAGAACCTTTTTATGTATTGTTTCTATTGTTTGGTGTACTGTTCTAATAGATTATTATTTGTTTGCATGGATTGGCTTGCGTGGATGTTTGTGTGGTGATTCGTGTCCAGTCGGTGAGCCTTTCGCGTTGGACTTCGAGTACGTGAAGGACTTTCCGGAGCAGGACTCACAGCAGCAGCAGCTGCTGCCTTCGAGGAGGCAGGTTACAGCACGGACAATCCTTGCTACCTAAACACACTTTTTATATACATTTACTTTCATACATGCATGTGTCTAAATTTGATGTACCATTAAGGTTGTACCTAGTTTTGTTTATCCTATCATTGTACACCTTGGGTTTTTGCATATGGGTAGAATCTTTGCTAAGCGCAGCTACTGTCACCATTATTTAATTGTTAATTATGACATAATGGTTCACTTCAATATTAATGCTAAAACTTGCTTTTTAGCAACATGGTTTAGGGAACTACAGCATGTGCTGTGTGCTTTGCTCTAGTGTCTCTCCATAAGGTCCAGTTCTTAAAGCGGCAACCCAGGAGCCTGTCGCCACCGCTAGAACTATTATGGCTCTGGTCTTGGTCAAGTAACTTGTACATCTCTAGCTTGCCAGTGGTTACCGGTGGGGCCGACGACGTTAGGGGAAGTAAGGCGCGAGGTGTTTCTTGATTCCACCGAGGACGGTTGCCCCGTCGGCTAGGTCTCGTTAGACCCAGTCCCGTGTTGGGAGCCCCTGTGGTACGGAAGCTCCGCACGTTGCGCTGTGTTGGCATGAGTTGCCTGCGCTTGGACGTCATTGACCCCCTCACGTTGCGCCCTGAGGGTCAGTCAATCTTGGTGCCTAGAGTCTCACCACCTTATTGTACCTTAGCGGCCACTGTCTTGTTAGGGTGTCTTGTGAAAAGCCTCGTAGCGTCCCTATGCAATCACACCTCGGAAGTGTTGATGTGCGTGGTTGGGTGCAAAGTTCTTTTGAACTTTTACACGACTGGTGGGTAAAGGGCGAAACCTCTGCATAGTGTAAAATCTATTATGATAGCCTTGCTCAGGGTCACGAGCGGCCTAGATCCTTTTTTATTAGAAGATGATGTTTATTTATGTTTAATGTCACCTATACTTTATTAATTGAGTTGCTCCTCCACCTCCGCCTCCACGACATGTCATTTCATCGTCTCCAAATTCTGCTCATGAAAATGTAAGTTTGATGATTAGTATCTCATTTTTTGGTCTGTATGTGGTTGCATGTGACTAAATCCTTTAGAACATAAGCTTCTCTTTTGTTCTTGTATGGGAGATGAGCATTGTTAGCTCCTAAAATAATCTGAGAAAATAATCTGAGTTAATGGTGGTTACAATGACTTGGGTTTTTCCTAGTAAAATGGCATCAAAATATGATCTTTACCTCTCAAGATGTGCTGCGAAGATGTTGGCTCTACTGTAATATACAACAACAATTCAGCATGACTTTTGTACTACCTCAGACCTGGGAGTAGCTCTCATGTTTGACTTTCTATGAGACCAATTTTTCCTATGTTAATACACATGCAAGCATAATTGCATATGGTGCTGCTACTGGCTAGACTGCTTGTTCATATATTACATATATTAACATGTGAACAATTAAGCTTACTGTCTAGTTGTGCCTGTGTAACTTTTTGTTCCCTGTGTTTATGTGATGTCTATGACTTAGCTTGGTTCAGTAGGATTGTATACTGCTGGCACTGCCTGTCTATTGGAACAATGAAGTATACTTAATCCACTGCTTGTTTGATTGCATAGGTTGGGACTTTTGGCTCTAGTGTTGGAATGGAGACTCCTGAAGAAACATTGAGTAGGATTGCAAGTGGAAACTTTCGCGGCCATGTGAATGCAACTACAAGTGGTGGGGGTACCTACTCTCCACCTCAAGAAGAAGAATTTCCTTTGTTTTGATAGCAGCTTGGTTAAGCCAATATTTTGGTGTCCTGAAACCTCATGAATCAGTTTGTATGATGTTCTTTTGGATAACAGAATGATCCATCAAACTTGTGCAGACCATGAAGCTTGTACTGATAACTTAATTAAAATATTCGGATTAGTGAATGTTGAACTCACGTAATTAATGCTTTTGTTCGTATTCATGTGTGCTTGAATTTGTTTTTTAAATCCAGTGAATTTGAATTCAAATTATATATTTAAATTCAAATCAAATCGTATGTTCTCATGGGGCTGGTTGAGTGCCAGCTCATTTTATTCCCTACGGCAACAAGTCCTAGGGAACATTCTTTCCATGTAAGCAGTACCTTTACACGTAGATTCTGAGTTGGACTGTACACGCAAATTTTCCTAGGAACTCGTTTTCCTAGGGAAAGATGTCTCCCTACGGTTTCCCACGAAAACGGTAGTGCAAGGTGGGCTTTCCCGTCGAATATTTCCCTAGGAAACATTCCCTACCAAAATCTCTAGGGAAACTCATTCCTTACCGTTTTTTGGGCTTTCCCTAGGAATTCAGACTCTAGGGAAACAGACGACCTCCAGTAGTGATTATGGATTGGGATAACCCCTAGGTAATGTGTGTGATTTTATATTAGATCATAGAGAAGAAATAGAGAGAGAAAGAAACCACGTCTCATATAAAACATGATTAACAAGAAATCACCCGCAAAAAATTCGCATTGAAAAGAGAATGTTATCTACATTATATTGGCAAATGGATTATTGGTGGATACAAAATATGGAATTGAGTGACTACTTAACTTTATTTTTTAGTCAGATGGTAAGGTTTTTCGTGGTGGAACCTGTCCACCAGGGTTCGAGTCCTTGATTTGGCACTGGTGTTACGTCATATTTTTCTGGATTTATTGTAGAATTTAAGCAGGGCTCTTCTTTCAGAAGTAGACGACATCTCGTCGATAATATGGTGTCTGAGGTGAGTTCGTGAATCTCATATTGGATATGTCCGTCCAGTCTCTTAGAAGTTTTTATAGATGTAGGATTTACGTAAATGTATTTATAGGAGTGAGTCTACGTGCATATGAGTGTCTACATATGTATTGATCTTTCACAAAAAACTTTATTTTTTTAGGAAGTGACTAATTAACTGCGTAGCTATGATACACGGGAAATAATAGTTTTTAGAGTGTCCGTATAATATGACATGTCTTAAACACTATTTAGTGACTTCTTGGTTGGGATCGCACTTAAAAATGATACATATATAAAGGGACCGTACCAAAAAAAAAGAGATATAGATTATATTATTAGGGTAAGTATATTGGTGTCGTCTAAAAGGCGGTCTCATGCAGTGACACGTAATCTTGAGACAACTTATCAGACAATATATACAATAGATTGTTGTTTTAATTGTCTCATAGTAACACAAAATTCCTTAATTTATGGAGAAAATAAATAAATATTATTGGTTGCATGACAATAAAACTAGTACAATGGTGGTTGAGTTGTCTCGTAGTCCTAAGTCTTAGCTCATGAGGCAGTTGTTTCGCGAAGCAACGACCTCGTTCTCTCACCTTGCTCTCTCTCCTCCACGTCAGCAAAAATCCTACGTGACACTGCATGCGACGACCTATGAGACCGCTGAGGTGTAGCAATGTACCTGTCCTTATTGTGGGAATATAAAGGGATTCTGAATCCCTCAACCCCTAAATCCAAGGTCCTTATCTTCGCTTAGAGTTCGTCAGACCAGAGACAGTAAACGACGGGTTGGATATCTTGTCCGGGATCGACGACCGGACAAGGAATCGAGGTCTCGCAGAGGTGAAGAAAAAAACAGGACGAGGAACAGGAACTACACTAGTTGACTAGTTGACTCATTGACTGATGTCTCGCTGGTTGGTGTGTGTGCACTCTCGCAGTGCATTCGCTGGTTTCCGTTGCACTACCGTCCGATCCCTACAGCTACAGGTCAGAACCGGAGGAATTCTCAGTCTCTCACCGGTCGCGTCTTATTTTGCTATACCGAGAGTAGCACCGAACGCAACACGTTTTCTAAGCCTTTTTTGAGTCCACGTCAACGACCGATAATGGCGTGTCATTGCGGTCACTTCCCCATTCATCGATCGATCTTTAGCGGATATATGTGCCGCCCATGCCTCGTTGGATGTCATTATTACTAGGGATGATGATATGCATGCATGCATGCATGCATCGCTAGCTACCACACATGCCGTCTTCATCGGTCTTCTTGACCGACCGATGAGGCTACAGGCCGGAGTGAAGTCAACATACGGCAATGCCGTGGCACTGAGGTGACATACTGACATGTCCCATTCGTGCTATCGATATCGTGTGTATGTATTATTGTTATTTGGTATATCTATATATCGTCGTTTTGTAAAGCACAAGCACCATAGATGAATCTACTAGGCTGACCGCAGTCGAAATTGCCGTGCCGTTGCAGTTATGCCCTGCTCATGCTATCAGTACTCAGGGATTTGTTGTTGCTCAAAGGTGTGCATGCCGCACACGACCAAACACCACAGCGACGCGTCAATCTGCATGCGCTGGGTACGGTGTGCCTAGGAGGCACTCATGCTATCAGTACTGTGCTTATGCCTCTTCGTTCTATCATGACTAGGATCAATCTCTATTGGAAACCGACGGCCATTGTACCGTATTCACGTACTGCACCATTCCTTTCCCAGTAATTTTGCCCACGCCTACTGTTAGGCACAAACTAAATAATTAATTGGTACCTCAACTACTCCATATATCATAAAATGTAAGGTATCCAAGCTTACTTCAATAAGATATTCTGGGTATATAGTGGCTTAAATAAATAGTGGCTTAAATAATTAATAAATAATAAGAAGCCCACTTCAGCTAATCATCCAATATATAAGATGTTCTGGGCATATTTAAGTCACTATTTATTTCATTCCTTTTGGAGTTAGCATAATTAGTTTAATTTATTAGGGCAGTCCCAGCCCAATGACTTGGATGGTGTCCATAGAATTAAATGAGGTGCCACCTAGGATAAAAGATGATGTGACAAGTGGTTAAATGAAGAAAGAGAAGGAAACTGGGTCTTGTATGAGACATGGTTTCTACACGACATTCAAGACAAGATGTGAGATGAGTAGCATTAAATTGAAATGTGAAATGGTGGTGTTTGCATTGGGAGTGTAGTGTCTACCTGTAGTTTCTTGATGATGTGGAGGCTATGGACATCACTACTGGTGTCTTGGGTTGGGACTGGCCTTAGATGATTAGCTGAAGTGGGTTTCTTGTTATCTGCAACTTCTGTCAAAACAGCTAGACAACACAACTTCCTCTTAACGGGAGTTTCGTGTCATTAAACCTGTTGATGTAGCATGTTTTTTGAAGAGATAGGAGTTTCATCCGTGTAAAATCCATCTAGTACATAGAAGGATTTGAATATTGATCGTCTGACCATGTATGTACCATAGGACGTAAGGAGGCGTCCTCTTCTTAAATTATACTCAAGATGACAAACTTAGATCGCTCACTATATCAAAATAAAATCGTGATACAAGTAGTTGTTTCAGTTACATTATTGTCATCCTAAACTGATTGTTCTGAAGCCACTAAAAAACCATTTAGCCATGGTAACTGAATTTAGAGAGAAGGTTACTTTTCTATAGACCATTCGACTTAGCCTATATGCATGGTGGCTTGGCTGTGGTTCAGTTCGGGCACGGCACCACATGGAAAAGAGATAGAGGAGGAAAAGAAGAAGAAGAAAAATGATCATCCTAATTCCCACTTGGGAATAAAGAGATAAAAAAGAATAGAAAGGTATCTGCTGCCGTAGAGCACCCGTCTCCAATATTCAGAAAAGGTGGAAAGGGATTTCTCTACAGCCAGATAAAATGGAAAAAAATGGTTTATTAAAGTTGCTCTAACAAATTCAGATATATAAATTGGACTTCTCTGTTGAGAAAATGTGTACGTGTGCACCTGATGCTGCAAAAATTGTAGCAACGCCTCGTCTGCCAATAAGACCTCCTCCAACGGGATAGTTTAGAGCTACCCAAAATAACGTTCTACCCGATGAATAGTGTAAAATTTGTCAGGCGCCCTAGAAGAAGAGTCTCACACGTTCTTCGAGTCCCCTTCCTCTCACTGTACTGACGCTAGCTTAGGGCCCGTTTGTTTTAACTTATGACTAATTTTGAATGCTCGATTTTAAAGTATCAAAAAGTCAGATGAGTCTCATAATCCATAATCGAGAATCCAGGTGGGTTCTCGATTATCGATTATAAGAGTCATCCGATTTTTAGATTTCTCAAATTTGAGTCTTAAAAATTGAAAATAAGCTGAAACAAATGGGGCGTAGAGCTGCTAGCTCACACCGTTGGACACGGCCTAAGGCAACAGGCAACGACGAGTGAACGGAAACTCTAAGTAGTTTATTGGACAAAATGATAAGTCTGGCATTCCTAGCCCACCAAGCAAGGTCGGTGGTTTCTTAGTCACGGCCAGCTAAAACGAAAGTTCCGTTAAAGAGCGTTGCCACGTGGCTCCTCAGGGAATATAAGATTTTCATGAGCTGATCATGAGTTGCCATAGGACACACCGAACACTGTTGCCTTCACAAGCCTTGTTGAGAGTAAAATACACCAACAACCCTTAAATTTGTCCTGGAGTGTCATCTAGATCCTCAAACTCTCAAAATGCACGTTAGCATCCCTGAACTTGCTAAGTGTATTATTTATGTTCAAAATTCCAAAAATACCCCTATATTGCTGAAATACAATGTATTGTCTTAATCTATAATTGCGCTATGGTCAATCAAATAAAGTTTGATCTCTAAGTATTGTGATAGAAACAAATAATTTGGTGAAAGAAATAATATGAAAAATCATGCTCAATTTACGGCCATGTCATCAGGAGTATTTTTGGGACTTTAGATCATGACACAGTTTAGCAAGTTTCTCTGCCTAATAATAAAATGAGTAACGTTTGATACGTCGGCTGATGTCATCGTATACGTCATCACGTTTCTCTCCAGCGCTGATTTGTTTCCTCCTGGCCTTGTGATTTCGCCTCACCTGGTTGTTCGTCGTCGAGATCCAACAGGAGGTTGTGGGCGGTGCGCGCGAAGGAGACCGGCTGCCGGCGAGCGCGGAAAGGGCCAGGACGGAGACGCCGTGTGCGAGATCCTCCGGTGTCGGCAAGGACAACGAGGTCTTCCGACATGGGCGAGATCTGGTGGATGGCAGGCGCAGCTCGGGGCGCTGCATCAAGCAGCTTCGGCGGCGGTGAACTCCTGCATCCAGCATGGGGGAGACGAAGCAGCGCACCGGCAGATGGGACTGTAGGAGAGCGGAGAGCTAACTGCCGGCTTCCACACCGGGCTACGCGCGAGTTAGCTGCAGGGGCAACAGGGCTACCGCAGCGCGCAAGGATGCAGGTGCCCGTCGGCGGGGGCACTTGCTGCGAGGTGCTCTCCACCTCAAACGACTTGGGCCATGTTTAGTTCCCAAACTTGGTTTGCTAAATTTAGGGGTTCGGGGTCTCTTCGTAATCATTGCGTCACTGTAGCATTTCGTTTGTATGTGAAAAAAATTGTCCAAAAATTGATTAATTAGGCTCAAATGTTCGTCTCGCAAAGTATAACAAAACTGTGCAATTAGTTTTTGATTTCATCTATATTTAGTACTTCATGCATGTTATGACATTTTGATGTGACGGAAATCTTCTTTTTGCATAGTAAATTTGAGAGTTATTTTTTGGAACTAAACGAGGGGTCCTATTATTATTTATCATGAGTTTTTTTATCCGTTCAGAAGAAATATACAGAAGACGTGCATGCGATTGCTGACAGGTGGACCATCTTTTTTCCCTCTGATACGTAGCCTTGGGTACGGTGATTGTTGGTTGTGGTTAAACCAGGTTAATTAGATTGTCGGGCCAGCGTTTAGGTTACTGGCTCCTAGCTGTAGGTAATGTTCAGATGTGTTCATCTATACACATGATACTATGATATTACCCGCACTACATAGCAGCCTCTGTTATGAAATAGTGACCATTTACTTAGGAAAAAAAGCTCATAGGTTGGTTAAAATGGTCTGATGTTAAATCCAGCGGGTTGTAAAATGATGAATGATGGTGGGCCTTCAAGGAAGTTTGTCATGAAAATTTTCTGTTTACTTGCGTATATTCTGCTTGCTTATTGACAGATGATCTTTTTAGGGAGGGGCAGTGTATCCTATTGAACCAGGTAATAAGGTAGGGTAATAGCAGCAGCAACGAATCCAGCCTCAAATAAAATATCCATTCATCTCTCACTATTCAATGGGATCTTATCTGCAAGCTCATGAAGCAAGCAAGCACATAGACGACGAGGGAAGAGGGAGTAAGGATTTTTTTTATTGCCTCTTACTCGGTAGTAGTGCTATTGCCAGCATTAACTTTACCTACTTTACTTGCACCCTCATGACTAAGAAAGGCGGAGAACAAAATAAGGTTGATAGAAGAGAACGAGAATTATGAATTGAGTCACGAAATGGTTTTATTCTAAGTAGTGTGAGAGTTCAGGTGCGGAGAAATAGTATCCTATATCTAAGTTGGGCATTAGTATGTTTTTGAACTCCAAAATGAAACACATGATAATATTCTATTCATCATAAATTGACATACATATAAGCGTAAGCAAAAAATAAAGAGGCAGACATGCATGTTAAATAGTCCTTGAGTGAGCCAATTTGAAGCTAGCGAATGTTAAATAGCCGTAGCACACACGGTCATTTATGCTAGTATAGACTTAAATATATATTTTAAGAGTTTATAGAATTTTCGTCCGTGTATTTTACTCCCTTATTAATATCTCCTCGAACCAATCACCCAATCACCTGCTGTTTCCATTGCACACTTACCCGTTTCCAAATCCGGCCGTGTTTCTTTGAGGTGAAATTTTTTTTCCACCCCGTTTGACTAATAATTAAGTGTATTAAATAAAGTCAGTTTACAAAACTATCTCCACAACCCCGGATTAATTCACGAGACAAATCTAACAATGCCTTTGACCGCACGAATAGAGGAGGGTTACTGTAGCATTACTGTAGTAAATCATAGACTAATTAGGCTTGTCGGGGACAAACCCAGGGGGTCGCCTAACCATCGGGGTAATCACCCTCCAAAAAACGATCAACCACGAAAGGCCAAATCACCGGCAGCCCGGAAGGGCCACCAAGTCAGCGCGGCCCGTTACAGCCTATCACGGCCCAAAACAGCCGTCCAAGCCCGCCTGTCGAAGGGACCCAAGTGGCGACTCCCGTCTCCGCCTCGCTCGAGGGCCGCGTACCCCCTCGAGCAGGCAAGCCAACTCCGTCTCGCTCGAGGGCACCCCTCTACTCAACGCGGCGCGCCCCGGCGCCCCGCCCGACAACGGCATTTAATGCCCGCCCCATCAGGCGGGCGCCAAAGTCAAAAGGTGATCTCTCCCCACGCCGCGCCGCTGACACCACAGAGCTCGCTGTTCTACCTGCTCCGGTCACTATACGTCCTCACCGCCACTGTGCGGACGCATGCGGCACTGCGCAAGGCCCTGTGCGGACTTGCAGGCGTCATTCCGCACCACTATTCCACCCGCTCACGTCCTTTCTCCCCCGGTGCAGCCCTCGAATGGGCGTGAAGAACCCTCGGACGAATATGTGAGCAGCGATCGAGTGCGGACTCCGGTCAGGCGCGGCCCGGTGATGACGAACGCCGGGTCAAATCCGCCAACTCTCGGCCGCGCGCTGTGGTCGACAGCAACCGCCATGCCGACCCCTGTGCCGCCAACTCTCGTCCTTCCCCACCTGCCACGCCCTCGAATCAACCATCGGCCGGCGGCTGGGCGCGGACTACGGCAACGCCACCCCTCGAAACCACTCCAGGACAAGCACAGGGACGACCACGACACCCGCAGAAGCCGGAGCTCGCCATAAATCCCCTGCCAGGGTCAAGGACGATCGCACGCCCGGCGCCATGCTCTCCAGTGCGCGCCACTGTAACACTCACTATACTTGTACTTGTAAACCCCTCCCTCCCCCTCTCTCCTTGGCCTATAAAAGGAGGAAGGGAGTGAGAGGGAGAGGGAGGACAGAGAGAGAGACGAACACACACACGATCGCCGCCTCACACAATATTGGCACTCTGCCTCAATCACACCTCACTCAGGGACTTGGAGACTCCTTCTCCTCTCCCGCCTTGCTTGTAGCCCCCCACTACAAGCACTCCGGTGCAAGATAGTACAGCGCCCCGAGCGCACTCTGCTGGACGTACGACCTCACGGTCGGAACCAGGATAAACCCTTGTCTCACCGTGCTAGCTCTTGCATCAACCGTCAGGGGACGGGACACAGCGCATTCTGTGTGGCGCTGAGGATTGGCCGCCCAATCCCAGCTCCGACAGTGGCGCGCCAGGTAGGGGGGTTGCGCTGTGATCAATCCACTTTACCCGATCAGTTCCCTTGACGGCAAGCCACGCCAAGGCCATGTCGCCACAATCCGCCACGGGGTCCCCGGGTCCGCTTCCGCGCGGGTACTGGATCATGTTTGGGAGCCTGGAGTTCGAAGCGACCGGTGAGGGCCTCCTCATGCGGCTCGCCTCCAGGACGCCCGACATGATAGCTATTACCCCGGCGCCGCCAACGCCGCCCAACCTCGGGAGACGTCGAAGACTGCACGAGCTGCAGATTCGCGTGGAACGGCGCGTTGCCCCACGTGTCGTCCTCACTGATTGGGACGCACACCTGTGGCTCCGGCCCGCTGCCGCATTACAGGGGGCGCACCCCCACCAGCGGCTCCCGCGGAGGGAGCACGCTGGGAAAATGTGGCCGGGCCGGCGTCGCTCCCGCACGGAATGAGCAACGCGGCCGCAAGCTACTCCGCGGCAATCAACGCCAACCTGAACGCGTAAGAGGATTCGCCGGGTCACCAGCTGAGTTCGATCCGTAGCCTAGACATTTCCTCGCCCGGCGGGTCCCAGCCCGAGTCGGACGACGGGGAAAGTGTGCGCGGCCAGGAGCACCCAGGCCTGGACTACTCCGGGCTCCACGACCGCGAAGGCCTCACCACCTTCCAGGCCGTTGCGGACTTCTGCCTCACCTGTTCTGACGATTCCAGCGAAGGGGAATACGACCCCGCGCGGGAGTGCTTCGTCCTCGACGGCGAAGTAGAGTCCGCGGGAGAGGATGAAGAAACGCGCGACGGGGCCGGGCACGACGAACCGCCACCAGCGCCCGCCGAGCCATCGGGCGAAGCTGCACTCGCACAGGCACAGCTTGCGCAGGTGCAAGAGCTGGAAGGCAGGCTCCGACAGGAGCGCCAGCAGGTTCAGGAGCTGCGCGTAGCTCTGGAAGCCCGGCAGCCGAGCGCGGCGAACGTGCGCGAGCTGCCGGGCGCATTGCCCAAGCGCGCATCATGGGTGATGGCAACGACGCCAGCCCTGCCATGCCGCCGCGGGCAAGCCAGAAGCTCGTCGCCGCGGTAACTCTGATTCGGGCCATGCCCGAACCATCGACCTCAGAGGCGCGCGACATGCGGCGCCAGGTGTAGGCCCTTGTCGAAGAAGCGGCCGTTCAACAAGCGGAAAGTTCCGCCTCCCGCATGCGCCACCAGGCCAGTTCGAGAGCCGGAGGAAGCAAGCGGGATAAGGAACAGTCCATCCATACCCCGCCTAGAGGCACATGGACGCCTCACCGACCAACGAACGACGGGAAGGCGCTCATGTGTAACACCCTAAAAATGCCCATTTTGAAATTTAGTAATTAAATCGCTTTCATTTAATTTATGCTCATATTTATCTAGTGAAAACAATTATTTATGAGAAATAAAATCAAAGATAAGGCTAGAAACACTTTTGATGCATTCATGCTGGCTGCATTGAGTTTCGTTTGTTTGAAGTTCAAATCGGATTTTAAAATCCAATTGCCAGTTTCGCTTTTAGGCTTTGCCTTCTATTTCCTTTTCTGGCGCTGGGCCGTTTCCCTTTCGAGACCGTCGTCTTCGACAAGGACTCTAGCTCGAGACCGACTCCGACGCTGCCGCCTTCGCCGAATCTTTCCCTGACGCGCACGCCAAGACTTGGACTCGAGATCGGACTTTGCTCTATTTATAGTCGCCTTTAGTCGCCGCCTTGATATTCCCTTCAATCTTTCCAATCGAGCCACAACCCTAGCTGCCGTTCTCGCCGAGAAGTTCCGCCTCGCTCGAGACCGTTCTCGTCGGAAGAAGTTCCGCCTCGCTCGAGACCCACCCTCAATCTTCGCCGTCGGAGCTTCGCACTCGTCGGAAAGCACTCCAGGAGGTTCGCCTTGAAAACCCGAAGCTCTCCATAGCGTTCTTGCTCTGATCCCTGCCGTGCTCTGCGCTAATTTTTGGTCCGCTGTCGACCCAGTAGTTTCTCCGCTGCTGTGTTCGAGCGTCGCTAGCGTCAAGCCTCGAAGCCAGCTTACCCCTCGAAAAGCCGTTTTGTTTTGAGTCGTTAGATCTAGATCCAACGCCGCCGCGTCAGTTCGAGGCCTTGGTCGAATCAGAGGTACCCTCGAAGCTGACTGTTTTGCAAAACAAGCCTTCTCGTTTTCAAAATCAACCCGCAGTCCAACTTGGTTCAAAAGTATTTACAAATAAGTCCTTTTTCTTTTGTTTTAACCCCTGCAAGTTTTTAAAGTTGCGCCCGAGACCCAGTTTGTAGCTTCTTTGCTTTAGCTCCGATTAGAGTGATTTCTGCGCTCTTGTGTTTATAGCAAAGCGTAGTTTAGTTTTGAAGTTTTCCTTCTTCTGTTCTTTATTGTTTGGTGTACTGTTCTAATAGATTAATATTGTTTGCATGTACTGGCTTGAATGGTTGCTTGTGTGTTCCTTCGAGAGTCCAGTTGGTGAGCCGTTCGCGTTCGAGTTCGAGGGGTACCAGGACCAGCAGTATCAGGAACAGCAGCAGCAGCAGCACTTTGTAGAAGGCAAGTACAGCACGGACAATCCTTGCTACCTAAACACACCTTTACACTATTTACGGCATATGCATGTGTCTAATCTTGATCCTATTAAGGTGGTACCTAGTCTGTTTATCCTTTACCTTGATTACCTTGGGCTTATTTGCATTTGGGTAGAAAATTGCTAGGCGCAGCTACTGTCACAATTATTTTACTATTAATCATGACTTAATGGTTCACTTCAATGTTAATGGTAAAATTTGCTTTTTAGCAACTTGGATCAGGGAACTAGGGCGTATGCTTCGAGCCTGGCCCTAGTGTCTCTCCGTAAGGACTGGTTCTTAAAGCGGCAACCCAGGAGCCTGTCGCCACCGCCGGAACTATAATGGCTCTGGTCTTGGACAAGTAGCTTGTACGGCTTTAATTTAACAGTAGTTACCGAGGGGCCACCGGCGTTATGGGAAGCATGGGTGAGAGTATGATTTGATCCACTAAGGACGGAGTATCCGTTGGCTATGTCCCCGTGAGGCACAGTCCCGTGTGGGAACTTCCGTATGGCGGGGGTTCTACACGTTGCGCTATTTAATTCTGCTTTTGCATTACTTTTCTGCGATTGGACGCCATTGACCCCCTCGTGCTGCGGCACGGGCGTAAGTCAGTCTCGGTGCCTTGGGTCATGCTGCCTAGGTTGTACCATAACGGCTGCTGTTCTGTTAAAGTGTCTTGTGAAAAGCCTCGTAGCGTCCCTATGCAGTCACACCTCGGAAGTGTTGATGTGCGTGGTTGGGTGCAAAGTTCCTTTGAACTTTTACGCGACTGGTGGGTAAAGGGCGAAACCTCTGCAGAGTGTATAATCTATCATGATAGCCTTGCTCAAGGTCACGAGCGGCCTGGATCCTTTTTGATTAGAAGATGTTGTTTATTGTTTCTGTTTAATATCTACTTCTACTTTATTAATTGGGAAAATTTAACCGGGATTCACCTAAATGCTATACCCTCGAGTTATCTCCGACTACATTCGAGACTCCCTCGAATACTCTCGAAGAGACCCTCGGAATCACTTTCGATGCTACCCTCGAGATCATCCTTCGATGGTACCCTCGAAACAGACCAAAATCAGCCAACTAAAATTTGCTAATGCAGTGCAGCCGAGTCAAACCTTACTTTTTAGCCTTCATTAACTGTGCTGTATTTGCTAAGTAACTTTGTTACTTACACTTGCTGTTGTTATTATTTTTGGGCAAAATCCCGGATGGGTAACAGAAGGCTTAGAAGGAGCTGCTGCCGTCAAATTTCCTGAGGATCTGCCTTTCTACTAGCTGTGTTCAACCAGTCAGTGTCCCTGTGGGGTTGTGGACTTCGGCCTCGTTTCGTCCGGATTAGAGATAGTTCTGTTTAGAGATTTCCGCTGAAATTTTCTTTAAGTTTGAGTCAAACTCTGATGTAAAACCCTTTTATATTAAACGAGCATAGTGTTCTATTATCAAATTTGTTTGCTATATGTGTAATGACTTCCTGGGAACACATATGGCCGCATCTCGGATTTGCTGTGTAGATCCGGGTGTGACAGATTGGTATCAGAGCCGTGCCGACTGTAGGAACGCAGCCTAGTTAGAACGGTTGTTAAATTGTTAGGAGACCACCATGATTTTGTTTTAGATCATTTAGTCACGTTTTTCAAAACCAGTGCTGTCGAGTCTTGTGTGAATCATGTCCTTAGGTGCTTGATTTGATTGCTATTATGCTTATGTTTGATTTGGATTTTTGTAATGATTGTGATGGTCATAGACGCGAGTCTATCTCCATCTAGTTATAGGACTAAGGTTTAAGGAATATTAGTGAATAAATAGTTGGGTTTTCTATCTCCTCTGCACTTCCTCTGTCTTACTCTTTATCTTATCTTTCCAAGAATTGCTATCTTCCCATACACCATGTGCAAGCATGGGATATCTATTACCGAGGGACAAGAATACTGATGGGAGATGTTTTGCTATGATATATGGTTAACACCAGAGGCAACCCCGGAGGCAGTGGAAGCAACCAGAACCAGAACCCACCACCTCCACCACCGCCACTCACCATGGAGCAGATGATGCAGATGCAACTTCAGCTGACACAGCAGATGGCGCAAACCATAGCCCTGATGCAGCAGAATCAGCAGAACCCGCCCCAACAGCACTACGTGCAACCCCGAGATAAAAGGGGCGAGTTTATGAAGGGACGCCCTCCTACCTTCAACAAGTCTAGCGACCCAATGCAAGCAGAGGACTGGCTCAAGGCAGTGGAACGACAGCTGGACATCGCACAGTGCAACGACCGGGAGAAGGTGCTATATGGAAGTGGACAGCTCCAGGGAGCAGCTTTGGATTGGTGGGATGCGTACCAATATGCTCACCCCAATCGTGATCAGATCACTTGGCAGGAGTTCAGCGACAGTTTCCGTTCTCACCACGTGCCGGAAGCGCTGATGACCTTGAAGAAGAAGGAGTTCCTGGCATTGAAGCAAGAAGGTATGAGTGTCACCGCTTATCGTGACAAGTTCATTGAGTTGGCCCGTTATGCTCCAGAGGACGTGAATACGGATAGGAAGAAGCAGACCCGATTCCGTGATGGCCTGCATGATACACTCCAGTACCAGCTCCTGTGTTCCAAATTCGCCACTTTTCAAGAACTGGTGGATAGCGCACTACTGCTGGAACACAAGCGCCGTGAGATGGAGGAAAAGAAGAGGAAGCTTCAAGGCACACCGTCAGGAAGCAATGTTCGACCTCGCTTCAATCCCCAGCAAGGAAACCAGCAGATGGTAACTCCCCAACGTTTCCAGGGACAGTCCGGTCCGATGAACCGCAACCAGTATCAGCCACGTCCCCAGTATCAACAGCGTCCCCCGTACCTACCAGCACCACCTCAGCAGCGACCCTCGAACCAGCCACCGAATGGTCCTGCTCAACACCCCAATCCGGCCAGCAATACGCCTACAGCACCAAGGTGTTTCGGATGTGGTGATCTGGGACACTATGCCAGCGCCTGCCCTCGAAAGGCTCAGAACACCGTCGAACAGAACAGTAATTCGAGGGTTGGACAACCGCAGAACCAGAACGGGAATCAGCAGCAGAACCCAGCGAGAGGCAAGGTCAACCACATGGGTGCAGAAACCGCAGAAGGAGCAACGGATGTCGTGGTGGGTACGTTCCCTGTCAACTCGACTCTCGCAACTGTTTTGTTTGATACTGGAGCTTCGCATGCTTTCATATCTGCTGCTTTCGTGAAAAAGAACATGATGATCTTGCAACCTATGGGAAACCCCATGGTAGTTAGTTCACCCGGGGGAGAACAGCGTGCCACTTTACGTTGCCCCTGTATCACCATCACAATAAGGGGGGTAGACTTTGTGGTGAACCCAATAGTCCTAGAAACCCTTGGGTTTGACTTGATTCTGGGTATGAGCTGGTTAGCCAGATATGATGGGGTGATCCAATGTTCCAAAAGAACAGTGCAGCTGACAGCAAAGACTGGTGAGAAAGTGGAGTACCAAGCAGCTAGTCCCTTGGGACACAATCAGATCTACCAAGCCGAAGGTGTAGCACTGGATGACATCAGAGTGGTGTGCGAATTCCCAGACGTGTTTCCAGATGAGTTACCAGGTATGCCCCCAGACCGCGAAGTTGAATTTGTTATTGATCTTAAGCCTGGTACTGCACCTATAGCTAAGAGGCCATATAGAATGGGAGTAAAAGAATTAGAAAAACTTAAGGAGGAATTAAAGGCATTGTTAGCAAAAGGGTATATTCGTCCTAGTTCATCTCCTTGGGGAGCACCAGTTTTGTTTGTGGATAAGAAAGATGGGACTCAGAGATTGTGTGTGGATTATCAAGCCTTGAATGAAGTGACCATCAAGAACAAGTACCCGCTGCCAAGGATTGATGATCTCTTCGACCAGTTGAAAGGAGCATGTGTGTTCTCTAAGATCGATCTCCGATCCGGTTACCATCAGATGAGGATACGAGTGACTGACATCCCCAAAATAGTCTTCACAACCCGATATGGTCTATATGAGTTCACAGTCATGTCTTTTGGTTTGACAAATGCACCGGCATACTTCATGTATCTGATGAACAGTGTGTTCATGGACTATCTTGACAAGTTCGTGGTAGTGTTCATTGACGATATTTTGGTTTACTCCAAGAATGAGGAGGAGCATGAAGAACATCTGAGGTTGGTGATGCAGAGACTTCGTGAGCATCAGTTGTATGCCAAGCTGAGCAAGTGTGAGTTTTGGTTAAAGGAAGTAGCATTCTTGGGACACGTATTGTCCAATGGTGGAGTAGCCGTTGATCCGAAGAAGGTTAGTGATGTGTTGAGTTGGAATCCGCCTAAGGATGTGAGTGAAATCAGAAGTTTCCTTGGAATGGCTGGATACTATCGGAGGTTCATAGAAGGATTCTCCAAGATTGCTAAACCCCTGACGGCGTTATTGGAGAAAAATGCCAAGTTTGTCTGGACTGAAGAATGTCAAGTCAGCTTTGAGGAATTGAAGAAGAGGTTGACAACGACACCTGTGCTAGTGTTGCCAGATATAACCAAGAGTTTCTCTATCTACTGCGATGCATCCCGTCTAGGACTGGGGTGTGTACTCATACAGGAAGGCAGAGTAGTAGCTTATGCATCGAGGCAGTTGAGGAAACATGAGCAGAACTACCCGACACACGATCTGGAGTTAGCAGCTGTAGTACATGCTTTGAAGATTTGGAGGCATTACTTGATTGGACATAAGTGTGATATTTACACTGACCACAAGAGTCTCAAGTATGTGTTCACACAGTCGGACTTGAATATGAGGCAATGTCGTTGGTTAGAGTTGATCAAGGACTACGACTTGGAGATTCATTATCATCCAGGTGTTGACACCAAAAATTGGCACCAGGAAGAGGCTGGCATGTGGGCCAGATTCATTGAAAAGGTATCATTCGGCAAAGGAGTTTTTCCCCAAGAGCATTCGGCAAAGACGTTCTGCGGTCGGGAATGCATCGTCATTCGGTAAGGATGTTCTGCGGTCGGGAACGTATCGTCATTCGGCAAGAGAGCTGTTCCGCGAAAGGCATTCGGGAGCGCGTGATAACGTGGATCCAGTATAAGGAAAAGGCTGGTTTGATTTGGAATGCAAGGCGGATACGGTGCCCCGGCGTTTATCTTTTTTAGGAAACAAATAATGTAATCGTAATCGATTAGGAGTCGTGTCGAAACCAGGGTATAAATATAAACCCATGGTCATTGTAAAAGGGATCGTTCAATCAATCATACAACAAACCGGCCCCGTGCCAACTTCGAGTCCCTTAGTCGAGTCGTCGAGTTCTTCGAGAGGAGTCATCGATCCGTCGACCTCCGTAAGTACCGGCAACCCTGTACCATGCCTAGTATCATGCGGTGGATTTAGGCCTTGGTTCGGGAAGGTTCCATTGTTAGAGCATGAGCCATGCGGTGGGCTAAGTTTTAGCTCGGAACAAGTTATCGGCTCTATTGGATTTTGGCAAGATCTGATAGATTCATTAAGTTATCATGTGTTGCTCTGGATTTTACCTTTATGTTTAATTCATTACAACACTCTTTTGCCCAGTCTAGGTTGATTAGATTCGGTTTCCAGCTCATAACGCACTGCGTTTCCATAGCCGAATTCGAAGTCAATCTAGATTGCCACGTGTCGCGGGTTCAGGCTCGTTGGTCTTGTGTAGGTCTTGACAGAACCGGGTATCATGCGGTGGATGCAGGTTTTTGGGTCGTCTTAGAGCTAGTCATCCGGTGGACTAGAATTCGATTCGATCTGATAGATCTATCATCATCAGCGAGGCGTGTTCCTTCTTCATGGAACCCGATTCGGCTATATAGCTGTATTCGGCAGTATCACCACGAGCGAAACGTGCTCACGGTTTTGTTTTAAATAAAGAATGCTTTTAGCCTTCCACGTTTAGGGTGTATCATGCGGTGGATTGCCCTTTTCTTGGTTGGTGGCGTGATCCCGAGCAAGTCGTATCATGCGGTGGATTAACTTGTTTTGTTTCATCCCCGACGGGTTAGAAAGTACCTAGACATGCGGTAGACTAGTGCTTTTGATCTATGCATTCTTGTTTATTATGAAATTATGGTCATGTTTTCGCCCTTTTATTTATCTATCATGTTATTTTCCTCGATAATCGGTTATGAGCATGCGTCACAACGTTCATTCAGTCAAAAACCGATCTTTCGTCATGCTTACGTCACGTATTCGGCAGTGCGCTTCCTGCGTGCTTTGCCGATTGCCGAATGATGCTTTAACTGCCGACAGATAGCTTCTCCGTAGCTATATGTCGTTTGAAGCTGGCTCCGTAGCCGCAGATATGGAACTGACTGGTATTGCCCGGTTCGTTCCAGGTGTTATCTAAACATATTTTCTCCCTTTGTCAGTTTTCAGGAAAATTGACTGGCACGCTTCCGGATTCAAAAGCCCGGGTCACGTGTGAAGCCAGCTAATTCGGCTTGCTGTGTGCTTGGCGTGAGGTGCGGATTTTACGTCAACACACTTTTTGGCACGCCCGGTGGGACACAAGCTTCGAAGATGCCTGAATTAAAAGACATTCTGGATGTCACTTTTGAAGAATTGTCTGATGAACATCAACAAATGGTGAAGATTGCTGCAGATCAGTTCATCAAGAAATGCTTGCTGTCTTTTGCTAAGAACAGGAGTGGTGCACCGTTTCTCAAGTCAGATCTGCCAAGAGTTCTTCTGCCTGGACAATCTGATCTTACTGAAGAAGAAGAAAGGGAAAAGTTCTCTAGCTTGTTGTACAAGGCTTTGGGAGAAACAATGACCAATCATAATGCTGCATTCCTGAACAGTTTTCGGCTCATATTGGTCAACATCTTTGGTCAACACGTGGATAAACCTTTTGAACAAGCGCACAGACAACTTGGTGGACCAACATATTTCAATATTCAACAATCGATCCCAAAACGTCATGGTAAAGGTATTGAAGAAACTGAAGTTTCTGGAACCAAAGACTCGAATGGACAGCCGATTCAGCAAGAACTTCAGCAAGCATTGCCGAAACCTCGTACATATGGTGATGTGGCATTCGGCACCACGGGAAATCCACCTGCCTCTGCTTATAAGATATCCCCTCTGAACAACAGACTGCAAAGAAATATGTACGGAAACGGATACTCAGAGTTCATGGATTACAATGCTATCGACGCTTTCCCGAATCCCGGGTATGTTGGTACTACAGGGATGCCTGCTGGAAGACCAGGGAATCAAGATGCCAATATTGACCTCATGGTGCAGAAGATGACCGATGTATTGCAAAATCAATTCGGTCTGAAGCCTAAAAATCAGAGGTATATGTATTCATCTCCTTTTCCAGAATGGTACCAAAGGGTATCGTTGCCGAATAGAGTTAAGGTGCCTACAGAGTTTACTAAGTTCTCAGGACAAGATGATACTAGTACTGTGGAACATATAGCTCGATATCTGATGCAGCTTGGAGAAGCTTCGGCAGATGAGGCTTTCAGAGTCAGATACTTTCCGTTGTCACTAACGGGTCCAGCTTTTACATGGTTTGCTTCTTTGCCTGCTCAATCGATTTGTACTTGGAAAGACCTGGAGCAGAAATTCCATGCTCATTACTACATTGGCAGTACCGAGAAAAAGTTGGTTGATTTGACCAGCTTGAGGCAGAGGAATAATGAGACACCTACGGAGTTCCTCAGGAGATTTAGGGAAACAAAGAGTATGTGCTTTTCTCTGAACGTACCTGACGACCAGTTGGCTGGTATGGCTGTAGCTGGCATGCTGCCTGCCATTCGGGAAAAGCTATTCGGGATAGAATTTGATGATCTGGGCCAGTTGTCACACAGATTGGCCTTAATGAGTAACCAGGCATATGGTTTCAAGAAGGATGCCAGATTTGCTAAAAACAACGATGTAGCTGATATCTATAACCAATTCCTCGAAAGGGCAGATCAAGAAGATGAGTATGAAGATAGTGAGGAGATAGCTGCAGCAGAGATAGTGTGGAGTAAAGAACCAGTAATGATGAATCAGAGGTGGATTAAACAGAATAAGGGTACCTATGATTTTGATGTAACTAAGGCAGATAAATTGTTTGACTATCTTGTAAAAGAAGGCCGGATCAAGCTACCAGAAGGGCATTCTATGCTTCGGCCTGATGGATTAAAAGATAAAAGGTACTGTGGATTCCATGATAGAAATTCTCATTCCATAAATGAATGCAGGGTTTTTAGAATGAGGATTTAGAGAGCTATCCAAGAAGGGCATCTGAAATTCGACAATAAGATGAAGATGGACAATAACCCGTTTCCTCAGAACATGATCGGGTTCTCAGTCAATATGGTGAATATTGCCGAATCTGGAGAAAAGAGAAAGATAAGAGTCCTGACGTCGAAAGAAGCGAAGCAGAACGGCTCAGTCGATCCTAATCGGCAAATCACGATCGAACAAATTCGGCAGGAAAAGTCTCACTTCCCGAATAGCCGATTTGAAATTGGGAGACCTTCTAAACCCAGAATCACATCACGCATTCTCCTCAATAAATGGCAGCGTCAGCAAGAAAAAGAATGCTATCAGGGACGTGAGTATGAAGAGGAGAAGAGGAGGTGCGAAGAAGAAAGGTATAAGGAAGAACAGGAGGAATATTTCCGAGGACAAGAACGTGCACATTGGGATTGTGCCTTCTTCAGACACTGTTGGAATGAAGGTTTAAAGCTGCCTACGTGGAATAACTGTCCCGGATGCAATAATGGATTTATTGAATATAGGTAAAATGGTGCCAGTCGCCGATCCGTACATGAAAGAATTGGAAGGATACATCCTAGTGATGATCGGCGTCTAAAAATATATGAGAACGATGATCAGCTAAGGAAGAGACATGCTGAAGAAGAGGGTCGTGAGTATGTCTGGCAAAAAGGACAGTGGTGTCCACCTGGTTTAAGAAGGAGCCAGAAGAGAAGAGTCCAGCGCCTGAGGAATCAAGAGTTGAAACGAGCAGGAACTAGGTTGAGATCGATATGGCGTCCAAAAGACAAACCTGATGAATCGGGTCATTCGGCTCCTACATGCGTGGTATGTTTTTTGCCGAATGAATTCATGGCTCCAGCTAATCAAATTGTACAGGAAGAGATATTGTCAGAAGTGGATGAAGCCGAGCAATGTAGGTTAATGGCACAATTGGTATTGAATAAGCAAGCTATTTTCGAGAAGCCAGTCCAGAATCGGCACATGAAGCCACTGTACTTAAGAGGATATGTCAATGGAAAGCCGCTAACGAAGATGTTTGTTGATGGTGGAGCTGCTGTTAATGTGATGCCATACAACACATTCAGGAAACTTGGCATGAGCCCTGGAGATTTAACGCCGACAAGCATCGTTTTGAATGATTTTGCTGGAAATCCTTCGGACACCAAAGGATGTGTACATGTAGACCTGATGATTGGATCTAAGATTCTGCTTACAACCTTCTTTGTTATTGAAGGCAAAGGGGCATACAGCTTGCTACTTGGAAGGGATTGGATCCATGCGAATTGCTGTATTCCGTCTACTATGCATCAACAGCTTATTCAGTGGATAGATGATGAAGTGGAAATTGTCCCTGCAGATGATTCAATTAGCGTGGCCAATGTGGAACCAGCCTTCTGGGAATATCAGGGCATAGATTGTTTCTCAGGCAAGGACTGGGGAGAAGGTCCTGTTGAGCCAGTCAGCAGTGATCAACGGCCGATCAAAGCAGTCGGCTCTTTTAGTAATTTTTAATGGATAACCCAATCGATGGGACTGACGGGAAGCTAGGACGTGGATTTGCGTCGGCTGACAAATTAGAAGAAGTAGACATTGGAGATGGTGACAAACCAAGGCCGATATTCATCAGTGCTAGCTTAGATTCGGTTTTCAGAGAAAAGTTGATTGAGTTGTTAAAAGAATACAAAGATTGCTTTGCTTGGGATTATTCGGAGATGCCTGGTTTAGATCGTTCCATTGTTGAGCATCGGTTGCCGATCAAGCCTGGTTATAAACCTTACAAGCAACCACCCCGGAAAATCTACAAAGATGAAGTGTTGGCCGATGTAAAGAAGGAAGTGGAAAGATATTAGCAGCAAATTTTATTCGGCCATGCAGATATGCAGAATGGATCTCTAATATTGTTCCTGTGTACAAGAAAAATGGGAAGATGAGAGTTTGCATAGACTTTAGAGATCTGAACAGAGCTACACCCATGGATGGATATCCAATGCCTATTGCTGACTCGTTGGTTGATGCTGCTGCTGGTTATAAAGTGATTAGTTTCATGGATGGTAATGCAGGGTACAATCAAATTTTTATGGCATTGGAAGATATAGCGAAGACAGCTTTCAGATGTCCAGGACATATAGGGTTGTTTGAATGGGTTGTCATGACATTTGGTTTGAAGAATGCTGGTGCGACTTATCAAAGAGCCATGAATTATATTTTTCATGAGTTGATCGGCAAGATTGTGGAAATATATATTGATGATGTTGTGATTAAGTCATTAGATCATGAAGCACATTTGGCCGACATAAGGAAAACTCTAGAGTGCACTAGGAAACATGGGCTCAAGATGAATCCGAATAAATGTGCTTTTGGAGTTTCGGCAGGAGAGTTTCTGGGATTTTTGGTGCATAAAGGAGGAATAGGAGTTGGCAAGAAAAGTATGAAAACCATTGATGAAGTTGCTCCTCCAACTAATCTTAAGGAATTACAGTCATTGCTTGGTAAGATTAATTTCGTGAGAAGATTCATATCAAATTTATCGCAAAAGGTGTTGCCTTTCTCTTCACTGCTAAAAGCCAAGAAGGATCAGAAATTTGTATGGGGTGACGAACAACAAAAGGCTTTTGATGAAATCAAGGAATACATGAAAGAACCACCAGTATTGGTACCTCCACAGTTGAACAAGCCTTTTAAGTTGTACGTGGCGGCCGATACCCAAACTATTGGATCGGCCCTCATACAAGAATTTGAGGGAAAGGAAAGGGTAGTTGCATACCTTAGCCGAAAATTGCTTGATCCCGAAACAAGGTATTCGGCTACCGAGAAACTTTGTTTATGTGTTTACTACTCCTGTACAAAGTTTCGGCACTACTTGCTACATGCCGAATGCATTGTGTATTCAAAATTTGATGTGATAAAGCACATGTTGTCTATGCCAATTTTGAACGGAAGGATTGACAAATGGATTTTAGCCTTGTCTGAGTTTGAATTAAAGTTTGAATCGGCAAAAGCTGTTAAAGGACAGGTTATTGCTGACTTCATTACTGAGCATCGCGATTCATCGACTAATCTGCTTGAAATTACTCCTTGGGTATTATTCTTCGATGGATCTTCATGTGACAAAGGTGGTGGAGTAGGTATTTTGTTAATTTCGCCAAAAGGAGAGGTATTTGAATTTGCTATTCCTATTCAACCTACTGTCACTAATAATCAAGCCGAATATGAAGCGTTGCTCAGAGGACTTCAATACTTGAGAGAAGCAAAGGCCATTGCAGTTGAAATCTTTGGAGATTCGGAACTAGTCATAAGGCAACCGAATGGCAAATATGAGTGCAGAAACGATGTCTTAAGGAATTACTATGAAGAATGCAAGCAAATCTTAAAGGAGTTTCAGTCAGTAATTCTACGGCATATTCCTAGGAAAGACAATGAAGAGGCGAACAGATTAGCTCAAAGTGCTTCGAGTTATAGAGAGCTTCAAGAAGTTTTTGCTAATGATGTATATGCTTTCGGGAGTAATCTAGCAGAAGATGATTGGAGAAAAGAAATTGTTGATTATTTGAAGAATCCATCCCGAAAAGTTTCTAGAAAGCTCAGGTATAAAGCTTTAAAGTTTGTTCTTCTTGATGATAATTTATATTATAAATCCTTGGATGGGGTGCTATTACATTGCTTAAATCAAGGAGAAGCAAAAAGGCTGATAAGTGAAGTGCATGATGGGCTGTGTGGAGCACATCAATCGGCTTACCGAATGAAATGGGTTATTAGGAGAACTGGGTACTATTGGCCCACAATACTAGAAGACTGCTTTGAATATTACAAAGGGTGTCAAGATTGTCAGAAGTTTGGAAACATTCAAAGAGTTCCAGCATCGGTCCTGAATCCTATTATCAAGCCATGGCCATTCAGAGGATGGGAAATAGATTTGATTGGCCAAATAAATCCTCCATCTAGCAAGAGGCATAAGTTTGTGCTTTTAGCAACCGATTATTTTACTAAGTGGGTTGAGGCGATTCCATTAAAGAAGGTGACATCGGAGAATATGGTTGAGTTTGTTAAAGAACATATCATTTACAGATTTGGAATTCCTCAAACAATCACCACAGATCAAGGAACTCAGTTTACATCTTCAGAGTTCAGAAGTTTTGCTGAGAGTATGGGCATCAAATTGTTGAATTCTTCTCCTTATTATGCCCAAGCTAATGGTCAAGCAGAGACTTCTAACAAGATTATGATTAGAATTATACAGAAAAAGATTGATCAGAAGCCGAGAAAGTGGCATTCGGTACTCAATGAGGCTTTATGGGCTTACCGAATGGCTCCACATGGGGCTACACAGACGTCTCCTTATGAATTGGTATATGGACATCATGCTATCTTGCCATGGGAGATGCAGTCAGATTCGAGGAGAATAAAGTTGCAAAAAGATTTAAGTTCTAAAGATTATAATGATTTAATGATGGACGAATTAGAAGATTTGCATATGATTCGTCTCAGGGCCTTGGAAAATGTTGAGAAAAATAAAATGCGAGTTGCTAAATATTACAACAAGAAGGTGAAAGTCAAGCAATTTGCAGAAGGAGATTTGGTTTGGAAAGCAATATTGCCGATTGGGACTAAATACAGTGCATTCGGCAAGTGGTCTCCAAACTGGGAAGGTCCTTTTAGAGTGGCCAAATGCGTGCCTGGAAATGCATATATCCTGAAAACTTTACTAGGAGAAGAGTTTAATGCTGCTATCAATGGGAGATACTTGAAGAAATATTATCCTAGTATTGAGATTGATCGCTGATTGAAATATTTAATGCCAGAACGACTGAAACAGCCGGCATTCGGGAAGGAGCTGTCTTCAGAATAAAATGTCGACAGAAGAAGAAATGGCCAATATCAGAGTATATTGCCCTTAGTACAAATATATTACAAATGATGAGTTTGACAGGGTCATCACATGAAGATCAAAAAAGATAAGTTTTATTGCCGAAGTTCCATAATCCCTAGTACAAACTAATGGAACAACCTGTTCAGAACAGATTGGGGATGGATGGAATCGGCAATGGCGGCACCATGAGCATCAAGGCGATCTATGGAGGCCTCAATGTCGTCAATCTCCTCCGGGTTGCCATTGGCAAAGCCGGGCGGTAACCTGGAGTAGTCAGCGCCGGTGCGCGTCGACATGGCAACTAGGCCTGCGGCAGTGCCTAGACGGATGCCGTGTGAGGCCACATCATCGATGCGGCCTGCCACCGCGCCAAGGCGAGCTTCTGGCGTGTCCCCAGGGGCATTCACCTTGTTTGCCAAAGACTCGACCAATGTCTTCAGCCGATCGAGTTCGGCGTCGCGATCTATAGAGTTATGAAGCAATGACGGTTTAGTCCAAAATCAGATTGAAATCGAAGCAAACTGCAGGGATTACCGTCGATGGTCTCGAGCAGCTGCTTGCGCTGGTGTTGCCACTCCAGATCTGCGATCCCGGCCTGTTTGGAGATGACCTCCAGCTCACGCCGAGTATCGTCACGTTCCTGCTTGAATCGACGAGCGTCGCTATCCGAATAAGGCAGGTCCCAGTTAGGCCTTGGGGATCGGCTAGATGACTCTGAAGAGTCACCCGCTGCAGCCGGAGCCGCAATCAAGGCAGTGGCGGAGTTCCATTGGAATAGGGCAAATCTCGAGAAGAACAGAGAGAAGCAAGCAGCCAATCACCTACGGCGAGCGCCGGCGCGACTTCCTTCGGGCTCGTCGGCAGCCGGTCGCCTTCCATTCGTCATTGGGGTTTTCTTGAGTTTACTGTGCTTGGGAAAAAGAAGAGTTCGAGGAAGGCAAAAGACTTGGTCAGGAGATAGCAGCACTCGATATGTTTATTTATAGAACCCGCAGAGGAAATCGTGGCCAAAGTTCGTGGCGCGTATCCCGAAAATTCGGAAGGTGGAAAGGATTCTCAAAACCGAACGGTTTCGGTGTCGTTTGGGATTCATGCTGATGTCACATTCGGCTATACTGAGCTTTTCGAGATTGATACTGCAGAAGCCAACATTGCCGAATAAGTTATGCACCACGAAACAAAGCCGGAATAAAGATGATGGAAAATGTGGAATTGATCAGGCATTCGGCTATCAAACTATTTGACACAATTTACACACCCAAGTACTTTGAAATTACATTTTTGGCATTCAAGATCATGCTGCTGATATTCTCTAATAGTTGCTTGTCAGCTTCTTGAGTTTTGGCCAAGGCAGAAAGTTTGGCTTTGAGTTGCTTCTCTTCATTCAGAGCTGCTGAAGCCTCCTTGCGCAACTTTTCTGTCAGACCAGGAATTTCGGCTATCTTCTTTTTATCAGCTTCAATTTCAGCCGATAAATTTTTCAATTCAGCCTCTAATTCGGCTTTTCTGGTCTCTTTTGATTTAAGTGCAGCCTGTAGGCCAACTAACAGTTCCTTATTGCTCTGAGTTCTAGAGTGCAAATCTTTTACAGATTGCTTGGCCAATGTTCTTCTTTGCTCCAAGGCTGGTTGAGCAGATTGATTCTTCAGAGCTTGCTTCACTGCAATAAAATGATCGTCCAATCTAGAAACTGGATCTAAAGAAATCTTGATATCGGCAGGAAGATCTTGATCAAATGATTCAAGCAAGTCTCTTAAGAGATCAGCATTGTTGACTTGATCTCGAGTGTCCTTATGCAGAAAGGAGAGGATTTCCTTCAGTTTTGCTTGGTTCTCCTCTGATAAGGCTTGACCAGAGGAAGTTTCTTCTCCTTGTTCGGCAACAAGATCGTCCAAAGCAAATGAGTAGCTGGGTGATGAAGTTGTTTTATCCTGGAAAAGAATTGTTGCCGAATTAATGATGATCTATTGGATAAAAGCTGGGAGAACTGGGTAATCATCTCTACCTCATTCCTGACCTCTTGGATGGAGAGAGAGGGCAGCTCAAGCTCAGGCAAAGATTCTTGTATGTCATGCTGAGGAGAGCTTGGAAGGTTCTTTGGTGGAGATGAGGCTTCTGGCTGAGATACATCAGGTAGAGCTGAAGCTGGTTCTTGATGAAAAGAGGAGCTCTCCGAAATTGGATCCATTGAAGCTTGCTCTCTGACTGAAAGAAAGTTAGTGCCGATGAAAAAGAATTTTAAAAGGACAAGATGGTGAGAAATTTTACTAATCACTGAGGCATCGGCAGGTTCTGTGCTAATGGCCAATTGCTGTGATTTGGCCTGAAATCATAAAGGAACAGAAATGAGCAGAATGAAATTAGCATTTTTACTCGAGGAAGGAGAAATTTGACCTGTGCAATTCTTTTGCTGCTTGTTCTTTTCTTCTTTATAGCTGAAGGGGCAGTTAGAGAAGAAATCTTTCTCTTGGTAGAAGGTGGTGCAGCAAGAGTTGGATCCAGACTGGCAGGCCTGGACATTATTTGAGCCAAAGAAGGAGAGAGATGCCCCAGAATAGATATTGGGCCAGTGATGTTATATACAATTGCTCTAGCCAGAGGGGCAGGGACTGTGTCCTGCAGAATAACAGAATCAAAAGTCGATGAAAGAGGATGTTATTGGAAAAACAGATGGATTATAAGCATGTTTACCTCTGAATTCGGCTGATAACCAGGCATTAACTCAAGGCAAAGAGGGTGAACTGGTGTATTGAAGATATGATCATGGAATTCTTGCCACCAGAGGGTGAAGGAAGGATGAATGAGTATTGTTGGCACAAAGGGATCGAGTTGATAGATGGCTGCACAGCACTTGTAATCAAAGAACCTTCTTGTTTCTGTGGAGTCTTTGATGATCTGCCTCGGCTTGAGGAATTCATGGAGAAATAATCTTGGGGGCACTTGGCCACACCCTAATTGCCTGGCAACTATGTTCGGCTGATAATATTCATATGAACTTTGAACCAGCCTTCCTCCGCAAAATTCGGTTGGTAAGATGCAAGGCCGAATGAAAGCGTTAAAAATTGCTGTGGACTCTGCATCTATGCATCCAGTCTCGAAGTTGAATTCACAAGGGAAAGTGAGATTGTCATTGTCCATGTATGGGAACCAGAGGGGATTGGCAAAGCCTTTGAAGAAAAGTTCAAACAGTTCTCCAATGCTCTTGTTGATAGCAATAGCGGAGGCTGCTTCCCCATAGGTTTGACAGCCTTTGGTGCTCTGGGCTTCTGCTTCCTGGTAATTGACCGAGGGGAAATGTCGGCTGTTGAGGTCAATGGAGACAATTTGGTGCATGTACAATTGCAGCCACATCTGGACGAACCACCAGGGACCATTAACGCAGGAAATTTTCTTGTTGGTGTGCATCTGATAAATGGTCTGATGGAGCATGTGATAGACACTTCCCAGGAGATATTTCCCGAGGGGGATAAGTGTGCCTGCAGCCAGGTCTTCGGCCATTACTATGTGATTCAGAGTTGGCTCATTGGCTTTACCACAGAAAACAAATCTGCACAGCCACATATTCAGAAAGGCCCTGTATTCAACATCAGTCAGAGGACCATCATGCATGTAAGTCTGGATGTATCTCTTATAGCCGACTCCAGTCTTCACCCCTGTCTGTTTGGAAGAACCTTTGTACCTGTATGGGTGTGTAATCCCTGTGATGTTCAGGCCGGTTATCATGTAGAAATCGGCCAGGGTTGGAGTCATTGGTCCGTGACCTAAGAGAAAAGCATTTATGCCATTGGGCCAGAAGTGACAAGCTGTAATCAGGAGATTTTCATTCTTAGGTGTTTCGGCTAGAGATAACTCCAAGCAGTGAGAAATACGAAGACTGTCCCAATTCTGTGTCTGAGGACTTTTTCAAGAATCCTTTTGTACCAGTTTCTCCAGCCAGCGATTGGGGGCAGAGGCCAGTTCTTGAATGCATCTTGCCATTCGTGAGGTCTCATCAGAGAAGTTTTGAAAGGAATCCTCTGAGACTCGGCCGCAATAATTTCGGAGGGATCTGGATTCCCTGAGGGGCCGAGGAAGAAAGATGCGGATTGTTCTTCAGTGGGGGTCAAGATTTCGGTGGCCAGAGCCTATCAAGGGAAGAGGAAGAGCAAATCGGAGATTCAAAATGCAGCTCGAAAAGAGTAATGCCGAATGTGATTGAGGGAAACAAAACTTACTTGAAGAATTTGATCCTAGTTCGCCATTTGAAGATTGGAGTTTGAGAGATTCGACGAACTAGGGTTTTGAGTTTGGAAACGCACTCTGAGGATTTGGAAGCGGAAAATGGATATCAAAGCGGATTCAGCCTGGAGATGTTGGGGATTCCTGGTCAATTCCGAGATAAAAGCATCTTTTATCCCGAAATTGAAGGGGCATGTGTTGACACCAAAAATTGGCACCAGGAAGAGGCTGGCATGTGGGCCAGATTCGTTGAAAAGGTATCATTCGGCAAAGGAGTTTTTCCCCAAGAGCATTCGGCAAAGACGTTCTGCGGTCGGGAATGCATCGTCATTCGGTAAGGATGTTCTGCGGTCGGGAACGTATCGTCATTCGGCAAGAGAGCTGTTCCGCGAAAGGCATTCGGGAGCGCGTGATAACGTGGATCCAGTATAAGGAAAAGGCTGGTTTGATTTGGAATGCAAGGCGGATACGGTGCCCCGGCGTTTATCTTTTTTAGGAAACAAATAATGTAATCGTAATCGATTAGGAGTCGTGTCGAAACCAGGGTATAAATATAAACCCATGGTCATTGTAAAAGGGATCGTTCAATCAATCATACAACAAACCGGCCCCGTGCCAACTTCGAGTCCCTTAGTCGAGTCGTCGAGTTCTTCGAGAGGAGTCATCGATCCGTCGACCTCCGTAAGTACCGGCAACCCTGTACCATGCCTAGTATCATGCGGTGGATTTAGGCCTTGGTTCGGGAAGGTTCCATTGTTAGAGCATGAGCCATGCGGTGGGCTAAGTTTTAGCTCGGAACAAGTTATCGGCTCTATTGGATTTTGGCAAGATCTGATAGATTCATTAAGTTATCATGTGTTGCTCTGGATTTTACCTTTATGTTTAATTCATTACAACACTCTTTTGCCCAGTCTAGGTTGATTAGATTCGGTTTCCAGCTCATAACGCACTGCGTTTCCATAGCCGAATTCGAAGTCAATCTAGATTGCCACGTGTCGCGGGTTCAGGCTCGTTGGTCTTGTGTAGGTCTTGACAGAACCGGGTATCATGCGGTGGATGCAGGTTTTTGGGTCGTCTTAGAGCTAGTCATCCGGTGGACTAGAATTCGATTCGATCTGATAGATCTATCATCATCAGCGAGGCGTGTTCCTTCTTCATGGAACCCGATTCGGCTATATAGCTGTATTCGGCAGTATCACCACGAGCGAAACGTGCTCACGGTTTTGTTTTAAATAAAGAATGCTTTTAGCCTTCCACGTTTAGGGTGTATCATGCGGTGGATTGCCCTTTTCTTGGTTGGTGGCGTGATCCCGAGCAAGTCGTATCATGCGGTGGATTAACTTGTTTTGTTTCATCCCCGACGGGTTAGAAAGTACCTAGACATGCGGTAGACTAGTGCTTTTGATCTATGCATTCTTGTTTATTATGAAATTATGGTCATGTTTTCGCCCTTTTATTTATCTATCATGTTATTTTCCTCGATAATCGGTTATGAGCATGCGTCACAACGTTCATTCAGTCAAAAACCGATCTTTCGTCATGCTTACGTCACGTATTCGGCAGTGCGCTTCCTGCGTGCTTTGCCGATTGCCGAATGATGCTTTAACTGCCGACAGATAGCTTCTCCGTAGCTATATGTCGTTTGAAGCTGGCTCCGTAGCCGCAGATATGGAACTGACTGGTATTGCCCGGTTCGTTCCAGGTGTTATCTAAACATATTTTCTCCCTTTGTCAGTTTTCAGGAAAATTGACTGGCACGCTTCCGGATTCAAAAGCCCGGGTCACGTGTGAAGCCAGCTAATTCGGCTTGCTGTGTGCTTGGCGTGAGGTGCGGATTTTACGTCAACACCAGGGAAGGCCAACTTGGTGGCAGATGCTCTGAGTAGAAGGAGCTACGTGAATAAGACCACGGGACATTGCTTACCGGAGGAACTCAGTTCAGAGTTTGAAAGGATGAGTCTGGGATTTGTGACCAGCGTCACCGAGATGGCAGTAGAACCGACCTTGGAACAAGAGATCCGAAAAGGACAGCTCACAGATGAGAAGATCAAGGAGATCGTAGAACTAGTGGCATTAGGAAAAGCCCCTGGTTTTCGAGTGGATGACCAAGGAACATTGTGGTACGAGAAGAGGATCTGTGTACCAGATGTAGTGCAGATCAGGGATGCAATTCTCAGGGAAGCCCATGAATCAGCATATTCGATACACCCAGGAAGTACCAAGATGTACCAAGATATCAAAGAGAGATTTTGGTGGTACGGATTGAAGAGAGATGTGGCCACATACGTAGCTCTATGTGACACGTGTCAGAGAGTCAAGGCTGAACATCAGAGGCCAGCAGGTTTGCTCCAGCCCCTGAAGGTACCTGAATGGAAGTGGGAAGAAGTCGGTATGGATTTCATCACTGGCTTACCTCGCACTCAGAGGGGATTTGACTCAATCTGGGTAATCGTGGATCGTCTGACCAAGGTGGCGCATTTTCTACCAGCAAAGACCACCTACACCGGAGCCAAACTAGCAGAGTTGTATATGGAGAGGATTGTGTGTTTGCATGGGGTACCGAAAAGAATAGTGTCAGATCGAGGTACCCAGTTCACATCGCACTTTTGGCGACAATTGCATGAGTCTATGGACACTAAGCTACAGTTCAGTTCAGCATACCATCCGCAGACAGATGGGCAGACAGAACGGACAAATCAGATATTGGAAGATATGTTGAGAGCATGTGCTCTACAGTATTGTGCCAGTTGGGACAAGAGTTTACCGTACGCGGAATTCTCGTACAACAACAGCTATCAGAAGAGTTTGCAGATGGCACCATTCGAGGCTCTGTATGGCAGAAAGTGTAGGACACCACTATTCTGGAATCAGACAGGAGAAAGTCAGGTATTTGGACCTGAGATACTAAGAGAGGCAGAGCGACAAGTGCAGATAATCAGACAGAATCTGAAAGTGGCACAATCCAGACAGAAGAGCTATGCGGATAACCGACGGAGAGATCTCAGCTTTGAAGTTGGAGATTTCGTGTATCTCAAGGTGTCACCCATGAGAGGTGTGAAGAGGTTCAACGTCAAGGGCAAGTTAGCACCTCGATACATTGGACCGTTCAAGGTACTTGGTCGGAAAGGTGAGGTGGCATATCAGTTAGAGCTACCAGAGAAGTTAGCGGGAGTACATGATGTGTTCCATGTGTCTCAGTTGAAAAAGTGCTTGCGAGTACCTGAGGAACAGATTCCGATTGATGGACTAAATGTGGAGGAAGATCTTACCTATACTGAGCATCCTGTCAAGATTTTGGAGGAGTCAGAAAGAGTCACCAGAAATAAAGTGGTCCGGATGTGCAAGGTTCAGTGGAGCCGCCATTCAGTGGATGAAGCAACTTGGGAAAGAGAAGAAGACCTCAGAGCTGAATATCCACAGTTATTCCTATCCACAGCCGAATCTCGAGGGCGAGATTCATCTTAAGGGGGGTAGGTTTGTAACACCCTAAAAATGCCCATTTTGAAATTTAGTAATTAAATCGCTTTCATTTAATTTATGCTCATATTTATCTAGTGAAAACAATTATTTATGAGAAATAAAATCAAAGATAAGGCTAGAAACACTTTTGATGCATTCATGCTGGCTGCATTGAGTTTCGTTTGTTTGAAGTTCAAATCGGATTTTAAAATCCAATTGCCAGTTTCGCTTTTAGGCTTTGCCTTCTATTTCCTTTTCTGGCGCTGGGCCGTTTCCCTTTCGAGACCGTCGTCTTCGACAAGGACTCTAGCTCGAGACCGACTCCGACGCTGCCGCCTTCGCCGAATCTTTCCCTGACGCGCACGCCAAGACTTGGACTCGAGATCGGACTTTGCTCTATTTATAGTCGCCTTTAGTCGCCGCCTTGATATTCCCTTCAATCTTTCCAATCGAGCCACAACCCTAGCTGCCGTTCTCGCCGAGAAGTTCCGCCTCGCTCGAGACCGTTCTCGTCGGAAGAAGTTCCGCCTCGCTCGAGACCCACCCTCAATCTTCGCCGTCGGAGCTTCGCACTCGTCGGAAAGCACTCCAGGAGGTTCGCCTTGAAAACCCGAAGCTCTCCATAGCGTTCTTGCTCTGATCCCTGCCGTGCTCTGCGCTAATTTTTGGTCCGCTGTCGACCCAGTAGTTTCTCCGCTGCTGTGTTCGAGCGTCGCTAGCGTCAAGCCTCGAAGCCAGCTTACCCCTCGAAAAGCCGTTTTGTTTTGAGTCGTTAGATCTAGATCCAACGCCGCCGCGTCAGTTCGAGGCCCTGGTCGAATCAGAGGTACCCTCGAAGCTGACTGTTTTGCAAAACAAGCCTTCTCGTTTTCAAAATCAACCCGCAGTCCAACTTGGTTCAAAAGTATTTACAAATAAGTCCTTTTTCTTTTGTTTTAACCCCTGCAAGTTTTTAAAGTTGCGCCCGAGACCCAGTTTGTAGCTTCTTTGCTTTAGCTCCGATTAGAGTGATTTCTGCGCTCTTGTGTTTATAGCAAAGCGTAGTTTAGTTTCGAAGTTTTCCTTCTTCTATTCTTTATTGTTTGGTGTACTGTTCTAATAGATTAATATTGTTTGCATGTACTGGCTTGAATGGTTGCTTGTGTGTTCCTTCGAGAGTCCAGTTGGTGAGCCATTCGCGTTCGAGTTCGAGGGGTACCAGGAACAGCAGTATCAGGAACAGCACCACCAGCAGCACTTTGTAGAAGGCAAGTACAACACGGACAATCCTTGCTACCTAAACACACCTTTACACTATTTACGGCATATGCATGTGTCTAATCTTGATCCTATTAAGGTGGTACCTAGTCTGTTTATCCTTTACCTTGATTACCTTGGGCTTATTTGCATTTGGGTAGAAAATTGCTAGGCGCAGCTACTGTCACAATTATTTTACTATTAATCATGACTTAATGGTTCACTTCAATGTTAATGGTAAAATTTGCTTTTTAGCAACTTGGATCAGGGAACTAGGGCGTATGCTTCGAGCCTGGCCCTAGTGTCTCTCCGTAAGGACTGGTTCTTAAAGCGGCAACCCACGAGCCTGTCGCCACCGCCGGAACTATAATGGCTCTGGTCTTGGACAAGTAGCTTGTACGGCTTTAATTTAACAGTAGTTACCAAGGGGCCACCGGCGTTATGGGAAGCATGGGTGAGAGTATGGTTTGATCCACCGAGGACGGAGTATCCGTTGGCTATGTCCCCGTGAGGCACAGTCCCGTGTGGGAACTTCCGTATGGCGGGGGTTCTACACGTTGCGCTATTTAATTCTGCTTTTGCATTACTTTTCTGTGATTGGACGCCATTGACCCCCTCGTGCTGCGGCACGGGCGTAAGTCAGTCTCGGTGCCTTGGGTCATGCTGCCTAGGTTGTACCATAACGGCTGCTGTTCTGTTAAAGTGTCTTGTGAAAAGCCTCGTAGCGTCCCTATGCAGTCACACCTCGGAAGTGTTGATGTGCGTGGTTGGGTGCAAAGTTCCTTTGAACTTTTACGCGACTGGTGGGTAAAGGGCGAAACCTCTGCAGAGTGTATAATCTATCATGATAGCCTTGCTCAAGGTCACGAGCGGCCTGGATCCTTTTTGATTAGAAGATGCTGTTTATTGTTTCTGTTTAATATCTACTTCTACTTTATTAATTGGGAAAATTTAACCGGGATTCACCTAAATGCTATACCCTCGAGTTATCTCCGACTACATTCGAGACTCCCTCGAATACTCTCGAAGAGACCCTCGGAATCACTTTCGATGCTACCCTCGAGATCATCCTTCGATGGTACCCTCGAAACAGACCAAAATCAGCCAACTAAAATTTGCTAATGCAGTGCAGCCGAGTCAAACCTTACTTTTTAGCCTTCATTAACTGTGCTGTATTTGCTAAGTAACTTTGTTACTTACACTTGCTGTTGTTATTATTTTTGGGCAAAATCCTGGATGGGTAACAGAAGACTTAGAAGGAGCTGCTGCCGTCGAATTTCCTGAGGATCTGCCTTTCTACTAGCTGTGTTCAACCAGTCAGTGTCCCTGTGGGGTTGTGGACTTCGGCCTCGTTTCGTCCGGATTAGAGATAGTTCTGTTTAGAGATTTCCGCTGAAATTTTCTTTAAGTTTGAGTCAAACTCTGATGTAAAACCCTTTTATATTAAACGAGCATAGTGTTCTATTATCAAATTTGTTTGCTATATGTGTAATGACTTCCTGAGAACACATATGGCCGCATCTCGGATTTGCTGTGTAGATCCGGGTGTGACATCATGACCGGCGACCGCGAAACGAGGAGGTCCGCGAAGGACCGACTCGTGGACACACGAGGCGCCATCGACGACGGTGACGCGCGCAACGTCCTGAACAAGAAGAGGCAGGACGCGGCACCTCCCCGCAGTAGGCACCCCCGGCGAGGGGGTCGCTACGACAGCGAGGAGGACAAAAGCCCGACGCCGGAGCCCCCGGGAACCCATGGGTTCAGCCGGAAAATCCGTTCGGCCGCCATCCCGCCACGCTTTCGTCTGCCGACCACCATTACCAAGTATTCAGGCGAGACGAAACCCGAGACGTGGCTCAACGACTACCGCCTGGCTTGCCAGTTGGGCGGGGCCACCGACGATGCCATGATCATCCGCAGCCTTCCGCTTCATCTCGCGGACTCGGCGCGGACGTGGCTCGAACACCTACCCGCGAACCAGATCCACGACTGGGACGACCTGGTCGGGATGTTCGTGGGTAACTTCCAGGGCACGTACGTGCGCCCCGGAAACTCCTGGGACCTGCGCGGGTGCCGGCAGGCGGTCGACGAACCGCTGAGAGACTTCATCCGCCGCTTCTCCAAGCGCTGCACCGAGCTACCGAGCGTGGGTGACTCCGAGATCATCCACGCCTTCCTCGAAGGCACGACTTGTCGGGAGCTGGTGCGCGAGCTGGGGCGAAACCATCCCACCAGCGTCAACGCGCTGTTCGACATTGCTACCAACTTCGCCTTCGGGGAGGAGGCTGTTGGGGCGATTTTCGACGGCAAGACCAAGGGGAAGCGCGCGGAGGAGCTGCCCGCGGAGGGCAGCAAGTCCAAGGGAAAGACCAAAAAGCAGAAACGAGGCGGCAAGGGCAGGAAGCCTCGGCAAGCCGCGCAGCAGCAGCAGCAGGGCGAGGACTCTAACGAGGCCCTCGTGGTCGAGCGAGGCCGCAAAGGCCCTCGAGGCCCCCCTCAGGGGGGAGGCCTGTTCGACGAGATGCTGAAGAAGCCATGCCTGTACCATAAGGGCCCTGTCACCCACACCCTCGAACAGTGTGGGATGATCAAGGGTTACTTCAGGCGCACCTCCGCGAAGGAGGATGGCCCGAAGAAGGGTGCGGGTGATGGCGGCAACGACGAGTTCCCCCATGTGGAGAATGTCTTCTTCATCGTAGGGGGGCCCGCAGTGAACGCGACGTCCCGGGAGCAAAGACGTGAACGCCGAGAGGTCTTCTCCGTTCACCCCGCGACGCCAACTTACCTCGCTTGGTCAGACGAGACCATCTCCTTCGGCCGCGAGGACCATCCGGACTATGTCCCGAATCCGGCGCGATATCCGCTTGTCGTCGACCCCGTCATCGGCAACACGAGATTCTCCAAGGTGCTGATGGACGGGGGCAGCAGCCTCAACATCCTCTACGTCCACACCTTAGAGCTCATGGGCATTGGCACGAACCAGCTAAGGCCAAGCAAGGCGCCGTTCCACGGCATTGCGCCGGGAAAACGGGTCCAACCCCTCGGGCAGATCGACCTACCCATTTGCTTCGGCACTCCCGACAACTCTCGGAGGGAGACCCTCACCTTCAAAGTGGTGGGATTCCCAGGAGCGTACCACGCCATCCTCGGGCGTCCGTGCTACGCCAAGTTCATGGCGGTCCCCAACTACGCCTACCTCAAGATGAAGATGCCGGGGCCAAAGGGCGTCATCACCGTGGGATCGTTGTACGAGCATGCTTACGCGTGTGACATCGAGTGCGTCGAGGGCGCGGAAGCACTCGCCTACAGCGAGACCCTGGTGGCGGACCTGGAGAAGATGGCAAACGAGGCCGTCGACCCCGCTAAAAGGCACGCAGGCACCTTCGAGGCTGCAGAGCACACCAAGGCGGTGCCCCTCGACCCCAATGCCCCCGAGGGCAAGGCGTTGAGGGTCAGCACCACCCTCGACCCCAAATAGGAAGCAGTGCTCGTCGACTTCCTCTGTGCCAACGCCGACATCTTCGCGTGGAGACCCTCGGACATGCCGGGTATTCCGAGGGAGGTCGCCGAGCACAGCCTCGACATCCAGCCTCACTCCAAGCCGGTGGTACAGCGACTGCGGCGGTTCGACGAGGAAAAGCGCCGCGCCATCGGGGAGGAGGTGCACAAGCTCCTGCAAGCCGGATTCATCAAAGAGGTATTTCACCCGACCTGGCTTGCTAATCCTGTTCTAGTTAAGAAGAAAAACGGAAAATGGCGCATGTGCGTAGATTATACCGGTTTAAACAAAGCATGCCCTAAAGTTCCATTCCCTTGTCACACCCGGATTTACACAGAAACCCGAATGCTACTATATGTGTGCCCAGGAAGTCCACAGAACACATATAGTTAACAAATATGATAAACAGAGTACATATGCTCGAATAAAATGGTTTTACATCAGAGTTTGACTCAAATAACTAAATAAAACAGCGGAAGACTCTTTATTAACTCTCTCTAAACGAAGACGAAGACGAAGCCGATAACCATAACCCACTGCGACACCGACTGGTTGAGCACAGCTAGTAGAATGGCAGATCCTCAAGAAATTCAACAGCAGCAGTACCATCTAATCCATCTGTTACCCATCCGGGATTTTGTTGAATGGCAAGTGTAAGTAAATGTCTTACTTAGCAAATACAACACGGATAATGAAGGCTTAAAAGAAAGGCTTGACACGGCTGTACTGCATTAACAATTTTAGTTGATTCATTTTAACATAAACCAAGATTACTACAATTAAGTGAATCCCAGTTGCAACCCAATTAATATAGTAGAAGTGAACATTAAACAATAATAAGCATCATCTTCTAATCAAAAAGGATCCAGGCCGCTCGTGACCCTGAGCAAGGCTATCATGATAGATTATACACTCTGCAGAGGTTTCGCCCTTTACCCACCGGTCGCGTAAAAGTTCAAAGGAACTTTGCACCCAACCACGCACATCAACACTTCCGAGGTGTGACTGCATAGGGATGCTACGAGGCTTTTCACAAGACACCCTAACAAAACAGTAGCCGTTATGGTACAACCTAGGCAGCATGACCCAAGGCACCGAGATTGACTGACGCCCATGTCGCAACACGAGGGGGTCAATGGCGTCCAAGCGCGGAAAAGAATAACAACAACAAAATAAATAGCGCAATGTGTGGAACCCCCGCCATACGGAAGCTCCCAACACGGGACTGTGCCTCACGGGGACATAGCCAACGGATACTCCGTCCTCGGTGGATCAAACCATACTCTCACCCATGCTTCCCATAACGCCGTCGGCCCGTCGGTAACTACTGTCAAGCTAGAGCCGTACATGTTACTTGTCCAAGACCAGAGCCATTATAGTTCCAGCGGTGGCGACAGGTTACTGGGTTGCCGCTTTAAGAACCAGTCCTTATGGAGAGACACTAGGGCCAAGCATGAAGCATACGCCCTAGCTCCCTGTTCCATGTTGCTAAAAAGCAAGTTTTACCATTATCATTGAAGTGAACCATTAACTCAAGATTAACAGTTAAACATTGGTGACAGTAGCTGCGCCTAGCAAAGCTCTACCCAAATGCAATAACCCAAGGTAATCAAGGTATAGGATAAACAAAACTAGGCACAACCTTAATAGGAACAATTTAGACACATGCATATGCAGTAAATAATGTAAAGGTGTGTTTAGGTAGCAAGGATTGTCCGTGCTATACTTGCCTTCGTCAAACTGCTGCTGCTGTTGCTGTTGCTCCTGCTGCGGGTGTTGGTCCTGCTCCACGTAACCCTCGAACTCAAACGCGTACGGCTCACCGACTGGACTCATACATCAACACACAAGCATCCATACAAGCCAGTACATGCAAACAATATTAATCTATTAGAACAGTACACCAAACAATAAAAACAGATCAAAAGAAGGTTTAGAAACTAATCTACGCTTCGCTACGAACACGTGAGCGCGAAAATCACTCAAATCGGAGCTAAAACGAGAAATATATGGCTTTTCTAAGGTTCAAGGACTTGCTGGCAAAGTTTTAAAAGTTCCAGGGGCTTATTTACAAAAACTCAGGGGCTTAAACATAATTTTATATTAAAACAGGAGGGCTAAAACGTAAAATAACTTAAACAGGACCTCGGGTGCTATTTTTAAATATGTCAGGGGGTTTTCTGTAAAAATCAGGACCTAATTCTAATTATTTTTGAATTGATCTGGATCGCGGGTTGATTTCGAAAAAGATCAGGGGCTCTTTTGCAAAAGTGGCTCGGCTGACTTGGTTGACCGGTACGGTCAACTTTGACCCGGGGCTGGTTTCGATCGGGGCAGTCGGATTAGAATCGGGCGGCTGAGACTGGATCAAGGGGAGGGGGTCGGCAGCGGCGGCGCTGGGCCGTCTGCGGCGGCGCTTCGCCGGCGTGGCTCGAAAACGAGCTAGGAGGCTCGGTTTGGGGCGTGGCCGGGTGCTACAGACTCGGGGCGATGCGGCGAGTTGGGTGGGGTGGTTCTCGTCGGCGGCGGAACAACGGTGGTGGCGTGCGACGAGCGTTGGCGGCGGCGGCGCTCGGGCGGTGACGGCGTGCTCGCAGCAGAGGGGGAGAGAGAGCAAAGAGAGGCTCGGGAGGATCCTTACCACCACGCGAAGTTTCTCCGACGGCTAATTGGACCGGAGCGACGGCGAGACAGCGGATCGACGGCGACCGGCGGACAGTGGGCGTCGGGGTGTGCCGGCGGTGGTGTTCCGGGGCGCGGGAGGGGTCGTGCGGGGGCTTGGCGTGCTCCTGGCGGCCTGGCGGTGCTGCTTCGAGAGTTGGCCGGGGCGGAGGTGTGTCGGAGCGGCGAGATTGACAGCGGCGGCGAGCTCGAATGCGGCGGCGGCGATGCGAGCTCGGGTAGAGGCGGCGGCTTGAGTTTTCGACAGGGGAAATTGGGAGGCGCGGCGGCTATTTAAAGGGCGGACGAGGGCGGCTCGGGTGGCCCTCGGCGTCCGTGCCGTGGTCGGGCCGGACTCCGGCGCGTGGCCGTGGCGGACTCGGTCGGAGGTAGGAGACGGGGCTGACGCGTGGGACCCGCGTGGCAGCGACCGCAGGGCGGGGCTGCGGTGGGCTGGTGGCTGGGCCGCACTGGCTGGCGGAGTTGGGCCGCGGAAACGAGAGAGAGCTGGGCTGCGAGGTGTGTTGGCGCGGGGGCGGGAGGCAGGCCGGCAGCGGGCCAAAAGCGGGAGCGCGGGGAGGTGGGCTGCTGCGGAAAGAAAGTAGGAGGGGCTATTTCGGCCGGGGAAAAAGTTCAGGGAGGGAAATCAAACTCGGGCCGCTGCAACTTTTCTAGATCTCCAAACACAACGATTCAAATTCGAATTTAAACAGAATTTAAATTCCAATTGAACCGCACACAAACAAAACACAATGCAGTCGGCATGAATGCAACAAAAATGTTTCTAACCTTATATTTAATTTTATTTCTCATAAATAATTTATTTTCCGTAGATAAATATGAGCATTAAATTAAATAAAAGCAATTTAATTACTAAATTTTAAAATAGGCATTTTTAGGGTGTTACATCCCTTTACCTCGAATAGATCAGATAGTAGACTCCACCGCTGGGTGCGAATTGCTATGTTTTCTTGATGCTTATTCCGGTTATCATCAGATTAAGATGAAAGAGTCCGACTAGCTCGCGACTTCTTTCATCACCCCGTTTGGCATGTTTTGCTACGTCACTATGCCGTTCGGCCTCCGAAACGCTGGAGCTACATACCAGCGATGTATGCAACACGTTTTCGGAAGCCACATCGGGCGGACCGTTGAGGCATATGTTGACGATATCGTTGTGAAAACCAGAAAGGCGGACGATCTGGTAAACGATTTGCAAATTGCATTCAGTTGCCTCCGGGCGAACGGGGTAAAATTAAATCCGGAGAAATGCGTATTTGAGGTGCCGCGGGGCATGCTATTGGGTTTCATCGTCTCGCAACGAGGCATCGAACCCAACCCCGAAAAAGTCTCGGCCCTGGAACGGATGGGGCCAATTCGGGACCTCAAGGGGGTGCAAAGGGTACTGGGCTGCCTCGCGTCTCTCAGCTGTTTCATCTCTCGACTTGGTGAAAAGGGCTTACCTTTGTACTGGCTCCTAAAAAAGCACGAACGCTTTTCATGGACCCCCGAAGCTCAAAAAGCCCTCGACGGGCTAAAAGCGTCGCTCGTACGCGCACCAATCCTCACACCGCCGCAGAACGGCGAGCCCCTCTACCTATACGCGGCTGCGACAATGCAAGTTGTCAGCGTCGTCATCGTCGTGGAAAGAACAGAGGAGGGTCACGCTCTGCCGGTCCACAGGCCGGTGTACTACGTCAGTGAGGTGCTGACCGAAAACAAGGCGCGGTACACACAGATTCAGAAGCTAATCTACGCTGTAGTGCTCGCGCGACGAAAGCTGCGACACTACTTCGAGGCCCACCCGGTCACCGTGGTCTCATCTTTCCCTTTGGGGGAGATAGTCCGCAACCCGGACGTCTCGGGTAGAATAGCGAAGTGGTCGATGGAGCTTGTGGGAGAAACTCTCTCCTACGCGCCGCGAAAAGCAATAAAGTCGCAAACCTTAGCGGATTTCGTCGCTGAGTGGACCGACGTCCAACTTCCACCGCCACAGATCCAAGCCGAATACTGGACCATGTACTTCGACGGGTCGGTGATGAAAACTGGGGCAGGCGCGGGCCTCCTCTTCGTTTCACCCCTCGGAGAGCACATCTGGTACGTGGTTCGCTTGCACTTCCCGGCGTCGAACAACATGGCGGAGTATGAAGACCTCCTCGCCGGGCTCCGCATCGCCATTGACCTTGGCGTCAAACGCCTCGACGTCTGGGGAGATTCTCAGCTGGTCATCGACCAAGTCATGAAGAACGCAAGCTGCCACGACGAAAAGATGGAGGCGTATTGCAACGAGGTTCGCCGCCTCGAGGACAAATTCTATGGCCTCGAGCTGAACCATATCGTGCGCAAATACAACGAGGAAGCGGATCAGCTGGCCAAGATCGCGTCAGAGCGAATCACCGTCCCTCCGAACGTCTTCGCCCGCGACCTCGACCGACCCTCCGTCAACTTCGAACAAAGGGCCGGATCCCTCAAGACGCCCTCAGGGGCCGAGGGAGTCGAGCCCATCGAAGAGGACCCCTCGAAAGAGGGTCTCGAAGCCCTCGACGTGGACACACGACCGCAAGACTGGCGCAGCCCATACCTCGCGTGGATCGACCGCGGGGAGCTGCCCTCGGACCGGACCGAGGGACGCCGCATCACCAGAAGGGCCAAGACCTTTGTCTCGGTCGACGGCGAGCTGTACAAACGCAGCGCCTCAGGGATTCTGCAGCGATGCATCCCCATCCCCGAGGGAAAGCAGCTGCTCCGCGACATCCACGCCGGGGTGTGTGGACACCATGCGGCGCCGCGTACCCTCGTGGGTAACACGTTCCAGCAAGGCTTTTACTGGCCTACCGCCGTATCCGACGCGAACGAAGTCGTGCGCACCTGCGAAGGGTGCCAATTTTACGCACGAAAGACGCATCTCCCGGCGCACGCCCTGCAGACCATCCCTATAACGTGGCCTTTCGCGGTCTGGGGGTTGGATCTCGTGGGGCCTTTCCGCCCAGCGCCCGGGTGTCACCCACTTGTTGGTGGCCATCGACAAGTTCTCAAAATGGATCGAGGTCCGGGCCATCACCAGCATCAGATCTGAGCAGGCCGTGTTGTTTTTCACCGACATCATCCACCGATTCGGGGTACCCAACTCGATCATCACCGACAACGGCACCCAGTTCACCGGCAAGAAATTCTTGGAGTTCTGCGACGACCATCACATTCGCGTGGATTGGTCGGCCGTAGCACATCCACAAACGAACGGCCAAGTAGAATGTGCCAACGGCATGATACTACAAGGCCTGAAGCCAAGAATCTTCAACAAGCTAAACAAGTTTGGCCGGAAATGGGTAGCTAAGCTGCCATCGGTAATTTGGAGTCTCAGGACAACCCCAAGCAGGGCCACATGCTTCAGCCCGTTCTTCCTCGTCTACGGCGCCGAGGCCGTCCTCCCAACAGACTTGGAGTACGGGTCTCCGAGGCTCAAGGCCTACCAAGAAGAACAAAACCAGCGAAACCGCGAGAATTCGCTGGACCAGGTGGATGAGGCTCGAGACGTGGCGTTGCTTCACTCGGCACGCTACCAGCAATCACTCCGGCGGTATCAAGCTCAGAAGGTGCGGCGTCGAGACCTTCACGAAGGGGACCTGGTGCTGAGGTTACGCCAGGACAATCCAGAGCGCCACAAGCTCACTCCGCCATGGGAAGGACCATTCATCATCGCCAAAGTCCTCAAGCCTGGCACTTACAAGCTGGCGAACGAGAAGGGCGAGGTCTTCACCAACGCCTGGAACATCCAACAGCTACGTCGCTTCTATCCTTAAAACTCTCAGTTTTTCTTGTAAATACTTCATGTTCTTAGTCAACAACGATAAAAAGTTTGCGAAAAACATGGAAACATTGTTACTAACAACATGAACAAGGGGGACTTGGTTCTATTCTCAATAGAGCCAAGCCCCCCTCGGGGGCTGCAGGGGGGTTTACCCCCCCCCCCCCCCCCCCCCCGCCCCCCAATCGTCCCAATTTTCAAAAATTGTGCTAAAGCTCAAGACGCTTAGAAAGATGCGGGGCGCGAGCTAACTAAAGCTGGAGCCGGCTGACCCGTGAGACCGCCTACGCCCTCGAAGGGATACGACATCTCCCTCTCCACTCCACGCCTTAATTACTCGCGGATTCGAAATACCCGGCCAAAATCTCTCCAAGCCAAGAACAGCACAATAGAAACAAGTTCAAAGCGCACAATCGAAATTCAAAACTTAGTTTATGTACAGAGCCAGTCTCCTAAAAACTAAGATACATTTAAACCTCTAAGCCTGAACCTTTCAGGCTTCACCTTCCTGCGGGGGCGCGGCGGTGGCCTCGGCGTCGACAGTCGAAGGAACCGACGCGAGGGCCCCAGGCCCATCGTCATCACGACGCACCGAGGCGATGGCCTCCTCAAGGGATGCCACGGCGTCAGCTTCAGGATCAGCCTCAGTTTCGGGGGCAGCCACGACCTCGGGCCCGATGACGGCGCGCGCGTCTTCATCCTCATCCTCGCCAGGAAAAAGCTCACGACCGAACCTGGCGGCAAGCGCTGTAGCGGCGTCCTCGGCGCTGTCATCGGCCTCGTCAAGAGCAGCAAGGGCGGCGTCGTCATCCAGGTCTGCATCGATGAAGTTGCCGCGTGCCACCGCCGCAAGGTCGATGTCGTAGTGGGTCGACACCACGCCGAGTGCCTTCTTCACACCAAGGTGAAGAGCGTTCTTGAGGCGCTCCGCCACGCAGCCTTTCAAGGACTTCAGGCGGCTAGGCAGCGACGACCCCGACTGCAACCCCGACGGGATGTCGACGCACTGAATGTCCCGGCACGTGGCGTCGGCGGCAGCCCTCAGAGCTTCGAGCTCCCCCTGAGCCTCGGAGTAGGCAGCTTGAATAGTCACCACCTCGTCCGCCTTCTCGGCCTCGGCCTTCCGCAGCCCTGACAAGGATCGAGCACGTCAAGACGAACTCCAACACAAAAACAGCCAAGGAAGCTAAGAAAGCATGAGACCATACCATCTACCAAGGCCGTGGCCTCGGTAAGCGCCGTGCGCTCCTGCTGAAGAAGGTTCTCCGCGGTGGCCAGCGCACCCTCCTTCTCCCGAAGCGAGCGGCCCAGCTGTTCAGCCTCCTGGTCCTTCTGCTCTGCCCGGGCCGTCGCCTCCGCGAGCTGAGACTGCGCGGCCTCGCGCGCCTTGCGCTCCCGCTCGAGCCGGGTCCGTTCCGCCGCGAGCGCCTCGCGCTCCCGCTGGAGCCGGCCTTGTGCATCCTCGCACGCCTTGCGCTCGAGCTCGAGCCGCTCCAGCGCCGCGGCCAATTCCCGGGCCCCCCGGTCCGCCACGCCTCTCTCGGCGTCGCGTTCCTGCTCCGCGCGAGCCTTGGCGCCCTCGTGTGCGCGGGCGGCGGCGTCTCCCTCACCCGGGCGGTGAGCTGGGTCACCTCCGTACCCAGGTCCAGGTTTGCCTGACGGTACCGACGAAGGTCGGCGTACATGTCCGCGATGCACGTGGTCTTGTCTCCCGCCTCCTGCCGAAGAAGCGGCGCGAAGAACCATCAGGAATAAGCCACGAACTAAAAACGGTGATGAATTACCGAGCAGTGTGGATGAGCACGGGGTTACCTCAAAAAGCCCCAGCGCCTGCCTGGAATGCAGATCGGCGGCGGCAGTGATGGCCCGCTCCAGGTCCATCCCGACCCGCTCCGCTCGAGCCCACAGCTCATTCTCCTCCGCCATGCCCCGCCAGACTCGAGCGGAGAGGCCGGGCTCCTCCGGCCATGCGCTCGGGCCGCGCCGACCCTGACGCAGCGCCGCCTCGGCCGTATCCCACTCGGCCACTCCCCCAGCCACTGGCGCCGGCGGCAGCCCCCGGGCCAAGAAGAACGCCGCCGGCACCTCGGACGCGGCCACCCCTGAAGGTGGAGCGCGCCCGCCATCATCATCTTGGGCCACGGCGGTGGCACGGCCCCCCTGCTCGCCCACCACCGGGGTGCCGTGCCCCGGCTCCACGCCCACCACCGGGGCGTCCTGCCCCGGCTCCACATCCACCATCAGGGGCGCCCCCTCCCGCCCCGTCTCCGTCGGCCGGGGATCTCGCGCCCCCGGCGCCGGCTCCACCGGCATCACTGCGGACGTCGCTGCTGGACGCGAAGTCCCGCGCGAACGCGATCCCCCGGCGAGAGGGGAATCCAACGCTCCGACCTTCAACGCCTTCTTAGGCGCGAGGTTAGGGTTGGCCTTGGCAGCGCCTCGAGCGCTGAATCAGAAAGGAAAACGGAAATTACGAAGTAAAAAACCAAACGGGGATGGAGAATCACGAGAAAGGCTCAAAGCGAGACTTACCGGATGCAGTCCTGCAAGGCCTGCAATTTCCGCTTCGAGCCGCCCGTCGAGGGAGCCCTCCTCGAACTCGAGGACCCCCTCAACCCGCTCGGGGGCTGCGAACCTCTCGAGCCCTCGGCATCCGATCTGCTGCGGCACGAAGCGCCCACATCAGGGGTAGAAGTCACTTGCGCCCGCGGCGCCGCGGGTCGGGCAAGCGCGACCGCCGTCGGCGCCGCCACCGGTGCGACATCGCCAAGGCTCGCCGCGCCCGCCCCAGGTGGCGGCACTGTCATCTCCTCCTCCCCACCGGCGGGCGGAGCCCCACCGGCGTCAATCTCCTCCTCCTCCTCCTCCTCGCTGGGAGGGTCCGGGGAGTCCTCTGGGGACGACGGCGGCGTCCCACCATCCCTCCTCCACCGGCGGAGCGCCGCCGAGTGCGCGTCGCGCCGGGCCTGCCTCCTCTGGCTGCTAGCCTTCTTCACCGCTTCGTGGCGGGCGCGGTTCGAAGCGCGCACCTCCGGAGTCGGTGCAAGGGAGCGGTAGAGGCCGCAGTTCACCTCCTGAAACCACAATGAATCGAGAAAGGAAATCCTAAGTAATTAATCCGACAGCTCGGGAGGGAAGACGGCGACTTACCGACAAAACATGGCCCTCATCAGGGCGCAGCCGGAACGACCAGAGGTCGCTCGGCATGGTGTCGGGATGCACCGCCGTTCGCACCCTCGTGACGACGTACTCCTCAAGGAGCAGCTCCGGCAACATACGCGAGGCCACCAGTGCCGCCGGGTCGGCGCCCCCTATCATCCGGAATAGAGGGAGCTGCCTCTCCATGAGGGGAACCACCCGGCGACGGTGGCAGTGCGCAAGCACGTGCGCCACGGACAAACCCGACCCCGCCAGAGTACGAAGGGCGGGGCGGAGCCTCTTCCGCTGACCGTCGCCGGAAACACCATAGCTCCAGGAGTCGGCCTTCTCCGTCAGGATCTTGCCGGTGTACTCCGGCAACCCCAGGCCCCGTTGCGAAGATAGAACCACCCCTTGGCCCAGCCGCTGTTGTTGGTGGTCATCCTACAGGCCGGGTAAAGGTGCTTCCGGGACTCGACCGGCGCGAGCGTAAGACCGCCGGCGCACGAAGAACGGCGCACCCCCCCTCCCCGCACCGGACGTGCTGAGCTCAGCGCGGAAGAGGTGGACCCACAGGTCTCGGTGTGCCTTGATCCCCAGCACGCCCTCACAGACGTCGACGAAGGCCGCCACCTGAGAGATGGCGTTGGGGGCGAAGTTGTGGAGCTCCACGTCGTAGTAGTGGCAGAGGCCCCGCATGAACTGGCTGGCGGGCGCGTTGAAGCCCCGCTCGTGGAAGCGGATGAAGCTCACCACGTACCCCGCCGGCGGGTTCGGCACCCTGGCCACCAGCGGCGGGACAATCCATGCCGGCCGCGCCGGATCGCCCCGGGGCAAGAGCTGCCCGCCGGACGCCAGGCCCTCAATGACCACCATGGCAGACGACGGAGCGGGAAGCGAAAGGCAACGAAGGCGGGCGGAATGAGCAGAGAGCAGCGAGCGGACTCAGAAGCGAGAGAGGCGGAGGCGCGAGCTGCTGCGCGGAATGGCGAAGGTAAGTAATCCCCTTCCCCCCAGGCTTTCCTTTTATAAGGGAGCGAGCGGGTTCATCCCCGCCGCAGCACACAAAACCGCTGACACATGGGCTAGGCGCACGTGGCACATCGATGACAACCAGGGGGCCCTCCCCTTTTCCCGGGGAACGGCACGCGTGAGCAGCGGCATTTACTGTGGCACAGTAAAACGAAACGACGCGGCAGTGGCGCCTGACCGCCCGTCGCCTCGCCTCTCCCCGGCGCACGCCAACTCCGCCTAAAAAGGCGCGCCCACTACGCTCACCTCGCCCACTCCGTGCCACGTCAGCCACGATCGCGCCCGCCAGCGGTCGTGCGCAGGCCCGCAAACCGAAACATCAAACCACCGAACCGTTGGGTTCCTTCCAAGGTAAGACAATGACCCCCCCTCCACCCCGAGGCGCAGGGTGATACTAATCAGGGGCTCAAAGCCCAGGCCTCGAAAGGATTCGATGGGCGCCCCAGATTAAGCGATGCGAAGGTTGCCGGTCACGCTCGACCAACCCCCGAGCCCGCTGCTCGAGGGCGACCCGCACCTTTCGCAAGGCCCCACTGATCAGGAGTACGATGCCTGGCCCGCGAAAGGGTTCGACAGGCGCTCCGGATCAACAGAGTCAGGGACAATTCGGGCGTGTTCAACGGACTTTACCCCGAACGCGAAGTTTGGGGACGCCCCTGTTGTGTTCGAGGCCAGACATGGGCAGCTAGATGAGGGATCCCATCGAGGGAGAGCTTTCGCGCCCTCGGCCTCCATCGAAAGAGGTCGAGCCCTACCTAGCAAACCCCTGCAAGCGCTCTAATGGACGAGTCTCCGGACCACAAGCCGACCCCTAGCGAACGGGGCACGGGCGTCCACTTGAACTACCCGCTAACAGCTCACCGAGGCATCCGTGTACGCTGCCCAATTCGAGGGTTGCACGAATGACCTCACCCCTCTCCCCCGCGAAGGGGAAGCGAGGGTCGCAACTCAAAGACAAGAAGCCCCTCCGACCGCCTCCGCTCGGGCCAGAGGCTCGGGGGCTCCTTGCAGCATATCCTCCTCCTCCTATGCGTGAAACGCGTCGAAACCGTGCAGGGTCCGCCCCCCGAATTCCGTATAAATCAGTGTCATCCCCGCAATCCACCACGTCGAATGGGGAGCGACTAACACGAATCCTCGGGAATCAAAGCCCTTGCACGAGTGAACTCACTCCTCCAAGGGCTCGGGGGCTAACACCCGCGGGTGCGCTCGCGCCCCCCCACGGAAGAACGTGCATAATCAAGAAGGAGTAATCCCCGCAGAATGTCCGGGAACGATCCCGCAAACCATCAGCCTCTGCTCGACTGACCCTTAGTGCGGCAGAGACTCGGGGGCTACTGTCGGGGACAAACCCAGGGGGTCCCCTAACCATCGGGGTAATCACCCTCCAGAAAACGATCAACCACGAAAGGCCAAATCACCGGCAGCCCAGAAGGGCCACCAAGGTAGCGCGGCCCGTTACAGCCTATCACGGCCCAAAACAGCCGTCCAAGCCCGTCTGTCGAAGGGACCCAAGTGGCAACTCCCGTCTCCGCCTCGCTCGAGGGCCGCGTACCCCCTCGAGCAGGCAAGCCAACTCCGCCTCGCTCGAGGGCACCCCTCTACTCAACGCGGCGCGCCCCGGCGCCCCGCCCGACAACGGCATTTAATGCCCGCCCCATCAGGCGGGCGCCAAAGTCAAAAGGCGATCTCTCCCCACGCCGCGCCGCTGACACCACAGAGCTCGTTGTTCTACCTGCTCTGGTCATTATACGTCCTCACCGCCACTGTGCGGACGCATGCGGCACTGCGCAAGGCCCTGTGCGGACTTGCAGGCGTCATTCCGCACCACTATTCCACCCGCTCCCGTCCTTTCTCCCCCGGTGCAGCCCTCGAATGGGCGTGAAGAACCCTCGAACGAATATGTGAGCAGCGACCGAGTTCGGACTCCGGTCAGGCGCGGCCCGGTGATGATGAACGTCGGGTCAAATCCGCCAACTCTCGGCCATTCCCCGGTAAACCGGGCACGCCGCGCACTGTGGTCGACAGCAACCGCCATGCCGACCCCTGTGCCGCCAACTCTCGTCCTTCCCCACCTGCCACGCCCTCGAATCAACCAGCGGCGGGCGGCTGGGCGCGGACTACGGCAACGCCACCCCTCGAAACCACTCCAGGACAAGCACAGGGACGGCCACGACACCCGCAGAAGCCGGAGCTCGCCATAAATCCCCTGCCAGGGTCAAGGACGATCGCACGCCCGGCGCCATGCTCTCCAGTGCGCGCCACTGTAACACTCACTATACTTGTACTTGTAAACCCCTCCCTCCCCCTCTCTCCTTGGCCTATAAAAGGAGGAAGGGAGCAAGAGGGAGAGGGAGGACAGAAAGAGAGACGAACACACACACGATCGCCGCCTCACACAATATTGGCACTCTGCCTCAATCACACCTCACTCAGGGACTTGGAGACTCCTTCTCCTCTCCCGCCTTGCTTGTAGCCCCCCACTGCAAGCACTCTGGTGCAAGATAGTACAACGCCCCGAGCGCACTCTGCTGGACGTACGACCTCACGGTCGGAACCAGGATAAACCCTTGTCTCACCGTGCTAGCTCTTGCATCAACCGTCAGGGGACGGGACACAGCGCATTCTGTGTGGCGCTGAGGATTGGCCGCCCAATCCCAGCACCGACAAGGCTCATTAGATTCATCGTGCAAAGTTACACCCATCCCTAAAAACGTTTTACAAATAGACTTCATTTAATACTCCATGCATGCAAGATTCCCTTGGAAAATATATTTCCCGTAGGAAAGAAACACGGCCGCCATTCCAATCCTCACGGCCTACGCGCCCCAACGAAACCTCATCAACGACGGCAGCGTCACCGGTGGCGATGCATGGGCACGGCATGGCTCGCTTCATGCTCTTACCAGCTCTAGCACTGGTAGTTGCCTCCGTGTGGCTGGCCTCGGCCGTCGTCGGCGACCCGCAGGCCACGCTGCTCAACCTTGGCTGCAACCAGTACAAAGCCACACCCGCGTCCGCCTTCCTCGCCGCCCTCAACTCCACGTTTGCCGACCTCCGCGCCAACCTCTCAGCCGGCAGCAGCTCCGCCACCGCCGTGGATCCGCGCGCCTCCGCCCGGCGTTCGCGATGGCGCAGTGCCTCCCGTACGTCGCGGGCCCAGACTGCGTTGCCTGCTTCGACGCGGCTGCCGCGTGCCTCCGCCACGCATGCGGCGCCGCCAATGGCGGCCGCGCCATCCTCAACGGCTGCATGATCCGCAATGAGAGTGCAGCCTTCTTCGACTAGGCCACGCTCCCGGGCAACACGCAGCTCTGCAATGGGTCCGTCGTGGGCCCCGTAGGCTTCGCGTTCGCGGGCGCGACGCAGGCGCTGGCCGACAATCTTGCAGCCGCCGTCCCTTACGTGCCGGGGCTCGCCGCGGCGGCCGCAAGTGGTGGCGTGTACGCAGCGGCGCAGTGTGTGGAGACGGTTGGGAGGGCGGCTGCGCGCAGTGCTTGAAGGTGGCGGTGGGGAACATCGACAGGTACCCGCCCAACTCCGACGGCCGTGCTGTGGACGCCGACTGCTTCATGAGTTATTCCGATAAGCCATTCTTCCCGGCGAACGCAACCGTGGACCTTGCCGCATATTATTGTGATGTGATCCAAATTCATTGCACAAGGTTTAGGGCCTGTTTGGTAGAGCTCCATCTGATTCTGATTCTCTGTGGGAGCTGATTCTCTGAGAGAAGTGATTTTGTGGCTGAAAGTAGTTCTCTTTAATTCCCTGGCATAAACTATCAAAATCAGGATGGAGAATCATGGAAAACTGTTTGGCGGAGCTCCTCCGGGATTCACCAGAGAATCAGTTCTGAGAGCTCTGCCAAACAGGGCATTAGTCCCACCTCGGCAACGCAACCAAGTACGGGTGCGTGAGCCGACTATATATATGTAAGCCCTATGTAGACGATAGGGTAAGACAGATAAGACATCTTAGATGAGCCATGTATCATCCCTACTTGTAAACTCTACTCAATAGTGATTGTCTTCTGTGGTTTTTTCCCGTAAGGGTTTTTTCCACGTTAAATCGTGTCTCGTGTTCGATCTTATTTTTCGTATTATTTGCTAACAAGTGGTATCAAAGCTTGGTATGAGATCACGTGAAAAAAAATTAATTAGGGTTTCGTTCCTGTTTATCGTGCGCTGCCAGCCGGATCAATCTACGATTGGCCACCTCGTGCAAGACTCGTCGACGTGGAGTTTAAGACGGAATCTGATTCCGTATTTGCCAGAGGCTGCAGACCAATCCACGAGAAGCTACTAGAAGGTGTTCTCAGCTTTGCTGAACGTACACGGAGTTGTACACAAGGCTGCATGTTATTGCTAGGTTTGCACAGTAACATACCTAGATTATTATTACAGATTATTTCCTTCTGGTTATTTCTTTTATATGACTTCTTTGATATATGATATGATTTCCGCAAGCTGAAACATATTGAGATTTTGAGGAGATATTGGGATTATTATTGGATCACTTTGAGTTAATTCTTCTTGATGTTTTGACAACATCGTTCATGTCACCCTAGTGGTTTCTTTTACTCCTATGGAGTTGGTTAATTTAAAGTGAATGTTTTGCTCTGAATTGAGTTCGAGGTGGAGGATTCCAAGTGCAACATAGGAGGTTTGTTTGACTAGATACTACAACATTTTGTATTGCGGGAGCAGTACGTTTATTGCTGTCTTTGCTCATGTTGAGGGGTTTAGTTCAAAGGTTTAACTCCGTTGGTTGCACATTTATGCCTACATCTGAACCGTGTTTGAATGGAGCAGTAATTGACCATGTCATGAAATTTAGTTTCTTCTACAATTGGTAAGTTTATGGTACGTGATGGATACATGTACTAGTTGCTCTTGCAAGAGTGTTGTTTTGCCAAAGTTTAGTGTTCCTGATGGAGCATATATTATTCCATGAGATGAGTTCTTCACTGGATATTTATTTTAATACCACGGGTGATATTGCAACTTTATGTCGTTTGATGATTAAGCGTTATTGCCATTTTCTTTTGAGGTCAGTTGCACAGACTCAGACTTTTGCTGTGATTACGAATTTGTTGAAAACCCAGATTGTTTTGTATTTTGTAAAAAAATTAAAAAATCCAATTAGATCTAAAAAATCAAAACTAATTTATCTTAAATCAGAAAATTATGAAACTAGTATAAAATTTTTTCCTAAAAATGTAACCTATCTACTATTGCTCTATTTGAATCTTAATTATTCAAAAATAATAGACATAACTGCAAGCAATCAAATACTATGAACATGAAACAAATAGATCTGATTAACTAACAAATATAGTGACAATAGATAGGTTACATTTTTATAAAACTTTTGATACCAATTTTATACTTTTTTGACTTAAAATGAATTACTTATGAATTTTTTAGTTTAAATTTGAATATTTTTAATTTTAACAAAATGGAAAATCACCTTCAAAACCATCTAAAGGGCTAAATTTGCACGGTTTTGGCAGTTGGATGGCCTTTGTTATCCGGTTTTGTAGTTCAAGGTTGAAAATCATACTTTTGTGATAGTTGGAGGGTGTAAAATGGACTTTTTCCTTTAGTTTATACTGGATTATGTGCCCCAAACTTTGCACCGTCATGTCCATTCCTTACGTCCTTGACTATTTGCAGCAATGACCTGTAAATTACAGCTCCTGTACCGGTATAATACCATTTCAAACCCCAAAATTCCGCTGCAGCGACGTCCTCTAAACTCTCCTCCACCGTCCAGGACTGCCGCCCCATCCCCAAATTTGGCGGCCTTCCCGCCACCACTCCTCGCCTGGCCATCCTCACCCCCGCCCATGGGCTGGGACGCTCCCCCTCTCCCCCGCACGCCGTCTCCTCCTCTCCTCCCATTCCCAGATCCAAATCCCTGAGCTCCCTCCCCTCCGCCCGCTGCCATGCCGCTGTCAGACCCGGCTTTACACAGAAACCCGAATGCGGCCATATGTGTGCCCAGGAAGTCATAGTACATATAGCAAACAAATATGATAAACAGAGAACATATGCTTGAATAAATAGAGTTTTACATCAGAGTTTAACATAAATAAACTAACCAATACAACGGAAGACTAATAACTCTCAACTAAGCGAAGCCGCAATCCACAGGGACTCTGACTGGGAGAACGCAACTCAGTAGTACAGTAGAACTTCTGGAAACTCAGCAGCAGACTCATGCACAACCCAATCTGTTACTCATCCTGGATTTTGTTGAATAAATGACAAGTGTAAGTAAAACTTTTACTTAGCAAGTATAACATGGGTATATGAAGACTCAAAGTAAGGCTAGACACGGCTGAACTGCATTAGCATTTTTAGTTGGTTCATTTTAACATTATCCAAGTTACTACAAGTGAATAGAACCAAGTTGCAACCCAATTAATAAAGTATAAGTGACATTAAGCATATATAAACATCATCTTCTAATCAAAAAGATCCAGGCCACTCGTGACCCTAAGCAAGGCTATCATGATAGATTTACACTCTGCAGAGGTTTCGCCCTTTACCCACCAGTGGCGTAAAATCTCAAAAGAACTTTAAATCCAACCATGCACATAAACACTTTTGAGGTGTGACTGCATAGGGACGCTACGAGGCTTTTCACAAGACACCCTAACAAGACAGTGACCGCTAAGGTACAACGAGGTGGTGAGACTCTAGGCACCGAGATTGACTTACGCTTACAGAGTCACACCATAAGGGGGTCAATGGCATCCAGAGCGCGGGCATCGCACCCAACAATGCGCAACGTGTGGAGTTCCCCAACGCAGGGACTCCCAACACGGGACTGGGTCTAACGAGACCTAGCCGACGGGGCTACCGACCTCGGTGGAATCAAGAAACACCCCGCGCCTTGCTTCCCATAACGTCGTTAGCCCCATCGTTAACCACTGGCAAGCTAGAGACGTGCAAGCTACTTAACCAAGACCAGATCCATAATAGTTCTAGAGGTGGCGACAGGCTCCTGGGTTGCCGCTTTAAGAACTGGACCTTACGGAGAGACACCAGAACAAAGCACGAAGCACATGCTCTAGTTCCCTAAACCAAGTTGCTAAAAAGCAAGTTTTATCATCATGTTTGATGTGAACCATTGAGTCAAAATTAACAGTTAAACAATGGTGATAGTAGCTGTGCATAGCACAGATTCTACCCAAATGTATAAACCCAAGGTAATCAAAGGACAGGATAATCAAAACTAGGTACAACCTTAAAGGTACATCAATTTAGACATAAGCATGTATGAAATAATTTATTACAAGGTGGATAGGTAGCAAGGATTGTCCGTGCTATAACTTGCCTTCCTCAAAATACTGCTGTTGCTGGTCCTGCTCCTGAAAACCCTCATCGTACTCGAAGTCCAACGCAAACGGCTCACCGACTGGACACGAATCACTACACAAGCATCCACTCAAGCCAATACATGCAAAAAAATATTATTCTATTAGAACAGTACACCAAACAGTAGAAACAGAATAAAATAAGGTTTTAAAACTAATCTACGCTTCGCTACGAACACGTGAGCGCAAGAATCACACTAATCGGAGCTAAAACGAGAAAATTACGGCGTTTTTAAGGTTTGGGACTTGCTGGCAAGGTTTAAAACTTCCAGGGACCTATTCGTGAAAAACTTAGGACCTATACGCAATTTCATATAAGAACCCGAGGGCTAACGCACAAAAAGACAGTATCTTTTCTACGAAAGAGTATAGACTAGATGAATATGATAGAAAATTACAAGATTCGCTGAGGGCCTTACTGAAAATCTTGAGGCAAAAAATGACGGATGGTTCGGCGCGACGACGAGATGAAGAACGGGGAGTAGTGGAAGATATGTTGGAAGAAGACTACCTTAGGGAATCCTAAACAAAGGGGCCTCCCTGTAAAGGAGTCGATGGTGTGCCTTTTCCAGAGGAGAGGTGGTTCGTATATATAGTGAGAAAACCTCTCACTTCCAGGTTTATTAGCAATATGGGACTAAAGGTGGTTTGCCCAATTCCAATGCAAATGGGCGTTGAAATTTGGCCCAATAAAGTGATGGGATTGATTTGGCCTAAAATTGGGTCAACTTTGGGCCAAGGCTGGTCTACTAAGATTTAGGGTGATTTTAATTTTTGGAATAATTATTTTCCTGGTTATAAAATAATTCCAGATAAGTCCATAATTGATATTAAAACCATGAAAAATATTCTGAACATTCTAAAAATCCTAGTAAAAATTCTAGAGATAGAGTTGGACGTGAGGAACCCAAATAAAATATTTGAAGCTCATGAAAATGATTTTAGCACCTTCCATAAATTGGAATTAGCTATAGAAAAATAGGAATAAATCCCAGAAAGTTCTTGAAAATTCCCATTGGGCTTCTAAACGCATTTTAGAAAACTTTACACACATAAAGCCACTAAATGCAACCGGCATGAATGCAAAGCACTCAACATTAAACTTATGTTGTTTTAATTTAATTTAGAAAACAAAATTTTCCTATACTAAATTCCCTGATAATTATATAAACCTTGGACAAATTTTAGAAATTTTAGAAAATCCTTGTTTTAATTATGCTAACAAATGACATCCAAAAATTTTGGGGTGTGACAGGCGCTCTCCGTGGAGGCCGAGGGGGAGGGCGTCGTCGCCGCCGCCGCCGCCGCCAGCGAAACGAGCATGTGGGAGTCGGAGTGCCGCCCCCATCAGCACGGTGAACACGTGCTCGCTGCTCTTCTCGTGGGACGGCCTAGAGGTGTTCGACGGCGCCGAGGAGGTGTGGCACGGCGAGACCAACACCGACGGCACCAACTTCCTTGAGACGCTAGACCTCATCGACCGGTGACATGCAAATCCGCGACAAGGACGGTGAGCTCGCGTGTCACGCCAATGACGAGCCGCGCCACGTGCGGCACTGTGGCGCGCCGGACTCGCCGAGGCTCGCCACCGCGCTCCCGCCCTTCGCCGAGCCCCTCGGCGCCCACAGCAGCAACCTGCCCTTTGGCCAGGAGCCCGACGGCAACAGCCACTCGGTCGAGCTGCCACAGGCAGCCGACGTCGGTAGCGGAGCCGCAGCGGCCTTCGGTGGCGCCGCCGCCGGCGATGGAGGGGCCTGAGGCCATGGCGTCCCAGACGGGGAGGGTCGGGGGAGCGCCGAGCGGGAGGTGGGGGCAGCCGGCGGCGAGGGGAGGGGAGGGGTCGGCGGCGGCGGGGTGGGGGGAGGAGGCGGGAGGGAGAGAGAGGAGTGAAGGGGGCGGGGGTCGGGGGAGACGGAGAGAGATTGAAAGAGAGAGAGGGGATGGAACAGATGACACCGTTGCAATAGACCTTGGATTTGGAGGATAAAATATTTTACAGGACACTGAAATATTTCTTTAAAGGATAAGATATAGAGGATATAGTTGTAAATAGTCTTACCCCCCTACCCAAATGATTTTGAGTCAGACCACTCGATCCAAAAATTGGTTTGGCCACTCAGCAACTAAAAAAAGCCTCGTAGAGCTAAGAAAGTTTGGCGAGATACTGCCGTTGTGGAATGAGCCACCATACTCCTAAGAAATTATGGCGCGCCTAAGGTGTGCTGTGGTAAAGTTCAGCAAGCAACAAAACACGCCCTTATATTCTTGTTTATTTGCTATTGTGTCTAAGAGTTATTTAATCTGATCTGCCATTAACAATTCAGCAAACCACCTCTAGAAAACAACTGTATTGCTTTTTCTTTCCTTGTGGAGTAGTTTCATCCAAGAGTAAGTAGTATAAATTAATTGGGCAACTAGATCGGAATGGTTGATGTGCTGCGTGTGAAAATTTGGTGCTGGGTGTAAAGAAGAAGCGACTCTATTCAGCGTCCTGGAACTTTTTATCATACCTATGCACAGTTTCTGAAATGCAATGTTTCAAGTGATTTTTGGTGTCTCCTAATTTTTCACGATGACATGATCAATTTATTTGCTTCAGGGAGTTGTTTTATTTTACATGAAGTTATTAGCTTGTACTGAGGATTCAGATAGAAAGTAACAATAACTTTCACAAATAATAGAGCTAATCAAATATAAAAACTCGACCTATAGGGTACAACCCCTCCTATGTGGATCGAGAAACCCCCGAACCCCTACCCCACTTTTACATAGTGGCACCATAGCTCATGCGAGACGACCAACGATCCGTGCCAGGCCTTAGACCTTTGCTTTGGCGTGGGATAGACGAGTGTTTTTTTTTTTAACTGGGTTTAAAATTCGCTCCCGTGAGGGGTTAAACATAGGATCCGAGGAGAGCTACCAGAGCCATCTAACCAACTCAACTAAAATCATGTTTGCAGAGCTAATCAATATAACGTCTCGGGTTCAAAGTTTATTTTCAGTTCTGAGTTTCAATTGCATTTTTTTTAGAAAAGGGAAGAGTTCTAATTGCATGATTGCTTGCAGGGAAATCAAGCCGGAAAGGAACCATTATCGGAGGAATCCTGGGAGGTGTAGCTGCCCTGTTTCTTATCGGGCTATTGACTTGTTGATCTGGCGATCTAGAAAGTTGAGGCCTAAGAGAGGTAAATGTTATATGAATATAACATTAATCAGACTAAATTTTTTTATTTTTCTTGTCTGATGTTCCAATGCTGCGATGAATAGTACTGTCAGATATTCATATCATTGTCATGAAATCATCTTATGGATTAATAAAGGTTTGTTACTCAAGAACATGCTCTGGCATTGCTGTTCTTGCATCCGGCAGGTTTTAGCTTTATGTCCAATTATCATCAATGGTATTACTGGTACCAGCATGTGCCACAAAATAATCAGCAACTATTTTGCTTCTGCACTTCCTTGTCTGACTGCATTGTCATTTAGGAGATATACTTGGAGCAACAGAATTACAAGGTCCAACAAGTTTCTACTATCACGATCTTAAGGCTGCTACCAATAATTTCAATGAGAAAAGTAAACTTGGACAAGGAGGCTTCGGAGATGTCTATAAGGTATGATGATCATCTAGCATTTAAATCTCTATATAAATATGCGAATTACATGCAACTTTAGAGAACTAGAAAACTTAGGATTAAGAAAGCCTCGTAAGGAATGCTTTCCGTTTAAAAGGGGGGTGTTTTGTTTCTGACAGGGTTTGCTTAAAAATGGGAAAACAGTTGCAGTAAAAAAGTTGATAGTAATGGAAACTAGCAGGGCCAAAGCTGATTTTGAAAGTGAGGTGAAGTTAATCAGCAATGTTCATCACCGGAATCTTGCCCGGCTTCTTGGTTGTTCTCGGAAGGGCTCTGAGTTCCTACTTGTTTATGAATACATGGCAAATGGTAGCCTCTCTTTGGTATGTTACTCTAGTATATAATTCTTGCATATTTGATATTTTACCTTCAAAAGTTTCCAGGGAACTTCATAGACACGTTGAGAAAATCCATATTATTGATGCATATGGTACTGCCCATTTCATTCTGCTAGATTGTTTCCATTAGGTTTAGTTGAATACTATCTCACTAGTCATGAACTTCAGTTTTGTATACATTTTAAGAAGACAATTTCTTTGTTGATGTTCCAAGTGAAGATCATTAGCTAACATTACAGTACTGGCATGCACTCTGTGCAATGCCTCGTTTTGGCATTACAGGGGAGGGACGTGGAACCCTTAATTGGAGGCAGCGCTTTAACATTATTGTTGGCATGGCGCGTGGTCTTGCATACCTTCATCAAGAGTTTCATGTTTGTATAATACAGATGAATTTCAGCCAAAAATTGCCGATTTTGGTTTGGCAAGGCTCCTACCTGATGATCGTAGTCACTTGAGCACAAATTTTGCAGGAACACTGTAAGTATAGACATGCAAATATTGCAATGGGCAACAAGTAGATGACTTATTTTTCTATTTCATTTTTCTATTGACCAGGGGCTACACTGCTCCAGAGTATGCAATTCACGGCCAATTATCAGAGAAGGTTGACACGTACAGCTTTGGTGTTGTCGTTTTGGAAATATTAAGTGGTCGTAAGAGCAATGATACAAAGCTTGAACCTGAAACACAGTACCTACTTGAATGGGTATCCATCTTTCTTTCGAAACTTTACTTCTCTTGATGCATGAATTGCCCATATTACAACCATGTCTCATATTTTTCATATGTACAGCTTTATAATCTGTGCTTATGGTTTTATTTTTCATTTCTTAATGAACTGTGTGAGACAAAAACACCTTTGCTGGAATTTCATTATATGCATCATTCTGAATATTAACAGCCATCAATAAAATTCCAGCACAAAATATAACCTAACCTTATGTTTGTTACTAGTCTTCGTCAAGATCTGGTTGGATACTTTGACCAGTCATTTTTTTCTTTGACAAAAAGAGATAGCAGTATTGCTCATGTTTAATATAAATTATGATTATATTGTATCAACACTCAGTGGTGCCTAGATTCCCTTTTGATCATCACATATGGAATATGGTTATTGCGTAGGCTTGGAAGCTATATGAAAGTAACAACTTACTCGCATTGGTGGACGAATCACTAGATCCAGAAGAATATAAGCCGGATGAGGTAAAAAGAATCATGGAGATAGCCCTTCTCTGCACTCAATCAGCCGTTGCTGCGAGGCCAATGATGTCAGAAGTGGTTGTGTTGTTGCTGACAAGAAATGATCCGGAGCTCCAGCCCACAAGGCCCACTTTTATTAATGCAACAAGCAGAGTGAGAGGTGAAACATCCACCTCCAGTTCGTCTTCAGCCTCCAAAGCTACTATATCAGTTTCACATGTTTCAGGCAGGTAAAAAACGTTGCATAAGTATGAATTTAATTACTTATTTGTGTTACCACAATTTTCGTATATGTGCATTCATGGTATAGATATATCAAGAAGTGATGATTAGTCGTCAATACATATGAGAGAAGTGTAAAATCATTTGAAACATCCATTTTGTTGATGCAAGATGTAACTACATCCATTTGAGTATATATGTGAAACACATATATCGTAATATGGGATTTATTTACACGAGTTGTCTGAGATGATTCTGTGGTTGTATACAAAGGAGCGACTGCTTGCATTTTAGCATGAATTTTAGTACAGATTTACATTGGCATTTAGCTAGCTCAGCCCTGTTGTATTCAAAGTAGCGACTGCTTGCATTTTAGCATTGAGTATTTCTTCGTTTAGCTGCTCAACTGAAGGCAACGTGAACTACATGACCTGACAATTTAACAACGGAAAGATATCCACCGTACCTAGAAGAGATCCACGCGACCACACTGGGACAAGCTCTCGAACATACTGCATTAGTGTGTTTCATGAAAACTCAATTCTGAGTCCTGATCCCGACAACCCTTTTTATGTGTGTATAATTTACAAGAACTGAAAAGTAGTCTAGAGTAAAAACTAATGGGTTCCAGAGCTGTGGACGTGAAAATATTTGATTTTTTCATGCTTATTACGTCTACTAAACTGACGGGGCTTGAACACTGAAAATAAGTTCGGCATCGACATGATTGGCATGCAGCTCTGAAGCCCAAAACGACGCCTGCCGATTTTCTGCAGTCTTGCAGAGCAGTGCAGTTCGAAAGACTGCATGCCAATCATGTCGATGCCTTGCGGGTGAGCCATCTGACCGTATGATCAGAAAGTTTAGAAAGTTCAGTTGATCAGTTCAAGCCGCCCTGAGACTAGCATCATCCACGAGCCACCAAAGCCCATGATGTTCGCTGCATCCAACAGACCAACAGCACGTGACATCGGTATTACGTGGTACGGGGCGCAGCACATACACGCCATCGAGAAAGATCGATGTTGCAATGATGCAGTTCTTAATCATTTCTTAACACGTTCAGTTTTTTTTTTCAAAATGAAACGAAAAAGAAAAGGGAATGGAATTGGGCCGGTTTCGCAGTTGGATGGCGCGTAACCTCACCAGAAGACTAAACAAACGCGTAACCTCCGTAAAAATTAAGCGAGCATGTTCCAAACTAGTATGAGTTGACAGACGGAATCGGCGGCAGCTAGCTGCGGCAAGCGGACCTCGTCCAGCAAACATGTTCCAAATTATGGTTTGGAAACATTCTCTTGAAGACCGTGCGCACGTTCTTTTTCTTTGAACCCAGATAATTCTCCTCTCACCTGCATGCTTTACAACTTCGCCAGCGACTTTGACTGATGGACAGGTAGTACGTATGTGTTTGTGTGTGTGTGTTTGCGAAGAAAAACCAGACACTTCCAATCTTCAAACTCTCTCCGCGAGACGGCTTTCAAACATTCTGGTTTGTTACTTGATATACAACAAAGTGCTATTGTTCCGTCAAAGGCACAATGCACCAGGCATGGCAGATTGGCAGTGGCGTGATTCTACTAACACGTAACTTCCTCCATTTTAAATTATAGTCCATTTAACTTTTTTGACTCTAAATTTGACCGCCTGTCTTATTTAAACTTTTGTACAAATTATCATATTTTATGGTGGCTTACTTTATTAATAAAAAATCTTCAAAAAATGTCTTAAATTTGACTATATTTATAAAAAAATTGAATAAGATGAGGGTCAAATTTGTGGTAAAAAACTAGAATTTGGAACGTAGGTAGCACTGCTTTTTTTAAAGCAGACTCGTGAAGAGCACAGGGCCGTGTTTCTTTGGGGGTGAAATTTTTTATACACACGTTTGACTAATAATTAAGGGTATTAAATAAAGTCAGTTTACAAAACTACGTACAAAACCTCTGGTTAATTTGTGAGACCTATCTAACGAGGCATTTGACCGTATGATTAGAGGATAGTTACTGTAGCATTACTGTAGTAAATCATGGGTTAATTAGGCTCATTAGATTTGTCGCGTAAAGTTATACTCGTCCTAAAAGAATTTATAAATAGACTTTATTTAATATTTTATCCATATAAGATTCTCTGAAGACAAAAAATTACTGATACAAAATAAATACGGCGGCAATCTGCCGGCGTGTCTGCAGAATTTTTCAGTAGCGCAGCTGTGCGGTCTGTCACCAGAGCATCGTGACCCGCGAGTCACGGCTGCCGTGGCGGCAGCATTTCATTTATATTTATAAATAATTATCTAAACAATGATTAATTAAATTTAAAATATTTATTTTGTAAAGTATAATAAAACTATATAATTAATTGTTAATTTTATCTATATTTAATACTTTATGTATGTATCGATATTTTGATATGATGATAATTTTTTTACCTTATTAGGGGTAGAATTTGGAAACTAAACCGGGACCGAGATGGAGATGGAGCTGGCGTTTTCCTCCCACGACGTCCCTGCTCGGCCCACGGGGATTTTGTTTGCACGCGCTCCCAGGCGGCCAGGCCAGGCACCAAGGCTTTGTTTAGATGTTGAAATTGAGAGGTGGAATTTGGAAGTTTGATGTCACTTCGTAATCATTACATCACTGTAGCATTTCGTTTGTATTTGTGAAAATTTGTCCAAAAATTGATTAATTAGACTGAAAATGTTCGTCTCACAGAGCATAACAAAACTGTGTAATTAGTTTTTGTTTTGATCTACATTTAGTACCCCATACATGTTACGACATTGTGATGTGACGAAGAATCTTCTTTTTGCATAGTAAATTTATGAGTTTTTTTTATCTTGTTAACAAGGCCCAAGTGCGGTGGGTGCCGCGTCGCTCTCGTCTTCCCCAATGGCCTCGGTTCGTCTTCCCCAATGGCCTCGGTTCGGTAGGTTCCGCATGCCGCCTCCACCCGCGCGTCAACGAGCTGGATTGTTCCCACAAAGATACCCGAGTTTTTGCGATCTTTTCCGTGGTTGGTGTGACGTTGCGTTCCTGATTTATTAATTCCGAAACGACATTTTTAAGAGATATATAATCCGAAGTGATGCCGACATTTGTGGTTTGGTGTCACTCGGTAATCATTGCATCACTGTAGCATTTCGTTTGTATATGTGAAAAATTATCAGAAAATTGATTAATTAGGCTCAAATTGTTCGTCTCGTAGAGTACAACAAAACTGTGCAGTTAATTTTTGATTTCATTTACATTTAGTATTCAATGCATGGGCCGATATTTTGATGTGACGTGAATCTTCTTTTTTACAGTGAAGTTTGAGGTTGCTTTTTGAGACTAACTAGAGACGTCATCACGGAGCGGACCGGCTGTTCCTTTTTTTCCCAAGCTGGTGACCGTGCAACTGAACTTGGGCGTTGTAGTTTTGGACTTTTGGCTTCAGAAATGAGGTCTTGTTTAGATCTCAAAAGCAACTCCTAAATTTATTATGTAAAAAGAAGATTCTTCATCACATTAAAATGTCATAACATGCATAGAGTACTAAATGTAGATGAAATCAAAAACTAATTACACAGTTTTATTGTGCTCTGTGAGACGAACATTTTGAGCCTAATTAATCAATTTTTGGACAAATTTTCACAAATACAAACGAAATGCTACAGTGACGCAATGATTACGAAGTGACATCAAACTTCCAAATTCGACACGGTCTTTAAAACACAACTTTAACTTCTTATTTCTATAAAAATATTTATCGAAAATTGATACATGTATACTTTTGTGAAAGTATTTTTCAAAATAAATCTATTTATATAACTTTAACAATTTTAAACTCAACAATTTAAAAGTTATTCATGATTTATATTCCCAAAGTTTGACTTAAACCTTGTTCTAAACGACTTTCTTTACAGAGGAAGTACAAACAAAGCTGTGTTTAGATAAGGTGAAAAGAGGGTGAAAAAGTCACATCGGCCACTGTAGCGCACTGTAGCACTTTTTGTTTGTTTGTAGTAAACATTGTCCTATCATAACCTAACTAGTCTCAAAAGATTCGTCTCGTCGTGTACATCAAAACTATGCAATTAGTTTTTTTATTTATCCACGTTTAGTGTTCCATACATGTGTCATTTGCTATATTTAATGTTTCGATGTGATGTTGATATGATGTTGATAAGATGAAAAGTTTTGGAATTCAAGAGAACTAACACAGCCAAAGTACTACATGACTTTTTACCGTCCCCAAGGGCATGTACAACCCGCAGACAACAGCTGACTTTTTGTTGCCACATAGATCAAATAAGCTGATGTGACTATCATTTAATGAGGAAAGAGAGTGTTGCTGTCTACTATCTCGTCTACTGCTTTGGCTCGTGCTCCCGTGCAAAACATCAGAAACCAGAGTGCGTATTTATTATCATATAGACAGCTAAATAGACAGCAGATGTCTAAACTATTATAGAGCTAACTATTTAACTGTGTGTAAATAGACAGCCGCTGTACATACCCTGGACACGTCAGGAATTCCACGGCGATCCGCAGCTGGAACGCAGCGGGATATACTGGGTCCCCACCATCTGGCCCTCCGTTATTTATACCTCCTCGAACCAATCACCTTCTCCTTGCACAGCACACCTCCACACTTCCCAATCATACCAAACCACGCCCCCGCCCCCCCCCCCCCCCCAACGCCACGGCCGTCGCCGGCGGCCAAGACCCCAAACCTCGACGGCGACGGTGCCTTCTCGCCTCCTATCCTCCTCGTGCACCTCACCGGCTCCCAAACCTCGATGCACCGCCGAATGGCTCGCTTCCTGCTCTTGCCGGCTTTAGCCTTGGTAGCTGCCTCCGCGTGGGCCCCGGTCACCTTCGCCGACCCGCAGGCCACGCTGCTCAACCTGGGGTGCAGCCAGTACAACGCCACCCCCGCGTCCGCCTTCCTCGCCGCCCTCAACTCCACATTCGCCGCCCTCCGCGCCAACCTCTCCTCCTCCTCCGCGGGCGGCGGCGGCGGCGGCTTCGCCACCGCAGCGGAGCCGCGCGCCGCCGCCCCAGCGTTCGCCATGGCGCAGTGCCGCCCGTACGTTGCGGGCCACGATTGCGTCGCCTGCTTCGATGCCGCCGCCGCGCGCCTCCGCGCCGCGTGCGGCGCCGCCAACGGCGGGCGCGCCATCCTCGACGGCTGCGTGCTCCGCTACGAGAGCGCGGCCTTCTTCGACCAGTCCACGCTCCCGGGCAACACGCAGCTCTGCAACGGCTCCGCCGTGGGCGCCATCGGCTTCGCGGGCGCGGCGCGGGCGCTGGTCGCCGACCTCGCCGCGGCGGTGCCTCATGCCCCGGGGCTCGCCGCCGCGGCCGCGAGCGGCGGCGTGTACGCCGCGGCGCAGTGTGTGGAGACGGTCGGGGAGGGCGGCTGCGCGCAGTGCCTCGAGGTGGCGGTGGGGAACATCGATGGGTGTCCGCCCAACTCTGACGGCCGCGCCGTGGATGCCGGCTGCTTCATGAGATACTCGGACAGGTCGTTCTTCCCGGCCAACGAGACCGTGGACCTCGCCGTATACTTGCGTTCCGGTAAGTCCTCCTTTGCTACGTACCATGTTTTTGTGTTTGTTTTTTCTTGGGTTCTCAACCAAGGCTTCCATGTTGTGGATGACGGCTGCTGCGGAAGTATTTCGAGAAGATTTTGAAGTTTAATCTTAGACCGTGCCATGTGCCACTGCCCGGTGCCCCCATGTTTCTTCGCACGAGCAATATGGATTAAGAAACCAATCCCCGATGACTCGTTGCTGATCTAGATTGCCGTTAAATTTTGGGGTTCTGACATTAACAATGCAGCAGATCAATTCTACAAATCAGTTATACTGCTTTTGTTGAATGGACATTTCATCCGTGAGGCAAAATATACATTATTTAGACACCTAAGCCAGAATGGTCGCAATGATGGATGCGTTGCATGCCCTTGGATTTCTGGATCATACCTTTGTAGATTACAGGAAATCCAATCTCAGGAGATTTTTGATGTTTTCTATTTTCAGCTAGTTATGATCACTTTATTTGCTTAAGGGAGTGGTTTTCCTTGAAGTTAAATTGCAGTGAGGATTCAATAGAAAGTAACGACATGTTCCCCAAATGGAGCTGACGATTTTCTTTTCCAGTTTAGAATTCTCAATGCATGGTTGCTTGCAGGGAAACCAAGTCGGAGAGGAGCCATCATAGGAGGCATTCTGGGAGGTGTAGCCTTCTTGTTTCTTGTTGGGCTGTTGACTTTCTTATTGATATGGCGGTCTAGAAAGCTAAAGCCTCGGAGAGGTAAATGTTGTGAAGTATAGCATTTATCAGACTCAGTATTTCCACATGTTGTCATTTTTCCATGAAACTCCCTTACGGGGGGTAATCAAGTAAAATAGTAAACTATCACATGCAAATGTTCCTTTCACAATAACACTGCACAATGCTACACCCATATTGTTCTGTGTTGCATGCATCATGTTTAGTTTTATCACCAATGGTTGTCAATCATATTATTGATACTGGCATGCATCACATGATCTTCAACGGTATCGGGATTGCCAAGCCTTCTGTTTGTATGGGTAAACTTGTGAACTAAACTTGGTTGGCTATTCATATCTTTTGAAATTTGTTGAAAGATAGTGGCTTAAGAAGTTGGGTTAGTACATTAACGAATAGAAAAATATTATTTTTCTTTACATCTCCATATGTAGACATGTTTTCATAGCCCACATACTCTGGTTTTCTCCCTGAAGCAAAATTGTTGGCCATTTATGTTTGCATACTCTGATTCTTCGGTACTTCTGTGCTTTATTTTGTTTTAACTTGAGCAATGTCTTACACGGGCCAATTCCGCCTCCCCTCGCCCGCGCCTCCCCCGCCGCCCGCAGCCCGCGGCGACCACCGCCGGCCGTCCACCCACCTCCCGCCCGCCGCCCCGCCCTTCCGTGCCCAGCTGCCTCCTCCCCCGCCTCCTCCTCCACCGCCCGCAGCCCGCGGCGAGCGCCGCCGGCCGTCCGCCCACCTCCCGCCCACCGCCGCCGGCCCCGCCCTTCCGAACATCTCCGGTCGTCGCCGTGCCCAGCCTCCTCCTCCCCCGCCACCTCCCCCACCGCCCGCGGCCGGCGGTGACCTCGCCGCCGTGCCGTCCGCCCTCCTCATGCCCACCGCCGCCGCCCCCACCCTTCCGAACCTCTCCGGCCGTCGCCCCCGCCGCCGGCCCTCCCCACCGGCTGTCCTCCGCCGCCCGATCGGCGGCGTCCCCGCCGCCTCTCCTCCGCCCGCCGCCCGCAACCGCCGCCGGACCTCCAGCCGCCCCCGACCCTCCCTCTACACCCGGTGCTCCTCCCCCAACCCCGGCAACCCCAACCCCGAACCCTAACCCGAGCCCTGAGCTCCTCTCTTCTTCCTCCTCTCCTCTCCTCTCTTCTCTAATCCCGTCGACCGCACGAGACCTCAAAAGCAACATTGCGGTCTTACACTTAGTTTACTGCTATTAATCTATTATAGAACAACAGTAAACTAAAAACAAGTTAATTTTTGAGTTTTCCCATGTTTTGCTCGCAACAGCTGGGTACCTTGCATCTTTCTGTAGTTCAGTGATATATTATGCACGAAATGTCTTGGAGTTTAATATCAATGATGCATTTATATTTGTTTTACATCCATGAGTATAATCAAGTCTTTGTTTGAAAAGCAAAACAGGGTTTTATCTCTGTATTTTGTAGTTGCAGTTGTCTATTAGAAAAAATGAAACACTTTTTTTCCCTGGCATTTCCTTGTCTGACTGTATTACGTTTTAGGAGATATACTTGGAGCAACAGAATTACAAGGTCCAACAAGTTTCTACTATCATGATCTTAAGGCTGCAACCAATAATTTCAATGAGAAAAGTAAACTTGGAGAAGGTGGTTTTGGAGATGTATACAAGGTATGATGGTCATCTAACAAATCTTCTATATTGATTTGCTGTATTATAGAACAAGAAAACTTAGAATTAAAAAATATTACAAGCAGTGGGTTTCATTTCTGACAGGGTTTGCTGAAAAATGGGAAAACAGTTGCAGTAAAAAGGTTGATAGTAATGACAACTAGCAGGGCCAAGGCTGATTTTGAAAGTGAGGTGAAATTGATCAGCAATGTTCATCATCGGAATCTAGTCCGTCTTCTTGGCTGTTCTCGGAAGGGCTCTGAGTTCCTACTTGTTTATGAATACATGGCAAATGGTAGCCTGGACAAGTTCCTCTTCGGTATGTTACTTGAATATTTCTCTGATATTTGATGATTGGTACTATATTTTCTTAGGATCACTTGATGACACATTGAGAAAATTCTTCTATTCATGCATCTGTTACTGCCCATTTGATTATGCTAGATGGTTCCTTTAACGTAGCTGAATCCTACATCCACATCTATAACTATAGTAAATCCACTCCAAGTTCTTGGGTATATTCTTAGAATTGCTTTGCTGATAGTCCAAGTGGAGTTAATGGCTAACGAGCATTACTGACATGTGCTCTGTACAATGTCTCATTTTGGCCTCACAGGTGAGCGACGTGGAACCCTGAATTGGAGGCAGCGATTTAACATCATTGTCGGCATGGCTCGTGGTCTTGCATATCTTCATCAAGAGTTTCACGTCTGTATCATACACCGTGATATTAAATCTAGCAATGTTCTTCTTGATGATGATTTTCAGCCAAAAATTGCCGATTTTGGCTTGGCGAGGCTCCTACCTGATGATCATAGTCATTTGAGCACAAAATTTGCAGGAACATTGTAAGTTCAAACATGCAAATATGGCATTAGGTATTGGCCACTTGACTTATTTTTAACTATATTTTTCTATTGAGCAGAGGCTACACTGCTCCAGAATATGCAATCCATGGCCAATTATCAGAGAAGGTTGATACATACAGCTTTGGTGTTGTTGTTTTGGAAATATTAAGCGGTCGGAAGAGCAACGATACAAGGCTTGAACCTGAAACACAGTACCTGCTCGAATGGGTATCCATCATTCTTCTGAAACTTGCCTCTTCTTGGTGGATGCATCACCACATAGTGCTGTCATATCCCTCTTTTAAAAAAAAAAAAAAAAACTCGACCACAGGAGGAGACTCCCTCAGGCTTTGTTCTAAGAAGCTTGGCATATATCTTATTTGTCATGCACAATTTTTTTAAATCTGCAATCTATGCTTATGGTTTTATTTTATTTTTTCTCTAGCTGTGTGAGATGAACACTCCTTTGCTCAGTTTTCATTATATTCATTATTCTGAAGATTTAATAGCCACTTGACAAAATTCCAGCACTGCATAGACTAATCTTAGTATTTATTATTAGTCTCCAGGATCTGGGTTGGGAAATTTGATTAGTTCTTCCTTTTCTTTGAAAAAAAACCCAAAGCATTAGAAGTATTGCTCATGTTTCATATGATCATCTTGTATCAAATGTACTATTTTTTTGTTATGTACCAACAGTTAATGGTGCTAGATGCCCTTTTGATCATCCCCTATGGTTGCACAGGCCTGGAAGCTATATGAGAGTGACAACTTAATCGCCTTGGTGGACGAATCACTAGATCCAGAAGAATATAAGCCAGAAGAGGTAAAAAGAATCATGGAGATAGCCCTTCTCTGCACTCAATCAGCCGTTGCTGCAAGGCCAATGATGTCAGAAGTGGTTGTGTTGTTGTTGACAAGAAATGATCCAGAGCTCCAGCCCACAAGGCCCACTTTTATTGATGCAACAAGTAGAGTGCGAGGCGAAACATCCTCTTCCAGTTCATCTTCTGCCTCCAAGGCCACTATATCAGTTTCTCAGTTTTCAGCCAGGTAAAAAAGCGTTGTATGTGAATTTTCTTCTTTTTATGTAATTAAAACATTTGTATCTGTACATATATGATATATCTATATAGCAATGAGTGGCAGATTGTCAGTATATACAAGAGCAGTGTAAATCCTTTGAAATATCACTTTTGTTCCTGTAAGATGTAACTATATCCATATGAGTAAGTGGCTAACACACACATTATAATTATGTGCTTTCTTTACATGGCATCGTCTGCCTGAGAGCATTTTGTGTGTCCCAGCTGTCTGCATTGTAGTGACTACATTTTAGCTAGAACTACAAAGTGCAATGACATCTAGTTAAGGTATCATAGCCCATCCTCTGTAAAATGAATTCTGATTTCTGAGTTGCAGTATAGTGAAACTGCCTTATAATTGGTTTGGCTAGCTGTTCAACTTGTTTGTAAAAGGCAACATGAACAACTGAAACTTATCCACCTGGCAGAAATGCTCATTGTGAGATCTGGGGAAGGGAATTTCTAGGCAGCCTTATCCTTGTTTCTTATGTAAGAAGCCTAATTGGAACTGTGCCTCCATGGCACAAGTCCTTCCTTTCTTAAAATAAATATTTTCCCTTTTAAAAGGGCACCCATTCATGTGCCTAATTGGAACTGTGCCTCCATGGCACAAGTCTATAAGAAATCTGCGCCTTTTATGTACAAGCCTTATCCAATGCCTCGCGAAAACCCTAGCCGCCACACGGTGTTTCCCTTTGCTCTCAAACCCCTCGAGGTATTCCCTTCGCTCTCAAACCCCTCGAGGTATTCCCTTCGCAGTTGGTCAGGTCCTCGGAGCGCGGGAGATGGTGGATCAGGAGACCCTGGTTGTGGTTGAGGCACCTACCCCAGTACTTGGAGAGCTGATGGACTTGATGACTGCCCTGCAGCTTGTCATGAAGAAGTAAGGTGCTCACGATGGTCTTGTGAAGGGCCTTCATGAGGCAGCCAAGACCATTGAGGAGCATGCTGCTCAGCTTTGCGTCCTTGTGGAGGACTGTGACCAGCCTGATTATGTCAAACTGGTGAAGGCACAATGTTCATCTGGTTACTGTGTCTAGTGCCAAAACTCTTGGCGAGTGGGCTGGGCTTTGCAAGATTGACTCTGAGGGCAAGGCAAGGAAGGTTGTGGGCTGCTCCTGTATCGTTGTCAAGGACTATGGTGAAGAATCTGAGGGCCTTAACATAGTGCAGGAGTACGTGAATTCCCACTAAATATGACGCGTTTCGGCATCAAGAGCTTTATGTTCAACATTCTGGAACTGGGTTTAAAATTTGTGCTTGATAATGGGGCTTGCTAGGAGATTAGAACAATTTTCAAGTGTGAGCCAAGGAGAGATGTGAACAATTTGGACATCTGAACTCTTGTTTTAAGAGCTGTGTCATCTGCTTTTAATACAAATCATAAAGAGCTGGTATTATTTAAAAAAAGCCTTCAGGAAGCCCTTTCACCAGCCTAGGCAAATGTCTATTCTGTAGTTCAGTTTTCATTAGTGTCTTGCTGGCTATCAGAAAGCAAGCTGTGGTACTTGAACTCCGAGACTGAAAAGAATAGCATTCATACTGCACTATCCTGAATAAGGTGGGTTGGCTAGGGAGGTGGAAGTTCCCAGAGAACAAGTCTCGGTCAACCCCCATTCCCATTCTGAGAATAGTGAGAAAAGCAGTTACTTTATCGTCTAAATGTTGAAAAATGGTCCTATCCTCCAGTAAGAAAATTACATAAGATAAAGCCCGCCAGTTGTAATTCCCAGTGAATATGGATAGTAGTCTAATTCCCGATCCACATTGTCAACTTTGATTCTCGTAGCCCTTTTTTCCAGATTGGATCCTCACTTTAATTTGAAGTCATCATTTTCTCATAATGTATTAAGTAATAAATGCAGTTTAAATACAAGACATATATGTGGCCCCAGATAACTGCATATCTTTTTTTCTTGAATTGGCAAACATTTAGTGCATAACACGATTACTGTAGTTTGTTCGGGAAAATGAACAGTATTGTGTCTAATAAGTCAGGCTGAGTCTGCCAAGGCCTCATAATGGAAACAGCACAGTAGCTGGTCAGGTGAGAAAACTAACAGAGAGGTCACGTTGGTTCCACAGACTGAGTGGCCATCGATGGCATGAATCACACTTTGTATATTTAGGATTTGTCAGAATGTTGCAACTGACGCATTCTGTGATCTGATTGATGAAATTATTCAAAGCTGACATCTATGTAAGCTTTCATTTATTAGCATATTCAGAACTAATTGCTTGTCCTGGGGACATACATTTAACAAGGATGATTGCCTCTTCTTTTTGTATATGCACTAGTGGATGTCTGTTGACCCCAGAGATTTCTATAATCTATCATGGGATATTTTATCCTGAGAAATGGAGTAACACTATGGATTGGTTCACTTATCTTGTTTGCTTCCTGCGCATTAGTGTGTGCCACATAAGCTGACTTTACCAGACAACATAAAGACAGTAATCAGATGTCTGTATCCGACTTGTTGCACACTATTATAATTGGTTTCACATTGTTGTTTGATTGAGACAATTCATCAATTGTGATTATTTTCACATTGTAGCTTTGATGTGGACAGATCACCAGCTCTCCTACTAATTCGCCTTCTATTGTATAAAACAAATCGCATCATAGGGCAAATGTAACACAATTTGTCCTGATCTATTGTACAAATCTCCTTGTTTGAGATATAAAAAACCTAACATATGTGGAATCTCCTATTGAACATTATAGAGAAGAGGATGGTTTAACCGCAATGATTGAAAGCTTGCTTTTGTTCTAATTCTATACTAGGTTGTTGAGGTAAGTTAAGCTCACTCTTGTTCTGATCTATGAATTTCAGATGAGTGCAGTCTTTCCTGTCAATTTAGACAACCTATGTTGTAAATCTTGGGTACGGAGATATGGAAATTAACCTGCTACTTTCTACTTCTCTAAATTCTTCGTATTGGGAACATATTTTGTACAATGCTTTACCTTTTGTTGCAATTTTGTATTTCTGAGGACAACGTATCCACAAATTAAAATGTATCTGTATTACAGTCCACATACTCCCTCCAGTCACAAGTGCTGCTTTGGACATACACTGACAGCCTCAAGAGCATAACTTCTACCACCACATTCTGTTATAATATGCTAGTAAAACTTAATGAAGAAACTACTAGTATTATTTAACACTTCACTACTTTTCAAGACGAACCTATTCTTATTGGCGATCCAAGCATTGGTAAAATATCACTGGTCAAAGTTAAGATGATAATTTGGTTGTGCTTATTCTCTGTCCTAGTTTTTTTTTTGCTTACTGAATCATATGTTGGCTCTCGCTGTCTCGTGTATTCTCGAGAAACTATTTTTTTTTTCTCGAAACGCAGGAGATCTGTTTTTCATTATATTAAGAAGAAAAGGCGGGACAAGAACCCAACACCCACTCACACACTTACACAATCTACACGCCAAACACGGGTTTTTAAATTACATACGCGTCTGTTAAACTTATAAGGCGACCAAAACCAAACTAACAGGACACTCTAAGCTAGAGGTGCTGGGGCAGTCAAGGAAGAGAGGCTTCGTGCGCCTGCTATTCTCGAGAAAATATGCAAAATGGTAGTTAATCTTATGTCAAGGTTGTGTAGCCACGAAGTGTCGTGATATTGCTATCTGCTAGAGGAAAATATCTCACTTGTATTCCTCCAATCCTAGAAGGGTGGGTATAATATACATGGGCCCTATGGGCTATATACAACATACTCCAACACCGCCCGCAGTATGAACTACCGGCGCAGCGGTGTTCAAGACTGGACAACAAAGAAAGACACCACACAACAGGGCCCCCGCAGCCACAACTAGCCACCCGCTATGTTGAGGCTGGAGCGAAACTCCGAGAACGTCGAGGAGGGTAGACCCTTAGTGAAGATGTCTGCAAACTGGGAGGTGGTCGGTACATGGAGGACTCGAACATCGCCAATGGCAACCCGGTCGCGAACGAAATGTAAGTCGATCTCGACATGCTTCGTCCGCTGATGCTGAACTGGGTTGGTAGAGAGGTACACGGCGCTGACGTTGTCGCAGTAGACGAGCGTGCTCTTGGCGAGCGGGCTGTGAAGCTCCGCCAAGAGCTGTTGAAGCCAGGATGCCTCGGCCACACCGTTAGCGACAGCCCGGTACTCCGCCTCGGCACTGGAGCGGGAGACAACCGGCTGCCGCTTGGACGACTAGGAGACAAGGTTGCTGCCTAAGAAGACGGCGTACCCTGAGGTAGAGCGGCGAGTGTCCAGGCATCCAGCCCAGTCAGCATCGGTGTAGACAACCAGCTCAGCAGAAAGAGACCGGTGGAGGACCAGCCCGAAGTCAACCGTGCCACGGACATACCGAAGAAGGCGCTTCATGGCAGTAAGATGAGACTCCCGGGGATCATGCATGTGGAGGCAAACCTGCTGAACAACATATGCAAGGTCCGGTCTGGTGAAAGTGAGGTACTGCAAGGCCCCCGCAATGCTCCGGAAGGCAGTAGGATCAGCTACAGGAGCACCCGCATCAGCAGACAGCTTCGACTGAGTATCAACAGGAGTAGAGCAGGGCTTGCAATCTGACATGCCAGCCCGCTACAGGATATCCAGAGCATATTGTCACTGGTGAAGGAAAAGGCCAGAAGGACGAGTCTCCACAGTGACACCCAAGAAGTGGTGGAGCTGACCTAAATCCTTCATGGCAAACTCCTGCTGCAGAGAGGAGATGATGCGCCGAAGCAACTGCTGACTGGAAGCAGTGAGAACAATATCATCAACATAGAGCAGCAGATATGCAGTCTCATCACCGTGTCGATAGACAAACAGAGAAGTGTCGGACTTGGCCTCCGTGAACCCCAATGTCACCAGGAATGTGGCAAACCGAGAGTACCAAGCCCGAGGAGCCTGCTTCAGACCATACAGAGACTTGTTGAGCCGACAAACCAGGTCCGGACGACTGGAATCCACGAACCCTGCTGGCTGGCTACAGTAGACAGTCTCGGACAGAGTGCCATGGAGAAACGCATTCTTGACATCGAGCTGGTGCACAGGCCACGAGCGAGAGAGAGCAATCGAGAGAACCGTGCGCACTGTAGCAGGCTTCACCACTGGACTGAATGTCTCATCATAATCCACTCCAGGCCGCTGAGTGAAACCTCGGAGAACCCAACAAGCCTTGTAGCGCTCGAGAGTACCATCAGCCCGACGCTTGTGCGTCCAGATCCACTTGCCCGTCACCACATTGCAACCAGACGGACGCGGCACGAGGTCCCACGTCTCGTTGGCAAGGAGCGCCTCGTACTCCTCTTCCATCGCGCGACGTCAGTTGGGATCCGCCAGGGCGTCGCGGACAGAGGAGGGCACCGGAGAGAGCCGCGGCTCACTCTCGGTGACGGAGAGAGCCGCGGGTCGGAGAACACCAGCCGCCTGCCGAGTCACCATGGGGTGTACATGGCGAGGGTCCCGATGGAGAATCGGCGGGTGGTACACGGCCAGCTCGACACGGGAGCGGGGCGGCGGCGGTGGCGGTGGTGACGGCCCCGGTGGAGGTGTCGGTGGAGACGGGGCCGTTGGACGACGCTCGAAGACGCGCACAGGGTGCGCGTATCGAGCAGGAGCCTCCGAGCCCGGAGCCGGAGGGCCGGGCGCCGGTCCTAGTACCGAGCGATGCTGGTACACTCGGACTGGCTCGACGAAGCGTGCCGGGGCACCGGGGCCCGGAGCCGGAGAGCCGGGCGCTGGTCCCAATACCGAGCGACGCTGGTACACCTGGACCGGCTCGGCGAAGCGCGACGGAGAGGTGGGGGCCGCGCGTGGCGCGGCGGGGGGCGCCGAGGCCGCGCACGGCGCGGCGGGAGGCGCCGGGGCCACGCACGGCGGCGCTGCAGGCGGCACCGGGGCCGTGCACGGCGCGGCGGGAGGTGCCGGGGCCACGCACGGCGGCGCTGCAGGCGGCACCGGGGCCACGCACGGTGGCGCGGGAGGAGGTGCCGATGCCGCACCACGAAAACCTGCAGGAGAAGGAAAAGAAGGAAATGGTGGCTGAACCACCGGGTCAGAAAACATGGACTCCAGCTCAGGCTCAGGAGAAGGTGAGGGGGAGGTGGAGTAAGGGAAATCCGACTCGTTGAAGACAACGTGTCGAGAGATAATGACCCGGTGAGAGGTGAGGTCATAGCAGCGGTACCCCTTGTGGTTAGGGGAGTAACCAAGGAACACACAACGTGTCGAACGGGGCGCCAGCTTATGAGCAATAGTGGCGATGATGTTAGGGTAACATGCACAACCGAAGACACGAAGGTGATCGTAGGTAGGAGGGGTACCGAAGAGAGCGTGGTGGGGAGTAAGAGCAGGACAAGCGGTGGAAGGGAGGCGGTTGAGAAGGTAGGTGGCGGTGTGGAGGCTCTCAGCCCAGAAACGCGGGGGCAGAGAGGCCTGGATCAGAAGGGTCCGCATGACATCGTTCGTGGTGCGAAGCATGCGCTCAGCCTTGCCGTTCTGAGCGGAAGTGTACGGACAAGACATGCGTAGCTGAACACCCCGAGAGAGGAAGAAAGAACGAGATGTGTGGTTGTCGAACTCACGCCCGTTGTCGCACTGAACGGCCTTGACAGTGAGACCGAACTGAGTGGACACCCAGGCAAAGAAGTGGAGGAGGGTGGGAAAAGTCTCGGACTTCGCGCGTAAAGGAAAAGTCCAGGAGTAATGGGAGAAATCATCAACAACCACAAGATAGTATTTATAGCCTGAAATGCTGGATACAGGAGAGGTCCACAGATCACAGTGAACAAGATCAAAGGCATGCGAAGCATGCGAAGAAGAAGAAGAAAAAGGAAGTCTAACATGGCGACCGAGCTGACAAGCATGACAGAAGTGCTCAGCAGAGGTCATAGTACAAGAGATGTCTGCACTACGACTAAGCCGAGCCAAAACATCGCGGCCAGGATGACCAAGACGGCGGTGCCAAGTAGTGGAAGGAGTCGTCGCCAACGCAGCCGACGATGGAGAAGGCGAATATGAGGCAGGAGGGGCAGCGGAAGACGGGAGCCGAAGAGTGTAAAGGGGTCCGACGCTGTCACTTTGGAGAAGAGGACGTCGGGTGGCCAAATCCTTCACAGTAAGACCAGAAGTGTCAAATTCGATAGAACAAGAATTGTCAGCTGTAAATTGGCGAATAGAAAGGAGATTATGAACCATCTGAGGAGCAACAAGGACCCTCGGAAGACGGAAGGGACCAGGAGCCGACCCCACGGAGGTGACGGGAAGACAAGAGCCGTCACCAACCATGATAGAAGAGGGATAGGAGGGATGTGGGGGATGGACAGAAGAAAGAATACCGGCGTCAGGTGTAGTGTGGAAGGAGGCACCCGAGTCGGCGATCCACTCGGTACCAACCGGCGGAGTCAGGCCCATGGTGCTGAAGGACTGCGCTAGGGCGGCCTGATCCCACCCTCCCAGGTAGGACTGGTACTGGCCAGGCTGGGGAGTCCAGATCGGCCCGAACGGAGGAGCACCAGCGAGCATAGCAGGCGCCTGACCCTGAAAGGGCCACATGGAGATACGCCCTGACCATGGGTTGGCGAAGGATGGCCAGGGCATACCGCCAGGGGCAGGAGTGGAGACAGGTGTCGGCGCCGAGCCCCGACGTCCCCCACCGGTGCCACCACCACCACCAGTAGTACCAGTGGTGTTGGTACCGCCACCACCAGTACCTCCAAGGGCCCCACCACGGTGCCGGTCACGGCGACGACGTCCACTCTTCTCTCCCTTGCCCCCTCCAGCTCCGCTCGGCCTGGAGGGAGGAGGGCCAAGGAGAGAACCCGAGTGAGAGTTGGAGGCCGGCGGTGTAGCCACCAACGCCTTGGTGGTCGTGGAGGCGGACGAAGGCGGGGGGCGGCCACCACGGTGCCCCGAGTGATCTCCTCCAAGACCAAGTCATCCCAAACCTGCAGGAAGGTGGGGAACGGCCTCTGGCGGGTGATCCATGTGCGCAGGTGGTCGAAGGAGCTGTTGAGACCCCGCAGCAGATTTAGCACCAAGGTGGGCTCAGGCACCGGGTGCCCAAGATCACAGAGAGCATCCGCCTTGGTCTTCATCTGCCGGCAGAACTCGCCCACCGACAGGTCCCCCTGCTCGTACGTCCGGAAGGACGCATCGAGCTGGAGGGCACGAGCCTCGGCATTGCCGAGGAACTGCCCCTCGAGGGCCAGCCACGCATGGCGAGCCGTGCCGCCACGGGTCCTGACGAGGTCCTGGAGATCAAGGGATTTGGTCCCGTTGATCCAGGACATGACGACGCAGTCAAGGCGCTGCCATGTCATGTCACGCGCCTCGACCAGCGTGTCGAGGAGGACGTGGTCGTCGAGGACGTAGCGGCGGAGGGCGATGAGGACCTGATCACGCCAGCGGGCGTAGGAGGCGGACGTCGGGTCGAGGACGACCGAGACGAGGTGCTTGATGTGGAGCACGCCTGAAGCCTGGCTGTGCAGCTGGGCGACCGAGGATCGGTCAGAGCCAGCTGAGACCCAGTGGACGGCGCCTGGCGAGAGGAAGAAGCTGCCTGCTCAAGCACGGGGACAGCAACAGCAGGAGGAGGTGGCTGCTGTCCTATGGAAGCGAGCAGGAAGTGCTCCGCCTCGGCCACCTGACGCGCAAGCGCATCGGCCGCGAGCTGCTCCCGCTCCCAGGCCAGGGCAGCCTCACGGGCGCACGACTGGGCAGCAACGGCCTCCGTCTTGGCGGCGAGGAGGGCGACAGCGAGAGCTGCGGCAGCCGGTGGCGCGCCGGGAAGGAGGAGCCGTCTGCCGGCGACATCCCCGGGCCGCGCCACGGACTGGTGGAGGAGCCCACGGCGAGGCCCTGCCCCCTGCCCGCGACAGCAGCAACAGCAGCAGCGGCGGCAGCATCAAACAGAGGAGGAGGTGGCGCCGTAGAGAGGGAACCAGGGACGCCGGCGGCGGCGGCAGCGCCGAGGGGAGAGGCCCCCGCGCGCCGAGCCGCGGCGGCGTCTGAAGCAGCGAGGGGAGGGGCCCCTGCTCGCGGAGCCGCGGCGGCGGCGTCCGATGCGCGCGGGCGCCCGCTGGGGAGAGCGGCGGCGGCGGCATCAGGGGCACGCCGGCCCGCGCTGGAGAGGACGGCGGCGGCGGGATCGGCAGCCGCGGCGCCGGGGGGAGGGTCGCCTGCGCGCTCCACCGCAGTGCCAAGAGAGGGCGGTGGGAGGGGCGCATCGGGAACCTGCGGAGGCGGCGCATCGGCGGCGGCCTCGGGAGCAGGAACCGCGGCGGCGACCAAGGCTCGCGCGCGCGCGGCCGCGCCAGCAGAGGAAGGGGGCGCGACGGTGGCGGCGTAGGAGAGGAGGGGAGGGAAGTAGTCAGAGAGGGGAGGGGGCGGCGGTGGCGGCCGGCCGTCCATGGCGACGGCGGCGGCGGCGACGCGGCTGTGGAGGAGAGGAGAGGGAAGGAAAACCTAGACTGATACCATGCTAGAGGAAAATATCTCCCTTGTATTCCTCCAACCCTAGAAGGGTGGGTATAATATACATGGGCCCTATGGGCTATATACAACATACTCCAACACTATCTATGGTTTATGATTTACGGAGTATTATTGACTATTTATTGTTATGAGTCTGCGCAGGGAACATATGGGATAGTCGTGGGAAGTATCACAAATTAAAATGCTCCCCTAAATATACTATATGTGGAACCCATTTGAAAATTTTGACTCCTTCGATAGTGTGGGCATTCTCTATTTGGTGAATCTGTAGGTAAAGTTTAAATGTTCTGGTGCTACATCGATGAAGATTATGGTAAGCATGAAAAAAGTTATAATAAGTTTGTTTTGCTCAATTTGCTGTCCTGCATGTCTATTTACCATGCATGATGCCACATACTTACACCAAAGCTCTGCTCTGCACTAAGTCTATTTGTACTCTATATTTAGTGGCAGTTCTGTTAATTATAATATGAAGTACAAACTACCTTGCAACCGCTCAGGCGTCAATTCTAGTCAAACGTAAAGAACAGTAGTTACTTCTTGAATGGTTTAGTAGGATATACTTCAGGCAGACCTTGCTGATTCTTTTCAGTTGTTTCTGAGCTGTGTATATCCTCATTTTGGAAAAGCTCCATATTGAATGCTTTTTTTATTCAAATTCAAGAGATAATGATGCTATTTAACCCAATGAGTAATAAGTTACAACCAATTAAACATGTAGTTCTCTTATATGTCCAACTTTTGGCCCCATTCATTTAAGTTCAAGGTCAAACTTTGAAATCACTTCGCAGTCCAGTTATTTCAAATGAACATATTTAACCATACTACCAAGTAATATTTCAATATTTCCTGACACTATTCACTTGACTGTAAGTGAATTAGTAATCTAGGAAGATCTTAATGATTTATCAGACATCACTAGCACCATAGGCAGCAAACTTGGGAGTGCTGAAGTAAGGCTTGCATAAGAATTGGCCACTGGTAGAAATTTGACAGCAACCAGGACCACAATGACATGGGCTGCTGATGCAGTGCTGATCACCTGGGACCTCTTAGATAATGATCATATGACTGTTTTGTGCAATAATGTTGAGATATCATCGACCGCATTTCTTTCGCAACCGATTTTTCTGTCCTTTTGTTCCAATCTTGCATACGAAGATAAAACTTCGGTATCATATTGCAGTACCTCCACAGAATTGCTTATGCATGCAGGAACATGAATGACTTACACTGTGATGTTGAAGCCAGATTACTTAAATAAAAGGCAGATTGGGACTGCTTTTGATCTGGCTTTTCTTTTACTGGAAAATACACCTTGTAGAGCATGCACAGGGTATATAGTATGGAAGCTAAGCTGGGACAAAGGGGCATAACATACTTCTCTCTCTACAGGATCTCTGATCTTACATACAGATCTGACAGTTTCTTATGATGCAGATTTTCAGCATGTATTTCTGATGTTCTCGTCCTCAAGCCACACAGAAAGAATTGCCCATTTCAGTGATCAGTAATTTGAGGTGATCAAGCTGGGGCCTGAGCACCGAGTCATTCTAATGGAGCTTAGCTGAGCCACCCACTGGATTATCTATCATCAACGGTATGGAACATTACCTGCAGGTAAACTAGAACACTTGTAGATTTAAGGCATCCTATGTTACAGTAGCTGTTGATGCTTAAGAATGGTAGTCCTAATCAGAGCTACGCCTTAGAATAATGTATCTTTTTTATATATCAAACTTTACTGTTACTACTACTTTGCTGGTATTTGATGATGATGTTCGTGCTAGCAGTTCTGCTTATAAGAAGAGTGGAGCCTTCGCATGTCGCCTTTACTTTCAGTAACCAGCTATCAGTTGCAATATTTAAATATGATATGACCATGATAGAGCCTTCCTTAAAGACAACCTTGTGCTCAGCTTGTAAGTCACAAGCTGGCATCATAAACTCAATCAAGTACGATAACTGTACCACGGCACGAATTAGTACAAAAATGTTTCATATCAATGCGATGGAAGCAAACTATGCATTGCCTTCAAACACTCATTGTTCATTAATTTAATCTGAGAAGGCAACAACTAGTTTATGTTCCGTACTTCCTGACGAAATTGTGTTTCTTTCCTTTGCCCTCGTAATTCCAGGATATGGTTTCAAAAAACAACTGAAAACAGCTGTTACATGTTCATCTGAACTTCTGAAGACAATCTTTGTCTTTCTTCTGTCTTTGTACTTTGTGTCCTTTATAAGAGCAAGAACATGAGTGTGCTAACACTCTGCAACATACATGGTTGGGAACATTTGTCCTGTCAATATTTTAATGTTCATTATTAGCAGTGCCCCACAGCAGACATGAAAGACTGGCCTTTCAGTTTAAAAGGGGATAAGCAAATATAAATAATTTAGTGAGAAAACAGCATGCAAGAAACTAGGGTGGATCTAGCTTGATTGATAAAGGCTGGCTGGCTCATTTCCTATCAGATATGTTAAGCATGGCCAAATTGGTATGCTGAGGAGTATCCAAACATGAAAAGGAAATAGAGGAAACACATACAACTAAGCACGATAACACACCGACTAATCTAAATGAATAAAACAAAAGTTGATTAGAGAGGGCAGGGCCATCTGATCAAGTATGTGACAGCATCTGTTGTTTAATGGTGCAAGTGGTGAACATGTCACCAAAAAGAAACGTGGCCATTTGGAAAATGTGTCGTTTCTGTAATTGTTGTTCTGCTCTTTACATGTCTAAGAATTTGGCTTGCATGGAAAGTGATTTGCCCTATGCTCTGTTTTGGTATGCCCATCAAGGATACCTAAGGGAAACAAAGGGGAACTTTCTTTCCTGATTAGAGATATAGCATGTAGGAGATGTGTTTGTTGATCTGCAATTATCTTTAGTAAATGCAATCACAGCTAACTTAACTTTTCTACTGATCTGGTTCTAAAATTTGCATGCTGAGCAAGTGCAGTCATCACAAGAAAAAGGCACCTTTTCCCAACTTTATGTGCTTCTTTGTGTTCCTATTCTCGAGTAGTCATGTGATGGTCCCATAACATACATATCATTAAAATTGAGAAATTGTACGCTTACTTTTCTGTGACATCACTGTCATATCTTTGCCAGGGAATTTGCTTCTGAGGTATGATACAGGGATCTGTCCAAAACTTATGCGCGGACAACGAAATCATCTGCACATGGAAATTTGGACGGACTTCAGGTACGGAGCTGTTTATCAGACTGTTTAACATTTTCATTTCATAATAGAGTTCTAGTCTGTTTGTACTTACCATTCATATGCTGTCTGTTTTTCAAGCATACTTTCCTGCAGTTTTCCTCAACCTGGTCAGAAAGCCCAAAGGCACATGTTTTTATCTTCATAAACAGTGTCATAGAATGCCCTCAAAAATAAAAGTGTCGTAGAAGTTTATCATCTGCCTTGAAGGATTATTTTTACAGATATTGCCTTGGCATATAAATACAGAACTTTCTGAACACACCACTGTCTCCATACGGCAACATTGATTGCAAACTTCCTACCAGAGTATGTTGGTAAAAACTATAAATGTAGTATAATGAAAGTATTTATACGGTGAACATACTAGTATTAGTTTCACTTGGTCTATTGAAATATATCTGCTCATACCTGTAGTCAAAGTTTAGACTTTACCTAATCTTGTCCAAAATAAAACGTTTCTTGGAGAACCAATAAATTTGTCCCTTATCACAACCAAATTGCATCGGTGCATTATCCTCAGTGGTGCACACTGCCTACTGTGGAGGGCTGGAGGGAGGAGAAACAGAGCATGGATTGTTCTTTCTTGGCATAAAAACTTATAGAGCCGAAGTAGGTCAGGACCACCATTGTACTCTACCAGCCATATATAAGATGATGCGCTTGTTGCATGTCGTGAGGCTATAAAGCTCGAATCTCCTTGGGCCCAACCACGCCATGGCTTTCCATTCCCCCAATACCAAGTAGTTCCAAAAACTAAAGGGGGGCTCAGTGGAAAGGGTGTGCCTTCTCTTTTCGATACAGATTTGCGTTCATCAATGGCAGAGGGGATCTCATGAGGTCATTTGGCTCTTGCAAGTGGGGAGAAAAAGGGAGATCTAGGAAAGACTTAGTGGCCCACCTTTTCCCTCTTTTCCCACAAGAACGAGCTCATGGATTGGAGTAGGAAAGTATTCTGAATTGGTCACAAATCTTGTCGAAGATCACACAGTACTCTCCACTCGATCAGCAATGAGGCATTTTGTTATTGCATGATGGCAGCCCCTGACCCTGCTCGTGCAAAAGGCCAAAAGATTGGTCACTAGGATATGGATGCCGTGAGTCTTGTGGGTCTATTGTTTTATTTCCTAGTTTTCAGCTAGTTTTGCAGCTTATATTCTCCTGATTGTGAATTTTAAGGTATATTGCAGGGTGATGCGACCCCATTTCATATGTTTGTCCAATCAGGGAACTTGTTCTGAGCCACCTAATAGACATTAGGGTTTATATGAAAATCAAGCTCGTGGCATATTTTATGTGGAAACATGGAACAGGGATGTTGATATTTGTGTCTCTGCGTGTGAGAGAGAGTGAGAGAACTTCTAGCTAGTGCTGTAGTGGAGCAATTCACTAGATCCTGACTTTGTGTTTGTGCGATCTTGTGATTTGAAGCCTGTGGTGGTGTACCTAGGCAGCATATTGGAATATATCTCTGTTGATATTGCATCCATCTGTGGAAAATTTTCAGATATCCTTACTGTTCTTGGATTCTATTCTTGATCTTTTGATATTGGTAATGACTTGCCTAGATTACCTTCCCTTTGCAGCCTGTTGCTTCCAAACGAAGAAAACCCAAAATTTTCTTTTGTAAACTGCATACAAGTGCATTTCCTGAGCATAATATTATATTTATGTATGATTTCTAGAGTATGATTGTCAGATAGTTGGACGTCAACCTATCTAAAAATTAATTATTGAATCGATAACATCTACAGTTATCTCTGTGTCTAGAACTCAATAATAAAATCATTTGTGAACTTAGGAATTTCATTTATGTGCATTATGAACATGTAATATCAGCTAACCTATTCTTGATGCTAACGGGTGGTATCAAATGGCAGATAAACAGTACCTGGACGAATCCATTAAAATTTTCCATATCATCCCAAGGTCAGCAAACCTTTCTGTTTTCTTTCTATTTTCTGAATAGCTAGACTTCAGTATATTTTATTATTGATTGAGTTGTAGATGTTAACTGGGGTGGTATATTTTCAGAAAACAAAAAAAAAGGAATTTGGTTTTGACTTAGATTTTTGTCTCTTATTTCCTTCCTGAAACAAATGGAATAGGTCCTCGCACTTGCCTGTTAATTGCATGAGAGCTCATGGTTTCCAGCCACACAATCCATGGGCTCCTTCTCCTTAGCCTGAGTGGTGGCCAATCATGATAAATGAGTCTTGGGCCCGCAAAACAGTATTACACAACAGTAACCCTGCAAAAGATTTGGTATCTAGAGCTGAGCCCCATTGTGCACAGCTAGTGATGCATGTGGTCAAGGGAAACAGGAGGAGGCAGGGGTATAGGCTCTCCTTAAAAGACTATTCAGATGGATCAGAGCAACGGGGGTGCGAAAAAGAAATGGTTGGTTCTGCTTTCCTCTGTGCTCCCCAGCTCCATAAATCTGAGAACGATATTTTGCTTCATTGCCTATATTCGTGATAAATGGATATTATTTAATACATATTTGAAGTGTGTTTTTTCTGCCTATTGAGCTCCACTTCTTTGAGAGCTGATAGGTAGAGGGAGAGAGGTGACAGCTGATCACATGGACCTCCATTGAGGGCAGTCTTCCCAAACAGAAAAGAGAGTGTAGTGACCAGTGTGGCCCGTATCCCCTTTGCCCTTTTCTTTGGAAGGGGAGCCTCTGGCTTGTCCTCTTTCTCTACCCTCATTTATATTGTGCCGGTTTGTTTCAGTTGCTTGCCTGCTTCAGAGCTTACCCTTCTCAGAGAGAGAAAGACGAGGGAGAGCTCCGCTGCCCTCAGCCTCAGGCATTCTTTGTCACAGGGGGCAAGGGGAGAGACAGAGAGCTGAAGATCACATGGTGGCCTTTTTTTGGGTATGTGACAGCTTCTGCCTTTAGTCTTTTAGTGCTTCCTTTTATCTTCTCTTCATGAAACCCCTTTCAAAACCTCAAATCACCACCTCATCGGCTGATCAGTGAGTGCCTTCTCCTGGTCCTTTAAGAGGCCTCTTCCCTGCCCTCATTTTTCTTCATCCCTCACCTTTGCACAAAAGGCAAGAACAAGCAAAATGATGCTCTGATCGCGTCGCCGACCGCCATCCCAATCCTACACATTGTAGTGACGCACCAAGATAGTACACACAACCCCTCTGCTTTTACCACCCTCCATATTCCTACAAGCAGCTCCAGGAATTGCTCACGCCATGGAGGTTGCCATGGTCTGCACAAGAGTTAGCCTGCTCATCCTCATCCTCTCCCTCTGCTCTCCATACAAGTTCATACAGAGTCCCATGGACTTCGGCCCCTTGAACCTGCTTCCCACCACCACCACCGCGTCCAGCGATTTTGGTAGGATTCTATTCCACTCTCCAGCAGCGGTGCTGAAGCCCCAGTCCTCAAGGGACATCTCACTGCTTCTCAGCTTCGTCTCTGGCTCATCTCTGAGCAAGGTCACGGTGGCGGCCAGGGGAGCAGGCCACTCCATTCATGGCCAGGCACAGGCTCTAGATGGCATTGTGGTGGAGATGTCCTCTTTGCCTGCCGAGATAGAATTCTACAGAGCAGAAGGAGAAATTTCGTATGCTGATGTGAGTGGTGGGGTTATGTGGATAGACCTCCTGGAGCAGAGCTTGAAGCTCGGGCTAGCTCCAAGGTCGTGGACTGACTACCTCTATCTCACGGTTGGCGGAACGCTGTCCAATGCTGGCATCAGTGGCCAGACATTTAAGCACGGGCCTCAGATTAGCAATGTTCTACAACTGGAGGTAGTCACAGGTGAGATACATGCATGATGAATCAAACAAAAATATAAGATCTTATTTTGCCTTTTTGGCTGTCTTTCTTGGCCATCCTCTTTTTTAACTGATGGGCAGTAGATTTTTTGTTACTCTCTGTTTCACAGGACGAGGGGAGATTGTGACATGCTCACCCAGTAAGGATGCCGATTTGTTCAATGCGGTTCTGGGAGGCCTTGGCCAGTTTGGCATCATAACTAGGGCCAGGATCCTGCTGCAGGAAGCTCCACAGAAAGTAGGATGCTTTGTTACAACTGTTCTGTACATCATATATCATATTATTATTGCATTAGCTCTGTGTCAAGTTTCTGACGTTTGCAATAACTGAACAATTTTTGAATAAATTCAGGTGAAGTGGGTGAGAGCCTTCTATGATGATTTCAGCACCTTCACCATGGACCAGGAGTTGCTGGTATCTATGCCGGACTTGGTGGACTATGTGGAAGGTTTCATCGTCTTGAATGAACAATCCCTTCACAGTTCCTCCATCGCCTTCCCTGCAAATGTGGACTTCAACCCAGATTTTGGCACCAAGAACAGCCCTAGCATTTACTACTGCATAGAGTTTGCGGTCCATGATTACCAGCACAAGAACACTAATGTGGAACAGGTAAGCACCATTTTTTTTTTGGAACTTGTCAAGCATTGGGGATGTTTTTAATAGGCATCTTTTTCAGGCTGTGGAAGTAATCTCAAAGCAGATGAGCCACATGGTGTCGCAATTGTACAGTGTGGAGGTGTCCTACTTTGATTTTCTCAATCGGGTCAGGATGGAAGAGATGAGCCTAAGGAGCATCGGGATGTGGGAGGTACACCACCCATGGCTCAACATGTTTGTGCCAAAGGCGGGAATCAATGACTTCAGGGACTTGCTCATGGACAACATCTCACCGGATAGCTTTGAGGGCCTGATCCTCATCTACCCACTCCTCAGAGACAAGTAAGCGTCACTATTAATAACAAAAAAAATGCATTCATCAAGATACACCTGCTTTTGTGAAACCATTATTTGTGAAAAAAGTTATCTATTAATTAAGTCCTCTTTCGTGATCACTTCATTAGCTTCCAAGAAGTCCAAGTTGGACAAGCATTTCTTTGCATTATCCAAACAAGTTGCGTCTTTGTGGTACAGTAGTAATAAGCTATTTTAGATAGTGAAGTGATGAGAAAAGTGATCAGCGTGGGCTCATCGTGCACTAGGGATAATCCCTTTTTAGCATGTTGGTCTATTTTTCTACAACCAGCTTTTGGCAGGCAGTACATATTTCAATGTGGGGCAACTTTGTGATCTTGTGTGCAAGAGCTATTGCTCTTCCCATGGCATTTATCATTTGCCTCCTCTCTATTCAGCTCTGCAAGGTTCTCAGGAGGAGAACATAGTTTCATAAATGAAGTCTGATGTATCCTTTTGCACTACCCCACTTAAGATCTAAAGCTATCCATCAGTATTCCCTTGTTGGTCCCAACTCCCAACTCCCAACTCTGTTCTTGTGGTAAGAAATAAAAGGTGTTGTGGGGTGGGTGTAGAGGCACTCCATCCACCATCCTTTTGCAAAGGCATGCAGTACTGCAGACATGCTGCAGCCTTGCTTCCAGAACACAATGGACACACGAATGAGAATATGAGATCAGCTGTTTATTGCATCGGTACCTTTTTGTTGGGAAGTTCTGCATATGCCCACAAATTTTTGTTACAAAGTCCACAGCTACAGTGATTCCATACTAGTCGATCGAGGCTGCATGACTATGAATATATTATATCATGTTTTTATGTGTGGTCCCTCAAATAGAATCGCATCTGTCATCAGCATTGTACAACTGAAATTATAGCTCAGCTCAATCAGTGGCATGTTTTTCTATTTAGTGAAACCTTGAACTATTCAGTAGCAATAGGGAAATATATAAATACAGCAGCTGATCTTTGAATCCTGATTTTATTTTACTTTAATTAAAAGGAGCTTTTTTCTGAATTGTTTATGTGAAGATAAGATTTGCTTATTCCATTGCCCGATAAATAATTACTTGTGTCCAGGTGGATCATCAGAAACTTATATTTGACTTAGTACAAGCTATTCTTTTTGGAAGATGCAAAACGTTGCTCACATTTTTAAAGGCTCAAGTTCTGTGTGGTATAAAAAATAGATTCCATGATTTCCTTGACCTCAGATGCAAGTCCATTTGTTATATCCTCATTCTCCCAATAAATTTAGAAAAGTTTACCTGCAAAAGGGGTATAAATATGCTAGATTGCATCCCAGTGTCAACTCGGAGCGGGTAGATGTTTAACAAAGGGTAAGATCGAAGTTGTGACCTAAGATCCATGTTCGCTGCACTGGTCTAGTTTATAGCCCCAACGTAGACCTCTCTCCAGAAAACACTAAAACCAAAGTCAGAATACACACTCAACTGCAGAAAGTCAGCTGTATAATATCATATTCCTATTTAAATTCATAATGCCTCGGTAGGTCTGAAGTATCATCATGGTTGCTCTGTTCATCCTTCCGACAGGTGGGACACCAACACATCGGTCGTGCTACCGGATTCCGGGTCCATGGACCGGGTGATGTACGTGGTGGGCATCCTCAGGTCCGCGAACCCTGAAGACGGCTGCGCCCACCACTGCCTCCAAGAGCTCCTCCGCCGCCACCGCCGCATCGCCGACGCCGCCGGAGCACACCTCGGCGCGAAGCAGTACTTGGCCCACCACCCGACTCCGTCCGGCTGGCACCAGCACTTTGGCCGGCGGTGGGAGCGGTTCGCGGAGCGCAAGATCCGGTTCGACCCGCTATGCATCCTGGGGCCGGGTCAGGGCATATTCCCCAGGAGTGACCATGCTGCGTATGGGAGCTAGCTAGCCCAGCGTAGCCAGCAGGAAGTGAAGTGGCGGTACAATAAGGGGATATAGGTAGCTGACTAGGATGCGATCTTGTTCTTTCTTTTTCTGGATCTTCTCTTGAGTTTCCTCGGGCATTTTGAGGCATCGGGTTGGGTTTTATTCTGTTCTGTGGGGGTGGGGGAACACTTTGATGAGAGGACCCGGCGGTGAATATCACTGGGAATTTTTTTTGGAACTTTGTACAGGCTGAGGAAACACAAGCTCTAGGGATAGAGATAGCGTGATTCTATTCGATCTGTATTCCTTGTTCGATTTGCATGCCCACTGGCAGGGTCATTATTGTTCTCACTTGCGCACCTAGGCTGAGAAAAATCTTTGCACTTGGTTGGTCCTTTACTGGGACATGGCTTTGTGTGAAAGATCTTCTATCGGCGAGGTGGTGACGATATTTGGGTGTCGGATTTACAGAATACTTTGCACGACGATATTCCCATGTTTTCGTTAGCAAAACTGGGAAGATAAGCTATACATGCAGACCACTGTTTTATTTATGCATGATGCATCGTTATAATGTGAACTTCCAGTTTATTAGTTGATTCTATTTTCTGAAAAAGATATGATGATGCTTGGCGTCTGAACCTTGGAAACCTTTTTTTACTTGTCCTAAGCATACACAATTCTTAAAATTATTCTAACACATGAAGATTAGTTCTTTTTTTCAGGACAAAACGTAGGGAGACGCGTTGCCTATGAGTCAGTGTAGTTTTTCTTTCGTTTGCTTGTAGTGCTATACTTTTTAGGTTCATGTTTGAACTTTTCATCAGCATTTTAATGCAAAGATGCATGGGTCTCGAATGTTCATTTTAAAATGAAAAGAAAAGGGAAAAATTAATACGCTAACCACCTTACTTGCAGACTTGCATTATGCACCAGCAAAATGTGATACATAACTCTAGCACAATAAACTACGCTCCATGGATCATACTATATGCAAAATACAATCTTATTCTAACTGCTATCATTCCTCGCACTTTAAAAAACACGCTTGACTTTAGACGAAGCACCAGCTTCCCAACATAATTAATCAACGCCTATCATCCGTGCACTCAATCCAGGGCCGATCAACACGTAGCGCTTTGGTGCATACTCCCCCAATTAAGTTGTTCTCCCTACGGAAGCTACAACCACAGCAAATCCTAAGCTCTACCAAACCTTTCCATCACCTAGCCTCTAATTAAACCCTAATCTTAATTGCTCGCTGGTCAAGATCTTTGCACTGCCCAAGCTGCAATTACCTCCTTTAACCTTTACCCCTCTTCCATTTGTTAATCTCACCCCACGAGAGCTTCAAATTTAAATGGCTCGTAGCCTTTCCCCGGGCCACGCTGGACGCTACTCTAGTAGAGATCTGCATGGATTTTGGCGAGATCCGTAAAGCAAGGGGCGCAGGAAAAAGGCTTTTGGCGACGCTGGCGCCACAGTGCCATCGCTGCTGCGGCCGCTGTTCTCGAAATGAGAATGGACAGGTCGGAGCGGCAGCATCAGCACCGCAGGAGGATGCGAGGGGTCCCCTGATGGCCTCGTCAGGCAGCAAAGGGTCAGGGAGGGAGTACTACGAGCAAAGGCGCTGGAAAAGCGGCAGCAAGGGGACGGACGGCAGACAGCGGAGATGCTCTTGAGATCGAGGCCGTACCTTGGAAGATCTCGTGTTTTGTTTCCTTGCCCAAAATTTATTCCGCGCCGAGTGGAGGGAGTGAGGAGGGCAGTGCATCGGCTGCGCCCGGTGGATTCTGCGCGTCGCCGTGCGGTCTGTACGAGCGAGCCCTGAGCCCTGACGAGGGCTGTTTGATTGTTTCTTGTTTCGTTTGTCTTCGCAAACATGCTTGTGAATTGTAGAGGCAACCTATCAAGGTATAGTAGTAATATTAACTTCATAAATTGTAACCGCTTTGTCTTTAGGCGGTTACTACAATTTTTACTTTTCTCGTGAAAACCCTATTTCATTTTGTGTATTATGCATCGAAGAATAGTAACAGATATAATTTCTAGCACCTATATGTTTTGTTTGTTGGTAACAGAAATAGAGACAACAATAATTGCGTGTTGGCAACAGAAACAACAATAATTATCTGTCGGCAACCAGCCACGATGTAAACGATTCATTGCAAAGACAAAGACGACTCCTTTCGCTAGCACAAATATACTGATTGGACCACGACCACGATAGCGTTTGCGCGAGACGTCATGCATGGCTCAAACGAATCGAATAGACATGTGTGTTTTCTACCTTTCGAACAGTATGATTGTAAACTTGGAATATCATACGACGACTAGTGCTCGCATTTTGTCCACTCTTTAGTGCTTCGTCTACGTTAACTCTACACATTTGTAAATGATAGTAGCCATTTGGGTTTGCGTTGCCTATAGTTTTTTTAATTATTTTTGTATATACTCCCTGCAGTATTATATTAGAAGTCGTTTTGGAGAAGGTTTAAATCAAACATTTGGAATATAAATCATGAATAACATTTAAGTCGTTGAGTTTAAAAATATGAAAATTACATAAATAGATTAGTCTTGAAAATTACTTTTATAAAAATATACAAATATAATTTTTTTAAAAATATTTTTATAGAAAAGTGAAGTCAAAGTTGTGCTTTGATGATCGTGTCGCTGTCTTAAATGACTTTTAATACGATACCGGAGGGAGTATAAAACATGCTACACACGTGAGCTATATATATTGCGCCTAGTGTTTCACTAGCAATTATTGGCAATTGCGCTATATATGCGCTCAGACAGGTGACACCGGTTTCCCGGATCTTAGATTTGCGTCCATGGACGACAACTTGCGAGCGTGTGTCGTGACATGGATATGGATACTGTTGGATGAATAGTACGTACGTGCGTCCTCTCACACTCACATGGGTGGTGGTGCTAGCTACTAGCTAGGGCAACGCCAGCTGCCGCCAGCGCCACAGACGATCGTCGCCTGCGCGCGAGAGTCCGAGGCAGCATCTAGTAGCAGACCACCAGCTGTCACCCCGGCCTGCCGCTCCTCGGACGCGGCGGCCACCCAGCAGAGAGCATGCACCCGCCTGTCCCGTCCCACGGGGCTTGCCTCTGCCTTGCCGCTCCCCGTGAAACCGCGCAGCGCCAACTTGCCCTGCCCTGCATCGAGCGACGCTGCTCCACGCCAAAAGAGATCGCTCGGCCAGGCCGCCCCGCCGTCGCCGCCGGCAGGACTTGATCTTCGCGCCAGCTGCAGGCAGCTATAGCATAGCCTGTTTCCAAATTTAACCCCAAATTTCATTATACAAAAATAAAATTATTATCACATCAAAAGGCATGGAGTATTAAATATGGATAAAATTAAAAACCAATTGCACAGTTTTATTGTACTTTGCGAGACGAACATTTTGAGCCTAATTAATCAATGTTTGAACAATTATTCACAAATACAATTCTATAGCGCATTTATATCGTTTTTATAAAGTTTAGACTTTGCATCTCAGACATACATATGTATACATAGTACAGTAGCTCAGCACCACAACCTGTACAAGGGTACATGCTGAACATAGTACAGTAGCTCAGCACCACAACCTGTACAAGGGTACATGCTGCGCCCTCCGCAGCCCCACCAATCAGACAGGGGTTTCCTAATTCAACTTATCCTGGCTCGCGCAAGCGAACCAGGCTCTCTCCAGCCAGGCTCTGTCGATGCAAAGTCACTTTGATTGATTACCCGTTAGCTTGCAGGGTAGACACGACAGGAAAGTGATTGGTTGCCCTGCTTATGCGTTTATCCCGCACCCCTACTCTCTAGTCTCGTGCAGCTCCCATGCTCCCGCTAGCCACGTCTGGGCCTTGTTTAGTTCCTAACGTTGGCATGTCAAAGTTGGCATTTTACAATTAATACGCCGTTGCATCATTTTGTTTGTATCTGTGAATAATTGTCCAACCATTGATTAATTAGGCTCAAAATGTTCGTCTCACATAGTACAACAAAACTGTGCGATTAGTTTTTAATTTCATCTACATTTAGTACTCCATACATATACCAGCATTTGATGTGATGGAAATTTTCTTTTTACGTAGGGTGTGTTTAGATCCGCAAAAAATTAGGTGAAAAAGTCACATCAGACATTATAGCGCACCGTAACACTTTTCGTTTGTTTGTGGTAATCGTTGTCCTATCATGACCTAACTAGGCTCAAAAGATTCGTCTCGCTGTGTACATCAAAACTATGCAATTAGTTTTTTTATTTACCCACGTTTAGTGTTCCATACCTGCGTCGTTTGCTATATTTAATGTTTCAATGTGATGTCGATACGACGTCGATGTGACGGAAAGTATTAAATTTGGGGGAATAAAACACATTAGAAGTGAAATTTGAGGGTAAAGTTAGGAAACTGAACAAGACCCTGACAGAAACGAGGATTTTTCTTGTATCGCTGGAGCCTGGCTGAGGAGCCACTCTTGCACCACACGGGACAGACATGGTTACCGGTGCAGGCATTCAATCAATCGCAGGTTACACACAGAGACTGGCCGGGCTGGAACCGGGTAACCAATCGCACCCAAAGTAAGGCAGGGACATTGCTACACGTCAGCAGTCTTATAGGTCGTCTCATGCAGTACCATGTAGGATTTTTGCTGATGTGGAGGAGAGAGAGCGAGGTGAGAAAAAGAGGTCGTTGCTTCGCGAAACAACCGCCTCATAAGCTAAATTTTAGGACTATGAGACAACTCATCCACCATTGTACGAGTTTTGTTGCCATGCAACCAATATTATTTCTTTATTTTCCCATAAATTAAGGAATATTGTATTACTATAAGACAACCAAAACAACAACATCGTCTCAAGATTAGGTGTCACTGCATGAGACCGTCTATTAGACGACACAAATGTACCTGCCCTAACGATACATTCATGCAGTGTGTAACCTGCGATCGAACGTGTCACCGCATGAGACCGTCTATTAGACGACGCCAATGTAACCGGCTGTGTGTAACCTGCGATTGATTGTGGGCTGTAACCGGGCCACCTACCTGTAACGATGCATTCACGCAGAGATAGTGGGCTGCTGTACTGGCTACGGCCCGTCGCATACATTGCGCAGTACAGTGCTGCGTGCGTGGTGCCAAGACGTACTTTTCCCCCCCTCTGGTTTCTGATTATCCGTATCTAAGATGTACTAAAAGCTTGAATACATTGACATCATAAAGTTGATGGAGTAATTATTGGTTAATCAAGAAATACATTTTCATACTGTAAATCCTTTTATCGGAAAGAATAGTATTCACATCGATATTATACTGCTCAGAGTTTCACGTTGGGAACAGGCGGTGTATTGACTTGTATTTGACAATGGAAGGGTAGGTAATTGCTTAGAAAAAGGTATTCTTTTCACATAAAAATCCTGATGTCTGGAACATGATGGCACTACAACATGCCTAAATTGTTAGTATTTATAACTGTTTTAAAAAGCTCATGATTTGTCCAAGACATAGGTGACTCCAAGCACTTCACACGACAACATTTTTTTAAAAATGATTTTTTTTATAAAGTTTAAAATGAAACGTTTAAAAGTTATTTATACTCGGACAGTGAAATTTAAGTTTATGCTTTGTCGTGCCCGACCACAACCTCGGCCCATGTACTGTTTCCAGAGCCCAGCCCGGTACGTACCCGAAACCCAGCTCGCCAACCATTATATTTTGTCGTCGTGGTGCGCTAGCCCGTGGCCCGTGGGCCTTGATCGAAAGCGTTGCGCTGCAGCTGACCTCGTCCGTGCCATGCAGTCACTGCACAAGTACACTGGGCTACTCCGAGTAGCCTACTCGGCTAGATATACACTGCACAAGTACACACGCATCGTAGCTGTGCTTGTGCCCGCTAAATAATTTCTAGAGTACGCCATCTGATCATGTCCGTCTGGCAGTGTACGGGTCGTGCTACTCTGGCCTGTTTAGCCCTTCTTTAGGCCTCGTTTAGATCCCAAATTTATGGGACAAATTTGGGGGTATGATGTCACTTCGTAATCATTGTGTCACTGTAGCATTTCGTTTGTATGTGTGAAAAATTATTCAAAAATTGATTAATTAGGCTCAAAATGTTCGTCTCGTAAAGTACAACAAAACTGTGTAATTAGTTTTTTATTTCATCTATATTTAGTACTCCAAGCATGTTATGACATTTTGATGTGATGAGAATCTTCTTTTTGCATAGTGAACTTTGGGGGTAGAATTTAGGATCTAAACAAGGGCTTAGATCCTAAATTCTACCCCAGGGCTTAGATCCTAAGTTCTACCCCCAAAGTTCACTATGCAAAAAGAATATTCCCATCACATCAAAATGGCATGCATGGAGTACTAAACGTAGATGAAATAAAAAACTAATTGCACAGTTTTGTTGTACTCGACGAGACGAACATTTTAAGCCTAATTAATCAATTTTTGGATTTTTACAAATACAAACGAAATGCTATAGTGGTGCATTTATTACAAAGTGACTCCAAACCCCCAAATCGCCACCCCCAATATGCATCTAAACAAGGCCTTAGTTCCAAAAAATTCTCTTTCCAAACTTCACTATTCACCTATCCCATCAAATCCTATCAAATCTCTTTCCTCATACATGGAGCATTAAATGTAGATAAATAAAAAAACTAATTGCATAGTTTTGATGTACACGACGAGACGAATCTTTTGAGCATAATTAGGTTATGGTAGGACAATGTTTACCACAAACAAACGAAAAGTGTTACTGTGCGCTACAGTGTCTAATGTGACTTTTCTACCGACTTTTCACCCCTTTTGAGGAATAAACACCCCCTCTATCGCTAGAACCATGGCTAATAATCTCGCAACAGTTACATGCATGGTGGTAATGCGCCGTTTGATGTAAACACGCGCCTAATGCATAATTAGGAACTATAGGTAACTCGGAGCTTCCCCACGTCATCTCGCGGGTCCTAGCTTTGATTTTTTTGTATTATCTAAATTTGGTGGAATGGTTGAAAAGCTACGTACGCGCAATACGAGAGGTTCTGGATTCGCATTCTATGCACCGCGTACACGCATAGTTCGTGTCAAAAATGATGACTTGTGACGCGCAATGGTGACGTACGCCCAAGCAGTGATTCTCTTGCTGCTCCAAACTCTAAACACAATGTTTAAATAATGATTAAACCCTAGTCTTCTGGAAACTTATTCCTTAGATCAGGGATGTCCCTATTTTTTGCTCAGACTCTTTATGCGAGTTCTGTAATATGTGGATGCACTCTGTTCAGTTGATGCGCTATGTCCAGTTTGTTATTTTCTCTAGTATTGTTGCTTGGACCTCTATATTGGAAGTTAAGCTACATGTTTTTCATGTAACTTCTTATATTTGCCATAATTCTCCCAATGAATAGTACAACTGAATCATAGAAAGTGCTCTGTTGAAATGTCAGGCATAAATGCCGAAAGTAAGTGCATATCTGTGAGGGATAAGATTGTCGAAAGCCAGAGTGTCATTGCTTGCTTACAAGAAACAAAGAAGGAATCCTTTGATGATCAGTATGTTAGAGAATCCCATTGGAGCTTCAGGGGGTATTATTACCATCTGGAAGAGTGATCTGTTTGATGGTAGTTTGCTCTACCAAAATGAATATGCTATTTCAGTAGGCCTCACTTCCAAATTAAATGGAGACTTCATGGTACTGACTAATATATATGCTCCTTGCACTGAGGATGGGAGAAGTGATTTCCTGCCGTGGTTCAGAAACATAGAAATGCCGGAGGAAACCAATTGGTTAATACTAGGGGATTTTAACCTCATGAGACAGCCTGAAAATAGAAACATGCCTGGATATGATTCACATAGATGTTACCTCTTGAATGAAGCCATTAGTGATCTTGGTCTAGTTGAGTTGCCTCTTCAGGGGAAGCAATTTACATGGTCCAATAAACAGTCTTCCCCACTGCTTGAGAAACTCGACTGGTTTTTTACCTCTAAGGCTCTAACTCATGGACTCTTACCTATCCCAACACTTCTGTTCATACATTAGTCATGGAAACTTCGGATCACTCACCTTGTGTGGTGTCCATCAGCACAGACATCCCAAGGGGGTGCATCTTTCGGTTTGAGAATTACTTGATGGAGCACGAAGATTTTGAACTGATAGTGCAGCATGGTTGGTCTCTGCCAACATTCCAAATAGACAAAGCTAAGATCCTAACTGCAAATTTTAAAAACTTAAGAAGGGTGCTGAAAGCTTGGAAGGGACAGCTCTCTAATCTTAAGACCAATGTTGCGGATGTCAAGCTAATAATCTCTTTCATGGAAATTCTAGAAGAGTTTAGAGATTTGACAGTGGTGGAATGGAATTTCAAAAAGTTGCTAGATGAAGAGCTCACTTCACTTCATGCCAATGCAACAATAAAGTTCAGAAAAAAATGCAATTACATCTCTGAAGAATGAAGATGGTCAGTGCATCTCTGATCATAATGGGAAAGCTGCTTTGCTTTGGGAGGCATACAAGGAAACACTAGGAACCGCTGAATTTCAAAATGAGGCAACCACCTTGGATCTAGAGGCCCTTTTGCAGACCTCGGTGGATCTACACTGCCTTGATGAGCCATTCTCAAAGGAAGAAATTGATGCAGTAGTGAAATCTCTGCCACCAGATAAGTCGTCCCATAAAAAATCTTTAACTTGGTAAAAATATTCATAATAAAAATTATCCAGATATAGTTAAGTGAGGTCTTGTTTTGAAGATCTTGCCGCAAGAAACATTATAGTGCAATTGGATTTTAATTTAGATACTTCATTTAGGATTTATGAGTTTTTTTAGTTTTAAATATGTAAGCATGTGGGTGATGTCATCTATTTTGTCTTCTCTTGCATGCGTGCATGGATCCCCGTATTGTCCGATCGCTCTGCTTAGAGAGATGGTTCAAAGCAAAATTAAATAGGCTTAATTATCGACCCGCTGCGGAAACGAGCGGACATAGCCCACGAACCGAGACCTTCAGGCGACACGTGCGGGTGCATCAGGCAAGTGATAGCCAGACGCACCCGCCAAGCTGGCGCCAAGCCTGACATCCAAGGTGTCGTTGCCCGCCGCCGTCACCACCCCGAAAGGCATGCCGCGGTAGGAGCGGGCCTACACCGCCTCCTCAAGGATGCGACAATCGGACAACGTGACGGAGGGGAGGACGTGCCCGACCAGCAGCCCGGTGACATCCCCGGCTTCGGAGAGTGCCGCGTCGAGCTTGGCGACAGAGGCGATCACGACGTAGTACTGGTTCAGGCCACAGTAGTCATGGCAGAGCATCGAGCCGCATGAGCCGATGGGGCTCGATACTCAGCATGCCAGGCATCTGTTGGGCCTGCATCCATCATCATGATAACAACATACTTCCTCCGTATTGATAAAAAAGCCGTTTAGGACAAAGTTTGAGTCAAACTTTAGGAATATAAATCATGAATAACTTTTAAGTTGTTGAGTTTGAAATTGTAAAAGTTATATGATTAGATTTATTTTGAAAAATACTTTCACAAAAGTATACATGTATCACTTTTCGATAAATATTTTAATAGAAATAAGAAGTCAAAGTTGTGTTTTGAAGACCGTGTCGCTGTCCTAAACGGCTTCCTTTACCGGTACTGTCGGTGTTTGGAAATCGTGGTCCCGACACCAACCAGAAATGCACTGTGTTCCCACCCCTGATGGTTGATGCAGAAGGTAATGCAATGGCACGAAATTATCCTGGTTCCGGTCGCAAGACCGTACGTCCAGCAAAGATGGTGCGTGCAATATATTATCCTGCACCGGACTGCAAGTAGTAGGGGATACAAGCAGGTTGGGAGAAGAGGCTAGGCCTCCAAGTCCCAGATGATTGAGGCAGAGTGCCAATATCGTGGAGTGCGGAGTGTGTGTTGTTTCTTGTTCTGTATTTGATTGATTCCCGTCACCTTCTTCACGAGCGCGCCCTCTCCTTTTATAGACCAAGGAGGAGGGGGTTATAGACGTGTGTCGCTATGTAGGCACAGTTGTTGGACAACAGTTGGCGTGGCGCCGGGCGTGGCTCCTTGTCCTTGGCCACTGTTGCGCGGTGTTGCTGTCCCTGTAATGGATTCTTGTACTGGTGATGACGCCAGGGAATGGTTTCGAGGATCTGAGCTGACCTCCGTGCCGTAATGACTCGCCCGTACGCCAATTCGAGGGTCTCCCATGCCTGTGCTCAGCCCTTTCTGTGAAAAATCACTGTGGGAGTCTGTTGGCGGTCGTTACAACCCAAATTCGACCACCAATACGCGGGAATAAATGAGAGACTATGCAACATTCCATGTACTTAGGTTTTATTTCTAATGGAGTTCCACGAGTTTTGGTGAGTGTCGCTTGTGCAGGTACAACCTTGCGAAATACGTGCTATAGGGGTCGAAAATGACTGAATCGGCCGAACGACCCGTTCGGCCGGTTACCCCCCTTAGCCGTACAGGCCAGCGGGAGCCGTCCACGTCAACCAAACGACAACACACGACACGTGGACGACCGCCAACACATCCCGGAGCACCGACATGTCATCCTGGGCCGAATCAACTCAAACCCAAGCACCAGAGGCCAGCCCAAGGGGTCCAGGAGCAAGAGGCGGTGCACGGGGGGCGTTCTGGGCTGAAAGCCCAGTTCGGCCGAACCTACCAGTTCGGCCGAACCGCCCCCAATGCACCAACCGCCTCCAGGAGTGCATCCAAGCCGTCCATAGCCAAGGCGGTGGATCCAGGGGTTCGGCCGAACCGACCTGTTCGGCCGAACCCGGTCTCTTTGCCCGAATCAACAGGGAATATCCCCTGGATCCCTTGGCGGTTACTCCACTCCAAACCGCCTTAGGACACCTATATAAGCAGTGGCATACACCTTGTATCACACACAACACAAGAGTAGAGTGCAGGCGAAGCACTGTTAGTTCTCCACTTGTATCAGTAGAGATAGGGAGAGAGGAGAGGTGAGCGTCCCGGAGAGGAGCCGAAGTGTCGGCCCCTCTTCCCGCTGTACCTCTACGGATGCGGCTTCACTTCGAGTAACATCCGGGTCGTGTCTGGTAACTCTTGTATCTCTCTCTGATTAATTGAGCATTCAGTTCTTACTTTTATATGCTTGCTGGTTCTTCGTTCAATGCTTAGTTGATTGGTATAACTGTATACTGGTTGCTTAGCTTGGGTGCTTATCTTTCTATAGGAGATAAGTATTAGTTGACTAGTGTAGGCGTGGTGCCTATACTTGAGACTAACTTAGTTTATTCCCGTCGCAACGGAGGTGGTAGCCGTAAGGTGGTGACAGCCCTTCCGGTCTTTGTAGCCCATCACGTTAGTTCCGGTCCGTAGGATTCCCCAGCTGGGAAATAGTGGCACCCCTTCTCATCCCTTTCTGTGTGTCCACTCGTTCCCTTGTCCCGAAGCAAGTATCTATCTGTATCCTCTGATCTATTCGATCAATCAGTAGAATACCTCTACCAGACTCGTACCCTCTCTACCCTCCTATCACTCCTCTTCTCTTTGTTGTTGTCATCCACCTCATCCATACCATTCACTCCATTCCATCTACCTAGGACAACTTAGTTTAGAATCAGTCAACTTCTCGTTCTCCGTGGAAATCGATACCTTGGAATACTCCCGGGTGAAAGCTACATCGGTATCCGTCCGCTTGCGGATTTATCTGTAGGCCGTAAGGAGTGCCAACAAGCTTTCCGGCGCCGTTGCCGGGGAACGGTAGCTGTTCTGATTCTGAACCCAAGTTGTCCGTGTATCCCACCACCATCCACCATCCATATGGATCCCACTCTTACCTTACGCCAACACTCGGCTCCAAAGGGCGCTTGTTTGGAGCCACCACCATCATCACATCCCATATCCACACCCGGCTATGAGCTACGTCCCGGCTTCATAGCCATGGTTCGTGAGCAATCGTTCTCAGGAACGAAGGCCGAGAGTCCATACGCGCATTTGCGCGAGTTTGAGCAACTCTGCTCGTGCTTGACCATTGCGGGCATGACACAAGAGACACTTAAATGGAAGCTATTCCCGTTCTCATTAACGGGAGGAGCGAAGAAATGGTACTCTCTGGCTGTCGGTACTATGGAAGGGAGTTGGGAAACTCTCAGAGAGAAATTCTGCCTAAATTTCTTCCCAATTTCCAAGGTAGCCAGCCTCCAAATCGAAGTTCTTACCTTTAAGCAATTAGAGGGAGAGTCGTTAGGAGCTGCTTGGGCTCGTTTCAAGCAAATCTTGGCATCCGGACCAGACCTAAGCCTACCAGAACCTGTTGTTTTACAACACTTCAGCGTTGGCCTCTGTCCCGTAGCCGCAACTTTCTTGGACTCTGCTTCAAAAGGGTCGTTTTTTCATTTGACTCCCAGTGAAGCGAGGATAGTCCTGGAGCGTATCCTGGACGACACTCCCTACATTGGAGTCTATGACGAACTCCCTGATGAAGAAGAGAAGCAGCCTAAACCTGAAGAGCCTCTAGACCAACAATCCAAATCTATCAGCCCTTCCATTCCATCAGAACCCGATGCTCAATTCGAACCACAACCTTACTCTAGCCTGGACTACTATCCTCCACTCTACACCACTCCCTACGATTTTGACGATGGTCTATTCGATGACATCGACTGTGCCATACGTTTCCCACGGGGACGATGTGTAGAGCAAAAAGATCCACCCCCCGACAAGGAAGCATTAGAATATCAAAGAGAGTACTTAGGCCGTCTCTCTGCCATCAAGAGTCGGGAATGGCTAGACGAGGCGGAAGCCTCGACCAAGGTAGTTAAAATGCCCAAGAGAATCCGAACAATCTTTTGTGAAGTTATGGGCATGGACAAAGAAATCGGGTACGACCCAAGCCTCGGAATCAACATAATCTCTAGCTCTTTGGTGCGAGCGCAACTCCCCGATGAACCATGGTCATTATCTCAAAAACGTTTAAGGTTCACATCGGGAAGGATCCTCGACTGTTTAGGGATCTTGCGGGTCACACCCGTTAAGATTAACGACCCTGAACTTTTCTTGGATTTCCATATCTTTGACCTACCTGAAAATTCCACTTACTCCATCTTTATTGGTAGGCCAATCATGAAAATCCTAGAAAATTCACCAATAATCCAGCTAGAGCTTAGGATCGGAGAAGAACTCGTCTCAGTCTCTTATTCGTATTCCTTGAATACCCCAATAGAGACAGATCCCGATCCTGAGCCAATAGAGGAGGTCATGTCAACATCCTTGATAGACTTAGAGCAACATTTCCTAGAAGAAGATGCCCAATTCCTTATGGAGGAAGAAGAGATTCATCCTCCAGTCGAACCTAAGCCTCTTCCCTCTGGATTGAAGTGTGCTTCCCTCTTTAAGGACGGACAAACTCCAGTGACCATCAGTGACAAACCCCCTGGAACCCAACCGACTTTCACTGTCCTGGAGGAGGATCGATCAGTCTTAGGACACTCGATCCAAGATTTCAAAGGGATTACTCCTAACCTTCATACACATCATATCCCTATCTTATCTTACCTTGGGGTCGTAAGACAATCGTCTTTGATCGGGAAAAGACTAGATTCAAAGCCTAAAGCCATCATCTTCTCCTCTCATACTCCCAAATACGACCCTATGCGTACACCTCCCACGAGTAAAGGGGATTCGTAGTTCCTTGGCCACACCGGGCTTTATAGGTGTCTCATCGAAAATTTCTCTCAAATAGCCCGGTCGTTGACCAATCTCTTGGCCAAGGAAACCCCTCTCGTCTCTAATCAAGAGTGCTATGCTTCCTTTCACACCCTAAGAAAGCACTCAATTCTGCTCCCATCATCCGGTCTCGCGACTAGAGCATCCCATTAGAAATCATGTGTGATGCGAGCAATTATGCTGTTGGAGCTGTTGTGGGCCAAACCAAGGACAAGAAGCATTATGCTCACTGGCCCCAGCTCAACTACGCAACCACGGAAAAGGAACTCTTAGCAACTATGTTTGTTATAGACAAATTCCGGTCCTACCAAGTTAGGGCAAAGGTCATAGTCTATTCCGACCATACTGCTCTGAAGTATTTCTTGGCCAAAAAGGATGCGAACCCAAGACTCATTCGTTGGGTCTGTCTCGGGTATAAGTCCCGTTTGATCTTTCCATCAGCGATTTTCTTACGGGGTGATACGCTCCTCAAAGCCACAACACTAGAGCCGTGGTACGCCACCATAGTTGACATCATGGTGTTAGGGTACGTCCCATCAGGTGAAAATAGGAAAAGATTGGTTTATGAGAGCAAACATCACCTATGGGACAACCCGTATCTCTTCTGGATACAAAATGGACTCAGACGATGCATGCCTGCACCTGAGGCACATAAAACCTGGGAGAGATATCATGGAACACCTTCTGAAGGACATTATGGAGTGTTCAGAATAAAGGTCTGGCAATATGGAGAAGCTAAGAAACTTAGCAAGAGATGCCCACACTGCCAGAAACACGGGAAAGAGACGCGAAGCCACTCACCAGTAATATTCAGTAGAAATCTTTGATGTAAGGGGAATAGACCCCATGGGTCCTTTCCCTAACTCAGAGAACTATGAGTTTATTCTGCTAGCCGTAGATAGCGTCTCTAACTGGGTAGAAGTCAAGCCCTATCGATCCGCAGCCACTAGGCACGCTAAGCAAATGTCCCATGAAAACATCTTGCCCTGGTTTGGCGTCCTGGGCTAGTCATAGAGGCTCTCATCTCATTGACTCCACCTCCCAGAAATATCTAAGTTTGGGGGAGCCTCATATGATAGCCACACCTTATCACCCCCAAACTAGTGGTCAAGCAGAACATCCAGCGTGAAGAACAAGAACACTCTGCAAAGACCGTCAAGGAGATGTGTAGGCACTAGAGAGATAGGCTCACTGGGCATACTAGACCACTCTAGGACAATTCGGCCAAACCATGTTGGTTCGACCGAAGGACCCCTCTTCTGCCCCGTGAGTGTCCATTTGGACCCTAGAGCCTATCCCATCTTGTCTCGAAGTCACTAGAAAATGTTGGGAAAGTTGCTTGTCAATCTCAAGTCAGAAACCATCCTCCATCACTTTCCCGAGCATGACCGAGTGTTCACATTTCCTAGTCGCCATGGCCACCCAATCCTTGTCCAAAGACCTTTCCTCACCCAATGGTTCTCTCTCCATGAGTATGACAAGTCCACCAACGAAGAAAGCCATGGAGGAGGGAGAAGAGAAACCCATGGTTGAAGAGCCTGAAAAAGAACTGGCACAAACATGCCAGAAGTTGAGCAACCAGGATGAGAAGGTCATCGAAGGCGAGCCTTGGTAGATGGACAAGGATGACAAGATCAATGTCCTCTGCCAAGCACCCACAGCAAAATTTAAGAGGCTCGCCAAAGCCACGTAACATCTAGACCTTCACGATCCATCTATAGAGTAGATGTCATGTGGTTGTATCCTGTAGAGCACCATTAGTTTCAATTTATTTTCCAATTCAATTTCCCTTTGCTCAAATCATTGTTTAGGAGGTGCTCTAATTATTTCCCTTCCAAATATTTTTCCAACCTTAGCTTGATGAATAAATAAAATAAGAGTTGAATGCAGAAAGAATAAAATTGTCGCTCCGGTTGGTGAATTTGAGCCAACCGGAGATTGCCCTGTTTAACGAAAAGATACATGAGTACATGCATGACACAGTGGAGGAACAGGACGAGAACGAGCAGGCCGACCAGCTGACTCAGTACCTTTCAAGGTTGGATCCCTACCAGTGAAGAGTCCAAGCTTGGGGGAGCACCCCCATCAGGTACGTTCCGAATTACTCAGCACTTTGGTCATTCAATTGAAAATACTTCCCTTGAATAAAATTAACTCTCAACCATGCATGGAATGAATCATATGCCTCTCACTTTAGAAATGATGAATGGTTGCTCTGTCATTAATTTTGCTAGTACTTTGTTGCAACTAGTTGCTTGACTATGCTTGAGTTATTTGGCATGAGTAGAAATGAACCTGAAAACCTTGTGGGAGCATATGCCTTATTCCAAGTCTAGGTTGTTGTGGGAATTGATATAGTGAGACTTTGGTTGAATTCTTTTTCTGCTCTTAGTATGGTGAAAATCTCGGTTGTTTATGCTTTCAAAATTAAAACAAAGTTCCTCATTGGTCATAATACCTACCAGAGCCATATGATAGGATTAGTTTTAAACTTTCTACCATATGCTGCTTGTCATCTTAGTGAGCTTTGTCAAATTGTTGTGACCTTAGTGGGGAATCTTTCATGCTTCTAAGATCGAGATGCACATACACTCCACCTCTCACTTGCAATTCCTACTTGAGAGTTAGCAAAACCATACCATCATCCATTCCATAAATAAAATTTCATGTTCTTTGATTCCCTCTCCAAATATCTTTAAAGTAGAGGCATGGGCTATGCAAAAAGAAAAAGAAAAGCATGCCAATTGGCATGGCAAAAAAAATGAGAAAAAGAAAAGCATGCCAAAAGGCATGGCAAAAATATGAATAAAAGATAGTGTTGACACCAAAAATTGGCACCAGGAAGAGGCTGACATGTGGGCCGGATTTGGTAGAAAGATGCCATTCGGCTAAAAGGGTTTTTTCTGAAGCATTGGGCAAAGATGCTCTGCGGTCGGGAACGCGTCGCCATTCGGCTGAAACGTTCGGCAGAGATACTCTGCGGTCGGGAGTGCGTCATCATTCGGCAGAGGCGTTGTTCCGCAGGCGAAGAGTGGTAGCATTCGGGAAGACATGATGACGTGGATCAACATAAGGAAAAGGCCGGTTCGAACAAGGAAAGCAATATGGGCACGAAGATTCGTCATTTATTTTTAGAAACAAGTGTTGTAGTCGTGTCCGACTAGGAGTTGTATCAAGACCTGGGTATAAATATAAACCCATGGCAGCTGTAAAAAGGAATCACGATCAATCTTACAACAAACCGGCCCCGTGCCAACATCGAGTCCTTTAGTCGAGTCGTCGAGTTCTTCGAGAGGAGTCATCGATCCGTCGACCTCCGTAAGTACCGGCAACCTTGTATCATGCTTAGTATCATGCGGTGGATTTAAGCTTTGATGCAAGTAGTCTTGTTACCATGCTTAGTATCATCCGGTGGATTTAAGTTTTGGTCTCAAGAAGGTTCCTCTGTTAGATCATGAGCCATGCGGTGGGCTAAGATCTAGTATGGACCAAGTTATCGGCTCTGTTAGATTTCGGCAAGATCTAGCAGATTCATTAAGTTACCCCGTGTTGCTCTGTTTTTACTATGTGCTTAATTCATGCAACACACCTTTGCCCAATCTAGATCGGCTAGAATCGGCTCTGCTTCATGACATGACGAATTATCCCCTCACAGCCGAATCCGAAACCGATCTAGGTTGTTACGTGTCGCGGGTTCGAACTTGTCGGTATCGTGTCAGTCTTGACAGAACCGGGTATCATGCGGTAGATGCAGGTTTTTGGATCGTCTTAGAGCTAATCATCCGGTGGATTAGAATTCGACTCGATCTGATAGATTTATCTTTACCGATTTAGGCTTGTTCCTTCGTCATGGACCCCGATTCGGCTAAATAGCCGTATTCGGCAGTGCTCTCACGAGTGAACGTGTGTTCGTGGGTTTGCATTGGACAATGAATGCTTTTAGCCTTTCACGATTAGATTGTATCATGCGGTGGATTGATTTAATCTGATTGGTGGTGTGGCCTCAAACGAGTTGTATCATGCGGTGGATTAACTCGTTTGCTGCCATGCTTGACGGGTGCTGCTTTCGGCCTATGCATTCTTGTTTCAATGTAAATTCGTGACTGTGTTGTGGGTTCGTAACTAAACATTGAATGCTTTTAGCTTTTCATGGTTAGATTGTATCATGCGGTGGATTGGTCTAACCTGATTAGTGGTGTGGTCACAAACAAGTCGTATCATGCGGTGGATTAACTTGTTTGTTATCATGCTTGACGGGTGCTGCTTTCGGCCTATGCATTCTTCGTTTACTGCGAATTTATGATCATGTTTCACCCTTTTATTCATTTATCATGCTCTGTTTCTCGTTAATCGGCTATGAGTACGTGTTGCAATGCTCATTCGGTTGAAAGCCGATCTTTCGTCATGCTTACGTCATGCATTCGGCAGTATGCTCACTGCGTGCCTTGCCGATTGCCGAATGAGGTTTTAACTGCCGACAGATAGCTTCCCTGTAGCTATATGTCTTTCAAGATTGGCTTCAAAGCCGCAAATATGGAACTGTCTGGTCTTACCCGGCACGTTCCAGGTTTCGATCTAAACCTTTTTGTCCCTTTGTTAGTTTTCAGGCAAACTGACTGGCACGCTTCCGGATTCAAAAGCCCGGGCCACGTTTGAAGCCAGCTTGTTCGGCTTGCTGTGTGCTTGGCGTGAGGTGCGGATTTTACGTCAACACACTTTTTGGCACGCCCAGTGGGACACACACAAGTTTTCAAGATGCCTGAGTTGAGCGACATCATGGATGTCACTTTGGAAGAGTTGTCTGAAGAACATCAGCAGATGGTAAAGGTTGCTACCAACCAATTCATTAGCAAATGTTTACTGTCTTTCGCCAAGAACAGGAGTGGTGCACCTTTTCTCAAGTCTGATCTGCCAAGAGTTCTCCTTCCCGGGCAATCCGATCTTACTGAAGAAGAAGAGAGGGAGAGATTCTCGGGCTTGTTATACAAAGCTTTGGGAGAGACAATGACCAATCACAATGCTGCGTTCTTAAACAGTTTTCGGCATATAATGATAAGCATTTTTGGTCAGCATGTGGATAAACCCTTTGAGCAGATACATGGGCAATTGGGTGGCCCGACATACTTCAATGTTCAAGCACCAGTTCAGAAACCACATGGTAAAGGAAGTGCTGATGAAACTGGAGGCTCTGGTGTTAAAGATATAAATGGACAACCGATTCGGCAAGATCCTCAGCTTGCACTGCCGAAAACTCGCACGTACGGTGATATGGCATTCGGCACCACAGGGAATCCGCCTGCTTCTGCTTACAAGATATCTCCCTTGAACAACAGACTGCAGAGGGATTTATATGGAAACGGATATTCAGAGTTTATGGATTACAATGCTGTCGACGCCCTCCCGAATCCTGGATATGTTGGTACTGCAGGTATGCTTGCTGGAAGACCAGGGAATCAAGATACCAGTATTGACCTCATGGTGCAAAAAATGACCGATGTATTGCAAAATCAATTCGGTCTGAAGCCTAAGAATCAGGGATACATGTACTCGTCTCCTTTCCCTGAATGGTACCAAAGGGTATCATTGCCGAATAGAGTCAAGGTGCCTACAGAGTTTACTAAATTCTCAGGACAAGATGATACTAGCACTGTGGAACATATAGCTCGATATCTGATGCAGCTTGGAGAGGCTTCGGCAGATGAGGCTTTCAGAATCAGATACTTTCCTTTGTCACTGACGGGTCCAGCTTTTACATGGTTTGCTTCTTTGCCTGCCCAGTCGATTTGTACTTGGAAGGACCTGGAACAGAAATTCCATGCTCATTACTACATTGGCAGTACCGAGAAAAAGTTGGTTGATTTGACCAGCTTAAGGCAGAGGAACAATGAAACACCTACAGAGTTCCTCAGGAGATTTAGGGAAACTAAGAGTATGTGCTTTTCTCTGAACATACCTGATGATCAACTAGCTGGTATGGCTGTAGCTGGAATGCTGCCTGCTATTCGGGAGAAGCTATTCGGGATGGAGTTTGATGATCTGGGCCAGTTGTCGCACAGATTGGCCTTGATGAGTAACCAGGCATATGGTTTCAAGAAAGATGTCAGATTTGCTAAAAATAATGATGTGGCTGACATCTATAACCAATTCCTTGAAAGAGCAGATCAAGAAGATGAATATGAAGATAGCGAAGAGATAGCCGCAGCAGAGATAGTGTGGAGCAAAGAACCAGTTACAATGACTCAAAGATGGATCAAACAGATGAAGGGAACATATGATTTTGATGTGACTAAGGCGGACAAATTATTTGAGTTCCTGGTGAAAGAAGGCCGAATCAAATTGCCAGAGGGGCATTCTATGCTTCGGCCTGATGGAGTAAAAGATAAGAGGTACTGTGGGTTTCATGATAGGAATTCTCATTCCATTAATGAATGCAGAGTCTTTAGGATGAAGATTCAGAAAGCTATCCAGGAAGGACATCTGAAATTCGACAACAAGATGAAACTGGACAGTAACCCTTTCCCTCAGAATATGATCGGGTTCTCGGTTAATATGGTAAATGCTGTTCCATCTGGAGAAAAGGGAAGATTGAAAGTTTTAACCTCAAAGAAGGCAAGGCAGGATGGTTCAGTTGATCCCACTCGTCAGATCACAATGGAACAGATTCGCCAGAAAAATCTTCGGTTCCCGAATAGCCGATTTGAAGTGGGCGAATCCTTTAAACCTAGAGTTACTACACGTATTCTCCTCAACAAATGGCAGCGTCAGCAAGAAAAAGAGCGTTTTCGAAGGCGTGAATACGAGGAGGAGGAAAGAAGGCGCAAAGAAGAAAGGTTTGAAGAAGAACAAGAAGAGTATGCTCGAGAGCAGGAACGTGCGCATTGGGGGTGTGCATTCTTCAGACACTGTTGGAACGAAGGTTTGAAGCTTCCCACATGGAATAATTGTCCTGAATGCAATAATAGATATGATGAATATAGGCAGGGAACTGTCGATCGCCGATCTGTCCATGAAAGAATTGGCAGGGTGCATCCTAGTGATGATCGGCGTTTTAATGATCAACCAAGAAAGAGACATGCTGATCACAAATGGGTTGATCGTGAAGAAGAAGAGGATCATGCTTATGTTTGGCAAAAAGGACAATGGTGCCCACCTGGTTTAAGAAGAAGTCAGAAGAGAAGAGTCCAACGCCTGAGGAATCAAGAATTAAAGCAAGCAAGGCCTAGGGTGAAATCAATATGGCTCCCAAAAGACAGGCCTGACGAACATGGTCATTCGGCTCCTACATGTATGGTATGTTTTCTGCCGAATGAATTCATGGCTCCAGCTAACCAAATTGTACAGGAAGAGGTATTGCCTGATATAGATGATGCCGAACAATTTGGGTTAATGGCACAATTGATGTTGAACAAACAAGCTGTTTTTGAGAAGCCAACCCAGAATCGGCACATGAAGCCACTGTACTTGAAGGGATATGTTAATGGCAAACCATTGACCAAGATGTTTGTCGATGGAGGAGCTGCTGTCAATGTAATGCCATATACCACATTCAGGAAGCTTGGTATGGGCCTTAGAGATTTGACACCAACGAGCATAATTCTGAATGATTTTGCTGGAAATCCTTCGGACACCAAGGGATGCGTGCACGTTGATTTGATGATTGGGTCCAAGACTCTGCTTACGACTTTCTTTGTCATTGAAGGCAAAGGGTCATATAGCTTACTGCTTGGAAGAGATTGGATTCATGCAAATTGTTGTATTCCATCTACTATGCATCAACAGCTTATTCAGTGGATAGATGATGAGGTGGAGATTGTCCAAGCAGATGATTCAATAAGCGTGGCAAATATGGAACCAGCTTTCTGGGAGTATCAAGGCATAGATTGTTTCTCAGGTAAAGACTGGGGAGAAGGTCCTGTGGTACCAGCCAGCAGCGATCAACAGCCGATCGAAGCAGTCGGCTCTCATAGTAATTTTTGATGGAAAATCCAATTGATGGAACTGATGGAAAATTAGGACGTGGATTTGTGTCGGCCGATAAATTAGAAGAAGTGGACATTGGAGATGGTGACAAGCCAAGGCCGACATTTATCAGTGCTAACTTGGATTCGGTTTTCAAAGAAAAGTTGGTGACATTGTTAAAGGAATACAAGGACTGCTTTGCTTGGGATTATTCGGAGATGCCCGGTCTAGACCGTTCTATTGTTGAGCATCGGTTGCCAATCAAACCTGGATACAGGCCTTACAAGCAACCACCCCGAAAAATCTACAAGGAAGAAGTGTTGGCCGATGTGAAAAAGGAGATTGAAAGATTACTAGATGCAAATTTCATTCGGCCATGTAAATACGCAGATTGGATCTCTAATATTGTTCCTGTCTATAAGAAAAATGGAAAAATGAGGGTTTGCATAGATTTTAGAGACTTAAACAAGGCTACACCCATGGATGGATATCCAATGCCTATTGCTGATTCATTGGTTGATGCTGCTGCTGGATACAAAGTGCTCAGTTTCATGGATGGTAACGCAGGATACAATCAGATTTATATGGCATTGGAAGATATAGTAAAGACAGCTTTCAGGTGTCCTGGACATATAGGGTTGTTTGAGTGGGTTGTCATGACCTTTGGATTGAAAAATGCCGGTGCAACTTATCAAAGGGCTATGAATTATATTTTTCATGAGTTGATCGGCAAGATTGTGGAAATATATATTGATGATGTGGTGATCAAGTCATTGGATCATGAGTCTCATTTGGCCGACATAAGGAAAACTCTAGAATGCACCAGGAAACATGGGCTTAAGATGAACCCGAATAAGTGTGCTTTTGGAGTTTCGGCTGGAGAGTTTCTGGGATTTTTGATACATGAAGGAGGAATAGGAGTTGGTAAGAAAAGCATGAAGGCAATTGATGAAATTGTTCCTCCAACTAATCTTAAAGAACTACAATCGCTGCTTGGCAAGATAAATTTTGTGAGAAGATTCATATCAAACTTATCACAAAAGGTGTTGCCCTTTTCCTCACTGTTGCAAATAAAAAAGGATCAAAAGTTTGTATGGGGTGACGAACAACAGAAGGCTTTTGATGAAATAAAGGAGTACATGAAGAAGCCACCAGTATTGGTGCCTCCACAATTGAACAAGCCTTTCAAGTTGTACGTGGCGGCCGATGCCCAAACTATTGGATCGGCCCTCATTCAAGAATTTGAAGGGAAGGAAAGAGTGGTCGCATACCTTAGCCGAAAGTTACTGGATCCAGAGACAAGGTATTCGGCTATAGAGAAACTTTGCTTATGTGTTTACTACTCCTGTACAAAATTTCGGCACTACTTATTACATGCCGAATGCATTGTGTATTCAAAGTTTGATGTGATAAAACACATGTTGTCTATGCCAATTTTGAACGGAAGGATTGGCAAGTGGATTTTAGCTTTGTCTGAATTTGAGTTAAGATTTGAATCGGCAAAGGCTGTTAAGGGACAGATTATTGCCGACTTCATTACTGAACATCATGATACATCGATAAATTTACTTAACATTGTTCCTTGGGTGTTATTCTTCGATGGATCTTCATGCAACAAAGGTGGTGGAGCAGGTATTTTATTAATTTCACCAAAAGGAGAAACATTTGAGTTTGCTGTTCCCATTCAAACTGCTGTTACTAACAATCAAGCTGAGTATGAGGCATTGCTCAAAGGGCTCCAATATTTGAAAGAAGCAGAGGCCATTGCAGTTGAAATTTTTGGAGATTCAGAATTGGTCATAAAGCAATTGAATGGTGAATATGAGTGCAAAAGTGATACCTTGAGGAATTACTACGAAGAATGCAAAGAAATATTGAAGAGCTTTCGGTCAGTAAATCTACAGCACATTCCTAGAGGGGATAATGGAGAGGCAAATAGATTGGCCCAAAGTGCATCAGGTTATAAAGAGCTTCGAGAAGTTTTTGCTAATGATGTATATGCATTCGGGAGTAATCTGGCAGAAGATGATTGGAGAAAAGAGATTGCCGATTATCTGGAGAATCCATCCCGAAAGGTTTCTAGAAAGCTCAGGTATAAAGCTTTAAAATTTGTTCTTCTTGATGATAATTTGTATTATAAATCCCTGGATGGAGTGCTGTTACATTGCTTAAACCATGAAGAAGCAAAAAGGCTGATGAGTGAAGTACATGATGGGTTGTGTGGAGCACATCAATCGGCCTACCGAATGAAGTGGGTTATTAGAAGAACTGGATATTACTGGCCGACGATACTGGAAGATTGTTTTGAATATTATAAGGGATGTCAAGACTGTCAGAAATTTGGAAATATTCAGAGAGTTCCAGCATCGGCTTTGAATCCCATTATCAAGCCATGGCCGTTCAGAGGATGGGGAATAGATTTGATTGGTCAAATAAACCCTCCATCTAGCAAGGGGCATAAGTTTGTACTTTTGGCAACCGATTATTTTACCAAGTGGGTTGAGGCAATTCCATTAAAGAAGGTGACGTCGGAGAATATGGTTGAATTTGTTAAAGAACACATCATTTACAGATTTGGGATTCCTCAGACAATCACCACTGATCAAGGGACTCAATTTACATCTTCAGAATTCAGAGATTTTGCTGAAAGTATGGGCATCAAACTATTGAATTCTTCTCCTTATTATGCCCAAGCTAATGGTCAGGCAGAGGCTTCTAACAAGATTATGATTAAAATTATACAGAAGAAGATTGATCAGAAGCCGAGAAAGTGGCATTCGGTACTCAATGAGGCTTTATGGGCTTACCGAATGGCTCCACATGGGGCTACACAGACGTCTCCTTATGAGTTGGTATATGGGCATCATGCTATCTTGCCATGGGAAATACAATTAGACTCAAGGAGAATAAAGTTGCAAAAGGATTTGAGTTCTAAAGATTATAATGATTTAATGATGGACGAATTAGAAGATTTGCATATGATTCGTCTCAGGGCCTTGGAGAATATTGAGAAGAACAAGATGCGAGTTGCTAAGTATTACAACAAGAAGGTGAAAGTTAAGCAATTTACAGAAGGTGATCTAGTTTGGAAAGCGATATTGCCAATTGGAACCAAATATGCAGCATTTGGCAAATGGTCTCCAAATTGGGAAGGTCCTTTCAGAGTGGTTAGATGCGTGCCTGGAAATGCATATATTTTGAAGACATTATTGGGGGAAGAATTTGCTTCTGCTATAAATGGAAGATATTTGAAGAGGTATTATCCCAGTATTGAAATCGATCGATGATTGATATATCAAATTGCCGAATAGGCGATATTCGGGAAGAAATCGCCTTCAAAACAAATGTTGACAGAAAAGGAAAATGGCCAGTACTGAACGTATTGCCCTTAGCACAAAATATATTACATCAAATGTTCATGCAAGATCACAAAAGATAAGTTTTATTGCCGAAATTCCATAAATCCCTAGTACAAACTAATGGAATAGCTTGTTTAAAACGGACTGAGGATGAATGGAATCGGCAATGGCGGCGCCATGAGCATCAAGGCGATCTATGGAAGCCTCGATGTCGTCGATCTCCTCCGGGTTACCATTAGCGAAGCCGGTCGGTAACCTGGAGTAGTCGGTATTGGTGTGCGTCGACATGGCGACTAGGCCTACGGCAGTGCCCAGACGGATGCCATGCGAGGCCACCTCATCGATGCGGCCCGCCGCCGCGCCAAGGCGAGCTTCTGGTGTGTCCCCAGGAGCATTCACCTTGTTCGCCAGCTCATTCGCCAGCGCCTTCAGCCGATCGAGTTTGGCATCACGCGCTGCAAAAGTCACAAGGGGATGACAGATTAGTATCATTTGGGGGACAAGATTGAGATTGAGCAGATTGCAAGACTCACCATCAATGACTTCGAGCAGTTGCTTGCGCTCGTGCTGCCATTCGAGGTCAGCAATCCCGGCCTGCTTGGAGATAGCCTCCAGTTCACGACGAGAGTCGTCGCGCTCCGCCTTGAATCGGCGAGCATCGCCGTCCGTGTAGCGGTAGTCGTCCGATTCGAGAGATCGATTGGACGAACTCGAAGATGCCGCAGGAGCGGCGGCTGGAGCTGCGACTGGCGCGCCAGCGCCGGCAATCCATTGGATTACCCTGAAAGAACAAAGAGATTCGTCAAGAAAGGGGGAGAAAATCTCGAAAGGAACAGAGAGAAGCAAGCAGCTACTCACCTGCGGCGAGCACCGGCGCGACTTCCTTCGGCCTCGTCGACGGCCGGGCGCCTCCTGTTATTGTCAGCCATTGGAAGTTCCTCGGAATTACTGTGGATGGGGAGAAGAATAACTTGAGTCGGCAAGAACTTGGAAGACGAAGAACTTGGTGGAGAAACTGTGGGCTGCCTGGGTGTTTATTTATAGAACCCGCAGAGGAAATCATGGCCAAAGATCGTGGCGCATATTCCGAAGAGTTCGGAAGGTGGAAAGGATTCTCCAGCCGATCGGTTCTCATGTCGTTTGGATTCTTATCGAGTCGTATTCGGCTTTGACTGGATGAGATTCGGCTATGTCATAGTTAAGGCGTTTTCGGGTCTGACACTATTAAAACCAGCTTTGCCGAATGAATCATCCACAATGGAAAGAAGAGCATGAAAGCAATTGATGAAACTGCAAAGTTGATATAACATTCGGCTATCAAAATATTTTGACACAATTTACACACCCAAGAACTTTGAGATTACATTTTTGGCATTTGATATCATATTGCTAATGTTCTCTAATAAGTTTTTGTCAGCTTCTTGGGTTCTGGTCAGGGCAGCAAGCTTCGCCTTGAGTTGTTTGTCTTCGTTTAGAGCTGCTAAGGCTTCCTTTCGCCTTCTCTCTGTTAACTTGGGAAGCTCGATTATCTTCTTCTTGTCAGCTTCAATTTCGGCCGATAAATTTCTCAATTCGGCTTCGAGCGCAGCTTTTCTGATCTCCTTCATTTCAAGTTCAGATTCCAGTTTGATCAATGATTCCTTGTCATTCTGAACTTGAGTATGCAGGTCTTTTACAGATTGCTTGACCAAAGTTCTCCTTTGCTCCAAGACTGGTTGAGCCGATTGATTCTTCAGAGCTTGCTTCACTGCGATAAACTGATCATCCAATCTGGAAATTGGATCTAAAGAAGTCTTGATATCGGCAGGAAGATCTTGGTCAAATGATTCAAGCAAATCTCTTAAAAGATCAGCATTAGTAACTTGTTCCCGAGTGTCCTTATGCAGAAAAGAGAGGATTTCCTTCAATTTTGCTTGGTTCTCCTCTGATAAAGTTTGACCAGAAGAGGTCTCTTCTCCTTGTTCGGCAACTAGATCATCCACAGCAAATGAATAGCTGGGTGAAGAAGTGGTTTTCTCCTGAAAAAAGATATTGCCGAATTATTGATGATCCATTGAATAAAGAACTGGAAGACTGGGTAATTATCTCTACCTCATTCCTGGTCTCTTGGATGGAAAGAGAGGGCAGCTCGAGATCAGGCAAAGATTCTTGTATGTCATGCTGAGGAGAGCCTGGAAGATCTGTTGGTGGAGAAGAGGCTTCTAGTTGAGGAACATCAGGAGAAGCTGAAGCTAGTTCTTGATGAGAAGGAGGATTCTCCAAGATTGGGTCTGTTGAAATTTGCTCTGAAACTGAAAAGGAATCAATGCCGATGGAAAAGAACTTTAAAGATGAGATAGTGAGAAATTTTACCAATCATTGAAGCATCGGCAGGACCTGCACTGATTGCTAGCTGTTGTTCTCTGCCCTGAAATCAAAAGGAAATAAAGCTGAGCAAAAACACCAAAAGCATTATAGTCAAAGAAGAAGGACTCTGACCTTGATTTTGCTACTTGTTCTTTTCTTCTTTACAACTGAAGGAGCAGCTATGAGGAGGGTTTTCCTCTTGACAGATGATGGTCTAGTGAGTATTGGATCTGAAGAAGCTTGTCTAGCCATCAGCTGAGCCAAAGTAGGGGATTGGTGCCCCAAAGCAGAGATTGGGCCTGCAGTTTTGTATAAAATTGCCCTGGCAAGAGGGGCAGGTGTTATGTCCTGCAAAATAATAAAGTCAGAATCAATTGGGGCTAGTGTTGTTAAGACAGATAAAGGAATGAGCATATTACCTCTGCAGTTGGCTGATAATCAGGCATTAATTCGAGACAGAAGGGATGAATTGGCATGTTGAAAATATGATCATGGAATTCTTGCCACCAGAGAGTGAAGGAAGGATGAGCAGATGTTATTGGCACAAAAGGATCAGGTGCATAAATAGTTCCACAGCATTTATAGTTGAAAATCCTTCTTGTTTCTGTGAAATCCTTGACTATCTCCCTAGGCCTGAGGAATTCATGGAAGAATAGCCTAGGGGGCACTTGGCCACATCCCAACTGTCTAGCCATCATGTTTGGCTGATAATATTCATAAGTGCTTTGGACTAGCCTCCCTCCACAGAATTCGGCTGGCAAGGTGCAGGGCTGGATGAAGGCATTAAAAATTGCTACAGATTGTACATCAGTGCATCCAGTCTCAAAGCTGAATTCGCAAGGGAGAGTAAGATTGTCATTGTCCAAATAAGGGAACCAAAGAGGATTGGCAAAACCTCTGAAGAAGAGCTCAAACAGTTCACCAATGTTTTTGTTGATAGATACAGTGGAGGCAGCTTCTCCATAAGTTTGACAACCTTTGGTTCTCCGGGTTTCTCCTTCTTTATAATTGATTGAAGGGAAGTCTCGGCTGTTGAGATCAATAGCAACAATTTGATGCATGTATAATTGCAGCCACATTTGGACAAACCACCAGGGACCATTGACACAAGGGATCTTCTTGTTAGTGTGCATCAGGTGGGTGGTTTGGTTGAGCATATGGTAAACACTTCCCAGGAGATATTTCCCAAGTGGGATGACTTTTCCAGCAGCCAGCTCTTCAGCCATCACAATGTGATTCAAGGTTGGCTCATTGGCTTTGCCACAAAAGACTGATCTGCATAGCCACATATTCAGGAAGGCCCTGTATTCAACATCGGTCAGAGGGCCATCAGACATATGATTCTGAATGTATCTCTTATATCCAACCCCTGTTTTCACTCCTGTCTGCTTGGAGGAACCTTTATGATCATATGGGTGTACAGTTCCTGTGACATTCAGGCCGGTCATCATGTAGACATCGGCCAAAGTTGGAGACATTGGGCCATGACCAAAAAGAAAGGTATTTGTACCATTGGACCAAAAGTGGCAAGCTGCAATCAGGAGGTTCTCATTCTTTGGTGTTTCAGCTAATGACAGCTCCAGGCAATGAGAAATACGCAAATGATCCCAATTCTGTGTTTGAGGGCTTTTATCATCAGACATCCTTTTATACCAGTTTCTCCATCCGGCGATTGGGGGCAAAGGCCAGTTCTTGAAAGCGTCTTGCCACTCATGAGGTTTTGTCAGTGAAATCTTAAAAGGAATCCGCTGAGATTCGGCCGCAATGATTTCAGAAGGATCTGAATCTCCTACGGGACCGAGGAAATAAGATGGAGATTTTTCCTCAACAGGGATGAGGATTTCGGCAGCTAGGGCCTATCAAGAATGAAAGGGGATAAGAAGAAATTTAAAATGCAAATCGAAAGAAAACTGCCGAACACGCTTGAGGGGATTGAAGTTTACCTGGAGAGCAAGATCTTGGTCCGCCATTTGAAGGTTGGATCTTGGAAGACGATGACTTAGGGTTCGGATCCGGATGAAAGCTCTGAAGATTCAGAAGGAGAAGCGGGTGCCGAACAGAACTAACTTGGAAATGTTAAGTGCTTTTGGTCAATTCCGAGATAAAAGTTACCTCTTATCCCGAAATTGAAGGGGCATGTGTTGACACCAAAAATTGGCACCAGGAAGAGGCTGACATGTGGGCCGGATTTGGTAGAAAGATGCCATTCGGCTAAAAGGGTTTTTTCTGAAGCATTCGGCAAAGATGCTCTGCGGTCGGGAACGCGTCGCCATTCGGCTGAAACGTTCGGCAGAGATACTCTGCGGTCGGGAGTGCGTCATCATTCGGCAGAGGCGTTGTTCCGCAGGCGAAGAGTGGTAGCATTCGGGAAGACATGATGACGTGGATCAACATAAGGAAAAGGCCGGTTCGAACAAGGAAAGCAATATGGGCACGAAGATTCGTCATTTATTTTTAGAAACAAGTGTTGTAGTCGTGTCCGACTAGGAGTTGTATCAAGACCTGGGTATAAATATAAACCCATGGCAGCTGTAAAAAGGAATCACGATCAATCTTACAACAAACCGGCCCCGTGCCAACATCGAGTCCTTTAGTCGAGTCGTCGAGTTCTTCGAGAGGAGTCATCGATCCGTCGACCTCCGTAAGTACCGGCAACCTTGTATCATGCTTAGTATCATGCGGTGGATTTAAGCTTTGATGCAAGTAGTCTTGTTACCATGCTTAGTATCATCCGGTGGATTTAAGTTTTGGTCTCAAGAAGGTTCCTCTGTTAGATCATGAGCCATGCGGTGGGCTAAGATCTAGTATGGACCAAGTTATCGGCTCTGTTAGATTTCGGCAAGATCTAGCAGATTCATTAAGTTACCCCGTGTTGCTCTGTTTTTACTATGTGCTTAATTCATGCAACACACCTTTGCCCAATCTAGATCGGCTAGAATCGGCTCTGCTTCATGACATGACGAATTATCCCCTCACAGCCGAATCCGAAACCGATCTAGGTTGTTACGTGTCGCGGGTTCGAACTTGTCGGTATCGTGTCAGTCTTGACAGAACCGGGTATCATGCGGTAGATGCAGGTTTTTGGATCGTCTTAGAGCTAATCATCCGGTGGATTAGAATTCGACTCGATCTGATAGATTTATCTTTACCGATTTAGGCTTGTTCCTTCGTCATGGACCCCGATTCGGCTAAATAGCCGTATTCGGCAGTGCTCTCACGAGTGAACGTGTGTTCGTGGGTTTGCATTGGACAATGAATGCTTTTAGCCTTTCACGATTAGATTGTATCATGCGGTGGATTGATTTAATCTGATTGGTGGTGTGGCCTCAAACGAGTTGTATCATGCGGTGGATTAACTCGTTTGCTGCCATGCTTGACGGGTGCTGCTTTCGGCCTATGCATTCTTGTTTCAATGTAAATTCGTGACTGTGTTGTGGGTTCGTAACTAAACATTGAATGCTTTTAGCTTTTCATGGTTAGATTGTATCATGTGGTGGATTGGTCTAACCTGATTAGTGGTGTGGTCACAAACAAGTCGTATCATGCGGTGGATTAACTTGTTTGTTATCATGCTTGACGGGTGCTGCTTTCGGCCTATGCATTCTTCGTTTACTGCGAATTTATGATCATGTTTCACCCTTTTATTCATTTATCATGCTCTGTTTCTCGTTAATCGGCTATGAGTACGTGTTGCAATGCTCATTCGGTTGAAAGCCGATCTTTCGTCATGCTTACGTCATGCATTCGGCAGTATGCTCACTGCGTGCCTTGCCGATTGCCGAATGAGGTTTTAACTGCCGACAGATAGCTTCCCTGTAGCTATATGTCTTTCAAGATTGGCTTCAAAGCCGCAAATATGGAACTGTCTGGTCTTACCCGGCACGTTCCAGGTTTCGATCTAAACCTTTTTGTCCCTTTGTTAGTTTTCAGGCAAACTGACTGGCACGCTTCCGGATTCAAAAGCCCGGGCCACGTTTGAAGCCAGCTTGTTCGGCTTGCTGTGTGCTTGGCGTGAGGTGCGGATTTTACGTCAACAGATAGCCCATGCTCTCGAAAAATAAATCAAGGAGAGGAAGAATCATTCCATGAAATTCCGCCAAATTCCACTCCACATATTCCACTCCACATATTCCACGCACTTGCACTTCTCGATCTAGAGTGTGGTTTGATTCTCCTAAGATCCGGTCTTTGACTTAGCAATATATAAGATGCTTGTATGCCTTCATCCTTTGTCCCAGAGCCACACAAAAAGCCAAATTAGATGTTAGGATGAAAAGAAGGCAAAGCCTTTGGTGAGGATTCAAATACACTTGAGCGATTGAGTGAGCCAATGAGGAACAATTTATCTTTTCACAAAAGGGTGAAAACTCCGAGATAGGATCCTGAAAAGAGTAGGGTGGAATAAAAGTAAGTTAAACTGTTCATTCTTTCAACCGCCCAAGATAAGGAGATTGCTATAAGCCCCATAGGTAAAATGGTGAATTAATACCTTGCTAGTGATTCAAGTATTTGTTTGAGTACTAGTTGTTTATGAAGTTACCTGCAAGAAAAATGACATTGTAGCAACTCCTGATCCACCGAGCCTAAGTTTTATCTTTGCTCGAGGACGAGCAAAGAGCCAAGCTTGGGGGAGCTTGTTGGCGGTCGTTACAACCCAAATTCGACCACCAATACGCGGGAATAAATGAGAGACTATTCAACATTCCATGTACTTAGGTTTTATTTCTAATGGAGTTCCACGAGTTTTAGTGAGTGTCGCTTGTGCAGGTACAACCTTGCGAAATACGTGCTATAGGGGTCGGAAATGACTGAATCGGCCGAACGACCCGTTCGGCCGGTTACCCCCCTTAACCGTACAGGCCAGCGGGAGCCGTCCACGTCAACCAAACGACAACACAAGACACGTGGACGACCGCCAACACATCCCGGAGCACCGACACGTCATCCTGGGCCGAATCAACTCAAACCCAAGCACCAGAGGCCAGCCTAAGGGGTCTAGGAGCAAGAGGCGGTGCACGGGGGGCGTTCTGGGCTGAAAGCCCAGTTCGGCCGAACCCACCAGTTCGGCCGAACCGCCCCCAATGCACCAACCACCTCCAGGAGTGCATCCAAGCCGTCCAGAGCCAAGGCGGTGGATCCAGGGGTTCAGCCGAACCGACCTGTTCGGCCGAACCCGGTCTCTTCGCCCGAATCAACAGGGAATATCCCCTGGATCCCTTGGCGGTTACTCCACTCCAAACCGCCTTAGGACACCTATATAAGCAGTGGCATACACTTTGTATCACACACAACACAAGAGTAGAGTGCAGGCGAAGCACTGTTAGTTCTCCACTTGTATCAGTAGAGATAGGGAGAGATGAGAGGTGAGCGTCCCGGAGAGGAGCCGAAGTGTCGGCCCCTCTTCCCGCTGTACCTCTACGGATATGGCTTCACTTCGAGTAACATCCGGGTCGTGTCTGGTAACTCTTGTATCTCTCGCTGATTAATTGAGCTTTCAGTTCTTACTTTTATATGCTTGCTGGTTCTTCGTTCAATGCTTAGTTGATTGGTATAACTGTATACTGGTTGCTTAGCTTGGGTGCTTATCTTTCTATAGGAGATAAGTATTAGTTGACTAGTGTAGGCGTGGTGCCTATACTTGAGACTAACTTAGTTTATTCCCGTCGCAACGGAGGTGGTAGCCGTAAGGTGGTGACAGCCCTTCCGGTCTTTGTAGCCCATCACGTTAGTTCCGGTCCGTAGGATTCCCCAGTTGGGAAATAGTGGCACCCCTTCTCATCCCTTTCTGTGTGTCTACCGGTTCCCTTGTCCCAAAACAAGTATCTATCTGTATCCTCTGATCTGTTCGATCAATCAGTAGAATACCTCTACCAGACTCGTATCCTCTCTACCCTCCTATCACTCCTCTTCTCTTTGTTGTTGTCATCCACCTCATCCATACCATTCACTCCATTCCATCTACCTCGGACAACTTAGTTTAGAATCAGTCCACTTCTCGTTCTCCGTGGAAATCGATACCTTGGAATAATCCTGGGTGAAAGCTACATCGGTATCCGTCCGCTTGCGGATTTATCTGTAGGCCGTAAGGAGTGCCAACAGAGTCGTCAGCACAGGGAGTTGGAGTGACCCGGCCCTGTTCGTACAGTGGCGACGTGTTCGCACAGCGCCGGGGATGGTCACATAGTGCTCGGGATGGCCCGCCATGCCTCCACCGTCCTTCCTCCTCCTGCTGCGTGCTCGAGGGTCTCTCTCGCCCGATCAAGGACTTCGGGTCGTTGGAGTTGGTAGCACATGAGCTCGGAGTGACGTGCTCTGTTCGCACAGCGCCGGCCTGTCCGCACAGAGCCTCGGTTGGCAGCATAGTGACGGGAGTTGGTGGATGCGACGGGGGGTTGTGGCTGTCAGAGTGGCGTGGCGAGAGATTTGCCTTTTGACTTTGGATGCACGGCGGCGATGAGCGTCATTAATTGTTTGTCGGGGCCGAGGTCTTGACCGAGGCGGAGCTTTCCCCATTTCGTGGGTTGCTCGACCCTCAGGCCTCGACCGAGACGAAGTTTTCCGGTTCGCTCGAGGGGTCGGTTCCCTCGAGTGAAGCGGAGATTGAGGTGCGCGCCTGTCGGTGTTTAGAAATCGTGGTCTCGACACCAACCAGAAATGCGCTGTGTTCCCTCCCCTGATGGTTGATGCAGGAGATAAAACGAGACACGGGTTTATCCTGGTTCCGGTCGTAAGATCGTACTTCCAACAAGGTGGTACGTGCGATGTATTATTCTGCACCGGACTGCAAGTAGTAGGAGGTACAAGCAGGTTGGGAGAAGAGGCTAGACCTCCGAGTCCCAGATGATTGAGGCGGAGTGCCAATATCGTGGTTTTTCTGAGTGTGTGCGAATTCTCGATCTCTCCATCTGTGTCGCTCTTTCTCGATCACCCCATCCTTTTATTGGCCAAGGAGGAGGGGTTACAAGTGTGTGTTGCTGCACAGGCATAGTTGCCGCACAGTAGTAGGAGTGGCGCTGGGCATGCTTCTTTGTCCTTGTTTGCTGTCGCGCGATATTGCGATCCCTGTAGTCGATTCTTGTACTAGTGATGATGCCGAGGAGTGGTTTTGAGGATCTGAGGTATCCTTTGTGCGGTAATGGCTCGCCCGTACACTATTTCGAGGGTCTCCCATGCCTGTGCACAGCCTATTCTATGGGAAATCGCTGTGGGAGTCGGTAGCACAGGGAGTTGGAGTGACCCGGCCCTGTTCGCACAGTGGTGACATGTGCACACAGCGCCAGGTATGGTCACATAGCGCTCAGAATGGCCCGCCATGCCTCCGACGTCCTCTCTCCTTCTCCTGCTGTGTGCCCGAGGGTCTCTCCCGCCCGATGGAGGTCTTCGGGTCATCGGAGTTGGCAGCACATGAGCTCGGAGTGACGGGCTCTATTCGCACAGCGCTGGCCTGTCCGCACAGAGCCTCGGTTGGCAGCATAGTAACGGGAGTTGGCGGATGCGACGGGGGGGTCGTGGCTGTTAGGGCGGTATGGCGAGAGATCTGCCTTTTGACTTTGGATGCACGGTGGTGGTGAGCGCCATTAATTGTCCGTCGGAGCGAGGGTCTCGACCGAGGCGGAGCTCTCCCCATTCCGTGGGCTGCTCGAGGCTCGATCCTCAGGCCTCGACCGAAGCGGAGTTCTCCGATTCGCTCGAGGGGTCGGTTCCCTCGAGCGAAGCGGAGATTATGGTTCGCTTCGAGGCACGCCACGGGGCGTCTTGACTGGGCCTTCGTTTGTTGCTGGGCCTGGGCCTTAACTTCCATTTCTCTTTTTCTGGTTAAGCGCATGAGTTTAATGTTTAACTAGGGTGGTTATCCCATAGGTTTGGGTACCCATAATGATCGCCCCCAACAGTAGCCCCCGAGCCTTTGTTGGAGTAGATTTTAATTCGACAAAGGCTTTTTGTCGTGGGTGCCTCTGATAAGGTTTCCCTGAAGAATTCTGCTGGGTGCACGCTAGCGCACCCGCGGGTGTAGCCCCTGAGGCCTTGGAGGAGTGGATATACTCCTGCAAGGGCTGTCAGTGTTTCGTGCCTTCGTGAGCTACAGCACGTTTCGTCTTCAAGGAACTCGACCTTGTGGTGCAAGGAGACCCCGAGCCCTGGCCCTAGCAAGGTTGATCAGGGGCAGTCCTTGACTTTGAGTTACGACCCTCGTCGCCCCGTTCGTGGGGAGGAGGGGTGACGCAATCCATGCTTCCCTCTAACGCGCCGCGAGTCATGGATGCCTCTGCGAGCTGTTAGCGGGTAATTCAAGTGGACATCTATGCCTCATTCGATGGAGGTCGGGCTGTGGTCCGGAGACATGTCTCATAGGAGCACTTGTGAAGGTTTGCTAGGCAGGGCTCGACACCGTTCGTTTGGGGTCGAGGGCTCGTTGCTCTCCCTCGGTGGGATCCCTCGACTAGCTGCCTTCATCTTGGCCTTGAATATAACATGGAGGGCACCCTCGAGTTTTGTGCTCGAGGATAGGCTCGATCGCGCGTGCCCTTGGTTATCCCTAACTCTGTTAGATTTGGGGTGCCTGTCGAACCCTTGTGGGGCCAGGACTTCGAACCCCTGATCAGTAGGGCCTCGAGGAGAGGTAACTTACCTCGGAAGCCTTTCGGCTGGCCTCGAGCGTTTATTTTCGTAATCGTGGGAGATGTGGCGTGGAGTATGCGAAGTGGGCGCGCCTTTTTAGGCGGAGCGGTAGAGACGTGGGCAGTTACGATGTGACGTATCGTCTGTAACGCCTGGATTCTCGCGCGTAGTGGTTATCCCAATCCGTGGGGCCCGGCCGTCAGTGACTGCGGTGCCAATCGTATTGGATGCATTTTTCACACGGCCGGGGGGCCGGTTGCGCTTCGCGTTACACTATAAATAAAGAGACAAGGGGAAATGATTGGCTTACCCAGCCCTTGCCTTCCGATTGCATCTGCTATTCCCATGCGGCGCTGCTCTTGCCTTTCATCTTTCCTCGCACAAGACTCCGCTTTTCACCGCCGCCGTTCGCCATGGTGACCATTGTTGACCCTGCTCCGTGGAGCCCCTCTATCGCCTCTGGTGGAGGCCGGGGTGTTGTCAGTGAACAGCGACCCGGATGAGCCGATGTGGATTGCGCCGCCATCCAATCACCACGAGCCTTCTCCGCCAGACGGCTTCATGGTGAGCCTGGAGAGGCTACACGAGCGGGGGTTCGGAGTCCCCGCATCGCCGTTCTTCCGCGGGTTGTGCCTCCACTACGGCGTGGAGCTCCACAACTTTGCCCCCAATGCCATCTCGCAAGCGGCGGTCTTCGTCGCCGTTTGTGAGGGGTATTTGGGGATAGAGGCTCACTGGGATCTATGGGTTCACCTTTTCCGGGTGAGCTACATACGGCGACCTTTCCCTGCACGTTCGGGGGCAGCGCAGCGGGCTGTACATCCCGGCGACGATGACCTCCAACAACGCCGACTGGGACAAGGGATGGTTCTACCTCTGCAATGTCGACAACAAGTTGCCGGAGTACACCGGGAAGGTGCTGCGCGAGCGGCCAGAGTTGTGGAGCTACGATATTTCCCCCACCGACCGTCAGGACCCGGGTCTTCACCAACGCCTTCGCCGCGCTGTCGAGGGTAGGATTGACCGCGGCAGGGGTGATTGCAAACTTCAATCTGTGGTATGTCCTACCGCTGATGGAGAGGACACTGCGCCTCGACCAGCTCAGGGCGGATTCACTCAAAGATGAAGGAGGGGACCCTCGTCCTCGAGTACTGCATGCATCAAGCACGGCGAGCCGTGGAGGTCTCCAAGCTCGATTGCAAGGAGGAGGCCCTATTCACAGTCAAGATGCGCCCCGAAATGGGGTATTTATAATTTGTAAGTTCCGCTTTAAGTTTGATTTAGATTCAATATTGCTTCCTACCCTCGAGGTTTTCTGATCGCCAATCTTGGATATTTTCTTCAGGGTTTTTCTCAAAAAGGATATCGCTCCGCTCCTCCTCTTTGCGAGGTCCGTGCGGCCAATCGCCTTTTTGCTGAGAGGCAGAAGGCGCGGAAGGATGCGGCGAAGCAGAAGAAGGAGAGGAAGTGCCAACGAAAGGCGGCGCATGAGAAGGAATGCCGCCGTCGGGTCAAGGAGGGGCGCTCGCCGCCTACTACCCCCGAGAGCACCCCAGAGGAGTCCTCCTCGGACGACCTCGTGGAGATTCCGCCACCCGCGCCGGTGGCGGCTGAAGTGACTGCGCCCCCGAGGGGGCAACGCCAGGAGACCCCGTCGTCGTCACGGGGTAGAGAGGCCTCGAGCGGCCCGGCGCCTTCGACGGCGGGTGCCGTCCCCCCCGAGTACCGCGGCGGCTGCTGCAGGGGCTCGAGCTCGGAGCCCGCTGGTGCGTGGGGCGGACAAGGCGGCCATTGCCCCAGGGGCCACTGGGGCTCAAAGCTCCGCACCCGCGGGCTCAAGGCCCGCGAGCGAGACCCCGCCGCTGAGGGGCCGTGGTCGTTCGGGGACTCGGCGGCCCTCGAGCAGCAAGAAGCGCAAGCTGAGCAACCTCATCCGGGTTAGGTGAGTTATTGTTCCTTTTTTAGGCTTAATTCATAGGTTGTTGGTCTAATTATGTTGACTTGGTTTCTGTCAGCCAACCCGGACCGCCGACATCGCTTCCGTTGGCGCCAACGAAGGCGCTGAAGGTGTCGGCGCGTGCCACGCCTCATTCGGCAGCGCCGCCCCTGTCCGGGGCGCCCCAGGCGACAGGGATTGTTTCCCGGTATCGGGCGGCCCTCACGCGAGGGGCCGCCCGATCAAGGGGGCAGGCGGCGGTTGGAGAAGTGTCGGAGGTAGCGGGCGACGAGCGGGCCAGGGAGACGACCCCGGCTCTCCCTGTGGAGGATGTGGCCCCTGCCGTTGCGGGGGTGACAGAGACCTCCGTGCCGGCCGAGGGCACAGGGGTGGCGGAAGGTGCGGCCCGCGCTGAAGATGCGGGTCAGACCGCGGCTGGAAGCAGCGGTACAGCAGAGGCCGACGAGGTGCCCGGGGCCGGCTCCGCAATGATGACCCTCCCGGCCACCCTCAAGGGTGGTCAGGAGGATGAGGAGGAGGATGCTCCAGGATTCCGCGACGGGACCTGGAGCCCTTGGGAGGAGAGGGCCATGGGCACCCTACCTGGCGTTCCGGCCTTCGAGGCCTGGCGCAACTTAGGGCTCGGTCATCGCGGCGTCCCTCCCGGCCTGGCCAAGTCCGCTGAGGCCGAGCGTCTCCTATGGGAGGAACAACAGGCCTTGGGGACCATGGTCCAAGAAGCTCTGAAGAAAGTCCTCGAACTCCACCTTGGTCGGGGTTTGGACGTTCACCGGGTAAGTGACTTAATCACTAATTTTGTTGCACATTTTGCGTCTCTCCCCCTTTTTTCATTTTTATCTGTTGTGTTAATAACAGGACCTGAGGGAGATGGCCGGGTGAAAGGTCGCCGAACTTGCTGATGCGTACATCGAGATGCATCAACTAAGGGAGGCCTTGAGCCACGCTGAGCGGGAACGCCTGCGCGAGAGGACTCTCGTCGTGGAGACGGCAGAGGAGGTCCTTCGGCAGGGGGACGAGCTCCATCAGCGAACGCAAGCGCTGGCGGCGCTCGAGGGCGAGCTTCAGCAGGATCGTGCCGCCCTTGTGGAAGCCCCGGGGCAGCTGCAGCAGCGGGCTCGGCGCTTGCCGTGGCTGAGGCCCAATTGAAGACCCAGGGCGAGGCTATCGACCTGCTCACCGTGACGGTGACGGAGGGAGATGTCGCCATCGTGGAGCTGCGGGCCTCGGTCGAGGCCCAACAAGGAGAGATGACAACACTCCAGCAGGAGTCCAGTACTGCCCGGGAGGCCCTCACCGAGAAGGAAAAGCTGGTAGAAGGTAAGTGTAGTATGAACTTACCCTAAATTTGGATTGGAGTTTTCGAAAACTTATCTGACTTTGGTGTTGGGCTTTCAGAGGTGCGGAAGGTGGCGAAGGAGACATCCTCACAGGCGGAGTCACTCCAGGTAGCCTATTCGAAGGCCCGGGAGGACCTCGAGGAGCTACGGGAAGTAGCCCTTGCCGTCTGCAAGGAGGTCGAGGGGCAAGACGCCCTCGAGTACCAGTTGGGCAGCTCGGTGGCCAGCCGTCTAAGGGCCTTGGGCGGTTGCGTTACCGAGCGCCTGAAGGGGGCCCTACTCCTCGGCGTGCAGAAGACCCTCGCGGTGATCTCGACGCACTTTGTCGTGGACCTCGAGGTGGTCAGAGGTGGCTATGTGGTGGAGGATGACCTCTATGACGACGCTGCGCTGGCCGTCGTGGAGAGTGCCGATGCCGCTGCCTCTGCTCCTGCTGCCACCCTCGTGCGAATCTTCGAGAGCGACCTCCTTCCCGACGCTGAAGACGAAGAGGATGCCGCCCCGAAGACCCTGCTCCCTGAGTAGTTTAGGGATATTTATGTAATTAGTACTCTAGTGGTTTAAACAATTTCATGTTTTGAAACGCACATTCGAGTTTTTGTTTGAATTATGGTTTCTTTATCACGTTTATCTCACTGAATTTGCAAAGGGCTTGTCGAGGAGAGTATCTTTCATAGACTAACATTAGCGTAGGGTGGCGAGGGGGATGCCGTATCCTTTCGAAGGCGTAGGCGGTCCCTCGACTCGTCTGGCCCTTGGCCTTAGTCATTCTATGCCTCGAACTGCCTTTTGGCAATTACAGGAGATGGACATGATGAAAGAATTTTGAAGACAAAACTTTGAAATCGGGACAATTTTCGGAGGGGTGCCCCCGAATTAGCCCCCGAGTAAGACTTGGCTTTTTTCGATGGTAAGCCTAGTCTTACTCATTTTAAGGTCCTTTATTTTTTTTATTGAAATAAGTGCAAATGTACATGAATGGTTGAAAGCTTAAGGGTAGAAGCGACGTAGCTGTTGGATGTTCCAGGCGTTGGCGAACACTTCGCCTTTCTCGTTTGCGTGCTTGTATGTGCCTGGTTTGAGGACCTCAGCGATGATGTAGGGCCCTTCCCATGGCGGCGTGAGCTTGTGGCGTCCTCGATTGTCTTGTCGCGGCCTTAGCACTAGGTCCCCCCTTGTTGAGGTCTCATCGTCGAACCTTTTAGGCTTGATATTTTCGAAGCGACTGCTGGTACCGGACCGAATGTAAGACTGCGACGTCTCAAGCCTCATCCGCTTGGTCGAGTGAGTCTTCACGAACTTGCTTGTTCCTTTCCTCTTGGTAGGCTCTGAGCATTGGGGACCCATATTCCAAGTCTGTGGGGAGGATAGCCTCGGCGCCATAGACGAGAAAAAATGGGGTGAAACCCGTGGCTCTACTTGGGGTTGTTCTAAGGCTCCAAATTACCGAGGGTAGTTCTGACACCCATTTTCCGCCGAATCTATTCAGCTTGTTGAATATTCTTGGCTTGAGGCCTTGTAGAATCATGCCGTTGGCACGTTCTATTTGGCTGTTTGTCTGTGGATGTGCTACGGCCGACCAATCCACGCGGATATGGTGGTCATCACAGAATTCCAAGAATTTCTTGCCTGTAAATTGGGTACCATTGTCAGTAATTATCGAATTGGGGACCTCGAACCTGTGAATTATATCTGTGAAGAATTGCACAGCCTGTTCGGATCTGATGCTGCTGATTGGTCGAGCCTTGATCCATTTCGAGAACTTGTCGATGGCCACCAGCAGATGCATAAAGCCCCCGGGCGCTGCTCGCATTGGACCGACGAGGTCGAGCCCCCATACGGCGAATGGCCATGTGATAGGAACGGTTTGCAAGACGTGGCCCGGGAGGTGAGTTTTGCGTGCGTAGAATTGACACCCTTCGCAGGTGCGCACGATTTCGTTGGCGTCTGCAACAGTCGTGGGCTAGTAGAAGCCTTGGCGAAACGCGTTGCCCACGAGGGTATGGGGCGCTGCGTGGTGGCCGCATACGCCAGCGTGGATGTCTCGAATGAGCTCCCTTCCCTCCGAGATTGGAATGCACCGCTGCAAAATTCTGGAGGGGCTACGCTTGTACAACTCCCTATCGATGATGTGGAACGACTTGGCCTTTCTCGCGATGCGTCGGGCCTCGGTTCGATCCGAGGGTAGTTCCCCTCGGCTGATCCAGGCAAAGTATTGGTTGCACCAATCGCGAGTTGATGGGGCCTCGTCGATCTCCATAATTTCACCCTCGTCCGCCGAGGATATCTCTTGTCTTGAGGCTTCAGGTTCGTCTTTCGAAGGATCCTCATCCATGGGCTCGATATACGCAGCCCCCGAGGGTTCGGACCTCGAGGGAGCATCAGGAGCTCTGGGAGTTGGCTTGAGGTCAATACTTGGCTCTGTTAGGTCACGGGTGAATACGTTTGGAGGAACGGTGATCCGCCCTGACGCAATTTTTGCTAATTCATCAGCCTCCTCGTTGTATTTTCGTGCAATGTGGTTGAGCTCGAGGCCATGAAATTTATCCTTGAGTCGGCATACTGCATTGCAGTACGCTTGCATCTTGTCGTCGTGGCAGCTTGCCTCCTTCATAACCTGGTCGATGACCAATTGTGAATCTCCCAGGACGTAGAGGCGTTTAACGCCCAATTCTATAGCTATGCGAAGGCCGGTTAGTAAGGCCTCGTATTCGGCCATGTTATTGGACGCCGGAAAGTGCAAGCGTGCCACGTTCCTTATATGTTCTCCGAGGGGTGAGACGAAGAGCAGGCCCGCGCCCGCACCGGTTTTCATCACCGACCCGTCGAAGTACATGATCCAAAATTCGGCTTGGATCTGAGGTGGGGGCAGCTGTGTGTCGGTCCACTGCGCCACGAAATCGGCCAAGATTTGCGATTTAATTGCCTTGCAGGGGGCATAAGTGAGGGCTTCGCCCATCAACTCCACGGACCATTTGGCTATTCTACCCGAGACATCCTGGTTGTGGAGTATCTCCCCCAAGGGGAAAGATGAGACCACGGTGACAGAATGAGCTTCGAAGTAGTGGTGCAATTTGCACCAAGCTAGCACCACTGCGTAGAGCAGCTTTTGGATTTGTGGATATCACGTCTTGGTTTCGGTCAGTACCTCGCTGATGTAATATACCGGCCTTGGGACGAGCAGAGCGTGCCCTTCCTCAGTTCTTTCTACGACGATGACAACGCTGACTACTTGAGTCGTTGCGGCTACGTAGAGGTGGAGGCGCTCGCCCTCCTTAGGTGGAGTTAAGACTGGCGCTCGTGTGAGAGACGCTTTTAGCTTGTCGAGGGCTTTATGAGCCTTGGGGGTCCAAGAAAAATGCTTGCTCTTTTTTAGGAGTCGGTACAGGGGTAAGCCTTTCTCGCCGAGACGCGAGATGAACTGGCTTAGGGCTGCTAAGCATCCCAATACCCTTTGTACCCCCTTTAGGTCTCGGATCGGTCCCATCTGTTCAAGGGCCGAGACTTTTTCAGGGTTAGGCTCAATGCCTCGCTGAGAGACTATGAAACCCAAGAGCATACCTCGAGGTACCCCAAAAACGTATTTTTTCGGATTTAGTTTTACCCCGTTGGCCCGGAGACAATCAAACGCAATGCGCAAATTGTTTACCAGGTCGTTCGCCTTCCTGGATTTTACTACAATATCGTCAACGTATGCTTCTACGGTTCGCCCGATATGATCTCCGAAAACACGAAGCATACATCGCTGGTATGTAGCTCCGGCATTTCGAAGGCCAAACGGCATTGTGACATAGCAGAAGATACCAAAAGGCGTGATAAAGGAGGTTGCCAGTTGGTCAGAAATTTTCATCTTAATTTGGTGGAAACTAGAATAAGCATCAAGGAAACATAACAGCTCGCATCCTGCGGTTGAATCAACGATCTGATCGATACGTGGTAAAGGAAAAGGGACTTTTGGACATGCTTTATTTAAACCGGTATAATCTATGCACATCCTCCACTTCCCGTTCTTTTTCTTAACTAAAACAGGATTGGCGAGCCGGTTAGGGTGAAATACCTCCTTGATGAATCCGGCCTCGACGAGCTTGCGCAGCTCCTCACCAATGGCCCTGCACTTGTGCTCGTCGAAGCGTCGCAGGCATTGAACCACTGGTTTGGAGTGGGGCAGGATGTCAAGGGAGTGCTCGGCGACCTCCCTCGGTATGCCTGGCATATCCGAGGGGCTCCACGCGAAGATGTCGGTGTTGGCGCGGAGAAAGTCGACGAGCACCACCTCCTATTTGCTGTCGAGGGTCGAGCTGATCCGCACCGTCTTGTCGCTGGGAATACCTGGGTCGAGGGGCACAACCTTGGTGTGCTCTGCGGGCTCGAAACTGCCTGCATGCTTCGAAGTGGAGGGGATGGTTTCGTTCGCCATCTTCTCCAGGTCTGCGACGAGAGCCTCGTCCTCGGCAAGCGCCTCGGCGCTCTCGACGCATTCCACATCGCATATGTAGGCATGTTCGAACGATGGGGCCATGGTGATGACGCCGTTTGGTCCCGGCATCTTCAACTTTGAGGTACGTGTAGTTTGGGATTGCCATAAACTTGGCGTAGCATGGGTGGCCGAGGATGGCATGGTACGCACCTCGAAATCCCACCACTTCGAAGGTCAGGGTCTCCCTGCGAAAGTTGTCGGGGGTGCCGAAGAAAACTAGCAGATCGATCTGCCCGAGGGGCTGAACTCGCATTCCCAGCGCAACGCCATGGAACGACGCCTTGTTGGGGCGTAGCGTGTCCCTCCTGATGCCCATGAGCTCCAAGGATGAAGCGTATATGATATTGAGGCTGCTGCCTCCATCCATGAGTACCTTGGAGAACCGGGTATTGCCGATGATAGGATCAACGACAAGCGGGTACTGCCCCGGGTTCAGGATGTAGTGGGGGTGGTCCTCTCGACTGAAGGAGATGGTCTCCTCTGACCAGTCAAGGTACGATGACCCCGCCTTGTGTATGGAGAATACCTCTCGGCGCTCGCGCTTGCGCTGCCGAGGGGTCATGTTCGCGGTTGGCCCACCGAAAATGAAGAAGACGTTCTCAACCTCCGGGAAGCCTAGGCCACTCCCGTCGCCCGTGTCTCTTTTTCCCCCTTCATCCTTCGAAGCGGCGTGGTTGAAGTATTTCTTTAGCATTCCGCACTGCTTGAGGGTGTGGGTTACAACGCCATTGTGATAAGGGCAAGGTTTCTTGAGCATGTCATCGAAGATGCCGCCTCCTCGAGGGGGGCCTCGAGGAGCTTTGGGCGTAGCAGGATCGACTGCGAGTATTTCGTCAGGGTCCTCGGTCCGCTCTTGTCGGCGAGAGGCTTTTTGGGGCTTCTTCCCCTTCTTGCCTTGCCTTTGTTTCTTGGTGGATCCTTTGGACTTGCTGCCCTTTGCGGGCGTTTCCTCCGTCCGCTTCCCCCTTCCACCATCAAAGATGGCTCCAACCGCCTCCTCGCCGGAGGCAAAATTGGTGGCGACATCGAACAGTTCGTTTACACTGGTAGGAGGACTGCGTCCTAGCTTGCGCACCAAGTCCCGGCAGGTTGTGCCCTCGAGGAAAGCGTGGATGACTTCGGAGTTACCCACACTCGGGAGCTCGGTGCAACGCTTGGAGAAGCGGCGTAGGTAGGTGCCCTAAAAGTTACCCACGAACGTTTTCATGAGGTCGTTCCAGTCATGAATCTGGTTCGCGGGTAGATGCTCCAGTCATGTCCGCGCAGAATCCGCCAAATGAAGTGGCAAGTTGCGGATGATCATGGCGTTGTCGGTTGCGCCGCCCAATAAACAGGCGAGGCGATAGTCGTTGAGCCACACCCTTGGGTCCGTCTCCCCCGAGTACTTGGTGATGGTCGTCGGCTGCCTGAATCGTGCGGGAATCGGGGCCACACGAATCTCCCGGCCAAATACCTGGGTTCCCGGGGGCTCTGGCGTTGGGCTCTTGTTTTCGTCGCTGTCGTAGCGGCCTCCACAGCGGGGGTGGAAACCGCGAGATGTGCCATCCCGCCTCTTTCTGTTGAGGGTGTTGAGTGCGTCATCATCGCTGGCGTCACCACGTGTGTCAAGTATTCGCTCCTTGAGAGGCTTCCTCCCGATGCGTTCGTGCACCGAAGGTGCCTTTCCCTTATTTGAGGGCAGGGGTGGCATTGGATTGTCCCTTCGCGGGGTTTGTGCCGATGCCTCGTGCTCTCGCGTTGCTCCACCAGTTTTTGGGCCAGGGGAACTGCGGATGCGAGAGGCTGAGCTTTCGGCTTGCTGCACAGCCGCTTGCTCGATTAGGAGCTGCGCCTCTTGGCGTAGGTTTCGGCCTTCGGGCGTTGATGGCTCGGGCATGGCTCGGATCAGAGTTGCCGCGGCGATAAGCTTTTGGCTTGCCCTGGCTAACGCGAGTGGGTCGTCTACATCGTCATCAGCCTGGATGTGGGCTCGTGCTATGCGCCCGGCTTCCCTGGCACGCACGCCGCACATAGGACGATTGTCCTCAAGCGTTGCCCGGAGCTCTCGGACGTGTCGGCGTTCTTCTTCAAGCTTGGCTTCCAGCTCTCGCGGACTTGGGCCAGCTGTGCTTGTGCAAGCGCAACGTTGTTATGCGCCTGCGCGTGATCCCTGACGTGTGCTGGCTCTCCTGCCCCGTCATCTCCGCCATCCTTTCCCGGAAGGATGATGAAGCATTCCCTGGCGGGATCGTAATCCCCCTCGCTAGGGTCGTCGGAGCAGGTTAGGCAATTATCTGCCTGGAATGATAAGAATGCCTCTCGATCGCAAAGCCCTGAGTAATCCCATTCGGGGATCTTCCGGCCGCTCTCGGATGCCTCGCTGCCAGAATCAGGGTAGTCGTCGTCTGGCGACGTTGCTATGAGGTTGCGAATTGAGATCAGGTGGTGCCCCGGCAAATCCTCATATGCCATCATGTCTGTGTCAACTGATGAAGAGTTGGTCATGGTTGTGGTGCGTGTCTCACCGGGGTTTCGCCACGGGTCGACCGTGCTATCCCCGGCTGGGTGTGCCGCGGTGGCAGTGTTTTTTGCCCTTGTCGTGCCGGGCTCAACCCGTTCGGGGGAGCCAGCGCGGCCGTTCCGTGTTGCTCCGCGCGTGTTCACCGCGCGCGTTGACGTGAACGCCTTTTGCCTCGTGGGGATGGTGACGGGAGTGGCCGTGGCATGCTCATGCTAGCATTCCTTGTCAGGAGCTGCATGTCGTAGCCATCGCCAGTTGCCCTGAAGTCAAGACTCCCGAACCAGATTTCGAATCCGGCAGGGAGTTGTCCTGATGCTAGCATCGAAAAAAGGTTGTCGTGTATGACTCGGGTTGCCATCAAGGGAGATGGTGGATGAAACAATCGATCACAGCGCGAGGCCCCTACCTGGAGCGCCACTGTCGGTGTTTAGAAATCGTGGTCCCGACACCAACCAGAAATGCGCTGTGTTCCCTCCCCTGATGGTTGATGCAGAAGATAAAATGAGACACGGGTTTATCCTGGTTCCGGTCGTAAGACCGTACTTCCAGCAAGGTGGTAAGTGCGATGTATTATTCTGCACTGGACTGCAAGTAGTAGGGGGTACAAGCAGGTTGGGAGAAGAGGCTAGACCTCCGAGTCCCAGATGATTGAGGCGGAGTGCCAATATCGTGGTTTTTCTGAGTGCGTGCGAATTCTCGATCTCTCCGTCTGTGTCGCTCTTGCTCGATCACCCCCTCCTTTTATAGGCCAAGGAGGAGGGGTTACATGTGTGTGTTGCTGCACAGGCATAGTTGCCGCACAGTAATAGGAGTGGCGCTGGGCGTGCTTCTTTGTCCTTGTTTGCTGTCGCGCGATATTGCGATCCCTGTAGTCGATTCTTGTACTGGTGATGACGCCGAGGAGTGGTTTTGAGGATCCGAGGTGTCCTTTGTGCGGTAATGGCTCACCCGTACACTATTTCGAGGGTCTCCCATGCCTATGCACAGCCTATTCTGTGGAAAATCGATGTGGGAGTCGGTAGCACAGGGAGTTGGAGTGACCCGGCCCTGTTCGCACAGTGGCGACATGTGCACACAACGCCAGGGATGGTCGCATAGCGCTCGGAATGGCCCGCCATGCCTCCGTCGTCCTCTCTTCTTCTCCTGTTGTGTGCCCGAGGGTCTCTCCCGTCCGATGGAGGTCTTCGGGTCGTCGGAGTTGGCAGCACAGGAGCTCGAAGTGACGGGCTCTATTCGCTCAGCGCCGGCCTGTCCACACAGAGCCTCGGTTGGCTGCATAGTAACGGGAGTTGGCGGATGCGATGGGGGGGGTCGTGGCTGTCAGGGCAGTATGGCGAGAGATCTGCCTTTTGACTTTGGATGCATGGTGGTGGTGAGCGCCATTAATTGTTCATCGGAGTGAGGGTCTCGACCGAGGCGGAGCTCTCCCCATTCCGTGGGTTGCTCGAGGCTCAATCCTCAGGCCTCGACTGAAGCGGAGTTCTCCAATTGGCTCAAGGGGTCGGTTCCCTCGAGGGATCGCCTTGGCCCTTCTCGTGATGAGCCGAGCCTCGGTTCGATCCGAGGGTAGCTCCCCTCGGTCGATCCATGCGATATACTGATCGCGCCAATCACTAGATGATGGTGTCTCGTCTATCTCCATAATTTCACCCTCGTTCACCAAGGATATCTCCTAACTCGAGGCTTCGGGTTCCTCTCTCGAGGGATCCTCGTCCATGGGCTCGACGCCCGCAGCCCCCGAGGGTTCGGCCTTCGAGGGAGAGTCAGGGGCTTTGGGAGTTTGCTTGAGGTTGATGCTCGGCTCTGTTAAGTCGCAGGTGAACACGTTTTGTGGAATGGTGATCCGACCTGACGCGATTTTGGCCAATTCATCGACCTCCTCGTTGTATTTTTGCGCGATGTGGTTGAGCTCTAGGCCATGGAATTTGTCCTCGAGCCGGCGTATCGTGTTGCAGTACACTTCCATTTTGTCGTCGTGGTAGCTTGCCTCCTTCATAACCTGATCGATGACCAGTTGCGAATCTCCCCGGATGTCAAGGCGTTTGACACCCAACTCTATAGCTATATGAAGCCCGGCGAGTAGAGCCTCGTATTCGGCCATATTGTTGGACGCTGGAAAGTGCAAGCGTACCACGTGTCTTATGTGTTCTCCGAGGGGTGAGACGAAGAGCAGGCCCGCGCCTGCGCCAATTTTCATCGCCGACCCATCGAAATACACAATCCAACATTATGCTTGGTTCTGGGGTGGTGGCAGCTGTGTGTCCGTCCACTCTGCCATGAAATCAACCAAGATCTGTGATTTGATTGCCTTTCGAGGGGCATAAGTGAGGGCTTCGCCCATCAATTCCATGGACCATTTGGCTATTCTACCGGAGACATCCTATTTGCGGAGTATCTCCCCCAGGGGGAAAGATGAGACCACGGTGACAGGATGAGCCTCGAAGTAGTGGCGCAGCTTGTGCCGTGCTAGCACTACCGCGTAGAGCAGCTTCTGGATTTGTGGATATCGCGTCTTGGTTTCGGTCAATACTTCGCTGATGTAATACATTGGCCTTTGGACGAGCAGAGCGTGTCCCTCATCAGTTCTTTCTACGACAATGACTCCGCTGAATACTTGAGTCGTTGCGGCTACGTAGAAGTAAAGGTGCTCGCCCTCCTTATGTGGCATTAAAATTGGTGCTCGCGCGAGAGATGCTTTTAGCCCGTCGAGGACTTTCTGGGCCTCGGGGGTCCAAGGAAAATGCTCATTCTTTTTAGGAGTCGGTACAGGGGCAAGCCTTTCTTGCCGAGACGCGAGATGAACCGGCTCAGGGCTGCTAGGCATCCCAATACCCTTTATACCCCCTTTAGGTCTCAGATCGGTCCCATCTGCTCGAGGGTCGAGACTTTTTCAGGGTTGGGCTCAATGCCTCGCTGAGAGACTATGAAACCCAAGAGCATGCCTCGAGGCACCCCAAAGACGCATTTCTCCGGATTTAGTTTTGCCTCGTTAGCCCGGAGACAATCAAACGCAATGCGCAAATCGTTTACCAGGTCGTCCGCCTTCTTGGATTTGACAATAATATCGTTAACGTATGCCTCTTTGGTCCGCCCGATATGATCCCCGAAAACACGAAGCATACACCGTTGGTATGTGGCTCCGGCGTTTCGAAGACCAAATGGCATCGTGACATAGCAAAAAATGCCAAAAGGCGTTATAAAAGAGGTTGCGAGCTGGTCAGAAATTTTCATCTTAATTTGGTGGAAACCAGAATAAGCATCAAGGAAACATAATAGCTCACATCCCGCAGTTGAATCCACGATTTGATCGATACGTGGTAAAGGAAAAGGAACCTTTGGACATGCTTTATTTAAACAAGTATAATCTATACACATCCTCCATTTCCCATTCTTTTTCTTAACTAAAATAGGATTAGCGAGCTAGTTAGGGTGAAATACCTCCTTGATGAATCCAGCCTCGAGAAGCTTGCGCAGCTCTTCGCCAATGGCCCGACGCTTTTGCTCGTCGAAGTGTCGCAGGCGTTGAACCACCGGCTTGGAGTGGGGCAGGATGTCATGGGAGTGCTCGGTGACCTCCCTCGGTATGCCTGGCATATCCGAGGGGCTCCACGCGAAGATGTCGGTGTTGGCGTAGAGAAAGTCAATGAGCATCACCTCCTATTTGCTGTCGAGGCTCGAACTGACCCTCATCGTCTTGTCGTTGGGGACGCCGGGGTCGAGGGGCACAGCCTTGGTGTGCTCTGCGGGTTCGAAACTGCTTGCATACTTCGAAGTGGAGGCGATGGTTTCGTTCGCCATCTTCTCCAGGTCCGCGACGAGAGCCTCGTCCTCGGCAAGTGCCTTGGCGCTCTAAACGCATTCCACGTCGCATATGTAGGCATGCTCGAACGATGGGGCCACCGTGATGACGCCTGTCACACCCTGGTTTTCACAGAAATCCGAATGCTGCTATATGTGTGTCCAGGAAGTCCACAAAACACATACAGCTAACAAATATGATAAATAGAGTACATATGCTCGAATAAAAAAATAGTTAAATCAGAGTTTACCGAAATAAACCACAGCGAAAGTCTATCTCTCTCGACAGGTAGAGCCTCAAGTCCACAGGGACACCGACTGGTTGACCACAGCTCAGAAGTATCACTGATCCATCTGTTACCCATCCGGGATTTTGTTGAATAATAGCAAGCGTAAGTAAATGTCTTACTTAGCAAGTATAGCACGGGTGTATGAAGGCTCAAAATAAGGCTAGACACGGCTTAATTGCAGTAGCATTTTTAGTTGGTTCATTTTAACATTAACCAAATTACTACAAGTGAATGAAAACCCGGTTGTAACCCAATTAATAAAGTATGAGTGACATTAAACATAAATAAACATCATCTTCTAATAAAAAAAGATCTAGGCCGCTCGTGACCCTGAGCAAGGCTATCATGATAGATTTACACTCTGCAGAGGTTTCGCCCTTTACCCACCAGTCGCGTAAAAGTTCAAAGGAACTTTGCACCCAACCACGCACATCAACACTTCCGAGGTGTGACGGCATTGGGACGCTACGAGGTTTTTCACAAGACACCCTAATAAGATAGTAGCCGCTAGTTTAACAAGGCGGTGAAACCATAGGCACCGAGATCGACGTACGCCTACGGAGTCACACCATAGGGGGGTCGATGGCGTCCGGAGCGCGGGCATCACACTCATTCATGCGCAACGTGTGGAGTTCCCCATCGCAGGGACTCCCAATACGGGACTGGGTCTAACGTGACCTAGCCGACGGATCGCCCGTCCTTGGTGGAATCCGGAAACACCCTTTCACCTTGTGTCCACTAACGCCGTTGGCCCCAATGGTAACCACTGGCAAGCTAGAGCCGTACAAGTTACTTGACCAAGACCAGAGCCATAATAGTTCTAGCGGTGGTGACAGGCTCCAGGGTTGCCGCTTTAAGAACTGGACCTTAGGGAGAGACACTGGAGCAAAGCACACAGCACATGCCCAGTTCCCTAAACCATGTTGCTAAAAAGCAAGTTTTATCATTAAGTTAAAGTGAACCATTAAGTCATGATTAACAATATAACAATGATGAAAGTAGCTGTGCATAGCAAAGATTCTACCCATATGCAGTAATCCCAAGGTGACAAGGACATGAGTATACAAACTAGGTTCAACCTTAATAGGACATCAATTTAGACACATGCATATGAAAGTAAATGTATGTAAAAAGTGTGTTTAGGTAGCAAGGATTGTCTGTGCTATAACTTGCCTTTATCCAACAAAGATACCGCTACTCAGAGTCTTCAATCTTGTTCTTGCAATCTCTTGATGATGTTCCTCTGCCCGCGACACGAGCACAACATGCAGCTAAACAAGCAAGCAAACAATATACAACTAAGAACAATATACCAAACAGTATAAATAGAACAATAGAATGTTTTAAAACTAATCTATGCTTCGCTACGTACACGTGAGCGCAAGAATCGCACTAATCAGAGCTAAAACGAGAAAGTTACGACGTTTCTAAGGTTCGGGGACTTGCTGGCAACGTTTAAAAACTTCCAGGGACCTATTCGTGAAAAACCGAGGACCTATACGCAATTTTATATAAGAACCTGAGGGCTAACGCGCAAAAGGCAGGGGCTTTTCTACGAAACAGTATAGACTAAATGAATATGGTAGAAAATTACAAGATTCGCTGAGGGTCTTACCGAAAATCTTGAGGCCAAAAACGACGGAAGGCTCGGCGCGGCGACGAGGAGAAGAATGGGCAGTAGTGGAAGATATGGTGGAAGAAGACTAGCTTAGGGAATCCCAAACAAAGGGGCCTCCCTGTAAAGGAGTCGATGATGTGACCTTTCCAGAGGAGAGGTGGTTCGTATATATAGAGAGAAAACCTCCCACTTCCAGGTTCATTAGCAATATGAGACTAAAGGTGGGTTGCCTCATTCCAATGCGAATGAGCTTTGAAATTTGGCCCAACAAAGTGGTGGGATGGATTGGGCCTAAAATTGGGTCAACTTTGGGCCAATGCCGGTCCACTAATATTTAGGGTGATTTTTAATTTTCGGAATAATTATTTCCTGGTTATAAAATAATTCCAGATAAGTCCAGAATTGATATTAAAACCATGAAAATATTCTAAAAATTCTAAAAATCCTAGGAAAAATTCCAGAGATAGAGTTGGACATGAGGAACCCAAATAAAATACTTGTTGCTCATGAAAAAGATTTTAGCCTACTCCAAAAATTGGAATTTGGTCTAAGAAAAATAGGAATAAATGCCAGAAAACTCTGGAAAATTTCCATTAGGCTTCTAAACGCGTTTTTGAAAACTTTACACACATAAAACCACTAAATGCAACCGGCATGAATGCAAAACACTCAATATCAAACCTATGTTGTTTTAATTTAATTCAGAAACAAAATTTTCCTATACTAAATTCCCTTTTAATTATTTAAAGGTTGGAAAATTTTAGAAAATTGAGAAAATCATTGTATTAATTATGCTATCAATTCACATCCCAAAATCCAAAAATTTTGGGGTGTGACAAACTACCCCCATTAAACAGAATCTCGTCCCGGGATTCGCAAGGACTAGGGACAAGGAGAAGAACGGGACAACAAGATTCTAGAAGGGAGAAAACATGATATCAAAATGTGTCACTTGATGTAGCTGGTTCCATCTTCTTCGTATTCTGCAGTTGCGAAGTCTGTACTTCAAATCTTCTTTAGCTTTGTTTCCTCATTGCGGGGATTGGCTTGTGGCTTCCTTCTTGATGTTCTTCACTTGATTTACGTGAATAGATAGCAAGAAGAACAAGGATGTGCGGGGAAAACAGAGAGAGCCCAACTACACAATCATTTCAAAGAAGCAAATCAATCAAAAGCATAAGAACAGGCATTATAAGCACACTCAACCAAAGTTAAACACACAAGCATAAAAGCGACTCTAAATGTTGTCAATAATGTCAAGGGAATCCTCCTATGCAAGGTTATCTCTTCAGTCTTCTTCACCCTACATCTTCAAACTCGTCTAGTGTGGTGTCCAACTTCTTAGTTGTAGCGGTAGTGAGTGCGACATCGTCTTGTACTCTGAAGTCGCTCAGGCTTGAACTTCTTATAGTAGACTAGTATCTTCATTCTTCAAGTGACTTGGGAATGCATCGGGACGATACAGACAATCTAAGTGTTTTAGGATAAAGGAAGAGTGGAAAAGACACTTTGGGGTCAAAGGCCAAGGAAAGAATCCAAAGTGACAGAAGAACAAGGAGGAGTGAAATGGGAATAGTGTCAAGGAATGAATGAGTAAACAAGGATATTCACAACAGTAATAGAAAATTTCAAGGTGAGAAAATAAATGTTAAGGTAAAGCAATGAACAAGGAAGGGTCACATTGACAAGACTTGGAGATCAGCAATATATCAAAACAAGGTGGAGGTAAATAATCAGAAGTCAATGGTGAGAAGTAAATTATCAAGGCGAGGATAAAACAACCAAGGATATAATGACCAAAAGATAAGTCTTCAATGAGGGTAAAATGCTCAAGGATAGCACTTTTTATGAATAAAAATCTCAAGGATAGAGAAAGCAAGGGTTGTATGGCAAAATAACCATTAAATGATGACCAATACTATCTAGGCTGCGGCCCTACAGTCAGCATAGCTCTGATACCAATCTGTCACACCCGGGTTTTCACAGAAACCCGAATGCTGCTATATGTGTGCCTAGGAAGTCCACAGAACACATACAACTAACAAATATGATAAACAGAATACATATGCTCGAATAAAAAAATAGTTAAATCAGAATTTACCGAAATAAAACACAGCGGAAGTCTATCTCTCTCGACAGGTAGAGCCTCAAGTCCACAGGGACACCGACTGGTTGACCACAGCTCAGAAGTATCACTGATCCATCTGTTACCTATCCGGGATTTTGTTGAATAATAGCAAGCATAAGTAAATGTCTTACTTAGCAAGTATAGCACGGGTGTATGAAGGCTCAAAATAAGGCTAGACACGGCTTAACTGCAGTAGCATTTTTAGTTGGTTCATTTTAACATTAACCAAATTACCACACGTGAATGAAAACCCGGTTATACCCAATTAATAAAGTATGAGTGACATTAAACATAAATAAACATCATCTTCTAATAAAAAAGGATCCAGGCCGCTCATGACCCTGAGCAAGGCTATCATGATAGATTTACACTCTGCAGAGGTTTCGCCCTTTACCCACCAGTTGCGTAAAAGTTCAAAGGAACTTTGCACCCAACCACGCACATCAACACTTCCGAGGTGTGACGGCATAGGGACGCTACAAGGTTTTTCACAAAACACCCTAACAAGACAGTAGCCGCTAGTTTAACAAGGCGGTGAAACCATAGGCACCGAGATCGATGTACGCCTACGGAGTCACACCATAGGGGGGTCGATGACGTCCGGAGCGCGGGCATCACACCCATTCATGCGCAACATGTGGAGTTCCCCATCGCAGGGACTCCCAACACAGGACTAGGTCTAACATGACCTAGCCGACGGATCGCCCGTCCTCGGTGGAATCCGGAAACACCCTTTCACCTTGTGTCCACTAACGCCGTTGGCCCCAATGGTAACCACTGGCAAGCTAGAGCCGTACAAGTTACTTGACCAAGACCAGAGCCATAATAGTTCTAGTGGTGGCGACAGGCTCCTGGGTTGCCGCTTTAAGAATCGGACCTTAGGGAGAGACACTGGAGCAAAGCACACAACACATGCCCAGTTCCCTAAACCATTTTGCTAAAAAGCAAGTTTTATCATTAAGTTAAAGTGACCCATTAAGTCATGATTAACAATATAACAATGATGAAAGTAGCTGCGCATAGCAAAGATTCTACCCATATGCAGTAATCCCAAGGTGACAAGGATAGGAGTATACAAACTAGGTTCAACCTTAATAGGACATTAATTTAGACACATGCATATGAAAGTAAATGTATGTAAAAAGTGTGTTTAGGTAGCAAGGATAGTCCGTGCTATAACTTGCCTCTATCCAACAAAGATACCGCTACTCAGAGTCTTCAATCTTGTTCTTGCAATCTCTTGATGACGTTCCTCTGCCCGCGACACGAGCACAACATGCAACTAAACAAGCAAGCAAACAATATACAACTAAGAACATTACACCAAACAGTAGAAACAGAACAAAAGAATGTTTTAAAACTAATCTACGCTTCGCTATGAACACGTGAGCGCAAGAATCACACTAATAGGAGCTAAAACGAGAAAGTTACGACGTTTCTAAGGTTCGGGGACTTGCTGGCAAGGTTTAAAAACTTCCAGGGACCTATTCTTGAAAAATCGAGGACCTATACGCAATTTTATATAAGAACCTGAGGGCTAATGCGCAAAAGGCATGGGCTTTTCTACGAAACAGTATAGACTAAACAAATATGGTAGAAAATTACAAGATTCGCTGAGGGTCTTACCGAAAATCTTGAGGCCAAAAACGACGGAAGGCTCGGCGCGGCGACGAGATTAAGAATGGGCAATAGTGGAAGATTTGGTGGAAAAAGACCACCTTAGGGAATCCCAAACAAAGGGGCCTCCATGTAAAGGAGTCGATGGTGTGACCTTTTCCAGAGGAGAGGTGGTTCGTATATATAGGGAGAAAACCTCCCACTTCCAGGTTCATTAGCAGTATGAGACTAAAGGTGGGTTGCCTCGTTCCAATGCGAATGAGCTTTGAAATTTGGCCCAACAAAGTGGTGGGATGGATTTGGCCTAAAATTGGGTCAACATTGGGCCAAGGCTGGTCCACTAATATTTAGGGTGATTTTAATTTTTGAAATAATTATTTCCTGGTTATAAAATAATTCCAGATAAGTCCAGAATTGATATTAAAACCATGAAAAATATTCTAAAAATTCTAAAAATCCTAGGAAAAATTCCAGAGATAGAGTTGGACATGAGGAACCCAAATAAAATATTTGGAGCTCATGAAAAAGATTATAGCCTACTCCAAAAATTGGAATTTGCTCTAAGGCAAATAGGAATAAATGCTAGAAAACTTTGGCAAACTTGCATTAGGCTTCTAAACGCGTTTTTGAAAACTTTGCACACATAAAACCACTAAATGCAACCAGCATGAATGCAAAGCACTCAATATTAAACCTATGTTATTTTAATTTAACTCAGAAAATAGAATTTTCCTATACTAAATTCCCTGTTATTTATTTAAAGGTTTGAAAATTTTAGAAAATTGAGAAAATCATTGTATTAATTATGCTATCAATTCACATCCCAAAATCTAAAAATTTTGGGGTGTGACAACGCCCTTCGGCCCTGGCATCTTCAGCTTGAGGTATGTGTAGTTCGGGATGGCCATGAACTTGGCGTAGCATGGGCGCCCAAGGATGGCATGGTAGGCACCTCGAAATCCCAGCACTTCGAAGGTCAGGGTCTCCCTGTGGAAGTTGTCAGGCGTGCCGAAGCAAACAGACAGATCAATCTGCCCAAGGGGCTGAACTCGCTTTCCCGGCGCAATGCCATGGAATGGCGCCTTGCTGGGGCATAACTTATCCCTCCCGATGCCCATGAGCTCCAAAGTCGAGACGTACATGACGTTGAGGCTGTTGCCTCCATCCATGAGTACCTTGGAGAACCGGGTATTACCGATGATGGGATCAACGATGAGCGGGTACTGCCCCGGGTTTGGGATGTAGTTGGGGTGATCCTCTCGAGTGAAGGAGATGGTCTCTTCAGACCAGTCGAGGTAGGATGGCCCGGCCTTGTGTATGGAGAACACCTCTCGGCGCTCGCGCTTGCGCTGTCGAGGCGTCATGTTCGCCGTTGGCCCCCCGAAGATGAAGAAGACGTTCTCTACCTCCGGGAAGCCTTGGCCTCCCCCGTCGCCCGCGTCTTTTTTCACCCCATCATCCTTCGAAGCGGCGCGATTGAAGTATTCCTTTAGCATTCCGCATTGCTCGAGGGTGTGGGTTACGACGCCCTTGTGATAAGGACAAGGTTTCTTGAGCATGTCATCGAAGATGCCACCTCCTCGAGGGGGCCTCGAGGACCTTTGGGCGTAGGGTCGACTGTGAGGATTTCGTCGGGGTCCTCGGTCCGCTCTTGTCGGCGTGAGGCTTTTTGGGGCTTCTTCCCCTTCTTGCCTTGCTTCTGTTTCTTTGCGGAGCCTTTGGACTTGCTGCCCTCCGCGGGCGTTTCGTCCGTCCGTTTCCCCCTCCTGCCATCAAAGATGGCTCCAACCGCCTCCTCGCCAGAGGCAAAGTTGGTGGCGACATCAAACAACTCGTTGACACCGGTAGGAGGGATTCGTCCCAACTCACTCACCAAGTCCCGGCAGGTTGTGCCCTCGAGGAAGGCGTGGATGACTTCGGAGTCACCCATGCTTGGGAGCTCGGTGCAGCGCTTGGAGAAGCGGCATATGAAATCACGAAGGGACTCGTTGGATGTTTGGGGACACCCTCGAAGGTTCCACGAATTTCCAGGGCGGACGTAAGTGCCCTGGAAATTGCCCATGAACATCTTCACGAGGTCGTTCCAATTGTGAATTTGGTTTGCGGGTAAGTGCTCGAGCCATGTTTGCGCAGAATCCGCCAAATGGAGCGGCAATTTGCGGATGATCATGACGTCGTCGGTCACGCCGCCCAATAGACAGGCGAGGTGATAGTCGTTGAGCCACACCTTTGGATCCGTTTCCCCCGAGTACTTGGTGATGGTCGTCAGTTGCCGGAATCATGTGGGAATCGGGGCCGCACGAATCTCCCGGCCAAACACCCGGGTTCCCGGGGGTTCCGGTGTTGGGCTTGTCTTCGTCGCTGTCGTAGCGGCCTCCACGGCGAGGGTGGAAACCACGAGACGTGTCATCTCGCCTCTTTCTATTGAGGATGTTGAGGGCATCGTCGTCGCTGGTGTCACCACGTGTGTCAAGGATTCGCTCCTTGAGAAGCTTCCTCCCGATGCGTTCGTGCACCGAGGGTGCCTTTCCCTTATTTGATGACGGGGGTAGCATCACATCGTCCCTTTGCGGGGTTTGCGCCGATGCCTCGTGCTCCCGCATTCCTCCACCGGTTTTCGGGGACCCTATGGCCGCTCTCGTGTGCCTCGCTGTCAGAGCCGGGGTAGTCATCGTCCGGCGAAGTTGCTATGAGGTTGTGAATTGAGAGCAGATGGTGCCCCAGCAGATCCTCATACGCCGTCATGTCTGGGCCAACTGACGAGGAGTTAGTCATGGTTGTGGTGCGCATCTCACCGGGGATTTGCGACGGGTCGGCCGTGCTATCCCCGGCAGAGTGCGACGTTGTGCCGAGTGTCGCTGGCAGGATATTCTTTGCCACTGTCGCAGGGTTTAGCGTGCCGGCCTCAACCCGCTCGGGGGAGCCGGCGCGGGCCGCTCTGCGTCGTTCCACGCGCGTTGACGCGAACGCTTCCTGCGTGGCGGTGGTGGTGTCGGGAGTGGCACTGGCGTGTCCACACTGGCGCTCCTCGTAAGGAGATGCATGTGGTAGCCATTGCCAGTCGCCCTGAACTCGAGACTACCGAACCGGATTTTGAATCCGGCGGGAAGTGGGTCCGAAGTCCCCATCAGAAAAGGATTGTCGCGTACGACACGGGTTGCCATCAAGGGAGATAGTGGATGGTGTGGTCGATCACAGCGCTACCCCTACCTGGCGCGCCACTATCAATGTTTGGAAATCGTGGTCCCGACACCAACCAGAAATGCGTTGTGTTCCCAGCCCTGATGGTTGATGCAGAAGGTAATGCAATGGCACAAAATTTTCCTGGTTCCGATCGCAAGACCGTACGTCCAACAAAGATGGTGCATGCAATGTATTATCCTACACCGGACTACAAGTAGTAGGGTATACAAGCAGGTTGGGAGAAGAGGCTAGGCCTCCAAGTCCCAGATGATTGAGGCAGAGTGCCAATATCACGGAGTGCGGAGTGTGTGTGTTGTTTCTTGTTCTGTATTCGATTGATTCCCGTTGCCTTCTTCATGAGCGCGCCCTCTCCTTTTATAGACCAAGGAGGAGGGGGTTACAGGCGTGAGTCGCTATGCAGTCACAGTTGTTGCACAGCAGTTGGCGTGGCGCCGGGCGTGGCTCCTTGTCCTGGGCCACTGTTGCGCGGTGTTGCTGTCCCTGTAATGGATTCTTGTACCGGTGATGACACTAGGGAATGGTTTCGAGGATCTGAGCTGACCTTCGTGCCGTAATGACTCAGTCGTATGCCAATTCAAGGGTCTCTCATGCCTGTGCACAGCCCTTTCTATGGAAAATCACTGTGGGAGTCGGCAGCACAGGGAGTCAGAGTGACCCGGCCCTGTTCGTACAGTGGCGACATGTTCGCACTGCGCCGAGGATGGTCGCATAGTGCTCGGGATGGCCCGCGATGCCTCCGCCGTCCTTCCTCCTTCTCCTGCTGCGTGCTCGAGGGTCTCTCTCGCCCGATCGAGGACTTCGGGTCGTCGGAGTTGGTAGCACAGGAGCTCGGAGTGACGTGCTCTGTTCGCACAGCACCGGCCTGTCCGCACAGAGCCTCGGTTGGCGGCATAGTGACGGAAGTTGGCAGATGCGACGGGGGGTCGTGGCTGTTAGAGCGGTGTGGCGAGAGATTTGCCTTTTGACTTTGGATGCACGACGGCGATGAGCGTCATTAATTGTTTGTCGGGGCGGAGGTCTCGACCGAGGCAGAGCTTTCCCATTTCGTGGGTTGCTCGAGGCTAGACCCTCAGGCCTCGACCGAGACGAAGTTTTCCGATTCGCTCGAGGGGTCGGTTCCCTCGAGCGAAGCGGAGATTGAGGTGCGCGCCGAGGTGCCCCACGAGGTGCGTTGACTGGGCCTTTGTCCGTTGCTGGGCCGTGGGCCTTAATTTGCTTTCCTTTTTTTGATATGTGCACGAGTTAGTGTTTAACAAGGGTGATTATCCCATAGGTTTGGGTACCCCTAATGATCGCCCCCAACAGGTACAGAGGGAGTATAATCTCGAGATCAGATTCGATCGGACTGCAAATCGATCAGTACGTAATACTCTTGGGCCTCGTTTAGTTCCCAAATTCCACCCCCAAATTCCACTACGCAAAAAGAAGATTCCTATCACATTAAAATGTCGGCACATGCATGGAGTATTAAATATAGATGAAATTAAAAACTAATTGTACAACTTTGTTGTATTTTGCGAGACGAACATTTTAAGTCTAATTAATCAATGTTTGGACAACTATTCACAAATACAAATAAAATGCTACAGTGACGCATTTATGGCAATGAAAAAGTCGGGAACTAAACAAGGGCCTTGTTTAGATCCCAAATTCCACCCCATAGTTCACTATGCAAAAAAAAAGATTCCCATCACATCAAAATATCAGCACATGCATGGAGTACTAAATATAGATGAAATAAAAAACTAAGTGCACAGTCTTGTGGTACTCTACGAGACGAACATTTTGAGCCTAATTAATTAATTTTTGAAAAATTTTCACACGTACAAATGAAATGCTACAGTGGCACACACACTCCAAAAAGCCAAAGTTTGGCTTCAAATTTGGGAACTAAACAAGGGCAAGGCCTTCGAATCGGGCGATTACCACTTAGTCAGCAGGATCTGCCACAACCATGGCCGTGTTTAGCTCCTCCCAATTTTTCAAACTTTTTATCCCATCAAAACATTAAATATAGCAAATGACGCATACATGGAGCATTAAATGTAGATAAATAAAAAACTAATTACATAGTTTTAATGTACACGATAAGATGAATCTTTTGAGCCTAGTTAGGTTATGGTAGGACAACAATTACCACAAACGAACAAAAAATGATACAGTGCGCTACAGTGTCCGACGTGACCCTTTTGACCCGGATTTGGGGATTAGATACAAAACAGGGGTGGGGATTTGGGGTTTTGAAGTCACTTCGTAATCATTGCGCACCGTAGCATTTCGTTTGCATGTGTGAAAAATTGTCCAAAAATTAATTAATTAGGCTCAAAAAGCTCGTTTCGCAGAGTACAATAAAACTGTGTAGTTAGTTTTTGATTTCATCTATATTTAGTACTCCATGTATAAGCCGTCATTTTAATGTGATGTGAATTTTTTTTACAGTGAACTTTGAGGTTGAACTAAACAAGGGCTAAACACAGCCCATCTTCTTCGGATTGGGCGGCCTGCTCTGCCCTGCCCTGCTGCATCCACAGGAACCGACAGCGCGTCAGGTTTCAACGTCATTCAAAATCACACACGTACGGAGTATGGATGGTGTCGCCATCATAATTATATCACATAATAAAACACAATATATTGGGAGCTAAATTTTGATATTTTAGAGTACGTGCGCCACCGTAGCATTTCGTTTGTATGTGTGAAAAATTATCCAAAAATTGATTAATTAGGCTTAAAATATTCGTCTCACAGAGTACAACAAAACTGTGTAATTAGTTTTTAATTTCATCTACATTTAGTACTCTATACATGCTATGACATTTTAATGTGATAAAAATATTCTTTTTACATAGTAAACTTTGGGGTGAAATTTGGGATGTCACGCGTTCGATCCGCTCCCTGCTGTTCGCTGCCTGCTAGTGCTAGCAAAACAGACACCACCTCACCCCGCATTGCAACACGGAAATCTACCGACCCTCTCGTTTACATCTCAAATTCCCGATGTTTACCAGGTAAAAAGAAGATTTTCATCACATCAAAATATCATAGTATGCATAAAATATTAAATATAGATAAAATTAAAAACTAATTGTACACTGTCAGGTGCATCCAAGATCACAACTAGACTAGACCATGATATTAAAACGAGAAACACACGATTTGAAGAGAAAAAAAAGAGATCACCCAAATAACGAACCACACGCACTGACACACGTGCTCTTTTGCGGTTCTCGGCGCTTTCGCTGCTGTAGAGGCGGCGTGCGGCGAGTCAAGCTGAGAATGTCTAGAACCAAACCAAATCCACACCATCCATGCTAATTCTAACATATTTACAAACCAATCCAATCTTCGACCGAACTAATCCAAACCATTTAGCTTTTCTCTCCTAACCAAACCAAAATAATTGGTTTCAACCCAAATATTGAAACCGATTTTCACAAACTACTCGTAATAAGGATATATCTTATGGTGTGGGGCCCATATATTGATATAGCTCAACCAATTTACACAGAGTAGCTAACTCTTATCTGAGACATCTCCAACAAATTTCAGTCAAATTCGCTAAAATTTTATAGTGTGAATGTGAGGTTTAAGTTTTAGGGTCTGACTTTTGACGTGAGGCCCACATGTGGATCTCATAATATAATTTTGCACAAAGTAGCCGAGCGTCGTTGAGAGTCATTTGCAATAAATTTCAGCCAAATTCAATAAAATTTCATAGTGTGGACGCGAGGTTTAAGTTTTAGGATCCGGCTTTTGACATGGGACCCACATGTGGATCTCATCACATAATTTTACACAAAGTAGCCGACCGTTGTTTTGAGTCATTTGCAACAAATTTCAGCAAATTCGCTAAAATTTTAAAGTGTGAACGCGAGGTTTAAGTTTTAGGGTCCGGTTTTTGACGTGGGGCCCACATGTCGATCTCATAACATAATTTTATACAAAGTAGTTGACTGTCATTTTGAGTCACTTGCAATAAATTTTAATCAAGTTCGCAAAATTTCATAGCGTGAACGCAAGGTTTAGTTTTAGTCAAACTAATTCCGAACTGATCCAAACTGGTTTCAATCGTTATAATTGTTAAACCAAACCAAACCAAACCATTATATATCTCGACCCATTATGCACCAAACCAGTTAATCCAACTAGAAAACCAAACCACAAAACCCGGTTTCAATCCAAACCATTCTCAGCTTGAGCGGCGAGAGAGAGAGGCGGCAGCGAGAGAGAAAGTGGGGTCATCGCCTTATTGATCTGGATCGAAAGGGCCAACGCATTAAATAGGCCCGAGGGTGAGAGGACGGGACGGGGACGGGGCCATTTAGTCTGCGGTCGACCGCAAGTTTAGAAACTTACTGTCACCGCCTTCCTCCCGCCTCCCCCACCCGCCTACCTCCCGCGCCTCCCCAACCGCCCGCCTCCTCCCCCGCCTGCGGCCCGCGGCGAGCGCCACCGGCCGCCCGTCCACCTCCCGCCCGCGGCCTGCTTCCTTACCCGCCGCCGCCCGCCTCCCCCACTGCCCGCGGCCCGCGGCGAGCGCCGCCGGCCGTCCGCCCACCTCCCGGCCGCCGCCCACCGCCCCGCCCTTCCGAATCTCATCGGCCAGTCGCCATGCCCAGCCTCCTCCTCCCCCGCCACTTCTCGCACCACCCCGCGGCCGGTAGCGACCTCGCCGCCGTGCCGGCCGCCTCCTCCCACCCACCGCCCACGGCCCCACCCTTCGTAACCTCTCCGGTCGTTGCCCACCCTGCCGTCTGTCGCCCCCGCCGCCGACCCTGCCCACCGGATGTCCTTCGCCGCTCGGTTAGCGGCGTCACCGCCGCCTCTCCTCCGCCCCATCACCCGCAACCGCCGCCGGGCCGACCACCGCCCCCGACCACCTTCTAGAGTCTGGTCCTCCTCCCCAACAACGGCAACCCCAACCCCGAACCCTAACCCGACCTCCTCTCCTCTTCCTCCTCATCTCCTCTCTTCTCCGTCGACCGTCGACCGCACGAAACCACACTTTGCAGTCGACCTGAAAAGCAACATTGCGGACGGGGATGCAGCAAGAGGCATGTCCTGGCGTCCTGCTGGCGCATGCGCATCGCAACCGCCACGCCGCTAGTAGGCTCAACTTGACCCGTGGGGTCAATGACACCATGGGCCCGGTGCATCAAAGGGCCCGCATGCTAGTGACGTATCATGTTGCGAGTCCCCGAACATGCCGGTGCAGCTGCCTCCCTGCCGGCAGGCACGCGATAATCTCGTGTCATGCTCGCACGCCCTAGGCCCATTCGCCGCTGTGTCGCACACACCTGGCCCCACCGGTCCCGTCTGCGAACGTCGCGCCTCACACCTCGCTGTCGCCGGCCAACTCCTACGACGGACCCACCCGGGCCATGCGGCCACATCCGCCGCTCCCCCACCCTCCCCTGCCCTCCTCCAACTCCAATGCCCGAGCGATCACCGCGCAGAGGAGGAAGACAGGCTTGGCGGCCTCACCACGGTGCTCGACGACCGTCGCGTCCGGCGGCAAAGTAACCGAGAATGCGCGTGGGTCAATCCCAGCACCCGTGGCTATCCGTTGTATGCCAAGAGCCACTCGACTGCTCTCCGCCGCTGCCCAGCTTGCGCTCGTCGCCGGCGCGGCATCAGCCCCTGCAGCCTCACCTTCAGCAACGGTCATTTCGCCTCAGGAGCCGCCGTGGAGAGGAATCGGATTCCATACTAGCTCCTAGTGTTGGATATATGCCCTAGAGCCAAATTGGATTGGATCCACTAATGGGTTTTGATGGATTTGATCTATTAAGATACTAGAGTCTTGATGGGCCACAAATGTTGAAAGCCCATTAGTGACCTCTACATATACAGGGTGGAGGGAGGGGAAAACCTAATTCGCTACAATACCCGTGCATGAACAGTAGCTGCCGCTACAGTATTGCGGGTGAACAGTAGCCGCATGTTGCAGTAATTCCTGCAGCCCCACCTCCATCCATATCCTGCATATCGCGGTCATTCGTGATGTGCTAGTACACCTACGTTTGGCGTTCCATTCTCGTACGTGTGGATACCTCAGAGGTGCTGCGCTTGGAGCACAAGGACAAACCGCACGTGAAGGACCAGACGCATGTGAGCAACTGCACGACACTATCACTTCGACGCGTTCGTCTACATCGATACGGCTTCCGCTGCATCTGCGCGTCTAGTGGTAACGATCCGTGATCTATAACTGATGTTGTTCCTGTTTTAGGGTAAATGAGTTTTTGTACGTGCTAGCGTAGCCTCCTCGTTTCCCTCACCTAGGTGGTGAGGAGCGTGTCCATGGCAGAGGAGAGATGAAGCCGTGGTCTCCATCGCGGAGGGGGGCCATCGGTGACGGACCAGCGGAACCGATTCGCGCGCGGAGCTTATTGGTTGCTGTTGCTGAAGCGGCATGGGCGAGGTCGCCGCCTTGGAACTCGAAAGCATCATAAACCCCTTGCATGTCCTTGCCTACCAACTATTCGACGCAATGTTGGAGCCCGAACCGCAGGATCCCAAGCTCTTCGCTGCTCTTGCAACCACCGCCGGGTGCTTCACTGCTCTTGGAATCGCCGCCGGGTGCTTCGTGAACGTCTCCGGTGCCGAGGCCCCTCCCTGCCTCTGCCACCACCGCGCTAAGTCTTCCTCCAGCACGCTTCGCTGGTGTCGCCCGCCTCCGGCCCCCGGGCACCTACGAGCATGGGCATGATGGCACGACTCCCGTTTCTAGCACTGAAGCGACATCGGCGCGTCGCGGGCAGCCGACTATGTGTCGCACTTCCCGCCGCCACCACCGCATCGGCAAGACGGCCGGACCGGCAGCCACGGCGCCAGGCTGAGCGAGGACACCTTCTACCTCTGCCGCGAGCGCAACGAGAGGCGCTAGCGTTGAGTGCCCGCTTTGCCACGGCCAGACCACCGTGGAAGTTGCAGCGCAGACGGCCACGATGACCTTGACCTTCTTCTCCTCTTCTGCACGGCGGCCTTCGCTGCACCGTGGCGGCGACCCTCGACTCCTACCTGCGGCTCACCGTGACGCTGTTCCCTGGTGAGAGAAAGTCTTTCAGCGCATTTTGAATATTAATACAGAGGCCTTGTTTAGTTCCAAACTTTAGAATGCTAAAATTTGGAAAGTGTCATAAATGCGACACTGTAGCATTTCATTTATATTTGTGAATAACTGTCCAAACATTGATTAATTAAGCTCAAAATGTTCGTCTCGTAAAGTACAATAAAACTATACAATTAGTTTTTGATTTTATCTACATTTAGTACTTTATATATGTACCAACATTTTGATGTGATGGGAATGTTCTTGTTGCACAGTAGAATTTGGGATCTAAACAAAGGCCAGAACCCTGATCTCCGGCTTTGGCCACGTGTTGTGGCCTTGTGGATGTTTGGTGGGGTGCGCGTGTGTCTGCTTCTTCTTCCATCCATGTTCGTGCGTGCTGTTTGTTTACATCTCCATCATGGGTTGTGTGAGAGGTTCCCTGTCTGAATCTTTACTTTGTTTGTTCGGTGGTGCTGTGATGATGAGTGTGGTGTGTAGTGTTGATTTTCCACGTGAGTGACCAACAATGCTGCGTTTCGTTGAAAAGCGGAAATATTTTTCAAATAGAATCTTGTATGCATGAAGTATTAAATAAAGTCTATTTGTAAAACCTTTTTAGGAATGTGTGTAACTTTACGCGATGAATCTAATGAGCCTAATTAGTCCATAATTTACTACAGTAATGCTACAGTAACCATCCTCTAATCGTACGGTCAAAGGCCTCGTTAGATTTGTCTCATGGTCATTAGATTTGTTTCATGAATTAATCCGGGGTTGTGAAGATAGTTTTGTAAACTGACTTTATTTAATACCCTTAATTATTGGTCAAACGGGGGTGGAAAAAATTTTCCACCCCAAAGAAACACCGCCATTGGATCCATGGGCAAATGGCATCTATTTTGCCATTTGCCTCCAAACACCCCCATGGCAAAAGGACAAATAAAAAATGAGACGACAAAAATCTTTTGGCTCAACATTATGGTAAAATTGGGGAAAAAGACAAAACTTTTACCATTTGCCTCCAAACACCTCATGTCAGAAGGAGGGAAAATGGGGTTTAAATGGTTTTTACCAAAAGTTTTGCTATTGGATCCAAACACCCCTAATGACAAAACTTTTGCCATCTTTTCTTGAGGGCAAAAGTTTTGCTATTTTTTGCTCTTGCCATGTGGATTCAAACAACCCCTTAGTTCCAAAGTTTGGACACCCAAACTTTGGAAAATGTCATAAATGCGACACCGAAGCATTTCGTTTGTATTTATGAATAATTGTTCAAACATTGATTAATTAGGCTCAAAATGTCCGTCTTGCAAAGTTCAACAAAACTGTGCAATTAGTTTTTGATTTTATCTATATTTAGTACTTCATACACGTGCCGACATTTTGATGTGATAGAAATCTTCTTTTTGTATAGTGGAATTTGGGGTAGAATTTGGGAACTAAACAAGGCCTAAAATGCAGCACATCGATGCATCAATTTTGCTTGTCAGTCTGCAGGAAACTAAGGCCTTGTTTAGTTCCCAACTTTGGGGATGCAAATTTACATTTTGCCATTAATGCGCTACTGTAGCATTTCGTTTATATTTGTGAATAATTGTCAAAATGTTCGTCTCGCAAAATACAACAAAACTTAGTAATTAGTTTTTAATTTCCTCTACATTTAGTACTGTATGCATGTGCCGATATTTTGATGTGATGAGAATCTTTTTTTTACATAGTGGAATTTGGGGGTAATTTAGGGAACTAAACAAGGCCTAAAATGCAGCACATCGATGCATCAATTTTACTGTTTTACCGGCACAAGGGCTTCTACGAGGATTGCTGGCAGCAGATGAGGATTTCTACGAGACCAGCCTCGCAGAGCATTGTAATTGTAATTACACGGTAACAGCGAAGATTCAGGCTAAAACCACCATTGCAGAGTGGTGGTTGACTGTAGTCTATGGGCCACAAAAAGATAATGATAAGATCTTATTTCTGCAAGACCTGGCAAGTGGTCTCTTAAAACTGGTTGGTAGTGGGAGATTTTAACATGATACTGCGAGCATCAGACAAAAGTAAATCCAATTTGAATCGTCGCATCATGGGGGAGTTCAGAGTCTTTGTACATGATCTTGAGCTAAGGGAGATTGGACTAAAAGGCCGGAAATTCACGTGATCTAACGAGCGCAGGCATACTAGAGTTGATAGAGCCTTTTGCACTGTGGAATGAGAAAATGATGCAGGCCAATTCAATCCAACATGCTCTGTTGCCCCTGGTGTCGGATCACTTACCACTCCTTGTCGGACAGGCTACAGTTAAATCCTACAGAGGCTTCCGTTTTGAAAACTTTTTGCCAAAATTGGATGGTACCATGAGGCGGTTGCGGAAGCTTGGGAGCAGCCTTTGATTATCCATAACCCATTCCTTCATCTTCCCATAAAGCTGCAAAGAGCATCGAAGTGATCGAGGCAGTTGGCAAAGTCAAGAATTGGAAATAACAAGCTGCTGATGAGGGCTGCTAAGCAACTAATTGTATAGGGAACCGAGCGATCCAGAGATTCATCTAAAAAGATATCTCAAAGCACGGTGCCTAGGAATGATGGTGATCGAGAAATTAAGGCTCAAACAGCAATCCTGATTGAACATGATAAGAGCTGCTGAAGCTTCAGAGAAACTGTTCTATCTGAGGGTAACAGGAAGATGACGAAAAAACTTCATACAATAGTTGCATGTGAATAACAGAGCTGCTCATAACCACCGGGATAAGGCCGATGCCATTTTCAATCACTTTAGTAGTATACATGTCCATAAAGCCCGTGACACGAAGGCCCGTCCGAAGCACAACTATTTTGGCCCAGCCCAAGCACGGCCCGGAATGACTAGCTCCGTGCCCGTGCTGGCCCGGCCCGTCAGCCGTGCCCGGGCATGGGCCGTCACCCCAGCGCGTGGGATGACACGGCCCGGCACGGAGTAAGCAGGCCGGCCCGTTAAACCTCCAACCCCCACCGTAGCAGCCCAACAAGCAAGGCTAATAGGCCAACATCCTCCGCTCAACAAGCAAGGCTAACATCCTTCCGCAGCCCAACATACAACAAGCCCACATCACCAGTCACCACCCTTTCCTTCCCACTTTGTGGGCTGTGGGCTGCCTTCGTGGGCCATGGGCGGCCCGGCCTGTGGCATAGTGCCAGGCTATGTTGGGCTAGACCAGCACAAAAGGAGCCCACGGGCTCAAGCTTGGGCCGTCGGCTGAGCCCGTGGGCTAGCATGGCCCGACATGATGGGGCATAGGGCACGGTGAAGGGCGGGCCAGGGCAGGCCCGCTCGGGAATACACTTTGGATTGGGAGGCGTTGGACCCTCAGAGGCACAACCTGGAACACTTGAATCACCAGTTCAGTGAAGACATAGAAGCCGACAAGGCCCTGAGTCCAGATGGTTACATTGGTGTCTTTCTGAAGGCAAGTTGGAACACTATCAAGACAGACCTCATGGTTGCACTGCAGCATCTTGGGTTTGGGCCAAGATGGAGGAGTTGGGTTGCAAATCTTCTCTCTTCAGCCTCATCGACAGTCCTGCTCAATGGAACAAGGGGAAGGTGGTTCAAGGCTTGAAACACAGGTGGGGGCTGAGGTAGGGGGATCCTTTATCCCCCCTGCTTTTCATTCTTGCAATGGATCCCATACAGAAACTATTGGATGTAGCAACAAGGGAGCAGTTACTGACACCAATAAACAACAGTGCAGCAAGGCTGAGCATGAGTCTCTTTGCCGACGATGCTGCAATTTTCATGAACCCAATTCAAAAAGGTCAGAACTGGGTCCGGCATCCTACAGTACTTATTTAGCAGGGCATCAAGACTACGGTGGTTATGGGTTGAGTGCGCTGATGGACGTCTCTGCCGCCAAGGCTCCTGCCTCCACCGCCACCGCCACCGCCACCGCGCAGCCGTTGCCCATTGAGAAAAAGTCAAGCCACACCAGGTGATTCTTGCATCACCGTTGGTCTTCTTTGCCAGTCATTGACCTTTCTTTCTTGGATGAAACATTCCTTACTTTTTTTCTGAAAGAACCGGCGATTGTTTAATGTGTTTGATGAAAATTTGGGACAAGTTCGTACGAAGCGAGTTAATTACGTTTAGCATTACAGATGGGTCTCACTGTCGAAACGAAATATACAACATCCTCAATCAAAGGGCTTTAATAGCTTCAGCTGCCATCAGATTAAGCGACAAAAGATGACCACATATCTTCAGAAAAGCAAAAAAAAGTTTACAAGGCACAGATACAGTCTATCATAAGCATAGAAAGATGAAAAGAAGAGCAACTAAAGTTTGGTAAGTGGCATGGCAGGAGAGAAAACTTTTTTCGTGGCAATTGAGGAAGATAAATTTCTTATTTGACACTGAAAAAATGAATGGTTCCTTCCTTGGCCCTCAACGAGATTTCCTTCCCTATTTGACATCGAACTAAACTTTCCTTTCCTTTTTGATACTGCCGTGAGATGGGAGTGCTAACAGTGTTAAAAGTGACGTGAAAAGATGATTTTGCCCCTCATGCAGTTGTATGTGTAACTAACTATTGTATGCCACAACATGTATGTGTGAACCAAAACTATGTGTGAACCTATTGTATGCTTCTGTGATGATGTATTTGTGAACCTTGATGCTAACAGAGTTATTTTACTTCACTCTGACTTTCGTAACTTTTTAGAGTTATTTTGTTCCCTATTTGACCCCAGGTTGCTTTCATTCCTTCCGTGACACTCTGGTAACTTTTCCATCCAACAACAGCTAAACTCCATGCGAAAAGACAAATTTGCCCCTTGGTGGGCCCCACCACTCTTCTCCCTCCTCTCCCCCTTCTCTTTGTCCTTTCTCCCGAAGCCCCGAAGCCGCGCCGACTCCTCTTCTCCCAAAGCCGCGCCGACTCCCCGCGTGTGCTCCGCCCCGCCCCGCCGAGCTTCATCGTGCCTCGTGCCGCCGCCCTCGCCGGTGACCACCACCTTCTCCCCTCCCCGACGCACACGGCGCGCGCTGTCCCGACCTTGAGCCCCGGCGGGTACGACCCGAGCTCGCGCCACCCGCACCCGCTCCAGCCTCCGCCACGCCCGCGCCGCCGGGTCGAACCACTCAGCGTCGTGCTCGAACCTGCCCTGGCGCGCCATGCGGTACCCGCTCACGGCCAGGAACCGGTCCCCCGCCACCGTCGCCATGCCATCGCATTCGTCCCGCTCCTCCGACATGTCCAGCAGCGGGTCCCACGCGTCCACGCAGGCATCGTAGGCCTCCGTGGTCTTGAGCGCGTTCTTGTGCTTGTCGTGGCCACCCACCATATAGATCTTGCCGCCAGCCTCGGCGCACGCGACGGCGCCGTGCGGGAGGGAGGGAGGAGGCGGAACGGTGCAGAAGGGAGGGGAGCCGGCGGCACGGTGCACAAGGAAGGGGAACCGGCGGCACGGCACTGGAGGAAGGAGAGGGGGCAGCGCAAGAGGGAAGGGAGCCGGCGGCGCGACTCTGGAGGGAAGAGAGGGGCGCGGCGCGGGAGGAGGGGAGGGGTGGGGGCGCCGCCGAAGGGAGGGGAGGAAAGGAGGGAGGGGAGCTGGCGGCGCCGGATGGAGGGGAGGGAGGGGGTGCCGCCTGAGGGAGTGAGGGGAAGAAGAGAGAAGGAAGGGAGAGGAAGAAGAAGAGAGGCCATGCTGGGGCCCATGTCTTTCAGTGTCAAAATCGTCTTTTCACATGGAAAATCCAACTCAAGGTCGGATAAGGAATGAAAGTTCGAATAGGGAACAAAAAGTTTTACAGGGTCAAAAAAAAGAATGGGTAAATTTTTTAGGGTCAAATAGAGAATTAACTTAAGTTTTTATAATGGCTTGTACTTAATTGACTCAAAACAAAATGGACCACGGAGCAGGTAGGTGGCCCGGCACCAGCCGTTTCCGTTTTGAATCGAGTAAGCCCTTGTTTAGATCTAAAATTTGCCTCTCAAATTCCACTATGCGAAAAGAAGATTCGCATCACATCAAAATGTCGGCACATGCATGGGGTACTAAATGTAGATGAAATAAAAACTAATTGCACGGTTTTGTTGTACTTTGCGAGACAAACATTTTGAGTCTAATTAATCAATGTTTGAACAATTTTTCACAAATACAAACGAAATGCTACAGTGGCACATTTATTACAAATGCCAAACTGTGGTCCAATGTTTGGATCCAAAATTTGGATCTAAACAAGGCCTAAGTAGTGGGATGGCCAGCATCAACGGCTAGTTTGTTGGTTCCGGCATCTCTGGCCACGATGGTGGTGGTCAGATCGGAATCGATTCCGCCGACAGGCCGGAAATCAGGACAGGAGTCGCATGTGAAGAAACAGCACCCACCCTAGCTAGTTCCCCAGCAATTTAATGCATTTGATTTGCCCACGAATACTCAAACAGGGAGCGGAGCACAGAGCAGTTTTTTTTTGAAACTTAAGGCATGAGCACTGCCGATTCATGTAAGAAGAAGAATGCAGGGTTTTACATGGGTCTTACTACATAAATGGAGATACACCACACACATTATTGAACAACAAGTGCACAATTAACATATCAAACAAAAGGGCTCTCGTTCCTCCCACACGCGGCATCCTGGAGCTGGATCTCTTCTTTGATCATTGTGACAATTCTTGGTGGCAAAGAGGAGACACCATCGAAGATTCTTCGGTTTCGCTCTTTCCACAGATTCCAGGCAGTGTAAAGCATGACCGCCGCCTGCTTTTTTCAGTCTTCCTTGCGTAACCCCTATAGTGAGCTGTTCCACCACTCCTCCATTGTGATATTGCGCTGAGGCACTTGAACCAGACCGTCCATGGAGCTGGCAACTAGCAGCCAAACTTCCTGTGCATACACACAGTGCAGACATAGATGATCTGCTATCTCTGGTGTTTGATCACACATGGAGCATATTGGATCACACGGCCAATGCCTTACCAACATTTTGTCAGCCGTCAGAATTTTGTTTTGTATGAGTAGCCACCCAAAGAACCCATGCTTTCCTTCAGCCTGTGCCTGCCAGATATCTTGCCACCGGAAGGTATAGTAGGATCCATGGAATTGAAAATTATAAGCCGATTTAGCTGTGTAAACCCCATCTGCTGTCCAATTCCACTGAATTTGGTCCTCTTGATCAAGCATGTGTACCTCATGAAGCATGCCCCAAAGAGTCACAAATTCTGCCATTTCTTGAGCCGTTGTCATTCTCCATAGGCCCCGAGTCGAATTCTGATTTTGAAGATCATCATTCACCGAGTTATTCTTGAGCCATGGCAGCTTGTACAGATTTGGTGCTACATCTCGAGGTGCTCTCCCATCTAGCCAAGATGATTCCCAGAACCGAGCTCGAACCCCATTGCCTATTGTCACCTTTGTGCAGATTCTGAAAAGCTGCCTATCTAAGTCATTGCAAGGGACTTCACTGCCAACCCAAGGTCTATCAGGCTCCACCCATTGAAACCAAAGCCATCTTAATCTTAAAGCTCTGCTGAAGAGTTCTAAATCTAGAACACCCAGGCCACCCAATTTCTTAGGCCTTTTTACATTAGCCCATTTGACCAAGCAATGCCCCCCCTCCCCCCCCCCCCCCCCCCCCCCGAGACGCTGGCCGAGCCCTTCCATAGGAAACCCCTCCTGATCTTGTCCAATTTCTTGACTAGCCATTTTTGTGGTGCAAAAAAGGCTAAATGATACACTGGAATGGAAGATAACATCGAGTTTAACAATTTCAATCTACCAGCTCGGTTCATGAAGTTACCTTTCCATGCCGGCAGGCGATTTGCCATCTTGTCAATAAGTGGCTGGACGTCCACACGTCGAAGCTGCTTGAAATGGAGAGGCAAGCCAAGATATCTGCATTGGAAGCTTTCAACAGCACATTGAAACCCCTCCATAATCTCTTCCGGATTCAAGTTATCACAATGAATAGGGTACACCGCACACTTTGCTCTATTGGTTATTAGTCTCGAGGCTTGCCCGAATAACTCCAGGATCTGAGCCACCACTACTACATCCTCCTTTACTGGCTTCAAAAAGATGGCTGCATCATCAGCATAAAGGCTAGCCCTGAGTGTTGCCACCCGATTCTGCATTGGTGTGAGGGAGCCATCTGCTGCAGCAATGCTTAGTAACTTTTGTAAAGGTTCCATGCAAAGGATGAATAGCATTGGTGAAAGAGGGTCCCCCTGCCGCGAGCCTCTCCGATGGTCAAACCATTGCCCTCTGGTGCCATTTAACATTACTACTGAGGAACTGGTTGCTAAGAGAATAGACACCCAGGATCGCCATTTGGAACCAAAACCATACTGCTGCAAAAATTCCATAAGGAAGTCCCATCTCACAGAATCAAAAGCTTTTGCTATGTCCAATTTCAGGAAAAGTCCCGGCTGCTTCTGTCGATGCAATGCCCTGATTAGATTCTGCGTGTACAGAAAATTATCCTGGATGCTCCTCTTTTTAATGAAAGCACTCTGAGCACGGGAAACCAGGTTGTTTAAGACCCCAACAAGTCGGGATGCCAGACATTTTGAGATTAGTTTAGCCACTGTATGTAATAGACTAATTGGGCGGTAGTCAGAAACTTTTTTTGCATCTGGCTTTTTGGGTATAAGCACAATGTGGGCACTGTTAAGCATTCTGAAATGATGTTCATGCTACTGATGGAAATAATCAAATACCCTCATGATATTGTTCTTGATAAGTGGCCAATTTGCCTTGAGAAAAAGTCCAATGTAACCATCGGGGCCTGGTGCTTTATCACTAGCCAAATCCAGGATGACACCATGCATTTCCTCTTCTGAAAAAGCCTCTTCCAGATACGCGATATCTTGATGTGGCAGACCCAAATTAGCCCAATTGAGGGAGCTCTCTCTTGGCCCAGGTGGCCCAAAAAGTGTGCTGAAATGCTTAAATAATTCCTCAGCTTTTCCTTCATGTGTATGGCAGACCCCATTTTCAGTTTCCAGTGAATGGATAATATTTTTCCGCCGTCTGCCATTGGCCTGTATATAGAATAGCTTCTCATTTGCTTCATCAGCTCTAATACTTGTCAACCTTGACGGTTGTTTTGCTCGCAGCTTTTCAACTGCAGACAGACCCAACAGTCAAACTTTGAGGTCTCTTTTTAGCTGGATCTGCCTTGTTTAGTTTCTAAAATTGGGAGTCAAATTTTGGTCTGTTGAAGTACGTGCACTACTGTAGCATTTCGTTTGTATGTGTGAAAAATTGTCCAAAAATTGATTAATTAGGCTCAAAATGTTCGTCTCGTGGAGTACAACAAAACCGTGCAATTAGTTTTTGATTTTATCTACGTTTAGTACTCCATGCATGCTATGACATTTTGATGTGATGGAAATCTTCTTTTTGCATAGTGAACTTTGGGGTGAAATTTGGGATGGGGCTTACTGATAGCTGCCTGTAATCCCCAACCACGTCCAATATGCCTATGAGTTTTTTAGTTGCCTGCAGGAGCACTTTATTGTTTCCAATCAGACCTCGTGCCCATGCCCTCAAAGCTTCCCCTGTTCGTTGTAGTTATATGCAGCCTAAGGAAAGGGTTCCTTGTCTGCAAAGGTTTAGTCCATGCTGCCTCGACTACATCATGGTAGCCTTGGATTCTTGGCCAGAAGGCCTCGAACCCGAATCCTCTAAATTTTTTAAAAGTGGCATTTCCAACAATAAGGAGGGGGCAGTGATCCGAAACGCTAGAAGGACAAGGCTTGCAAATTTTTTTTGACAGCATTAGGTCCCATCCAATGGAGCAGAAAGCCCTATCAATCCTTGCTTTGGTTTGGTCATTTGACCAAGTAAATTTCCTCCCCCGGAGACTCATCTCCTTGAGGTCGAGATCTCTAACAACCTCTCTGAAGGCCCCCATTATCCTTCTGTTTAAGTGGTCATTGCTCTTGTCACTGGCCCGCAAAATCATGTTGAAATCCCCAATAACCAGCCACTTCTCAGACACAGTATGCTGAACCCACCTCAGTTCCCCCAGAAACTACAGTTTTGCATTATCATCTTGGGGGCCATACACCACTGTCATCCTCCAACTGAGCAGCTCATCACAGGTAGAGATGGTGGCTGTCAGTGTGTGGACACCCCTGTCAGAGTTAATTAGCTTGAAACATTCCTCATCCACAGCCAGCAATATACCCCCTCTGGTCCCTTGGGCAGGCAGTATCACATAATTGTCAGCAAACTTTGCACCCAGAATCTCCAAGACCAGCTGCCTATCAATAGATTCCATTTTAGGGTCCGTTTGGTTCTCCGCCATCATTTGCCACGCCTAACTTGCGGCTTGCCACAATATTCTATGGCCGGTGTTTGGTTCCAGATAAAACTGCTGCAGCCACGTAGAAAAGCAGTATAAAATCTCGCCACACTTGTGGCGTCCAGAATCGGCGACTAAGCTTAGGCGGCGCCGTGGTTGCGGCGTGGCAACCGATGGCCAGCAACCAAACATACCCTAGTCTCCTGAAGGGCCACAATTGTTGCCCTCGACTCCCTTACCATATTATGTACAACCTTTCTTCTGGCAGAGCTATTTAAACCCCTCCCATTCCAGTTTAAAATAGTGCATTGTTGTTCAATCATGAATGGTTGCCAGGGAAGCACAGTACAATCCAGCCCCGTTCAGAGTACGTCAACATCGACAGACCCCCAGCACACCAGCCCTCCCAACCATTTAAACTTCTCCAACTGGTAAACACAGAAGTACAACACAAACACAAATACATAGTTGGTGTTTGAATCCGGGTGTTAAAGTTTAGCACTTTAAATAAATGGTAATTAGACGTATTAAACATAAATTAATTATAAAACTAATTACATAAGTCATGTCTATTTCGCGAGACGAACCTAACAAGTCTAATTTTGCTATAATTAATACATAATTACCATACGTTTACGGTAGCATTACATTGTCTAATCATGGTGTAATTAGGCTTAATAGATTCGTCTCGTAAATTACTCCTCATTTATGTAATGAGTTTTTAAATTAATCTATATTTAATACTTTTAATTAATATATTTACGTCCGATGTGACGGCGCTAAAGTTTAGCGGAGAGAAAACAAACAGGGCATAGTAACTCCTGAGTGACTCCACATCACACTGGCTACGATAAAGCCTAACACAAACCGAAGACTATGCATAATGATAAAGATACATGCACTACACCGAGTGCCAATCCAGCACGGCCAGCGCCATGTCTTGGCCTTGTTTAGATCTCAAATTTACACCCCCAAGTTCACTATGCAAAAAGAAGATTTCCATCACATCAAAATGTCGGTCTATGCATGAAGTACTAAATGTAGATGAAATAAAAAAACTAATTACACAGTTTTGTTGTACTCTGCGAGACGAACATTTTGAGCCTAATTAATCAAATTTTGGACAATTTTTCACACATACAAACGAAATGCTACAGTGGCGCACGTACATCGAGACATCAAACCAAATTTGGCATCTAAACAAGCCTCAGCGTCCACAACCAGGGCATTGATGCCGCACCCGTCACCGGTCACATCAAGGCCAAGAGAAGACTTCGGCCTTGTTTAGCCCTTGTGTAGTTCACAAAAAGCAACCCCAAAGTTCACTATGCAAAAAGAAGATTCCCATCACATCAAAATGTTATAACATGCATGGAGTACTAAATATAGATGAAATCAAAAACTAATTGCACAGTTTTGTTGTACTCTGCGAGACGAACATTTTGAGCCTAATTAATCAATTTTCGGATAATTTTTCACACATACAAACGAAATGCTACAGTGGCGCAATGATTACAAAGTGACCCCAAACCCCCAATCCCCCACCCCCCTTTCTCCATCTAAACAAGGCCTTAGTTCCAAAAAGCAACTCCCAAGTACACTATGCAAAAAGAAGATTTTCTATCACATCAAAATGTCATAACATGTATGGAGTACTAAATATAGATAAAATCAAAAACTAATTGCATAGTTTTGTTGTACTATACGAGACGAACATTTTGAGCCTAATTAATCATTTTTTGGATAATTTTTCACAAATACAAACGAAATGCTACAGTAGCGCAATGATTACGAAGTGACATCTTACTCCCAAACATCTTACTCCCAAATTCAACCTCCCAATTCTAACATCTAAACAAGGCATTCATGTCCCCCACAAGCTCTTCACTCGTCTGATCAATGAACTGCTCACTGAATTGCTCTTCTTCTGCATCTGTGACCAGACCGTTCTTCTCTACAATTGCTGTGTCTGCTTCCCAAACTTTCTCTCTTCAAACTTCACTGTTCATCTATCACATCAAATCACATCAAATCTCTCTCCTCATATATGGAGCACTAAACGTGGGTAAAAAAAACTAGTTGCATGGTTTTGATGTACACGACGAGACGAATCTTTTGAGCCTAGTTAGGTCATGGTAGGACAATGTTTACCACGAACGAACGAAAATGCTACAGTGCGCTACAGTGTCCGATGTGACTTTTTCACCTCCTTTTCACCCTTTTTTAAGGAACTAAACACACTCCAAGCGTGGAGCAGCAGAGCTGTGGCCTTTTCCTCTACTAATGAGGCTTTGTTGGTCCTTGTACAGGTTTTGGGAAGTTTCTTGCCCAAATCTTCCGGCCCTGCATGCTTTCTGCCATGCGCCGCTTTGGCCTTGTGGTTGGGATTACACAACAGCGATTTCTTTAGTGGCACCGCATTTTCTGCGCACTGTGGTCATTGCCCCTGCTTGTTTAGGCGTGCATCAGCTAGCCCCAATGTGATTCTGGCCTCCATTCCATCCCACAATCCACGCACATTTGCTGTATCCCGGCTTTAGTTTTTTTTAATTTTAACCATTTTTAAAGAATATTTTAAGAATAACATTTGTTGTACCCCAACATTGGTTTTTTTAAAAAAAATTTAACCATTTTTAAAGGATATTTTAAGAATAACCCTCCCTGAACTTTTTTTGCACTCGGCGACCCTTCAACCACACAAGCATGCCGCGCCACATGCTTTGGCCTGGCAGGGCATCCACCGTGGCATGCCGGGTGAATGGGCGCCACACTGGCACGTGCGCTGCCGCGCCACATGCTCTAGCGCGATAGGCTTGATGTGTCAGGCGGGGTGGCGCGGCAGCTGCAGCATACAGGCCCTCGCGCGGCCTCCCCTCTCTCTCCCTCACTTCTTCCTCCTCCAGGCCGACACCTCCCATGAACAGCTCCGCCGTTGCTCGCCATAGACGGCCCATATCTCCCCAAATCGACTGTTTAGGGGGGGGGGGAGTGGGGGAATCGTTCCCCGGGTCATCCCGAAGGTATTCCCCCATTTTTTGGATGTTTCACCTTAGGATTTGGTAGATATTGAGTGGTTTTGGTGGGTTAGGGTTACGATTGGATTTCTAATTTTAGATGAACTAGATGTTTTTCTTATTGGATCGGATGCTTATTTGGTATGTAGTGAAGTCTCTGCCCGCGATTGTGACATGTAGAATTAGTTGCATGCTTTGATTTTGCAATGTTGTTGATGAATTGCATATGTGCCTGCAATTATTAGATGATTAATATGTGTATGTATGTTATTGAACTGTAGGATGCATAGGCGTGGTAGAGGTGTGGGAAAGCAAGGTAATCTCCATCCATTGTATTCTCCGATTTTATTAGTCTAGTCGTTAATTTGACATAACCGTAACCTTGAGTGCAAATGTGTTTTGTTAAATAGGAGAAATACCTTTCAACTACGGCCTCGCAATGCCTACGAACCTTATCTGTTACCTAGTGGTGTTCTGGTGCCGATGTGTTTTTGCGGTGATCCTTGCAAGGTAGACGTTTCTGAGGAAGAGAAAACTTTTAGGCAAAGGTACTGGATGCGTGCAAATTTTGCATTCAATCCACCACCGCAGATGGTCCGCAATGGCATTCTGGTGAGAACTCTTTGGTGAAATTAGTTATTTTTTATCCGTACATATAATCATCTAATAATAATGTAATGATTTGTTTTTTGTAGACTCCACCGCCGCTATGCAATTTTGAGCAGTGGATCGACACTGAGATTAAGAAGAAAGACAAGAACTTTTGGGATGGAATGAAGCAGTGGGATGCAGAGATATATGAAAGGTTGGATATGAGGCACAAACAGGAGGTAGAAAGAAAGGAGCATGAAGAGGAGCTAGAAAGGAGGCGTGCTGCAAAGGCAAGGGAGGAGAGAGAGAAGAAGCTTGAGCGTGTTCGTCGGAGGAGAGGGAGAAGAAGCTTGAGCGTGTTCGTCATGCGAAAGAAGCACTCGAGGATAATCCCGATGCTTTGAGGAAGGGAAAGTGGCCGCGTTGCACTCAGTAGCACTGTCTTAGGAAGTGGTTATGAACATTGTTTCAGAGTATTTGACTATTGTGCTAGTTCGCATATAATGCACTTGTCATTCTCTCGTGTTAAGCCATGAACAAGGCTGTACTTTTAATTGTTATGACATGTACTATTCTAGTTGTCAAGTGGTGCATTTATCATTGTGTTTGCAAGGAATACAAAAAAACGTAATGAAGTAGTGCAGTAGATAATCGAACATACAGAATACATGTAGTGGCATGTGAGGACATATACCAAAACAAGGGTAAACATGTCCTATACTAAACCTAATATGCCTTAGGTAATTGAAACCAACAACAAGACCATAGATGCCTTAGGTAAATCAAACAAACAACAAGAACATGGTTGTAGCACGTGACTACGATAGGTTACTCCTAATAATGTCCCCACATAGCAAATTGTGTTGCAACTTCTCCATAGTATCCTCCCATTGGAGACGGGGACGGCGGAGGAGACTGTAGCGGCAAAGGTCCATCCTTCTTGTGGCATGCGCAGGTGCAATCTGGGTCTGTGCACAATGCCTCCTCAAAAGCGTCGCGATTGGTGTTGTCATCATGGTTACCGCTGCTCATGTTCATTTCTAGATCGAAGATACGATTCTGTAGGTAGTAGATGTACTCCTGATCTGGATGAATAAGAGCAGCATCGGCCCACCTAACAAAACCATAGTTTTCTGGGGCCTTGGAGGACTATAACAAAATAACTAATGTAAGTTGTTTAAAGCAATATGACTATATATAAAAAAAGACCAATAATATCTACCTATGCTCGTGGGCATTTGAAGAAACAACGACCTCCATCAGTCCTCTCCGCCATCATTTGCAATAAGCAATCCTCCCCATGTGCGTAGAGGACACTATTTACTGAAATCACTTTTGCTCTGAACTGGAAACTCAAATACTGCCTCCCCAAACTCATCAAGACCAAGAGACCCTCCCACACAATGGGAGGTCCCTTCCTCCCCCCTTCCCCCTCCCAGAGCCGAAACCCTTCCAGATAGACAACCCTCCATACATTGCTACTACTGTGAATGTGTGGCTCTTCAGTGTGTGTGTTTGTGTTGGTGAATGAACGTAAGGGTGCCGCCCTATTTATGGGCATTTTTTTTCATATCGGTGCAGTGGACATGTTGCACGTATCTTTTTACCTTGGATGCTCGGTGACCAACTAAAAAGTGTATGCACCGTGTATAGGAACCTATTTTATTTGTGCAAACTCATGTGACATTCAATTGGTGGCCGTGCATTAAGAAAAGTCTATTTTGTTATAGGGTAATGTTGAGGTGATGACACACTAAAAAGCCTATTCTGTGCAAGGCATATACACCGAAAAGGCTTCACATGGGTGACAAAGACAATCCACACTCGTGTGACATTCAATTGGTGGCAGTTGATTCCGAAATGATTCTGAAAAGCCTATGCACTGCAAAAACTATATAGGTTGTAATGCTTGGATGCTCTCTGCAACTTTGAAAAGTCTATGCATAGGACTATGTAGAACTATGGTTGAAGGGCTGTCGCGCCAGGACTGCTGGCGCGACAGAGGAAAGCTGTCGCACCAACACTATTGGCGCGACAGATTAGGCTTATCGCGCCCCTGAATTTGCCAAAACAGGTTGTTTCCCTTCACAAATCAAATCGGGCGCTTGAGCGGCGCGGCAACTCACTGTCATCGCGCCATTACACTTGGCGTGACAGACCAGCTTGTCTGTAACACCCAAAAATGGCCTATTTAAAATTTTTAGTAATTAATTGGCTTTTATCTTAATTGTTCATATTTAATCTAGATTAAATGAATTATTTATAAATATTAAAATCAAATTAAGTGTAGAAACATTTTTGTCGCATTCATGCTGCTGCACTGTGTTTTGGTTGTTGGCAAATTAAGTTGGAATTTAAATTTTGTTTAAATTCGAATTTAATTTGCATTTGTTTGAGTCCTATAAAAGTTATTTCAAACCAGGTTCACTTTTTCCCCCCTGGACTTTCCCCTCGGTTCACCTCCGCTCCCTCTACTCCTCTCCCGAGCGCGGCCCAGCCCCTCCTCTCTTCCTCCCCGGCCCAGCTCGTACCCCCCTTCTTTTTCTCCTGGGCCTACCTCGGCTCAGCCCAGCAACCAGCCGGCCCAACCCGCGTGCCCCCTATCCCTCTTTCCTTTTCTCCCCCGTACTCGCTGACGCGCCGGCCCCACCTGTCGGCTTCTTCTTCCCTCCCCTTCCTTCTTTCCCCGCGTGAATGGCGCCCGGGATGGAAGCCTTGCCGGCCGAATCTCCGCGCCGCCGTGGGCCCTTCCCGGCCTTCTCTGAAGCTTCGCGAAGCTCACCCGCAGTCCGTCCCGCGATTACCTTCCTTCCCCACACCAATCCCCGATGGAAACCACGCCCACGCATGTTAACCCCGCCCCCCCCCCCCCCCCCCCCCGCCGCCGCCACAATTTTGGGCATGGCCCGCACGCTGAAGCTCCCCCGGCCTATAAATGGAGCCCCTAAGCACCCCCAGACCCTCACCGACCCCTCCCAAGCTTCTAAGCGCCCCCAGTAGCTCCCCTCCCCCGCACTGACACCGCCCGAGCAACTTTGCCGGCCGCCGTGGTCGACCGTCATCCCCGACGCACCACCGGTGCCTTGGACCCCTCTGGTAAGCTTGCCATGTTTCCCTGGTAGTCCAGAGCCAACTCCCGCCTCGAACCGAGCACCGCTGTGCCCGATCCACCCTCGCCGGAGTCCGCTTACTCCGCCGCGCGATCCCCGACTTGAGCCCCCGGGGGTGAACTTGTCGTGCTCCCAGCTCACCCCCGACCTAGTCCTGTCGCCAATGGCGCTCTGGAGCGCCGGAACCGCTCTGCTCCGGCGAGCCCTCGCCGTACGCAGTGGCGGCGCCGCCATCGTTTCCTTCCCCGTCGGCGGCCATCTTCCCCGCCGTCCGATCTTGATCCGACGACTCCCGTGCGCCCGAGCCCTCGGTCAAACCGAGGCGTACCGGTCAGCATGGTCCTTTTTCCTAAAGAGCCCCTCTGTTTTCTCGATATCAACCCGCGGTCCACTCTAGTTTAAAAGTATTTACGATAGGGTCCTGTTTTCTTTGAAAAACGCCCCCTAAGCTTTTAAGTATTAGAACCCGCAGTCCTATCTAAACATTTTACGCGTAGGCCCTCGAGTTTTTATACAAAATTATGTTTAGGTCCCTGTTTTATTTCAAATAAGCCCCTGAAAACTTTTAAAAATTGCCCGCAGGTCCCTAGAACTTAGAAAACCCATATCTTTTTCGTTTTAGCTCCGATTAGTGTGATTTTCACGCTCATGTGTTCGTAGTGAAGCGTAGAATATTTCTAAAACCTTTTTATGTACTGTTTCTACTGTTTGGTATACTGTTCTAATAGAATATTATTTGTTTGCATGTATTGGAATGCGTGTATGCTTGTATGGTGCTTCGTGTCCAGTCGGTGAGCCGTTAGCTTTGGAGTTCGAGCTCGGTGAGGACTTTCCGGAGCAGGACTCGCAGCAGCAGCAACACTTCGAGGAAGGCAAGTTATAGCATGGACAATCCTTGCTACCTATACACACCTGTTTACATACACTTACTTTCATATGCATGTGTCTAAATTTTATGTCCTATTAAGGTTGTACCTAGTTTGTTTACCCCTATCCTTTGATTACCTTGGGTTTATGCATATGGGTAGATATTTGCTATGCGCATCTACTGTCACTATTATTTAACTATTAATTTTGACTTAATGGTTCACTTCAACATTAATGATAAAACTTGCTTTTTAGCAACATGGTTTAGGGAACTGGGCATGTGCTGTGTGCTTTGCCCCAGTGTCTCTCCGTAAGGTCCGGTTCTTAAAGCGGCAACTGTAACAACCCTAAAATACCCTTAGGGGTTGTTGAGTGCAAAAATGTGGTTTTCAAAATTTTTGGTGAATTGTTGTGCATGCAAACCATTATTTAAAATTAATTCTAATTGCTCCCTAAATTCTTAAGCAATTTAAATTTAAAATTTAAAATCAATTTGAAGTGCTAAGGATGAAATAGTGTGATTTGGATTTATTTGGGTTTAATTGGATTTTTGGTTGGTTTGATTTCAAATTCTAGATTTGAATTCAAACTCTAACTATTTAAACTAATTCAAATCTGTCTAACTGTTCGTGGGCCGAAACCCGAAGCCAAGTCCATCAAACCCCCTCCAACTTCCTTTCCCCGAGCCAGCCGACCGAGCGGCCCAGCCGGCCTTCCGGCCCAGCTGCGGCCCATCCTTCTTCTCCTCACCGCGTCCCCGCCGCGTCGCCCTTCTCTCTCTCTGACGCGCGGACCCCACCTGTCAGCCTTCTCTCCCTCCTCGCGTCATCTTCTTCCCCACGCCGCTCTCCCTCTCTCTCCCGAGCGCACACCCGTGACCTCCAACCACCCGAGCCGTTGCGGCCCGTCGCGATCGCGACGCGTGGCCCTGGCACGGACGTCAAGCCACCCCAACCGTCCAAAGCCCAAACCCTAGCGCCAATCGCCTATAAAACCCGCCGCCGGCTTTCTTCCTCCCCAAGCCGCGCCGCCTCTTTGGGGTTCGATCCAATCCAAACGCGAGGGGTGAGAGGTGCGAGGAGTGGTGGGGAAGAGTTTGAGCGGGAGCAGGAGCAAGGAGAGGAGACGGAGCGTCTTCCCCGCGTCGTCACCGAAGGCCGGAGCGCCGCCGCGCGTGGACCGCCGACTCCAGGCCAAACCAGGGAGCGAGAGGAAGAGCCCGAGCTTCGCCAAGCCATGACGAGCCCTTCCCCGAGCTGCAGCGTACCCTTTCTGGCCCCTAGGTGAGTGCCGACGCTTCTCCCCCTTCTTCCCCAACTCCGGCAGAGCGCCGCCGCCTTGCTAGCCCCCCTGGGACCCGGCCTTCGAGCCGTGGCCGTCGCTTTTGTGCAGGATCCCGACGCGCCGCTCTCCGCACGCAACCCGCCGACGCCTTTGGCCTCTGGACCCCGGCCGCCATGCCGTCGCCGCGCACCGAGCGAGCTCGGACCACGCGAGCACCATGGCCGCGGCGCGGTCAAGCCCATGGCTTGAACTGCGCACGCGCGAGCCAAACTCACCCGCGCACACACGCACCCACTCAGCACCGAAGCGCGTGCACGGCCTTTGTGACCAAGTGCACCTGGTGTCGTGCGTCGCCACGGAGCCGGCTCGCCGGAGCACCCGTGCCGCCGCCGTCACTCGTCGGGAAGCCGTTTTGCCGGCTAGGCCACCCCCCTTTTTCTCGTTATCCGCGTCCACCGAGCCCTAGCCATGCCATAGCGCCCCATCTTGACCCAAGCCGAGCCATAACCGGTGAGATCCGCCGCCGACCATCGCCGCCAGCGTGCTCCAGTGCGCGTCGCGCGCGCGTCGTGTCGCGCCGTGGCCGAGCCACACGAACGACCACACCCGCACGCCACACAGCCGCGCACAAACAATCCCGAACCGGCCACAGATCGATCCCGTGCACCCGGCCCACGTGAACCGCACTCTCGGTTCACGGTGGACCGAGTCCACCAGAGCAGCACCAGCAGCGCCCCCTTCGTGGGCCTAAAAGTTCGCGTTTAAGTCTGGTTTGCACCCTTGAACTTTTCCGGCCCAGTCCCTTTCGGCCCAATACCAGCCCGGCCAACGTTTAACCTTTTTCTTTTTCTTTTAACTGCGCTGACGTATGGGACCCATTTGCCAAACTCTGCGAGTCACTGACACACGGGGCCCACTGACCAGAGCTGACCGTTGACCGTTGTCCCGCTGACCGTTGACCAGTCAACGCGGACGTCAGCAGGGCCCACTGCTGACGTCATCCTAGGCGGACCCCACTGATGACGTCAGCAGGCCAATTATTAATCTGTTTTTCTTTTTTGGAAATTATTTAATATTTTCAGAAAATGATTTAAACTTCGAAAATTAATAATAAATCAACCGTAACTCAGAAAAATATGAAACCAGTTTCTATATTTTTCTAAAATCATGACCTACGCGTTAGTGTATTTGGTGTTATTTGGGTCTTCTCTTTTCGCTGAATTGGAGTTCCTTTGCTAGTAGTCGCGCCTTATTTTATTTTCCGCAACCTTAGGAGCTCCGGAGAGTCTGGAGGAGCCGGACCACTTTGACAACTGCTTTGACGAGGACGAAGACCTTTGCCCAGGTTCACGCCCGACCATTCTCTGAAATACCTATTAGACATGCAACTAGTATGCTAGCGCTTTACTTTACTCGCATGATAAACCTGCACTGCCTTTGTTATTATCCTGCTACCTTGCTACCTACTACTCACTTAATGAATTATGCTATGCTATGCATGTGTTGGGATGGTTAAGATTTGATCCTCTTGGCGTGAGTTGTGGGTGGTTTGGGAGGAGTAGTGCAGCTAGGCGGTGTAAGCGAGTAATAACAACTCGATCGTTTGATCGAGGTGCTGAGGGGCTGCACTCGGGCAGTCTCTACGGAGTACCTGTTGCAGGTACATGGTTCTTGGATATTGGTACTCGTGGAGTACTTGAGGAGTTTGGGCAGCTATACCTGTTATGGGTGCCGATTGCGGACCGTTGCGGCGGATCGCTTATGACGCAGATACTCGCTTTACCGAAAATTAAGGACCGAGTCGTGCCCCCACTTTGGACTTGGGATTACCGTGCTCACCATCTACCCAGTATGGGGAGGGTTCCAGCAAGCCTACTCTAGTGCGGCGCCGAGACTGTAGGAGAATCGAGCTTGATATGTGTAGGGGGGATTCGTTGCGGCGTAATCTCCCTGATTTACCACGGCCCCCGACTGGCCCCGGTGGGAAGGTTTCACATCCCTGGGGCAGATGTTAGATCGGATGTTTCCCGAGCCCAGGGAGACAGGATTGGCGCCGCTACTGTTTAGGTTCTTTGCTGTGGGCTGCGTCTCAGGTTGGTTGCGGACTAGCCTTGCAGCCCAGATGGATTCCTGGAGTGCCACCTCTGCAGAGTGTAAACTATACGTATAGCCGTGTCCACGGTTACGGACGACCCATTTCTGATAAGCCCCGACTAGCATGGGAATCTGCTTTCTTACCTCCTCCTTTGAATTGGGTTATGAGAGATTGGTCCAGCTGAGGCTGTTGAGACAAGGTGGGGAGGGAGCTCACCGAGTCGACTAGCGAGTGAAAGGTCTTGGTGGATGATGTTTTGCGGGAACCTGCTGTGGCAGGATGAGCCCGATGGGAATATGTGAGGCTGACGGGTGGTTTCGGGAGTGGATGTGGGTGTGTGAAAAGGAGTTGGTGATGAGATGAATTTGGGTTATTGCTGCTGCTTGCATAAGAAAAACCCTGGCTCAAAACCTTGATTATTTCCTATATCCTTAGATTAGGCCACTTTAAAGCTTGCATCATATTATGGTTGGTGATGTGGACCTGTCCCATTTCCTTGGGGACAGACTTTGGGTTCTCAGGTAAAGACCCCGACCACGAGTTCAACCAGGACGGGTGGTACGACTAAAGGGTGCGCGCTATGCTCAAGGATGCCTGTGGAGGAGTGGACCCTGATGATCTAGCTACCGCTTCGCAGTTGTTTCTTATTGTCGATTTAGCCCAGAGGGCTTGTACCAGACCGCTATGTTTTATATATGTCATGTAATGAATCTTTTATCGTTGTATGGATGTGATATTCGACTGAGATGAGTTCTGTACGAGATTGCTGCTATTCCTGGGACTATCTCGAGGGTACAGGGAGTCGGATTCTCGTCGTTGAGAATCCGGTTCGTCACAGTTGGTATCCGAGCCATACTTGACCGTAGCGCGTAACCCTTAGAGCGGAAACTTAGGACAGAAGCTCTAACTGAGTCCTCTACTGTATCTGAAACCCCTTGGACTATTTGAAAACTATATATAAGTATATCTCAACTATTTACAAAACTTTTTACCCTAACCTTACCTTATTAACTTGCTAACTTACTAACAACCCACTAACTGTCTGGCAAATGGAAGGAAGAGGATCAGCAGATGAACGACGGGAGGTCAGGACCACAGGAGCAGACTGTGGAGGTTTGGCAGTGCTACTGAGGGAGGTGTTGCGTACAGTGGGGATAGATGTGGACAACGTCTTCTACGAGGGCTGGACCTACGGCCCTGGTGAGGGAGTACACACCCGGTTGCAGATGGTTGTACCCAATATCCCTGGATGACCAAGGTCACTGATGTTACGAGCAGCTACCAGCGAGAGCACCTTCAGTCGGGCAGTGCAGACTATAGCTATGAGGATACTCCGACTTGCCACACTTGTGTACCAGAACCAGCTCAGCCACACTCGTTTCCGGTACCTACCGAGGGCTCTTGAAGATCCAACAGACAGAGACACAGTCAGCTTGCAGGCTCACGCAGCGGACCGAGAGCGGAACGTAACACTGCGAACCTCAGTTCAGTGCATGATCGAGCAGGAATACTTAAACATTGGCCTAGAAGAGAAAATTGTCAAGCTGAAAGAGAGGGTACGGAAGCAGGACATCCAGCTGATGGAGAAGGACAACAGGATCGCCTTACTTGAGAAGCAACTCAAAGCTAAAGCAAGAGAAGTCAGAGTCTTGGAATACAAAGCTCGCAACAACAGGCAGTTGGCAGGACTGATCCGAGCAACTCACCATGCTCGAGATATCCGGTTGGAAGATCAACTCACAGAAAAAGACAAAGAACTGGCAGCCAAGGAAGAAGAGATAGAGGGACTGAAAGAAGAAGTATACTGGTTGGACAGTCACAACTCAGAACTTCAGGAAGAGGTGGATAGCTACAAGGAGAAAAGTGGACGAAACTACCAGCTGATGAAGTACTTGAGTCTTCAGCAGATTATGGCAAAGGATGAAGCTCGAAGGACCCTTAGTAGCGGGGTAAGGTCAGATAGAAAGAGAGTGGCAGAGGTGATCACAGTAAACCAAGGACTTCCAGAAGAACGCAGAGTTGAACCCAGAACAGAGAACTACAGAGTCTCACCAAGCCGAGTTGAGTCGATACCACTACCTGAGACTCGAACCCTTACTCCCGAGATGACAAGACTGAGACAAGAACTGGCACACCTAGAGCAGTAGTTGGCAAGACCTGAGGTGGACACAGTGAGGATTGGCAGCGCGCCTCACGGACACACTCCACGACGACATGCAGTGATCAAGCAGCAGACAGAGACTGAGGCTGTGAGGTTGGCAGCGTGCCTCACAGGCACTTTCAGCAGTATGAGACAGATGCAGTAGGCAGTATCAGCAGATGTCAGCAGTAGTGATGAGACTTGTACCTATCTTTTTGAGCAGATGTTTAGACTTAGTAGATCATGACCACCTTTTGGCTCAGCCACGATGTAGCATTCGCTTAGATGTACTAATTCTCAAGGTTCTAGGAGCTGGCCTCGGGATAGTACTCATGTCTAGGGTGTAATGCTGTAATGAATGATCGATCTTTATGGCTGTTCTTGCAGTTTTATTGATGTTCATCTTGAGTGTACTTTAGTGTTGAGTCTATTTCATGTGTGCAGCTCCTACTCTAGTTACGCTAACCTAACCCTTACCGACCGCCACTAAATCTACTCTATGAAAAATACAGCAAGATGTCGATCCGAAGATCCAACCGACTGCTTGCACGTTTTGAGGAAGCTGAGCAAGAAGAGGCAGCAATGGAAGATAGAGGCAGAGGACGTGGCAGAGGTCGTGGTCGTGGGAGAGCAGCAGCTGCAGTTAGAGGCAGGGGTTGTGGACGCGTAGCAGGCGTGCTCCAGCCCGAGAACAACGCACCAGGTGGAGAACAGGAAGTGGAAATTGAAGAACCAGCAGTGGAACCTCAGCAGAACCAGCGGAACGAACAGCAACCACCGCCACCGCCTAACTTGGTAGAAGTGATGACTACTCAAACACAGCTGATGCAACAGATGGCACAGGCCAATACTCAGATGATGCAAGCTATGCAACAGATTCAGGGAAACCAGAACCAGAACCGTTAGGGACCCCGTGAGGAAGACCTACAAAGCAAGATTGAAAGGTTCATCAGGCTGAAAGCACCCACCTTTGACTACTCGGACGAACCACTCGACGCACACGACTGGTTGCGTACCATCGAGACGAAGCTGGACCTGACAGACTACACTGAAGAGGAATGTGTGGCCCTTGCGGCGCACCAGCTTGAAGGAGCAGCGAAAGCGTGGTGGGAGAGCTACTGTGACTCTCACGCGAACCTAGCTCAGATCACCTGGCTAGAGTTTTGTGAAGCTTTCAAAGAGTACCACATCCCAGAACAAGTCATGGTGCATAAAGCAATGGAGTTCAGGACAATGACCCAAGGAAGTTTGTCTGTAGCTGAGTACGCTCGACACTTTGCTAAGATGTCAAGGTACGCACCTGAAGACGTTAACACTGAAAAGAAGAAGCAGTTTTGGTTCTAGCGTGGTTTGCACAGAGGCCTGAGGATAGCACTCGCAGCGAGTTCACACAGGTCACTCAGAGAGCTGATTGACAGGGCTATCGCAGTTGAGAAGGAAAGAGTGGGTCTTGAAGATACTTGGCGAGAGAAGAAAAGAAAGGCTGAACTGTTGCACAACCATAGACTGAGTCAGAGGCCGAGGAGTGGCCAGAGCAACATGCTCAGGAGAGGCTTTCAGCAAAGCAGTAGCCAAGGACGCTCAGGGCTTAACAGAAACAGCTATCAGGGTAACAGAGGCAGTAACAGCAACAGTTTTGGCAGCAGAGATAACAACTACAACAGCTTTGGTAACAGAAACAACAACTACTCAGGTCAGGGAAACCCCAACTGGAAGCCAAACAACACGCCCAGAATTGGTGGAGGGACCTCAGTGGTCTGTTTTGCTTGTGGGAAGCCCGGTCACAAGTCCTTTGACTGTCCGGAGAAGAAGAACAAACAAACCCCAGCTAAGGCACCGGCACCTGGAGGACAGGACAGGCAGCCAACTTCAGTGCAGAGGGGACGCCTCAACCACCTGACAGAGGAAGAAGCCGAGGACGCTCCCGACGTTGTGCTCGGTGAGTTTTTAGTAAATGGCATTCCAGCTTTGATATTGTTTGACTCTGGGGCAACTGGATCTTATATCTCGACAAAGTTTGTGAAAGAGCAGTCACCCCCGACAATACCTAAGGCTAGACCTATAGTCACTACTTCTCCCTTAGGAGAGCTTAGGTGCACCTTAGAGTGCCCTGCAGTTAGTCTGATGATAGGTGGGCAGGAGTTTGTAGGAAACCTGACAGTCCTGGAGTCAGATGGAATTGACGTGATACTAGGAATGGATTGGCTTACAGAGCACAAAGGAGTAATCAGTTGCTCACCCAGAACAGTTGAGTTGACACACCCTAGCGGAGTCAAAGTAACAGCAGAACCACAAAGAAGAAGAACAGGGAAGAGATCCAGAACATGTATTCTGAGACAGTTGGTATACTCTATCGAGAAAAAGACGATCGAAGAAGTACCTGTAGTGTGTGAGTACACTGACGTGTTTCCCGAAGAACTACCAGGATTACCACCTGACCGAGACGTAGAGTTCATAATCGAACTGCAACCAGACATAGGGCCCATTGCCAAGAGACCGTACAGAATGTTAGTGGAAGAGCTGGAGGAGCTCAAAAAGCAACTGAAGGAGATGCTTAAAAGCGGTGTGATTCGACCAAGTGCATCCCCATGGGGATCGCCAGTGTTGTTTGTGAAGAAGAAAGACGGGTCAATGCGCATGTGCGTAGACTATCGGTCCCTGAACGCAGTGACGATCAAGAACAACTACCCATTACCTCGGATTGATGACTTGCTAGATCAGTTGAAGAAAGCCAAGTACTTCAGTAAGATTGATCTGAGATCGGGATACCATCAGATGAAGATTAGAGAAGGCGACATTCCCAAGACAGCCTTTGTGACTCGATACGAGCAGTACGAGTTCACCGTTGTGTCCTTTGGATTGACCAACGCACCTGCTTACTTCATGAACATGATGAACAAGGTATTCATGGAGGAACTGGACAAGTTCATAGTGGTGTTCATTGACGACATACTAGTTTACTCAGAAACAGCCGAAGAACATGAGGAGCATCTAAGGATTGTACTAGAGAAGCTGAGGCAGCATCAACTCTATGGGAAGTTCAGCAAATGTGAATTCTGGCTGGAGAAAGTAGCCTTTTTGGGTCACGTGTTGATAGCTGAGGGCGTAGCAGTAGACCCAGAAAAGATTGAGGCAGTAGCAGAATGGAAGCAGCCGAAAAGTGTCACGGAAATCCGCAGCTTTCTGGGTTTGACAGGATACTATAGAAGGTTCATTGAGAACTTCTCCAAGATTGCCAAGCCAATGACCGAACTACTCAAGAACAATATCCCGTTCGAGTGGACGAACAAGTGTGAAAGAAGTTTCGAAGAACTCAAGCACAAACTCACTACAACTCCAGTGTTGACCCTGCCAGATATCCGCAAGGATTTCGTAGTCTATTGCGATGCTTCGAGACAAGGTTTGGGATGTGTTTTGATGCAAGAGGGCAAGGTTGTTGCTTATGCATCGAGGCAGCTGAGGAAACATGAGGAAAACTACCCCACACATGATTTAGAACTGGCAGCAGTGGTACATGCATTGAAGATCTTGAGGCACTACCTGATTGGCAACAAGTGCGATATCTACACAGATCACAAAAGCTTGAAGTATTTCTTCACCTAATTCGAACTGAACATGAGGCAGAGAAGATGGTTAGAACTGATCAAAGATTACGACTTGGAGATACACTACCATCCTGGCAAGGCCAACGTAGTGGCAGATGCCTTGAGCCGAAAGAGTTATTGCAACAACTTGATGATAGAAGGAAGTCAGCCAGAACTAGCAAAAGAATTGTGCATGCTGAAACTCGAGCTAGTAGAAGAAGGAAAACCCCAGGAAATGAGGGTGAAGTACAACTTAGAAGACCGAATCAAAGAAGCTCAAGAAAAGTGTCCAGAAATCCAAGAAGTAAAAGAGGATATCCAGCGAGGAGTGGCACCTGACTTCCGAGTAGATGAAGTAGGGACAGTATGGCTGAAAGACCGCATTTGTGTACCGCAGGACAAGGAAATCAGGAGAACAATTCTCTCAGATGCTCATGAGTCCAAGTACTCGATACACCCAGGATGCACCAAGATGTATTAGGATCTGAAGGATAAGTTCTGGTGGAAGAAAATGAGAGAGGACATAGCAGAGTATGTAGCCAAGTGCGACTCTTGTCGAAGAATCAAGGCAGAACATCAAAGACCAGCAGGACTGCTGAAACCACTGGAAATTCCAATGTGGAAGTGGGAAGATATCAGCATGGATTTCGTGATTGGCCTACCTCGCACTCAGAAAGGGAATAATGCCATTTGGGTCATAGTTGACCGGCTGACAAAAGTAGCTCACTTTATACCAGTCAAAAGCACACACCCAGTAAGCAAACTAGCAGAGCTATACATAGACAACATTCTCAAGCTGCATGAGGCACCAAAAAGTATTGTGTCGGACAGAGGATCACAATTCACAGCTCAGTTCTGGAGAAGCCTACATCAAGCCATCGGAACAACCTTGGAGTATAGCACAGCTTACCACCCTCAGACAGATGGGCAGACTGAAAGAGTGAACCAGGTTCTTGAAGACTTGTTGAGGGCATGTGTTCTAGCTTACAGCGCAGACTGGGAGAAGAGTCTATCGTATGCAGAATTTTCCTACAACAACAGTTACCATGCCAGCTTGCAGATGTCACCCTTCGAAGCACTATATGGCAGAAAATGCAGAACACCTCTAATGTGGTCAGAGGTGGGAGAACGAACATTCTTTGGACCTGACATGATTATAGAGGCAGAAGAAAATGTGGCCAAGATCCGAGAGCACCTGAAGGCAGCTCAGAGCCGACAAAAGAGCTACGCAGATAAAAGGAGACGAGATCTAGAGTTCGAAGTAGGAGACTTCGTCTACCTAAAAGTGTCACCCCTCAGAGGGCATAAGAGATTCCAAGTGAAAGGGAAGCTAGCACCCCGTTTTGTTGGACCGTATCAGATACTGGACAGAATAGGGAAGCTAGCCTACAAGCTAGACCTACCAGAGGACCTAGCGGGAGTACATCCAGTGTTCCATGTATCCCAGCTGAGGAAGTGTCTAAGAGTACCAGAACATGAGATCAAAACAGAAGCGCTAGACTTACAAGACACCTTGGAGTACCTGGAGTACCCAGAGAGGATACTAGACAGAGCAGTCAAAGAGACCAGAAGCACAGCTATCCCGTTTTGTAAAGTACAGTGGAGCAACCATTCAGAAAGAGAAGCTACTTGGGAGAAGGAGTCAGTACTAAAGGAGAAATACCCCCACTTGTTTAAACCATAGGTAATCACAAATCTCGAGGATGAGATTCTTGTGGGGGGGGGGAGACTGTAACAACCCTAAAATACCCTTAGGAGTTGTTGAGTGCAAAAATGTGGTTTTCAAAATTTTTGGTGAATTGTTGTGCATGCAAACCATTATTTAAAATTAATTCTAATTGCTCCCTAAATTCTTAAGCAATTGAAATTTAAAATTTAAAATCAATTTGAAGTGCTAAGGATGAAATAGTGTGATTTGGATTTATTTGGGTTTAATTGGATTTTTGGTTCGTTTGAATTCAAATTCTAGATTTGAATTCAAACTCTAACTATTTAAACTAATTCAAATCTGTCTAACTGTTCATGGGCCGAAACCCGAAGCCAAGTCCATCAAACCCCCTCCAACTTCCTTTCCCCGAGCCAGCCGACCGAGCGGCCCAGCCGGCCTTCCGGCCCAGCTGCGGCCCATCCTTCTTCCCCTCACCGCGTCCCCGCCGCGTCGCCCTTCTCTCTCTCTCTGACGCTCGGACCCCACCTGTCAGCCTTCTCTCCCTCCTCGTGTCATCTTCTTCCCCACGCCGCTCTCCCTCTCTCTCCCAAGCGCACACCCGTGACCTCCAACCACCCGAGCCGTTGCGGCCCGTCGCGATCGCGACGCGTGGCCCTGGCACGGACGCCAAGCCACCCCAGCCGTCCAAAGCCCAAACCCTAGTGCCAATCGCCTATAAAACCCGCCACCGGCCTTCTTCCTCCCCAAGCCGCGCCGCCCCTTTGGGGTTCAATCCAATCCAAACGCGAGGGGTAAGAGGTGCGAGGAGTGGTGGGAAGAGTTTGAGCGGGAGCAGGAGCAAGGAGAGGAGCCGGAGCGTCTTCCCCGCGTCGTCGCCGAAGGCCGGAGCGCCGCCGCGCGTGGACCGCCGACTCCAGGCCGAACCAGGCAGCGAGAGGAAGAGCACGAGCTTCGCCAAGCCACGACGAGCTCTTCCCCGAGCTGCAGCGTACCCTTACAGCGTGCCGACGCTTCTCCCCCTTCTTCCCCAACTCCGGCAGAGCGCCGCCGCCTTGCTAGCCCCCCTGGGACCCGGCCTTCGAGCCGTGGCCGTCGCTTTTGTGCAGGATCCCGATGCGCCGTTCTCCGCACGCAACCCGCCGTCGCCTTTGGCCAATGGACCCCGGCCGCCATGCCGTCGCCGCGCACCGAGCGAGCTCGGACCGCGCGAGCACAATGACCACGGCGCGGTCAAGCCCATGGCTTGAATTGCTCGCGCACGAGCCAAACTCACCCGCGCACACACGCACCCACTCAGCACCGAAGCGCGTGCACGGCCTTTGTGACCAAGTGCACCTGGTGTCGTGCGTCGCCACGGAGCCGGCTCGCCGGAGCACCCGTGCCGCCGCCGTCACTCGTCGGGGAGCCATTTTGCCGGCCAGGCCACCCCCTTTTTCTCGTTATCAGCGTCCACCGAGCCCTAGCCATGCCATAGCGCCCCATCTTGACCCAAGCCGAGCCATAACCGGTGAGATCCGCCGCCGAGCATCGCCGCCGGTGTGCTCCAGTGCGTGTCGCGCCGTGGCCGAGCCACACGAACGACCACACCCGCACGCCACACAGCCACGCACAAACAATCCCGAACCGGCCACAGATCGATCCCGTGCACCCGGCCCACGTGAACTGCACTCTCGGTTCACGGTGGACCGAGTCCACCAGAGCAGCACCAGCAGCGCCCCCTTCGTGGGCCTAAAAGTTCGCGTTTAAGTCTGGTTTGCACCCTTGAACTTTTCCGGCCCAGTCCCTTTCGGCCCAATACCAGCCCAGCCAACGTTTAATCTTTTTCTTTTTCTTTTAACTGCGCTGACGTATGGGACCCACCTGTCAAACTCTGCGAGTCACTGACACACGGGGCCCACTGACCAGAGCTGACCGTTGACCGTTGACCCGTTGACCGTTGACCAGTCAACGCTGACGTCAGCAGGGCCCACTGCTGACGTCATCCTAGGCGGACCCCACTGCTGACGTCAGCAGGCTAATTATTAATCTTTTTTTCTTTTTCGGAAATTATTTAATATTTTCAGAAAATGATTTAAACTTCGAAAATTAATAATAAATCAACCGTAACTCAGAAAAATATGAAACCAGTTTCTATATTTTTCTAAAATCATGACCTACGCGTTAGTGTAGAGTTTGGTGTTATTTGGGTCTTCTCTTTTTGCTGAATTGGAGTTCCTTTGCTAGTAGTCGCGCCTTATTTTATTTTCCGCAACCTTAGGAGCTCCGGAGAGTCTGGAGGAGCTGGACCACTTCGACAACTACTTTGACGAGGACGAAGACCTTTGCCCAGGTTCACGCCCGACCATTCTCTGAAATACCTATTAGACATGCAACTAGTATGCTAGCGCTTTACTTTACTCGCATGATAAACCTGCACTGCCTTTGTTATTATCCTGCTACCTTGCTACCTACTACTCACTTAATGAATTATGCTATGCTATGCATGTGTTGGGATGGTTGAGATTTGATCCTCTTGGCGTGAGTTGTGGGTGGTTTGGGAGGAGTAGTGCAGCTAGGCGGTGTAAGCGAGTAATAACAACTCGATCGTTTGATCGAGGTGCTGAGGGGCTGCACTCGGGCAGTCTCTACGGAGTACCTATTGCAGGTACATGGTTCTTGGATATTGGTACTCGTGGAGTACTTGAGGAGTTTGGGCGGCTATACCTGTTATGGGTGCCGATTGCGGACCGTTGCGGCGGATCGCTTATGACGCAGATACTCGCTTTACCGAACATTAAGGACCAAGTCGTGCCCCCACTTTGGACTTGGGATTACCGTGCTCACCATCTACCCAGTATGGGGAGGGTTCCAGCAAGCCTACTCTAGTGCGGCGCCGAGACTGTAGGAGAATCGAGCTTGATATGTGTAGGGGGGATTCGTTGCGGCGTAATCTCCCTGATTTACCACGGCCCCCGACTGGCCCCGGTGGGAAGGTTTCACATCCCTGCGGTAGATGTTAGATCGGATGTTTCCCGAGCCCAAGGAGACAGGATTGGCGCCGCTACTATTTAGGGTCTTTGCTGTGGGCTGCGTCTCAGGTTGGTTGCGGACTAGCCTTGCAGCCCGGATGGATTCCTGGAGCCACCTCTGCAGAGTGTAAACTATACGTATATCCGTGTCCACGGTTACGGACGACCCATTTCTGATAAGCGCCGACTAGCATGGGAATCTGCTTTCTTACCTCCTCCTTTGAATTGGGTTATGAGAGATTGGTCCAGCTGAGGTTGTTGAGACAAGGTGGGGAGGGAGCTCACCGAGTCGACTAGCGAGTGAAAGGTGTTGGTGGATGATGTTTTGCGGGAACCTGCTGTGGCAGGACGAGCCCGATGGGAATATGTGAGGCTGATGGGTGGTTTCGGGAGTGGATGTGGGTGTGTGAAAAGGAGTTGGTGATGAGATGAATTTGGGTTATTGCTGCTGCTTGCATAAGAAAAACCCTGGCTCAAAACCTTGATTATTTCCTATATCCTTAGATTAGGCCACTTTAAAGCTTGCATCATATTATGGTTGGTGATGTGAACCTGTCCCATTTCCTTGGGGACAGACTTTGGGTTCTCAGGTGAAGACCCCGACCACGAGTTCAACCAGGACGGGTGGTACGAGTGAAGGGTGCGCGCTATGCTCAAGGATGCCTGTGGAGGAGTGGACCCTGATGATCTAGCTACCGCTGCGCAGTTGTTTCTTATTGTCGATTTAGCCCAGAGGGCTTGTACCAGACCGCTATGTTTTATATATGTCATGTAATGAATCTTTTATCGTTGTATGGATGTGATATTCGACTGAGATGAGTTCTGTACGAGATAGCTGCTATTCCTGGGACTATCTCGAGGGTACAGGGAGTCGGATTCTCGTCGTTGAGAATCCGGTTCGTCACAGCAACCTAGGAGCCTGTCGCCACCGTAGAACTATTATGGCTCTGGTCTTGGTCAAGTAACTTGTACGGCTCTAGCTTGACAGTAGTTACCGATGGGGCCGACGACGCTATGGGAAGCACTCGTGAGAGTATGGTTTGATCCACCGAGGACGGGGGTACCGTCGGCTATGTCTTGTCAGGCACAGTCCCGTGTTGGGAGTCCCTGTGGTATGGGAACTCCGCACGTCGCACTCTTTCACTTGTTGGCATGCGTGCCCGCGCTCTGGATGCCATTGACCCTCTTATCGCTGCGCCCTGAGAGTCAGTCAATCTCGGTGCCTTGGATCATGCTGCCTGTGTTGTACCATAGTGGCTACTATTTTGTTAGGGTGTCTTGTGAAAAACCTCGTAGCGTCCCTATGCAGTCACACCTCGGAAGTGTTGATGTGCGTGGTTGGGTGCAAAGTTCCTTTGAACTTTTACGCGACTGGTGGGTAAAGGGCGAAACCTCTGCAGAGTGTAAAAATCTATCATGATAGCCTTGCTCAAGGTCACGAGCGGCCTGGATCCTTTTTTATTAGAAGATGATGTTCATTTATGATTATTGCCACTTATACTTATTTAATTGGGTTACAACCGGGTTTCGTTCACTTGTAGTAACTTGGTTAATGCTAAAATGAACCAACTAAAAATGCCAATGCAATTAAGCCGTGTCTAGCCTATTTTTGAGCCTTCATACCCGTGCTATACTTGCTAAGTTTTGTTTACGTACACTTGTCATTATTCAAAAAAATCCCGGATGGGTAAACAGATTGGGCTGATCAGGAGACTGCTGCTGAGTTCCCTGAGGACCTGCCGTACTTCTGAGTTGCGCTCTCCCAGTCAGAGTCCCTGTGGACCGCGGCTCCGCTTTAGTTGAGGGTTATAGACTTCCGCTGTAATAAATATTATTGATATACTATGATGTAAACTATTTTATTTCGAGCATTTGTACTCTGTTTATCATATTTGTTCATTGTATGTGTTCTGTGGACTTCCTGGGCACACATATGGCCGCATTAGGGTTTTGTGAAAATCAGGGTGTGACATTGTCGCGCCATGCTTCCTGGCGCGACAGTGTTGGGCTGCCGCGCCATCCTTCTTGGCGCAATAGCTTTGGCACCCAGAAACAGCCAGCACCGCGCCACTCACATAGAAACAGAACTGCCCAGACAGCAAAACAACACAACTTCACAGCATGCAAAGCGTCGAAAACATAGCACATACAACACACAACTTATCCAAATCCACATAGTCCATACAAACATTGTCCACACAAACATAGTCCATACAAAGTTCTCATGCACCATTCAAATCCAAATCCACAAACTCCTCACATAATCCATAGAAAGTGCACACAAAGTTCACATAAATCCACTAGGAAGCACAGAAATAACACATCAACGGCGACAGCGGCGTTGATCCGGCGGGCTGAAGACGTCCCTTGGGCGGCGTTCCCTCCCAGCTCGGTTGGCAAGATATTGCCACTGCCAAGGTCCGAACGATCCTGGGCACGACAGCGTTGGCGGAGTTCCTACTCCGTGGGAGTTGTCTGAAACATAAAATGTTATAAACCATTTGCATTCACCACTTTGTACATAAAGGATAAAATCATTTTTGTGACATTCCCATTACTAACAATGGTAATGATTGGTGACATACCTGACTAGACTGTCCCTGCGTCTGGGTGACAGGAGGTGCATCAAACATTTGAGATATCGGCAGCTCTTCACCATACGTTGGGTCATCGTCCTCAGAGCCACCGCTGGCATCACCTTCTTCACTGGACTCAAAGGCGGCTGGGGCCTTGCCACGCAAGGTAGAAGCATGTGCTGCTGTTGCTGGTGCCGAGCGGGTCCTTGAGGCGAAACGCGAAGGGGTTTGTGCCATGCCTGAAACGCCTTGGTGTTCAGGAGTGTGACGGCTCGATCCAGAAGCAGTACCACCAGCTCCTTGAGCATATGCCACGTTTGGGGAAGTCAAACAGTTGAGCTTCATCACCATACGATGGCAGCTCCATTAAACCCTCTACACAAAATGCGAAGAATTATCAAATTTGAAGTTCTTGAGAAGTCAAAAAATCGAAGGTGCTCACTAACCTCCGCAAATTGACACAGCGCACCAGCGTTGTTGGCGGAGCTACTTGCATGGGATATGGCTACCCCGGCCTCATTGGCTAGCCTCGCTAGCTGCTGCGCCTAAACACATAGATACAAAATGTGTTTTCAATGGAAGCAAATAAAGTATTGTACGGAGGCATACTTAAGGTGGCTGAGGGAAAGACCATAAACTTACCACGTAGTCCTGCAAGGGTGCATGCTCAGGCTGAGTACCGTGCCTAGTCATAAGATCATACTCATCCACAATATCGTCATCGTCATTGGAAGGTGGGTCTTCAATAGGTTCAATGGTCCATGCAGGCTTTATCTTGATCCTTGTTGATCGATGGTACCATATGAGGTACTCCTTGTGTGGTCCTGCACGCCAATATGCCCCGTCATGTGGGTCAACCCTTCGCGCTGGGTCCATCCACTCTTGAATCCACCGAGCATGAGCAACCCTCCAATCTTTCTCCTTGTACCTCTTCTTCCATTCAAATCTGTATTTATTTCAAATAAATAGGTTAGTGCAAGCACATTGGGACAGATAACTAGTACCGCTTCTTTCTTTCAAACCTTATACCACTTACTTGTGCAAATCTTGTGAAGTGGATAACTCAGGAGTAGGCGCCAATTGTGCCTTGCCAAATTGCTGCATCACCCTTTGTGGCAAATGCATCTCCACAACATAGAAAAATATGAGTGGGATTGTGGCCCTCCACAATGTGGTGCCCCTCAAGCACATTGGGCTACACTCGAAGTTGTCAAGAAGTGCAAAGTACGGCTGCCACTCAACCTACATATTGGTGCACAAAATTACAGTTCGATCACGTTCATAGACAATGTAGACAATACAATGTAGCTACAAATGTGATATATAGACACATGTACCTCAATGTATTACCTGAGTTTGTGTGATGTAGTCAAGCTCGTTGATGTAGCTCTTGTAGCGCCTCGCCGGAGGACCACGTACTTCGACAGCCTGCTTCCAAATACCATCGGTCCTGCATCTACATGCAGCCATGCCTACCAAGGGAAACAAAAACTGTAACATTCAAGCAAACAACATAATTATAGTTATATGAAATTATTGTTCAATGCTTCTGAGTTGTTAGTGGTCATAATTCCGTATCGCTTGCCGCCCTCATCGAAAGCAAGTGCCCACTTATCCTTGTCCGTCATTTCATTTTGCAACCATTCCTTTGCTGGCTCATTCAAATCTTTGACTAGGTCTTCTAGTTTCCCCTCAAATTCCTGCACTGTTCGCACCAAACACAATATTTTCAAATTTCCTATAACTTCTTTGTTTTTTTTGTCGATGCCACATATTCACGGCAAAATGCCTCATGCACCACCAATGGACAAGTGGTGGGTACTCATCCATGTGATCACCGGCACACTTGAGTAGGCCATGATGCCAATCAGATATCATACAGACTTGTCGCAATGGACCCAACACATGTCGGTGTCACACCCAGATTTTCACAAAAACCCGAATGCGGCCATATGTGTGCCCAGGAAGTCATAGTACACATATAGCGAACAAATATGATAAACAGAGAACATATGCTCGAATAAATTCTTCATTTAATAAAGTTTTACATCAGAGTGCATCATAAATAAACTAACCAAATACAGCGGAAGACTAATAAACTCTCAACTAATGGAGCCGCAATCCACACGTACTCTGACTGGGAGAGCACAACTCAGTGGTACGGTAAATCTTCGGGAAACTCAGCAGCAGACTCATGCCCAGCCCAATCTGTTTACCCATCCGGGATTTTGTTGAATAAAATGGCAAGTGTAAGTAAACAATTATTTAGCAAGTATAGCACAAGTGTGAAGGCTCAAAATAGGATACACACGGCTTAACTGTAGTAGCATTAACCAAATTAACCAAATTACTACAAGTGAATGAAAACCCGGTTGTAACCCAATTAATAAAGTATAAGTGACATTAAACATAAATAAACATCATCTTTTAATCAAAAAGGATCCAGGCCGCTCGTGACCCTGAGTAAGGCTATCATGATAGATTTTACACTCTGCAGAGGTTTCGCCCTTTACCCACCAGTCGCGTAAAAGTTCAAAAGAACTTTGCACCCAACCACGCACATCAACACTTCTGAGGTGTGACTGCATAGGGACGCTACGAGGTTTTTCACAAGACACCCTAATAAGACAGTGGCCGATTATGGTACAACACACGCAGTATGGCCCATGCACCGAGATTGACTGACCCTCAGGGCGCAACGTGAGGGGGTCAATGGCGTCCAGAGCGCGGGCTACGCAAGCCAACCAATGCGCAACGTGTGAAGCTCCAACGTGAGGGCTCCCAGCACGAGACTGTGCCTAACGAGACATAGCCAACGGATAATCCGTCCTCGGTGGATCAAGACATACTCTCACCCATGCTTCCCATAACGCCGTTGGCCCCGACGGTAACCACTAACAAGCTAGAGCCGTACAAGCTACTTGATCAAGACCAGAGCCATAATAGTTCTAGTGGTGGCAACAGGCTCCTGGGTTGCCGCTTTAAGAACCGGACCTTAGGGAGAGACACTGGAGCAAAGCACACAGCACATGCTCCAGTTCCCTAAACCATGTTGCTAAAAAGCAAGTTTTATCATTAACATTGAAGTGAACCATTAAGTTAGAATTAACAATTAAATAATAGTGACGGTAGCCGCGCATAGCAAATATTCTACCCATATTCGTAAACCCATGGTAACAAGGACAAGGTAATCAAAAACTAGGTACAACCTTAAGGGTACATCAAATTTAGACACATGCATGTATGAAATAATTTAATACAAGTGAGTAGGTTGCAAGGATTGTCCGTGCTATAACTTGCCTTCCTCAAAGGGCAGCTGCTGCTGCTGCTGTGAGTCCTGCTCCGGAAAGTCCTCACCGAACTCGAAGTCCAAAGCGTACAGCTCACCGACTAGACACGAATCACCATACAAACGAGCATGCAAACCAATACATGCAAACAAATAATAATCTAATAGAACAGTACACCAAATAGTAGAAATAGTACAAATAAAGGGTTTAGAATTAATCTACGCTTTACTACGAACACATGAGCGCGAAAATCACACTAATCGGAGCTAAAACAAAAAAGATATGAGTTTTCTAAGTTCTAGGGACCTGGTGACAAGTTTTAAAAGTTTCCAGGGGCTTATTTTAAAAGTTTTAAATTTAAATTCTCGTTTGAACCACAAGCAATACAAGAAATAAATGCAGCAGCATGAATGCAATAAAAATATTTCTACAACTTATATTTGATTTTAATATTCAAAAATAATTCATTTAGCCTATATTAAATACGGACAAATTAAATAAAAGCAAATTAATTACTAAAAATTTTAAATAGGCCATTTTAGGGTGTTACAAACCTACCCCCCCTAAGATGAATCTCGTCCTTGAGATTCGGATGTAGAGGCGAAGAGCTGCGGGTACTCGGTCTTGAGATCTTGTTCCCGTTCCCAAGTTGCTTCATCCTCCGAGTGTCGGCTCCACTGTACTTTGCACATCCGGATGACCTTTTTTCTTGTTACCCTCTCACACACCTCCAGAATCCTGACTGGATACTCCTCGTAGGTCAGGTCCTCTTGCACATTCAGCTCATCTATCAGGATCTGCTCTTCAGGCACCCGCAAACATTTCTTCAGTTGAGACACATGGAACACATCGTGCACTTCGGCCAATCGCTCGGGTAGTCAACTGATATGCCATTTCACCTTTCCTTTCAAGTCTCTGGAAAGGTCCGATGTAGCGAGGTGCTAGCTTTCCCTTGATATTGAACCTCTTCACGCCCCTCATCGGTGACACCCTGAGGTACACAAAATCTCCAACTGCAAAACTGAGATCCCTCCGTCTGACATCAGCATAACTCTTCTGCCTGGACTGTGCCACCTTCAAGTTCTGCCTGATCACTTGCACTTGGCGTTATGCATCTCTGAGTATCTCAGGCCCAAAGACTTGACTCTCTCCAGTCTGATTCCAGAACAGTGGTGTTCTGCACTTCCTGCCATACAAAGCCTCGAATGGCACCATCTGCGGACTCTTTTGATAGCTGTTGTTGTACGAGAATTCCGCATAGGGTAAACTCTTATCCCAGCTAACACCATACTATTGTGCACATGCCCTTAACATGTCCTCCAGAATCTGATTAGTCCGCTCTGTCTGGGGGTGGTAAGCTGAACTAAACTGCAACTTAGTGTCCATAGACTCATGCAGCTTTTGCCAGAAGTGTGAAGTAAACTGAGTACCACGGTCAGACACTATCCGCTTTGGCACTCCATGCAAGCATACAATCCTCTCCATGTATAGCTCTGCCAGTCTGGCTCCGGTCTAGGTGGTCTTCAATGGAAGAAAGTGGGCTACTTTAGTTAAGCGATCCACAATCACCCAAATGGAGTCAAATCCTCGTTGTGTGCGGGGTAGACCCGTTATGAAGTCCATACCAACTTCTTCCCACTTCCATTCTGGTATCTTCAAGGGCTGGAGTAATCCGGCTGGTCTCTGATGTTCAGCCTTAACTCTCTGACAAGTGTCACATAGTGCCACATGGGTCACCACATCACACTTCAATCCGTACCACCAGAATCTTTCCTTGATGTCTTGGTACATCTTGGTGCTTCCTGGATGGATCGAGTATGCCGAATCATGCGCTTCTCTTAGGATCGTGTCCTTGATCCGCGCTATATCGGGCACACATATCCTCTTTCCGTGCCACAAGGTTCCCTGTTCATCCACTCGGAAACTAGGGGCCTTTCGTAGGGCAACATTCTCCACAATCTCCTTGATCTTTTCATCACCAAGTTGTCCCTTCCGGATCTCCTGTTCAAGAGTCGGTTCTACTGTCATCTCTGTGATGCTGGTCACGAACCCCAGACTCATCTTCTCAAATTCCCGATTGAGTTCTTCAGGCAGACAATGGCCAGTGATCTTGTTCACATAGCTTCTCCTACTCAAAGCATCTGCCACCAAGTTAGTCTTGCCACGGTGGTAATGGATCTCCAGATCATAGTCCTTGATCAACTCTAACCATCAGCGTTGCCTTATATTTAGTTCTGACTGAGTGAAGACATACTTCAAGCTCTTGTGATCGGTGTAGATGTCAAACTTGTGCCCAATCAAATAATGCCTCCAAATCTTCAGAGCATGCACCACAGCTGCCAACTCCAAATCATGTGTCGGATAGTTCTGCTCATGCTTCCGCAACTGTCTTGATGCATATGCCACGACTCTCCCTTCCTGCATGAGTACACACCCCAGTCCTAGACGGGATGCATCGCAGTAGATGGAGAAGCTCTTGGCTATGTCGGGCAATATCAGCACAGGTGCTTTTGTCAGCCTCTTCTTCAACTCTTCGAAGCTGGTTTGGCACTCCTCTGTCCAGATGAACTTGGCATTTTTCTCCAATAACGCCGTCATGGGTTTAGCAATCTTGGAGAATCCTTCAACGAAACACCGATAATATCCGACCATTCCAAGGAAACTCCTGATCTCGCCGACATCCCGAGGCGGGTTCCAGCTCAACACATCATTAACCTTCTTCGGGTCAACTGCCACTCCTCCATTGGACAGCACGTGTCCTAAGAATACCACTTCCTTCAACCAGAACTCACACTTGCTCAACTTGGCATATAGCTGATGTTCTCGGAGTCTCTGCATCACCATCCTCAAATGATCTTCATGTTCCGCTTCATTCTTGAAGAAGACCAGTATGTCATCAATGAACACCACCACGAACTTGTCAAGGTAGTCCATGAAGACACTATTCATCAAGTACATGAAGTATGCAGGAGCATTGGTCAGTCCAAAGGACATAACCATGAACTCGTACAACCCGTACCGAGTAGTGAAAGCCGTCTTGGGTATGTCCGACAACCGGATCCTCATCTGATGATAACCTGATCGAAAGTCTATCTTGGAGAACACACAAGCTCCCTTCAGCAGATCAAACAGGTCATCAATCCTCGGCAGTGGATACTTGTTCTTGACGGTCACTTCGTTGAGGGCTCGGTAGTCCACACACATCCTCTGTGTCCCATCCTTCTTGTCCACGAATAATACTGGTGCTCCCCCTGGTGAAGCACTAGGACGAATATACCCCTTGGCTAGCAAGGAGCTTAATTCTTCCTTCAATTTCTCCAGCTCCTTCACTCCCATTCTATATGGCATTTTAGCTATAGGTGCAGTGCCAGGTTTTAGTTCAATAACGAATTCAACTTCGCGTTCCAAGGGCATACCTGGAAATTCCTCGGGGAACACATCCGGGAACTCGCTCAGAACCCTGATGTCGGCGGGAGCTGCACCCTCAGCTTAGTTGGCTTGGCACTGGTCTGAAGACTGGACTGCCCGGTACTCCACTTTACCACCGCCTTTTGCCACCAGTTGCACTGCCCTCTCGGAGCACTGGATCACAGCATTATACTTGGCGAGCCAACTCATTCCCACGATTAGATCAAATACAAGAGAATTCAGGACTATGGGGTATACTTCAAAATCTACCCCCCTTATTGTAATGATAACCTTGGAGCAGCGTAGACTGGCTCGTTGTTCTCCCCCAGGTGAACTAACTAACATAGGATTCCCCATGGGTTGCAGGGTCATCATACCCTTGTGTACAAATGCAGCAGAGATGAAAGCATGCGAAGCTCCGGAATCGAATAAAATAGTTGCGGGGGTCGAATTGACAAGGAACGTACCCACAACCACGTCAGTAGCCTTCTCTGCGGTCTCTGTGCCCATATGGTTGACCTTGCCTCTGGCGGGGTTCTACGGTCCTCGGCCTGCCTACTGCTGGTTGTTGTTCTGGCCGGGGGCGTTCTGAGTCTCGCGGGGGCAGTAGTGAGCATAGTGCCCAGTCTCCCCACAGTGGAAGCACACCCTTGGATCTGCTGGTGCTTTGTTGTCAGGGTTGGGGCGCTGGACAAGACCTTGTTGCGTCTGGTGGCGCTGAGCTAGGACATTCTGCAGCTGATTCTGAGGACGCTGCTGCTGTGGCGCCTGGGGGTACTGGGGGCGCTGCTGGTACTGGCCACGGTTGAACGGGCCGGGCTGGCTCTGGAAGCGCTGCTGGCTCCCCATCTACTGACAACCCTGAGGAGGAACGAAACAGGGGTGGCTGCTGCTCCCGATCTACTGGCCCTGGAACTTTCTCTTCTTCTCCTCCATCTCACGGCGCTTGTGTTCCAGAATCAAAGCACCGTCTACCAGTTCCTGGAAGTTGTGGAACCTAGTGCACATCAGTTGGTATTGCAGTGCATCCTGTAAGCCATCACGGAACCTTGACTGCTTCTTCTTGTCGGTGTCCATGTCCTCAGGAGCATAACGGGCCAACTCGATGAACTTGTCACGGTAGGCGGTGACACTCATCCCTTCTTGCTTCAGTGCCAGGAACTCCTTCTTCTTCAGGGTCATTAGAGCTTCTGGCATGTGGTGGGAGCGGAAACTGCTGCGGAACTCTTGTCAGGTGATCTGAGTACGGTCGATGTGAGCGTACTGGTACGAGTCCCACCAGTCCAATGCTGGTCCCTGGAGCTGTCCTCCGGCGTACAACACCTTCTCCCGGACGTTGCACTGCGCGAAGTCGAGCTGCCTCTCCACCGCCTTGAGCCAATCATCAGCCTACAGGGGGTCGGTGGCCTTGCTGAAGGTAGGAGGACGTCCCTTCAGGAATTCACCCCTATTGTCACGGGGCGGCATGTTGTGCTGCGGCGGATTCTACTGGTTCTACTGCATCATCGCCATCGTCTGAGCCATCTGCTGCATCAGCTGGGTCTGCGTGAGCATCATCAATAAATAATTCTCATAAAAACTCCGATGGTTATGGCTTCCGAGGTTTACCAATTTGTTATGATGGAGGGCTTAAATAGAAAAGAGCAAGAGAAATGAATACCCCCCTCTACCTAATCACTAAAGTCCTTAAACCTTAGTCCTGCATCTAGATGGTAGTAGACTTGCATCTACGCCCATCACAATCATTACAAAAATCCAAATCAGGCATAAGCATAATGACAATCATTTCAAGCACCTAAAGACATGATTCACACAAGACTCGACTGGATTTAAGTTTTGAAAAGGTGAAACTAGACGACATATAACACATAATCATGGTGGTCTCCTAAGATTTGTCAACCGTTCTAACAAGGCTGCGATCCTACAGTCAGCACGGCTCTGATACCAATCTGTCACACCCGGATTTTCACAAAAACCCGAATGCGGCCATATGTGTGTCCAGGAAGTCATAGTACACATATAGCGAATAAATATGATAAACAGAGAACATATGCTCGAATAAATTCTTCATTTAATAAAGTTTTACATCAGAGTGCATCATAAATAAACTAACCAAGTACAGCGGAAGACTAATAAACTCTCAACTAATGGAGCCGCAATCCACAGGGACTCTGACTGGGAGACCACAGCTCAGTAGTACGGTAAATCTTCGGAAAAGCAAGTGGGACCAGCTGCCTTTCAGGGTCTACTGCAACTGCCATCATCAGTGTGCCATTGTACTTTCCAGTCAAGAATGTGCCATCCACAAGAATCACAAGACGACAATATCGAAAAGCGGTGGAGCATTGCGGGAAGCACTAGATAACCCTATGAAGAACATGCTTGTAAATATCCTTATCGGGCTGCATCTCCCCCAAAGAGTAAGGGAACCATCTAATGCTAGGATTGAAGTGAGCCATAGCAGTGAGGATATGTGGGACCTTTGCATACGACTCCTTCGAATCACCCCACGACACACACATAGCGTGTTGCTTTACACGCCAAGCCTTGGAATACTTCACCCTAAACCCACTGAAGGAGAAAATGGATCCCAAAAGAGATGGCACCGACGTGTCGCTGTCTGCGAGAATAATACCAAGGATCCGGCGACCAAGGTACCTTGCCGTCAACTGCGCATGCTCTTGCTTCGGCTTAGCCGAGTGGCAAGTGTGAGGTTGCACCACTCTAGTAATCCTCCATTGTCCAGTGCCTCTCACTAGTCTACACCAAACACGCCACATGCACCCTTGCTTGCACATAACATCATATCTTAGCTTCCGGTCGGAGTGAACAACACCGAAAGGCCTGAAAACCCTAACCGCATAGTCAGCCAAGAAAAACTATAATTCTTCAAGTGTACTAAACTTCATTCCCTTGCGAATCTGTGGGTTCTCCATGTCTACAATACCCCCCAATTCCATGAAATCGGAGTCACATATGGCTTTGTGACACATGCTTATGTCCCTAGAATTGGCCACCGAAGGGAGTTCAACGTGAACTTCCTTAAATAACTGCAACTCTCTTTCCGTATATTTAAACCGGTCGTCATCATGTTGCACGGATGAAGGTTGTGATGTACCTTTGTCTAATTCTTCTATTTCCACATGATCTTCCACTTCCTCTTCACTCACTTCATCTACTTTCACTTCATTGAAATCATCATCTTCCGATCCTAATGATATTTCATCATCATCAATATCTTCTCACTCTTGCTCAAAACTATCATTTGCAAAATCATCCGAAGCCACCGATAAATCAAAATGAGGGGAGCTAAGAAGAGGCGAGGACGAATTAGGTTGACTTTCAGTAGAATCATTTTCAAAATCCTCCGAAGCCACAACTAAATCAAAATGAGGGGAGCCAGGAATAGACGAGGATGAATTAAGTTGAGTAGGCCTAGCAGCATCACGTGAAATGGTTGATTGTTCGCTTAGGTTCTCAACAACTACATGATCGACCACAACATTATCAACATTGCGATTACTTCCAACCAAACGACATATATCAACCACCACCTCCAGACAAACCACATTTGCATTCTCAAATATTTCCTTGTATTGCTTCCAATGAGACTCCGAAGACAAGTTCATCATCACATAATGTGACCGAGCTTTACCACAATCAAATCGAACTCTCAATGTTACTTCCACCACCCCACATCTATACTTTGATATCACACGGTCAAATACATCCCTCAAGCTTGGACGAGTATCAAACAACTCAACATCCTCGTTCATATTCTCAAATTCTCCGCTCTCTTGCACAACTCCACCATGAAATAAACGAATTAAACGGTCCATCTACATACACAATACACAACAATATAACAAAAATATCATATGCATGAATTAAATCTAAAAAACATTACATACATTACACCAACAAAAAATTCATACTACATATGCATATACAGTACACATTCATCAACAATATTGCAAAATCGAAGCATGCAACTAATTCTACACATCACAATCGCGGGCAGAGACTTCACTACATACCAACTAAGCATCCAATCCATCAAGAAAAACATCTAGTTCATCTAAAATTCTAAATCCAATCCTAACCCTAACCCACCAAAACCACTCAATATCTACCAAATCCTAAGGTGAAACATCCAAAAAATGAGGGAATACCTTCGGGACAACACGGGGAACGATTCCCCCCACTCCCCCCAGACGACCGATTTGGGGGGATCTGGGCCGGCTATGGCGGGCAGCGACGGATCTGTTAGCGGGAGGCGTCGCCCTGGAGGTGGAAGAAGTGAGGGAGAGAGAGAGAGAGAGGTCAGGCCGCGCGCGGGCCTATATGCTGTAGCTGCCGCGCCACCCCGCCTGGCGCGTCAATCCTGTCGTGCCAGAGCATGTGGCGCGGCAGCGCGCGTCCCAGCATGGCGCGCATTTGTCCGACATGCCATGGTGGATGCCCTGCCGCGCCAAAGCATGTGGCGCGACAGGCTTGTTTGGTCGCGCCCCGTGCTTTGGCGCGACCAAAATGGTCACCGGCTGTAAAAAAAAGTTGGGCGAGGGTTATTCTTAAAATATTCTTTAAAAATTGGTTAAAATTTAAAAAATCGTTGGAATGATGGTATTTGTTGTACTGCTGCATGCATACAAGTACTGACTGCTTGACTTTTTTTTTGACACTCTGACTGCTTGACTTACTCCCAAGCTGCTTCGCGCACGCACTTCTATACAAGCTTAGTACTCCGTTTTAAGTGTTGGGCCATGTACTGATTTTTTTTGCCATTTCATTCAAAAATTCCTTTTTTTAGTACATGTATTTTCCATCTTACGTGTCATTGCATTGCATCCTCCCAATGATAATGATGCAAAAAACTATGGCAATAAGACTTTGACCATGGTAATTTATGCGTAGTATTTTTTTTATAAATGAAAGGCAGGAGCATTGTCATATCATTTAAGAAGAAAAAGTAATTGTACATCATGAGTCGAAGCGACCACCACCATCACAAATACAACGCACGCAAATGCACCCAATAAAACACTACACCACCTCAACCCGGGAGAGTAGCCGAAACTAAGCCGCCTTGAACTGCGCCACCGTCACCAACGTTGTGCCACGCCAAATGTCATGGCCCGCTGCAAGCCAAAGTGACAACTCGAACTCCTCCACCACGGGACCACCATCCTCAAGCCGCGTACACATGATCACTGATCCCCCCACTCCAACAAAGTGTTAGCAGATTATTCCCGTCACGGCACTAATGAAAAACACTAATCCCGGCCACTCTACGTGGGGACGTCGCCCCACCCACCGCCTCACACTCCTCTGCCAAGGACTCTGATATCTGAAACCGCTATGAGAGCAACGCTTCCACCCAGCCGTCACCGATGTCGCCACCGCTCCTAGCGTGCCAACTCAAGACCTCCAGCACCCATGGTTCCTTGCGGGTTCCGGTGAGGGCTTTCGCCCGGATTAACACCATGTTTGTTGCACACTCACGAGCAAAACATCAGTGGCACGCTCTCTGCCGCCTCCGCAATGCCTCTGCAGGAGAGATGGCTTGGCACATCCTGAACTGCCACCACGGCACAACAAGTGTACACCTGCACTGCTAACCCAGCACAAACCATCCGGCCCCACCACCAAAGCAGCGCCAAACCTGCATGGCCGTCGAGGAGAAGAGATGGAGAACGCCGGCCGCCTCACCTCCATTTCCACCGCCCGTATGCAGAAGACCACCAGCTTCTACTCTGAGTCACCATGACCTTGAGCACAACAAGCATCACCGACACCCCCCACGCAGGGCCTCCCGCGCCGTCGAGCAACAGTGCCCCGCACCACACAGGTCACCGCTGCCGCCACCGTCCCAGCACAAGCCGACGCCCGTGCGCTTCCAGTCCCCATGGCAGCCACCACTGCCGTCCCGCACCGGCTGATGCCGCCACCGTCAACGTCCCACACCAGCCGCAGTTTCCACCGCTGTCGCCCTCCGCGCCGGCCGGGGCCGCTACCGCCGCCGCAGTCCTTCGTCGCCCACCGCCGGTCCCCCGGGCACCAACCAACGCACACATGCGCGCCCCAGCCGCGCAGCCACCGGATCCAGACGGGGCAGGGCCGGATCTGTGACCTCCGTCCACCGCCGCCACAGAAACCGTCGGCGCCGGTGAGCCCGCACAGGTAGACAGGGTGACCGCGGCCGCCATGCCCCATCCGTGTCAGGGGGAAGAGTCCGCGCCGCTGCCGTCCTTGGGCACCGCATGGACCTCTAGAGGCCTCTTGGGCTGCGACGCGACGGGGATCGATGGGGGCGGCAGCTAGGGTTGGAGCTGCTTGGCCGCCCGCACAGGGGCGACGCGAGCGGGCCTATTTCCTAAGCCCAGCATCTGAGGTAGTATTATACGACTTCGGACTAGCACTACACTGTCATCATGACAAAAGTAAAGAGATGTATCACAAAAGTCGAGATTAAGTCAAGATTATGTAGTGATGGTACGACGAACAGTCAAAGATTTAAAACCAAATCTTGCAGCACCATATACAATATGATGAGTAGAGTAGAATGATTTGGATTATTTCTTGAGAAAATTCCCTATTTGGCCCTGAAAAACTTACCCATTCCTTCATTGGCCCTGAATTTTTTTCGTTCCTTATTTGACACTAACTTAAACTTTCATTCCTTATTCTACACTTCCGTTTGTTCCGTCAGCTAACTCGGATGAACAATACCCCATGAACAGTAACCCATGTGTTTAATTAACAAAATGACATCCAAATCACCTCTAAAATTCATAAATTTTTTTGTTGTGATACAAAAGATAGAGATAAACTCATTTTACACAAAAACTCATGTATATAATTTAAAATATTAAAACTAAAATTCACCAAAATATGCTACTTTTAAAGAACATGTGAATTTTTAGAGCACAAAAATCCTTTTCAAAAATTATGTAAAAGTATCCGATAATAATTAGGGTCTCGAGATTGTCGGTGAGGATGAACATGTGTATTTGTGACGCGCGTAGCCGTGAACCCCTGACTCCCTAAGATTGTCGAGAACGTGTCCGGTGCCCAATCATTGGGGTTTCGAGATTGTCGGTGGGCTGTGTGTCGCGAGCCCGGGTTCTGGGACCGAGTCAAGGCCTGGAATAAACAAGACAACACAAGGACCAAATAACAAAGGGCTTGTAAGATCGCCACGTACCCTCCTCCTCGAGAACTGCATGCACCGAGCGCGGCGAGTTGTGGAGGTGTCCAAGCTCGACTGCAAGGAGGCGGCCCTATTTGCGTCAAGATGCGCCACAATGCGGGGTGCATACAATTTGTAAGTTTCTTAAGTTTCATTTAGATTCGATCTGATTTTTTACCCTTGAGGGTTACTGAACGCTAATCCTCAATCTTTCTCTTCAGGGCTTATCTCACAAGGGGTATCGCTCTGCCCCTCCTCTTCGCGAGGTCCGTGAAGCCAATCGCCTTTTTGCCAAGAGGCAGAAAGCGCGGAAGGATGCGGCCAAAAAAAAGGAGCAGAGGCGCCAGCGAAAAGCGGCGCATGAGAAGGAGTGCCACCGTCGGGCAAGGGAGGGGCTCCCCCCCTGCGACCCCCGAGAGCAGCCCAGAGGCGTCCTCCTCGGATGACCTCGTCGAGATTCCGCCACCTGCCCCGGTGGCAGCCGAAGCAACCGTGCCCGCGAGGGGGCGAAGCCAGGAGACCCCGGCGTCATCGCGGGGTAGGGGGGCCTCGAGCGGCTCGGCGCCCTCGGGGGCGCGAGCCACCCCCCCCCCCCCAAGTACCGTGGTGACCGCCCCGGGTTCTCGAGCTCGAAGCCCACCCGTGCCTGGGGTGGACAAGGGGGCTATGGCCCTAGGGGCCGCGAGGGCACAAAGCCCTGCACCCGCGGCCTCGAGGACCGCGAGCGGGTCCCCACCGCCGAGGGGCCGGGGTCGTTCGGGGGCCCGGCAGCCCCCGAGCGGCAAGAAGCGTAAGCTGAGCGGCCTCCTTCGGGTTAGGTAAGTTTCGTTCTCCTTTCTCGGTCGTAGATCATCTGCATTTTTAGTCTAATTCTTTCGATTTGATAATCTGTTAGCCAACCCGGACCGTCGGCATCGCTCCCGCTGGTGCCCAATAAGGCGCTGAAGGTGTCGACACGTGCCACGCCGCGTTCGGCGGCGTCGCCCCCATCCGGAGCGCCCCAGGCGACGGAGATCGTCGCTCGGTATCAGGCAGCCCTGGCGCGAGGGGTCGTCCGATCGAGGGGGCAGGCTGTGGCCGCAGAAGCACCGGTGGCTGCGAGCGATGACCGAGCCGAGGAGAGGACCCCGGCCCCCCTTGTGGAGGAGGCGGCCCCCGACATTATGGGGGCGAGTAAGACCTCCGTTCCGGCCGAGGGCGCGGAGGAACCAGAAGGTGCGGGCCGCACCGGAGATGCGAGTCAGACCGCGGCCGGGGGCAGCGGCACGGCGGAGGAGGAGGAAGCGCGGGGGCGGGCACCGCAATGGCGACCCTCCCGGCCACCCTCGAGGGCGGCCAAGAGGAGGAAGAGGATGTTTCGGGTTTCCGGGAAGGGAATTGGAGCCCTTGGGAGGAGAGGATGGTGGACGCCCTGCCTGGCGGCCCGGCCTTCGAGGCCTGGCGCAATCAGGGGCTCGGACGGTGTGGCGTCCCCCCTGGCATGGCAGGGGCCGCTGAAGCGGAGCGTCTCCTCACGGAGGAGCAGCCGGGCCTGGGGACCACGGTCTAGGAGGCCCTGAAGCAGGTCCTCGAGCTCCACCTCGGCCGAGGCTTAGACGTCCACCTGGTAAGTGTTGTCACTGTTAAGTTATCGTGTGCTTTCTGTCTTCCTCTTTTTCTTATTTTTGTTTGTTGTCGCGCTAACGACAGAATTTGAGGGAGATGGCCGGCCGAAAGGTCGCCGAGCTCGCCGATGCGCACGTCGAGGTGCATCAGCTGAGGGAGGCTTTGGCCCATGCTGAGCGGGAGCGCGACCGCGAGAGGGCCCTCGCCGTGGAGACAGCTGACGAGGTCCTCCAGCAGGGGGATGAGCTCCACCGGCGGACCCAGGCGCTAGCCGCGCTCGAGGGTGAACTTCAACAGGAGCGCTCCGCCCTCGCCGAAGCCCGGGGGCTGCTGCAGCTGCGGGATTCGGCTCTCGCAGCGGCTGTGGCCCAGTTGAAGACCCAGAGTGAAGCTGTCGACCTACTCACCGTGATGGTGGCGGAGGAAGACGTTGCCATCACCAAGCTGCAGGCCTCAGTCGAGGCCCAGCAAGGCGAGATGGCAACACTCCGGTAGGAGGTCAGCGCCGTCCGGGAGGATCTCGCCCAGAAGGAGAAGCTGACAGAAGGTAAGTTTAGTACAAACTCATCCTTAATTCGAATTCTGGTTTTCAAAACTTATCTGATTTTGCTTTTGGGTTTTCAGAGCTGCGAAAGGTGGCGGAGGAGACGTCGTCGCCGGCGGAGTCACTCCAGGTGGCCTATTCGAAGGCCCAGGAGGACGTCGAGGCGCTACGGAATGTAGCCCTCGCCGTCTGCAAGGAGGACGAGGGGCCACAAGACCCCAAGTCCCAATCAGGCAGCTCGGTGGCCAGTCGCCTAAGGGCCTTGGGCGGCTGTGTCGCCGAACGCTTGAAGGGGGCCCTCCGCCTCGGCGTGCAGAAGACCCTCAGGGTTATCTTGATGCACTTCGTCGTAGACCTCGAGGCGGTGAGCGTCGGCTATGTGATGGCGGACGATCTCGACGACGACGCTGCGCTTGCCGTCGTGGAGAGCGTCGACGTCGGCGCCTCTGCTCTTGCTGCCGCCATGGCGCAGATCTTCGAGAACGACCTCCTCCCCGACGCCGAAGACGAAGAGGACGCCACCCCCGAAGGCCCCGAAGACCCTGCTCCCTGAATAGTTAGGAACATTTATGTAATAAGTAGTTTTGTGGCTTGGAATCTAAACAATTTAATGTTTAAGCACACATTCGAATTCTATTTGGACTATGGTTTTCTTTATCACGTTTTTCTCACTGAATTTTCAAGGGACTTGTCGAGGAGGATGTCGTTCATAGACTAACTTTAGCGTAGGGTGGCGAGGGGGATGACGTATCCTTTTGAAGGCATAGGCGGTCCCTCGACTCGGCCAGCCCTTGGCCTTAGTCAATCTATGCCTCGAACTACCTTTTGGCAATTATTGGAGATGAATGTGATGAAAGAATTTTTGACGAAAAAACCTTAAAATTGGGACAATTTTAGGAGGGGGTGCCCCCCGAATTAGCCCCCGAGCGAGACTTGGCTTTTTTCGAGGGTAAGCGGAGTCTTACTCATTTAAGATCTTTCTTTATTCATTTATTGAAATAAGTACAAATGTACATGAATGCTTGGAAGCTTAAGGGTAGAAGCGACATAGCTGTTGGATGTTCCAAGAGTTGGCGAAAACTTTGCCTTTCTCATTCGGGAGCTTGTATGTGCCTGGTTTGAGGACCTCAGCAACGACGTAGGGCCCTTCCCATGGCGGCGTGAGCTTGTGGCGTCCTCGATTGTCTTGTCGCAGCCTTAGCACCAGGTCCCCCTTGTTGAGGTCTCGACGTCGAACCTTTTGGGCTTGATATTTTTAGAGGGACTGCCGGTACCGTGCTGAATGTAAGATCGCCACGTCTCAAGCCTCGTCCGGTTGATCGAGTGAGTCTTCACGAGCTTGCTTGTTCCATTCTTCTTGGTAGGTTCTAAGCCTCGGGACCCATATTCCAAGTCTGTGGGGAGGATAGCCTCGGCGCCATAGACGAGGAAATATTGGGTGAAGCCCGTGGCTCTGCTCGGGGTCGTTCTAAGGCTTGAAATTACCGAGGGTAGCTCTTACACCCATTTTCCACTGAATCTATTCAGCTTGTTGAATATTCTTGGCTTGAGGCTTTGTAAAATCATGCCGTTGGAACGTTCTACTTAGTCGTTTGTCTGTGGATGTGCTACGGCTGACCAATCCATGCGGATATGGTGGTCGTCACAGAATTCCAAGAATTTCTTGCCTGTAAACTGGGTGCCATTGTCAGTAATTATCGAATTAGGGACCCCGAACCTGTGAATTATATCTGTGAAGAACTGCACGGCTTGTTCAGATCTGATGCTGCTGATGGGTCGAGCCTCGATCCATTTCGAGAACTTGTCGATGGCCACCAGCAGATGCGTGAAGCCCCCGGGCGCTGCTCGCATTGGTACGATGAGGTCGAGCCCCCACACAGCGAATGGCCATGTGATAGGGACGGTTTGCAAGACATGGGCCGGGAGATGAGATTTGCGTGCGTAGAATTGACACCCTTCGCAGGTGCGCACGATTTCGTTGGCGTCAACAACAGCCGTGGGCCAATAGAAGCCCTGGCGAAACATGTTTCCCACGAGGGTACGGGGCGCCGCATGGTGGCCGCAGACGACGGCGTGGATGTCTCAAATGAGCTCCCTTCCCTCAGGAATTGGAATGCATCGCTTCAAAATTCCCGAGGGGCTGCGCTTATACAATTCCCTGTCGATAATGACGAACGACTTGGCCCTTCTCGCGACGCGTCGAGCCTCGGTTCGATCCGAGGGTAGCTCCCCTTGGTCAATCCAGGTGATATACTGATCGCGCCAATCGCGAGATGGTGGGGCATCGTCGATCTCGATAATTTCACCCTCGTCGTCGCTGGTGTCACCGCGTGTATCAAGGATTCGCTCCTTGAGAGGCTTCCTCCCGATGCGTTCGTGCGCCGAGGGTGCCTTTCCCTTATTTGATGACGGGGGTGGCACCAGATCGTCCCTTCGCGGGGTTTGCGCCGATGCCTCGTGCTCCCGCATTCCTCCACCGGTTTTCGGGGCGGCAGAGTTGCGTATGCGGGAGGCCAAGCTTTTGGCTTGCTGCACGGATACTTGCTCGATGAGGAGTTGCGCCTCTCGGCACAGGTCCTGGCCTTCAGGCGTTGAGGGCTCTGGCAAGGCTCGGATTAAGGTCGCCACGGCGATGAGCTTTTGGCTTGCTCTGACTAACGCGAGTGGGTCGTCCACATCATCATCAACCTCGATGCGGGCTCGAGCTACGCGCCCGGCCTCCCTGGCACGTGCGCCGCGCATAGGGTGGTTGTCCTTGAGCATTGCCCGGAGCTTCCGGACCTGTTGGCGTTCTTCCTCGAGCTTGGCCTCAAGTTCACGGACCTGGGCCAGTTGTGCTTGCGCAAACGCAGCGTTGTCGGGTGCCTGCTCGTTATCCTTCGCTCCCAGTGGTTCTCCTGCCCCGCCGTCTTCGCCGCCCCTTCCCGGGAGGACGACGAAGCACTCCCTGGAGGGATCATAATCCCGCTCGTTAGAGTCGTCGGAGCAGGTTAGGCAATAATCTGTTGCAGCCTGGAATGATAAAAAGACCTCACGATCGCAAAGCCCTGATAGTCCCATTCGGGGACCCTATGGCCGCTCTCGTGTGTCTCGCTGCCAGAGTCGGGGTAGTCATCGTCTGGCAAAGTTGCTATGAGGTTGCGAATTGAGATCAGATAGTGCCCCGGCAGATCCTCATACGCCGTCATGTCCGTGTCAACTGACGAGGAGTTGGTCACGGTTGTGGAGCACGTCTCACCAGGGATTTGCGACGGGTCGGCCGTGCTAGCCCCGGTAGAGGGCGACATTGCGACGATGTTCTTTGCCATTGTCGCAGGGTTTTGTGTGCCGGTCTCAACCCGTTCGGGGAAGCCGGCGTGGGCCGCTCTGCGTTGCTCCGCGCGCGTTCGCCGCGCGCGTTCACGCGAATGCTTCCTGCGTGGCGGTGGTGGTGATGGGAGTGGCACTGGCATGTCCATGCTGGCGCTCCTCGTGAGGAGCTACATGTTGAAGCCATCGTCAGTCGCCCTGAACTCGAGACTCCCGAACCGGATTTCGAATCCGGCGGGAAGTGGGTCCGATGTCCTCATCGGAAGAAGATCGTAGCGTACGATACGGGTTGCCATCAAGGGAGATAGTGGATGGTGTGGTCGATCACAGCACTAGCTCCCCTACCTGATGCACCATTGTCGGTGTTAAGAAATTGTGGTCTCGACACCAACCAGAAATGCGATGTGTTCTCTCCCCTGATGGTTGATGCAGAAGGCAATACAAGACACGAATTTATCCTGGTTCCGGTCACAAGACCGTACTTCCAGCGAGATGGTGCATGCAATGTATTATCCTGCACCGGACTACGAGTAGTAGGGGATACAAGCAGGTTGGGAGAAGAGGTTAGGCCTCCAAGTCCCAGATGATTGAGGCAGAGTGCCAATATCGTGAAGTGCATAGTGTGCGTGAGCATTGTTTCTTGTTCTGTATTTGATTATTCCGTCGTCTGGGGGCCAGCCTTGTTCGTGGGCGCGCCCTCTCCTTTTATAGGCCAAGGAGGAGGGGTTACAGGTGTGCGTCGCTATGCAGGCATAATTGTTGCACAGCGGTAGGAGTGGCGCCGGGCGTGGCTCTTTGTCCTTGGCCACTGTTACGCGGCGTTGCGGTCCCTATGATCGATTCTTGTACTGGTGATGATGCCAGGGAGTGGTTTCGAGGATCCGAGCTGACCTGCGTGCGGTGATGACTCGCTCGTACGCCAGTTCGAGGATCTCCCATGCCTGTGCACAGCCCATTCTGTGAGAAATCACTATGGGAGTTGGTAGCACAGGGAGTCGGAGTGACCCGACCCTGTTCGTACAATGGCGACATGTCCACACAGCGCCAGGGATGGTCGCATAGTGCTCAGGATGGCCCGCCATGCCTCCGCCGTCCTCTCTCCTTCTCCTGTTGCGTGCTCGAGGGTCTCTCCTCCTTCCCCCCCCCCCCCCCGATCGAGGGCTTCGAGTCGTCGGAGTTGGTAGCACAGGGAGTCGGAGTGACGTGCTCTGTTCGCATAGCACCGACCTGTCCGCATAGAGCCTCAGTTGATAGCATAGTGACGGGAGTTGGCGGATGCGACGGGTGAGGGGGGTCATGGCTGTCAGAGCGGCGTGGCGAGACATTTGCCTTTTCACTTTGGATGCACGGCTGCGGTGAGCGTCATTAATTGTTTGTCGTAGCGGAGGTCTCGACCGAGGCGGAGCTTTCCCCATTTCGTCGGTTGCTCGAGGCTCGACCTTCAGGCCTCGACCGAGGTGGAGTTTTCTGATTCGCTCGAGGGGTCGGTTCCCTCGAGCGAAGCGGAGATTGAGGTGCGCGTCGAGGCGCCCCACGGGGTGTCTTGACTGGGCCTTTGTCCGTTGCTGGGCCACGGGCCTTAATTTGCTTTTCTTTTTTCTAGTATGGGCATGAGTTTAGTGTTTAACAAGGGTGATTATCCCATAGGTTTGGGTACCCCTAATGATCGCCCCCAACACCAGTCGTGCGATGACAATGTCGTTTGATGTTTTTTTGTTCCTGGAGACGTCACATTGGGAGGATCACTAAGTGCCAACTGCAAGAGGTTAGTGCCTTCAACGTTGGTTGCTGCACTTTAGGGTTTGGTTGTCACTTCAGTATCCAGTGTCTCTAACGACGGTTAGTGTCTTATGGAATCACTTTTCCTGGTGGGAGGTGAGACCGTTACGGCGGTATATTCTCGACTTGGTGGTCAGAGTTCATTCAGTGGTTAAAGTTATTATTTCATCTTTGCTAGATTTGACTCAAACTTCGGTTCTATGTTCACTCGCATGTGGCGAAGCTAGTCTTTTTGGAGTCGATTGACACCGTTTTTTGCACCGGTGGTAAAAAAATATGGTCAAAGAAGTCTAGCCGATAAGAGCCTACGTTCAACGTCGAAGCTAAGGAAACAACCGATATGCCCAGAGTCGATAGAGTTAAACAGTCAATGGCAGATGGAGCTAACTGGAGATGGCGTGGCCGAAGCCGATATGGATGTGAGACGATGGAGCCGATGCGGTTGATAAGCAAAAACTTGGTTGACATACGTGGCGGTGGGTCACACCAAGATCAACTTGTTTTAGGAATTTCATTATGAAAGTTTTTGCTTCTTTTTATGTCAAAGCTTGTAAGTCATAATTGACAAGGAGTCTGTTAGTTTAGACTATAAATAGTGGCATGAGGGCTACATAGAAAAATTGTACACACCAATCAAACAAACAATTTTATATATTCGCATCGTATTTACTTTTCAACCCTAGTTCAGTAGATTCAACGAGTTCTTCCGAGTTCGCAGGGCTGCATCATCTTGATCTCCGGCTTACTTGTAAGTTCTCCTTTTTACCTGGTGCTCTCTAGGCTTCGGGCGTATCGCTATGGTTTCGTTTAGATCTCCTAAAAGTTATCGTAATCGTTAGATTATATGTTCAAACGTATCGCTTCTATGTAGATCTAATTATTACACCAATTTATCGAACATTGTTGTATAGTTGATCAGATTAGCCGATTTAGGTTATTTTGTTCTGCTTTGCTGTTTCGTTCAAAGTTATCGATATTGGCTAGATCTTAATATATTTATTTATTTATTTCTGTTAAATTTAATTGTTATCACCAATTTATCATGTCCGTTTTCGAGATTCATATCAGCTCTTAAGCTTTTAAGCGTATAGCCGATCTGAGCTTAGATTTGGACTTTAAACTATCATAGGTTGATTTTAGTCGATCCGATCTACAGAAGGGCAGATCGGAATCATAGTCGATCTGTGAATTTTACACGATTTTATACCTTGTCAAATACAAGTCAAATTGACTGGCATGCTTTCAACCTCAACATTACCGGCTCATCATCGATGTGAAGCAAATCTTCAAGCTGATCGTGTGTTGATTACGCATATTGTCATCACCGACTTTTTGTGTCAACAGCAACAAACCGGAATACTGCGGAACGACTACATGATCTGTCTGTTAGAGTTTTTTTTATCAATAATTATAGGATGTCTTAGCTATATGTCCTTTTTGGATGCGTGCTTTTCTTTATTGCGGTGGCATCCGTTTGTAAAAACTGTGAACTGATCAATTGAGAATGACTGAAGCCAGAAATAAACTTTCCATCATCTAAAAATGGTGCTTTCAGGTATTATATCACTGCAGCTCACCACAGAAGCCGGACTCCTTAGCGAGGTCTCGCGGGGGCACAGGAGGTTGCGCACCTCGCTATATGCAGACGACGCTGTCCTTTTCATCATGCCTCATATCACGAGAGTCACACACCTGGCAGCCCTGCTAAAATCCTTCGGAATGGTCACAGGTCTACACTCCAATCTACAAAAATCGTCTATTATACCCATCACTTGCGACGGTCTAGACCTGGAGGACATCATGTTGGCCTTCCCCACTCAGCAAGCCAGCTTCCCAATCAAATACCTCGGCCTACCGCGGTCAGTAAGGCGACTTAAGAAGGTGGATTTTCAACCTTTGCCAGACAAAGCGACAAGCAGACTCAAGGGCTGGTGGGGACGTAATCTAACACAAGCCGGGTGGATCATATTGGTCAAATCAGTACTCTCTTCAATGCCGGCCTATCTCCTCGCCATGATTAAGGCGCCCAAAGAAGTTCTGGAAGAACTGGACAAAACCAGGAAGCGCTTTCTATGGGCGGGGGATCAAAATCTGACGGGTGGCAAGTGTAAAGTTAACTGGCCAACGGTGAACAGGCCAAAAGCCCTGGGTGGAATAGGAGTACTTGACTTGGAGAAATTTGCAAGGGCGCTCAGATTGCGTTGGCTATGGCATGAGCGGGTCTAGCCGGAGCGACAGTGGGTGAGGCTAGGCACCCCCTGCGACGAAACTGATAAGCTGCTGCTCGCGGCCTGTACCACCACCTATATAGGCGATGGCGCACGGACTTGCTTCTCGCACTTTGCCTGGGCGCAGGGGTGGAGGCTCAGGACATAGCCCAAACATCTTCGCCATATCTAAGAAGACGAACAGTAGCTTGCGAGAGGCCATCGACGAGAACACTTGGGTCCGCGACATAAACCTCCGGGCCAGCTTCACTATCTCACATTTGCAACAATTCATTAAGGTTTGGTGCATTGCCCGATCGATCACCCTCACGGACAAATCAAGATGAGAGAACCACTTGGAAACTTAACGCTTGTGGAACATACTCGCCGGCCTCGGCCTATAACGCACAATATATTGGGGCCACGGTCATCGACTATCGCACGATCATCTGGAAGCCTTCGCCGCCCTAGTGTAAAACTTTTGTGTGGCTGATCATACGTAATCGAGTGCGGACGGCAGATAGACCGGAGGCTAGAAGCTGGTCGAACAGCCAGTTTTGCCCTCTCTACCGCCGAGAGCTGGAGACGGCCCATCACTTACTGGCCGGATGTCGATACATGAAGCAGATATGGACAATAATTGCATCCCGGATTTCCTATGACCAGGTTGCGCCCACGGCTTGGGATAATGGGCCTGTTCGGCTGATGCACTTTTGGCTTCTGCTGGTGTTGATGGCTGTTCAGCCAGCGCAGCGGTCAGAAGCCACCAACAGCCAGCAGCCAGGCTGTTCATCCAGCAGCCAAGCCAGTTAACAGCAAGTACATTGAAATTCAAATACTGTCAACCAATAGCACTACAGCCACATTTAAATTCAAAATTTTTGGCGCCAATGCACTTAAAAGAATCCGAGCAATCAACATGCAAATTATTACTGTTCTACTAACACTTCATTACAGATCAAAGGTCCATAAAACACCATTGTACTATCAAGTCACTGAACCTGGCAGCATCTGCACAGAGTTGTCGGGCGTCCTGGTCCATCCAGAGGTCTGCACCATGCTAATTGTATGATGAAGAGAAATATAGCTACACTAAAAGTGCATAAAAAATTACTAAACTGGATCTTTGCTCCACATAATTTCATCAGTTTCCAAGGTACACATGATATTATAATTGACCCAAATCTATACAGCAAATACAGAATGGTCAAATTAGCAAGAGTGGCATGTCTATGTTCTCCTAACACTTCATTACAAATAAAAGGTCAATAAACCCATACAATACGATACAGACGCAACTAGCTGAATTCATGCTCAATCCATCCTCCTCTCGACAGGCACCATGGCCTCAACAATTTCTGACAGCACCTGCATATACCCATACTAATTGGTCAACCATTCAGATAAGCTAATACTAATTGGTGAACCATGAAAAATGAAATGAAATCCATAATCCATCTGTATGCAGGCCCAAATAAAAATCCAGCTAGTATTTTAGGGAGAAATTACCAGCAGAAGAAAAGGCTATACAAATGAGACTGCATACTAGTGTGGTGAAACATATGTGCATTATGGGTACCTAGATAAAATACAGTCCTAGTCAGGTAAAAAATGAAAGTCTCATACTTGTGCACTACATTAGCGATACACCGAGTGCGATCCAATCTCGCAGACTTTCCATACTAGCAGTACTATTTGCTGCCACCCATGCAGACATGTTTATATCGCCATTTGGAACCATGTCTTGTGCCGAACTTGCTTCTTCACGGTCCAGCAAGAAATTGTGCAAAGCAAAGCATGCAATAATCATTTTGGCTTGCTTATCTCTGTCATAAAATGGTACTCCATCCAATATTTTCCACTTGTTCTTCACCACCCCAAACCCTTGTTCCACAACATTGCGAAGGCAGGAATGGTGGTAGTTAAATTTCTCCTGTAAACCTTCTGCTCTTCTTCCGGCAAACTCTTCAAGATGATACCTTGTATTCCGATATGGTGGCAAATAACCTTGACGTTGTGCATAACCGGAGTCCACGAGATAGTACCTACCTACAAAATAAGGATCACACAAACTATAGTGATACACAGCATCCATGTCGAACTCCAAGAAAAGGAAGTGCTACTAGCAGGAGCAATGGTCAAGAGCCATTTGCTCAAACACCTTGTGTGAGATGGTCTCCCTTCGCTTGGCATTTCAGCAAACACTGGATATCTGGGCGTAAAGGAAAACTGAGAGGGTAGCACGGAGGAACGCTCACCTTGGAGAGTCCAGTGACGCCGGTCTGCTCCAAGATCTGGCATACCGGTTGAGTGGAAGTCGTTGCGCAGGAGGATGACTGAGTGGGGTTGAGGGGGCCAACTTCGGCTTGGCGAAAATGGCAGAGGGGCTGCCGGCGACGGTGAAGCGGGGCGGGGTGGGCGAGGCGAGGACGGCGAACAGGGACCTCGCCTGCTCCCGCCTCTGCCCGGCGGTGGGGCCGAAGCGGCCGGATCCAGGAAGAAGCGACCCAACGGCGCCTCGATCTGGGACAGCAGCAGCCGGCGGCGACGGGGCCGGCCGGAACGGCGGCGACGGGGAGCGGAGAGCGAGGAGCGGCGACGGCGGCTTTCGCGAGAGCGGATGGCTATCTATCGCGCGCGTGACAGATAACAATCTGTCGCGCGCGGTTGGTGGGCTGCGGTAGCCAGGTTAGTGGGCTTTTTTGGCCCATTAGAAGTTTTGGGCTGCGCTGAAGTAGCACAAACAGCCCGGTAGCGACCCGTATAACAGGTTTTTTTGTTATTTTTGTTTTATTTATTTTCTATTTACTTTTTCTATATCTATTAATTTATATTTTTTAAAAAGTTTCTTTTTATACTTACCTTTTTTGTTTTTGATTAGTTTTTTTGTTCATTTTATTTTCTTTTTCCTTTATTTAATTTTATTATTTATATTTTTTACACTTATTTGTTCAACATTTGTATATATTGTTTGTCGCGTGTATATATTTGTTCGTCATGTGTATATATTTATTCGTAATTTTTTATTTCTTTTTTATTTTCTTACACTAGCTTGTTCGTAACGTGGATTGATTTGTTCTTCATGTGCAGTCATTTGTTCGCAACGTGTATTCTTCTGTTCTCCATGTGCAGTAATTTTATTCGTAACGTGAACTCATTTGTTCTTCATGTGCAGTAATTTGTTCACAACGTGGACTTACATGTTCTCCATGTGCAGTAATTTGTTCGCAATGTGGACTGATTTGTTCTCTATATGGAGTAATTTGTTCGCAACGTGAACTCATTTCTAGTTTGATAAAAAAATATTCGTAAAAAAATATCATCTAAATATAGTCAAGTGAGATCTTGTTTTGAAGATTTTATCGTAATAAGCATTATGGTGCGATCGGAATTTAATTTGAATGTTTGGTTTAAGAGTAATGGCTTTTTTCTCTCTAAACTTTCTTGCATGCATGTGATGTCAGCATGTGTATTCTCCATCTTTGTTGCTTTGTATTTTTTTCAGCCGCTGCACTCTTCGGGTGACAAGTGAATATGTGTTAGTGGGCCAAACAATCTAATCCATCCACGGTGGTCCAATGGAAAAACGTATGTGCTTCAGGCGACGGGTGTTTCGCCATCGCCCGCGTGCTAGCTGGACGCACCCTTCGCGAGACGAGGGAGACGAGGAGAGATACAGCGGTGGCCCCAACCCTCGGTATGGGCCAGGGGGCTTGTTTCTCTACTTGTCTGGCAGCCGAACGGCTGGGCTTAAAGCGGCAGCTGAAATCAGTTCATTTGGCTGATAAGTGCATCAGCCGAACAGGCCCAATATGAAAACGGTAAGGGATTGGTGGTATTCACCGAGCCTAATAGCTGGGGTACCACAGAAGGGGTTGCGAAGGGGTTGCGTTCGTTGATTCTATTGGTGGTTTGGGAGATTTGGCTGGAACGAAACTCAAGAACCTTCTAGCGCAAGGAAGCTTGGCGGCGCTAGCAGCAAAGATCAAAGAGGAGGCGAGAATTTGGGCCTTCGCGGGCGCGCTCCATCTCAGTAGACTGATTAGAGGCGCATAGATCATTCTCTTTTTTGTGTACAGTGTTCCTCTACCTGTTGTGATCACCACTTGTAATTTCTTTCTTCTCTATTAATAGAAACGCTAATGCTGACTGTGCACTCCGTGGAAAGCAAGGGTCCAGCTGGGTGAGTCAAAGTGTCAAACTTCTATTTATATGGTACTTGAACTTGCAGTATCGTTTGCACTAGCCCGTAAGCCCAAATCTGAAAATGTGGAACAAACAAGGGGCTATACTGCAAAAAGTCTGTCCCCCTCGGATTCCCCTCACACCCCGGCTACAGCGGAGTCGACTCCGAGCTCCATTTTCTCCGAGCGAACCTTCCCTTTCCCCATACACCCAAATCAGGCTCTCCGCCATGGCCGCCCGCCGCATCCTCCTTCTGCTCGCCGTCGCCGCGTCGTCCCTCCTTGCCGCCGACGCGCGGCCGTGCCGCACCTTCGTCGTCGCCTTCCCGGCCGACCCAAACCCCAACCCCAACGGCGGCGACGGGGCCGTCCACCACTACCGCAGCGTCCCCCATGTCGCCACGGTCGTCACCGCGTTCCGCGTCCGCCGCCTCGGCCCGCACCTCACCCACGGCCACCGCAACCACCAGCACCACCACCACCTCCACTCCATCCCCGCCAACGTCCAGATCCGCCGCCCCGAGCTCCCGCACCCCGCCCACGCGGCGGCCGCCGGGGCCCAGGAGCGCGCCAGGGACATCCTCGTGGTCGTCGTTGGGCTCCTCTTCGGCGTCGCCTGCGGCGCGCTCACCGCCGCCTCCGTGTACCTCGTCTGGTCCATGGTCGCCGGCGCCGCAGCGGCCTCCCCGTACGACGAGCTCTACGAAGACGAGGACGGGGCGTCCGACACCGAGATCCCTAAGAAGGTCGGCTACGTCATCATCCAGGAGCTCGAGGTCCAAGACGGCGGTAAGAACTAGGGGGTAAGATTTGGTGGTGCTCCCGTGTGGGAGGGCAAATTCGTGCAGTGGGATGATTTATGGCCATATGATTATGTGTTGAGTGAATCTTAATGTCTGCATGTGATGTGGTTGGGAGTACTAGGGGTTTGCCCTCCATGTGAATATGCTCTTGGAGCGCACTTAAGCTATGAATTGTGCTGGTTTCTGATGAACTTCAAGCAATGTTATGCTGTGTTGTGAAATGTTCTTCTGAAGGAAACAATTATCTTTGTTCTGCTGTTTCATGTATTGTGGCCCAGCCCTGATATCACAGTTGTGGCTGTTTATTTTTGACGGATTTGTGTCCCAATTCAAGATGTTTTAATACTGCATCTTCCCTGATGCAATAAGGCATGTTTGATCTGCCATTTGATGATCATTTGGTTGGTGTATGCTTCTTTGTGAAGTAATGAAGTGCTAACAGTTACACTAGCTGACAGTTAGTTCTGAAATGTGTTTGATCCACTTGTTAACAAGTGCTGACAGTTATACTAGCTAACAGCTACTCCATTTGGCTGGTGTATCATTTATATTGATAAATGATATTAACACCGGCTATCTAATGATTTCTGTGTTATCTGCATTGTGATTTGTGAATCTTTGTTGGTGTTGATATGATAGTCAGGTGGTGGTTCTAGCATTGTCACCGTGTTCAAATCAGGGTATGTCTTTGAGCATGTTAATTCACATGTCTTAACGTTCATATATGTCCAAATAGCTAGCTTATGGTTGTGAGCACAAAATCTGTGCATCAGACAGGTTAATCTGTAGTCAAATGTGCGGATGATAGCCACTTCAACCGCTACTGGTGGTGTTCTATAACTGATTAGTCATTTTGACAATGCAGATCGATGCTATTAGGTGTTATGTATGGCTTTTATTTGCTTTGCCTCAAAAAGTGCAATGTATGCCTGTCTCTTGCTTAAAATAGGAACTTTATAGTGGTAATGTATCTATTTGGGCCCTCTATTTTGTGTGGATTTTCAGGAGCTACCACTGTTAGCTACTTCACTTAGCCCATGTTTAGTTCCCAAAAAACAACCCCAAAGTTCACTACGCAAAAGAAGATTTCCATCACATCAAAATGTCGGCACATACATGAAGTATTAAATGTAGATGAAATCAAAAACTAACTGCACAGTTTTGTTGTACTCTGCGAGACGAACATTTTGAGCCTAATTAATCAATTTTTGGATAATTTTTCACACATACAAACAAAGTGTTATAGTGGCGCAATTATTACGAAGTGACCCCAAACCCTCAAATCTCCACCCCTATTCTCCATCTAAACAAGGCCTTAGTTAATTTGAGCTCAGTGATTGCCCCTTTCCGTATCCAGCTTGTTTGTTCTTAAATGAGTGATCTATTAATGACAACTGTAGTAAGGAGTGCCTATCAGGCCCAGTATCATATACATACTGTTGATTGTTCTAGAAAATAGTTTGTTTTGGATGCTTGAAAGTGATTCATTTTCTGGTCGTTCGTTGTTCCTGCTGTTGGACTGAGGTGTGTACGAAATAAGCACCATGGCATTGACGCTGTAATGTTGGAAGATTCAGTGGTGCGCTGAAGGTACAAAATACACGAATGCGTCTGGAGGATTCATAGCAGGTTTAGTTTCATTCCTCCGTAATCGGCAACCACGAAGTGAAAGCCAGTGAGTGTCGTTGTACGTGAATTACTAATGTTTTCTGCGGTCGCTAGCTTATGTGTGCTCATTGCGAACTTCTGAAAGTCTCCATTGGCAACGACTTTAAACAGACGCTTCACGCTTGTGTGATGCACCATTTGTGACCGATTACTGACCAGCGGCATTTATGGCACCACAGCCAACCAGAACCTAGCTCCTGGATAAGACTAGCATCATGATATGTGTCACCAATGACTCGTGTATTGTAGATCATATAGGCGGTGCACAGTGGCAGACCTGGGAACAAATCGAGCCCGGGCAAAGACCATGGCAGCGCTCCCTTTCATTTTGCTTCCGGCCACAGGCAGCGCTGATTTGAATGGGAACCAGAACAAGTTCTTTTGGCTGCACTGTCGGAGCCCGGGTGGCTTCCCAGGGTTGCTGGGCTCTGGTTCCGCCCCTGGTGGTTCATATGTGATTCCTGGAAACCAACTAAACATAAACAAGCAGCTTTGCAGTATCCAGTGAAAAGAAATACAAGACGACCTTTAAAATGCCTTCATCTCAACATGACCAATTTTATAGACTTCCACCCAGCATTAGCGAATAACTTCATCAGAGAATCTATGTCCCTTGTAATTTTGTAATAAAAAAACAAAATGGGTCAGTAACCGAGACAACAGTTGTATACTTGTAATATCAATATTCTGAGAAACTAAAAAGAAATGCAAATCTTGGGGTAACTAAGACGCATATTGATTAGGAGACACAACAGACAACCATTCTCAGATCCATAGGTCTGTAAAATGAAGTAGGAGAAATCTTCGCATCCAATCCTCAAGTCAACTGCATTCTGTCCAATATTTAGAGAAAGCACTTGAACATGTCAAACTAAATTATATCATGATATGGCACTATAAATGCTAGCTACGCATAACATTTTGTACCGATACTTGTAGACAGGTGGCCAAGTTTACTGTTCTGCTTCATTTGACTTCTTTTAACATTAATATGGCAGATGACTATAAATTATATCCTCGAGTGTACTGATAAAAAATTTAAGGCAAGGTTGGTGGACTCACAAGTCACAACAGTTAACTGACTATATGGCAGATGATCGGTTGACAATCGATTGGCAGTTTACTCCCTACTGGACAGATTCACGCCGACATTACACCTCAGATAAATGAAATGACCACATACAACCTAAACATGGCAAAACGAGACCTAGAATAGATTAGGATCAATATTCCTATCTCCAGTTCTCAAAAAGACAGCACAAAACATGACAATTGCACATCCAAATCTAGACAGCACAAATTATGACCTAGCAGAAATAGGGATCGCAATAACTAATCTCAAGAAGCAATCACAATCCCAAACCCAAACCTAGACAAGGCAAACAAGACCTAGCAGAAATGAAACTCATACAGTCAAACCTACATTACAACAAGTTCAACCAAACTATATTAGTACACTACAAGAACATACCTTTCAGGAAGATGCCAAGCTTTTGGAAACATCTGCTGTGTATCCTCTTATATCAGGCACAAAACCTTTATCTATCATACCCGCATTGATTATCTCATAAGTGACCCCATTTGGAACAATAGCTTTCTCTGACATTTCATTCAGGAGCTCATTAGCCTCCTCCATCTTCCCCATCTTGCAGAAGTACTCGAGTAACACATTATATGTGACCACATTTGCCCATTTCTTACATTTGTTCATCCTACAAATAATTTCATTTTCAGCCTTAATGTCCCCCTTCTCGCAAAACCCATTTACAATGGTATTGTAGGTGAAACATTGTGGCTCTAAACCAACCTCCAACATCTCATCCAAGAGCTTTACTGCTTTCCAGACCTCACCTTTGCCACACAGCGCACCGATAAGCACATTATAAGTCATAACATTTGTTCTTAACCTTTCTCCTTCATCTCATCTAGAAGGACTGAAACACTCCTCCAATCCGCACTATTGGTAAACCCTGCTATCAAGCAATTATATGTGCTAACATTTGGACTAATCCCTTCCCCTTCCATCGCCTCCTTTACTGTCACTGCCTCCTCCATCTTTCCAAGACGCCGGTATCCACCGACCAAGGTGTTATAAGGGCATTGGGTTTCATGCCACTCCGTACCATACCATCAACCCAATCCTCAGCTTCCACCATCATGCCGTTCTTGCAAAACCCATGCAGGACACAGTTGAGGACAGACAAGCGGCATGCCAAGCCCAACTTCTCCATCTCTCTCACCAGTTTGACGCCTTCCTCCACCTTCCCCTCACTGCAGAGCCTGCAGACAAGTGAATTGTATGTCATCATATTCGCTGCAATACCCTGCTGCTTCATCTCCTCGAAGACCCTCACTGCAGCTGTAATGTTGGATTCCTTACAATACCCGTAAATCAGCGCATTGAATGTAACCGCATTCGGAGAAATTCCGGCTTCGATCATCTCTTTCAGTAGCACATCGACATGGTACATCTTTCCAGCTTGGCGGGAATTGCAGTACCCGGCGATGAGAGCGTTGTACGTGACCACCGAGGGTGCCAGCCCCCACGCCAAGATGTCGTTGGCGACGTCTCCGGCCTTGCGGAGCTGACCGGTCTTGCAGAGCCGGGAGATGATAATGTTGAAGGTGGACAGGTTCGGCGACACGCGCCGCCGCAGCGCCGCCTTGAACGCCCTTTCGGCGATGTCGATCCGGTCGGCCAGCTCGGCGCTGTCGGCGCGGATGAGGGCGGTTAGCAGGGCGTTCACAGAGACGGCCGAGGGGCGGTGGTGCGGGTAGTCGGCACCCGCGAGGACGAATGCGTCGTACGCAGCCAGCGGCTGCGAGGCCTGGGCGAGCGCGAGGACGAGCATGTCGGCGATGAGCGGCGCGGACGGGGACGAGGCAGCGACGGCGCGCAGGATGGAGGCCGGGGAGTGGAGACGCACTTCCGCTAGGGCGTCGATCTCGGAGCGGAGGAGCGGATGGTGGGCGCCGCGGTCGCCGCGACGGGAGGCGAGGCGGGCGAGGAGGAGGGCGTGGAGCCGGAGCGGGAGCGGCGCGCGGAAGTGGGCGCGGGACCACCGTGCGAGGGAGACGAGGTGCGGGAGAGGGGGCAGCGGCGCGGTGCGGAGGAGGAGGTGCAGGGCGCGGTGCGCGGCCGCCGCGGTGGACGCACCGCCGCTTGTGAGGTCCACCACGCGGCCGAAGCGGCCGGCGGCGAGGTGGGCGAGCAGCGTGGCGAGCGGCATGGGGGGGCGAGAGAGGTTTGGGGGGATTCGCCCACGTGGGTTGGGTGGGCTTTTGGGTGGATGGGCTAGATTTCACGCCGTCCGCGCGGAAAACGGAAAGAAACGGAGCGCTCGGGCCCGTGCTGGCACTCTGGCAGACGGAGGCGAGGCCGAGGTGCCGGGCCAGCAAAGACGAACCCAAGTGCAGCGAGGTGCCGGGCCAGAAAGACCAACCCAATCCAGATGAAATCAAAAACTAATTGCATAGTTTTATTGTACTTTATAAGACGAACATTTTAAATCTAATTAATTAATGTTTGAACAATTATTAGCAAATACAAACGAAATATTATAGTGATGCTTTTATGGCGTTTTCTAAAGTTTGGAACTAAACAAGGCCTAGGTGAACTGCACACATTTCTATCAACTCCACGTATCTCTTCAGTCAGTTTTGCAGACAAAGATGGTTTTGAAGCATTTGGGTTCGTGCTAACGAGGAGATGTGCTGAACAATAGCTGACCTAACAGGGGACAGATCTTGGTGTACCACCATTGTACTCTACAAGGTAAAATAAACAATGAGGTCAATCATTGTAGTTTCTTGGCCTCTCCAATAGGAGGTCCTAGGCTACTTCTATATAATAAATGTAGACATAGAACTACATTGTGTGCTTGGTTCCATCTAGTCCATCCATAAAACATGCTCCTATGTAATTTAATATGAAGAGAGGAGGAGAGAGATAGAGCAAAGGGAGAGGAAAATGGTCCCATTTATGGATTCAACGCTGGTTCTATATATTACTATTAATACAACAAGTGATGTCAAATTTTTGTAGATTTCATTTATAGAATGAGGGGCGATTCTATACATCGGAGATGCTCTAATGACCGTGTTGCCATAACAATTGCAACAAGGGACAGATTGATATTTCTGTGTTTCTCACTTTCTACAAAGCTGTAGCAGACCCGTGAGCAAAGTAATGTACCGAAAACCAAAGATCTCAGCATTGCAATGTTGGATGAGGACAAGAGAAATTGATTTTACTAGAACACCATTCCGAACATTTTGGGCTATGAATACCCTCTCGAAGCGCGCATAAGCTATGAATTGTGCTTGTTTGATTGTTTTTGATGAATTTGTCAAGCAATGCTATACCACATTTTGAAATCTCATGAAATTTGGCTCAACCTTGATATCGCAGTTGTGGCTATTTATTTTTGACATATTTGTGTCCCAATTCAAGGCGTTCTAATTATTGCTCTTCCCTGCTGCACTAATGCGTGAATGATCTGCCATTTGACAACCATTTGGTTGGCCTATGCTTCTTTTGTTTGTACTGAAGTGCTAACAGTTAGACTAGCTGATAGGTTGTTCTGAAATGTGTTGATCCACTTGGTTTGCTAAAAGATATTTTCTAAATCAACGAATTTCGCAAAATTTTGGTCTTCCAGTCAAAAAAAGTTTTCCAAATTTGGAAATTTAGACATGTCAAATCTTATCAAGAGTTGTAGAGAACATTTAATAAAACTTGTGAGTCTTCCACCCGCTTGTTAGTGGGACAAAAAAATGCCCTTGTTATTTTCTACTTTGTGCCCATCATGGTGTTGGTGCCATAAGAGAGACAGACATGGAGGATCAAATTTAACTATATTTCGACAAGTATATTTTTCTTGTACAGTCAAATCATAAAAGATCGATGTTCATCGCAATATTGGTCAGTTGACACTATTAACACATAGTAAGAGTAAATTACACTTGTCATACAACAAGTTGTAACGTCGTATCAGTTTAGTCCATTAAATTGTAAATTATGCAATTACATACAAGAAGTTGTCACGTTATATACGGTCTAAATACGCTCGCGAGGCTCTTTCAAGTGACACGCTGGCATATGACGTGGAGATTTATGTTATGTTTTAAATAACCCCTTAACTATGTTTGCTAATTCATTTGACCCTTCTCGGCTGTCGCTAGCCATGATTCTTTCAGTCATCCATTCTCTTTATTTTGCTTGCAGACGCACTAACTCCCCGGCAACCCATCCGTATTCTTTACTTTTTCCCAACGCTCAAAAAATCCCAAGCAGCCACCGCCCATGGATTTGGATGGGCTGGCCACGACGACGGCGCCGGCGGTGCACGCCGAGCCTGCCATGCTAGCGAAGCCTGCTGGTGCCCGTCAATCTAGCCTGGCAGGGCGACTACGCGAGTCTTTGCAGCTGTGTTCCGGCCCCTCTACTGGAACAAGCCAATGTTCATGTTGCATCCTGCGAGCTGCACTACGCGGATGTCAGGTTTGAATTCGCCCCTCCCCCACTACTCCCTTGCCATTGCATCCACAGAGCTCCAGTAGACTGCACCAAAGATCGAAGTCAACTTTATAGATAAAGCAGGACCAACAAAAAAAACAAGTTTTACAGGAGCCAACTGCCCTAGACCCAAAGTTTACAGCGGACTCAATTCCACACGCTCAAAAGCCGGATAGCACAGGACTACACAGCCACTGCCGAAACGGAAACCATCCGCCGGCCAGCCGGCCAACAACCAGACCAGCCCAAAACAAAACAATAATCTGACAGGCTGAGAGATTCATCCAAGAAAAGAGACAACACCTCAGCCAACAAAGAGCTATCCAATCCCAGCTTCTGCTCCTTCTGCTCCGCGAATGAAATTCATTGATTAACATAGTACGCCAAAGAAAAGGGAAATTTCGAGTCAGCTATGATTGGATGAAAAAAATCCTATTAAATTCAGGATGTTAATACTACTGCTTGTAGCTAAATTTCTAGATGTCAATTTGCCGTTCTAGTTGACAATTTGCTATTGCAAGGCTAAATTCGGTCAGATTGTAAATTACACCCATTACTGTCAATTTTAAGCACATAACCCCCTACGAGCCAACTCTAGGCAGCCACCTGGTCCGCTGCCAGATTCGTTTTTTGTTGAACATGAGAGGGATGCAATGCCTCCTCCAAGAGTGACCACTGCAATGGCAAATGGCAGACCAAGGAGGGCAACAAGGGCAAGGGGCACAAGAGGACGTGGTCAAACAAAGGACATAGGACACATCACGTACTGTAGGGCTAATAGTACCAGAGGACGCTGTCGAAAAAGAGCTACAAGAGATGATGATAATATAGGACAACAACCGGCTGTTCACGAAGTTGATACGATACAAAATGCATCGTCTAACCTTAGCAAGAACCTCAAGAATAATTCCATGCTTATTGAGTGATTTTAATGGGATAGACATGATATTGTAGTTACTATCAGTTATACTGTGTGATTACTATTTTTAAGGGATTATTCCACTTTGTTATGGAATTTCATTCAATTTTGGATTATCAGTATTATTGAGGAGTTTTTCATGTTTAATTTTGAATTACTTTGGTCTTGATTGTTTCAGTTGTTCATAGATTGCTTGTTTTGTATATTCCGATCAAGTGAATAGTCATGTGTATGTGCATATTTGCTTCTTTCGTGGTTGAGAAGCTACATATTTCTCAAAATTGAACCGTGATCAGCATGTACAAGGTGAACGTGTATGGCCATAATTGTGTGTGCACGTTTATTATCCTCCGCCAACAGTCGAGTCACCAACTTAACTCTCCGTCATCCCAGGTCGTATTGCCACCATGGCAAAATACATTGACGTGGCATGTTTTGACCGTATATGCACACATTAACCTACTTGTTGCATGTGATTGCTCAATTTACAACTTCATGTACTAAAATGATACAACCTTACAAGTTATTGTACGATGAATGCAATTTACTCAAATACAGAATCAAAGACTGTACAAAGGGCCTGCTTACTACTCCGAAGACCAAACATCAAGGTAATAAGGTGTTGTGCTGCTGGGATGGATCCATTTGCAAGAAGGATACTGACACACTAGTGGCAACCGGCAACTTTCTCAAGGGAATTGCCAAAAGCTCCATTTCTCGTGAAGATTATTGCCTTGATGCAGAATTCTATGCGACTTTTGATCACAGGAACAACAGGAGTTGGGATTGATGATGCTAACCTCCAGTACCACATTTTCTCAAGAGATTGCCATCAACTAACCCACATTGTAACAAACAACAGAAAGGGCCAAAGGGGTGTGCAAGCCTTGATCTCATGATAAGCGAAGTGTTCTTCACTGATGAAACTTGTGGGCTGCTAGCATCATGATATGCGGGTCAAGCAACGATGTCGTGTATTCTGTAGAGCATAGGTGGTTGATATGTGATTCCTGGAAACCAACTAAACATAAATAAGTACTTTTGCAGTATCTAGTAAAAAGAAATGCCAGACGGCCTTTAATGCCTTCATCTCCAGTCCCAAAACATGACCAATTTTCTAGACTTCTACACAGCATTAACGAATAACTTCATCTGTTATGTGGGGCAGAGTATATGAACGGCGCAAGAAGAAGGCAACGTCCCAGGCGTAATCTTTATCGTTAGATTATTTATTCAGTTTGTTAGGATTTGGTTTAGGAAGGCACAAAAGGTGTGGACTCTTGTATTAGCTTCACCGTTTGTTGGTGACTTGCGTGATGTAATTGGATCAGTCCTATATATATAAAGGGCAGATCAATCTGGGAAAGCAAGAAAGTTTTAGTTGTGCCTATCTCTTGTTCCATTGCATCTGCTGCTCCGGGGAGGCAAGGCTGGTACCTTGCCCTCCTGAGAGCATTGAGCTCTGAATCCATCTAGCCACAACAATCAGATTATTTATGTCCCTTGTAATTTTGTAATAAAACAAACAAAATGGGTCAGTAACCGAGACACCATTTGTATACATGTAATATCAATATTCTGAGAAACAAAAAAAAATGCAAATCTTGTGGCAAATAAGGCCCTGTTTGTTTGAGATTATAATCCATGTAGATTATATAAGCTAGATTATAATTCAAGAGTAGTATAATAAAACTCCAATCTAGGACCACAAATAATCTGAAATAAGCAGCACATGCGTAGATTATTTCAGATTATCTGTGGTCCCATATTGGTTCTTTTACTATACTATCAATTGCTCATAATCTAGCTTATATAATCTACAAGCCAAACAAACAGGGCCTAAGAAGCATAGTGTTGACGTAAAATCCGCACCTCACGCCAAGCACACAGCAAGCCGAATTAGCTGGCTTCAAACGTGGCCCGGGCTTTTGAATCCGGAAGCGTGCCAGTCAGTTTGCCTGAAAACTAACAAAGGGATAAAAACGTTTAGATCAAAACCTGGAACGTGCCGGGTGAGACCAGACAGTTCCATATTTGCGGCGTTGAAGCCAATCTCAAGAGACATATAGCTATGAACAAGCTATCTGTCGGCAGTTAAAACCACATTCGGCAATCGGTAAAGCACACAAGGAGCGTACTGCCGAATGCATGACGTAAGCATGACGAAAGATCGGCTTTCAACCGAATGAACATTGTAATACATACTCATAGCCGATTGACGAGAAACAGAGCATGATAGATAAATAAAAGGGTGAAACATGATCATAAATTCGCAGTAAACAAAGAATGCATAGGCCGAAAGCAGCACCCGTCAAGCATGATAACAAACGAGTTAATCCACCGCATGATACGACTTGTTTGTGACCACACCACTAATCAGATTAGACCAATCCACCGCATGATACAATCTAACCATGAAAAGCTAAAAGCATTCAATGTTTAATTACGAACCCACAACACAGTCACGAATTTATATTGAGAACAAGAATGCATAGGCCGAAAGCAGCACCCGTCAAGCATGACAACGAACGAGTTAATCCACCGCATGATACAACTCGTTTGTGGCCACACCACCAATCAGATTAGATCAATCCACCGCATGATACAATCTAATCGTGAAAGGCTAAAAGCATTCATTGTCCAATACAAACCCACGAACACACGTTCACTCGTGAAAGCACTACCGAATACGGCTATTTAGCCGAATCGGGATCCATGGCGAAGGAACAAACCTAATCGGTAAAGATAAATCTATCAGATCGAATCGAATTCTAATCCACCGGATGATTAGCTCTAAGACGACCCAAAAACCTGCATCTACCGCATGATACCCGGTTCTGTCAAGACCTACACGATACCGACAAGCTTGAACCCGCGACACGTGGCAACCTAGATCGGTTTCGGATTCGGCTGTGAGGGAATAATTCGTCATGTCATGAAGTATAGCCGATTCTAGCCGATCTAGATTGGGCAAAGGTGTGTTGCATGAATTGAGCACATAGTAAAAACAGAGCAACACGGGGTAACTTAATGAATCCGTTAGATCTTGCCGAAATCTAACAGAGCCGATAACTTGGTCCATACTAGATCTTAGCCCACCGCATGGCTCATGACCTAACAGAGGAACCTTCTTGAAACCACAACTTAAATCCACCGGATGATACTAAGCATGGTAACAAGACTACTTGCATCAAAGCTTAAATCCACCGCATGATACTAAGCATGATACAAGGTTGCCGGTACTTACGGAGGTCGACGGATCGATGACTCCTCTCGAAGAACTCGACGACTCGACTAAAGGACTCGATGTTGGCACGGGGCCGGTTTGTTGTAAGATTGATTCGATTCCTTTTTACAGCTGCCATGGGTTTATATTTATACCCAGGTCTTGATACAACTCCTAGTCGGACACGACTACAACACTTGTTTCTAAAAATAAATGACGAATCTTCGTGCCCATATTGCTTTCCTTGTTCGAACCGGCCTTTTTCTTATGTTGATCCACGTCATCATGTCTTCCCGAATGCTACCACTCTTCGCCTGCGGAACAATGCCTCTGCCGAATGATGACGCATTCCCGACCGCAGAGTATCTCTGCCGAACGTTTCAGCCGAATGGCGACGCGTTCCCGACCGCAGAGCATCTTTGCCGAATGCTTCAGAAAAAACCCTTTTAGCCGAATGGCATCCTTCTACCAAATCCGGCCCACATGTCAGCCTCTTCCTGGTGCCAATTTTTGGTGTCAACACATGCCCCTTCAATTTCGGGATAAGAGGTAACTTTTATCTCGGAATTGACCAAAAGCACTTAACATTTCCAAGTTAGTTCTGCTCGGCACCCGCTTCTCCTTCTGAATCTTCAGAGCTCTCATCCGGATCCGAACCCTAAGTCATCGTCTTCCAAGATCCAACTTTCAAATGGCGGACCAAGATCTTGCTCTCCAGGTAAACTTCAATCCCCTCAAGCATGTTCGGCAGTCTTCTTTCGATTTGCATTTTAAATTTCTTCTTATCCCCTTTCATTCTTGATAGGCCCTAGCTGCCGAAATCCTCATCCCTGTTGAGGAAAAATCTCCATCCTACTTCCTCGGTCCCGTAGGAGATTCAGATCCTTCTGAAATCATTGCGGCCGAATCTCAGCGGATTCCTTTTAAGATTTCACTGACAAAAACTCATGAGTGGCAAGATGCTTTCAAGAACTGGCCTTTGCCCCCAATCGCCGGATGGAGAAATTGGTATAAAAGGATGTCTGATGATAAAAGCCCTCAAACACAGAATTGGGATCATTTGCGTATTTCTCATTGCCTGGAGCTGTCATTAGCTGAAACACCAAAGAATGAGAACCTCCTGATTGCAGCTTGCCACTTTTGGTCCAATGGTACAAATACCTTTCTTTTTGGTCATGGCCCAATGTCTCCTACTTTGGCCGATGTCTACATGATGACCGGCCTGAATGTTACAGGAACTGTACACCCATATGATCACAAAGGTTCCTCCAAGCAGACAGGAGTGAAAACAGGGGTTGGATATAAGAGATACATTCAGAATCATATGTCTGATGGCCCTCTGACCGATGTTGAATACAGGGCCTTCCTGAATATGTGGCTATGCAGATCAGTCTTTTGTGGCAAAGCCAATGAGCCCACCTTGAATCACATTGTAATGGCTGAAGAGCTGGCTGCTGGAAAAGTCATCCCACTTGGGAAATACCTCCTGGGAAGCGTCTATCATATGCTCAATCAAACCACCCACCTGATGCACACTAGAAAGAAGATCCCCTGTGTCAATGGTCCCTAGTGGTTTGTCCAAATGTGGCTGCAATTATACATGCACCAAATCGTTGCTATTGATCTCAACAGCCGAGATTTTCCCTCAATCAATTATAAAGAAGGAGAAACCCGGAAAACCAAAGGTTGTCAAACTTATGGAGAAGCTGCCTCCACTGTATCTATCAACAAAAACATTGGTGAACTGTTTGAGCTCTTCTTCAGAGGTTTTGCCAATCCTCTTTGGTTCCCTTACTTGGACAATGACAATCTTACTCTCCCTTGCGAATTCAGCTTTGAGACTGGATGCACTGATGTACAATCTGTAGCAATTTTTAATGCCTACATCCAGCCTTGCATCCTGCCAGCCGAATTCTGTGGAGGGAGGCTAGTCCAAAGCACTTTTGAATATTATCAGCCAAACATGATGGCTAGACAGTTGGGATGTGGCCAAGTGCCCCCTAGGCTATTTCTCCATGAATTCCTCAGGCCTAGGGAGATAGTCAAGGATTTCACAGAAACAAGAAGGATTTTCAACTATAAATGATGTGGAACTATTTATGCACCTGATCCTTTTGTGCCAATAATATCTGCTCATCCTTCCTTCACTCTCTGGTGGCAAGAATTCCATGATCATATCTTCAACATGCCAATCCATCCCTTCTGTCTCGAATTAATGCCTGATTATCAGCCAACTGCAGAGGTAATATGCTCATTCCTTTATCTGTCTTAACAACATTAGCCCCAATTGATTCTGACTCTATTATTTTGCAGGACATAACACCTGCCCCTCTTGCCAGGGTAATTTTATACAAAACTGCAGGCCCAATCTCTGCTTTGGGGCACCAATCTCCTACCTTGGCTCAGCTGATGGCTAGACAAGCTTCTTCAGATCCAATACTCACTAGACCATCATCTGTCAAGAGGAAAACCCTCCTTATAGCTGCTCCTTCGGTTGTAAAGAAGAAAAGAACAAGTAGCAAAATCAAGGTCAGAGTCCTTTTTCTTTGACTATAATGCTTTTGGTGTTTTTGCTCAGCTTTATTTCTTTTTGATTTCAGTCCAAAGAACAACAGCCAGCAATCAGTACAGGTCCTGCCGATGCTTCAATGATTGGTAAAATTTTCTCACATTTTTGTCTTTAAAGTTCCTCTCCATCGGCATTTATTCCTTTTCAGTTTCAGAGCAAATCTCGATAGACCCAATTTCGGAGAGTCCTCCTTCTCATCAAGAACTAGCTTCAGCTCCTCCTGATGTTCCTCAACTAGAAGCCTCTTCTCCACCAACAGATCTTCCAAGCTCTCCTCAGCATGACATACAAGAATCTTTGCCTGAGCTCGAGCTGCCCTCTCTTTCCATCCAAGAGACCAGGAATGAGGTAGAGATAAATACTTCAGTCTTCCAGTTCTTTATTCAATGAATCATCAATAATTCGGCATAATCTTTTTTCAGGAGAAAACCACTTCTTCACCCAGCTATTCATTTGCTGTGGATGATCTAGTTGCCGAACAAGGAGAAGAAACCTCTTCTGGTCAAACTTTGTCAGAGGAGAACCAAGCAAAATTGAAGGAAATCCTCTCTTTTCTGCATAAGGACACTCGGGAACAAGTTACCAATGCTGATCTTTTAAGAGATTTGCTTGAATCATTTGACCAAGACCTTCCTGCCGATATCAAGACTTCTTTAGATCCAATCTCCAGATTGGATGATCATTTTATCGCAGTGAAGCAAGCTCTGAAGAATCAATCGGCTCAACCAGCCTTGGAGCAAAGGAGAACTCTGGTCAAGCAATCTGTAAAAGACCTGCATACTCAAGTCCAGAATGATAAGGAATTATTGACCAAGCTGGAATCTGAACTTGAAATGAAGGAGATCAGAAAAGCTGCACTTGAAGCCGAATTGAGAAATTTATCGGCCGAAATTGAAGCTGACAAGAAGAAAATAGTTGAGCTTCCCAAGCTAACAGAGAGGAGGCGAAAGGAAGCCTTAGCAGCTCTAAACGAAGACAAACAACTCAAGGCGAAACTTGCTGCCCTGACCAGAACCCAAGAAGCTGATAAAAACTTATTAGAGAACATCAGCAACATGATATCAAATGCCAAAAATGTAATCTCAAAGTTCTTGGGTGTGTGAATTATGTTTGATAGCCGAATGTTTTATTAACCCTGTAATCTTGTCATCCTTTTAACTCTGTTTTCCTTCATTGTGGATGACTCATTCGGCAAAGTTGGCCATAATAGTACTTAGACCCGAAAACGCTTCAACTATGACATAGCCGAATCTCATCCAGTCAAAGCCGAATACGACTCGATAAGAATCCCAAACGACATGAGAACCGATCGGCTGGAGAATCCTTTCCACCTTCCGAACTCTTCGAAATATGCGCCACGATTTTTTGCCACGATTTCCTCTGCGGGTTCTATAAATAAACACCCAGGCAGCCCACAGTTTTTTCACCAAGTTCTTCGCCTTCCAAGTTCTTGCCGGCCCAAGCCATTCTTTTCCCCATCCACAGTAATTCCGAGGAACTTTCAATGGCTGACAACAACAGGAGGCGCCCGGCCGCCGATGAGGCCGAAGGAAGTCGCGCCGGCGCTCGCCGCAGGTGATTGGCTGCTTGCCTGTCTCTGTTTTTCTCGAGATCTCCTTTCTCTTTCTTGACGAATCTTCTTTGTTCTTTCAGGGTAATCCAATGGATTGCCGGCGCTGGTGCACCAGTTGCGGCTCCAGCCGCTGCTCCTGCGGCATCTTCGAGTTCGTCCAATCGATCTCTCGAATCGGACGACTACCGCTACACGGACGGCGATGCCCGCCGATTCAAGGCGGAGCGCGACGACTCTCGTCGCGAACTGGAGGCTATCTCCAAGCAAGCCGGGATTGCTGACCTCGAATGGCAGCACGAGCGCAAGCAACTGCTCGAAGTCATTGATGGTGAGTCCTGCAATCTGCTCAATCTCAACCTTGTCCCCAACTGATATTATTCTGCTGCCCTTTTTGTAAACTTGCAGCGCGTGATGCCGAACTCGATCGGCTGAAGGCGCTGGCGAATGAGCTGGCGAACAAGGTGAATGCTCCTGGGGACACACCAGAAGCTCGCCTCGGCGCGGTGGCGGGCCGCATCGATGAGGTGGCCTCGCACGGCATCCGTCTGGGCACTGCCGCAGGCCTAGTCGCCATGTCGACGCACACCAATACCGACTACTCCAGGCTACCGACCGGCTTCGCTAATGGTAACCCGGAGGAGATCGACGACATCGAGGCTTCCATAGATCGCCTTGATGCTCATGGCGCCGCCATTGCCGATTCCATTCATCCTCAGTCCGTTTTGAACAAGCTATTCCATTAGTTTGTACTAGGGATTTATGGAATTTCGGCAATAAAACTTATCTTTTGTGATCTTGCATGAACATCTGATGTAATATATTTTGTGCTAAGGGCAATACGTTCAGTACTGGCCATTTTCCTTTTCTGTCAACATTTGTTCTGAAGGCGATTTCTTCCCGAATATCGGCTGTTCGGCAATTTGATATATTAATCATCGATCGATTTCAATACTGGGATAATACCTCTTCAAATATCTTCCATTTATAGCAGAAGCAAATTCTTCCCCCAATAATGTCTTCAAAATATATGCATTTCCAGGCACGCATCTAACCACTCTGAAAGGACCTTCCCAATTTGGAGACCATTTGCCGAATGCTGCATATTTGGTTCCAATCGGCAATATTGCTTTCCAAACTAGATCACCTTCTGTGAATTGCTTAACCTTCACCTTCTTGTTGTAATACTTAGCAACCCGCATTTTGTTCTTCTCAATATTCTCCAAGGCCCTGAGACGAATCATATGCAAATCTTCTAATTCGTCCATCATTAAATCATTATAATCTTTAGAACTTAAATCCTTTTGCAACTTTACTCTTCTTGAGTCTAATTGTATCTCCCATGGCAAGATAGCATGATGCCCATACACCAACTCATAAGGAGACGTCTGTGTAGCCCCATGTGGAGCCATTCGGTAAGCCCATAAAGCCTCATTGAGTACCGAATGCCACTTTCTCGGTTTCTGATCAATCTTCTTCTGTATAATTTTAATCATAATCTTGTTAGAAGCTTCTGCCTGACCATTAGCTTGGGCATAATAAGGAGAAGAATTTAACAATTTGATGCCCATACTTTCAGCAAAATCTCTGAATTCTGAAGATGTAAATTGAGTCCCTTGATCAGTGGTGATTGTCTGAGGAATCCCGAATCTGTAAATGATATGTTCCTTAACAAACTCAACCATATTCTCCGACATCACCTTCTTTAATGGAATTGCCTCAACCCACTTGGTAAAATAATCGGTTGCCAAAAGCACAAACTTATGCCCCTTGCTAGATGGAGGATTTATTTGGCCAATCAAATCTATTCCCCATCCTCTGAATGGCCATGGCTTGACAATGGGATTCAAAGCCGATGCCGGAACTCTCTGAATGTTTCCAAATTTCTGACAGTCTTGACATCCTTTATAATATTCAAAACAATCTTCCAACATTGTCGGCCAGTAATATCCAGTTCTTCTAATAACCCACTTCATTCGGTAGGCCGATTGATGTGCTCCACACAACCCATCATGTACTTCACTCATCAGCCTTTTTGCTTCTTCATGATTTAAGCAATGTAACAACACTCCATCCAAGGATTTATAATACAAATTATCATCAAGAAGAACAAATTTTAAAGCTTTATACCTGAGCTTTCTAGAAACCTTTCGGGATGGATTCTCCAGATAATCGGCAATCTCTTTTCTCCAATCATCTTCTGCCAGATTATTCCCGAATGCATATACATCATTAGCAAAAACTTCTCGAAGCTCTTTATAACCTGATGCACTTTGGGCCAATCTATTTGCCTCTCCATTATCCTCTCTAGGAATGTGTTGTAGAATTACTGACCGAAAGCTCTTCAATATTTCTTTGCATTCTTCATAGTAATTCTTCAAGGTATCACTTTTGCACTCATATTCACCATTCAATTGTTTTATAACCAATTCTGAATCTCCAAAAATTTCAACCGCAATGGCATCTGCTTCTTTCAAATATTGGAGCCCTTTGAGCAATGCCTCATACTCAGCTTGATTGTTAGTAACAGCAGATTGAATGGGAACAGCAAACTCAAATGTTTCTCCTTTGGGTGAAATTAATAAGATACCTGCTCCACCACCTTTGTTGCATGAAGATCCATCGAAGAATAACACCCAAGGAACAATGTTAAGCAAATCTATCGATGTATCATGATGTTCAGTAATGAAGTCGGCAATAATCTGTCCCTTAACAGCCTTTGCCGATTCAAATCTTAATTCAAATTCAGACAAAGCTAAAATCCATTTGCCAATCCTTCCGTTCAAAATTGGCATAGACAACATGTGTTTTATCACATCAAACTTTGAATACACAATGCATTCGGCATGTAGTAAGTAATGCCGAAATTTTGTACAGGAGTAGTAAACACATAAGCAAAGTTTCTCTATAGCCGAATACCTTGTCTCTGGATCTAGTAACTTTCGGCTAAGGTATGCAACCACTCTTTCCTTCCCTTCAAATCCTTGAATGAGGGCCGATCCAATAGTTTGGGCATCGGCCGCCACGTACAACTTAAAAGGCTTGTTCAATTGTGGAGGCACCAATACTGGTGGCTTCTTCATGTACTCCTTTATTTCATCAAAAGCCTTCTGTTGTTCGTCACCCCATACAAACTTTTGATCCTTCTTTATTTTTAACAGTGAGGAAAAGGGCAACACCTTTTGTGACAAGTTTGATATGAACCTTCTCACAAAATTTATCTTGCCAAGCAGCGATTGTAGTTCTTTAAGATTAGTTGGAGGAACAATTTCATCAATTGCCCTCATGCTTTTCTTACCAACTCCTATTCCTCCTTCATGTATCAAAAATCCCAGAAACTCTCCAGCCGAAACTCCAAAAGCACACTTGTTCGGGTTCATCTTAAGCCCATGTTTCCTGGTGCATTCTAGAGTTTTCCTTATGTCGGCCAAATGAGATTCATGATCCAAAGACTTGATCACCACATCATCAATATATATTTCCACAATCTTGCCGATCAACTCATGAAAAATATAATTCATAGCCCTCTGATAAGTTGCACCGGCATTTTTCAATCCAAAGGTCATGACAACCCACTCAAACAACCCTATGTGTCCAGGACACCTGAAAGCTGTCTTTACTATATCTTCCAATGCCATATAAATCTGATTGTATCCTGCGTTACCATCCATGAAACTGAGCACTTTGTATCCAGCAGCAGCATCAACCAATGAATCAGCAACAGGCATTGGATATCCATCCATGGGTGTAGCCTTGTTCAGATCTCTAAAATCTATGCAAACCCTCATCTTTCCATTTTTCTTATAGACAGGAACAATATTAGAGATCCAATCCGCGTATTTACATGGCCGAATGAAATTTGCATCCAGTAATCTTTCAATCTCCTTTTTTACATCGGCCAACACTTCTTCCTTGTAGATTTTTCGGGGTGGTTGCTTGTAAGGCCTGTATCCAGGTTTGATTGGCAACCGATGCTCAACAATAGAACGGTCTAGACCGGGCATCTCCGAATAATCCCAAGCAAAGCAGTCCTTGTATTCTTTTAACAATGTCACCAACTTTTCTTTGAAAACCGAATCCCAGTTAGCACTGATAAATGTCGGCCTTGGCTTGTCACCATCTCCAATGTCCACTTCTTCTAATTTATCGGCCGACACAAATCCACGTCCTAATTTTCCATCAGTTCCATCAATTGGATTTTCCATCAAAAATTGCTATGAGAGCCGACTGCTTCGATCGGCTGTTGATCACTGCTGGCTGGTGCCACAGGACCTTCTCCCCAGTCTTTACCTGAGAAACAATCTATGCCTTGATACTCCCAGAAAGCTGGTTCCATATTTGCCACGCTTATTGAATCATCTGCTTGGACAATCTCCACTTCATCATCTATCCACTGAATAAGCTGTTGATGCATAGTAGATGGAATACAACAATTTGCATGAATCCAATCTCTTCCAAGCAGCAAGCTATATGCCCCTTTGCCCTCAATGACAAAGAAAGTCGTAAGCAGAGTCTTGGAACCAATCATCAGATCAACGTGTACGCATCCCTTGGTGTCCGAAGGATTTCCAGCAAAATCATTTAGAATTATGCTCGTTGGTGTCAAATCTCTAAGGCCCATACCAAGCTTCCTGAATGTGGTATATGGCATTACATTGACAGCAGCTCCTCCATCGACAAACATCTTGGTCAATGGTTTGCCATTAACATATCCCTTCGAGTACAGTGGCTTCATGTGCCGATTCTGGGTTGGCTTCTCAAAAACAGCTTGTTTGTTCAACATCAATTGTGCCATTAACCCAAATTGTTCGGCATCATCTATATCGGGCAATATTTCTTCCTGTACAATTTGATTAGCTGGAGCCATGAATTCATTCGGCAAGAAACATACCATGCATGTAGGAGCCGAATGACTATGTTCGCCAGGCCTGTCTTTTGGGAGCCATATCGATTTTATCCTAGGCCTTGCTTGCTTTAATTCTTGATTCCTCAGGCGTTGTACTCTCCTCTTCTGACTCTTTCTTAAACCAGGTGGGCACCATTGTCCTTCTTGCCAAACATAAGCATGATCTTTTTCCTCTTCACGATCAACCCACTCGTAATCAGCATGTCTCTTTCTTAGTTGATCATTAAAACGCCGATCATCACTAGGATGTACCCTGCCAATTCTTTCATGGACAGATCGGCGATTGACAGTTCCCTGCCTATATTCATCATACCTATTATTGCATTCAGGACAATTATTCCATGTGGGAAGCTTCAAACCTTCGTTCCAACAGTGTCTGAAGAATGCACACCCCCAATGCGCACGTTCCTGCTCTCGAGCATATTCTTCTTTTTCTTCCTCAAACCTTTCTTCTTCGCGCCTTCTTTCCTCCTCCTCGTATTCACGCCTTCGAAAACGCTCTTTTTCTTGCTGACGCTGCCATTTGTTGAGGAGAATACGTGTAGTAACTCTAGGTTTAAAGGATTCGCCCACTTCAAATCGGCTATTCGGGAACCGAAGATTTTTCTGGTGAATCTGTTCCATTGTGATCTGCCGAGTGGGATCAACTGAACCATCCTGCCTTGCCTTCTTTGAGGTTAAAACTTTCAATCTTCCCTTTTCTCCAGATGGAACAGCATTTACCATATTAACCGAGAACCCGATCATATTCTGAGGGAAAGGGTTACTGTCCAGTTTCATCTTGTTGTCGAATTTCAGATGTCCTTCCTGGATAGCTTTCTGAATTTTCATCCTAAAGACTCTGCATTCATTAATGGAATGAGAATTCCTATCATGAAACCCACAGTATCTCTTATCTTTCACTCCATCGGGCCGAAGCATAGAATGCCCCTCTGGCAATTTGATTCGGCCTTCTTTCACCAGGAACTCAAATAATTTGTCTGCCTTAGTCACATCAAAATCATATGTTCCCTTCATCTGTTTGATCCATCTCTGAGTCATTGTAACTGGTTCTTTGCTCCACACTATCTCTGCTGCAGCTATCTCCTCGCTATCTTCATATTCATCTTCTTGATCTGCTCTTTCAAGGAATTGGTTATAGATGTCAGCTACATCATTATTTTTGGCAAATCTGACATCTTTCTTGAAACCATATGCCTGGTTACTCATCAAGGCCAATCTGTGCGACAATTGGCCCAAGTCATCAAACTCCATCCCGAACAGCTTTTCCCGAATGGCAGGCAGCATTCCAGCTACAGCCATACTAGCCAGTTGATCATCAGGTATGTTCAGAGAAAAGCACATACTCTTAGTTTCCCTAAATCTCCTGAGGAACTCTGTAGGTGTTTCATTATTCCTCTGCTTTAAACTGGTCAAATCAACCAACTTTTTCTCGGTACTGCCAATGTAGTAATGAGCATGGAATTTCTGTTCCAGGTCTTTCCAGGTGCAAATCGACTGAGCAGGCAAAGAAGCAAACCATGTAAATGCTGGACCCGTCAGTGACAAAGGAAAGTATCTGATTCTGAAAGCCTCATCTGCCGAAGCCTCTCCAAGCTGCATCAGATATCGAGCTATATGTTCCACAGTACTTGTATCATCTTGTCCCGAGAATTTAGTAAATTCTGTAGGCACCTTGACTCTATTCGGCAATGATACCCTTTGGTACCATTCCGGGAAAGGAGACGAATACATGTACCCCTGACTTTTAGGCTTCAGACCGAATTGATTTTGCAATACATCGGTCATTTTTTGCACCATGAGGTCAATATTGGTATCTTGATTCCCTGGTCTTCCAGCAAGCATACCTGCAGTGCCAACATATCCAGGATTCGGGAGAGCGTCGATAGCATTGTAATCCATAAACTCTGAATATCCGTTTCCATATAAATCCCTCTGCAGTCTGTTGTTCAAAGGAGATATCTTGTAAGCAGAAGCAGGCGGATTCCCTGTGGTGCCGAATGCCATATCACCGTATGTGCGAGTTTTCGGCAGTGCAAGCTGAGGATCTTGCCGAATCGGTTGTCCATTTATATCTTTAGCACCAGAACCTCCAGTTTCATCAGCATTTCCTTTACCATGTGGTTTCTGAACTGGTGCTTGAACATTGAAGTATGTCGGACCACCCAATTGCCCATGTATCTGCTCGAAGGGTTTATCCACATGCTGACCAAAAATGCTTATCATTATATGCCGAAAACTGTTTAAGAACGCAGCATTGTGATTGGTCATTGTCTCTCCCAAAGCTTTGTATAACAAGCCCGAGAATCTCTCCCTCTCTTCTTCTTCAGTAAGATCAGATTGCCCAGGAAGGAGAACTCTTGGCAGATCAGACTTGAGAAAAGGTGCACCACTCCTGTTCTTGGCGAAAGACAGTAAACATTTGTTAATGAATTGGTTGGCAGCAACCTTTACCATCTGTTGATGTTCTTCAGACAATTCTTCCAAAGTGACATCCATGATGTCGCTCAACTCAGGCATCTTGAAAACTTGTGTGTGTCCCACCGGGCGTGCCAAAAAGTGTGTTGACGTAAAATCCGCACCTCACGCCAAGCACACAGCAAGCCGAATTAGCTGGCTTCAAACGTGGCCCGGGCTTTTGAATCCGGAAGCGTGCCAGTCAGTTTGCCTGAAAACTAACAAAGGGATAAAAACGTTTAGATCAAAACCTGGAACGTGCCGGGTGAGACCAGACAGTTCCATATTTGCGGCGTTGAAGCCAATCTCAAGAGACATATAGCTATGAACAAGCTATCTGTCGGCAGTTAAAACCACATTCGGCAATCGGTAAAGCACACAAGGAGCGTACTGCCGAATGCATGACGTAAGCATGACGAAAGATCGGCTTTCAACCGAATGAACATTGTAATACATACTCATAGCCGATTGACGAGAAACAGAGCATGATAGATAAATAAAAGGGTGAAACATGATCATAAATTCGCAGTAAACAAAGAATGCATAGGCCGAAAGCAGCACCCGTCAAGCATGATAACAAACGAGTTAATCCACCGCATGATACGACTTGTTTGTGACCACACCACTAATCAGATTAGACCAATCCACCGCATGATACAATCTAACCATGAAAAGCTAAAAGCATTCAATGTTTAATTACGAACCCACAACACAGTCACGAATTTATATTGAGAACAAGAATGCATAGGCCGAAAGCAGCACCCGTCAAGCATGACAACGAACGAGTTAATCCACCGCATGATACAACTCGTTTGTGGCCACACCACCAATCAGATTAGATCAATCCACCGCATGATACAATCTAATCGTGAAAGGCTAAAAGCATTCATTGTCCAATACAAACCCACGAACACACGTTCACTCGTGAAAGCACTACCGAATACGGCTATTTAGCCGAATCGGGATCCATGGCGAAGGAACAAACCTAATCGGTAAAGATAAATCTATCAGATCGAATCGAATTCTAATCCACCGGATGATTAGCTCTAAGACGACCCAAAAACCTGCATCTACCGCATGATACCCGGTTCTGTCAAGACCTACACGATACCGACAAGCTTGAACCCGCGACACGTGGCAACCTAGATCGGTTTCGGATTCGGCTGTGAGGGAATAATTCGTCATGTCATGAAGTATAGCCGATTCTAGCCGATCTAGATTGGGCAAAGGTGTGTTGCATGAATTGAGCACATAGTAAAAACAGAGCAACACGGGGTAACTTAATGAATCCGTTAGATCTTGCCGAAATCTAACAGAGCCGATAACTTGGTCCATACTAGATCTTAGCCCACCGCATGGCTCATGACCTAACAGAGGAACCTTCTTGAAACCACAACTTAAATCCACCGGATGATACTAAGCATGGTAACAAGACTACTTGCATCAAAGCTTAAATCCACCGCATGATACTAAGCATGATACAAGGTTGCCGGTACTTACGGAGGTCGACGGATCGATGACTCCTCTCGAAGAACTCGACGACTCGACTAAAGGACTCGATGTTGGCACGGGGCCGGTTTGTTGTAAGATTGATTCGATTCCTTTTTACAGCTGCCATGGGTTTATATTTATACCCAGGTCTTGATACAACTCCTAGTCGGACACGACTACAACACTTGTTTCTAAAAATAAATGACGAATTTTCGTGCCCATATTGCTTTCCTTGTTCGAACCGGCCTTTTTCTTATGTTGATCCACGTCATCATGTCTTCCCGAATGCTACCACTCTTCGCCTGCGGAACAATGCCTCTGCCGAATGATGACGCATTCCCGACCGCAGAGTATCTCTGCCGAACGTTTCAGCCGAATGGCGACGCGTTCCCGACCGCAGAGCATCTTTGCCGAATGCTTCAGAAAAAACCCTTTTAGCCGAATGGCATCCTTCTACCAAATCCGGCCCACATGTCAGCCTCTTCCTGGTGCCAATTTTTGGTGTCAACACATAGTGACTAGGAGACACACCAGGTTACCACTCTTAGATCCATTGGTCTGTAAAATGAAGGTAGGAGAAACGTTTCAATCCAATCCTCAAGTCCACTGCATCGTGCCTCATGTTTAGAGAAAGCACATGAACATTTCCAACTAAATTATATTATCATATGGCACTAAAAATGCTAGCCAAGCATATTATTTGTACTGATACCTGTAACAATGGGGTGACCAAGTTTACTGTTTTGCTTCATTTGACTTGTTTTAAATATTAATATTCATGCGCACACAAACAATTAAGGCAACATTGGCGGATTCAAAACAGTTAACTGACTATATGGTAGTTGGAGCAGATGATTGATTGGCAATTGAGCAATACCTAATGGACAGATTCGCTCCGACATTACACCTAGATAAATGAAATGACCACATACAACCTAGACATGGCAAAACATGACCTAGCATAGATAAGGATCCAGTTCTAGAAAAGAAACCACAATTCCACATCCGAATCTAGACAACACAAAATATGACCTAGAAGAAATAGGGATCGCAATTCGTAACTCAGGAAGCAATCACAATCCCAAACCAAACCTAGACAAGGCAAACAAGACCTAGCAGAAATGAAACTCACACCTACATTACAACAAGCTCAACCAAACTATATTAGTACACTAAAAGAACATACCTTTCAGGAAGATGCCAAGCTTTTAGAAAGATCTGCTGTGTATCCTCTTATATCAGGCAGAAAACCTTTCTCTACCATGCCTGCATTGATTATCTCATAAGTGACCCCATTTGGAACTAGACCTTTCTCCAACATTTCATTCAGGAGCTCGTTAGCCTCCTTCATCTTCCCCATCTTGCAGAAGTACTTGAGCAACACATTGTATGTGACCACATTCGTCCGTTTAGTAAATTTGTTCATCCTTCTCCTAATTTCATGGGCAGCCTTAATGTCCCCCTTCTCACAATACCCATTTATAATGGTATTGTAGGTCCGATGTTGTGGCTCCAAACCAACCTCCAACATCTCATCCAAGAGCTTTACTGCTTTCCAGACCTCACCTTTGCCACACAGCGCACCGATAAGCACATTATAAGTCGTAGCATCTGCTCTTACACCTTTCTCCTTCATCTCATCTAGAAGGCCTGAAACACTCCTCCAATCCCCGCTACCGGTAAACCCTGCTATCAAGCAACTATACATGTTGACATTTGGACTAATCCCTTCCCCTGCCATCGCCTCCTTTACCTCCACTGCCTCGTCCATCTTTCCAAGACGCCGGTATCCATCGACCAAGGTAGTGTAAGTAACCACATCGGGTTTAATGTTACTCCCTGCCATACCATCAACCCAATCCGCGGCTTCCACCATCATGCCCTTCTTGCAAAACCCATTCAGGACACAGTTCATGGTAGACACAGTGCATGTCAAACCCAACTCCTCCATCTCTTTCATCAGCTTCATGCCTCCCTCCACGTTCCCCTCACTGCAGAGCCCAGCGACAAGTGAATTGTATGTCACCACATCTGCGGCAATCCCCTGCTGCTTCATCTCCTCAAAGACCTTAACTGCAGCTGTAATGTTGGATTCCTTACAATAGCCATTAATAAGCACACTGAATGTAACCACATCTGGAGAAATACCAGCTTCGATCATCTCTTTCAACAGCACATCGACATGGTACATCTTCCCAGCTTCGCGGCACTTGCAGTACCCGTCGATGAGAGTGTTGTAGGTGACCACCGAGGGCGCCAGCCCCCACGCTCTGATGTCCTTGGCGACGTCGCCTGCCTTGCGGAGCTGACCGGTCTTGCAGAGCCCGGAGATGACGGTGTTGAAGGTGTACAGGTCCGGCGACACGCGCCGCCGCAGCGCCGCCCTGTACGCCCTCTCGGCGAGGTCGACCCGGTCGGCGCGGACGAGGGCGGTTAGCAGGGCGTTCACGGAGAAGGCCGAGGGGCGGTGGCGCGGGTAGTCGGCGCCCGCGAGGAGGAATGCGTCGTATGCGGCCAGTGGCTGCGAGGCCCGGGCAAACGCGAGGACGAGCATGTCGGCGATGAGCGGCGCGGACGGGCAAGGGGCGGGGAGGGCGCGTAGGATGGAGGTCGGGGAGTGGAGACGCGCTTCCGCGAGGGCGTGGAGCTCGGAGCGGAGAAGCGAGTGGTGCCCGCCGCCGCCGCCGCCGCGGCGGGAGGCGAGGCGGGCGAGGAGGGCGTGGAGCCGGAGCGGGAGCGGCGCGCGGAAGTGCGCGCGGGACCACCGGACAAGGGAGACGAGGTGCGGGAGAGGGGGCAGCGGCGCGGTGCGGAGGAGGAGGTGTAGGGAGCGGTGCGCGGCCGCCGCGGTGGACGCGCCGCCGCTTGTGAGATCCACCACGCGGCCGAAGCGGCCGGCGGCGAGGTGGGCGAGCAGCGTGGCGAGCGGCATGGGGGGATTGCCCACAGGCGCTGGGTGGATTGAGGGGGATGGCGGAGGCTCTCCGGCAGGGAGGGTGGTTGAGCGGCGATGGGGGGGGCGGCGAGCAAAGACGAACCCGACTGTGGGGTTTCAGAATGACAGAATTTCGGAAAAAGATCCATCAGTGTATTCTTCGACGCTTCGACCTGAATTTTTTATGCGGCGCCATCAGTGATTCGGTTCAGTGAGACGGAAGCATTCTGCACGCTATGCTCCACGAATTGGTGGCGCCTAGCTTCGCGGAGAAGAACAGAAGCTCGCGGAAGTTTCTGATAGCACTCGACAGTTAACATCTCAGATTCTTAGGTACAAGCAGAGATTTGTTTCCATGGCACAAGTAGCACTACAACTGTGGCTGCGAGTGCCCAATTGCCCATACATGCTGTAGGTTGTGTGCATCAACTCAGGGATATGAATTACACAATGGAGCTCGTTTCGTCAGAAATGTACTGGGCACAAATGACCATCAGAACCTGAGTTTATGCGTGTAGCATTCGCTGAATGCTGGAGTTGTGAAGCAGGTGATATGCGAACTCATACATAAAACAAGAACGCTAGGGTAGTCAGCTGCCCTGAGCAATAGCTGACCTATCAGCGGGATTGATATTGCTGCACCACCACTGTATTCTGCAAGTCAAGGTAAAAGAAACAGTCAGGTCAAGCATTGTCGGTTATTAATGGCGGCATTGCCGTAGCAATTGTAACACTGATGAATCCCATTGCAAATAAACAGATTGATATTTCTATGTTTCTATAAAGCTGTAGCTGATCATATGAGCAGAGTAATGTACTGAGAACCAAAGATCTCAGCATTAAAATGTTGGATGAAGACATGACAAATAGGTATACTAGAACAGCATTCTGAACATTTCACTTCTCTATATGGTAAAACGAACAAGAGAAATCGGTATACTAGAACAGCATTCTGAACATTTCACTTCTCTATATGGTAAAACGGCAAGCATCGTATGTACCTTGTGAACTTAACAACAGTTAAACTAAAATCTCTTGTGTTCCAAAAGCTTGGCCACAAAAGCAGCAGCCAGGTGATAAGTAAATTTGAAGGTGGCATTACTCGGAAGCCCACATTTTATACAGGTTGACAAGAGTTTTGCAGGCTCTCTGCCGTCACGTACCAAACTTCTCTAACAGAAGTTTTCTCGAAATATAAAGGCCAAAGAGGGCTCAGATTTTGAAATCCACAAAGACAATACATGATATAGGTCTTACAATATAAAATCAGGTGTTCACAACAAAGAAAAAAAAGATAAAAATAAGGTGGATGTTCATGATTTGGATTGAAAGCCAGATTCACCTGATTTTCTTTTCAGGAACTGAAAAGTTCACTTCATGATAGTTTATCATAATTTTAACCATGACACTAATTACCAGTGTCAAAATACTGTCAGCACCTAAGCTTTGTCCTTTTCATTCTTTTTAGCAAAGCTGAATTATTTTCGTACAGAAAAATAGGGATTGGCTTTATAACACAACAATATATCACATATAAACAAAATTTCACTAGGTAACTGTTTCTTTTCATTTTTGCATTTTTATGGTCTAACCCCAGCTTCGCTCAAATTTCAATTTATGAGTAACACACATGAGCATCAACAAAATAGTATTTTGAAGTACTGCAATACACTATGTAACACCTGAATACCTGACAGGAAAATAAATCTTAAAGAAACTCACAGCAGCCTCTAATCAATCTCAGCACCATACAAATGAAATGAAACAATAAGCAATTATGGAATACCTTGATCTGCTTTCTTTGCTTCAGTTTCACCTTCACATCAACTCCGTTATCAATTATTGCCCGCAACACAACCTCAATTTTTCCTTCAATCCTATCCCCTTTCCTTGGTGTGTACACTGCATTGTGAATATCATCCTCTATCGCACGCTTCGCAAGCAATGAACCAACAGCTGCACAGGCCTTCATGCCCTTACCCTTCCTCGAACCCAGATCAAATTTCATGTCCTTCGATATGGAGTGCGCGACGGCCACCACCCTGCTGGTCACTCGGTGCACGAAGCAAGCACGCACCGACCCCTTGGTGACATGTATGTCAAGGCAGAAAGGGTGGTGGTAAGGATCAGTCATCTGGTTGAACGTTGGCACCCGTTCCCGCTTCGCCTCAACCACGTCATCCTCACGTGCTGCGCGGTTTGCCTTCTTCAGCTTTGGTACATCGGTAGAAACAGGCTTGGAAGGCTCAGCATTCTTGCATTCCTTTGAGTCCTTGGCGTTGGCTTTCTCCCTCTTTCTGCTGCGGCGCAAGGACACGTTATTCTCCTCAAACTCCCGCGACCCCCTGTCCAGCTTGTAGAACAGCTTCTTGCGGTGCCTCATGTCATCGATCTCATCGTCCGAGTCTCGCACCTCATCGCCCTCGTGTTGCTGAAAGTCATCTATGAAATCGCTGGCGCGCGCAGGCTCCGGCAAGACGCCCAAAGACGCGGGCCAAACGTCGGAATCGACCACGTCGATGCGGAAGCTGGAGCCAAGGGGCCCGGAACTGGAGCAAGGCGAGCTTCGGGGCACCTGGACTCGCACAGGTGGCGACCGGCGCGGCGGATCGGCCGAGGCTTCGGAAGGGATGATGGACAGCGAGCGGAGGAGATAGAGGAGGCCGGGGAGCTCCCGGGGAGGGAGGGGTGCGCACTGCCGCCGCGCTTCGTGATGCAGCTGCCGGAGGAACATTCCCACAAACACCTTGCGTGCGAGCTGGTTGTATACTCTTGAGACGCTGCTGCTGCTGCTGCTTTCTTCTCAAATCGCAACTAGGTGTAGTTAAACGGAGGTGTGCCAGGCCGCTAGGGCCTAGGAATTCCTGAGGAAATAGCTAATCCTTGGCGGAGCAGAGCGAGCGGTTAGATGCGGAGCAAGCAGCTTGAGCTGGAGACTGCCCCATACAAGATTAGGCCCAGTCGCGCTCTGCTACATCTGCCTGTCTACTGGGGACGGACATGGACTGCGGCCTGTCTACTGGGGACGCTGCGGAGTAGACGAAATAACTGGTGAGTAGAAAGTGCACTTCGCGTCATGGACTCCAAATCACTAAGATAATTGTTGAACACTTCCACGGATTACCAAAACGGCCAAAAACAGAGATTGAGACAACAAGCAGTAGTCGCTGATTTCCCCCAGACAACAGGCACTTAGTGCCAAACCAACCTGTTATGGCAATCATTTACATGTTGAACGAACAGATACTGAAGAATAATTTTGTGTTCTACAAGCACCTGACGTTTAAGCATTGAAAACTGATGTCAACCGCTGACTTGTCGTATGCTCAGTTTGGTTCACCAATCGAAATAGATGACCTCCCATTCAAACCCAAATCTCACAAAATATAATTCATGTTTGGCTCCGGCTGTTCGCCCAGAACCCCAACAGGATTTTCTTTTTCTTCGGAGAAAGGCAAACGCGCTAGGAATGACTCTTCCATTACATAACATCTCCTGACGTAGCTGAATGAGAAGCTCTAAACAATCAACACCTATATCACAAAAATATATACATGTTTTCAAAATCAAGACCTGTCCAACCCAGGTGAATAGAACAAGACCACTCATCACTCCAAAATAAAATAGAGAGAAACAGACTTGCCTACTTCCAAACTCAACAAAAGACTAAATAGATTTCGAAATAAAGGCTCAGCGAGGTCACCAAACAAGCCAAATGTCGACTTACAACCAAAAGTTGTGTGAATTTTACTCATCTTCTGTGGAACTGTCGGGTTAGCATTTCCTTATCCCTGAATGTCCTCCGACAGCCATACAACTTTTAGAACTAAATATATATGCTAATTTTGCAGCACAAATCATGAAAACATTGTGAAAAGTCAAAGAAATTAAAGTAACCTTGCTGGCACAAAGCATTCACCAACAAGATAATAACTCAAACCCATTAGTCTTGCTGATTACAGACCAAGGATAAATGGGATCATGAGGACATATACATAGATTCAGCTATTTAGAATCATCAGCAGTGCTTTGTCCTCCCTTTCTGCGCCATACAAACAACAGAATACGGGAAATCGGAGTTCGGAAATAAAGGGATAAATAAAATTGAAAATAGGATTGAAGGAATAAAATAATGGTTAAACTCAACATGGGAACTGATGATACTAGTGACCTACAGAAAACATTTTCAACTTTAGCAATGGAATCCTTAGCTCAGCTCATATCCAAAAGGTTAGGTCTTTCGATCAGCTGTGTTCAACACTATCAAAAGGTTCAATTCAGATCCTCTTAAGTTAATGTGGTATTGTTTTGTATTTGTTGGGCACACCATTCACAAAAATACTGCCAGAATCATGAAATTGTAAGTACCACCACTGACAGAAAATGATTTACCCTTGTTTGGTTTAACAATTTGCAGTATTTGTGCAAACTCAAACATCAAACATATTTCTTCATACCATGAATACTGTAACAACCCTAAAATACCTATAGGTTTTGTTGAGTGCAAAAATTCAAATTTAAAAATTTTTGGTGGAATTGTGTGCATGCAAACAAACATATAAGAGTGTCTTCTATTTGCTTCCTAAATTCCTAGGCAATTTAAATTTGAAATTTAAAATCAATTTGAAGTGCTAAGGATGAAATAGTGTGATTTGGATTTATTTAGATTTTTGGTTGGTTTGAATTCAAATTCTAGATTTGAATTCAAACTCTAATTAGCCAAACTAATTGTTAAACCCTTCAACTGTTCGTGGGCCAAATTCTCGAAGCCAAAGTCCAAGAAACCACCTCCAACTTCTCTCCCCGAGCCAACCGACCGAGTGGCCCGCACGGCCTTTCGGCCCAGCGCGGCCCAGCTCTTTTCCCCCGCCGCGTCGACTCCGCGTCGCTCGCTCTCTTCCACTGACAGGCGGGCCCCGCATGTCAGTCGTCTCTCTCCCCGCGTCATCGTCCTCCTCGCGACGCCGCTCTCTCTCTCCCGAGCGCGCCGCCCGTGACCCCAACCACCCGAGCTCCGTGCGGCCCGACGCGATTGCTTCGCGTGTCCGCGAGCGCTCGAGCCACCCAATCTCGTCGTTCAAGCCCCGGAAACCCTAGCGCCTATCCCCTATAAAACCCGCCGCCGGCCGTCTTCTTCCCCAAGCCGCGCCGCCCCTCGGGGGTACTCTTGATCCAATTCGCGAGGGGTGTGAGGTGCAAGGAGAGGTGGGGAAGGGGTTGAGCGGGAGCAGGAGCAAGGAGAAGAGCCGGAGCGCCTTCCCCGCAACGCCGCCGCCGAAGCCATCGCCGCCGCTCGTGGAGCCGCCGAAGGGGAGCCGGACCAGGGACGGGAGGAGGAGCACGAGGACCGCCAGACCGCGTCGAGCCATCCCCGAGCTGCAGCGTACCTCGATGTGACCCCTAGGTGAGCGCCGCCGAGTTTCCCCCTTTCTTCTCTGTTTCCGGCGAACTGCGCCGCCGCCGCCGTTGCTAGCCACTGTGAGCCGGCCTTCGAGCTGTGCAGCATCTTCTGCAGGTCCCCGTCGCCGCTGAACCATGCGCAATCCGCCGTCGCCTTGTTTTACTCGCAGCCGAGGCCCGCCGCGGCCGAGCTCTGCTCCCCGCGCGCGCGAACGCCGAGGCCATGCGCGGCTGTGGGCGACCACGAGCCCGCGCATGCGCACCCAGAAGCATCCCAGCAGCCGCTGGAGCCGCACGCGCACATGCATAACCCTTTCCGAGCACTTTTGCACCGAAAACTCGTGTCGCCGTCGATGCTCGCCGGCGCCCATGGCCGAGCCGCCGCTGTCCGCGTCGGGAGGGCCCAACCGAACCCAATCACTGGCCTTTTCTCCCCGAACGTGCTCGCCTAACCCTAGCGAAGCTGTTCCGGCCGCCCTAGACCCGAGCCGAACCTTTCCCGGCGATAACCGCCGTCGACCTTCGCCGCCGGCGCGTTCTGGAGCGCGCCGCGCGCGCGTCGCGTCGCGCCATGGCGAAGCCACACCGAGGACCACACCAAGTCGCCACACGAAGCACCGCAGACGATCCTGATTCGGCCACAGATCGATCCCATGCACCCGGCTCACGTGAACCCCTCTCACGGTTCACGGTGGACTTGGTCCACCAGAGCAGCACCAGCAGCCACCCCTTTGTGGGCCTAATGTTCGCGTTTAAGTCTGTTTAACCACCCTAAACTCTTCCGGCCCAGTCACTTTCGGCCCAGTTCCAGCCCAGCCAGCGTTTAATTCTTTTTCTTTTTCTTTTAACTACGCTGACGTATGGGACCCACCTGTCATACTCTGCGAGTCACTGACACATGGGACCCGCTGACCAGAGTTGACCCGCTGACCGTTGACCGTTGACCGGTCAACGCTGACGTCAGCAGGGCCCACTGCTGACGTCAGCAGGCTAATTTCTGTCTGTTTTTCTTTTTCGGAAATTATTTAATATTTTCAGAAAATGATTTAAACTTCGAAAATTAATAATAAATCAACCGTAACTCAGAAAAATATGAAACCAGTTTCTATATTTTTCTAAAATCATGACCTACGCGTTAGTGTAGAGTTTGGTGTTATTTGGGTCTTCTCTTTTTGCTGAATTGGAGTTCCTTTGCTAGTAGTCGCGCCTTATTTTATTTTCCGCAACCTTAGGAGCTCCGGAGAGTCTGGAGGAGCTGGACCACTTCGACAACTACTTTGACGAGGACGAAGACCTTTGCCCAGGTTCACGCCCGACCATTCTCTGAAATACCTATTAGACATGCAACTAGTATGCTAGCGCTTTACTTTACTCGCATGATAAACCTGCACTGCCTTTGTTATTATCCTGCTACCTTGCTACCTACTACTCACTTAATGAATTATGCTATGCTATGCATGTGTTGGGATGGTTGAGATTTGATCCTCTTGGCGTGAGTTGTGGGTGGTTTGGGAGGAGTAGTGCAGCTAGGCGGTGTAAGCGAGTAATAACAACTCGATCGTTGATCGAGGTGCTGAGGGGCTACACTCGGGCAGTCCCTATGGGGTACCTGTTGCGGGTACATGGTTACTTGGGGAATGGTACTTGAGGAGTACCTGAGGAGTTTGGGCGGCAATACCTGTTATGGGTGCCGATTGCGGACCGTTGCGGCGGATCGCTTGTGATGCAGATACTCGCTTTACCGAAAATTAAGGACCGAGTCGTGCCCCCACTTTGGACTTGGGAAATACCGTGCTCACCATCTACCCAGTGTGGGGAGGGTTCCAGCAAGCCTACTCTAGTGCGGCGCCGAGACTGTAGGAGAATCGAGCTTGATATGTGTAGGGGGGATTCGTTGCGGCGTAATCTCCCTGATTTACCACGGCCCCCGACTGGCCCCGGTGGGAAGGTTTCACGACCCTGGGGCAGATGTTAGATCGGATGTTTCCTGAGCCCAGGGAGACAGGATTGGCGCCGTTACTGTTTAGGGTCTTTGCTGTGGGCTGCGTCTCAGGTTGGTTGCGGACTAGCCTTGCAGCCCGGATGGATTCCTGGAGTGCCACCTCTGCAGAGTGTAAACTATACGTATAGCCGTGTCCACGGTTACGGACGACCCATTTCTGAGAAGCCCCGGCTAGCATGGGAATCTGCTTTCTTACCTCATCCTTGATTCGGGTTATGAGAGATAGGTCCAGCTGAGGCTGTTGAGGCAAGGTGGGGAGGGAGCTCACCGAGTCGACTAGAGAGAGAAAGGAGTTGGTGAATGATGTTTGCGGGAACCTGCCGTGGCAGGACGAGCCCGATGGGAAAATGTGAGGCTGATGGTTGGATATGGGGAGTGGATGTGCGTATGAGGGAAGGAGTTGGTGGTGAGATGAAATTGGGTTATTGCTGCTGCTTGCATAAGAAAAATCCTGGCTCAAACCTTGATTATTTCTATATCCTTAGAATAGGCCACTTTAAAGCTTGCATCATATTATGGTTGGTGACGTGGACCTGTCCCATTTCCTTGAGGACAGACTTTGGGTTCTCAGGTGAAGACCCCGACCACGAAGACCCCGACCACGAGTTCAACCAGGACGGGTGGTACGACTGAAGGGTGTGCGCTACGCTCAAGGATGCCTGTGGAGGAGAGGACCCTGATGTTCTAGCTACCGCTGCGCAGATGTTTCTTATTGTCGATTTAGCCCAGAGGGCTTGTACCAGACGCTATATTTTTATATATGTCATGTAATGAATCTTTTATCGTTGTATGGATGTGATATTCGACCGAGATGAGTTCTGTACGAGATATCTGCTATTCCTGGGACTATCTCAAGGGTACAGGGAGTCGGGTTCTCGTCGGTGAGAATCCGGTTCGTCACAAATACAATGAAGATAGGTTTCATGACAAACCCAATTAATGTCGTTCGCTGCCACTAATCTATGAATGCATAAGTTGAGTTTTTACGCTATCATTTCCAAGAAGGTCAATGTTATGTTCAGAGATGCTTATAAAACTAGAGCTAATGTTCTTGACTATAATACCATAAGACTTCTACAAATACTAGACATATTTCCTGAATCTTGAGGATGCAATAAACCTAAAGTTATACAATCCATTGATGATCGTGCATTTCTTTAAAATAAAACAAAACCTAAAAGCAGCCTAAGAAGTACTTACAAAGTAAGAGTTCACCTACCCCAGCTTAGGACGGGCAAAACGGCCAGACCAAACTTTCATGGCAGATAATAGGACAGAACTTGAAGCCATGTTCTGGGATGTTCTCAGTATAGATGGTTTCAATTTCTGCCGTCTTGGGGTCATAGTAGCCCAATGACCAACCTGCATTGAGAAAAATACGTCCATCCTTGGGATCAACAGCCAATGGCACAGTATTCTCCAACAAGTAATCTGGCAAGAACTTCTTAAGCTCTATATGATACTCCATTAACCAGAGGCCACAATCTTTCATCATCCATATGTCAATTGCGTTCACACTTTGATCCGAACAAGCAGACGAAGTACCCACCGTTGCCGGTGCCGCGAACTAGGATAAGGCCACAGCAAGGCTTGGTTACAGGCACAATTATCCCATCCGAGAAATCGTCGGGCATGAGCTTCTCGACCGCGCCACCGGGCCGCCACGAGTGGAGATGGTCGTCGTAGTCGGCCCCCACCGCTGTGAGCAGCAGCCTGGGGTGGTCCGGCCGGTTGGCGCGCCGCAAGTGGAGGTCGACGAAGTAGGCCGACGACAGCATGGGGCACCACGCGAGGGAGACGCAGCGGAATCGCCCCACCGACTTGGCCGGCAGCCGGGCGAGGATCTCCGTGATGACCTCAGTGGGCAGCACCGGAGCGTCTTGCCTGCTGCCCTCCGTGGGCGGAGGTGGTGCCTCCGCCTCCATCTCGCTTGCCTTGCTAGTAGTTCGCGCTGGCGGAGCAGTGGAGACCGGGGGCGGCGGCGGCGGCGGTGAGGTAGGGTTTATAGAAGATGGAGAACAGAACAGGCACCGCGTTGGAAGGAAATTAAGGGGATGCTGTAGGGGCGTGTTTAGTTCACGAGGAGAGGGTGAAAAGATGAAAAAATCACATCGGACACTGTAGCACACTGTAACACTTTTCATTTGTTGGTGGTAAACATTGTCCTACTATGATCTAAGTAGGCTTAAAAGATTGGTCTCGTCGTGTACATCAAAATCATGCAACTAGTTTTTTATTTACCCACGTTTAATGCTCCATACATGAGGAGAGATTTGATGTGATAGATGAATAGTGAAGTTTGGAGAGAAAAAGTTTGGGAACTAAATACAGCCTAGGAGTCTTTTACCCTATGCTGCAGGTTACCTGTATACCCCTAAAGTTGGTAGACATCTTTATGTCATCTATCCAACTTTTTTTTACCAGCGAGCATTTGGGATGGAACAAGGGTTCAAACGAAGGGGGTAAAAAGATCGTTTTGCCCTTATTATTAAATAAATGGTAGAAATAGGTTTAAAATAGTAAATAAATATAGAAAATGACAGAAATAATTTTATAATTAGAAAATAATTCGAAATAATTTATAAAATCAGGAAAATTCGTAAATAAATTATAAAATGTCTAGAAATTCATGAAAATCAAGAAAAAGTGTAAATAAATCCAAAAATCACAAAAAATCACAATAATTCATAAAAATTCAAAAAAAGTCCAAATTAATTAGTAAATTATCAGAATAAATCATAAAAATATGGGAATACAATAGAAAAAATACATGACATTACTACAAAATTATTTGGGTCATATCATCAGCATTCAAGCAAATGGATCATATCATCAACGTTCAAATGACCGGCCTCCAATCCGAGCTTCGCTGCCACAAATATCCAACGCCACATGCTCCTATGTTCCACGCGCAAGAGCAACTCCAAATCAGTAACTTCATAGCCTGCTTCCTTCCCTGATCTTTTCCAATCGGAGTAATACAGCAGTAGAACTTGCTTCTCTCCATAAGAGAGCCACCAGAGCGGGCCAGCAGCGGGACATGATGTGCAGACAGGCCGCCTCCATTGCTCCCTTTGGAGATATTGTAGCACCATTGGCAGCTGCTTCCTGACTGCTTCGCCTCGGAGGCTGGCGTACCTCATCATGGGCGCCGGCCCTAGGGACGGCCCGTGGATCCGGAGGCTGCTATGGGCGCTCTACCACCCCTGGGGGTCATAGCTCGCCTGGGGGCCTGGCGGCTCGCTGGGGGGCGCAGCAGCCCGGGGGCACGGCGCGGGGCTCGGGGGGCGCGGCAGCCTGGCGTCCCGGCGCGGCCTAGGCAGGCGCAGAGGGAAGGAGGCACGGGGCGGGGCGGGGTAGGCGTAGAGGTAAGGGTGCGCGGGCGACGGCGGACCGGCGGCGGGGAGGCAGCGGAGCGGAGCAGTTCACGACGGGAAAGGAGTAGATGCCGATTCTGAATAGAGGATATGGTTTAATATGGTAATAGGGGTAAGATGGTCATTTCATTAGGTGGGACCCACATGTAAGAGTCTTCAATCCAACCGAACATGAACGGAATGACTTGTAGGTAAAAGAAAGTTGGGTGGATGGCATAGAGGTGTCTAGGTATACAGATAACTGGCATCTTTTTTTAATGGCATAAGGTAAAAGACTCATGCTGGAGGCAGCGAACGGGCCTTCAGACTCAGAGGCCGAGCTGCATCTACGCGGAGGGGGAATGCTATATGGGCCAGGTACGGCTCTGCCCATCAAGGCCGATCGCGGCACTACGTGTTCGGATATTCAGAATTCAGAACAAAAAAATCCCTTGCATCGTCGTGTTTGTTTATTTTGTTCCCATCTTCACGGAACCCCGGCGGCGGCCGTGTCAGCGGCAACTCCTTGCTCCGCTTCTCCTTCCCATCAATGGATCAATAGAGAGGGGGAAGGAATGGAGACGATGTCAAGAGAACTACGCTACCTTCGCAAGACTATCGATGCAATGCAATCAACCACAACATACGTGGCAACCTAGCGATAGCATCGCACAATGGTGGACAAACCTCATGGCCCCTTCGAGCATCCCCGTAAAGCCAAAGCGACCATGTCCATGCTGATTACATGGGAGATATAGAAAGAACGAAATGCGAGGATTTTCAAGCACGTCAAAACCAGTGTGCCTAAGCTTTTTGAGATTATTAAAAATGAGGTAGGGGCTTGGATAGCGGCAGGGGCCAAGGATTTAGCGCTCCTAACTTCGCGAGAATAGGACGTGTGTGTAGCCAGTTAGCCGGCATGTAACTCCCTTCTTCTTTATCAATTAAATCAGCACAATCTCGTGCCATTCATTAAAAAAACAATTACTCAGAGGAAAGCGACGACTACAACAAATCCATCATGATGGGCCACATCCATGGGTACTACAACGAGGCGCTCGATCGGCTGCCGCCGGAGCTGGTCCCACACGTGCACGACGCCGGCGTCTGCTTCGGCTTCCTCGACCCCGTCTCCAATATCATCGCCAACGCTGCCGCCTCCTTCAATGATGAGAACAAAGAAAGGATGAGTGGGAGAAAGAGGAAGACGATATAGCAGGCCAGCACCGGCGCTTGCTGCAACGCCATTGCAGCGCGATCGCTCAAAGGCCTCGTCACCTTCCTCGATCACCGCCTACTTCCTATTGGAGTTGCCGAGGAAACACACGCATTCTCACAGCTCACTCACTAGAACACGAAGAGCACACTACTACAAAAGCTTACATTCATCCACAAACTTTAGTACCGGACATAAAAAAACCGGTACTAAAGTGGCACGAAGGCCCCAAAAAAACATTTAACCCCTATGAAAGGACCTTGATGTCACCTAGAGGGGGAGTGAATAGGTGAATCTGCAAAATACAAAACTTTTTCCCACAGTCAGTACTAAAACCAGTCAGACCGGTTATGCACAGAGAACATCAATAATCCAATTTATCCAAACTTGGTGAGAAGCTTCTGTAGAAGATTTCTAGCAGGTTCACTAAGTCCCTACACACAAATAAACCAAAACAAAGTAGATCGAAGCGGAAGCAGGTATAGATGCTAGAATTAAACTTGTGAGGCAAACCAAATGAGAGACGCGATGATTTGTTTCCCGAAGTTCAGATTCACCGCTGCCACTAAGGCTGCCACCAAGGCACGATGAATCCTACGTCTCCATTGAGGGCCTACGAAAGGCGGGCTTATACACAGCAAGCCACTTTCCTCGGTTCCACTAACTCGTGGCCTTTTTCCACAAAGGAGGCAGGGCCAGCCTTTACAAACTATCCGTGGCTCACCACAAATATGGTAGCTCACCAGCAATGCCTAGCCGTTTAGGAGGCTTCACCTCCAAGAGTAACAAATGCTTGACCAATTGTTGGTGCTCAAGGAGGTTCTGGATGCACAAGGGAAGCCAGGGGACCAACGGCCCTCAAAGGAGAGGGCCAAGGGGTATAAATACCCCACACCAAAAAATAGCCGTTATGTCAGTGGAAAACCGGTCAGACCGGTTTCCCAAACGGGTCACACCGGTTTTTAAACAAAACTAGTCGTTAGCACTCTGAGCTCTAAAACCGGTCATACCTCTTTCCAAAACCGGTCAGACCGGTTTTGGACCAGTCAGCACACTTAGTATCAAAATGACTTCTCTCAAAGGCTATCTCACATGGGTTGACCTATGAGCACTTTTGGTATTGTAAAACAACTGATGTTGCATCCCTCTTGATAGTATGACATTCCTATACTCAAGATTACAATTAGTAAATAAAACTTCCCTTAAGCTTCTATATCTTCATTGATGCCATACTTGATCATTCTCAACTTTTAGGGCACACAACACTTCATTCTTGCTGAGCAAATTCAATCTTGAGCCAATGGCTTAGAATTTCCATGGTATGAACAAATTCATAAGCCATCCCAATATATGATTCAATAATTATTTGATGCCTTGCATTGCTTCACTAGCTAAGGCTTGATTAATGCATAGAGACCAAACTACGATACTAGTCTTCACCCTAGCAAAGTTCCTCGGCTACAAGACCAACTTGCCCTTCTCTTTGCTTAGTACCTAGACACTGCTATCTAGCTTGATCCCTTTTCATCCCATCTCACCACTTTAAGTTTAGCTTTACTTTGCATCACTAAGAATACCACAATGAAATCCATGTCTTCATTAATTCAAGATATGTTTAAGATCATCTTCTATGTTGTCTTTGATAAATAACTTGTCCATAGACTTTCATGCACATGGGACCATATACTAATCATAGAATCATATCTGATTCTATTTATAACCACAACTATGGACCAAGTTCATAGGAACTCTAATTTCTTCATGTAGGTTGTCCCATTTTGTTTTGACAAGCTTCTACTAAATAAGACAAACCAATATGCATAAAAAAACCTTGTCTCATTTGTCATATCTATTCTCTTATCACTGCTCATCTTTTGCATCATGGGATCAAACACACTTGCTTGCTTTTATGTCATTTAGAACCAATGTCGAGTACATATTCTTATCAATGATTATATTACACGAATATTCATAAGAATAAAACCCTGCTCATATGCTTAAGCAAACAAGTTAGATCACAAATCATGTTGTCATACAAATCACCAAAACACATAAGTGCCTAGATGCACTTTCAATTCCCCATTTTTGGTGATTGATGACAACATGATTAACGCATACAAATAGATAAGAAAATAAAGCTCCAAACATCTGAGATATCTTGTGAGCTCCCCCTTAATATGTGCTTTGAATAAACTTTCAAAAATTTGGCCTCACATGCCAAATGCACATATAAGGAAAGAAATGAGAGCTCCCCCTATATTTCAGCATCTAGTATGTGCTACAAGTGTATGTGACAGAATGAAATAACCCATGATGCATATGACATGATTTTCACACAACAACAAGAGAGAGTTGTACATGTGTTGTCTCAGCAGAAATCGGTTAGCCCGGTTTCCAAAACTGGTCAGACCGGTTTTGCGAGTCAGCACATGTACCGAACAGTACATCAACCAATACATGCAAACCACACTATCATAATGTCACTTAGAATACATAAAGTGGTTCATTACACTCAGTAGCACATAGTACAAAACCTCAAGTCCACAGATAGATAAAGTACGAGTTTATTACATCCATGTTTCTGTAAACACTACAGAAACCGGTCAGATCGGTTTCCAAACCGGCCAGACCACTTTTGTCAGACAAACTACAAGAAGCTCTGGAAATTTGACGCTTTTTAATCCATTCTTCTCCCCCTTTGTCATCAATCATCCATAAAAGGGCCTGAAGAAGCTTGTAGTCCTGCTTCTTTCAAAAACTCGCGCTTGGATCATCTGACGAAGAAGATGAAGTCCAATGAAATCATTCACTCAATCCAATGTATATGTATGATAACTTAGAGTGATTTAGATGGGTTAGCCATGGAGGAAGAAGATATATATGTGCTAGATGTACCACGACCAGGAGCGGTAGAAGATCCAAAGATGGAAGCCGCTGCCTGTGAAGCAAAGTCTCTGGGAGATGGAGATGTAGCACTAGAGTACTGAACTCCCGCCATAGAAGATGATGTACCAACATATGCAAATGACGAGGAGGGGTATGTGGCAGCTGCAAAGGATGGACCTCTGGTCGAAGGATACACAAACGAAGCTCCAAAAGTGTCACCCTCTGAAGTAGGCATGTAAGTGTACGTACTGGGACCATCATATGACTGAGGAGGAGCTGGTGGATGCTGTGAGCTCGATGCAATATGTCCATATCCAAATATGTCCCCAAATTCCTCAAAGTAGCCCGCATTCATGTGATCTGTCATAATGTCTCGAAGTGGGGGTATCTCTGGCAGCTCAGGAGGTGGAGAGATAGGAGATGGAGGATTATCTGGACTCAACACAACACGCAACTTTTTGAACTCATCCCGAGTCTTCTTGCTATCAATTATTTGCTGCCTAGGGTCCACCTGGACATCCCTCTAACCCTTGCAAATACCAGTGAACATAAAGATGAACTTCTTGATTGAATACAATCGCTGCTCGGAATGAGAGGAGCTCCCAGGGCCAAACCGGTCAGACCGGTTTGGGGAACCGGTCAGACCGGTTTCCTGGGGCTGCTGCTGAGCTGTGTCCTGCTACTGCGGTGGCTCCTCATGCCGCTGCCGCTGCTGATCAACATTTGCTACATCTGTGTCTGCAGGTGGATCTGCTCGTGGAGATGGAAGTCTGATTTTCTTTGGAATGGGTACACGAATTCTTCCATGAGATGCATCACAATGAAATGCAATACCCGTGATCCTCTCTATAACTCTCATAATATAAGGTGCATAACCACAAAGTTTCTGAGGATTTTCAGATATGTGCTTGATCTCCTCCCAAATGTAGTCACCTACACAAAACTTGTCCTCTCCGGGTTTCATTCTAGCAAGCAAGTTCTTTGCAAATAGGGAGATATCTGAAGTGTTGCCTCCACGAGGTGCAAGTGTCGCTCTGAGCATCCGGTTGAACACCGAATAATAAGTGTAGAGACCGGCAACCTTGCCAAAGTTCCCTATCTCAGTGCTAGGGTACATGAACTTCATGTTTCCTACTGGAAAAGCCCCATCTAGGTGCAGCCTATGGCGACTCCTGTCAGCCTGCCTGAAACCAAGAATCTCTGCAAAGGCTAGATATGAGATGTTGTACGAGGTCCCCTCAGTCATCCAATGCATTCTTCTGTTCTCTAGCTCATCTCCCTCAAAATAGACTGTGGCATAGAATTGGGCTATCACCTCTGTGTTCCAATCCTTTTTGTAGCCCATGATGGAGTAGATCTTTCTATGTTTGCAAGTCTTAATGATTTGGTTGAATATGACATTTTCCGCATTTACCATGTAATCCTAGTCTATCCAATGCTGCTCGCAAACAATTCTCCCTTTAATCACAGCCGTCTGATAGTAATCCTGCTGAAAAGCTGTGTGAAACCTATAATCAGTGGTTGTCCTTGGTACAATAATAGGGCTCACTCTCCTCTGTTCCCTAGCCTCATCAGTCATCCCTAACGCTCTATAGTTCACCAATCTCCAAGTAGCAGGGGCTGATGGATCTCTTACTTTAGGAAATGGTGGCTCTCCATCATCATCTTGTCCTACTGCTTCCTCCTCTTCTTCTCCCTAGTCTTCGCCCATCGCATAATCATCATCATGAGCTGCCCCACTGCCATGACGAGGCACAATCTGATAAGCTTCATCATCAACATCATCTTCATCCCTAGAAGTGGTTTCTACTTCATCCACTTCCTCAATTTGCTGCTCTGCTGCTCTCTTTGGCTTCCTAGGCCTCAGTGATCTCCCACTGGTCACGCCCAAGCTGCTACCAATTGCCGGATCATGACGACTTTTCTTAACTCTCTCGGCATGCTTCCCTCTTGGCATCATATACTGTCTTTCCTGGGCCACTGAAGATGAGATACAACATATAAGCTCCCAGGAAAAAGATTGATCAAGGATAGAGACAGTATGAAAGCATCCAACGAGTTTTGGGTCAGCTTAGCACCAAACCGGTCAGACCAGTTTCACAAACCGGTCAGACCGCTTTTGCCTGAGCCGAGCCAAATCAAGTTGTGCTCAACATGAATAGATATATGACTAGAAGATGTGATGGATATTGCAATGAAAGCTATCCCTAGTCCATATGTGGATCAACACACTGCACAGCAAGGACTTGGGCCGCCTCTGCCCAAACCGGTCAGACCGGTTTGTGCACAGATTTCACAAATCCTTGGTCCGCAAAATACAGCCAACCAAACCTTTTGATCTCTTAGGGATATGTTCCTAGACATGTCTGAAGATGTTCCACCAAAGGGATTTGAAAGAAATTCATCGAGTGAGTAGATCGGGCGATGGGAACATTTGAATACCTTGAGAGCCTTGAAAACGAGAGGGGATGAAGATTTGAATCCAAATCCGGTGGGGAATCCGGTCAGGCCGCCTAGGGGCACTTTAATCCGAACAAGAACACCCATTTTCCTTGGATGAGTCAAGAGATCGCCATTGTGGGGGTTTCTCGCGGTGAAAACTGTAGAGTAGTGAGACTTTCGTGGTGAAAGGGTGAGGGAGGAGAGAGAATAGGCTGAGGGGGTAAATATCCACGTGGGGTAACTTCCTGGGCCAAACCGGTCAGACCGGTTTCTCCCAGGCAGCTAAGATAAGACAAATTTGAGTGGATTTTGAGTTACAAACACATTCCCATTGATCTGAGAAAGTATATGATATATATCTTTTCCAAATTACTCAGATTCCTTTAGAAGAGTTAAGATCTCCAATAAATCCATTTTCTCAGATTACTTTTATCCTTTTATGAAAGAGAGTTGAAGATTCGGAACAGTGGTCGGAGATATGGGCCAAGATAAGGAGAAAAGATCATGTGAACTAGAAGGATAGAGACATGATTTCCAAAAACACCATTTTCTCTTATTTCTTCTAAGAGAGATGAAAAGATGGATGAATGGATAAAGATTTATGGACTTGAGAGAAAATCTCACTATTTGTGGCTAGCCATCAAACAAAGAAAGTTAACTATAGTCACAAATAGATTGATAAAGGTCACGAGACCAAAAACCATATATTTTTGAAAAAATCACACAACCTATCAAGCTAGTTGGTTTTTTCAAAGACTATCCTATATCACACAAGGACTTGCACTTATATCGAGCTAGCACCATATTAGTATACTTAGTTCACACCTTTCATGTTTGAGAAGTACTTGACACCAAGTCAATTTTAAGTAAGGTGTCAACCAACTATCTAATAGGTATGAGATGTTCAATATAGTTGCATGTCGATGCACACACTAGCATGATATGGAGCCTAGATGCACTAGGTAAACACTTAGTCAATGGAGAAACATACCTTTGCCTCTAGACAAATTTGTCGTGCAATGTAATCAATGTTTAACCATATGCACTCTCTCATGAGATAAATCATTTAACAAAGAGATAAAGGCATTAGATTGCACAACAACAAGTTTCATAATCAATGACCCTTGTATATTGTTGGCGGTCGTTACGACTCGTTTTCGACCACCAATACTTGGGAATAAAAGAGGCTTTATGCAACATTTCATGCACTTAGGTTTACTTCTAATAAAGTTCTAGGAGTTTTGGTGTGTTTCACTTGTGCAGGTAAATTAACGACAAATACGTGCTATTGGGGTCGGAACTAACCGATTCGGCCGAACGACACGATTCGGCCGGTTACCCCCCTTAGCCGTATACGACGCGAAGCACGATCGGAAGACCATCCACGCCAGCAACGACCAGACAATGACCGAGCATGCCATGTGGACTACCACCACATCATCTCTGGGCCAAGACAACACAAAGTACATCAAGATGACGCAACCCAGAAGGTCCAGGAGGGAGAAGTTGCACAGGGGAGCGTTGCTGGGCCACAGGCCCAGTTCGGCCGAAGGCCTCAATTCGGCCGAAGGCCTCCATTCGGCCGAACCGCCCCCTGAGCTGCACCGCCTCTGCACCGCCTCGGTACCAAGGCGGTGCAACGTGGCAGTTCGGGCGAATTCCTGGGTTCGGGCGAACCGGGAGATTCGCCCGAACCAGCCGGGCACCGCCTCTCGGTGCCTTGGCCGCTGCTCCACCTCCAACCGCCCTTGGCCACTATAAATTGAAGCCTCTAGCACCTGTTTCAACACACAACACAAGAGAGGAGTTCCTTAGTGAAGCTCTGCCACTTTCATACTTAGAAGATAGGGAGAGAGGAGAGGTGAGCGTCCGGAGAGGAGCCGAAGTGTCGGCCCCTCTTCCAGCTGTACCTCTATGGATGCGGCTCTGCTTCGAGTGACATCCGGGTTGTGTCTGGTAACTCTTGTATCTCTTCTTGATTAATTGAGCAGTCAGTTCTACTTTTATTTACTTGATGGTTCTTCGTTCAATGCTTAGTTGATTGGTATAATTGTATACTGGTTGCTTGGCTTGGGTGCTTGTCTTTCTATAGGAGATAAGTATTAACCGACTAGTGTAGGCGTGGTGCCTATACTTGAGGTTAACTTAGTTTGTCCCTGAGTCTACGGAGGTGGTAGCCGTTAGGTGGTGACAGCCCTATACAGCCTACGTAGTCCATCACGTTCGTCCCGGCCTGCAGGATCCAAGAGTGTATGATTGGTGACACCCCTTCTCATCCCTTTCTGTGTGTCATAGGTTCTATTGTACCAAAGCAAGTATCTATCTGTACCCTCTGATCCGCTCAGTTAATCAGTAGAGTGCCTCTATCAGACTCGTACCCTCTCATTGCTTCTCTTTCCTCTTTGTTGTTGTCATCCACTTCATCCATCCCATTCCATAACCCTTGGACATCTTAGTTTAGAATTAGCTCACTTCTCGTTCCCCGTGGAAATAGATACCTTAGAATACTCCTAGGTGAAAGCTACATCGGTATCCGTCCGCTTGCGGATTTATCTGTAGGCCGTAAGGAGTGCCAACATATATGAATGACAAAACGGTTATGAGTTATGAAACTTCACAATATAGACCAAATTCCCTTTTTATCTAGTGTATGTGTGATGAAGAGTATGGAATGAACTCATATACACTAGTGTTGAGCAATATGATCAATATAAAGGAATTTAAACTATATTAAGGTGAGTTGCCAAGACATAAATTAGGAACAAGATCCAAGATAGGGAATGATACAATTTTACCATTATGGATCACTAAGAGAATTGTCAACTCCAATTGAGAGAAGTGGAATGATACAATTTTACCGTTATGGATCACTAAGAGAATTGTCAACTCCAATTGACAGAAGTGATCTCTCATCATTAAGACTACAAATTCACTAAAAGAAATGTTAGTCTCAACAACGCAAATGTTGAAGTAATCTCCCCCTGAATATGTGCATCACGCATGGATTGCATGTGACATGCACTTTATCTTGTTAAGAATATTGGAGGATTAAATCAACATTTGGTCAAGGCACGTAATAATTTTCTCATATTGAAATGTGCTAGGAAAAATTTACTACCACAGAGGGATAAGTTGATATACATATGCCAAAAGTGATAATCCAAAGAAATATTTTCAAATGCATCTCCAATTCACGCTTATTGACTCAAGTTGCAACAATCTGGGCCAAACTAGTCAGACCGGTTTGGAAAACCGGTCAGACCAGTTTTACCAGACTTGTCCCTCTTTACCGGAAATTTTCGATTATGGTATTTATTTCTGACAAATGCGACGGAAATATCCGGTAGTTTGGCGGAAATTTTCGATTGTGCATGGCTTAACTATCACATTTGAGTTCCGACACTCAGGGCATTTGAGTTTCTGCATTTGACAAGACATTGCTCTACTGGAGAGCCATTAAAAGCACCACATGGCATATGTTGGATAATTTCGTGAATATTATCCCAGTCACTTATCAAGTGTCACAAGAGCTTGAGTAAAACACATGAAACACTTAATCCTACCAAAGGCATAAGTGACTGAAACTTAATCAGATTAAGCGCAGTGTTACCGAGATGACATTGGGTACAAGAGAATGGAGCGGAAGCAGCTTTTCTTGACTAGATTTTTGATCAGGAGAGGTTGATTTTCAAGCCAAGCTTCCAATGCATCCCTTGGTTCCTGCTTTCTCATCAAGCATGCTTTGGTACCCAACACATGTTGAGTCCAACAATGTTAGACACAAGATGCTTAGGAATCTAAGTGGCCCTTATGCTAGTTTGAGGAGAGTCAATTACTCTAATAGCATAAGTACTCACTTTGTCATTCCTGAGCTTAGGAAAGTCATAATATACCAAGTTGGATTTATAAACATTACCATTTGGACAATCCTTACTTCAATGTCCCTTGGTCCGGCATGTGTAGCAAATGCGGCTTCGTATCTTGCTTGAACCTCTTATTACTTCATTCTTGTGCCTATCTTCATTTTTAGCCCTTTTGCTTGATGTCTCAACTTGAGAAGACCTCTTCGAGAGTTGTTGGGCTGCTGCAGGCTGAAATTGGTCAGACCGGTTTGGCAAACCGGTCAGACCGCTTTTGGTAGGTCGAACAGTATCTTGAGGAGTTGGACACTCGGCAATCAAGTGACCTTTCTCCTTGCATCTGAAGCACACTCTTGTCTTTGCCCTTTGCTTTTCTCTTCTTGAAGGGGACTTCTTCTTCTTCTTAAGCTTGCTTGGACACACGGACGCGTAGTGTCCCATTGACGAGCACTTGAAACACTTGACTTGATCAAGGCTCTTTTTCTCACCAGTTGAAACGTTGTGCTCGTGCACTTGATCTTGTTGAGGGCTTGGGCAGGTGACGGTTTGTCCCTTCTCAAGCTTCTTCACCATGAGGTCACGGTTATCTTAAGAAGGTTGCACTTGACCCTTACCTTTCAACTTGATCAAGTCCTTCCTTAGCTTCTCAACCTTTTGTATGAGATCTTCATTTTCTTTTGCAATGAAGTCATCACAAGATTCTACAATCACATGCTCAACACAAGATTGGGTTGCTTCGGAGCAACATGGATTATCACAAGATAAAGGAATATCAGCTTGTGAGCATGTGCATTGTGTGAGTTTGAGGTTCAAAGAATTTTACCGATGTTACCATAACTTCATGAGCTATTTCTAGCAAGGCATGTGACTCTACAAGCTCTTCATGAGAACACAAGAGTTCTTTATGCTTTGCTTGTAGCATCTCATGCTCACTAGTAAGCAAACCAAATTGTTGCTTGAGCACTTGGTTTTCTTTCTCCACGGAGGCTACACGTGAGAGTGAGTCAATAGCACAAGCATAATCTTCGACCAAAACATCACACTTACAGACCAAGGAAGCATTGATGAGCCTGACTTTCTCAAGCTCCTCAGTAAGAGCTTGAATAGTGGCAATTTTTTGCATTTTCTTCCTTCTTGGTCTTCTCGTTGTCTTTGGTCATGAAGTACTTGGGCACTTCATCATTGGAAGGTATCAAATCTTCTGTGCTTGTGATCTTGCTTGCGCGTCATCAACCACCCTTCTTGCCCAAACCGGTCAGACCGGTTTTGGAAACCGGTTGAACCGGTATTTGCAGAGAGGGAGCAGCTGAGCCGTCTTGATCTTGTGGCTCCTTTGTGATGATCATATGAGGCTCAGTGCAAGTTTTTGCTGATGTAGAGCACTCCTCATGTGATCTTTCATTTGTTTGGTCTTTCTTGTCGCTTGTAGTGTTTGCGAATAATTCTCTAAGTTGAGCCCATATGCGATGAGCGTCAACTAGAGTTTCTTCATCTTGTAGAATGAGTCCCTTCACATCTTTACTCATAACACTAAACAAGAAGCCCGTGACGATAGCATTGAGTTGTAGACAATCCATTTCGTCTTCGGTCAAATTAGACACGTTCCAATTAACATTAGGACGATGGATGCCTCCAACTACAATCCGCTCAAGAGTAGGACCCATGGCCCTAATATCATTAAGAACATGAGCAGACCAAATTGAATAATTTGAGCCGTCACTAGCTAGTGGCTCAAAGGTTACCTCACACAAAGTTGACATCTATCCTCATGGCGATTAAGCTTGGATGTGAGGCCAAGCTCTGATACTGAAAGGACATTGATGTCACCTAGAGGGGGGTGAATAGGTGAATCTACAAAATACAAAACTTTTCCCATGGTCAGTACTGAAACCGGTCAGACCGGTTTCCAAAACCTGTCAAACCTGTTTTGCACAGAGAACACCAATAATCCAATTTATCCCCTTTACAAGTTCTAGCACAAACCAAACTTGGTGAGAAGCTTCTGTAGATGATTTCTAGCAGGTTCACCGAGTCCCTGCACACAAATAAACCACAACCAAGTAGATCGAAGTGGAAGCAAGTATAGATGCTAGAATTAAACTTGTGAGGCAAACCAAATGAGAGACGCGATGATTTGTTTCCCAAAGTTCAGATTCACCGCTGCCACTAAGGCTGCCACCAAGGCACGATGAATCCTACGTCTCCGTTGAGGGCCTACGAAAGGCGGGCTTATACACATCAAGACACTTGCCTCGGTTCCACTAACTCGTGGCCTTTTTCCACAAAGGAGGCAGGGCCAGCCTTACAAACTGTCTGTGGCTCACCACAAATACGGTAGCTCACCAGCAACGCCTAGCCGTCTAGGAGGCTTCACCTCCAAGAGTAACACATGCATGACCAATTGCTACACTTCAACCACGAGTGCTCAAGCTAGGGATTCACTCTTCACTGATCTTGCTAGCTCTTACTAGCTTGCAATAGCTCATACACAATTAGCCTCTCAACCCAAATCCAAAGATACAATCAAATTTCAATCAATCTCACAAAGAGATGTTTTGGGAGAGCTTGCTGGTGCTCAAGGAGGCTCTGGACGCACAAGGGAAGCAAGGGAATCAACAACCCTCAAAGGAGAGGGCCAAGGGGTATAAATACCCCACACCCAAAAACTAGCCGTTATGTCAGTGGAGAACTGGTCAGACCGGTTTTCCAAACCGGTCACACCGGTTTTTAAACAAAACCAGTCGTTAGCACTCTGAGCTCTAAAACCGGTCAGATCTCTTTCCTAAACCGGTCAGACCGGTTTTGGACCAGTCAGCACACTTAGTCTCAAAATGACTTCTCTCAAAGGCTATCTCACATGGGTTGACCTATGAGCACTTTTGGTGTGGTAAAACAACTGATGTTGCATCCCTCTTGATAGTACGGCATTCCTATACTCAAGATTACAATTAGTAAATAAAACTTCCCTTGAGCTTCTATATCTTCATTGATGCCATACTTGATCATTCTCAACTTTGAGGGCACACAACACGTCATTCTTGCCGAGCAAATCCAATCTTGAGCCAATGGCTTAGAATTTCCATGGTATGAACAAATTCATAAGCCATCCCAATATATGATTCAATAATGATTTGATGCCTTGCATTGCTTCACTAGCTAAGGCTTGATTAATGTATAGAGACCAAACTACGATACTAGTCTTCACCCTAGCAAAGTTCCTCAGCTACAAGACCAACTTGCCCTTCTCTTTGCTTAGTACCTAACACTGCTATCTAGCTTGATCCCTTTTCATCCCATCTCACCACTTTAAGTTTAGCTTTGCTTTGTATCACTAAGAATACCACAATGAAATCCATCTCTTCATTAATTCAAGATATGTCCAAGATCATCTTCTATGTTGTCTTTGATAAATAACTTGTCCATAGGCTTTCATGCATATGATATCATATACTAATCATAGAATCATATCTCATTCTATTTATAACCACGACTATGGACCAAGTTCAAAGGATCCAATTTCTTCATGTAGATTGTCCCATTTTATTTTGACAAGCTTCTATTAAATGAGACCAACCAATATGCAAAAAAAACCCTTTTCTCATTTGTCATATCTATTCTCTTGTCATTGCTCATCTTTTGCATCATTGGATCAAACACACTTGCTTGCTTTTATGTCATTTAGACCCAATGTCGAGTACATATTCTTATCAATGATTATATTACACGAATATTCATAAGAATAAAACCCTGCTCATATACTTAAGCAAACAAGTTAGATCACGAATCATGTTGTCATACAAATCACCAAAACACATAACTTAGATCACGAATCATGTTGTCATACAAATCACCAAAACACATGCGCCCCTATGGCCTGGTACTAATGTCTCACATCAGTACCGGGTCGAGTCTAGCACCGGTACTAATGAGACAGACGCCCATTTGTACCGGACAAAGACACAGCCCAGTACTAATTTGAAGCAATTTGTACCGGGCAAAGAATAATCCCCATACTAATACCTCTATCCCACCTCCGCACCCGATGTGCCCTCCATTTTTTTTAAGAATCCGGCCTCCGCCGTCAGTCTCTCCCACCCCTCTCTAGACTCATCTTCTGTTTTCTATCTCCATCTCACCTTATCCTCTAACTCCCTCCTCTTTGCCGCAGGGGAAGTGTTTGGCGGCGGCGCCGACGCGGTGGCCAGGCTAGTGGCGCGCGCGGCCCGGGGGTGGCCAGGCGGGGGCGGGGTCTGGCCTCCCGACGCGCGGGGCAGGTGGCGGTGGCCTTCCTGGCAGGCGGCGGCCTCCCGGTGCACGGTGGCGGAGGCCTCCGGCCGTCCGTCGCATGGGGCAGGCGACGGTGACCTCCCGGTGCTCGGTGGTGGAGGCGGAGGTCTCAGGCCCTCCGGCGCACGGGCCAGGCGGCGGCGGCCTCCCGCTTGGCCGGTGCACAGGGCCGGTCCCTGCGGTTCCCCCTGTTCTTCTTCCTTTCCTCATCTCTTGCATTGATTCTTGATGTAGATCTGTGATTGCAATGATTCTTGATGTAAATCTGTCATTGTGAGTGAATAGATGATTGTGGATCTGTGCAATTATGAATATATGATTGTGAACATGTGTGATTGTGAAATTTGTGTGAATATGTTATTGAGAAGTAGTGGAAAAAAGGAAAACAAAAAGAAAACAGATCGAGAAAAAAGAAAAGGAAGGATGGAAACGAACAGGGACGACACTGTTTAGCACGGGAACGACCGCGGTCGGTGTTACCGACCGGTACTAAACTGCGTATTAAACTGCGTATGTTAGTACTAACTGGCCCGCACGTTAACTAACTGGCCCGCACGTTAATGCTGGCCAGCCAGTACCGGCTGGAGCAGCCGGTACCAACCGAGCATGAGCAGCAATGGCGATAAAAGCTGCAGCCGCCGCGACGGCCTGTATGGCTTATTTATTCAGTGGACTCGGCAACTTCAATACAGAGGAGTACATAGCCTACACATAGGCCAGAGACTTGCTAGGAGCTAACAACCTCCACGTCCGGCCTTTGTGCATGGCATGATCATCACATCTATGTCCGAGAGCCTCTCGCTTCATCGGGCATCCCAGCTTTTCCGACCACACAAGTCACTCCATTAAGGGCAGTATATTGGTGTCATCTAATAGACGATTTCATGTAAAGACACGTAATTTTGAGACGACTTATCGGTTGTTTTAGTTGTCTCATAGCAATAGAAAATCCCTTAATTTATGGGAAAATAAAAAAATATTATTGATTGCATGACAACAAAACTCATACAATGGTTGGGGAGTTGTCTCATAGTACTTAATTTTAGCTCATCAGACGGTTATTTCGCGAAACAACGACATCATTCTCTCACATCGCTCTCTCTCTCCTCCACATCAGCAAAAATCTTACGTGGCATTATATGAGACGACATATCAGACCGCTGGGTGTAGCAATGTACCTGCCCTAACAGCCTCATATCCAAAACTAGCACCTAACTCCCTAACAAACAGGAATTCTACTCGAACACGGCAATCCAGCATGTGACGCAAAAGTCCCTGAACATGGCAATAGTATTTCTAGAAAATAGTCCGACTCTCTAAATCGCCCCATACTTATACAATTTAAAGAGCCAAACCAAAGAAATACGCTCCAATATGCTGTCTAATAGATTCCTTATTTTGGGAAAGCCTCCAAAATCGACCCCCCCGGGGGTTCCCCATTTCCACAGGGTCTATAGGGAGCCCTCAATCTATTGAAGACTATTGTTGTAGTTGGAGCAATCTTAAGGCTCTAAAGAAAATAGAGTCAGCTCCCATTTAATATTTTAAGAATTTGATTTATGACTACTAGAGTTGCTCTTATATGAGCACTGGATGCAACATAATTAGAAACTGACTCCTACAACATTGTTCAGAACATAACTAGACTACGTGGCCTCTGAGGAGGAGGTTCAACACTTTCAATTACTAAGTACTCCCTCCATTTTAAATTATAGTTTGTTTGACTTTTTTGACTCTAAGTTTGACTGCTCGTCTTCTACAAAATTTGGTACAAATTATCATATTTTTTGTGGTGGCTTGTATTATTAATAAAAAATTATTCAAAAATAACTTAAATTTGACTATATTTATACAAAATTTTTGAATAAGACGAGTAGTCAAACTTGTGGTAAAAAAAATTCAAACTAACCATAATTTGAAACGGGGGGAGTATAACATATTCGTATTACTTGGTGATTCTTCAAGTAGTATATACTCTCTCCGTTTTGAGTTACACATCATATTTTATTTGTCTTAAGTCGAAATTGCTCAACTTTGACCAAATTTTTAGAGAAATATAAAAACATCTACAATATTGAACATATGCATCATCAAAATTATCCCATGATGGATCTAATGAAATAAATTTAGTATTATAGATGTTTTTAAATTTTTCTATAAACTTGATCAAAGTTGAATAATTTTATCTTTGGACAAACCTTATACAACATGTAAATAAAAATTGAGGGAGTATTCTCTATGTTTTTTACTTGTCACATTTGGTTTGTTCTAACTCAAACTTGTCCATCTTTGACAAAATTTAAAGACATAAAATATTTACAATACTAAATTTGTTTCACTGAATCCACCACGGAATATAATTGGACACTACATAGGTTTGGTACTATAGATGTTGTAATTTCCTATAATATGGTTAAAACTGAAAAAATTTGAAATAGAACAAATCAAATATAACATAAAAAAGAACAATAACTTCTTAAAGCATGCATGTGAAAGGGTTTGTGTCTCGTGTAATCGTGTTCACACTTACTCCCTCTCCCTCCCATAAGGCATACACAAATATCAAGATTTAAACCATGTAATCTTTGACCAATAATTTAACTAAAAAATTTTAACTTTATAATACAAATTTGATATGGTTAGATTTTTAATTGAATGTACTATCCAATAATTATAAGTTTATAGTTATAAATAATATAAGTTAATTTAAATGAATGATCAAAGTATAATTTGTAACATACCAAAAAATTGCGTAGGATTTGTTGAATGCAAAAATGTGAATTTCAAAATTTTTGGTGAATTGTTGTGCATGCCCACAAACCTATAAGGTTGTCTTCTACTTGCCCTCTTTATTCCTAGGCGATTTAAATTCAAATTTAAAATTTATTTGAAGTGCTAAGGATCGAATAGTTCGATTTGGTTTTTATTTGGTTTTGTAGTTCTTTGTTTGGATTTGTATTCAAATCCTAGATTTGAATTCAAATCAATTAACAATTAATTGCTAACCCTTCTAAACTAACTTGGGCCTAATCTAACCTAAGCCTGCTAACCCTCGTGGGCCCAAACCCCTGCCAAAGTCCAGCAAAGCCCCGTGACCTTTTTCCTTCTCTCCCCGAGCCAGCCAACCAAACCCACCGCTCCAGCCTTTCGGCCCAGCGCGGCCCAACAGCTGCAGCCGCGCGCCCCCGCCTTCCTTCTCTCTCTGACGTGCGGGCCCGCCGCACTATTTCCCCTTCTTCCCCACGCCTCTCTTCCTCCCGCACGGCGCCGAGCACAGGGCCCCGGCCAATCCCGCACGGGGAGGCTTGGGCGGCCCGACGCGATTGCGCCGCGTGTCCTCGGGCGCGGACGCCCACCTATCTCGCCGTCCGTGCCCACGGAGCCCTAGGGCAGCCGCCCTACAAATACCCCGCCGGCCACCTCTTTCCCTTGAGCCGCCGCCACCCCCGTTGGGGTTTCCCAGCCAGCAATCCGAGAGGGAGAGTGGATGGGAGGAAGCAGAGAAGTGTGGAGAAGAGGGTGATGAGCCAAGGGAGCAGCGGGGAGAGACCGGAGCACTTCCCCGTCAACGAGCAGGAGCCGGAGCACGCCTCCGTTCGTGAAGCCGCCGGAGTAGGGCCGGACCAGGGAAGCCGTGCAGCAGAGGACGACCGCCGGAGCCCCCACAAGCCTTCACCGACCTGCAGCGTACACCGACGTACCCCGTGGTGAGCCACCCACGAAGCCCCTTTGTTCCTCTGACCCCGGCCGAGCGTCGCCGTGTCCGCTGTCGCCGTTCTCGTCGCTCTGGGACCCGGCCTTCGAGCTGAGGCCATGTCTACCTGCAGGAGCCCTTCGCGCTGCTGAACCTTGCGGCAAACCGCCATCGGTGTTTCCTCAGCAGCCGAGGCCACCGTGGACCGGGACGCCGGCCGCCGCGTGTGCGCCAAGGCCGTGTCGCGGCCGTGGGCAACCACGACGCCGCGCACGCGCACCCGAACGCCGCTGAGCCGTGGCGTGGCCCAGTGCAAACCGAAGTCCACACGCACGCGCGCGCTAACCCCAGCCAATCCCAGCGCCGCCGCGGGACCGAGTCGCCGGAAACCCGCGAGCGCCACCGCCGTTGAGCCGTGCGCGCCACGCCGTGCATGCGCGCTAACCCTGTTGCCGGCCGCCGTCGCTGCGGACTCGCCCTGCCGAGACCCCGCGCACCGCCGCTGAGTTTTTCACCGCTAACCCGAGCCTCGCCAGCCTTCTTCCGAGCCAAACCACCGCCGCCGTCGCCGCCGGTCGCTCTCCAGCGCGCGTCCGCGTCGCGCCGACCGCGGCCACACCGTGAACCACACCGAGACGCCACACAGCCACCACAGAAGATCCCGATTCGGCCACGATTCGATCCCGTGCACCTGGTTCACGTGCACCGCACTCACGGCTCACGGTGGACTTGGACCACCAGAGCGAGTTCAGCGGCCCTGCCTTCGTGGGCCTAAAGTTTGCACCCAAGTCCAATTTACCACCCTGAACTCTTCTGGCCCAGATCTTTCGGCCCGTTTCCGGCCCTCGAATCCTTTTTCTTTTTCTTTTTCCTTTAACTGTTGACAGCCTGGCCCCACCTGACAGCGACCTAGGTGACTGACATGTGGGCCGCTGACCCCGCAGACCCACTGACCATTGACCGTTGACTGGTCAACGTTGACCAAGTCAACGCTGACGTCATCCGGGCCCATGATGACGTGAGCAAAGCCGGCCCCACTGATTACGTCATGCTGACGTCATCAGTGATGATGTGGCATGCCCTGGTGCTGCCACGTGTCCCAGTATGTCTGTTTTTCTTTTTCAAAATTATTTAATATTTTCAGAAAATGATTTAAACTTAGAAAATTCATAATAAATCAACCGTAGCTCAGAAAAATATGAAACCAGTTTCTATATTTTTCTAAAATCATAACCTACGCATTAGTGTAGAGTTTGGTGTTGTTTGAGTCTTCTTGCTTCGCTGTTTTGGTGTTTCTTTGTTAGTAGTTCCCGTCTTTATTTTATTTCCGCGTAATTAGGAGCTCCGGAGTCGCGGAAGGATGCTGACGACTACATCAACTACCAGAACGAAGAGGACAAGCAATGCCCAGGTTCACACCTAGCCATTCTCTGAAATACCTATTAGGCATGCAAACTAGTATGCTAGCGCTTTACTTTACTTGCATGATGATGATATGCCTGCACTGCCTTTTATCTATCCTGTATCCTTGCCACCTAATATCCACTTTATGAGAATGCTATGCTTGCATGTGTTGGGATGGTTGTGATTGAACTTCTTGGCGTGAGTTGGGTGGCTTGGGAGGAGTAGTGCAGCTAGGCGGTGGAGGCGAGTGATAACAACCCGGTCGTTTGACCGGGGTGCTTGGGAACTGAACTCGGACAGTTCCTACGGAGTACCTGTTGCGGGTACATGATTACATGGTTACTTTTGAGGAGTTTGGGCGGCCATACCTGTAATGGGTGCCGATTGCGGACCGTTGCGGCGGATCGCTTTTGAAGCTGATACTCGCCTTGCCGACAATTAAGGACCGCATCAGGATGCCTTTCGGAAGTGGGAATTACAGTGCTCACCATCTACCCAGAATGGGGAGGGTTCCAGCAAGCCTATCTAGTGCGGTACCAGGACTGTAGGAGGATCGAGCTTGATATGTGTAAGGGGGACTCGTTGCGGCGTACTCTCCCTGATCTACCACTGCCCCCGACTGGCCCCGGTGGGAAGGTTTCACATCCCTGGGGCAGATGTTAGCGTGCGGATGTTTCCCGAGCCCAGGGAAGCAGGATGGTACCGTTGCTTTATAGGGTCTTTGTTGTGGGCTGCGTCTCGAGCTGGGGCACCAGCTCGCAGCCCGGGTGGTTCCTGGAGTACAACCCTGTGCAGAGTGAAAACTATACGTATAGCCGTGTCCACGGTCATGGACGATCTCGCATCTGATCCATCCAGATTAGCATGGGATTCTGCTTTCTTACCTTATCCTTGAATTTGGGTTATGAGAGGTTGGACCAGCTGAGGCTGTTGAGACAAGGTGGGGAGGGAGCTCACCGAGTCGACTAGTGAGTGAAAGGAGTTGGCAGATGATTATTGCGGGAACCTGTTGAGGCAGGACGAGCCCGATGTGGTTGTGAGATTGATGGGTGGTTTGGGGAGAGTATGTGCTTGCAAGGAATGGTGTTTGGAGATGAGATGAACTTGGTTACGTTGCTGCTGCGCGCATAGGAAAAACCCCCAGCTTACACTCCTTGAATATTTTATTACTAGTATAGGCCACTATAAAGCTTTGCTGCATATTATGGTTGGTGAAGTGGACCTGTCCCATTTACTTGGGGACAGTCTTTGGGTATACAGGAGGAGACTCCGAGTACAAGATCAACCACGACGGATGATGCAAATGAGGGTTGTGCGCTGCGCTCAAGGATGCCTGTGGAGGTGAAGGCCTGAAGCACCAGAAGCTTATAGCTATCCGTTGCGTAGTTGTTCCCTTTTGTCGTTTAACCCAGAGGGCTTGTACCATATCGCTATGTATTTATACGATGTTTGAAGGCCCCTAATCAATGTATGGATGTGATTTCCGCTGAAATGAGTTCTGTACGTGATAGCTGTTGTTCCTGGGACTATCACAAGGGTACAGGGAGTCGGATTCTCGTAATTGGGAATCCGGTTCGTTTCATAATTTAAGAGACCGTGCTAAGTTAAGTTGTGCCTTGTTATAAACTAAAATGGAGAGGCCTTCATTTATGTAGTGATTCATCGAACTCAGGATCACATTATATTTGAGGACTCTTTGGTTACCTCGTCAAGCTTCAAGATTATTAACTTCCAACACACTACCAAAAATGGGTTCACAACAAAGTACCGAAAGTATCCTTCTTTCCAAAGGTATCCTTCTTTCCTTGGTATCGCTGGTCCGAGTTCTAGCTGAGGCCTTGTTTAGATTCCAAATTCTACCTCCAAAATTCGCTATGCAAAACGAAGATTCCCATCACATCAAAATGTCATAGCATGTATGGAGTATTAAATGTAGATAAAATAAAAAACTAATTGCACAGTTTTATTGTACTCTAGGAGACGAACATTTTGAGCCTAATTAATCAATGTTTGGACAATTTTTCACACATACAAACGAAAATGCTACCGTGCACATTTATTACGCACAGTGCAGCGCCGATTCGGCCTCTCCCGAATCGGGAACTAAACAAGGCCTTAGCAAGGTCCAGAGAGGAATCAATGAATAGAGCGTGGATGCAGAGGTAGGACAACAATGCAGAGTCTGAGTTCTAGCCCTTGTTTAGATGCAAATTAGGGGATGGGGAATTAGGGGAAAGATGCCACTTCATCATAAATGCGCTACTGTAGTATTTCGTTTGTATGCGTGAAAAATTGTCTAAAAATTGATTAATTAGGCTCAAAATGTTCGTCTCGTCGAGTATAACAAAACTGTGCAATTATTTTTGATTTCATCTACATTTAGTACTCAATGCATGTGCTGACATTTTGATGTGATGGGAATCTTCTTTTTGCATAGTAAACTTTGGGGTTGCTTTTTGGGAACTAAACAGCCCTGGTTGAGCAAGGTCTAGAGAAGAATCAATGAAGAGAGTCTGGTGTCCCTATCGCGTTGCCCCATCCAATCATCTCCATTGTTGAGGCTCCCTTCCTCCCCTTCCCTCTTCTTTTTAAGGCCAGTCTCAGTGGGGTTTCATGGAGAGTTTCTTAGCATTAAATGTGCTGATGTAGTATAAGAGAGAAGAAAAAGTTTCATGGTACGTGAGAGGAGTTTCATCATCATAAAACTCTTTTGTCATAGTTACCTAGTGTTTGGCCTAGATAATAGTGTAGTAAATCTGTGCACTAAGACAAGCACAAGAACTCCAGCAAGCCCCGCGTCCTGAACCTCGGCTCCCATTGGAGAAGAAGAAAAAAAAGGCATGGTGCGGGCCCACCTAGAAGCCGGGCGTGCGCTTCCAGGGCTGTGTTTAGTTCCCGAACTTCCGCCCCAAAATTCCACTATGCAAAAAGTCGCATCACATCACATCACATCAAATCTCTCTCCTCATGCATGGAGCATTAAATGTAGGTAAATAAAAAAACTAATTGCATAGTTTTGATGTACATGACGAGACGAATCTTTTGAGTCTAGTTAGGTCATGGTAGGACAACAATTACCACAAATAAATAAAAAGTGCTACAGTGCGCTACAGTGTACGTCCGACGTGACTTTTCGACCACCCTCGAAAATCTAAACACAGCCTAGGACATGCCGACTGCACCCACACAGTACCCCTATTCCCGGCCAATCAATTGTTGCAGCAAAATGATTTGCGGTGGTGCGGAGCATTCAGGGCTATGGTCTATGGCGAGAGCAAAACCACCAACATGTCGTCACAACCACATCCTCTTCAGTTTCTAATCGCTGTTGGTTTCGAGATATATATATATATATATATATGGTAAAAAAATTTAGTTTTAATTATTTATTTAAATATGTCAAATTAACTTTGAAACTGATGTTGTTAGATTCATAATAGTACCAAAATATTACACATTTTCTCTATTTGAACGTGTTTAAATCATTAATTCATGACCAAAGTAGTATTTTTATGGTTGTGTCCCTATCTAAAACAATAACTATGTATATAAATCCAGCTTTTTTAGATTAAGGAAATAAATTCCGACCTCCGCTATCAGACTCTGAAAGCGCACAGCCGTGTTGAGTACAAGTATACACCAGTATTGACACCAATACCGCTTACAGCGCAACGCGTCACTAAAAGTTTCACCAACAAATAACTAAACACATCAAAAGAGACAAAGATCTAGCCTTCGATTCTACTTTTGAAATTCCAGCCACCTTCGTTGAAAAACGCCATGATCATGACTTCCCATCTTCTGCTACCCTCCTTTAAAATGTTGCTGTCTTCCTCTTTCGAGAGCCCCGACCAGCTCCTAATCCAAAAAGCCCCCCTGAAGATTACCTGTGAGCATGAGTTAGGTTTTTTTTCTTTGAAAACAACATCATTCCTCCACAACCATATAGCCCAACAAAGAGCTGCAGCACCAATTAAATTTTGAGATCTAAACTTAGATGGAAAACTTCTAAGCCAAGAGCCAAACAAATGAATCGTCCCCTCGAATGAGAAGACTAAATGTGGCACAACTTATCAGCCCCAGGAGGCTGATAACACATTTATTACATCAGATAGTTCACTACCGTACAAACCGTCGCGGTAGTGGGCACTCGAGCACCACTATCACAAGGGCTAGAGTTAAAACTACAAACCAAACGAAAAGGAAAACTATGGCATCATCAGATAGTTGCGCCATGCGGTCTTCAAGCGGGTGCCCCTAACACACAGGCAAGGCTGGGTGCAGAACGAATCCCTACTCAACGTCCTCGGGCACAAAGTCTGGGTCTTCCACTGTAACAATATTAAGCAAGGGTGAGTACACACGTACTCAGCGAGCTCAACCACACCCACGGAGGGGATATAAACAGATACATGCACAGTATATAATCAAGGACAGGTTTCGGTTCATTTGTAGAAAAGCTAAACTTTACACATCCAAGGGTTTATTTTACAAAAGAGTTTTTGCAAACATTTCTTGTTGTTGCATTAGTAAACATAATGGTTTGACTCACACGGAGTCCGAGATTTTAACGCTACTGGACTTCCCATCCGTCGTAGCCACTGCCAAGTTCTTTCCAAAACGACTCACACCACAAATCATTCCCAAACCAAAGGACTAGTGAAGTGACCAAGCCGTAACTCGCCCAATACCATGGACACGGCTATCCGGATAGGTTTTAACTCTACAAAGGTGTACACAACCATAAGTAGGGTACCGCAACACGAATACCTTAGTGCCAGTGCAGATCCATCAAAGCCATTACCCACCATAGCTAAACTGACTAGCCACCACAGACGCAGCCAGGGGGTCATCACCCATCCAACGTGGCACTACCCAGGGACATAACTCACACAGATCGTATCCCCTTCTCCATGGCCCTCTGTTGCTCACCAGCACACCTGATAACTGACAGTCTAACTAGTGGGGTATATGCTAAGCCGTTGCCACATACAACGGTCGAGTGGTGGTACTGTAAAATGGGTTAGGCTAGATGACACATCAACATCATCCAAAACTTTGACAGGACGAACATCTCCCACCACGCTCAACCACACAGGTTCGAGCTCACCTCGACATTTCACACAAGAAACACCTTCTGTCTTATCTCCCACTGATATTCTTTTTATTCGCCAAAACCCACTTTTCCTTTTTAGAGCATACCCACAGTTGCTTTTGTAAACACATGTGAATTTAATAGAGAAAATAATGGTAACCAAGTCCTAAGCATTTCTAGCTGTGATTAACATCCAAACAGAGCAACGTCATATTTAAATATTAATCTAGGTTGTCAAGGAAACAGTCATAACAATCAAGAGTGGCTATCCAATCAGGGTTTAGCAATAACTCATGCAAGTTTTATAAAACAGGTCAATAAGTGGTGTTTATAAAACTAGGATAAAATATGCATCAAAGGATGAGATTGAACTTGCCGTTCTCAAAACCCTCGGGGAGTTCCTGCCCGGGGTACTAGCCTTCGGGCTCCTGCTCGTAGCACTGCTCCTCCTCGAGTCCTTCCTCATTCACAGCGTGATCTACAACGCACACACAAGCAAGCATATAAATAAATAAAAGAAAATAAAGTTTTCTGCTGAGCTCAGAAACAAAATAGAGAGTGAAAGGACAATGCGGCAGCGCTGACGTGGGGTCGGACGGTGCAGAGACGGGCCAGCGACGTGACGCGTTGAGCAGCACGGCGACGGCACAGCGGTGAGCGAGGCGGCGGCTCGTGGGGCGGTGCTGCGCAGCGGCGTGCAGTGCGGTGAGGTGATGCGGCGGTGGGCAGTGCAGCGACGCAGGGCTAGGCGCGGCGGCGGCGAGTATGGCGTGTCGAGCGAGACTGCAGAGGAGTTATGGCGCGTGGGTGGTAGTGAGGCGGCTGCGGCGGCGCTGTGCTTGGCGTGGCGTGGCGCGGATGTCGCGATGCGGCGTGTGCGCGGCAGCGGTTGGCGCAGCGAGTGCGTGGTGGGACTGGTGGCGCGTGGCAACGGCGTGTGGGGGGGAGGGCAGCGGTGGTGGCGCGCGGAGCAAGCGGTGGGCGCGGCGCTGGGGAGAAAACAGAGGGAGGGAGGAGAAAAGAGAAAAGGAGGGAAAGGAAAAAAAGAAAAGGAAAAGGGAAAAGGAAGGAAAAAAGAAAAAGGAAGAAAAAGAGGGGGAAAAGAGAGGTTCGCAGCGAGATCGTCGGCGCCGATCGAGCGAGGCGGTCGACCCAAGGGCGGGCGATGCGACTGGGAAAAGAGCGGCGGTGAAAACGAGGGGAAAGATTTGGGCTTGGGAAGCGATCAGACGATAAAAAGATTTTGAAACCAATTTTTACCGAGTGTATTAATTTACTGATTTACCAAAGATAAAAACGCGGGCGTTACAACAAACTAGCTATTGAGTGTGGTCCTTGAAAACCAAAGGAGATGTACAATATTCCAAAAGAACCTTGCCACATGATAATAAAATAAAGATGTTGTATGGTTTCATCCGAGCTACAGAAGCAACATTTAGTGCATCCTTTCCACTTTCTTTTCACCAGGTTGTCTTTAGTTAGTATGACTCCCTTTCTCAAATACCAAAGAAAAACTTTGATTTTAAGAGGAAGTCTTAGCTTCCAGGAGATACACTTGGATGGGTTCCTTTTTCCCTCATTAAGTCATTGTACATGGAACTAACTGTAAAGGACTTTTTATTCAGATTCCAACTGAAAGTATCATTCCGTTCTTTTAGTTGAATGCTAAAGACTTTACCCACCAAATCTAGCCACATCTTCAATTTTTCACCCACTATTGCACGTCTAAAAGAAATTTTCAGAGGGGTTGTACTTAGTACATTTGCAACTGAAACATTTTTCTTCCTAACAATACTATAGAGAGATGGGTATTTCCTCATTAAAGGTTCATTACCTAGCCATAAATCCTCCCAAAATCTAGTTTGGATACCATTATGAACTATAAACCTCGCTCTCATCATCATCTGTTCTTTAATATCCATTAGGCCCGACCAAAACTATGAGTCCCCCGGCCTTTTCTCGGCTTGTGATAGTGTTTTGTTTTTTAAATACTTTCTTCTTAGGATATCTTGCCGTAGGCCATCCTCGTTGAAAAGTTTAAAAAGCCACTTACTTAATAAACACTTATTCTGACACTCAAGGTTTAAAATCCCTAATCCACCAAGACTCTTGGGTGTGCACAGAACACTCCATTTGGCCAACCTATATTTTTTTGTTCGTCACACTGCCAGAAGAATCTTGATCTATAATAGTCCAATCTTTTAAGAACCCCTTTAGGGATTCTGAATATATTAGGACCAAACGGCCACCTACTGACATCAGCTTTCCATTCCAGCTACTTAACTTCTTCTGAAACCCTTCTCAATTAATCCCCAATCTTTTTTGAGATCCTACTATGACTCATGGGAATACCCTGGTACCTAAAGGGCATAGCCCCTTCCTTACAACCAAACTACTCCACATATTCTCTCACCTTCTCCTTTGTACTCCCAAAACAAAACATTTCACTCTTATGAAAATTGATTTTGAGGCCAGAAAGCTTTTCAAAAGCACATAGTACTAGTTTCAAGTTTTTAGCTTCTTCTACATTATCTTCCACAAAGATAATTGTATCGTCAACGTACTGGAGAATCGACAAACCTCCATCCAATAGATGAGGTACTAGTCCTTTAAACTACCCACTCTTCCTTGCCCTTTCTATGAGAATTGCTAGCATATCAGCCACAGTGTTAAATAGGACAGGTGAAAGAGGATCGCCTTGTCTCAAATCTTTCTTGGTCTAAAAATAATGTCCAGCTTCATCATTCACTTTAATCGCCGTACTACCTCCCCTAACAATCTTCTCAATCCAATTGCACCAAAGTTTTGAGAAACCCTTCATTCTAAGGGCCTGTTGTAGGAAAGACCAACTCACTTTATCATCTTTCTCAAAATCTAGTTTGAGAATTAGCCCATTTTGTTTTTTCCTTTGCAATTCATGTATTGTTTCATGTAAGATAACCACTCCCTCCATTATGAATCTTCTGGGTAAAAAGGCCGTCTGAGATGGTCTAATCACCTTACTGGCTACCAAAGAGTCTGTTAGCTATTACTTTTGTAAAAATCTTAAAATTGACACTGAGCATACAAATAGGTCGATATTGTTGTATCATTTTAACTTCATTTTGTTTTGGAATCGAAGTTATTATTCCAAAATTTAGGCTAAAATGAGAAAGCTCATTTTTGTGGAAATCTCTAAACATGGCCATTAGGTCATCCTTAATGAGACTCCAAAAAACTTGATAAAACTCTTCAGGGAAACCATCAGGCCCCGGAGCTTTATTGTGTTTCATTTGGAAAATTGCTTCCCTGACTTCAACAGATGTCAGTATCTCATTTTCTAGTCCTGAAACGTGAGGGGTATCTTCTATCACAGACTCCACAAAAGAAAAATTATTTTTCTTTACTACAAGCATGCACCAGCTCAGTAAGGAAGGTCTCCTTATACTCAGGTTGTGCTGCTCCATAAACAACCACCAAGACCCACTAGAAGTCATCCTTCTTGTTTTTAAGGCGAAATTTAACATAAAAGTCACCTTCTTCTATACTACCTATGTCAAGCACATTCAAGTGAAAAACTTGTACTTTGACAATAGCTTCGTTGAAAAATAAACTACTCAGCTCCTTACTAACCGAACATGGGAGAAACATAAATTGCAGCATCATTTACATTTGCAAAGCTCGTAGCATTTCCTCAATCTACCAAATAACACAAAAGATAGATAATACCTCCCAATAACATGTTAGCAGCTAACACACAGATTGTCCTCGAAATATTACAACCAGAACGGGATATGTTATGGTTTTTGCTTGCCGAAGGCTTAATGGATTAACATGTAACGAGATAAGCATCACACCTTCATGACTAACATTTACATAGAGAGGATGAGATAAGCATCACCCCATGGAGGTAACCATTTATGTGCCCCGCCAGAAGCAACCATTTCTATGTCAGGTGTTTGCCCCATGGGAGCAACCATTTCCGTCATTTTGTGTCAGATGTTTCCTTGAGATCTATGAAAGCAGCCATTGCTCGTGCAACTTCTTTTACCTTGCGAATCTGGGCCCGAGCTGAAGCTCCGTCCTCCCCCTCCAATTCTCTCTTAGCATCCTTATTGAGCCGTGCAGAAAAATCAGCATCTCGTGCAGGATCAAAATAGATGCAATCATCCTCCGATGTATCTAGAAATATAGTCCTTAGCCCTCCACCTCCAACTAGTTCTCTGTTTGTGACGGAATGTTTTCCATGAGCCATTTCCTCAAAGTCAAAGCTTTGCCCAAGGTATGTATGTGAAAATGGATGCACAATTTTGGTCCCACAATGCTCGCAATGGAAACAGCGACCTATTCTCAAAAGAAAAACAAAACAAAGGGTCATCAACCTGACATAGCCATCAAAATAATGCTAATATCAGCAATGCAAATCTGCATGCACATGTCTTTTGTTGAGGAATCAAGAAGAATCAGGCCACAAATGAGCGCATATGCAGGCGCAATACTGCAAGTAACAATAATCATGAGATATTTCTATTCAGTGGCGGAACCAGTAACTATTCATGGGGACCAGACAAACTGATCAGCATGTCATTGTATATACTATAGAAAAAATAAAGCTAATCGTATGCAAGCTAAACTTTTCATAACTTTATAAAACTTCAAAATAAACGAAAAGCACTAGACACAAAAAAATTCACAAGAGAGAAGAATCAATAAACAGATGTGCAAGAGTAACCATGTCACTGGGGTTGGCCATCCACGCGTTAGTCCTCGCCAGGCGTTGCGCCTTGTCACTGCTGCTACAGTGCAGGGTGTTCCAAAAAATTTACGAGACTCAAGGCCACAAGTTGCCCCTGCAGGCAACCCCCTGGTTCCACCGCTATTTCTATTCATTAGAGGTCCAAGGCCACAGGTTGCCCCTCAGATTGGGAGGCGCATCAGTTAATGTTAATCAGACACACATCTGAATGTCTTTGCATCTTTGACACTTCAGTGCAGTGGAAGAACAGCCAAACAAACCTCCTAAGAATCTTATGAAGGAATGACAGAAGCTGCAACAAATGGCAGGAGCAGTTCTGGCACTGACCAGGGTTTAGAGGAAACATGGAGAATCAGCTAAGATCTGTAAGGGGAGCTATGGGACAAGATGGATTGTAACATTTTGTTAAACCATAAGTCGTTAAAGAGACAGCAGGTTGTGGTGACAATATCTTATGCTCAGCAGGATATCATAATTATAGGTTTCACATTCCTTGAAAATGTGTACTACTCATTCCATTTTCTCTCTCTATTTGACCAAAGCCAACAAAATCAGTTTTTTTTCATTTTTGAGAGAGCTGACCAAATCAAGTGCCTAACCAACATCAGTGTATGCTTTGGCAGCCCAATACCAATGTTAAAGCGGGGAATGGGCTGAGGCAACTCCACAAAAGCATTCATCAAACTTGATCCAGCAATAGGTTGTTCACAGTACTTTAATGAGAGAAAGTATTAGCAGGTGCATAGGCTAGAATACCTACTGTTATTCGTAGCCGGAGAAAGGAAAATGCCTAGTTTATTAAGAATTTCCTTATGTCTGGTCAGTAATGTTTTATGGATTATTCTACAGCACTGTGAACATCGTGTAAATGCAGTGCATGACACAGATCTTGACATGCATGCCAAAGGGATAATCATACCACTACTAAGAACCATCATTCAAGGTAATCTGGATACCACTTATACCGAGCATACCTGCATCTTTTGATGACTCCGACACGGGCAAGCACAGAGATTGAGAATCCTCCATATCTTCAGGGTCATTTCTAAACTGGAGGAAAAGGAGTGTGGGAGCTACATCAGCAAGTTGTGACCCTTTAAGACTTGCCCAGATGTTGGCATGGGAATATGGGTATCCGTTATAGTTCTCATAGTAACCAAAATTTCCATTCAAGGGTATTTCATCATTCACCCCACAGATAGCAAGAAGCTCATACTCCTCTCCCTGCAATTGGTTCAAAAAGTATCGGATCAGAAAGGCCATCTACCAGACAGGGTTGAAAGAATGCAAGAACAGCAGAGAAACAACAGAACATATAATTAACTTGCCTTATCTTGTGTGAGTTTGCTTAATGCAGCTTGAACCCTTTTGCAAATCGAGCTCTGGTGAGCTTTAAAATCCTTCCTTTTGCCAGAGACAATTTGGGAGGCACGCTTGGTCAGTTTCTGAACAGGCCTCTCAGGCTTGCTATGTGGATATTGTAACAAAGATGTCGAGATGGTCTGAACATCATCAGGGGAGAGGGTACGCTTAACCTCAAGCATCGACTTTAATTTTAACCCTTCTTGCAATGACCCCAACGCAAAGTTTGCCAGTGCGGTAGGGTTGGGGTGATTTGCCGCCAGAGCAGCAGCCTTGTGAGCATCATGCAGATCAACAGGTATTTGGTAGCCATCTCGATTTGCCCTCAAGATGACATTGCCAAGTGTAGCATTGTCCAAAAGAAGGTATCGTGTAGCATTGTATGTGGAGAGAGCAGGGAATAGGTTTGTTACAAAGGTGATGAGGCCATTGAGGGAACGGCACTCAGTGCGGGCAAGGGTCTTATCGTAGATCATGTCCACCTCAAACTCTTGTTGCGGGGGGGAAACGGTGTCATACCAGATGGAGTTGAGAATGATGTTGGTGACAGGATCAAATTGACCATAGCAGTGGCCAGCTTTCAGGAGGCCCCGGTGGTGCCGCAAGCGCAAACATGATGCTGGGATGCAGGAAATTGCCTTGAGGTAGAACCCATGGATTCTATCTTGAAGCACCTTCATCAGAGCTAGTTCAAGGTCGAAGGGAAATGGCGTCTTCTTTATGCCGGTGGGAAACCTTGAGATGGCACGACTCATGAGCCCCTCGGAATTCGCTGTCCCATGCCTGCCTTGCGATGATAACTTGAAAAGATGATCTAGAGAGGAAATGCTGAGGCGGCCTTGTATCGCCAGGATGGGGGAGACCTCGTCCAGACGGGAAGCCAGCATGAGGGAGCTATTCACAAGTCTGGTGACCTTGGGATCATCTGATCCGGCGACATGGGGACGCATTGCAGAGAGGGCAGCACAAGTCAGAGCAACTTCGGTGGTAGGGTGGTGGATGGTGAAGGCTTCCGAGTCACGATCCTCCTCGATGAGGCGCACGGCTACAAGGAGATCAGCCTCGGCCAGGCGCAGGTAGCGGACGGCTTCCGCGGTGGTAAGGTAGCGGAAGTAGGTGGTGAGGAAGGTGACCAGGCCCTTACGCGATCGCACCGCAATGCGGTTGGTGTCGGCGCAGATCGCTTTCCCCCTCTGTTGCGTCGCGTCTTCACCCTTGCTACTGGCCTTCTTCCCCTTCGCCTTGCTGCTGGTGCCGACTTGTGATCTCCTCCTCTTCTTCCCACGCCCTCCCTGTGCCTCCCGATTTGCCTCTTCCGACGACGAGCCTCTGCAGGCGGCGGTGTTGGCGATGATGTTGGAGACGGGGTCGAGGAAGCCGAAGCAGACGCCAGCCTCGTGGACCAGCGAATCCAGAGAGCAAGGGAGCCGATCGAACGCCTCCTTGTAGTACCCATGGATGTAACCCATCACCTCAGATTCGTTGCGGTCGTCGTCTTCCAAAGAGTAATTGCCGCGGCGCCAGGCATCAATCGTCGTTTCGAGGCTGAGTAGTGCGTCAGCCATCCTTCTCCTCCTCCTTCTCCTCCTATCCACTGGTTAGGGAGGCGGGGCGCCGCCGCGAAGCAGGCGGCGGCGGGGTGTTGGCGAGACGGGGAGAACGATTCGGACCTTGTCAAGGGCCTGGGCCCTCGTGGCTTTTATTTATTTTTGTTTATACTAGCAATTGTGCTGAAAAAATCTCAAATAACCAAAAAAATCGGAGAAAAAACAAATTGAATCAAGTAACAGATCTCCTTGATTATTTCTTACCTGGCACAACTCGGAGTGTTAAATTGCATCACACGACATGTTTTTTTACTGTTTCTCTTTGCAATTTTTTGGACACATGTAACGCAGCGGAGGACCCAGGTTATGACGAGTGAGGGCACAGGCCGCCACTTGAAAGTTGCATAGCTGACTGTTTTTTTACTATGGGTGCCCCCTCTCAAATGAATATTATGCCCCTGATACACCAAGAAAGATGAACATAACTTGATAATTATACTAAATGTGTCCTGAGTCAATTTTGATCCTAGGTCCCGCCCTGATGTCACGTTTGCATAGAGGTTGCTCTAACTCCATTGAGGATAGTGTTCCACATCAATAAGATTGATGGTAATTTTGTTTTCCTGATAAGCTTCACAAAGCTGTGATTTATGGTTCCTTTCTTACTGTCTTTTACGTTCTTTAGAATCCATTAGTAGTAATAGATAACTTGATGACGTAGATCCATTGCCATTGCTAATGTTGTTGCCATCTAAATAAATACAGTGTGAATTTAGTTATGTAGTATCAGATGGAATGAACAATTATAGGTCTTTCAAAATGATCAATATTACTTGTATTGATGTTGCTGCTTAGGTCTTTCAATGGACTATGGTCGTCATATTGTAAACATATGTACTAAAAAAACTCTAGAAAGCAATGGAGGGTAGAGGAATTCAATTTTCTTCAATCCTCAAGTACAAGATTGCCCACATGTTAATAGCTTTCAAAGGAATATTATTGTCCTAATAATTTGTGCATGTTTTCACTTTTCACTAAATTTTGTATACATCTTGTTACCTTCATGATATTTGTTTACCTGAAGAGAAAGAGGGAAATACAATACTAAAATCACAAATCACAAACAAGAACCTAAACAACACAAGTGTTACAACATGGTGAGAAAAGTTTTTAGATTTAGCGGAACCATTATCCTGCACCTGACTTTTTAGGTTTGCCCACGTGTGTTCACACTTGAGGCTTAACAGGTGGGTCCATCTAAAAGGTGTAGGGTGGACCTAATTTAGGTGAGAAAAAAATCAATTCATATTTCATTTACCTATAAAAAGGAGGCGACAAGCAGGAGAGGACTTTCTAGTAAGGTTTGGTCTGTCTGCTCGTCACCTTATCCGCTCACCCCGTAAAAAACTCCGCTTGTTCTCCTCACGCTTGCCGCCCGATTCCCCTCCACCACCTCCATCTGCCTCGCCAGCGCCACCGGTGTCGGTGAGAACCACCCTCCTCCCACCCCCTCCCATCTCCCTCCCCCTCCACTCCCTCCTCGAATCTGACAAGCAGACACCACCGGACCACCAACATCCTTCTCATATTCTTTATCTCCGATGAGTTGCGCCCGGACCTCATCGTCGTCTTTGCCTTCATCTAGCGCTCCGACCTCGTCCTCGTCTTGTTCGACGAGCTCCCCCAGCCCGCCACCGGATCCACTGCCGCGCTAACCCCGCCACCACCGCCGGGCTGGCCGCCTCTCCAAGCTTCTCTAGTCCCACAACCAAGAGACCATCCACCCAACCCCAAAACCCCAAACCCTAACAGTGCCGGAGCGCCGCCGCCGTCGGCCATGGTCAGCGGTGAGTTGAGGATGAGAGTTAACTAGAGGAGGAGAAGTTACCTTTTCTGTTATTTCTAGTCTGCTCATGAAGTCCAGAGTGGCTCTCGGTTTAAGTATAAATCGAGAGGGTTCTCTGTTTAGATTATGAGATCTATAAATTATCAAGAGCAGCAGTCAACACTCGACACTTGTTTGACACACAGGGTGACGGAAAGTCAGGAGGAGGACCAATTATATATTGTACGATAGTGCACCAAGGTCCGGGCTATAAAAGGATATCCGCTGAGGCGGAGACTGGTGCTGCCGCAGTACCACTTCTCCGCTTTACTCTCCGCTATCCAAGATCTCTACCGTGTACCACTCCTCTCAGCTCCTATAGGAAAAGGATGGACGGAGTAGGAGGCGGCTCTGGGTCTGGGAGCAAAGGTGGAGGCAAGGGGGGTGAATCGGAGAAGGGCAAGAGCACGGGTATAGGTATCTACCAAGGAGCCTCAGTAGATTATAGCACCTGTATATATTATCAACATCTCAAATAAAACTATTGACTTTCGTTGCAGCCGAGTTCTCCAGTGATTTCTGTAGAGCATAACGCGCGCAGTGAAGATGAAAGATCCCGTGGTAGGAAGACTCATCTTTGTGCTTCAACTCATTTTTATTTGCATATCCAAATGCACTGACTATAGTCTCTTCTCCATGGTATTTCAGAAGTAACCATTAATATGTCACGGATCATGTAGGCAAGAAGAAAAGGAAGAAGAAAGGTGAGAAGACCACCAAGAAGTAGAAGCACTTTGCTCAGTGCTGGATGACCCTTGTGGTGCATGTGGTTCTTAATTACTTCTTAGTTCTGTATTACTGCTGTTGGCAGGCAGGCATTCGTGTTCGTGGAATAACACCTCGTTTGGCCGCCGTGTGTCATGCGGTCTTTGTTTCGATCATCTTCGGTGATCTCGTTGTTGTCTGCTGTGTTCAGGGTTGTCGCATGTATGGTTGTGTTGTTGTAATCTCGCCTACTAATGAGATAAATGCATGCTCCCGGGAGTATTAAGTGTTAGTCGTCGAACGATTTGGTGTTTTGTTGTAAGAACAGAGGCTTAGAGCAGGCAAGCTGCAACCATGACCAATAGTGAACTGGTGATCTGATGAGTTGCAGTGCAGTAAAACATCATATCCCACACCACCTCAGGGGGAGAAGGCCAAATAAAGGGGCTAATAACATAACCAATGTTAATGTGCATGACAAACCCCAAGATTATTTCTCTACGTACTAGCATTCGCTGGCAAAAGGCGAATCACCGTACGTGCATGACATGAATGAAGATTTCTGCCAGTAGGTGAATCGCCCCGGGGTACAGGGAGAGCAGGCAGTACTCACCAGAAAACGACGCCCCGGTGTACTCCTAGTCAACTCCTCGCGACGAAATCCGGGACCATATGCCTGCGAAAGCGCCACGCTGCTCGGTTGCCTGCCAGCTACTACCTTTACGACCAAACAGAATCAGACTCGATCGTGATCAAACTGCACGCGCCACTCAACAAGTACTCCATCCGTTCGTAAATATATGATATTTAGGGTAAGTACTTAAACATTTTTAAACTAAATTAGTTGTTATAAACGACATATATTTAAGAACGAAAACAGTGTTGCCATGGCCAGTTGCTATCTTATCACCTGGACAGAAGAGCCCTACAGTACACAGTACCAACATTAACCCGTACCTGGTTAAACTTTAAAGTATTTTATATTATATGAAAGGCTAAACGAACTCTCAGCTACGCATATCTTTTTCCATCACCAGACCAACTCCGATGCAGTCATATCCAGTAGTAATGTGCAACCTTTAGCATTACGTTTATTCTTAAAATGCTCTTGGAGTGTCATTGTTAATATACCTACTCCCTCCGTCCTATAATAAAAGACATTCTAACTTTTTTAGCTAGATATACATCAAAAGTTATGCATCTAAATATATACTATTTTTACTATGCATCTAGAAAAGCCAGAATGCCTCCTATATATTGTACGACGGAGTAGTTTGCTGTTGTTGTGAAAGCCTTGATTTTTTTTTACTTTATAAGTCATAAATTAAGGGCATCAGTAGCTAGTAAAATGGAGTTAAGCATTAAAAAGGAACATATATTATGTCAGTTAGTGGTTGCTCCTACATGTAAAGTGTGGTACTTATGCAAAACTCAAGTGGCATGAAGTATGTTACCCATGGAACCCGTATATGTTGCAAGAATTTGTTATGTTTAATCAATAATTAATCGCTTTTGGTGAAAGTATGATATAGGACTTGCACAGGAACAGGAAAGGCACCAACAAGATCCTAGGGTTTTACATGATCATTGGGCTATTTTGGATTATGAAAGATAATTTGGAAAATATTTAAAGAAGGATTAAAGATTATTTAGAATAAAGAATATGTTTAGTCAATCTAATTTATTGGAATTTATTTGGTCTCTTAGTAGGGTCTAAAAGGTATAGAAATGATTCTAGGGGCTTATGCATGGGATTTAAGGTAATTTGGGATCATTAATGACAAAGAATGATTTTCTATGTACAAGAAATAGGATTGTCTACATATAATCTAGGGATGTTGAGATAGAAACTTATTTTGGTTTGTAAATGGTATGACGAGCTTATGAATAAGTTTGGATGATGTTGGGGTATTTTTTAAGAATCTTTCTAGAATCTATGGAACTATGTTAGATGAAAAGTATTCTATTAGGTACATGAACATAAGTTTTTCAACATTTGGAAACCCATGATATTAGGTTTGGGGATTTTCTAATTTGGACAAGGTGGGATGAGGCATATGTGTGGATGGTTATGTGATATTCTTGGTGAATTTATGGAACTTTTGATGTTAAAAGAAAAGGTTAGAATTAAATCTTTTTGGGCAAGAAATTGGGTGATGTAGTGATTTTGATGCGGTTTGTGAGGCTGACGTGCATGGCTGGAGCGGCGAGGTGGTGTGGGCGCGCTATGATGTGAACATGGCACGTGGACCTATGGAACCGACCTACCCCGAGTATGTGGTCCATGTGCACCACGTGCATGTAGTGGATCGGGGAGGAGGACAATTGGACGAGCAGTGGCCGGTAGTGCATGCAACTCTCATGAGTGAGGGCATGATTATCAATGGCGGTGGGTTTTGCCACGTGTAGTCTCTGCCATAAGGCCAACATGGTGACAGAGCAAAGCACCTCATCTGAATCTAGGGGACAGGATAGAGCGGAGGAACGGAAACTCAACAATGGGGATCTCATCAGCAGCCGGTGGCTGAAGCAATGAGGGGAGCTTACCGGAGTTCGCTACAAAAAGGAGAAGGGGCTTTCGGTTTGGAAAGGTTTTAGGTGGGGGGTTTTGACCTGACAAACGGGAGGAAGAGTTCTTGGAGGGTTCGGCTCAAGTGGAATTGATGGGCAATAGAGATGAGTTAGGGCTCTGTAACCCCTGACCCAATTTGGATGGCATGGTAGTGGCCTGTTAGTGTGGTGTGCACATATTTAGTATCACCTCACTAGTTGAGCTAGAGTGGAGCCAACTTATAAGTCATTTTCTTTCACCCATATGTATCACCTTCGGGTTAACCCTTGTATATAAAGCAAGGAAGAAAGTGTAATCAAGGTTATATGTTTATGCGTGCACGCCCATCGTAGTGTTACAGCTTTGGAGAGCGGGGTATTACATGCTCGGGTTAGTAGCTGGGGCTTGTGCGTGACCATGACACCAATGACAAGGGATTGGTGGTGGGAAGTGGTATTGGAATCGGACGGTGGCACTGGGTATTTGGAAGAGTGGAATGGAGTTGGGCTAGATGGGCCACATTGCTACTAGATTGGGTCATAGTAAGGGGAAAAAGAAAGAAAGGAAATAGACCAGGTTGATGGTGCAAACCATGCTTCTACCCGTGTGGAGAGAAAAGAAAGTGCATAGAAGGCCAAGCTGAAAGCTGGTGGTGGGGAAGATTTGGTATGATAGAGAGTTCCAAAGATTTAGGGGCTGCTTGGTAGCTGGGCAAGGCTTAGTGGCTTACCTCTCCTCGCTTTGCCTTGCTGGCATGAGCAACGAGGCGTTTGCCAGCCCAGGAGAGCTATTTCGGCTCTCTCCTAATAGCAAGCCAAATCTTGCTAACACAATCTTCAAGGCACTTTTGCTGCAAATCCAAACGTCCAGACTTCTTGCTACACTAACTTGGCAAGGATATACATTGCCTATCAAAGAAACCAAACATCCCCTATTAGTCGATCACCCGCAAAAAAAGAGAGGAAAGATTCAGCTGGTGTGAAAATGAAGAAAAAAAAGGAAAAACAAATGACCTGCTCAAAGGTGGGCATATATGTCATTGCCTGTGCACAAGAAAATGGGAGCTAGGAAATAACTACACGCTTGAGTTGGAGAAAAGTTTGCAGACAGAAATATAGGAGCAATACATAAATCCCAAACAGAGGATCTAATTTAGAGTCCATGTTGGAGTTGCCCTAATGCTTCAAATGTGACAGCCTAACAAGAGTCTACATGAGAGACAATTGTTGTTGTAGCCTATTCAGCATGCTGACGGCAAATTAGAACTAGTTGAATTGGAAGCTCTTGACTCTAGCCACCGGGTGCGGGATGCTCATCCTTGACCTCGACACATTCATGGTTGGCCACAATGCCACTTGGGTCCGTGTCCACCAAGAATACAACCATACACATCAAGTGGAATGTGGAATCATAAAAAATTTAAAGGATATCAAAATAGAAACCTCATTTATAGGTCTAATAATTTATTTAGAAAATAGAAACAATTTGTAAAAGTGGTAACAATTTCGGTTAGTTTTAAGCGTGACCCGGCCCATTCCCAAACTTATTACATGTTATCGTACTCAATTTGGAAACCTCAATGGGAAAGTCAATTGGAATTTTGCTTTGTGTCAGCCACCGTATGTAAACACGTCTTCTCTCCCTTATCTCTTCATTTTATTCCTCCATTATTTTTATTCACACCCGAGCTTTATCTTCGACACCAGATCTGACGCTCGAGCCCCCCCCTCCCACCTCACCTTTTTGGTGCTCTCCCCTCCTTCCCTGGCTTCGGCATCACCCTTCGCCGCCGTCCGACGCTAATTCATTGGGGCTAGACATCCCTAATGGCCCCGCTGCCATCGGGATCCTTTACCCTTTGACTCCGGCGGTGCTCTTGCCGTCTTCGCTCCGTCGCCATGTCTCCCGCCTCCATCGGACATTGACGAGTCACTCCGAATATCCTTGCAGGCCACAGGTAAACCTAACCCTAGATCCGCTAACCTTCTCTTTGCCCGAGCCTCCCTCATTGGCTTCGGTGTCACATGTCGCCGCGCTACCCATCGTGATCCTTTACCATTCGTCTTTGGCAGCACTGTTGCTACCTCAACTCCATCGTCGCCACTTCCGTCTCCACCGCCGATTGGATAGCCGCCCCGAAGCTCTCTCTAGGCCTCTAGGACCCCGGGCCATAGGTAAATGAAACCCTAACCCTAGATCCCTAAATTAATTTCTAGCATAGATTGTTGGTGATTGATGTGTAAACAAGATATTAATTGATTGAAGAGGAGTAATCAAACTAAAAATAATTTTTGTAGGTCCTAGAAACAAAGGGATTCAAGCCCTCCATCCCACACCGCGCCGCCGGCCGATTCTACAATTGGGAAACTGCAAGTTTGACACCGAGGAAGGGGGATCAAGCTCTGGCCATGGCGAACCGCAATCTTGGTGTCCAGGTGCTGCCCGACGAGGTCCTCATGCATATCCTCGCTCGGCTGCCGGCCAAGTTGCTGTGTCGCTTCCGCTGCGTATCCAGGGCCTGGTCTGTCATGCTCTCTTCAGACTACTTCGTCGACCTCCATCTGCGGCCAGCCAACAGGCCAGACCACCCCAGGCTGCTCCTCACTGTGGTTGGGTCCTCCTATGAAGGATACCTGTATTCATGGCGGCCCGAAGGTGCGGTCGATAAGCTCATCTACGACGATTTCGGGGGAACAGGGATAACAGTGCCTCTCACCAAGCCCTGCCGCGGCCTCGTTCTACTCCGGTCCACTAACAATGGTGGTTATTATGTCTTCAATCCTTCCACCGGTGATTCCCTAGCTCTCCCCGACACCAGGAAGCCACTGAATATGACGTTCCGCATGCGATTTTCAAGATGGCATAAGCCCGAGCTACCATTCTACATAAGGGCATCTTACGGCCTTGGTTACTGCTCAATCAGGAAGGAGTACAAAATAGTGTGCCTGTTATCCGGTCCTGAACTTGGAGTTGTAGATCACATCAATACGCCTACAAGAACCGAGGTCTTCGTCCTCAACACACCTGGTTACTGGAGGCCTACTGCTAAACACCCTCCTTTGTGCTCCGCGGCGGAGAAGAACCCAGCTGTCTTCTTAAATGGGTATCTGCACTTCCTATGCGATCAAGGTGGCATCACAACCTTGAACATTAGTGATGAGACCTTTGGTTCGATCCTGCCGCCACCAGATTTCGAGAATGTGGTGTCTGTCCTGACAGAGCTGGATGGGTGTTTATGTCTTTGCTACGGAGAGCTGAGTAGTGAAGACCCTTTACATGTTTTTGTACTGAGAGATTACAAGGAAGCCCGATGGGAGAACCTATGTTGCATTTATCGAACTGCTTGGCCAGAATCTCAGCGCATGCTACTGAACTCGCTCTGGATTGCTCCAATTGGTATGTATTACTCAGGTGATGGACAAAAGATCATGTTCGGGACAGGCTCTTGCAAGGTGTTTGCTGTGGACACTGATGGTGGCGACCTAGAGATTTTATTCACACCGGAGGATACCATAGTTGGAGTTTGTCAGGATGACAATATACCAGCATTTACTCTGTTAGAGGAGAGCCTCGTGCCCGTGGGTTGCACAACTGAGGAAATGGTCTTCTCATCTCCGACAACTGAAGCTTGGTTCGACATCCTCAAGTGGCTGCCGACACATTCTGTTATGGAGCTGAGATTGGTTTGCAGGGAGTGGCGAGGAATGTTGTGACCGATTGCTTTATCCAATCACATGTTCTCCATGAAAATTTGAAAAGGAGCCCGAAGATTAAGTTCATCGTGGATCCTCACTTTGGTCACTATATGGATATGGAGGAATGGATTGGTCAACATGATGGATTACATCTACAATTTGATCTCGTATGTTCCCAGCCTTGCTACGGGCTCAACGTTGGGAGCTGCTCATTCTGGGATTTCGTATGCAATCCTGCCATAGGTTATTGTAACCAGATAGAATTTGCTGACACTGATGATACATTCTTTGCTGGTCGCATTGGGCTGGGGTACAACACAGACATTGAGACGCACGTCATGGTGCACATCACCTACAAAGAGAAGAACTTGGAAACGGGATATTATGAACTGCAGTGCAAAATGAAGTATGTTCATGGCTGGGGGTGGGATCCAATAGATCCTCCTCCTAGACCAGTAGCTGGCATACCACCAAACTTCGTCAATAGCAAGATCTACTGGATGGTAGATCCTAATCTCGGACCAGTCTCTGCAAGTTGTGAAATGGTCGCATTCGATGTCAAGATACAGGAATTTGAAGTGCTGCAAGGTCCGCCATGCACCCATGGTAGTGGGCATATGACAATCCTTGAGCTACAAGGATCACTTTGCATTTCCTATTCAGACCAGACACTACGGGAAACCCCGTATATGCCGAGTGTCAAAGTCTTTGCCGAGTGCAATTCATCGGACACTCGGCAAAGACAAAGAGACACTCGGCAAACATAAGACACTCGGCTACACCAAGTGTTTGCCGAGTGTGACAGACGAATCCACTCGGCAAAGAGGACACACTCGGCACATCCACGGTTTTGCTGAGTGTCTGGACCAAGACACTCGGCAAAGCCCATGCACGTGTGCTACACGTGCCATGGTTTCCAACGGCGGTTCGAAGCCGTTAGGGACGTTTGCTCTTTGCCGAGTGTCTAACACCTGACACTCGGCAAAGACGTGGCACGTGCCCAACACGTGCCACGGCCGTTGGCGGCCGTTTGGCACATGCCTCTTTGTCGAGTGTATCACTGTGACACTCGGCAAAAATTTTGAAAATTTGAACAAACTTTGAAAAAACTTGAAATTCGTACTCAAAACATTTAAAAATTATGAGTTTGAGAGTTTTTGGCTGGTGGCTTTGCCGAGTGCTTGGCCCTAGCACTCAGCAAACACAGGCTTTGCCGAGTGTTTCTACGGATACACTCGGCAAAGCCTAGACTGTTTCTTTTCGCAAAAAGATTTTGGCTCCAAAATTTTTCTTCTCTCCATAAGATTTGGCAAAACCTCATAATATCTTATGTGGAGGCTGTGGTAAAAAGTTGAGACGTTTACGAAAAGATTTTCATGCACGGCCCTTACAAATCGGAACATATCCGAAGAAGTTTCATAGAGCTGAGAAGGATACGGCTGGCTTTCGAGTCGAAGTGAAAGTTGAATTGGAGTTTGAGCTCATAACTTTTTTCATATGCAGTAGACAACATAGATTACTTCATGTGAAGTTATCATAATTTTTTGGACCCATTTGATAATTTTTAATTATTTTTTGGGACTATCTCTGCATGAAATAATGAAAGATCCGAAGGAACAATGAGCTATATATGCATGAAATAATGAAAATAATTCATAGAATCATAAAATGTGCATTGCTGAATGTATTTCATAAGATAATTTGATTTGTATTTGAACAAATTTAAAAAAAAATTACATAAAATTATGTGTCTGGAAATTTTTTGCCGAGTGCTACACTCGGCAAAGGGCCTATTTGCCGAGTGTCTCAATAGAAACACTAGGCAAAGGGCTTGTTTGCCGAGTACCTACAGCTAGGCACTCGGCAAAGAGGGGGTCTGGCCGCGCTCATTCCCTCTAGTTTGCCGAGTGCCTTGGATCCGGCACTCGGCAAACAGTTCTGAACCGTTAGATCTGTTTGCCGAGTGCCAGATCCATGGCACTCGGCAAACAGGGGGCCGGGGGACTTAATCGCGCCCGACACACGCACACACGCACACACGCCGCCGCCGCCGCCCACACCCCGCCCGCGTGCCCCCGCCCGACCGCTGCCGCCGCCGCCCCGCGCGCCCCCGCCCGCCGCCGCCCCCGCCCGCCGCCCCCGCCCCGCCACGCCCGGCCGCGCGCCCCCGACCGCTATCGCCGCCCCCGGCCGCCCGCTGCCGGCGCGCCCCCGCCCGCCGCCCCAGCCCCGCCCGGCGCGCCCCCGCGCGCCCCTGGCCGCCTGCTGCCGCCGCCCCGGGCCGCCCGGCGCGCCTCGCCTCGCCGTCGCCCCGGCACCGCTGCCCCGCCCCGGCCGGCCTCCGCCCTGTGGCCCCCACGAGCCCGACGCCGACGCCGGTCTCCGCACCGGTCACCCTCCATCCCCGACGACGTCTTCCCGCCGACGTCGTCCTCCAGCAGGTCCGTCACGTCCCACTACCCCTCCTGCTTGTAGCGCTTAATGCACTGATGCTTATATATATATATATAGGAATGGATGATTGAATTTTGATTTATCAAGGAATGCTAGAATAATTTCTATCTTGGTCAAAAATTTGGACAATGCATGTGGTTGTCGGCCTTCGTGCCGTTGTTTTTTGCAGGATGGGGTTTCAGTAACCTCCCCGTGCAGGGGAAGTGCTGCCGAAATTATTATTTGACAAAATTTTGTTTTTATTTTAGGAAGAGTGTAGCACCTCCTTCGGCTTGTAGATCTGCCGCACGCCGTTCTCCGCCGCCTGCACCGACACAAGCGTCCCCGACTCGCCCGTCGTCGAGCCCGTAGGTGAGCACGTCGAAGATCTTTTCATATCGTATTCGTAGGTCACGTAACCTAGTTAGGCGTCTCCCGTTCGAAAGAGATACGGTTGTGAATATATGAATCTTTGCATATGTCTAACCATATCTATTTCGAATTGTCCACGTTTTTCGGGCAGCTCGAGGATGTGTAGATGGGTAGTTTCCATGCTCTACTTGTATCCGAGGCTGAGTTTCGGCATCATCTCCTTGTTGTTCTCCGAATACACAATCTCCGTAATTGGACGTGTATTTGGAGAACAACGGGGAGGTGCTGCCGAAATTCTGTCTCGGATACGAGTAGAGCATGGAAACTAACCCGTCTACACATTCTCGGGTGGGATTAGGACCTATCTTTACCTATTAGACATATAGGCATCCAGTAGATGCATTTCATTATTATAATTTATTACTCGTGATATGTAAAGGGATGGATGATTGTGAGTGGATATACACTGGCCGCTCAAGTAAATGTGAGTGTACAGATGAATGCATTGTTAAGACTGATGCATTCTGGAAGCAAGCTTTTGCCAATGCGAAAGGGGTGCCTTCCACTTTCTGTCCATGTGCGGTTTGTGAGAACCGTAAGCGCCAAACACAAGAGGTCATGGGTAAACATCTCGTCAGGAATGGATTTACGGAGAACTATACCCGATGGACGCGTCATGGTGAGGCCGTGGATCGTGTGAGAGACGAGGTCGTGAGGCAGCGCATCCAGGCTTTTGATGATGATGCCGGGGTAGGGGACATGTTAGATGACTATGGCGAAGCACACTTCAACGATGTACCTAGGAAGGAGGAGCCGGAGGCCACTGCAAAGGCTTACTATGATATGTTGTCAGCGGCACAACAACCTCTTCACTCGCATACTACGGTTTCTCAATTGGATGCCGTTGCACGTCTGTTGGCCGTCAAGTCGCAGTTTAGCTTGGGTCGAGACGCATTTGATGTCATCCTGACAGTTTGTGGCGGCCTGCTTCTGGAAGGTCACATTCTGCCAAAGAACATGTACACAGCACAAAAACTTCTTAATGCACTTAAAATGCCATATCAGAAGATACATGCCTGTCCGAATGGCTGCATCTTATTTAGGAAAGAATATGCAGAAGCAAAGCACTATCCAAAGTGCGAGGCATCTAGATTCATGGAGGTAGTCGGTGGTGATGGGAAAAAGAACCAAAGTACAATCCCCGTGAATATCCTACGGTACCTTCCACCTATACCGACGATCCAACGGCTTTACATGACCGAGGACTCCGCGAAACAGATGACATGGCACAAGAGTGGACGTCGATACAATCCTGATAAGCTCGTACATCCATCCTATGGTGAAGCATGGAAACACTTTGATGCGATTCATCGTGACATGGCTCTAGAGGCTCGGAATGTACGTGTTGCGTTGGCAACAGATGGGTTCAATCCTTATGGAATGACGGCTGCCCCATACTCTTGTTAGCCCATGTTCGTGATCCCTCTCAATCTCCCCCCCCCCCCCCGGCGTCATCTTTCAACGGCATAACATATTTTTGTCGTTAATTATTCCTAATTACCCGGGGAAAAAGATGAGTGTGTATATGGAGCCTCTCATTGATGATTTGGACCGTGCTTGGAAGGAAGGTGTATGGACATACGACCGAGCTACAAAAACAAACTTCAAAATGCATGTCTTTTACGAGTACTCCCTGCACGACATGCCGGCGTATGGGATATTCTGCGGCTGTTGTGTTCACGGGAAGTTCCCATGTCCAATATGTAAGGCATCTCTGAAGTTTATCTGGTTGACGAAGGGTGGCAAATATTCATGCTTCGACAAACATCGTCAATTTCTCCCTCTTGACCACTCATTCAGACAAGATATCAAGAACTTCACGAAAGGTGTCAGGGTTGAAGACCCTGCACCAGAGCTGATGACAGGTGCGGAGGTTCGTGCACAGTTAGACGCTATTGAGGTCGGGGAGGATGGTGCTTTTGTGGGATATGGTGAGCAACATGCCTAGACTCATAAGTTGGGCTTGTGGAAGCTCCCGTACATGCAAGATCTCTTGCTTCTGCACAACATTGATGTAATGCACACCAAAAAAATCTTGCCGAGCCACTTTGGGGTACAATTATGGAAATTCCTGATAAAACCAAAGACGATGTCAAGGCTAGAGTGGATCAGAAGCGGATATGCAATCGACCGAAGCTAGAGATACCGCCTCCCAGGGACGGCAAAACATGGAAAAAACCTAAGGCCGATTTCGTCCTCACGAGGGACCAAAGGAAGGAAGTGCTGTGTTGGTTCGAAAAGTTAAAGTTCCCTGATGGGTACGCAGCGAATTTGAAGAGGGGGGTGAACTTATCTACTCTGCGAATCAACAGGCTCAAGAGTCATGACTACCACATATGGCTTGAGCGGCTTTTTCTGGTCATGGTTTGAGGCTATGTCCCCGAGCATATCTGGCTAGTGCTAGCAGGGTTGAGCAATTTCTTCCGTTAGCTTTGTGCTAAGGAGGTCTCCAAGACTGTGATTGCAGAAATGGAAAAGCTTGCACCTGTGTTGCTATGCAAGTTGGAGAAGATATTTCCACCGGGTTTTTTCAACCCGATGCAGCATATGATTTTACACCTTCTGTATGAGGCACGAATGGGGGGCCTGTGCAGAACCATTGGTGCTATCCAATTGAGAGATGTCAAAAGGTTCTTCGAACTAAATGCAAAAATAAATGCAAAATTGAAGCTTCTATTGCAGAGGCATACATTCTAGAGTAGGTGTGAAACTTCACAACAAAATACTATGCTGACAACCTTCCTAGCGTGCACAATCCACCGCCTCGTTACAATGTTGGTGAAGTTGAATCGAACCTCAGCCTTTTCCGAGGGCAATTGGGAAGTGCAAGTGAAGGCACCAACAAAAAATGGGCTAGAAGGGTCTTTTGAGATAGACTTAACCCAAGCGGTCGGAATGGATTTAGACTCAGAAATGTTTGTTGATGAGGACACTGGAGATGTGGTTCAGAATGCCAAGGACTTGGAGTTACTAGAGCGATTACAATTAGGGAATGACACTGACGACGACATTCCTCCTCCTTTGGAGGACGAGCATGAACATCTCGAAATGTACGATAGTGATGATGCAGTCGTTGATCCAGATAATCCTGATCCAGATGATTATTTCTAATAAATGTACGAGCTTTTTTATATATTGTGTTGGTTCATATTTTTTATATACTACATCTCTTTCTAATAATTTATGTTGGTTCATATTTTTTATATATTACATATCTTTCTAATAATTTATGTTGCTTCATATTTTTTATATATTACATCTCTTTCTAAAAAATGTATGTTTTTTGTTGATTGCAGGTGATTTAACCAAGATGGTGGGTGGGGGCGGTGCAATGAGGAACGTCATGTCGCTCTACCGCAGGCTCAAAGATGGAGGGTCCGATGCAGCTGAGTCGTCTGGTGGCCAGGGCAAGGGGCGAAAGAAGGGCCGAGGCAGGGGGCGAGGCAATAGGCGACAACGGACCCCTGTACCTTCGTCGTCTTCGTCCAAGGAGGAGTTTGTTCCTTCGGCGGAGGACCGAAGGGCCGCGGAGGAAGACGAGCGCGAGGACGAGCAGCACGGGGCCGAGGAGCACGGGGCTGAGGAGCATAGGGCCGAGGACGAGCAACACGAGGCTGAGGAGCACGGGGCCGAGGACGGGAAGGCAGCAGAGGGGTCCACCTCCTCTGAGCTGTCGGCCCTTTGGCAGCGAGGTCCCTCACAACTCCCGAAGCGACCGATACCCATGGAGCAGCGCCCTATAGTTGCACCTGTTGGCAAAAGGTAAGTAATTTTAGATGTTATAAGTACCTTATCCATTTCATATGTTGGAAATAACAATATGAACTAACAATTTATCTTAATCACTTGGCCAGGAGTTGGACGGTTGTCACCCCGGGCGCTGCACACGACCGCAAAGTCAACGGCATCCTGGGTCTTCTATGCAGGGAGTTGTTTCCAGGTCTGGTTCATGTTGGCGGCAGGGAGGAGCCAGCCTACACCTTTGACCACTACGTCACCGCTCCCGATGCTGAGGATCGGGAAGGTAGGAGGTTCGCCAATAAGGCTGAGCGGGTAAAGGCCGAGCTGTGGGTAAGTATTCATTGCACTACATTGCTCAACACATCACATTGATTGAACAATCTACAAATAATCACTGGATACATCGCGTATATATGCAGGACTTTTACACATGCGCGTCGGGAGAGGAGGCGAGGGCGGTTGCTGTGGCACATACAGCCTGTGTGAAGCTCGTGAAGGACTTGCACTACGAGTCGCGCGTCCAGGCCGTCATTGATTATTATGCTGCACTCAAAATCTCCGTGAAGAAACACCCCGCAAGACAAATGAGGTTGACCCGGGAGCAATACATGGCGGTATGAAAATCGATTATATTTTAAGTACTTTGAATTAAATCTTGTTATATGTCGATACAATCTTGAATTCAATCTTGTTATATGTCTTGTAGGCGATTCCGTTGTGGTGCGCCACGCATTCCCGGTGTTGGGAGGTGATAGTGGACAAGTGGGTCAGCCCCGAGTGGGAGGAGCAGCACACCCTTCGCCGGGAGCGGCGTTTGCTGATGCCAGGTGTACCACACCATTAGGGCAGCCTTAGCCTCGACGAGTATCGTACAAAATGGGTACGCCTCGTCATTTCTAAATTTGCTCACTCAATTCTGTATAATTACTAATCTTACTCTTATTGTTTATTTTCCCGGTCGTCGTCGCATGGTGGTGCGCCTTGCAACCAGTTCATGGCGTTTGCTTTGGCCCACAAGGGCAAGGCGACCTCCGACGTCCAGTACAACCCGGAGGACCCGCCCTCGGCATACAGCAACGCCAGCGTCCACAGTCGCCTCACTGCATACACAGAGGTGGCGAGGGAGGTCCATGGGCAAGACTACGATCCGACCGCCCACGACATTGATGGAGAAGTGGTCATGAGGGCGGGAGGAGGCAAGAAGCATGGGCGGTACTTGATCGGCGACAGCACCATCGACACGGCCGCTACCCCCACACTCTCCCAGATTCGAGCCAGGAGCAAGGGCTCTTCCCCGGCCATCCGTCAACCTCTTCCCGGTTCACACTTCGGGATGCAAGCACTACAGGTTATTTCTGTTTTGTTCATCGTAGGTGCAGTTTACTTATGTTTGTAATGTATTGTAACATTCTAATTGAATATTGCAGACTCGGTTGGATGAAGAGAGGCAAAGAAGGGAGCACCTGGAGTTGCAGGTGCAGCGGATGCAGGAGGTGGAGGCTGAGAAACAGAGGAAGATTGAGGAGATGGAGCAGTGGCAGCAGCAGATGTATGCCTACATGCAGACCATTGGTGCGCGGGTGGGTGGAGGTCCACCGCTGGTGATGCCACCCCCGCCTCCACCACGTGTTCCCATTTCTCCCGTGAGTCACTTGAGAACCTTATAATTTCATTTCACAACTCATTCCTATCGTAAATCTTGTATCACACCCTTATAATCTCTTTTGGGCAGGCTCCTGGTTCGGCGGCGTCAAATGACGGCCCTCAAGATGAAGACATTGCGACGCGGGCGGTTAGATCGCTGTTCGGACCCCCTCCTCAGTGAGTTGGTGCAAAATGTGAACGTTTGTGAATATTGGTGGTTTTGTGTCATTACAGATGGTGTACCTCGAACGTTTGGATGGTTTAGTGACTTATATGTTTGTCGAACCGCCTGTGATGTTTACTGCGGATTTATGGTTTTAGAAGGTTATATATATATATGAACTGTCTGTGATGCTTATTATAATATATATGAACTGCCTGTAATGTTTGTTTTGAGGGGGTCCTTTTAACGCAAAAAATGAATAAAAATAGGGGTAGATTGTCCGCTTTGCCGAGTGTTACACTCGGCAAAGGTCCTGTTTGCCGAGTGTTTTGGCATTAACACTCGGCAAACATGCAGTTTCTGTCATTTCTGAAACTGATGTTTGCTGAGTGTGGACTGTTTGCCGAGTGTTTTTGCCTTAACACTCGGCAAACATTGAGGCTTTGCCGAGTGTTAAAGGCAAAGCACTCGGCAAACAAGTGGGCAGCCCGTAGCAAACCCACTTGTTTGCCGAGTGTGGGCCTCTGACACTTGGCAAAGCCGGGAGTCTTTGCCGAATGCAACACTCGGCAAAGGTTCCCTACAAACCTAGCAGACGGCCACGGACGCCGTCGGTGGCCGTCTAATAGTGCTTTATTTTGCCGAGTCTCGTCTGGCACTCGGCAAAGACTTTGCCGAGTGCCCGATAGAAAACACTCGGCAAAGGCCGCCTTTGCCGTCACCTAATTTACCGTGAGAGCTTTGCCGAGTGTTACACTCGGCAAAGACTTTGCCGAGTGTTTTTGGTTCTTTGCCGAGTGCCCCAGGCACTCAGCAAAGAGCTGGTTTCCCGTAGTGAGAGCAGGAACACGATCGACCTGTGGATGATGAAAGATGATGGTATCTGGTTAATGGAGTATCATATAGTGCTTGACAAGTTAGCGGAGAAAGCTGCACCACTGGCTGTTGATCCAACAGATGGACGGATTTTGATCGATACTGGTTGGTCATTGGGCTACTATGACCCCAGGACAGCAGCATTTGAGACCATCTACACCAATTGCTTTCCTGATTCAAAGTTCTATCCCATTGTCTGCCATGAAAGCTTAGTCTGCCCGCTAGACTAGGTGAAAATCCTACTTTGATCTTCTTAGATGGTTCTAAATCGCATACTTTTGTTTGAAGGAACCATTAATGAGTTTAGCAGAGCATTTTTACAGGAATATTTGTAACGCCTGTACATTGATGTTTACAGGCATGGAGACTTGGCTATAGTTTCTAGGCATGTGTCGAGGACTTGTATCTTTTGTTTGAAAGGATCATGTTAAAACTCAGGTATCCTGCATTCACATATTACTGATATAGCTTATCATGGAACCTATGTTAATTTGCATTATATTATTGCGAGTTTGCATGGTATGAACGAAAGGGTCAGTATTTTGGTTGTATCTTGTTTGAAAGGAGCTTGTAATATTTACTCAGCTCTTCTGAGTCAAGGTAAATGTGGGTCCATTGTAATTTGTGATGAAACCTTCTTTGTTATCGGCATTGCACCTTCTGAGTGATGAATGTCTGCAGTGGTAGTACTCTGATCTGAACCCTTTTCCTGTTAATTGATGGATGCCGTCACGTACTGGTTCTTATTCACCTGAGATTGTTACAGCTTAGAGCACGCAAGCAGTAACCATAATGAACTGGCAATCCAAATGAGTTGCAAACATGCCACACGCACCACCTCGCTGGCGAAAAGGCGAAAAATCACCGTGCACGACATGAAGTACGTATAGGATAGCCATCAAAGCATGGAACCAATCCATATTATTCTGGAATCGGATGCCAGCGCTGCTGCCAATCTTTCCTTCCACAGAAATAGAAAACAACCTCCTCCACCCACACTGAACCTAATGGAATGGAATTTCTTTTATACTCGTGGAATATCTTTACTTGTGGAGCATTATTTTTTTCACACCTAGAACACGAGTAAAAAATTATTCCCATGATTGAAAAAATGGTCCATGCCTATAATAAAAAGAGGCATTAGGGTAGGGGTTATTAAGTGGGGCCAATTCTCTCATTACAATAAAAATTAACATGGCTTCCCTCACCGTCATTCAAAATTTTATCCCCTCATTTCCTCAATTCCAATTCTGTTAGGTTTTAACACACTGACGTCACTAGAAGGGGTCGTAGTGTGAGGGAAAATACACTTTGGTGCCCCTATGACATAAAAAACATCACACGTCATTCCAAACTAGAAAACTATGATTTTGTTGTGTCAATTTTGGTGAGAAAATTGATTTTACTACCAAATCTTTGAAAAAGTTTAACCAGTTCAGTGAAGGACTTTTGCTTATATTATTATGTTCGGTATCAATGTTGTCTAATTTTTCTGGTGATAACCGAAGATGGTTCAGCGTGTGACCGACCAACACCATGTCCGGCATTGTCATGATTCATACAAGTTGCAACCTGTCATTTCAAAGGCAAAGTAAGACCTCTGTCAGCGGGGTGTTGATTTTAGACTAGCCACAACGTGACCGATGTCTAAAAACTAAATATCGTGACACCTTGCACCGATGCTGAAAAGCCGAGGCGCTGCACAATGTTTTGCATCGATGCCCAAATAAAGGTGGGCCCAAGTTCATCAAATCGCCTCTGTCATGGCTGTATCGGTTTTATGACCGGAGACGAACAGCTGACCGTAAAAAGATTTTTTAATTGACCCAACATCGGCTCACCAACAGACCTTGCGAGTCAAGATTTTTGTTTCAGCATCGCCCTTCACGGTACCGGACCTCGATGCTTGGACCTTCTCTTTCCTCGTTCAAGCATCGGTTTGAGTCACGCTGTGGCTAATCTTATCTCGATGCTTTGAGATTATGAGCTGATATTTTTTATGTCCTAGGGGCACAAAGGGTATTTCCCCTTACGGTGCAGCCCATTCTAGCGATGGTTCTGTGGCTCTAACAGAATTAGTATTGAGGGGATAAAATTTTGAAACTTCGGTACTAAGAACCGCAAGAACCGAGGTCTTCGTCCTCAACGGGCCTGCTTACTGGAGGCCTAGTGCTGAAAACCCTCTTGTGTGCTACGTTATGGAGAGGCCTTATGGAGAAGAACCCAGCCGTCTTCTTAAACGGTTGTCTGCACTTTCTATGCTTTGATGGTGGCATCACAACCTTCAGCGTTAGCGATGAGACCTTCGGTTCATTGCTGCCGCCACCAGGTTACAAGAATATGGAGTCCGTGCTGACAGAACTGGATGGGTGTTTGTGTCTTTGCTACGGAGAGCCAGATAGTGAAGACCCTTTACATGTATGTGTACTGAGAGATTATGAGTTAGCCATGTGGGAGAAGCTATGTTGTGTTGATCGAACTGCTTGGGCAGAATCTGACTGCATGCTGCTCAACTCGCTATGGATTGTTCCAATTGGTATGTATTACTGAGGTGGTGGAAAAAAGATCATGTTCACGACAGGTTCTTGCAAGGTGTGTGCAGTAGACCCTGATGGTGGTGACCCAGAGATTTTATTCACACCAGACGATACCATTGTTGGAAGTTGTGACGATGGCACTGTGCCAGCATTTACTCTATCAGAAGAGAGCCTCGTACCCCTGGGCTGCACAATTGAGGACATGGTGTTCTCATCGCCGACAACTGAAGCTTGGTTCGACATCCTCAAATAGCTGCCGGCCGACACGCTCTGTATTGGAGCTGAGATTAGTTTGCCGTGAGTGGCGCGGAATGTTGATGAGTGATTGCTTTATCCAATCGCATGCTATCCATGCAAACTTGAAAAGGAGCCCGCAGATTAAGTTCACCGTGGATCCTCGCTTCGGTTTCTATGTGGATCTTGAGGAATGGATTATCACTCAACATGGAGTACGTCCAGGATATGATCTTGTATGTTCACAGCCTTGCCACGGCCTCAATGGTGGGAGTTGGTCTTCTTGCGATTTCATATCCAATCCTGCCATGTGTTATTTGGAGCTCATAGAATTTGATGACAACGATGGTACATTCTTTGCTGGTCGCATTGGGTTGGGGTACAACACAGAGATTGACAAGCATGTCATGGTGAATATCACCTACAAAGAGAAGAACCTGGAAACGAGATATTATGAAGTCATGGCTGCCAGTGGGATCCAATAGACCCTCCTTCAAGACCACTAGCTGGCCTACCGCCGAATTTTTTCAACAGCAAGATCTACTTGTTAGCTAATCACTAGTATGTAATGAACACAAACACGAGAAACACAATAACACCAAGATTGACGAGGCCGCAACTGCTTAGCCTTTTTTTATTTCTCACGTTACAAAATCCTATTACATGTGTATGCTTTTATACTCCGAAGTATCTAACCGGCCAAACATATACAAGGTCTCTATCTCGTATACGTTCTGGACTCAATACTAGCAGTCTCCACAAACTAGCATGCATACTCGTACCAAAACAAGCATACGACACCACCTTGGTTAGCTGTCGGATTCCGTGACCTCGCATACTTCCTTCTATACGAGTTCGTATACGGCAACTGGCCAACCAACACTAATGTGTTTCCTAAAACAATTAACTCAAACTTAACTCCAACTTGTATCTACGCAGCAAAGAAGCTTTACCTGCCTATAATCACACAATAGTACTTTTCCATCTATGTACGCTAAGACTTAGAAAAAAACAAGATTAATTCCATCATTCACCCTCCTAATCTTGTTGACTTCAAAGTAACGTAGGGTGGTCATCATCTGTAGCTATGAACAATGCCTTCTCCTCCTTCTTCAACTCATCGCATTCCCACTGAAAATGTCCATAGTTGCTGCACGTATAGCACCTTACTTTGGCCTTATCGAATTTTCGATTCTTGCCACTGTCCTTTCGTTCCCTAGCCCTCCATTGTGCTCGGGTGAGCAATAAGTGCTCATCATCATCCTTTTCTTCCATAGCCTTCCACTGGAATTTGCTGAGCAACACATGCTCAGCACTATCATCATTATCACCACAATGCAGCCTTTCTTCGTATGCCCGGAGTCTTCCGAAAACTTCTTCAACGGTCATTGTCGTCAAGTCACCGAATTGCTCAATCGAAGCGATAATCTGTAAGAACTTATTTGTAGCAGCTCTAAGAATTTTTTTAACCAAATATGAGTCCTCAATCTTGTCACCCAATCCACGAATCGTGCTGACGATCGAGTTTACTTTCATCACGAAGTCATCAACTAAATCAGTGCTCTTCATCCGCAATCCATCCAGCTCTTCTCTAAGGGTTTGGATACGAGCATCCTTCACGCGTTGAGCACCTTGGTACATTATCCTTATGCACTCCCACACCTCCTTTGATGTTTCCTTCTCAGACACCACCAGCAAGGTCTCCTCCAGGATACCTTGATAGATGGCAGCAAGTGCCGTTTGATCCTTCTTGAAGTCTACCTTCTCTTTCGGATCAGCATGCTCGACAGCATCCCAGACGCCTTGTGCACGCATGAACACTTTCATCTTGATCGCCCAGGTTGTGTAGTTGCTCCTTGTGAGCATGGGATAATGCAGGGACACCATTGAACTCTCCTTTACCGCCTCCGTACCTGATATGCTCATCTTCTCTTCCCCAAGCTCTGATACCACTGTTAGCTAATCACTAGGATCTAATGAACGCGAACACGAGAAACACAATAACACGAAGATTGCCGAGGCCGCAACTGCTTAGCCTTTTTTTATTTCTCACGTTATAAAATCCTATTACATGTGTATGCTTTTATACTCCGAAGTATCTAACCGGCCAAACATATACAAGGTCTCTATCTCGTATACGTTCTGGACTCAATACTAGCAGTCTCCACAAACTAGCATGCATACTCCTACCAAAAGAAGCATGCGACACCACCTTGGTTCGCTGCCGGATTCCGCGACCTCGCATACTTCCTTCTATACGAGTTCGTATACGGCAACTGGCCAACCAACACTAATGTGTTTCCTAAAACAATTAACTCAAACTTAACTCCAACTTGTATCTACGCAGCAAAGAAGCTTTACCTGCCTATAATCACACAATAGTACTTTTCCATCTATGTACGCTAAGACTTAGAAAAAAAACCAGATTAATTCCATCATTCACCCTCCTAATCTTGTTGACTTCAAAGTATCGTAGGGTGGTCATCATCTATAGCTATGAACAATGCCTTCTCCTCCATCTTCCACTCATCGCATTCCCACTAAAAATGTCCATAGTAGCTGCACGTATAGCACCTTACTTTGGCCTTATCGAATTTTCGATTCTTTCCACTGTCCTTTTGTTCTCTAGCCATCCATTGTGCTTGGGTGAGCAATAAGTGTTCATCATCATCCTTTTCTTCCATAGCCTTCCACTGGACTTTGCTGAGCAACACATGCTCAGCACTATCATCATTATCACCACAACGCAGCCTTTCTTCGTATGCCCGGAGTCTTCCGAAAACTTCTTCAACGGTCATTGTCGTCAAGTCACCGAATTGCTCAATCGAAGCGACAATCTGTAAGAACTTATTTGTAGCAGCTCTAAGAATTTTTTAACCAAATATGAGTCCTCAATCTTGTCACCCAATCCACGAATCGTGCTGACGATCGAGTTTACTTTCATCGCGAAGTCATCAACTAAATCAGTGCTCTTCATCCGCAATCCATCCAGCTCTTCTCTAAGGGTTTGGATACGAGCATCCTTCACGCGTTGAGCACCTTGGTACATTATCCTTATGCACTCCCACACCTCCTTTGATGTTTCCTTCTCAGACACCGCTAGCAAGGTCTCCTCCAGGATACCTTGATAGATGGCAGCAAGTGTCGTTTGATCCTTCTTGAAGTCTACCTTCTCTTTCAGATCAGCATGCTCGACAGCATCCCAGACGCCTTGTACACGCATGAACACTTTCATCTTGATCGCCCAGGTTGTGTAGTTGCTCCTTGTGAGCATGGGATAATGCAGGGACACCATTGAACTCTCCTTTACCGCCTTCGCACCTGATATGCTCATCTTCTCTTCCCCAAGCTCTGATACCACTGTTAGCTAATCACTAGGATCTAATGAACGCGAACACAAGAAACACAATAACACGAAGATTGCCGAGGCCGCAACAGCTTAGCCTTTTTTTTATTTCTCACGTTACAAAATCCTATTACATATGTATGCTTTTATACTCCGAAGTATCTAACCGGCCAAACATATACAAGGTCTCTATCTCGTATACATTCTGGACTCAATACTAGCAGTCTCCACAAACTAGCATGCATACTCCTACCAAAACAAGCATACGGCACCACCTTGGTTAGCTGCCGGATTCCGCGACCTCGCATACTTTCTTCTATACGAGTTCGTATATGGCAACTGGCCAACCAACACTAATGTGTTTCCTGAAACAATTAACTCAAACTTAACTCCAAATTGTATCTACGCAGCAAAGAAACTTTACCTGCCTATAATCACACAATAGTACTTTTCCGTCTATGTACGCTAAGACTTAGAAAAAAAACAAGATTAATTACATCACTACTGGATGGTAGATCCTAATCTCGGACCAGTCTCTGCAAGACACGAAATTGTTGCATGGTAGTGGGCATATGGCCATCCTCGAGCTTCAAGGAGCACTTTGTATTTCCTATTCAGACCAGAGCAAGAACACGATCGACTTGTGGATGATGAAAGATGATGGTATCTGGTTAATAGAGTATCATATAGTGCTTGACAAGTTAGCAGAGAATGCTGCACCATTGGCTTTTGATCCATCAGATGGACGGATTTTGATCAACACTGGTTGGTCATTGGGCTACTATGACCCCAGGACAGCAGCATTTGAGACCATCTACACCAATGGCTTTCCGGGATCAAAGTTCCATCCCATTGTCTGCCATGAAAGTTTAGTCTGCCCGCTACACTAGGTGCACACCTACTTTGATCTTTTAATTTACTGTTCTAAGATCGCATACCCAATAAATAAGTTTAGCACAGCATTTCTACAAGAAAATGTGTGACGCATGTACATTGATGTTTATGGTCATGGTGCTTTGGCTATAGGTTCTAAGCATATATATGTAGAGCACTTTGTAAGTTCTTGTTTGAAAGGACAAAGGATCATGTTTAAACTCAGCTATATTCACAGATTACTGATATAGCTTATCACGGAACCTATATATCTTAGTTTGCATGGTATGAACGAAAGGGGTGAGTATTTTGGCTGTATCTTGTTTGAAAGGAGCATGTAATATTAACCCAGCTCTACTGAGTAACGGTAAGTATGGGTCTATTTTGTGATGAAACCTATCGTTATCTGCATTGCAAATTCGAAAGTATGAAGGAGAGGTCAATATTTTTGTTGTATGAGCTCTAGCATATTGGTAACTTCCAGAGTAAAAGAGTGCTTTTTAGCGTTATATTAATTTTGCGTTATTTTTTTGTTGGATTGTCAAGTGATGAATGTCTGCAGTGGTACTCATCTGAATTGGAAATGTTTCATTTTTACTGTTAATTGATGAATGCCCTCAGTGTCTCTTATTCACCTGAGACATGTCTCAATTTTTTTTGTCGAGAGAACAGACCAATGCCCCAAAAGGTTATTGTTTGTGTTCAATACAGTGAACTTATAAGAACTCAAAATCCTGTATGTTTAAAGAAAACCGCACATATTGTCCATCATTGTTGTAACCATTTGAATGCATGAGAAAGATGGAAGATATCAAAATAAAGGTTCCGTTTACTTCTGAAGATGGAGACAATGAACATCTTCGCGAAATTTGGGTGGAGGTTTAACAATAGATTAAGTTTCTGACATGAGTGAACGCTATTTGTTAAACCTTAGTTGTGGAGATTGTGTGCATTGCTTCCTAGTATACGGAATCTATAAAGAAGCATGTTGCATTGTAATAAAGAACAGCTAGGTGTATCGAAAGACACTTCATTTGCTTAATGAAATAGACTTACCCTTTGCCTGAGTTGTTATCTTGCATTGTTCATAATGAAGCATGGCATAACATCAAGCTTCTATCCAGAAACTAGAAAAATGAATAAATTTATTCAAGCAAAACCGCACCAAGACGCACATTCAAGCAGAGCCACATCAAGGAGAGGCAGAGGATGTCTGATCTTCCTGTCTGCCACTGCCAGTAAGCCACATTCTTCCTTTGCTGTCCGCCAGCTTCCTCATCCTGAGAGCAGCAGCCATCAGTGTGCCATCGCCCTTGCAGAATGCAAACCTGACGTACCGGTGATGGTAGCTTTCGCCATCACAATTCCTGTGGAAGAACCCACGTCCAGGTACAGTTGCCACACCAGCGTCGTTGATCAAGTTTGTCACAAAATCTATCTGCATTGTGTATTAAAATGCCACTGGTTAGAATGCTTAATCAATATGATATTATGGATGCAAGCTGAACTGCAAAAATACATTGATACATCTTGATTATCTACCAATGCCCAGTAAGTTCAATCAGACCATCAGAAATAATACAATCATATACAGGTGTCTTGCAAATAAATTTCCTTCACCCACTAGTCGTTCCAAATTCGTAATCATCAGATAGTAGTGGCATCTCCTATTCATGCTTCAGATATAGTTCAATATATAGCATAGGAACTCACATCAGAAACTTGCCAGGAGCTGGGCAGCTCAGCAAATACAAAGACTGAACCTTGTGGGTTGAAGCTGATGTGAAAGCCAAAATCTTTCAGCAACTGAAGGATGAAGTCTCGTCTCACCTCATAGTCCTTACCAAAGTAAATGCAGTTATATGGTGCGAGAATTCAATTTGAAATAATCATGTAAATTGTTAAACATTGGAGGTTAGCATGAACTCACTTTTTTCAGAGATGAATAGAAGTCCGGTGCGCTGGTTAACGCGATAATTGCAGCTTCTTGGAATGGTGCAGGAGCTGAATCTGTTAATTTGACATGGATATTTCTTATTGCTGAGGAAATGCTTGCCGGAGCACAAGCCCATCCAATTCTCCAACCTATCCAGTCCAGACAGTAATTTTGTCAAATTTTAACCTCGCGACAAATAGCTATTTGTATTGCTGTTTGCATCAAAACAAACTTCCAGAGAAATTCAAGTCGTGCTCACCAGTTACACTGTAAGTTTTAGACAGTGAGGATGTGATGATGGTCCTCTCTTGCATCCCTGGAAGAGAAGCCAGTGAGATATGCTTGTTCTCATTGTAAGTAATATACTCATAAACCTGGAAATATTCAGACACATTATGGCAACAGATTGATGAAATTTTGTTTCAGAAGTCTGTTCACGAAAGCTGACGAAAGAGAGGAAAGAGCAGTCTGTACTGCTTGTTGCAGATCTACCTCATCAGTAATTGCAAAGCAGTCCATTTTCTGACAAGCTTGGGCGATAATAAGCAACTCCTCTTTGCTGAAGACCTTCCCTGTTGGATTGTGTGGACTGCAGTGGTGGGGTTATAGAATTCGATCAGTTAGCATGTCCTGGGCAAACGTCTCCATGTATATGTAGATAACGGCATCAATTAAGCATACAGCCAATTGAACAAGCACTGGTGGCAATGAATCACCTGTTCAAGACCACCACCTTTGTTCGACTTGTAAAAGATTTCAAGAATTTATCTTCATTCAGAGTCCAAGAAGGTGGATCCAATGGAACATACACCTAACAACATTTAAGACTCCGAATTCGGAATCACCATTCTTGCTGGGGGGGGGGGGGGGGGGGGGGGGGGGGGACTGAACTCTGAATTTAAAAAAAAAATCATCTTACAGGGACGCCTCGGGCTAGCTCAATGCATGTCTCATATGTCTCGTAAGCAGGGTCGAAAAGCAAAACCTCATCCCCTTGATCTACTACTGCATTGCCCAAAAGAAATCGCATTCCGTCAACAAGTGTTCAGCAAGGAAAATCTGTTCTGAAACTACCATAATTCAGTAGCTCATACGGAATGCCCACTAGTTTGCAGTACTTGCAAAGACAGCCGCAGCGAATGCTTCCGATTGCCCGCAGCAGATCACGAAGTCCGTGAGCGGGTCGACGTTGAGGCCATGGTCCCGTTCCATCGTCTTGGCGAGGATGTCGCAGATCCCCTGCACATGCCTACGCGCAGCTGCAGTCAGTCGCCGCGGGGGTTGGGGAAGTACGGAAGCAGAGTTCCCCTGAGCATCCATGGGCTCGGACTGCGCTAGGAGGAGAGGAGGTCGAGATCGATCGCGGCGGCGCGGAGAACGGACCTGTACTGGTTGTGGTCGGCGGCGATGGCGGCGGCGGCGGCGGCCTTGACGTGGGGAGGCGCGGGGAAGTCCGGGAAGCCCTCGGCGAGGTTGACGGCGCCGACGCGCTCCGCCAGGTGGGACAGCTGCTGGATGGGCGACGGCGCCGACCGCCTCGACGCCGCCGATAGCCTCCGCTCCATCGCGTCGCCGCGCGCGCTGTCAGTTCCAACGTCCAAGCAAGCCACTTCGGCTTCGTGTGAGTCTCCGGATAAGGTGAGGTCAGCACGGCCGAGCTGAGCTAGCATTTTAGTATGCGATCGGAGAGGCAAAGCATGCAAGAGAGGCTGCAAATTAAGGGCAGCGTTGCGCCGGTGTGCCGTGTGCGTGCTAGGAGGTCAGGAGGACGCCCAACTTCAAACAAAACTTTGCAGATGAAATGAGATCTCTTGCCTCTGTTCGATAGAAAGCGTTGCAGGATCTGTGGATTCTTCCCTCCAGCAAATTAGCAGAAGGGCGGTCACAATGCAATCCCTGTAGACTGTTCATCTTGTTGGCAGTACTCGTGGCAAGGAGCGAGCACTGGAGCAGGAGATAGAAGAGAGAGATGTTTTGGTTGGGAGGGGGGGTCAAGAGAAAGGGTTCGTACATGATAGTACTGGCGCTTGGAAAACTCCATCGAACCCAAAAATTGAGAGGATGCATGCGACTTGCGTGTCATTTCACTCCGGTGCACTTTGAAACTAGCAATTCGAAATCCGTGCGTGAAAGTTACCAGATAAACAGTTTGCAACAAGTCAAGTGATTCACATGCACTTTGAAAAGTACCCCTTGAAAATGCAATTTGGGAGCCAGTTGCTTAATTGGCATGCAATTGATGACTCGTACATGAAAGTTGAGGCATGCAATTGTGCAAAGACATGATTCAAGTGCACTTTGAAAAACGTACGTGAGAAAATTGAGGTACGCATGCAATTTGCAAGACTCGTCCAAGTGCACTTTGAAACCAAAAGCTTCAAAAGTCGTACATATGGAAATTGAGGTACATATGCAACTTGCTCCAACTGCACTTTAAAACTTGTACGGGAAAATCGATTTATGCAATTTGCGTGCCATGCTTCCAAAATAGTAAAAACGATAATATGTAATCATCCCCGGCATCTTATATGTCGTACATAGAGTTTCTTATGCATTTCTGTTTTCGGACACTTTGACAAAGAGGAGAACCATTGGAGAAAATTTAGGACCAACGGTGGCAGTCGTGCACTAAAGGGAAAAATATATATAATCAGGACAAGTTTAGTGCACGGAGCCTACCATTGCTAGGACAAAAGCTTGTAGATTCGTGTTCAACACATTTTTCTCACGTGTATACTTTTTTATCGCATAAATAAATATTAATAGAGTAATTGTTAGTCAAAAATTTACTCTAACCAAACGAAATATGTGTCTTATAATTTTAAATGGATGATTTAGTACATTTGCAACGTGCAAATAAACAGCTAGCGAGGATTCGCTTGGCAAATCTTCAGGCTTGCGAACTAATACAGGTAAGTTGGAAAGTTTCTTTTACAGTGGAGTACGTTCATTCGGGGTTTTTTCTATATTTATTCCAAAACACCGACTCGAGTAGTTTTTTTTTCTCCGTCATCCATCTGTGAGCCCAAAGGCCCCAAAGAGATTTAATTACTACCGCATCATCCATCCGTGAGCCTAAATACTAAAGACTGATTTTTATTCTGCATAAACAGTAATTTGGGTAGTTTATTTTCCTCCGTCATTTTTTTGCGGGATTGTGAGTGTCCAAAGAATGGGTAAATTTAGCTCAATATGGAGTTAATATTAGACACGCGAACAAATTGGAACAACTTTAGACAACTGTTGGAGGCTTGTTTTTTCACTTCGTTCCCAAAATTCATTATTAGGAGTCTTTATTAGGCACTCTTGAAGATGCTCTTAAAGGTGGTTGGTTTATGTGTATTCGTAGAAGTGAACGTAGGTGCATTGAGAGTGTCTGCGCTTGTATCGATCTTTAAAAAAATATCTTGGAGCTTACTTGTTAGAACTCCTTCTAGAAGTGATTTTTTGATGGAAGGATCATAAGGCTAAATAAGTGATTATCTATGGCTTAGGATAAACTCTGAAAAAAGCTACTTTTAGATCCCGACATCTTTAGAGAATGGTTCTAGGAAATTTACTGTAGACTGCCGTGACAGGGCCCTTGTACATTAATAGGGGTCAGGTCAGCCAGCCGCACGGACATACGATCCGATTTCCAGTAAACTAGTACGCGTGAGACAAATTCGTACTAGTAGATTTGCGGCGTTCCGTCGTGTGAGCACGATACTACCTCCGTTCCAAATTACTATTCGCAGTTGATTTTTTCTCGTAACGTTTAAGCATTTGTTTTATTCAAAAAATTTTATAAGTGTCATTTCTTTTATTTGTAGCTTACTTTATCATCACAGATATGACTTCACATATTTTAACAAAAAATTTTAATAAGACGAATGGTCAAACATTGTGAAAAAAATCAACAACAAATAGTAATTTGGAACGGACGGAGTAGATTAGATGCCATTGGTGATTGCTTCCATGTACTGCACGCTATCGGACCCTGCCGTATCGCCGAGCCTTCTTCGCAGGGGCAGCGTCGTCCGTGCCGACGCCTGGTCCACCGAACACACAACACACGGGCGTGCAGGTGCAGCCATCACTCTGCTGCTCGGCAGCGAGCACGTAACAGGATTGGCGTCAACCACAGTCCACAGCACATGTAAACAGCATCACGAGTAATATCATCTTCCAACAGGCCTCGGAATAACACAACACCACCGTATTTTCTAGCATATCACGCGTACGATGACACAAGGTAATAAAAGATCACACCGGCTGGATGGGCAAGAATACTGGGCGGACCAAAGAAAGGGGGTGGAAGGAATGAGCCATCTCCCCCCAGTAAAATTGGGAGAACGAGACGACCAGCCCGCGACCTACCACGCTTCCGCTCATGCCTTGTTCGTCTCGTCTCCTGCAGAACTGAAACCAAACAAACCCCTCCGCAGCCTATTTAAGCACCGAAGACGTCGCCATGGCCTCGCCGCGCAGCGAAATCACATCAGTATAACGCTTGTGGCAACACAGAAAGAGAGTGAGAGACCGAGGGGCACCTGTGGGGCGACGATGTCCGGCAGCGTCAGCAGCAGGGGCGCCAATGGCAAGAGCCAGGGCTCCAGGGGCAAGGCCATGCTGCTCGCCCTGGGCAAGGGCCTCCCTGGCCAAGTCCTGCCGCAGGACAAGGTTGTGGAGAACTACCTCGAGAACAGCTGCTGCGACGACCCCGCCACCAGAGCCAAGCTCGAGCGCCTTTGTAAGCTTTCTTGCTTCGTCGTGGTTGTTGCTTTCTCAACACTGTATCTTTCTGCTGAGAATATTGATTGAGTCGACAAATGTAGCTTAGCTCTCCTCATAAAGATCTTTGGTCTAAACAACTTTCTGCTGTCAAACAATCACAATTGCAGTATATCTAATCGAGTAACCATCTACTGCAAGTAGAAAATGGAACCAGTAAAATGAAAGAGGCATAATTTTCCATGCAGCGACAAAACAAAATACCGTACATGCACAAAAAATACGATCCATTTTTTTGCTCTAAGAAAATGGCTACTGCTATTGGATTTAGTGAACATTTAGTTTTCTGTTCCTGGTGACACTGACTAGATAAGATTAAGAGTTCACAATAAATAGCCTTCAGCTGTTGTGTGATGGTTTGCATGCATCAGATCGTCCAGCAGACAGATGATTATTGCCCAACGATTCTATTTTACAGGCAACACCACTACAGTGAGGACAAGGTACACTGTCATGACCAAGGAGCTCCTGGATGAGCACCCAGAGCTGAAGACGGAGGGCATTCCAACACTGACGCCACGCCTTGACATCTGCAATGCTGCGGTGATTGACCTTGGTGCTGCAGCAGCTCGTGCTGCCCTTGAGGACTGGGGTCGCCCTGCAGCTGATATTACTCACCTCGTCTACATCTCATCCAGTGAGCTGCGACTCCCAGGGGGCGACCTTCACCTGGCTGCCCACCTTGGCCTTAGTCCAAACACCGTGCGCACTTCTCTTCTCTTCCTAGGCTGCTCCGGTGGTGCTGCTGCCCTCCGCACTGCCAAGGACATCGCTGAGAACAACCCAGGGAGCCGTGTCCTAGTAGCAGCTGCTGAGACCACTGTGCTAGGCTTCCGCCCCCCAAGTTATGACCGCCCTTATGACCTTGTTGGTGCTGCCCTGTTTGGTGATGGTGCATCAGCTGTAATTATTGGAGCAGGGCCCATGACGCCAGCAGAAAACCCCTTCTTGGAGCTTGAGTTCTCGACGCAGGAGTTCCTACCTGGGACTGACAAGGTAATTGATGGAAAGATCTCAGAGGAAGGAATTAATTTCAAACTAGGGCGTGATTTGCCTGAGAAGATTGAAAGTCGCATAGAAGGGTTCTGCAGGATTCTCATGGACCGTGTCGGGATAAAGGATTTCAATGATGTATTTTGGGCTGTGCATCCTGGTGGGCCAGCAATATTGAACAGGCTTGAGTTCTGCCTTGAGCTTCACCCAGAGAAGCTCAAGATCAGTAGAAAAGCCTTGATGAACTATGGAAATGTGAGCAGCAACACAATCTTCTATGTTTTGGAATATTTGAGGGATGAGTTGAAGAAAGGAGCAGTAAGTGAAGAGTGGGGGTTGATCTTGGCTTTTGGCCCAGGCATCACCTTCGAAGGACTGTTAGTTCGAGGTGTTAAATGAAGCTGAAATAAACCTCCTAGAAGACCATAGGGAAGATTTACATGGCATACATAAATATTTACTATATATATATACACACACAGAGACATCTCATAAAGAGCATAGATGTCTGGGTGGCAGCTGTGCACTACTTTAGTACATTGCTAATGTTTTACTGTATTATGTGTTTATCTATCAGACAATGTAAGGAGGTACTTGAGTTTGTATGACACTTGTAGAAATAAGCCACTATACAGCATCTTCTTCCATTGTGCTATGTACTAATTATAAGATTTACTTCTGTACTGATTGGTAATACATGAGCGAACTGATCACAGTGCAACAATCATATTTTAAAGGTAAAGCAGAGCAAATATGCTATGAGACAACAAAAGCACATTATAACAAACATGTTACAGTGATGTATCATCTACCTTGATCCCCTCACCACTTCAAAGGAAGTTAAAACTTTAACATCCTTTCAAATATTATTAGAAGACACAAAAATAGAGAAGCTCTAACAGTAAAGGGATTATGGAATGGCACCTCTTACCATTCAGCTTTAAAGAGACACCAATTACATCCTGATCTAACCATGGACCTTTCAAAAAAATCAACCCAGTGACAACTCGAAGACAACAGTGGATCCTATGTGAAAACCTGACTTCGTCATCGTCGTTCAAGGTCCAAACCACATGAATCAATCAGAAGTAACACAGATGCCTCTAGCAAATCATGGATTTGAACTTGGTGCTCCCTCTTCAAGAGACAGTTCACCAGCAACCTTCCCCCAAGAAAGCTTAGCATCACCTTTCACAAGTAAATCCATCTTGGCAACAACATCCCTAGCCTCTGCAGACCTCCCTCCCTTCACCAACCCCTCAACCAAACCCTTAACAGCCTCAAATGGAGGTGCTGCCTTCATCGCGAAGCAGCTCTTACAAATCCACAAGGCGTCATCAAGCTTCTCTTTCTCCACCAAGCTCCTAAACAGCACCACATACGTCTGTGAATGTGCAGACACACCCAAGTCACTCCTTCCCTCGCGCCTCTTCATGACCTTCATCCTCTTGAACACCCGCATCGCTGGCCCCACATTCCCCTCCTTGCAGTACCCCTGCACGAGTGCATTGTATGTAAGGTAATTCGGCGCCACCTCCTTCGACTCCATCACATCAAGCAGCTCCTCCCCCTTGACTGTCTCGCGTTTCTTGGTGAACCACTGTATCCGGCAGTTGTAAGTGACAACATTTGGCTCCAGCTTGCTCACGCTGATCTCCTTCAGAATCTTCTCAAACCCCTCCTCATCATCCTTCGCGGAGTACCCAGCAAGGATGGTGTTGTAGGATATGATGTCCGGGGAAGGGCGGTGCTTCAGCTTCTTGTTGGCCATTTCGTCGAGCAGCTTCCGGGCAGCAGTGAGCTCAGAGTTCTTGACTAGCGCGTGGAGGAGCACATTGTGGGAGGCACGGCCGGGCGCGACCCCGAGCGAGGACTCCGCGGAGGCGAAGGTGGACTTGATCTCGTCGAGGCGGCCGGCGCGGAGGAGCGCTGACAGGAGCGCCGAGAGCGAGACGTCGGAGCGGGCGGCGGGGGGCGAGGAGGAGAAGGCCCGGAGCGCGTCGTCTGGGCCCGGGAAGAGGGAGAGCGCGCGCGCCAGGAGGCCCGGGGATGGCGGCGCGGAGGCGAGGAGGAGGTCCAGGAGCGAGGCAGCGAGGTCGGGGCGGCGGAGGCGGGTCAGGCGGGACGTGGCCAGGGAGAAGAGCTGGCGCGAGGTGTGGAGGCGCGGGAACTCGTGGCCGGAGAGCGCGGAGGCGACGAGGGAGTGGACGCGGGCCGGGTCGGCCTCGGCGCGCACGGCGAGCTGGAGATCGAGCACGGAGGCGCGGGCGGAGGTGGGCGCGGCCCGGGTAGTGGTTGCGGTGGAGGACGCCGGCGGATCAACGTCGGGGAGCGCGGAGAAGGCGCGGAGTAGGCGGGTGGAGGCGGCGCTTGGCTGCGCGGCGTAGCGGCGGCGGAGGAGAAGGGACGCCATGGTCGGGGACTCGGGGTTTGGCAGGGTTTGGGGTGGCCTCTTTCCCTTTCTCCTTTCCTCGCCACACAGTGTGTCACGCGTTAGGGTTTGGGTTTGGGGACGGCGAGCGGTTGACCCCTCACAATCTCAGGTTACGCTAACCAAAGGCCACAGCACGGCAAGTTTTTGTTAGGCTGCCCGCGCTGGGCTAGAAGCGGTAAACGCTATAGCGCGAGAGTTTGACTTTTTATTCGCTGCACTGGGGCTCGGTAAAACGCACGGTACCCTCCAATTCGCTCCCGCTCGCGGTAAATCAAGAGGGGACCGGTAAGAGGCCACGTCGACGCGGGCCCGCCTCGGCCGGTGCTCCCCCGCCATGGCCTGCTCCACGCCGCCACCACTCGAGACGACCACCACCGGGAAGACGCTGCCCTCAACAACGCTCTGCTACGGGAGGCGCGCTGTGGAGCAGAATAAGAAGCGGCGGAGCTGAAGGAGGGGCGCCGCCGGCTGCGGAGGCCAGCCGCCCTCGTGCTCTGCATCGGCCAGAGCCCGGCGGCCCAAGATGGAGGCCGCGCGCGCTCGATGCCGCCCGTCCGCGCGCCGTCCTGCTCGCCCGCCACTGCTCCCCCGCCACCGCGCGCACAGGAGGGCTGCCGCCGTCCTGCTCGATCGTCGCGCTCCCCCGCCGTTGCTCAGGGCCTCCGCGCGCACGGGAGGGCCGCTACCCAGGGAGGCCGGGCCCCCATCGCCTCGAGCCGCGCCGCCCGTCGCTGCTGTTGGGGGCCGTCGTCGCGCCGCCGTGGTGCCCGTCGCTGCTGCCCCGTCCCCGGCCCCCACGACACGCCCCCCTCGACCGCGTCGCCGCCGGCCGCCCGCGTCGCAGTCGACCCCGGGTGGCGGGAGGGGAGCCAACCGCCGGCGGCGGGATCCGCTCATCCACCAGATGCAGAGGCCGGGGAAGGGGGCGGGGAGTAGACGAAGGGGGTGCCGCGGGGGATGGGGCGGCGATGGTGGAGGGGATGGGGCGCTGGCGGTGAGGGAGGGGAGGGGGGCGGCGGGAGCAAGGAGAGCAGGAGCGCGTGGAGGGGAGGAGTCGGGCGACGGGAGAGATAAGAGAGGGAGGGGAGAAAAAAACAAATAAAAAAATCTGAAATGTGGGCCCCATCAGTTGGTGGTTGGGATAGAGAGTGGAGATAGAGTTTGAACGAGTGCGGAAGAAAATGATATAGAGTAGAGAATCTCGATGACTAGGATAGAATATTCTCTTTTAAAGGGTGGAGTAAAGAGTAGCCAGTGCGAACAGCCTTAGTAGACCTGACCCCTGGCTCAAACTGCATATATGACGTAATTTTGTGCCATTTTAAAATCTTCGAATTGAGTTTTCAAATTGAAACACGAGTCCAGGAGACGGAGCTTAGAACAGATTGCACGAATAATCTGAAACTCATGTGGACTATCACACTCGCTTGCTTACCATTAACCGTGGGCTTCTTTAGTTCGGTTCAAAGTTAAGATGTTTTACAGTCCATTCGGACGTCTTCCAGTTGCAAGAAGGCTGGACTAAGATGGCATCCGAGACAGATATTGCTGATCTTGTTCTTTAGAAATGAAACACTCGTTTGACGCAGAAAATTAAAGATCCAGGAACCAAGATACTCCAGGCGCTGGCACTATCAATCTTTGCTGGCTCAAATGGGCATATCACCGCATATACCTAGTAAACTTGTCTAAGACAAAAAGACCTTAACTGCAACATCTACTCATATTGCAAGAATATACGGAGTACGATAACTCCATAACGAGTAGTTGAATTGCATGGCAAAAGAATTTCTAAAACATGAAAGCTCTCAGCGTCAACTGGCTGTGATGATGGTGATGACAATTCAATATATGTCACAAGATAGTGTAACCAGGCCCTTAACTACTAACAGCAAGAAATAGCAACTAGGAAGTAAGAGCTGTTGTTACTATAAGCGGCTACCTCCGTCTAGGTGGATCGGAGGACCTACATTGCTTCCCATCTGTATCCGATTTATCCTTTTCTTTCTCCTTCGTGTCCGATTGTTTTAGTTTCCTCGCCAAGTCATCGGCATAGCGCCGCCAAATAGACTCTCTGTCTTTACTCGCCAGTTTGTTGTACCTTGGATCAGATCTTAGAAGATCTTTTGCTTCACTCCAAGAGTTGACTGCAGTCCTCCCCTCGTCTGTTGTCCGTGCTGCTACCTCTGGAGTGATAACCTCAGATAGAAGTGCCCGGAAATCACTTACGCATCGCTGGGGAAAATTATAGCAACATTGGGTTAAAATAACACAATAACAGAATCCAAGTAGAATTACAAAATGACTTACAATGAAGATCCTACAGCAGCTTGTTGATAAAGAGGAGCTATTCAACTAACCAGACTACTCTAACATCAAGACTACTACGGCAAACAAAAGCATGCAAGACATTCATGCCTACTGATCATTATATTCGTGCCACTTAGAACACAAGGATTTCTGTAAATTTAGGTATTTGGGCAAATTTTTCTGGCTTATGTATTTGCAAAATTAGCAGATAGTCTGAAAGTGGTGTGGACACAGATAGTGCCTACCGCACAGGCAGAGGATGCGTGCACAACACGTGAGGCTTTAACAGCTAATATGTGTGCACAACAAAAATAATAAATGGAGGATAAAGACCACAACTATGGTTGTAAAAATCTCGGTTCTTGCAATTTCATGACCATATGATTTAGATTTTAAAAAATTTGGTTTACATTCTAATCAGTAGAATCTACATTTTTACGATTTTATGTTAAGATTCTATAATTGCATTCATATTTAAAGACCTCTGATCCAATTTAGACTCTGCAATTTTAAAGCCCTTGACCACAAATCAAAACCTCAGTGAACAAACAGCCATGATACCTGAGTAATTTCAAATTATTAGTTCAGTAGCTACAGGCATTTACAACATTTGGATTTACCTCATATAGGTCCTTGACATGGTCACGAAATAACTTTTCTGCGTCGCCTTGGCCTAAGTCAGGATTCAGAGCACGACCTTGTGGATCCTTCTCAAGTTTCGGTTTGGATTCTGTCCATGATACCTATAACACAAAAGTAAAATTGTTAAATTGTATAATGCAAAGCTATCAACTCCAGCAAAACGATGTCAGTTAAAGGCCAACAGGAGAGCTTGGGAAACATGACCAGAGAAGTAATGACACATCCTTGATACAGCATCATTTCACCAGTAACACATGATGCTTTTGGGGGAAATCCAGCATTCAGAATTCCGAAAATAAACATAAGACCAGATGCCAGCGAGCGGCTGTTCACATTATTGTTCTTTTCAATCAGACCCAAGGGTAGGTATCATGGAAAAGGTAGGGATTTATTGTTGGCAGCCAATATCTTTCTTTATACATCTCTCATCGCATGGCTTTTATTTCTTTCCAAGGCAAGGAGCAACTGGCTAGTCAAATCTAATTTTACCTTCAATTGGAAACAGATGCTAAGCAATATCTTCTGCATTATGAAACGACACCCGTTCATCCTGGTAGTAACTGGCTGACCAAAGCCAGTTTGCGTACCAAAGAAAAACACCAGTGAAGGGCTGAAGGCACTACAATGGCATAGCATGACACTCTTTTGTCGACAATGAAAGATAGTCTGTGGTGAAAGGTATTTGGAGTGTGTGTAGTTAAAGAGGAACTCAAATCACCTTGGGATCCTTAATCATTTCAACAAGCAAAGCTTGGTATGATGACACAGCCTCTTTTCTTCGGACCTTCATTTTTACTCTCTCCATTTCCTGTTCCTCCCTTTCTTTCCTTTTGCGCGTTTCACGTTCCCTCTCCTTTAATTTGGCCTGAATAAACATCAAAGTATATGTAAAGCTGCACATAGTAAAAAAAAGGATCACAAAGTTCATCAGTTAAATTGACTGACTTGCTCATCCACTTTGGCCTTGGCAGCTTGTTCTGCTTCCTGTTCAGCAGATTTTAGTTCCCCTATGTATTCGTTAAATATAGTCTCCCTCTCTTCGTGCTTTGTGGCTTTGTACCTTGGATCACTACGGAAATTTTCTTTCACCTACATGATTCAGTGCATGAACATGAAAACTCATTCATGAATGGAAAAACAACTAAATCCAACAATACCAATACACTATTATTACTATTAGTGATAAATTTTTCAATAGGCCTCTCCCACACTGTTTCCTTGAAAAAAATGGCATTCAACAAGATGTTGCAAATAAACATAACTTTAGATTTATGTTCTAAATGGATGGAGCTGTTTTAGGCCACGACTGGTTCATGACTGTAAATTTACTGACATATTTAGTGCATACCTCGTCAATGTGAACATCAAGATGATGAGATTCAGCCACATGGCCACATGCAAGTCAGACAAAACTATCATACCAAAACAGACCATCATACTGACACTTTACGATGTTTCAAAAGGCGCTGGGCAATACCTTATTAGATAGAGGAAATATCTTAAAACGAAGAATTTGACATTATCATGCATCTATAAGTTGCATGAACATAGTTTATCTTCATGTTTAATTTGTCTCAGTTTGAATAATAGATCTGATAGAGGAGACTATCACGCAGAATCATTGATTGTATTCAGGGAATACACATATATCGCACAACAAACATGCAATCTACCCCTTGACTTATGGAAACAGAATCTGGGGTGATGCTGGTGTGGCTTGTGTGAGGGATGACGAGCACCAGGCCTGTACAGATCCGTGCCAACCATGACTGACCAGCTATAGCTAGGAGCCAATAATATTTGCTAACAAGATCAAATCCTAAACTACTTTAGGCAGAAAAAACACCTAGAATCCTAGATGCTACGCACACGCCTAGCACGGCCTTCTGAAACAGGTATTAAATATATTCATATATATTGGTATCAGGATCTTGAGAACAGATATCATAAGTTACAAGTAGACAAGTATGGTAATTATCTTGCTTGGGTAGTAGCATGTGGAAATTAGCATTCCATATGCCACAACCATGACCTAGAATTCAAGTTATTTACTTTTATATTATAAATAAATAGTGTTACAATCCTAGTACAAAAAACCGAACCGGTTCACTGGTTGGATCGAAAAAACCGTGAACCGGTGGCTGGACCGGTCCGGTTCAATTAAAAGATCGGTCATGCAATTGAACCGATGTGAACCGGTGCGAACCGGTCGGTTTTGTGTCGAACAGATGAACCAGTGAACCGGTTTTTTCGTGAACCATTGATCGATTTGATGTTTGGATATTGGTTTTCAACTTTAAACAATAGACTATTATGATATAATTATGTTATATCTATTATGTTATATGTAATATTATTGGTAATAAAACTTACATATTATTTATATAAATCATGTGAAATAAATATTATATTAATAAATAATGAACCACTGGTTCGACCGGTAAACCACTAAACCAATAACCTGACCGGTTCAATCTCCGGTCCGACTTTTCGTACTTGGGTTACAATACTGTTTTTTTAATTTAATACTACAGTTTTTGGTCAGGTGGCTCTTGTTGCATTTCATCTCTTGCCTACACCAACTTGCTTGGTACTAAAGGCTTTGTTATTGCAGTAGTTATGTTCAGTGAAATGAGAACAAAACACATACTTTTGTCCATCGGCTAGTTGAAGATATATCTTTACTTTCTCGAAGCATTGATTTGAAGTCAGCAATGACAGCTTTGCGCAGTGATTGGACTTTTTCTTGAATAGCCTTCACCCTGCTCAAAAGTTGACAATGAATTATACAAATGTATAGCTCATAAATTTGACTTAAAGAAATTCATAATCACTTGTTTAAGAAAGTGACCCGGGCATACTTTTCATTAAAAAGAGCCTCCCTTTCCTTTCGATCCAAGGCTTCAAATCTCAGATCAGCACCCCATTTTCTTTTGAATTCCTGGTAGTTTGTTTTCTCGTTAATGCCCTGCATCATATATATGTTTAGATGGCATGATACTTACAAATCACATTTATAGGCGAGCCATTTTGCCATCATTACATGGGCTAGTCAATTTACAGGGAAAACAATAAAACAAAGTATCAATTAGACCTCGGATGCTTCTTCCAGTAATTCTTTATACGCCTCTATTGCAGCCTTCTGGGCAGCTCTTTTCTCTTTTCGCTCCTCTTCAGCACGTGTGCGAACATAGTGGTCAAATATAGCCCGCCTTGTTGAGTGACTAGGAATAGCCTATAAAAAGGGGAAAAATTATATATATACAACTTGGACCTAATCAGTAGTCATGTTTATTACTTGTCGAGAAAAATACCACTTTGTAAAGATGAAATCATAACTACAATGTTTTAAATGGACAAACAAATCAGTAATCATGCTTATTACTTAAAGTCATTAGTTCTTCAGTATAACAAAGAAGCATAAAAATAGTACTATTATAATCATTAATTGCCTAATTATTCATGTAATTAGTCTTGATGTACTTGAGCCTCAGTTTATCTAAAAACACAATTTTCATAAGTTCTAGCTCAATTAAAAGAAGAGCAACAACACATAAGGTGTAAAGTTACGCTTTTCCAAAAAAACAGCATTCAGTTATGCAGATTTAAGTACATTGTTGTCAAGTTTTAACCAAACAATTACCCAGTGCCAGTGCTTCTGTGAACAACATTTCCACCCCTACCTCAAAAACAGTATAAGTCTGTAAACTCACAGCAGTCAACTATACAAATCAAAGTTTCTCGTGTTGTAAAAAAAGAACTGTCATCATAAAAACAACTGCAGCACTCAGTATTCATTATGCGTGTCACATTAAGAGGGCATCTAATGTAAGTGTCAATCAACTCAAATGACAGTAGGCCAGTCACATGCAAGATCACAAACTTAGCACACCTTAAAGCGTGGATCAAACACTATTTTTGGAAGTTCCTTCTCCCACTTCGAAAATGGCGCAACTCCTCGTTCCTTTAGCATTTCCTGTGAAATTTAAAAACACATGCATGTCATGTAAACATCAAAGTATATTCATCTATTTTGATCAAATGTAACTTTACAATTTTAGTCAGCTATTCTAATATCACATTAGAAGTACTTAGTCGTTTATCTCAAAGAGACAACAGAGTCTATGGTACATCAGACCCAACAAAAATGAGCATGCATCAAGTTTCATTATTTGAACGATCATCTCTATTCTAGAAATGAAAAGAAATAACATAAGGTATGGGGTTGCATAGAGGGGGAAAAAACTCATGGAGAAGCAGAAACCCACTCAATATCTACACTAAAATCCAGAGGGGTGTCAGAAGAACCACCTTAAACTGACGAATGCAGTCCTCTTTACTTGGGCCGTGTTCCTCATCATCTGAATCTGAAGAGGAATCAGACATATTCACATCGCCATTATTATCTTTTGATTTCTCACCGTTATTCGGAACTTGCTGCCCCTTAGGTGCAGCATCAACTGGTTTGGACCCATTCAATTCAGAGGCAGAAGATGAAGATGTAGCGAGAGGTGAAGGCGCACTGGAAGCACCAGCATCCTGCAATTTCTTCTTTATTAAATCCAATGCAGATGGCGGTGCAGGGGCAACTGTTTGCCGAAGTGGCAACGAATCACGGCCACCTGTCTGTATGGCAGGAGTACTTGCATCAATGCTTATTACTCCCTTATTCTCTATAGTAGCAGCATCCTGCAGTGAAGTTGAACCTTCTTTTAAGGAGCCAGATTCCACATTCTTGAGCAGCTCAGACACCTCTGGCGGAAGTTGCCAGCTGCTAACCTGTTAAACAATTAAGCGTTCAGCAATAGAGCATACATAAACTCATGAGATGCTGAAAGATCTACTCAACTAGCTCCAGCATGATAGAAAACAAGGTGCCGGGAGGAGATATAGTGATTGCAACCTGTCCATACACTAGAGCAAAATTTTCATGGGGTGCTAACATATAAACTGTAGCTAGGGATGCAAGTATATCTGTTTTTGGGTCATTGGGTCAACCCAACACTTAGGAAAATGGACTAAAATGGCATCACACGTAATTTATTTAGAAGGTATAATGAACTAGAGTGACTGACCCAGAAAACACCATTGGGTACCCACTTGCATCCCCAACTGTAGCTAACTTCGGCACCCAGTGCGAAGAGAAGAAAGGATGCATCAGACATGGTCTAGATCTTACCTTTAGCTTGTTATCATAATAATATTTCTTCCCGTCGCTTGTAGTTACTATGCTCCAGTCAGTACCAGCCAATTTGTCCCTGGCACAGTAAAAAAATAGATTACATGTCGCATTATGAATTAAATTCGTGAACATGCACGAATATATAGAAGACAAACCAAAATGTATTGATCAGATAAGAGCACCTAAAGAGGATACTGACAACCATGCATATTTTCAGTTACTCCTCCCATTCTAAAAATCTTGACGTTTTGGACTTCATCTCCCACGTACCAAGGAGTGATTTATTAGGAAAGCCTATTCCGTGTTTTGCCCATATTAAATATGGCCGCATACTATAGCTAATCAATACTTGCCGTGCAGCCCAGTGGTTTGAGCCCACATCCCCATGCTGCAGGTGCTGGGTTCGAGTCCAGGCACTGCCCCGCTGCTGATTTTATTTTTGCGGCACCAGACTTTCGTACTCCATGCAGCATGCACCAGAATTTGGTGCTGCATTTTTTTTTTCTCGCTCAACCTCCGTGCCTTTGCACTCTAGCTGGACGGCATTCATTATTTTTGCTAGCGCCAGACGTTCTAAGCTACACTTTCATGCTCGTTTTGCTGCCAAAGAATTCGGTGCTACCACAGGTATTATTTGGCCATGTACCGGGTGCAAACTAACATAAGAGAAAGCCAGCCGGAGATGGATTCGAACATGGAGGGAGAAGAAAGACTATTTTGTTGGGACTGATTTGAACTTGAAAACATCGGGAGAAGAAGACGCTAGTGTAATTGGTACATGCAAAACGAAGGGTACACACGGTACACATGCGGCATGCATGCTTGCTTTTAAAAGGAAAGAGGAGCACACCACAGTAGTGGCAGGGCTAGAAATGTCTAAAAGATGCACCAAAGTCTAAAACATTAAGTTTTTGCATGCATCGAGCGCGTGTCTAAAACATCAATTTTCTTGAGACGGGAGGAAGTCAATCTACATGGCTAAATTGGTCATCAACCATATAATATACAGTGCATTTAGGACCATTATTATAATTGCAACATTCATAATCAAACTGGATTTTTTTATGTCTAATTAAACAGACTAAAGTAAACATGCAATGTAGCGGCATATATTACATGCTAGTACTAAACAAACATCAAGGCGGCTTTGAGATAATTAAATATTATCTACTTATCAAACAGAAAATGACCAAGGGATCATCCAATCATGTAGTTTCAGAAAAAGTAAGGTTCTCTGTACAACACTTCACAAACCAAAACATATGTGGCTATGCAGTATAGCAGGGATTCTGAGGCACAACCACTCTTTCTAGTGCAGAACTCTGAGGCTCCAGCAGCCATTATTCTAGAATAACGATGAGGCTCCTACAGTCCTACCATAACCCGTAGCTGGAGAACTGCTAAACTAAAGAATCCTAGCTTTAGAGACTGCCTATTCTCGTAACATATGTAGCTATAACTTTTCAGTTGATGCAGAGGCAATCAGAAATAATGGCAGTCATTCACAGTTTCACACTAAATTGATTGTGCCTTCAAGAACTCTGAAGAGAATAAAGCAGGACAGATCAACTTCATGAAAATGCTTGCAATGCTCACCCACCAAGACATTAACACCAATAATATAATAAGTCAAACATAGTTCAGGATAAGCATGGTATTTTCAGACATACCAAGAAACTGGAACTGGTTGTGTTGCAACCTTCTCAGGCTGCAGAAAAAAACATAAAAAAAGAAGAAATTAGTCAAATAGTGATACTAAATTGCCATGTCCCCGTACTAGAATGAAGTCATATTACTTGATAAAGCTATTCCTCTGTGCTACTACCTCCCCCTTATAACCAGGTGGTCTCTGATAAGTTGATTCTCCTGTCAAGGCATTGTAATAGTATACAACACCAGTTTCAGTTTTGTGAGCAGACCATGCATCCGAATCCTGAACTCTAGTATTTCTTTTGTCCTCCAGCTGCACATTGACTTGACCTCCATGTCCTGCAGCATTACATTATCATGAGAAGAACTAACAGGAAAACCCAGACCAAATATCAAATCCAGCAAAGCATTGCCTGTAGAATCTGGCACAGCTGAAGCATGAGTGGACTGTTCAGATCCTGGATTTGTTGATGTTTGCTCCTTCCGATCCATGCCAGTTGAGACACAAGATGGTTGGGCATTGGCAAAGGCCGTAGTTGCAGCAGAAGCCCCAACCATTGGCTTGCCAAGAGACCCTACAGGACCAGGATAGGACTGAAAGGGAGGCTGCTGAAAACCAGTAGGTTGTGGAGGATGAGAGTGTCCCCATAAAGGTTGAGGTGGGACAATACCAGGTCCTGGATAGGATGGGTAAAATGGTGGTTGAGAATTCTGCGGAATAGCACCTGGGGTTGCAATTGATGGTGCTGTTTGGGGCAAAGGAGCAGCAGATGGAACAATAGGCCTCCCAAGGAGGCTTGTTGGATTAGAGAAGGTTGCAGAAGGTTGTCCAGGTACAGATGGTCTAGCGGTTCCAAATACCTCAGGGCGAGGTGGCAATGACAGATTTGTTGGCATCTGAATGGGGGTTGAAGAACTTCCAGAAGCACTTGCAATTGTTGAAGGGGAATTTGATGGTAGGCCAGTAGGTAACTGCATAGTATGTGGGTCTGGCGCACTTGGACATTCGGATTTTGAAGTATTAATGTCCAAGTTGCCCTGTAATAAATTCATTAAGTTACTCCAAAGATTCAAACATACAAAAGCGAACAGATTGATGCATAGCTTTTAACGGGAATAGTGAGGCTTGGGATTGCACCTGTTGTGTGCTAACACCGAAAGGAATATTGGATGGCCTTGGCACTGAAAATGGCAACTGAACAGATCCAGGAGGATTGGGTGTCAGAGCCCCTGGGTATGTTGTACCTGGGCGAGTTAATTGCCCAGGGGCAGGAGGCTGCAATGAACCTGGTGGAACAAATCTAGAAGCTTGACCAGCATGATTTGTTCTCTGAAAGAAAAAAACAATAATACTAAGGTTTAGTGCATCGGATAATAGGATCAGCTCACTAACTTAAGATTAAAAAAATGGTACACAGAACAATAGTAATGATAATAAAGCCATGAGAAATTACAGTGTCAGGTTGAAACTGCTGACCAGGAGGCAATCTAGCATTAGCATGTGAGACTACGTTATATGAGAAAGAAGGCATGTTCCCAAAATATTGCCCTGGGGCTGGTGGCTGAAGAGCTGCTGCAGGCATAGGAGCACCCATGGGAGCCTGAAAGGGGGGAAAAACTCATGAGTCGTAAATTGCACAAATAATAGTACTTGGGCACTTGTTGACTAAGCTGACTTTTTGTAGTTTCCATCCTTCCATTCTACTTTAACAGAAATATTGCGCTTCCGCACACAATAGTAAATTTGGGTTCTCAATATCCTTATTTTGAATTAGACCCTCTTTGCATTGCTTAATGGCAGGATTTGAGGCAGCGTATCAGTAAGCAGAATCTGTTTTTCAATAGCATCTCCAATAAGTGAATCTACAGAATCATAAGCTGTGCCAAACAGGGCTTTATTCTTCATATGTTCGGGAGAAAATCAGATATTTGACACTCCGAAGAGAGGGCTTCGCCAAATTGATATCCTCAACATGGGTTTCGCAAAAAACATGCCACTTGTTTTGCACGGGGTTCGCCATTTTGCCACTACAGGACTATTCCCTGGCCCCACTGCAAGACAGTGGCGTTTTTTGCAAAACCCATGTTGGGAATGCCAATTTAGCAAAGCCCCCTCTTGGGAGTGGCAAAAACCTGATTTTCTCTATGTTCCGTTGCATTAACAGCTTTCAGTTAATCAATTCTGAAGCACTTATATGGCATAGTGCAAAATTATCATTATCACTGACTGAGTGAGATTCTAGGCACTTAACAATTCAAAGAATCAGCGTGCAAAGACCATGCAAGCTAATAATATATATGGGAGCAAAACAAACTGATCTCACTGTCTATCGTGTTTGATCACAATAAAGTATGTTTAACATGACATAAAAAAATAACAACACCAAAAAAATAACATGAGCTGTGCAAGTTAAATAGGCAATGCCTTGACCAAAGCATGGTCTAGCCATCTTCCATTGACACTAAACAGGAATTGATAATAGTAGACCATTATAATCATTAGATCCATATAGAAAATAAAAGAATATGTTGCAAATCAGCTAGCAAACTCATGGGTGAAATTATGAGCACGGATGGGCACAAAAGGCTTCTAATAACATAGGTTTATACTTTATGCAGTCTGCTTACAAAATTCATTGACTATTGTAACTTGTCCGAATGTCACTGCTCATCATCAAAGCTTATCGGTAGAGTTGCAAAAGCTAGCATTGTCTCATTCTAACAGCATGGCAATGGCAAGGGAGATAGGCTGCAGTAGAGAATAAGACAAGATGCTTACCGGATAAGAGCCTGGATGTAGTGAAGCTGCACCGCCGCCAACATGCGGAGCTGGTGGCGCCCTCGGCTGTACGTTATAAGAAAAGGCTGGCGACGGAGACGGAGACGGCGCCGGGGGCGCCATGTAGCCCGGGGAGCCTGCAAATTGCGGCCGCGGCGGGCATGGTGCTGCGGGCGTGGCTGGAGAAGCCGGAGGAGGCGCCGCCGCAGAATAGGAAGTGGCGGTGGGGACTGGAGCGGACGAGGCGTCTACGGAGGCTGCCGCCGCGACGTCAGATGGATTGGATGCCCCTACCGATTCCGCCGCGGCGGCCGCCTCCACCTCAGGCCCTTCCGGCTCCGCATCAGCCTGAGGGGGGTCCTTGGCCTGTGGTTCGCCCACGTCGGAGACGGCCGACGCCGGCGACGCCATGACTGGTGGTTGGGGCCTAGGGTTTTGCGAGGTACGAGAAATCGATGGCCGTCGCGGCTCGCGCTAGCGAAGCAGCGGGCAGTCGGGTGAGGAAGAGAGGAACTCGACCACACGGCCACACGGGTTGGATTGCTTACATTGGCCCGTGGGCCGTAGCCTGACCGTTATACGGGCTGATCTTTACGCTATTCCCCGTGGGAATTTCATTTCGGTGATTTCAAGAATGTCATGCAAGCAAGTAGATAATTAATTTATAGATGAAATGGTTCATACAATATATTATTTTATTTTGATGTTTCATAAGCAATGCATGCAAGACACAAACTCGTTGAAAACAGTGTATACAGGGTTTCATCTAGATGAAACACATTTCATCTCTCTCCTCATTAACTTTTGCCACATCATCTAAAATGTCGATTTGGCACTCTATTTAATGTGCATGAAACTCTATGAAACCTTGCACTGGGACTGGCCTTAGTGAAATAGACTGTGTTGTTACCGGTCGGAATTTGGAAAAGGAAAAAGTTCCTCATGTATCTCTCTAGTTTAGTTTTCGTCCCTCAAGTAGAAAACCAGGTATTACTCATCCCTCAACTTTATAAACCAGTTATTTTTTATCCTCCAGCTGTTTTGACGGTGATTTTAGCTGACGTGGCGACACATCAACCATCCTATATGACACCACGTCAGCTTAAAGGGACCTAAATTGAACTATTAGTGAAACGGGCTGTGCTGTTACCGGTCGGAATTTGGAAAAGGAAAAAGTTCTTTTAAGGTCCCTCATATATCTCTCTAGTCTGGTTTTCGTCCCTCGAGTAGAAAATCCGGTATTACTCATCACTCAACTTTATAAACCGGTTATTTTTTGTCCTCCAACTGTTTTCACGGTGGTTTTCGCTGACGTGACAACACATCAACCATCCTATGTGGTGCCACGTCAGCCTGAAGGGACCTAACTTGAACTATTAGTGAAACGGGCTGTGCTGTTACCAGTCGGAATTTGGAAAAGAAAAAAGTCCTTTTAAGGTCCCTTGTGTATCTCTCTAGTCTGGTTTTCGTCCCTCAAGTAGAAAACCAGGTATTACTCATCCCTTAACTTTATAAACCGGTTATTTTTTGTCCTCCAGTTGTTTTGACAGTGGTTTTGGCTGACGTGGTGACACATCAACCATCCAATGTGGCGCCACGTCAGCCTGAAGGGACCTAAATTGAACTATGCTGGTAGTTCAGGGGCTAAATACACTTAACAAAAAAACTATACAAATAATTTATCAAAATATTATGCAAATATTTTATAAGAAAAAATTATGTAACTAAAAATATTTAAAATCTAATATAATATTAGAAAAAAACATAGAAATTTTTTTATCAATGAAAAAAATACCTTGTTCTCTTTTCTCCTAAAATCATACTCTATTTTTATACTCTATCTTATAGCAAATAACAAAAAAATATTAAGTTTTATATGACCTTTTATGTGTTTATTTGCTAGAAGATGCTTCATTTATCTATTATAATTAGTCAAAATTGATGGCCTAGACTACGTAGAACGATAAATGATGTTGTGCCATTTGATGACAACGCAACTGTCACTTGATCGTATCTATGAATATATTAATGTAGATAACTATACAAAATAATAACTCTAAGTTAAGCACCAAGAGATAGAGTATGATTTTAGAAAAAAATCGAAGTCGGTTTCATTTTTTTTGAGGTAAAATAATTTTATATAAAATTTCTAAAAGGCAACTAGATTTCTGGACAGAAAAAAAATTGAATAATTTTTTGAGAAATTATTTGTAAAAATTTTTGGTAAAGTATATTTGACCCTTTAACTATCAGCATAGTTTAACTTATGTCACTCAAAGTTGACGGTGTGCCACGTAGGACGACTGATGTGTCGCCATGTCAGCAAAACCACCGTCAAACCAGCCCGGGGACAAAAAAAACTGATTTTTGAAGTTGAGGGATGAGTAATACCCGATATTGTACATGAGGGATGAAAGTCAGACCACGACGATACATGAGGGGCCTCAAATGGACTATGGGTTCAGGATACGTAAAGTCTATTGGACGATCGGTCAGCATCACGTGGCCGCGTGATCACGAAACCGTGGAACATCGGTTGGCCCAACAGGCTTTGCTTGGCCCATGTTAGTTGATATCGTGCATCTTTTTTTGAACGTTGATATTGTGCATGCGTTAATATCCTCTGTATCGTATATATGCAGGTTGATCCATGGGCTAAATGAAGTTGATATACGGTGATAAAAGAGGCTAACAACAAGTTAAGTTGTGGTATTTATATGAAACACTTAATTGTTGTACACTTAATTAGCCTATGTGTATTTGACTTTTTAACCCTGATTATGACATAGTAACTATTCTGCACTATCGACTTTTTTTGCCTATCAACTTGATTACGAGTCTGCATATATTGTGACTATAAACTTGCATATATCCTAAGTATCAACATCTCCATTCGCTGCATCAATGTGTATATTCCGACTATCAACCTACATATACCGTGACTATCAATCTACACCAACCTATTTTGTATTCGCTTGCAGTAGCTTGTGTATTCTAACTATCAACCTATATATACTATGACTATCAATTGACATATATTTTAAATATCAACCTGTATATTCTAACTACCAACATACGTATATTATCACTATCAATCTACATTGATTATAATTTCTAAATATCAACATGTGTATTCACTCATCAACTCCGATTGCCAATTTACATATATATATGACTGTGATCTACATATATTCTAAATATTAAAGTACATATATTATTACTATAAATTTATATATGTTACTAAAATCTATATAAGTTGATAGTTTAAACTTATACTCCCTCCGGTTCACTATTAGAAGTTGTTTAGGACAGCGACACGGTCACAAAGCACAACTTTGACTTCTCTTTTCTATAAAAATATTTCTTAAAAACTTATATATGTATATTTTTATGAAAGTAATTTTCAAGACCAATCTATTTATATGATTTTTCATATTTTCAAACTCAACAACTTAAATATTATTTATGATTTATATTTCCAATGTTTGACTCAAACTTTGTCCAAAACGACCTGTAATATAAAACCGGAGGGAGTATAAGTTGATACATGATCCCAATCTAGAGAGAGATGTATGAGTTACCTCTATTCAGATTAGGTGGAGATAGATTGCTCTTTTTTATACATATTGCATTTATAAAGGCAGAACTTAGATAAAATAGAGTGGGAAACGGTAGTGAAGAGGCATAGCGGCTTGGTTTCTTTTTTTCTGCATCGAGAGGCGCCGGCAGCCAGGCGTGAACGGGAAAAAAAGTCACACCCGGATTTACTCAAAAACCCGAATGATGCCATATGTATGCCCAGAAAGTCCACAGAACACATATAGCTTACAAATATGGAAAATCAGAGCACATATGCTCGAATAAAACATTTTAGATCAGAGTTTACCTAAATAAAGCACAGCGGAAGTCTATGTATTAACTCTCTTGACAGGTAGAGCCTCAAGTCCACAGGGACACCGACTGGTTGACCACAGCTCAGAAGTACAGAAGATCTTCAGAAAACTCAGTAGCAGCAGACTCACTTCTGACTCATCTGTTATCCATCCGGGATTTTGTTGAATAATGGCAAGTGTAAGTAATCCAATTACTTAGCAAGTATAGCACGGTGTATGAAGGCTTAAAAGAAGGCTTGACACGGCTGAACTGCATTAGCACTTTTAGTTGATTCATTTTAGCATTTACCAAGTTACTACAAGTGAATGAAACCCAGTTGTAACCCAATTAATAAAGTACAAGTGACATTAACCATAAATAAACATCATCTTCTAATCAAAAAGGATTCAGGCCGCTCGTGACCCTGAGCAAGGCTATCATGATAGATTTACACTCTGCAGAGGTTTCACCCTTTACTCACCAGTCGCGTAAAAGTTCAAAGTAACTTTGCACCCAACCACGCACATCAACACTTCCGAGGTGTGACTGCATAGGGACGCTACGAGGTTTTTCACAAGACACCCTAACAAAACAGTAGCCACTATGGTACAACACAGGCAGCATGATCCAAGACACCAAGATTGACTAACTCTCAGGGCGCAGCGATAAGAGGGTCAATGGCGTCCAGAGCGCGGGCACGCATGCCAACAAGTAAAAGAGCGCGACGTGCGGAGTTTCCATACCACAGGGACTCCCAACACGGGACTGTGCCTGACAAGACATAGCCGACGGTACCCCCGTCCTCGGTGGATCAAACCATACTCTCACGAGTGCTTCCCATAGCGCCGTCGGCCCCGTCGGTAACTACTGTCAAGCTAGAGCCGTACGAGTTACTTGACCAAGACCAGAGCCATAATAGTTCTAGCGGTGGCGACAGGCTCCTGGGTTGCCGCTTTAAGAACCGGACCTTACGGAGAGACACTGGAGCAAAGCACACAGCACATGCCCCGGTTCTCTGAACCATCTTGCTAAAAAGATCATTAACATTGAAGTGAACCATTGAGTCATCATTATCAATTAAATAATGGTGACAGTAGCTGCGCATAGCAAAGATGCTACCCATATGCATAAACCCGGGGTAATCAAAAGAAGAGGGTATACAAAACTAGGTACAACCTTAATAGGACATCAATTTAGACACATGCATATGAAAGTAATTAAATGTAAAAGGTGGTGTTTAGGTAGCAAGGATTGTCTGTGCTATAACTTGCCTCAAATCCATTATAATTACTCATAGTCTTCAATTCTTGATCTTCAGACTCTTCTGCTTGAAATCACTTGATGACGTTCCTCTACTCGAAGCAATCATCGAGCACAACATGGAGCTAAACAAGCAAACAAACAATATACAACTAAGAACAGTACACCAACCAAAATAAAAGCTTTAAAAGAGCGCACTATAGGATAGGGCTTGAGGCTACGATCACGTGAGCGCAAGAATCGCTGAAAACGGAGCTACGGTTGAAAAGATACAACTATCGGATGATTTGGATTATAAAAGAAAATAAAAGGCTATATGCTTGATAAATTTTAATTGAATAAATAATATAAGAGATATTTCAGAGAAACACCTTATGTTGGAATTAATTCAATTCTATTTGAATTTTGTAAAAGCCGGGATAAAGCTAATCATATTTTATTTATAAATGTTTACATAGAATTAAATATTTAATCCTTAAGTGATAAAAATATATGTGAGAGCGTCTAATCGCATAATGATAAGACATTTCGTGTTGAACTAGTCAATATTATAATAAAAATATATTCATGTTGATATTAGTCAATATCAATATTGATGAAAACTCGGAGTTTAACTCTAAGTAGATTTTAATTAGAAAAGATAGCTTTAATTAAACATTAATCAAATTAAAATTCATTTATGAAAAACCGAGATATAACCTAGTCAACTTTTATTTATAAATCTAATTGAATAAATATTAATCAAATTTATTTTATCATTTAAAAGCCGAGTATAAATTTCAATTATATTTTAGTATAGAAAACATATTTAAATATTCTTTAGTCAAATTAATATTTAAATAAAATTCAGGAATAAATAACATGGTAAATGTCAGTGCTAATGCGTGGTTCATGTCGATATGAATCTAACGCAACTTGAACGAAGCGATTCGGAGTTAAAACGTGAAATCTATTGGTTAAACAAGGTGGCAGGGACCTAGACGTGATTAACTATAGCTTCCAGGGACTAGCAAGGAAGTTTCGCAAGACGCAGTGAATAGAGGCCGCAAAAAGGTTAAAGGCTAGGGTTAGATCTGCAAAAAGAGCTCGGCTGGGTTTAAGCGTGAAGGGGAAAACTTGTAGGGGGTTATTTGCAAAATTGCTAAGACACATGAAATTGATCTAAAGATAACAGGAATCTCCAGGGGTCTAATCGCAAAAATGTCCATCTTCTTCCTCGCGACAAGAAGGGGAGCTTCTCGCCGGCGTTCCGGGGGTCTAGGGTTCCGGCGAAGGGGGGGAATAGAGAGAGGAGGTCGCGGGGAGTGCGGAGGTATGCTCACCGGCGGCGGGGCGGCAACGAGGACCGGCCGGGGAGCTCCGGTGTGGCGCGAGGAAGCTCGGGGAGGCTTCGGCTCCGCCCGGGGGGGGGGGGGGAGGGGTCTCGACGGCGGCTAAACGGTTGCAATGGCGCGGCGGCGCTCGGCGCATGGCAGCGGCGGCGGTTCTGCGCGGCGCGCAAGGCAGCGACGGGGGGGGGGGGGGGAGGCGGCTAGGGCACGCGGGCGAGCTCGTGGGGGGGTGAGGGGGAGGGCCTCGGGGCGCGCGGGGATTAAAGGAGGCGCGGACGCCGAGGGAAAGGAAGGCGGCGGCGCTGACCGCGCGCGCGGGAGGAGCAGGCGCGCGGGTTGGGCCGCACGGAGACGCGCTGGGCCGGGCGCTGGCTTGGGCCGTCTGGGCGCACTTGGGCCGAGTGGAGGGAGAGCCGAGGAGTTGGGCCGGAACTGAGAAAAAGAAAGAAGGGCAAAAGTGGACTAAGTTTAAAGCTCAGGGTCAAAATCGAGCTGTGCCGTCTCGTGGAGCCCGAATCGAGCTCAGGGGAAAGGGGGAGAGGGTTAAAGTTGTGTTGGGTTTAGTTGGGCTTGACCCGTTTATGGATTTTGGATTCCCTTTCTTTTTCAGAAATTGTTTTTTGTGCAAAGATAAATCTAGAAAATTCTAGATAAATCATTTAAGCCCCGAAAAATGTTCTGAAATTCCAAAAATTCCAGGAAAAATTCCGAAGATAGATTTGGACATGAGGTACCCAAATAAATTATTTGGATCTCATGAAAAAGATTTTAGCACCTTCCAAAAATTGGAATTAGCTAAAGGAAAATAGGAATAAATCCCAGAAAAATCTGGAAAATTCCTATGAGGCTCTTAAACGCATTTTAGAAACTTTACACGCATAAAACCACTAAATGCAACCGGCATGAATGCATAGCACACAATGTTAAACCTGCATTGTTTTATTTTAATTTAGGAAAATTTATTTTTCCTGTACTAAATTCCCTGTTAATTATATAAGGGTTATTTGGATTGGTACCATTGCAATTTTCAAAAGTTGGAGATATACCATTACAATTCACCTATTTGTAAAAATACCATTGCAACTCTTACATACTTTGAACCGTACCATTATATATGTCTTTGATTCCACTGACCTGTCTTTGATTCCTTTGGACCCACCGTAGACCTCCGTATTTTCGTATGGACCAAAATACCCCTGCTATCTCTCCTCTCCCCCACTCTCTGACATGTGGGACCCGAACGTCAGCGTTATCTTCCTCCTCCCGCCGTCCAGGGAGTCCGGCGCCGCTGCAAAGGCTGCCGGCGAGGACGAGCATGCGCGAGGCGGAGCCCCATCAGCACAAGCGCGAGGCGAAGCTCGCCGCCGTGGCACACGCGCGAGGCCGAGCTCGCCCGCGGTGGCCGCCGCCATCCAATCCCCCGCCGGCCGCTCCCCCTCACTCCCTCCATCTTCCCACTCCGAGCCCGGCGCGCGTGCATGGCCCCGGCGTCGGCGAGCAGCTGCGCCATCAGCGGCGCATCTCGCCCTCCGTGAACGGGTGTTTGCCGTGGCGGCGGCGGGCGGCGATGACGGCGTCGAGGCTGGGGCTGATGTACTCCATGACGAGGTGGAGCTCCCCCTCCCCGGGCCACGCGCCACCTCCCGGAGGGCCTCCCGAAGTAGCAGCGCCGCCACCTCGGCCTCGCCGGTGCGGAGGTCGCGTGCCTTCGAGACGGCGACGGAGGGTGTGCTCGTCGCCGAGGCAGAGGGAGGGAGTGAGGGGGAACGGACGGTGGGGGATGGGATGGCCCACGGGCCGGGATCGGAGTGGGAGGAAGGAGGGAGTGAGGGGGAGCAACCGGTGGCGGTGCCTTGGCCATTGAAGATGGGAGCAACCGGAGGAGGAGAGAAAGGTGAGGAAGGGGATGACGAGTGGGGCCCACACCTGTGTCAGTATTCGTATACACCTGCAGCTGGGTCCAAGGAGTCTCCATACGTATTTTGTGGTATTTTTGTGACAAACAAAAAATTGCAATGGCATGTTTCCAAATAGGTGAATTATAGTGTTATATCTCCAACTTCTAAGAATTGTAATGGTACCGATCCAAATAACCCATTATATAAAGCTTAGAAAAATTTTAGAAAATTGAGAAAATCATTGTATTAATTATGCTAACAAAACACATCCCAAAATCCAAAAATTTTGCGGTGTGACAGTTGTGTAGCATCGAAAGATCGTGACTTCCGAAAAATACTATTAAAAGACTTCACCTCCGTAGAGTATGACTGAAAGATGCAAAAGTTACTTGAATATAGCACTCCGTTAATTTTTGTTCATTGAGATCCCATTTTCATCTGTTAGAAGAACAAACAAAAATAGGAAATGACGTTTATGCCCTTTGAGCTTTATCCTCTCCAGCCGATCCCCTCCATAGAAAACTCGCCCTCCCTCGCACCGCATCGCGCGCCGCCCCCTGTCTCTCCACCCGCGCCTGCCGCCCCTTCCTCGCCGGCTGCGCCCCCTGCTTCTCCCTCGCCGGATCGTGCGCCGCCCCCTCTCTCTCCGCCCGCGCCTGCCGCCCCTTCCTCACCGGCCGCGCCCCTGCTTGTCCCTCGCCCGTTCGCTGGTCGCCTCCTTTCGATCCGCGCGAGGAAGAGGAGGCGGCCACCCCGTGCCCCCCCCCCCCCCCCCCCCCCCCCACACGAGGAGCCGGCCACCAACTACGCCGAAAACTCACCGCCGCGCGCCGCGCACATAACCCCGCTTCCGGGCTACGCCACCTCGGGGAAGAAGCATAGGGCGGTCTCCCCCTTCTTCCAGTTCTCCACCCCAAGCCCGAGCCCCGCGCACCACCTCTTCGGCGACTCCGCTGCATCCCTGCGCAAGTCCTCCCCTGCGCACCCGGCCCCACGCCCACCACTCCGGCCAAGCGCCTGCTGCGGCTGCCCTTCCCACCGCTGTCGCCGGCCAAGCACATCAGGGCAGCGCTCATGTCTTGTGTTGTTTGATAACTGTTGGGGGTATTTTTGTCCAAGATAACAGAGATGCTAGCGAAATCTAGCTGAATGCTATATTCAATTAACGTTTCTATCTTTCGGTGGTACTTTGCGGGGGCGAAGTCTTTTAACGATATTTTTCGAAAGTCGTAATCTTTCGACGCTACACAAACAATTTTCTAAAAAAAAAGGAAAGAGAAGAAGCTGTCGGGCTCCGCACAGGGAAAAAGATAAGAGAACGGGGTCGCGTGTTGGGATACAGCGCGACCGGTCGCGCGATATCTTTGTCCTTTAGGATAGTATCGTTATGTTTTTCTTCAGTTCGAGCGGTTAGTGAACAACAGTAAGCACCCCCATTACATACTAATCTATGAAAAATCCACTTGACTAAAATTAGATAGTCCACTAAATCTACAAATAAATTCAACGGGTGACAATAGTGAGTCATCTTTATCAAAGCCCTATGTATAAAAAATTGTGTGGCCACAGTACAGTGTGAACATGGTCTGAAAACACATAGCACCTATTTCTCTAATCCAAAAAGGTGAAGTACAATGTCATGGTGCCGTGTGGGCAGATATGTACATGTCTAGATAACCCTTTCAACTCTCCGGCCACTCCAAATGCCCAATCGGCTTCCCACTGGCAAGCCATGCTCCTTCAGATAGTTCATCAAAAAGTTGGCAAAGAAGAACCACAGGTCGTTGACAGGTTGCTCACCCGACTTGATCCGTGTGACTACCCGGCTTGTGGCAATTATGTTCCCATAATAGACGCCTGGTATGACTTGCCTGTACCCCTCCAAGGCTACTCTTGACAAGCTCACAAGGTGATAACCCTGCACCACATCGGGCTCACCATAGAAAAGTGGGGCATGCTTGATAGACTCCATTGAGCTGTCCAGATTCTGGAAGACACCCCAGCTCAATCGTTTGTTGATGATCAAGCCATGAAAACCTTCATGAGATTCAGAAGACACAATGAGCACTTTCGCTTTATCAAATGGAACTGCGGTCCCGAGCTTCTCAGTAGCAGTGAGGATGGATCCTGTAACAACATCTGAATGACTTGGCAAGTCATAAACAACATTGTTGCTACCCTTATCACTGATGTGAAACTGAATTGCCTGTGGTGCATCGTGCTGTGCTGCCATTCTCTTCTTCCACATAAATCCTGAGTATCAAGAAGAAAATAGTTTTAGAGCATGCATGTACCACACTAAAACTGACCAGTACACACAAAACTTATATGGTTTCGTTATCTTTGTTCAGGTGTTGGAATGCATGTGACATTTTGTGAAAACTTTTGATTTACAAGTACCAGGAATGCAATGTCAAGGTTTTGGAAAAAAAAAACAAATGATGAGGCACAATGACAGCCTCTAGGGCCACGGCTCTTCAGACCGATCCTCGTTAGTGTGATGGCACCTCAGGTTTGGGGACTTCTAGAATACAGCCAAGCATCTACCAGTCCAGATAAAGAGTGGTTAACTAACTGGTACACCGGACAGGCGAACAACGTGGACAAGGTAGACTTCCGTGTGGACCGTGTGTGAGAAGAAGATTAACACAACTTTTAAGAAACAATAATGTTCTAAAGTGTAAGCTGACATATATATTACAGAATTGTAAGCACGTCTAAATATTTTATGTAGAAACAGATGCAGTTACAAAATGTTTTTGCACCAACCTTTATATTGCAATAGATGACGAGAATTGCTCACATGAGACTCCAAAAATTCTATTAAATGAGCCACGGACATTCCCCCTTCATATGCTATTGCGCTTTTGTTCTCCGCGGGAAAAAGCAACAAAGTAGGATAATGCTCTTCCTGTGCATTGATGAAGGTGCAATACAGTAGTATTAGTAAGTGCATCAATACCAAAATACTCAGGCAACTAAGGAGGCGTTGCTGCTGCTGTTAGCTAAGGAAGGTCAAGAACAAACATTCCTGATGCTTGGGCAGCTGGGAAGCATCAAAAGGCATTTTTTTTAAAAAACTATGAATTTCAGAAAACTGATCACTGGATACCACAATGATAATGGCCCCAATTATAATGGGGGACTTCCCAATTCCTGGAGGAAAATAATATGTTCCCTGTAACATTCATGTGTTTTAACTCCAAACAGGGTCTGAATTGATTGAGTTTAAAATGTTTCTTGTGTAGGCATAGCTTTGCATTCGATAGTTTGAATTTCTGGGAAGGAACCCACTACATCGTGTGAGAACCATATAAATAGTGTTCAACAGAATTGAATTATGTGGGCCAGGGTTGGTTGAGGCCATAGAGGGCCCTGCTGTCCCTGTTATCTGAAATCTCAGAAGGAAGAACTCTGGAGCAGTTAGGGTTCGACAACTGGTAAACTCTAGAGTCTAGACATCATAGTTGTTTCAATGGTCAAATGACAGTGTCTTTTGCAATAATATCTATCCAGATAACCCCCAAAAAAGGCTATGTTGTGCTTGAATGTTGCTATTACAAGACCTTTTGATGCAAGTTATTAGAAGAGGGCCCACAGAATTTGTTCGAGAGAAAAAATTATATCTACAGAATTCGTGTTGTTACAGGAGGGAGCAAACTTCAATACATGGGAATATATGATTAAAAATTAAATATTACCATGCCTGCAGATTTTAGTAAATGGTGGCATTAATTTGATGTGCAGTCTATCATGTAAATCGCTGGAAAGCCCTTCATGGCATATTTTCCATTTTTCTCTGCAACCAAAAGGATGATTCTTTAACACACAATGAATAATTGGCATTTGATGTGCAAGTAACATAGGGAATATGCTTAACCAATGTTCTGAACTGAAAGGGAACATATTGCAATAAACGGGTTATGTTGACTTTATGATGCAATGATGTGACATGTATATGCTCAGATGACACTGCAGTAACGTTGCAACTTACAAAGCTACTTTTTCACTCTAATTTGTCACTTCCACAATTAACAGGAACATGGCTCCATAGGTTAAGGTGCCTCTTATGTCACCGAAAACTTTGCAAGTGAATTTCCAGCAATTTCTTGTATTTAAACACATGAGCCATTGGGTCAGTCATGATATCTAGATGCCTACAGTAAGGCTACATTTTAAGATATTCACCACTAAAGATGGGAGGTAAGAAAAACAGCATGACTTGCATTAGATGCAAAGTGAATCTAATTCAATTTACAGCATGACCCTCAAATCTCAATTAAATTAAAAAGAAAAAACATCCGCAGATTTCTAAAGATAACAGTATAAGTAATTCATGTATTACCTTCAGCGTGGACATCTTGAGCATTTGCATATACAGAATCTGAATAACCCGAAAAGCTCTTAAATGATCGGTGTAACTCACGGACCACCAGCTCTGCTCGCTGGCAAAACCCACACCAAGAGTTGCTGAAAAGCACCATTACATCCTTGTTCCAACCAGATGAATGAGAGTGTTTAAAAACGATACTTCACCTTTTGAATTGCAGTCTGTGGATCTAAAGACTAACGAACAGAAACTATTTGTTGTCAACTGAGGGATCATATTTGCCTCATGGAAATCATGATTGACAAAAGGTGGTCTCGGAAGCTCCTTGGAACTTATAGCCGATGAGGTAACATGGTAATATGAAGGAAGACTTCGATTCACAAAATTGTCAAGATAATTCTGTAAAGAAGCATAGGTATACTCACTTTGCTCAGGAAAGACGTAATGCTTTTGTTCAGCTGGATCAATAATTACAAGACATGGAATTCTTGATCCACCAGTTAAAGTTTTCAGGAGCCTGTAACCACCATCAGAGAAGTAGAAAGAACCAGCAAACCGGTCATTGGATATACTTGAAGTTACCTGCTCAGTGAAGTCTGTGTCATCTCTTACAGGGCCACGGGAAGAGATACATGTTGCATGATGGGGGCATCTTGTATCACTTTCTCTTCTGATTCTTCATGTAGACCGAATGTGTTCTCCTCATAAATGACATCTTCAATTTTTCTGAATTTTGTACCCTGGACTGAAGATCCATCATCTCGATTGTTTGATGATACTGATTCCTCTTGATCAGCATGCATGTTTCTCTCATCAGTTTCCAAAGTTTCTGTAATTGCTTTCTCCACTATGTGTTTATGTGGCATATCTACAACTTCACTACTACTATACACATTATAGGAGACCTCTTCCTGAAGATCAGGGCTCATGCCTGAAGCTTCACTTTTGCTTTGGTCATCCACTTCTATAACATCAGATTCAAGATCATTATCATGTTCATCAGGGTAAGTTGCCGGAGTTTTTTCAAGTATACTTGGTGCTTGCCCATCATCAATATATTCAGTTTCTTTTGCTGTGTTTTCATCCACAGAAACTTCAGTAATTTCATCATTGGAATTATCTGAAGTGGCAACTGAATTGTCAGTGCTTTTGTATTCACTATCTTCAGCCGATTGAGACTCGACCATCTGCACTTTATAATCATTTGATAGCATATTTAGGCCAGCATCTTTTGTAACTAAACTTATCCTTGCTTTCTTTGACCTATGCCCTGGTCTTGTTTTGTGTAGCAACTTAGTCAAAACATCGTATAAAGGATTACCTCTACTACCATGGCTAGAACTTCTATATGAAATAGCATCTCCATCATTAACCACCATAACTGACATTTTATCCCCAAGTGCCATAAGCTTCGAGGCCCAAGCATTGAGCCTTGCTGTTTCAGAATGACCATCTGAGAGACCTGTATTCCTCAAAGAAGTGACCGCCTTTGAGCGTGTTTTGGAGGTACTGCTACTTAGAACTCCAGTACTGACAAGAAATGGATAATTATTTTGGACATATTGTCTTAGTAACTTGATGACAAATTTGCTTTCATCTCTGATTTTTGAAGAGTGGGATAATCTGTCAATGAATAGAATTACTGAGGGCTTGTTTGCAGGGAAAATAGCTTCGTCACCACCTTCATCAGCACCAACCTATGCATATAACATGGAAACTCAAAAGCCATGGCCTGATGCACGTAAGAATTAAAAGACTACTATAGGCCACATGAAAAACAAAATAAGAGCATTTTTCACTAAAAAAAGATAGCATGCGTACAAATAATTCATCCAAGAAAATTCTTTTGCCCAATGAAACAAGATGTTAAGTCATTAAGATCCACAAATCACATACTCGGTAAATTATAGATTAAGTATAAAGTATAACATATACACTCTCTTCACCTGGCCACAGTTTAGGAACATCTTTCAAGAAATAAGCATATATTTTGCAAACATTTTGAAGGAATTTCAGATAACTCAAAGGATGGAACTTAAAAAAATCAATAAATAAGAAAGTAGTTATCTGCACAGTAGTAAGAAGGAATTGTAAGAAGCATAACAAGATTACAAGGCCATTTGCACTGCATTTTATTTCTCTAATATATATTCTACTAGCATATTTATAGTTCACAGACACATGAAAAATAGATGGAAACAACAGCTAATTACATACTATTGAATAGCATTTAATGTGTATTTGATTCTATTTCAGAAGTGCATCAAACCGTTATTCACCTACCTCCTTAATGCCAAGATTGTGGTTGGATTGCACTAGACTTCTCAGGTCATCTCCATCTTTCGCAATAACAGAACAAGTTGTGCATCCCAGATAATGAATGATGACAGACCATGTCTCCTGGTTGCCTCCATTAACAATATCCAGTGATGACAACAATGATCCATCAGTTATAAGGCCAAATCTAGCTATTTCTGGAGGAAGAAAATATTCTCTTGCTATTGCAGTAAGCTTTGCATAGAAGCTTTCAAACTGATGGAACTTTTGCATTGTACACTTTCTATTTCCATCATTTTTGTTTCCAACTTGCTCAAAGACACTTTCATTTGCCAAGGTAAATCCACCTTTCCAAGGAGAACCAATAAGCTGACCCCCACCTCCAAAGGTTAGTTCTTCATCCTCTATAACCTGTTTGTCATCTCAAATAAGTATATTTTCAGAGATCTTTCTTCACAAATTTGCTGAATCTTCATAGTTCAGATACTTCTTCTCAAAGAAACATAGCAGCAGGTAATTAATCAGATAATATGGAACCTTCTTCAGTACACTTACAAGCTCTAGCGGGCCATCTGATTCTCTGGTTAGTGTCTTCCCAGAAATGTCAACTGTAGCACATCAAAGAATATAAAATTCAGATATCAGAGATCATCATTAATTCAAGAGATTTATGTAAGAGAGATCAGGGAGGTGAGTGGTGTATGAAATGGACAAGGGCAGTCATCGACAATGCCTTGCCAGCTCACCATGGTATAATATTGGCTTGACAGCTCAGCAACAGAACGCAGTGGATTTATGACTGAAAGGATTTTTAGTTGTGGAGTCACACTGGTGCCTTGCCTAGTTGTGGTTGTGGACAATGGCGCCTGCCTTAAGGTGTGATCGCATAGCAGTCGGTGAATATGGCAATGAGAGAGGCAATGATACAAGGCAAGCAGCCTACTCAGGTTGGGGAAGACCCAATCACCCAAGAAGGGCACAACGAGAAGATTCATTAGTCGTGTCCATGTGTCCGTGCTAACGTTTGGCAGCTTGTGCCTGCGACTACAACTTTGCATGAACAAAGAAGGGGATAGGTGAATAGGAGTGTTGACGTGCTGGGTACCACCAATTTGGTTGCATGGGCATGGTAATGCATCTGTGCATGGGAGTTGAATGGCTGTGGGTTGCTAAAGATACCTGGACTTCAGAAAATTACATGGGTCAGCAGGGAGCCCAGGTTGGACGACACCTGGCAACAAAGTTGCATCTGGAGTGCCAACTGCAGAATTTCATGCCATATATTGCACCCTAAAGAACTTTTTTGCACCTAGCGTGTTTTACATACAAATTTATTCATACTGTCGTAGGTTCACAGCTACCAAGCCCAATATTAAGGTTTCAACAAAGCTCATAAGAAACACAAAAAAAAACTTCAAGAGCTGAATAAAATGTGGAGGAAAGTTGCGGAGTTGACAAACCATTTTCTGTGTGGTTATTTGATGAACCCGCATCATAACTCTGGTTCCTCCCACCATGAGCCAATCTGGTGAACCATCCACATGATTCATAAAGAAGTATAGATGTATCGGTTGATTCGATGAAAGTCTCCACATCTTCTTTCGTATGCAAAACCTCAAAAGGGGCCTCCTCGTGCTTAAGTGACATCATATAGCGCACTGAAGAGAGTATATCTCGAGCATGAAGCTTTCCTTGATATTTGAATTGCGTGGAATGTTGGTAGTATATGACATTTATCCCTTCAGTGGCACCAATAGCATCTGTCAACAACTTCTCAGAATTCCTATATACAACCATCAGCTTGAGGCGACCAAGCTCCTCATCAGAACCAACCAACTGTTCTATCTCAGCCATCAGCGACCTGGACTCACCACACCCTACAGATTAAGATAAGTAACAATAACAATTTTAGCACATTTTAATGGAAATGCACCAGACTTTTGCAATAAACACTACATTTTAGCAAATTTTGATTGTGCAACCATGCAAACGCTGAGCTTAGCTTAATTACGCAGCTCCAATGCAAAAGGGAACCAAACCGACTACATAAAATTGTTCAGGATACTTCAGTGGTAAAGCATCTGCGGCGCAATAAATTTCACGTTTTGCCTTGTCATTTCTGGTAAATTTCAGTAATCTTATCAATACAGTAAAGTTCTACTATATTATCCAATTTCACTGGGAGACAGAAAGTGTATTCGATTGAACCACTTGAGCGACTAGGCAGCTTATCAGATATGAGGCAGGAACGGGCAGGAGGGCTCACAGGGCATCGTAGCGAGGAGAAGGACGTGGGGGTGGAGCCGGATCTGGGAGGAGAAGTTGGCCCTGGTCAGGACCTGCCATTCCGGACGGACGGCCGCGGCACCGGAGCTCGCCGCCGCCGGCGACTGTAGCGCACCGGCAAGGAGGACGAGGAGGATACCGCGCGACCATGCCGTGGCGTGGAGAGGGCGCATGGCGGCCGCCGTCCACGCGCACGCGGTGGCGGCCGGGGCTTAGTGGCAAACACCACAAAGCACGACTTCGCGCGAGGGAGGACTCGAGTCCGGCCGTCTGCGCGACCGGTTGGTTTTGGGCTTTTGGCTGAATAACTCGATTTTGCAAAGTTCTCGTTCATGGCTTTTGGAATTTTGAGTTCGTGCGTCATTCCCCAAACTGGCAAAGTACATGAGTTGATTGAATTGATCCAAATTCGTATTATTTTTACTTTTTAAATATATAATGTCATATATTTAAAACTAAAAGTACAAAATATTTTTTGATAAAAGTCTACTAGTGTAACTACTCCCTTCGTCTCAAAACGATGCACTTCTCATCTTCCAATAAGTCAAAAAATTCAAGTTTTCAATTCTGTAAAAATAATAATGACATCTATGGTACAAAATAAATATTATTTAGATTAATAACTACTATAAATATATTTTTATATTAAATTTATTTAAAGATATAAATATTGACACTATTTTTATAAACTTAGTCAAACTTAAATTTAATTGATTTCTTAGAAAAATATAAGTGCGCCATTTTTAGGACAGAGAGAGTATGTTGATTGTGATTTTTTCTAACTTTACCTCGACAAGAATTCTATATTTTTCTCATTAATACCATTAGTAACAGCATTGTTTTGTAAAAATAAATATGTGACAAATAATTATATGATTTTTTATCAATATGTGTCTGATTTGTAATCGATATGGAGACCCTCGTTACAAACACCTTTTATAGTAATGCAAAATTTTCAGTCGGAGATACAAAAGCATTCCCCCCTCATGGAATTTAAGTGAAACCATATATAAAACAATACATGGTTATTGAAAAGCTACCCAAATTGCAACTCAATTCAAATATGCCATGTATATATGATATACATAGATAAATAAATCATATCTATGCGTGATTATGTTTGCAAAATATATAAACTATTATATACTAGCAAGAGATCGAATAGTGGATACCAACAAAAAGAATCTCTAATGGCATACTAGACTATGTCATGAAACATAACTCATAGCTCCGCATGGAAATATTCCATTCAACCTAAAAAAAGAGCTGCATATAGTAGAATTAGAAGTACAAGAACACATAACAAAGAGATGTCTTTTTTTAATTAAAATTGATGCATGTACCAACTTGAAAGCATGTAGACATTAAACTTGATGCATGTTCAATGCCGCTATAGAGTCAAATTTGATGCAAGAAATCTAAATAATAATAATAATATAAACAAACATATAAATGCATTTTTTCCTTGTTTCATTGTCTACGATAGTCTTGCGGGGGATTATATCTTCAACTACCATCAAGATGAGCCAATCCGACTCTCGACAGGGGTCGGCTCAGCCGACCAAGATGAAGATGGCGACGTGCAGGATCTCTATGAGATAAGGATAGATCTAGTTAGGATTCTTTGAATGTTCAACTTGTATCCTAAGATGATATGTTTCTTCGTAACCGACTAGGATTAGATCTAAACCGACTCGTAACCCTGCCTTCTCAACTACAAAGGTTGGGTGGGACCCCCTGGAAACAACCCAAGTTTTGTGCAACATGATAACGCATAATACCATCCTTCGAGCACATGACATAGGACACCATATCAATGTGGTAGCCCGAACCTGGTTAACCTTAGGGTCTTTGTGTTCACCATGGGGCTGATTGGTTGCCTGGTTTACCCCGGCCAGGCCCCCTAGATGCAACGTATGCATGAATGGTTGGCTGGTGTAGTGGCCGAGCCTGCCCCCGTGATGCAATCCGCATGCCCCGGCCTGGCTCTGTAGATATGAAAAAAATTGTTTCCGCCAGGCCTAGCTGGTGTGAGCCCGTGATCTGCGCGAGGTAAGAGAGCAACAATGCAGTAAGAGCATGTTAGGCAGGCCAACCAATCAGCTTCTCTCCTTGGGCATGCTGCGAGTATGCATACAACCAAACAATGGATAGTTGCATGGTGTCAGCCTGTCCAGGAGGGACCTAGCTCACTGGTGCGGTGCAGGCCTGAAGTCATCTTGGCCCCTAATTGAGTTTTGGTAATTAATGACAACCCCTGTGGACTAACAATTTCATTTGAGATAATAAGAATAGGTTAGTCCTGAGAGTTGAAATGAGCTTCAAGAGGTAATGTGTCAATAGCATGTATGTGCTTTGGATCATGGGAAGCTCAAGGCAAAGGTATATGATAGGGCTTTTAAATTTGACCGGTCATGAGGCGATTAGAGGATGAAATATGACCGGGTTGATAGGCTAGATATCCGTACTATCAAGAGGGATTAACTTCATTGGTTTGATGGATTCTTAGTGCCACATTGGTCCTTGAATTGCATGTAGTGCATTTAGATTTTGTGGTGACTAACTTGAGTTTGGGCACTTTGAAGATCTTCTGGAAAACCTGCCCTGTCGTGGCTGGCGGACTGTCCGAGACTTCGGGCGGATAGTCCGCGAAATAGAAATATATGTTGTTTTATAAAATATGTGGAAATTCGTTCGGAGCTGTCCGAACTGACCACAGACAGTCCGCGGGCTGTGGCCGGACTGTCCGCGGTGGATGCTGACTTGTGGGCCCACGTGCGTTGACTTGAGCTGGTGCTAAGTGTTCACGCGACAGTCCGAGGGTGTTGCATGGACCGTCCGTAAATTAGCCTAAGTTTACACAGAGAGCATTTTCACGGTTCCAGGGTTCAGACTGTCCGAGGGGAGCTCGGACAGTCTGAACGGTCATCTCTGACACACGTTTGACTGCGCGTTATAGCCGTTGAGATTTGAATGCGGATAGTCCGCGACTGTCAGGCGGACAGTCCGCGGTGCACGTTTCTGAACTGAGTTTGCACATAACGGCTAGTTTTGAGGAAGGGGCTATAAATACTTGAAAGTGCATCTAGGCATTTAATCTATTTTGGTGATTTATGGCAATAGAAATTTGGATATGATGCTTTGCATGAGTTATGCAGGAATAAAATGAAATAAAAAGGAGAAAATACTAAAGGAAGGACCCCAACGCTCATTCATATGGTGGAGGACTCAATTGGTGGATTTAAATTTTAATTTTCCGTTTGAAATTGAGTATAGGACCACCGTACTATTAAGGGGGACGTAGTTGATAAATTCTAGATGCTAAAAGTGCTTTACTTGAGATGACAAACTCTTGAGAGACACAAAAACTCTTCACAAACACCTTTTTCTGCTCGGCCGGAACTTAGGCCGGAAGATCCGACCGGAAGTTCCGGGCGGCTCGGTCTCGAGTTTTTCCTGGCCGGAAGTTCCGGCCGTGGCATCGGTAGATGCATGACTTAGTCGTTTTTCGAGCTCCTGAGCGCCATGCGTACAAGTTCCGACCCTAGGCCGGAAGATCCGACCGGATGTTCCGGCCGGCTCTGTCTTGGCTTTCTCCGGGCCGGAAGTTCCGGGGTCCCCCGGAAGATCCGACATACAGTCGGAAGATCCGGCCCCTGGAACTTTTCTGGAGTTTTCCTAACACGTATCTGTTGATTGTCGGAAGATCCGACCAAGTGTCGGAAGATCCGGTACCTCTTCGTAGAGCACATAACGGTCATATTTTGGGGGGTTGGTATAAATACCCCTCACCCCCTCATTCATTTGCTGCTGCACACACGACCTAACACAAGACAAGAGCATTCACTCTCCTCCTCAAATCCCCTCCCAAGCTTGATTCTTGCCAAGATTCACCTAGGGTTTGAGTGAGAGAGAAGACTAGAAGTGAGAACTCCCCTTGTTCATCTCGTGAAGCACTTCGAGCAACTTGAGTTCATTGATTCACGTTTGTTACTCTTGGAGCTTGCTCCTAGACGGTTAGAGGTGCCGGTGAACTTCCATTCTCTTGTGGTTTGAGTCCCGGAAGTTTGTATTACCCTCTCTCTTCGTGGGAGCACATAGTAAGTAACTCAATCCTCCTTTGTGGTTGATTGGGCGAGACTTGGGGTTAGTGTGACAGCCCGGCTCTTTGTGAGCATCTCAACGGAGACGTAGCTCCTTGTGGAGTGAACTTCGGTAGAAAATCCTTTGTCTCCGCATTTGTTCTTGTTCTTATTGTTTCTATAACTTGATTTGTCCTGATCTACTTATTTTGGCTATACTCTGATATTGATCATATATAGAAGGTTCCTTACATCATTTGTGAGCTTTGTATTCAAGTGGAATTGTCAAAAGGTCATTAGATTTCAAATCTCGAAGTACACTTGAATTGCCTGTCGGAAGATCCGTGTAACACCCAAAAATTCATCACAATTAAATTGTAGCAACTCTCTGAATTTTTCTAGGATTTATTAAGGCTTAAATAAATTTTCTAGAATTTAATTGGAATTTCTAGCCTTTTTATCAATTTAAATATCACATTAAATAATTATTTTAGTCAAAATAAGTTTTTGTTGCATTCATGCTGTTGCAAATGTTTTTGGTTGCTAGTAAATCAAGTTGGAATTTAAATTCTGTTTAAATTTGAATTTGATTTGCTTTTGTTTGAGTTTTAGAAAAGTTAAAATAGGCAGAGTTCGTTTTTACCCCTCCAACTCTTGGCCCAGTTCGGTTTTGCTCCCTCTATTTTCTTCCTCACCCGAGTCGGCCCGTTTCTTTCCCCGGCCCGATCCCTTTTTCCTCGGCCTGCTTCCCCGCTTTCGGCCTAGCACCGGCCCGCTCCATTTCTCCCCTGTCTCTCTCTCTTTCTCTCGCCGACATGTGGGCCCCTCGTGTCGGATTCTTCTTCCCCACCGTAGCCGAGCAAGACTTCCCGACCGAGTCCGAGCGCCGCCCGACTCGCCGCACCGAGTCCGTTCGTGGCACGCACGCCGAGGCCGGTCCACGGGCCTATAAAACCGCTGCCGCCTTTGCTGTTCCCCTCTAGACCGACCGCGAGCCGCCAACCCTAGCACCCGCGCCGCCGCCGTTGGAGTTCCGCCGCCGCGCTGTCGATATTCGCCGTTGAAGCCTCGCTCTCGCCGTGAAGCACACCGGGAGGTGCGTCTTAGGGCCCCAGAGCTACCCATCGTGTTCTTGCCTCAAGTTTGGCCGCGCTCCGCGCTAAATTGCTCGTCGCCGATCTTGTAGAGCCGCCGATCGCTGTCGCTCGTCGCCGGCCGCCGTCAAAGCCTCGGCCACGTCGTGATCTACCCGGGTGAGCTCGCCATCTTCCCCTCTCTCTCCTCGACCCAGTCCCGTCTTGATTGGTGGCCTCTAGCGCGTTTTGCGCAAAGCGCCGGCGAAGCTCCGCCGCGTCCGCGAGCGGCGCCGCCGCTCGGTTGTTCCCGCCGACGAGCCCTTCGGCCCGATCTGTTTTGAGCCGTTCGATCTAGATCCAACAGCCCACAATAGATCTAACCCGAGTCAAACCCGAGTCGACACCGGTCAGCCGTGGCTATTTTGCTAAAGAGCCCCTGAGTTTTCTGGAAATCAACCCGCGGTCCTAGTTAGTTCAAAAATAATTACGTTTAGGTCCTTTTTTCTTCTGTTTTAGCCCCTACAAGTTTTAAAATTATGCCCGAGGTCCAAGTTTTGTTATTTTATGGTTTAGCCCTCGAGTTTTTATACAAAATTATGTTTTAGTCCCTGGTTTTTCGCAGTTAAGCCCCTAAAACTTTTAAAACTTTGCCAGCAAGTCCCTGAACCTTAGAAAAGCCATATCTTTTGCGTTTTAACTCCGATTTTAGTGATTCTCGCGCTCACGCGTTCGTTGTAACGCGTAGATTAGTTTTGTGCTGTTGTTTTCTTCTGTTGGAATTGTTTGGTGTACTGTTTCTTATTTATTGTATTGTTTCCTTGCATGTGTATGTGTGATGCGATTAGGAAACGACCAGTTTGAGGATTTCTCTGAAGAACCAACTGTTGGAGAAGGATTTGAGCAGCAACAGAGTTGGGAAGAAGGCAAGTGTATTATGTCATGCAAATGTCCTAATAATCATTAATTTCACCACCCATGCATGTGTCTTAATTTGATGGGTTCCTATTTAAGGATTTGCCTAGCCACTATATTCCCCTGTCCCCGAAACTGGGTTACTTAATTAATTTTGATGGTAGATGATGCTTAGTTTGCTCAACTGGGATTGGTTAAATGAACCCCTACTCTATGTTCCATATACTCTTTTAAGTAATTAATTGGCAAGATCATATCTTTTTAATTGGAACATGGAGAACCACCCAGGAAAACAGTGCAACCATAAGCACTATATGGCTCTGGTCTTGGCTAACTAATTAGGGACTTTAGTGGATGGTAACCTTACCCGAAAGGGGCAAGAGGCGCGGCGGTTGACGGGGTATAGCTCGGTCCTCTTGAGCTGTGGGCTTTGGTAAGAGACAGATCTCATTAGGGAGGGTTATGCTTTGCTTCTGAACCGGAAACCTTAGTAGGTTACTATTTACTAAGGAATCTTTGTAAAGGCCTCGTAGCGTCCCTATGCGGTCACACCTCGGTAGTGTGATTTAAGAGGATTGGCCCCCTCGGCATGGTTGGGTTTAAAGTTCTTTTGAACTTTTACGCGGCTTATGGTGAAAGTGTACAACCTCTGCAGAGTGTAAAACTGTTATAACAGCCGTGCTCACGGTCAAGAGCGGCCTGGACCCTTACATGATAATCATACTTGAACATGATTTAAATCATGGTTACTTGAATATGTTGGGAATATGACATTTATTAATTTGTGGGTGGTATATACTTTCATTTGCTAGTAAATAGTTGCTTAATAAAACTTGACCAACTAAAAGTGCTTATTGCAGTATGGTCAGCCAACCTTTTTGCCTCAGCCTTGTATGTCATATTACATTTGCTGAGTACGTCATGTGCTCATACTTGTTGTTTTTCTTTCCTTTATTGCATCAACTACATCCGGAATGCTGCTCAGATTGGGAGAATTTTGAGGATTTCACTACTGATTTTGAGGAGTTCTATGCGAGTCTCCCCCAGTCAATGCCTGTGGAGATGGAGTCACTTTTGCTTCGTTAGATGAACGTTTATTTAAGTCTTCCGCTATGACATTTGAGTCAACTCTGAGATTGTAATCAATGCACTTTAATACTCTTTCGTTATGCATGGTTATGGATAATCACTTGTGACGTCTACCATATGTGTGTAAACTGATCCTGGCGCACATATGAGATGCACCTGGTTTTGCCTTTAAAACCGGGTGTGACAATCCGGCTTATCATCGGATCTTCCGGTATTCTGTCCCAGTCGGAAGATCCTGTACAGTCTCGGATCTTCCGGAAGATCCGAGACTGTGTCGGATCATCCGACTTTCTGACAGTTTTCGGAGGTTTTTTTGCAGGAATTTTTAAACAGGCCTATTCACCCCCCTCTAGGCCTAGTGTTGGTCCTTTCAATACTCACACCCCACAGGCTTGTGAGGTTTCTTGGCACTTTGGAAAGCTTGATACACATTCTAGAGCCCTTGTTCTCCTCTCTCTCACTCACTTGCTTTGAGATTGCATTTCTTGGTGAGATTGAGAGCTTCTAGTGCATTGCATCAAAGATTTGATCATTGTGGCACTAGGATTTCATTGACCTCATGGTTGATTGGTTACTCTTGGAGGTTGCCGCCTCCTAGACGGCTTGGAGCTCGTGATTCCATGGAGCGCTTCAAGAAGATTGTGAAATTGCCGTGGAAATTAGTCGTGAGAGGTCTTTGTGCTCACTTCGCCGGAGTGGTGAAGAGCAACTCTAGTGAAATCAAGATTTGGAGCGGTTCCTTGGTTCTAACCGGCTTAGAGATCGAGCGGAGTCTTGATAGAGAAGCGATTGAACACTGAAGCCATCTCAACGTGGACTAGGGGTGACCGGCAAGTCATCGATACCACGGGATAAATTTGTGTCTCATACTTGTGGTTTGATCTTGTTCTTGTCTTGAGAAATTTACATTGAGAAAGTTATTTACATAGAACTTGAATTGTATCTCGTCATCCTAGGTTGCAAACCCCTCAACATAGGCTTAGAATAGCTAGAGAAGTATTTCACATTGTGATTCTAATTAAATTTTTCTAGTGTTGTGTTTGAAGTTTGAAACCGCCTATTCACCCCCTCTAGTCGGTAATCCTAGATCCTACAAGACCGGAGCCATGCAACAATTCAATCAGGCCCCATCTAGCTCTAGTGAGCTCCTCCTACCTACAACTCTACCACCGTGGAGCACCCCGTGGTGGATTGCCGACACCAAACACCAATAAAGTCTCAACTTGTCTCGACTTGGATAGTACGTGGATCCTCTTAGTTGCCAACCTTCTTCTTATTAGTTTATTATGGCATTGACCTTACATCCCCTCTACAACCATGTCATACTAACGATGATGCTATGCTTGCAACTTGCTCAGTTTAGACGCTAATTAACTCACAACAGTACAACACTAGATTTTGCATGCATGACACGGTTATATTCACGCTCACTCTACTCCTATATGATTTTGGTACCTACACATGTAACCTATTTGGTATGCTAAGATGATTCTTTTTTCCAAACATGTGTACACATTTTTGTGCAATATGATTCAATATGACAAGGAGCCCAGCCCTTGCATGAAAAAGCATAGCTTTCTTGACTAGGAGTACATCCATGTAGGTATTACATATTATTAGCTTTAACTCCAACACACCATTATCATATTTCGCATAGATGCTTTCATTAAAGCACGAGATGGACACTTTTATAATATATGTTTTGTCTAAAACCCATCATATTGCAGTCGCTTATAGCCTTGGAGCAAGAATGGATGCACGAGGCCATAATACTCTATTTATGACTTCACAGAGCTCCAAAATGTGAATTTATACTATAAAGAGAATTAGATTTGAAAACATTTCTCACCAAGATTAGGCCCACCCCCACCTCACAGAGGACCCGTCTGTCATGAAAAAACGACTACGAAAGGGGAGGGGGAGACCCATTTTGTCGCCCTTCGGAAGAGAATCCCCCAAAACCCATAACTTTTTTCACCTAAATCGGGTCTACCTAAATCTACCCACGCGTCCTTTATGTTGTCATATTTAATATGTATAATCTTAGCAAGTTTTCAAATAAATGATAGTTGATGATTATGTTTGGATTTAAGTCCAATTTGTTACCATAATTAATATGTATAATTTGAGTATGTTTTTAAATAGACGATAGATTTCCATATTTAATATATATATATATATATATAAATTGAGCAAGTTTTCAGATAGATGGTAGTTGATGATTACGTTTGGATTTAAGTCCAATGTGTTGCCATAGTTAATATGTACAATCTGAGCAAGTTTTCAAACATATGATAGGTTTCCTTAGTTGATGATTGTGTCCAAATTGAAGTCATAATTACCATACTAGACTAGCCAAGACTTATATAAATCACGCCAACCAGCCGTCACTTCTCATTATCCCCCTGGACATGTGGTTGTTCCACAAATCCTCCAGTAGAGAGATTCGCCGCTCCGCCAGCACCCGCGACCGTCGGCTCAACACATATGTGCACCTGCACGCCGAAGCGTCTCCAGCGTCGGAGGCAAGATGGGCAGAGGCAAGAACGCCGGTGTCGTCAACAACGAAACGACAACGTCGAACGAAGAGGATGACGAGTTCAGAACCAGCAGCTTCGCCATGTCCGACGTGATGAAGAGCCCTACGGCGGCGGCGTTGAGCCGGCGCTGGAGGTACTACCTGTTAGCGTGCAGGCAGATGGTGGGGTTGTTTGCGATGGTACGAGTGAGTCGAAGTTGGTGCCGCACGTCAGCCATGTCAGGTTCTCCTGCGTCGGCCACGGTATCATGGGAGACTAGACTAGATAGTTTGATGACCTTGTTGATAGGATGAACTTATTGCGTCGACCGCGGCACATGCAACTATCGAATTGATTTAATTAGTTGTTAGATCCGCATGTTTACGTGATTTGCGGCACTGTTTGGATGTGTTTTTTCGGCAGCTCATACTTCATTTCTGAACATATATACAGTATGTATGCTGTCATATATACATCATGGTCAAAAGGAATTTGCCAGTACACTTGCAAAACTGGCGTATATGATTACATTTAGATTAAAGTCCAATAATTTTATATTTTCTTTTTATTTTTGTAGTGTACAATATGGTAAGTTCTGCTTGCGATGTCGCGCCGTTTATGTTGCCATATTTAATATGTATAATCTGACCAAGTTTTCAAATAGATGATAGTTGATGATTATGTTCGGATTTAAATCCAATAATTTTACATTTTCTTTCCATTTTTTGCAATGTACAATATGGTAAGTTCTGCTTGCAATGCCGCTCTCTTTATGTTGCCATATTTAATATGTATAATCTGAGCAAGTTTTTAAATAGATGGTAGTTGATGATTACATTTGGATTTAAGTCCAATAATTTTACATTTCCTTTCCATTTTTGCAGTGTACAATATGGTAAGTTCTGCTTACAATGCCGCGTCCTTTATATTGTCATATTTCATATATATATAGTCTAAACAAGTTTTAAAATAGATTGTAGTTAATGATTATGTTTGGATTTAAGTCCAATAATTTATATTTTCTATCTATTTTTGCAGTGTACAATATGGTAAGTTCTGCTTGCGATGCTCCGCCTTTTATGTTGCCATATTTAATATATATAATGAGCAAGTTTTTAAATATATGGTAGTTGATTATTACGTGTAGATTTAAATCCAATAATTTTACATTTCCTTTCTATTTTTACAGTGTACAATATGGTAAGTTCTCCTTGCAATGCCGCTCCATTTATGTTGTCATATTTAATATGTATAATCTGAGCAAGTTTTTAAATAGATAATAGTTGATGATTATATTTGGATTTAAGTCCAATAATTTTATATTTTCTTTCCATTTTTGCAGTGTAAAATATGGTAAGTTCGGCTTGCGATGCCGCGCCTTTTATATTACCATATATAATAGGTATAATATGAGAAAGTTTTTAAATATATGGTATTTGATGATTACGTTTGGATTTAGTCCAATAATTTTACATTTTTTTTTATTTTTGCATTGTACAATATGGTAAGTTCAGCTTGCAATATCGTGTCCATTATGTTGCCATATTTAATATGCATTATCTAAGCAAGTTTTCAAATAGACAGTAGTTGATGATTACGTCCGGATTGAAGTCCAATAATTTTACATTTCCTTTCCATTATTGCAGTGTACAATATGGTAAGTTCTGCTTGCGATGCCGCACCCTTTACATTGCCATATTTAATATGTATAATCTGAGTAATTTTTCAAATAGATGGTAGTTGATGATTATGTCTGGATTTAACTCCAATAATTTTACATTTCCTTTCTATTTTTGCAGTGTACAATATGGTAAGTTCTCCTTGCAATGCCACTCCCTTTATGTTGCCATATTTGATATGTATAATCTGATCAAGTTTTTAAATAGATAGTATTTGATGATTATATTTGGATTTAAGTCCAGTAATTTTACATTTTCTTTCCATTTTTGTAGTGTAAAATATGGTAAGTTCTGCTTGCGATGTCGCGCCTTTTATATTACCATATATAATATGTATAATATGAGTAAGTTTTTAAATATATGGTAGTTGATGATTACATTTGGATTTAGTCCAATAATTTTATATTTTTTTTCATTTTTGCAGTGTACAATACGGTAAGTTCAGCTTGTAATGTCGCGCCCTTTATGTTTCCATATTTAATATGCATTATCTAAGTAAGTTTTCAAATAGACGGCAATTGATGATTACGTCCGGATTTAAGTCCAATAATTTTACATTTCTTTTCCATTATTGCAGTGTACAATATGGTAAGTTCTGCTTGCGATGCCGCACCCTTTACGTTGCCATATTTAATATGTATAATCTGAGCAACTTTTTAAATAGATGGTAGTTGATGATTATGTTTGGATTTAACTCTAATAATTTTACATTTCCTTTCCATTCTTACAGTGTAAAATATAGTAAATTCTGCTTGCAATGCCGTATCCTTAATATTACCATATTTAATATATATAGCCTAAGCAAGTTTTCAAATAGATGGTAGTTAATGATTACGTTTGGATTTAAGTCCAATAATTTTACATTTTCTTTCTATTTTTGCAGTGTACGATATGATAAATTCTGTAGATATGACTATTTTCACCTGCTTCCAAATAGTTATTTGGATCTTCATCACACAATGATACCTCCTCCTCCGGAAGTCTATGAGTTAGAGTAGATGTGCCAATTGCACGTTTTAGTCTCTATTTTATATTATCGTTTGGAACATTTCGGTCTCGAATATTTACTTATTTACCTTTACAATATTTACTTATATTTATATATTATAGTATACACTTAAGTTCGATATTTTATCCATTATTCTCTCTTTTCGGTTTCTTTGATTTGACGTAGTGCTGAAACAGTTGATTACTGAGCCACTAAAAGGTGAGCTCCAAGCGAATGTTTGTGAGTTTGTGATTCCAATTTGTGAATTCGCGAAAAGAGAAGAAGCGTTGAGCATAAAGTTTATAGAACTTGTACCGTGTGTCTTGCAAATTGAACATTTTCTTTAAATTACAATCAACTTTCTATTGAATTTAAGATTTTTTCCGTGCCCTTTTTAAAACACGCCTGTGGCACGTGCATACGAACTAGTATGAGAAACGCCAAAGCGACTAGGGGATCATTTTGAAATTCCATCCATTAGAAACCGACCACACTCTACATTATCGTCATCCCTCATTTCTATGCACCACATCAACAAATTTAGGTGCAGGACACTCATGTTTAGGAAATTAGAGTGTTAAATGTCTATATTAAAAAAGTTTAAGATTTGATACTGATGATTTGTTAGTTGAGAGTGAAATTTGAAGATTAGAGCAAAATTAGGAAGCTACGTAGAATTTCTCATTCTTTAAAAATCAACTTATGCCTTGCTTGATGGCTTAGGCAGTCTCAATCCACAGCGTCAAACACTACTTTAGAAACTATATTCTCCAACTTATGATTTCTCAGTGTGGATCCTGTGGTATATATATCCTCGAGTACCCTCGTGAAAGAAGACAAAGTCTTAGTTACACTACTCGAAAAACTATTCGAGTAATCCTAATAGGACTCTCACATTGTAACTTACTAGGAGGCTAGCCATGTAATATTGCCCCTTGTGATATATAAAGGAGGGCAGGAGTCCTAGTTCAGTAGAGAGACCAAGAGTAGACTAAGAAAGAACACACAACGAGAAGAATGCGATATACAATCCTCCATACAGAATGTATGGTATTACGCTACACTGGCGGTCCGAACCTGTCTAAATTCTTTGTTTGCTTTTTATCCATCACGAAGACACCATTATCTCTTAACCCAAACTTGATAGTGTTTTAGGTATAGGTCAAGAGACCTAGTTTCTTGCTTTTTTTATCTCCTATTTAATATAGTGATACATACGTAAATAGTTATATGTGACGGCCTGTGAAAACTAATTTCGTTGGAGGGTTGAAACTGACTCAAGAGAGCTGTGAAGATTTTTCCTTTCGATCTCGGGATAGGCAGAGATTGACATCAGATAAATAACAGGGAATATGGTTCTTCTACTCTAGTCCTTCGGAATCGGAATTGCGATAATCTACGTCAAACCAGGTCGTGGGTCCGACCTGTCATCGCCATCTAATCTGCAAGTGGCCCAACGCCCAACGCGACGAAACACCCACCCCAGGTGCCCCGTTTTCCCCAACTGACCAGCCTGTCCCACACGCGCGAGGACGTGGCCCACAAATCATTGTCCTAGTTCAAGCGCCGCCGAGCCGAAGCATTTCCCGTGGCCCCCGCATTTCCGTGGACGCAAGCAACGCACAACGAAAAGAAGGGCCGTAAAATGCCCGCCGCTAAAACTGGCCGCCAACGCCGCCACGAGCGCATGGGCCCAAAAACAACTGTCCCCGTCCGAGCCCCACCTGTCTGTGACGTTCTCTCCCGAGAGGGGTCGTCTGCTCCCCGCGAGTCTTATCACCCCTTTGTCTCAAAAAAAAAAGAGTCTTATCACCCCTGGCCTCGTTCTAATCCACACGAGCAAAAGAGACGACGCCGAGCACGACTCCAACCGCAACGCGCGAGCCTCACCTCACCTCACCTCACCTCAGCAATCGAACACACGCGAATACGGGTACGGGCACGAGCTGCTCCTCCTCCTCCTCCGCGCCACCCCAGTGTCATCTCGTCGCCGTCGCGGCCGCCTCGCCCTCTCGCCCATGGCGTCCGTGTACACGGCGCCGCGCGCGCCGCTCCCCGCGGCCGCGCCCTCCCCGTCCTCCGCGCGGCAGCCGGATCCGAACCCTAACGGCGGCCGGCTCCTCGCCGCGCGGCGCATCCGCGCCGTCCGCCGCCTCGCCGGCGCGGCCCCGTCGCGGCGCGCGCCGGTGGTCCGGTGCTCCGCGCGCAGCCCCGACGCGGACGCCGGCGGCGAGCGGCGCCGGCGGGGCTGGGACGCGATGCTCCACGACGCCTTCCATGGCGCCGTGCGGCGGTGGAGCGAGTACGTCAGCAATTACTGGCCCCCACCGTCCGCTGGGAAGGACGCGGGTGCGCGGAAGAGGGCGGTGGAGGCGATGAGTGGGGACGAAGAGGAGGGGAAGGAGGAGGAGGACGAGGGGAAATGGAGCTGGGAGATGTGGAAGCGGCACTTTGCTCTCATTGAGGAGAGTGAGCGCCTCGTTGATGAGCTACAGGTTAAATTTTATCCGTAGTACTTACCTCTGTAATGCTGCAGATGTGGACGGAACCTGCTCACAACCCAAAACTGGATGTTTGACACTACTAATCACTTACTGGTTAACATAAGTTTGAATACATTGTTGAATGGAGACATCATTTTTTGTTTATTGTGGCATAAAACTTGGAAGTTGATTCATAGAAATTGCCTGAGGACTGTGCTTAGAACACGTTTAAGTTTTTGGTAAAGCGACTAACAGTGTCAGTTGCACACAATGCAGATGCACAATGGAGTAAATATGATGCAAATAACCATTTGCCATTTTTGTTTAGATTCCGCATTATGGTTTGTGACTGAATGGTACAAGTCTGAAGTAAATTGCCTAATCTGGATACTTTACACACCGCATTCATGCTAATTAGCCGCTATAGAGATTGGCTCAGGAAAAAACTATTGAACCCACACTAGAACTTTGAACAGGCCGCTTGGAAGCTAATGTTGTATTTGGATCAAATTGGAGTCTGAACTAGCCCCAAAGTTTACATGAACCAGCTTGTAGGCTGATGAAAAGATCATTCATCAAAACCATCAGCAAATTCCATCTGTTTCCTATGTTATCTGTAACCATGGCAATGACTTGTCGACTTTTAACACTGTCAACAATATGCGTTTAAAGTTGGAAGCTGAATCTCCAACATTGAAAATCCATTTCATGATAGGCTCAATTGCACAATAGATTCACAAAACATGCATCATACTGTTAGTTGAAATCTGTAGATAGAGCCCTTTTACTCAAATGCGGTTCTGTGATTGCAGCAATTTCCACGGAACCCATGATCACATGAATTGAAACTGGCTCATCTCTTTCATAATTGCAATCAAGCTGAACAATTCACCATATATAATAATATTTTTGAAACGATCTGTTGCTTCTGGTTCATGCCATTGTTGCAGCTTCTATGCCATTTGAGTGATGTGTGATTTGGTTCTAAATTATTGAGCTTCTATTCTTGTGATAGTTGAATAGAACTTTATAGAGTGTGCATGAGGATATAACTTTATCTGTGTGAATGGAATGGCTGTTTGCCTGATCCACCAATGTGCATGTGTGTTTGCTGTATTTTTTGTGCATACATTGCACTCCAAATTTCATAGTGACTAAATAATCTATATTATCAAATTGCAAATATTTTGATACCTGTATATTGCATTTCAGCTGCAACTCCGAGCTGCTCTCTGTAGAGAAGACTATAAGAGTGCTCATAAACTGAAGCTGGCTATTGTGGCTACGGCAAAAAATGACACCGTGGGCAGAGCTATAACTGACTTAAATGTAAGAAATACTTGTTGTTTCTTAATGTAGTAGGTAAATCAGTAAATGACACTTCTGATCTAATGTTGAAATTGCTCCTCTTGTCGTCTACTGTATACAATAAGGCCTAAGCAGATCCCTCTACTTGTTGAAGTCTAATATTGGTCGTATGCCACAAAGGGATGAATGCCAGGCAAAGTTGGTGGCTTAGATGTACCCCCTCCAGTAAAAAAATAAGGCTCCGTTTGGATGTTGGCATTGGAAGGTGGAATTCGGAATTAGAATTAGCTGCCCTGAATACCAGCTGTTTGGGTGCTCTCGGAATTAGAATTGGAAACTTAACTCAATACCGAGCCGGCATTCGGCTGTGTGACCGCACCCTCCCCCAATACCGAGCCATCAGGCTTCGTATTGGGCGGAATCGTCCTCGCCTGCTCGCCCCCCTCCCACATCGATCCCTCTCTCCATCTCTCATCCCGTCCTCCATTGCTCTGACCCCGCCGCCCGAACTCTGCCCGCCGGCCTTCTTCGTCGGGACTCCGCCACCGGCCTCCGGAACTCTGCCGCCAGCAGCCCCATCTTCTCCTTCCTCACGGTCGCAGCCTCCTTCCTCCTCCTCCTTGCCGGCGCTGCTCCCTCATCCTTTTATTTGCCGGCGTGATCCCCTCCTCTTTCTCGCGGACGGCGGTCCTCCTGCTCGCCCCATCACTTCTTCCTTGCCGGCGGCGGCGCCCGCGACGGCTTGCCCTTCCCTTCTCCGTCGCTGGCGGCGGCGATGGGTCGCCATCTCTTCTCCCTCGCCGGCGGCGGCACCCACGACGGCGTGCCCCTTCCCTTCTCCGTCGCTGGTGGCGGCGGGCCCGCTTCTCATCTTCCTCACGACCTCGCCGACGCGTCCGAGCGGGAGGAGGCAGAGGCGCAGGTGAGGAGTCCAGGGAAGAGGAGAAGAGGTCTCCCAAGAAAGCCAATGCCAAATTCTACTCTATACACATCCAAACATGAATAGGTATCTGAAGCTTCCTTGAATTCATTTAGCAATTCCATATACATCCAAACAATCGTTTTGGTATTGTGAACCATTTCCAAAACTAGACTGAATTGGTATTGGATCCAATTCAATACCAAGCCCTCCAATATCGACTTCCCAACACTCTGGTCATATTGGTGGCTTGGGAGTTGTGGAAACATCGCAACGCTTGTGTCTTTGAGCAAAAGAGACCAAGTGTTCAAGAGGCTGTCATGTCTGTAAGGATGGAAGGGGAGTTCTGGTGTTCAGCAGGGGCCACAAAACTTAGGGAGTTGATGCCTAGGTCGCTGACCATCTTGGCCTAAGTTGGCTGGGTTTCAGGTCAGATTAGGTCGTCTAAATCTTTTTTGTGGCGCGAATCTGGTTTTGTGAGTAGGGAGGGTGGTGCCATTTTATGGCGCCAGGTGTGGCCTGTCTAGGCTGTTGTAACTTTTATTCTACCTTAATGAAATGACGCGCAGTTCTCCTGCGTGGTTCGAGAAAAAAAAATATCGACTTCCAAACAGAGCCTAAGTGGCATTGGGTTCCATCTCTATGAATATCTAGATTGGATATTGAAAATGACATGTAGATTTGCTATAGAGGACAATACTAGAATTTTAATAAAGTATGGTCAAAGTGGTGTTTTGGAGATCTTATCAGTATCAGTATCCGAAGTGTCACTTAGTTGTCACTGAAGGGAACAATAGCTGAAATAACTCAACTTATGGGACATCTAGTTGTTCTTGCACCCTCATATTCCTTAGCTATTGTATTTACACCCTCTGTTGTAAGCAGTATACCATGACATATGTCCAACTCCTTGTTAACAGAAGTGTTCTCAACAATACAACACATATAGATGAGTCAGTATCAAGGTTTTTTGTTTAGAGGAACTGAGATCCATGATCAATTTGAGGGATTAGTATTGTTATTTATATTTTTTAATAACATAATTGACTGGTGTTTTGGGTTTCGCAGAGGGCCATAGAAGAGGAGCGCTTCAGGGATGCAACATATATCAGAGATCATGTTGGTGCAGGACTGGTTAGTACCACAGAGTACCTCCTCGGCTCCTCTATATTGTGTACCCCTTGCCGTCTAACTATCTAGGTTTATGTAACCTTTGTTTTCATCCAAGTTAATAGGTCTTAATTATTCTTTAGCAAAAGATGAATCTTGATTGTGCTTTGTAATTCACAATTACCTATTTCAACATCTTATTTCTTTCCATCTGTGCAAAAACAATGCTGTTGCCTGATCCATTAGAGCACATGCAGCTGGGGTGGTGGTCTGGAATTTCTGGAAATTTGTCTGATCCTTATGGCCTTATAATTCGTATAAGTGCTGAACATGGTCGATATGTAGCAAGAAGTTATGATACAAGGTATTATTTTGTTACTTATTATTTGTGTCCACAATTACATTTTTTATTATTATTTATACTTGAGTTTATCATTCTGTGGCTCTGTGAGTGGACTTGCTACTCACATTTCTGCTTTTATTTCAATGGCTGGAATGCTTTGATTCAATTTATTTCACAATTTCAATGGTGATGGAAAAATGCCTAGGAGTTGCCTACCAAAGTATGCTTCAGTTTAGGGATAGGGAGCTGCTGGCATTGCCATATTGTTTTGGCAATCTGGGTACATGTACACGTTCATCTGCTCCGTCCTTAGAGATTGATTGGTGCAGCTGTAGAGATGTGTGCTTGTTTGTGGTTGAGTTAGCCTGGTTGATGTTTCAATCTGTCACTAAATCATATTTGTGAAGAATCATTTGAAATTATCATACTCCACTGACAAAACGTGTTATGGATTCGTAACAGTAAAGTTTTTTTTTTAACACAAAGTAGGTCCCATTATGCCAATCATAAGTCATAAAAAATGTATTACGGAGTGCTGCTTCAGCAAGAATTATTTCCTTTCATCATCTGTATAGTTGGTGAGATAGTGTAGCAAGCTGCTTGAAGAATATCAAAACTACTTGTCTCATAAATTAATATAACCAGCACTATAATTTTAAACCTTCTTCAATACATGCGTGGGCCATCCATATACTTGTAAATATTATAATGCTTATCTGATTTTATTTACTGATGTAGAATGTGTTTACTTTATTGTATAAAATAATTGTTTTTTTTTAGTGCATGCTAAATGACATTTCAAAATTTTCCTCTCATTTTTAGGCAGCTGGCTTCAGACGGCCCTGGTTTCCCTGTATTTGAAATATACTTTGCAGAGGCAGATGGAGGATACAAACTGCAGGTATAATGTTTTATGCTTAATTTTAGAAAAATATATTACTATTCAAATATTGAAAATCATCTTGATAATACAATTCTAGGTGGCCCCTTCTATGGGAAGAAAATGGAAATATCATAGACATGACGCTTGTTAGCAGTTATATGATCAGAATATCAGTTTATCACATGCTCCTGGAAATTCAGGATGGCATCTTTTATATCTTTTGATATGGTCGTAACATCATAAAATATGATAATATCTGGAAGTGTCATATTGGTGTGCTTTGCATATTATCATATTAGTCAGCGTGGTTGGGTTATATTGTTGTAGGCCTGTACATGCAGGCATGCACATGTCCCTCAGACTTGATAAAACATGCAAAACTTGGTTTCACTTTCACAGTTGCTATTATGTTGCCTAGGAGGCTGTTATAGGCTTTATTCATTTAATGAAACCAACAGTCTTCCCATTTTAGCTGCCCATTATTTCTCTCATGTCCATGAATCCATGCAATTGAACTCCTGCGCAAGTATTATACGTGGCATGCACGATTTCCTATATCAGTTTTCTTCAATCATTGAAGAGTTAATAGCAAGAACTGTTATACCTTATTAACTAATGCGTTCTATTTGCCCCCATTCTCTGACAAAATAGGGCTGTTGTTTTCAGGCAGTGCATCTGAAACCAGATGATAGTGATTCTGACCAATTACCAAACATGTTAAGAGAGAAACTTGGCATTGACAGTATAAACATATCTAGCAGTTCAGTAGGGTCTAAGCATGAAGAATTCGATGGAAGTGTAAACATGGACGATCAAGATGGTGATGATAGTAATATTACTGCTGGTGGCCCAGCTGGTTTGAAAAACTTATCAAGTGATTCAACTGCAGTTCCCAGGATTAAAATCTTGAAAGTGGTACCCATGGAAAATGTCAACCAAGACTACATAATCAATATTTTTGATCAAATTTCAGAGGAAGATGATGACAATGATGATCCTGACGTCGAAAATGAATCCTCTCTTGACATTGGCGATGAAGATAACAATGGAGGAGCAGAAACAGTTTCTGCAGAAGAGAATGGTGATGAATCTGGCGACGAAAATGATATTGAAGCCTTGATTTCAATTGATTTTGTCAATGAGAATAACAATGACTATGCTTCTCATTCATCAGCCGAAGCTTTTGAACGAATGCCAGCTAGATTAGAAAAAACAGATCGCTTCTCATTTTCCTTCTATACTGAAGAATACAATAAAAAATTAGATGCGGGAAAGGCCCAGCAGATTCCAAAGAAAACAGTTGGTTTGCATGCCAGTCAGCAGGATGATGATGGTTTTGTCCAGCTTGATCGTGTAAAGTTGAGTGGCAGCAACAAGAAACTATCGGTAAATATTTTGTCCATATATTGCTGTGCATTAGCTTTTGATGCCTTCATTGTGTCTGATTGAATTCATCTAAATGAACATCGATTATTTGTCTTGTTTGTCTATGGTGATCAACAATTGACTGTTAATGGTCTCTTCTGGTTTAATTTCTCTTAGATATGCCACTCAGTAGCTGTATGAACTGGTAAAACATTGAACTGAATTTTTTATGCCTGCATCTCAATGGACTTTGTGAACATTCTTTTGGTAAACTGTGTCACCTTGTCCTTTTGTTAAAGAGCATGGATTGCTCAATCATCTCTCTGAAGATACCCGCTTTTTAATTTGCTGTTGATTGTCAGATCTGTATCAACTATCAAGTCCCTTTAAAAATATTGTAGTGTGGACCCATGATCCTTCATGTTAATTTTGTGCTTATTCTCACATGCAAATAGATCATTCAATTCAGCAATTGAAAGCTAAAAAATAACTGCAGGGGGTAAGGCAGCCCCCGGGCATTTTGCTAAGAGAGAAGACCTCACGCAGGTCAAGAAAACCCCCAAACCTCTGCCTCACCCTTACACAGGGGCCCGTAACCCTTTTGGGAGGACCCACCGGGCTGGCGACCGCTGCAACTACCCCCGGTAGGGGGGCCCAAACCAACCACAGCTACGACCTGGGCCGGGCCTTGACCTGTGCTTTGGCGTGGTGACAAACGAGGGGATTTTTTTAACCCCAGCCTGAAATTCGCTCCCACAGGGAGTCGAATCCAGGACCATCTAACCAACTCAGCAAGCTATATCATTATGTGTGCATGGAGTAAGAAAATGATTTTTAATGGTATGCGGACTTGCATAAGAACATAGATTTTAGACTGGTGGTTGTCTTTTCTATATCATTTCAACTTATCATATGCAGGTGTTGCAACTTGGCATCAAACAACATAATAACAAGGTCCAGCAAAAACTGCATGGAGTTACCCACTTCAGCCGTATCCATACGCCAATATCTTCAGATCCTCTTACTGGTATATTCCAAATTGTACCTACCACTTGAGCTTTTCTTTTTCTCACGCTGGTGAACTGTGTATTATTGCATTAAAAAGACTAACTTGGAGTGTAAGAAACTGTTAGAGTATATTTGGTTCTCCAGTCTCACCGTTTACGGGGCTCCCGCTGTGACTGCGGGGGGATGTTAGAGTATATTTGGTAGTTGTAGATATCTATCGTAGACTGCCATATGTATCCGGGGTTGCCTTGCACCCCCAAGTCTTGTACTCTCATATATACTAGCCGAGGCCTCAATGCAATACAATCAATCCATTACACCAATTCCATCTCTCTACAGAAACCACCCACACACTCACCCACCCACCACTTGAGCTTTTGATGATACCATTTCTTTGTTTTCTCCTTTTTTTCTGGTATTGGCTAAAAGACATCCTTTGGGCAGGCTTATATGTGACTGCGTCAGGATTTGACTCGGAAATTCTTAGTTTGCAACGAAAATTTGGTCAATGGCAGGAGGATAGTTTGTCTGAGGAGCATAGTGACCTACTGTTCTATGAGTATGTTGAAGCTGTAAAGTTAACAGGGGACAACCTTGTGCCAGCGGGTCAGGTGTGATGCCTTTCACTCAGTTCTTACTACCATACAGAAATATTTAATAATGATTATAAGTAATAACTGTGTTTTGGTTTTGTACCCTTACCGTTTTGAAGGATAGTTGAAACATCATTTTTTTATATGCCCATCCACATTTCCAGTTTTCATTCACTAATTGTCTGCTAACTGTGGTCATCATAAATCATAAACATTTTTGGATAATCTTCTCTGTTGATTTCCTTCAGTTTTGCCAGGTTGATTAAATAGTTAAATGTGCTGTTTCATTGAAAGGCCTAATAAATCAGATTGACCTGATATGATTCCTATGCCAGGTTGTTTTCCGTGCAAAAGTTGGTGAGCGCTATCAGCTTCCTCATAAGGGAATCATCCCTAGAGAACTCGGAGTGGTATGTCCATAATCTGAATAGTCGTTTTGTCTTTTAACCAGCAAACATCAAACCTTACAACTCAACGTGATATAGGTTGCTAGGTATAAGGGGCAAAGGAAAATTGCAGATCCTGGTTTCGAAAACCCTCGATGGGTTGACGGGGAGCTTTTGATACTAGATGGAAAGGTTAATTCAATAAACACAGCCCATCTTTGGTCCTTATTATTATTTTTAACATACTCCTGTTGTGCAACTTGCAGTTCATCAGAGATGGTCCTGTGATAGCTTTCTTTTACTGGACATCAAATTTTCATCTTTTTGAATTCTTTAGACGGTTGAGGCTTCCTGACTAGTTTCCTTCTAAGAGAAGTAGTTGAAGGTAAACTGAGCATTTCATCTTGTGGTTCACATGCCATCCATTACTGTACTAAAGTAATATTAATTTCATTGCTGTGTCTTCTTGTGCTTGCCAGACACCAATGTTTGCATGCCGATGTTATTATTGTTGGCTGTTGCAACCCATCTTTGATCCAAATTGGCCTAGGTTCCTTCTGAAAATGCTATATTCATAATAAGCATTAAAATGGACAAAATGGATCAAACTGACGTAATTTTGTTTTGACACGAGTTGTGCAGTCATAGACTCCTAGTAAAGCCGGAACTAAACAAAGTGCCTTTTTTATAATATTTATTTAGGATAAATACTACTGCTGTAATTTTGTGCTGCTATTGAAGCTTTTGGCTGGTAGCAACCATGGGTGTCCTGTGGTCTGTCTACTTTGGATCAAAATTGTGTTACTTGTAGCAAAAAGCCAAGAACATGGTCGATTCAAAAAGTTTGTCTGGCCATTTCTAGATTGGCAGGGAGTTAAGAAATTTCTGATTTCCCATACCAAGTTTGATTTGGTATTTATGGATGTCTTTGATGAATCCAAGGAATAATTTCATTTTTTGTTGCCTGAGAACTTCATTATGTTGGATATGTCTGCTCTGGAAGTGTAGTATCTTAAACAGTTAGAAATGATCTAGCTAATTGATGTTTCTTAGGAAACATATTGAAATGTTACTAGGGTGAGCATTTAAGATTTGTGCACCCAGAGGTGCTGGTGCCTTTTGCTGGAAAGACACATCGCTAGCCCATTCTGCGCAGTGGATGTTAGAGCATGTATTACAGAACTCGTTTATTTTATTGTGAACTGACTAGCCTGTACTTTATTGTCATTCATTCATTCAAGTAAATGAACACAAAGGAAGTGTCCCCTATGGTGCAGAAGGATCCCAGTTTCTTATAGTTGTTCAGTGCCGAGGCTGTTGAGCTGAAATTGCTTCTAAAAGCTGCATTGTGCCTGCTTTTATCATTTTTTTTGGTTATGTGTGGACTGTTGTTGCTAACTAAAATGCCTGCACGATCCCATGACCAGAGAGAGAGAGAGAGAGAGAGTTGAGGCTTATAATTTTTAATTCAATTTATGTTCTGTCTTGTGTGCCGAAAGTCCTTTTGCCCTACTCAACATTTCATTTGCAGAACATTGTCATAATGTAGTTAACATTACATTTGTTGCGCCTGCAGGTCATTTGGATCTGACATGATGATGTACATAGTTGCCTCGGGTGCCAACTGGAGTCTGGCCGGCATTCCCCCAAATATGGGTTTTGATGCGAAGAATAGGGCGCTGGATGTTGTGCGAGTTTGTGGCTTATCCATCCACTCTGAAAACCTGCTGTGAAGGTGAAAAAGAGCACACAAGAAGAAAATAGCAAACTGCCAGCATGTGTGAGCCATGGGTACAATTATACTCTTCCATTTCTGATCTGCTCGTTGGGGGCAAAAACATACCGCATAAAAATGTCACTCCCTGTGTTTCTCAGAACAAGTAGAAATGAAGCACTTAGTAAGGTAAAGTTATGTAGTAACAAAGGTAAAGTAATGTAGCCACAATAATCCAGGGTATGTGAAATAGCAACTGTTTTAGCAGTGTTTAAATAATCGAGCTACAATTAACAGTGGCCACCTTAAATGTACATGTATTTCAATCAGCAGCAGGGGCGTAAACTCATGCGGATATACAGCTCAGCACAGATTTGTTAATATATAGAAGTTTGTTTAACATTGTCCTTTTCTTACGCAATTATTTTTTTAAAAAAGTTTTGGCCCCTATGCAAGAAGCAAGGGTACAAAAGGCTATGCTGTCGCTGAAGCAAGCGGTAACCTACCCCTCGTGTCACTTGCGTGATTGTTTCGCACGTAAACGACAAAACCGTACCTATGAGATCCATCCAATGTTTATTCGGAAACTGATCGAATGATCTTGTGTTGTTACGGAAAGGACCGTATTTATTATGCATCCAACTGTTAACGTCGGAGACAAGGGGGTTATTTCTTCTTTTGGTTTGGGTCGAGGATGCCTGGACTCGAGCTTGATGGGACCTTCAGATACCAAGTTTTGTTTTTCCCAGATCATTGCGTCGGCTCAAAGCTCATCCAACGAATATTTCAGAAGCAAGAGAGAGTAGCCTAAAGCTACATATTGGACGGGGACACGTTGACATTCCTAATTGCTACGGAGTACATGCATCATGCATGGCTGAAGGCTTTCCTCCTTGTGCTCAATGCACCAAATGGTTTCCCGATTTCCCAAACTTTAGAAACTTGTTCATTGTGCCACTTGTTCGCATGACTGCCGACGGAGAAGACCAATTTGCAATGGCCTGATGCGATGGAATTTAGTGATAAAGGACCATTTCAAACATCGAGGGACAATCAATTTCAGGTGGAGACTTCCATTTTTCAAATAGAAATCGAGATTGCCTTTTCAGTATTAAAATGATGCGATTAAAAACGTCGAAGCTTCAAAGGGAGGGAAAATAGGGGGTAGCTTCTCGTGCGCCACGTTTCTAGTTCTAGCGCTCCCTTCTTCCTCCTCCCCCGAGCCGCGTCAAACGAACAAAACCTTGTGAGAGCTCCCGTCTCCCCTCCCCCCCTCCTCTTCGCCTCCTCGCCACGCCGATTCCTCGCACCTTCTCCTCCCCCTGTATCTTACCGCCGCCGCCACCGACGGCGAATCCGCGGAGCCCCGCCCCGAATCCGCGGAGCCCGCGCCCAGATCTCCCCACTCCGTGCCTCCGGATGTCATGAGCCGCCCCCATTTGCCCAAGGACCCGGCCTTCCCGCGCGCCAATGGGTCCTTGGACGACGGAGCCCGCGGCCTCGGCGAGATCGAGGAGGTGGGAGCGGCGGCCACCGTAGCCGTCGAGCAGTCGCCCTCGCAGTCCTCGTCCCCAACGGCGTCGTCGCCGCCGGCGGCGATGTCGTCGTGCGGGCAGTACATGCTGCACCGGGTGCGCAAGCTCGACACCCTCGCGGGCGTCGCCATCAAGTACGGCGTCGAGGTAATGCGACGGGAGTGATGTCCTGCTGTATTTTTTAGGGTCTCTGGTTTTAATATTACGTTGGAGTATCAGACGGCGTATAAAATAACAGCATTCTTTAACTCGTAGCTGTTCTGGGTGGAGCGCTCTTCTATTTTGTATTTCCGGTGAACTGATTTTGGAATGGTTGATGTACTTCGATTGTGCAGGTAGCGGACATTAAGAGGCTGAATGGCCTCTCAACTGACCTCCAGATGTTTGCGCACAAGACACTGCGGATTCCGCTCCCAGGGAGGCATCCTCCATCGTCTTACCAGGAGAATGGTTCATATGAGAGTGACGACAGGTAGTTGGAATGTGAAATTGTTCATCAGCATGGCTTGCTACATAAACCATTTCAACAGTGTGTCACCTGCTGTGGTGTTTCTGAGCAAGCGTTTTGATCTATTTTGTGTCACTAGTTATCTACGAACCGATACAAGTTCACTCAGGAGATGCACAGCAAGGTCAATGTCAGACTAGGCTACTAGTGCAGATCGTTGAACACGTGCTTACGCATTTCAACTATTGCCATGTGAATTGAAGTGTATAACGTATACGTAACCCAAAATAGTAGCCGAAAGGGGATCTTAGCCTTGTAGATTCATGCAAAATGACCATTTCAAGTTTAAACTGCATGTTTGTTGCCAAGAACTTTTCTACACCCAGGTGAACTTTTACTCCATTATGTTGATGATTGAGGTTTGTTTGAGATTCGTTCTTGGGAAGATAGGCTAAACTATATATGAATTATGAAGTCCTCTCATACCTGCTAGTTCCAAGGAGGCGTTGAATTATGGATGTGGTAGGACGTAGGAGTACATTACCCTAGTGGTAGAAAAGCCACTTCCGATGTTTGCTATAATCTAGACATGCAGCTGGAGTTATTAACTTTTGTCGTGACCTGTTTTTGAGCTCAACATGAGCAGCAAATTTTCTTTAGCTCTTCCCTTTTCTACATTTAAATCTTATGGAAGTGTTCTTTTTTCTCCATCCTTGTAGAGTGCTGAGTTGTTTTGGTCTTTTGTACTATAATAAGATGATTTGGCCTAAACTGCCTGTCACACCATGCACCCTGGACCTTGATTTGGATATTTATGGAAAAAATTGTTTTTTAACTAAATATGCATGCACGGCAGCAGGCACACATTTTTTATGCATGAACTGTAACTGAAGGAGTCCTAGTCCTTGAATATTTCTTTAGCCACTTTTTTCTTTTGGCGGCATGCACTTAATCAATTGGGTGGTCATATACCTTGATATTTTGTGTTCTGACTGTATGAATGCTCATGTGGCATTTTTAAAATGTTCATTAGTATATTTCTTTTTGACAATTTTAAGCTATGGATGCCATTATGCTCATGTGGAATTTCTTTTTGACTTGGGATGAGTCGGTTAAGAGAGACCCTAGGGAGTGGAATATCTCTAAGGATTTAGCTATGGATAGGAGCGCTTGGAGACTAGCAATCAATGTGCCTGAACCGTGATCTTTGCGTCCTTTTCTGTTTGGCCCTAACTCTAATCTCCGTTGTCTTTTTGCCTTCTTGCTTTTTGGGTTTCACCTTTAGCCTACCTCAACTTGCTTGGGACAAAAGGCTATGTTGTTGTTGTTGTGACAATTTTAAGCTATCCAAGTGGCTGCAGTATTAGTTACATACATAAATCAACAACTGAAGAGCACTTAAAGGAGTTAATGGTTCATGTGAACCAACATGTGAATACGTTTTATTCGTTTTGTGCTTACATGGCTCTGTAATCTTCTCCATCAAGGATTTATGATATGTACATGTCTGATATAATGTTGGCAAAGTGGCATGTACTTCAGAGTTCAGACATTTCTGAGACATTTTTGGGTGAATTGTACAGTGGCAGTATTTTTAGTCATTATGCACCGCAAAATTTTAGACTTTATCTCTAGTCGCCATAGCAACTTGCAAGTGCTTCTTTTTCTTCCTGGCTTATCGGCTCTATAAGGCTTTCAAAAATATTAGTATAAAGTCCTCTCTAGATTAGCAAGCATCTTTGTGATGTCTACAATATGCCTTACCTGATATAATGATATTATTGTTTCAGGGAATGCACTCCACGCCGCATTCATGATGATATCTTGGACTCTATATTGAAAACACCAAAGCCCAAAGTTTCACCAGCTATGAGTCTTCTGCAGGGATACTATGGCCTTGCACCACCTCCAAAGAGAGATCAAACATGTGAAGGCACTGAGATGGCAGTCTACAGAAAAGGCAAATCTGCCTTTTTGGATGTTGAGCCATGGCTGGAGCCACCAAATTCTGATCCATTTCCTCTTCAGAATAGGAAAACCAGAAGCATGACGATAGGTTCTTCTCTTCTTGATGGTGATACTGATGAGAATGGTGATAGTGAAAGGTTGATAAGGCGGCGCCAGAAAGCTGATGGTGAGCTGTTACCTAGAGAGGAAAATGGTGGTGACTTCCTGGCAAGCGCTGGGAAAGGCTTGGCACTGAGGCCGAAATCGGGCAGTCGGCCAGACATGAACAAGAGCCAACAGAACCTTTTTGCAATGGCTGAGCCTTTGTTCAGCAATGGTGTGCAAACTGTAAGGAAATCATCCAGCACTCCTGAGTTCCAAGAGCCAGAGAGCAACGCCGGTTCATCCATATGGTCAGCGAGCAAGTGGAGCATAAACACAGATGCTTTTGCTCTTCCTCTCCCCATCCCTCGCTTTGACAATATCCCAAAGCCAATTGCTGCTTGGAAAAACAAGGCGGCTCGCGATTAATAATGTGCTGTATCTTGGTTATGTTCATGATTTTCGCTGAACCCTGGGAGGTCCAGAAAGTGCCCATGAAGGAGCTTACAGCTTTAGGTTGGCACCAGTCTTCTCAGCTGGAGGCAAGCGGGACCTTAGTTGGTTCATGCTAGCGGAACATACTGAAGACCAGATGCATTTTGTTTATGTTCCCAGATGGTATCTAGATTAGGTTTACATGGTTCTCATGTTATATTGGACTGTTGCGCCAAGGCTAGCAGTGTTAATATTCTTCATATAAATTATAGATGTTAGATGACAGAGGAGACTTGGACATTTGAGGAGGATATTCTTTTGTACACAATGAGATAATGTAGAGGATCAAAGGGCGGTTATATATATGTTGTATGTGTGATCCAATACCCTAATATAGAAGAAGCTAGCTTCGTTTAACTTCAGATTAGTTCCTTTTTCGCCGGTCACTTACATTTGTTGCTCGTCGGTCCATGCGATTAGTTTCTGTTTTCTGCTGTTAGTTACCGTCCGTTTCAACGTGGACAATAGTTTTCGCGCATCAGTTCCTAGTATAACAACCGAGTTCATTCCCATATGTTCCTAAGCCTTGCGCGCGCACGCGCTAATATATTTTTTTTTAAAAGCACGAGACGTCCATGCTTCGACTTTTAAATGGCGTACTCGCATACATTTGTATCATTGTTGCTTACTGTATTTAGATAGTAGTATGAAGGTGTACACTAACTTCGCTACGGTACGTACTTCCTTGATTCTAAATTACAATTTATTTTGATTTTTTAGATCGTTAACCCTATTGCGCGTCCGATCACGCTCTCGCCACACCGCGCGACCGGCCGGAGAAGAAGGAGAACACGGTGACAGGTTAGAGGCCCGGTGTTTCTGGGGGGTATCGTCACTGGCGGACCTAGAAGGAGGGATTGGAGGCGGTGGCTGGCCCGGCGGGGGCGACGGTCACCGGGCGGTGAGGGCGTCGCCGGCCGGGGCGATGGGGGAGCCCCGATGGGCAATGCCGGTAGCGGGGGCGGAAACGGCGGCGAGGAGCCCACAGCGGTGGGCGGCGACGAATACGGCGTGACACCGTCGGAGAGAGATTTTGATATTTGACACCAAATTCATGTGCCTTTAAAGTTTGGACGCCCCTATCACAATGACATGGGATTATTCTGAGTCAATGAAATGCGGGTTAGGGTGTCAAATCTTGAAGGCTAACAACTTTAGTGTGAATTCTTAAAATTTCAACCGTCAGATCGGGCGGCGGTGGAGGCGGTAGGGGCGGAGGCCGCGGAAGACAGCACAACCGACAGGTTAGCATCGGCCACGATGGTGGGCAGTGGCGGAGGCGGCGGGGGCTCAACGCAGTGGTGGTGTGCAGGTCGCGCGCGCTCTCCCTCCACGTGACCCGTCGCGCCTTATCCCTGTCCTTTTTAGATATATAAGCTTTTCTATGCATTTAAGTACGGGTAAGGAGTGCCGTAGCTATAATTTCATGTCAGGTTGGTCCAACTTATTCTTTTTAACACTACAAATATATTTTATGCCAATAAATAAGTATAGAATTTATCAAAACAATAATATATTTAATGTAGCTCAAAATAAACTCACAATAGTCTGAAACACATTAAAATAAACAAAGTCTGAAATATGTTTAATATAGCTAGCTTATAAAGCTACATAGTCGAAATCGATATCTCATTCCTCTTCATGTTTCAATAAATCTACAAGAGAATTGTGCCATGCCTCAATGTACTATTCCAAATCTCCACTGAAATCATAAAAATTGAACTGAACGAGTATTAACTTAATTCTTAATATTCATATCTTGTCTTGTATAGTCTCGTTCTTAGCCTAGTTTAGTTTTCAACTTTGGTATATCAAAGTTGGTATTTTATCATTAATGCGTCACTTTAGCATTTCGTTTGTATCTGTGAATAATTGTACATTGATTAATTAGCCTCAAAATGTTCGTCTCGTAAAGTACAACAAAACTATACAATTAGTTTTTAATTTCATCTATATTTAATACTCTATACATGTGCCGATATTTTAATGCGATAAAATTTTTCTTTTTGTATAGCGAAATTTAGGGGTAAAGTTGGGAAAGGCCCTCGTGTATCCGATCGCATATAGAGACGGAGGGTCGAGAGAGACTGAGGCAAGCGGGCAGGGGCAATGCAAGATTGCAGTTATATAAGTGCGGGACAGAGAGAGGAAGAGAAGAATGAGGTGTACCTGTCTCTGATGTAGTCCTGCTCGCCGCTGAACGTCCACGCACCATTTTCTCTACCGCTTGTCGCGTATACGTAGCGCGAGAAGAGGAAGAGGCGGTGGCGCGGTAGTTTCAGAAACTAAAACTGCTGAGTATTAGGCTGCGTTTGGATGTATGCATTGGAGGCCCGGAATTGGCATTGGCATTGGGGGGCTCAAATTCCAGCGTTTGGATGGTCACGGAATTGGGAAACGGAATTGGCAACGAATACCGTGAGGCATTCCTATCCCTTGCGCATCCCTCCCAGCGATTCAGAGCCAGAGGCTTCGGTATTGGGCGGCATTCGTCTCGTCCCTCTCCCCCCGTCTCCCTCGCGGTCGCGGCCCTCCCGCTCCCATTCGCCGCCGCCCCATCCATGGCTGCTCCGGCGCGCCCCTCCAAGATCCGGCGGTGGCGTCCTCGAGGCCGGCGCCTTCTCTTCTACCTCGACGCCGTCGGCCGCCCCTCCTCTTCTTCGTCGAGGCCGGCGGCGCCCCTCCAAGATCCAGCGGCGGCGTTCTCGAGGCCAGCGGCGCCCCCTCTTCTTCTTCGAGGCCGGCGGCCCCTTCTCTTCCACCTCGACGCCGGCGGCAGCCCCTCCTCTTCTTCCTCGAGGCCGGTGGCGCCCCTCCAAGATCCGGTGGCGACGTCCTCGAGGCCGGCGGTGCCCCCTCTTCTTCCTCGAGGCCGGCGGCCCCTTCCGCCGGTGAGCAGCGCGCGCGGCTGCTCCTCTCCAATCGGCGAGCCTGGTGCCCATCAGCCGGCGAGGACCTCGCCTGCCCCCTCCTGTACGTGTTGTCAAATACCAATTCCATGCTTGTGCACACCCAAACAAAAATTGGGGTTTGATTGCTTGTTACAATTCCAAAAGGAAATACCAAGCCATCCAAACAACAACATTCGAATTTTGGCTCATTTCAATACCATGGCTGCATTGGTATTAAACTCAATTCAATGCCAAGCCTCCTAATATCTACATCCAAACGGACCCTTAGTGTATTTTTAGTCAAAACTTGGATCAGTCGAGACCACACGGTCCATCCTTCAGCTCCGCTTTTGTAAGTAAGTAACTAATATGTCTAGATGTATATAAAGTTACGAACACTGTTTATCTAAAAATCAAAACGATCCGAGTCGTTTTATGGTTTAAACGAATCTTTTTTCACAGTCACAGGAAATCAATGGAAAACCTGCGCGCGTGTCGGCTCTATCATCCGCGGCTTCTTCCAGTCGAACACTCCACAGACAACCACGCATTTGCCCACCTTCCAGGCGAACCTTCCCGATGGCGACGCCGAGCACCCCTCCAGCTGCCCCCGCTTCCACAGCCGCCGCCTCCGTCTCGCGCCTCCCGCCACCGCGCCTTTCCCTTCCCCGCCTCCGCTTCTGCCCAGCACCAGCGGCCGCCGCCGCCGCCGCGGCTTCCCCCATTTCCGTGGGCCCCGGCCGCCGTCCCTTGTCCGGTATCCGCTGTCGAGCCGCCGCGGGGCCCTCGCCGCCCTCTTCCGAGCCCCCTCCTCCGTCTCCGCACGGTAAGCACGTCGCTTCGTATTCATTTTTCCTCCCGTTTCTGCAACTTTTGTTCTCCACTCCCTGCGTTTTGCTTTGCTCTGATAACATCCATGAAATCGCGCACAATCAGTTGACTAAGATCAGGCGTTTGAACTCAGTGCTGGGGGTCCGTGGAATAGCAGTGAAGAGTGCGCTACTTATGTTTGATGTAGAGGATTGGGGATCGAAATGAGCTCGGTGGTTTAGGGTGGAGAAATTGTTGGGCGAGAAGTGTCCGCTTTGGGCATGATTGGATATGGATGACTTGGTTTTAGGTAGTGTTTGGTTGGAGAACGCAAACGGGACTGTTACCGTTATCATTAAACGCTGGAAACGCAAACAATTTAAACAATTATTGATTCGTTTGGTTCCACTCCGGTAATGGAATCAGAAAGGAAACAGTCCTCCCGCACAGCCGCATGGCATCAGCTTCCTCCTGGCTTATGATTACGGACAAGAGCGAGGAGTATCGATTTTGTATAGGGTGATATCCGATTACACGGGACACGATCACGGAGGATGTTGAAACATACAGAATCTAACTAATCGGTTAACCCTATAATCTGTTTACGTTACAAATGGCTGAACCAAACACTATCTTAGTTCTTTACGTGGGGATTCATTCCTTATTGTTTCCTGAGAAATACTTCTCATCTAAACACTCTTAAGTGTGTTGAGGTTATTTAGTTGTGGGTTATTGTAGATTGTGATGGTTTAATGCACAGAAATGCTGAGATGTGTTGGACAGAATGTTCTCCTGTGTTTTTTTTTGGGTGTTAAACTATCACTTTTGAGGAACTGAATGCTGTTTTTTTATATCCCTTGAAAGTTGTAGCCATTAAACTGTACATAAAAAGTTGGTTTGTATGTGCAGTGTCGTTAGAATGCCAGTGTTACCACAAGTATCTGAAAGGAGAAAAGGCAACCTAGTTTAGTTCTCTGGATAGTTAGAGATGGCAAGCTGTCAACCTATGTAACATTAATATAGTGGCTACTGTCTAGATGGCTGATTATATACAGAGATACTGTGTATTCTTGTACAATTGCTTGGTAAGAATAACACTATAGCATGATTTAACAGGCATAAATGATCAATAGATAACTAGCTGCAAATATTGTTTCAACATCAATATGATGAATCTGATAAGCAAATATATGAATTTATGCATATTTAAATGATCTCTGTTCAGACTTCAGACTGTTTTTTGTTAACGATTCTGAAATTCATATGACATGCAGCACAAAAAGATTGCAAGTTCACATTAGAAAAGAATCAACAATTCAAGTGCATAATTTTTGAAGTAATCAGGTTGACTGACTAATTAAGACTTGAATAGATGATAAGCAGTGGCACTTAACATCAATTGAAGTAATGCAAAATTCATCACTTGTATACTGTATAGGAGGCAATTGTGTTCAACAGTCACCGAATTTACCTAAGTTCCGATTTCTGTGGCTGTCCTATCTATGAGCATTGTAGAGCTTACTTGAAGTATGGTTCACAGTCATTTTTGTCATCCTTCTGAGTTATTTTTCTATGTTTTCATGTTGTTATTGCCACACTTGCAGTAATCCAGTGATTTAGTAACTAGCTAGTAGCCCTACCATCATCCTTGACTATTCCTTCCTTTAGTTCCGGTGAGAACAAGATGATCCTAGAGACCAGCAGCTGATATTTATGGTGTTACCGAACATATGATGATCTTACAGAACATATGTCTTGAAACATCCTTATCCCAAATATTGGTAATAGTATGCTGTTGGCTGGTTGGCTTCATGGGGGATTGACATTATGATACGAGAAATGTGAAGATAGTCCCAGCCTTTTGATGGACTGATGGAGTACACATATATATTACTAAATATGGAGCTGGAAGTTAGGAATAAAATATTAAGCGTGGTGCACATAAAGTCTTAAACATATAATTGGTAAGTTAATAAGTTAATTTGGTAATGCTCTAGCTCTACTATATTTGGCAATAGGGATTCCAGGCTAACTTTTTTGGTATAAAAAGGGATGGTTATGAAAAAGTTTTGGTAATGAAGCAAGAAATTAATCCTCCAATGCTCAGTTGTCCTCTTAACCCCCACGTTTGATTATGCCACAGTCTCTGGCGGTACACATGCCCACATCAAATGTCATCCACTCAGTTGTACAAAACAATTGCATCTGATAAGTAGCCTAGATCAGAGAAATTATTCTTTAAAAAACCGCTGCATATTGAATGTTTCCCACATAAAGCATCACAAAATTGGTTGCAGACCTGCAGGAAGCAGCAGCTATGTTCTATGTATCATTTGTGCATAAGGGCCCGTGAATTCTCTCTCACTACTGTAATTCGCGACTTGCTAGAAACTAGACCCTCACTTCTGCTAATTGTTCCCCGGCTCACAGTGTATTTTGAATCCTTTTCTCTGTACGAAGAATGAATTTTAGCTAATTTCTTCTGGTTACGAAAAAAAACAGGAGGCCCTTATGAGAAAGCAGTGATTTATTTGATCATAACTTTGGTAGGCACGGCAAGTTGTGCCAATAGGACACGCGTCATCTATTAAGCGTCTTTTGTTATATTCCCTGGTAGAAAAAGCAGGTCTTGCTGGATTATTATTTCCTTGCTTTATCTTTTTATAGGATAATGTTCGAGATATAAAAAAAACGTTGTAATTCCCATAATACTGGCATGGGTATGATTATTTATAAACCTACTATTATAATTATTTATAATACTGTTTCTGAAACTTAAAAGCGAAACAGAAATACAGGTAAAAATTGGTTGCTTCAATTTGTTTGTGATGTGTGTCAGCAGATAATTGACCTTAAGTATGTACATGTGTATCAATCTCTCACAATAACAAAAATTATTAGGATCTTCTAGCTATCGAGGAACTATTTTTATTTTCCTTTTGACAGGTTGGCAAGAGAGCCTGTCAAGGTTGCAGGATAGAGCACGGATATTCTTTGCAGTCCTGTTCTGGATGTCATTGTTTTTCTGGGGAAGTGCTTGGGATGGAAGTAACAACTCTGGAGGCAAGAAGCGCCAACGATTTCGAAAGAAATTGAAGTGAATATACACTTGGATTTGAGTGTCATTTTTCTAGTCATACAACGTTCTATTTTCAAGGACTTGTGAATATACAATGGTGTGTACTGAATGTATAGGCGTAGAAAGCTTACATGGTTGCATCTCATCAACCACCACACTGAAGAAATCACCTGGTCATGTTGTGTATATTTCTGATCCTTGATATTTTGATATGGGTGGCATCATAATTAATAAGGATTAAAAAGAGGCAAGTATGTTATTCCTTGATATTATTAGGATTACAGTCTTGAAGCTGGTGGTAACTTTTGGTAGCCAAGCGGCCAAGTTGGATTCTCAGCTCTAAATTCTGTTTCGAACGGAACATCTATATAGTCCTGGCCATCAATACTTATGTTGGAACCGTCACGCACGCCATTTGGAAGGTGATCGCACAAAATGGCACTTGATTTGGCACAAAATACCTTTTTCTATCCACCGAATCCGTATGCAGCGGTGGTCTGGATATCGTCCTGGACTGTACAGGATCGCTGCTTCCTCCCCCAAATTTCACGGATGCTTCACCTTCTCCAAATCTTCGCGCGGCGCTCCCCTTCCCCGCGACCTCCCTCCCGCCGCGCCCGCCCCCTCCGCCCCTCGTCGTCTACCTCATCTCCACGCTCGCTGCCGCGCAGGACGAGACATCCTCGCTGCCGCCCCCGCTCCCCCCGCCGGAGCCGGAGCCCGAGCTGGCCTTCCCGCGCTCACTCTCGCCGTTGTCCGACGCCTCGGGCGCGCGGGGCTCGAGCCTGCCGCCGTGAGCGAAGCAGCACCGGCGGCGGCGGCGGTAGTCGGCGAAGCGGCGGCCGAGCCAGCTGCCCCCGCGACTAGCGAAGCGGCAGAAGAGGAGGCGCCACAGGTTCAGGAAGAAGAGGCCTCCGCGCCGGCGGATGGCGGCGGCAAGAGCTCGAGCCCGGCGCCGGCGTCGCCATCGACGGTGAAGGAGCGGCAGATCCCCGTGGACCCTGCATCGCTGCGGCGCCTGGGCATGGTGGCGGACGAGGACTCGCCGCTGTCGGCGCCGTCCGTGCTCCTGCCGCCGCTCCACCAGCCCACGTTCGTCGGAGCCGGCGCCAAGTGGGACAAGCTGCAGCAGCAGCATCAGCCTGCGGCCACCCACAGCCCGACCTCCGCACTGCGCTCCATGCTCACTAGGCTCGTCGCTGCGCCGCCCGCGCTGTCGAGGACCACGCCACGCGCCGAGGGCAGGACCATGGCCTCGCGGGACAATGGCAAGGAGACCGACGAGCCGAGTACGATGGCCCCTACGTCGTGTTCCTCAACAGGTTGTGGAAGCTTGTGGGTGTTGGAGGCAGTGAGGTTCTTGGCCGGCATCCCCTTCTTCTTGCCCTTCCCGTCGACCGCGCCGCCGCCGGTGACCGTGATGTTGGAGTCCTTGCCGTCCTTCTTGCCGCTCTCCTTGACGCCCCTCGCGTCCTCCGAGTCGTAGTTGGGCCCGGACGCGTCGATGCTCCCGCCGTCGTCGCCGTCGGCATCGTCCAACACCGTGTCACCGCCGCCACCGGCCGAGGACGCCCCCGCGGCCGCGGCGAGGGCCTCCGCCTTGCGCTTCCTGTCGTCGTCCTCCTCGCCGGAGTTGCGGCGGAGCGCGCGCTTCTGGTCGGCTGTGCGCCCACGGGCGGGAAGATCTCCAGCGGGCGGAGAACGGCGCCGCCAGGGGCGCCGAGGCAGCAGGAGCGGCGCGGAGGAGCCGCCGGCGCCGTTGTTGAACATGTCGAAGCCAGGGGCGCCCAAGTACGTCATTTACGCCGGCGCGGTGCCGAAGCCGCCGAACGAGCCGAGGAGGCCGGTGTTTTTATCAAGACTAGAATATTCTTTTGGAGGAGGATATACTGAGGACGCTGCTGCAGTGAAATAAGATTTAGGAGATCAATTTTTTTACAAGATCCTCTAAATAGTCTTAAAGGGGGTGATTTGTAGAAGACACCGCTCTAGATAGTCTTAAGTAGCCCAATGCAACCTAATGGTAGCAGTGGCCTCAGCTAAAAAGCACATTCTACGTAGTTATGGTTTCTTTGAAACCGCCGTCTTTGTAGGTAGACTAGAGGCAGACCCAACGCAAGTACTCATCATTGGCCTCGTCGAAAGTTGGAGGCCACATCGGTAATAAAATATGAGGCCATTGATATGTCCAACGCAAGCCACAGTTCGTAGCTATGGTTTCTCGGACATAGAAAACACGTAGACCAACGCAAGAAGTACTTATCGTTGGCCTCATCAAAGTTGGAGATCACATCGGTAATAAAATATGAGGTCATTGATGTGTCCAACGCAAGCCACCGTTCATAGCTATGGTTTCTCTAACACACAGAAAGCACGCGGACCGCCATTAGACAAGTTGAAACCACCATCTATAATATAGGTAGGCTAAAGGCAAACCCAACGCAAGAAGTACTCATCGTTGGCCTCGTCAAAAGTTGGAGGCCACATTGGTAATAAAATATGAGGCCATTGATTTCCCAACGTAAGCCACCGTTAGTAGCTATGGTTCTCTAACACAAAGAAAGCACGGGACCAAAAGAGGAGAAGGACTTTAACGGACCAATGCGCGTGAGTGGCGTGCAAAGCGGCATGTGCTGTGGTCCTCCACCAAAGAAAACACGTGGTGAAGTCTCACAGAGCCTCAACGCACGCTCCAGTGAATACCTGAGGGCACGTACAACGCCCGTCTGCAAGCCGTCTGCAAGCCGACGATTTTACAGAAAACCCCCCACCCTCACCTAGCGACGCCCGCGCCGTCGTCTCGTGAAAGAACGATGGGGGCTCGTGCTCCCAGGCTTTATCGGCGAGCCTCAGCACCGTTGCACGCTGAGTCGACGACGCAGGTCGATCCCGTGCGGAAATATGGCGCCAAGAATCGATCCATCCGTGGCGCGAGAGAGAAAGTGGGCAACATCGGCAAACCTGCGCGAGCGGATGTCATTGGCGGAGGGAGGACGGCCTTTGTGACCGAACTAAGCTCCACTGGGCCTCGCCGGCAGCGCCGCTCGCCGCGGGCCCCGCCGGCCGCGAGCCCCGCCGGCCGGCCTTCCGCCCGCCGCGAGCCTTGCCGTCTGACACCGGCCGCACGTCGCAGCCTCGCCGTCCGCCGCCGGCTCCACCGCGGGGCCTCGCCGGCCACACTGCAGCCCCGCCCGCCGCAGCGCTGGGGTCGCCGCCCCTCGCCGGAGAGAGACAGGGAGAGAGAGAGGAGGAGGAGGGGGAAGAGCTTGCGGTGGTCGGGTGGAGAATGGGAGACGGTACGGAGACAGAGAGGAAGGGGAAGATAAGGTTGGGAACGTGGGTCCCACTTATCAGCCACACATTTTGCATGTTTTTGTATTATCTGATGTATATATTTAGTAGATCCTCATTAGTTTTTCTGTCATATGGTGAATTAATCATCATGTAGACAGCCAAACAGACAGCCCATTGTACAAGCTGTTTGTTAAGCTGTCTGTTTATGCTAAAAAGACAGCAGCTGTCTGCACTGTTGTACTTGCCCTGAGTTTCATCAGATGAAGCATTCGCTCCCTCTACACATTGCTCCGGCACACTACAAAGCCACCAATCGAGGTGATGTGGAGGCTATAAAAATACGTGGAAGTTTGGGCTACCAGCCACAGTGTAGCGTTGGACCTGTGCTAACTTCTATTGATTTACTTATAAACCCCACGCTTCTGTCTATTGCGATAGCTTTCTCTAATGCATCATCTTTTTGTCAGATGCTAGATCAGCTCTCTTTCTCCCAATACAAGCTTAAACTACTGCTCGGTCCTTTTGTCAGATAGAACCGCTACTCTTTCTACCTTTGAGCCTCTGCAAAGCTATCGTTCACCGTGACATAGAATGCAAGGTGTGACCAACTTACTGTCTTCCTGAACATGTCAATGTTTTAGGCCCTAGGATAGTTGCCTAGTTGTTCACTTATAATTCATCATCTACCAATGTTGCTGGTTTTTGCCACGGGAATGGAGTTGAAGTCGCTGGAGAAGGCGCATCTCTTCTTCTGAATTTTTGAGTTAGGAAAGATGGAAGATCGCTTTGTTTTTTTCTTTAAATGATTTCTTCAGGGAATCTGGGAATGTGTTACAGATGCCCCTTATATGCTCTTGAATTCTTGATACACTTCAGTTTTCGCGTCTGGATCAACATGTATATCATATGTTTCATGCATTTTTCTTACACGGACCAAATAAATTGGATAACATGCACGTTATCGTCATCATACTCCGAAGTCGAACACAAATGAACGGAGCAAAGTCCATCACCATAGCATGACGCAGATACATTGCTACACGTAAGACGTCTCATATGTTGTTTCATGTAGTGTCATGTAAGATTTTTGCTGACGTGGATAAGAGAGAGCGATGTGAGAGAATAATGTCGTTGTTTCGCGAAACCACCGCTTCGTAAGCTAAATTTTAGGACTACGAGACAACTCCTTTACTATTATACGAGTTTTATTGTCATACAATCAATAATATTTCTTTATTTTTTTATAAATTAAAGAATATTGTATTACTTAGAGACAACTAAAACATCACTCCGTGTACAGCACCGTACTTGCCCAGGCTGCCGAAACCTCCGGCCGAGCAAAGACATTCGCGTTTATTTCGCAGGCATGTGCCATCTGACAAGATGGGTCCACATGCCAGTTCGCCACCGCCGTTTCGCCCGAATCGGACCCTACCAACCCACCGCCCCCATGGCGGACGCCGCCATGTCCGAGGACGCCGAACCGCCGCCCCCACCTCCGCCGGCGCAGCTCCCGCCTCCTCGCCGCCCGCACAAGCATCTCCAGCCGCGGGGGTACTGACCGGCGACTCTGATCTCGCGCTGCGGGGCCGTGTCCCGTGGCGGCGCCTGACCTGAGGGTTCGCTCGCGTGTGCAGGTACCAGGTGGAGGTGTTCGCGGCGGCGCTGCGGGGCAACACCATCGCGGTGCTCGACACCGGCTCCGGGAAGACCATGGTTGCCGTCATGCTGGCGCGGGAGCACGTCCGCCGCGTGCGCACTGGGGAGGCCCCGCGCCGGATCGTGGTGTTCCTCGCGCCTACAGTTCATCTCGTCCACCAGGTACGCGTCTGGTGGTCATTATGTCTTCCCCATGCGGGAATGTGGGGTTGATCGGGAAACGGTTGCGTTTCTGTGTATTTGCTGTAGCAATTCAAGGTGATTCGGGAGTACACGGACCTCGACGCGGTGGAGTGCCATGGGGCATCAGGGGTCGGTGACTGGAGCGCTCGTCATTGGAAAGATGCAATCGGAACTAAGGAGGTAAGCTTCAGGGTTCACCGAGGCCTGTGCTATGCCTGAGGCAATGTGGTAATTGAGCAATTGTATGCTTCATGAATAGGTTGGGACCAAAAAGTGCCCTGGCGAGTTGATGGCACCATGTTTTGTTGATAGTTGATCAGTAGAGTTGTTGACTAAATAATTCTTAAACTAAAGAAACACATGTATAAAATACCCCTTTCATTGTTTTTTCTTCCACAACCCTACAAGGGTACTCGATTTACATTCATGAGATCTTGCAACCTTGTAAAAATGCCACTGTGGTCAACTTAATTATCTGTGATTTATGGTTTTCTAGTGCTATTGCTTGAAAAAAATGGCTTTCTATCTTTCAATTATCAGTTCAAAATTCAAAGTCCCCATATTTTGCTCACCTACTATCTCTGATTGAAATATGTGTTTGGCTTGAGCAATGGATCCTTTCCTTTTTGTCTCAGATTGTTGTTATGACGCCACAGATATTGTTGGATGCTCTGAGGCATGCTTTTCTAACAATGAGTGCAATGAGCTTGCTTATATTTGATGAATGCCATCGTGCTTGTGGAAACCATCCCTACTCACTAATAATGAAGGTAATGGGATTTGAAGATCTTTTCTTTGAATCAACAATATTCATAGACAAGCTTTGCTCTAGATTAGATGGATTGCTTAGGACCACATTTTCTAAAATAGTGTCACGCAAAATCTTCTAATGTTTTACACCCTGCTTGAGTTTAAAGGAGTTTTACGATGATTCTGAGTGGAGGCCATCTGTATTTGGAATGACAGCATCTCCAGTTGCTACAAAAGGTAGGAGTTCTGTACATAACAGTCATGTGTATTATCTTTGTCGTCAAAATTATGCTTTGTTATTAACTCTTGCCCAGGCAGGGAATATACTGGATTAAACAAATGGTAGTTGTGGTGTAATAGGTCATCTTTGTTGTAGGAAATACCATTTAGATACCATACCTTTTTTCATGTTACAAAAAGAAAATGGCTCCAATCAGCAAATACATTTTACTATGTGCTCTCCTTTACGAAATTTTTTGGTTTTTTAGTGTTTTTGCCCCTACTTTGGAGTGCAATTGTGATTTTGCCCTCGATTTTTTAACTTTGTGAATTTGCCCTCTGTAATTCACAAGTCAATGCGTTTTTGCCCTTGGTCTTTGCATATTTACCCCTGTTTTGGACGTTGACTAGGGGTAAAATCGCATTGACTTGTGAATAGTAGAGGGCAAAATTACAAAGTTAAAAAAACGAGGGCAAAATCACTATTAGACTTCAAAGTAGGGGTAAGAACACAAATCACTTATTCTTTCCCTGCCAGGTGCCAGTCTTAATTGTGCAGCACTTGTGCTGCTCGTCATGCCACCGTTTTTTATTAGAAAATACATGGTCCTAATCTAGATTGCAAATATCCTCCCATAGCATTTTTCTTCAGATTGTATATTTCTGTTTTGAAGGATCATGCTGTTCTTTTCTAGGAAACACATACATGTATTTATCTTGCAATCTTATTAACCAGAGTAACTACATGTACAATTTGAGATGCTTCTTTTTTCTCGAACACATATTTGAAATGCTTATATGCTAACTCTTTGTTGTTTTCTTTTCTAACAGGTGGTGAAAATATATAACGAAAGTATCAATACAGTTGGTGATTCTGAAGATTGCCTCTTTTCTAAAGCTAGCCTGAACTTACAGGTGTCCTATTTTAAAGAAGCTTTATTTTTGATAGAGGAAATTCTGCCACAGGGTATGAAGCTCTCTTTAAATGTTCAGCTTATTATTTCTGATGATAACGGCATAAGCAAGCATGCCCTAGTTATATCTTGAAACCATGTTTAATATCTTACTGTTTTTGCTTGCAACTGCATAATATACATTGAGAACTTTGCAATATCTTCCCTATTTATCAATGATAAGGTAATAATACAGTTTAAAAGAGCAATCAGGAATTTATTTCTTTCCATGTGTTTAGTTAAAATCTATAATTTGCTTGTCATATGATAAAATAAAAGGAAGATAAGACATGCTTCTATTCACTTTTCTGCTTATTGCATGTTTGATGCTCTATAGAATCTTGCCACAGAAATTTCAGCACTCCCTGTTGTGTGGATCATAGATTCCTAGACTAAATCTAGTGTAACAGCGTGCTAGCTGCTAGGTGTGTGTCTGTTTGTTCTTTAGTTTAAGCATTGGCCTCGGGGCACTGTACTGAGCTGGCTATTTCTTATCTCTCTCTAATACAAAAGGCACACTCTCTTGCATGTTTGATAAAAACGTTGCCATGTTAAAGAAGGTGTTAATCTGCCTGTTTTGGTTCATCCTTTTTAGCTTTTTTTTTAACTTACTGAGCTCTCACTATACTGTCACCAGCTAGGAAACTACACTTTTATGCATCAATATGCTTTCTAATTCTCATGGCATTGTCCTATAATAGGCTATGAGGAACTGGTGAAATCAGGATCTGATTCTGCCGAACTAACTAAGAGGGGATATATTTCTTCTAAAGTGGAGACACTGGTCAACATTTTCAAATCATTTGGGTAATACTTTACACCATTCAAGATGTTTATTGTTTCCTAGTTTTGGTCTTTTGTTGGTAGAATGAATCAATGATACATTTATGCATGTTTTCTCCACAGCTCATCAGAGGAAGTCCTTTGCCTAATTTTTGTAGAAAGAATTATGACAGCCAAAGCTGTCGAAAGGTTTATGAGAGGAATCGTGAACTTCTCTCGTTTTTCAATTTCCTACTTAACTGGAGGGAGTACATCGAAAGATGCTTTGAGCCCAGCCGTACAGAGATTTACTTTCGATTTGTTCCGAGCTGGGAAGGTATGACATATTACTTGTCAAATTTGATTTAGATAGGATTTCAAATGCTATGCTTACTTTTATTTCAATATCTAGGTGAATTTGCTTTTCACAACAGATGTTACTGAAGAGGGCATTGATGTACCTAACTGTTCTTGTGTGATACGCTTCGACCTGCCCAGAACTATTTGTAGCTATGTCCAATCTCGTGGGCGTGCCAGAAGAAGCAAGTCGAATTATGTTCTTATGATTGAGAGGTACAAAGATTGCCACACTTAATTGATTGCATTTTGATATAGTTTGTTTTGAAAAGTAGGTTATTTAGCTTTAAAAAAGTTTACATAATCACTGATATTTGCTTCATCCTAAGTTACAGAGCCATGCTTAATTTTTCTCTTCTTTTGATGATTTGTTTGGAACTTTCAGGGGAAATTTGGCTGAACAGGAACACATATTTCGTATAATACGAACTGAATACTATGTTAAAAGCTTTGCACTGCATAAACATTCGAATATCCCACGACCACTTGATTTGCCTCTCCAAGAGAAGTACACGTACCGTGTTGACTCAACAGGAGTGACTATCACCGGAGACTGTTGTGTCAATCTAATTTATAAATATTGTGAGAAGCTTCCTAAAGATAGGTATACTGACACTTACCTGTAACTATTTATAACCTTTGTTGTTCTATTAATCTCCTTGTGCCTCAGTAAAGTTTTGTTTCATCTAGTTGCATGCTTAGAATTTCAATTAGTTTTGTTGCTATGGGTAGCATTTGCATGTGGGCTGAAAATTTGATCGGACTTAAATCTCATAAATAATATAACAACTGTGCCTCCTACCCCATGGTTTTTCTGTATTTTCATTGCACAAAAAAATGGTCGTTCTTCATAGCACTCTTCTTCAGGTATTACATGCCAAAGCCTTCCTTTGAGGTGGGTCTCAATGATGGGTTGTATCAATGTACCTTGACAATGCCCCCCAATGCTGCCTTTCGAAGTATAGTTGGTCCTCCAAGCAGTACATGTAATTTAGCTAAGCAGCTTGTATCCCTTGAGGCATGCAAGAAATTGCACCAGCTGGGTGAACTCGATGATCATCTTGTACCATTGGCTGAAGAACCTATGGATATTGATACTACTGTAACAGATGAAAAATGTCTTTCTGGACCAGGTATGAGTTTAACGTCTTGCAAGTCTTTTACTCATGCTTATATCAAGATTTCGTGGAGAGGAACATCTCTCATCTGTCTATTTTTCTATGCTTCATCACTAATAAAATACTATGGAGTCTTTACAATTATTGTCACTCGGAATGGGCCTGGAAATTTTTTCATGGCAAGATAAAACTTGATGAACTTGTTCTAGTAGAATGTGTTTGTTGGCTTGCATGTTGCGTCATACGGAGTACCTCCGTTCTTAAATGCATGATGTTTAGGACAAGCTAATTAGTTCTAGTCTAGTTTTAACTAATTAGCTTGTCCTAAACATCATAAATTTTAAGAATGGAGGGAGTAATTACTTGTACAGAAATTCTCTTCATATCTAGTGTTATCGTTTTTGACTTGTTTATTAAAGAAAAAGTCTTCGGACCACTGAGCTAAGTTGCCTCATCTGTTACCTTTAACATATAATTGAGCAATACACTGCACACTTTAGTCTGCAGAAATGAAAGTTGACAGTATCATTCCCTAAAGCATACCAACAGCTATGCGCACTCCTTTTGAAGAAAATTCTTTATTTTTTTATTTTGGCAGGAACAACAAAACGAAAGGAGCTTCATGGAACTATAAATGTCCATGGGCTATCTGGAAATTGGATCCATGAAAGTGGAACTGCCACTCTGAATACTTACAGATTTGATTTTATTTGTGATCAAGAAGGTGAAACCTATGCTGGGTTTGTTCTCTTAATGGAATCAGTACTTGATGATGATGTGGCACATTGGGAAATAGATCTCTTCCTTATACCTAATAAGATGGTCTACACCACCATAACTCCTTGTGGAAAAATTCAACTGAACAAAGAGCAGGTTGTTCATGAAATAATACTAGTTTTATTACTGTTGTTAGAATTCCTTGAAGTTTACCCCTGTTTTACTTTTCCTAATTTTCTTCAGCTGCGTAAAGGAAAATTATTCCAAGAATTCTTCTTCAACGGTATATTTGGTAGATTATTTCATGGTTCCCGAACGAGTGGACTGCAAAGGGAATTTATTTTCAGAAAAGGCTATGAAATACAATGGAGCTCAGACAACATGTACTTACTTTTACCTTTGAGGCATTCCTCACATATAAAACGTGATCTAAACATACAGTGGGAAGCTGTTGAATCTTGCTCCAATGCAGTGGAGCAGTTGAGGAAATTGTATCTAGAAGATGGCAATCTCAATTATGAAAATTTAATTCCAAATAAAGGAAACAAGGGAGAAGAAATCATTCATCTGGCCAATAGATCTCTTCATTTTTCCAGGGTCAAAGATTCAGTAGTGCTATCTCTTCACACTGGGAGGATATATTCTGTCCTCGACTTGATTTTAGACACAACGGCAGACGATTCATTCGATGAGATGTATAATGGGAAAGCTTCACCATTTGCTTCATTTGTGGACTACTACCATCAAAAGTAGTTGCTCGTTTTTATATGTCTCAGTTTCAAGAATGATCCATTCTGGTATGCTTCCTCACTAGTTTCTCTGTTTTCGCCTATGGTAGGTACGGTATTGTTATTCAACATCCAGGACAACCTTTGTTGCTGTTAAAACAAAGCCACAATGCACACAATCTACTTTTTTCAAAATTGAAGTACCAAGGTACTGGAAGATCTAATGTAGTAACATTCTTTCCCTCTCTGTTGTAATGAACTTCAAGTCTTTGAGATAGTAACTGTGTTACTATTGGCTCTGCTTTTACATGACATTCCACCTGACTTACGGAAGATGTTGCAACCGGCAGTCCTCTGCTCTTGGAAAAGGAGCAAATTCATGCCCGAGTCCCTCCTGAACTACTCATCCACGTTGATGTCACAACTGATATTCTCAAATCATTTTATTTACTCCCTTCTGTAATGCACTGGCTTCAGTCTTTAATGCTAGCCAGCCAGCTTCGCAGCGACATTGGTTACACTCAACACATACCGAGTAGTCTGGTTTGTTCCCTATCATAATATTACATATTGTTTTATTTGCTAATTGATAGTAATGCATACCCCAGGATCTGATTTCTCTTCATGTCAGATATTGGAAGCTATAACTACTTTAAGGTGCTGCGAGACATTTTCTCTGGAGCGGCTGGAGTTATTAGGAGACTCGGTACTGAAATATGTAATAGGATGTGACCTGTTCCTGAGGTATCCAATGAAACATGAAGGTCATCTCTCTGATATGAGATCCAAGGCCGTATGCAACTCTACACTGCATAAACATGGAATATGGCGATCCTTGCAGGTACGCTTTCAAGCCTAAGCCCTTTTGTATGATGTCAATTTGCTGAAGTTCATAATTGTATCTGCCAATATTCTTTGCATCATAATTCAACATGTTCTGTTCGAGATTGACACCGATTATTCCTTTTCATCATGTAACAAAAGTTGATATTTCCCAGAAGTTTAATCTAAATGGAATAAAATGCATGAAAATATTCATACTACAATGACAATTGGAGTCCAGTTACATTGTTTTTTTTGAAAGAAAGCCATTCTGCTATTATAGAAATCATATAAAGTTTGACAGCCACATTGTTTACTGTGTTATCTACCTGTAGTTTCCTAAAGTTATATGAGAGGACTGAACAAACAGGTGTCATCTGACTGCTTTCTTTGAAATCTTTCCTTTTTATTAGGTTCATGTACGAGATAGTGCATTTGACCCACGTCGTTGGGTTGCCCCTGGACAGATATCATTGCGTCATTTTCCTTGTACCTGCGGAATCGAGACTGCATTTGTTCCTTTAAGTGGAAGGTATATCAGAGATGATCCATCTTTTGTTGTGGGAAAACCATGTGACAGAGGTCACAGATGGATTTGCTCGAAAACAGTATCTGACTGTGTTGAAGCGCTAGTTGGAGCATATTATGTTGGTGGTGGCATCACTGCTGCACTTTGGGTTATGCAGTGGTTTGGTATTGATATCAGATGTGATATGAAACTAGTGCAGAAAGTGAAAGCTAATGCATCTCATCAGTGCTATTTATCAAAACTAAAAGATATTGAGGAACTGGAAGCAAAACTGAAGCACAACTTCTCAGTCAAGAGCCTTCTTCTTGAAGCCATAACACATCCATCTCTGCAGGAATCAGGGGTCGACTATTGTTACCAGGTCAGTGAAACAGAGTCAGTGGCGGAACTGGGGGGTGGCCAGCAGGGGCCATGGCCACCCCCAACAAATGAAAAAAATAGTACTCCTTAAATATTGTCATTTAAATATTTTGTTTGTCCTGAAAGATGGCACAATGATCTGTCTATGTTTGTTTTCCTCTCAACTAGCAGTCAAAGTGCATATTTGTAAGGTATTATGTATGTGCAATATGCTGAGAGGTTCATATTATGGGTATTTTCCTAAGAAATTTTGGTGCATCAGCTGTACCCCCATGCACTTACAGTAGATCCGCCTCTGAAATTAGACCAAATCCTTGTAGGATACCAAGGTAAAATCTAAAAAAAGATACTTTATTATTTTTATAAAAAATCATTAGGATGGCAAGATTTCTTTCTATATTGAGAGAGAAATCGCAAACGAAGGCCACAATAGATTTGATTATTGATGATTTCAATACGTTTAAGAATTATGGAGTGAAATTTAAATAATCAAGTAAGATATATTGACCACTTTTATAATCTATCTATTCACTTTTATGTATTGTTATTGCATAACTAATTACTACAGTCAGGTATGGTAGTGTACGTGAATAATAAAAAATTAAATTAAATTGCTAAACTTTTGAACCAACAAATGCTTGTCTAGCCCCCCTTTAATTTTCTCTCCGGTTCCGCCACTGAACAGAGTAGTTCTTGTCTTAGGTGTAGCAGTTTTAAACTTTTAATCAATTAGATTATTGCATTTAGATCACACATTGTTTCAAAAGAGATACATGTCTTATATATTTTTTGCTTTGCATCAGCGGCTGGAATTTCTTGGTGATTCTGTGCTGGACCTACTAATCACACGGCATCTCTATGCTTCCCACATTGATGTTGATCCTGGAGAATTAACAGACTTACGTTCCGCTTTGGTTAGTAATGAGAATTTTGCACAAGCAGTTGTCAGAAACAACATTCATAATCATCTACAGCATGGATCTGGAATACTTTTGGAGCAAATAACAGAGTATGTCAAGTTCAATTTGGAGTGCAACAGGAAAGAGAATGAATTACTTCAAGCTACATGCAAAGTACCCAAGGTTAGAAAACTAGTCTACTTACATTCATGGTTTGACAACCTAGTTTTCAATGTCGTATTTTTGTATCTGTGAGTGAATGATGCGCCACTCTCCTGCATATTCTTGACAAAAAGAAATGCTTTCATTGTTTCCGTGATGTCTACTACACAGTGTGGAGCTTTCCCTAGCCATTAGTATCTGCACAAGTTAGCAAGCTAATTTTATTTTTCGTGTACAGGTTCTTGGAGACATCATGGAAAGTATTACTGGTGCAATATTTATAGATGTGAATTTTAATGTTGATATGGTTTGGAAGATTGTTGAACCGTTGCTTTCTCCAATGATTACCCCTGATAAGCTTGCCTTGCCACCTTATCGTGAGTTGCTGGAATTATGTAGTCACCTAGGTTGCTTCATAAATTCAAAATGTACCAGTAAAGGAGAAGAACTAATTATATAAATGACGGTTCAGCTACGAGATGAACTGCTGATAGCACAAGGGCATGACAGAAATAGGAAGAGTGCAAAGGCAAAGGCAGCAGCCAGAATTTTGGTCGACCTGAAGGTATGGTTTTTCAAATGGAAACAGAAATAGCGAGGCAGTGTCTAGTTCAAGGATTGGGGCAGGTTCCTCGTGGTGCTAATGGATAGACCAATGACACATCTTGGGTGTAAATTTCTGGACTAATGCAATGGAAACAGTCATATCTCTTGCACACACTTCTTTGGGTTTGCAAGTGTCATAAAAATATCACTAGTGTTTTGCTGCTTTGGCAGTAGATGCCTTATTTTGTCGACTATTAATTCTACTATGCTAGATACTGATTTTGTATTTGTTTTAAGCAGAAAAGGGGTCTTTCGCTTAAACAGTGTTTCTCTAAGGCTAAACGATTGGATATTATCTCTTCAGAATTGCAATCTCAAGTGACAAGTGTAAGCCTCTAAAGAGTTCTCCACAAAATGGCACATCAAAGTATTGAATTTAATTCTTACTTTGAATAATGAACATTATTGCATCTATGCAGTTGGAATCACGACATGATTGTCCTGATGTGAAGGGCAGTCTTAGCCTAGAAGGTCTTTCCGCAGTGAGAGCAACAGGTGTGTCCTTTTTGGTTGTTATATGGTACCCTCTGGCTTGCAGGGTATCAAATAGGAAATACTAGAAATTAAATTCATTTACTTAGTTCTAGCTGCCGCAAAATACTTACAGTACCTAAATACCCTGTCATATGATCTCAGTTGTTCTTCATCTCAAAATGGATAAAGGTGGACCTCGGACTTCACTTTTTAGGCTATGCAAGATTTTGCAGTGGCCGATGCCGGAATTTGAATTTGTGGAACAAAGGTTTAGTTATGTATAATAAAATTCCAACATATTACTTTCTTCTAAATGAACGTGAAACTTTCATTCACATGAACCTTGTGCTTATTCAATTGGTCTTCCAGATATTTTATGCTTTTCTTTTGTATTTCTTTTGTGTTTTCTTTTTTAAGCATCAAGTTACATGACTACCTGCAGAAAACACCTTGCTTCCAATACTATATCAGATGGTATGGCTAGTTTAGTGCTAGTGCTTATACATGATAGAGGTGTTTTTTTCTTGAAGGCATACAAAATTATCGATGAATTAAGCAGTATTTGGAGGTATTTTCATGATATTTATATTATTCTGGATGGGGTTACAACTACAAACTTCAATAGCTTTGTTTCAACCATCACCTTGCACATACCTGATGTGACAACCATTAGGCTTCAAGGTGAGCGACGAACTGACAAAAAGAGTTCTCAGGATTCAGCATCGTTGATAATGCTTGAGAAACTCCAGGAACTCAAGGTTTGCATATGCAAGACCTAGCAAAGCGGCATGGATCATTATGCCAGTTAAGTTAATGGATACCTCCGATTAACGTGGGCGTCCTCTCCCTCTGAGAGTGACGTTGAAAATGTGTCTGAAACACTCGATATATGTAGGTTGACCAGATGTGTTCGTGCCATGGTACATTACCTTTATAGCCTCAGCTATAATACCTGACCACTTTGGGTTCTCTTGAGAGTAGTCCCTATATACTCCAAGATGCCACTGTATAAACAGGCTAGAGCGCTACGCCGCTACAGATGATATTGGAACGAAGCTACATGACTACATTTCAGCTGCCTCATCAGAGTTCACGATCCATGTTTCACTTGATGGATAAAGCAAAACATTTTGCAAGAATTAACATTGGTGCAATTTGGACCCACGTTTAGTGAAATTATATCCACCCCTGGCTTCATCTTTTATTGAAAAAGTAAACATTGCCATCTTTATTTCCAGTCCCTTTGTGAAACTATATTGGCATATTGCTAGCTCCAAGCTAGAGTTCACCATTTCTTTAGATCCTCGGGACCTTAGTTAGCTCTCCTGACAGTACGCCATAAACTGATATCACACTTTTAGCCCCCTGGAGCAACTGCTGTTCTAGAACGCCTGAAGCCCCTGTATTATATTTCTGTCCAAGTCGCCCCATAGAATGCCATGCCAATTAATCACTGAGCACAACCAAAAACCAATCCAATTCTATACAGACCCGAGATACTCCGTGCCAAATCTCACCAGAGTGACGCGGCCGAAGAGCACTCTGCATACACCACCACGCCATCTCCCCTCAAAGCCCTAACTAAACAGCATCATCATTTACAACTAACGTCAGCTCTCGTGGTCACCTACCAAAGCGCGACGAGGCCGGCGTCTTGCCCGCCCTGTCGAGCAACCCCGCCATGACCACCTTCTTCTTGCACTCCACCGTGGCGCACTGCTCCGCCACCACGGCCTTCTCGGCGGCCACCCCCACCGGGTCACCGAACCGCCGGCTACCGCTGATGCTAATGCCGGCGACACCGCTGCTCTTGCCCTTGGCGCCGGCGCCGCCCATCCACTCCCGGACGAAGCGCGCGCCGTACAGGCACGAGCACAGGAAGACCACGGCGGTGACGCGGCCGAAGAGCACGACCACGCCCAGCGTCGTCGCCGCCGTCCACAGCCCGCCGCCGCCCGGCCGCCCGGTGCTGTCGGGCTGATATTGGAACGAGTGCCGTTGCCGCCTCGACGGGGCTCGCCAGATGCGCCCGTCGGTTGGTGTCGGGCTCGGGTATTGGCTCGTCTCCGTCCAAGGACGAGCAGGCGCCGTGCTCCACCTGGTAGTGCTCGCGGTTGTCGAGGCTTGCGGTTGTCTGCTGCCGCTTGGCCCACCGTCTACCGTTGGTCGTGGCTTGCGGTTGTTCCGCTTCTTGGCGTCGCCGAGACTGCCCACCTGCAGAATTCAGAGGCCATGGATACGTAAGAGAACATTGAAATAAACATCAAGTTAGTACGTGGTTGTGGACTGTGATGAACAGCACTGATTCGTCAGGGTTCGAGCCAATCAGACCTACTCTCTCTTCGCAAGTATAAATATCTGAGTGTTCTATGTCAAATTTTTTTAATATCAAAATTCCTAAAAAAAATATAATGTAAAATCGATATTACTAGTTTTATTGAGAAACCGACTATCATAATATGTAACTCATTCCATTTGAAACAATTTATTTTTATAGATATATTGGTCAAAGTAGCATATTAGAGACCATATCAATTTCTAAAATGCTTATATTTGTGAATAGAGGGAAGAATACTGGTATGCAATAAAGCGAATATTAGCCGGGTAGGATTCGTGCAAGATGAAACCCATTCTATGCTCAAATATCAAAGATCATATTATTAATAGGAAAAGTCCGATTGACTCACCCCAAGTTTAGCCTAAGTACGGATCACTTTCTATACATTTTTTGTTGTTTAATCTCCCACAATTATTTCAATTGGTACAATCTAACATTTCTATTTTAAGTTAAAATTTGTTGGGTGATAAAGGACATAATAAATGTCAAAAAATACATTATGAATTTTTGTAATTATTTCGATAGGTCATTAGGATGTGAAATATAATCAGCCCTCAAATATTATGGAAGTGGGAGTTCCATCCTTAATGTTTTTATTGATGCAAACCAACCCCTTAACTATATGAACCGATGCACTAATCATCCTCACCTCAACTTAATAAAAGTTTAGTGCAATCGGACACCGGTTTGTGCCATGTAATCAACTAACTAATGTCTACTACTCCCTCCGTCCCGTAATATAAGGTCATGCAGGGTTTAAATTTTGTGCCAAAATATAAGGTCCTGGAGGGATAGGACAAAACGAAATGAGGTTTGCGGGTGGGTGGAGAGTTGGTGGGTAGGGTAAAATGAGGGGTATAGAGGTCATTTCCTCTCACGGTTGTTTCTTGAGTTTCAACTCTCCAGGATCTTATATTTTGGGACGGAGAGAGTAATTGAATGCTCCATAATAGTGTGACATTCGAATTCTAAAACGAACCCCTTCTCCACCAATATGCCCAAACAAATAACTTCAGTAGACTAACAAGACTAGCAACACAACCATTTCATTAGTTTTCATGAAGCAGAGCATGCGAGCTATATTGTCTATGCTGTCGATAGTTAGGTCTAGAATTCTAAGATATTTTTAGTAGAATTTTTATTATATCTCAATAGAAAAATAAGAACATATTTGGAGCTATACAGGAAGGCAAAAAAACTACAAAGTCAGACTGTGACGTGGTTAAATATACGTTAGTAAGCTAATTATGTGGCAAAAAAATGGTGTCTGGTTGCAATGAACCGTAATTAAGCCAAGGTGAGGATGGTTAATGCACCGATTCAGATAGTTAAGGGGTTGGTTTGCACCAATTAAAAAAAAGGGATGAAAGTTACAATTCTATAATACTTGAGGGACCAAACATACACTTTTGTCTTCGTTGTCACCCCACAAAATTTGAGTCTAAACTCCATTTGTGAAAAAAAAAACATTATTAGATTTGACTAATTGGCATAGTTAGGGAGTAAATCAAACAAAAAATAGTTTACTTGATTATTTGGACGTAGACCATATTTGAGAGGAGTAATTTGAACATTTTCCTTACGAGTATATTCCTTTTAAAAAGTGTGCCTTAGGAAGACGTGTCATGTGCAAAACTACAAAGTTTATTGACTTTTCCTAATCAGACATCTCCTGTTCTTTTACAACAGAATGCCTGGTCTTGGTCCATCCAGTAGTTTTGCAAGGAATGCTGGCCAATGGTAGCATGGCATGAAAATGATATACATAATCAGAATCTGCATGATTGGCAAAATGGCATGCATTCAGCATCCAGGATATATATGAACCAGTAGCACAGTGCCAGGAAGGTTAGCGTTCCTATCGTCACCAGCTGATGGGCCCAACTAAAGCAACAAGGACAAGTTTTGTATCGCGTATTCGTGTTGCTTGCTGTTGTCGCCCACGAAAGGCTTGAATTGAAAAACGGGTGGACGTAAGATTCTATGGCTCTCGTATCTTTGCTGATTTGCTTACGGACGCGACTAGGTGGTGTCAAACTTTCATAGCTTTTTTAACCAAAAAAAAAACTTCCATAGCTTTATCTAGGCCTTTAGCGCAAAAAGAAAAAAAACTGATCCGATTAAATTCATATATAGTATTGGCTTCTCAAGATTTGACCATAGTACTAGGTCTGCCTACTAGGCACACGAGTGCAGCACCCTCAAGATTTTTATATAGCATATATATATTCACTCGAAATTTGCTATTTTAATATAATTAAACTAGAATGATTTGATCATAAACTTTAATGACAAAGCACAGGCACCATGGATGTGCATGTGACATCTGCCCAATTTGTTTGGTTTTCGAAACTCCAATGTATGTTTTAGTGATTGTTTTTCATTTGTTTGTCCATTTTCACCATAGGGATGTCTCACTTCACCTTTGTGTCAGTTGGATCCCTATTTATTCATGTGTTTCTTACTGAAGCGACACCTCGCCATCTCACCCAAAACAAAAAATGGCACCGTCCCTGAACTGTATTGTCACCATAGGCTATCCTAAGCAATCAACAATAGGTAACCTTGGCCTGACCATGAAGATTGGCGGACATGATGATGATGCCTAGCAAACACTACGGGAAACCCGACGTATGCCGAGTGTCCAGCCCTTTGCCGAGTGTATTCTGTCGGGCACTCGGCAAAGAAAGCCTTTGCCGAGTGCCCTTGGCAAGGCACTCGGCATACACGGGACACTCGGCAAAGAGGTGTTTTGCCGAGTGTCAGGCCTGCGACACTCGGCAAAGAGGTGTTTTGCCGAGTGTCAGGCCGGAGACACTCGGCAAAGAAGGCGCACGTGCTCGTCAGCCCCCCACGCACGCCACCGGCCGTTCGCGGCCGTCCGTAGCCGTTTGGGCGGCCACCGGTTTGCCGAGTGTCGGGTCAAAGACACTCGGCAAAGAGCACCTTTGCCGAGTGTCAGGTCAGAGACACTCGGCAAAGGTGCGGCACGTGTCCAGCACGTGCCACGCGCGCCCACGTCCGACGACGGCCGTTTGAATCGTCACAGTTTTGCCGAGTGTCCTCCAGCCGACACTCGGCAAAGAGGTGGCAAAAAATTTGAAAATTTGAAAAATTTTGAAAATTTGAAAATATTCTTAAAAAACTTGGAATTCAAACATAAAAGTTTGAAAATTTAAAAATATTTTTGAAAGTTTGTAAAGCTATCCTTTGCCGAGTGTTCACCACTCGACACTCGGCGAAGCTATCCTTTGCCGAGTGTTTCTTGGTAAACACTCGGCAAAGTCAGGACCTTAGTTTTTAAACTTATGTTTTTGGGGTCCAAACTTTATTTTTTTTTCTAGTGATACTTGTCAAAGGCTCTTTATATATTATGTGAAGTCTGTGGGAAAAAGTTGAGATGATTTCGAAAAGTTTATATATACGACTCTTTCCAATCGGAGCATATCCCCATAGAAGTTTCGGAGAGTTGAGAAGGAGACAGCCGGATTTCGAAACGAAGTGAAGTTGAATTAGAGTTTGAGTTCATAACTTTTTCTATAGGCAATAGACGACGTAGATTGGTTCATTTGAAGTTATCATATTTTTTCGGACCCATTTGATATTTTTTAAATTATTTTTACGCCCTTCTCCGCATGAAATAATGAAATATATGAAGGAATTATTAGATATATATGCTTCAAATAATGAAAACATTTCATCTAAGCATAAAATGTGCATTGTTGAATGTATTTGACAAGATATTTTGATGTGTATTTGACCGAATTTGAAAAATTTGGTATGTAAGAATTGGTCTGGGAAATGTTTGCCGAGTGCCTGCACTCGGCAAAGGGCAGATTTGCCGAGTGCCCTGGGCAGACACTCGGCAAACAGGCCACGTGGCCGTCCCCTTCGGCTGCGCGCGGCCACGTCAGCGGCCAGCGCGCGGCCACGTCAGCGGCCAGTGTGCGGCCAGATCTGTTTGCCGAGTGCCTGGATCTGGGACACTCGGCAAACAGGGGGTTTGCCGAGTGCCGGATCTGGGACACTCGGCAAACAGGGGGTGCCGGGGGGACTTAACCGCCCACGCGGCCCCCAACCCTACACACGCACACACGCACACGCGCCGCCGCTCCCCTCCCCACCCCGCCCGCCGCCTCTCTCCCCGCGCCGCCGCCTCTCTCCCCGCCCGCCGCCGCCGCACGCCGCCACCGCCGCCGCTCCCCGCACGCGACGCCGGCCGCCGCCTCCGCCCCGGCCGGCCGCCCGCGCACGCGCCCCGGCCGCCGCCTCCGCCCCGGCCGGCCGCCCGCGCACGCGCCCCGGCCGGCCGTCCCCGCGCCGGCCCCCGCCCCCGCCCCGGCCCCGGCCCCGGCCGGCCGTCCCCGCTCCGGCCCCGGCCGGCCGTCCCCGGCCCCGGCCCCGGCCGGCCATCCCCGGCCCGGCCCCGGCCGGCCGTCCCTGGCCCCGGCCCCCGCCCCCGCCCCGGCCCCGGCCCCGGCCGGCCGTCCCCGTCCCCGCCCCGGCCCCGTCCGCGTCAGCCCCGGCCCGGCCGCGCGCAGGCCGGCCCGTCCCCGCTCCTTCCCCGGCTGCCGGCTCGTCCTCCTGTCCCCGCGCCCGCCCATCTCGTGTAGGTACCCCGCCCGTCCTCTTGTTACCTTTGTTAATTTGTTCATTTTGCTGCAAAACTAGGATGTGGTGGTTTGCCGGCCTTCGTGCCGTTGTGGTTTGCCGGCCTTCGTGCCGTGGTTTTTTGCAGGATGGGGTTTCAGAAACCTCCCCGTGCAGGGGAGGTGCTGCCGAATTGTCCATTTGACAATATTTTGTTTTTTTCAGGGAGAGGCCCTTTGCACCGTCCTCGGCTTGTAGCCCATAGTCGTGCCCGAAGCTCCGCCGCACGTCGTGGACGGCCGTCTGCACCGACACAAGCGTCACCCACTCGCCCGCCTTCGAGCCCGTAGGTGAGCACATGCAAAACCATACGCCCTCGGTATTTAATTCGTAGATTCATATTTAAGTTGTGTACCTTCTTCGTCTCTTGTATTTATCTGTACCGTGTGGCTTCTTTGCCATGTTCTTGCGTTCCTACAGTAAATAAGATTATATGACATCTTATTTACTGTAGGATACGCAAAAACATGACAAAGAATTCATACCGTACAGTTAAATACAACAGGCCAACATTGTGCACAACTGTGTCACGTAACCTAGTTAGGCGTCTCCCGTTCGAAAGAGATACAGTTGTGAATATGTGAATCATTGCATATGTCTAACCGTATCTGTTTCGAATTGTCCACGTTTTTGGACAGCTCGAGGATGTGTAGATGGGTAGTTTCCATGCTCTACTCGTACCGAGGCTGAGTTTCGGCATCATCTCCCTGTTGTTCTCCGAATACACAATCTCCGTAATTGGACGTGTATTTGGAGAACAGCGGGGAGGTGCTGCCGAAATTCCATCTTGGATACGAGTAGAGCATGGAAACTACCCGTCTACACATCCTCGGGTGGGATTAGGACCTATCTTTACCTATTAGACATAAAGCTAGCATCCGGTAGATGCATTTATTATTATAAATTTGGTATGGAAGAAATTTATTGCTCGGTGACATGTAAAGGGATGGATGACCGTGAGTGGATGTACACTGGCCGCTCAAATAAAGGTGAATGTACAGATGAATGGATTGCCAAGACTGATGCGTTCTTGAAGCAAGCTTTTGCCAATGCGAAAGGGGTGCCAACTACTTTCTGTCCATGCGCGGTTTGCGACAATCGTAAACGCCAAACAAAAGTTGTCATGGGTAAACATCTCGTCAGGAATGGATTTACGGAGAACTATACTCGGTGGACACGCCATGGTGAAGCCGTTGATCGTGTGAGAGACGAGGCCGTGAGGCAGCGCATCGAGGAGTTTGATGATGAGGCAGGGGTAGGGGACATGTTGCATGACTACGACGAAGCACACTTCAATGATGGACCTAGGGAGGAGGAGCCGGAGGCCACTGCAAAGGCTTATTATGACATGTTGTCAGCGGCACAACAACCACTTCACTCGCACACTAAGGTTTCTCAATTGGATGCCGTTGCACGTCTGTTGGCCGTCAAGTCCCAGTTTAGCTTGGGTCGAGACGCCTTTGACCACATCCTGACAATTTTGGGTGGCCTCCTTCCGGAAGGTCACGGCTTGCCAAAGAACATGTACGCGGCACAGAAACTTCTAAATGCACTTAAGATGCCGTATCAGAAGATACATGCTTGTCCGAATGGATGCATCTTATTTAGGAAAGAATTTGCGGACGCAAAGCAATGTCCGAAGTGCAAGGCTTCTAGATTCGTGGAGATAGTCGGTGCTGATGGTAAGAAGAAGCAAAGCAAAATACCCGTGAATATCCTACGGTACCTTCCACCTATACCGAGGATCCAACGGCTTTACATGACCGAGGACTCCGCGAAACAGATGACATGGCACAAAAGTGGAGTGCGATACAATCCTGATAAGCTCGTACATCCATCCGATGGTGAAGCATGGAAGCACTTTGATGGGATTCATCATGACAAGGCTAGAGAGGCTCGGAATGTGCGTGTTGCGTTGGCAACAGATGGGTTCAACCCGTATGGAATGACGGCTGCCCCATACTCTTGTTGGCCAATGTTTGTGATCCCACTCAATCTCCCCCCCGGTGTCCTATTTCAACGGCAGAACATCTTTTTGTCGTTAATTATTCCTAATTACCCGGGGAAAAATATGAGCGTGTATATGGAGCCTCTTGTTGATGATTTGGACCGTGCTTGGGAGGAAGGTGTATGGACATATGATCGAGCTACAAAAACAAACTTTAAAATGCATGTCTTCTACCAGTACTCCCTGCATGACCATCCGGCGTATGGGATATTCTGCGGCTGGTGTGTCCACGGGAAGTTCCCATGTCCAATATGCAAGGCATCTCTGAAGTTCATCTGGTTGACCAAGGGTGGAAAATATTCATGCTTCGACAAACATCGTCAATTTCTCCCTCTTGAACACGAATTCAGACAAGATATTAAGAACTTCACAAAAGGTGTAAGGGTTCTAGACCCTGCACCACACATGATGACAGGTGCGGATGTTCGTGCAGAGTTAGACGCTCTCGAGGTCGGGGAGGATGGCCGTTTTGTGGGATATGGCGAGCAACATGCCTGGACTCATAAGTTGGGCCTATGGAAGCTCCCGTACATGGCAGACCTTTTGCTTCCACATAATATTGATATGATGCACACTGAAAAGAATCTTGCCGAGGCACTTTGGGGTACAATCATGAACATTCCTGATAAAACCAAAGACAATACCAAGGCTAGAGTGGATCAGCAGCGGTTATGCAATAGACCGAAGCTAAATATACCACCTCCCAGGGACGGCAAAACATGGAAAAAACCTAAGGCCGATTTCGTTCTCGATAATGACCAAAAGAGGGAAGTGCTAAGTTGGTTCCAAACATTGAAATTTCCTGATGGGTATGCAGCGAATTTGAAGAGGGGAGTGAACTTAACTACTCTAAGGATCAACGGGCTCAAGAGTCATGACTACCACATATGGCTTGAGCGGCTTCTTCCGGTGATGGTTCGAGGCTATGTCCCCGAGCATGTCTGGCAAGTGCTAGCGGAGTTGAGCAATTTCTTCCGTCAGCTGTGTGCTAAGGAAGTATCGAAGCCCATGCTTGCAGAAATGGAAAAGCTTGCTCCCGTGTTGCTATGCAAGTTGGAGAAGATATTTCCACCGGGCTTTTTCAACCCGATGCAGCATATGATTCTGCACCTTCCGTATGAGGCACGAATGGGAGGGCCTGTGCAGAACCGGTGGTGCTATCCAATTGAAAGATGTCAGAAGGTTCTTCGAACTAAATGCAAAAATAAATGCAAGATTGAAGCATCTATTGCAGAGGCATACATTCTCGAGGAGGTGTCAAACTTCACGACGAAGTATTATGCTGACAACCTCCCTAACGTGCACAATCCACCGCCTCGTTATAATGTTGACGAAGTTGAATCGAACCTCAGCCTTTTCCGAGGGCAACTAGGAAGTGCAAGTGAAGGCACCAACAAAAATTTGACAAATGCAGAGTGGCGCGCTATCATGCTCTATGTGCTCACCAATCTATCCGAAGTTGAGCCATACATGCGGTAAGTTCAGAACGATCTTGTTTTCAAGTACCTAGCCACTATTCTGCATCCAACACTCTTGTTTCTCGTTCATACAGGGAATTTCTTGATCAATTCTGGCGTAATAGGAGGGCTCCTACCCCCACACGAAGTTGATGACCTTCTTAAACATGGAAACCCAGATTTTATTTCTTGGTTCAAACGGAAGGTACACTTAATTTCAGTCTTGTCCTAAATTCGACGTTACTGAAGTCGTGTCATTAATATAACAAACATGCCTGGTCGAACTCGCAGGGCCAATCCGATGGGCCTATGAGTGTCGAGTTGAGACAGATCGCCGATGGTTGTGCGTATAAGGTCAAGTCATTTACCGGATATGACGTGAATGGTTATCGTTTTCGCACAACAAGTCATGAGCAGAGGATGCCCAATCGAAGGACTACAAGTACCGGAGTCTATACTCCAGGCTCTGATGGGGTCGATTACTATGGGAGACTTGAAGAAATATACGAGCTTAATTTTGGTGGAAGCAAACCTCTTTCTCCTGTTATCTTCAAATGTCATTGGTTTGATCCTTCAGTGGTGAGACGAACCCCTAGTCTTGGGCTAGTCGAAATTCGACAATCATCTGTCTTACCTGGAGATGATGTCTATATAGTGTCTCAACAAGCCACCCAGGTGTATTATTTGTCATACCCGTGCAAAAAGGACAAAAGGCTTGAGGGTTGGGACGTTGTATACAAAGTGTCGCCACGCGGTAAACTACCAGTCCCAAACAATGAAGATTATAACATAGATCCAAACACCTATGATGGAGAGTTCTTCCAAGAAAATGGGCTAGAAGGGTCTTTTGAGATAGACTTAACCCAAGCGGTCGGAATGGATTTAGACTCAGAAATGTTTGTTGACGAGGACACTGGAGATGTGGTTCATAATGCTAAGGAGGTAGAGTTACTAGAGCGATTACAATTAGGCAATGACGAAGACGACGACATTTCTCCGCCTTTGGAGGACGACCATGAACATCTCGAAATGTACGATAGTGATGATGCGACCGTTGATCCAGATAATCCTGATCCGGATGATTATTTCTAATAAAAGTACGTTTATATATTGCATCATCTTTGTCTAATAGTTTATGTTGGGTCATATTTCTTATATATTACACGTTTTTCTAATTATTTATGTTTATATGTGAAATCTAATAATTGTATGTTTTTGTTGATCGCAGGTGATTGGACCAATATGGTGGGTCGTGGCAGTGCGATGAGGAACGTCATGTCGTTGTACCGGAAGTTTAAAGATGGGGGGTCCGAGGCAGCTGGGTCGTCTGGTGCCAAGGGGCGAAAGAAGAAGGCCGCAGGCGGGGGGCGAGGCAGGGGCAAGAGGCGAGAGCGGACCCCCGTACCTTCGTCGTCTTCGTCCGACGAGGACTTTGTTCCTTCGGCGGCGGACACTCGGGCCGCGGAGCACGAGGACCGCGAGGACGAGGAGCACGAGGCAGCGGAGCACGTGGCCGAGGAGCACGGGGCCGAGGACCCCGAGGGCGAGGACGTAGAGGGGTCCACCTGCTCTGAGAACTCGGCCCTTTGGCAGCGAGGCCCCTCGCAACTCCCGAAGCGCCCGATACCCATGGAGCGTCGCCCCGTGATCGCACCCAGCCCTCCAAGGTAAGTAATTTTAGATGTTACACAGACCTTCTCGTTTCATATTCATATGTTGGAAATCACAAGATGGACTAACAATTTATCTTAATCACTTGGGCAGGAATTGGGTGATGGTCACCCCAGGCGCTGGTCACGCCCGCAAAGTCAACGGCATCCTGGGTCTTCTTTGCAGGGAGCTGTTTCCGGGTCTGGTGACCATTGGCGGCAGGGAGGAGCCGGCCTACACCTTTGACCACTACGTCGCCGCTGGCGATCAGGAGGACCGGGAGCGCAGGATCTTCAACAACAAGGCCGAGCGGGTAAAGGGAGAGCTTTGGGTAAGTATTCGTTGCACTACACTGCTCAACACAACACTTTCATTGAACAATCTACAAATAATGCAACATTCATCATGTATATGTGCGCAGGACTTTTACAGATGCGCCCCGGGAGAGGAGGCTTCGGCGGATGCTGTGGCACACGCAGCCTGCTGGAAGCTTGTCAAGGACCTGCACTACGAGGCGCGCGTGCAGGCCGTAATTGATTATTTCGCGGCACTCAAGATCTCCATGAAGAAAACGGAGGCAAGAAACATGAAGTTGACCAAGAAGCAGTATCTGGCGGTATGTAAATCGATACTGTTTTATTCTAAGATTAAGTACTCTAAATTCGATCTTGTTATATGTCATACACTTGATGTCTTTTAGGCGATTCCGTGGTGGTGCGCCCCGCATCCCACGTGCTGGGAGGTGATAGTCGACAAGTGGTGCAGCGCCGAGTGGGCCGCTCAGCACGACCTTTGCCGGGAGCGGCGTTTGCTGATGCCCGGTGTCTCACACCATCAGGGCAGCCTTAGCCTCGAGGAGTACAGGGCCAAATGGGTACGCCGAGTCATTTCTATATTCGCTCACTCTATTCTGTGTAATTACTAATTCATATTGTTTGTTTTTTCAGTCGGCGTCACATGGTGGTGCACCTTGCTCACAGCTCGAGGCTTTTGCTATGGCCCACAAGGGCAAGGCGACCTCCGACGTCCGGTACAACCCGGAGGACGGGCCCGCGGCATACAGCAACGCCAGCGTCCACAGTCGCCTCACAGCATATCAAGAGGTCGCGAAGGAGGTCCACGGGCCAGACTGGGATCCGACCGCCCACGACATTGATGGAGAAGTGGTCATGAGGGCGGGAGGAGGCAAGAAGCACGGGCGGTACTTGATCGCCAACAACACCATCGACACGGCCTCTACCCCCACACTCTCCCAGATTCGAGCCAGGAGCACGAGCTCTTCAGCGGCTATCCGCCAGCCTCTTCCCGGTTCACACTTCGGGATGCAGGCACTCCAGGTTATTTCTATTTCTATCTTTGTACGTGAAGTTTGCTTACGTTTATAATGTATTATAACAATGTGATTGAATATTGCAGGCCCGGTTGGATGAAGAGACGGAGAGACGGAGGCAGCTGGAGTTGGAGGTGCAGCAGATACGGGAGGCGGAGGCCGAGAAAGACAGGCAGAAGGAGGAGGCCGAGCGGGCGAACCGAGTGTGGCAGGAGCAGGTGTTTGCCTACCTGCAGAGCATTGGCCAGCGCGTGGGTGAAGGTCCGCCGCCGCCGATGCCACCACCGCCTCCACCACCACGTGTTCCTATTTCTCCCGTGAGTCACTTGAGAACCCTATGATTTCATTTCACAACTCATTTCTGTCCAAAATCTTGTAACACACACCACTAATCTCTTTTGGGCAGGCTCCTGGCTCGGCCGCGTCGAATGACGGCCCTCAAGACGAAGACCTTGCGGCGCGGGCGGTTAGATCGTTGTTCGGACCCCCTCTTCCGTGAGTGATGGATGTTGGACTTTGTAACATATGAATGATGGATGTTGGATGTTTGGATATTGAATTTGTGACATTTCTGTGATGTTGGATGGTTTAGTGACTTATATGTGTTTGTTTATGGTTGTTTGATGGTTTAGTGGCTATATATATATGAATTGCCTGTGATGCCTATTATAAACTGCATGTGATGTTTTTGTTGAGGGGTCCTTTTAACGCAAAAAATTAATAAAAACAGGAAAAAATTTGAGCCTTTGCCGAGTGTTACACTCGGCAAAGAGGTGCTTTGCCGAGTGTATTGGCTTTAACACTCGGCAAAGAGGCTGTTTCTGTCATTTCTGGAACAGCCTTTGCCGAGTGTCTTGGCTTTTACACTCGGCAAATATGCAACCTTTGCCGAGTGTTAAAGCCCTTACACTCGGCAAAGGGTTGTCCAGGGCCTGCCCCCTAACCAAGCTTTGCCGAGTGTCGGGGTCCAACACTCGGCAAAGGCTGGTGTCTTTGCCGAGTGTGACACTCGGCAAAGGGTCCGTTAGCCCTAACGGCCGTCTGCAGACGGTAGCGGGCGGGCTGTTAGTGCTTTATTTTGCCGAGTGCTGGCTTTGCACTCGGCAAAGCCTTTGCCGAGTGCCCGACAGAAGACACTCGGCAAAGGGCCTGTTTGCCGACACGAGCTATGCCGTAACCCCTTTGCCGAGTGTAACACTCGGCAAAGCCTTTGCCGAGTGTATTTCGGGGTTTGCCGAGTGCCCCAGGCACTCGGCAAACTCCGGGTTTCCCGTAGTGAAAAGGGAGAAAACCATCTAAAATGCTAAAGTGAACTTTAAGATCTGGTCTGCATCTGAGAATCTGTTTACCTTGTCATCTACAGAAGGTTAGCAGTTAATTTTTTGCGTTTGCGCGAAACAATTTTTTTTCGGAAAAAAAGACACTACCTGATTCCAGCCACGAGGTTTTAGTAAACCCACGTGACGAGCCACAGTCGCGTTCGTCGCGCGCCCAAATTATGAAAAATTAAAACCTCACAACAGTGACGTGCGCCACATGCAGCAGTGAGGGAAGAAAGAGGCCGGCGACGGCGCTGCTGGGTCAATCACGCAGCCTCTCGTGGTTGCCCCCCGCGCACATCGCCAATTCGCCATGACGCCGATGCCGTTAAAGCGTTAAACCACCCACCTGCTCACCACTACGTACACCGGTTACACGCCAAGCATCATGATCCAGTCGACGTCAAAATTTTAACTAACTAATCAGTAATTAATTAAGACGCGATCGATCGATCTCGACCAAGCAGGCGCGGTCGTGGTCGCCACGGAGGTAGCAGCAGCACCGATCAAAGTACTGCTCGAGATCATGGGGCGTGCGGTGCGGCGCCCATGGCGATCGATCGGCCTCCACGCACGTACCTTGGCCGGCAGGAGCGCGCTGTCGCCGGAGACGACGGACTCGAGCGCCTTCTTGGGCTGCAGCGACGTCGTGAGCAGCAGCAGCAGCCGCCTCCCGCTCGCCCGCTTCTTCTTCCCCTTGTCGTCCCTGCCGTCGCCGGCCGCGCCCTTCCTCTTGCCGCCCTAACGGCTAGAGAACCACGGCCACGCGAGCCACGACAGCCTGAGCCTGAACCTGCGCCGCCGCCGCCGCCTCTTCGCCGGCGCGCCCGCGGACTTATTCTTCGGCACCAGAGAGGCGCCCCAGAAGCAAAACGGCAGGCACGAGCACCGCTGCCTGCCGCCATCGTCGACGGCGCCGCCGCTCTCGTTGAGCACAGGCGGCGCCATGGTCCGATAACCCCCGGCGCTAGCTAGCTAGCTAGCTAGAGCAGCAGGGCGCCGTGACCGTGACCCAGACAGCGGCGAGGACGACGACGACGACGACGCGGTCGGCGCCGCGGAGATGGACATGCCCGCCACGGCACAGCCAACAATTTTGTAGCCCGGCCTAGCGGCTAGCTTAGCTTGATCGGGAGATAGAGTTCTCAGGTTATATGCATATGAGTTAGTTGAATGGGATTTGGAAGAGGCCGGAGGGTTTCAAACACCAATTTTCCAAGGCGCACGCGGTCTTGCTTCGAGGGTCAGGTCATGACTGCAACTCATGGCGAAGAGCCCTGGCACCCAGAGCTGAGAGCAGCTCGCGAAAGCTAAGCGGCGGAGGAATTTTTTTAAGTCCCGGTCGCCTCGCCTATGAGAGAAGCGGGCGGAGACCGCTTTAATTTGTGCCAGTGAGGAGGGGCAAGGGTAATCTATTCAAGCTGCGCGCAAGCTTGCAACGAAAATGTTTACAAATGTTTGAAGTAGGCGAGTCAGGAAGAATGGGATGGGATTATATATTGTATTTTCCGGGAAATGTATGATGTTCTTTTAATTTTGTGCAGTTGGAGAGAGTGTGTGTGGAGCTCATGTCGCTTCTGGGCGCGGTCGTCTCTCTTCAGGCCGGCCTTATACGTTTGCAATACAATAGTACGGTTGTGTTTTTTTTTGTTTGCAGAAGCAATATAATAGTACTGTCACTATGTAATCGCTGAATCCCTATTGTATAAAAAGTCAAGCAGAAAAATAAAATTATTGCTCCTATGTGGCCGCCCTGTTTTCGCGAAGCAGAAATTTCACGAGTAGGCCGGGGGGATCAATATATGCGTCATCATAAGGAGTACCTTCGTAGATTTCTCTATTTTAAGTTTATTCTCCTGTGGAATTTGTTAGATAAATGTATCATCATGAGGAGTTCTCTAGAAGATTGAACGTAAAACGTTCTACAAGCTAGAAGACGAAAAGGAACATCATTCGATTGGTAAAATGAAAGTCCCTCTAATTATAACCTATTAAATTAACTAATATGACGTTGCGAACCGATCATAAGTCGGATGTTAAGGTTTGTTACGGTAGAACATGTCTATGTTACGGTAGAACACGTCTATCAGGGTTTGAGTCCTCGACTCAACAGCGACGTCCCCATTGATAGTAAGGCGTTTGTAGTGACTTGATTAATCTTGAGATCGGATCTGATGACCCAGTCTCTCGAATGTATGCTTAGGGGTAGGGTTTACATACGTGTGAGCCTGCGTTTGTCTTTGGCAAAAAAAAACAATGTGACGTTGAAGCTCAGGAAATCTTCGAGCAGACTTTGATCTCAGGGAAACCGGTATTGATGTATGTCCTTGCGTAGAACAACTCCACTTTGACTAGTCGTAGTTGTCTATCTTCTCATCATCTGTTGACGGCACTAGTAGTCAATATATACTACATTCTTTGTGAAATTGCCATCATTTGGTTTGCATCCAGTATATATAGCCATGCTCATAAATATTTTAAAAAATTGTGCGGGACATTGGTTATTATTTGCTTGAGCAAATGCACAACATTGTTAAAAACAAAGAAAACATATATTTTTCGAAACTAATTCCCCCTGTTTACGCTACTTCCTACATTTTTTTATGTTAGATGAGATCAGGAGACACGGGGTTGGTCAACTCACTTTGTTGGGACACCATTTCAAGAGAAACTTCACTCCCTCCTCTTCATCAAGAAAACTTCTTCCCTTGGCGTCCAAGTAATGCAAACGCCAACGTTAATCCTGTGGTTATCAGCATTTTCTGGATGATCTCATATATATTGCCCATTTTCTACTAGATTGAAAGCAAGTGGCTATTCCTTAAGATTGAATAATTTGGTACTACCTCCGTTCCAAAATACTATTCGTTCTCACGGCATTTAACTATTCGTCGTATTCAATAAAAAATTATATAGATATATTTTTATTTTGTTTGTGATTTATTTCAGCATCGTATATACTTTAAGTATGACTAATTTTTCGTATATTTAGATTATATTTTTAAATAGGATGAATGGTTAAACGTTATGGAAAAAAGTCAAATGATCTTACTATTACTAATTGGAGGCTCCTTTTGAAGGCTCCACGTTAATTCTCACAAGACTCGCTAGAAAAAAAGATAAATCCAAGAAATTCTCACAATAATCAGGAACATCGAGCCATCAAATCGATATTATTAATAATAAGAGCCATCAGATCAATCCCGATTTCTAAATAATTACACACCTATGCCATTATAAAAAAATAATCTAAAATAACCCCCTATACTTACTTTTAAATTACCCACATATGCCATCCCGAAATATATAGGAGAAAACATATAAATAGATTAAAAGTCTAATAAGAATTATACGAAACCTAACTAAAATTGATCATGTAGCCCTCAAGATGTCCTCATCTCTACTTGGATAGAAAGTAGAGGTGGCACTCGCCATGCTAGAGAGCCTAACAGAATTAATGTGTCACATAGCCTTCAAGGTCTTGGTCACCTCGCTAGAGTTCGGCTCGAGAATTAATTTCACGAGATAGAGATGATTTTAACGAGAAGAAAGGTAAGTGTGGTTCCAGTTCCACAGGAGGGCCAGGTCTTGCACCTTAGCAAAGCAAGCATCAAGGTCGGCGAGGTATTGGTCTAGCATGCTGAGTTCCATATGAGGGCCCCGTGGAGCTTGTGGTAGCCAGCAGGGTGTAGTGCAGAGGCGAAGAGCCGCATGTTTGCAGAGGACTCAAGGAACCAATAGACGTTTAGAACGAACTTGGCGTCGACCTGCCGCTAATTATGCATCATTGCTGCTCACGTTGGTTAATTTCTTCTACTGATTGGGAAGCTTCACGCTGTCCTCGAGCATGACGAGAGTGATGAGGTCCTCCAATCCTTGCTGTGAGAGAGTATATGTTGGAGCACCGACTGCAGGACATACTGCTGATGCTACTGCGGCATCAACGAGCATTACATGGGTGATGGTCAGAGTTAGGGTAGGATCTGCATGTTTGAGGTACTATGAAGTTGAAGGGCTCTACTGAAATTTGTAATCAACTCTAAAGAAAATTAACGTTCGTGTTCAACAATGCATGCACCTGAAAATATGATGTGTCAGTGTGAATCCATGCATGCACGGAGATACTAGGAGCCTCAGCATGAGTAGAGATCCTGAAACTTTATTGTTATTCCAGAGAGAGGCAATTCAATTACATTGGAGGTGTGTGTGTGCGCGCGCGCTAAATATGGTTGCTTCAGATATAGGAGTACATAGGAAAGAAACAAGCCTATTGTGTGAAAATTAAAATTGATACATCATCTATCATTAATCATGATTATGTTGTATATAAGTTACAAGTGTATTTTCAGCCATATGACAATTGACATTGGTGTATAATTTTTTTACTTTTAGTGCGTGAAAGTATACACACCTTATTAACATTAAAAAAACTTAATGTGACCATATCCAGGTATCTTGCCAAATCAAAAGTATATATGCTTAAAGCTTGCTATCATGCAAATATGCGTATGTATTATTTACATTGTTCAGTTGCCTTTGAAATATGTTTTGTTGATGAGCTATGTACTAATAACACTAATAATCCATGTTATCTTACATCGACTAAAGAATTATAACATATCTACATTGTTTTCTAAAAAAGACATGATGGCACCCATAGTTATATGATAGAGTAAATTTGATGTCTCTCGAAGCTAAACTGTCACTGTATTTGATGTTTAGGACAAGATAATTAGTTAAAAAATGAACTAGATAACTTGATCTAAATGTCATATATTTGAGAACGGAGATAGTAATTAAGAGTGCAGTATAGGATAGAATTTCATAGTTTAATAAAAATCCATAGGGAGGATATGCGATGGTATAGATAATAGATAGAATAAGGTGTAGGGTTTCAACTTAAAGTAATACAAAAAGAAATAAAAATGTCAATTGCGATAGATAAGTTTCTGAAAGCCAAATTCTAGGTTACGAACTCACAATAGATTAGTTGCAACAATAGTTTAGATAGCTCAAGATGAAATTTTAACTAAACATATGTGCAAAATATGCTAAGGTGCAAAATAAAGGGAGAAAATTATGGATGGGACAGACCGAATACCATATAATGTATTTGTAATAACAACCAATAAATAAATTACAAAGATTTTATTATGCTTTGAAATGAATAAATGAGACAGGGAGTAATAATAAACAATCCTAATTTTAAACAAAAACATCTTATGCTTATATATACAATCTTTCAAAATAATAATATCATTTAAATTGGTAGCCCTTGCGGAAGCACGGGTTGATGGACTAGTAAATAGTAATTTGGAACGGACGCAGTAATGATCCGCCCATGTGCACATAGAGCACCATCGTGTTTATAGTTGCGCGTGGTCTAAAAGTCATCATGAAATGTCTATGGACGATACGGCACACGGCACGCTGACGAAACAGATAAAAACAAAGATCATCTAAAATATGTGTACGCATGTCCAGGTCGCATGAATAAGATAAGCAGATTTGTGGAGTCAAGTCTCTCACGGCTCGAGTGCTTAGCAACATCTGCATATTGTGGTGTATTAACCAGTGTGTCTGCACGTGCTAGCAATATATTTATCTTTTTTTAAAAAAGACAATGGAGAATAACTTGGTGAATGACAATGGGTTAGGATTTACAGACGACGAATCAGTAGTGGTAACCTCTGATGTACTACAAATTAGAGAAATCTCCTGGCGATAGCTGATTAGAAGAACCGATCTTTTTGTTTTCATTCAAAAAGATAAAACTGGTAATAGTATTAATATAAGATCCAAAGATGGAAAATGCCGCCTTGGAAAACAAAAAACAAAGGAAAGGCTGGGGGCAGACAGCACAAAATAGAGAGCGTTGCAATCAAAATAGCAGGCCACCAAAAAAAACTCATAACGGATTCAAACAAATGGTCAGCAATCTAACAAGCAGTAGTATAGCAATTCTATAGAAAACAGGATTTGATCAATTGGACCCAGTGATATAACAAACCTGTGTTAAAATGGTAGCAACATTAGACAGACAACTGCCGGGGGTTGGGACAGGGATGAATGAATCAACAGATGCGGATGAATGAAGCAGGTGAATTCTAGTCTCTGTGCGTCAACAAATTCCAAATATAATTGAACGAGGCAAATTAGCTTTAATCCACAAGACTCATGTCAAATGATACAAATTCAGCATAAGAACTACAGCTGCTGCATATCTACTTGTACAGTCACAGAAATGTTTAACTCATCATCCATACAGCTCCAGCAACATGCATACGGGAAAGTGTGCCCAAATTTCAACTGGGTTCCACAAACTAACCAGTTGGGCAGAATCTGGGCATATACAACAATCATGTAACTCGCAGCCTGGGAAAATCAGTATCGCCGTATGTCCTTTGGCGGTTTGAAGTTGATGGGATGAGTTTCTGGTGTTGCTGTTAAATCCTCTTTCCACATCTTTATAGTTTTATCTGCTTCGCAAGTCACAAGCCTAGATCCACTGACATCATAAGAAAGGGCATATATACATGCCTCACTCTCCAATGATCCTGAAATTGGAGATAGCAATGGTAAGCATGACCAATGGAAGTTCAAGTTTAAACAAACATGTATTGCATGCAAAGCCTAGAATTTGGCAAATTTCTAGCTAGAACTCTGAAAATTTCAGCAATGACTGAGTTAACCACTGCTACTAGCATTTCTGAAACAACTGCTGTTCGCAACCTCCACTCATAACAAGAAATATTGCGGGGCCAAACAGAGGGGTTCTACCTGTCCTATTACCAATCAATGTGTGATGGAAAGTAATACACTAATACTTACCCGGCTGGACTATGGTCTGGTCTTGCTGAAAGTTATGGCCACTCTTCCAGTCCCAAAACCACAGGCTTCCATTATCCCCTGCACAAAAAAGAAAAAGAATTCAAAACTAGGAAGAATTTAACACTATACAAGCATATTTGCTGATGAAGTTTATTGCCTAAACAAAAAAAAATATGAATGCTCTCTGAGTGCTTTGCAGCTCCAGGAAATAATGAGGTGACAAAGGCCATGATGATCACTTAACCAGAAGAAACCAAAACTTACTGAAAATTGTTTAATACGGTTCTTATACCGTTATACAAGTGGTAAAGAAACAACATAAAGCAGAATATGATGCACACAATAAGTATAGAATAGTGAAAGAAAGAATGCAAATACACGCAGTTCTGGACAATTACATGATCTCCAAATCATGCATAACTTGGGCCGCCAAATTAGTATTATTATATATATGACATAAAAAATCATTATATCAGTGAAAAAATCGATCAATACATATCTACACACGATCTTTCATGCTTCGAATCTAAATATTTAACGACAATTAAGGTTTCACAACTTTGACTGCATGTATGTCCAATATGACATGTTTTAAAATTCATTGTAGGAAGGTCACGAGAGATAAAATCAAATTAAAAGAATATGCCGAACTTTACGATACATACCTCCAGTTGCCATGACACCATCCTCATTTACAGCCATAGAATTTATAATAGTTTTCTGCTGAGACCTGACATTAAAAGAGATGAGAAGTGTCAATGGCATGCAAGCAGAGGTTAGCCAGTCAAGAAACTTCAGTGCCAAATAATGACACAAGTGATATTCCAAACAAGACCTCGAGAATCTATGCAACTTGGCAGCATATAAACCACCATTGTATTCTTTAGTTAGTAATAAACCGTTTTGCATATTTCTTAAGAAAAAATCAATGTCAAGTTAGCTTTACAAATTGCACAGAATGACAGAGGTCCAGAGACACTCTAGAACTAAAAGTTAAAGTCATCACTAATCAGTATAATAACAAGGGCTTAGTTTCCTTGCCAGGCTAAATTTGTTTCACTTCGAAAAAAATAAAATGATAAGAGTAACTGTTGAAATTTAATCGAAAACAATAGCCCCTTATATCCTTCAAAACACTCAGCCCACTACCTGATACTTTTTGACAAAACGGTGTAATGTCTTCCAAGTTAAAATCAAAGTTTTTAACAAGTTACAAGTATCTCGCAAAAAGATTCTGAAGATATGTTCCAGCGTCTAGGTATGATAATACAGTAATTTAGTACTCCCTCCGTCCCAGTATATAAGCATTCCTAGGGTTTAAATTTTCTTCCAAAATGTAAGCATTCCTAGGGATAGGACAAAACTAAATGGGTTGGTGGGTGGGTGAAGAATTGGTGGGTAGTGTAAAATGAGGGGGATAGAGGTCTTTTAGCAGTTCTTGCTATTTTTTGCATTTGAATGCTTCAAATGCTTATATTGTAGGACGGAGGGAGTAAAATCTAGAGATGGCACATCATGTAGGTTCCCTGAACCGCCACCCCCACTTTCCTGGTTACATACTTAGGAGAAATATTCTCAACGGAAGTTAGTATTACATTGCAACAACAACAAACCAGCAATCGTCGATTTCCTTTCTGGATGTTTTTACACCTGTACCATGTGCTGCTTCGTGGTATTGTCCAGACTCAAATAAATATTAGACTGGTTCGGTGGGATTTAGAGTAATTGATAAGATTTGTTGGTCTAAACCATGCAAATGCCTCTGGACATTTTTGCTAAGCAATTTTTTAGCAAACCGGAACTATTAGGATTAGTCTATCTAGAAAACACCGCACAGATACGTTGGATGTTAGACTCCAAACTACAGTATAAATTACGCACGAATATTCAAATTCATTACTCATCAGATAGGTAATAAAAATCATCTAAAATTGCATACAGAGATAAAGAAGTTATCACAATCAGCACATACATCAAGCACTCATTTGCAACCCTATGTTTACTGATATTCAAAGGCATATATTGATCGAGTAGAGTACATATAGTGCAATGTCCTGAGTTACATGTGACGAAAAAACAGACAACACAGATGCAAATATAAGACTCACAGCATGTTGTGGAGGAATTCCCCTTTGGGCAGGCTAAACTTCTTTATGTTGTCCGCTGATGCTGATGCAAATGATTTCCTGTAAATGAGATGTTATTGCAAAGGTCTAGAACACATAGATGATATGGAACTGTACATGGGAAAAAACTAACTCCTTTGGATGCAGTGCCATAGCCCGAACAGACTTCTTATGGTGTGTGAGAGTACACATAGTCCTCCCTGCATGAAGAACCAAATGTATTGGAAAGGGGAACAGAAAATTATTGATTTTTTTTTAATTTGATAGATAACTTACCAGCAACAAGATCCCAGAGTTTGATAGTTGTATCATGTGAGCCAGTTACAACTTGAGGATCCTGAGACACAATCAGGAATTAGAATGTATCTGAGAGTAAGTATTGTGATAGGGAAATAAAATCTATGTAGAATAAATAACACCTCAATAAACACTTTAACTATAAAAAAACCTACAACGGTGTGTGCTGAAAAATAGAGTGAATAGCTGTAGTTTTGTGCAAAATTCATAATTTTGTGTTATTGCACAACTAGTGTGAAACTGATCCCAACATTTTAATTTATTTAAAGTTGGGTGCTAGTAGTTGTAGTCTTGTGAAAAGTACTCCAAAGTTTATGACACACCTAAAATCTGCCAAGATCATTGTTTCACTGTTCATACTAATCAGACTTGAGTAGAACTAAAATGTGACAGACAGATATCGGATCCATGAACCAATGATTTGGCAAAAAACGAGAAATTCCACATGAGTGTTTTACACATAACCAGATGAAGAGAATACTGCATAGCAGAACTCATAATTGCAGATAAGTTGTAAGATTGTGATATGCAATGTTTTCTTACCGTAGGCCGAGCAAACACTGAACAGACAGTGTTATCGTGACCTGTCAAAGCAGAAACATGCGCTTTCGTCCGGATGTCCCACACCTGGATACGATGGTAAGTAAAAACCAGATCAATCTTAAAGCATTGTATGCTGCTAGGCCATTTACAAATGTGCAATTGTTAGAGATTATTTCATACCCTGCAAACTGAATCTCGACCACCGGTCAATAATATATCAATAGTTGGATGGAGAGCTAGGCAGTAAACACCGCTTAGATGCCCATGGTAAGACCTAATAACCTTGAACATAGAATACGGATAAGATGTCAGCAGATGTTAATATGACACATAAATTACTCTTCATTAAAAAGCAAAACTAACCTTATTTTGTTCAAGGTCCCAACATTTCACTTGTTTGTCATCACCAGCAGAAAACAAATAAGTATGCCGTTGGCTGACAGCAAGTCCTACATCAACGTGCATTACATCCACCATCAATCACTTTCAAAATGGGACAGGAAAGGGTACTGTAACTCTGAAAGGGTGTTGAGTGGACCTGACTAACCAAAATCAAGAGAAACTTACCACGAACTTGTTCAATATGGCCAGTCAGAGTAAGCTTCAGTGTTCCTGATGCAAGATCCCATATCTACAGCACGACAATAGGAAAAATGAGCAAACTGTAGAATAAACTAGAATGCATGCTGGATAGGCTTAATGTAAGAGCAAATTAGGTCTTGCAAGAAGCCAGAGAAAAAAGCTGAGATGCCAGATGTAAAATAACTATCATTCAAGTCATCCACGATGTTCCCTATAACAGTATCTGACAACAAACTACGATGCTCCACTAGATGAAGCAGTAATATTTAATAAACATGCACTAGTTTCTAGTTTCCCAGGAGCAAGGGTACCAAATACAATGCAAATCAGCCTTAGTTGCAGTCAGTTTTTTGAACCAGTTTCTCCCTTTAAATATCCACCTACTTGTCATCTATTCAAATAGCCATTAGACTTATTTACAAAATAACCCAAAATGCAAAATAACCCAAAATTACATTGCAAAATTCTGAAACAACTCTCGAAAAAATTATAAATTGACGTTTTTTTTTTCAATTCTTCCGATCTCCGCCAAGATCTGGTTACTGTGTGGTCTAATTTCTCAAATCATACAAATACATCCACGACATGGTACTTATAGCTACTACCCTGCTAGATGCAGCAAGTTTCATAATAGAATTGAAATCATGAGATGTAAACAGATTAGTAAGAAACAAGGTGTAATTCAGACTGTGAACCTCACCTTTATTGTCCTATCAGCAGAACCTGTACAGAACCACTCATTGCCTGGATCAAAGGCTATAGAGCGCACCCAACCCAAGTGGCCACTGATGACCTGCGTAAATTTACAGGAACCATTATGGAAGATTAAAAATGAAAAGCATTTATTATGAAGCAAATACACCAATCCACTTCTAATGACCCATGCAAAAGAACATGGAAACCGATAACATTTATTAGGAACCAAAAACACCAATCCACTTCAATAGTAGAACATATTTCCAGAACATATCTCACTAGCCAGGTGGAATCATATTTCCAGAAACCTTTCACAAATGTGCCAAATTTTTTATGTAATAAACTATGGAAGGTTGCAGTTGAATGGGGAAAAAATACCCGATAGTTCTTCCAAGGAGCATGCCATATAGGCCGTGGCCATCTACTTGGTATCCTTTCCATCAGTGCAGATGTAGAAAATCTGAAAGATGTATCAACACATCAGTAATTCACAAGTGACTGGTAAGTTATAAAATTGCATCAAGAAGTAATGATTGAGAAGTGAAAAGATATATGGGGGACTTGCTTGTTTTCTTGAGAGCTTATAAAGCATTTTTGGCTATAGCGATATGGATGCATATATATTAAGAAAATACAAAAGATGGCATGTATCAGGCAAATAAAAAGGACACCAAAAGAATAGTAAGATGATTAAACTGCTGGGTTTCAAAGTTTTCCTAGCAATGTTGAATAAAGGGAAAACAATTATTCCACTGTTAATTCAACAAGTACAGTACTATAAACAATACTCATGTCATGCTACATGGTACAAGGGCAAATCAGCCATTGAAGCAAAGACAAAGTGAACAAACCTGTCAGATGATCCAGGAATCGACAAAGTTGTGTTTTTGCCTGGAATTGTAGATTCACTGAAGATAGTCCAAAAAGAGTAGTTAGTTAAGGGGGAAACATTACGGTGTTAAACTAGTAAGCAACAAGCAAGCCATTATGAATGCACTTACGGTGCTTTTGGTAGCATAAGAGGCGCAGGGACAATGGCATTACTCGTGCCTTCTCTGTGAACATCTTTTGTATCTTGTGTGCCTGAAAAGATAATTGAAAGCTTAGAACAAATAAACCAAAAAATGTGTACACAGAAGCTAGCAAGGAGACGGCAGTTTGCCGAAGGGTTTGGTTTTCAGCTAAAACTATCAGGATGGATCACAATTCCAGAGGGGCTACAAAATATTAAAAGTTTAAAATACTGATATCAGCAGGGAGCTATTCATCACGTCTAGAATGTTAATAAAAATAGACAATTGCTTGAAATTTCAACACTGAAAACATCCTGTCCCAAAAATAGATTTGCAGTTTGTCCCTATCCTGATATAGAAGTCAATGTATGCTATATAGAAGAACAGTGGAACCTGTAGTTCAGAAGGTGTTTGGGGAAGATAAGCTGCATGACTAGGGATCATCGATTTCGATAGACAATCTTGAAAAAGTTCAGTTTCTCCAATAGAAAGATGTTGTGAGAGTAGCTTGCAAAAACATTATTATTATAGTAATTGATCAATATATCCTCAGGTGTGTTCTGGATACATATTGCCTGCAGGACTAAGATGAGATCCTATGGAAAGCAAAATTAACATCTGAAAAATGAAGACATACTTGTGGCAGCCTGGCAGGGTGTTCAGAATGAACCCAGACTCATTTTTATAAAGAGTCAACGAGAGCAGGGGAAACAATAGTTTACACTGAATGGGTTTAGCTGTTGTAAATGGGACCTTCAGGAAACACTATTATGCATGTAAACTGCTGTCTTTTGCTACTAGTGACTAGTGACTAGTGAGTCATGCAGTCATAATATGCCTGAAACTGCATTTTTCTAAGATATGCCCCCGATTTCTGATTTTCTGGTACTATGTAAACAACCCACAATCAATCAATTGCGCTTAGCACTAGAAAACTACGAAAAAATCACGAAATCATAAAGCTAACGGTTCCAAAGACCTCAAAAAATTTCTTCTTTTTGAGAGAACAAAAAAGAAGAAAAGAACGAAGCTAACCTGGCAATGCCAACGCCGTCGATGGTGCCGCTGAAGTCCCCTTGCCCTGCCCGCGCCCCTGCTCAGCAGGCAGATCCTTCACCGCCCCGTACTCCGCCCTCACCTTGCACCCGGTGCGAATCCTCTTGCTGCCACCGCCCGAACACAAAGAACACGCGGTTAGGGTTCCGTCCGCCCTAGGGTTCTGCGGCTGTGGACGAAGACAAGGCAAGGGGGCGAGCTAGGTTTACCTCTCGGCGTCCGGCGCGAAGAGGATGGAGTGGGCGGGGGCGAAGAGGTCCCGCGAGCGCTTCAGCGACTTCAGGCTCAGCTTCTTCAACGACTGCGGCTCGACCGGCAATCCATCCGCCGCCGCCATCGCCGCCGGCTTGCTCCCTTCGCACCTCGAGTCTGGCGGCTCGCCTTTGCCCCCTTCGACGAGGGCGGGGCGGGCTCGGAATCGGATCAGGAGTTTGGTCAGCGTGGGCCCAGTCGAGGTCGTTTCGGCCCATGGATCAAAAGCCCAGCAAATGATTTACGTGACTCGGCCCATCGGGTGTCTCAACTCACAGTTTCCCAACCCTCCCGTTGGCCCTGCACTCTGCGCCGCCGTCCACGCTCCCGTTGGCCTTGCCACGCTGCGCCGCGCCGCCGCCTGCTGTTTCGTCCCCGGCCCTCCAGCACTGCGGCGCATACTCTCCTCGCCACAGGTTGGTCGGCTAGCTCCTGCGCGTTTTTCCTACTGTACTTCGCGTTGGATCCACCTCTTTAGTTTCTGGGTTGGATCTAAGACGTGGGTGAAATGGTCGGTTTTGGTGGGGGTCCTGAGTTGCCGCCGTGGGTTGAGATGGAGTGATATGAGGCCATGATGTACGGGGAGTAGTCGGAGCGCAGGAGGAAAGGAGATTATTGGTATCTCGTGCTGATTTGTGCTTTGGTTCACTAGATTAGCTCTGAGGGCTGCTCCTGTCACTGGGGCTACTACCCTATGATGCGATTGTGCAAAGTTTGGTCTGAGTGTTATTTCTTCGTAAATTGTTCTGTAGCTACCATTTTCAGTCAGGCTTTACTTGCAGAACCCCTTTCTTGTTTTTCCCCCCTTTCTGTTAGTTTGTTTGTGCAGCTTCTTTAGAAAATTTTGGAGATGAGCTCTATTAGGCTTCCTCCCTTTTATCAACACCCCAAGATCAGCTCCTGGATCGGTCTGTTCCTGTAGTCTTGCATACCACTCCAGCAATGTGGAGTTGGCAGCTGTTCTTCTACAGGTGGCATGGTTCATTCTAACACTGCTGCACCAAAGGTTGATTAAACTGTGGCGTTTTGTGGGCCAAGCTATGAATCTCGGACTTCTCCTAGGCAGATGCACTAAGCTTCACCTTGCTAAGTTAATACGTCAGCAATATGCCGTGTCAATTGAGTAATCAAGTAGTAACTAGCAAAAGGGTTAAAGTAGAGGAGAGGAAGCAGCACATGGTGCGGGTTTGGTTTCTAGGAGCTTCCGACCGTGTTATTGGGTGACTATTGTTTTGTTCTGATATGGTCCATATGAAATACTGGGGATGATTTGTAGTTCTACAGGCAAAAGATTATGTAATAGAGTATTCAGTATTGATTCTCGATTACTCGTAGGCCCTTTGTTATCTGATATAGATTTTTTGCTTAGTGATGTTCTCTTAGGTAGTGATAACTTGCTGAGTAAAATTGTGCAAAAGAAAAGATGTTGGTGGTGTTTGCTTTGGTAGTAGTGATTTGTGGATGCATTTCTGGGTGGTGGGTGAGGTAATTGTTGCATTGAGTGCCCAGGACTTTTCGGGTTTGTTAGAGCACACCATATATTTGTATGTGTTGGTTAATTGTTTGCTTTGTTGGTTCTATGTGTGTCTGTATAATTCTTGTGAATTCACAAGTTTAAGTTGTGCTTGGTGCCCTGGTCAGTTTATGGTTTGGGGGGATAAGCTGGTACGGGCAGGAAGCTTGCAGCTCTGCAGCTTTATTGGATTTAAGTACAATTTACATAGCAGGGAATTGCATGCCAATTAGTAATGGTTCATGATTTATTTGAGGTATACAATTTATCTGACACATAACTTGTATGGAATTATAAAAAAGTTGGAGGCAGTAAGAACCAATGGCCTTCAGATGCAGCACTAATTCTTTTGTGCAAGCAGTTGCAAAACAGAATGGACATCAGTGGTGACATCAGTTATGCTTGTGCAAGTAGAATTCTGCGTAGGAGGCATGCAGAGAGTAGAGACATTTTTCTGCAATAGACAAAAATGCATAATATTAAGTTAACATTTGTCTGTACTGTGTTTTGAAAACAATATATTAACTCTTTGTATCATTCATTCTATACTTGATTAGCAAAGATAAAGTTTCTTTTGTTGTTTGATTTGCATTACCAAAGGTCACAGTAGGGTTAGCACAGGTATTAAACTAGTAATATCAGGATAGATTGTTGATTTATTCGTCTAAAGCGGAATGGCTGCTCTACTGATCAATCATCTACTGCCCGCTGCCCAGGCAACTGATTTAGTTTGAGAGTATAATCTTGACTCTTGGTTTCTCATAGATCATTTAAGCTGGTAAGTTTATCACGCTTTGTGAACCTGAATCCTGTAAAAAAAATTCATACTGTTTAGAACGTTTTTTCTGAAACTTCCACTACCACCTTAAAACTTGTTTGCACACTTTTGCGGTCCCTTGTCTGACCATGGGTTTCTCATTGTTGGAAAATGGCAAATGTCATTCTCAACTAAATAATAATCCTTTTCTTCTTGTTAACTTGCAGCAGGGAAACCGGTGACCATGGTGATCCCTCCACCAGAAAGGGCAGCTAGAGTCACCCGTTTTCTGAAGCCCTACCTGTTGAGGATGCATTTCTCAAACAAGTATGTATCCGCTCAGGTCATCCATAGCCCAACAGCGACTGTTGCATGTTCGGCAAGCTCGCAGGAGAAGCTCCTCAGACCAAACATGGAGTCGACCCGTGATGTTGCAGCCGCTACGAAGATCGGAAAGTTGCTTGGTGAGCGCCTTCTGCTCAAGGGAATACCTGCAGTGTCCATCCACATGAAGAGAGAGCAGAAATATCATGGGAAAGTCAAAGCTGTGATAGATTCTGTCAGAGAAGCTGGAGTCAAATTGTTGTGATTGTTATGTTAAAATTATTGATCTCAGTTAGCGTTTGACCTACATTGAGGTATGTTTCTGAAGTTTGCGCCAGTGGAAAAAGGGCACAAGCTTTGCTGTTTTGAAATATGGTACTAAATTGGACAAATTCTCTGCCAATAAAAGGACGTTGTATTGCTGAAAGCCTTATTTGTTTGTTAAATGGACAGATAATGGTGTCGACCTTAGTCCATAGATTCTTGTTGCTGCTTTCTTATGGAAGCTGTTATATTTTTGCATAGAGTTTCGGGGAATCATGCTGGAGGAAATTGCATGTGGTATTTTCTGTGCACCATAGATTTTAGCATGCTGCCTCTAGCTGGTCTTATCAGAAAAGGTTAATTCCCACTTTCCACAGGTTGCATAATAATTTAGTCATAGCGGTCAATCAACAGGATTAGGTGATGAAAAGCTCATAATCGAAGTATAAAACTACAAAGACGAGATAGTTTGCATACCCTTTAAGAAAAACGAGAGTGAATACAGGCGCCCTGTTCGCTCAGACAGCACTGGTTTCAGAAGGCCACCCTACATGCAACTTGCAACCAGAGGAGTAAGATGGGTGCAAGCAGGCTTTTGTGCAGAAATGCAGGGATCGACTATTACTTAGATTTTCCTCTGCCCTCTACGTACGCGCAAGAGATCACCAACGCAGGGGCGGAGCTAGGGGTTGGGCCGTGTGGGCACAGCCCACCCTAGAATTTTGGTTGCACAATTCTCTAGTAGGTTATTTGCATAATTGTTTTGAATCTAACTAATTTATTTATTTTTAATAAGACTTATATTGAGCTTCATGATACACATTTTATATTTATTTATTTCAATATCTTTGTAACATGTTTTTATGTGATTGTATTGTATTTGATAAATTATATATATACTTACATATTGATATATATTATATTTATATAGTGTAAAAAAATAAGTTAGGTTGGACCACCCTAACGTCGAGTCCTAGCTCCGCCACTGCACCAACGTTGAATAGATCACCATGACAATTTTGTAAGAAGTAATTATTTCACATGCAGTGACAATTAGAAATTAGGCCGATGGATTCGTTTAACAAATATAAATGGTTCTACATCAACCTAAACGTCAAGGTTTCGTGGTGTAGTTGGTTATCACGTCAGTCTAACACACTGAAGGTCTCCGGTTCGAATCCGGGCGAAGCCAATCTTTTTTCTTTTGGCGCGTGTTTTTTTTCATTTGTTTTCTCAGCCACGGCGTGAGCTGCCTTAACCGCTTAAGTAAACTCACCGAATATTATAGCTATTTCTTTTGTTGTCTATAGGGCGAATAATTGAAGCATGTGATGCAGCGCTAAGCATTGGAGTCTCAAAAAAAAATCCTAGGTAGAAACTGGCGATATTTTAGTGGGTAAATTAACGCCTCAAATAGCGAGCGAATCGTCGTATATCGCGGAAGCTGGATTATTACGGGTTATTTTTGGTCTTGAGGTATCCACTTCAAAAGAAACTTCTCTCGAACTACCTATAGGTGGAAGAGGGCGCGTTATCGATGTGAAATGGATCCAGAGGGACCCCCTTGACATAATGGTTCGTGTATATATTTTACAGAAACGTGAAATCAAAGTTGGGGATAAAAGTAGCCGGAAGACACGGGAATAAGGGGATCATTTCCAAAATTTTGCCTAGGCAAGATATGCCCTATTTGCAAGATGGAACACCTGTTGATATGGTCTTCAATCCCTTAGGAGTACCCTCACGAATGAATGTGGGACAAATATTTGAAAGCTCGCTCGGATTAGCAGGGGATCTGCTAAAGAAACATTATAGAATAGCACCCTTTGATAAGAGATATGAGCAAGAGGCTTCAAGAAAACTTGTGTTTTCGGAATTATATGAAGCCAGTAAACAAACAAAAAATCCATGGGTATTTGAACCCGAGTACCCGGGAAAAAGCAGAATATTTGATGGAAGAACAGGAGATTTGGAGTCTCAGAGGTTTCAGTGTTGCCAGGGTACTGCTCTACGTTTGAGCTCATGTAGCTTTCACCAGCTGAACAACAAGCCAAAAGTATCAGAAAAAAAAACAAGGCATAGGTTGCATCTACGGAGTAATACATTAGAGCAACTCCAACGGATTGAGAAAAACCTATTCCCCTATACTTGTAAAAAAGGAATTGAGAAAACAACTTTTCAATATATTGGGGAGAGGCGCTCCGGCAGATCCCCTTTTTCATCTCCCATTTCCATCTTTCCTGGCAGGTGGGTCCCGCTTGTCATTGGTTAAATTTTTTTTCTATTAATCTCCCCCTCTCTTGTTCCCTTCCATGCGTCCGGCCGTGCACGAGGCAGCACCGAGGCGGGCTCGCCGGCGCCTGACCGGGTGTGGAGCGGCGCGGCTCGTGGCCCGGTGGTGGGCAGCGGCGAGGCGACGCAGAGCCGTGGGGCCGGAGGTGCGGCTGGCGGGGAGCGAGGTGGTCTGGCGTCGTGCGGCCGGCAGCGAGGCGGCACCACGCGGGCGGCTTGCTGAGCTCCGATGAGATGGAGAGTGTACGGTGGAGCTCCAGCGTGGCGGGGTCGGGGAGCAGTGCGCTGCCAACGCAAGCGCCACGCTCGGCCGGCGGCGGCCCACCACAGCGGCGAGTCAGCTCCGCCCGGCTTGGTGCCGAAGGCACGGCAGTGCTCGTCGCCCGGCCTGGCCCAAGCTTGGCTCCGCTCGGCAGGCAGCCGCGCAAGGCGCGTGCCAACGACGCTCGACAGGGGCGGTGCGCGGACCGGGCCGTCGACGGCCGGCCAGGGGCGGGGCGGGGCGCGGCAGCCGGCGCGCGGACCGGGCGGGGCGCGGACGTCGGCGGCCGGCCAGGGGGCGGGCACGGCGTGGTACAGTATGGCAGGGGAGAGGAGGAGAGAAAATGAGGAAAGGGGATTGAGAAAACAGTGGAGGAGATTGAGAAAAGAAAGGGGAGAGGGGGAAGGATAAAGAGGATTGGGAAAAAATTATAGGGAAAGGGGAATAGAAAGGGGATCTGTTGGAGCTGCGTTTTTCTCCCTCAATCCCCTTTATTGACCATTATAAGGAAAGTGGATTGTTATTGGGGAACTGTTGAAGTTGCTCTTAGTCCTCTTCTTGAAGTCGAGTATATATATTTTCTGCAGATGCTACAGTCTGAAGACGTGTTGTGGTGCTTGTTCCTGCTGATGTGTGCCTTGCCCAGTTATTCATGGCATATCAAGCCATGCAAATAAGCAATACAGTGTCAACTCGATACAGAAACAGAATCAAAGCCAGTTTATGTCTTCAGCCCTTGACGTTCACGGTCTTCGCGCGAAACCCCCTCGAGCGCAGCCCACGCTGCACGACGAGCTTATTGGAACCCGTTGAGTCCACGTCTCCACGACGTGAGCCACCGCCTACTCGCCAGCGTCTCTCAAGGTCTCAGGGCCGCCGCCGGCCGGCTGCGCCTCCCGCCGCCGAAGCATGGACAGCACCGCGAGCCACGCGCACGCGCAGGCCACGGCCCAGAGGCGCCCGCCGAGCAGCCCCGCCATGGACACCGCCGTCACTACGGCCAGCCCCACCACGGGGCCGAACGCGCCCACGCCGGCCGATGCCTTCGCGCACGCCGACGCCTCGCTTTTCACTTGGTTCTTCGTTGCCGCACGGCCTGGTGCTGGTGGGCGCTCGCGTCTCGGCGGGGCCGCCGCCGTCGGTGGCTTGGATCCGCCACGTTGCAGGCGCTTCGGACGGTGACCGCGCCCGCTGCTGCTGCTCGGCGTGCTCTAGTTGTCGCTGTTTGCTGTGGGTGCTGCTGCCGCTGCTACTGTCCATGGTGCGCTGTCGTAGGGAAGCGGATCAGACTATTAACATCGGACGACAAAAATGATAGAAAAGAAAAATAAAACTATCTGGATGGAATTTGAAATACCAACTCGCGCATATCTAAGATTATTTACAATAAGCTAACTATAAGAGCAAAAATACCAGCAGCGTCAATCAATTCGTACAAAACACGCGACATGTACGTCGTCACGTATCGCACACGTTGGAGTTTTGTAGGTTTTATTTACTACCCACCTTGGTGCGTCCAGGGGCGCGCGCCGGCGCCAAGAAGCAGCATCCCGGGAGGCGAGGCGGCCTCGGCGTCGGCGACCCCTCGTCGCCGCCGCCGCGCCTCATCACGTCCCGACCAGCCGTCCCCGGCACGAGGTCCCCGTCGACGGGGACGGTGCGCTTCCTCCGCCGCGTCGTCCGCGACCTCTCCCACGGCGTCGTCCCCTCCGGCGCCGGCGCCGGCGCCTCCTCGCCGCGCCCGCGACGGCCCCCGAAGCAGAACACGGCGCCCCAGCTGATGACGAGCTCCCGCTGGCCTCGCCGCCGCCCGCTCGCCGTGGCCATGCACCGATGCACGCGCCGGCCGGCGGCGGCGTGTGCAAGAACCGGTGGCCAGCCGCCTAATCCTTGGCTCCGCCGGTATTATTCCGTACGGAAGCTTGCGAACAAGAAATACGATTAGTTTTAATGGCGTCGCCCAAACCAGACATGGTTTGTGCCGTCAACCATCGGATTAGCTGAGGGAATCCAGATGATTGGCGACGAAGCAACGAGCGGAATTATACGGTCAAGTATGGTAGTGTCGACGACCGTCGAGGCTCATGACTTGCACGGTACGACCAGGCAGGTTTCGGGAGAAACCGGTGGCCTATTGGGACTTGACATCTGGGCAAGGCGCCAAGGCCCACTTGGCATGAGAATGAGAAGAGAGTGGTTGTTTATGTGATTACGGTGATAATGTTCAGAGTTAGGAAGGTACGCCGTACTTCACTACAACAATAGGCGGAATTTCAATATTCTAGAAGCAAATTAAATACGTTGGTTTCAAGAATAATGCTCTCTGATCATGTGTGCCGCTGTGTTGTTCTGTGGATGATCTCTTTGGTATTTCCTTGGAGGCTGGGTTTATCCTTTTAGAATTGCAATGGTATTTCTTTGACAATGGTGCCCGCATATCCAATCCATGCCAGTCAACTGCAGGCCTTTCGAGTTTGTACTAGAAACCTGCCAAGCAACCTACGTCAATGCTGTTTCTTTGAAAATGAAAATCCATGCGTGCTATTTCTCCCACAGGAACATAAACACAATGGTGTAATAATTTATTTACTCCAATTTGAGATTATTGTTGATGTACATCCCTCCTTCTATCAATACATCATGTGCAGTGTTTTTTAATTTGCTCGATATATTATTGAAGTTCAAACGTTGTTGTTTTTGTACTATTCGGAAGGGCAAATTAGCCTTGATTCCTGATCGGACGGGCGAGAATACGTGCTGCACGTTGACCGACTTGTTGGGCACGTTGACTAGGCCGGCCGAAGTACCTGTCCGCCTTTGCTTGCTTCGCTCAAATCTCCAAACCCACCCGGCCAGGCGGCCACCCCCGGAGGTCTCGAAATGGCGGCGGCGGCGGCGGAGAAGCCCGTGGCGGTGCGGCGCGCGGAGGAGCTGGTGGAGAGGGAGATGGGCGGGCGCGACGCGTCCCACGACGCGGCGCACGCGATCCGCGTCCGCGACCTCGCGCTCTCGCTCGCCGCCGAGGAGGGCCTCTCCGCCCCCGCGCGCCTCCTCACCGTAACTAACCGCTCGCCTCTCCTTGGTTGCTCGGCCCAATCTCCCACTCTCTTGTCGCGATTTCTTCTAACTCGATCTGCTGATGCGCGTGCCGTTTGATTACCCCAGGTGGAACTGGCCGCGCTCCTGCACGACATTGGTAGTTCCTCGCCCCCAATTATCCTTTCTGGATTTCATTTGCTTTAGCTCTCCATTGGAATATGATTAATTTTCTCCCTTTTTTCCTTAGGAGACTACAAGTACACCAAGTATGGGAGGATTGTACTGTCTTGTTGAGTTCGCTCCTTAGATTTTGAAAGGGTGAATGAAAGGAAGTAAAGATTTAAGAGTTAGGCTGAAGCCCTTGTGCTGTGGGGAGTATGCATTAGAGATAGACTGTTCACTGTTGTCGAGGATAGAGTTCTATTCCGAAATACATGAATTTGATTGCATAAATGGATATTGGATAGGAACAATGTGGAGGATATGAGTGTCGTCGAGATGTTTCTTGAAGAGGTAGGATTGGAGGAAGGCCAGAAGGATGCAATAGTATCAATTATTAAGGGGATGGGTGAGTTATTGATTTGTTTGCATTTATGCATCTGACTTGTTTGCATTTATGCATCTGCACTTCATGTTCCTTCAGCGGTACAACTCATGCAGGGAACACGCATGTGAGACATTCTTGAAATAAACTGCAGGATTCAAAAATGAAGTTGCAAAGAAGTCTACTGTTGACCCCACTCTTGAGTTTGCAATTGTACAAGATGCAGATCGCCTGGATGCAATTGGTGCAATTGGTAAGTACTGCTTAAGCGTAGTTTCAAACTCTATAATGTAATGCAACTTAGCAAACTTTAGAACAACAAAGCCTTTTGGCCCCGGCCCAAGCTAGTTGAGGTAGGCTAGAGCCAAAATCCAACATGAGCCACCAACATAAAAGGATTCGAAAGAGAAAAATACTGTATAAATAATGGAGGATATGGAGATAAAACTGAAGAATTAGCAAACTCTTGAACATATACGGATTTTTTTCCCAAGCAGTGGCATTTGTCTGTTTATTTGAGTTCTGCTAGAACAGATCCATCAAAACCCGCCTCATCATTAGTTTACGGAATAGAATACTATTACTTGTACATCTAAAGGCATTGCAAACCAATAGTATAGCTTTCTGACACCTACATGGTTTTCATTCTGAAGTTTGCTTGAGCAGTTGTTCAAATAGCATTTGTTTAAAGTTTAAACTACTGTAGCTATTCAAGTATCTGATATGCAGTGGTATGTTAATGGTAATATCCACCTACCCAGCTTGAGTTAGACATATCTGTTAGCATACAAGTGCTAGGTACATGTTTCCTTACATGAGCTAAAACTGGAAAGAAAGATCAAAGATAAAGCATCTTATATAATACTAGTTTTCATAGTTGTACATTGTAGAATGTGGATCCTATTTTGTTGGCTTTTACCAGAAATGCTTACATTTCTGAACAAAGACGTCCAAATATGCCAATATATTTGGCTACCTTTTAGTTCAAGTAAGAATTCCGTGTTTTAATCTTTTGAAGTGATACCTGCAGGTATTGCAAGATGCTTTACATATGGTGGGAGCAAGAACAGTGCATTGCATGATCCTAGAATACTGCCACGTGATAACTTGTCAAAGGAAAAGTACATGTCCAAGGAGGAGAAACAGACATCAATTAATCATTTTCATGAGAAGCTTTTTAAATTGAAGGACATGATGAAGACAGAGGTAATGGTTGAGCTTTGTTATGGAACTCTTCTTACTGCTACATGTCTGTCTTGTATAAAAATTCAGGAAGAAAGCATTTTATCTACCCATACTGAACCTAGCAAGAGCTGTAGAGTGATTTAAGTCTAGTTTGCTTTGTTTTTCCTTTTTTTTAGTGAAATTAGTTTGCTTCATTTATGCTGAGTGTATGAAAAATAGATTTGCTTAGTGCTACTCTGTTATTATGGACTGATGCCATGATTAAGAGTCACCTGCTATTTGTTCCCAATTCATTTTTGTATGCATGTGCCATAATATCAGCAAGAGTTTACCCAGACATATACTCGTTCCAATATTCCTTTGTCTGCTGAGTACATACTGACATAGTTTCACTCTGCGCATAGGCTGGCAAAAGGAGGGCAGAGAAAAGGCATAAGTTCATGGAGGACTTTGTGGCTGAGTTCTATGAAGAGTGGAGTGGCAGGGCTTGAAGTTGAACAACCAGGTTTTGGTGTTTTGTGAGAGCGTGCAGTGGGCCAACCATATCTCAACAACTCATGATGATGTTCTTTTACCTGGCCTATTTTCCGCTGATGAAGTCATGTGCAAATAAAAATGAAAAGGCTACAAGAGTTGAACAATGATACGGTCCTGTAATAAGCAGTCAACCCATTTGTCTGGACTCTGGAGTCCGTAGATGGCGTTGGTCTGCCAATTACATGGTACACTCTGTAATCGGGCACATACAGTAGTAAATAGTACTGAGTGAGTTGATGTGGAGCGAATTTATTCAAAGAGATGCTATGGCATCTTGGTGCTCTTTTACTGAAACAATACTGCTAAAACATACCGGTTACATCATCTGAAGCTTCAGTGTTTTGCCATCATCACACATATACATATACAATAGTTCTACACTCCCCGTACTTGTCTACACTACATGTGTAAATAGAACAAAACAAATCAAGTGCACTTAATGAAGTAGCACTACAAAACACGAAACCGAATGGAAATAGAGGACATCTTTTTCACACAGAAAGAATCACCAGCTTCCTCTCACCAAGTGCCAACAACTTGCAGGCCACAAACATCTGCACCTGAAAAGCAAACTCTGGATGGTTGTAAGCGCTCGATCAGAACCTGCTGTTCTTGTCCCTCTTGGCCAGCGTCACCTTGAGCCCGTACTTCATGTACATGGTGAGCGCCATCTTGGGCGCGATGGGGTGTCCCTCGACGACGTCGACGCGGTAGCGGCGGAGGATGGAGGCGGCGGCGAACTTCATCTGGTAGTAGGCGAAGTCCTTGCCGAGGCACAGGCGCGGGCCGCCGTTGAAGGCGGTGAACTTGTAGGCGGACTCGCTCATGAAGCGGCCGTCCCGGAGCCACCGCTCCGGCCTGTACTCCCGGCAGTCGTCGCCCCAGATGCTCTCCATCCGACCCATGGCGTACATGGCGTAGATCACCTTGGTGCCCTTCCTCAGTACCGTCCCGTCCGGGAACACCTCGTCCTCCACGACCTGGGTACGTAATCGTGATCAGTACTAGAATTAGCAGATATTGTTAGTGACAAATAAAGATGATCTCGAAGTCTCATCTGCACAAGGAACTAATATAAGCTCTTCTTGATCTGGTCTATCGATCGGTGCGTGGTTTTGCAGCCCAGTGTTGAAAAAAGGGGACCGGAAACTTTTGTGACAACTGACAAGGCTGCTGCTTGTTGGCCAATGGCTTGTCGATCGCCTAGTCCAAAAGAGGTGATGGTGAGCTGATCTGGTGCACCAGTCAGCGACCTAAGCTGACAAGCTGTACGTACTCTCAGGTTTCAAGATAGGGGTAGCTAAACTAAGAATGGGTACGTGCAACCACTGAGCTACTACTGGGTTTTGCCGATGCCGACACGCGTCTCTGTCAAAGCGACGTAAGATACACCAACTTGCAACCTGCTTACGCTCTGTTTCCCTCAACACAGTCCCCAACTCCCCATGGGCCACGCCAAATTATCAGCAAGCTTCAAGATATATTTATCTAAGTATATATAAAAAAGATACATTTATCTAGGTGCAGTGCAGAATCAGCCCAGCTATCGCGTCATAATTCATGACTCCCGGGCATGCAGCTGGCCAGCTTCCAACTGCAATTTATGTTTTTGTCTATGTGTGGAGCAGGGGCGGAGGCAGGCCCCTTTGTTACTGTCAGCTGACAGCGATGATTTTAAATAAAATCAATGAGAAATTACTGTTAGATACTGTTCATCTACGTAGATGACACTGGTGTCAAGTAGGAGAGCCCAATGCAGCAGCAACACACTGGCATGTGTCCAACAAGTTGGCCCTTTTTTTTGTAATTTGTACTTGCGCTCATACTCAATGTCCACAAATCAAAACCTAGCTCCAATTTCCTCCTCGTAATTTTGTTTTGTTTGGGTTGGTGTGGGATGCCAACCTTTCGTTGGTGTCAATTTATTAGTGCTCATGCTCAACTTGGGTTCCAATTCCCCCGTTGCATGCATCATAGTTTTGGCTCATCGTTCTCTTACTAACTAATTTTGCAACTCATGCAGACTGCAATCTCCAAACATCGTACCTCATGCAGATAGTGCCAGCTACTCACACACTTTGGGACTTGACACTAAGGACGAGTTAGTTTCACCGAACGGCGATCCAGAAATGTAAAACGCGTGCCCATGTTAGATGTCACACTTGCACTCGTTTGAATTTCACGCGAAGCAACCCAAATCCTACAGTTTGGCAGAAACCTCCCGTATTTCAAACAAGGCCTAGCGAGTATATCTACTGGTATCTGAATTCTAGCACACATGTATTTGTCGACGACTAGATCGATGTGCTGCCTACCGCGTCGTCGCGGCAAAAAATTAAATATGTAGTATGGCCATGCACGAATTAATATTCAGAATATGCATGAAAATATGTGTGCGTGTGTGTGTATGTGGAGCTAGTACCTCCTTGTGGTCGACGGGGACGGAGGGGTAGAGCCGGAGCGCCTCGGAGAGCGCGGCGTGGAGGTACTCCATCCTCTTCACCTCCTCCGGCTGGAACACGAGCTCCTCCTCGACCTCCCCGCCGGCGGCCGGCGCCTTCCTCGCCGCGACGATGCCCTCGATCTCCTCCAGGATCCTGGCCTCCACGGCGGGGTTCTTGCCCAGCAGCCAGAAGAACCACGCGAGCGCCACCGAGGACGTGTCCCGCCCGGCCAGGATGAAGTTGACGCAGATGTCGCGGAGGAACTTCTCCGAGTACGCCGGGCGCCCGTCCTCGTCCCGCATCTTGGTGAACACGGTCAGGAGGTCCGACCTCCGCCCTGCGTCGGCGCGGCCGCCGGCGGCCTCGAGCTCCTCCTTGCGCTTTCGGATCACGTCGTAGGCGAACGCGTCGACGCCGGCGAGGGATCGCTGGAGCACGCGCTCGTTGCCGACGCCGAGCGCGCGCATGGCGCGCCACACGGCGGTGGGCGTGAGGAAGCGCACGATGGTGGCCTCGGTGGCGTCCTCGAAGGCGCGTGCGAACGGGATCTCGGGGAGGCCCGGGCGGAGGCACCCGGGGTCGGCGCCGAAGGCGATCATGCAGACGTTGTCGAACGTGAGGCGGAGGAGCACGTCCTGGAGGTCGACGGCGACGCCGGAGGCCTCGGCGGCGGCGAGCACGGGGAGCAGGCGGCGGTGGACGAGCTCGACCAGGGAGCTCGCGGTGAGGGCGCGGAACTCGGCGGAGTGGAACTCGAGGCTGGCCGCCTTGCGCTGCCGCCGCCACACCTCGTCGTCGGCGCCGAAGATGCCGTCGCCGAGGAGGTCCCGGACGGTGTCGCGGAAGTAGGGTCCCTTGGGGAAGCTCCCGAACTTGGTCTTGAGGAGGTGCTCCAGGTTGCGCGGGTCGGCGGTGATGACGCATTGGAGGTTGGTGAACCACGGACCGCGGAACGTGAAGGTGCCGCCGCGGGCCTTGAGGACGCCGGTGATCCACTCGTACATGTCGCCGCGGAGGCCGAGGAGGAGGGACGGAAGCATGCCGACGAGCGGCCACGCGGGGAGGCCCTGCGACCGGCGCTGCCGCAGCGAGTGGATGGTCACGAAGATGGACACGGCCACGAGCAGCTCCAGCGTCTGCACCTCCGGGAGCAGGCCGGCGAGCCCGCCGCCGCTGCCGGCACCAAGCGCCGCCGCCGCCGCCGTGGCGTTGTGCGAGACTGTCGTGTCGTCCATGGCGCTCATGGCGTTGGTGGCTTTTGTTGTGCGCTGTGTGAGTAGTGGTGGTGGTGTGTGAGTTTCTGGAGGGGTCCTTGGGGGTGCTCCAATATATAGGTGGGAACCGGTGAGGTTGCTTGATGGCAACGTACGGGCCGTTTTGATTTGGTGAGCTGAAAGTCTCGGGAGAACGAACTGCATCTTCGTTCCGTACGTGGCTTGATTTATTTGTCACACGCGAGCTTAATTCCCACGCTAAGCTTCCGGCGGAACCAGCTTAATCAGGTGCTGTTTGAGCGTCGCCTCTAGATCTTAAAGCTAATGTGACTGTATGCGCATTATCCTATCGTACAGTGTGACAACTTTTCTGAAAGAATAACATATTTGAAAACCGACAGCCCTGCAGCTCAAGGGCTATTCAGACAAACACATGGATGCATAAATTTCCTGTGAAACCAAATTATCGAGCTTACTACAAAAATAAAAAAAATACCACAGCTGTTTAAATACGAGAGGAGATAAAGATCAAGTGGTGCAGCTACACAAGTGTAGCTGATGTGTGATCCCACAGCGTTTAATGGCTCTAAAGCTGACTCATTTGGCGAAACGGAAAAAAAGTGCACATGCAGGGATGCTAGTTGCGTGACCATGACATATATATGTTATAATTCTTATATATATATGGGTAAACCAACCGCGCTTTTCCTAAAGTTTGGTCATCATTGGACCCGAATCTAGCTAGCGGTACTCACTCGATCGGCCGAGAGGCCACACGTACTGTTGCCTGAAAACCGCCAACACGCACGCGCCCCCCCAGCCGCCCTGACTGAAGGAAATATCTCAACTGTTCCCCGTCCCACACGCCTGTGCGTGACCGCGCGCCAGTCATCGTGCCGATCGAGCCCAACGCCGCACCGGCACAGCGGCGGATCGGACACGTACGCGATCGGAAAGGCGCGCGCCGGACGGGGGGGTTTCGGGCGGGGCGGATGGCTGGTTGGTGACCCGAGCACCGCGATCCCCCGTCCCCCGGCCGGTCGCCCGCCTCTCCGGTGGTGGCGAGGGGTGACCAAACGCAACCACTGTCCCCTTTGGCCAGCCGCTGCATGCCGCCTCCGGCTCCGCGCCACGCCCCGCCCCGCCCTCCGGTTCCCGAGCCGTTCCGCGCGTCCTGTCGCCGCAGTAACTAGCAGTTCGTGTGTGACCACGAGGAGGATGGAGGCCCCCGGCCCGGGCAGGGCAGAGGGCCCGTGGTTTCCGCTGCGCTCTCCCCCATCTGGGCACGGCAGAAATGTCTCGTTTCCGCTAGCTCCGCGGGTGACGCTCGGGAGAGTCGCCGGGTCGGTGAGCTACATCGTGGAAACATAAAAAAGGCCACCAATATGTCTCCTGGCCGGATCACGTCATCATCCAGCGTCAAAACACTTTCCGTCGGAAAGGAGTCCTCGAGAAGACGCCTGCCGTTATACGTTGGTTATGGTATACGTTATATATGACGCGGTCGCGTGTGGAGCCGCTGCAGATTATGAGCAGCATCGCTCGTCTGATTGGACAGTGGAATCGCGGTTGCTTCCGTCGAATTCATGCTAACCTATAGTCTAGTCGCATTTTCATCGATCCGGAGTTTGTTCACCCGTAGGTGATCCATTCCATTCCACCGCGTCGCCGTTGTTTGTTACAGTAGCTGCGCTAGCTGCCTTGACCCTGACGTGATCGTCATGTACAAAGTGAAAAGGTAATAACGTGCTCGATCAGAACGCTGCCCAAACCCTGCACCGTGCCACTCCTGCGCCCTTAAACAGCTAGGATTAATTCTTGTTTTCGTGGAAAGGATGCATCGCTGGAGTCTTGTTCTACCTGCAATACACCCACAGCCGCACCTCCTTCGACGCGTCCAGAGGTAGCTACGATTGGTTGTCTAACGAGTAACGACAGTTGACTTGAGGCCTGGCCGCCTGGGCACACCGGTTGTCAGAGGACAGAGGTACACTTGAACACCTGTATATAGCGATAACTTGTTTATGTTTTGGATCGGACTAGCGTGATGCAAACTGGAACTACTCTAGAAGGACATGATGTCATCTTTCACCGCTACATAGTATACCATGCCATATGCTCTTGCCAACCTGATGATGGGGACAGAATAAGCTTCACGACTGCCTGTTCGTCTGGCTGATGGTTGGTGCTGATCCGTTCTAAAAGAAAAGTACTGCTGACTGGTGGCTGATATACCGGAATAGGAGAATCAACACATCAAACAGTTCAAAGTTTCAAACTGCTGGATTGAAGAAACTACACAGAAAGAGAGACGTGTATAACAGAGTCAAACACAACAATATGCATAATATGATCATCCATACATAATGTTCTAGCTATGCTTATTACTGCAATCTATTATATTAATACAATAGTGTTAAAATGAGTCACCACGTTCGCCGAGAGGGTCAAGAAATTCCCACGTTAATCTAAAAAAGAGAAGAATATATGCCGTTAGATTTTATGAAGATCTAACGGTCCATATTATTTCATTAATCCAAATAAAAAGAAAAAAAGATTTTATGAAGATCTAACGGTCCATATTATTTTCAGAAAAGAGAAAAATATATGCCATCGGATTTTATGAAGATCTAACAGTCCACATCAAACCAATGAGTCAAAACTGAATATGATTAATAAATAGACAAAGAAAAATCAATAACACGAGAACTCCGTGTTTCTATCTATTATATTAATATATAGCCGCCACGCTAACCATTCGGCCTCCTCCGCCCCCGGCTCCGGCGGCGTCCCATGCCTACTGCCGCCACCACGCTAATCCATCGTTGTCGTCTCCCCTACCTCCGTCTCCGCCCCCGCTAGCGGCACCTCCCACCAGAGATCCCCCACCGCCCGGTCCTCCACTCGGCGATCGTCACCGTCGCCGCCGCTGAGTTAGACTTTACGTATTCCCTCCGTCTCCGCCCCCGCCGCCGGCACCTCCCACCAGAGATCCCCCACCGGCCGGCTGACGGCGCCCTCGCCGCCGGACCCTCCACCCGGCGACTGGCGCTGCCACCAAGCCGGCCACCGCCCCGGGAACCTGGAACCGTAACCAGCCGGGGGCTGCATGCAGCAGTGGGTCACGCGCGAGCGCTTCCGTGCGTCCCGTCATCGTTTAGACTTTATGTATTCTAAAAAAATCCCCCACCGCCCGGCCGCCGGCGCCCTCGCCGCCCGGCCCTCCACCCGGCGACTGTCGCCGCCGCCAGGCCGGGCACCCTTTTTAGGTCCGCGCCCTCCCTCCCCCGAAAACATGGAACCCTAACCAGCCGGGGGTTGCATGCGGCGGTGGGTCACGCGCGAGCGCTTCGCCGCGACCCATCGTCGGTTAGAGTTTACGTATTCTAAAAAAATTCTATATTATTACGGTATATAGAAAAAATAAAGATAGAAACAATTGGATTTGTTTGAAGATCTAACAGACTAAATTAGCCAAAAGAGTACATGTCAATCAAAAATCATAATTTCCTAATTAAGAATTAAAATATTAATAAATTATTCATTTGATTTTTCATATGAACTACTCCCTCTGTCCCAAATATATATTAATACAATAGTGTTGAAAAGTCACCGCATTAGCCGAGAGTGCGTAGAAATTTCCACGTTAATCTAAATAAGAAAAAATTATTACACCATCACATTTAATAATGATATAACGGTCTACGATAATTGATATATTTTGGGCTAAATACAACTTCTAATTATATGTAATTTCAAAATAAATAGAGTCCGTGTTGAATTGTAGAGCACCCCGTGAAATGAACAAATCGATGCCCATACATTAGGGCATGCAAGTAGGGTATGTAGGAAACAAATCATCACTCAATGAAGTCTGGTGGTAATCCATCAGGGCAAACAAGTTAGACGTCAATGAAGCACACTGACAGGTGTACAATGCAGTTTAGCGGAAAGCTGCAGCAGTAGATAGGCGTAGTTGCACCCCAGCGTAAGACATCTATCAAAAATGTAAAGTCAAAGGTCATTGCATTCTTACATACTTAGGTGATGCAAATGAAAGCATTGTCTAATATAAGCCTAATGATTTTACAGTGTAGTAAACTGAACATGCATAAAGATCCAGAGACTGGGCATATGGATAATAAAGTTTTGGCTTAAAATATACAGAATAAAATTCAAACCATATGAAAAACAATAAACTAGGCACAAATTAAACTCTTGAAAAACTAATCTCCATTTAAGCAGCGTAAATCCTAAGTCATAGAGGAAATTCATTCTAAGCACAGTAAAGATCTATATGAAACCACAACACATGCAAAAAACTTTAAGCCGCAAAACCAATAATCATCATGCCATTGAAGAAGACATCTAGAGCAGGGGTGGGCACAAGATTTGGGCCACCTTATTGTGTACTCGCTGCCTTCAACCCTTGAGGCCTTGACACGTGTGCCCTCCACTAAGCCACCACCACCACCACTCTTGCTCGCTTTTGGTTCCAACGGAGAAAGGAACATGATGCAGTGCCACAAAGTTCCTAGATCAATAGATTAAGAAACATGAATCGTGGTAAAAAATATTTTACATGGTTGGACTAAATTGTTCTCGCGTTTCTAGAACGAGAACGACATTATGCTATAGATGGGAGAAGGTGTAGAAATTGCGTCACTCAGTGAATCGATTTAGATGCAGGGGCTAGAAAATTGAATTAATGTCTAAGAGGCTAGAATGAACCACTTCGCCACTAGGCTAATAGTGGGGTAGGCAGGAGGGAAGATGTGGGCTACTCTTTTTTGTTCGGGCCGAGTTCCTTAAATAGTACATTATTTTGTGTCATTCTTTATTTTTTTAAATATACACACTTTGCACATACTATATAAACATATTTTTTTTAAAAATAATAGATATTCAACTAAATAACCTTAAATTGAAGTGACTCCGCATGTAACCTAAAGAGATAAAAAAATAGACCCAAACTATGACATACTTGGACACATAAAAGTAAATGGAGAAAAAATAGACATGAAAAACAACTAAAATAAAAATAGAATACATATAGGTCGTTATTGGCAAATCTAAATATAAGATATATGCTGAAAAAATTAGACATCAATATATGAAGTTTGGACTAAAAAACTTAATCTACAAAATATGTAACCATTGTACCCATACTCAAAATCATATACACTTAAAATTGTTGATTCATATGTAACTTCTAAAGTAAAATGACAATAAATAACTAGAAAATTCTTATGACAAACTTAAAATTAAACATCAAAAAAAAATATTAAAGAACTAAAAATACTTATAAAAAGTGATAAATATCTAAAATATTATCATAAAAACTGGTTAGCCTGCACGGGCAACCTTGCTAGTTACATAGACATGAACAAATGATAGTTCTAGTTACGCTGATTACTGCAATTTACATAGACATGAACAAATACAAACACGGTTCAAAGTTCGAGGACCACTACATATATATAGTATAGTAGCATCACGTATTACTTTTAATCCTTATACGTACGTATGTATTAGTAGCAGCAGCAGATACTTCAGACCATAAGCATGTTCAGCTACTGAAGGGTGGCCATACATTTCGTCAGGCCCCTCCGTTGAGCCGCCGGAGGTGCTGCTTCCCGGCGTTGTGCTGCTCGACGTTGAGCCCGCTGGATAGGTGTACGTTGCATACCGGGCACTGCACGTTCATCTCCCCGGCGAGGTACGCCGCCTTGTTCCGGTGCTTCCGCCCCTGCTCGTGCTGCTTCAGGTGCCGCGCCGTCATGCACAGCACGCCGCAGAGACCGCACGGCACGGTGGGCTTCTTCTTCGCCGCTGGGTGCCGCGGCTTTGGCGCGGACCTTCGCTGGAGCTGCAGTGGGGGCTTCACGACGGTGTTCAGCGGCGCCGGTGGCGCGGCGCCCTGGCCGGCGTGCACCAGTGTTTGGACGGGCGCGCCCGGGGCGCGGTGGGCGTTTGGCGCCGGTTGCGGAGCGTGCTGCGGCGCCCTCTGACACAGCGGCTTCTGCGGCGGCTGGCGAACGCCGGCGAACCCCGGAGGCGGCCCGGTTGCAAGCCTCTTTGCCCGTGTGGAATGAGGTGGTGGAGGTGGCAGTGGCAGTGGCTGGTATACCTGAAGAAGGATAAAAAATTACTGTATATGATTGCAATGAATGAAGAATCACGGTCACCTGTATTCAACCATACAATTTAATTTGTGCGTTGCAATTTGTAACATGAAACGAGTGCAGGCACCAAAATTTGAGAATGAACGCAATGCAGATAACAAGATCTTGCAGTAGACAATGATGGCTTCTTTGTACAGCTTTATTGGTCTTTTGCAGAGGATTGATGCAACAAGAAATTTGTCTACTGCAGCTGTGGACATAAGGCACTGTCTGACTGGTTTCCAGGTTTCATTAACAGTAATAAAGTGCTTTATAATTGTCCTATAAATAGAGTTTTCTTTTCCTATGAACAAAGTAAAAAACTTAGAAAGGAGGGTATATGATCTCTGATTCTGAAAAGACCTTTTTTTTGTTTTATTGTACAAATACACTCCATTGGTGTTCCTTTACAGATCTAGTGCAGTAGTATCTAATATCCCTTGTTTGTTTCAACTGAAAAATACCGCTGCAAATTAAAGGATAATTAACTATTTCCCTATGACAGACATTTGCTCATAGGACTATGACGTTATGAACCAGCATGTGTGATACCGGAGAAGCTACAGCTTTGAGTAAAATGCCACTGAACTGTCATTTTGTCTTGAAAGCCAACACGGCATCATAAACTCAAAATGCGTTCTTCAGATACTGCAGTTATTTGAGATCACGATAAAAAATAGTACCACGATTGTTGTACTATAGGCTGTCCAACAGTTACATCTAGTCTGATTCTAAACCAATGGCAGAAGAACTATTATCTCTTGTTATTTTTGTTAATCGAAATGTAACACTGCAGGAACTATTTGACCACTTAAATGATTTCAGACATTCATATCCACAGGTCTCTATAGAGATTGAGATCGAACGAAGCGATGGACAGTGCCTCACCGGTGGGGGCGGAGCATTGTTCCTGAACCTGTCCATCAGCTCCTGGACGCCGGAGGCCTGCCCGCCTGGAGCATAGTTCCCTACATCTTCAATCTTTATAACTTGCGGCACTGCCCTCGGAAATGGCGTCGCCATGGACAGAGCAGATGATGGCCCGATGCACCGCCAAGGGTTGCTGCAAATCTCTGCAATCTGAAGCAGCGTTCAGTCAGAAAACCAAAAGCGTTTCAGGAGGCCCCAAAAGAAGATCCAAGAAAACATGTTCTACTACACAATTCACAGAGTCACATGGCTAGAATCAATTTGTTGAAAAACAAAGAAGCAGGAACAAAGAAATTCCAAGAAATTTTACCATGGATTCCAGAAATTGCCAATTTGCCATGGACGTGCTAATCAAAGCTGGGGGAAACGAACGAAAACTAGTGTCAGAGAGAGCTCACCAGTAAACTCTTCAACGCGGCTAAGACATCACTCCTCTGTTGGATCATCCAATGCTCCGATGGCTGCACAAGCTCATTAGGAACAGAAGAACTCAACGAGACGGACTTAAGTAAGCACAAAAGGCACGTGTTATTATACTACCGCGTGTCTCTTTTTCAAGCGTGGGTTAGGCTCACGCCTTCTGCATCGTGGCCACACACATGGGCCTAATCACAGAGATCGTGTGCCAGGCTGCCAGCGAGCATTCTGCATTCGGCTCGCTCATGAATTCGTGATTGTTTTACCGTAGTAAGTAGGCCAAGGTGTGAGGCGAGTCCATCAGCCCAGAAGTTTCGGACGTTGGGCTCAATTGCCGAAAGTCTACAGTTGAGAGGTAAGGTTACCAGGTGCCCTTCCCGCAAAAAAAAAAAAAAAACAAAAAGATAAGAAAAACTCAGGCGCCCTGGACTTGGCTAGAATTCTTGTTTGGCGCTTGATTTGTTAAAATGCTGATTCTTCCATATAATTTACGGGTTTATGATCGAAGTCAGACTTGTTTCTATGATTCAGTTAATAGAATATGCGTGTTTACAATTGGTATGTTTTTTTTATAATTCAATTGGCATGTTTAAGTTCAGCTAGTGACCTGCGATTCGATTGGATTTAGAATCAGTGATGACTTAACAACCGCGTTTTGGTGGCTGGACCTGAGCGCATCGCTGATCCTTTGTTCGATGCGCAGAGATAGCTGCCTGCTACTGATATCGGTCGTCTGACGAGAATTGACTAGAGGCCAACGTTATACAGCGGGCGTCTACTCTAGAACGACATGAGTAATCTTTCAGACTTTCAGCACTATGTTTCACGCTTTTACCAAAAAGTGGTTATTTCCATTTGATCATTGTAAATGACAAGGTGGATATGCATGAATCACACACAATTTTTTAAGACTGTCAGAATTTCAGAGCCATGAAGGTTGGACAGAACAAGCAGGCATTCAGAAGGATAAATGGACAGGAGAACTAACACATCACACGATTCAAATAGCTGAAATCAAGGAAACAGATAGCCATAGAGACCGAATCGAGTATAACAAAGTCGAACACAACCACACGTAACATACAAAATAATAATCCGTTACAGAGCACACAACCCAAATAAAACTTGTAGCAGTCACTTGGCTATGAAAACAAACACACAGTTCAATGTTCAGTCATATATGCATGCACGCCACTGAAGTGTCAAATGTGGCCGACAGCCCGACACAGGCCGTGCATATTTCAGGCTCCCCCGGCGAGCTTGAGCCGCCAGATGTGCTTCTTCCCGGAGTAGTGCTCCTCGACGTTGAGCGCGCCGGAGAGGTGCACGTTGCACACCTGGCACTGCACGTTCATCTCCCCGGCGAGGCAGGCCAGCTTGTTCTGGTGCTTCCGCCCATTCTCGTGCTGCTCCAGGTGCCACGCCGTCATGCACAGCACGCCGCAGACGGCGCACGGCACGGTGGGCTTCTTCTTCTTCGCGGCCGGGTGCCGCGGCTTGGGCGCGGACCTTCGCTGGAGCGGCGGGGGCATGCCGCCGGGGCCGGCGTGCGCCGGCGGCGGGGCGGACGGGACCAGGGCGCGGCGTGCGTCTGGCGCCTGTTGCGGAGAGCGCCATGCGCTTTGCGCGTTCACCGGCGGCGGGCCCAGGCTGCGGTGGGCGTTCGGCGCCGCCGGTTGATGCGGCTGCGCCGGCGCCCTCGTCTTTCGCTGGTACTGCTTCAGCGGCGGCTGGCGAACACCCGCGAAGCCCGGAGGTGGTGCGATTGCTGGCCTCTTTGCCCATGGGTGATGCATTGCCGGAGATGGTGGCGGTGGTGGTGGAGGGGGCGATGGTTGTACCTGAGAAGCATCACACTGTTAACAGTAGATGATACAAAAAATCAGTGGCGTGCAGATGCAATCTGTAACGAAGATGAGAAGTGAGTGTTCTTTGAAAGCAAGATGAAGTGAATGTAGGCACCAAACTTTTAACTTTGAATAGATAAACTAATTTATTCGTTGGCTGAAGATCTTGTAGTCCGGTACGTAACATGGGATCATTTTCACAGTTCCATTAGTATTTGAGAAGATATATGCAACTAAAAGAAAGTCAGTATATAGTAGTAAAAAGCGACAAAATTTGACAATTGGTATTCAAGCTGTTCACTGAAGCACACTGTTTGCAAACCATATGCAGAACCTTACACATTACAGTTCTACACAGTTAGTGGTCTTTTCACCTCTGAATAGAAGAAAGAATGCAGAAAGGAGGAACTGTAATATTTGGTTGGAAAAAGTCTATTTTTGACCGTCCAACTCTCGCCTCAGTTTGATTTTGACCATCGAACTCCAAAACCGGAAATCTTTGGCCATCCAACTATCAAAACCGTTCAAATTTGGCCATCGGAACGGTTTTGATGGGTGGTTTTATTTTTTTATTTATAATTTAGTCCTTAGATCTTAAAATGATTATTACTTTTTGCTTGTACCTCCGATTTAGGTGATTATTGCGGTCACACATTCATAACAATGAGCTTTATATTTTAAAATAGTCTTTATACTATTTTATCACTATTTAATATATTACTTTTATGTTTTTGTATAAAAACACCAATATAAAAAAAGTAAAACAAATGGTTAGAAAATAATATATCCGTGACTTTAAAAGATAAAGATCATCGTTATGAACACATGCACATAAGAATCACTTAAATCGGATATACGAGAAAAAATAGTAATCATTTGAAGATTCAAGGACTAAATTGTAAATAAAATAGTTCTTGGATCTTAAAATGATTACTATTTTTCTCGTATATCTTATTTAAGTGATTCTTGTGGTCATGCGTTCGTAACGATGAACTTTATCTTTTAAAGTCATGGACATATTATTTTATAACTGTTTGCTTTACTTTTCTTATATTGGTGTTTTTACACAACAACATAAGAATAATATAATAAATAGTGATAAAATGTTATAAAGTCCATTTTAAAAGATAATGCTCACCGTTACGAACGCGTGAACATAAGAATCACCTAAATCTCTAGTACAAAAAACCGACCGGTTCACTAGTTGGACCAGAAAAACCGTGAACCGGTGGCTGGACCGGTCCGGTTTAATTAAAAGATCGGTCATGCAATTGAACCGGTGCGAACCGGACGAACCGGCCAGTTTTGTGTCGAACCGATGAACCAGTGAACCGGTTTTTCGTGAACCATTGATCAATTTGATGTTTGGATATTGGTTTCCAACTTTAAACAATAGACTATTATGATATAATTATGTTATATCATCTATTATGTTATATGTGATATTACTGGTAATAAAACTTGCATATTATTTATATAAATCATGTAAAATAAATATTATATTAATAAATAATGAACCACTGGTTCGACCGATGAACCACTGGTTGGACCGATGAACTAGTGAACCAGTAGCATGACCGGTTCGATCTCCGGTCCGACTTTTCGTACTTGGCCTAAATCGGAGGTACAAGCAAAAAGTAATAATTATTTTAAGATCTAAGAACTAAATTATAAATAAAAAATTAAAACCACCCCGATGGCCAAATTTGAATGGTTTTGATAGTTGGGTGGCCAAAGATATCCGGTATTGGAGTTCGATGGCCAAAACTAAACTGACGCAAGAGTTGGATGGGCAAAAATGGACTTTTTCCTATTTGATTTGAGAAAAGTTAGACTCTAACAATAAACTACTGTCCATAAATTTATTGCAATATCATCTTTCTATATTATGTTTGTTTAACAGAAAAATGCAGCCGCGGAGGGTAATTCTACCACTTTGAAGTACTGAACTATCTTGTTTGGCACTAATAGATGATGAATAATACTTCAAGGCTACTGCTATTCGACTATTGGACGCACAATGTCACATTGGCATTCAGGCATTAAATCGAAACATGTATGCAAAAATTAAAATCCAACAAATACAGTCCAAGAAACAGAGTCCGCAGAACAATCTCATCTCCTATTCTCATGCCTTGACAGAAAAATGCTACTGCAGAAGCTACTCAACCTTTTTCTCTGAGATGAAAGCTTTGTACTGAAAGGAGAAGGTGATGGATTGTGCCTCACCGGTGGAGGTGGGGGAGGCGGCGGCTGGGTACTGCCAGAGGTGCGCAGGCGTCTCTTGAGCTTGACCAGGAGCTGGACATCCTCCCGGAATTTTTTCCTCAGCTCTTGGTCCCTGGAGACCAGGCCGGGTACACCACTGTCGTTCTCTTTATCTTCCACTTTGATCACAGCATGGGTACCCAGAAACGGCGATGCCATGCTTGTCGATAGCTTGATGCGCCGCGGAGCGATGAAGATCTCTGCAATCTGAAGAAGAGTTGTTCAGTTACAAGCTGCAAAAACATCTCCAGTATCAGGAAAAAGATAACAGCTAGAAAAACACTGTTCTACTCACAGGGCAACTGTGCAAGAACTGATTTACAAGACGACGAACTATGCCTGATTGCCTGTATATACATACAACCACTCGGTGCCTTTATCCTGTGTTGGTTAACCCCACTTAACCTCAAATTGCCCCTTAAAATAAAGATCTTTATATGGTATATGATTAAAAGTGTGACCCTAACTAAAATAATTCTAACGAAACGATACAACACCTTTTTTTCGATTGGCCTAATGCCAAACTTATATGAAGAGTTGTACAAATTTCTTTCAATATTCCTCACCCTTTAAATGTGCGACACATGTTTAGTGGGTGGTTACATGCGGTACAAAAGATTTTTTTTAGCAAGCTTGGCGGGTGCTTGCGCTTTTTGTTGGGTAATTTGGTTAAGCAGACATGATGTGATTTTTGATAAGGCACAAGTTAAATCTTCTTTGCAGGTACTCTTCCGAGAAACACATTGGATCAGATCTTGGCCGCTTCTACAAAAGAAAGAGGAAATACCACATATAAAGTCGGGTTGTCGTGTTCTTGAATCTATTTTGATGGATGTTTTTGCTTCTAATAGCCGGTGTTTTAGCAATAGACTTTCTTTTATTTAATGTTTTTATGTGGGAGCCTTTTGAACTCATAAGTTTTTGGTTGTAATAATGAACAACTTTACGTCGATACAACGGCTGAAATATAATGCGCCTTGCATCGGGAGCACCGAGCACGCACACTCTATGGGCAAGTCACAGAGAGATCCCGGCCATGCAAGGTTAACGGGGGCCCAGTATTGGCAAGGCACGTCTACTAAGCCGTTTCCGGGGCTTGCTAGTTGCTCAAATCCCGTGCGGGCCGTGTGCGTTCAGGCCCAAACCAACTCTGCTGCCTGTCGGCTCGACAGCATGGAGCCAAGCCCCCTGCGAGTTCGGCTCGAACTTTCCACCGACTTCGAGGTTCCGTACACCCGGTTTAGGCCGTGTTTAGGCGATTCTAAATTTGGGGGTCAAATTTGGGATAGGATGTCACTTCGTAATCATTGCGTCACCGTAGCATTTCGTTTATATGTGTGAAAAATATCCAAAAATTGATTAATTAGGTTCAAAATGTTCGTCTCGCAAAGTACAACAAAACTGTGCAGTTAATTTTTGATTTCATCTACATTTAGTATTCCATGCATGTTATGACATTTTGATGTGATGATAATCTTCTTTTTGCATAGTGAACTTTGGGGTGGGAATTTAGTATCTAAACAAGGGCTTAGGGCATGTTTGGTTGCCGGCCACAACTTGCCATGCCTAAGGTTAAGGACTAGCCACACTTGTGGCTTGCCACAATCTGTGGCGAAAAGACAGTGTTTGGTTGATCACTAAGGTGTGGCAAAATCAGTGTGGCTGTTGCTTGGATTGCTTCCACGGAAGTTTGGCAAAAAGTTATGGCATCTGTTTGGATTGCAGCCACATTCCAGTAAAAAACACCTCCAATACCATAATGGTAAGATTACCACCCATTCCACAAAAACGATCATATTCCAGCTAGAATAAGCAACGACATGCACATATTAATTTGGACAATATTAGCCATCAACAGCTCCTTCACAAGCCAATGCTTCACCGGGTTAATACCTTCTTTCTCACATAGGATCTTGAACACTCAAGCATGTAAAGTATCAGCACTTGCATTGCACAACCGCGCTTATCCTTATTCTCCTTGGTAGACAAATGCTCGGCAACAAGAAAATCTATCTCACAGTCAGCATATATTAGTCCAAATGAAAAAAAAGAAAGAAAGTGCGGCATCATTCTTCATTGGTGGAGAAGGGATTGCAACTAAAGCCACATAAAGACTCGGTCAAGCAGCATGCTGCATGCTGCCCCTCTGACGAGCGGCATATCAATCGATAAAAGAAACAGATGCCACATGCTGAATCTGCCCATCGTAAAAGGAATCGATGTCAAGGCAAAATTTAAAGAAAAAGAATCACCTTCTCTGGCCGTAGGGAATCAGGGATTGATTGGTCTTGATTCACACGGACCCCTGGCTTGGCAGGCATTCATATTCCTCTGCCGCTTCCGATGTCTTCCGGCCACTTTCGATGCTCCCGTCTTCCATTTCAGTTGCTGCTGCTGCAGATCTACACGAGGGAATGTCAGCAGATGGTGGTGAGGAGAAGGTAGGTGCAGAAGTATACAACCTATGGGGGAAGGAGCGGTCAGCTCGGGATGCTCAGGGTCAGGGAGCATGAAGGTGTGGAAGCGGAGGAGAGTCATGAATCTGATTTGGGACAGATACCAGGCGTTGGAGGTGAGGGGGTGTGTTTATCGCGGTAGGTGGGGATTCCTTCGACAGCTTGGCGCGCCGCGGCCGGTGTGGCGCGGAAAAGGCCCGCCACACTTTTCTTTGGAAGAGCTGTGGCTGTAGCGTACCTGGCTTTATTTATCAACCAAACACCATCTGAAATAGTTGTGGCGTGCCTAAGCTCAGGTGTGGCAAGTTATGCCTGGCAACCAAACATGCCCTTAGTTTTTAAACTTGAAGTTTGAGGTCTCTTCGTAATCATTAGGCTCAAAATGTTCGTTTCGCAGAGTACAACAAAACTATACAATTTAATACTCCATGTATATTATGATATTTTAATGTGACGTGCCTCCTCGTGTCCCGGGCAGCGCGGAGATGTCGTACCTGCTGCCGCACCTGCACTCCGGGTGGGCGGTGGACCAGGCCATCCTCGCCGAGGAGGAGCGCCTCGTCATCATCCGCTTCGGCCACGACTGGGACGAGACATGCATGCAGGTATGGACCCTCGACCGCCTAACCCTAGCTTTCTACCGATGCTTGATTTATGAAATTCGCTCGCGCCTAGTTGCTATTCCTGGCCGTGGATTTGTTTGCGGGTGATTCTCGGCTTGGATTGATGGTACGGGTGCGGAGTTCTTAAAATTGAGTTGCTATTCCTGCCTGTGGATTTGTTTGGGGTGAATCGTCGGCTTGGCATTGATGGTGCGGGTCTGGAGTTCTTGAAATTTTGGTTAGGATTTGTTGTCGAGACGTTGTCGATAGGTTAGGGCGAGCTTTATCATAATCAGGCCAAGTATTGTCCGGATTTTGCGAAGTTAGCTTCCGTTTGAATTCGTGTTTTGCTGTTTAGAATTGGGTTGTTGATGTTGTAATACAGATAGGAAAATACTCCCACCGTCCCAAAAAAAGACATTCTAGAAATTGTAGGACAAATTAAGGAGAAAGTAAAATGACCTTGATTGCCCCTAATTACTAACCATATTTGATACTAATTGGTTGTAGAATGGTTGTAGAATGGCTTGTTTTTTAGGACAAATTTTGAATCCTATAGTGTCTTTTTTTTTGGGACGGAGGAAGACGGAGGGAGTAGATGATTGGATATCTTAGGGCATCAATACTATTTTTTTTTTCAAAATATGCTAAAATTGTTTCTGTTTACAAAATTCAAACTGTTGTTATCAAACCGTTCTATTATTAGAGGATATATAGTAGTTTGTTAGTCTAAATTTGGAAGAGGGAGGGGTTTGGTTCCTCTCTGTCTCTTAAAACAAAATAATTGGAGTTTGATAAACTGACATTCCACTTCCCTTTTAAATTTGAAGTCCTTGATAGATTGCTTGGAAAAAAATTGAATTTAGTGGGTACTTAGTTCAATAATTCATGCACCTTTGGTCTCTAAAATTCTGTCGTGTAGTTGCCTTTTTCAATTTGTTTTAGTTTCTTCCTCTGTCTTCTGGAGCTATCTGCCAATTGGACAGATACAGGGTGTGTTACGTTGAATGTGTTCTACTCCAATCATGGATTTGTAGAGCTATATGTCATTGTTTGACAGAGGGTTTAAGAATATTGTTTAATTTAAGCTGCTTACGGATCCCAAGATAATTGGGAATTGCCGTGATTTTGCTGATTCAGAGTTGCAAAGTTCGAACAATGTTTGGCATACTGCTAGGTAATTAGAGCAACTCCAACAAATCCCCAATAACAATCCACTTTTCATATATTCCGAGTTAAAGGGGATTGAGAGGGAAAAACACAGCTCCAACAGATCCCCTTTCTATTCCTCTTTTCCTATAATTTTTTCTCAATCCCCTTTAATTCAATCATATTCCCCTTTAGAAAGGGGAGTCAATTCCTCTCCCCTTTCCCTCTTCCCTCTTTCCCGTCGCGTGCCCGTGAGAGGTGCCCGACGCGCCGCCGCCTGGGCCCGACCCTTGCCGCCGGTCGGCCGCACGCCTGCGCCATTCCGCATCGCGCCGCCGCACGCCGTCCGTCGGCCGCCCGCGTCGCGTTGCCCACACGGCCGCCGCCGGCTTGGTGCCCGTTCGCCGCCTGCTGGCCGCCCGTGCGACCGTCGCCGGCCGCCCGCCGCCTGCTGGCCGCCGGCTTGCACGTCGCACGCCGGCCGCCCACGTCGCGCTGGCCGCCCGTGCTGTCACCGCCGGTCTGCTCGCCTCGCGCCACTCGTACGCCTGCCGCCCCTGTTGCCGCCGCCCCTGCCCCTGCGTCGTGCAACACGAATCGAAGCTCGCCTCGGGATCTTTGTGCCGTCGGGGAGCCACCGCAAGGTCTTGAGCATGAAGAAGAGAGGGAGAAAACAGAGAGAAAAAGATGAAGTCACTTCCAGATGGGACCCACATGTAAGGGGAAAGGGAAAGGGGAAGGACAAAGGGGATCTGCTAGAGCAAGTCTCCCCAATATCCTGAAAATCTAAAAGGGAATTCCCCTTTAGCAAAAATAAAGGGAAAGGGGATCTGTTGGAGTTGCTCTTAGATGATGTTTTCTTCTAAGGCGATTTAAGTAGAAGAACAAACTGTTGTTACTTGTTAGTTCACTTGGTTGTTACTTCTCTACCATCTGACTACTCATACCCAACCCCTCCCTGTGTACTCCATTGTTACTGCTCTCTTAAGCATTTCTATTGTCATAGGATATCTGGTTAGTTTGAATGGAAAACAGAAGTGGGAAGTTCAGGGCATTTCCTTTTTCAGGAAATAGCTAATCTTCAATTTCACGATAGATTTGAGATTCTCTTCCATATAATTGTGGATAGCCAAAAGTTACTAGGTCTTGTAGCTGACTAGTTGTTAATGTTTTGGTTGCACTTTGACTGTCTCGTGTGTTTGGCTCTGCAAGTCTGCAACAATTTGGCACTGCCATATATTTGTATGTCTTTTTTTAGGGGACATATCTAGGAAACCAACATGCATGGGGGGGTGGGAATTTGCAAAATCATAGGGAAGGTGAGAGGGGGGATTGGCAAAACCAACATGCATGGAAGGTGGGAGAGGCTCATTGGATCAACATCGTATGAATCAGATTGTGGTTTTCAAAGTTTGCACGGAGGGGTTGGTTTTCACCTGATACGTTGCCCTCTTTTTACATTCAGCACTATTAATTTTTATCCAGCAATATTGTGACTCCTTTTTATCATATTTATTATGCTTAGATGGATGAAGTGCTGGCTGCAGTTGCAGAGACTGTAAAGAACTTTGCCGTTATCTACCTTGTTGACATCACCGAGGTTCCTGACTTCAACACGATGTACGAGCTATACGATCCGTCGACCGTGATGTTCTTCTTTAGGAACAAGCACATCATGATTGACCTTGGGACTGGAAACAACAACAAAATCAACTGGGCTTTGAAGGACAAGCAGGAGTTCATTGACATTGTGGAGACTGTATACAGGGGTGCCAGGAAGGGCCGCGGTCTGGTGATTGCTCCAAAGGACTACTCCACCAAGTACCGTTACTAAAGCTATTTGTGTCGGCTATTGTTGTATAACTTCTCAAGGGTTCTTGAGTGTTGCTGAACTTTCTTGGCATCTAATAAAATTGTAACTAAGCTGTTGATGGAATGTTAAAACTTACTATCTGCTTGGAATATGAATTTTGGACTCCTGAAAACCAACCGTGACAATCCACCACAGAGGTCAGCCAAATTTAGTGCCCCTAAATTTTAACTAAGCTGTTGATGGAATGTTAAAACTTACTATCTGCTTGGAATATGAACGCCTGTTTTGGACTCCTGAAAACCAACCGTGATAACCCACCACAGAGGTCAGCCAAATTAGTGCCCCTTACGAAAGGAAAAGCCAAGAAATTTCACTGGTGACAAATGACTTAAGGAATTTGATTAAACGATTGAACATCTAAAATTTTATTAATTTATTACAGAATGGCTTGTCCTTTAGGAATTTTACAAGATTTCTCACAAAAGGTCAAAGTTCCTTTTTGAAAAATCACTGTATCTATACTCTCTATTTAGTTCCTGTTGTTTTCTTGAACTTCTACAGAAAAGTGCATTTCTACAGTATTCAACTGTTTTCCAGTTCCATAGAATCTGGGGTAGCTTTATAGGAAGGTAATAATTTACAAGCTACTGTAGGTTATAGATAGAGGGATGTATTAGTGACATATTGTTGCTGGTAGGCTTGGATGGGGGCATGATTAATGGTAAACAAGCATGCACTAGTTGGAGAAGAGGAGGTGGCCTAACCAGCCTTTGGGTCTTCTGAAAGGAGAAAAAAACCTCCTGGCACACTGCTGGTACAACAAGAGAATAATAAGTAAGTTCTTATCACTGAAGAATTCCCGCTACCAGAGAGAGCCTCCCAGCTTTCAGCCAATGAATGCATGCCATCTGTGCATATTTTTATAATGCCCCGGCTCAGTCCATGTTTATGTTCATTTCTTATATTTTGTTTCGGTGATGGGCCGTTCGTCGTATCTTTCGTTGTTGGGCTAGATCAGGCATGTGTATTGGCGGTGTCTCCCCAAGATTTGCGTGCTCTGTCGTTGGGCCCGTGAACCGCTCAATGCCTCCAATCCTCCACGATGTCACCTACTCCGTATGCTTATATTACTACGCCATCACCGGATCAAGTTCTTATCACTCAAGAATTCCCGGCTACCAGAGAGAGTATCCCAGCTTCCAGCCAATGAATGCATGCCATCTGTGCATATTTTATATTGCCCCGGCTCAGTCCACGGTTATGTTTGTTTCTTATACTTTGTTTCGGTGATGGGTCGTTCGTCCTATCTTTCGTTGTTGGGCTGGGCCAGACATGTGTATTGGCGGTGTCTCCCCAAGATTTGCATGGTCTGTCGTTGGCCTGTGAACCGCTCGATGCCTCCAATCCTCTACGATGTCACCTATGCTTATATTAATACGCCATCACCGGATCCTTTGGTTGGCGGCCGCCTCTCCCTCGAGTCATACTCGTTTGGTTTGACATGCGTAGATGGACGACAAACAACCAACCTACTGGAAGCTATGGATTGGTCACAACCAGAGATTCAAAGTTGGGGGCTGAGTTGCTCCTTCTTCTTCCTCCTCTTCTTTTTCTTCTTCTTCCTCTTCACCTATGGTTAGAAATTGTAGGGGGGCTCCATTGGTTGCATGAGGGTAGGGAGGCTCCAGCCCCCTAGCCCCCCTGCTGGATCCGACCCTGGTCACAATTTGAAATAGCTTGAGGAATCAAAATGGTGAGAAGCGGTGGGGATGATGACGCAGCGAGGTTTTGAACAAGCTGAAGAATTCCCGGCTACCAAAGAGAGTCTCCCAGCTTCCAGCCAATGAATGCATGCCATCTGTGCATATTTTATATTGCCCCGGCTCAGTCCACGGTTATGTTCGTTTCTTATACTTTTTTCGGTGATGGGCCGTTCGTCCTATCTTTCATTGTTGGGCTGGGCCAGACATGTGTATTGGTGGTGTCTCCCCAAGATTTGTGTGGTCTGTCGTTGGCTTGTGAACTGCTCGGTGCCTCCAATCCTCCACGATGTGTCACCTATGCTTATATTACTACGCCATCACTAGATCCTCTGGTCGGCGGCCGCCTCTCCCTCGAGTCATACTCGTTTGGTTTGACATGCGTAGATGGACGACAAACAAACTCTTGGAAGCTATGGATTGGTCACAACCAGAGATTCAAAGTTGGGGGCTAAGTTGCTCCTTCTTCTTCCTCCTCTTCTTTCCTTTTTCTTCCTCTTCACCTATGGTTAGAAATTGTAGGGGGCTCCATTGGTTGCATGGGGGTAGGGGAGCTCCAGCTCCCTAGCCCCCCGCTGGATCCGCCTTGGTCACAATTTGAAACAGCTTGAGGAATCAAAATGGTGAGAAGCGGTGGGATGAGGTAGGGAGTTTTGGAAGGAGACTAACATGAGATTTTTTTTGTGGGTCTAGCACTATGGCACTAACGACGAAGATCAAGAATCAAGCGAGTATGGGCCTATGTGGTGCTTTGCCGGTGCCAAATATTGAAATATATGAGAAATCATCCCATGAGAGTAGATCCCAGTCCTCTCTTCTCCTTTACTTTGATCCCTGTAAGTTTGTAAATTTTGAGTTCTCTTCTATATTAATAGGTATAGGACAGAAAACGTGTATGCTAGTTGGAAAGAAACACACGCACTAGCAGATCTTGTCAATCCAAGTGCATGAACTCCAGTACTCGAGATTGCCGGCTAGAATGCTAGGTTCAAAACAATGAGCCAGACTGTGTGTTTCAGAGTTTAGCAAGGGACCCGTTGAAGGTGCCATCATGATAATAGCATCTCCAAGAGATTAGCTAAAAAGACTAGTCAAATTTATTAATTTAGCTACTCTCAAAAATAGATTTGACTAACAAATAACAGAGTAATCCAAGTAAAGATGGCTAGTGAGGTAGACTAGCTAAATATAGCTAGCGAATAAAGTGGAATGGAGAGCCACTAAATTTGGAGGGTCATTGACAGAGTCTGTTGGAAACGTTTTTTTCTGTAACAATAGCTAAATTTAAATTTAAAAAATGATTTGGCTAGTCCTTGGAGTAAACGACGCTGCTCAATGCTCATGCAATGTTATGAAAATCATCTCAACTGCACAAACACCTTTTCACGACATGATGTTTCTAACGAGATAACTGATAAGAATGGCACCTCGCTAAGGAAGAGTAAACGAACAAGTTTACTGTGACAAGTTACACGGCCATCAAACAAGTTTTTTGTGAGGCTGCTCAGAAGGATAGTAAAAAAAGGACCGGAACATGGTTGTTTCAGCTAGAAAACAGCATCACAATTCAAAATCCAACGAAGATTTCAGCCATTGAGCACTACTTATCCGAATTCAGAAACCATCCATCTAAGACCACATTTCAAAGGACCTTATCCGTGGATTATGAACCTCCACTCGTATGACTAAGCCAACCCGTTTCTAGCCATGCTTCGAGCAAACAATAACCAATTGACATATATTCGCAACCTCACCAATTCCAAAGGGTTTATATCCACGATCCCCATTTAAATTTTTTTCCAAAGAAAAGTAAACCCTGGATAAACACTGGTACCACCGTTTGAACTGAATGTTCCAATCAAGACAAGAATCAATTGAAACATAGCATGGATAAATCGAAACATTGCTACCTGTGGAGGGTGTGACATTCAAAGAGCATGACCAAAACTAGAGAGAAAGGCCCAGAAACAGAACAAAAATAATATTCATTCACCATGGATGATATGATTGAACACAGGCGGACCCAGCCCAAGAACCCAGTGATAGTGACGGCCTCCTAGCAATTGGGCCTCAATAGCTATAGTAAATAAGGCTCAAGCTTCACTAAACCACATAAATTGAGTGGGGGCATGTGCCCTCACTAGGCTCTACAAGAGTCCGCCCCCTTGATTATATCACATGTATATCCATCAATTAAGCAATTAACTACCCGCAGGTTGATTTCTCATCTACCAACAAAATTGCAATCTAAATTACCAAAGTAGGCGCGCTTAGCATCGCTGCACTTCATTGCAGAAGTCATCGTTTGAAGGCACAGTTGCTGCCCCGGCTCCTCAAGTACCGTTCATCTGGATGGTGGAGGCGACGCGTTGATGAGATGGAGGTCGGTGGACGGAACACTGAAGTTCTGGACGACGTCCATGTAGTCGATCCGGACTTCGTCGGTGTCAGAGCCGGCGCGCGGGTGATGACGAGCTTCTTGTCCTCACAGGGTGGTGAGTAAGGTGCCCCAGGTGCAAAGGCGAGGGTGCCGGGGGACGACGTGGAAGCACACAGCCGTGGCTGCCACCGGTGAAGCCGAAGATGAAGTTGCGCCGTCGCAAGCGGGGATGTGGCCTTGCCGATCATGATGATGGGCAGGACAGAAGCAGCGACTGCGGCGGAAGTGGCGGCCGATTTGGCGCTGAGGTGGTGGTGCCCATCTTCTGCGCCGGAGGCGTGGGAGAGCGGGGTGACGAAGCCGCAGAGGCCGTGCAGGACGTAGCAGCCGTCGTCGACGTTGCGGAGCTCATGGTGTAGGACCTCAACGCCGCGTCGACGGGGAAGTAGTCCTGAACTCCTGATTCGGGAGGGGATGAGGGTGCGAGCGGCTGGGGAAGAAGGAGGCCTTGAGGAAGACATCGGGGACCGCAAAGACGGTGATTTCGCCGATGCCATCTCGTTGTGCTGTGCCCCAGCGCGGCGAGCACCTTCGCGAGTAGGCGCAACAAGAGCTCATCACCCGAGGCCACCAAGCCCGCGGCGCTGGAGTGAAGCGTGACAGTGCATGGGTTGCCAGATCAGCGGCGCCCACAAAGGAAGGACGTGGCGAGCATCGTTGCCCTCAGTCGCGCAGTGTGAGATCGATCGCCACGCCCGCGCCCATCACCTGTATTGGCGCACGTTGTATAGATGACCGGTTCTTTAGGATAGATAGCGTGTGTTCAGCAACACCGCTCATGTACATGCATAGACTGTTGTAACCTGTCTATTTATAGGCCTTGTGAATGGAATACAGATGTGGCTTTCTATTCTTCTTCATGGTATCAGAGCCTAAGATCTGAGGTCCAAAATTTTCTCGCCCACCCTTGCCGCCGCCATGAGTGCACCGGGCACCAATTCTTCCTCCTCCACTCCTCTCACCAGCTCGTCTGCTGCCCTAGTTTGTGCTGCTGCAAATACCGTTGTCGCCGCTGTCACCAACTCGCCTTCCTACTCCGGCGTGAACATCAAGGGGCTTGTGCCACACACCCTTGACATGCACTCCACTTCTCACCGGCGGTGGAAGAACAACTTTTGCATCGTCCTCGGGTGCTTCGACCTCCTCAACCACATCGACTTCGACGCCCATCGCCCTGACGATCTTGCTTGGGTTCAAGCAGATCTCACTATCGTCATGTGGATCCACGCCACCCTCCCCGACAACCTAATGGACATGGTGATAATGACAACCCCACCACGCGCGCTGTCTGGACAAGGATCGACGGCTTCTTCAACTCCAACAAACTGAGCCACGCAGTTCATCTCGAGGCTAAGTTCCACGGCCTTGAATAAGGTGACATGTCCGTCTCCGATTATTGCCATAAGCTTCAGACTCTTGCAGACGCCCTCGCCGACTGCGATGAGCCTATCGGCCCTTGCGCGCTTGTTCACAAGCTGATCGGCGGCCTCGACAAGTGCCGGTTCAGCACCCTGAAATCCATGCTACCGACGCTGCCACAGTTCCCCACCTTCACTGAGGCCCATGGCATCTGCTCCGAGAGGAATCCTCTCTGTTGAAGGAGAAGCCGCAGTCGTCCTCCGAGACGGCCCTTGTCACCATTGACTCTTCTGCCAGCGGCGACAACTCCAATGGCGCTCGCCCTGACGCCGGTGATCGCGGATCCGCGTCCTCCAACACCAACAACGCCGCCTCCCACGGTGGCCGCGGTGGTGGCCGTGGCGGACGCAGTCGTGGTCACGGCCGTGGCCAGTAAAACACTCCATTCAGTCATGGCCAGCCGCACTTCCCTCCTTGGGCTCCATGGGCCGCCCCATGGGGTGTTCCTGGCGCATGGCGTGCACCATGGACTCGAGCTACGGGGCCAGGCGTCCTTGCTCCACGCCCACCTATTGCTCAGGCGTACCCGGCTCTTCAACAACCTTCCACCATGGCCGTTGGTCCCTCTTGGGACACGATTGGACTCGTCGCGGCCCTGCAAACAGCCTCTCTCCATCAGGCCCCCTCCACTGGCGAGTGGTACATGGACATCGGTGCTAGCTCACATATGACAGGCGATCAAGGTAACTTACCCACGTATTGTTCTTCATCACTGCATAATTCCTCTCATATTATTGTTGGCAATGGATATGCTCTCCCAGTTCTTGGTACTGGTAGTACTTGCCTGTCCACACCTTCCTCTAATTTTCAATTATCTAATGTCTTGCACTCACCACATATTATCAAGAATCTCATTTCCGTTCACAAATTTACCAAAGATAATCATTGTTCAATTGAATTTGATCAATATGGTTTCTCTGTAAAGGATCTTTGCAGCAAGACATAAATCATGAGGTCCAGTAGCAATGGTGACCTCTACCCCTTCGGGTGCAGGAAGCTTCACACCTCCATTACCCTCACCACCACTGCTCCCACTACCGACGTTTGGGGCATCTTGGCTCCCATTCCTTCAATCATTTAGTTTCCAATTTTGCAATTCCCTGTACCAATAAGAAAGCTTCCTCTTCTACTTGTGATGCATGCCAAAAAGGGCGCCATGTCCGGCTTCCCTTCTCTACTTCACAGTCGTTTACGTTCTTTCCATTCCAAATAATATATTGTGATCTCTGGACCTCACCTATTGCAAGATTTACTGGTTTCAAATATTATCTTGTTGTGCTTGATGACTTTACTCATTACGTGTGGACATAACAACAAATGTGATGCCACTCCCACCCTTCAGCGCTTTCACGCCTATGTGTTGAACTAGTTGACAACTCCACGCTGCACTCTTTCTTACTCGACAATGGCATTACTTTCCGCCTCTCTTGCCCTTATACCTCTCTGCAAAATGGCAAAGCTGAGCGCTCCCTTCGCACCATCAACGACACCATTCGGTCTCTCCTGTTCCAAGCCAATCTACCACCTCAGTTCTGGGTCGAGGCTCTCTACACATCCACCTATCTCCTAAATCGACGACCTTGCAAACCCATGAACCTCCAAATCCCATACCAAGGCCTCTTTCAGCAACCTCCTCAATATAATCATCTACGTGTTTTCGGTTGCCTTTGCTATCCCAATCTCCTTCCCACCACCCCACATAAACTTGCAATGCACTCCACCGCTTGCATCTTCTTAGGATACCCCCTGACCATAAAGGTTACAAGTGCTTGGACATTGCCACCAAGAAAGTCATTCTCTCACGCCATGTTATTTTTTATGAGAATTGCTTTCCATTTAGCACACAGACACCTCCACAGCCGATGCATACAGCCGATCCCAGCAGATCCCTCGATCCTGCTACCTGGCCTGCCAACAACCTCGTCCAACGGCCTGTCAGCGGATCCCGCGATCTGCCCCGCCCGAATCTCTGGTTTTGTCGGCCTCTCCCACGCCCGCACGCTCGGCCTCCCCCACACCGCCCTCTGTCCCGCACTCCCTCTCAGCCAATCCGATCCTGCCGCCCGCCTCAATTCACTCTACGCACCTGGCTTCCTCATCTCCACGCTACATGCACCCAACCTCATCTTCCCAGCATCACATGCAGACCCGCGCCAAGCAAGGCATATCCTGCCCCAAGAAACACTTCAATCTATCTGCTTTTGCCGGAATTTCACCTGTCCCTACCTCCTATCGTCAAGCTCTTAAAGATCCACATTGGCACAATGCTATGATTGATAAATATAATGCTTTGATGAACAACAATACTTGGTGCCTTGTTCCGCAGACTATAGGGGATCAATGTTATTAGTGGGAAGTGGATCTTTCAACATAAATACAACTCTGACGGATCTCTTGCTCGGTACAAGGCACGTTGGGTTGTGCGGGGATTCAACCAGCAGCAGGGAGTTGATTATGGCGAAACATTTAGCCCTGTGGTGAAACCAGCAACAATCCGTGTGGTGCTCATACTGCCAGCCTCATCTTCATGGCTCATTCACCAATTGGATGTCAAGAACACATTCTTGCATGGTAACCTTTCTGAAACTGTGTATTTTTCGCAACCATCTGGCTTCGTCGATTCCACACATCCAGACCATGTATGTAAACTAAACAAGTCATTATATGGTCTAAAACAAGCCCCTAGAACTTGGTTCCTTCGTTTCACCACATATATTCAGAGACTTGGTTTTACTGCCTCCAAAGCCGACTCTTCTCTGTTTATTATGCACACATCAACATCCACTGCATACCTTCTTCTTTATGTGGATGACTTCATTCTTACAATAAATTACAGTGTCCTCCTCCACTCTATTATTGCTAAGCTTCAGTCTGAGTTCAAGATGAGTGATCTAGGCACTCTGGAGCACTTCCTTGGCATTAAGGTCACTCATACCTCCACTGGCCTCTTTATTTCCCAAGAACAATACGCCACCAAAATTCTGGAACGTGCGAACGTGCTTCACTGCAACCCTTGTGTCACTCCAGTTGACACCAAGTCCAAACTCTCCGCCACTGATGGCCCTCTTGTCGCTGATTCCACCACATTCAGGAGCCTTGCAGGTGCTCTTCAATACCTTACCATCACCCGCCCAGATATAAGCTATGCAGTCCAACAAATTTGTCTGTTCATGCGTTCACCCAGGAACCCCATCTCTCTCTTCTGAAACGTGTGCTTCGCTACGTCAGTGGCACCATTTATCTTGGCCTCCATATTTCTCGCTCCAGCTCCACCAATATTGTCGCTTACTATGATACCGATTGGGCCGGCTGTCCAGACACTCGCCGCTCCACATCAGGCTATTGTGTTTTTGTTGGGGATAATCTGGTTGCTTGGTCTTCAAAACGATAGAGTACTGTATCTCGCTCAAATGCCGAGGCTGAATATAAAGGAGTTGCTAATGCCGTTTTTGAAACTTGTTGGGTACGACAGTTGTTGCATGAACTTCACCGGCCACCTGCTCGGTCCACTATTGTTTATTGTGACAACATTAGTGCTATGTATATGGCATCCAATCTAGTGCAACATTAGAGGACCAAGCACGTTGAGATCGACTTGCATTTTGTCCGGGACAGGGTATCTCTTGGTGAGGTTAAAGTTCTACATATTCCATCACGGTTACAGCGCTGATATTTTCACAAAGGGTCTTCTATTGGTGTTGTTTGAAGACTTCCGATCCAGCCTGAACATTTGACGACGTCCAGACCGAGGGGGACTATTGGCGCACGTTGTATAGCTGACCGGTTCTTTAGGATAGATAGTGTGTGTTGTGTTCAGCAACACCACTCATGTGCGTGCATAGACTGTTGTAACCTGCCTATTTATAGGCCTTGTGAATGGAATACACAAGTGACTTTCTATTCTTCTTCAGCCTGGCTCTCCTTCGACTCGACCACGATGCGGCCGGTGGCCGTCATGGTGGGTGGGGAGCGGTGGTTGGGGCTACGGTGGTGGTCGGAGTGCGCGTGGGTGCTCGCCGGGGTGGTGTGGTGCGAGGTGAGGCGGAGACGGCAGTCAGGAGCTAGCCGAGAGGAAGAAGCAGAGGGACAAGGAAGAGAACGAGGAGAAGGGGCAAAAGAAAAGCCATTGTGGCTTCTGAACCGAGTGGACGCATAGTTTCATATACATAGCTAGCGGCCAGCAAGCACGGAGCGGAAAGCGTGGGTTGTCATGTCACATTACTGTTGTGCCGTGTGTCCGTGTCATATCGTCACGTGATGAAAAAATATCGAAAACTCAGGATTAACCTCTTAATACTGGGCCATAAAATATTTGGTTTCGGGTGAGAACTTCTTGAAACCGACTATAATAAGTTACATATGTTGCTTTCGGTAGCGCACGTCTGTGGGGTCGGGCTGATGGCACACGAGAAGACCGAAGACGGATGCAAATGCAAACTTGACTGGCCGGACTGTTCACGGGACGCAACCGGGAGACAGGTTGCGCGCAGGGCAAGGCCGGCTGGGGGCGTTGGAAATCGCAGCTATCCTCGGCTTCGAGATTTGGAACGTTGCTTCCGTAGAGAAATGACAAATCGACAGAACCTCCTGTACTTTAGCACAACGCTGCGATGGGCCTTTCGCAAAAAAAAAATGCTGCGATGGGCCCATGACAAATCAACAATCCAATAATCCATCGGTAACGATGTGGCATGCATCCGACTACGCGCTGACGAGCTTGACGGGCGTGAATCTTCAATCCCTCTCTATTCCTCTCCATGGGCTCGAGTGCTTGACAATCTGTTGAGATTTGAGAGTACCAATTACCAACGTCCAACTACCGACTCCTACTTGATATCTTGGCGCTATGTTCGTCACGTTGATGTGGAAGATGCAGCCTCTGCAGACTACAGAGCTTTACAACACTCGTTCAGTATCATGATACCTAAAACCAATGAATTAGCGTCACAACTCAGGATGAGCGACTTTCCATGAGAAGGTACAGGGACGAAGACACTGTCTTGACACCAACTACGTAAGCCATGGATTAGCCAGTTTGATTGATAGTATGCAAAGGCAGTTTAACATTAACCAATGGAGAAGGCACTGTTACAGTAGTAGGTTAAAAAAAATGAGAGAACGTTTCATAGCAGGGAAACACTTCAATGTTCCATCTCAACCAGCTTTGTATTAAGGAAAATACCAGAAGTTCAAAATGCACGTCATACAAGTTCGCACTCAGGAAAATCATCTCTAACGTGCGCGACAAGTGCAAACAAAATATTCCAGAAACGGTCATGTTCATGCTCTGCCTTCAGATCGATTTGCAGGATTCTATGTGAATATGGACCATGTATGTGATGCAGCAGCATCGTAACAATTACAATTTAGAGTCCAGTGAGTCCATTAATTGAGATATGCCGCCCGGCCATATTCATCTGTGTATTTCTTCAACTTGTGTTACTTCTGGAATTGAATGGAGTAAGAACCTGTGTTTGGATCTTGGACAGCTTTGAAATTGTCGACACTCATTCCAAAGCGCCCCAGCACAGAATTCCCCAGATCTTTCAACTTTGCTGCAGTGCATAGCATGGGTCCATTAGTAGGAATACGGAAAATGATACAACAAAAGAACATGTCCAGAACTTAATCACCATGCACAACAGCACAGGAGATTATCAATACGAACAAGTCCTGATAGCGGAAGGATACACTAAGCAATTCATTTTGTTCAGTGGAAATTGTATGAGCAATAATAAGCTCTGGCATGTTTCTTGCACATACTACATCCTAAGTACTTCAGATTTCATCGCTAACTGTTCTGGAAAGTAGGTATTGATATCACCAGAATGATGTCTAGCTTTCTACAATGAGAACGCAAGGACTGATAATCCTATTTTGAAATACTTGAGAAAAAAAAGGCAGCATATTACCGATCATTTCTTCCTTCATCTTTTCCCTTTTCTCAGCTGCCAGGGGCTCAAGTCGGAACAGTGACCTCGTGGCTTGCTGATTTGAAGGATCAAGTTCAATAACCTTTTTCATATCTGTCAACAGTTCGACAGTAATCAGAACTAGGGAACGTCAAAAAAGATGCATTTATGTGAAATTGACTCATCAAAAACATGTTACAGAGGGGGGAAAATTATAACCAGCAATAGCTTCATCATAGTGCTCGAGCTTTTCGTGTGCTTCTGCCCTCCGGATCAAGGCTTTCACGTACAACGGATTGAGCTCAAGTGCTTTTGTGCATTCTTTAATCGTCTCGTCATGTTTCCCCTAATATAATTACACAAGTTAGTAACATAAGAGTCAGCATTGGAATACACCTGATGAGATAAAAATTTACTTCATTCAACATAAGTGCTGGTCCAAGTAAAAAAAGACTACTGTCAAGAACATTTGAAAATTAGACTAATCAAGTGCAACATTTAGCAAAACTAGGAGCAATGATCAAAGATTCAACTACTAAAGACCAGATACACCTGCTCTACTTTAGCAGGTCCAGACAGCATATGCATATCCTAAAAGCATTTCTCAGCAAACTTACACAGGAATGTGATAAAAAGCCCACCGTATGTTTAAAGAGCTAAAAGGAAGAGCTAATGGAATAACAGTATTCATGAAAAATGGATAGCCACAGTGGCACTACTGGACTTCCACAACAGTAAGAAATAATTAAGCCACACAAATATCAATATGTATCTACATTCATCAAAGTTATGGTCTAGCCCGAAAAATGACTCACCAATTTCAAGAAGCATACAGCACGGTTTGAATGGCACGCAGAGCGAATATCCTCAGCAGATTCCAGCTCAGCTGCAATTTGCAAAGCCATTTCATATTGCAATAATGCTTCCTCATATTGTCCAGCGCAAAAAAGTTTGTTTCCTTCTGCTTTTGCATCATTTGCTTGGCTTTTAGCTTTCTACAGAAATCACAAAGATTAATTATGTACCAGAGTGAAATAAGTAACTCCAGCATGATACTTGAAAATATTCCAATCCCAGACTGGTGCAAGTATAACTTTGACACCAAAATCAGATCCAGACAATAGCATCCAAAATGTTGTAATATGATAGTGAATCAGATAGCTGCTTATGCCATGTACTAGCAGTTACTGCCAGCCCAATAAGATACCAAAACACCACATTTTGGTTGTTTAGCCACTCCCAACTAGCTTTGCAACAGAACTTCTGCACATGCCGCCGACAAGATTTGAGTAATTGTTGTCTTGCAAAAGGATATTATATAAGAGCATCTCCAAGAGACTAGCCAAATTGTTTTCTAAAGTTAAATTTAGCTATTGTTCAAGAAAAAACGTTTCCAACAGACTCTGTAAACGACTCTCCAAATTTAGTGGCTCTCTATCCCACCTCATTTGCTAGCTATTTTTAGCTAGCCTACCACACTAGCCATCTTTAATGAATCTGTTGGATTACTCTGTTATTTGTTAGTCAAATCTATTTTGGAGAGTAGCTAAATCAATAAATTTGACTAGTCTTTTTAGCTAATCTCTTGGAGATGCTCTAAATGTAGCATGGTAAGCAAAATTCTGAAACTAGAACATTACAACAGGTTTAGTCATTGTAATAATATCATAATGAATGGAGGCAGAAAGTATACTTTCTAGCAAGGAAATCAAAAGGACGCAACAAAATAGAGAATTAAAAGTATGATCAATGTAAGCCATGAAGATCTTAGCTATTCATCGACTGTTTAATAAACATAGCACCAACTCCCAGTTGTTGATAACAAAAAGGGGCAGCAATTGAGGGGTTCGCCCACAACCAAATCTATTGGTAACCAATAGGACTAGCAATGGACAGATCCGCGCCAAGCACACGAATCAGCCAATCGGACCATTTCAAGCAGCTAGCAACCGAACTCCAGATTTGAGCACAGCGGTTGCAACAGGAAGAGGGGAAAGATAGGATTTGGGGGAAGGAGAGGGAAGGGGAGGGGACGCTCGCGGCCTACCTCCCGCAGCTGCTCGTCGGTGAGCGCGTCCTCGAAGGCCTCCTCGTCCTCCTCTTCCCATGCCCTCGGCACCTCCCCGCCGGCCGCCGCCGCCGCCGCCTGCTCCTCGGGCGCCGGCGAGGGCCTCCCCTGCTCCTCGGCGGCCACCTGCTCCTCGGGAACCGGCGGCGAGGGGCGCGTCGTCTCCTCGGGCTCGGGCTCTGGCTCCAGCTCGATCACCACCATCTCTTCCCCTCGACGCGACGATGGAATCGAACTCTCTCGAGGTGTCGTTTCGAAGACGTGCGCCGCGGTCGATCGCCCGAATCGCGTCGGGCTGCGGGTTTAGGGCGCCTTTTGGGATTTCTTCCTTTTTCTACGACGACTTTTTTAGATGATGTGCTTCATTTGTCTTGCAAGTTCGGAGGATTCTGGAAGTTTTCTTCATGACGTGGAAAATCCGAACTTGCAGAACAATTGGGCTTCTGGAACGTGCAGAACAATTGGTTTTCTTCATAACGTTTGCTGGGCTAGCACGTCGGCCTGCTTCAGAAAGGGCCCCGAATTCTTATGTCCTTCTCCGCGGATGTTGGGTTGGCCTTCGAGCCCGGCCCATAATGGCATGATTGAGCGCAGCCAACTCCAACGAAACAGAACAGAGCGGGCCTTCGTGTTTCCGAGTCGGACACAGCAGTGCGTGTCGCGGTCGTGGCGCAGCCTGATCAGGTCCCCCGCTTTCCACGACCTCCATTATTCCCAGCAGCGAGCTGCAGCCGGTTGCAGCGACCGCAAGGTGTTCGTCAAGCAAGCCGGGCATTGCAAACCTTTCTATGCTTTCCAGCCCAACGGCGGCCTTCCTTCGATCTCTGTTAATGACGCCTCTGATAGAATCCCAGGAGTACAAGCTGAAGTAGTAAATGGGCCTCGTCGCTCCAATAGGCCCACTTCTTCCAATGTAAGAGTCTCAGGCCCAGAATGGCTACACATGTAACCGGGTTGTTAAGCGTGCGTGAGTGGTTGAGCTGAATATAAGGCCAGCAAGGTGAACCGAGAGAGGTAACAAACTATTGAAGAAAGCTATCAAACAGAATCTGTCATCCGCCATTGTTGTTTCCTTCTTCCTCATCTGCTCTACTTTCCCTTTCACCGCTAGTAGCCGATCCGGTTGCTAACATCCTGGTATCAGATTCCCTATCCTGGATCCTCATCCGCCCCATAACCACTTCACCCGATTTCAGCGCCGCGCCGGTGCCATGGATCCCAATACCAAGCTCATCATAGACGAGATCAACAAGCGCTTCGTGGAGAACAACCTCAAGTGGGAGCAACGCGTCTCCGACCTCGACAAGCGCTAGGGCGAGCGCGTCGACCGCCTGTAAGAGGCGGTGGAGTCGTTCAAGGAGTGGCAGCCGCGGATCGAGGCGACGGTCGAAGATGCGCGGCTCGAGATCCGCAAGCTCTCGCGTCACTGGGATCGATCCGTCCGCGAGCATTCCTCTGGTGATCAGGGCCTCATCCCCAACCCGAACCCCACCAACTTGTCGGCGACGGAGCACCCTCCTGCTCCGGATCACCTCGCCGACGGCCCCGCTGGGCACCGCGAAGCGAAGACTCACCGGGATGGTGGTTTTGGTACCGTGTTTACCCAAACCCACCACCCGGTCAAGGGTGCGTCCTCTTACTCCTCTCCCCCATCCCCTCGCCATCCTAATTACTCTAGATCCAATGGCGTTCATGGAACCTTCCACCAGTTTCGGCCGCCGGGCAGTGCTGATGATCCTCTTATGTCCGGCAAGATCCCCAAATTGCAGTTTCAGTGGTTTGAAGGGGATAATCCTAAACTTTGGTTATCACGCTGTGTGGATTATTTTGAGATGAGTAGAGTAGATCCATCTTTGTGGGTTCGAATTGCTACCATGCACTTTAAATTACCTGCATCTCTATGGTTGCAATCTCAGGATAGTCGTCTGAAAACAGCTACCTGGCCCCAGTTCAGCGACATGTTGCTTGAACGTTTTGGGCGCGACCAGCAAGACCTCTTGATGAGGCAACTGTTTACCATCAGGCAATCTGGGTCAGTTTCAGAGTATGCCGCGCGTTTTTCTGAATTAGTGGATCAGTTGATTGCTTATGGACACAACACTGATCCCCGATTCTTCATTATGCGCTTCGTTGATGGTTTACGTGATGACATCCGTTCTGTTGTGCTTATTCAACGTCTCTCGTCCATCGATACTGCTTGTTCCCTCGCATTGTTGCAGGAAGAGGTGACTGACCCAGCTCGCCGGCGTGATTATCATCGTCCAGAGGGAGTTTCTGGACCTCGGGGGTCTCCTCGTGGACCATTTCCTCTCCCTCCACCACCAAGAAGTGACAAGCCATCTTCTACAGCTTTCGCGGCTCCTTCTGACCGGAAATCTCCTGATTCCGGTAAGTCTCCAGTGGACAAGTTCGTGGCTCTGCGGGCTTTTCGTAGAGCTCACGGCTTATGTGATAAATGTGCCGAGAAGTGGCACCCGGGCCATCAATGTGCACAGACAGTTCAACTTCATGCAGTTCAAGAACTACTGGAGGTGTTTTCTTTGGAGGATCCTTCTGCTATCGGGAATTCTTCCAGTGACCCAGGGGTTGATTCTTCTTCTGCAGCAGCGCAGGTGTTTCTGGCTCTGTCTCCTGCAGCAGCTTCGGGTTCAGAGCGTCCGAAGACCATGAAGTTTCACGGCTGTGTCCAAGACCATCATATTATTATTTTGGTTGATTTCGGAAGTTCTCACACCTTCATCAGTCAGAAGCTTGCTGCCCAGCTGCAAGGTGTTGTGTCAGTTCCTGGAGACGTCAGGGTTCAAGTAGCTGATGGTGGAATTTTGCAATGTTCTTCTTATATTCCACAGTGCAGCTGGTTTGTTAATGGCTACTCTTTTACCTCTGACCTCAAAGTTATTTCACTACATCACTATGATTTCATTTTGGGCATGGACTGGTTGGAGTCCTTTAGCCCTATGAAGGTTCATTGGCAGTTGAAATGGATGGCCATTCCTTATGCTGGTTCTACTGTGGTGCTTAAGGGACTTTTGCCAGATACTGTTGTTGAGCCAGACTCTTCTCATGAGATTCTAGTGCAGGTCTGTAGTCTGTCAGTTTCCAATCAGCTGCAGAAATTACCCAGCACCTTCCTCCTAAGATATCGGCACTAATCACCCAATTTCAGTCAGTCTTTGTACCAGTCTCAGGTTTGCCACCCCCTCGAGCCTGTGACCACACTATTACTCTGGTTCCTGGAGCTAAGCCGGTATACATTAGACCCTATCGCTACCCTCTTGCTCTCAAAGATGAGATAGAACGTCAAGTCCAAGATATGCTCGACAAGGGCTTGATTCAGCAATGCACTTACCATAAGAGGTCAATTTCCTATTCCCATTTTCGATGAATTGGTGGACGAACTGTCAGGAGCCACATGGTTCTCTTCCTTGGACCTCAATTCCAGTTTTCATCAGATCAGGATGAAACCTGGGGAAGAGTACAAGACGGCCTTTCAAACGCATTTCGGTCACTTTGAATTCAAGGTCATGTCCTTTGGTCTATGTGGTGCTCCTGCTTCTTTCCAAGGTGCCATGAACAGCACCCTCAAGCCTCTCCTACACAAATGTGTCCTTGTCTTCTTTGATGATATCTTGGTCTATAGCCGGTCTTATGCAGAACATGTTGCTCATTTGGAGGCTGTACTTCAGTTGCTGCAAGCAGACCAGTGGCAAGTTAAACTTTCTAAATGCTCCTTCGCCCAGCGTCAGATTGCCTACTTGGGCCACATAATTAGCGCTGAAGGAATTTCAACCAACAACACCAAGATCACGGCTGTTACAGGATGGCCTACTCCAGTTAATGTCAAGGAACTGCGTAGTTTCTTGGGTCTTGCGGGGTACTATAGGAAATTTGTGCGTCACTTTGCAGTCATTTCCAGGCCATTAACAGCCCTTCTCAAGAAAAATTCGGTGTTTGTGTGGACAGTGGAGCATGAGGCAGCTTTCACTGCTCTCAAGTCTGCCCTCAGTTCTGCTCCGGTTTTGGCCGCCCCTGATTTTTCCAAGCCCTTCTGCATCGAGACAGATGCTTGTGCCAATGGCGTGGGTGCTGTTCTCTTGCAAGCTGGTCATTCCTTGGCTTTTATCAGTAAACCCTTAGGCCCTAAAACTGTTGGTCTATCCACTTATGAAAAGGAATATCTTGCCATCTTGATTGCAGTTGAGCATTGGAGGTCTTATTTATTGCATGGGGAATTCATCATCTATACTGATCAGCAGAGTCTTGTTCATTTATCTGATCAACGGCTGGATACACCTTGGCAACAAAAAGTATTCACTAAGCTTTTGGGATTATAATACAAAATTGTGTACAAGCAAGGCATCACAAACCGGGTGGCCGATGCTCTATCTCGAAGACCACACACTCCGTTGGAGCTATTTGCCGTGTCCTCCTGTGTGCCCACATGGACTGCAGCAATTGTTCAAGGGTATCACCCTGACCCACATGCTCAAGACATTATTATTAAATTGTTGGTATCTCTTGGGTGTGTTCCTCATTTTCAAATTCAAGATGGTGTTCTCAGATACAAGGCAAGGATCTGGTTGGGGTCCAATTCAGCTTTACAACTGCAAGTAATGTCTGCACTCCATGATTCTCCTGAAGGAGGTCATTCAGGTTTCCCAGTGACTTACAGGAGGTTGAAACAGCTGTTTGCTTGGAAGGGCATGAAGTCTGCTGTCAAAGATTTTGTGACCCAGTGCCAAATTTGTCAACAAGTCAAACCTGACCGCTCCAAATACCAAGGGCTTTTACAACCTTTACTTATACCCTCTGCAGCTTGGCAACTTATCTCCATGGATTTTGTGGAAGACTTACCTAAATCTCAGAACAAGGATTGCATTATGGTGGTGGTTGATAAATTCACCAAGTACAGTCACTTCTTGCCTCTATCCCACCCCTTCACCATTCAGACAGTGGCTAAACTTTTCTTTGACAACATTTACAAGTTACATGGACTACCTGATACCATTATTTCTGATAGGGACAAAATATTCACCAGCAATTTTTGGCAGGAACTCTTCAAACTGGTCAAAGTGTCCGTGAACATGAGTTCAAGCTATCATCCTCAGACGGACGGGCAAACAGAAAGGGTCAACCAGTGCTTGGAAACCTTTCTCCGTTGTTTTGTGCATGCCTGCCCTACTAAATGGATGGATTGGATTAGCGCTGCAGAATATTGGTACAACACAATAGTGCGCTCCTCCATTGGGTGCTCTCCCTTCGAGGCTCTGTATGGTTACTCGCCCAAGAGCATGGGACTTTCTGTTCCTTCTTCCTTCCAGTCAGTTGACTTAAGTCAGGGGATGCAAGATAAGAAACTGATGACTGACTTGCTTCAGCAGCACCTCCACCATGCTCAGCAGCGTATGAAAAGACAGGCTGACAAAAGTCGCTCAGAACGTACATTTCATGTTGGAGATTCAGTGTTCCTTAAGCTGCAACCGTACATTCAGTCATCCTTAGCACCAAGAGCTAACCAGAAGCTGTCATTCAAGTTCTTCGGTCCTTTCAAAATCGTCAGTAAAATTGGATCTGTGGCTTACAAGTTGGAACTTCCCCCATCTGCTGCCATTCATCCCATCTTTCATGTGTCTCAACTCAAGAAGGCCATTCCTACAAATCAACAGGTATCTCCATTCGTCCCTGATATTTCTTCTTCAGCTCAGTTTCCTGAGAAGGTCCTCCCCAAGAAGATGGTTATGCGGGGTTTGTCTCAAGTGCAACAAGTGTTGATCAAGTGGTCAGATTGGCCGGAGTCCATGGCCACGTGGGAAGACCTGGAAACCCTTCGCCAACAGTTCCCTGGCGCTCCTGCTTGGGGTCAAGCAGGTTGTTTACAGGGGGAATGTTACTGACGCCTCTGATAGAATCCCAGGAGTACAAGCTGAAGTAGTAAATGGGCCTCGTCGCTCCAATAGGCCCACTGCTCCCAATGTAAGAGTCTCAGGCCCAGAATGGCTACACATGTAACCGGGCTGTTAAGCGTGCGTGAGTGGTTGAGCTGAATATAAGGCCAGCAAGGTGAACCGAGAGAGGTAACAAACTATTGAAGAAAGCTGTCAAACAGAATCTGTCCTCTGCCATTGTTGTTTCCTTCTTCCTCCTCTGCTCTACTTTCCCTTTCACCGCTAGTAGCCGATCCGATTGTTAACAATCTCCCGCAAGGGTAGGTGTTCCCTGTCACAAAGTCCTACCACGGCCTGGTGCTCCTACGCTGCTTCGAGTACGACACGCACTACGTCTGGAACCCTTCTACGAGGGAGGTACTAATGCTTCCTGACAGAAGAAGAAGTCCATACAGGGAGGCAGCAGCTGCTGGGTGCGGACCCAGCGCGTTGGTGTCGTACTCGTCGAGGTGGCTGGTGGTAGATGATTGATGCTGGTTTGTGCTGAAAGAAAAATACTGTTGACTGGCGGGTGGCTGGTGGCTGGTGTTGATTTGTTCTGAGAGAAAAGTACTGTTGGCTGGTGGCTGATAAGCCAAACGAACGGAATCATACTGGAGGCCTGCGGCCACAAAGCCGCCGCTTTGTCGCATCAGATGTAACCCGAGGCAAGTAGCCACGTTCTGCAACGGGATCTTGCACTTTGTTGGAGAAGATGGTGACATCATCACCTTCAGTGTTGGAGACGAGAGATTCGGTGCCTTGATAAGCCCTCCAGAGCTGAGAATCTATGATTTCCTCTTGACGGAGCTAGATGGTTGTTTGTGTGCTTATTTTTCGTACCAAATCCACCCAAGCCCAGAGTGCCAATACACAATCTGGCTCCTAAGGGATTATGCTGCTCAAGGACGCTGGGACAAAATCTGCTGCATCAAATGGGGGATCATACCTGAAGCTGAATGCGCATCACTGTGGTCTCGCTGGATCGCTCCGCTTGGTATGTTTTATGACGACGGTAGAGTAGAGAAGAGAAGATCATGCTTGGCACGGGCTCTTGCAAGCTGTTCGTGGCGGACCGCAACAGCGGTGTCCCCAATGGACACACCCAAGTGCAAAGATGGTGAGTTCCCCACCATGGGTTTGTTTGAGGACATCCTGAGATCTGTAGGCCGCGCCGCACAAGTGATGAGATCATATTCTCATCACTGTCTGCATGCGCATGTTTGGGCGGCGGTCCTTTCTCGGCTTCCAGCATGTGTGGTTGGGCGCTTGAACCAGGTGTGCAGGGAATGGCGTGCCTTGATCAAGACTTACTTTGTCGATGCACATTCTATATAACAAACCGGCCGGACTCCAAGCCCAACCATGAAGCCACGTCATGGAAAACTCCCGGTCGTTAGATCGGTTGGATGGACGGCTTAGATCGTGTGAACTTCAGTCATTTTGTAGAAAAGTCCTCCATTTTGGCAAAATAGAACTCGCGTCCATGCTACTCTCTCAGCCATTTTTGCAGAAGAACCCTCGAGCTTTTGTGAAATAGAACCCGCCGTCCATGCTACTCTCTCAGCCATTTTTGCAGAAGAACCCTCGAGCTTTTGCAAAATAGAACCCACCGTCCATGCTCCTCTCTCAGCTTTTTTCAAGAAAAACCCTCGGGCTTTTGCAAAATAAGACCCGTCGTTCGTCCCCTCTCAGTCATTTTTGTAGAAGAACCCTCGAGCATTTGTGAAATAGAACTCGCCGTCCATGCATTCTCTCTCAAGCCATTTTTCAAAAAGACTCTAAAACTTTTACCAAATAGAACCACCTAAGCAAACATAGTAGCATCAAAAATATTGGTAGCCTCAAATAGCATTTTTTTATTTTTTGAATGCGTAGCACCAAGTTTAGGAAAATAGATAAAATTTAAAATCTAATTTAACAATTAAGTATATAAAATTTACAAAAATAATAGTAATTTATGTATTCTCAAAATCACGCAACACTAAGTATAGAAAACTACATCAGATTTCAATTCTAAATTAAACATACCCCAAGTACTGATTTCTCATTTGTCCTACACGCGCATGGGCGCGCACAAATCACTAGTTAGATATAACAAACCGCACGGAGTCCGTGCAAAACCAAGAAGCCACGTCATGGGCGATTTCCGGCCGTTAGATCGGCCAGATGGAGAGTCCAGATCATGCGAACTTCGGTCACTTTGCACAAAAGTCCTTCATCTTTTCTGAAATAGAACCCACCGTCCATGCCCCTCTCTCAGCAATTTTTGTGGAAGAAACCTCGAGCTTTTACGAAATGGAACCGGTCGTCCACGCCCCTCTCTTAGCCATTTTTGCAGAAGAACCCTTGAGCTTTTGCAAAATAGAACCCGCCGTCCACGCCCCTCTCTCAGCCATTTTTGCAGAAGAACCCTTGGGCTTTTGCAAAATAGAACCCGCCGTCCATGCGCTCTCTCTCAGGCCATTTTTTTAAAAGACTCATGAACTTTTACCAAACAGAACCACCTAACCAAACATAGTAGCCTCAAAAATATTGGTAGGCGATCATCAATTATATTAAAAATTTGCAAATTTTTTTTTTGTATTTTCTAAATGCGTAGCACCAAGTCTAGAAATTATAGGTAAAATTTGAAATCTAAATTAACAATTGAGTAAATAAAATTTATAGAAACAATAGCAATTTGTGTATTCTCTAAATCACATAGCACTAAGTATAGAAAATTATATTAAATTTCAATACTAAATTAAACGTACCCAAATATTAATTTCTCATCCGTCCTACACACGTCCATATGCGCGCATGGGCGCGCAAATCACTAATCTATACCAGGCAAACGTGAGTAAAAGCCCTCAGGTCATGTTCATCGATGGCTGGCCCAAAAGGTTCAGATTTATGGGGAGATTCAACGGCACAACAGACCTGCCGCCATTGATAGACGATGGTTCAAGAGTCGTCTGTTCTAAGGTTGTGTTTGGATCCAGGGACTAAAGTTTAGTCCCTCAAATAAGTGACAATTAGTAGCATTAACATAAACTAATTATAAAAGCTAATTGCATAAGTCATATCTACTCCGAGAGACAAATCTAACAAGACTAATTAACCTATAATTAGTACATAATTATCAAATCATTATTGTAGCATTATATTGTATGATCATGGACTAATTAGGCTTAAAAGATTCGTATCGTAAATTAGCCCTGGCTTATGTAATGCATTTTATAATTAATCTATATTTAATACTTTTAATTAGCATTCTTCCATTCGATGTGACGGGACTAAAAAGAAACCAAACACCCCCTAAGCCTTGCCATGCAAGGAGCTTCGCGTGCTATGATTTCGTTCGCAATCCTGTCACGGATTATTATAAGGCCCTGCCGTTGGGAAAAGGTTATAGGGAGTTGAACTTTTCTTTTATGATGCTGCTGCTAGGAGGCCGTTGGACTATTGTGGAGACACCATGTTTGCCGGTCGATTCGGTCTAGGGTACGATGAGAGTACGCAGGATCGAAATGGCGACCAGAGAGGGGGGAGTGAATGGGAGCCGATAAACATTTCTTCACGAAAACTCGGCCTATGTCCCACAATCACTACCCAATGATTCATCACAATCTTGTCAAGGTAGCGTAATCACAGCGGAGCTACCAACCCTAGGAACAAGCCAAAAGAGAATCGAAGCGGAAGCACACAACTAGAGAAGAAACGAGGAACACTGTCTGCCAGGCCTGATCGGACCGTCCGCACAGAGCGTTCGGAGTGTCCGCGAGGCGGGCGGACTGTCTGACAAGGAACGACGGACCGTCCGTAAAATCAACTCGAATCTCCAGAAGGTTGGGTCCACTACGGACCGTCTTGCGGACCGTCCGCCAGTGTCACGAACCGTCCGAAAAAGTCACACGGACTGTCCGAGAAAAACTTAGCCAAAACGAGAAAAACTCAGAAGGGGAATCAAACCACGGACCGGTCCGCCAATCACATGCGGACTGTCCGGGAACTCTGCGGACCGTCCGCCATACCAAGTCGGACCGTCCGAGAAGCCCGACGGACGAAAAGGAAGAACAGCTACAGTAACGCGCGGGTCAACTCCCCCAAATCCAACACCAAATCTCCCAAACGGCTGGATCTCTTGAAGCGATACTTTGGGGAGATGTGAAGCAACCCAAGAGGAAGCTATGCCCCAAAAATCTCAGCCTCTAACTCCCTACAACACAAGAAATCGCGGATCTAACGGAAGAACACCCTCACCACGAGTTTATCACAAAAAATTTCAAATCCGGACCAAATCTCGGCGTTTGAGGGGTCAAGATCATCCACAAAGAGGCACAAGGCACTCACCCATGATCCCCACAAAGAAATCCGAGAGGAAACGGCCTAGAAACGAAGAATCGAACCAAGAACGAAAATAGCACAAAAATGAACTCGGGAAGGAAGACAAGCAAATCATTTCTAGAACGATTCTTCCATACAACCAGAGGTCACGATCTGTACAACGGTGGCTATCCTCCACCCTTCATCCACCCGCTAAAATTACTCGATCTGCACTTGGCTACCCTACCAGAATAGAGAGAAAATGAACTAGGGTTTCGAACCAATCACTTGCCATCCCCTCCACCTCCTATTTATATTGAGTCATCTGGTGGGGGGAAAAGACCACACTACCCCTACACTCTAAGCCTAAGATACATACCCCTCAGGGGCAATCTTGGAACTCTGAGATATTTCCTCCAGCTGGGCACGCCGTCCATCCGGCCTTGCTTCCCTCCGACGCAAGCTCCAGGATCCCGCCACGCGTCCACCGCTTCGAAGCTTCCCGAACATGCCCGGATCACCGTCTCCATCATGTTGGGCCTTCGGGCTAGGTTTTGAGGCCCAAACCGAGAAACCCACCTCCGATGGTTTTGTGGCCCAACCATCAAACCCCGCGTACAAGCTTCGGTTGTTAGCCGCTACCTTGCACCGGCTCATCTCACGACGTCGTCTTGCTCTTCTTGCACCATACCGACCGCACTCGGTTCCGTCTGGCCACCGGGTCCCTCGAACCAAGCCTACTTGTCTCTCCACTCCTCGGAGTCCACTTTGGCTAAGACCTTTCACGCTTCTTCTTCACCTGCACCAACGCAAACCAAGTCGCATCGAACACCTGCAATACTAGACCAAGAGTCAGTCCAACACTACGTTGTCAATCACTCATCACACTGAGAAGCGACCACCCACCGGTCCTCGGACACACCTGGTCCTCAATCTCCCCCTTGATGAGTGCATTGACAACACCGCTCACGATTTTGGATAGGAAATAGAAAGCAGAAAAGAAAAAGAAAAGAAGACTCAAACAAGTGACTCAAAGCAAAGAGCAAGCCAAAAAACCAAGTCACTTGAAAGAGAAAGTCTCGGTCCCCTAAGACAAGGGCAACGGCTCAACACAACCGAGACCAACATGTTCCACTTGCCGACCCCTCAAGAAGAGGCAGAAAGGGCTCAACACCATCGGCAGAAAGAGCAAAGCAAATCAGGAACACAAGAAGCTCCCCAACACAAGAAGCTCCCCCTGCACAGAAGCAGACTCCCCCTGAACAAATGCATCAAATTCTCCCCCTGAACTGAGTATCCCTCTAATGCAAAGCCATGCACACAAATTCTCCCCTGTTTACCATACAAGTTCTCCCCCTTGTTGCCAATGCATGAATCAAGGCTGACATGCAGACAAGTAAACCTAGAGCTTCTCAAATATATAATGAGCACTATAAAATGCTACACAAGTGCAAATGAGCAAGCAAGATAGTCCAAGGTTTTGTACAATCATTACCAACAAGATTTCATTATTATAGAAGCATATGGCCAATTAGTTTCCAAGTTCAACAAGTTTTTCAAGAATTCATCACCTCATGAGCAAAATGATAACTTCAAGCCAAAATGAACTAATTCATGCAAAGATCATCCCAGGTCACTAATTCTAGTTAAAAGATCATTGCAAACACCCAAAGCCTATCTCATGTCATGTCAAAGCCACCGAGCCATGTGTCTACTTCTAAACAGAGACTTCTCTTGGTAGACAACATGCAACGGTTTAGCACCCAAAATTATACACATAATAGCATATTTTGACATGTTTAGCACATTTTTGTTTTTTTAACCATAAGCACTTCATTTTTCAGATTTTGAATTGTGGTACATGAAGTGCCTTTGCGGCAAAAAGAAGCTCATGCTTCCCACAAGAAAAACAGTAGGCTAAACATTTGCAATGATAAAATGATCTTTGACCCATTTAGCAAGAAAGAGATATCCTAACACAATCTAAGCATGAGAGAGCATTTAGGCTTGAACTAAGCATGCAAAGCATTTGCTCATGGGTGAGATCAAGTTTAACATTTCAAAATCATTTGCAAGCTCATTGTGAATATACAGTGAATCAATCAGGAGCATAGCAAATCATCACCTAAGGACTACACACATGTTCACCAGCTCAAGTGTAGCAGAATATAGCATTCAATCCATATGGGAGAAGCTCATCCTAAAATGCATGAAAATAAATATGTACAGATGCAAGACCTATGAAATAAATGCAAATGCAGACTGTACATAGTATACATATGCTACAAGGAGCCCTAGAAACCAACTCAAAAAGGAGAACAAACTCCAAGCTCTCCTCGCAAGCGAGCAAAGGTAGCTTGATCAAGAGTTTTTGTAAAGATGTCAGCTAGCTGGTTCTGGGTGGAGACATGTGATAGTTCAATGTGACCTTTCTCAACGTGATCTCTCAGAAAGTGGTACCTCACTTCAATGTGTTTGGTCTTGGAATGTAGCACAGGGTTCTTAGCTACACTAATGGCACTGGTGCTATCACAAAGAAGTGGAACTCTAGAGAAGCTTAGACCAAAGTCACTCAAAGTGTATGTGATCCATATGAGCTGGGAGCAGCAGCTAGCAGTAGCAACATATTCAGCTTCAGTGGTGGACTGTGCAACACTAGACTGCTTGCGAGAAGACCAAGAGACCAGAGAAGAACCAATAAATTGACACTGACCCGAGGTAGACTTGCGGTCCAACCGACACCCAGCGAAATCAGCATCGGAGAACCCGTGAAGACTGAGTGTCGAGGAGGCAGAATACCAAAGACCCAAATCAAGAGTGTATTTTAGGTACCGATGCGAAGATTCTCTTGACAGCCTGCCGATGCGAAGTTCTCGGTGAAGCTTGAAAACGAGCGCACAGACACACGCTGAATTGTATGTCTGGCCTCGTCGCCGTCAAGTAGAGGAGGGAGCCGATCATGCTCTGGTACTCCTTCTGGTCCACTGGATCTCTATCTTCATCAGCATCCAACGCCGCAGTTGTACCCATTGGTGTCGACATCGGCTTGGAGTCACTCATGTCGAACTTCTTCAGCATGTCCTTCGTGTACTTCGCTTGATGCACGAATGTCCCATCCTTGACTTGCTTGATCTGCAGCCCGAGGAAGAACTGCAGCTCTCCCATCATTGACATCTCGAATTCCCTGCTCATGTCTTGAGAAAATTTCTCCACAAGTGCATTAGACGAGCCACCAAAGATAATGCCATCCACATATATCTGGACAATCAGGATGTCGCTACCAGCACGAATCAAGAACAGGGTTTTGTCTACTGTCCCCATCACAAACCCCTTACTTAACAAGAACCCTCGTAGTCTCCCATACCACGCTCTAGGTGCTTGCTTTAGACCATATAACGCTCAGTGAAGCTTGTACACCCGGTGTGGATACTTCTCACTCTCAAAAACTGGTGGCTGCCTCACAAACACTTCTTCCTCTATTACCCCATTCAAAAAGGCACTCTTCACATCCATTTGGTGCAATTTGAATCCTTTAGCAACAACAAATGCTAGAATAATCTGAATTGCTTCCAAACGGGCTACATGAGCAAATGTCTCCTCATAGTCTATTCCTTCTTTCTGTGAAAACCCCTGGGCAACCAACCTAGCCTTGTTTCTCACAACCTCACCACTCTCACCCTGTTTGTTCTTCCAAACCCATTTGGTTCCTATAGGATGACAGTTTGGTGGAGGCTCAACTAGTTCTCACACCTCATTCCTCTCAAAGTTTTCAAGCTCTTCGTGCATAGCATTAACCCAGTTTGCATAAGATAAAGCGTGTCTAATATCCTTGGGCTCGAAAGAAGCAACAAATGCAGAATGAGCAAATTGAGAGTTGTTTCTTGACCTTGACCTTGTAGTGCGCTCGTCGAAGTCTCCTATGATGCTTGAGGGTGGATGCCTAGCTTGAATGTATCTTCGTGCCTCACGCCTAGACATCTCCTCCCCCTCAGCAACTGCTTCCACTCGACCTCCAGGTACTTGTGTTGATGTGGTAGTAGGGGATGGACCATCGTCAACCGTAATCGTCGTAGTGGAGGTAGTGGGTACACGTGTCGTTGGAGTCACACCATCTCCATCGTCATCTTCACCATCATCCGCTTGCTCGTCCTCGAAGATTGTTTGTCCCATCTCTTCATCACCTGCACACTCAAAGACAGTCGAGCTACACGGAATTGTCTCATCGAATGTAACTTCGCAAGTCTCCATGATTTGGTTAGAGTTAAGGTTGAGCACACGATATGCTCTAGAGTGATTAGCACAGCCAAGAAAAATGCCATCATGAGAACAAGACTCGAATTTGTCTAGATTTCCTTTCTTAAGAATGAAGCACTAGCAGCCGAAGACTCAAAAACGACTCACCATGGGGGTCTCCCATGAAAGATCTCATAGCAAGTCTTCTTCTTGAACGCACGAAGGAAAATCTGATTTGAGACATAGCATGCGGTGCTCACCACCTCGGCCCAATATCTCCTAGGAGTCCTATGCTCATCGAGCATCGTCCTAGCCATCTCACAAAGAGTCCGATTTTTCCTCTCCACAACACCATTCTGACAAGCAACATAAGGCGAGGAAAACCGATGTTCAAGACCTTGATCACGGCAAAAGGCTTCAAAACGAGCGTTCTTGAACTCCGTGCCATTGTCACTGCGGATAGCTCGCATGGCATTACCATTACGTTCGTTTTCCAACCTTAAGATCAAGTCTCGAAAGAACCCAAAAGCCTCATCCTTAGATGCCAAGAAAAATATCCAAGCATAGTGAGAATAGTCGTCCACTATCACAAGGACATGCCACTTCCCACCGACTGAGCAAACGCGAGCTGGACCAATCAAGTCCATATGAAGAAGCTCCCCGGGACGCTCAGTCATCACCTTAGTCAAAGGTGGATGAGAAGTGGCGACCATTTTCCCATGCCTACAAGGAGCACACACCAAATCCTTCTCATACCGAAGCTTGGGCAATCCTCGCATAAGGTCAAGACTGCTCAAACGAGAGAGCAAGTCAAAGCTCAAATGACCCAACCTCCTATGCCACTTCCAAAGCTCGGAAGAGGAACCAGCCACTAGACAGCGAGAGGGACCGAAAGACCTCGAGAAATCAGCACGGAAAACTTGACCCTCGGGAATGATCATACACACAAGGTCACCTCGAGAATCAAGAATCTGAGAAGAACCACTCACAAACCGAACCTCAAAACCCTCGTCAAGCAACTGAGAGACGGAGAGCAAATTAAAACCAAGCGACTTGACGAGAGAAACACGCTTCAATAAAAACTTCTCACTTACCTGAATATCAACCTCTGAAAGCACTCTTCCCTTACCGTTATCCCCAAAAGTGATGTACTGCCTTGTCTTCACTGGGTGAGACTTGAGAACCACCTACAATCTCCGGTCATGTGATGAGAACAACCGGAGTCGATCAACCATGACCTCCTCAAGCCTCCCACTACCTGCAAATTCAGAAGTGAGTGCGGAAGTGAGCAAACGACTGAGCACTGGGGTTAGCACAAAACGAGTCAAACCAGTGTTGAGCCATCTGCTCAAAAGAGGGGTTAGCAACATCTACTCTACCACCATCAGCAAAAGGTGAGAACCTGTCATGCCTCACAAACGGAGCTCTATCACGTCTAATCGGAGGAGCACCACGCGGGGGAAAGCGTGGCCTGAACTCCCTCCGAACACCAAAGCTATGGCCGTTCCTCCCAAACTCGTACTGACCACGAGGAAAGGGACGCCTAGCAAACTCACCATGTCCAAACCCAAAGCGCCTATCACCACCTCTCTAAGGGCCACCTGCAACACCACGAGCACCTCCTCTAGGCATCGAGCGCACAAACCCTTCACCCCTAGGCATAGGTGCACGAGGCTCAGGCACGCTATGAGAAGAGTGGTACCTGTCCCGGTTACCCATCTCTCTTTCTCTCGTCACTTCTCTCTTCCTTCTGAAGAAAACTCCTCTTGGTGTCCATCCCTACCACAAAATCCACAGTGGTAACGGACTGGCTTTGGCTTTGGAGCTTCTTTTGGTGGAGGCTTCTCACTTGGCTTGAGACCACTCGATTCTCCCACAAAATTCACTCTCTTTTGGAAGTTGTTGGTTTGAGGAGGGAACACTGGAGGATCAGGAGTAGTGTCAAGTTTGTTCTTCAAGTGGTTGGATTTGGGATCAAAGGTGTTCTTGGCTGGGGTAGTTTGTGGTGGAATTGGCACACTCTCACACCCCACATCCTCACTCTCACACACCTTCTCCGATCCAAGCCCTCGACTGTCAGCTCGTCTGAACTGAGCTATCATCATACCAAGCTGGGGCTCATGACCAGACAGCCAACCCAAACACTTACGCAACTCATCATTCTCATCCTGCAGTCGGTTAGTTGCATGCTCAAGTTCAAGAATCTTCAAAGCATTCACATCACAACTAGAACAAACATGAGTAGCAGAAGATTTCAAAGAACTTTCAAGGCACTTGATCCTAGCATGAGATTCATCCAATTGTAACACCCAAAAATGGCCCATTTAAAATTTTTAGTAATTAATTGGCTTTTATTTAATTTGTTCATATTTATTATAGGTTAAATAAATTATTTATGAATATTAAAATCAAATTTAAGTTGTAGAAACATTTTTGTTGCATTCATGCTGCTGCATTTATTTTTGTATCTCTCGCTCTCTTTCGCGTCTGTCGACTTCGCCGGAGATGGCCGCCCGCCGACCGTCGTCGTACGCCACCCCTCGCCGCGCAATCCTTGTCAGGAACCCCCCTAGCTGAGTTCCCCACACCCCCAGCTCACTCCCCGACCTATTCCCATCGCGAGCCGAGCTTCCTAGCTCGATTCCGAGCAGTCTCCGGCGATGCTCCGCCGCAGGAGCAAGCGCCGCCGCCGTACCTTAGGTCTGTCGCCGGCCGGGAGAAACCCCACCGTCCGATCTTGATCCGACGACCCCCGAGCATCCCCTCCCTGAGTCAAATCCCAAGAAAACGGTCAGCCCCGTAGGTTTTGCAAAAGAGCCCCTTCAAGATCTAAAATCAACCCCCGGTCCTGCTTAGTTCAAAATTAATTCCAGATAGGTCCTATTTTTATTGAAAAACCCCCTGAGCTTTTTAAATATAGAACCCGCCGTCCTTTCAGTCGGTTTTACGCGTTAGCCCTCGGGTTTTAACGCGTAATTACGTATAGGTCCCTGTTTTCTTTAAAATTAAGCCCCTGGAAGTTTTTAAAATTTGCCAGCAGGTCCCTAGAACTTAGAAAAGCTATATCTTTTTCGTTTTAGCTCCGATTAGTGTGATTTTCGCGATCATGTGTTCGTAGTGAAGCGTAAAATATTTCTAAAAACTTTTTATGTACTACTTCTATTGTTTGGTGTACTGTTCTAATAGATTATTATTTGTTTGCATGTATTGGAATGCGTGTATGCTTGTATGGTGCTTCGTGCCCAGTCGGTGAGCCGTTAGCTTTGGAGTTCGAGCCCGGTGAGGACTTTCTGGAGCAGGACTCGCAGCAGGAGCAGCAGCACTTCGAGGAAGGCAAGTTATAGCACGGACAATCATTGCTACCTAAACCCACTTTTTACATACATTCACTTTCATATGCATGTGTCTAATTTGATGTCCTATTAAGGTTGTACCTAGTTTGTTTACTCCTATTCTTTGATTACCTGGGATTTATGCATATGGGTAGATTTTGCTATGCGCAGCTACTGTCACTTTTATTTAATTGTTAACTTTGACTTAATGATTCACTTCAACATTAATGATAAAACTTGCTTTTTAGCAACATGGTTTAGGGAACTGGGGCATGTGCTGTGTGCTTTGCTCCAGTGTCTCTCCGTAAGGTCCGGTTCTTAAAGCGGCAACCCAGGAGCCTGTCGCCACCGCTAGAACTATTATGGCTCTGGTCTTGGTCAAGTAACTTGTACGGCTCTAGCTTGACAGTAGTTACCGACGGGGCCGACGGCGCTATGGGAAGCACTCGTGAGAGTATGGTTTGATCCACCGAGGACGGGGGTACCGTCGGCTATGTCTTGTCAGGCACAGTCCCGTGTTGGGAGTACCTGTGGTATGGGAACTCCGCACGTCGTGCTCTTTTTGTTGTTGGCATGCGTGCCTGCGCTCTAGACGCCATTGACCCTCTTATCGCTGCGCCCTGAGAGTCAGTCAATCTCGGTGCCTTGGATCATGCTACCTGTGTTGTACCATAGTGGCTACTGTTTTGTTAGGGTGTCTTGTGAAAAACCTCGTAGCGTCCCTATGCAGTCACACCTCGGAAGTGTTGATGTGCGTGGTTGGGTGCAAAGTTATTTTGAACTTTTACACGACTGGTGGGTAAAGGGCGAAACCTCTGCAGAGTGTAAAATCTATCATGATAGCCTTGCTCAAGGTCACGAGCGGCCTGGATCCTTTTTGATTAGAAGATGATGTTTCTTTTATGTTTATGGTCACTTATACTTATTTAATTGGGTCACAACCGGGTTTCATACACTTGTAGTAATTGTTAAAGGTTAAAATGAACCAACTAAAAATGCTAATGCAGTTAAGCCGTGTCTAGCCTATTTTTGAGCCTTCATACCCGTGCTATACTTGCTAAGTATTTGTTTACTTACACTTGTCATTATTCAACAAAATCCCGGATGGGTAAACAGATTGGGCTGATCAGGAGACTGCTGCTGAGTTCCCTGAGGACCTGCCGTACTTCTGAGTTGCGCTCTCCCAGTCACAGTCCCTGTGGACTGCGGCTCCGCTAGCTGAGAGTTATAGACTTTCGCTGTAATAATTATTATTGTTATACTCTGATGTAAACTATCTTATTTCGAGCATTTGTACTATGTTTATCATATTTGTTCGTTGTATGTGTTCTGTGGACTTCCTGGGCACACATATGGCCGCATTCGGGTTTTGTGAAAATCCGGGTGTGACACCAATTTAGCATGCAAAACAGGACAAGAAGTGCAAGCTCCTAGCAAAGCAGATCTAGATTTCAACTCACCAAGTTCAACTTGGAGCATATCAAGTTCTTCCAGTTTAGTCATGTGTTTCTTCTTATATTCAACCAATTCATTCATCACATATTCACAATTTACGCATTCAGGCTCATCAGGAACAACAGAGACAACTTTCAAAGCATCAATCTCAACTTGAGAAGCAGCAAGAAGAGACTCAAGTTTAGCCACTTTCTCCTCATTCATCACATATTCACAATTTACGCATTCAGGCTCATCAGGAACAACAGAGACAACTTTCAAAGCATCAATCTCAACTTGAGAAGCAGCAAGAAGAGACTCAAGTTTAGCCACTTTCTCCTCAGACACACCAAGCAAAGACCTAAACTCCCTCTTCTACTTGTTGGTCTTTCTAAGCACATCATCACGGTTGTCAAGCAAAGCATTCAACCTATCAACCTCCTCTAGCAAGAAGTTTGGATCATGATTTACCTCATCTTTGGAGTCTGAGTCCGAGCCTTCTCCTTCACTCTTCTTGCCATCGGTGCTGTGTGCCGTGGTATAGAAGCCACCGGAAGCCGCACATGCCAGCCCATTGAAGTTCTTGCTTGAGTGCCTTCGGCATCGACCTTGGTCCTCATCCTTGCTGCTTGAGCTCGATGAAGTGTAGCTGGAACTCGTGTCGACGTCGCTCGCACCGACAACCATGGCTCGAGGCTTGTACTTGTGCTTGTGGCCACCGTGCTTCTTCTTCTTGTACTCTTCCTTGCTCTTGTGCTTGTCCTTGTAGTCGTTCCTTGATCGGTTCTTGTGGTCATCCCTTGATCGGTGCTTGTAGTCGTTCCTGGGCTCGCTTGCTTCCGGGCATTCGGCGATGAAGTGCCCCATCTTGCTGCATCTGTAGCATGTACTCCCAACATGCCTGCTACTCTTGCGGTTCTCATGCAAGCGCTCGAACCTCTTGGTCAGCAACGCGAGATCGTCCTCACTCAGCACCTCGAACTCCTCATCTGGCAAAGAGACAAGCATAGACAAAGCAAACTGTCGAGAAAAGTTAGCAAGCGACCTAGAACTAGAACCACTCATGAGGGCTAGACTACGGGGATCAGTCGGGTTCTCAAGCTTGGCTCTAGCCATCCTATCAATCTCTGAGGACTTAAGCTTTGAAAACAACCCATTGACCGTGAGCGTCTCATAGCTATCCGACTCCATAATGGCCTCAACCTTCGCACCCCACACATATCTATCCAAACAGTGCAAGAGCTTCAAAGCTCTATCATGATCTGAGTAAGGGAGGACGGCGATATTGGCTTGCATGTTGTTCACTATCACGGTAAACCTCTGAAACATGGCATCAATTGACTCACCGGGCAAATGAGTGAAATTCTCATACTCCCTCCGGTAAGTCGAAAAGAGCCTAGCCTTAACAGCACCATCACCACCATGAGCAACCTCCAACTTCTGCCAAATCTTACAAGCAAGCTGCTCTTCGCTGACACGATTGAACTCATGCTCGTCGAGCACTTTGAACAAGTAATCAACTGCCTTTGCATTTGCCTCAAACTTATCCTTATCAACTTGAGTCGCTCTTGCAGCAGGGATGGTATAGGTATTATCAAGAGTGATATACCAAATCAATTGTCCCTTGCCGCGGAGAAAAGCACCCATCCGAACCGACTACATCCGGTAATTCTTTCCATCGAAGAAAGGAGGACCTGAACCCTTTCCTGAGTACGCCATCTTTGGATCTTAAGACTGGATAGAATCACAAAGATCCGTAACAGGCTCTGATACCAATTGAAGGATCGAAATGGCGACCAGAGAGGGGGGAGTGAATGGGAGCCGATAAAAATTTATTCACGAAAACTCGGCCTATGTCCCACAATCACTACCCAATGATTCCTTACAAGCTTGTCAAGGTAGCGTAGTCACAGCGGAGCTACCAACCCTAGGAACAAGCCAAAAGAGAATCGAAGCGGAAGCACACAACTAGAGAAGCAACGAGGAACACTGTCTGCCAGGCCTGATAGGACCGTCCGCACAGAGGGCTCGGACTGTCTGCGAGGCGGGCGAACTGTCCGACAAGGAACGACGGACCGTCCGTAAAATCAACTCGAATCTCTAGAAGGTTGGGTCCACTACGGACTGTCTTGCGGACCATCTTGCGGACCGTCCGCCAGTGTCGCGAACCGTCCGAAAAAGTCACACAGACTGTCCGAGAAAAACTTAGCCAAAATGAGAAAAACTCAGAAGGGGAATCAAACCATGGACCGTCCTCCAATCACATGTGTCCTATCCGGGAACTCTGCGGACCATCCGCCATACCAAGTCGGACCGTCCGAGAAGCCCGACGGACGAACACGAAGAACAGCTACAGTAACGCGCGGGTCAACTCCCCCAAATCCAACACCGGATCTCCCAAACGGCTGGAGCTCTTGAAGCGAAACTTTGGGGAGATGTGAAGCAACCCAAGAGGAAGCTATGCCCAAAAAAACTTGGCCTCTAACTCCCTACAACACAAGAAATCGCGGATCTAACGGAAGAACACCCTCACCACGAGTTCATCACAAAAAACTTCAAATCCGGACCAAATCTCGGCGTTTAAGGGGTCAAGATCATCCACAAAGAGGCACAAGGCACTCACCCATGATCCCCACAAAGAAATCCGAGAGGAAACGGTCTAGAAACGAAGAATCGAACCAAGAACGAAAATAGCACAAAAATGAACTCGGGAAGGAAGACAAGCAAATCATTTCTAGAACGATTCTTCCATACAACCAGAGGTCACGATCTGTACAATGGTGGCTATCCTCCACCCTTCATCCACCCGCTAAGATTACTCGATCTGCACTTGGCTAGCCTACCAGAATAGAGAGAAAATGAACTAGGGTTTCGAACCAATCACTTGCCATCCCCTCCACCTCCTATTTATATTGAGTCATCTGGTGGGGGGAAAAGACCACACTACCCCTACACTCTAAGCCTAAGATACATACCCCTCAGGGGCAATCTTGGAACTCTAAGATATTTCCTCCGGCTGGGCACACCGTCCATCCGGCCTTGCTTCCCTCCGACGCAAGCTACAGGATCCCGCCATGCGTCCACCGCTTCGAAGCTTCCCGAACATGTCCGGATCACCGTCTCCGTCATGTTGGGCCTTCGGGCTCAGTTTTGAGACCCAGACCGAGAAACCCACCTCCGATGGTTTTGTGGCCCAACCATCAAACCCCGCGTACAAGCTTCGGTTGTTAGCCGCTACCTTGCACCGGCTCATTTCACGACGTCGTCTTGCTCTTCTTGCACCATGTCGACCGCACTCGGTTCCGTCTAGCCACCGGGTCCCTCGAACCAAGCCTACTTGTCTCTCCACTCCTCGGAGTCCACTCTGGCTAAGACCTTTCGCGCTTGTTCTTCATCTGCACCAACGCAAACCAAGTCGCATCGAACACCTGCAATACTAGGCCAAGAGTCAGTCCAACACCACGTTGTCAATCACTCATCACACTGAGAAGCGACCATCCACCGGTCCTCGGACACACCTGGTCCTCAGAGTATGGGTAGGCATGTCCTAGTGCGCCTCACATACATGGAGAGGAACTTGATAACACGAGCTTACAGATTGGAGTGCAAGATGCATTACGTGGATGACATGCTGACATGCTCTGGGAACGGGTACAGCCCTCCAGGGGCGGAGCTAGGGGTTGGGCCGTGTGGGCACAGCCCACCCTAGAATTTTGGTTGCACAATTCTCTAGTAGGTTATTTGCATAATTGTTTTGAATCTAACTAATTTATTTATTTTTAATAAGACTTATATTGAGCTTCATGATACACATTTTATATTTATTTATTTCAATATCTTTGTAACATGTTTTTATGTGATTGTATTGTATTTGATAAATTATATATATACTTACATATTGATATATATTATATTTATATAGTGTAAAAAAATATATGTTAGGTTGGACCACCCTAACGTGGAGTCCTAGCTCCGCCACTGCTCCTACACCAACAGGCAACATGCCTCCGGCCTATGCAAATGGCAGACTGTACTGGATGGTCAGTAGATGCACAGCTCGCACAAACATCACCGGATCATCACGAAATCATCGTGCTGGAAGTTAGCACTCGCAGATTCATGGTTTTACAAGGGCCACCTTGTAGCAATGGTAGCAGCGAGTCCGTGTCCATCCTAGAGCTTCAAGAGGTGGTCTGTGTGGCATACTCTCACCATTGCACGGCCACAATCGAGATATGGGCGATGAAAGACGATGGCTCGTGGTTCAGTAAATATCATATATATAGAGCTTGGGATGTTCTCGCCGGAGTACTCTACGAAGCTGACGACACCGCTAGCCGTGGATAGCATGAATGGAAGGATCTTATTGAGCACGGGGAGGGCGTTGGGCTACTACGACCCCAAGAAATCGGAATTGGAGACGATTTACTGTTTGGGGAAGCACATTGAAGGAAAAAGGTTTATACCCATGCTCTTCCACGAGAGCTTAGTTAACCCGTGTGATCGGATATTTTAGGCTGCTACTTTTTCATTAGCCATGGCCCATGACTCTTTGTATTGTTGAGTTGAAACAGCTATCTTCGATCAACATAATCCATATATTGTTGAGTTGAAACAGCTATATCTTACTATCGCTACTATACTTAGGCATGGTGCGCTAAGTCAACCTAGTCAAAACGACTATCTATCTAACTAATAATAAACATTCTAACACGCTGACCCTACTAACAATTAGTAGCACAGCAACTCACTTTGCAATGAATAACAGAGCGCAACTGACACTTTAAAAAATAACTAAAGAAGATGTGGCCTAATTGTTCATAGACTCAGTTGCCAAGCTGCTGCACCATGTAGTGATCACTAATTGGTCATTGAGCAGCTTCAATTTCCAGCCGAAACATCTTTCCAACCAAGCAACTAAGCATGGGTATTGGGTAGTGATCAGGAACGTGTCATATGAAACTTTCGTTTCATTTCAAATTGGCTAGTTTGCTAGGGTAGCACGTTGGCATAGTCATCACCCGCCATTCGATCCGCCAGAGCGGATTCGCTCTAAATAGCAGAACTCAGCTGCGTGGTTCCTGAGAGCACTATGGAGTGAACTGGGGAAGCAGAATCTTGCTGGGCAATACATGGCTTATTGCGAGCCCATGGACACACTCCAATTGTACCATTAGTTGGATAAAGAAAAAAAAAGACCTACATTGGGAAGCCATCATAGTAGGGTCTATGCATTTCTGTCATGACATGCATACTTATGGAAATAAATTCAGTGATTGAACACAACATGGACTCTGGAAGACTGGAATCATCCCAGCAAGACATATATAACCAATTGAAATGTATCTGGTCATTCGCAATCAGCAATCACAGGAGAAAACTAGATATCGAGGGAGCAAACAGAACAGAACAGGGGCGTCATTGTCATCACTTAAAAGTTCAATCAGCACTTATCATCAAGAAGCGCGAAAATGCTATTTGGTCACGAAAATGCTATTTGGTCACGAAAAATGCTATCGATACCTGCTTGTAATCGGGGGGCAGAAGCCTTGAGGTTAACATTGCGCCATCGCAGGATCTGTACTCCGCGACAATCCTTCTCGGTAGCATTCTTCCCCGGATGTCATTCAGGTTGAGGAATGTCTTGATCCGCCGTGGGCCATCACTCTTCTCTTCGGCACAATAGTACTCAAGCTGACGGGGATAAAACTCAGCAATGTCCCAGCCATCACCAACCACCTGGTTGAGCAGGCCTGTCCCACCGCAAAATGCCGCCCCTCGGAAGGGGCGGCTCGGTCTGTGGACGCTCAGTTTGTTCATGAAGGTCGGAATTCTAATGGTGATGCTCATAGACTAGCTAGAAGCTGTAGGACGGCATGTCTGGCTTCTTGCTCCTCCTGATGGAGTTTGTACCAACTATAATTCTTAATTGAAGGTGGTACTATCTCAAAAAAAAAATGAGACTCGAGGAAGCCATCCTTGACGCAGCTTGAGCAGAAATGCTTACTGCAGCAAGTAGCCATCCAGTGATTGGGCCGGTACCGGCAACGCTAACAGACGCTCGGATCCGGCTCTTCGTCGTCGCTCTCCTCCAATTTAGCCACTGGGCGAAGGCGCATCACAGCAATGCGGCGCCGATGGTTGCACCTCCGAACCTGATCAACAATTGCCATTGCCCCCAGTACCGCAGCGGTTAATTGAGCTGCTGTGATCCCCGCACCAGCGCCTCCACCTACGGCTCCATTACGTTCAGGGCGGGCAACTTTGGATACAGCTCGCAGAGCACCACTGCGGTGGCTGGCGACGCCATCGCCATGAGTCGCGTGGACAGCAACGGTCGGCTCGTCGACGGGTGGAGGAGCGGAACTAACTGCCCATCTGCTCCAGGTCCCCTTCGCCATCGCCCTGAACAGCCGGAGCCGGGATCAACTTGATGGCCATCCCCGATGCTGCCCGCGAAGACGGTGATCACGCCGGGCCAGGTCGCGACCAACGGCGAATCGGTGAGGAGCGTAACGACCGATGCCATCTCGTTGTACCCCAGCGACGCGTGCACCTTGGGGAGCACTGTGACGTTGCCGTGCTTGTACGTCCTAGCGGGCCGAAATGACAATCCGTAGACGTCTTCTTGGCCAGCAAGAAGGATAGTATTACGGGAATGCCCCTCGGGGGCTCTAGTATCTTCTGATTCTTCCGTTTTGGCGGGAGGATTCTCAGATATTTTGTCCTCTCTCGGCTGTATGTGACTCTGCTTTTCCTTTTGTGTAGACATGGCCTTCGTGGACCTAGACGAGCCTATCGGTTGTGGACACTGGACAGGCACCGGGTCTACGGTGTATGTTCCACTGACACGGCCTTCGTCCGTTGGCAGTTGAGATATGACTGTGCTTTCAAATATTCTTTATTTTGAATGCACATATGCTAGAATTGTTGGATTAACTTTCAACTACGGTCTTGTTTGGAGTAGGCTCTTTCTAAAAGCCTTTAAAAAATATGGAGGAGGCGATACAATATGCAAATTGACGCCAACAGAAAATATGGAGAATAAGGCATATTTGGATCCGAGTGTCAATACAGAAGAGTGCTAAACTTTAGCAATAGTCCATTCAAACATAACTGCTAATGGATGGTGCTAAATTTTAGACAAACTCAAAAAGGTGAAAATGCATTATCTAAAAAATACTAAACTAGTGCTAAACTTTAGCGCTACCATTTTGAGCGATCTAAACAGGCCCTAATTATATTACTGGTCTTTCGTTTGGATGACCAAGCTGATCAAGTCTTGCAAAGTTGCAATCAGGGCTAGTAGCCAAAATATTTTCGGGTTCTTGGATCTGTTTCAGTCTTTCTGGATCCATTATGCTAGAATGAAAAAATCTGCCAATAGATACGGCGCTATGCCACTATATATTCACGTTAGTCAGCCTGTTCGCGGGTTGGACCAAAACCAGCTAACCCGCAAACCCAACCTGGATCGGACCGTACAAGCGGGTTTGAAAGGGTTACTTGGTTTCCGGTTTCAACCCGTGTGCTTGGGAACGGGTTAGTGTCGAACACGGGTTAAAAACCAAGCTCAACCCGTCCCAACTTCTGCAGTTCCGGGTGAGGTCTTGGAGGCAGTAGAGATTGGTCTTCTCATGATGGACGATGTTGGGTGCCACATCCAGGATTGCTTGTGCTAGCAGTGGAAACGCAAGCTCATGGATCTGGGCGTCTTCACGAGCAGGGAGCATAGGAAAGCGCCCGGCCGTGTTTCTTTGGATGGGGCAAAATTTTGCCAGACCGTTTAACCAATAATTAAGAGTATTAAATAAAATCAGTTTACAAAATTATCCTCACAACATTAGACTATTTCGTAAGACCTATCTAATGAGGTCTTTGACCGCATGATTAGAGAATGGTTACTGTAGAGCATTACTGTAACAAAATATGGGTTAATTAGGCTCGTTAGATTCATCGCGCAAAGTTGCACTCATCCCTAAAAAGATTCTGTAAATAAACTTCATTTAGTACTTCATGCATGCAAGATTTTTTTAGGCAAAATTTTGCCTCGAACGTGTGAAACACACGTCTTACATCATAGCTGTAGCAAATTTGCAAAATAAGGTGCTAAGGCTGGCTGGAAGACGAGGCAAATGTGCCGATGCTGCCGTCCTAAGAGCTTTTTGTATCTCCGCGTTGGAATCGTCTTCTTTTTTTTCGCGAGCGTGTCTTAGCACGTATTTCATTAAGAAGAAAGCATGTTACAGACAGTACTTGTCCTAGGTCAAACGGGAGTTGAACCCCACAAGCCCACAAATGACTAAAAAGAGAGAAAAACTGAAAAAACGGCCAGCAGAACAACTAGAGAAGAGCGACCAGGGCTCCAACACACCCAAACCAAACAACCAAGACACGACGACCTCCGAACCTGCAAACTGATAACCTCGTCATGGGCGCCAAAGGACTCAACGGTGGCAAAGCATCCACCCAGCAGCACAAACACAGCGGCAAAGCATCCGCCCGAACCAACCAGGACAACCACGGCGGTAAAGCAATCGCCAGAGCAACAGGACAACGGTGGCAAAGCATCCACCTAGCAGCACGAACACGGCGGCAAAGCATCCGCCCGAGCCAACAACCAAGCACAGCAACGGTGGCAGAGCATCCACCCGACCGATACGATGGCAAAGCATCCGCCTAAGTAACAGGGCGGCAAAGCATCCGCCAGACGACGATGACGACGACCTAGGCAACCCAGACGAGGTGGATGATAGAAGCGAATACAGGCGTAGGAGCAGAACCACCAAGGAGACGACCAGCAACCCCCGCTAGGCGGAATGCAAGGCGAGGCCCTCCAGGAGCAGCGTCGGTAGAACTTCCAAGACAACGCCTCAAGGGAGGAGGCGACGCCAAAGGCGCCGTCGTTGTCCAACTAACATGATCAGGGCTTTCACCCAGAAGTTCGCCGGAGATTGAAAGGGAGGAGGGGGGAAGCATGATGCCTTCAGTAAGGTAAACGGCGCACAGATGCGTCGTCATCATTGGGCTTTCGCCATCACCCCTCCCCCAACCACAACCACACCCCGGTGCGAGCGGCAGGAACGACGGCGCGGAGCACCACGAAGAGGCCCGGAGAGCTGGCCGAGCCGAAGCCGACCCGAGCGCCGCGCCCCACCCACCCCACAAAGCAGGCCCGCAAGGGCCCTCGACGGATTGAGCAGGGAGCGGACGGGACGGACGAGGCAGGTGGTGCCGTCGAGGAGCAGGACCTGGATGGCCAGCACGGGCGCCGACCGGCCCATGAAGAAACCATCGGTGCGGCCCACGAAGCCAGCATCACATGCCCCACACGCCGGCGGCGACGAGGCAAGACGGCGGTGAGGGGAGGCCACGGTGCCGTAGCCGCCGGATCCGGGACGGGGGGCGCAGGATCCAGAGCCTGCCCGCACAAATCGATCGCCTGACGGCGGATCCAGCCGTCCGTGGTATTTGCCGGAGTGAAGGGAGGGGGGAAGCAGAGGGGGAACGGGAGAGGGAGGGAACATAGGGAGGCCGCTGCCGCCGGCCGGGGGAGCGACGGGGCCGCTGCAGCTAGAGGGCGGAGCAGCAACGGCCGGCGGCGGGTGCTTGACGGGGGCCTCGGCCCCTGCGGTGGTGGTCGCCCCCGAGCCGCCGCTTGGACAACGCGAGGGCCGTTTAGCAAGACATAACGAGGAGGTTCTCAAAGCGAACTCACATGGCCGTTCCGTTGGAATCATCTTCAAACGGCACGACAGCAGCGTAGATGACAGTCAGTACGACTGTACTAGACAAGTCCGGTGCTACGACGCAGACCAAAATTGAACCCAAATTGAGTGAGAATCTTAGAAATTATGTTATGCAGTTACTTCCTAAGAAAGGATTGGAGCAAAGCTTTGATTTCTGGTTAGAGAAAACTGGAACTACTCATAAAACAAAAGGAGAAAAATGGAACTAACTAATTACATAGAACAATCGTATGGAGATCCTCAGGCAGTGGACTATGGAATGGAGGCAGCCATGAGTGATCCATGAATGATGGATGGATTGAACGCATCTTGCTACGCAGAGGAACAGAACGATTCTATAGAAGACATGCAAACAACGGTTTAAACACTCTGACCCGTGGAACCATCCCAGCCCAACCCGATAGTACCTGGCGCCAAGGACATGGTGGAACCAGACCAACCCAATTTAAACCGCATGATGCGATCTGGTTCGCAAAACCAGACAAACCTGCCACGGTCGGGGGAGGGGCCGCGTTGGGGGAGGGGAGGGGGCGGCGGAGGGAGTGGGGGAGGGGCAGCGCGGACACGTGGTAGATGGGAGGGAGAGAGGAAGGAGGGAGGAGAGAAATACTAAAAAAATAAAAAGGTGTGGGCCCCACCAGGGATAGAGGATGAGATAGAGTACGATGGGTGCGGTTGAAATCTATTACTATATTAATACTATAGTGTTAAAAGGAGTCACAACGTTCGTCGAGAGAGCCAAAAAGTTCTCACGTTAATCTAAAAAAGAGAAGAATATGCACCATCAGATTTTATGAAGATATAGCGGTCCATATTATTCCATTAATCTCGAAAAAAAGAAAAATACATGTCATCGGATTTTATAAAGATCTAACGGACCATATTATTCCGTTAATCCCCCGAAAAAGAAGAATATATGCCGTCGGATTTTATGAACATCTAACAGTCTATATTATTCCAAAAAATCACACGTTAATATAAAAAAGAGAAGAATATGCACCATCAAATTTTATGAAGATCTAATGGTCTATATTATTCAAAAAAATCTATATATTACGCTACATAGAAAAAATAAAGATACAGAGTGTTGGATTTTATGAAGATCTAACGGTGTAAATTAATCAAAAGAGCACATATCAATCACAAATCATGATATGCTAAATTTTAAATTAAAATAAGAAAAAAAATATTCATTTGATTTTCATATGAATTACTCACTCCGTCCAAAAATATATATTAATACAATAGTGCGTAGAAATTTTCATGTTAATCTAAAAAATAAAAGAACATATTACACCATAGCATTTAATGATGATCCAAAAGTCTAAGGTAATTCATAAATTTTGGGCTAAATACGACTACTAACTATATATAATTTCAAAATAAATAGAATATGTGTTGAATAGGAGAACACCCAGCTAAAGGAACCAATCGATGCCCATGTATAAGGACATGCAAGTAAGATATGCAAGAAACAAATCATCGCTGCGGTGAAGTCCGATGGTAATTCATCAGGGCAAACAAGCTAGACGTCAAGGAAGCACACTGACACGTGTGCAGTTTAATTTAGCGGGAAGCTGTCAGGTGCAGCCCAGCGATAAGACATCATTGTAAAATGTAAAGTCAAATGTCATTGTGTTCTTGCAGATTTAGGTGATAAAAAATAAAACATCGTCTGATGTAAACCTGATGGATTTACAGTGTAGTAAATTGAACATGCAAAAAGATCAAGAGACTGCACATATGGACAATAAAGTTTTGACCTAAAAAAATATCCGGAGTAGAATTCAAACCATATGGAAAATAATAAGTTGGGCTCAAATAAACTCCCAAAAAATATTCTCTATTTAAGCAGCATAAATCCTAAGTCATAGATGCAATTTGTACTAAGCACAATAAATATCCAGATGGAACCACAACACATGCAAGAAACTTGAAGCCACAAATCCAGATAACGTGATGCCACCGAAGAAGACATCTGGAGCAGGGTGGCACAAGATTTGGGCCACCTTACTATATGCCTGTTGCCCACAACCCTAGAGGCCTTGACACATGTGTCGTCCACTAAGCCACCGCCACCACACTTGCTCAATTTTGGTTCCAACAGAGGAAGGAAAAAGATGCAGTTTCACAAAGTCACAGATCAATAGATTATGAAACGTGGATCGTGGAATATAGTATACTACTTAAGAAATGTTTTATAAGGTATGGACTAAATTGTTCCTATGTTTCTGTAACGAGAACAACATTGTGTTATAGATGGGGAAGGTGAGTAGGAATTGTGTTGCTCAGTGAATCGATTTAGATTTAGGTGCTAGAAAATTGAATTAAGGCCTAAGAGGCTAGATTGGACCACTTCGCCACTGAGCTAGGAGCGGGGTAGGCAGGGAGTAAGACGTGGGATACTATTTCTATTCGGGTTGAGTTCCTTCAATAGTACAATATTTTGTATCATTCTTTATTTTTTAAATACACATACATTGCGCATACTATTTACACATATATTTTTTGTTTTTTTGGAAAAATAGGAGATATTCAACTAAATAAAATTGAATTGAAGTGACTCAGCACGCATCATGAGTGAAAGCAATACCAAACATGTAAAAGGATACCTCAAGACAAACAAAATAGACCCAAATTATGGTCCACTTGGACACATAAAACTAAATAAAGAAGAAAACAAAATAGACATGAAAAACAACTAAAATAAAAATGGAATACATATAGGTCCTCGTGGGTAAATCTAAATCCAAGATATAAGACTAAGATATATACTAAAAAATTTAGAGATGAATCATTCCGTATAAAGTTTAGACTAAAAAACTTATTCTACAAAATATGTAACCATTGGACCCATACCCAAAATCATGTACACTTAAAATTTTTATTCCTCTGTAACTCCTAAAATATAATAATAATGAATGGTTGAAAAATTATCAAAACAAAACCTAAAATCAAACAAAAAATTATATTAAATGACTAAAACTAGTTATAACAATTTATAGATACTTAAAACATTGTCATAAAAACTGCCTAGCTATCCATATTATTTGCGCGGGCTAACTTACCAATTGATATAGAATATAAAATCTTGATGGATAAAATAGAATATTTGTTTTAAAGATAAAAATAGAGTCTAACGAGTGACAGTAGCCCGACCCTCCCGCTAATAGCGAATATGACATGAGTGGGCGCTGATAGTTGAGCTTGAGCGCAGTGCGCATGATTTGACCACACTTGGACCCACACAGTAAACGGCGGATATGACCTTGACCGGCGCATTACGCTTAGGAGTGTCTGGATCCTTCTGACTAAACTTTAGTTCCGTCGTGTAAAAAAAACTTTAGTTCCGTCAGATTAAATGTAAAGATCTTAATAAGACGTATTAAATATAAATTAATTAAAAAAATCTATTACATAAACGAATAATTTGAAAGACGAATCTATTAAGCCTAATTAATTCATAATTAGATAATATGATGCTACTTTATGTACTAATTATAGGTTAATCAGATTTATTGAATTCGTCTCGCAAAATAGTCATAGCTTATACAATTAGTTTATATTTAATATTTTTAATTGTCATTTATTATTTAATAAACTAAGTTTTAGTCCCTTCGTCCAAACGAGAGGGTGTTTGGTTAAAGGGACTAAAGTTTTAGTCCCGTCAGATCGAATGAAAGAATGCTAATTAGAAGTATTAAATATAGATTAATTATAAAATACATTACATAAGCGAGGACTAATTTACAATACGAATGTATTAAGCTTAATTAGTACATGATTAGACAATATAATGCTACAGTAATAATTTGATAATTATGTACTAATTATAGGTTAATTAGGCTTGTTAGATTCGTTGGAGTAGATATGACTTATGCAATTAATTTTATAATTAGTTTATATCTAATATTATTAATTGTCACTTATTTGAGCAGTACGTGTCGTTCGTCGTACTAGCTGCCATAGCTGGCCAGCCAAACTGCCAAAGCAAAACTGCTCGGTGCGAGGAGTCCACTGATGACGGCGCAGAGGCCAGTACAGCATCACCCCCAAGCCCCGAAAAGCCGCCCGAAGAGGGGTGCGCACCGCGCCCTACACCCCCCCTGTGCCGGCGCGGCACTCGACACGACCCGCGCGCTTTCCAACTTCCGCGCCCGTGCCGAGTCCCGTGCTCCAGCGCGCGCAGGCAGCTCGGCCGCGGTCAGGTCGCCGGTCGGCTCCCGTCAAATCAATCCAATCACCGCTCGGGCGCCCTCCGCATCAGTCGAAAGTCGAAACCATCCGTCTCAGGCATTCCTCGATTATTTCCCTTCGCGGCGTCTCCCTCCGCCTCCGTCTTTCGAAGCTGCGTGCTGCCGTCGCGCCGCGCCGGCGCCTTTGCAGCTCCCGCACCCCTGGCCGCCCTCTGTGCTCCCCTCTGGTGGCCGCGCGGCGAGGGCGATGGCGTCGGCGGGCTGGGCGTGGATGGCGGAGGTGGCGGGCGAGGAGCTCGCGAAGCTGGAGGCGGCGCACCCGGTCCGCCTCGGCCCGCTCAAGGCCGAGCTGGAGCGCCTCGTCGCCGACCCCGGCTTCGACGCGGCCGCGCTCCCGCTCGCCTCGCCGCACGCCGGCGGCTTCGCGGTCACCACCACCACCGACACCGACGGCAACACTCCCGCCTCGTCCCAGCCTGCTCCTTCACCCACGCGCCTCATCTGCACCCAAGGTTCGTCCTCCACTTCACCACCCGCCTCCGCCGCATGCCAATGCCACGCACCTCCTCATGTACGTTGGCATTGCCCGATGGAGCCGTCGTGGGCACCCGCGCCGCGCGCTCTCTCACCACCGACGTCATGCCGGAACTTTTTGCAGAGTCCTCGTCCCGGAAGAGGAAGCCGGCTGCCGCCGGCACCGTGCGGGAGCAGGAGGAAGGGAAGCGGAGGCGGCGGCGGAAGACCACGCCGCCGGGAGGGGCGAAGGACAGGGCGGAGATGGCAATCGAGCGCGCCGAGCGGTGCCTGGAGAGGATCCGCGACATCAAGCGGAGCCTGCTCGCCGCTTGGATTCACTGATCGGATAATGCAGGGAGGGAGGGGAGAAGGAAGGCCAGGCGACGGAATTCGCCTTCATGGATGGATCCGAGACTCGCGAGCCTCTTTTTTGTTGTAAATGTTTGCTTTTGCAGTTTGCTAATGGGAAAGTGACCGCTCTTTCGTTCATGGAAAAGTTTTCCTTGATGACGATTACATGGCCGATTTCTGACTCGTGCCACTAATTACCGTGCCTGTCGACGCGTAGAGGAGTTTGCCCTCTGTACTGCGCCGTGTCACAAATCAAGGCTGAACCTCGCAATTCGCAAATATCAAAGCAAGGGACGTCATATACTTGCATACTCCATGCCTCATTCCAGTTTCCAACTGAGTGTTGCATAATAATCTTTTTTTTTCTTTTTTTCTGTTGTTTTCTCTCGGGTACATGAATTATTCATTAGCCACATGTATATTTTTCTATTTATTTTTAGTTTTCCTTTCCTTTTGTTTTATTATCCATTTCTATTTTTTTGTTTTTTCTTTTATTTTCGTATACCAACTTTTTCGCAACGTCGACACGTTTGTTCACTTACAGAACTAATTTTGTTCGTGATGTTAAATTATTTATTTAGTTTTATACCAACATGTTCTTCTATAAAAATAATTTGTTCGCTATGTGAATGCATTTGTTCTCCGCATTGCGAAGTTATTTTGTTCACTTTATATAATAACTTGTTCGCTGTATTAGATTATTTGTTCTCTTTATAGATTAAATTGTTCAACAACGTGTACTCATTTGTTCGTGATGTTCAATTTTTATGTTCGCACCATACTATAATTTGTTCATCGTATTTAGTTTATTTGTTCGCAGAAAATAACTGTTTGTTCATGTTGTTTAAGTATTTGTTCGCAATAGTAAAGAAGTTCTAGTTTGATAAAAAAATGTTCGTAAAAAATATCATTTAAACATAGTCAAGTGAGATCTTGTTTTGAAGATTTTATTGTAACAAATATTATGATACAATTGAAATTTAATCTGAATATTTGGTTTAAGAGTAATGATTTTTTTCTCAAACGTCCGTTGCATGCTAGTGTTGTCTTTTCTCGGTCTCTCCTCGGGTCTATTTAGGGCTGGAATCACGTGGACCATGGACTGCACATCAAATCTTGAGGCGAGCATATCACTCGGTGATGGCTAGACGCACCCCTCGAACGCCCTCCTACTCCTATGAAAATGGATCAGAAAAGGAAAGGCGAACAAATGATAGTAGAAATAGAAGGAAATTATCACTTTGGGCCTCTGCTAACGGGCCTGGGCCAGAATCAACATAGCCCTCTTGGGCAGTTGGGCCTTGAGCGAACGGGGAAACACAATAAGTTGATACGGCGTTTAGACGACCCGGTTCCGGCCGCCGAGTTGCTCCGACGGCCGCCGCGAGCGCGAGCCGCCTGCCTTCCCACTTGCCGCGGCTGGAGTGGATAGAATCCCCAAGAACGAGTTGAGGAGGGTGTCCGGTGGAGGAGAAGGGGGCAGGAAGAGATGGTCTGGGCGCTGACCCCCGTCGATACAGTGCGCGGTGCGCCGCCTCTCCCGTTCAAATACTTTATCACCTTTCGATTTCGCGGTGGTTCTTGTGAGTTTGGTTCCACAGATTGGTTAATGTTTGTTGTTGCGTTTCGCAGGGACGCAAAAGTATTACATCTTCGCCGCTGGGACGTACAAGGTCGGCCGCAAAGGTGCCTCCTTGGACCCTCCCCTTTCTGTTAAATGTGTGGCGATTAGCTAGGTCTTGTTAGCGCTTGGTGTGTCGCGTTTCGCTGAACGGAGATTAGGATCGTGATGTTTTGTCTCCTTGGATTAAAATGGCAACGCGAACTAGGAAAAAAGGTTTATGAATTTACAATTGCTACTTATTAGATCAGCAACGGAGAAGAACAAGCATCCTGGTTTTAAATTTGTATTAAAGTTTATCTTGTCTTCAATTCATGCTTGACCAGTTCACCTTGTCTTCAATTCATGCTTGACCAGTTCACCTTGTCTTCAATTCATGCTTGACCAGTTCACCTTGTCTTCAATTCATGCTTGACCAGTTCACCTTGTCTTCAATTCATGCTTGACCTAGTATACAGGACCATATATTGATGTTGGTAAATATCCACTACAGATTGTGATGTCATTGTTCAAGCTGACACATCTATATCTCGAGTCCATGCGGAGATTGCAATTGAAAAGATGGTTGCCTGGGATCCGCGTTCTTGTGCGCCTGCCAGTCCATCCTATGTTCGTGTAGTCGACCGATCAAAGTATGGGACATTTGTCAACAAAGTACATGGAACCCAGGGCAGTCGGCTACATAAAGATGAAGATGTGATGCTTACTGATGGAGATACTGTGACTTTTGGAACTGGGAGTGCGACCTTCAGGTGAGCTCAAGTCAAAATATGCCATACATGTGCTGATCCCTTCACTTCTTACATATTTTTTGGCTAGAATATGTTGCTATAAAAACCTTATCACATGGCGTTGTCTTAGGCATTTTCTTGTTAACTCATATGTATATTTGTGATCCATTGCTGTGAAAGTTGAATGCATCAGTTGTACTAATTTCTGTTTTTAATCTTCCTGGCAGGTTGTCATTTGTACCCCTAGTGACCTTTTTTCTTGGCAGAAAGTCGGCGCGAATTGATCCATCACTGCAGGCAGTCATGACATCTATTGGTTAGTGGTAATCAACACTTCCATTCTGTAATAGAAGCATTGTTTGTGCATTAGCAAGCATATTAGTTTTTTTCTTCATGAATGTTGCTACAGTTGCTGATACATGAAAAGTGATAACTTGCTGTTATCTTTTGCTTGCACACTAATGATGACCTCCATTTTTCTTTTTTAAGGCGCGTATGCTACTCGTAAGTGGAGCGATGAATGTACACATGTTCTTGCTGATGAATCATGTTCATTGACACCCGAGCTCCTTGATGCAGTTATGGCAAAGAAGCAGATTGTGTGGGGAGATTGGTTTAGGGTACTAACTTTTCCCTATGGCCATTCTTCCTATATACTCCAGTGTATTTTTTAAAAGAAAAATCAGTGAATTGTTTTTTTATATAAGCAAGCGGTGAATTGTTATTTTCCATGTGGATGGACTTATGTGAACTAGCTGGTTTCACAGTTGTAGGTAAAAAAAGGTCATTGTCATACAGATGATCCTGAAAAGGTCATGGGTTTTGATTCTTGAAACTAATTAGGATTGAAACCATTCTTATAGTGCATGTCTCAAGCTGAGTTTTGTACTATGTTTCAGGCAATGGCTGAAAGGAACATACACACAGAAATCCCTTCTTGTACACAGTAAGTTATGAGCTACCCTTCGACGCTTGATAATATAGTCTATTTGTATTCTTGTACCATTTTGTGCTTAATATATGATCATAGATAGTAAAATGTTATTGTTGCCTTGTTGGAACTTGATCCAGATACATCCCAAACTTGACTCTTGATGGGACAGTGATCAAGATGGTGGAGATCAACCTCATTCAGAATTGCCTAGCAGGATATACTTTTATTCTGGGGCCACCAGATAAGGTGGTCTGCAGTTCTTTTTCTGTACAAAGAAAAAAAGATCATTTAGGCACTTTCTTGTCGGCTAATTCTATTCACGTGCAGTATCAATTTGGTGAGAAACTCCATGGATTACTGGAATCAACTGGAGCAAGATATCTCCACATTGACGAATTTTGTGCAAACAGTCAGGTAAGTGCCGGTGAAACCGTGTTATGGTTGTTGTCTTCAGAAAATATGAGAAGTGTAGTCTGTTTTATCCAATAGGCTTGTAGCTAAAATTGAAGTTTTCGCTGCTGATCAAAGCCAGTAGAATTTTGCATAAGTTATTCTGGTTGATTGCTAAATTGCTTTTGGTGCCAAAACCAATTTCTACCATATTGTTGACAGGACTCAGTAGCTGAAGGTACTGATCAACAAATTCTTGTAGTTCCTGCAAAATATCCTTTGGAATTCAGTAAGATACGTGTGCTATTTTCTTTGTCAAAGATCAAGGATGTTAAGCTATTTGCTGCTATACTGTCTGGCCGCTTGGAAGCCACTGCTATTGAACCACCTGCTTGTAAGTATTAAAAGAATAGATTTGTTCACTACTATTGTCTTCTTTACCTTCGGAGTTCGGACTTGTAGCTTTGATACCTTTCCTGTATAATATCAAGGCTATAAATTCAAATGTTCTATTTATTCTATTTCTGACAGTTATTGTTACATCCTCGAATTCAACGAATGAAACTATTGTGGAGGATTCTGATGTTGAAATGGAGACAGCAACTTCTAATCCTGCTGGTGCTGCTATCAGGTCTCAACATCACATTGAGAATATCTCTGATGACGAAAAGGAAATCACAAATATAACAAATGAAGTTGCTGTAACTGTCAGTAGAATAAAGGCTAACGTTGTTCAACCAAAAGACCCACAGAAAGTTGAAGCTTCGAAACCTATGGAGGAGGATGTTAAGGTCATAGAGAAAACATCAATATATAGATCTAAAGCTAGGGATGAGGATATACGTGTTATAAACAAGGTGGCAAAGGATGAGAATTTGGACATCAGCAGGGATGGGGCTTGTGATGTCATATTTAGTCAGGATCTGGTTGTCAATAGCCTCCCTCGGTCAGCTCCTGCTGCATCAACTGAAGTTGGAGGTGTTAACTTCAAACGCTTTAGGAAGGTATATATATCATGTAAATGTAGCATTTTCTCATGTAATCCTTTTTGGCACAGACAACTGAATGTGGGCATGTTTACTTATGAGCCTCTGACCTTTTTACTCCAGGGGGAAACAGTGTCCGGAAACAGCTTCAAGGACCTTGTTCCATTTGCACGAGAACCATATAGGCAAGAGCTAGAAAGACTTCCATTGAATTGTGAATGTTATTAGGCATGAAAATCTAATGAGCTTTGATTTCTTTTTAGCAGAGACTCTGACTATGAACGGGGCACACTGACTGATTTCATGCGGGAGGAGAAGCAGCGGAAACAAATGGAAGCCATTGCAGAGGACCTCTTCAACAATGCAAAGGTGCTTGCCTATACCTTATGTGTACTTCCTAAAGCTTGTTATCTGCATACTTTAACCTCTTGCTTACTACGGAATTTCAGTCAAAGAAAAGGGCAGCCGCTGGCAGTACGATTCACACCCTGCTTACTGGCCGCTGATGAGAACATGCAGGAGAAGATCACCAGTATATGTGGTCCGCCTGACTTGTTATCTGGAGGCCTAGAGAACTTCATATTCTTTGCTAACAAGATGACAGTTATCTTCGCTGCGATTCTCCAATTTCACCGAAGGTTTCTGGAGGCGTGAGAAGCCCGTGATGCTGCGAACCCGCCTTTGTGACCACGGTGGGAGAGACCGGCTTACTGTAGGTAAGCATAGGAAGGCTGTGTTAGATATGATCGTATGAATTGTAGCTGAGGGCACGTTTACTGATCTAAGTTGGGAAGGGCTGTTTGAAATGACCGTGTTGTGTTGTGTCTGAGAGCTAGGTTCCTGCTGCGATTTTGGCATTACATGTTGGCTACGTTTAGCATAGTATTCCAGAATTTGACCAACCCTCAGTAGAGACTTTTGGCATTACATGTTGGCTACGCCTAGCATAGGTTTCCAGAATTTGACGAGCCCTCAGTTGCCTTTCTTTGATCACATAACTGCAGTACATGAAGACTTTCTTGGGTTGAATGTTGCGTGACGCTGTTTAAAAGAAACATAGTGTTTGGTTGGCTGCGAAAATTTTTACACACGTTTGACCACTAATTAAGGGTATTAAATAAAATCAGTTTATAAAACTACATACAAAATCTCAGGTTAATTCGCAAGACCTATCTAACGAGGCCTCTAACCGTAAGACTATGGTCGGAGGATGGTTACTCTAGCATTATTATAGTAAATCATAGGTTAATTAGGTTCATTAGATTCGTCACGTAAAGTTACGATCATCTAAAATTTTGTAAATAGACTTTATTTAATACTTCATGCATGCAAGGTTCTCCGAGGAAAAAAATTGTTTCTCCCAAACAAACATGGCCAAAGAAAGGAAACGTGCGGCCTCTTGGCACACCTGGACTGTACTGCTCTGTTGCATCAGATAACGAAAAATGAAAGAATTGGAAACCATCTCACGTCAGATAGCAAGACATGAAACTATTGAGAATCATCTCAGATCATCGAGTAAATTTCAAAAACTAAAAAATTATTTGCACACCAACAGCGTAACTTGTCCCACCCGTCTGCCAGAGAAGCCCATAAAAAAGTTAAATGGACATCAACAAAAACAAAATTAACCATTGAGGTGCCACAAACACAATAGTGATGGCCATACGCGTTGGCTTCATTGTACAACTGAAAGAAAAATACAATCTACGCTGCAACACTACAAAATATTCAACGCTTGTTCAAGATCAACTTCAAAATTACTTCATGATATGTAATGTGGTGGGTTGCTTCAGCAAATTATCCATGACCCTGCCCTTGCACAGATGACAAAAACAGCTACAATTTTCCTGTGCTTCCCTAATGCTACAAACTAAACCATTTCATCCAACAAGGTGGAGACAATACACGCATCCAGAGTTCTCATGAACTTGGGCCAGGCGATGCTTGCCTAAGCTTGGCTTGTAGCAGCAGAGTCATCTCATCTGCTATGGATTTCTTTTTTGTAGCCACCTACACCAAAGGTATAGAATGTTCATCACTAATAACAAATGTCCAACTTTTGGATATCAGCTACAAGCAATGCCTCATTAACTCAAATTAATCACAGACACCATAAAGAGCTTTGTGGTATAATTCTGTCTCAAGGACAGAAGATAATTTCAGTAAATGGAGATTTAATAGTTGAGTACAGTAAAACGTAAGTTTGTGTGCCCAATAAAACAAAAAGGTGACTGCAGTCGTAACAAGATAAATTCATGCAGTTACTGTTTCAGAAAACAATCCAGTTATAGTTTGTTTATTTCCTGTCAGTCTCTTAGTAAGACACAGGAATCACACTGCCAGAAACTAGTCAAGTTATTATCATCCTCATTCCTCACCAAGTTCTTACCAAAATGCAAAATATGGCATTGCCTAAAAGTGCACAAGATGAAAAAAAGCCTTCAACATCAAGTTGTACTGAGTTTAAAGTTTACATGCAATTTTGAGCCATCGTTGAATACATTTCATGCTTTATGATTCATAATTGATCAAGCATTTACATGTAACATATGTACTAAAGTACATAACAAGCTAACAACACAATTTTTTAACACACAAAAATGATTCAAAAGCATTGGCAAATTTTTCACAGCTACTGCGATATGGATACACTGGAGGTCTGGAGGGATGATAATTGTTTACAATTTATCAAGCTTAGTGACATCTGGTTCTTAGGTAACCAGCATGCTATTGGCATGTCAAGAAAAGTCACAGCAAAGATCTGAGGATATAAAATGTTTGTAAGATAGCTAGAAATATAAAGAATATTTTATAGCAAAGAAACTAGAATTATTCATCATCAAATTAGTCTTGTGGATGTTAGCATAATCAGTGCCGTTTATCAGCAATGAGTAACCATGCAGTGAACACGAAGCGAAGCATTTGCTCCTCCAGGTGGGAAGAAATAGAGCAATGTATACAAGAGGAGAGCAGTCAAGCAAGAACATACTACATACCTCGACCAGTTCATCAAAATTTGACTTCAGTAAATTGATTTTCCTTTCACAGTATTCTTTCCCTTGGGCCATAGTTTTCTGCACAGCAAACAAATGTAGCATTTGAGTATACATACTGTTTTAACTGGGGTGATGCATCACTGCACTTGGTTGAAATAGGTTTAAAATGAAATGACATATTAATGCTAGAGAAAATTGACACGATTCTTCCACTAGTAAGGCGATAACTGAATCATGAGGATGTCACTGGATGCCAACAAGGCTAGTAATTGTGGCTTCCCTGTCAGAAAGGCTGAGAGAGACATATTGTGCTACACAGAACCAACCTTTTCTCACGCAATTATGATAGTATTCATTTTCAACACGATAGTGCGATGCCAATTAATCAGTTATCGAGGATAGAATGTTACCCATGTTGAGAAGAGTGTTTTTGGTACAATCTAAGTAGCTTAAGTGGTTTAAATCCGTATATAATATAATAATCAAGATAATTATTTAACTTTACTAAAGTAAATCACACGCTAGCAAGCTAAATTGATCTGTCGAACAATTGCACCAATATGTTTCCAAAAAAATTGCAGCAAGCGAGGCTACCTCAATGAAGTAACCAGTGCCAACGTCGACGAGGACCTTCTCGGCATCGTCGAGCGAGCCGGGCACGTAAAGGGAAGCCGTGAGCGGCACAAGCATCTTCTTCCCTGCACACCCACCACCGAAACAAAGGGTTAGCCATCAATCGATACTGGAAGGGCGAGGAGACGAAACGAGCGACCGCTGGGAAGGAACGTGGATTAGAGGAGAGGATACGATATGCACCGTGGGGGCGGAGGGATAGGTCCTGCAGCGCGGCGGAGGCGCTCTCGAGGCGGGTGACCGCGGTGCGGATCTTGGTGAGGCTATCCTGGAGGAGGTTGACCTCCAGATCCGTCTGCTCCTTGAGCCCCTTGATCTGCTCCACGCTCAGCTTATCCAACTCGATCCGTCCTGCGCTCGCCATGGCTCGCACCTTGCTAGTTAGGCCTGTGACGGCAGCGCCAGGGGAGGTGAGGGCGGCGGCGGAGGGAAGAGTGACGATGAATCGACGCGGGCGGAGGCACAAGCAAATATGCAGCGGCAGCATCTTAGTACCACACGATAAATAAATTTACACCTAGTCGCAAAGACAACAGCCCCTATAGCTCAGTGGTAGAGCGTCAGTCTTGTAAACTGAAGGTCTGTAGTTCGATCCTGCATGGGGGCAATTTTTTACAGAGTTTTCAAAATTACTTTCCTTTTGACAGTTTATATTTTTTTTGTTTTCCCCTTTTTTAAGCTGATAGTTCATTTTTTTGTTTTTCCTTTTTCTAGATGACAGCTTGTGTTGTCTCGCGAGGAATGTTTTTTTGTTTTTCCAACGGACAGATTTCATAGACTTTTCATAATTATTTTTCTCTTTCATCTGATAGTTCATATTTTATTTTGTCCTTTTTCTATATGACAATTTTTAGAGACGTATTAAAATTATTTCAAAGTTGACAACTTCATGGCTAGGCTTCACCATGAATGCCAAAAGTTGTTGTCACTTGTCTCACGAGGAAGTTTATAAATACTCCAATTTTGCCTCCAAAACGGAATAAATCAAGAGTAAACCCTAAAAGATATTTGGGTGCCCTTGGTGATGGTGCGATAAAAAGGTTAAAAGACACTCAACTCGGCTGTGAGCCCGCTAGTGACTTAAGGTAGACGCAGGATTTTAGCCTGGTGAATCTGAATTTTAAGAAACAAATTGATGTATTTACCTCTTAGTTACCATCTATTCCTCTGGCCTTCTTGCCTGTGCTTGTAGCATGGGCAGACCCAAGTATAGGCATAGCTCATTTACATTTTTTTTGAGATTAAGCTCATTTACATACTTGTACTTGGACCAGAACCCATATATTTCATCTAAAGAAAGAACACATATTTGAGCCCTAAAACATAAAATAGCACAACGAATCCCGGACCTTTCCCCCCTCTTCTCCCGTGCCAGCATGATGAGCTGGCCTGCTACCAATTGACTGTCTCCAACAATGGAGACCCAAATCGAAGACCCATTTACCACTTTAGGTTATCTACAATAAAAAAGGTCTGTGATATATAAACTTATTTTTCCAACAGAAGATCCAAAAGAGAATCCTTTCTGCGAATGGGTCACGAAGAGAGAGGATACCCAGATTTAGGTTCCCTCTCCTGAAAACCCATTTTAGGTTTGGGTATGGGTACTCTGAAATATTACCATCGGAGACTCATTTGGGTTTGGGTCTCCTTTTGGGTCACTCGTTGGAGATAGCCTTAGCCCAGCTTGGTTTCGGCCGCACGGGCTCATTTGTTGCGTGCGACATCAACCATACTCGAGCAAAAAAGAACATAGGCACATGACCTTCTATACTACTTAATAAAACCAAACATGAGAAAAAAACTTCGTCGTACTTTTTTCGCGCTCCACGGCTCCGCCGAGGGACCGATCCGTCCTCCTCCATCATTTTTTCCCTTCCCACGCCCTGTCGTCCGCCCGCTCCCATTCCTTTTTTTCCCCGCGAAACCACCCGTCACGGCGTCTCCATAATCCATCACCACCCCTCGTGCCACCGCCGCTCATCGTCTCGTGCCGTCCGCCTCCTTCGCCGGCGCCATCTTGCTCCTCGGCGAGGCTGCCGCGGGCCACCACTGCCCAGTACAGGAGCCCATGCGAGGAACATCATCGCGGTCGTGGAGGTGCCAGGCCGGCGTCCGCACTCGCCTCTACCGCGCCCTCACTCCCCTCGCCCAACTTGACGCGGATCGTGGAGGGCTTGCTCCTCCCCATCTCCGCCTTGCCGGTCGCCTCCTCCTCCGACGACGTGCTCCATGCATTCAATCCCCTTTTAAATTTGATCCCCAGGATCTCATTTTCACTGGTTGCTCTGTAGTTCGCAGGCATAGGTCAGGCATACATCGGATGATCTATTCCATCCCAAAAAGCAATTGCCGAGTAATCCCCTATAGAGATCTACCCATTATCCTTGATTGACTGGTAAGCTCTCTCCCTCCACTCAAATTGGCTCTACATGTTAGCAGTGATCCTGAATGAATGAAGATCGTGGTGGATATGTGTGGTTTTTTCATCGGAAGATGCATATTATTCTCTCGTAGCTAGGGCGAAGAACGATCCTCTTCCCACTGCTACAACTACTGGCGCTTCAAAGAGCTTAGATTCTAAGGTAGGGGTGTTCAGACGTGAAAGCCTTTGGTACTTTAGTAAGGCGTAGTGACAGAGGTGGGGGTTATCTTCTTCATGCTTGTGCGGTGGAACTGCTGCAACAACGGCATGCTTACTTCCTCTTAACGCCTAACCAATTATTCAACATTTGGGAATTTATAGTTAGCATGCCAGCCAAAAACATCACTGTTGAAGGAATCTATACTATAAAGAGAATTGGATTTGAAAACCTTCTCACCAAGATTATGCCCACCCCCACCTCACAGAGGACCCACCTGCCATAAAAAAAGGACTGCGAAAGGTGAGGGGGAGACCCATTTTGTCGCCCTTCGGAAGAGAATTCCCCCCAAAACCCAGAACTTTTTTCACCTAAATAGGGTCCACCTAAATCTACCCACGCGCCTTTTATGTTGCCATATTTAATATGTATAATCTTAGCAAGTTTTCAAATAGATGGTAGTTGATGATTATGTTTGGATTTAAGTCCAATCTGTTACCATAATTAATATGTATAATTTGAGTATGTTTTTAAACAGACGATATACTTCCATATTTAATATATATAATCTAAGCAAGTTTTCAGATAGATGGTAGTTGATGATTACGTTTGGATTTAAGTCCAATGTGTTTCCATAGTTAATATGTACAATCTGAGCAAGTTTTCAAACATATGATAGGTTTCCTTAGTTGATGATTGCGTTCGGATTGAAATCTAATAATTACCATACTAGACTATCCAAATTTAATATATACAATCTAAGGAGGTTTTCAAACATATGATAGGTTTCCTTAGTTGATGATTGTGTCCAAATTGAAGTCATAATTACCATACTAGACTGGCTAGGACTTATATAAATCACGCCAACCAGCCGTCACTTCTCATTATCCCCCCTCAACATGTGGTTGTTCCACAAATCCTCCAGCAGAGAGATCCGCCACTCCGCCATCACCCGCGGGCGTCGGCTCAACACATATGTGCACCTGCACGCCGGAGCGTCTCCAGCGTCGAAGGCCGTACTACGAGGCGTCGTGCCTGATGGGTAGAGTCAAGAACACCGGCGCCGTCGACAGCGATACGACAACGTCGGACGAGGAGGACGACGAGGTCAGAACCAGCAGCTTCGCCATGTCCGACGTGATGAAGAGCCCTGCGGCGGCGACGTTGAGTCGGCGCGAGAGGTACTAGCTGGTGGCGTGCAAGCAGATGGTGGGGTTGTTTGTGATGGTATGGGTGAGTCGAAGTTGGTGCCGCACGTCGGCCATGTCAGGTTCTCCTGTGTCGGCCACGGTATCATGGGATACTAGACTAGATAGTTTGATGAACTTGTTGATAGGATGCACTTATTGCGTCGACCGCGGCACATGCAACTATCGAATTGATTTAATTAGTTGTTAGATCCGCATGTTTACGTTATTTGCGACACTATTTGGATGTGTTTTTTCTCGGCAGCTCATACTTCATTTCTGAACATATATACAATATGTATGTTGTCATATATACATCATGGTTAAAAGGAATTTGCCAGTATACTTGCAAAACTGGCGTATATGATTACATTTAGATTAAAGTCCAATAATTTTATGTTTTCTTTTTATTTTTGTAGTGTACAATACGATAAGTTCTGCTTGCGATGCCGCACCCTCTATGTTGTCATATTTAATATGTATAATCTGACCAAGTTTTCAAATAGATGATAGTTGATGATTATGTTCGGATTTAAGTCCAATAATTTTACATTTCCTTTCCATTTTTGCAGTGTACAATATGGTAAGTTCTGCTTGAAATGTCGCTCCCTTGATGTTGCCATATTTAATATGTATAATCCGAGCAAGTTTTTAAATAGATGGTAGTTGATGATTATATTTAGATTTAAGTCCAATAATTTTACATTTCCTTTCCATTTTTGCAGTGTACAATATGGTAAGTTCTGCTGCCGCGTCCTTTATATTGTCATATTTAATATATATATGTAGTCTAAACAAGTTTTCAAATAGATTGTAGTTAATGACGTTTGGATTTAAGTCTAATAATTTATATTTTCTATCTATTTTTGCAGTGTACAATATGGTAAGTTCTGTTTGCGATGCCGCACCCTTTACGTTGCCATATTTAATATGTATAATCTAAGCAATTTTTTAAATAGATGGTAGTTGATGATTATGTTTGGATTTAACTCCAATAATTTTACATTTCTTTCCATTTTTGCAGTGTACAATATGGTAAGTTCTCCTTGCAATGCCGCTCCCTTTATGTTGCCATATTTGATATGTACAATCTGAGAAAGTTTTTAAATAGATAGTATTTGATGATTATATTTGGATTTAAGTCCAATAATTTTACATTTTCTTTCCATTTTTGCAGTTTACAATATGGTAAGTTCAGCCTGCAATGTCGCGCCCTTTATGTTGCCATATTTAATATGCATTATCTAAGCAAGTTTTTAAATAGATGGTAGGTGATGGTTATATTTGAATTTAAGTCCAATAATTTTACATTTCCTTTCCATTTTTGCAGTGTACAATATGGTAAGTTCTGTTGCCGCGTCCTTTATATTGTCATATTTAATATATATATATAGTCTAAACAAGTTTTCAAATAGACTGTAGTTAATGATTACGTTTGGATTTAAGTCTAATAATTTATATTTTCTATCTATTTTTGCAGTGTACAATATGGTAAGTTCTGATTGCGATGCCGCACCCTTTACGTTGCCATATTTAATATATATAATCTAAGCAATTTTTCAAATAGATGGTAGTTGATGATTATGTTTGGATTTAACTCCAATAATTTTACATTTCCTTTCCATTTTTGCAGTGTACAATATGGTAAGTTCTCCTTGCAATGTCGCTCCCTTTATATTGCCATATTTGATATGTATAATCTGAGCAAGTTTTTAAATAGATAGTATTTGATGATTATATTTGGATTTAAGTCCAATAATTTTACATTTTATTTCTATTTTTGCAGTGTAAAATATGGTAAGTTCTCCTTGCGATGCGACGCCTTTTATATTACCATATATAATATGTATAATATGAGCAAGTTTTTAAATATATGGCAGTTGATGATTACGTTTGGATTTAGTCCAATAATTTTACATTTTTTTCATTTTTGCAGTGTACAATATGGTAAGTTCAGCTTGTAATGTCGTGCCCTTTATGTTGCCATATTTAATATGCATTATCTAAGTAAGTTTTCAAATAGATGGTAGTTGATGATTATGTTTGGATTTAACTCCAATAATTTTACATTTCTTTTCCATTTTTGTAGTGTACAATATTGTAAGTTCTCCTTGCAATGCCGCTCCCTTTATGTTGCCATATTTGACATGTATAATCTGAGGAAATTTTTAAATAGATAGTCTTTGATGATTATATTTGGATTTAAGTCCAATAATTTTACATTTTGTTTCCATTTTTGCATTGTAAAATATGGTAAGTTCTGCTTGCGATGTCGCGCCTGTTATATTACCATATATAATATGTATAATATGAGCAAGTTTTTAAATATATGGTAGTTGATGATTACGTTTGGATTTAGTCCAATAATTTTACATTTTTTTTTCATTTTTGCAATGTACAATATGGTAAGTTCAGCTTGCAATGTCGCGCCCTTTATGTTGTCATATTTAATATGCATTATCTAAGCAAGTTTTCAAATAGACGGTAGTTGATGATTACATCCGGATTTAAGTCCAATAATTTTACATTTCCTTTCCATTATTGCAGTGTACAATATGGTAAGTTCTGCTTGCGATGCCGCACCCTTTACATTGCCATATTTAATATGTATAATCTGAGCAATTTTTCAAATAGATGGTAGTTGATGATTATGTTTAGATTTAACTCTAATAATTTTACATTTCCTTTCCATTTTTGCAGTGTAAAATATGATAAATTCTACTTGCAATGTCGTATCCTTAATATTGTCATATTTAGTATATATAGCCTAAGCAAGTTTTCAAATAGTTGGTAGTTAATGATTACGTTTGGATTTAAGTCCAATAATTTTACATTTTCTTTTCATTTTTACAGTGTACAATATGGTAAGTTTTGTAGATATGACTATTTTCACCTGCTTCTAAATAGTTATTTGGATCTTCATCACACAATGGTACCTCCTCCTCCGGAAGTCTATGAGTTAGAGTAGATGTGCCAATTGCACGTTTAGTCTCTATTTTATATTGTCGTTTGGAACATTTCGGTCTCGAATATTTACTTATTTGCCTTTGCAATATTTACTTATATTTATATATTATAGTATACACTTGAGTTCGATATTTTATCCATTATTCTCTCTTTTCGGTTTCTCTGATTTGACGTAGTGCTGAAACATTTGATTACTAAGCCACTGAAAGGTGAGCACCAAGCAAATGTTTGTGAGTTTGTGATTCCAATTTGTGAATTCGTAAAAAGAGAAGAAGCGTTGAGCATAAAGTTTATAGAACTTGTACCGTGTGTCTTGCAAATTGAACATTTTCTTTAAATTACAAGTAACTTTCTATTGAATTCAAGATTTTTCCCATGCCCTTTTTAAAACACGTGCCTGTGGCACGTGCATACCAACTAGTATAGATGAAAATCGAAATATTGCCTTAAGGTAGAGATTTTGTGTAGTGTCATTAGGTGCACGAAATTGTTTTTATGCAATAATAGTGAAACATTTTCGTGACAGGAGATCATGACACGATTGGACAACGTCCGGAAGAAGAGGACCCTAAGGCCCGTAAGAGGCGGATGGATAGAGAACGGTATGCATTGATGTCGGCTAAGAAGAGGAATGAGCAGAACAGGAGAAGACGTGAGAGGAGTATGGAGAAAAAAGTTCGGATCGATGAGAGTGAACCAACTGAAAAGCATGGGGGTGATCAAAATAATGATTATCAAGACATTGATAACATGCAACCCTACAAAGAAACACCAGGTGCGTCTGCACATTTTTAATCTCTACAACTAAAAAAAGGGGAAGAGGCGAAAAACCCTTAAGAATATCAGACCAAATGGAAATATCCGATGTAAATGGCAGTCCAGTTTACATGGGGTCAGCTATGGATCAATCCCTCACAACCGATACCCCCCCGGTCCCTGCAAACCACACCATCCATGGCAAGCCAGTTACTCCTAGACTTAGGAATTCACAAATAAATCGACGTAATCAAATGTTTGAAGCAACCATCGGTAGAAATACCAAAAGGCCTACTAATGAAACCTTTAAGTATACGAGCCAACCGACTCAGTCTTCTGTTGTGGACATAGTGGCATTTGAGGCTATGTTTCGTGTAAACAGATGGGAAAGACGTGTTCTGTGATTATCTGGATGAGGCCTATGTCACTCACGACATAAACATTGGAATTGTTAATAATGTTGACTAACAATGCCAATACCTCTGTTCACAACAATGTATTTATGAACTCTCAACTACATCTTTTTGTGACTCGTGTTAGCAGATGGGAGCGAAATCATAAGTCAATAGCCGGATGAGGCCGATGAAACCGACTACATGAACATGTGTACTAGACCAGATGATGACGAAGGTAATCTTTTTCTGAATATGCATTACAACCAACTTCCACTTATGAATAGGTACCTATTTAATGCTGGTACCCTCATAGCCAGATCGGTAGATGTTCACGTCATTTGAATGGTGTTTATTCAAGATCTTTGTTGCCTGTTGCTCTGGATAATAAATACTAAATGGTGCAGGCATATCCATTTTAACGCAACATTGAGCTATGAACTATGCTTTTTATTCTGAATGCTTCTTTTGTAACGTATAGATAATCATTTTTCACTAGATTTGCAATTATTTCCTTTTTATCAGCCAGACATCTACTGTTTGTACTGTTCTAATATGTAGCTTTTCAGCATTAGGCTGAAAATAATAAGCAAAAGGGTTCTGTATGGCAGTTCAACTTTATGATACGGTGTAGGTGTATCCATTTTAACGCAACATGGAGCACTATCGGACTATTGCATGATCTATGATTTTTATTCTGGATGCTTTGTCGGCTGTAATAACTATGAGCCTATTGCAATCTATTTTAGGAGTTGTACATGTCTCAACCCCCGTGGACGATCAGAATGTCTCTCCCAATGAGAATAGGCGTCGCAAGGCTAGGGCACGGTATGCGGCAATGTCTCCTGGCCAGAAAACTATGCTTAATAAGAGGCGGAGGGATTCATATGTTCCAAAGAGACTATTTATGACACAACACGAGAAGCAGGAAAAAACAAGACAGTCCAAGACCAACTATAAAAAGAGGATAAAAGAACATCAATCGAACAACTTACACCCTGTCTATCACTATGGTAAGCCCTCATTTTACACCAGAGCTGGTATTCCCTCCTGGTGATAAACCCATGTTAAGACTATCGGAACAAATGGAGATTTCTGATGTGAATGTCACACCTGTTTACGCCCAGTCAGCCGTGGATCAATCCCCTACACCAGAGACCCCCCAAATACCTGCAAACCACACCATCCATAGGAAGCATATGACTCTTGGAATTAGGGGGTCACGCCTAAACTAGCGTAATCAAATGTTTCAAGCAACCATAGGTAGAAATGCCAAACAGACTGCTGGCGAAAACTTAAATTGTACGAGCCACCCGACACAGTCATGTGTCATTGTTATCTCTCTATCCACGACCAATTATTGTTAATATATTATATTATTGTGAATGATAAATTAATCTGCATTCACAATTATGCTATTCTACCGCTAAAGGTGGCACCCAGACTGACACTTCGAACTCCCATCCCTTCACTGCATCTAATGTATTTGGCTGCTCCTTTTTTTAATTTTGTGATAGAATTTTATCTGATATCCGATATCCTAATATCAATTATATTGCAGTCTCTCTTGCCATGGGAATTCAATAGAAACTTTATGTTGTATGTGATCGACCACGAGAGTAAAAACATTATCATTATTTGCACCCAACCTATACGGGATTGTTTTAAAGATGAGCCATGGAAACAATATATTTTAAGACTGGTAGACATTAGTCAAATGTATAGATCTGCCATGAGAATACATCAGCCTGGATGGGAAGAGCATCTTTTCGAGTGGAAGCATATAATTGCAGATGGAATCTCAAAGAACATTCCTAGGTAACTTTCTTTGAATTGTCATCCTGTTGGCTACAAACAAGAATTTTTTTTAAAGGATCTGGTTTGACAACTGATTCTGCAACAGGTCTAACTGGGTATATCATTCTTCAATATATGTCCTCGACCCACAATGCTAAAGCCACTCCAATTTATACGGTAAGTATTTTTGTATGTTGGTATGTACTTTCCAATCAAATCGCATGTCATAGTATTACAAATTTACATATATGTGCTGCTTATACATAGGATGACAAGACACTACGACAAAACTTTTTGATAGACATATTATGGTCGAGGGGGAATACGTATCGAAAGAGGCTTCCAAAAGGCGTACAAGACTACCTTACCCGCATCACAGGCAAAGTCTTTAAAATAGAGATGACCAGGAAGATTATAATATTTTGAACTTATGTGTATCCTACAACTAATTGATGCGTTATTATGAGGTAATTTCATACAATTTTTTATTCTTCATGTTAGTGTTCCCATTATGTGTATTTGTGTGATATGCTTGTGTTGATTTTGCATTATTATTGTGCAGCTCAATGGTCCTGCATGCCTCTTCTTGGGAGTTCCAGTGAGTAGTTATCTGCGCTACAAGGATGTTAATATATTGATCTCTGCTATTAGCACTTCACAACACAAGGGATGAACATGAGCGGCACAAATGTTAACAGAGCAATGGTAACCAACATAAGTTTCTGAAACAAACATCAACTGAATCGTCAATACCATGTAAAGCTTCTGCCCATAAAGAGAAACAGGGAGCACAACGAACTGCGAGGAGCTCCTATTACAGTCCTGTGAAATAGTTTTGATGTTATTTGTATAAAATACTATTCAAGTATATCTACTATATGTTCAACAATATACTTACTTGTCATTGATCTCTCTTGGTGTGAATGTTAATCTATTTCATTGTTTGCTTTGTTTAAATATTTAAATATTTATATGTTATTTGCTATAAATATTTTGTTGCCCGTAGCAACGCACGTGCACGATCCTAGTCCAGAGTCTCATATTCGAAGCCGCCCCTAATGCCCCTGTGGTAGAGTGGCCGAGAGGAGGTGGAGATGATGGAGCTCTTGCGGCTTCTAGTTGCATTTGCGAGCACCAGGATGGGACGCAATGTCGCCAGTGGCAAGAAATATGGCTCAGCTGATAAAAATATGACGCTTGAGAAGGGATTAGAATATCATATTCTCATGTAGAAAAGGTTGATGTCTTGCAATGCTACTGTCTCGCTGTCGTTTTTTTTTTGTAAATTTTGTTAGTATTAGTAGTACTGTCTAGTTGGTACTCGACCAGTTACACACTACTATATGCCAATTGTCAATTTAGGTTTTAGATAGATCAATTAAAATGGAAGATTGATGTTGTTATGTGCTATTCGCCAACTATATGAAATGGAGTAAAAAAAGAAAGTAAAGACAACTTGTACTTCCGTTCCGAAACAGCAAACCATGGAAAGGGCCGTAGTAATGATATTGTAATAGAACTTGAAATAGTGAAATTGCAAGGACCAAGCCTCAACATTGATGGCTGCAATAATTCATCAAGATGAAAGTGAGTAAATTTGAGAAGATTATTATGATCTTAGTTAGAATTGTCTTATTAGATAGTTATGATGTTGGCGACTAAGGTGCTTCATGAATCGACCATATATTACAATGGGACCATTTGGACCGTCAACATGATTTTCGATTTTTTCCAAGAACAGAGTAATATGCAGCGACCAACAATTGCTCAAATGCCAAACAGGTTGATCAGGTGCAATTGCATATATAGTCCCCTTTTTCTATGGTGATATATGGATCGATTTTTTTAGCATCTCTGTAGTATGTACACCCAATTTTGAAATCCTGCATCCGCCACTCCTTGTAGACACGTGTAGAACATGCAGCTACACCTTTTAGGTGTGCGTTTGTCTGTTGTGAACGTACGTGTGAAGTTGCCATGCATATGCGTGTGATGCACGTAATCAACACCCACTTTGGATTTCTACTTATATCATAAGTCTAATCTCAATGAACAGTTTCATTATGCAAATATCTAGACTTAAAACTAGGTAACTGTGCTAGATGAGTTTCATACGGATGAAACTCCTCTCACATGCCATGATTCTCTATCCTCTCTCTCGTGCCACGTCAATAAAATTAACGTCATAAAACTTTTTATGAAACTCCACTAAGACCGCCGTAAGTTACAAAATCATCTCGGTTGAGAGAGGTTATAATTTTTCACTCACATAACGCTCAAGCATGTACCTCATGACTTTGTTCAGCTTAAACTTTTAAAATGAAGCTCAAATGTATGTACCCTATTAGATAGAGCAACACCCATTGAATTGCATGGATCAAGCGTTGCATGTATGCAAGTGCACGCTAAGCAAGGCTTCAAAACACATAATATACAACAAAGTGGCATGCATGCAAAACTACAATGACATGCTATAGTATGTAAGAGCTAACAACCTAATTTATTTTGTTAAAAATGTAAAGTTGTTTTCAACTTAAAACAGGAGAACTTACGTGCCTCCTCTCTTTGTTGGAAATTCCAATTCTATACATACAAAGAGATAACAAAATTCGTAACACGCAGATTTAACTCGGCCTGCAACCAACCAATTATTTTGTTGATGAGTCCAAAAGAAAGACTCAAACACTTCTACTTGCATCTATAAAAAAAATACAGTTCCAATAAGATCTGATCGCAGGAGTTCATCGTATCGTATAGAAAAAAAGTGACGGTTTCGATCCAAACCGCGACTGCCGTGTTCTACCCAAATGAAACACCGCGACCGGCCGGTGATCCTATCCCACCCTCACCGAACCAAACACCGTGTCCGTGTCCTCCTCTAATCCCCCGTGCCCCGACGCTTCGTAATAAATAGATAAAATCCGGAGGAAATAGCTCCCCAGTCCCCACAAAACACAACAGTGGAAAATCTATGACCTAAATTCCATATAGAGAGAGGAAAAGAAAAATCCCAATCCCCCCGCCGCCGCGAGATCGCCGGCCGCCGCCATGTCCACTCCAGCCGCCGCCTACTTCGCCGCCGCCGCGCGCAAGCAGTACTTCTGCTACCAATGCAACCGCACCGTCCTCATCGCGGCGGCGGCGGCCGCCGCCGGTGAGCTCTCCTGCCCCGACTGCCAGGGCGACTTCCTCGAGGAGGTCACCGTCCCGGCCCCCACCTTCATCCCGCTCCCCTTTCCGTTCCCCTTCGCCTCCACCTCGATCCCCGCTGCGAGCACCGCCCCCGCCCCAGCCGCCGGCTCCGGCGGGTCCCCTTCCCTCTCGTCCTCGTCCTCTTCCGCCGCGACTTCCCCGTCCCAGCCCAACGACATCTCCTCCATCCTCAACACCTTCCTCGGACTCGGTGAACAATCCAGCAGGGTCGGCGGCAGCGGCCGCGGCGGCGCGCGCTCCGCCGCCGGCACGGTGACCCCAGAGAACGAACCCGAGGCCTTCGACCCGCTCACGTTCTTCCAGAATTACATCCACAGCCTCATGGAGGGAGGCGCCAACATCCAGGTCCTCCTCGACGACGCCAGCGTCAGCCTCGGCCCCGGCCTCGGCCGCGTCGGCGGGGCAAGCTTCGGGGACTACTTCGTCGGCCCTGGCCTCGAGCAACTCATCGAGCAGCTCGCCGAGAACGACCCCAACCGCTACGGCACACCGCCGGCCGCCAAGTCGGTCCTTTCCTCGCTCCCCGACGTCGTTGTGACGAACGCCATGGTCGCCGCGGCAGAGGGCGCTGAGTGTGCTGTCTGCAAGGAGGATTTCTCACCTGGGGAGGTGGCCAAGCAGATGCCCTGCAAGCACATCTACCACACCGACTGCATCGTCCCCTGGCTGGAGCTTCACAACTCATGCCCCATCTGTCGCTTTGAGCTGCCCACTGATGATCCTGATTATGAGGGGCGTAAGGCCTCTAATCCGCAGCCACCTGTTGGTATCGCTGCTGCAGCTGCGTCTGAAAGCTCTACAGCTGCTGAGGAAAGGATGGAGGAAAGGGATGAGAATGCCAGGGTGGTTGAGAGGAGGTTCAATGTGTCGCTGCCATGGCCGTTCAATGGATTGGGAGGGCAAACATCACAGCAGGATGGGAACAATGGCGGCAGCGGTAGCAACTCTCAGGGCAGTGGCTCACAAGATGGAGGCGCACCCAGCAGCAAGAATTGAGCACCAATCAGCCCTGAGGTATTTCCATACTAAAACACTGTTATGTTACTGGCTTTAGTTTTTCAGGGTGTAACGTAATCTGTTTGGAAGTATTTATACTCTCATCTAAGTTCAATTTATTTCTCCTGAGTTTTGACTGTAGAACTACTGTTTTCTTCTTAAACATAGTGTAAGGAAGGAAACACCCAAATTTAGGAAAATGTGGTACTGCTATGGCATTCATGTATCCTAAAAGGGCATCAAACTTATGGAAGTATTTAGAAAAAAACGGATAAAGCAGGAAAAGCAGCAGTACAGTTAATTATTCATATCCAACTTTTAGGTGTCCCTTTGATGTAGTGACTAACCTTCCAATATCATACAGAAACAATGGCCTATGCTTGTTCACTGTTCAGACTCGCAATAAGTTTCTTTTTTCTTAAAAGAAATAAGAACTCGATGAGTGAGAAAGTTATTGGTTCAATTGAAACCCCTTCATGAGAAATTCCCTGATTCCTATTGTAATCTTAGTGGTGGAACAGTGGATTTTAATATGGTAGTACTCTGTATCCTAAATGCGCTAATTACCTTGGGGTTAAATGTGTTGGTTAGGTTCTTTGGGTTTATGATCTTGATCCTACATTGTACATATTAAATGGAACCTTGTCTTAATTTTTTGCTGAATATTCACTTCCACTATTTAATCACATGATTATGGATCAATTCTTTATTTGAAGCAGAGGAAACTTGAGGAATTTGACACAGCCTATGCTTCCAACCCTCTCGTGTAAACTACATTACATTGATATGTGATGGGTCTCTTCCTATAGAAAGCTTTTATAGGAATCATTTCTTCCTTCAGAAATGCCCCCTATCTTCTCATAGGATAAACCTTTTTGATTATGCACAATAACTTCAAGTGCTATATCTAGCATAACAGTAGAGATCAGTTGTCCTGTTAGGAAGATATAATTTACAGACTAGAGAAACTTGTCATCAGCATGATTACATTTTCTCAACTAGCTACCTTCAACTTCTCTAGGCCAAAATATCTCTGCAACAGTAGGTGCTGTTTCACAGTTTTGCCATGCTCTTATGGTAATCATATATGTCTATATATCAAATTTCTCCTGTTCCTAGTTATTAGTCATCCTGTGGAACCTGATGGATTCTACTTCCAATGTTTTCCTTCTACCTCTTAGTATGATTTCTGGAATGTTTGAAGATGAAAGCATCATTTCTAGTATCTAGAAGATTAGCGGGACAAACAAAACCAGCATATACATTAGAAAGTGCCCCTTTTTTCACGAAGGGTATCCAAATAATCAAGTTTTTACATGCAATTGTTTCCATGCAATTGTTTCCATGACATGGTTTGTGCAGATGTCTTTGTCAGCTTAGCTTTTCTTCACGATTGGCTACCTACATGGTTCCCATGGATTTATCAGTTATGGCAACTATGATCAGTCATTTTCGTTTACTTGTTTATAATTAGTCGCACAATATATTAAATGTATAAACGATGGCTTGGATTGTGAGGTGCTCAGCTGTCCATAATTTTCTGTCCTTCATCAACCCTAGTAACAAATGTCAATTTATTGACATCGGATTGGATGCATGGTTGCATTGCAACAAAAACACTCTACCACTGTATTGCTCCTTGCCTCTTTCTAAGTAAGTCCTGGGGTTGCTCTAGGTTATTTCTATTGGTTTTTAGTTTGCTTTTATTCTTTTGTAATGGCTTGATGGTGATTCAGAAGTAAGGTCAATCACCAGAACCGAAATAGTTTGGATTAGCTTTGTTCCGCATATCCCTCTTTCTGCATTTTTATAATCACTTGACCACCTTGCTCACATTTAGTCAATCACAAACCATATGATTTTTCCTTCTCTTTTCATTGTTTGATGCCTGAAGTGTATTATCTAATGAAAACAGGTCTATACACATCATCCATAACGCTAGTGATAAGATCTCAAGTGTTTGACAGTGAAATTCATACTTTTCTCGTTATATTTTAAAATAGGAACTGTAGAGAAGCCGGTATTTTCTAGAGGACAATGACGTGAACATAGAAAAAGTCAATAAATGGCATGCTTCTGCATTATTTAAAGAACCACTTGCTCTAATGAAGTTTCTAAACTGTCTCAGGAACATGGTAGATCTTTCTGGGTATAAGATTGCACTTTTTACCAGACATACATATGCTTCAATTTCAATACATGTTGGCTTCAATCTGTTTGATCTTTTTCCCCTTACAAGCAACACCTTTGTTTGCTTGGTGACTCTTTCCTTGTTCACACCTAAAGTACCATTCCTACTTTTGTGTTTTTTTAACACCTGGTTTTGTGGTTGCTGCCAACAAGAACTAACAGTTTTTTTTGTATCTGCTTTCAGGTTAACCTCTTGGCGATCCTTCCAAAAGTCTGCAGTACTTATGTGTCACCGTGACTATACCTACAGGCTACAGACATGAAAGAACCAAAGGAATTTTACAGTCTGTCTGCTATGGAACAATCTGTTCACTTTAGTTGTATTCTTGGTGTTGATTAGGTCATATGTACACAAGGCGCAAAAACTGCCCCCGCAGCAGAATTTGCGCGTTGCGTTGAGAGAGTTTGAGACTTTATGTGCAGATTTGTCGATTAGTCCCGCTTCATGAAATGGTGAATACCAAACCTATCTTAACCCGTCGGCGTGGTGCCGAATGCGTGCCTGGGAGTCGTCGTCAGACATGTCCTGTGCCTGCCGTGCGACCTGTATGTGCTTGCGCGCTCGTCGTATGGTTGCAGAGGGGTAGGAGCTCATTGCATCTGCCATTCTGCGTGCTATGGACGGCTGCGCACTGTCAGTGGGTTCCTTTGCCGCCTTGTGGTTTCCGGTGCTCACTGAGTTGCAGCTGTCCTTTTTTTATATGCATAGCAAAAGTAGAGCCAGTACTAGAACGTGCTGCCCTTGGGAGGCACACGCACAGGCACGTAATTCTGTCCTACACGCACAGATGAATGAACCATCGTACAATACTCAAGCTTCGCGATGCGAAGCGGTGTGGGCGTGCTAATACTAACAAGAAACGGGATTGCTGGCACGTTCCTCGACCCGGAATCGTCGTCCCAATTCGTGGATCGGGGTCATTATGGGTCATCTGGATCAAAGTCCTGGAGATCGTCATGAAGAAGCTCCAACATGAGGCAGTCACAATGTTGCAGCATAGAAGTAAAGCGCAGTAATTGGTAGCTCCAACATGATGTAAAACATAGTAATTGACAGCTCGACCCGGAATCGTCGTCCCAATTCGTGGATCGGGGTCATTATGGGTCATCTGGATCAAGGTCCTGAGATCGTCATGAAGAAGCTCCAACATGAGGCAGTCACAATGTTGCAGCATAGAAGTAAAACACAGTAATTGGTAGCTCCAACATGATGTAAAGCATAGTAATTGACAGCCTATCTAGCCCTTTTCTTTCATCCTTTTCTTCCTTTCCTTTGTTTTTCTTGACTCTTCTATACCTCGTTCCGGGGTCATCGACCCGACACTCCTTGATTCACGTACCATATTGTGAATGTTCGTCTCAAAGAGGTATACCCCCTCCGTACCATAATTTTATGAGCGAATTTCACTGTAGGTCCATGAACTATTCGATCTCGAGATCTTATATAGGTCCGTAAACTAAAAAGTGGTCATCTAGGTCCATAAACTTTTCCCGAGATCTCATCTAGGTCCGCAAACTAAATAAGCGGTCATCTAGGTCCATAAACTTTTAAAAGTGGTCATCTATGTCCATAAACTTTTAAAGAGTTGTCGTCAAGGTCAGGCTCGTCGCCACCGCCTTAGACCTAGACGACAGCTATTTAAAAGTTCATGGACCTAGACGACAACTTTTTAAAAGTTCATGGATCTAGATGACCGCTTATTTAGTTTGCGGACCTAGATGAGACCTCATGAAAGTTGATGGACCTAGATGATCGCTTTTTAGTTTGCGGATCTAGGTGAGATCTTGAAAAAAGTTCATGGACCTGTAGTGAAATTCACCCTAATTTTATAAAGCATCGACCCTCGATCATCGATCCCGTTCCTCACCCCAATCGACCCGGAAACTCTGGGTGTGATTGGATTGTTGGCCTAGCCCAAGCCTGGCCCCAAGATATGCAAGGCCAGCCCAAGCCTGGCTCCAGCATGCCTTCATGCCAAAGTTTGGTTCGCTGCATAGGGGGTTTTGGCCCGGTAGCGCATTTGTTTGGTAGGCTGCGTAGGGGGGTGGGCTGCATACCTGGGGCCAATTTGCGGGTGATTGGTTGGGTGGCCAAGCCTGGTCGGCCCACCGTTTCCTTGCGCCAGGTGACAATACCGGCCCAGGAACACAACTCGCACGCGCCCAATCTCAACCGCTGCGGTGAGCTAGCCCACATTCACCACCCCCTCCCCCCGTCCCCTCCTCTTCCTCATCCGTCGGCGGCGCATAGGCGAGAGCTGCGAGATCCAGTTCGGCGCCGCGGACGGAGACATGGCCGGAGGGCAATCGGGGGCGGACGGATCCGGCGACAACCCTAGCCCCCGCGGCCGCGAAAGCTCCGCGAGTTCTGTTGAGGTGAGGGCCCCGGTCTCGATCCCTCCGCTGTGCTCCGAGCGAACCCCGTGCTTGGCCTGCATCATGGAGAAGTTCGCCAAGGCGCAGGGTGAGAAGGGGATGCCGACGAAGCAGGAAAGGCGATGCGGCTGCCGTAGCTTCGGATCTACTCCGTCAATGGATTCCGCGAAGACTCCGTCAATGGATACCACTTCATCTGTGCCACCAAGAAGAATTAACATCAAATGTATTAGAAGTATGTGGTATAACAGGAATGGCACAAAGCATCAACAAACCATGATTCAAAGCAACAAACAAATCAGAGGAAAATGAGACATTGCATTGCAAGCAACCCAGCTCTAGCCAATATTGTTCATGGTGATATACACCAAGTACCAGCTCATCTATGCTATAGTAGAGGTAGCAACCATGCAGTTCCTAAAGTTAACCCAGCAACAGATACTGCGTAATTTACAGAAGAGGTAACATTGGTCTAATCCACCAGTTTAGTTACATTAGGAGCCATTGGCTCAATTGGATCAAATGGTTAGATTGGTAGTCAAAAAACACTATGGTCAGCTGGGTTAGATGGTTGAGTAGCTCAACCAAGCATGTTATGCTTGCTTAGGTGAGTAGCAATCCACAGGTCCTTGTCATCTTCATCCATGTCTAGGAAACCCAGTGCCGACCTCTTGTGCTCCATCAGGTGGTCCAGACAGAACATCAGCTGGTGCCTAGGGAAGTTGCAGCAACCCATGACAGCCTTCACGATGCCTGGTGCAGATTCAGCATGGATGCTCTCCTTGACAGCTCCAGCAAACCCCCAAACAGCTTCAGTCAGGCCTTGATATGTTGCTACCTCTTCCTCGGCCCTCTTCCTCTTTCCACCAGCAGATCCCTCGCTTCTGGGCTTGGGGGTAGCAGGTTCAACAGTGAGGTCAATGGTTGGCGCAGGAGCTTCAGTGTCCGCATCAATTGTTTCAGCATCAGCAAGATCTCCCAGTGGCTCATTGGAACCCATGGAATACCTCCCAGTTGCCACACCACCACCAAAGATAGCTTGCATCTGGGGGTAGTTGACCAATGGGACATTCAGGAACTCTGCATCCTTTGGATGGTCCTGTTAGAATGAGAAGGAAAGCCAATGTTAGTTGCGCTGCTCAAATGAGAAAAACAGAACTGGAAATAGTTAACAAGACCAATTGGCTACCTTGATATGTCCAGCATAATGCTCAGGAGCCAAAGAGATCATGCAGTTATCATCATCCCAAAGTGCCCCACTCAACTCCTTCAGCCTGCAGATCTTCACCCACCTTGCACGCCACTTACGAATATGGTTGTACACCTGGGACCCAGTGACATCAATCCTTGCAAATTCTGTCAACATCTTTGCCACTTTGTTGAGGTGCACATCCTTGAAACCTTTGTCAGTCTTCACTCCTTCTGTTACCAGGTCAGTGAAGCGGCGTAGCACAAACCCGGACATGGCAGGAGTCCAGTTCAGCCTAGCACCAGGAGCATTGCCTTGCACATTGTTCTCAACCCCCACAACCTCTGGAACATCATCAACCACCACAGGAGCACCAAGACCAGCCATTTCCTACCCACAAATTTGGTATAGTACACATGCAAATTAAACCAAAGGTAATATGAACGAACAAACATATGGATAGGAACATGAGGAGAGTTCATCATTGCAATAAGAAATGGCCTCAGCAAATAGTATCAGTTAAAGTCATACACAACACAGATACAAGACAAATCACCAGATACAGAGATTCATCTTAGAGTTATTACAACATAGGGACCATGAAGTAATTATTAAGTTCTAGTTCCTGACACCAGTCCTATTCTGCCACATTTGCTGAGCCCATGAGTCCCTCTTTGCTGACCAGGTGGCATTGTCCATGACAACATCATCAGGAGGAGCTTCATTAGTGGGATTAGCAGTCCAGGTTTCCTCTTGTGGAATGCACTCATCATGACCATGTCTCAGTATCCAGTTGTGTAGGATACAACATGCTATGACAAGCTTGACTTGTGTCTTGTATGGATGGAAGGGTTTGTTGTACAGGATCTTAAACCTGTTTTTCAGTGCCCCAAAAGCCCTCTCCACAGTTACCCTCAGAGATGAATGCCTTAAGTTGAACAGCTCCCTAGGATTTTGTGGCTGCCTTGACCCATACTCCCTAAGGTGGTACCTTGTGCCTCTGTACGGTGGTAGGAAGCCTGGCCTGATTGCATACCCAGCATCTACCAGGTAGAACTTCCCTAACAGTGTACAACAGAACATAATAAGACAAGATCTGAATAGGCTCTAGCTTATATGAAGTGGTGTATGTGTGGTTACCTTGAGGAACTCTAAGACCATCAGGTCTCTGAAGGGCATCAGCCAGGATTAGAGCATCATGAGCTGAACCCTCCCACCCAGCTAAGACATAGGTAAACCTTAGGTCAAAATCAACAGCTGCAAGGATATTCTGGGTTGTAGTATGCTTCCTTCCCATAAAAGCAGCTTTGGTTGTTTCAGGTACTCTAGCTGGGACATGTGTTCCATCAATGGCTCCAATACAATCCTAAAGAAGGTGACCATTCATTATTAATATTATGTTGCAACAGAGAGGCAAGGCTTATGTTTCAGATATATAGTTTAATAGGGCAAACCTTGAAGTAGGGGTTCCACTTCCTGCTATTCTGGATTTTGGTTGGGACAGCAGAAGAGGGTGGGACTATCATTTCAGACCTAAGCTCACCCACTGCATACAAGACTTGCTAAAAATACCTTTGGATAGTTTCAACAGACCTTAAGAAGGGGAACTGGATGCACCTAAACCTTTGGTTGTGGCCTACAACAAATAGGAACATTACAACCTGCTCCTCAATGTTGCAATGTATGGTATCTTTTAGCAAGGCCCTACGACGAAACAGGTCACAAAGCTGGAAAAAGGATGCCCTTTTCATCCTAAGTAGGTTAACACATTGGGTGTCATTGGAGTGGTAGATGAAAGCTAGGTTTTTCTGTCTTTGTTCATCTCTGGGAAGCATGGGACCATATGTCACTGCTGGTCTGGCATGAGCTAGATTCCTTAACCTAACAGTTACCCAAGCACTGATAACACCAACGAGTGCTGCACCCCTGATTATCAGATCTCGCCTCCTGGCAACAACCTCATCATCCGAGGAACCCATCTCTAGAAAAATATGAATCCATTCATTAGATTCAGTACTAGTGATTTTCTTGCATCAATGTATAATGCAAAAAAAAACCACGGCTGCGACATCCAGAGACGCGCCACCCAGTGGTACTACTCATCATCGACCATTCCCTACCGCTCAGAATATAAAACGAACAAATCAGTACCTTAACAAGGTGCATCATCTCGATTCAAGCACATCTTACCGCAAATAAACATCAAGACGCAAGATCCACAACTAACAGAAGAACGAGTTGTGCATACAGCAGATCTTGCCGCAAACAAACATCAAGACGCAAGATCCACAGCTATCAGAAGCACAAGTCGCGCATATACTAGGTCGGTTGCAAACAAGGGAAGGAACATGCCCAAAATCCCAGTTCTGCAGGCTTCGACTAGAGGGAGACGCGAAGACAGGGGGATTCGAGGGGGAAACTCATACCGCAGCACAGGATGACGGCGGGCGGGGGGGGGGGGGGGGGGGGGGGGGGTTGGGGGGAGGGGCACTTACCTCTGCCGGCGCCGGGAGGGAGAGCGAGAGGAGCGATGCGAGAGCGCGAGCGCCGGCGGCGAAGAAATGAGAACAGTAGCGGGGGTAACCCTAACACGCACACGCTTTTATATGCCGGCCGACGACAGTCAGGTTGGGCCCGCGGGCGTGGCCCGAGCGGGTGCAATGCAACCTGTATAAGCGGGGAACGCGGCTCCCTCGCGTTCCCGCTTATGCGGGCCGTACGCCCCATTTTGGCTCCCCGGGCCTGGCTTATGGCCAAGTGCAGCCATCCAAACAAGGCCTAGTTGCACTATGGAGGCCTGGCTACACCCTTGACCACCCATCCAATCACACCCTCTGTGACTATGCGTAGATCGACAATTGCCTCTAGGCCGAGGCTGAAGCGAGAACGGCAGGCCCGGATCGTCGAATCGCGACGCAAGCACTGCTAGCATGCTACTCGAGTGCCGCCGTGCCGGACGGAGAGGTGTCACGTACGCGCGCCTTAGTCAGCGGTGGATTGGATTGGATTGGATTGGGGTAAACGTGGCACGGGCCGACCGACGCGCCCGGCGCACCCAGCCAGCACAACCGGACGGGGGCGGCGGCAGCGGCACGGCACCCACGAGCCGGACCAGCTGTGGGTGGGTGCGAACCGGAGCGCACCACCGCCTCTGGCTGTCGCGTCGCGTTCGCGTCCAACACGCGCCCACCCGGCACCCGCGCCCATTGGCAGCCGGTCCAAGTTCCTGCGCTGCGCACACTTGTCCGCAGTCACAGCGCCAGGCCGCTCCGAAGTCCAAACCCAAAAATAGAGCCGACACGACCCTTCCGCTTCCACAGCGGTAGCGATCGATGGGTTCAAGACGCAAACGCGCGAATCGGATCGTGTCCCTCGTTCTCTCCATTTCCCTCGCCTCCTCCGCGTTTCCCACCCTCCGGTCCGTGCGCTCCCGATCGCGAGAAGAGGGCAGCGAGATCGAGGGCAACAGCCAGGAGCCGAGCGGCGGCGCCCGGGTTCCAATTCGATCGAGGTGAGGTATCTATCCCCTGCCCCTTAATTGCGATTTCCATATATTTTTGGCTGCTTCAATTGCGCGTGCATTGCATTGCATCCTCGTTCCTCCCCTTTCAATTCGGACCACGAATGCGATCTGCCTCTAAGCTGATTCTTAACTGTTTGTTAGAAGGACTACCGGTGTGGTATCAGCAACCCCTTATGGCTGCTGGGGCCCGTGAGCAGCGGATCGAAGAAAAGTTCGGCCGTTTTTTCTCCTTTGATGAGGATTCTGAAAGGTACAGTAATAATCTCAGGAGGATTAAAATTGGAACTGTACTGCGGAGTGCGGACTGCAGTTCTATTTTTGTTATCCCTTCACCATTACCTGCCTTGCATATATTGCTGAAATGCCTGTACATGCAAAATGTTTAGAGATTCACTGAGTGATTGCATCGTAAATGCTATTTAACCAAACGGTATATCACCACATCATTGGATTTTATTTTTGGATCATTCTAACAGTGAGGATATATCACTCGATGAGTTGGAAGAGGAACTTGAAGAGCACAAGAACTACGACGTGAGTCAAGGCCCATTGATATTTCTCATTCACCACTTTATATGACTATTGATTTGCATGTTGTTGGATATTTTCATCTGTACTCTTGGGCTTATATCATTTTCACATGGAGGATGCATTTTGGACTTAAATGTAAAAAATTCATAGAGGGCTTGAGGGCCTTTCCTCATATGCAGTCATATAAAAAGCTTATATGCTGCTTTCTGTTGTCTCCAGGTACTAGTAACTATATTAACAAATGGTGAAAAACAGCGAGGCTTGGCAACATTGGTTGAGGGCAACCTAGGCCATATTGAAGAAGATCTGATTGAAGTATGAGTTGCTGAAAGCTTTATCTATGCCACTACTAATGTATTGTAAATACAATATTGAATTGCAGCACGTTTTCTTTATTCAGAAGTTATTGCTAGCATATTATTATATGGTACTGTTGGGGTCCACTTCAGTGGATGTATATTTTCCTTTCTGAATCTATATTTCCCTCAAAGAAAAAAATAATGATTACGTCATGAAACTCAGGACAAGTACCATTACCAACAATATATCCCATCCAGTTTTTATTCAAGCATAACAAAACTAGGTTTTGATTCTTATATATCACCACTGTTTTATTGCTCATCCGAAGCCTAGAAATAGTATAGATACTGATTCCTAGCCTCATTCTCTTATAAGTTATTAGGAGCCCTAAAGTATTTTCAATTCTGTCTTATCTGGCTAAAAAAGTTGTCCTGAATCTTAGTTAGCTTGGAGCCTTGGATGTTTTTATTGGACATTATCTTTATGATGTATTACTGTATCATGTTGTTTAACTGCTAAATACAAGGAACTATCAAATATATAAGGACCTTGTAAAAGTCAAAATCAGAAGCATCCAATGTTTTATTCAACCGACCCAAAGGACACAGACATAGAGCTTTGTTCCCTAATTCTAGTGCTTGAAATGGCATATTCCGATACCTGTTTTTTATATAAAAAAAACAGTATTTGATTGGTACCTTATATTCTGGACCGTTCTGTTGTAACTTATTTGCAGGTAAGTTTATTCAATTGCATTGTATGAATTATGGAATAGTTCTATATCTTTTTCATAGTGAGCCATGACCTGTTCTACATTTTATCAAATCACATGCTCTGATATTTTGCATATTTTGATATATCCATTCTAATTTTGTGTGTGGAAATATTGCATCTAAACACTTGAAATGTTTGTTTCATATCCTCAGGATTATATTGAAGATAACGACAACCTTGCTCTGTTGCATGATCAGATACATGAATGTGACACTATTTTGTCACAAATAGGATCAATTCTTAGTGGGTTCCAGGTAGGTGAAGTACATTGCCGTATGGATATACACAACATGGGTTTTGTGACATTTTGTGAACCAAATTACTATTTTTTTTTCTGGCCAAGAGCAAAAAAGCTCATGTATAAAGGAAAACCAGATTACTAATTGACTTCATCCAGGGGTGGAGCTGGGCCAGCCCAATGGCTAGGGCCACTCCATGGGCTTATTTCGCTGGCTAGATCGGGCCTTGGTACAACAGTATGCTACATTGTGGAAATCGTGGGCTGACGCCTAGGGCCACGGCCCTAGTGGCCTTAGGCCTTCCTCTGCCACTGATTTTATCACTTATAGTGTTTCTTTACAAGTTACTTGTGGTTTTTTACATTTTACTAAATTTGCACAGAGATGTTCTGTAGTTGCTTCTGCTCAAATGATTATAATCAAATCACTGAAATAAGTTTTCATGATTCACTTGGCAGGTTCATATAGGTTCAATTAGCTCGGAAATTAGAAGCCTCCAGGTGAAATCCTGGGATATAAGTGTGAAACTGAAGAACCGCAAGGTCAAGACAAGCCTGCATATCATGATCATACATTTTTATAGAAAATGGAATATGTATTAATACAAATTATCCTAAAGTAACATGATTTTTCACAGAAATTTGATTGATCCTTCCACATAGAATACCTTTCTACTGTAACATATGGTGCACTTATTTTAGCCTTTATTACCATTTATCATTAAATGTGCTCACATGAAATCTTAAATATGCACAGTTTGTTGAGACAAAGCTTGCTGGATTTGTTGAAGAGATAATTGCTCCTCCTGGTTTGGTAGATATTCTTGTTAATGGAGAGGTAGTGTTCTACGAAAGTCAGATGTTTCATGGTTTTGCATTATGACTGTTTACTTCGAATTTTGTCTCCCACAATGCAAATTGTCACAGTTTTAGCAGCCATGATTTGCTATTCTGGTTTCTTTTGTATAGTTCATATGACTTGCTATTCCAGTTTCTTTTGGCAGATAAATGATGCTTATGCCAGAAGTCTGGAGATTTTGAGCAAAAAGTTGAAATTTGTTCAACTTGATCCACTGATTAATGCATCAAAAGCTTTGAAAGATATTAAGCAAGAACTGGAAAGGCTTCGGCAAAAGGCACTTTCCAAGGTTACTCATCTTGGCTATTCGCTGTTTCTGGTTCTAATAGACTATACGTTTATTTCCTCTTAATTTCTTCTTATGTTAATTAGATAGATTAGAATCTGTGCTCTGGAGTGATGTTTCATTCCCATATTTCAGGTTTCCAGCCATATTATTGAGATTTTCTTTGCTATGAGAAAGCCTGGAACTAATATACAGATATTGCAACAAAATTTGCTTCAGAAACATAGGTATATGCAGTGTGAAATTAAATTTCGCATAGATGAACTCATTTTTTCATCATATATGTTAGTCGTATGGTTGCATTAGTAATAATTAAACTAAAATGGCACACTTGGTTTCTTTGTTTGTTTTTAAAGTTATGCTGCTGTTGTCTATGCAATAAAATGCAGACCACTTTATGTTCATTTACTGCATGGGATAATTATTACTTACATGGTTTCTCAGGTACCTCATTCTGTTTCTTAAAGAGCATGGTTCAGAGACATATGGTGATCTATGTTCATCATATGTCGATACAATGAACAAGGTAAACCTGAATGATATTATAATCAGTTTCTCCATGACTAAGTATGTACGAAAGGTTGATGAATCAGAATAGGGTTTTCAAGATGTGCCTGGTATCATGCACTTGGGGTTGGGTGCTGTTGATAGGTATAAGCCTCAGTGGCTGGAAGTGACTTAACTAGATGAAGGCAAGATGAACCTTTGCTCTGTCATTTCAAGTTTGGGTGACTGCATTGACTATACTAAAACTTCTACATTTGGGTATTAGTTTGCATAATCAAAACTTGCTTTCAGAATATTTCAGCTAGTCTCCAAGACTCTGGAAGTATGAGTTATGATTCCTTTAACCTGGCATCAAGCTCCAGCCTCCTTCCACTTTCTGCCCTTCAGCATTTGCATCCTTTTTCCCCTCCTATGGTGTCTTATGATACATTATAGCTGTCATCTCTGTACATCTGAAGCACATTGTTACCTAAGCTAACTAATATGGTGATGCCTACTGGCCACTGTGATTTCAGTAGAAACGTCTTTTTGCATAGCCATCTGATCTCATTGTCATCCAACCTACTAATATGTCATTGTGCAGTCACTACTGTACATTATACCTATTGGTGATTTGGTTCTCAAATCATAGGTATCTATGAATTTTTCATTCATAAAGGAACCTTATGAATTCAGAATATGCTATAACACACTTCTTTTATCAAGAAAAACTTGGCTGTATATCTGCTTTGTGCCCATAGTCATTGCGGCCCGTTACTACCAACATAAGTTTGTTACACCGGATAGTTAGGTTCCTTGACACCTTGAATCCAGTTTGTTCTTACCTTTTTTTTTCTTTTTGCAAACAGGTGCTGAGTACATACTTCCTTGTGTATGTAGAAGCACTGGAGAGGTTGAAACTAGATATTGGTGTATCCAGTGATTTAAGTGGATATGATACCAGTATCATTGATATTATAACAAGGGAAAGGGACCATTTGAGAGATCACCGTTTCATGTTTTCATTAGGTGAACGCGCAAATATTTTGAAGGTACATTATTGAACTCAGTTAAAGAGGGTGCTTTGTTCTGTTAACATTCTTTTCGTGTTCAGAGCAATGTCATGGAAACATTTATCTCGAATGCAAAATGTTGCATTTTTTGGGCCCTAGGCCTCCAAGGTGCAACATTCAGCAAAGACTGCTTTAATAAGGATTGTTCTATCCATAATATCATTTTCCTTAATTTTCAGGAGATTGATCAGCCTGGCTTGGTTCCTCATATATCTCAAGTCAACTCTCGTAAATACCCATATGAAGTTATTTTCAGGAGCCTCCAGAAGCTTCTGATGGACACTGCTAGCTCTGAGTATTTATCAATTCAATCTAGTGTCAAGTACCATAAGTGAGTAAGCTAACATTACTCATAGTTTCCTTGTTCTACTTTTCAGGTATCTTTTCATTGAAGCATTCTTTGGCAAAGAGTCACTGTTTTACCAAGTTTTTGAAGGTACATTCTTTTGTGGCTTTATGATTTTGTCTTCTCTCCTCTGTCTTCCGGGACACACTCTTTAATTCATCAGGGAAAAGATTATGCTGGTATCTAATACGCCTAATTTAACTGTCAAAAGGATATATTGGACAAACTATAACCATTCTGTCATCGCCATGTATAGAGCGAAACATGAACATGTGAAGAAAATGGGGGTGAATGTGATTGGGTTAAGCAAATGCAGTATAAATTTGTGCTACCGATCTGGCTCGACCATGGACATGGCAGCAAGTAGTTGGGTTCTTGGCACAAGCATGTTTCCACTTGGTATTTTGACTAAAAACACTGAGATAATACACCCAAAGTGGGAAATACTGAGTGCACAAATTAAGATAGGCAAATCCTATTTCATTATTTGGGGCAGAAAATCCTGAAAGGGCAACCTTTGGAGGGGCAAGTCGTGAAGACCCCCAAATCATTATGTGGCAAAAGCTTCAAACGTTGTGACAAAACCTCATATCCTCGTCATTATTTTCAGGACCTTTTTCTGTTATTGATCAACATTTGGATCTTACTCTTCCATATTGTCATGATGCTGTATGCCTGATGCTGATGATCTGCATAACTAGGAAGCACCAGGTAGGAAGGTATAGGCACAATGTATCAATTTTTGTAATCAACAAAAAGATAGTTATTGCTGATCACACAGATTCTAGTTGCTCTGAAAATTTTCTTATCTTTCTAATATAACACATTACGATTTTTAATTCACCATGTTAAACTACTTTCTGTTTGCCCAAGGAGATAAGATGAGTCTTACTGCCTTTCTTTTTTGTTTCAGTTGGTTATGTCCAAGAGACGGCTTCCTTGTCTTGAGAACTATTTTGATAAGGTTCGTAATGAGCCAGAACTTTGTATGAGTGACGATTCTGTCACTTAGTCAATGTCCACTTCTTGTTCTTTTTTTTTAAATCTTAATTATGACCATCTCCTATCCGCGTTAGGCTGTCATGTATCTCTGGCCCCGTTTCAAGGTACTGTTTGACATGTACCTTCAAAGCTTATATCACTGCGATGTGAAGAAATTATGGATAGATGGTACCCATCCGCACCATATTGTAAGGTGCTACGTGGAGTTCACAGCATCCCTTGTCCAACTTAATGCTGAATGCGGAGACGGTCAGGTTTGTAGAATTATGTAATACCATTGTCATTTTAATATTGCAAACAGCAGCTGGATATGTTCTAAGTTCGTATTGACAAAACTGTACTTTTTACATGGTTACTTAAATATGACAGATTCTGCTAGCATAAAGTTATGGAATTTCATAGTTTAAAAAAAACATGCATTGGGAAACAATTATCTGGCCACTGCGCCATAGCACTTATCTGCTAGCATGTCTTTATACTTTCCTTTACAAACATACTCAAACATAAAACAGTTTTGAACCTTCTCTCAGAAACAATTGTGGGGCAAGGGTCAGCAATTTCAGTCCCAGATTCATTCCTAAATATGATATTGTTTCACCATTTAGCTTTTTCAATAGTGTTCTTGCTCTGTGTATGCTCTAATTAGCTTTGCCAGATTATATGATAGTATGATTCAAAATTTATGCAGCTTGATATGAACTTGGAACGCTTGCAGTCAGCTATTGATGTTCTACTTATTAGGCTTGCCCAAAATTTTACAACTTCCAAGCTGCAGCACCTTTTCGTTTTGAATAATTATGACATGGCCATCTCTGTCCTGAAGGTTCACGCCTCATTTTTTAGTTTTTCATCTTATATTCTTTCCAATTTTTATGAATGTTTGTTGCAGCTATTTTCCTTTTCCCAGGAAGCTGGTGATGAAGCTAAAAATCTGCTAAGATATTTTGAAGAGAAGCTACAAAGTAACATGATGGCTTTTGTGGTAAACCAATCCTCTCATGTCTTCAATACCTGGCTATATACAATTATTGAGCCACTGTATCATACTAACAGACTGGTTGTAGCTTGTGTGTTCCGCCAGTTTGGATGTAGTACTTTGGTTTTAACTTTATGCTAGGTTGGATTCCAGTCCCCACTGGAAAAACTGCAGTAGGCGACTGATCTAACTATTAGACAGCAACGGGTGATTTTGACCCTTTACTATATTTCTTATATGTTGATGCAATATATTTATAGATAACAAGAAATAATCATGTGAAAATAGTTGGTACACACAACTAAGCCAACGTGTTTATATAATTTACTTGCATAATGCACTGATGCAATTATGCAGACAGTCACGCTGTTTATTGTTGGTAACTGGAGGATCACTGTCCATTCATTAAACTTTGAACTTTGGGAATGAATAAAGACTAGAAACGCAGGCGCAGCTTTGCTGCGCCCTCGCCGTAGCAGACCAGTCTGCTCTGTTGGTAGGATAGATGGGTATAGAGAGTGAATCATAGGATAATATGCTATCTCCTCTTCGAATAGTATAGCATCTCCCCATAAATGCCGGACATATTGTAAATGTTCCCAATTGATTATAAGTATTTCTCACTGGGATATATTTTCTACAAATAAATGCTAATAATTCAACCAGCAGTTCACGCTAATGGATGAAAACAGTTGTCTATAGGAACCAAGTTTTGCTGTATACTCCCTCCGTTCGTTATTATTTGACGCTTCCGACAGCACAAAATAGCTAATGGTAAGTCATTTTAGCTGTCTGAAACGTCATGTAATAAAAAACAGAGGTAGTATATTGGTTCCTATATACTAATACGCAGGTTGATTAACCAGGAGCTACAAAATATATGAACTGAAGAGCCCATGTGCAATCTACAAAATATACTTTAACGAAGGAACCATCCCATGAATGATCTTATCTTATGGTTTACTTATTTTCAGTTGACCTTAGTTTATATGCATACATATAATTGCTGATATATAAATAGGTTACAAACTCCGGCATACATACATATAACATAAGTTGTGCCATTAGATTTTGATGTTGAATTGCGGGACCTGTAAACCGGGTAGATAAGTAAAATATTACCGCTTAAAAAGATAAGAGGTACATAAGTAAATCATCATTGTCTGGAGATCATGATATGCGCTTTATTCTCATGCCTGAAAATTTTGACATGCCTTTGTATAACCAGAGTTTTGTAATCATGTGAAGCACCGTGATCAGAGGAGAGGATGATAAGTACCAGTCCCTCTGCTGCTGCACCAAGCAATAAATCATGTTTTATCAAACTATACATATATCATTAAACAAGGTGAAATATTGCTGAGAATGAACAAAACAAGTTTGCATCCTTCGATGGGAGCATCTTAAGATTATTGTTCTTCAATTCATTGACATAGGGCAGTAATAAAATGGAGCTAAGATGCAACTCAAGTTCTGTTGGTTATCCTCACTGATTAACTCTAGAATGGGTGAATGCCCTCTCTCCTTACCAATGCCCTCTTCCCACGGCTTGCCATTTCCTGAAAGCTCAGGGAGAAGTATCATAAATATATGCGATCATCATCAAATAGTGTCTCAGCAGATTTATCTGTTTGTTAAAATGACAGTGGCTTTATTGTAAAACCTTTTTGCCCCATGAAGTGTTCTGAAGGAATTGAGTTATCTTACCTCTTGAACAGAGGGCTAAACCCTCTGAATTGTTTGTCAAGCCATTTGACGTGCTAGTTGTTCTAAAATTAATGCAGCGGCTATCTCATAGCTGTAACTGATAGTGCACTTGCATTGATATGAACATTTTTAAATGTCATTCCATTTGTGTATGTTATAATAGGGCAATTAATTATGAGAAAGCATTATCTCAAGGATTCTTGTGCTGTCTGTATATAAGCAAGCGAGCAATTCCACTATGCCCAGATGCAAATATAGTAGGTATTGCTTTAGGTCAATCACAATCAAATACTTGTTCCGAAATTGAGCCCACAGCTATTTCAGATTATTATGGCACAAACTAATTTTCAGTAATTTAGAACTGGAAAATCATGGCTAATATGCAAGTATATTGTGCTAAAAAAGCAAAAGGCTTACCTGCTTATATCCAAATCTGCCCTCTCCACGCGTGTACAGAGAAATTTTTTTGACAACGCTCAGATCTTAGCTTGATCCCCTTGTTGAGGAATCCGAACAGAGTGATCAATGGTTGTACCTGCAATGGTGATAAAAATTTGTAATAAAACATATATCCTCAGAATAGACATATATGCTACAGAGATAAGGCTGTGCTAAATTTTAGAAGCAATGCAAATAATAAAATTGCTCTCAGATATCAAGAACTGAGGAAATGGGAACCTACATTCCTAAGACCATATCTGCCGAATCGTTACATCTAAATCTAGTTGAGCTGAAAGCAGTGATTTGCGCGATGAGATGCCTTGTGCTCCGCTATGTAGCAACGATTTTGCTCGATGCTTCGAAGTTTTGGGGGGTGCTGGAATGCGCCTTGCTGTAAACAATGACGTCGAGATCGCAGCGAATGGGTGGGGGATAGAAATGGAGGGATCAGAGAGCGAAGGTACAAGACGAGAGCGACGGGTCACCTTGAGATGCATGAATCCGATGGGCCGCTCCCCGGCGCTGCCGCGCACGACCCCGATCAGCCTGATGCCATCAGCGGCGGCCGCCTCAGGTGCGGGATGTGGCTCCGCGACGACGCGCCGCCGGATCTTCGAGTAGGCCAGCACGCCCCCGCGGATCGCGAACCACCGCGGGCGCCAGCCCTTGCCGATGTTGGTCCATTTGTATAGCACGCCCGCCACCGTCGGCGCCTCCCCCTCGGCCGCCGGCTCCGGTGGCGCGTGCCCGCCGCCCGAGGCCGGCCACTCCCCGGCGAGGCAGCAGAGCGGGTGCATCTCCCACGCCCGCATCGCCGCCGCCCGACAGTCTACCCTGCCTGCCTGCCCCGATCTCTCCCGCTTCTCTCACGCGGCCTCCACGGCGGGGGAGGCTTTATGTTCGCAAGCCTTGCGCCTAACGCCTCCGCCTTCGCAAACAGTTCGGAGCGAAGAGGCTGCGGCCATGGCGCAAGAGGCGAGAGGAGGGCTACGATCGATGGTTGTAGGCGGCGGGGGTGCACAACCGGCGAGGAGAAGGCGACCGGCGACGAGAGGAGCGGGGGCGGCGGAGGAAGGAGCGGGAGTGTTCGGGTCTTCGGGATGATTCGCGAGGGACCGGGTTGTGGCTTAACGGGTTAGAGGCCCGCGACGACCCGCATCGGACGACTCCCATTGCTTCCTGGTCTGATCCGACGGTTCTCGGCTTAACGGGTGACGTGGCCCGATCCGCCGCCCGCGGTTTGGGTCCGGGATTCGAGTTTAGAGATATGCACACTAGACATTGAAAAATTATTTCTTGAATCTTAAGTATTCTGATTAATGTTTGTTCACAACAAGCCATATGGTAAATGTATGTGGACATTAAGATATGATTACAATAGAATATTTACAATCATTATTTGGATTTACCAATGATTTTTGTGTCCCTCAAGCTTTCATTTTCTTTTACCAAAATGTCCAGCAATGAAATCCAGGTGACAGTGGTTGAATAGCCTACCCACCACTAGACCACTGGCCTATTTTCAGTTTTCTATCAAGATAAATATTCTTAGGTTCATGAAGTGAGCCTAGCTCAACTTGTTGGGGTAGGAGGTGCGATTATGCATCTCAACAACCCAGGTTTGAGTTCTCTTCAACCTGAATTTAGGTGCCTAATACTTTTAATAAAAAATCGTCTAATTCCTTCTAGGTTGGACCTTTTTTTGAAACATCTCCTAGGTTGGGTCTTGTTTTCTTAAAAATATTCATGTGCTCCATTTTTTTAAACTGAAATTAATTTTATTGAACTGTGTGTTTCTTTTCATCTTTGTTGGGGTACAGGAGGATTTGCTCATGGAACATTTCAGCGATTTACTTCAATTTGTGAGGAGTCATGTTTGTAAGTTGCAGATAACTTAAATGCCAGCTGATGTGAATGCTATGCAGAACTGATTATTCCTGTTGTCTTTTAGCTGAAGACCTGTTATTCATGGAGCACTCAAACATTGCCGACGTTGAGCCAGTTGTGAAGAACTTTGCCATGAAGTGGAGGAGTGCTCTAGAGGTCATGCACAATGAAGTTGTAACTTCTTGCAGTAACCTTTTGTCTGGGATGGCGGTTCTAAAAGCAGCAATGGCTCAGTTGCTTAATGACTATAACAGACTCTCAGAATGTGTGAAAAAAATCACAGGGGGCTCAGCTTTGAACAGACATCTGGTTTCCATCACCTCAATTTCATATGAAATCAGGAAATACTCGAGAGCACTCTAGTTTCTTATCATGGTGCCCAAGTAATTCTAACCAAAATATCACCACCGAAACCTTTTTAAAACTTCCAACCAAATAAGTGCCAGTTGACAGTTTTAGTTCGGTATTGGAATTAGGTATTGTCAATAATATAGTTTAAACATTTATGTGCACGTATAGCCTATGGTTGTCACTGTTATTGCTCAGTGTGCTATATAGCCTACTCTGTAACTTACTTGAGACTATAAGGCTTTGTCATCATGTCGTCGTTTGTCAATCATACTTTAATAGTGAGCTACTCATGGTTTCATCCAAGAAAATTAGTGATTTACTGATGTGCTATCTATATTATTTTCTAAACTTCATTGACTGCAAAAATTATATGGTCCCCGTGAAAGAGAAGTTTGTTCAGCAGTAACAGATGCAGTCTTTTTTTGTTCTTTATGAGTTTTTATATTTACCTTTTCCTTTTTTTTCTGGAAACACAGTGCTATTTTTCAGATAACACACAAGAAGGTTATCATTCACCCAAAGCTGGAATAAACGAGTGAACTGCCATAATATGGGCTACATAAACTGTATCCCTGTGTTAGCTTCGTCCTCTTGCTATATTAGGGATAAGATATATGGCAAGCTCGGACCTGACATTTTGATCGAGTGGTTTCAGTTTACATACCGTCTTCAACTGCTGACAGTAAATACATGCTTTAGGTTGTCTTTTCCCTCTTGACACATCAACATTTTTTATATATCTTGGGTATATATAGATAATAGTTTCGGAACAGAAAAAAAGGCATTTTTCGTGAAATCATTGTACTCAGAACCGGTTCAGTTGAAAAATTATATTAGCTAAAAGCTAATCTTGTAGGTATTCCAAACTCTTCTGGTGTTAGTTGAGTGTAACGCGACGAAGAATGTCAAGATTTCCCTTGGCAGTTATTGCAGATTTTCATAAACATGATCCCCTAGTTTAGCTTCTGCACCCTGAATGCTGATGAGTTGTTCACAGCTATGGAGATCTTCTCGCGAATCAACTCTTGCACAGCTGACTAAATGAGCCCTAAGGTCACTCAGGGATGGCTGCAGCCAGGATCTCAGACTCAGAGCTTGCAGCACTAATTCAGGGATCCCATAATGCTATTATTTTTCATACAGATAATACACAAGAGGATTACATGCCTTTTCAGAAAGGCTATATTAGCTCAAATACCTAGGAAAGATGGCAAACCCCATGCTCTAGCTCAAGTACCTAACCACATGCCTGTTGCTCCTCCGCGTCCACCGGCCACTTCCGAGTCCCGATCGCTGTCCTCTTCAATCTGCAGGGGAAAACCTGAAGGGAAACGATGGAAGCTACGCTAGCTCACACAAAAACTCGTTCACCCAAAATAGGAACAGCAGCAGTTATAGATCACGGATTGTTACCACTTGACGCGCAGTTGCAGCGGAAGCCGTCTCGATGTAGACGAACGCGTCGAAGTGGCAGTGCAGTGCAGTTGCTTACGTCCGTCTGGTCCTGCACGTGCGGTTCGTCCTTGTGCTCCAAGCGCAGCACCTCCGAGGTATCCACACGTACGAGGATTGAAACGTCGCGCACCGGACTGCTAGGTCCACGAGCACGATGGGGGAGAAAAGCAACTATTGCTTGGAAGTCATGTCTTTCTCAGGAGGGGTTTGGTCTCTATTTATTTGGATGAAATTCTTCACACCATGTTCCATTAGCAATATGGGACTAATAAATAAAGCACCCCTTCCCCTGGTAATGGGCTTCACAACATTTGTGGCCCATTAAGACTAGTGGATCGAATCCAGTTGTCTCTTGGGCATATTCCCAACAATCTCCCACTTGCACTAGAGACAATCTCATAAGCAAGTTTTCAGTGTTCCAAACCTCTTAAGTGTGTGACCCTATGGGTTCACGTACACATAGACATGGTTCGAGTACTCCTACTCGTTCCAATAGTTGATAGCGGCCTCTAGCAAGACGTGTCAACTCCCATGAATACGTAAAGATCATATCAGACGAACCACCACAACATCACGTACAAGCTATTCCCTTTGCCTCACGATATTTGGTCTAACTCCAAGTAAGACCTCCCTTTCTCGAAACTGTGAGTCAGATCCTTCAAGAGGTTAACACTTAACCTAGCACGGCCATGCATTTCTTGATCCGATCACTCGAGGGGCCCAGAGATATCTCTCTCGTATAGAGAGGGGCAAATCCCATCTTGATTGACCATGCCTCACAGCATGCTTCCTGACAAACCCGAAAACCACCTTTATAACTACCCAGTTACGGTGCAGCGTTTGGTAGTCCCTAAGTAGGTCAATTCACATCTTGAGTACATACGACAATCTCAGGTCTAAGGACAAAGCATACGCGTTGTGAAGAAGAGATAAACAAGTCTCAAACTGGGTCAGTCCAGCCCCATGTCATACATGTGCCCACATTATTAGTTTGACATCTCCATGTCCATGACTTGTGAAACATAGTCATCAACTAATACATGTGCTAATCAAATTAGGGACAATCCTTTTGAATAACCATACAAGTATTGAGTTTCACAAACAATTCACATAATTGCTAATCATATACAAGTTGCCTTTCATGGATATTCAATAAATAAACAATATATCATAGATACAAAACATTGTCCACTCACACTGGAGCTAATCTAAATGATATCTAATACCCATAGCTCTCGTGTGTGATTCATGTTTAGGCCGTGGAAGAGCCTTTGTCAAAGGATCAGCAATATTCAAATCCGTATGTATTTTGCATATCTTTATCTCACCACGTCTAACGAACTCTCGAATGAGGTGAAACTTCCGCAGTACATGTTTGTTTTTCTGGTGATTCCTTGGCTCCTTAGCCTGTGCAATTGCCCCATTGTTGTCACAGTAGAGTTCCAATGGGCTAGATGCATTGGGAAACACACCAAGCTCAATGAGAAACTTCCTCATCCAAACACCTTCCTTCGCCGCTTCCGAAGCTGCGATGTACTCTGCTTCCGTTGTAGAATCAGCCACAGTATCTTGCTTAGAACTTTTCCAGCTTACAGCACCACCGTTTATTGTGAACACAAATCCTGATTGCGACTTTGAATCGTCTGGATCAGTTTGGAAACTAGCATCAGTGTAACCCTTTACAATGAGCTCTCCCTCACCTCCATAGACTAGGAACACATCTTTAGTCCTTCTAAAGTACTTAAGAATGTTTTTCACCGCTGTCCAGTGACTTTCACCTGGATTAGACTGGTGTCTGCTCGTAACACTTAGAGCATATGAGACATCTGGACGAGTACTTATCATGGCGTACATGATGGATCCAATTGCTGAAGCATAAGGAACCTTACTCATGCGCTCCCGCTCATCAGTCGTCGTAGGACACTGAGTCTTGCTGAGGTGTATGCCATGTGACATAGGCAAGAACCCTTTCTTGGACTGTTCCATGCTGAACCGATTCAGCACCTTGTCAATATAAGTATCTTGACTTAATCCTATAAGCCTCCTTGATCTATCCCTATAGATCCTTATGCCCAGAATGTATGCAGCTTCCCCTAAGTCCTTCATAGAAAAACTATTTTTCAGCGAAGTCTTAACGGATTCTAGCATAGGAATATTATTCCCAATCAACAATATGTCATCCACATACAAGATTAGAAATACAACAGAGCTCCCACTTTCCTTCTTGTAAACACAAGCCTCTTCTTCATTCTGCCGGAAGTCAAACCCTTTGACTACCTCATCAAAACGAAGGTTCCAACTCCGAGATGCTTGCTTTAATCCATAGATTGATTTCTGAAGCTTGCATAATTTTCCAGCATTAGTTGGATCGACAAAACCTTCTGGTTGTATCATGTATACATCCTCCTCTAGGTTCCCATTGAGGAAAGCTGTTTTGACATCCATTTGCCATATCTCATAATCGAAATACGCAGCTATTGCTAGAATGATCCGGATAGATTTAAGCATCGCTACTGGAGAGAATGTCTCGTCGTAGTCAACTCCTTGAACTTGTCGAAAACCTTTTGCAACAAGTCGTGCTTTATAGACGTTAACATTTCCGTCTACATCTCTCTTTCTCTTAAAGATCCATTTGCACTCGATGGGTCTCACACCATCAGGCGGGTCAACTAAGTTCCAAACTTGATTTTGCCCCATGGAATCTATCTCGGATATCATGGCACTTTGCCATTTCTCGGAATCTGGGTCCATCATAGCTTCTGCATAGGTCCTAGGCTCATCGTTGTCTATCAACAATATGTCGCGCTCTCCCGTAACTTGGAGATTCATTTTCTGTGTAGCGCGACGTGGCCTTTCCGACCTTCGTGGTTGTGGCGATTCTTCTCTTACCACAGGTGTCTCAACTTGTTCTGCTACATTAGCATCACTCGTAAAGTCTTGCCTCATAGGCTCATCTCGAATTTCTTCAAGATACACCTTCTGTCTACTTTTCTCGCTGTTGAGAAACTCTTTCTCCAAGAAAACACCGTTCCTAGCGACAAACACTTTGCCCTCTGATCGGTTGTAGAAATAATATCCAATTGTTTCCTTTGGATATCCCACGAATATGCACTTGTCCGATTTTGGTGTAAGCTTGTCCGACTGAAGTCGCTTGACATATGCATCACAACCCCAAATTTTCAGAAAAGACAAACTAGGAGTCTTGCCAGTCCATATCTCATATGGTGTCTTCTCCACGGACTTAGATGGTACCCTATTTAGTGTGAAAGCTGCTGTTTCTAGAGCATAACCCCAAAATGATAACGGTAGATCTGACTGGCTCATCATTGATCGCACCATGTCTAACAAGGTTCGATTACGTCGCTCGGACACACCGTTCCTCTGAGGTGTTCCAGGTGGCGTTAGCTGTGGAACAATTCCGCAACTCTTTAGATGAGTGCTAAACTCGTGGCTCAAATACTCGCCTCCACGATCTGATCGCAAGGCTTTAATTTTCTTACCACGCTGATTTTCAACTTCATTCTGAAACTCTTTGAACTTTTCAAAAGTCTCTGACTTATGCTTCATTAAGTAGACATAGCCATATCTACTAAAATCATCAGTGAAAGTTATGAAGTACTGAAATCCACCCCGAGCTGTCGTGCTCATTGGTCCACATACATCAGTATGTATGAGTTCCAATAAGTCTTGCGCCCTCTCAGGAAAACCTGTGAAAGGTGCCTTGGTCATCTTGCCTAGCAAACAAGCTTCGCACGTCTCGTATGATTCAAAATCAAACGAAGTTAAAAGTCCATCAGAATGGAGCTTCTTCATGCGCTTCTCACTTATATGACCCAAACGACAATGCCACATATAGGTAGGATTCAAATCATTTAGCCGAGGCCTTTTAGCAATTATATTACATATAGGTGAATCATCAAGATTTAAAATAAACAATCCATTCACAATGGATGCAAGAGCCACAAACATGCCATTCTTTGAGATCACACAACCATTGTCTTTACTCGCGAATGTATAACCATCCTTCATCAAACATGAGGGAGATACAATGTTTCGACTCAAACTAGGAACAAAATAACAATTATTCAATTCCATGATAAATCCTGACGGAAGGTGGAGTTGCATCGTCCCGACGGTCAAAGCAGCAACTCTTGCATTATTGCCCACGCGGAAATCAACTTCGCCTCTTCCCACGCTTCTACTTCTTACTAATCCCTGCATCGAATTGCAAATATGAGCAACCGATCCGGTATCAAATACCCAGGAATTAATAGAAGATTCAGCGAGAAAAATGTCTGTAATATTAATGTCATGTGTACCTGATGCGGAAGTACTCTTACTACCGCCATTCTTCAGAAAAGCCAGGTACTTCTTGCAATTCCTCTTCCAGTGACCAATTTCTTTACAATAAAAGCACTCCTTCTTTTCTGCAGCTGGTCCAGACTCAGTCTGGGGCGTAGAGCTTGGCTGAGAGATCATATCTTTAGCCTTGCTCTTTTTCTTCCAAGATTTGCCCTTCCTCTTGAAGTTAGGCCTGTTTTGGATGGCCATCACATGGCTGCTGCTAGCGCTTTTCTTGATATCAACCTCTGCCGTCTTGAGCATGCCACATAACTCATTCAATCCCTTCTCCGCCCCATGCATATGGTAGTTCGAGATGAAGTTCCCAAAGCTAGGCGGAAGTGATGCTAGAATAAAATCGGTGGCTAACTCTGGGCCAAGTGGGAAGCCTAGCTTCTCCAACCTTTGGGAGTAACCAACCATCTTGATCACATGTGGCCCTACAGCTGCGCCTTCTGCTAGCTTTGTTTCCACAAAGGCCTTTGAGACATTGAACCTTTCAGTCCTGGCCTGAGTTTGAAACATATCCTTGAGCGCCTCGATCATATCATGCGCCTCATGGTTTGTCTCAAACTGCATCTGCAGCTCGGGTTCCATGCAAGCAAGCATAAGACAACTCACTTCAAGATTGGCATCACATGCCTTCTTGTAAGCATTTTTCTCAGCAAGAGTTGCGTTATCATCAGGCTCAACTGGTAATGGGGTGTCTAGAACTTCTTCCTTTTTCTCAGCCCTGAGAACAATTCTAAGGTTTCGGATCCAATCCGCATAATTTGTTCCATTCAACTTATCCTTCTCAAGGATCGAACGCAAAGAAAACGGTGTGCTATGTGCCATTGATCTACAACAGAAAATAATGCAAAATACTAAGACAATGTATCTATGACAGAGTAAAATACATTAAACAATTTAACGGAATTTACTCCCACTAAAATCAATATCCCTCCATTGATATTTTAGTGATTCAGGATCCACAACTAACAAGTCGACTAGTGAGCTTTAGCATCACCGCTAGAAGACATGGTAGATCGGTAAGCAACTCTTGCTAATCATATCTTATATGACTCCTGTTGTTGGTTGACATCTCTATGTCTCGGCGTCCAACCTTTATGTCCCAAGGTCCTTAACCGTTAAGATGACCTTGTTTAAGTTAACCAACTCCTTATGCGAGTAAGTATCCGATACAAACCCATCTAGTCAAGGAAAACTAGTGGCACCCTAATTTCATAGACCCACCACTAATTGTACAAGACATGTGATGGTGCAAGATTTAGTTGGGAGGACATTTAGAACTTAAACAATTTTTGAGGGATCGTTTTTCAAAATTTTAATTTCGCCGGACCGTCCGTTGTTTCCTTGCAGACTGTCCGACCTGCTCTGGCGGACCGTCCGACCCTCTGGAACGCTGGAAAAACGCTTCTGTCAAAATTCCGACTGTATTTGCGGACCGTCCGCCGCTCACTTGCGGACCGTCCGCCGTTCTTGTGCGGACCGTCTGCCGTTTCTGAGCGGACCTACGATTTACCTAAATTCTATCTGACCAATCACATTGGTCTATATCTCACCATGCCTGGGTTTACGTGTATCACTTAACTCCGGTGGCGGAATTCCGACCGGTAGGAGTAATTCGTTACACCACCATCATAGTGAATCCTAGTCAACATCGTCGTATATCGACATGCGACGCGGTCATTGATCTAAGTTCGATTCGACCAATCCAATTGGTCTATATCTCACCATAACTGGGTTTGTGTGTATCACTTAACTCCGGTGGCGGAATTCCGACCGGTAGGAGTAATTCGTTACACTACCATCATAGTGGAGATCACGAACCGATCAGAGACCAATCTACAACCAAGCATATCTCTATATGCATATATCCGAATCTATAACGAAACAGCTACGGCTCTGGTACCACTGAAGGGAAACGATGGAAGCTACGCTAGCTCACACAAAAACTCGTTCACCCAAAATAGGAACAGCAGCAGTTATAGATCACGGATTGTTACCACTTGACGCGCAGTTGCAGCGGAAGCCGTCTCGATGTAGACGAACGCGTCGAAGTGGCAGTGCAGTGCAGTTGCTTACGTCCGTCTGGTCCTGCACGTGCGGTTCGTCCTTGTGCTCCAAGCGCAGCACCTCCGAGGTATCCACACGTACGAGGATTGAAACGTCGCGCACCGGACTGCTAGGTCCACGAGCACGATGGGGGAGAAAAGCAACTATTGCTTGGAAGTCATGTCTTTCTCAGGAGGGGTTTGGTCTCTATTTATTTGGATGAAATTCTTCACACCATGTTCCATTAGCAATATGGGACTAATAAATAAAGCACCCCTTCCCCTGGTAATGGGCTTCACAACATTTGTGGCCCATTAAGACTAGTGGATCGAATCCAGTTGTCTCTTGGGCATATTCCCAACAAAACCCATCCATCACGTCCCCATCTTCGCCGAATCTTATCCGTTCATCTCGTGCAAATCCTCCCAGGATATCTCCGGATCAAAAAGCCGGGAGTGCCCGACATGATCGCTCCGATTACCACGGTAAGATGGCTACAAAATACGTCGATGCAGAGCCGGGAACAACAGCAGAATGCGATGGACGAATCACGAATTACCGCTACAGGACGCGAGATGCCCTGGTTCCCAAGCTCACCGCACGCGCGCGTACCATCAGAATCAGAAACCAGGTAACTCCGAGGACCTGTCCAAATCACACGGTCACTCACCACGCTGAGCAAATTTACCACGGACCCGGAGCTGTCAGGCAACCTGTTTATGCCTACGCGGCCTGTCCCTGTAACACATCGTTTCGGATAGCGAATAGTGCCGGTGTTATGCGGTGCAGCTGGGCGCCGGTCGGCGGCGCGCGCTCCGGCCGCGCCCGGGAGGCCCCGGAGACCGGGAGCGCGACCCCACCATCCTATCCAGTGGGCTGGAAAGCGGCGGCCGGGGCGCCGTCCCCTCGCCGCCGTCCACCGCGTCGGGTACCCCTATCCGTGCACCCTGGTCTAAATGACCACGACCCTTCCTTCTCCCACGATCTCGTCGTCGTGCGGGAAAGAAAAAACGAAGCGGGGCACGGGAGGGGGAGGCGGCGGTCGGCTCCAGCACCGTGCCGTAGCGGACTAGCGGTGGTTGGTTGCTGGCCCGGCGACGCCGCCGTGCGGGTGGGCGTGGGGCATGTCGTGTGATCATGTCATGTCACTTTTGGTGCGTAGCGTAGCTTGGCTTTCATCCTATCCTATCCTTCTCCGAATCCAAACTTTGTCGCGGGGAAAAAAAAGAGCAAAAGCTAGTTACCCTTTTCCCCCTGCCACGCACTAGAATCCAGCAACAGTCGGAAGAAAGGGGGGCCGGACAAAGGTTCGTCCTCGTCCGTCCGTCCCCGTCCAAATATCCTCCTGGATACGCTATTTATCTCGATGGTTGAAACAAGAATATGCAAATGCCAAACGGGTTTCAAGTAAATGACCGAGAGAAGATTACGTGCAATATATGCGAAACCTTCGTGGGGAGTAATTTTCTTTGTCTTAGTCTTTTCGAAAAGCCACCCGCGGTTGCGTCCCGGGTTAATCCTACAAGTTATAATTTAAACTCTCCCCTTCTTTAATCAATGATGCGTAGATTTCCTGTGTATTCAAGAAAAAAATCTTTTCAAAGCCTCGTACCAGCAGCTTGGAAAGAGCCTCTTGGAACCAAAAAAAAACTATACCTTCGTGGACATTATGCAAGATATGAGAGCATGTGCTGCATAGTTTATTCCGACTATACGTGCCAGTCATCTCTATGATAAATCTATATGCAGTCAGGCGCCAGTTCAGCAGGATAGCAAAAGAAAATTTGTGCAGCGCAGTGGTGCCCAACATTTGCAGATACGTTTCCTTGGGGGACAGACTCTCTACATACAACAAAGAAAACAGAGTATGCAGTATGCTGATCTGTACAAATAAATTCCTGAAGCTGATAGGGCTCCAAAGATAATGTCATGTTTAATTGTACAATGTCCAATGTCACTCACAGAGTCTCAACATCTCTAGCAAAACCGGGATGGACAAAGAGGCCCTCGAATGTCCAATTGATGTTCCATGATTCAATTTCCATGATGTTAAAAGTGGTGGATTTACCATAACCTACAGTTGCGGCCATGCATCTACTGCAGCCTATGGATGGATATCGAGCCGTCTTGACTTGGCTTGACTTAGCTCGAGCTAGCTTGTTAAGATAACGAGTTGGCTCGGGTCGGCTCGTTATCTCAACAAGGCACAGGTATAGCTTGGTATGGCTCATTTGCTGGCTCGAGCGGCCTCGTTTAGCTTATGAGCTAGCTTGATAAAAAATAAATGTAAGGTAAAATCAAGATAAAAAAAATCTAAGATTTATAAATTAGGCATAGTATTGAGAGGAGTATAATCAATGCACCAATAACCCTTTCAAATTTATGAATTATAAACGATCAATCGTATCACATCATATCCCATATCACTCTCACGAGAGAAATAGAAGCAAAGAAAAAGTTAAAAGTGGTGGATTTACCATAACCTACAGTTGCGGCCATGCATCTACGTACTGCAGCCTATGGATGGATATCGAGCCGTCTTGACTTGGCTTGACTTAGCTCGAGCTAGCTTGTTAAGATAACGAGTTGGCTCGGGTCGGCTCGTTATCTCAACAAGGCACAGGTATAGCTTGGTATGGCTCATTTGCTGGCTCGAGCGGCCTCGTTTAGCTTATGAGCTAGCTTGATAAAAAATAAATGTAAGGTAAAATCAAGATAAAAAAATCTAAGATTTATAAATTAGGCATAGTATTGAGAGGAGTATAATCAATGCACCAATAACCCTTTCAAATTTATGAATTATAAACGATCAATCGTATCACATCATATCCCATATCACTCTCACGAGAGAAATAGAAGCAAAGAAAAAGTTAAAAGTGGTGGATTTACCATAACCTACAGTTGCGGCCATGCATCTACTGCAGCCTATGGATGGATATCGAGCCGTCTTGACTTGGCTTGACTTAGCTCGAGCTAGCTTGTTAAGATAACGAGTTGGCTCGGGTCGGCTCGTTATCTCAACAAGGCACAGGTATAGCTTGGTATGGCTCATTTGCTGGCTCGAGCGGCCTCGTTTAGCTTATGAGCTAGCTTGATAAAAAATAAATGTAAGGTAAAATCAAGATAAAAAAATCTAAGATTTATAAATTAGGCATAGTATTGAGAGGAGTATAATCAATGCACCAATAACCCTTTCAAATTTATGAATTATAAACGATCAATCGTATCACATCATATCCCATATCACTCTCACGAGAGAAATAGAAGCAAAGAAAAAGTTAAAAGTGGTGGATTTACCATAACCTACAGTTGCGGCCATGCATCTACGTACTGCAGCCTATGGATGGATATCGAGCCGTCTTGACTTGGCTTGACTTAGCTCGAGCTAGCTTGTTAAGATAACGAGTTGGCTCGGGTCGGCTCGTTATCTCAACAAGGCACAGGTATAGCTTGGTATGGCTCATTTGCTGGCTCGAGCGGCCTCGTTTAGCTTATGAGCTAGCTTGATAAAAAATAAATGTAAGGTAAAATCAAGATAAAAAAATCTAAGATTTATAAATTAGGCATAGTATTGAGAGGAGTATAATCAATGCACCAATAACCCTTTCAAATTTATGAATTATAAACGATCAATCGTATCACATCATATCCCATATCACTCTCACGAGAGAAATAGAAGCAAAGAAAAAGTTAAAAGTGGTGGATTTACCATAACCTACAGTTGCGGCCATGCATCTACTGCAGCCTATGGATGGATATCGAGCCGTCTTGACTTGGCTTGACTTAGCTCGAGCTAGCTTGTTAAGATAACGAGTTGGCTCGGGTCGGCTCGTTATCTCAACAAGGCACAGGTATAGCTTGGTATGGCTCATTTGCTGGCTCGAGCGGCCTCGTTTAGCTTATGAGCTAGCTTGATAAAAAATAAATGTAAGGTAAAATCAAGATAAAAAAATCTAAGATTTATAAATTAGGCATAGTATTGAGAGGAGTATAATCAATGCACCAATAACCCTTTCAAATTTATGAATTATAAACGATCAATCGTATCACATCATATCCCATATCACTCTCACGAGAGAAATAGAAGCAAAGAAAAAGTTAAAAGTGGTGGATTTACCATAACCTACAGTTGCGGCCATGCATCTACGTACTGCAGCCTATGGATGGATATCGAGCCGTCTTGACTTGGCTTGACTTAGCTCGAGCTAGCTTGTTAAGATAACGAGTTGGCTCGGGTCGGCTCGTTATCTCAACAAGGCACAGGTATAGCTTGGTATGGCTCATTTGCTGGCTCGAGCGGCCTCGTTTAGCTTATGAGCTAGCTTGATAAAAAATAAATGTAAGGTAAAATCAAGATAAAAAAATCTAAGATTTATAAATTAGGCATAGTATTGAGAGGAGTATAATCAATGCACCAATAACCCTTTCAAATTTATGAATTATAAACGATCAATCGTATCACATCATATCCCATATCACTCTCACGAGAGAAATAGAAGCAAAGAAAAAGTTAAAAGTGGTGGATTTACCATAACCTACAGTTGCGGCCATGCATCTACTGCAGCCTATGGATGGATATCGAGCCGTCTTGACTTGGCTTGACTTAGCTCGAGCTAGCTTGTTAAGATAACGAGTTGGCTCGGGTCGGCTCGTTATCTCAACAAGGCACAGGTATAGCTTGGTATGGCTCATTTGCTGGCTCGAGCGGCCTCGTTTAGCTTATGAGCTAGCTTGATAAAAAATAAATGTAAGGTAAAATCAAGATAAAAAAATCTAAGATTTATAAATTAGGCATAGTATTGAGAGGAGTATAATCAATGCACCAATAACCCTTTCAAATTTATGAATTATAAACGATCAATCGTATCACATCATATCCCATATCACTCTCACGAGAGAAATAGAAGCAAAGAAAAAGTTAAAAGTGGTGGATTTACCATAACCTACAGTTGCGGCCATGCATCTACGTACTGCAGCCTATGGATGGATATCGAGCCGTCTTGACTTGGCTTGACTTAGCTCGAGCTAGCTTGTTAAGATAACGAGTTGGCTCGGGTCGGCTCGTTATCTCAACAAGGCACAGGTATAGCTTGGTATGGCTCATTTGCTGGCTCGAGCGGCCTCGTTTAGCTTATGAGCTAGCTTGATAAAAAATAAATGTAAGGTAAAATCAAGATAAAAAAATCTAAGATTTATAAATTAGGCATAGTATTGAGAGGAGTATAATCAATGCACCAATAACCCTTTCAAATTTATGAATTATAAACGATCAATCGTATCACATCATATCCCATATCACTCTCACGAGAGAAATAGAAGCAAAGAAAAAGTTAAAAGTGGTGGATTTACCATAACCTACAGTTGCGGCCATGCATCTACGTACTGCAGCCTATGGATGGATATCGAGCCGTCTTGACTTGGCTTGACTTAGCTCGAGCTAGCTTGTTAAGATAACGAGTTGGCTCGGGTCGGCTCGTTATCTCAACAAGGCACAGGTATAGCTTGGTATGGCTCATTTGCTGGCTCGAGCGGCCTCGTTTAGCTTATGAGCTAGCTTGATAAAAAATAAATGTAAGGTAAAATCAAGATAAAAAAATCTAAGATTTATAAATTAGGCATAGTATTGAGAGGAGTATAATCAATGCACCAATAACCCTTTCAAATTTATGAATTATAAACGATCAATCATATCACATCATATCCCATATCACTCTCACGAGAGAAATAGAAGCAAAGAAAAAGTTAAAAGTGGTGGATTTACCATAACCTACAGTTGCGGCCATGCATCTACGTACTGCAGCCTATGGATGGATATCGAGCCGTCTTGACTTGGCTTGACTTAGCTCGAGCTAGCTTGTTAAGATAACGAGTTGGCTCGGGTCGGCTCGTTATCTCAACAAGGCACAGGTATAGCTTGGTATGGCTCATTTGCTGGCTCGAGCGGCCTCGTTTAGCTTATGAGCTAGCTTGATAAAAAATAAATGTAAGGTAAAATCAAGATAAAAAAATCTAAGATTTATAAATTAGGCATAGTATTGAGAGGAGTATAATCAATGCACCAATAACCCTTTCAAATTTATGAATTATAAACGATCAATCGTATCACATCATATCCCATATCACTCTCACGAGAGAAATAGAAGCAAAGAAAAAGTTAAAAGTGGTGGATTTACCATAACCTACAGTTGCGGCCATGCATCTACGTACTGCAGCCTATGGATGGATATCGAGCCGTCTTGACTTGGCTTGACTTAGCTCGAGCTAGCTTGTTAAGATAACGAGTTGGCTCGGGTCGGCTCGTTATCTCAACAAGGCACAGGTATAGCTTGGTATGGCTCATTTGCTGGCTCGAGCGGCCTCGTTTAGCTTATGAGCTAGCTTGATAAAAAATAAATGTAAGGTAAAATCAAGATAAAAAAATCTAAGATTTATAAATTAGGCATAGTATTGAGAGGAGTATAATCAATGCACCAATAACCCTTTCAAATTTATGAATTATAAACGATCAATCGTATCACATCATATCCCATATCACTCTCACGAGAGAAATAGAAGCAAAGAAAAAGTTAAAAGTGGTGGATTTACCATAACCTACAGTTGCGGCCATGCATCTACGTACTGCAGCCTATGGATGGATATCGAGCCGTCTTGACTTGGCTTGACTTAGCTCGAGCTAGCTTGTTAAGATAACGAGTTGGCTCGGGTCGGCTCGTTATCTCAACAAGGCACAGGTATAGCTTGGTATGGCTCATTTGCTGGCTCGAGCGGCCTCGTTTAGCTTATGAGCTAGCTTGATAAAAAATAAATGTAAGGTAAAATCAAGATAAAAAAATCTAAGATTTATAAATTAGGCATAGTATTGAGAGGAGTATAATCAATGCACCAATAACCCTTTCAAATTTATGAATTATAAACGATCAATCATATCACATCATATCCCATATCACTCTCACGAGAGAAATAGAAGCAAAGAAAAAGTTAAAAGTGGTGGATTTACCATAACCTACAGTTGCGGCCATGCATCTACGTACTGCAGCCTATGGATGGATATCGAGCCGTCTTGACTTGGCTTGACTTAGCTCGAGCTAGCTTGTTAAGATAACGAGTTGGCTCGGGTCGGCTCGTTATCTCAACAAGGCACAGGTATAGCTTGGTATGGCTCATTTGCTGGCTCGAGCGGCCTCGTTTAGCTTATGAGCTAGCTTGATAAAAAATAAATGTAAGGTAAAATCAAGATAAAAAAATCTAAGATTTATAAATTAGGCATAGTATTGAGAGGAGTATAATCAATGCACCAATAACCCTTTCAAATTTATGAATTATAAACGATCAATCGTATCACATCATATCCCATATCACTCTCACGAGAGAAATAGAAGCAAAGAAAAAGGAGTACTTAAGAGAATAAATGAAAAAAATCATATATTTTATATACTCTTGAATTGAGGAATTGCTAGATGAGGCTAATGTTGTATATTTTCTATTGGGCTCGGGTAGAGACGTTGGGCTGTTACGGCTTGTTTTGGCTTGCGAGCAGCTCGCGAGCCAGCTCGAGCTTGCTCATTAATCAACCGAGCTAAAACATTGGCTCACCTCGTTATAATTTTTCAATGAGTCGAACTGAATCGAGCAAGCTAACGAGTTTTTTGTCCAGCCCTACTGCAGCCACTGTCTTCACATTAAGAATGCTAAAGGGAGAATGCCCCCCCCCCCCCCTCCCCCCAATGGTTTAGTTTTTTGCCGGTGATTATCGTGGCCCTCAACCTAAACGACCTTTTGTTTTGGATAACAGAAAGGCAATTCGTATCTCTCTACCTTCAGCAGCTAACTACGGAAGCGCAGGCACTACATCAGTAGACAGTAGTTACATCAGTACCACGCTGCTTTGTCCGGGACCTGCCCTAGCGGTTCTCGCTTTTCAATGCCAACATCACAACAGTACACAAAACAAACTGCTTTGCTTATCCTTTGTCCTAGCTAGTGTACGTGCCAATCTCCGGAAGACACGTCTCCCACTAAGTACACATGAATATGACTATGCTGTTCACAACATAGATTTTGGGACATGCCATGCACGAACAATAGTACAACAGCAGAGACTAATTTAGCTCAAGATTCCCTCGCAACATAGTGAATGCGCTTGTGTAAGCAAACTCTAGCCGGCACACGGATGCCGCACAACCACACAAAGAGGTTGGGTTACAGCTCTTAACAACACATAATTTTAGCCTTAAACACCGAATACAGACACACTAAACTCATCCGGCTCCCTACCAACCGGTTGGAAATTGCTCCGCTGACGCGCGTCGAACGCGAAACCCCAAAGAAAACCGCACCGGCTGGATAGAGAATGCGAGCCGGTCGTCGCGTAGCGGGCCGGGGCAGGTCGCGCCCATGTGCCGGGGGGCTCGCCTGGCCAATCGGCTTCGGCGGCGTGGCGGTGGCGGGGGCGCTGGACGCCATGGTGGGAGGGGGAGATCGGTTGGGCCGTCTCGTCGCCGAGGAATATTTCAGTGGCCGCAACCGCCAATTTTCTGCTTGCTTTCTCGCCGACGCCCGACGGTGCGTGCGATTTAGACACAAGTACTCCCTCCGTCCTTCGTTGACTTTTTCTGTTCACGTTTTATTCAAAAAATTATAAAAATATTATTTATTTTGTTATGATATGTTTTATCATCGTATATATTTTAAGTATATCATAATTTTTTTATATTTTTATAAATTTTTTGAATAAGATAAATGGTTAAACGTGATGCACAGAAATCGATAAATGCTTATACGGGACGGAGGGAGTAGTAGAGAATAGGGTAGGGACGTAGGCCGTAGGGTGGGTGGGTGCTCGATCGGCAGCTAGCTCGGGTGCGTAGGGCCCGTACGTCCGTGCGAAGTCTGCTGGATAAAGCAGCAGGCGGAGAGGAGAGAAAAGAAGGGTTCTACTTCACCCATGGGCGCGAACAGGCGAGGGAGCAAGCCAAGGCATGCATGGATCGATCATCTTGTTGATTCCAGCTTTGGTTTAAAAAGGATGTATATTATTCCGGCGTGAATCTATGTGCTGCAAAGTTAAACGATATCACATAAGGCTGTCCGAACTGGGGTGCGGTATCACATTCCGTAGCAGTGGGTAGCACCGATATGACGTATAAAGTGGTGCAGCGGGGTACGCCATCCCGCACGCCACGTCCCGCGTCTCGTCCCAGATACGCCAATCCTAACGGGGCAGCGAGCGTCCGGGGCCACCGTAGCATGGGGTCTGCGTGCCCACGACCTCGACGTGCCGTTCCAACCGCCATGGATGCGCACCGTCATCGAGCCGCTGCGGCGCAGCCTGCCGCTGCCGCCCGGCCTCCCTGTGCTCGCCCCGCCACCCTGCCGCCTGCCGCGCCTCCGGCCTAGCTCCGCCGCCGTGGGAAGCCGATATGAGCTGGTGCAGGCTCGCAGACGGGGACGGCGAGAAGGCTACGAAGGACATGGCGGTGGTGTGGTGCTCATCTCCATGGCTCCATGCGGAGGAGAGGGGCGTGGAGGGGGCGCCGGTGGGGGAGGGGAGGGGGCATGCACAGTCGACGGGGGTCCAATTGACCGCCGACAAGAGCAGAAGGCACACCGGAGGGGGGAGGCGTTGGGCCACGGCGAGGGATGCGGTGCGGGGGAGGTGGATGGCAGCGACAGGGGAGGGGAGGGACGACGGCGCCGGTGGAATGGAGGGGGGACGTAGAGAGAGAGGGGGATGGAGGGAGGAGACAGAGTGACGACAGGAGATGGAGGAAAAAGGGAAATATATATGACATGTGGGCCCCATTAGCTGGTAGTTGGTATAGAGGATGAGAATAGAGTACGATGGGTGCGGTGTAAATAGAGTACCACGAGTATAGATAACCTAATTACCTCATTAACTTTCCTTTTTTTTCTCCCCTTTTTTGGGAGAAAAATAGAGTACGCGCAAGCCGGTACTTGTGAACGTCTCCGACTATCGACGAACGTCACTATACACATTAACTCTAATCATCTCGTCAGGAATTATTAAATGGTGTTAATTAGACAGTGACAACTCTCTTGTTGTCGGGCGCGCGCGCGTTGGACTTTTGGGACAAAAAGAAGGGGCGTGCGTACCCACTGCAGTGAAACAGTACGTACGCAGTGCTGCACTTCCTTTTCACGTTCCGAGCTTCTGGCTCCAGGTCCAGGAGCTAGCAGAAAAATCAAGGCTGATCTGGACGTGGATATACCACCCGGATAAATGGATAATGAATTGCTGACACTAAAGCGAGCTAGCCCCATCTTCGACTTCGACCACAGACGACAGACCCATGAAAGTAAGTCGGTCACGTTAGGTTCGCGTGTAATGATCGTACGCGACTGACTAAGGAGACCGCGAATCGTATCAACCAGCCAGATGCGTGTTGACACCTCGGCCGCTGACATATATACGGGGTGTGTATTTTCTTTTTCCAACTTTTTGTCGGGACGGGATAAGTTTTAGTTTCGGCTCAGCAAATAAATATGTGCCGGCGATGACCTGTTCAGTGGCTCTAGAATACAGGGTGCGTAGGCATAGCTATTAGTATTAGATGGTGACCCTCTGGGAAATTTCACGGCTAACACAGCATCACGCTTGCATATGGCTGTGTGACGAATTAATCGCGAGACGACCGCGGCGACTTGTACGAACGTGTCCCCGGACCCCACCCACGACCTATAAACTGTGGTTAGTGCTTCTTGTGCCTGTACTATGTCGCAGCTCACAAATTCCGGTGGAAATCGAAATGGTTGCTTCCTGTGAAATTCTCCGAGCCGTGTGTGTGGTGCGGTTTCGTTTGGTGTTCGCTCTCTCGTGCTGATTGAAGATGTGGCGCGACTAAAATCCTTTAATTGTATGTAGTAGTTTCCTCCCCAAAAAAAATCCTTTGTATATGTAACTCTCCAACACTTTTCACGACTAATATGTACGTGCAGTACTCTCTAAGATCATTGTCTTCGTGATTTCTCAAAGGAACAAAAACCGTGACGTGTTCTAGATATGAGCCACAACATGACAGGTAATAACTCGCCAGACCAACGTGAATGCAGTAATTATCCGAATCACTACTCAACCAGGACAACCAACTTTTTGTATTTTCCAGTAAGGTCTCCGTGGGCCAAAGCGGCTGCAATCAAAAGCCGACTTGTGTGTCACTCTATCCCCCCCGGCTCCCGGTCGGCCCACCGGCCTTATATAAACCACCCCACCCGTTTGCTTGCCCTTCACACGCCACACCGAGCCGCGCAACCACTCCCTCCCTCCCTCTCCCTCCTCAAGACCTCAGCTCAAGTCGACGGCGGTTGCCATGGTTGCCGCCGACTTCCTCATGTCCCCCGTCTTCCTGTGGGTGACGGCCAACGCCATCGTCATCTGGCTCCTCTCCTCCTCCCGCCGTGGTACTAGGACCGAAGGCGCCGTCCCGCCCCCGGCCGGGCACGACGACGGCGAGGCCGTGCACGACGCCGTGGATAGCATCTACACGTCCTCGTCCGAGTACGAGGCTTTCTCCGACGTCGAGAGCGCCCGCCGTGCGCGCGCCGAGGCGGCGGCAGCCAAGAGGCTGGCCCGGGAGGCGGCGAGAGCGGCCAGGAAGGCCGACCGCCCCCGCGTGCGCAAGAAATTACCGGCCGGCCACGATGCGCCGACCCCGCCGAGGGCTGTCGCGGCGACGCCGGCGGCGGCACGTGAGCCCGACGACGAGATACGCCGCGCGGAGACGCCGCCTGTAGCCGCCGAGCCCAGGCCCGGCGACTGCGCCGCCGACGAGAACGAGGACGAGGACGTGTCGATGGACTCGCTGTGGCAGTCCATCGTGGAGCGGCGCGCGGCGCGGCCGGTGGTCGTCCAGAAGAGCGAGTCGTGGGGAAACGACGAGCTGCCCCGGCTGCAGCGCGTGGCCGAGACGGCGGCGGCGACGCGCCGGGCGGAGATGCGCAAGTCCGTCTCGGCGGTCAGCAGGGCGGCGGCCCCGCGGCCGGCGCCGCAGCAGCCGCCGTCCGTGTGCCGTCGGCGATCCGGCAGCTGGGGTGGCGCACGAGGGACGTGCTGGTGACGATCACGCCCGACGAGCTGCTGCGGCGCGCCGAGAGCTTCATCCGGCGGCAACACGAGCACCTGCGCCTGCAGCGGCAGGAGTCCGAGCAGCGCCACAGCTCCGGCGCGGCCTCCACGCGCCACCGCTCATCCGCGTCTAGACACAGCAGCACGGTGCCGCGCCGCGCCGGCTGGTCGGCCGGCGTCTAGCAGACTCCCATGCATGCTTCACCAACCTACGATCGATGCCCGTGTGCCCTGTGCAAAGGCAGGCCATGTACAGAAAGCCACATCTACGTGCCAGGCTCAGGCAGAGGCCGCAGCCCGGGCACCGGCATCGATCGAGAGGCAAAGAGGCTGCCTTTGGATATGATCGAATGATAGGATGGAAGAACTACGACTAGTTTACATACACGTAGGTTGGATCTGGCCATGTTTATGCACATCATCGGAATCGGAGCACTCATCAAGTTTATTTCTAGATCATCTTTCCAATGTATATTATTAAGGAGATCACTATGTGTAAGTAAGACCATAATCTCACTGCCTATGATGGGTCTACTGTAAATTAGTATAACCTCCAAATGAATGGAGAGGTGTGCACACTGCACAAGAGTATGTACCATGTTTCTTTGTTCTTGAGAATATATATGCCATGGTCTAAGTTGTACTACTAAGCTAATAGTTACTTGTTATGATTTCGATCACGTATATAATTATATTATATATGCTAACTTTTTGCGCGGTTAATGGGACATTTACTCTCATCTAGCAACTAAGGAGTATTAGCTTGTAGATCCGCAACGATAATTACTAAGATATTCTAAAATAAATATGGACCGTTGATTTGACAAATATTATCTTATTACCTCTTAAAAGGTAATATGTTAATTGATTAAAGAAAAAGGAAAAAATATGCAAAAAATCTGGACATGGGGGGCAATATGATGAACGTGGCTTTTGCGTGTGTTGCTGGCCGTTAGCCGTACGTGTTGCCGTATTTGTGTACCACGCATTAGCTTGTGTATAGTATAAACGTGAGTATATAGTATTACAAACGTAGGCTGGTCATGCGTATATATTTATGCACGTGAGTATATATGTTTTGTGTGCTGGCTGGCTATGTTGGCCCGTAGTGGTCTATCTGTGCGTATTTTAACCGCTATAAAAAAGTGCTGATATATTTTTAAATAGTAAAATTTTGGATCGGCAACAGCGAGGGTGAGTGCCAAGGGGGCATGCAGGTGCCGGAGAGGGGAGCGGTCATTGAATTGGAGTACCTTACACCGCAACAACCAGCCATATTTGATGGTGTTAGCACTGCCATAGCCACAAACATTTTGGCTGCGTCTGCATGCGCTTTGCAGACAATATGCAGAGCGATGATGATCAAGCAGCTGGATTTGTATGCAAGATTTCCTTCAGGATGAAGCGGCATGCTGTTGCTGTCGGGTGGAAAGAGCTGGGGACTTGTTTAGATTCAAAGTTTGGTGCCAAATTTTGGGCCAAACTTTGGGTTCCACCATAAATGCGTCATTGTAGCATTTCATTTGTATTTGTGAAAAATTATTCAAATATTGATTAATTAGGCTCAAAATATTTGTCTCGCAAAGTACAACAAAAATGTGCAAATAATTTTTAATTTCATCTACCTTTGATACTCCATGCATGTACCGATATTTTGATGGGATGAGAATCTTCTTTTTGCATAGTGGAATTTGGGAGGCAAATTTTGGATCTAAGGCCTTGTTTAGATCCCAAATTTGTACCCCTAAATTCACTATGTAAAAAGAAGATTCCCATCACATCAAAATGTCATAACATGCATGGAGTACTAAATGTAGATGAAATCAAAAACTAATTACACAGTTTTATTGTACTCTACGATACCAACATTTTGAGCCTAATTAATCAATTTTTGGACAATTTTTTACACATACAAACGAAATGCTACAGTGGCGCAATGATTACGAAGTGACACCGTACTCCCATATTTGGCCTTTAAATTTGGCATCTCCAAGAGACCCTGTATTGTATTAGCTAAATATGGAGATTATAGCCCATTTGTAAAAATAGAAAGTCATATAATTCAATGGGATAATCCAACAGATTCTGTAAAGATGGCTAGTGAGGTAGGCTAGCTAAAAATAGCTAGTGAATGAGGTGAGATGGAGAGCCACTAAATTTTGAGGGTCATTTACAGAGTCTGTTGGAAACGTTTTTTCTCTAACAATAACTAAATTTAACTTTAGAAAACGATTTGACCGCTGTCTTGATATCGCCATCGGTTAGGTGCCGTGCCGATCGCCATCGCACGCTCACTCGTAGGGGGACACAGCAGGGCGCACGCACTAGTGACAAGATGCATGCTGATGATTGTTCTGTGCTACGACACTGTGAGCATATATATTCACTGCTGTCAGCAACCAGTTCTATCGGCAGGCGACAAAAGCTCCGGTGGGCTCCTTTAAACAGTATCGGCTGTGTTTTTTTGGGTGAAATTTTTTTTCCACTTATCAATAATTAAGGTTATTAAATAAAGTCAGTTTACAAAACTAACTTCACATCATCGGATTAATTTATGAGACAAATCTAATGAGGTCTTTGACCACACGATTAAAGGATGGTTACTGTAGCATTACTGTAGTAAATTATGGGCTAATTAGGCTCATTAGATTCATCGCGCAAAGTTACACCATTCCTAAAAAGGTTTTACAAATAGACTTTATTTAATACTCTATGCATGCATGTAAGATTTTTTTTGGAAAAAAAATTTCACGAAAGAAAGAAACACGAGCAGTTGAATAGGGACTTGCCTTGATTTTGTTTTCCTATACTCATGCAGTAAAATTGAAGGTATTGATATGCCAGTCGTCTTCTCTTTTCGAAACATATTTTCTAGGCGCAAGACAAATGAATGTTTAGTTCTAAAAAACAGCGAATACTCCCTATACCTGAAATTGATTGGCAAATACCTTTTGCCGCTCCACCTCACAAAGCACTCATACTGAGTTTGAAACTTACTACACACAGCAGGGCTACTCACATCACGCGTGTTTTGATTGATACTGGTTGTAGTATATATGATTAACTGACACTTGCATGTTTTCGCAAAAGAAAAAATGGCACTTGCATGTAAATTCAGCCTCATTAACCAATTACTAATTACAGAGAGTACCATTTGCATTGGTTAGGACATCGATTGTATCCCTTTTTATAAGGAACTATACAGTATTTTCTTTGATGTTAATTAGCAACGATCATCATATATATATCTGGCAGATAATTATTTATCTAACTGTTCCTATCTGAATGATAGCATGATAATTATATTCAGAGGTGATTTTTCAGCTGACAAGCTCCCTTCCTATCCTTACAATTGAAAGAATCCAGGTTTATTTTTGTTATCGCGAGAGATCACTGTTGAACCAAGATGGATGACTTGGTTTGGAACTCAACACCTGGATCGCTTTTCAGCCAAGCAAGCAGTCAATCAAGCTATTGTTACAAATTGCACCAGTGGAGTAAGCACTCCAATTACTCTGGATTCTGATTTCTGAACCATGAGATTTGCCATTAATTTAACCCAAGTGGTTGTGGTTGCTTCCATGTAGTCAAGGACAAAAGCTGATGCGGGTGTTTCTCCCAAACCAGTGAAAAGATCAATTTTGTTCTCCAATTAGAAATACATTTACTCGACTCATTTTCCTCGAACAAAAAGTGGGGCCCTATTTGGATCTTTTGTGACTAAATGAGACAAAGTGTAGGACTAAACTTTGGTCTAAAAAGTGGACATAGACTAAAAGGTGGGACTAAATGGTTTAGTCCATTAGTCCCTTGGGAGTAGTTAAATGGGACTAAAATCATTCTCTATCTCTAGTCTTTGGATTCAGGTGCTAAAAACTAACAGGGGCTGAATTTAGTCCTAAAAGGGGTTAAAGTTCGAAACACTAAGGACTAATATAAAAGGGATTAAAATGTTTTAGCACCCTTAACACCCAAAGAGGTGCTATAAGGGGCTAAAAGGTGTATTTTTCAGGGGACGACCCTCCTATTCTCTCTCCCATCCCAAAGCAGAACAGAGGCTGAGGGGTACTTTGGTCTTTGTGGATAGCATTAATAACACTTTAGTAAATTTTAGTACATGGATCCAAACAGGAGATACTAAAGTTTAGTAGTTGTGGATAGCATTAATAACACTTTAGTAAATTTTAGTACATGGATCCAAACAGGAGATACTAAAGTTTAGTACTTTTATATTAGCACTCAAGGATCCAAACACCCCCTTAGTATTTTTAGAGTGATTTTAATGTCTTTTAGTCCCTCCATCCAAACATGATAGAACTAAAATTTAGTCATAGGATTAGAGGGATCCAAACAGGGTCTGAGTGTTGTCAGTGGTAAAAAGGGAAGTCGTCTGATGTGGAAGGGCAACCATTTGTTTGGTTGCTTCTTGTCACCTAGCCTTATCTTCTCCTCTAGAAAACTATTGTCTCTCTTGACTTGACCATTTTGTTTTAAGTTGACTATTGACTCCATGCTGGCATAAAGCACAGTATACTCCTCTTATGCTGCCAACACATGATATTGTTCTTACCCTTTCGGTGCCAATTTTCCCCCTTCCATGTGGCCCCCTAACTATATGTACGTGGTGGTCACTTCACTAGTTACTATCACTTGTTGGGTGCTAATCCATTCAAGTTGATTACTGGTTTAGTCCATGTTCTTTTTTATTATGCCCTAGTGCCTACTCGTTGTTCTCCTATTGGTCTCCATGCTTCCATTTTCAAGGTGTCTGTTGGTGATGGCAGAAATTCAGTCTAGTGATCCTTAGGCGATCATGCATCAATCAAATCCATTTCCTGTCATTTAACTGTGTTTTCTCTCATGTTTTTAGTGATTACTAGTGATCAGCGATCTTGTCACAATAAAATAACAAATAAAAATTCACATAACTCCTTAGATGAAAGAGCAAGCGTAATTATCTTACCTTTTGCTCTTCTTGATTAGTCAAAGATCGAGGTGAATATAAAAGGTTGTCGCTAACTCATCACTACTGCACACGTCAGAAAAAAAAAATTATCTTCTGAGCTATCGATCTCTCTGGATGAACATGCTTCCGTGACAGCTTAAGCTGTTCTCGTATTTAAGCATTGACTTAGTAGCCTGGTCATGTATGATCTGGGTGTATCACAACCAAAATATCTTCACTCATGCCCTTAGCATGCATTAAGCTAGGATTCTTTACATGAATTAATATTATATATTTGACTTACTACTTATTAAACATAGTCATGCTAATTACAATCCAATCGATAAGGTCACATATTTTTTACCCCTCGGGGGCCACAAGTGTTTCTTTAGACCGACCGCAAATTCAGATTCAACTCGAACTGCACCAATATGCTCACTGATTTGGCCTGCAATTGCCTCACACTGATAGTCCTTCATCAAATGGCAAGTGAATAAGTGATTAAGAGTAGCAACAATTGGACATTTGGACATCTGAAAAGACATCCAAAGAAATAAAAAAAACGAGGAGTAACTGACAAGAGAGATACTAGCTCAAAAGAGTTTGGCATATTTCTCTCTCAAGACAATGAAGTATATCTAATAGACATGTTCTATATATTCAGACATGGATTTTGAGCACTGATCTTATGAAGGGGACATGTGACCTATGGCAGGCGTACTGGAACCATACTACAATTTGGCACTGAGACAGCTCCACGAGGACAGCAGCAGCCAGTAGGCAATAAACTACTCCCTCTATCCCTAAATATATGTCGTTTTCGCTTCCTGAGAAACATCCTTGACCAAATATATAAAAATATATATATTAATATTTATGGTACATAATAAATATCATTAGATAGATATTTGAATCTAGTTTTTTAATAAATTTATTTGGAGATTAAAATGTTGCACGTATTTTCTATAAATCGAAGCAAAGTTGTTGCACGAAAATAAATGACGATAGTTATTTAAGAACAGAGAGAGTATGTCAGAAAATTTGTAAGTTAGTCATATCCAAGTCACATGGGTTTTGATTTCTGACACGTCGCAAAAGATATGCCATCAATCAGGGATTCATTTGATGGCGTTAATCATATCGCTGCTATGACCAGTTTCCAGGTCATGCTAGAGTGACCATGAAAAAGTATTGAGTTTGCCCGCCAAAAAAAAAGGTATTGAATTATATTACAAGCAAAGTCATATGTTACTGACACATCACTAGACACACATTATTCAATTGCCATTCAGAAAATGGTAACATCACTGCATCATGCACAAATACACTACGTATCTCATACTTCAACATATGCATTTTTCCTCACATGCCCAATTTGAGTGGTCTCTTAAGATGAGCTACTGAAGCTATAATTAATTCAACACCAAGTCCCATAACCAACACCAACATTATAATAAGTGTACTTTACATGCAACTGGAAGCACTTTTAAACTACATGTGCAACTAGGATCAACGGGTGCTCAATTTGCACACCAAGAAATCAATCTAGTAAGATTTGCTAGGATTATTCTAGTTAGACTGAAATCCATATAGGCAGATAGTACTTGTATACATTGCTACTGTGGGAGAATTGGCCGTGTTACTGTACATAGTTCAACACGCGTCCGTCGCCGGCACAAGGTCAGCAGAGGGCACCAAATGCATTCAATTCTGAAGTCACCCAAGGATCGTCAGTTCGTCACAGGAATGGCGTCATTAATTGAACATCGATCATCTGCCTGAGTTGACTTGCAATTTGTCATCTAAGCATGCCGTCCAACTCCTATACCTATAGGCGGGTGGGTGTTTGCTTTGCATTTCACAGTCTGAAATAATTGTATGAAATAAGCAAGCAGGTGTAATAGATTTCAGAGATAGTTTATAGTTCACTGGAACAAGAAGTGGATTTAGCTACTGATAAAGTACCAATTAAAAACTTAATCTGATCTCTAGCCAATCTCTACTGAATCTACTAACACAGTTGCCACAACAGAGAGTGAATCTACTAGCTGAAACTCTTGCTCATCATCAAATACTAAACTAACAACTAATTGCAGAGACAAGAAGCTATAAAAAATTGGGAGGTGCAGTTGGTTTACTTGGTTACGAGCATATCCTAGAGTTAGGTGGCCGATAAACTAGCAGTTGGCACACAGGAGTCAACCCTGAAATTTGTTGGTACTTTCGTGCCGTGTCATTTGGTATCCTTTTTTTTATACTTATCATTTGGTATCCTTGACTTGACCTGATATCTATACATGTTTCGGCGCCTTAACCGCTTTGGATTATATATTCCATTTATTTGAATAGCATTGCAGAGACAAGAAAGTCCGGTTGAACGATGATGTAGTAACAATCTGAATAACATTTCATTTTGTTCTCAGCCAATTTGTTAAGCATTTTTTCTTAATCAATGAAAACATCGTGCCCAACACAGTCAAGTAAGAAATAACTACAGAATTTTCATAGGCTAGACAGTTCATATCCTTTCTGAGAAATAATCTTGTCATTTCCGTAGCTGCAAGCCTCTGACCATCTAGATTATTTGTACCAATTGTCTACGCAGCAACAAACATGAATAGGCCGAATATATACAGAGAAATAAACAAAGCTGGCGCGTATTTCGCATGCTGTACCGTCTAAAATCATTCGGAGGATACCCATTCAGTTCTTGAATGAATATGCATTGATTGAGAGAGCCGGCAAGCAACAATCAATCAACAGCAGTATGAGCTGAAACATTTGTTTAGAAGCCGTGGGGCAGGGCTGTCTCTCCTTCCTGAAAATCTTAAATCTACTGCCTGAAAACGAGCTGTATATATTTTATGGCAAATTGCCGATCGATGCTGTGTATTTTGGACAAGCTGAAAGCTAGATTGTTTGATTTGTTCAAAACAAACACGCTTCAGACGATAGCAACAGAGCGAGTGCCGCGCCGGAGCTTGATGTCAATGGCGTTTTCAAGCTGGTTTACTTGTAGAGGAAATTTCCTCATTATAGTTGCCCGGTTTTCGGAGCCTAAGTCCATCACCTGATGAGCGTCGTCATATACTGCGTGCTGATGTACTCCGTATCGTTCAAATGATCTACTGCACATCACTCACATATGTGAGAACATCTGCAACTAATTAAACCAAGTACAATTAATCTGCAGAGACTTTTTTCCTTCGGTAAGCTGCAGGGAGTAGACGTGGAACTCAAACTAACGTTATTTGCGGTGAACTGCATGGAACTTGCAGAATTTATTACTTCAATTTGCAGCTGCCAGAGTTGTCCGATCAGGTAGCTAGTCTTTGATTTCTTGTCCACCCGTGAGGCCATGATTCAAACCTGCGCAACTTCTTGGTCTTTATGCCTGCCGTGTCTTGGACTCTTTGGGTGCTTTTGGCTTGACTAGACATCAAATTAGCGCTACATTTCGGCGGGTTAACGGCCTTCAAATGTTAATTCCATTTCATGCGTGGATACAGGTCAAGCAAGAAAAGATCATTCTGAGTGACTGAGTCAAGCGCCAATGCCTACTATATAATGTTTTATCAATAAACATAATACGGTTCTTTTTGTTCGACATTTGGAAACTATTGGCAGATCATGACCAGTACACGTTTCATTGGGAAATAAAACCATTCCGGCGTTTCACAAGTTTGTGCACTGTGCTAGATGAATTCTGCCCGCTTTTATCTAAGACTTGTACAGCGCAGCAGCGACGACAAACAGTAAGAGTTCGCTGACGCTCCCAGTAGCCCTACCAAAATATCGTCTACTCTACTCGGCAATATTATTTCGCGTGTTTGTACCGTACCATCTCAAATCATCCAGAAGATATTGAGTTCCTCGACAAGAGCAATAAACTGAGAGAGTTGGTTGGCGACCTGGCGATGCAAATTGCCAGATTGGACGACGTGATTGAATTGCAACCCATTAATCAACAGCAACATGATCGACCTCAAATATTTGTTTAGCAGCCACGGGGCAGGCCTTGCCTCCTTCCTGGAAATCTTCAATCTGCTCATTGAGAAAGAGAATTATAATTTATTTATCAGGGATGGTGTATAGTTTATGATAAATTGACAATGCTGTTTGGCCAAGCTGGCAAGCTAGATTGCTTGATTTGTGTAAACCGGAGCCGTTTTGAGATGCTAGACATTGCTTGCGTGCTGGAGGTTGATATCTATGGCGTTTTATGCTTTATAAGCTAAGCAGGGTAAAATAAAAAAAAGGACGTACCCAGTGCCGTAGGCTTCCCGTACCGTGCGGGGTCTGGGGAAGGGTTGTAATAGCGAAGCAGGGTAAAATAGAATCTCAATAAAACATTATCTACCTTTACTGTCAATGGACTCCCTATTGCTACCTCAGTTCTATTTCTATTACCTTTCTCTGGACAAGTTAGTTGCATCGAGATTTCTACAGACGGCCATTTTGCTTTAATGGGAAAATCTCTGTTCAACAACTCAAGTATGATGACAATGCTGAAACTGGGGCATCATGAACTTGCTTTGGACCCAATGGCAAGGATGATGTATCAAATGATTCAGAACAATCTGAAACTGAGCATTCTATTCATGTGCCTTCAATCTGCTTTGTTGATTTGCATAAACTTATGGTTAACATTAAAAACTTGGATTCACCTTCATTGTTGTCCTCTGTGCAATCCTCACCAGAAATGTTTTCCTGACAGGTTTTTCATACACTGAAGCTGGCAAAGGGCCAGGATATCACAGTAATTGCCCCGAACAACAAATCTTCTAGTTTCTAAAGCTGATAAGCAGCTAATAGTCTCACTGATCCTGCTGTAAGTATCCTCAATTCCTGATCAACTATAAATTATGCTCGGCTAAATCCATATAATCACTTTCCATGGTAACTCAATATTTTAAAAAATCCTGTAAAAATATTTAAATACAATTAGTAATATTGCCAGTTGCAAATCACTTTGAACTTGCTTCATGATTCATGTTAGAGTTGGTATTATTGCAGATCAGATGCTACGTCTTGGTTGGGAAGGTGATGGGCTACTCAAGTAATGGCCTTATGGGCTTATGGCAAAGATCGATGTTCAGCAGATCATTGCCTGCTTCAAGATTTACCGTCTATTAGTTATCATATACAGTAGTATAGTGATGAAAGGGAAGGCGTGTGGGACACATCAATTGTACAAAATCGAGGAGGGTTAGAATTATTGTGCAAATGCTAGGGCATATACTTTGTATCCTACAGGTCATTAAGGAAACCAATAGACTTGGTAGAGAAGTAGGCTGGAAAAATGTCGAATGGTTTTTGTAGAATGGGTGAATGGTACACAGTTTTACTATGCATTTTGTTGGTATGTCGTACAGTGCTTGTCTGCAGTGTCCCTGTACCACTTTGTATATGTGAATTTTTGAATCTGCTATGGTTTCTTTTTTGGCGAAGGAATCTGTTATGACTTGGCAGCATCCATCAACAAGTGTGGACAATGGTGGATTGAAGTATTTCATTTCTAACATGGTGTATCTCATGAACCCGCAACGTCACTCTTTCGTATAGCATCTGCCTTTATATCATAAGTGCCGACTAGTTCTGGTTCTTGAAATTTTGCTGGGCTCAGAACATGCCGTTGCCGTCCCCCTGGTACTACTAAGAAATTCTGGAAAGCTGGATCTTTATTATTGCACGTCTTTTCTTCTCCTTGACATTAAATAAGAAAGCAACAATTCAAATTTCAACTTCGAACTTTCTTTCTGGATTCTTTTCTAGCTATGACAATTGACAGAGATCATATTACCAAATAGCTATGTTGGGGGTCTGGGAAATAAACAGGCAGCTGGCACTTCAAGGACATTGGCGCATCGCATCGATTTATCAGATCGCCTGACCCCAGTCAGCCTATCGAGTGTACAGTAGAACACTTAAGATAAAACTCGTGCGTTTGAACATGTAATATAAGGTTTACAATAAAATATGGACGCCATCAATATCTCCAACTCAACTTGCAATAGGTTACCTCAGGTTAGGTAGGTTGCAGACATCCCGGGATTGAAGATTGCAAACAAGTGAAACAACTGTGTATTGTTATCCTAAAATCTTTGGAATTTTCGTCCAGTTGAAAAACAAGACTGGGAACATTAAGGGCCTGTTTGGTTTCTGACTGGCGTCGGCTGCCTGGCACAGGCAGGGCATCCGATTTTGGATGCCTGCGGTTGGCAGCGTTGCCTGGCAGGCCTCGAGCCAAACAGGCCCTACATGCTAGATTTTCAGATATTCAACAATGCATCCAAGGATTTCAACAACTGCAGTGCAGATGAGATGTGATGGTTGCAACAAGAAGTCAGCTTCTATGAGGTCCTCCTGATCTTTGAAAATGTGCCGGTCTCAGAAAAGTAGGTACTTTGAGTCCCACCTCCAAGTGGGTTCCCTTGGGCCTGTGGATTTGACAACTCTATTCCCTGCACATGGAAAGATTAACATCAGACAGGCCAAATAATGGCAGGAAGCTTTCATGTACTAAAAAAGTGAGCTTAATCTGTAAGATGTTAAAATGCATAAAGATCCTAGTGGTGTGGTCTATCAATAAACATAACAGTACAACATGCTCAATCGCAATTATGGTACATAATATGAAGCCTACAAAATTACACCGAACCTGATTTAGAAAAGCATCAATGATGTGAGGTAATAGCATAGCATAGAACTAATCACGTAGCCAAATGAAGGGTTCATTAGAGACTTCAAGGAACAGAACATAGGAGCTATCCAGCAGGTAAACAAGATGGAACATAAAAATTGTTTGCTACCCTTCTCAGTGCCCTAAACATATGCAAGTCTTTACCACACAGATGTCACAAGAAGAAAAATCTCACCTGAACTGGTGTAAATGCCAAACTAGATGTCAGTCCTGAAGTCGCACCACTGCTACCGTAACTCTTCTCCTTGAATCTGATATCAGAAGGCAATATACAACCAAAATTAGGTTGCAGCATTGTAGCATTTCGTTTGTATATGTGAAAAATTGTCCAAAAATTGATTAATTAGGCTCAAAATGTTCGTCTCGTAGAGTACAACAAAACTGCAATTAGTTTTCGATTTCATCTACATTTAGTACTCCATGCATGGGCCGACATTTTGATGTGATGGGAATCTTCTTTTTGCATAGTGAATTTGGGGGTGCCAATTTGGCATCTAAACAAGGGCTTATTGTGTGCCAGTAAGGAGGCCCCTAATGTGCCTTCATATCTTACAATGGAGGATACCAAAATCCAGTGTTTTCACAAATTCTCTCCGTATAGACTTAGAAAATCCAATAAGACAATTTTGCACTAGATACCGTCAGCGTCTCATGTAGGTGTTGTATAGTAGTGTCATGCATGTTTATTGCTATAACATAATACTATAAAATTTTAAATTTTAAAGATAAAAAAATGATGCAAAATATCATACTCGATAAAGAACGAAAGTAGCATACTTTTTTGCCACTTTAGCAGCAAGTTTGCTTTGTCCAGCTGAGACACGCAGCTTGCCACTTCCTGCCTGTCCGAGCATGCCATAACCTTCCCCCAAGCCATCACCTGATGACAGCAAAATGTGATTGTGTCAAACAGGTAGCTGTCCTCAAGTGTAAGGCGTGCTGAAACAATACTACAAAATGACAGAATGCGTCGCACAGATGCAAACTGACCTAATGAGCTCTCCTCTGGAATCCCAAATTGCATCCGGTTCGCAAGCTTCATCATATCAGTCTGCGCATATCTGCACAGCCAAGTTTCACAGATGAGAAAGAAACAATACATACAAAAAGCACGCACGGCATTTCCGCATGGGCTTAGAACAATTTACCTTTCTTTCATTTTTCGAAGCCGACGACCTCCTCTCTTCTTTTTAGGCTCAGAGTCTGGAACAGGAAGTGGCTTTGGAAGCTTCGCAGGAGGCGGTTCTTGCCACTTCTCAATCTTCTTACGAATTTCCTCTAATAAGTTCCGCCCAGCTTTTCCAGTTGGATCACCTCTGATTGAATCTATCCTTGCCGCTAGAGTTGACTTTGCAGCAATAAGTCTGCAGGCCCTAGTCCTCAGGGCTGGAGGTGTGCTCTGAAATACTTCAGTTTGTTCAAGATACCCAACACGAAACTGAGATGTGGCAGTAGAAAATCCAGCAAGATTTTTCCTCTTTGCACCTAGTAACTGAACATTACAAGCAGGCATTTTTGCAAGAGCTCCTAGACCACCGGCAGTACCCATCAGTTTTGAGGCAACAGCACTGCCAACAATGGCAGAAAGGTTTGGTGCAATGTAACCCATTCTGCTCTCTACAAAATCAAGCACTTTCTTCTTTGCAGCATCAAGGGTAAGGGCTCTATCACATGCTTCAACGGTTTTTTCCAAATTGTCCTCAGAAAGAGGCTTACCACTTGTTGTTGATGCTGTCACTGAGACGACCATTATAATTGCAGAAGGTAAAAGCCCTTCCAGATCGACAAGTGTTAGATCCATCTCATTTCCAATCTTTTTGACAACACGGGCATAATCGATCGGATGATGAACAAGGGACTCCAGTTCAGGAAATTTCAACCTATACTTGTCACGTATGAAATTATGGATTATGATTATCTCATTCTCAATATCTACGGACAATGCATTGCAATCAACAATAAGCTGGTACTCTGGATCCTCCTCCAGGATGGAACCTTGATTGGAGAAGTCAGTGCCTTTCTGAAGTGCATCTTCAACTTTCTACAAATAAACGATGAAGATGTCTAAGGTCACACAGTGAGAGAATAAGATTTCTGTCGCATTATTCACATTCTACATACAGGCATCAATCTTGGACAAGATAAATTCTAAACTAGTGAGCTTGCTCTGTGCAAAACATTGTGCAAACCTAATATATTGTCCATTTTCCATCCAAATGAAGATTTTATGTTCTCAATGCAAATAAACCACAGGCAAAATATATTAAAAAGTGCGAGGGCATGCTCGAGAAATTGGGGATGATTTTGATTACATACTTGCATTATGTCATTATAACGTTGTGTCTTCTGCAACTTTGAGACACTGTCTAGATCATCATAATTAAGAGACTCAAGGTCAGGCATATCGTCATCACCATCATCTTCCATACCATCTGCCTCAGCATTGTCTTCTTCCTGAAAATGTTTACAATAGGTCAACAAAACCTCTAAAAAACATAATTGAAAATCCAGTTACATGAAATAGAAATCGGCTCACAGGATGACAATCAGCTAGAAAAGAATCCTTCATTGTCTGACAGTTCATCAAGATCCGCTAGAAAAGAATCAGCAAGGCTTGCCTGTGAAGTGGCACAATAAGAGACAAATAAAATGAATGAAAGTAAAATAGAAGTTTGGAAATTAAAAAAAAACTGAATGTAAACTTCGCAGAAGATAATCAACAGAAGATGAAATGAACTCACCATGATCCTGGAGTAAGTTGTTCCAGCAGCAAGAACTTAAGCAGCCTTCACCCTTCTTTATTGATTGAATTGGATGGTCAGCTCAACCTAACTTGTAATAGCGGGTAGGGAGTATCAGGTAGTGTAATGAGGAGTTGAGGACAACATTACTAAAGGGGTGTCACTGTAGAATGAACATGGGTCAATATGAATGCTAGAACCAACGAAAAATTGTAGGTCACTTCTAATCTATAGCAATTGGATTTTACTAACGCCTGCACATACAAGATATGGGGCGACGGAATGCACAGTCCCGGTTCAATGAACCAGGACTGCTTCTGCGGTCCTGCCACCGCCGGTCTCCACCCTATCCCCGGCCGCCAGAAATGGCGCAGCAGGCCGCGCCAACCCTCAAGCCGCTCTCCACCGCGCCATTCGCTAACTGAGAAACCCGCTCGCCCCCGCCACATGGAGCCCTCCCGCGACAAACCCCCGACCCGAAACCGTAACCCTAACTCCCACCACCATGCCTCAATCCGAGAGAGGGAGGAATCCGAGAGAGAGAGGAAGAGCTGGAGAAGGACGACCCACCTCGTCGTCGGCCGTCTACGATCGCCCACCAGAGCTGGACGAGCACGAATCCGAGGAGAGGAAGATAGAGCGGCTAAGCGCCTGAGCTCCGACGGAGAAGAAGCGCGGCCCTGGCTGCGGAGAGGGCCAGGTAGGGGGGGGGGAAATCAGCCCCCAAGTCTGGACGGGTTTTCGCTCCACATCGGGCGCGCCGTCTGTCCACAGGAGGACGCCTTACTTCTTATGCCAGCCGCCAGCGGCAAGGGAGCGTCGGCGTCGGCGGCGACGATGATACACGCACAGGACGACAGGCGCACCGCCGCACCGCGCTCAGCAATTTTTTTTTTCACAGCAAATTGTTAAAAGAACAATGATTTTTCCTAGAGAAACAACGATTAGTATTAAGGCAACAAATTTGGATTATATAGGCCCGTCCCCCTACTGGGCTGGACCGGTTTTTCACCTAGGCGGCTTGCCTTGAAAAGCCAGACAAAGCCCAACATTCCTCAAAAAAAACGACAAAGCCCAACAACAACAAAGGCCAGGCTAAATCGTACTGCCACGGATGATTTCTAAACAGTAAAGGCCTGCTTGGTGATTTCTAAACTTTAACAATATTACAAGAAAGTGTTAACGTGCGACCCATAAGATCTGTTACAGCTACCTAGACTAAAAACTAGATAATCATACTAGAAAAATTTCATAGTGATAAAACTTCTCTTACATGTCATGAAACTCTTTCTTCCCTCTCCTCTGCCACGTCAGCGACACCCGCCTAATTTGGGTTGTGTTTCTGGTGGTTGAAAATTTTTACAAACACGTTTGATCAATAATTAAAGGTATTAAATAAAGTCAGTTTACAAAACTAAATCTAGTGAGGCCTTTAACCGCATGATCAGAGAATGGTTACTTTAGCATTACTGTAGTAAATCATAGGTTAATTAGGATCATTAGATTCGTCGCATAAAGTTACACTTATCCTTAAAAAGTTTCCAAATAAGCTTTGCATACAAGATTCCCTGGGTGAATTTTTTTTGGTTTCCAAAGGAACACAGCTCAGGTTTTAAAAATAGGCTTCATGTAAAAAAATTTACAAATATGATTCAAATTGTGTACGAGCACTGCACCTGCAGGCTTTTACTGTCTCCGTGCAGAGAAAGACCGGTCAATAGCGTGAGAAGGCAGGTGGGTGATGTCAATCTGATATACAAATATTTTATTTTACTCCAATCACTTTGAGTGAGGATAACTTCATCATTAAATATTTGTTTTTTATCTACAAGCAGTGGTACTACCAGCTTACTACTATCTCCCATAGGATCTATTTATTAACCTACGTAGGGAATGTGTATCAATTTATATAACAATACATATTCAACTTGTGTGTTGTTTTTTATTAGCAACTTAAACAAAACATTATAAACTTAATATAGTCATAGCAAAACTCTAAAATTCTAACACCAAATTCAAAACCCGAAAACAGAAATCGAAAATCAAAACTCTACAAACATAAATATCAGGAAACAAGTTTATCGTATGTCAAATAGAAACTTGTGCAAAAAATAGTGTGGGAACTTACACGTTGAAAGGACCAACACTAGGCCTAGAGGGGGTGAATAGGCCCTGTAAAAATTTCTGCAAAATTGCTCTAAAAACTGTCAGACGTCGGATGATCCGACGCAGTCTCGGCGACCCCCAGAAGATCCGACACTGTGTAGGATCTTCCGACGGGATAAAAACTTTATTTCATAATTTGAGTTCTAGAACACTTTTAAGAGATTCTACTTGAATAGAAGTGTGACAATAAGTGTATAGAGCCTTCTAGATATGATCAATGCAATAGAATAACAACAAGCAAGTAGATCGGATCAAATCAAGCAAATCCAACAATAAAACTAATGAGCACAAGGAGACAATGGATTTACTTCCGAAGTTCACTCCACAAAGGAGCTACGTCTCCGTTGAGAAGCTCATAAAGAGCCGGGCTGTCACACTAACCCCAAGTCTCCCTCAATCAACCACAAATGAAGATTGAATCACTTACTATTGGCTCTCACAAAGAGAGGGGTAATACAAACTTCCGGGGCTCAACCACAAGGGAATGGGAGCTCACCGGCACCTCTAACCGTCTAGGAGCAAAGCTCCAAGAGTAACAAACGCGAATCGACGAATCAAAGTTGCTTCAAGTGCTTCAAGAGATGAACATGTGAGGGCCCAAGGTTAGCACAAGCTTCACACCTTCAATCTTCTCTCTCACTCAAACCCTAGATGAATCCTTGCAAGAATCAAGCTTGGGAAGGAGTAGAGGAGTGAAATGAATGCTCAAATGGGTGCTTGTCACGAGTTAGGTCAGTGGAGGCAGCCGCAATGAATGAGGGGGGTTAGGGGTATATATACCAACCCCCCAAAATGTGACCGTTATGTATTCTGCGAAGGGGTATCGGATCTTCCGACCATAAGTCGGATCTTCCGAATAGTGACAGATTAGTGTTAGAAAACCCCCACAAAAATTCCAGGCATCAGATCTTCCGACAGAGTGTCGGATCTTCCGGTGAGGGCCGGAACTTCCGGCAAATGACAGAACATAGTAAGAACGCCCTCAGAACAGTTCCAGGCGTCAGATCTTCCGACACCCTGTCGGATCATCCGACAGGCGTCGGATCTTCCGGCCCCGGAACAAATCCAAACCGAGCTGGCCGGAACTTCCGGTCGGATCTTCCGGCCAGGGGTCGGAACATGCATGTGACACACAGAAATGCTGAAATCTGGCTAAGTCCTGAAAGATCCAACACAGTGTAGGATCTTCCGATGGAAGTTCCGATGCTAGGATCGGATCTTTCGATGGGAAACAACTCGAAACCGAGCCAGCCGGAACTTCCGGTCGGATCTTCCGGCCTAAGTTCCGACCAAGCAGACAACATGTGAATGTGACTTTGTGTGTCTCTCAAGTGGATTTTCCTCTCAAGCATAGCACTTAAAACAACTAGAATTTGTCGAACACGTCCCCCCTGATAGTACGGTGGTCCTATACTCAAATTCAAACCAAAAATCAAATTAAATTCTTCGATCGAGTCCACCACCATAAGAAATCGAATTGGGGACCTTCTTTTCACATTTCTTTTCTTTTCTTTCATTTTATTCCTGCACAACTCATTCAAAGCATTATATCCAAATTTCTATTGTCATTAATCACCAAAATAGATTAAGTGCCTAGATGCACTTTCACATGTATAGCATGATAAATTTACTCATAAGTAGATAGAAATTTATACACAACTTGTCAGTACACATAAACCAGTGATACACATAAGTTATAATAGAAGGGGTGGTTTATCAGTTTGCTACGTAGAGACTATGTATCAACTTATATAGCAATAATTTTTAACTTGTAAAGTTGTACTATCAACTTAAATAAAAGATAAAGATAATGTATTAACTTAATAGAGTTGTCCTAATACTCTAAAATGCTACTATAAATTCAAAATCCTAAGAATCAAAAATTGAAATACAAAACCATAGAAAACCCTAAAGACATAATTGTCATGAAACATGTTATGTTGTGTCTTAAAAGAAACTTGAGCAATACACAATGTGGCAACTTACATAGATAACCTATTGATAAGTTTACTAATAAATTAATAGAATAGTCATATATATGTTGCCGATACACATGAAATATATACAATATATGGATGTTATTTTATTGTATGTATTATAAATATATAATAGTACAAAAGAAACAAAAATGAACTACAAATTTAAGAAGATATGTAACGAAAACATGAAACATGTGGGCTAAAAAGATGGCAACGGCTTCCTGCAACCCACAACAACACTATACATGCGTAAAAAGCCCTTTAACTTTTACCCAGAAAAGCCCTTTAACTTATACATGGCCCAAGGTAAGTAAAAAGATCCTTCGGCCCGAACCAACCTGAAGCACAAACCCACATTTGAGCTCTTGCGGGCCACACGGGGTCTCGCGCTCCGGCGTGAGCACGACTCTGCGCGCGGTAGCGTTTCTCAACCAATACGATGGGGGGACTAATTTATCGTACTGACACCGCAACCAAACAAACTCGATTATTAAGTAGGCATTCCCTTTCTTAGAGACTCATTTATCTTAAACTTAACTATTCTACTAATAAGTCTAGAAATTTAAAGACAATCAACAAAAACATCAAACATGACAGGGCATTATAATCTTTTTTTATTGCTCCAGCAATGAGCTGCAACTGAGTTTTAACATGTCGCAGCAAGGCACCGTTAAACCAAGATGGAAGACCCAACATTTTAGATATTTGCACATGAGTAAAATGCATCAGATATCCATTAACTTGTAAGGGAGTATTAGTTAGGCCCACAAACTCTGAAAGTGTATTTTTTGGGTCCATAAACTTGTAATTTGTGTCACTTAGGTCCACAAACTATGAAAACTTAGTCCACAAACTATGAAAACTTAGTCCACAAACTTCAAAAGTGCATCTTTAGATCCATAAACTTGTAATTTGTGTCACTTTAAGTCCACAAACTACAAATGTATTTTTAGGTCCATAAAATTATAATTTGCATCATCTAAGTTCATACTCTTCCACGTATACCCATAGTGCTGCCATGGCATGCTGACTGGGGACCTCCTCGGCAGTGATCTCCGAGGCCGTCGTGCTAAACTTTGAGTAGGCTCTCGTTGTGGTCAAGAAACTCAAGGAGTTCCTTACTTGCTTTGTCCACGAGCCGCCGTGCGGTCATAAACATGCCCACAAATGTCGATCTTATTGATTTTCACTGTCCATAAATAGTTGACCCCTCACTAATAGCCACTCTGGGTTGACTAGAGTCCAGCACCGTCATGAGCTTCTTTGTCATGATGTTGGGCGTCACCATGCCTGGCCACCTGTGCCATGATGGCGAGTGCTACACATGGTGCAGACGCGGGAGATGACGCCATGAAAGACATAATATCCCTCACCAAGGTACACATATTATTGAGCTACTATATGACATTCTCCACTTTTCCCAAGCCATCGCTTCTCTCCTCCACCTATATCATGGGCTTCGGTCATACGTGGATCTTAGTTTCAGAACTCTCATATGGTAGTCTATGACCCTCCTTTGAACTCCCCAAAGAATGTTAATAACCTCCAAAATAAGTCTCTCGTCTCCTCTCCGAATGATCTACTAATCCCCATACTAATCTCCATACATAGTAGAATTGATATATGTTTTCAATATAGTTTTTTCCTCCTAATTTAGCCCAAACATGCCTATACCCACATTAATTATTTCTTAAATGTGTCTATATTAATTATTGAGATATAAGTACTCCATCATATCCTAACTAGAATGTAACTAGTTTTATACTCTAATTTTTTCGAGAATACAACTATTTCTGAGTTGTGAGGTGATTGGAAATGATGTGCTCCAATATATCCCTGACAATAAAATAGATCCTAATGAAAGTCCAGTAGTCCACCGATTCTCAATATCAAGTGGAAATCCATCTAGGGAGGAGAGAGTATATAAAAATAAGTTAGCTAATGAAGATATTGTTTGGTATGAGAAGGAATTGGTTAAATTAATTAGTACTAATGATATTATTACCGTCTTGTTGGGGACGACCTCAAGGGGTCCCCTAACCTAAGGGATAACCACCCCGGAAAAACGCAAATGAATCACAACCAAATCCCCGTGGGCCAAAAGAAGACAGAAACACGCACAAGGCCCACGCCGCATGACGGCCCAACAGTCGCTCGAGCCCCTCCCATCGAAGGCTCGACGTGCGGGCTTCATCTCCGCCTCGCTCGAGGGTCTCGGCCCCCTCGACCTAGTCACTATACAAACTCCGCTTCGCTCGGGGGTGTCGACCTCCCTCGAGCGAACACCTCGACTCCGCCTCGCTCGAGGCCACCCTTCCAAACAAAAAAGCGTCCGAGCTCCCATCCACCTCGCCTGACAGGGGCATTTAATGCCCGACGCTGCTGCGGGGCGCCGAAGTCAAAAGGCAAATCGCCACCCATGCCGACTGGCATGACCCGAGGCACTATGCGGCCAACTCCGACCACTGTGCGGCTGATGCCGGTCATTGTGCGAGCACTGCAGCACCCTGTGCGGACAGGCGAGCGTCACCTCGACGCACGGCTCTGACCATCCTTGTCCGTCCCCCACAACGGAGCCCTCGAAGGAGCATGGGGAAGCCCTCGAATGGGCGTACGGGCGAGGACTGGGCACGAGCGCTGGTCGGTGCAGCCGCCCGGATAACAAGGCCGGGTTCCACCCGCCAACCCCGGTCACTGCTCCGCCATCCCCGGTGTCGTGTGTGACCGCGCGACCCTGTACCACCGACTCCGCTCACCATGCTGACTTGCAAAGCTCATGCCGGACCTGTGCTGAAGGCCCTGGCGCGACCCCGTGTTACCAACCCCCGTACAGATTCCATAACAAAGCCCTCGAAAGACACAAGAGAACCCTCGAATGGGTGTGCGGGCGACGACCGAGCTCGGACACTTAACGGCATAGCCCCTCGAAGACGCTTCAGGACAAGCACAGCAACACGTACCTTCTACAGGAGCCACCATACCACCGTCCACGGAAGTTGGTAGAGGCTCAGCGATTTGCGCCGGGCAAAAGGATCCGCAGGACAGCCTCCACGCCCGGCACCATACTCTCCAGTACCTGATACTGTAGATTTTATTGTATGATGCATTTATCTCTGCCCCTCCTTGGACTATAAAAGGGGGAGGTAGACGCCCGGCCAAAGGCCAGCAAACGAACCCACACGCAGACCACCAGAATTCACAACACATCCACCGATTACGCACGGGACTTGGAGATCTCCGCCTCCTCTCCCACCTCGCTTGTAAACCCCTACTACAGGCACCCGGTGCGGAGTAATACAGTGCGAGCACCTCCCTTGCTGGACGTATGGCCCCGCGGCCGGAACTAGGATAAACCCGGTGTCATTGTGTTATCCTTCGTACCAACCATAGAGAGAGTGGGCGCAGCGCATTCGTTCTAGTTAGTGTCGGGCAGCCAATCCGGACACCGACACGTCTACAATCTTATTGTTTGCCGTAGAGCTAAATTAAAGTTGATAGTTATGTAATTTTCTTTTAGCTGAGACTTATAAAACATGCTACTATTATACACGTGACTAAAACAAACTGATATGATTATCCGTTCTACTTTGTTTTGTCCATTACCTCCCCTATACTCAAATCCTGGCTCCGCCCCTGGCGGTGATGGAGAAATTATTTTCTATATCTTTATACTTTCCAACAGCTTCTTGTGCGTAGTCTAGAGAGTCATCTCGCTCTTCATCTTTGACTAGCAAGAAATCCATAATACAGGATATCTATATTTGGATATCCAATTGAAGAGGTTGTTGGAGTGTATTTTTCACCAAAATCTCTATTTGTGTAAGTTAGAAAAGATATAAAGAGTCTCATAATACTCTTAGAGGATCACCCTAGGATTCCTCACACATGTCCTTGCACCGATTTGGCCTAAGAAATCCGACTCAAATCACAGTCAAATCTCAAGAACGAAAATTCACCAAAAATGCTATGAAACTCCTGAAGAAGATAATTTTTATATCTTGAAAAAAGAAAACACTTAACATGAAAATTATATTTCTATTACTTTATGAGGTTATAAGCAACTCATAATAAAAATAAAAACTTGTATGTCAAAATGTTTAAGAACAAGAGTCGCTCATCTCTCTCGTCAAACCCTAGAAAATATCTTTACACAAACAAATGAGACACCCAAACACAGAGAGATGCCTACCCCAACAGCATATATAGCCTGGCAAAACACCAAAATACCCTTACACAAGTGTACAATCCAAATATCCCTCCGAGTAAAACCGTCCGGATTTTTCTTAGAACATCGGTGGACCTAGCGCCTTCACGACCTTGCTTTCTCCTCGACGCAAGCTCTATGATGATGCCACGTATCCTCCAACTCGTTGTCGCCAGGTTTTGAGGCTCAAACCGGCAAATCTGCTGATGCCCGATTTTAAGGCCCAAACTGGCAAATACGCCAACACCCAGTCTTTCACACTCTTGACTTGGTTGACGTCGTCTTCATCACCATGTAATCTTGCTCTTCACGTGCACAATACCGATCAACTATGACTCCAGCCGAATTAGACTGTCCTTCAGCGCCAAGCCTCCACTTGCCCTTCACCACCGTACCGCATGATTCATTAACGCCAAGCCTCTGCTTGACCTTCACCCCTGCATGGTACATCGCACCAAAGCTAGAGTTTAACCTTCACCATTTGGGCACTGGCAATCATATTGCATCACTACATGCACATCCAAGTCAAGAGGCACAACACACAAGATGTGATTTTACACGAACACAACACAACATAATGCAACACACACAACACCTATGTTTAGCTATTAGTGTAATCAAGCATATATGAAAAATGGACTCGACCGGAAAAGTTTAAAATCATCTAGTAAATCGTTCATCACATATTAGACCAAGGCACATCTTAACTTGGTCTCTCATAGATAGATGTTGATGCCTTTTGGAACATACTATTTTTTTCTATCTTGGAAGACCATGCAAATTGGATGGGAAAAGAAAAAAAGAAAAAACAGGGTTTAGTTTTACTTCATGATTTCTTCCAATCCATATATATTAATAGGGATAAGCAGGAAAATTGGTTTATTTTTCACCTCAATCTCAGTACGTATTGAGTTGGATTGATTATTATCAATCAAAACCTCGTGGGGGCGGCACCACACACGTTACACTCGTCTGTCATTAAGCTTCCTGCTCTAAAGTTAAACTCACATCAAGACCTCAATGTCCCCCCGGATAACTAGATTGGCAAGTACTTAAAAATAAAGTAAATACTTTATTTTAGGATTCTATAATGAAATCCTTTATTTTCCAGCAATTCTCTACTACTATGAAACAAAAAAGAAACTTCAAATTCTTTTTGAAAATAAAACTAAGCGTGCTATTCTAAATCGAACTAAAGTCAAACTTTCTAGTGCTTATAAATTCTTATGGCTTTATCCCTTTCATAGAAAGGAGATAAAACGAGAAATCTTTGCTATCCAATCTTTTTAGAATATCATAAAGTTTAAGTGGCAGAATTTTTTTCTAGTACTATTTTATCAATTCATTTTTATTGCATTTCTACCCCTGATAAATTCAAATTTTCGTCGAAATCGTCTCTATTCATATGTATGAAATACATATGTGGAGTTCCCTAGAATTTCATGTGATTCAGTAAACAGAATATAGATTCCATGATTGCTAGATTGATCCATAGGGATTGATGAAGAGTAAGCTGGTAATGGAATTTTTCTTTGATAAATAAGAAACTTAAGATTAAAATGCTCCGGAATGGAAATGAGGGAATGTCCACAATACCCGGATTTAGTCAGATCCAATTCGAGGGATTTTGTAGATTCATTAATCAAGGCTTGGCAGAAGAACTTGAGAAGTTTGCAATAATTAAAGATCCAGATCACGAAATTGCATTTTAATTATTTGCGAAAGGATATCAATTGCTAGAACCCTCGATAAAAGAAAGGGATGCTGTGTATGAATCACTCACCTATTCTTCCGAATTATATGTATCTGCGAGATTAATTTTTTGGTTTCGATGTGCAAAAGCAAACCATTTCCATCGGAAACATTCCTATAATGAATTCCTTAGGAACCTCCTATATATAGCCAATTCCAGCTACATAGCTGGACACAAGAGTATTAGCCAGCTGCAAGTAAGTGTACATACAATCTAGTTGTAGCAAGCAAGCAAGCTTGCCCTAGCTAGCTACACACCCGGTTCATTTAAGATTTAATTATATAGCCTTGAACTTGATTAGCTGCAGGTACTAGCCATGGATGATTACTTCTACCAGTCGCTCCTCCTGTCCGTCGTCGCCGTGGCGCTGCTGCAGCTGCTGAAGCTCGCCATCAGGTGGCCGAGGACGGCGCATCAGCTGCCGCTGCCGCCCGGGCCGTGGGAGCTGCCTGTCATCGGCGCCATGCACCACCTGGTGAAGTGCTCCCGCACCGCGCGCTGCGGGACCTGGCGGCGGCGCACGGCCCGCTGATGATGCTGCGGCTCGGCCAGACGCCGCTCGTCGTGGCGTCGTCCAAGGAGGCCGCGCGCGCGGTGCTCAAGACCCACGACACCAACTTCGCCACCGCCCCAAGCTCCTCGCCGGCGAGATCGTCGGCTATGAGTGGGCCGACATCCTCTTCTCCCCCTCCGGGGACTACTGGCGCAAGCTCCGACAGCTCTGTGCCGCCGAGATCCTCAGCCCCAAGCGCGTGCTCTCGTTTCGCCACATCAGGGAGGACGAGGTGAGCAGCTCAGAGAACGTCAGCAAATGACTGGTTCCGATCCTGACGTGAACAATGCAAAAACAAAAACAAAAAAAAAGAGTCCTTTACCTGTACACCGTTAAGAAAGATGCCGCTTATCTGTGTGCCATTAAAAAGTTCACAGACACATGTGTGCCATCGCGCAAACTTCCTTTTACCTGTGTACCATTTTAGATGAATGGAGGCTGACGGAGTTGCAAATAGACTCTTTTGCCCTTTTGCGGGGCCCACTTGTCATCCCTAACCTCCCTCTCCTAGATCCCGAGCTCTCTCCTCCGCGACCGCCCCGACTCCGCCGTCGTCTTGGGACCCGTCACCGCGGCCCCGGCGGCCGGCCACCTCCACCGGCCGGGGCGGAGCGCGGCTCCTCACGGCGGCCCAGCGGCGTGCCCGCCGGCACTCGGCTCCGCGCGGTGGCTCCTCGTGGCGGCGGCGGCGCGCGCTACTCGTGGAGGCGGCAGCGGCCGAGCGCACTCCTCGTGGCGGCCTGGCGCGGCTCGCCCGCAATGGGGCGTGGCGGGCCTGGCGCGGCCTACGCAGGCGCGTGCGTAGAGGGAAGGCAGGCCGCAGGCGCAGCAGTCCGGCGAGGGGCAGCGGACTGGCGACGGGAGACAGAGAAGAGAAGAGGGCAGGGTTCAATCTTCTCACAGGGTTAAAATGGTCATTTCACTACGTGGGCCCACATGTAAGATGCAGAAATCTAACAGAACATGGACGGAATGGCGCGTAGGTAAAAGAAAGTTCGGTCGATGGTACACAGGTGTCTATAAACTTTTTAGTGGCACACTGGTAACCGGTATCTTTCTTAATGACATACAGGTAAAGGACTAAAAAAAACCGGCCCAGACCAATACCCGACGTTCACAAGAAAACTAAAAATGGGACGACATCTAAGAAATTGCTTACATACAAGAATGAAAGAAAAAAGGAAACTTAAAATAAGTGTGTGAAATTATTTGCACCATGGACTGACTGAAGAACATGACATGTGGACATGTGGTTCGACATTCTAGCTAGACACTTTGCACCTTCGACTGACGTTCGAATTGACGCGTGCAGGTGGCACTCCGGGTGGAGGAGATCCGCGCGGCGGGGCCGTCGACGCCAGTGAACCTTAGCGTGATGTTCCACAGCCTGACCAACAGCATCGTATCCCGGGCGGCGTTCGGGAAGAAGCGGCAGAACGCGCCGGAGTTCCTGGCAGCCACCAAGGCCGCCGTCGGGCTGTCGAGCGGCTTCAACATCCCGGACTTGTTCCCGGCGTGGACCACCGTGCTGGCCACGGTCACCGGCCTGATACGCCGCCTCAGGGGCATCCACAAGACGGTGGACACCATCCTGGAGGAGATCATCCAGGAGCGCAAGGGCATCCGTGACGAGAAGATCAAGGGAGGCGAAGAGAACGTCGACGTCAACCTCGTCGACGTGCTCATCGGCTTGCAGGAGAAAGGCGGCTTCGGCTTCCACCTCAGCAACAGCGTCGTCAAGGCCATCATCCTGGTAATTATATATAATATATATAATTGGCTTCGTCGTGGTCCAGACAAACTAAATCAGACGTGCACATGCATGATCAGGACATGTTCGCCGGCGGGACGGGGACGTCGGCGTCGGCGATGGAGTGGGGGATATCGGAGCTGATGCGCAACCCGGCGGTGATGAAGGAGCTGCAGGGGCAGATCCGGGCGGCGTTCCGGGGGAAGGCGGCGGTGACGGAGGCCGACATGCAGGCGAGCAACCTCCGCTACCTGAAGCAGGTGATCAAGGAGGCGCTGCGGCTGCACCCGCCGGCGCCGCTGCTGGTGCCGCGGGAGAGCATCGACGCGTGCGAGGTGGGCGGGTACACGGTCCCGGCCAGGGCGCGCGTCGTGATCAACGCGTGGGCCATCGGCCGCGACCCCAGGTACTGGCACGACGCCGAGGCGTTCATGCCGGAGCGGTTCGAGGACGGCGCCGTCGACTTCACCGGCGGCAGCTACGAGTTCGTGCCGTTCGGCGCCGGCAGGAGGATGTGCCCCGGCTTCAACTACGGGCTCGCCAGCATGGAGCTCGCGCTTGCCGGGCTGCTCTACCACTTCGACTGGTCGCTGCCGGAGGGCGTGGAGGAGGTCGACATGGGGGAGGCGCCCGGCCTAGGCGTGCGCCGCCGCTCGCCGCTCATGCTCTGCGCCACCCCGTTCATCCCGACGGCCGCCGCCGCCTCCACCGACTAGACGCTGCATCGTCCTCTCGTCCTCTACGGCACCTTCATATATATTTCTATCTCTTTGTCTAGCACAATGAAATAAAGCTTGTATGCATTCATGAGATGCATGCTGGCTACATGCGAACCTATCATGTATGGTTCGTAAATTTTCAATGTTCTGTAGTCTGTCGTGTACTGTATACATACAAGTCGTGTAATGTGTGCGTGTGTAATGCTTCAAGTATAAATGCTACTTATAAAGTGTAATTTCGATATTTTCGCTTTAAATTGTTTGTTAAGCTATTGGGTAGCCAAAATTGCGAATGTTAGTATGTTAGTATTGTTTTGATGTTCAAACTATAGTGTGATGAGTGGCATCGTTGTTAGCATCTCCCAGGACAATGGTATATATAACATAAACTTCACTCTACTCCTAACTCAAAGTGCCGAGCACCGGAAGACTACCACTGCCATATATACTCATATGTGACTACGAAGAATTATTAAGCCCAAAATTAGGAAGAATATTGGGTGAAATTAATATTTAGTTATTACCTAAAGCTGAAAAAACAGAAAACCCGACCCAAGGATGAACTATGAGCATGACATACTTTAGCTACAACAGGCTAAAAAAGGATGAAGTAGGCCCTAGGCCAGTTTCAGTGCACAGTTTTACTACACAGTTACTTAGACTAAAAACTAGGTAATTATACTAGAAAAAATTTATGGTGATAAAACTCCTCTTACATGCCATAAAACTCTCTGTTCTCTCTCATCTGCCACATCAGCAAATTTAATGCCATGAAGTTCTAATGAAACCCCCACGAGACTGGCCTTATACCGTATGGTGTTTCACCGTTTTAACCCTTAATTTCTCTTTTAATTCCAATTCCAACCCCCTAACCTCAAAGGTTTCTTTTGTGAAAGATAACCTCAAAGTATTGCAGATTGGAAAGTATTAGAGATTGGGTTCCGTCTTAGTTTACTAGACTGATGAAGCTCTATAGTCAAACCAACAGTTTCAAAACTAACAAAAAAAACTTTTCCATCTTCAACCTAATTCTTTTAGACCATACAATGATGAAAACAATACAATTAATTGCACACGAACATAATTTTTTTGACTCTGTTGTTGTGGACTGAAAATAAGCGGGTGTTTGGATCCAAGGGGCTAAAGTTTATTCCTTTAAATAAATAATAATTAGAAGTATTAAATATAAAATAATTATAAAATTAATTACATAAATCATGTCTACTTCGCGAGACGAACCTAACAATCTTAATTAACCTATAATTAGTACATAATTATCGCAGTTTACTGTAGCATTACATTGTCTAATTATGGACTAATTAGACTTAATAGATTCGTCTCGTAAATTAGCTAGATTTTTTTAATTAATATATATTTAATACTTATAATTAATATCCTTATATGTGATGTGACGAGATTAAATTGGGCTTGAACCATCTTGCTATCGCACTCGTGCCTTTTCTATACTATAAGGATAATTAGATTTGAAAACAATTATTACCAGTAGTTGGCCCACCCCCACCTCACAGAGGACCCACTTATCATGCCAAAAGTTTGACAGAAGAGGGGGAGGGACATTTTTTCAACGTTAGGGAAGGATTTTTCTCCCAAACCCAATAATTTTTTCACCCAAAAAAGGGCACACCTAAATATACCCATATTCGTACCCACATTTATACACAATTATCTCGTATTACTAATAGACAATAAATTAGAGAGTTTTTCTCCATATAAATAAATGCCAACTGTCTCAAAAATGATGTACCTCTAGATTTGAGATTTGAGAATACCTAAATCTCTCTATACATGAGAGAGCGAATATAAAGCATTTTTAAAAGCGCTTCGCACGACTGGTCTGTTTACTGTGGCCTACTCAAGTGACACTGTTGTAGTACCTACATATCGTCAATAAACTGGAGAGTTTTTCTCCATATAAATATATGCCAACTATCTCGAAAATGATGTGCCTCTAGATTTCAGATTTGAGAATACCTAAATCTCTCTATACATAAGAGAGCGAATATAAAGTATTTTTAAAAGCGCTTCGCACGACTGGTCTGTTTACCATGGCCCACTCAAGTGACATTGTTCTACATGTCATCAATAAATCTATACTATAAAGAGAATTAGATTTGAAAACAATTGTTACCAGTATTTGGCCCATCCCCCACCTCACAGAGGACCCACTTATCATGTCAAAAGTTTGACAGAAGGGGGGACATTTTTTCGATGTTAGAGAAGGACTTTCCCCTAAACCCAATACTTTTTTCACCCAAAAAAGGATCCACCTAAATATACCCACATTTGTACCCACGTCTATATATAATTATCCTGTATTGCTAATAAATAATAAATTGGAGAGTTTTTCTCTATATAAATAAATGCCAACTATCTCAAAAACTATGTGCCTCTAGATTTGAGATTTGTGCCCTTAAAGTCTAACCTTCTCTCTAGTATTGTGTCCAATCTGCAGGGAGATATGCTTCTTAGCACTGGGATGTCCGGGCCATAAGAGAACTGATGGCCCGTCAATGGCCTCCAACCCCCTCGGTCAAATTAGAGTTCTCGTGCCGTTCAAGACGTTTAGCTCCAAAGTTTGGCATGTCAAACTTAGGGTTTTGCCATTAATGCGTTATTGTAGTATTTCATTTATATTTGTGAATAATTGTTCAAAAATTGATTAATTAGGCTCAAAATGTTCGTCTCACAAAGTACAACAAAACTGTGAAATTAGTTTTTGATTTTATCTATATTTAGTACTTCATGCATGTGCAGACATTTTGATGTGATGAGAATCTTCTTTTTGCATAGTGAAATTTGGGGTCAAATTTGGGGAACTAAACAGGTGTTTAGATCCGTGAAAAGTGTGGTGAAAAAGTCACATCGGACATTGTATCGCATTGTAGCACTTTTCGTTTGTTTGTGGTAATCGTTGTCCTACCATGACTTAACTAGGCTCAAAAGATTCGTCTCGTCGTGTACATCAAAACTATGCAATTAGTTTTTTTATTTACCTACATTTAGTGTTTCATGCATGCGTTGTTTGTCATATTTAATGTTTCGATGTGATGTCGATGTAACGGGAAAGTTTGAAATTTGAGGAACTAAACACACCCCCCGCCCCCCAAATGGTGACACTTGTATTCAAGGCACCTTTGATAGCGTGTCACTCCTGCTTTCATCTTGCATCTGAATTTGATAGTACATACACGGAGACCAAGCTATATCCAGGTGCCTGACGGGAACCACCAGGGCCTTGTTTTGTTTAGTTTAGTTCCCAAATTTCACCCCTCAAATTCCATTATGCGAAAAGAAAATTTTCATCACATCAAAATGTCGACATATGCATGGAGTACTAAATGTAGAAGAAATCAAAACTAATTACACAATTTTGTTGTACTCTACGAGACGAACATTTTAAGCATAATCAATGTGTGGATAATTATTCACAAATACAAACGAGATGCTACATTGTCGTATTTATGGTAAAGTCGTAACTTTGCCTCCCCAGATCGGGATCTAACAAGGCCTAGAAAGCTGCCGGCAAACCTGGCTAGATGGTGGCAGGTGGCTGGTGCTGGTTTGTGCTGAGAGAAAAGCTGGCTAGCTGGTGGTTGGTGCTGATTTGTTCTGAGAGAAAATTACTGCTGGCTGATGGCTGATAAGCCAAAACGATAAGCAGCTCGCCATACTTCCCAACTAGCGTTGGGGAGTCCCACTTCCTTCGTGCTCTCCTTGTGGCTGGACATTGCTATGGCCCCATGGACCCTGTGTCCAACGTCATCCTCAACTCCATCTGGTACGACATCGCCTTCCCCCATGTGATATGCCCACACTGTTAGATCCCAAACTTGAATATTTAGAAATAGATCTAACCCGGGTGCATAATCTTGAATAATAAACATGGTGTTCTTCTAACAGATCTATAACAATAATACTACCACAAGCACAAACACGAACTCTACCCTACTAACAGAGAGAAACAGGGAAGCAGACCATCGGAGGTGGTGGGAGCGGTCGGTGCCGGTGCAGCCATGTCGATGGCGAAGGTCGCAGGGGCGGCCGGAGCTCGTCGACGTAGATCGGGTCGGTGGCACCGGCGACGGGCGATGTAGCAGGACGGCGGCGGTGGAGTAGCTTCCCGCCGCTCCAGTGCTCCCTCGGGTCGGATAGGGTTTGTAGGTGGGGTTTGTAGCGGCTCGGTGAACCTCGTACTCGGCGCCGTGGCCCCCACCCTCTCTTTATAGCATTGTGCGACGGGGGCCCACCAACCATGATTAGGGTTGGGCGCCCCCGACTAGGGCGCAGAGAAGGGCCCGTTACGGCCTTTGGGCTGTAACGGGAAGAGATCGAACTAACAATCTCCATTTCGATCTCTTCTTAAAAACTTGCATCTCAGCCTCTCACTGTGTATCCACTCCATCACAGACAACCATACCGAGCATGGGTTATCTTAATCGTAATAACAACCAGATTAACCAGCCACAATACACTCATCCATTCTGAAGGATCTGACTAGGCCCTATCCAGGAATCATAGGCTTTCCCTTAAACCCATACCGGTAATGTGTTCTCTAAACACACTGGGTGGTAAGCCTTTAGTGAGCGGATCCGCAAGCATTTCTTTGGTACCTATATGCTCCAGACTTATAGTTTGATCCTGGACTTTGTTTTTCACCATATAGAACTTTATCTCTATGGGTTTGGTAGTATTGCTCGACCTATTGTTGTGAGCATAGTATACTGATGGCGCATTGTCGCAGTACAACTTTAATGGTCTGTCTATATAGTCCACTATTTTCAATTCAGGTATGAATTACTTTAGCCACATCACCTGTCCGGTTGCCTCATAGCATGCAACAAACTTTGCATACATTGTAGATGTTGCAACTAGCTCTTGCTTAGAGCTTCTCCATGAGATAGCTCCTCCTGCGAGAGTGAACACATATCCAGATGTAGACTTTCTATCATCTCTGTCTCCCGCATAATCTGCATCTGAATATCCTCTTATCTCTAGGACATCAGATCTTCTGTATGTTAGCATGAGGTCCTTTGTGCCTTGCACATAGCGTAATGCTTTCTTTATCATCTTACAGTGTTCTTCACTTGGGTTAGACTGATATCTTCCGAGTACTCCTGTAACGAACGCTAAATCAGGGCAAGTGCACACTTGTGCATACTGTAAGCTATCGACTACTGAAGCATATGGAACCGATTTCATTTGATCGATCTCGTACTGGTTCCTAGGACACTGAAATAGTCCAAACTTATCGCCCTTCTGAATAGGAGCAGGTGTGGCTTTACACGTATGCATACTATATTTCTTTAGGATCTTCTCCATATATGCCTTTTGAGATAAGCCTAAAACCCCGTTTCTTCTATCTCGATGAATCTGAATCCCAAAACATATGAGGCTTCACCAAGATCTTTTATGTCAAAGTTCGAGGACAGAAAACTCTTTGTCTCCTGTAACAGTCTAATATCATTGCAGGCGAGCAACATATCATCCACGTATAGTACGAGGAAAATAAATTTTCCTTTCTTAAACTTCATGTATACGCAGTTATCTTCAACATTGGCCTTAAACCCAAATTTTTTAACTGTCTCATCAAACTTGATGTTCCATTGTCTTGAAGCTTGCTTTAAGCCATAAATGGATTTATTTAGGCGACATCTCATACGCTCTTTGCCTTTCACAACAAAACCTTTGGGTTCAGTCATGTAGACATTCTCATACAAATCTCCATTCAGAAATGCCATCTTTACATCCATCTGATGTAACTCTAAGTCAAAATGCGCCACTAGAGTCATTATGATTCTGAAAGAATCCTTGCAAGAGACTGGAGAAAATGTCTCATTGTAATCTATCCCTTCTCTTTGAGTGAAGCCCTTGGCCACAAGTCGTCCCTTATATTTCTCAATATTCCCTTGAGAGTCATATTTGATTTTGTAGACCCACTTACAGCCTACTAGTTTGGCTCCTTTAGGAATTTCTTCTAAGTCCCAAACTTTATTGGTACTCATGGACCTCATCTCATCCTCCATGGCTTCTTGCCACTTGGACGTATCAGGACGTCTCATAGCTTCTTCATAAGAAGTAGGATCACCCTCTATGTGAACTTCTTCACTGTTATAGAGTTCATAGTCATCTGGGATAGCAGATCTTCTGACTCTTTGAGATCTTCTCGGTGCCTGAACGGCTGGCGCCTCCGGCTCTTGGGGCTGTTCAGGTTCTTCCTGTGCGACAACCGGATTCTCAGGCTCCTGAGGGACAGGTTCCTGATTATCCATTGCCTGCACTGGAGAGCTAGCAACAGGTTCTGGCACCACAGTGGGCTGCACTGCAGGTGTCGGAACAGCACACGGTAGGAAGACCGGCTCCTGAATCATTGGAGTGGGCACATACACCCGCTTCTCTTCAAGGCCAATCTCTCTACGCGCCATGCTCCCTCTGATCATCTCGCTCTCTAGGAAGATGGCATGTCTCGTTTCCTCGAACTTCGTGTGTCTGTCAGGACAATAGAAACGATAACCTTTTGATTTCTCTGTGTAGCCAATAAAGTGACAACTGACTGTCATGGGATCTAACTTTCCAATATTTGGGTTAAATACTTTAGCCTCTGCTGGACTTCCCCAGACACGCATGTATCTTAAAGAGGGCTCTCTACCCGTCCATAACTCATATGGTGTCTTAGGTACTGACTTAGAAGGAATTTTGTTTAAAATGTGAATAGCGGTCTTCAATGCCTCCATCCACAAGTTGACTGGCAAAGTGGAGTAACTCAGCATGCTTCTAACCATATCCATTAAGGTACGGTTTCTCCTTTCAGCTACTCCATTCTGCTTGAGGCTCGCCCGGTGTACTATATTGGGCAATTATGTCATTCTCTTGCAAATACTTTGCAAAAGGTCCGGGCGCTTGACCAAATGGGGTGTGACGACCGTAGTACTCCCCTCCACGGTCGGATCTTACTAACTTAATCTTTAAGTTGTGCTGATTTTCTACTTCAGCTTTGAATATCTTAAATTTATCCAACGCTTCTGACTTTTCTTTCATTGGATAAATGTAACCATAGCGCGAGTAATCATCTGTGAATGTGATGAAGTACTCAAAACCATCCACAGACATTACATTAAACGGACCACAAATGTCCGTGTGAATTATTTCTAACACGCTTGTGCTATGCTTCGCGCCTTTCTTTATTTGCTTAGCAAACTTGCCTTTAATGCAACTTATGCACTGATCTAAGTCTGAAAATTCTAAGGGCGGTAGATTCTATCCTTCCCCTCGAAATGTGGCCTAAACGAGATGTGGAGGAAATCTCTGTCTCACACCCATTCGAGTCGCAAGCATTCACAGAATCACGTGTTGACAACATATAGAGTTGGTCTTGTCGGATGGCAAGACCCACACAAACTTTATTGTACTCAAGAATACATTGTATCTCATCAAAATGACACTTAAAGCCACTGTCTGTTAAACGTGACACTGAAATTAAACTTCTATTTAATGAAGGCAAAAATAGGACATCATGCAGCTGAAGAGTGAAGTCATCCTTTAACTTGATGGGGAGTTCTCCTATGGCCTCCACTTCAGCTTCGACGCCATTAGCAACTCTAATGCTTCTTGCGCCTCTTGCTAGGGTCTGACTCGAACGGAATCCCTGCAAAGAATTAGCAACATGAGTAGTTGCACCTGAGTCAATCCACCATGTGGACCTCGAAAAACTTAAATACAAGGATTCATCTACAAATGTGATTACATCCTCACCATTAGCCAGCATATACTTGAGCCACTTGGGACACTCTTTCTGCCAGTGGCCTTCCTCCTTGCACCATAGGCATTGATTCTTGCTGACTTTCTTGGACTGGTCGTTCTGAGCGGGACCTTTCCCATGAGGCTTAGCGTTAGCATTGGAAGGACCACTCTCATTTTGGTGCTTCGCTTTGTAGCCCTTGCTACCAAAGCCTCTTATCCTGTTGTTGTTATGCTGCACAAAAGAGATGGAGCCTCCATTCTGCGCCTTCAGTCTGTCCTCTTCTTGCTGACACATGGACATAAGCTTGTGTAGGTCCCAATTCTCATTCTGAGTGTTGTAGTTGCACGCCAACACACCAAAATCAGGTGGCATCGACCTGAACACCAAGTGCACTAGGAACTGCTCTGGCAATCCCATCTCCATGGCGGTAAGCTTACCGTTCATGTTGCTCATCTTTAGAATGTGGTCTTTCACACCACCTCCAGTATACTCGGTGGTGATGAGCCTCTCGATCAGGGTGCTAGCATAAGCCTTCGAATGTGTATGGTGTTGTCGCTCCACTATCTCCAGATACTGAGCAGCAGTGTGTACATTACCATTCGCATCCTTCTCTGGAATGGATGTCCTGATCACCTCAGACATCTTTGTCTGTATTATCTTTAGGCACTTCTTGTTCATCAGCTGCCACTTGGCCCTCTCTAGGTCCCGTGCAGCGATGGCGTCAGCATTGGCGCGCTGTCGCGCCTGGAAGACTGCAGCCTCTTCGTTCTCAGCTCTCACGACTGGCTCGATGACAGGGGGACACGGTGTAGTCAACACCGAGTCGATCTCCAGCAGCACCAGAGCACACTCTAGCAAATTGCGCCATGCCTTGTAGTTGCTTCCAACTAGTTCAGGGATGGAGCCAATGTAGCCAGGTCCTGAAATTATCAGTCCAAAATATTATGGTGAGAACATAAAACACTATAATTGTTGCATGTATTAATTTAACTTTGGTGAAAATCAATAAAGACAACTCTCTACATCAATTCTATATCACCTTTGGGCAGAAAAATAGAATTAATGCATGAAAAACTTTAAAATAATATGTTTATAATATTTCAATAATCAGCTTTGGCTAGAAAATAACAATATCATAAAACACTTAAATTTATTCTCTTTCTCTAAATAAATATCCCTTTGGTTCAATTTAAATAGAGACATAACTTTGCAGCGGAAAACTTTATAAAATGCACATGATCAGTAGCAAAACTCTCTAATTTACCCTCTGAAAAATTATCACTTTGGTTCAAATTCAAACAGGGGCAAATTTGACTCAAAAATTTACTCAAAATTGATTGAAAAATCATTCAAACAATTAACTAAATGCTATTGTGTGCAAACTTCGTATTGGGCCCGTGAACGAAATTTGCCCGCGGCCTCTTTTCCTTTTCTTCGCGCGCGTGGCCCAGCTCGCTCGGCGCTTCGGCCCAGAACGCGCGCGCGCCTTGCCACGGCCCAGCTCGGCCTTTTCGCGGGGGCGGCAACTCGCTGGGCTCGAAGCCCAGCAGCCAATGGCTGGGCCAGCTCGCGGCACCCCCCCCCCCTCTCCGCCCTGCCTCGATCTTGACCATCGGATCGATCCGATGGCCGGGCGCTTGTTTCGGGCGGGATAAAATGCGCTCGTGGCCAGCTCCCAAAACCCTAGCCCTCATTTCTTCCTTGCTCGCGCAGCTGCGTGCCTTGGTGCGCGCGCTCCTCTCGCGAGCGCCACCCGAGCGTCGGCGCCTGCCATAGCCGGCGGCCTAGCGCCGCCGCGCCTCTGTTCAGCCGGCCGGCGGCCTTACGCCATCGCGTTGCTCCTCTCCTCCCCTTTCTCTGCCGCGCGCAAGCACCTCCGCGCCGCGCCACCGCATCGCCATGGCCGGCCACCGTGTGTTCGTGCGAGCACCGTCGCGCCATGGCCGGAGGGCCATGAGCGCGCGCGGCCGACCCCTTCCCCCTTCTCTACCTTCCTCTCCTCATCGCCTCTTCGGCTAGACGAAGAAGATAGGGCGCCGCCGCGGGCCCCCTCACCGGCGAGCACGTGCACCCGAGAGTGCGCATGCCGCCGTCAATGGGTTCCTCGGTGGTGCTGCTCGCGTGGCGATGGCCATGAGGTAAGGGTTAGGTTTTAGTTTTTGAATCTTAACTCGATTTGCATGTGATTCTCTTGAATCTGTCTCGTTTCGCCGATTTTCACTTGAATCCGACGAGATTTTGCGGTGTTCTTCCCCTAATCCTCTTCATTCGGGTCTGTTTCCTTGAACTAACACCGCACTAACCCGAAAAAGATTAGATCTACTACCTAGTAGGCGACTGATACCATTGTTAGATCTCAAACTTGAATCTTTAGAAGTAGATCTAATTCGGGTGCATAATCTTGAATAATAAACATGGTGTTCTTCTAACGGATCTATAACAATAATACTACCACAAGCACAAACACGAACTCTACCCTACTAACAAAGAGAAACAGGGAAGCAGACCATCGGAGGTGGTGGGAGCGGTCGGTGCCGGTGCAGCCATGTCGATGGCGAAGGTCGCAGGGGCGGCCGGAGCTCGTCGACGTAGATCGGGTCGGTGGCACCGGCGACGGGCGATGTAGCAGGACGGCGGCGGTGGAGTAGCTTCCCGCCGCTCCAGTGCTCACTCGGGTCGGATAGGGTTTGTAGGTGGGGTTTGTGGCGGCTCGGTGAACCTCGTACTCGGCGCCGTGGCCCCCACCCTCTCTTTATAGCACTGTGCGACGGGGGCCCACCAACCATGATTACGGTTGGGCGCCCCCGACTAGGGCGCAGAGAAGGGCCCGTTACGGCCTTTGGGCTGTAACGGGAAGAGATCGAACCAACACACGCAGGATCACATTGAAACACAAGGTGGCATTCTGGACACCAGCCCCATGTCCCGCATGGAGTCCCGTTCCCTCAATGGCCTTGTTGCCATCTTGCGCGCCACCAGCAGATCCCCTTCTTCAGAGCATAAGGTCTTGGAGTACATCCACTTTTGGAACTGCGACCTCTCCGGATTGTGCAGAGAATTAGCATGTAGCAACATTCCATTTGTTGCTGCGGCTAAGGCTGCCAGGCACCCACAATACTTCGCCTTTGGATCATTTCTCATGTCCCCGCCCCATGAGAAGCTCACCCTCCTGCGCTCTTTGCTGCAAGCCCCAGCTGGTCGGAGGATATCTCATGCTCACTGGATCCAGCTTACAGCGATCCTCCATGAGGAATCAGTATGCGATGTGGTACTATCAGCCCAAACATACGAGGCTCCCTGCTACCTATCCAATGAGGCCTTGCAGGAGCCTGGAGATGTCAAGAAAGAAGTGGGCCTTCAGGGACAGGTTGGCCTTTGTTCGAACGGAGCTGATTAGCTGAACAAAGTGCACAGATACTGCAACCAGCTTCCTTGGGTAAAGATCTTCTTCCCCTCTCCCTAGAATCTCCCTCCTTTTCTCTCTCTGAGATCTTTCTTGGCTTTGTGCTTTTGTTGCTCCCATGCTTTGCTGTTCCCTTTGCTGGTTGGCTAGTAGCTTAGCCGTGTACTGGTTTGTGGTAGTTAGGCCAGTCTCAGTGCAAGGTTTCATAGAGTTTCATGCACATTAAATAGGGTGTCAAATCGGCATTTTAGATGATGTGGCAAAGAGTTAATGAGGAGAGATATGAAACATGTTTCATCTAGATAAAATTCTATATACACAGCTTTCAACAAGTTTGTGTCTTGCATGCATTGTCTATGCAACATAAAAAATGAAACAATGCATTGCATGAACAATTTCATCTATGAATTAATTATCTACTTGCTTATGTGGCATTATTGGAAACACAAAAATGAAATCTCACTTGGAATAGTCAGTGCTCACTGGTTAGTAGTTCGATGTTGCTGGCTAGCTAGCATCTCTAAGAGCAACTCCAACGGATTGAGAAAACCGATCCCATTTCTCTATTTTTCTGATTAAAGGGGACTGAGAGGTAAAAAAATCATCTCCAACAGATCCCCTTTCACAATCCCCTTTCCCTATATTTTTTCTCAATCCCATTTATCCTCCTCCCTCTCCCTATTATTTTCTCAATCACCGTCAACTTTTCCTCAATCCCCTTTCCATCCTTTTCTCCTCCTCCGGTGTGCCTTCGTTCGTCCGCGCGCTGCTCGCCCGCTACCCGCACGGCGTCGTTTGCCCGCGCGCTGCTCGCCCGCGCCCCGCCCACTCGCGTGTTGCAGCTCGCCACCACCGCACGCTCGCGCGCTGTGCGCCGCACGCCCGCACGCCGCCGCCCACCGCTGCCCCCCACCCGCGCGTCGCAGCCCGCCGCCATCGCTCGCTGCGCGCCGCCCGCCCGCCCGCTGCCGCACACCCGTGCACCGCTGCCACACGCGAGCCCGCCGAGCGCCGCTGCCCCTCCGCGCCCAGGTGCTGACGGCGGCGCCGCACTGAATGGCTGCGAGTCGGCTGCCGCACTGAGTGGCTGCGCGTCAACGCGCCACCGTGCTCCGCCCTTAGCCGCATGCCGGAGTGCCATGCCGCCGGTCGGTGCTGCCCTGCTCTGCTTCTGCCGCATGTCGGCACGCCGCAGTGTCCCGCCCCCAGCCAAGCGCCGGCACCTGCGAGCCTTCTTGGCCTAGCCTGACGCCATGCCTCGTCATGGGCTTCCCACCGGCGAGCTAGGTTGCGCCGCCCTATGCGGCGTCAGTCGTAGAGAGATAGGAAAAAAAGAGAAGGAAAAATATATTAGACATTGATTTATGGGCCCCACTTACCAGGGAAAAGGAAAGGGGAATAAGGAAAGGGGATCTGCTGGAGCAACTCTCCCCAATATCCTGAAAGTTTGAAAGGGGATTCCCCTATAGCAAAAATAAAGGGAAAGGGAAAAGGGGATCTGTTGGAGTTGCTCTAAACTCCAAACCACGGGCGGCGGATAGGGCCACGTCGCCCGCTAGTCCGATAGCCGTTGGATCCGTCCATCTCACGATGTCGACTGTCCGATCGCGGGTGAATTCGGTTCTCGCCCACTTCCATGCATACCCGATCTCAAGATGGCAACGGGTACGTACCCGCTGGGTACTCCCATTCCATACATGTACTCGTCAAATACAATTTTATGCGTTTTAGTACCCGCACCCGTATGCGGGTATAACAACTTAACCATACCCGTACCCGTCGGGTAACCAGTACCTGATTGTACATTCGCTAAGAAGTATAGAAATTATGAATATAATGATGATAGAAAGCATATATTAACAAATATGAGTAAATAAGCGTACGGTGACGAACATTCACTAATTAGTAGTCTAATAAATCACTAGATTATGAGTTTATTATTGATATCAAGTCACCATTTGCTATCAAAATACAAGTTTATGACCTAATTACATATTATAAACGGGTATATTTTACCCACGGGTAGGCGGGTATGGGTAGTTTGCACCCACAACCACACCCGCTTTACCCGATGGGTAGAGATTTGTGACCATTACTACACCCGTCGGTGAAGATATCTTTCCATACCAACTTCTTGTCGGGTAAAACCCGTCGGGTACGCGGGCTTCGGGTAGCCATTGCCATCGCTAAGCTTCGCGGGCCGTCTCTTTGCCTCGACGCCGAGGAGGCCAAGCCGCAGCAGCTCGCCGCAGCCTCGGCCTCCCCATCTCTCCACGCCGGCGCCTCGGCCCCACTCCTTCCGCGCCGCTACGCTCGGCTCCAGCACCTGCCCGGCCATGCCACCGTGCTCCGCCCGACCCGCCACCGCGTCCCCCTGCTCCCTCCGCCGCCGCATGCCAGCACGGTGGAGGAGCGACGGCCACGCCCTAGCCCCTGTGCCGATGCGGAAGCGGCGGTAAAGGCCCATCCCGCGCCGCTGTTGTCCGCGGCTTCGCAGACGCCCCGTCCGTGCGGCCTCTACCGCGCCCACGAGGGGCCGAGCTGACCGGGAGCAGCCCGGCACCCCCGCGGCCAGCAACCGACGGGGGAACAACAGCAGCAAGCTGGCCCTGTGCCAATAAGAAGAGACGGGGCCAAACGCCAAATCGTCTCCTTGCGCTCCCATTTTCTTCTTCCTCTGCTCCTACAAAGAAGAATGGTCCGAAGGTGAGCACCTCCACTTGCACCTCTACCTCTACCAAGCTGAGACACTCCTTTTCCCTTCCATTGTCGAGCTCCAGGACCGCATCCCTCCATGGCTGCCTGTGGGCCCCTACCTTCCGTGCCTAATCCCAAGAACCCCACCAATGGGTTGTACTCACTCTCCTCTATCTCCTCAGGCCCTCAGATTTAGAAGTGGTAGCCAGAAACGCTGCCCACGGCAAAGCTCAGTAGCCCAGCCATGGTGATTAGCAACGTCCTTACCTATTTCCTTCTGTGCCTCTCAAGTGTTTGATAAAATGTCAAGTTAGCATATGACACATTTTCAATTCAGTTTGGGTTGACTGGTACAGAATTTCTCTAAATTCGTTTATGCATTCTTTTTACCATGAAATTTTCTTAGTTTTTGTTTACATCGAACTGTTCTCGTGTTTTGTTCATCCACCATTACTATTGCCACCTGACACAGACCAATTGTAACAGATCAGGCTCCCTGTCACTAGGTAAATCACTACAAATACCATATTAAAATTTTGAAACTGCAATATACTATTGCCTAGCGGGAGAGAGAAAGGAAGTGGCACCGTTTGCCTGTGATTGTGTGCCATGCCTCATGAACTGAATCTCATGAAAGTAACAATTCTGCTGCAGATTCTTTCGCTCAAGGTACAATATCAACATCATGGCGCTCTCTAACCCATTATGGGGATCATATATTCATATATTGCCATGAACTTCTCAGGCTTGAGGTACAAAACTACTGCCCAGTCCTTCCTAATGAATTATTCTCTTATAACAAGTTGTGGCGATGGCCACCAATGCTGCAGACTACAATTGGGAGCAGGAGTCAATTCTGGATAGTACTAGATACTAAGTCTGATGAGATATTGTTTGGAAGGTAAGCAAACATACTAAAATAGTTTATTAGCTAGGAGAGTGGCCGTCTCCACTTTCCATAGATAATATGATATAGGAATAGCATATATGTGCTCCAAGGGCCCATTCTCGATAAGTTATTGCTTAAAAATTAGACAGAAAGAAGAAGACAGAATTATTCGCTTATACATACGACCTAGCTAAGTGACAAAGGAACTGACCTATAGACATTTTTCTTAGATTTCATTATTAGTGTTATGCTTCATATGCATTATTACTGCTTTTGTCCTTTGAAGCAATTAGCCCCTGAAAATCATAAGAACCGAGCACGTAGTTAGAACATGTGGGAAAGCAAAAATCCTGTTTCTACCTTTTTTGTATGTTGAAAAGGCTCTTCGAGACAGTCATAAAAAGCTTTAGGCAACTTCAAGATATTCAGCAAGAGCCACGACACAAATAATGTAGTCTTAACACAATTGCAGCTAATTGTTGAAGAAGAAGAGTCCCATCTATCCAAGAAATTCATTGTAAAAACATGCCAAAATTCATTCAAGTCACTGGTAATCAAATCTATTCAATGATTTTCTCTGTTCCTTATCATTCTGCTTTTTAGGTCATTAGCATGCTCCACTGTTCCTTATCATTCTTGGATTGGATATCTAAGTTCATGTTTTCCTCGACTAGATCTATGGCTACGTGATACTATAGTGCTAACACTTGGAACTACATATTTTTAGGAATTAGTATTCAGTTACCTGCTGTATGTGGGTCTCAGAGATCAATCAAATCTAACCAAGACAAGATATATGTACTCACAAAAACTTACAGAATTCTTACCATTTCAGGTCACTGATAAAATGAGTTATGTAGGAATTTCCCATGGACCAAGAAACAGCACAGGAAATTAGCTGGCAGCTTCAGGCAGAAAGGCAAAGAAGAAAGGAGATGCGTCACTAGACAGCAAGTTATCAGATTCTCTGAAATCTTATTGTTCATCTACTGCTTCAGTTCAGATTTCTGAGTCTTAAGAGTACCTGATGAGGAATGTTCTTTCTGGCAAGATTTTATCATGCTACTCATATTGGGACAATGGCCATCTCGGTTTCTACCTACTTCCTCGAAGGATTGGCATACAACACAGAGCAAGGTAGAATTTGAAGATTCTGAACAAGAATGGCTCCTCTCCCAGATGCGGCGGAGTGCAAGACCGGCGTGGTGGTGCCGGTGCCGAAGGCCGAGGGGACGGAGTGCAGGGCGGCGCCAAGCTTTCCCTCCCTCTCCCAGATGCGGCGGCGGGGCGCGCGATGCGTCGCAGGAGCAACGGCCGGAGGTGGGCCCGCGCCGATCTGGCATTTACCGCGTCGCCCGCTCTCTCTCTGGAAGTACCGTGCGCAGACGTGCTGTACCGTGTAGAGATTCATTTGCAGGGAGCCACTGCAGGGGAAAAACTTATTTCTATCCGATGTGGCCTTTCCCGTTTCCTTTTAGAGAGCCCAGTGCGGGCAGCCTAAGCCCTGCTCGGCTTAGGTCGTGCGGGCCCGCAGGCTTCGTACCAGCGGGCGGCCCGGCCCGGCCCACCACAGAAAAGGGAACCGGGCCCCGCGACGGATCACACCGCCGGCGGGGGCCCGGATGATGTCCGGATGCGTGCGCTGCCTCGCGTTTCACCGGCAAATGTCGTCGAGTGGGACCCTCCTCTTCCTGTCCCCACTGGTGGAGACTGGAGAGGGGCCACTCATGTCATGTGCGTGGCATGCCTGGTGAATGCCGATGGCCGCTCCTACACGGATGCATCATGCACCGGCGCCACGGAGTCCATGCCGGATCTGGCCCCTGCGCCTTTTAATTTGGGACACATGATCGTAATAAAGTGCTACACGAATGATCATGCTAGCTAAACAATCATTTTTCCCTTTTTTCTCTTTTTTGCCGGTGCATCATCTTTCATACTAGCTAGTTGTTTCCTGATTTCAAAACAGTATTTGGCCAATGCAACCAAATTAATGCAGTGGCAGCATGCATGCATTTGAGAGCTGTACTAAATCACAAACAAGCATTGTCTTGCGGGAATTTGCAGTGCTCTTTCGTGGCATGCATGCATTTGCAGGGCATGAGATTTATTTGCCCCTGCGTCGCATTGTGCTGCGGACGCGTGGAGATCAGTAAAAGCTGTACTGCAGAAATAGAGTAGAGCATGTTGCGGAAAGTTGAGCGACGAGCATTCGCATGTTATTCTTGATTGTACTATGATCTAGTAGATCAAATCAAATTAAACACGAAAGGGCACTCCAACGCCTGCGACGGCGAGAGACAGCAAACCAACAGACAGAACAGTGGATCGGTTGCATCCTGGTATAGTGGTATGATTGGTTGATCACAGCGACACCACCGGATGAAAACATTTCCACCTACCGGAAGAAGATAATTTGTCCTTTTCTTTTCTTGAGAAACAAGCCAGCTCCGCTCACTCATTATTCCCGTGACGTGGAATATTACTGGCGGATGGCGGGGTGCAAGAACCTAATTTAAGCTTAGCTAGCTTGTTATCGTGAAGAATTGGACTACGAATATTCTTTTCTGAGTAAAATACACAGCTGGCCCTACGACTTGCTAGCGAGTGTCATCTGGGTCCCTATACTTAGAAAATGCACATCTAGCTATACGAAGTAGGCTCAAGCTTCGACACGCGTCCTAACGGACATCGTCTAGACCCGCGCGCGTACGTGGCGACCCACGTTGGACATAGACGGGTCCCACGCGCCGACGTGGCCTCCCTTTTTACACAAAACCCCCTCCTTCGCCTCCTCCCCGCACACACGAGGCGCTCCTCTCCTCCCCCCTTCCCCCTCTATTTCTCCTCTCCCCACGACATGGCGGATCCACCGGCGGGGAACAGCCACGCATGGCGGCATAACACCAATAGTGTGCGCGAGCATCAGTGGCGCAAGGGCGACTCACCCCAACCCTTACCTAGGCTGGAGGGGCAACTGCGCGCGGGACGATAGAGAACAGTGGCTGGCGGCCATGGCGGGCGGCTGGACGGCGGTGCCGGCTTGGTGAGGCACGGTGGATGGCTGGGAGTAGTTGGGGAGGGACAGGGCGAGGTGACGATGGTGTAGACGAGGGGAATCGGCGATTGGCGAGCTGTAGTGGCGACGACGGTGAGCGCGGCGGCTCAGCCGGCGGCAAGACACGACGGCAGCGTGCATACACCACGGCATGGCCCGTCTAGTGGGCGCTTGAGCTTCACTAGTGCCCAGAGCGAAGATATTTGTGTGGTTGGATTGGGCGGAGAGGCCATGGGTGGGTGGCGCGTCTTGGAGCTCAAGCTCAGGCCATGGCGGGCGGCGGAGCGGCGTTGGCGGTCTGTTTGGGGCTTGGGTGAGTGTGTGCGCGAGCTGTGGAGATAGCGGGGAAGGCATTGAGGCACCGGGCGAGTTGGGAGCGTGAGTGAGGGGCAGGAGCGCCGCGCCGGACTCCTAGGACATGAACCAGCGCGCAGCGTCTGAGGAGGCGAGCACAGAGACGGCACGCTCGCGGGTAGGCGGGAGGAGGTCCCCGTCGGCGGCGGAGCCGAGCATTGCCGCCACCGCGGAGACGGCCGCAGCGGCGGAGGGTGCCGGCAGCGACGCCGCGGAGACCGCCAGCTCCTCCGGTGCGGTGGCGCGTGACACTGCTGAGCCCTGTCGGAGCCGGGAGATCAGCACGTCCTCTCCCGAATCAGCGTCGCCGGCGTCGGCGCGGCGAGGAGGCAGGCATCGGCGGCGACCTGCGATAGCGAGGCGGCTCCTGAATCAGCGCCGCCGCCGGCAGACGGGGTCGACGCGGCGAGGGGGCAAGCGTCGGCGGCGAGCTACGACAGCAAGGCGGCGATGGACGAGAGCAGCGATACGGTGTGGAGGTGGCCGAGCCTCGACGCGTCGGCGGCGGCGGACGGCAGCGCATTGAGCGCGGCCGTAACGGCATGGCACGGAGGAAGAGAGGGCGAGGAGGGGGTTTTGTGTAAAAAGGGAGGCTATGTCGGCGCGCGGGACCCGCCTGTGTCCAGTGTGGGTACGTGCACACGTCTGGGCGAGGCCCGTTAGAACGCATGTCGAAGCTTGAGCCTACTTCGTGTAGCTACATGTGTATTTTATAAGTATAGAAATCTAGATGACACTCGCTGGTAAGTTCAAGGGCCGGCGGTGCATTTTTCTCTTCTTTTCTCAGCATGCGTATCGGTACAAACACTCATATACCGCATTAGACGTTCGAGGGGCTAGCTTACATATACTCCCTCCGTCCCACAATATAAGGCGCGCACGTAACTCAAGATTCAAACTTTAAAAGTTTTGACCTATAGTTAATCTTTCATAATAAAAATTTTATCTAACAAAAATAATACCATTAGATTTGTATTTAAATATACTTTTATATAACTATAATTTTGTTGCTACAAATATTACAGTATTGAAGATATTAAGAGTCAAACGTTAGTACGAGAGACTGTGCCAAGTTTGACCGCGTCTTATATTTTGGGACGGATGGAGTATTTTTTTCGGGAACTGTTGCATATGATTACTTCTCATGGAAATGATACGTGGCTACCAGTGGATTGGAGTCAGCTACTACTCCGTACGTACAGTACGTACTGTACTGTACATTGTTAAATGCTTACCTCTTCTTTTTTTAGAACAAAATATCTGCCACTTCTGTCAGGTCCCGAGGATGATCTGGGCTTCTGGAATCCTTCTTAATTACGAATTCGTGATCAGTAGGTACATACTCCAATCCACGGTATCAGACAGTATTTGAGTTGCTATACATAAAAATTATCAAAATATCTATAAACACTTCAAAACAGTGCTCTAGCAACGTACCTATATGGTTTGCTATTTTAGTCTATTATCTAAATTTCTCTCTTCTCGACCCAAATATACCGATCCAAGTGTTGGATTGCTATAATTTCTTCGCTACATATATGCTGCTGGAGAAGACAACTTTTGGATACCTAATTTTTTTTTCTCTCTCATACCTAAAAGTGTTTTTAGAACACCAAATATACTGTTGGAGATGCTTTAGGGCCGTGCGGAACCCTGAATCGTAAGACGATAAAAAATACACATATCTTCTCTGAAAGAAATGGCCTTTCATCATAGGGAGCTCGTGAGAAAAGCTGACGACCTCACATGCCGAACGGCGTCCCGCCGAGGCGCAGATCGGGCGGCATGCACGATGTCTGATTAATTACTTGCGCGACTCGTGCTGTGGTCACCAGGAAAAAGGCACACGCTAGTGTGCGGCGGTAGTATTAAACTCTGCACGCACGGTGCTGGATCGAAAAGGTTGGGGGGTCAACATGACAAATATTCGCCGTTGGCAGGTGCCGGCCGGTAGGCCAGTTAAACTATAGATCCGATGTCTTTTCGAGCGAAATACACACAAGATTTCTTTCAGATTATTAGGATATATTATCGGTTGTTATCTGACCAGACCACACCGTATGTACTGTCTGGTGATCGCGCTTTCGTATGGGGTGCTTAATTGGGTAGAGAACAAACTTAATGCATGTCAGGATAAATCGTGAATGCTAGTATTAGGTGTAACGTTTGCTTATCCCGTTTTTTTACGAGCTTTGGGGATTGGGACCAACATACAGGCAGCAGAGCACGAAAAAGTGATACTTAAAATGGTAGTGCTGCCTTTTGCATTGCCTGTGATTCTCTGCACAGTGTGGTCCTGAATCATGTACATAGGCCCCATTGGGGCAGTCACTTGGGATCATGTGGGTTGTGGGTTCAGTGCACTTAGGGCGTGATTGGTAGGGGGGACGAGGCCGTCCAACTCCCCATCCGGTATCGTTTCGTGCACTCTCAGTTTGATTGGTTTCCCTCCCGGTATGTTTTGCTTGTATCTCTCCGGTCACTTGAGCTCCTCCAACCCGGTTCCTCTCATATGCAAAGTTCGAGCTGCCCTCATGAGCCGGGATGGCTTGGTGCATGCACGGCGCAAGGGTCCATGTGTCAGTCAACTAGATTTTTGGTCCATGCATGAATCCAAACAAGAGCTCGTATCATACAAGATCAATAGCAAAACCAACCAAACATGACTGCCTGTATGAACTTAACCCGGATACTTTGGGCCTGCACTGTCCGACCATCCTAGTCCAGGGCGTGCACCACAACCAATCACACCCTTAGTGTAGCGTTTCCTCAACGTTTTTTCAGTTTAACTTATAAGGAGTTTCATCGGGATAACACACAGTTGTGATAAGAGTTGCCAATTGGACGAGGATAACACCGTAAGCCTGTCTAAGACTCTAAGGAGGAATATTTCTGAAAAAAAATGGCGAGAAGTAATTAGGACCGAGGAGTAGCAGTAGAGACCAAGCTAGGACTTGTGTTGGTCCTTTTGACTTCTCTCACCGTCAAGTTTCTGACATGCATAATTGATAGCAAAGAAGAAGCAAGCGCAAGTGAGAAGCTGTCTCTTCAATTATGACGGTGGACCATTTCCAAACCCCAAATCCTAACTAACAAGCCAAGCATGTATGAATGAACTGTGATGTAACGTGGTAGCGCCAGACATAACTTCAATTATTGATTACTGATTCTCTCTATGACAAGCTGGCTAGTTACTGCTTTTCCAGAAGAAAAAAAGCTTTTTAATAAAAAAACTTTTTTCTTGCATCTAAAAATTAAAATATGTGCCGAGTAGGTTCTAGCAAAGAGTAGTATATCTTTTTCAAGACACTGGCAGATTCAACGCTAATAATTCATTACCAAATTTGGCACATGACATCTACTTGATTATCCTGTAGAAAGGTGTATGGGCATATTCGCCTACGTGTGATAATAAGAAATGAAAAAAGGTAACCCGAGCCCACACTTGAAAACACAGGTTTAAACAAACAAAATAGCATCTTCTGTGTCTCTTCTGCTACCCACATCAAACACGAAACCCCCCTTTGAACCATAACAAAACCGACCATTTTGGACGACACGGCCGGTGCTTTACATATACAAACTCCGTAATTTTAAATGGCTCACAAGCAAACCCTACCACTGTGCTGCCGACATGTGGCACACGGCGACTCGTTCTCCCGAGCCGCACATTGCGACGCCGTCTCTGATCTCTCCACTCCACCGAAACGTCAAAAGGAAAAGAAAAAAGTTAACCCGCCTTCCCGTCCCTCGGATGGCCATCCGGCGGCTGCGATTCAAAGCGCGAGCGAGACGTTGGACCGCTACCCAGTCAGAGGCCGCGTTACCGACCACCACCGCAATCGGGCCACGTCACGTGCTCTACCCGGATCAGGCCTCCGAAATCCTGGAGAGGTACGGGTACAATTCGCGTGGCTTTCGGAGCGCGTGAAGTCACGGTCTTGCCACTGGTGTCAGTGGTTACTGCTAAAAAAGCAGGGGCTGCTGCGTCATTTCGCCGGAGCCGTTAACCGTCTCACGTGATAAAGAGGTGGTTTCTGCTCAGTACTCTGGCGCCCGAGAGAATTTGTGCCGTTTGGGCCCACGTGTCATTGTAACGAAGTACTCCCTCCGTCCCGTAAAGAATGCAATCCTCACTTTCCTAAAAGTCAAATAATTTCAACTTTGACCAAATTTATACAAAATAGTACTAATATTTATGTATTCAAATCGATCTAGTATGAAAATATAATATATGATTAATCTAATGATACTTATTTTGTATCATAAATGTTAGTAACTTTTTATATAAATTGAGTCAAACTTGAAATGGTTTGACTTCTCAATAAGTGAGGATTGCATTCTTTACGGGACGAAGGGAGTACGGCCGTAAAGGTGCGTGGTGGACGTAAATTCGCTTTCCTCCGCCGGACGGCGTGGTGCCTTTGAAAACTGCCGTGCCTAATGACGGAAAAGCCCTCTGGATGCTCCGTTTTAATTGCAGAGGTTCACCACGGCAGCCCGTGCCCTGACATGTCTGGTTTACCGAAAACATTTCAATCTTAAGCAATGAGCGTACTTGGTACCTTCCTCGACCATTGGTTAATCAGGACCAGCCTACGACCCTTCGCATGTGAGAGCTAAGTATAAGTCCTAACAATCATTCATTGTCTAGGGGAGTTGAGCTTATAATGACCTACTGTTTTTTCCTATTGTTGCCCAGAGTACTCATCCCAAACCGCAAAAACTATCGGGCGGGTACTGTTGATTTTAAATAACCAATGCCGTAGCATTGCTCCCTCTAACAAGAAATGCAAGTCCTTTCTTCACATGAAAATATGATATCTAAAATAAAATGGACTACATTTTGTGAAAGCATGTTTTGTGATGAATCTACCAACATTATGTTATGAAAGCTAAATCAGTTTCGGAGCATTTTTTTTGCCAAGAGAAAACCAATAAAAATCTGCCAACGTCCACCATTCATACCACTGCGTTCTGCAAATTTGGCAAACTCCCGGGGGGCAATCCTGCCATTTCCAGTGCACGTGACCGCAGCACGGGCGGGCGCGCACCTCTGGCGTCGCCGTTAGCGCCGTCAACGCCGAGCCCGGCAGCCGTTATCCACCAGTTCCTGACTGGTGCTGCTCCCACTCGCTTTTTTCTGGATCTGACGAAGCGGCCGAATTGCGTGCGCCATGTGGCAGATTCAAAACCTTCCCGATGCGATAGCGAAGCGAAGCAGCCTCCACCCACCCGGCCTCCACCGCTGCCCCCCCATTTAAATTTAAACATTTTTAAACCCACCCCCACGAAATTCGCAGGCCACCTTAATTCCATTATTAAATTTATTATTTCTCCCGACCCAGCCCGCTGCTTCCTTCCTTCTCTCTCTCTCTCTCTCTCTCTCTTCCAGCGACAGAGACAGGGAGGGAGAGGGAGGCGTTCTCGACGCGAGCTGGTGGAGGTTTGGGAGCCGCGGCCGCGCGATTCGCGTCCCGGAGGGGTCCGGCTAGCAGCACCTCGCTCGCCATTTCTGGGGCGGAGCGGTCGGGTGGGCTGGCAGCGAGATCGGCTGCTTTCTGTGGTTATTTTTTTTCTGGCGGTTTTTGGGAGGTCCTTTGCTGGGTGCGAGCGTGGATTGGCGTCCGGCGGAGGGGTTTGGGGGCCGATTTGAGGCTGCCGGGACGGAGATCCCGCGTGGAGCCGCGGTTTCGTCGCGGCACGTGAGGTGATTCCGGTCGCTGTGCCGGCCGGCCGGCGACGCGATGGCGTCGGTGTCCGTGCGGAAGTCCACGGCGCTGCGGGCGCGCAACGTCCCCAGCAAGCTGCAGCCGGCGCGGTCCATGCCGCTCGACTACAGGTACTCGGCAGCGGCAAACGGCTCAGGCGGCGGGCCGGCGGCGAACGGCGGCGGCCGCCCAACTGCTGCGGGGGAGGCGGAGAAGGAAGGCGAGGTGGTGCGGTTAGAGGGGGACGATGTGGACTCGCCGTACAGCTCCAAGGCAGCGACGGCGGAGGAGGATGTGGCGGAGAGGGGTGGAGGCAGCGAGGAGGTGGATTCAGCGGCCGCGGCGACACCCAGGCGGCTGTCGCCGACGGCAGCTACGAGCCCCACCCAAGGGGACGCCAGGTGGGGTGACACCAGCTCCTACGGCGCTAAGAAGGTGAGCACCATTTCATTTCTGATGTTTCTGAAATGTGAGTATGTGTCTATGTGATGATCAACAAGTTGGGACTTGGGAGCTCAGACATTGGGTAAATAATTTGTTGAAACCATGCAAATGCGATGCTGATCTGTGAAACCAAGCGCTAGGATGAGCTATGCCAATAGTACCATGGTTTTGGTGCATACAAAGGTGTGCTATTTGTAAGCTTTAGGTTGTTTTTGCATGTCATTTGCTAAGTAGGATACTACTGCTGCTTTCAGAGTTTTGATAATTTGTTTTTAGATCTGAATTTGATTTCTTTAGTTCTACTTCTATCCTTTTTCCTAGCAATCTAAGTAGCATAGATTTTGACATGAGGAAGTGATGTATCTTTGTTGTGGCCAGGGATTCTTGCAATTTACTGCAAAGCAACCTTAGTGTTTCGTACTAGATTTTAGTAAGAAAAATCTTGGTAACTGTACCACGTAAAGACTAATAGAAGCATCTGGTTGGTTACTCAGATTTCAGCCAGTTGAGTCTATGTTTATGATTTCCCAACTCAGGGCATGCCTGTTTGAAGATTCACCTGTTGATGTTCCCAACTTATGTCTTTTTTAACAACTTGTACTGGGAGTACAATGCAATTCAAATCCTATCCTATCCATGTTGCAGAAGCATAGAGTTTTTTGTCAGCTTCCAAATGGCGATTGGGCATTATGCACTGTACTTACAACCTCTGGCGACGAGTCCGTCATAAAGGTTTCTGAAGGCAAAGTAAGTTCCAGATTTCTTTCTAAGAGATACTACTATCACTTGGAGGCATGACCATTTGACCACATCCTTCCAATTTTAAGGTACTGAGGTTAAAAACAGAGAGCCTTCAACCTGCAAATCCTGAAATTCTTGATGGAGTGGATGACCTTATGCAGCTCAGTTATCTAAGTGAACCATCAGTACTGTACAATTTGCAGTACAGATACTCCCAAGACATGATTTATGTGAGAATTGATGTGAACTTTGCCTTTTTCTGTGGATTCCAATTGGTGGCTTTATTATTGATATATTGTATTGTAGACTAAAGCAGGTCCAGTTTTGGTGGCTGTCAACCCTTTCAAGAAAGTTTCACTGTATGGTAATGAGTACATCGATGCATATAGAAATAAAACAATGGACAGTCCACATGTTTATGCAATAGCAGATGCAGCTCTTCGTGAAATGAAACGAGGTCAGTCCACAAATGTTGATACATCACTCTTGTTTGTACATCTATATTTTGCGTGACTATGTCTTCCATTCATTTTCAGATGAAGTTAACCAGTCTATAATTATAAGGTGGGTAACCTTTTCCCCTTTGAGGTATTATTAGTGTAATAAAGCCATGGACTTTGATGATTAATGATGGTAAATATAATCAAGCCTCAGAAGACATTCTTTTTCAAGACTGTCACTGTTTCATTTGTATTAGTCTTCCCCTCAGCTGAATTGAATAAATACTGACCTGTCCATCCAAGTGTATTTTACTTCTGCCAGTCACATCACTGATAGAGAAATTCCTGTGGTGTTCATCAATTAAATTCACACTATAAAGGATCCTGTTGATATGATTAAAAGATATGTTGCTCTTTGGCTTTCTAGAACCATGATTTGAGTGGTCTTCAACACCAAATATATATCTTTCATGTGGTAGAAACATTTTACTTCAATGGACAAGTTAAAGTTTTTTTCCCCTTTGTTAGTTTTGTTGAGGCAGAGAAATTGATTCCACTAATATCCTAATAGCGCCACTATCGATTATGCGTTTAGATGATGCCATTTTTCTTCTATCTATACAGTGGTGAGAGTGGGGCAGGAAAAACAGAAACGGCGAAAATTGCTATGCAGTATCTGGCTTCTCTTGGAGGTGGAAGTGGCATTGAATATGAAATTCTGCAGACCAATCCAATACTCGAGGCTTTTGGCAATGCAAAGACATTGAGAAATGATAACTCAAGTCGTTTCGTAAGTTTTATTTTTGTGTGTATCACTAAACTGCAATTTGGAACAAAGACTGATCCTTATTCTCAATTGCAGGGAAAGCTTATTGAAATTCATTTCAGTACCACTGGAAGAATATGTGGTGCCATGATTCAAACGTGTATGCAGATCCACTGAATCCTCTTTTCAATATCATTAGCATTTGCTGGTTTTCATATTAAATTTCTAACTATGGTTGCTGAAATTTTCTGATTATCCGTCGCATGGACAGTTTTACTTGAGAAGGTAATCTCTAATCTTATGTTTATCCTTAAAAACAATTATAAGATTTTGCAAGTCTAATGTGCCTTATTATCACCATGACAGTCCAGAGTTGTACAATGTGCAGTCGGTGAGCGATCCTACCATATATTTTATCAGCTATGTGCTGGTGCACCTGCATCTCTTAGAGGTACATAATCTATCGATTCATTTAGACACAATTAAGATGACAACATCTGATTATATCCATTAATACATTCCAACTTGTTCTGTGTTAGAAAGGTCTCTGTTTGTTTGGCTCAGTTCCAGTAGAAACTGATGTCTTCATAATTCTTAATGACAACCCCATACTGCTCTCTTTTCCTCTGCATAAACCATGGATCCATGATTTAATAATATACATTTCTTTATAACGCTTTTGATACAGAGAAGTTGAATTTGAAAAAGGTGGATGAGTACAAATACCTTAAGCAGAGCTGTTGCTATTCAATTGCTGGTGTGGATGATGCCCAAATGTTTCGAACTGTGACGGTACGCTGATTTATACCTCATTACATGGAACATGCCCTTTATTATGTCTGCTCTTTGCTCCTGTCATGTTTGCTGACTTATTTCTGTTTTAGGAAGCTATGAACATTGTTCATATCAGCAAAGAGGACCAAGAGAATGTTTTTGCAATGGTCTCTGCTGTTCTTTGGCTGGGGGATGTCTCATTCACAGTTATTGATAATGAAAATCATGTTGAAATCATTGTAGATGAAGGTAAGCTAAGACATTTGATCTTCACTCAATAGTTTACTGTTGTCATCTCCTAATCTTCATCTCAGGAAGTTTGCTTTAGTTTCTGTTTTTAGCACATAGCAATGGTAGCAACATTTTGAATAGTACCTTTTATTAGATTCTGTTGATTCTGGTCTACCTTCTTTTGTTTGCGGTTTGGAATCCTGAAGATTGAAGATGCTCCTTTCCACAAACCTTAATCAGATGCATAAAAAAACTCGACCTACCTAGGAGGAACTAGGTGGGATTGTAAATAAGAAGAAATAGGCACCTAAATGCAAACCAAAGAGAACCTGAACATAGGTGGTGGTGGTGTTACACACACACACCTACCAACTATGCTTAGCTCAGCCATTCAAGATGATATTTTTTTTTATACTTGCTTTCCCTTAGAATGTCATGCTTTCGGGGGGAAATGGCTGGTGTATGAAACTACACACACCACCAGTCCACTCCCCACACACTCAAGGAGACTGCTTTAAGCTGTTTTAAAAATCTGAATACAAACTGGCAATTCTTGTCACTACATGCAACTACTATATTTATTAATGAAGGTGTCCTGCTATTGCAGCTTCAAAAACTGTTGCAGAACTTCTTGGCTGCGGTATTGAAGATCTCAATTTGGCTTTGTCAAAGCGCCACATGAAAGTCAATAATGAAAACATTGTCCAGAAACTTACCCTTGCCCAGGTTAGTTGTTTCTCAACTAATAACAAGGTAACAACCATAATTGTTGGAAGTACTAATGAATTTGCATATCTGATGCATCCACCCCTTTTAATATTTCAGGCCACTGACACAAGAGACGCACTGGCCAAATCAGTCTATGCCAGTTTGTTTGAGTGGCTTGTAGAACAAATTAATAAGTCTCTCTCAGTTGGAAAGCGTCGAACTGGGAGATCAATCAGTATTCTTGATATCTACGGCTTTGAATCATTCGATGTAATGTACTTCCTTTTTCCCTAAAGTCATCATATTAACTTGTATATGGTCACTCATGACATTATTGCATTTGCAGAAGAACAGTTTTGAACAGTTCTGCATTAATTATGCTAATGAGAGGCTACAACAACATTTCAATCGTCATTTGTTTAAGCTTGAACAAGAGGTGAGATACTTTTTATGTTTTAGCTTGCAGAATCCGTTCTGTCGAGTTGTAATTCTTTTGTGCACTTGCAATTCTGCCATCAACTTTATGATTCTCAAAATAGCCTTGTTTCTTCGTTGTAATGTCCATCCTATATTCCTATTAAGGCTGCTTAGTGAGTCATGCTTCTAGAATTCTTGAACAGTAGTATTATCAGAAGCTCATTCTTCAAGACAAAGTAACATATGTGGTTCTAGAATCTGCTATATTGTGCTATCTAAGTGGAAAGTGGTGAACTGAAAATGCTATTCATTCAGGCCATGCTTTTTAGGGGAAAAAACACCATCAAACATTTCTCTAAGAAGGAATTTGTTTCTTTGGACAGGAATATGTTGAGGATGGCATTGACTGGGCAAAGGTTGAGTTTGAGGACAATCAAGACTGTTTGAATCTCTTTGAGAAAGTATGAGCCACTACATTCTTTTCGTTCATTATCACTTGCTAATGATTTTAGCCCACAAATTCTGGAAATTCATAAGTAGCATTTTTTCTTCTCGACCATGGGGGAGACGTTCCCAGGCTTTGAATTTGTTTAGGTAATAGAGTACCGAAACCCGGTTGGCCAGGATTACATTGAAAATCTGAAACCTTCATAGGGTTTGAACCCGGGTGGGCGACTGGGCGTCCCCTCAATGGGGGCTCTACCAATGCTTGGTTCTCATGTACCAATTATTGTTCTGGGAAAAAAAACTGCAATACTCCCTTAAGAAAAATGTTTTCCTTCTTTATTGCACAATAAGTAAAGCTGAGTGCTACTGCCTACGAGGATGCCTAGTCCCATTATTGATTTGCAAAAAGGAGACTCTTTAGCTTGTCTGCTTTTTTGGCTGAAATGTACGGTGATGTCAGAAGAGAGAAGACTTCAACTTTATTGTACCTACAATCTTCCTATATTGCATACAAAGTAAAGATTTGTACGTTTAAAATAATACTAATCAAGATGAACTTTTTTTGTAAGAATGTGTACAAAGGGCTGAAAGCTAAGTCTATGAATTCCAGAATACTCCACTGTGCAGATATTTTCTTTGTTAGATGTAATTGGTGATTTGGTTCTACAGAACTTTGTCAAAACTTTGGTGGATTGACATTCATAGACCTGACCAATATTACAAGTAAAACGAGCTACTGGTTTATGAAACCATGATGATAATTGATAACACATGGTTATAGACTTGTAGCTTAGAGCAACTGGATCCTGCATTTCTTATACACGGAGGAGATTGGGTTAATATTCCATGGGTTCTTAATAATACAATAATACTTAGACAGTTTATAGTGTTTATGGCTTTCTTATTATGTTTCAGAATTTCATCACGTTCATATTTTCTGCGATCATCTGAAAACTTGGTAAAGGATAACGTCTTAACTTCTCTCTCTCTCTCTCTCTCTCTCTTTTCTTGAACACGATGACGTAGCTTCTCTTGCTTTGTATATCTTGCAAACTTGACCTGAAACCATGTAGTAACATATATGTGCTTGCTGTCTAATGCTTTTTTTTTTACTTATTACAGAAACCACTGGGGTTATTGTCTCTGCTGGATGAGGAATCTACTTTCCCCAATGCCACAGATCTTACTTTTGCAAACAAGCTTAAGCAACATCTTAACTCAAATTCTTGCTTCAGAGGAGATAGAGGAAAGGCATTTGCTGTCCGCCACTACGCAGGAGAGGTTGGAAGTTGCTATATATTCCATTTTCTTTTTCACAGTAAACAGTAGATCCTACTGAAAATATATTTTTTAGAATATATGCTTTCTTCAATCTCTGTTTTACCATTTATCAATATTTGTTCTGTTCCTTGATAATCAGGTGGCTTATGATACTTCGGGTTTTCTGGAGAAGAATAGAGATTTATTGCACATGGACTCCATTCAGCTCCTGGCCAAATGCAAATCTTCTCTGCCACAAATGTTTGCATCTAAGATGCTAGTTCAGTCAGATAATTCTATATCTGTTCCATATAGATCTAGTGCTGCTGATTCTCAAAAACTAAGTGTCGCTATGAAGTTTAAGGTACAGTTTTTGTGCTCCCAAGAATAGCCTCTTTGCTAGGTCTTGAATGAATCAGAACAATTTTTAATTGATCATATATGTGCAAATTTTGTAGGGACAACTCTTCCAACTAATGCAGAGACTGGAAAGTACAACACCACACTTCATTCGCTGCATTAAACCAAATAATCTACAACTTCCTGCAATTTACGAACAAGGACTTGTGCTTCAACAACTAAAATGCTGTGGGGTTCTTGAGGTTGTCCGGATTTCAAGATCTGGATATCCAACTAGAATGACTCATCAGAAATTTGCTCGGCGGTAAGTTGAATCTCTTAACAGCTGCATTTAATTCTTCAAACTTTTGCAAAAGTTAATACTTAATTTGATCAGGTACGGCTTTCTTCTTCTTGAGGATGTTGCATCTCAAGACCCACTTAGTGTTTCAGTTGCGATTCTTCATCAGTTCAACATTTTGCCCGAGATGTATCAAGTTGGCTACACAAAATTGTTCTTCCGAACTGGTCAGGTCAGTGGTTCTACTTTTTCAGGTTCCTGCTGCTGACTAAATTAGAAAGTAAAGCTGTTGTCTTCAGTACATATTTACAAACCATGTCTTGAGTACATGTTGTCAGTACGTCTTATCTATATATGCACGCATTACCTTTCATGTAAAGTATTTAGTGAAAATAATCTTGTGCTACCGTTTCATTTTGATTTTGTGAACTGAAGATTGGCAAACTTGAAGATACTCGGAATCGTACTCTGCATGGTATATTAAGGGTCCAGAGCTGTTTCCGAGGGCATCAAGCACGTCATCACGCGAGAGAACGAATAAGAGGAGTTTTGGCTCTTCAATCATGTAATTCTCCCAAATTACCGTCTCAGACATATTTTACTTTTTATTATTGGTGCATTTTTCTGTTTAAGTTTACTGTATCTATATGGACTGGACCCACTCTTAACTTGCAGTCATTCGCGGTGAGAATGCACGGCAAAATTATTCATCTCTGTCGAGGAAACATAGGGCAGCAACTATTCTGCAGAGAAATGTTAGATGTTGGCTTGCAAGAAGGTATTTCACAAATATCCGGAGGGCCTCAGTGGTTATACAGTCTGGTATGAAGACTCGATCCTCTTATTTTATATAAAATTCATCGAAGGAAAGCGGCAATCTGACACTTTTTCTGTTTCTTCCTATATTCCTAATATGTAGGTATTCGTGGTAATCTTGTTCGAAGATGTAACGGCAATATTGATCTAATAAACGTGCTAAGAGAGTATGAATCGAAACAGGTATGATAAATGCTGCCATATATTATTCTGATGCCAGTGTTGCTCCTGATCCATCTCACATAATTCAGAACCACGTGAGTTTTTACATTATTATTATTATTATTGTTTCAGGAGGCAGAGGGTGACCAAATTTTGATTAAGGCATCAGTCCTGGCCGAGTTACAAAGGCGGATATTAAAAGCCGAGGCCACAGTTCGAGAGAAGGATGAAGAGAATGAGATGCTTCATCAGCGGCTTCAGCAATATGAAAATCGATGGTTAGAGTATGAGCAGAAAATGAAAGCTATGGAGGAGATGTGGCAGAAGCAAATGCGGTCATTGCAATCAAGCCTTTCAGTAGCGAAGAAGAGCCTTGCTCTGGATGAGACACCTAGGATGTCGGACTCATCGGTGGATCAGAGCTGGGAGATCAACGGGAATCATGTTGGCAGTGGGTCTCAGCTGGTGCCACGCACCACCGGTAGGGAAATGAATGCGGGCCTGAGCGTCATCAACCGCCTAACAGAAGAATTTGAGCAGCGGAGCCAGGTCTTTGCTGATGATGCCACGTTCCTAGTTGAGGTTAAATCCGGGAAAGCGGATGCCAGCCTGAACCCAGACATGGAGCTCCGGAGGTTGAAGCAGAACTTCGACTCGTGGAAGAAGGACTTCGGGGGCCGCATTAGGGAGACGAAAGTGATCCTTAACAAACTTGGGAGTGGCAACGAGTCGTCGCCCAACTCCGTGAAGCGGAAATGGTGGGGCAGGCTGAACACCTCCAAGTTCTCGTGAAATTATGTATGAATAAGATGTGTAGATGCGCCTGTATTTTACAAGCCGGCGCGTTTCTAGGGGCCTAGAGTTTTTATTCTACGGGTGTTGTGAAAGTCCAGTGTGTTGGGCTGGATTTGTGATACGTGGAGGGCGAGTTGTATAGTTCTTCCACGAGGGCTTCCTTTGATAGGTCAAGAACCACTGAGTTGTGATGTAATTACTTGCTGAAGTAGTAGTTGAAGAGAAGATTGTGAGATTGCTCACTGCTCCCCTATCCTCGTGCTCTACTTTCTGCATGTCGTAGATTAGCCGTTTTGAATCTGCACGTTGTAATCTATGTACTCATCATCTGTAGCCTGTGTAAATTAATATACACGTTCCGTTTCAAAATAGAAGGCATGGCTTGGCTTGGTACTTATTTTGAAAAGCATGCATTGAAAATCAATTTCTCTTATAATATATTAACATTCATAGCAAGATCATAATAAAGTACGTTCAAATTGAGTTACTGTGTGCATTTCTTTTACCATAATGATGTCTACGCAATAGACATACGAGACCTAGCAATTTGTAAAAATTAGTAGATTTTTTCCGAATAGGCTTCCTGAAAAAACTTACACGCGGGAAACCTGAAAATGCTCCGTGAAAGTACACGCGAGTCTCTGAGTGCCGTTCCAGCCCCAACTCGCATGGGGAAGCCGCGGGGCCAGAATGCCCGCCCGCCGGACGCCGCCGCCGCCTCCTCCCTCCGCCTCGCCGCGCTCCTCCAGTCGTGCGGCCGCGCCGGTGACCTCCGCCGCGGCCGCGCGCTCCATGCGCGCCTCTTGCTCTCCGGCGCGGCCGCCGCGTCCACCTTCCTCGCCAACCACCTCATCACCATGTACTCCCACTGCGCCGACGCCGCCTCCGCCGTCCGCGTGTTCGGCGCCGTGTCCCGCCCCAACCTCGTATCCTGGACAACGCTCGTCTCGGGGCTCGCCCAGAACTCCATGCACCGCGACGCGCTCGAGGCCTTCGCGTCCATGCGCCGCGCGGACGTCGCGCCCACGCAGTTCGCGCTCTCCAGCGCTGCGCGTGCCGCGGCCGGCCTGGCCGATCCGGGCCCCGGCGCGCAGCTGCACTGCGTCGGCGTCAGGCTTGGCTTCGACACCGAGCTCTTTGTCGCGAGCAACCTCGCGGACATGTACTCCAAATGCGGACTCCTGGGCGAGGCTTGCAGGGTGTTTGACCAAATGCCGCACAAGGATGCTGTCGCATGGACTGCCATGATCGACGGCTATGCCAAGAATGGGAGCCTCCAGGCAGCTGTTCTGGCTTTCCGGGATATGAGATGTGAGGGACTGATTGGAGCTGACCAGCATGTCTTCTGCAGTGCATTGAGTGCATCAGGAGGGCTCAAGGATGGATGGCTTGGCCGTAGCCTGCATTGCTGTATAATTAAGGCAGGGTTTGAACTGGAGACTTTTGTGAGGAATGCACTATCGGATATGTATGCTAAGTCTGGGGATTTGGAGAATGCCTCTCGTGTGGTGAAGATTGATCCTGGAGGCTGGAATGTTGTGTCAGGCACCTCACTGATCGATGGTTACATTGAGATTGATCATGTTGAGGAGGCCCTTGAAACATATACTGAGATGCTGAGGCAAGGTGTTGAGCCCAATGAATTCACTTTCTCGAGCATGATTAAGGGCTGTGCCATGCAAGCTCTGCTCGAACAAGGTACTCAGCTGCATGCTCAATTGATCAAGACAAGTTTGATCGGCGACTCATTTGTTGGTTCCACCCTTGTGGATATGTATGGGAAATGTGGCCTCATAAGTTTGTCCATTCAGTTATTTAATGAGATTGGATACCACAGTAATATTGCTTGGAATGCGTTAATAAATGTATATGCACAGCACGGTCATGGCTGGGAAGCAATCCAAGTTTTTGATATGATGACCTCAAGTGGTATCAGGCCAAATCACATTACATTTGTCAGCCTGCTGATAGCATGCAGTCATGCTGGATTAGTGGACGAAGGACTAAAATATTTTTACTCCATGAAGGATGGACATGGTATTGAGCCTAAAACAGAGCACTATTCATGTATCATTGATATGTATGGTCGAGCTGGGAGACTAGACGAAGCGCAAAAATTCATAAGTGAGATGCCTATCAAACCCAATGCACATGGTTGGGGCTCCTTGCTTAGAGCTTGCCGGATGCGAGGAAACAAAGAGCTGGGGGAGATTGCTGCACAGAATCTTATGAAGCTTGAGCCAGATAACACCAGTATTCATGTATCCCTTTCTGGGATATACGGATCACTGGGCCAATGGGAGGATGTGAAGGCAGTCAGGAAGTTGATGAGGGATAGTGGGATTAAGAAGCTGCCTGGTTTTAGCTGGGTCGATGCTAAGAAGCAAACACATGTGTTTGGATCTGAGGATTGGTCACACCCACAGCAGGAGCAGATATATAAAAAGCTTGAAGAACTCTCCAAGAGGATAAAAGAGGAAGGTTATGTCCCTGACACAATCTCCTTGCCACTTAACCTAGAAGATAGTGCAAAGGAGAGGCTTCTGCGCTATCACAGTGAGAGGATTGCTGTGGCTTTTGCTTTGATAAGCATGCCAGCTACAAAACCAATCATTGTGAAGAAGAATTTGCGGATCTGTGTAGATTGCCATTCTGCGTTGAAGTTCATTTCTAAAGTAGAAAGCAGGGATATTATAGTTAGAGATAATTCCAGGTTCCACCATTTTGTGAAAGGGAGGTGTTCCTGTGGAGATTACTGGTGATTAACTCTTATCTATCACTTTGTTTTTCCGTTGGCATTAGAAAGAATACAGATGGCACCGTACATTGCTGTCAGCTAATCGTTTCACAATGCTTAAACTTTAATTGATGTCAAAGTGCCACCACATGTGAATGTACCGTTACTAGATATAACACTGCAGACAAAATGCAACTAAAACACTATAGATAAAAGGAAAAGGTGCAATGCCATCACGATAAACAGTTGCTTGCCAGTGCATAGTTAACGAAAGGTTCAGTACCAAGTTAATTAAAAAGATTAATCATTTGAAGTGTTTCATTCTCCTAAGAAGTGCAAATAACTTGAGGCACACAGAACATCAGATATTCAGTCTTTCATCTATATATTTCGTGTCATTTGTGTTTCATGCATGGTTTTCTTTTGTCTTAAGCATGTCAAATAGGAAACCCTTGTGTCTAAAACATATCAATATTATACAATCAGTGACTCAGTATCAAATGTGCATACTGTGTGATTCCATAGGATTTTTTTCCTCGAACGACGCAGGAGAACTGCGTGTCATTTCATTAAGAAGGAAAAGGACAGCACACAGAATTGCATGATTCCATAGGAATGGAACAGAGTAACGTTGGTTCTAGTGTTTCTAAGATCAAATGAAGTTTGCCAAGTTTAAATGACCTACGTTGTAGTAGGGAACTGAAGGGAGAGGCACAGTTCTTCTCTTTGCCTCTTACCCTAATAATTGTTTTCACATGAAAACTGTGCTCCTCAAACCAGTTCTTGTGCTGTGTATACTTTTTTTTGTCAGGTAGAATAACTTAACAAGAAAATATTAAAGGGAATAAACAACTTAGCTTGTAAGAAATGATCCCTACCCCTGCCCATTAAAATAAGGTGACACAGCCTAAGAATTCAGAAGTGCCTTTTTTTTTTGGCAGAAGTAGAATAAAGCAGTATAACTAACTCAGCACTTTCCTCCTGCAGATCATCTTGTAACTCAGCACTTCGTTGCAGAGTCATCATATGGTCATCAGGATCATAAATATGCAATAGTTAAATACTTTATTAACTTCAGCAGAAGAGTGATATTCAATTGCTATACTACTGCACCTTGAACTTTGTCAATGTTATGTAAACCTTGAGACAATTTTAGTTAAATATAGTGAAATGCTTTATGAACTTCAGCTAGCAGAAGAGTGGTATCAATTTCTATACTACTGCACCTTGAACTTTGTCAATGTTATTTAAACCATTAGATAAGTTTAGTTAAATATCAAAGGGCTTTTGGAATAGCTAGCAAGTCATTTAAGACCTATCTGCTGTGTGAAGGAGGTTAACTAGGATTCAGTCAAACACATGGTTACCTCTTGTTTGCATGTTACATGTCAAGTGCCAACTAGCATCTGTGTAAAACTGAATTTATGATGATATGCACCAAGTGCAGGAAACCACTTAGTGCAACACTTGATTGCTTTTTTATGCAGATAATACATTGTTAAGACTGTTAGGCTATTAGTTTTTTCCCCCTCGAACACAAAGGAGAAATGCACGCCTATGCCATTATATTAAAAGAGCTCTTATATTAAGAAGAACAAGGAAGTCCAAGATGACTCATATAATGCATGCACATACACACATACCAAGAGGTATCCGCAGGTAGTGTGATATACATTTCTGTGCAATTATTTTGCAACAATATTTAGCATGTATTGGTGATTACCTTCTAACTCGCGAACATGCCTCTAACTGAACTGGTTAGATGGCTCTAATAGCACTCATGAGGTTCTGGGTTCGACTCCCCACTGCAAATAGTGGCATGGCGCCGGCCTATGGTAATGGTGCGGTCCTACCAGGTGTAGTGGCAGTGGTCGCCGGTCTAGGTTACGGTGCGGCTCTATAGGGTGAGGCCAGGGTTTGGGGGTTTTCTTGGCTGGTAAAGCTGAGATCTTCTCTGCTTATACAAAACCGTGGGGCGGTCTTCCCCCACCGGCTGAGTTTTTTTATTACCTTCTAACTCCTTACACTATCATTTCTTACACTCGTTAACCATTTTCATCCTTCAGTTATGTTGTTGTGTTTGAATGCCTAATACCATTTAATCTACTGAAATCCAAAAAAAATTAGCACCCAGCACACAGCTGATGTACCTAAAATGGTATAATAGAAGAAATACAGAGAAAATATATCAATGAAATAAAAATAAAGGCGGGGAACATGATAATCCACTATCACATGCACATGGATCATAGACTAGTTTGCAACGGCAATAGATTTAAGAATTTCACATGAGAAAGATTTTTATTAAGAACAATAGGAGGGGCGCGACCAACAAACAAGAAAGAAGAAAGGAAAGAGGCTAAACCAATATTTACAAAAGGGAATCTAGCAAATCACTAATGTGAGGAAAGAAGCCCTTCTTCACATAAGAATGATGCATAGCTAGTCCCACATGGAAGCCTGGAACTGTCATCCTTGAATTAGAAAACTGTTTGCACACATTTACTTTGGGTGAGACCTTTAGTTCAGCATTGTCGCTATCCCGCTATATTTTTCAAATGAAAGTTTCTGTTAAGAGCTGAGCCTCTCGAAGATAACCTCTTGGTTGCAAAACAAAGGAGGTATCGAACGACAGGATCTGGTTGATTAGTTCATTCAATGCAATCGATCAGTTCATTCAATATGATTGATCAGTGTATGTGACAACATTGAATCCCTTCAAAGTCATCATTGAAAAACTTTGCTTTCCAATCAATGTGATTGATCAATTCTATGTGTAATGTACATATACCATATCAACATGGTATGTGGTATGTTTCAGATTAAAGAAATACACGTATCATCTCAGCTTCTGAATTACACTCTGAAGATATTTGAACGACTTCTCATAGCTGACAAAACCCATGAACCAAAAATCAAAACCATCATCAGTAACTACATCAATATACTTCTCATCTGGATTGTATAAATTTTCCCGCACTGAAGCACTCTTTATCCTCTTTGTGGGGATCAACACCTGCAGAAGGTACAAATTTTATTAGCTTTAACTTCAAGTATGTCCAAATATCTTTGGATCACATTTTCTATCTGATAAACTACAGATACTGTATATTTAGGAGGAGATTTTGCTTCAATTACCTTGTAAGGCACCCTTCTAATGCCTCCTTTGGGAAAAGCTAAACTCAAAGGCCTATCACTATGGAAAGCAATTTTCTCAGTTGAGATGAAAAGCATTCCAGCTATTGGACCAGCTGTGGTTGAAAGATAGCATTGGAAAGCTTTCACTAGTTTCTCATCTTTCTCGACTGCAAAGTATTCTCTGAAGACTTTGTCAATACCGCCAGTTTGGAGAACCTTTGCACCGAAGCTTAGTTTCCCTTTGATAGTTTCTGAAAAATTTGGTCCCAGAGTTACTGCAACGAAAAAAATTGGATCAGTGATGATAATTTTTATTTTATCAATAGACACAACTTTCATCTGTGAAAAACGACAATGGTTGAATTCTTACAGTGTTCTTTGAACCCTTGCATGTAGTTATCTGTTTTCTGGCTCAATTTGCTCATCCGATAAATGAAGGAACTCTTCTTATCTGTATCATGCAAATGATATCAAATCAGTATGGGTATACAAAGTGATATTGTTGCAGAGGGAGAACTGGGGAAGCAGGTTGTGAGATTCTTACTCTTCTTATGAATCAAGGCAGAACAGGAAGGTTTTCCTTGTTTTTCCTCATCAGCATATGCAAATGAAACCAACGGAATTCCAATGACATGGCCCTGGGTGAAACTCTCCATTGCTTGGAGCTCTATCTACAATTCTGCTTGGATGCTGGGATTTCCTGTGTCTGTGAGAAGCTGATGCCTGCTGGTGCTGAGTCTGAGCCATATGTGTGCATTTATATGGTGAAGCTACCAAAAAGGCAACTTTATTCCAGGGAACAATGTGGTGCAACTGAATCAGCACTTTATGCTGCATACTCACCATCGCCTCATCAGGAACAAAAGCAAGGCCTTCTTTCTTGACTAAAAAAACGGGCATGAGCAATGGGTGGATACCGATGCTTTCCTTTCCTATTCCTCTTTTTATTGCTTACCACAAGGTGTTGATGAGGCGGTTGATGACAAACTTATAGTTAGTTTTATAATGTTATGGTGGGAACACATATAGGTTTTTCTACTTACATAATATAATGGACTCTAATTAGTCTATGACACATAGCGCATAACTGAGTCTTCTTCCCATATCAGGAAATAGGTTCAGGGACAGTGGAGAGGAAGGTAACCATACACGTGGTTGGTTCAAACCTGAAACCAAACTACTGGTAACTTGAGCCATGTTTTTGTGAAGAATGATTGTAATCTCGAACAGCCTAGAAAAGTGCGCAGATGTTAAGTTTACATGGCAACATCGACGCACACCTGTGTGGCGAAGATGTGGGTATCATGAACCTGACGCTTAGTATGGAACAGAAGTGTAACAGAAATTAAAAGATGTTTTCATCCATATACTCACCGTCAATATTTGTGTAGTTATGTTTCAGAATCAAACCATGCTTATGGACGCTGCGAGGAAGGAAATGCACAAATGCTTTAATGTTTTCAGTTATGCTAATGTGGTAGTTAGTTGTTTTGAGTTCAGTATAGCTTTATTCACCCATGATATGAGAAGTTAACTGTCTGGGATCAATTACACCATCCTTGCCTCGTTATCTCATGAGTTTCTTTTATTGAAATTTTGAAGCTGTTTGCAGTAATTTACTATACCTTAATACTATACTGCTGAACACAAAATAATTCTATTATGCTGAGCCTTTCGGCTTACGATCTTCCTTTTAGATGTGGATCCGCATTGGTGTGCCTTTTCACTTGCACCTGCGGGCCACAGCATTGTGTTTAGAATAATTTAGAATCTTAAAGAAACTTGAGAAACATTTCCCTGCCAGATTCATGGTTCAACAACATGGTGGCCCAGGTGATGGGCTCGGACTGAATGGTGTGGGATGGGACTAATCTGATGTGTAAACTAGTCACTTTCTGCAAATATGGACTTAAAGATATCATAATGTTGCTTTGTTCCAGGTCTCCACACTTCATTTTCCATGCCAGGTGTTGATCTGACATACGTGGAACCTATACAGAACCCCTTCAAAAAAGTGATCTTGCTCGATAAAGCCACTGGTATTAGCTGTCTTGTGACATCCTTTGTTTAGTTTCAAAATTGATGAGGTTTGCAATTTTATGTTAGAGATATTTTGTCTGCACTTCGTCACTTTTGATCTGACATGTGGCAAGTCCATTGTGCACGAATTATGGCTAAGACCCACTCAAGCTGCCCGCCTCTGCATTCTATTCATCCATATTTCATATGAAACGTGATGCGATGAGCAATATATGTAGCCACGCAGACAAGTGATGGCGGTATAGGATTGTGGTCCACCGTGGTTGCCTGAAATCCTACCCTGCATGAGCAAGGGATACAATTTTCTTCCCCTTAAAGCTTGAATGATCGACGCATTAAACCATATAGTTTCATCTTATAAACAATATATTTAATAGGGTCCTCCTGCACTGTTCGCCTAGATAAATGTATTTAGAATAATGTATCCTTCAAGGACATCAAAAGTCTGCTTTCCGTTCACCGGTAAAAAATACGTGTCGCTGGAATTCAAACTCAGGACCTAGCTCACGCGTACCTTTTTTCCATCTCATCTATGTAGTACATGTGACTAGGTAAAAAATAGCATGTAACTTTCCTAGTATCGGGTTTGTATTACCAACTGGTGCTAAAAGGCCTTTAGCACCGGGTCGTAACACCAACCGGTGCTAAAGGTCAGGGTTCGAGGAGCGTTAGCACCGGTTGGTGGCCCTGTTCGCTTGGCTTATCAACAGCCAGCCAACAGTATTTTTCTCTCAGCACAAACCAGCACCAGCCAGCCGAACAGGGCCGTTGTTATCAACCGGTGCTAAAGGGTCCCCGAGGGCTTCCGAATTTTGGACCCGGTGCCAATATAGTGTTAGCACCAGATTTTGATAACACCGAGATATATGAGGAGGATGGATGTAGTTTTCTCTAGCAGTGATTCAATGCGATAGATGAATCCTTTCAGTACGCATCACCTTATCGACATGGCATGCAGTATGTTCCAGACTACAGAACTGCGTGTATCATCTCCTAAACAACCTTGTCGTTTTTTTAAGTTGCTGGCGTGCACTTCGCCATGCAAAGCTGGGCTGCCCATTACCTTGATTGATCCGTCGTCCTCTCTGCCACATTAGGTCATTAGCGGACGAATTTGTCCGGGCAGGAAAAGAGCGTACACTATGTACAAATCCTTGACACCACAAACACAAGGCCATTTTGTAAGTGTCATTGGCCAAACTTTGTAGATTACCATCCCGGCACTTGTCGGCAGTGACTTGTGCTGATTGGGCTGGTAACAAGTCGGGAGTAGCCGCTCTGAGTTGAAGCTGTCGAGATAGCCACCGCAATGCCATCTATCCACGGCAACCAGCATCGGTGAAAGCAAAATGAATTAGGCGCTCTGCCCTCGGTTCTCAGTAAGTTTCTCTCATGGAGTTGGATCTCTCTCCTTTTGATCAGCTGCATGGTCAGCTTTTCTCCCACAAGGTTTGTTCTCGCTTTGGTGTTCCGGTTACCTCTCGGTCTCCGGATGGACATTCCAGTTTTTGGCTAGTTGCTGCTTTCAGTCGTGCAAGGTTTCATCTCTCTGTTGATTCGGTGGGCTGTGTCCTTCATGCTGTTCTGGGCGGTTCTCCAGAGGAATTTGCTGTGGTTGAACTTGAGCCGATGATGTTTAAGTTCTCTGTTTCCTCTAAAGATGTGGGGCTTTCAGTGTACAATTTGAAATCCTTCCCTTGTAAAGATTTCAAGCTGTTCTTCCATCCGTGGAATGTTTCTGGTATCTCAGCAGCTAGAGCTTCGTCTCTGTCTGATAGTGGTCCGATTTACCAATGGACTGTTAAAACTTCGAAGAAAGACCGAAGAGATCAATCTCCAGCTGTTCTTCAGACAAATCGTTCAAAGTCTTCATCGGTTTTCTCCCGATTGGATTTTCGCAATGTTCCTGATTCAAGATTGAAGAAAGCAGCAAATTTTACGCGCCCAGACATTAATGGCTCTCATGATCAATTTTCAAACCATCGCGCAACATACGCGGAGGTAGTTAAGATGCCTCCCCTAACGGGGGCCAATTCAGTGCCAATTGGAATTTCAAAAGGGAGCACGGAGAATGGAAACTCTGTCCCGCCCTCTCGGCCCATCTCCAGGACGCCTGGTATGTTTAATTTCCTGGGCCGAAATCAATGCTCCCGGTGCCTGGCCTTTGATCACAAAAGGCCCATGTGCTCTAGGAAAATTCGGTGTGTTTCCTGTTTTCGCCCTGGACATATTTCCACGACTTGTAGGTTTCGGCCTCGTTTCCCGGGCCTGGTAAAGGTAGGAAACTTTCTGCCGATTCGGTTCCTTGAGAAGTGGCAGCGGTTCCATTTTTCCCAATGGTTCCCAAATCTGCAGCAACTGACGCCTGGGACCGCAAGGGGTGGGCCACGAGTTTACAACTCTTTTGGGCAACTAGCACAGTCTATTTTGGGTATCCCTCAGTCTCCTTCCACAATCACCGTCCCCTGGCCGGCGGAGCCCCCACCGCAATCCGCCTCGCCGGAGACATTGCTCGCGGAGCACCCACCTTTCCAGCATACACCTTCAGCCGATTGTAGCATGCCACCCCGGGGCTCTCAACAATCCCCTTCCTCGCCGTTGGTTGCTGCTCCGACGATCTTCTATGGCGGCGTGCCACCCGAGGCAGCGAAAACCCCAAGTGCTACAGTGCAGAAGGGGGAAGAAATGATGTACAGATTTGTTGATCCGACACCCTTCATCCCGCGTGGTTTCTAGCGCGTGATGGTGGAGAACAGAAGGCCCATGTCCAGAGTGCTTCTTGGCCGTGATCAGAGACGCAATGAAGACCTTGCCATTGCCACAATCCATCCACTGCCACAGTTCCAGGTATCATTTGCAGCAATTCGTAATCTGATTGAAGATTTTCTCAGGGAAGAGCAGCGTGTGCAGTTTAGATCAATACAACCATGTCCCTATGGTCAAGCATACGTTCGTTTCAATCTGTTGTATGACAGGGATCACTTAATACATAGTAGTCCACATGTTTTTGGGGATTACAGTATCTCTTTTGTTGAACATAACAAGGGGTGGAATAATTGAGCAGTCACTATGAATCATGAGGTCTGGCTTTTGTTGATTGGTTTCAATGTAGACTATTGGACACAGAAACATGTTGATAAAGCCCTTGCTGACTTTGGGGAAGTGATTTCCTGGGAAGAGGATCCAACCCATTTAGCTAGAATTACAGTTAAAGCTAGAGTCACTACTTTAGAAGAAATTCCTTGGTTCATGGTATGCTCAGAAGGAGATGATTTCAATAGTGAATCATGGTCTTCTCAATGTGAGATTATACAGTCCCGAATGCTAGGTGCTGCACCTGAGGATGAAGATCTGCCACCCCATGGCCCTGATGATGTGCATCCCCAGATTTTTGACTTCTTTGGTTTTGGCCAACATGGTAATGGTCCTGCGCAGCCTCCTCCTGATCCTCATTGGGGAGATCATGGTGACTGGGCCCTCTGGCCAGTGGGACCTGATGGTGGTGCACACAATGGCAACATGCAACAAAATTTAAATTTTCCACCTCTGCCGGTACAACCACTACCTGTTATCATGCCAGCAGGCCCTGCTAATGTACAACTCGGTTTGGCTCTGCCTGTCTTTGATGGCAATGATGATGGGGATCTCATGCAGGCTGATGGTAATGATCAAATGGATGTTGAGCCGGCTGCAGTAGATGTACAGGTGATTGAAGGAAGCTCTGAATCTGATGAAGAGCCTGTTCTGCCTGACCTGAATGAACCCATAGAGGTTGATGTCTTCATTCCAATGGAAAATGGTGCACCTCTTCAATTGATGCCAGAAGAGATTCAAGAGGCTGATCTGATGGATCAAGATGAGCACCAAGAGCATCAGGATGCAGAGCAGTTACTTCAGGATGTGCAAGAGCATCAGCACCTGGGCTTTGTTCTTTTAGACAGCTCACCTGAGAAGGATCCTGTATTCTCTGAATTTTCTACCAGAAAGTCACCCTTTGTTTCCCCAGCAGCAACAGAAGCCACCATACACTGGGCCAAACACTTCTCTCCAATTTTGGGGTCTGATACATTTGACATTCCATCTTGTTGGGCCAGCTTCTTCACATCAATGCTTATGAACCCAGCCCATTTTTCCTGGGCCAAACAATTTTTGTCCTCTGCTGCTCTTGCAATCCTTAGAGCTGAAAGCACTGGCCATGTTCCATTTGTGCTGCCAATCAAATGTCCCACAACCACACCACTCCCTTGCATGATGGGGCCCATTTCCTTTGAACACCTCGAGTAGACAGAAGATCTAGACACTGAAAGGCAATCTAAGGTTTGTCACAAAGGAAAGGCAACTTTAATAGAGCCAGCTCCTGATTCTCCAATTACTCCTAAGCATGACAGTGGTATCAATGAACAGGATTCTAGCTCTACACCAAGGATTTCCCCCAGTACAGGCCCGTGGTCCAAATCCCTTCTAGCAAAGGCAGGCAAGATCCCCATCTATGAAGATGATTTATCTCTGAGAAGAAGTGTGCGTATGAAGGACATAAAAAAGGGTTTTAAGGATTCCCCATGTACTAATCTTGGTTGCATTGGGTGCAAGGCTGAAGTGCCTTCTATCTCCCCTTCAGTTATTAAAAACCTGGGCACAACTTTCTGCAATATTGAACCAGAGAAGCTGACATCTGAAGCTTTGGTGAAAAAGAAGATCAAGACCTCTATCCCTGGTGGAAAGAAGGAGATCAGTAAGAAAAAGCCAGCTGACAAGAATGATGCAAAAAAGCCACCATCAAAGAAACCCAAGAAGTGAGAGTGCCTCTAGTGTCTGGCTCTTGGTCTATCTCATTTGCTTTTTATTTTGTGTGAACAGCTTGTTTAAGAACAATATTTGGAATGGTACTTTAAGATTGTACTCCAGTTACTCTTTGGCTGTCATGTACCCTGTTTCATTTTGGGGGTATATTTGGGGCTTTCTGATCTTGATGTTTCTGAGATGCTTTGTATGCATGGTGTCCATGACATACTTAAATCCTTTTGGCATAGTTTTCCCATGGCTAACAACATAAGCAACAAAGAGTGGCATGTTATGTATTGGAATGTTAGGGGCCTGAACTCAGATAGAAAATGGAACTCAGTTAGAGACAAAATTGTGGAAGGCAAATGTGATATTGTTTGTCTGCAGGAAACTAAGAGGGCATCCTTTGATATCTCATTCATTCGTAATTTTTGCCCAATTCTCTTCGACCAATTTGCCTTCCTCCCTTCTCAAGGGGCCTCTGGTGGAATAATTACTTTATGGAAATCCTCAGCTTTTGAAGGGGAGATGATCTTTGCTAACAACTTTGCACTATCTGTAAGGCTTGAATCTAAGCACTATGGGGCTGAAATTATATTGACAAATGTTTATGGTCCTTGTTCTGACACTGGGAAAAGAGAATTTGTGAATTGGCTAAGGAATATCCAAATGCCAGAAAACTTTGACTGGCTAGTCTTGGGTGACTTTAATCTTATCAGAGGACCCGAAAATAGAAGTAGGCCAGGGGGGAATTTCTCAGAGATGTTCATGTTCAATGAAGCTATAAATAATCTTGGCTTGGTAGAAATTCCACTGCATGGACGGGCTTACACATGGACAAACAAACAATTTCAACCCCTTTTGGAGCGAGACTGGTTCTTTACATCTGCATCATGGACAGTGAAATACCCCAACACAAAAGCTTATCCCCTGGTACGCGAAACTTCAGATCATGCCCCTTGTATCGTTTCAATTGGCACAAATATCCCAAAAGCATCTTTATTTCGGTTTGAGAATTACTGGATGGATCATCCCAACTTCATGAATTCAGCATGGATGGAATGTACTAGTCTCAGAAACCGATAAGGCCAAAGTTTTAACTCATAAATTCAAAAACTTGAGAAGAGTCTTGAAAGCTTGGAAGTCACAGCAAGTTGGTCTTCATAAAAATATTTCCAATGTTAAGACTGTCTTGCATTTCTTGGAAGTACTGGAGGAAATGAGGGACTTAACCTTGCAAGAATGGAATTTCAAGGACATCCTGGAGGACAAACTAAGAAATCTGCTCAAGCAACAGAGGACCTATTGGAAGCAGAGAGGCACAATTAAATGGGCCAAATTTGGGGATGCAGGAACCAAACTTTTTCATGCATCAGCAACAATAAGACATAGAGCAAACCACATTCCGGTCTTAGATGATTCAAATGGGACAGCACACTACAATCATCTTGCTAAGGCACATATCCTATGGGAAGCTTACAAGGAGAGACTTGGGATCAGTGAATATCAGAATTCACCCACAAATCTGCAACTTTTGATTGAACCTGTAATGGATCTACACCTGTTAGAACAACCTTTCACCATAGAAGAAATTGATAATGTGGTCAAGCACCTTCCAGCTGAAAAATCTCCAGGACCTGATGGATTTAATACAGACTTTGTGAAGAGATGCTGGTCAGTAATAAAAGAAGATTTCTATGAACTGATCTGGGCTTTCCAAGAGGGAAACATTTGCCTCCAGAGTATAAATGGTTCCTACATCACGTTGATTCCAAAGATTGAAGGCCCCAGAAAACCATCAGACTACAGACCAATCTCACTGCTTAACATCTCTATCAAGATCATAACTAAGTTGCTGGCAAATAGATTACAAAAGGTCATTACAACTCTGGTTCACTAGAACCAATATGGTTTCATCAAGAGTAGATCTATTCAAGATTGTTTGGCATGGTCACTAGAATATCTTCACTTATGTCATAAATCGACCAAGGAAATTGTCATTCTCAAATTAGATTTTGATAAAGCTTTTGACAAGGTGGAGCATGAAGCAATGATCAAAATCATGCAGGCAAAGGGGTTTGGGGATGTATGGCTAAGATGGATGAGACTCATTTTTTCATCAGGCACCTCAGCAGTGCTTCTGAACAATGTTCCAGGGAAAACCTTTCACTGTAGAAGGGGAGTTAGACAAGGAGATCCTCTGTCCCCACTATTATTTGTGCTAGCTGCTGATCTGTTACAGTCCATGGTCAATCAGGCTGTAAGTCAGGGACTGCTCTCTCTGCCCATCCCACTTAATTACACTCAAGACTTCCCCATACTCCAATATGCTGATGACACACTCGTAATTATGGAAGGTTGCCTGAATCAGTTACAAAGTCTGAAAGACATTCTCTCCACCTTTGAGCTCATTACTGGACTAAAGGTCAATTTCTCTAAAACAATGATGGTTCCTGTTAATGTCCATGAGGAGAGAGTATCTGTTTTGGCACAAAGTTTTGGCTGCCAATTGGGATCATTGCCCTTCACATATTTAGGATTACCCCTTGGGTTATCAAAACCAAATGTTGCAGATTTTTGGCCTATGGTGTCCAGATGTGAAAAAAGATTGGGCATGACTTCTCCTTTTCTCTCCCAGGCTGGCAGACTGGAGCTCACGAATTCAGTTTTCTCAGCTTTGCCTACTTTCTACATGTGCACATACAAGCTTCACAAAACAGTAATTAAGCAAGTGGACAAATACCGAAAGCATTGTCTTTGGAGAGGTGCAGAAGCCAATTTCAGAAAGCCATCAAAAGCAGCATGGGAACTAGTTAGCAAACCTAAAGAGGAGGGAGGCTTGGGGGTCATCAACCTCAAGACCCATAATGAGGCACTATTACTGAAGCACCTACATAAGTTCTTCAACAGAGTTGATTTACCATGGGTTCAGCTGATATGGGAAAAGTACTACAGTGATGGAAGTTTGCCTGGGGTAAGAAAATTGGGCTCCTTCTGGTGGAGGGACATTGTTAGTCTTTTAGACTCTTTCAAAGGCCTAGCATCAGTTACAGTTAGAGATGGTTCAACTTGTTTTCTTTGGGCTGATCTTTGGAATGGCCATCTGCCAAATTTACAATGGCCTCAGTTAGCATCTTTCACCACACAACCGCAAATAACAGTTGCTCGAACACTTCAGGTGACAGATTTGGATCAATTATTTCAACTGCCAATTTCTGCACAGGCCCATGAACAGTTAATGGAAATGCTGCAGTGCCTGGATGACATCGCTGTAAGTCCAGAGCATGATATTTGGGGATATATTTGGGGATCTCCAATCTTTGCACCCGCAAAAGCATATAAGCATTTGACGGGTCACGCACAAACCCATGCTATTTTCAAAAAGATGTGGAAATCAAGTTGCCAGCCCAAGCACAAAGTCTTCTTCTGGCTTCTGTTATGGGACAAGCTCAGCACGAGAGAAAGATTACAAAGACGAAACATGATCCTTCAGTCTTATAACTGCGTTCTTTGTGCTCCAGATTGTGTAGAAACAGCTGCACACCTTTTCTTCTCCTGTGATTTTGCACAGAACTTTTGGTCGTCGGTAGGTGTTGATGCCCAGCTGAATTTGGACTGGTGGGACAAGATTCTAGCAGTGAAAGATCAACTTTTGGTTTTATGTTCAATGGAGTTGCTAATATGCATATGTTGGTCTTTATGGATGGTGAGAAATGATCAGATTTTCAGAGGGATTCCGCCAACTATTCAAAACTGCAAACACCATCTCAGGAAGGAAATTGCAATGGTTATCCATCGTGCAAGACCAGAAATAAATCTGTCTTTAACTTTATGGTTAGAAGCATGGCTGTAGTTTTGCTTATGTTTTTTGTTTCTTTCTTTGTTTCGTGAGATATGCTGTTGGACCTATAACCTATAACTTATTTAAATATATAACCAGTAGGGGCAACCCTCCTGTTTCTTAAAAAAAAAGATATCTGAATGACTTTTATAGCTGATGAAACCCACAAACCAAAAATCGAAGCCATTTGTAATCCGATGGGAAGGAGTGGAACTGGGACTGGTCGGAGATACTCTCCAGTGTCCATCATCAGACTTCCCTACCACTTCCAATCCGATGGGAAGGAGTGGAACTAGGACTGGTCGGAGATACTCTCCATTGTCCATCATCAGAATTCCTTGCCACTTGTCTCGGTTTACCAATCGCCAGTGAAAAATTAGGCAGGTGTGATTTGCTGCCATGGCTTGAGAAGATAGCAGATAGGCTTCCTGGTTGGGAGGCTAGTGTTATGAATCTACCATGGTTCGGTTTGTTTTGTTAGCCATCCCGATATATTTGTTGATTGCCTTGAATGTGCCTAAATGGGTGATTAAGGCAATTGATAAAATTTGAATACCCTTCTTCTTGAAAGGAAGAAAAGAAGTACAGAATGGATTGGGAAAAAGTTGCACGGGCACTTGATCTGGTGGCCATGGTATTCCAAATTTACAAATCATGGGTTGGGCTTTACAAATGAGATGGCTATGGCTAGAAAAAAAAAACTCGAAACATCCATGGGCAGGTTTGGACTTCCCCGTTCAGCCACAAGTTTATTTTCTTGTGTCAGTTTTTGCAATCTTATTTTATCTCCAATGAGAGTAATGAGGTTGCTTTGCATTGGACTCTTTTCTTTTCTTTTTTCCTCTCTCTGTAACATAAAGATACACATCTCTCCTCCGTATTTAGGAAAAAATAGGATTTGTACAAATTATCTCGTACAACGGCAGTCTTTATCATCTTTGCCGGGATCAAGGCCTGCAGAAGGTAAATTTTCATCAGCTTTAACTTAAGTGCATGATCAAATATATCTGAACTATATTTATCTATGTTGAGAAGGATATTTTGATTTAGTCACCTTGCAGGGCATCCTTGTGTTTCCTCCATTCGGAGATACTAAATTCAAAGGTCTATCACTATGGAAAGCAATTTTCTCAGTTAAGATGAAAGCATTCCAGCTACTGGACCAGCTGTGGTTGAAAGATAACATTCCCAGCCTCTCATTATTTTTTATAGTGGAGAATCCCTGGAAGGCCTTTTCAATGTGTTTTTCGATGCTACTTAATAGTATACTAGTACAGAGAAGATCGAACTGTCCATTTTTAATGATAATTTAGTAATTATTTCGATCAATCCTACCTTAATAATATAATATTATAACTTTGTGCTAGTGTCAAAAAATATATAATATTGATGCCGTTTGTGTTTTTATCCATAATATCATTATACTACTTACCACTCAAATATACTACCTATAGCTCCTCTTCGGTAGTACGAGCATCTCCAAGAGACTCTCTATTTTATTAGCTAGATATGGAGATTGTACCCATTTCTTTAAAAAAAAATAGAAAAACCCCTAATTCAATGGGATAGTCCAAGAGACTAGTTAAAACGTGGGTTTTATATTCAAATTTTGGTCCACATCATCTTTTTTTCTACACTCCTCCGCTCTATATGCGCCGGAAGAGGAGATGCCGGTGCGGGAGCGGAGAAATCGCCGGGACAATGAAGGGATAGCGAGCTGGGGCGCTCGACAAAAAAAGGCGAGGGAGGACGAGCGGATAGCAAGCCTGGACGGATGGCGAACTGGATAGATTAGCTGTTGGATGCATTTTTTAGGGTCTTTTTTTAGCCAAGGAAAGATAAATAGAGAGTCTCTTGGAAATGCTCTTACTATTACTAATTGGAGGCTCTAAAAGGCTCCGTTTGGAGTCTCCACATTAATCCTCATGAGAAGCGCTAGAAAAAAAAGATAAATCCTATAAATTCTCACAAAAATCAGAAACATCTGACCATTAACTTGGTATATATAATCATCCTAACAGTTGGATATACTCTATTTTAAAGAAAATTATCCACCTTTACCATTATAAAACAACAGCCTAAAATAATCCCCACTACTACAAGAATTGACATCAATACCAGTCATATGGCTGGGTTAGTACCGGTCAGCCCAGGCGGTACTGGCAACTGTCCCGCGCCAAAGGCTCGCACACCAGGCAACGTCGCAAGTCACGCGTACGCGTCCACAAGGATTCGAACCCATGACCTCCAGCCTCGCGCGTTGCTTCGTTACCATCCCACCTATGCATTACTTGTAATTGAGTGGGAGATACTTTCCGTTTGAAGTAACCCGTAGATGACCGTTTAGTACCGACTGGTAACACGAGCCGGTACTAAATGATACACTTTAGTACTGGCTGGTGTTACCAGCCAGTACTAACGTGCACACCACTTTAGTACCGGCTGGTAACACCAGCCAGCCGGTACTAAAATGATTTTAGTACCGGCTCATGTTACTACTAAATGTTCTCCGGTGCCTCCATGCCATTTTAGTATAGGTTCTTTTTATGTCCGGTACTAAATGTCGTGGACGAATATGAGTTTTTGTAGTAGTGCCCTATATATACATATAAATTTCCCACCACTACACTGGAAAAGATTTACATAACTCGAATAACTGAAAAATATAGTACCAATCCATGAAGCCTAACTATTCTTTGTACGACTCCTTTTCGGTTTCAAAAAAATAATATTAAATAACCAACTGATCTCCATGGCTCCTTCCATGCTCTTATTAAAACTAGTGAATTGCGCGCGCCCCTGCGCGTGTAGGGAAGGGTGTATACAACATAGTTTTGCTATTTTAGATTTTAGATTATGATAGAATATAACATAAAGACAAATTTATAGAGGACATAAGATTCGGTACATGTTTTTTCGTGAGAAAAAAATTGGTACATGTAGGTGGCAAATATATAGTCCAAACATAGATCTAATATTTCTAGGAATCCATAATTTACTGTGGATAAATACTTAATTATACAACCCATTCACTCTATTTCTATACTACTATATTAGCAATTCGGTACTAAATCCATCCCGAATACGTGATTTGATGGTGTATATCACTTGGTCGGTGCCTTCAGTCGTATCTCACATATGTGCATACGCATTCTGAAGTGCAACTACTACAAGCTTCAGAGCTCACTGCGATAAGAAAGAAAAAGCAAAAAGAAAAAAATGAGTTTATGTCATAGATCATCCTGTTTTTTATCCTTAGTTTAGTACTGTGACATTAATCTAAAACGCGCCAAATGAGAGTCCAGTAGTTCAGGTAGAAATACTCCCTCGTTGCAATCTAGCTAAGTAGTAACATTAAGTGCATAACCATTATGGTAATAAACAACACTCGTAGCTCGAGAAGTAAGAGCATACGGAGCACAACAATGGAGTCAAAAAGACCCCAGGATACAGACCGCAATGCTGTAAGAAACAGCACAACAAGGACCATGATTCTGTTTTATACAGAGGAGAAAACAATGCTGTGAGAAGTGCTTTCATATAGTTTTTCTTAATAGAAACTTTATTTCAAATTAATAACATAGTACAACAATGGTGTCAACGGAGACCCAGGATATAGACTGCAATGTTGTAAGAAACAGCACAACAATAACCATGATTCTGTTTTGTACAGGAGAAGGAAACAATGTTGTAAGAAGGCACAGCCTTTGCCCTGACTGCAAGGCAATGAGCAACCTGATTCTCCAGTCTATTGATTTTGCTCAAACAAAAAGATCTTGTTCGAAATCTGAAATCAAAGGCCGAAGTCTCCAGTAACAATCCCCAGGCCCAGATTTGAGCTGGCGCACTGCTTCAAGATTATCAGAATGGAAGCAAATGTGATGTTTCTGTAAAGAAAAGGCTACCAAAGCTGTAAACAATAACCATGATTCTGTTTTGTACAGGAGAAGGAAACAATGTTGTAAGCAGGCACAACCTTTGCCCTGACTGCAAGGCAATGAGCAACCTGATTCTTCAGTCTATTGATTTCGCTCAAACATAAAGATTTTGTTCCAGCTTGGATGAAGAAATCTGAAATCAAAGGCCGAAGTCTCCAGTAACAATCCCCAGGCCCAGATTTGAGTTGGCGCACTGCTTCAAGATTATCAGAATGGAAGCAAATGTGATGTTCCTGTAAAGAAAAGGCTACCAAAGCTGCCAAAGACAATGCAGCAATCCACCCCCCCCCCCCCCCCCCCCCCCCCCCCGCGCTGAGAATTGAAGAAACCTTCGTTTTTGCATGGATGTGCAGAGACCAAGCATCTTCAGAACCTATAAAATGCAGCAACACCAAGTCCTACACTTATAAGAGGTTCACCAGGAGAGTGGTGACAAAGCTGCATCTGAAAAACATGTCAGCCTTGTTTCCTGCAGAAGAGGGGCAACATAAAGGCCCAAAAGAAGACAAGAGCAAAAAACATGATGACCATGTAGTTGAGCACCAAAACTAAACCACTCGGAAGTGTTTGGCTGGGCAGAACATGATTGATTGCAAGATTAGAGAGCCAAAGTTTGGAAGTAGAAATATCAGCTTCAGTTTCAGTGCAACTGTTTTTTTTTTCAGTTTGCCATCCATTATCCAGAGTGATGAAGGAAAAGGGTTTCGTGATATTATAGGGCAGCTAGCACAAAGGAGAGAGCTTAGAAACTAACAGCATATGGTAATTCCATGTATGAAAATTATGGGTATTTTAGTTTTATGCAGTAATGAGCTGAATGCACTTGTACTCAATCAATTCAACAAATGAAAATTTGGAAGGTACATAGTGTCATACCTCAGATTGACAGAGAGAAATTGATTCTCTATCATAAGTGTATGCCATATGAGCAGAAATTTTACAATTAATAGATTGATATGAAAAGCAAAAATTGAGCTAAATAGATTGAAACACAAATAGACTTTAAAAATGGGAAATGCAATAGTAAGACAAGGATTTCCATTTGGCTTCTAAAACATTAACCTACCAGATGAAGCATGATCCTTGGTAACTGGAAATTGATTATAACCCAACTTCTATATGCATCATTCACATTATTTTTTCTCAGCTTCTCAAACCTACCGGCAGGCAATGTCCCTAACATGTTTCGGAATTTGGTATCGTTTATCAAAGTATAGAAGATCATGTGATGAATCTGGATTTACAGGCTGATACATATTTGATAACTAAGATGACTCTGCATATAAAATGGTAACATGTTAAGTGCAGATCATTTTTACCAACAAATGACTTTGGTATAAAAGATGGAAATGCAGAAAATGTGTTAGTATTCCCATGTATTCTTCAAAGAAACAGAATACATCTCATATCTTACAGTGAAGTACAGAAGATGCTATCCAGTCTGGCAGAGACGAAGGTAATTTCATCGTTCAAGTTTCACCCAATGATCAAGTTTTGCCAAATATAAAATACCCTGCATCTTACAATGACTTTTAACGTATCTTTTTAGTAACAAATAAGCACAAACAGAACATACTCTTTCTTGACAACTACAAACACCAGTATTTCTAACTGAATTGATTCACGAAAATTAACATACAACAAGATTCACTACAATTTAGCAAAGTTAGTCACCATATATTATTTGAGATGGACACTAAGTCAATTATATATGAAGTAAAGATGTTATGTAAATTCCATTTAGAAGTAAGTCAGACTTCTCGTACGAAACTATATCCAAATGGTTCCGGATGCGCATCTCATCTAACAGGGATATTGTACTAAGAAGCATTCACATTTGTAGAAGTCCAATGAATAAAAGAGATGAGATGAATACATGATTTGTGATGTCCCTGCTACATCCTGGTTAGTTTATGGTGTGAGACTGCATTCCAAACTGAAATTCCTGCATGGTGTCATATAAACGTAATGAGACCAAATGTTCAGACAAATTTGCTCACTGAATCAAAAGAAGAGTTGCATTTACCTTTCAAAATATGAGACTTACTATTGGACTTTTATCTAGCTCTTATTCCAATCTACCAACCATTTAGTTATCTATAACTTCATGGTCTAAATCTCAGTTTAAGGAGAAGCCAGTACTGCACACTGTTTATATAGCCTCTAGCTGCACTCTTCCTTCACTTTGTATTGCACATTCTTTATCTTCTTGGACTTGGTTCCAATAACACGTCACCAAGATTCAGGATGATCCTATTGCATCAGCGGAAGGTAGCAAGTATGAATCACATACACGTATACATAATTATCAAATCAATGGAAAATAAATCATATACATCTAGAAGTCACATAACAACACACACTAGAAAGGTAAGAAACTGAACATAAAAGAAAAGCTAAATTTGCAAACATATGTCATAATGTACTTAGATCATTATTTAAAAATTAAAATAGATAAGCTAATTAAGGTGGAGGAAGAAACCTAACATGGAAGAGTAGTAGACCTGCACAAGCTAATCACCATCTTCTCATTAGCACTGCTGCCCCAAGGCCTCTTTTGAACATTACGTCAAACACCTTTGTCTCCATCCAGAAGCCCGCATCACCCTCCATTTATTGCCACCATTCACAAAATCTGTTAAACTAAGGGTGCGTTTGGTATGGTTCCAGATTTTCGTAGAAACGTTTCAGATCCAGATTCTATCTAGAAATGTTTCTTTGATGAATCAGAATCACTTTGGAGAATCGTTTGGCTAATTGGCTAGATTCTGATTTTTGAAAGTGAGGTAAAAACATTTTTATAGGAAAAATTATATAAATAGATAGGATTTACAAAAAATATTAGAACTTTTTGTGGGTGAAGAACAATTGAAATCCTACCCATTTTAACTTGTTACACATAAAAAGGATCAGTAAAAAACTAGTGTGATGACTAGAGTATAGGGAAGGTGAGAAACAGAATCACTGGAAACCGCTCTACATCACTTGAAACCGCTCTACAGCCGTTTCTACTCCGTAGGCAAAAAAAGAAGAATCACTTCAAGTGTTTCATGGCTGAAACGATTCCCTTTTGCACCGTTTGGCGTGGATTCTAGTGATTGTAGGTAGAAACTGAAACGTTTCTGCTTGCCAAACGGGCCCTAAATGTTTGAAGGATTCTCTACATATCGGCAAGCATCATTTGAAAGGTATATAAATACTAATCTACACGTGTATCATATCACATACTTTTGTTAAATAGTGCACATCTCTTTTCATGATGACTTGATGAGTTTGTATGGCTATGTTGAATTGGACCAATTGTCTGAAAAAAGCTTATTTATTGAATTCTACCACAAAGCGAACATCAAACTGCCATAAGCCCACTGCTTTGAGAGATCTATTGGTAGCAATTAAGTGATCCTAGAATTATTGTGCTTAATAAGTCAGAAATCCTTACTTGCTAGACATTTACGATTTAAGTGGACACTGAACAAGGGAATTAGGAAACTGAAAATCACACTTGCTATTGCTTACCTTGGTTTATAATAATTGGCGGTCGCTGCTTGCCTGCTTGCACCATGCGCACCCTGGTCCTGGTGGTCGGTGCTGCCCCTTGTGCCCCACCGCTGCCTCTGCCATGACTGCAGTCTGCAGCTGGCAAGAGAAGGACCACGACCCCTCCGCCGGCCTCATCCCGGCAGGCAGCCGCAGCGGAAAAGTCACCGACACGGCGATGAGGAGCAAGAGAGCCCTGTCGTGGCTGCACGTGTGCAGCTGAGAGGTTGCGCAGAGTAACGGTTGTCCAGAGATGGCAAATGGCACCACCAGCCCCATCTTGCAGTTGGCTCGATTCATCATTACACTATTGTTTGCCCGGTTTCATAAGGTTCATTTGAGAGACAATCTGGCCAATATCTCCATCCTAACGTAATTACTAACTAGAAAGGTAGCCCGCGCAAATTTGTACGGGTAGCTAGTTTTTTATACTAATATTTAAGTTTCTTTAACTTAAATATAAATTTATTTAAATACCCGTTGTTCCACTGTCAATACGGTTCGTCTAAGTGTGTCCAAACTAACGTATCATTTTTATCATCATGTATATGGCACATGGAATGAATTAATGATGCAAACTTATATTTACTGATTGTATTTGACATTGATTCTTTGATCAACTTATAATTGCCTTATTATTTAATTTAGAATTTAACTATTTATTTACTCTAATTAATGGACTTTAAGGGTTAATATAGATTCTTAGATCTTACAAAAAAACCAACAGTGTGTATTATTTTTATTTCAATTAATATGGTAATAATATTATATTATTAAGATTAACTCCACCGATACCTCTCAAACCACACCCTTCAAATACTAAATGGAGGCTACCTCTATTTTTTAAGGGCCATAAAAATGCTACAACACCATCAATAGCCCTCATAAATATAGTGCTTTCTATAAACCCCCGAGAATGAAGGGTGGATTTGGAAGCCTCCCAAATTTGGGGGGAGGGAGGGGGGGTCAAGTAGAGGGCTTACTGGAGTGCAATTTTTTTCTGAACCCTCTAAACTTAGAATATGAGTTTGTTGGGTCTGTTAGAGTGTAAATTTTTTTGGACCCTCTAAACATGGGACAGACGCTTGTTGGGTTCGTTGGAGTCTAACTTTTTTCTAGATCCTCTAAATTTGGGATAGGGACTTGTTGGGTCTGTTGAGTTGCTCTAAGATAATAGATTATGTGACCAAATATTGAGGTAGTGATCATGGGTAAGTGAATAAAGTAATTCATATAACTTTACATACACAAAATGCAACTTACTGACATGAGATACTCCCTTTCCTCAGTGGACATGCGAACTACCTCGACAAACTTGCAATAGTGTAACACGGAACTATTGGATTAAAGTAGAAACCTTCCACAAAATATAATAGTGTTTGGGTTGACTCCCTTCACGAATCGGCGGTATAATTGGTAGTCTAGCTTGCTGCACAAATCAATGATCAGAATAGCATAGCATGAAGGAAAGCTTAAGGAGGGAGGAAATAAAATATAGAGGGTAATCAATCACACCAGAAAAATATTATTTGTGGAAATATTATGAGAAAAATACTGCTATTTTGCTAGTTATGCAATGAGAACTTAGGCTGCAGTAGCAAATGGGTGCCTACCACGGTTGAACGCCCTAAATCCGAGCACCTCTCTTCAGGTACACGTGCAGATCGACGTGTTGTCCAACGCTTATTGTTGAACGTTGCCTCCTGCCCTCTTATATAGAGGAACATGACATGGCATATGGGCTTTAGGTTGTCTGTACTTGTCGTACTCTATTCTCATCCTCTAAAAGAAACATTCCTGCCTAGTCATTGAGATTCTCCCCTTTATATCAATTTTTTCTGCACCTGTTATCCTCTATATCATATATTCTATACCAACTACCAACACGTGAACCCATCCATCTCCTTTTCTCCTTATCTTTCACTGACGCCACCACTCCCCCGCTTTATCTCTCTCCCCCTCTCTAGTGGCGGCGGCGGTGAGGGGTGCCGGTCTCCCCGGCTAGCAGCCTTCGGCCCTGCCAGCCTCCGGTGGCGCGCGGAGCGGCCGGAACCCAAACTCTGAAGGCGCGCGGGCGGCTTCCGCGGTAGCGACGGCGAGGACTCCCACGATAGCCACAAACGGTCACGCGGCGGCGGTGGAGGGCTCCCGCGGCGACGGTGAAAGCCTCCTACGGTGGGCACGGATGACTGCGCGGCGGCGGCGGAGGGCTCCTGTGGCGGCCGTGGAGGGGTGGCGGCGGCGAGGGGTACCGGTCTCCTCGACCGGCAGCCACCAGCCCCGCCGGCCTCTGGCGGCACGCGGAGCGGCCGGACCCCAATCTCCGAAGGTGCGCGGGCGGCTCCCGCGGCGGCCAGCCTGCCGGCGGCGACGTCGAGGACTCCCGCGGCAGCCACAGACGGCCGCGCGGCAGCTGTGGAGGGCTCCTGTGGCAGCCGCGGATGGTTGTGCGGCGACGGTGGAGGCCTCCTACGGCGGCCACGGATGTCTGCGCGGCGGTGGCAGCGGAGGGCTCCCACGGCAGCAGCGGACGGCCGCGCACTGACCGCGGAGGGATGTCGACGGACTGAATAATATAGACCGTTAGATCTTCATCAAATCCGACGATATATTGTTCTCTTTTTTGGATTAATGAAATAATATAGACCGTCAGATCTTCATAAAATCTGAGGGCATATATTCTTCTTTTTTTTAAGATTAATGGAATAATATGGACCATTAGTGAAAGTGCATCTAGGCACTTATGTGTTTTGGTGATTTGTATGACAACATGATTCGTGATCTAACTTGTTTGCTTAAGCATATGAGCAGGTTTTATTCTTATGAATATTCATGTAATATAATCGTTGATAAGAATATGTACTCGACATTGGTTCTAAATGACATAAAAGCAAGCAAGTATGTTTGATCCCATGATGCAAAAGATGAGCAATCGCAAGAGAATAAAAATGACAAATGAGACAAGGTTTTCTATGCATATTGGTTGGTCTCATTTAGTAGAAGCTTGTCAAAACAAAATGGGACAATCTACATGAAGAAATTGAAATTCCTTTGAACTCAGTCCATAGTCGTGGTTATGAATAAAATGAGATATGATTCTATGAATAGTATATGGTCTCATGTGCATGAAAGCCTATGGACAAGCTATTTATCAAAGACAACATAGAAGATGATCTTGGACATATCTTGAATTAGTGAAGACATGGATTTCAATGTGGTATTCTTAGTGATGCAAAGCAAAGCTAAACTTAAAGTGGTGAGATGGGATGAAAAGGGATCAAGCTAGATAGCAATGTCTAGGTACTAAGCAAAGAGAATGGCAAGTTGGTCTTGTAGCCGAGGAACTTTGCTAGGGTGAAGACTAGTATCGTAGTTTGGTCTCTATGCATTAATCAAGCCTTAGCTAGTAAAGCAATGCAAGGCATCAAATCATTATTGAATCATATATTGGGATGTCTTATGAATTGGTTCATACCATGGAAATTCTAAGCCATTGGCTCAAGATTGGATTTGCTCAGCAAGAATGAAGTGTTGTGTGCCCTCAAAGTTGAGAATGATCAAGTATGGCATCAATGAAGATATAGAAGCTCAATGGAAGTTTTATTTACTAATTGTAATCTTGAGTATGGGAATGCCGTACTATCAAGAGGGATGCAACATCAGTTGTTTTACAACACCAAAAGTGCTCATAGGTCAACCAATGTGAGATATCCTTTGAGAGAAGTCGTTTTGAGACTAAGTGTGCTGACTGGTCCAAAACCAGACTAACCGGTTTTTGAAAGAGGTCTGACCGGTTTTAGAGCTCAAAGTGCTAACGGTTAGTTTTGTTTAAAAATATGTGTGACCGGTTTGAGAAACCGGTCTGACCGGTTTTCCACTAACATAATGGCTAGTTTTTGGGTGTGGGGTATTTATACCCATTGGCCCTCTCCTTTGAGGGCTGCTGGTTCCCTTGCTTCCCTTGTGCGTCCAGAACCTCCTTGAGCACCATCAAGCTCTCCCTAAACATCTCTTTGTGAGATTGATTGAAATTTGATTGTATCTTTGGATTTGGGTTGAGAGGCTAATTGTGTGTGAGCTATTGCAAGCTAGTAAGAGCTAGCTAGATCAGTGAAGAGTGAATCACTAGCTTGAGCACTCGTGGTTGAAGTCTAGCAATTGGTCAAGCATTTGTTACTCTTGGAGGTGAAGCTTCCTAGACGGCTAGGCATCGCCGGTGAGCTACCGTATTTGTGGTGAGTCACGGACAGTTTGTAAAGGCTGGCCCCGCCTTCTTTGTGGAAAAAGGCCACGAGTTAGTGGAACCGAGGAAAGTGGCTTGGTGTGTATAAGCCCGCCTTTCGTAGGCCCTCAACGGAGACATAGGATTCATCGTGCCCTGGTGGCAGCCTTAGTGGCAGCGGTGAATCTGAACTTCGGGAAATAAATCATCGCGTCTCTAATTTGGTTTGCCTCACAAGTTTAATTCTAGCATCTATACTTGCTTCCGCTTCGATCTACTTGGTTGAGGTTTATTTGTGTGCAGGGACTTAGTGAACCTGCTAGAAATTATCTACAGAAGCTTCTCACCAAGTTTGGTTTGTGCTAGAACTTGTGGAGGGGATAAATTGGATTATTGGTGTTCTATGTGCAAAACGGGTTTGGAAACCGGTCTGACCGGTTTCAGTACTGACTGTGGAAAAAAATTGTATTTTGCAGATTCACCTATTCACCCCCATCTAGGTGACATCAAAGTCCTTTCAATTAGATCTTCATAAAATCCGATGGCATATATTTTTCTCTTTTTTGGATTAACGGAATAATGTGGACCGTCGGATCTTCATAAAATCTGACGGTCCATGTTCTTCTCTTTTTTAGATTAACGTGGGAATTTTTTGGCCCTCTCGGCGAATGTGGTGGCTCCTTTTAACTCTATTGTAGGTTGTCCGCATTTGTCGTACTCTATTCTCATCCTCTAAAAGAAACATCCCCTTTATATCCATTTGTTCTGCACCAGTTATCATCTATATCGTATATTCTATACCAACTACCAACACATGAACCCACCCATCTCATTTTCTCCTTATTTTTCACCGACGCCACCACTCTCCCACTTTATCTCTCTCCCTCTCTCTCCCCCCTCTCTAGTGGCGGCGGCGGTGAGGGGTGCTGGTCTCCCTGGCTAGCAGCCTTCGGCCCCGCCGGCCTCCAGTGGCGTGCGGAGCGGCCGGACCCCAAACTCCGAAGGTGCGCGGGCAGCTTCCGCGGAAGCGGACAGTCACGCGGCGACGACGAGGAGTCCCACGACAGCCACAGACGGTCGCGCGACGACGGTGAAAGCCTCCTACGGCGGGCACGGATGACTACGCAGCGGCGGCGGAGGGCTCCCGTGGCGGTCTTGGAGGGGCGGCGGCGGCTGGGGTGCCGGTCTCCTCGGCCGGCAGCCACCAGCCCCGCCGGTGTAACACCCCGCCCTCCAAAGCCGCCTCGTACGGCCCTTCCGAGGGGCGTGCACGCGTACACACAGCATCCTGCTTACACTTTCGTCCTCGCTTCGTGTAAAAGGGTTAACCCGAAGGTGCTATGGCTGGAAGACAAGGGCTTATAAGTTGCCTCCACTCTCGCTAAACTAGCAATGTGGCACTAAACACGTGCATCCTGCACTCACGGGCCACTACTGGGCAATACAAACTGGGCCGGGTGTGACATACACCCCCCTCAAAGAACCCGACGTCCTCGTCGGCACAACTCACCCACACGGGCAAATGTCCAGGAATGTTCCCCCTTAGCGCACGACCGTACGTCCAGTGCCGGCGCCATAGTCCATGCCGTATGCCCTACCCGGGCCACACGCGCCATGCGCCCTATGCCCGCACACTGACCCGTACGCGCAACTGCGAGGGTCGGCTCTGATACCATTTGTAACACCCCGCCCTCCAAAGCCGCCTCGCACAGCCCTTTCGAGGTGCGTGCACGCGTACACAAAGCACCCTGCTTACACTTTCGTCCTCGCTTCGTGTAAAAGGGTTAATCCGAAGGTGCTATGGCTGGAAGACAATGGCTTATAAGTTACCTCCACACTTGCTAAACTAGCAATGTGACACTAGACACGTGCATCCTGCACTCACGGGCCACTACTGGGCCATACAAACTGGGCCGGGTGTGACAGCCGGCCTTTGGCGGCGTGCGGAGCGGCCGGACCCCGATCTCCGAAGGTGCGCGGGCAGCTTCCGCGGCGGCCGCGGGCAGCTTCTGCGGCGGCCGCGGATGGCTCCCGCGGCGGCCGGCCTGCCGGTGGCAGACGGTCGCGCGGCGACGGCGAGGACTCCCACGACAGCCACGGACGACCGCACGGCGGTAGTGGAGGGCTCCCGCGGCAGCCGCGGACGGTTGTACGGCAACGGTGGAGGCCTCCTACGGCGGCCACGGACGTCTGCGCGGCGGCGGCGGCGGAGGGCTCCCACGGCGGCCATAGACGGCCGCGCACTGACCGCGGAGGGATGGCGACGGACTGAATAATATAGACCGTTAGATCTTCATCAAATCCTACGATATATTGTTCTCTTTTTTGGATTAATGAAATAATATAGACCGTCAGATCTTCATAAAATTTGACGGCATATATTCTTCTTTTTTTAAGATTAATAGAATAATATGGACCATTAGATCTTCATAAAATTCGATGGCATATATTTTTCTCTTTTTTGGATTAACGGAATAATGTGGACCGTCGGATCTTCATAAAATCCGACGGTCCATGTTCTTCTCTTTTTTAGATTAACGTAGGAATTTCTTGGCCCTCTCGGCGAACGTGGTGGCTCATTTTAACTCTATTGTATTAATATAATAGATATCTTCTTGACCTCTCTCCATCCTTCGGTAGATAATCTTTTGCAAAGGGTCAATCCAACTAACAAACCTAATATGCATGGCTGCGTATACATAAAGCGAACCTCCTCCCATAACTGTTTTGGTTGCACTGAGATGCCAATAGTGATTATGCCTAAGACAATTCCACGTTAATGGGCATAGGATGGATGCAACCGAAGTGACATGCGCCGGTACGTAGCAGTAGCTGTACATATCCGATCGGCAGCCGCAGCAAACTAAAAGTTCCTGCTGCCTCTCGATCCGTATGTAGTTCTCTGCTCATGCTATGTCCTTTCTATTCACGTTTTATTACTTATTAAATTGCATGGGAGCAAACGATACTGTACGTGTATAGACAATTCTCGTGTGATGGACTGATTCTTAATTGGAGTTATTAACAAGTAACAAGGTAGCAAATGCTAAATACTTATCTAATTTCTTGCACCGGGGAAAAGTGATGAAACAATTGTAATAAATATATACTCCCTCCGTGTAGGATTTAGTTATCGTTTTGGACAAGATTTTAGTCAAACATTAGGAATATAAATCACGAATAACTTTTAAGTCATTGAGTTTGAAAATGTGAAAACCATATAAACAGATTTGTTTTAAAAAATATTTTTATAAAAGAATACATATATTATGTTTTAATAAATATTTTTGTAAAAATAAGAAGTCAAAGTTAAGTTTTGGAGATCGTGTCGTTGTCCAAAATGACATCTAAATTATATATGGAGGGAGTAAGAATTTACATCCAGGTATGGTTTGAGAGGCTAGACGTATGCATTCATATCTTCGAGGCATATGTGTGAATAGAAAGGAGAACTAAGAACAAGTCCAAAGAGCTAAAAATGGGTACTTGAATAAATATCTATGCATATAGAGCTCTGTATAGCCTAAGATAAACTTAATTACTCCATCCGCCTCGGAATATAGCTACGTTTAGTTTTAGTCTAAGTCAAATATTTTTAGCTTTGACTATGAGTAACAAAAAGCTATAAAGGTTGACAACATAAAAATGATAGCCGTAGATTTATCTTGAAACTAGCTATCATGACATATAACTTTTTCTATTTGAAATAAATTATTTTTTAGAAATATTGTTGGTCAAAATTCGACATCTGCACCATCAAAATGGTCTCATTGAGTCTTAATATGTCTAATAGTGTATTTATTTGGTATTGTAGATGTTATTAATTTTTTATAAGCTTTATCAAAGTTACCCATGAGAAAGCTAAAACGACCAGTAATTTGGAATAGTAGTATACAACAGGGACATGAGGAGAATTAAACGATATGAAACAGACTACAGTATATAATAAATAAAAGCCTCCTTAAAAGTGTTACCATTATTTACCATGATCTACTAAAAATAATGATTACATGCAACATACATGTTGATGTTGGAGAAGGCAGTGTTTTTTTATGATGACAATTTGACAATAGAATTTGCCTTTGTTTACAAGAAGATTTAGTCATCGGACGTTTTTATACTAGTCCTTTTCAAACACTAGTGTAGCGTAGTATGGAGCACCATAAAAGTGCTCTTCAATACTGTCAGCTTGGAGAACCTTCGCACCAAAGCTTAGTTTCCCTTTGAAAGATTTCCGAAAATTTTTGTCCCAGAGTTACTGAAAGGTAAAAGATTAGATTTACCAGTCATCAGAGGTTTAATTGTAAAAAATTCACTACTTTTGTTGAGAAGAAAGGTATTTGACTGAACTCTTAGGCCCTGTTTGGTTACCGGGACTAAAGTTTTAGTCCTGTCACATCGAATCTGATTTTGCTAATTAGAAGTATTAAATATAGATTAATTAAAAAACGCATTACATAAGCGAGAGCTATTTTACGATACAGATCTATTAAGCCTAATTAGTCCATGATTAGACAATGTAATGCTACAGTAATCATGTGATAATTTAATTAGGTTTGTTAGGTTCGTCTCGCGGAGTAGACATGACTTATGTAATTAGTTTTATAATTAGTTTATGTTTAATACTTCTAATTATCATATATTTGAAGGACTAAACTTTAGTCTAGGATCCAAACACACGGCCTTACAGTGGTCGTTGTACCCTTGCAAGCTATCCGTTTCGTGGCTCAGTTTGCCCATCTGGTGAATGAAGGAAGTCCTTCTCTTATCTGTATCATAGAAAGCATACAGGTCAGTATTGACATGCTAAGTATAGTTGTTCTGAATAGGGAGTGTGGAAGCAAATTGTGAGATTCTTACTCTTCTTCTGAATCAAGGCAGAACAGGAAGGTCTTCATCATGTTTGCTCGTCAGCATGTGCAAAAGAAACCAAAGGAATTCCTACGACTTGCTCCTGGGTGAAACTCTCCATTGTTTTCAGAAGCTCTTTCTGCTATTCTGCCTGGGAGTCTCTTTGACCATATATGACAAGTGTGTGCCGGCCTGCAACAAGTTCAGGTCGTGTTGGCTTTTATAAGGTGAAGCTACCTACTACCTCCGTTCTTGAATATATGTCGTTTAGGACAACCAATTTAGTTTAAAAATGAACTAATTTGCTTGTCCTAAGCATCGTATATCTAAGAACGGAGGGAGTAAAAGGTATCTTTGTTCCAGGGAACAATGTAGTGTGACTGAATCAGCACTTTGTGCTGCATACTCACCGTCGCTTCCTTAGGGACAAAAGTAAGGCTTCCTTTCTTGACTAAAAGAACGTGCACGAGCAGAACACCTCGAGCTTTCGACCCAGCTGATGAGGAGCTGGAGATACCGATGCTTTCATTTCTTACTGCACTGTATCTATTATATTAATACAATAGTATTAAAATGAGCCACCATGTTCGCCGAGAGGACTAAGAAATTCGCACGTTAATCTAAAAAAGAGAAGAATATATGCCGTCGGATTTTATAAAGATCTAACGGTACATATTATTTCGTTAATCCAATAAAAAGAAAAAAATGCAAGCCATCGGATTTTATGAAGGTCTAACGGTCCATATTATTTCATTGATAAAAAAAGAGAGAAATATATGCCATCGGATTTTATGAAGATATAACGGTCCACATTAACTCAATAGGTCAAGACTGAATATGATTAATAAATAGACAAAGAAAAATCAATAACACGAGAACTCCGTGTTTCTATCTATTATATTACTACAACCGCCAAGCTAACCATTCAGCCTCCTCCGCCCCCTGCTCTGATGGCGTCCCACGCCTACTGCCGCCACCATGCTAATCCATCGTCTCCTCTACCTCCGTCTCTGCCCCCGCTGGCCACCAGAGATCCCCCACCACCCGGCCGGCGGCGCCCTCGCCACCCGGCCCTCCAACCGACGGCTGTCGCCGCTGCCGAGCCGGCCACCACCCCGGAAACCTAGAACCCTAAACCACCCCTGCCCCACCGTCGTCACCTCCCACCAGAGATCCCCCACCGCCCGGCTGGCAGCGCCCTCGCCGCCCGGCCCTCCACCCGGCGACCGTCGCCACCGCCCCGGAAACCTGGAACCCTAACCGGCCGGGGGCAGCGGCGCACGGGGCTGCATGCAGCGGTGGGTCGCGCACGAACGCTTCCGTGCGGCCCGTCGTCGGTTAGACTTTACGTATTCCCTCCGTCTCCGGCCCCGCCGTCGGCACCTCCCACCCGAGATCCCCCACTACCCGGCCGGCGGCGCCCTCGCCCCCCGGCCCTCCACCTGGCAACCGTCGCCCCGCCATGTCGTCCACTGCCCCAGAAACCTAGAACCCTAACGGGTCGGGAGCAGCGGCGCACGGGGTTGCATGCAGCGGCGGGTCGCGCACGAGCGCTTCCGTGCGACCCGTCGTCGGTTAGACTTTACGTATTCCCTCTGTCTCCGCCCCCGCCACCGGCACCTCCCACCAGAGATCCCCCACTACCCGGTCGGCGGTGCCCGCGCCGCCCGGCCCTTCACCTGGCGACCGTCACCGCCGTCAAGCCGGCCACTGCCCCGGAAACCTGGAACCCTAACCGGTCGGGGGCAGCGGCGCACGGGGTTGCATGCAGCGGCGGATCGCATACGAGCGCTTCTTTGCGACCCGTCATTGGTTAGATTTTACGTATTCCCTCCGTCTTTGCCCCCGCCGCCGGCACCTCCCACTAGAGATCCCCCACTACCCCAGCCGGCGGCGCGCTCACCGCCCGGCCCTCCACCCGGCGATCGTCGCCGCCGCCAAGCCGGCCACCGCCCCAGAAACCTGGAACCCTAACCAGCTGTGGGCAGCGGCGTGCGGGGCTGCATGCAGCGATGGGCCACGCGCGAGCGCTTCCGTGCGACCCGTCGTCGGTTAGATTTTATGTATTCTAAAAAATTCCCCTACCGCCCGGCCCTCCACCCAGCGACTGTCGCCGCCGCCAGGCCGGCCACACCTTTCAGGTTCACACCCTCCCTCCCCCGAAAACATGGAACCCTAACCGGCCAGGGGCTGCATGCGGCAGCGGGTCGCGCGCGAGCGCTTCCCCGCGACCCGTCGTCGGTTAGAGTCTACGTATTCTAATTTTTTTATATTATTAGGGTATATAGAAAAAAATAAAGATACAAACAATTGGATTTGTATGAAGATCCAAAAGAGTGCATGTCGATCACAAATCATAATTTCTTAATTTAGAATTAAAATATGAATAAATTATTCATTTGATTTTTCATATGAACTACTCCCTCCGTCCCAAAATATATATTAATACAATAGTGTTAAATAGGCACCGCATTAGCTGAGAGTGCGTAGAAATTTCCACGTTAACATAAATAAGAAAAGAACTTATTACACCATCACATTTAATAATAATATAATGGTCTACGGTAATTGATATATTTTGGGCTAAATACAACTACTAATTATATGTAATTTCAAAACAAATAGAGTCCGTGTTGAATTGGAGAGCACCCCGTGAAATGAACAAATCGATGCCCATACATTAGGGCATGCAAGTAGGGTATGTAGGAAACAAATCATCACTCAGTGAAGTCTGGTGGTAATCCATCAGGGCAAACAAGCGCGACGCCAAGGAAGCACACTGATGGATGTATGGTGCAGTTTAGTGGAAAGCTGTCAGCGGTAGATAGGTGCAGTTGCACCCCATCGTAAGACATCTAGTAAAATTGTAGAGTCAAAGGTCATTGCATTCTTGCATACTTAGGTGATGCAAATGAAAGCATCATCTAATGTAAGCCTAATGGTTTTACAGTGTAGTAAACTAAATGCACAAAGATCCAGAGACCGCACATATGGATAATATAGTTTTGGCTTAAAATATACATAATAAAATTCAAACCATATGAAAAAAAATAAACTAGGCACAAATTAAACTCTTGAAAAACTATTCTCCATTTTAGCGGCATAAATCCTAAGTCACAGAGTCAATTCATTCTAAATTTCTAAGCACAGTAAAGATCTAGATGGAACCACAACATATGCAAGAAACTTTAAGCCACAAAACCAAAAATCGTCATGCCATTGAAGAACACAAGCAGGGGTGGGCACAATATTTAGACCACCTTACTGTGTACCCGCTACCCTCAACCCTTGAGGCCTTGACACGTGTGCCCTCCAGTAAGCCACCACCACCACGCTTGCTCGCTTTTGGTTCCAACGGAGAAAGGAACAGGATGCAGTGCCACAAAGTTCCCAGATCAATAAATTAAGAAACATGGATCGTGGTAAAAAATATTTTACATGTTTGGACTAAATTGTTCTTGCGTTTCTAGAACGAGAACGACACTGTGATATAGAGGGGATAAGGTGTAGGAATTGTGTCACTTAGTGAATCGATTTAGATGTGGGGGCTAGAAAATTGAATTAAGGCCTAAGAGGCTAGAATGGACCACTTCGTCACTAGGCTAAGAGTGGGTAGGCACGAAGGAAGATTTGGGCTACTCTTTTTTGTTCGGGCCGAGTTCCTTAAATAGTACATTATTTTATATCATTCTTTATTTTTTTTTAAATATATACACTTTGCACATACTATATAAACATTTTTTTTGGAAAATATTGGATATTTAACTAAATAACCTTAAATTGAAGTGCCTCCACACGTAACCTCAAGAGATAAAAATAAATAGACCCAAACTATGGCACTCTTAGACACATAAAAGTAAATAGAGAAAAAAATAGACATGAAAAAAACTAAAATAAAAATAGAATACATATAGGTCCTTATTGGTAAATCTAAATATAAGATATATGCTGAAAAATTAGACATCAATCATTCCATACGAAGCTTGGACTAAAAAACTTAATCTGCAAAATATGTAACCATTGGACACATACCCAACACTTAAAATTGTTGATTCATCTGTAACTTCTAAAGTAAAATGACAATGAATAACTAGAAAATTCTTATGACAAAACTTAAAATTAAACAACAAAAGAAAAATATATTAAAGAACTAAAAATACTTATAAAAAGTGATAAATATTTAAAACATTATCATAAAAACTGGCTAGCTAGCGCGCTGTTTGCGCGGGCCACCTTGCTAGTTGCTTAGCACACTAGTGTTGATGAAGTAGTCGATGACTTGCTTGCAGTAGGCTTTATACGGTGTGGATGGAAGAGCATGCAGGCTTTGCTATACTAAATAGTTTATGACACACGTAGAGCATATAATTGATTCTTTTCCGTTTTAGGAAATGGGTTGACGGAGAATGGAGAGGAAAGTATAACAAACGCGTGGTTGGTTTGAACCAAACTACCAATACATATTTGGTTCATGTGTGTCTTCCTTTCACGTATATTTGAATCAAGTTTTTCTGGATAATAGTGTAATGAATCTTGTGACCAATCTAGAAAAATGTGCACGTGTCAAGTTTACATGACAAGATCGATGGCACTTGTCTGGGGAAAGATTTGGCTTTGATAAATCTTTTTTTTAAAACGCAGGAGAGCTGTGTTTCACTGTATTAGAGGGAGAAAAGGTCCGCATACATCACCCTTCTCTCACATGAGGACCGAATGTGAGAGTTGGGTTACACAACACCTGTCCTTACATGTAATTTACTAAACCAAGACCTGACCTCAACATAGACATAAGAGTTGGCTTTGATAAATCTAATGCTGACTATTTAGCATAATAAACCGAAAGATGCTTTCTGTTGTGTACTCATCATCACGTGTTCGCTTAATTATGTTCAGAAATCATAATCATACTGTATTTACTGTCACTACTCACTAGTGGAAGGAAATGAGCAAAAGCTTTAATGTTTTCAGTTCTGCTAATGTGCTAAATACCATTTCAATTTATGTATATAGCCTACTATACTGCTGGTTAAAATGACAAAAGAATATTATTACTCTAAGTCTTTCATCATAAGATCTTTTTCAGTTGCGGCTCCAAATTTGTTATGTGCTTTTTCACTTGTACTTGTGGGCCACAGCCTTATGTTTTAGAATCATTCAGGATCTTAAACAAACTTAGAAAAACATTGCGCTGCCAGATTCATGGTTCAAGAACACGCGGACCCAGGTGATGGGCTCAGACTTGTGAATGCTGGTGGAATGAGAATTGTCTGATGTGTAAAACTTTTTGCTTTCCGCTAATCTTGACTTAATTCAAGCATACCACAATATTGCTTCCTTCCGGATTTCAAATCCATTTTCCATGCCAGTTATTGACCTGGCATACGTGGAACTTATGCAGAACCCTGCCAGAAAGGTGATCTTGCTCGATAGAGACATTACTATTGACTGTCTTGCAATATCCCTATTTTAGTAATGCTGATGATTGGTTTATAATGATATGACGTTAGATATATTTTATCTGCACTTGTCACTTTTGGTCTGACATGTGGCAAGTCCATTCTATTCTACATGAGCCAGGCTAAGCCAGCTTTGCATTATGTTCATCCATATGTCTACAACTATCAACCGATGACAGTATAGAATAGGAGTCCACTGTGGTTGCCTGAAAATCTCATCCTGCATGAGGAAGGGGCGCAATCTTTTTCTTTCCCACTTGAACAATCAATGTGATTGATCAATGTATTTGATTCTGTAGTTTGGTCTTGCAAACTCGTGTACATAAACAACCTTATTTATTTATACAAGTATTGTACAGTATGGCCCTCCCCTTGTGCTCTCATAAAAAATATGGATTTGAGAATGCTTTATCCTTCAAGAACATCACTGGAAAAAATTGCTTTCAATTCAATGTGATTGATCGATTCTATCTGTTCAATGTACATATACATATTACCATATCGACATGGTATGCTGTATGTTTCAGACTTAGAACTACGTGTATCATAGCAACTCTGAAATTACATGCTGAAGATATCTGAATGACTTCTCGTAGCTAATAAAACCCATAAACCAAAAATCAAAGCCATCAACAGTAACCAGATCGATATACTTCTCGTCAGGATTGTACAAATTTTCCCTCACAGAAGCACTCTTTATCCTTTTTGTGGGGATCAACACCTGCAGAATGTACAAATTGCATTAGCTTTAACTTGTGTACATGAAAATATCTTTGAACTGCATTTTATTGTATCTGATAAATTTCAGGTACTCTATTGTGATGAAGATTTTGCTTCAATTACCTTGTAGGGTACCCTTGTCCTTCCTCCCTTGGAACATGCTACACTCAGAGGCCTATCACTATGGAAAGCAATCTTCACAGTTGAGATGAAAAGCATTCCTGCTATTGGACCAGCTGTGGTTGAAAGATAGCATTGGAAAGCCTTCAATAATTTCTCATCTTTCTCGACTACGAAGTATTCTCTGAAGACTTTATCCATGCTGCCAGCTTGTAGAACCTTTGCACCAAAGCTTATTTTCCCTTTGATGGTTTCTGAAAATTTTGGTCCCAGGGTTACTGTAAAGAAAAAAGATTTATCAGTGATGAGAACTTTTAACTATTTAACATAACACGACTTTCATCTTCAAGAAAGGACGATGGTTGGATTCTTACAGTGTTCCTTGAACCCTTGCATATAGCTATCTGTTTTATGGCTCAATTTGTTTATCCGATAAATGAAGGAACTCTTCTTGTCTGAATCATTCAAAGGATGAAAGATCAGTATTGATTTACAAAGCAAAGTTGTCGCAAAGGCAGAACTGAGGAAGAAGATCCTTACTCTTCTTATGAATCAAGGCAGAACAGGAAGGTTTTCCTTGTGTTTCCTCTTGGGCATATGCATACGAAGCCAAAGGAATTCCGATGACATGCTCCTGGGCAAAACTCTCCATTGTTTGGAGCAGCTCAATCAGCAGTTCTGCTTGGATGCTGGGAGTTCCTCTTTGCCTGAAACTGAGAAAGTTGATGCCTGCTAGTGCTAGTGCTCGGAGTCTGAACCACATGTGGGTCTTTATAAGGCGATGAAGCTACCAAAAAGGCAACTTTATTCCGGGGAACAATGTGGTGTAACCGAATCAGCACATGATGCTGCATACTCACCATCGCCTCATCAGGAACCTGCTTTCTTGACTAAAGGAATGAGCACGAGCAGAACACTTGGAGCTTTCAACCCAGCTAATGAGGGGGTATCGATGCTTTGCTTTCCTACTGCACTTCCTATTGCTTTGTAAAAGTTGTGTTGATGACATGCTTTAGAAGGTCCTGATGGGAGAGCATGTAGGCTTTGCTCCTTATAATGATGAACTCTATATAGTTTATGACACGAAGTGCATAACTGATTCTTTTAATTCTTCCCATTGTGGAAAATGGGTTCGTGGAGTGGAGAGGAAATAAAAACAAACACGTGGTTTATTCAAACTTCAAACCAAACTACCCGTATGCATTTGGTTTCGGTGGATGCATGTCTGATGTGTGCCTTTCACGCACGTTTTTATGGAGAATGTTGTTGGAATCTCGAGCTAGAAAATGTGCACATTCCACGTGTACATGACAAGATTAATGGCACCTGTCTGGGAAAGATGTGGGTTTGATGAATCTGATGCTAAGTATGGAACAGAAGAGTAAAGGCAATAAAAAGATGATTTCGGGTGTGTTCTCGCCATTGCGTGTTCGTGTAATCAGGTTAAGAAGGAAATGCACAAATGCTTTCATATCTTTGGTTCTGCTAACGCGCTAACTATAACTTTTCATCTCTGTATATCATTGTTCGTCCATGATATAATAAGTTGATTATCTGGCATTTTTGGCTGCTTCATAACGGCAATAACGCCATGCTTGCATCCTTAGCTCGTCGGTTTGTTTACTTAAATCTTGAATTTCTTTTCAGTATATCGCTGATCAGTGTGCAAACAAAAGAAATCTATTATGCTGAGCTTTCGGCTTAAGATCTCCCTTTTAGTTGTGGCTCCCAATTGTCCGTGTGCTTTTCGGTTATACCTTTGTGTTTAGAATCATTCAGAATCTTAAACAAACTCAGAAAACTACTTCCCTGCCAGATATATCCATGGTTCAAGAACATGGTGTGCCCCACCAGGTGATGGGCTCGGACTTTGTAATCTGATGTGTAAAACTGCTCGCTTTCCGCTAATCCGGACTTGGTTCAATGGTATCATAATCTCTCTTTTGTTCCAGGTTTTACATGCCAGGTGTTGACCTGACGTACGTGGAACCTATGCAGAGCCCCGTCAGAAAGGCGATATTGCTCGAAAAAAGGTAGTGGTGTTAGTGTTAGCTGTCTTGCGAGATCCCATGTTTTGGTTTAATATTGTTGATGATTGGTGAATAATGATATTATGGTATAGTAGAGAGAGATATTGTATCTGCACTTTGCCGCTTTTGTTCTGACAGGTGGCAGGTCCATTGCACATTAATATTGACTGCGCAAAATATAAATGATTTCATTTTCCTTTGAACCGAACTAAGGGGTTAGTTGCAATTTTGTTTGGACCGTAGGTATATACGGAGCACGGGCCAAATGTTGATAGAGGTACTAACCCTCTTTCAGATCTCATCCTTTGGTCGAAGGAATGTAGACATGCATTAGCACTTTCGGTACTTCAAAAAAAAAAACGAGCGCCCGTGCTAAGTCGTGCGACTCGAGTCCATATGAACAAAGTTTCAGCAGGAGCTACACTTAGTTCGCAGTATTTCTAGTACCTACCTCGTACCAGATCCTGAGATCCAAGATTCCAAGTAACAAAACTGGTCGAATCCGCAGCAAAGATGACTTTAACCAAAAAAAAAGTGCACTCGTGGTGTGACATTAGTTTCGTCTCTACTTCTTAATTGTCACACCCGGATTTTCACATAAACCCGAATGCTGTCATATGTGTGCTCAGGAAGTCCACAGAACACATATAACTTACAAATATGGAAAATCAGAGTACATATGCTCGAAATAAAATATTTTACATCAGAGTTTACCTAAATAGAATACAACGGAAGTCTATATATTAACTCTCTCGACAGGTAGAGCCTCAAGTCCACAGGGACACCGACTGGTTGACAACAGCTCAAAAGTAATGGAAAATCTTCAGGAAACTCAGTAGTTGTCTCAATCACTGATCCATCTGTTACCCATCCGGGATTTTGTTGAATACTGTGAAGTGTAAGTAAAACAACAAGTATAGCACGGGTATATGAAGGCTCAAAATAAGGCTAGACACGGCTGAACTGCATTAGCATTTTTAGTTGGTACATTTTATCATTAACCAAGTTACTACAAGTGAATGAAACCCAGTTGCAACCCAATTAATAAAGTGTAAGTGACATTAAGCAGTAAATAAACATCATATTCTAATAAAAAATGATCCAGGCTGCTCGTGACCCTGAGCAAGGCTATCATGATAGATTTACACTCTGCAGAGGTTTCGCCCTTTACCCACCAGTCGCGTAAAAGTTCAAATAACTTTGCACCCAACCACGCACATCAACACTTCCGAGGTGTGATTGCATAGGGACGCTACGAGGCTTTTCACAAGACATCCTAACAAGACAGTGGCCGCTAAGGTACAATAAGGTGGTGAGACCATAGGCACCGAGATCAACGTACGCCTACGGAGTCACACCATAGGGGTTCGATGGCGTCCAGAGCGCGGGCATCACACCCATCCATGCGCAACGCGTGGAGTTCCCCATCGCAGGGACTCCCAGCATGGGACTGGTCTAACGTGACCTAGCCGACGGATCACCCGTCCTCGGTGGAATCTGGAAACACCTCGCGCTTTACTTCCCATAACGCCGTCGGCCCCATCGGTAACCACTGCCGAGCTAGAGCCGTACAAGTTACTTGACCAAGACCAGAGCCATAATAGTTCTAGCGGTGGCGACAGGCTCCTGGGTTGCCGCTTTAAGAACCGGACCTTAGGGAGAGACACTAGAGCAAAGCACACAACACATGCTCTAGTTCCCCGAACCATGTTGCTAAAAAGCAAGTTTTATCATTAACATTGATGTGAACCATTAAGTCATGGTTAACAAATAAGTAATGGTGATAGTAGCTGCGCATAGCAAAGATTCTACCCATTTGCATAAACCCGGGGTAATCAAAGGAACAGGGTATACAAAACTAGGTACAACTTTAATGGGACATCAATTTAGACACATGCATATGAAAGTAAATGAATGTAAAGGTGTGTTTAGGTAGCAAGGATTGTCCGTGCTACAACTTGCCTCCAATCCATTATAATTACTCGCAGTCTTCAGCTCTTGGTCTTCAAACTCTTTTGCTTGGAATCTCTCTATGACGTTCCTCTACTCGCAGCAATCAACGATACGAGCTCAACATGCAGCTAAACAAGCAAGCAAACAATATACAACTAAGAACATTGCACCGATCAAAAGTAAAGCTTTAAAAGAGCGCATAAATGATGGGGCTCGAGGCTATGGTCACGTGAGCGCAAGAATCGCTGAAAACGGAGCAACGATTGAAAAGATACAACTATCGGAAGATTTAAATTATAAAAAGAAAATAAAAGACTTATATGCTTCATTTATTTTAATTAATTAAAATAATATTAAGGATATTTCAGAGAAACACCTTATGTTATAATAAATTTAAATTATATTTGAATTTATAAAACCGAGGTGGAACCTAATCACATTTTATTTATAATTGTTTATGTATAAATTATAACATATTAAATATTAACTTAAAATAAATTATATGAGAGCATCTAATCGAGACATATGGTATGTCGTGTTTCACCTAATCAATCTTATACTTAAAACACATTTATGTTGATATTAATTAATGTTAACATCTATTTATAAAAACACGAAGTGTAGCTCTAATTTGCTTTTAAATTAGAAAATGTAATTATCATAGACATTAATCATGTTAATACTTCTTTACGAAACCGAGATATAGCCTAGTTAACTTTTATTTGTAAAACTCACTGAATAAATATTAACCAAATTAATATTAACATGAAAACTTAGTGTAAACCTTAAATTGCTTTTAATTTAGAAAGGACATTTAAATAATCTTTAGTCAAATTAATAATAAATAAAATTCAGGAATAAATAACATGGTAAATGTCAGTGCTAACGTGTAGTTCATGTCGATATGAATCTAACGCAACTTTGAACGAATCGAAATGGAGTTAAAACGCGCAATCTAGGGGTTAAACGGGATTTCAGGGACCTAAACACGATTAACCCTAGACTTCCAGGGTTAGCTAGGAAGTTTTCCGAGGCTTATCAAATAGTGCTCGCGAATAAGGTGAAAGGCAAGGTTAGATCTGTAAAAGTTCATGGGTTGGGCTTATGTGCAGGCATTAAATAGATCTAGGGGGTTTTATGTAAATGTGCAAGGCACATGAGAGGACCTAGGGATTTATAGGAATCTCCAGGGGGCTAATCGCAAAAGAGGAGGGTTATCTCCTTCCTCTGTCCAGGCGCATGACGGGGCTCCGGTGCTCCGCTCGTCGGCGATTAGGGAGGGGTTGGGGGCCTAGGTGGCGCGCAACAGAGGGGAGAGGAGGCTGCGAGCTCGCGGGGATGCTCACCATCGGCAGCGATGCGGGGAGGTGGCCAGAACCTCGCCCGAGGCGGAGCCAGTGGTCGGCGAACGTGGGTGGGGTGCTCCGGTTTCGGTTCGCCGACGGGGACCAGAGGAGCGGACGCGGCTTGGAGGCGCGAAGCTCGGGGCGCTGACCTTCCTCTCCAGCGACGACCGAAGTGGCCGGATTTCCTAGCCAATCACCAGCGGCGGCGACTTCCCGGGGCGGAGGTGCGGAGGCGGCTCGGCGACAGCGCGGCGCGAGGGGCGAGCTGCAAGCGGGGGCGGCGACAAGGGCATGCGCAAGCTCGGGCGGGTGGCGGCTTTATAGGGCGCTGAGGCCGAGGATGGAAGGCGGCGGTGCGGCGGCGGAAATCGCGGCAGCGACTGTGCAGCGGCGGCGGCGGCTCGCTGCGCGCGGGAGGCAGCGGCAGGCGCGGCTCGGTCACACCCGGGTTTTCACAGAAACCCGAATACTGCCATATGTGTGCCCAGGAAGTCCACAGAACACATATAGCTTACAAATATGATAAATCAGAGTACACATGCTCAAATAAAATAGTTTACATCAGAGTTTACCTAAATAAAACACAGCGGAAGTCTAACTCTCTCGACGGGTAGAGCCTCAAGTCCACAGAGACACCGACTGGTTGACGACATCTCAGAAGTATTGAAATACCAGAAAATCAGTAGTTGTCTCAATCACTGATCCATCTGTTACCCCACACGCTGTCACACCCGGATTTTCACAAAACCCCGAATGCGACCATATATGTGCCCAAGAAGTCATAGTACACATATACTGAACAAATATGATAAACAGAGAACATATGCTTGAATAAATTCTTCATTAAATAAAGTTTTACATCAGAGTGCTTCATAAATAAACTAACCAATAACAACGGAAGACTAATAAACTCTCAAACTAATGGAGCCGCAATCCACAGGGACACTGACTGGGAGACCACAGCTCAGTAGTATGATAAATCTTCGGGAAACTCAGCAGCAGACTCATGCCCAGCCCAATCCGTTTACCCATCCGGGATTTTGTTGAATAAAATGACAAGTGTAAGTAAACAATTACTTAGCAAGTATAGCACGGGTATGAAGGCTCAAAATAGGCTAGACACGGCTTAACTGCATTAGCATTTTTAGTTGGTTTATTTTATCATTAACCAAATTACTACAAGTGAATGAAACCGAGGTACAACCCAATTAATAAAGTATAAGTGACAGTAAACATAAATAAACATCATCTTCTAATCAAAAAGGATCCAGGCCGCTCGTGACCCTGAGCAAGGCTATCATGATAGATTTACACTCTGCAGAGGTTTCGCCCTTTGCCCACCAGTCGCGTAAAAGCTCAAAAGAACTTTAAACCCAACCACGCGGAGGTGGATCAAACCTCTCAAATCACACTTCCGAGGTGTGACCGCATAGGGACGCTACGTGGTTTTTCACAAGACACCCTAACAAGACAGTGGCCGATTATGGTACAACACAGACAGCATGGCCCAGGCACCGAGATTGACGTACGCCTACGGAGTCAGACCATAGGGGGGTCAATGGCGTCCAGAGCGCGGGCATCACACCCAACAATGCGCTACGTGTGGAGTTCCCCGTCGCAGGGACTCCCAATACGGGACTGTGCCTCACGGGGGCATGGCCGACGGATCACCCGTCCTCGGTGGATCAAGACATACTCTCACCCATGTTTCTCATAACGTCGTCGGCCACTCCGGTAACCACTGGCAAGCTAGAGACGTACAAGTTACTTGACCAAGACCAGAGCATTAATAGTTCTAGCGGTGGCGACAGGCTCCTGGGTTGCCGCTTTAAGAACCGGACCTTAGGAAGAGACACTAGAGCAAAGCACACAACACATGCTCTAGTTCCCTAAACCATGTTGCTAAAAAGCAAGTTTTATCATTAATATTGAAGTGAACCATTATGTCATAATTAACAATTAAATAATAGTGACAGTAGCTGCGCATAGCAAAGATTATACCCATATGCAAAAACCCAAGGTAAACAAGGATAGGATAAACAAGACTAGGTACAGCCTTAATGGTACATCAAATTAGACACATGCATGTATGAAATAATTTATTACAAGTGGGTAGGTAGCAAGGATTGTCCGTGCTATAACTTGCCTCAAATCCAGTATAATCACATATAGTCTTCGGCCCTTGATCTTCAAACTCTTCTCCTTGAAATCTCTTCATGGCACTCCTCTACTCGCAGCAATCAACGACACGAGCACAACATGTAGCTAACAAGCGAACAAATAATATACAACTAAGAACAGTACACTAATAAAAATAAAAGCTTTAAAAGAGCATGCTAAGCGGAAGGGCTCGATTCTATGGTCACGTGAGCCCAAGAATAACTCTAATCGGAGCTAGAACGAGAAAGTTATGGCTTGATCAATTCTCGTCACCATCTGACATAGTCTGCTTGTTTATTTTATATCTCGAGTTCTAGACATCCGATTAACGTGATTCGTTAGCTTCATAATTTGATAATCTATCTTCTGGAAAAATTTCACGATTTTAGGAGCTACTGTCTAGAAACGACACAAGATTTAGTGCGTCTTTCAGAATCTGTTTTTGAGGGTGAAAATTTCCGCTGCGACTTATTGCTATCCTTCACCTCCCTCTGATAGCTTATATTAGAGTGTTTCGATCCTACAACAAGTTAAATAATACTTCTAATCGTAATTCATGTCGATATGAGTCTATCGCAACGAAAACGGATTAGAACGAATCTAAAACGTGGAAACTATGGACTAAACAAGATTTTCAGTGCTTAAAACTAGCAGGGGCTTTTCTACGAAAGAGTATAGACTAAACGAATATGGTAGAAAATTACAAGATTCGCTGAGGGACTTACTGAAAATGTTGAGGCCAAAAACGACGGAAGGCTCGTCGCGACGACGATACGAAGAATGGGCAGTAGTGGAAGATATGGTGGGAGAAGACTACCTTAGGTAATCCCAAACAAAGTGGCCTCCCTGTAAAGGAGTCGATGGTGTGCCTTTTCCAGAGGAGAGGTGGTTCGTATATATAGGGAGAAAACCTCTCACTTCCAGGTTCATTAGCAATATGGGACTAAAGGTGGGTTGCCCCATTCCAATGCGAATGGGCTTTGAAATTTGGCCCAATAAAATGATGAGATGGATTTGGCCTAAAATTGGGTCAACTTTGGCTAAGGCTGGTCTACTAAGATTTAGGGTGATTTTAATTTTCGGAATAATTATTTTTCTGGTTATAAAATAATTCCAGATAAGTCTAGAATTGATATTAAAACCATGAAAAATATTCTAAAAATTCTAAAAATCCTAGAAAAAATTCCAAAGATAGATTTGGACATGAGGAACCAAAATAAAATATTTAGAGCTCATGAAAAGTATTTTAGCACCTTCCATAAATTGGAATTAGCTATAGAAAAATAGGAATAAATCCCAGAAAGTTCTGGAAATTCTCATTAGGCTTCTAAACGTGTTTTTGAAAACTTTACACATATTAAGCCATTAAATGCAACTGGAATGAATGTATGGCACTCAGTATTATAACCTATGTTACTTTATTTTAAATTATTTTTCTATACTAAATTTCCTGTTAATTATATAAAGCTTGAAAAATTTTAGAAATTTGAGAAAATCATTGTATTAATTTTGCTAACAAATCACATCCCAAAATTCAAAAATTTTGGGGTGTGACAGGCTCGCTCTACTGGGCCGACGCGAGGAGGAGCTGGGCCGAGCGTAGATGCTGGCGAGCTGGGCCAGGGGAAGCGGCTGGGCCTGCGTGACGAGAGGTGGGCCGGGTGGAGGAATGGGCTGGCGCGGGGAGGGGGTGGAAGGAGTGGGCCGGCGGGACGTTGGGCCGAGCGGGGGAGGGAAAAGGAGGAGTGGGCCGGCGCGCGTGGGAGGGATGGGCGCGCGTGGGCCGGAGGTGTTGGGCCGGCGCTGGTGCGAGCTGGGCCGAGGAAGGAAGGAGCAGGCCGAGGGAAAGGTGGGCTGAGGAAAGAGTTGGAGGGGCCAAGGTGGTTTGGGCCAAAAGCTTGAGGGGCACAAACGAACTCTGACTTAAATAACTTTTCTAGGGTTCAAACGAAGGTGATTCAAACTTGAATTCAAACTATATTTAAATTTCAATTCGAACCACACTCAAAATTCAATGCAGTCAGCATGAATGCGACATAAATGTTTCTAACCTTATATTTGATTTTAAATTCTCATAAATAGTTTATTTTCCCTATATTAATTATGAGCACTTCCAATCAAAAGTAATTTAATTACTAAAATCAAGAAATGCATTTTAGGGTGTTACAAACCTACATTTTTTTAATTTAATTTAGAAATAGAATTTTTCCTATACTAAATTCCCTGAAAAATATATAAAATTAAGAAAAATTTTAAATTTATGAGAAATTCTTTATTTAATTATTCTTTAAAATCACATCCCAAAATTCAAAAATTTTGGGGTGTGACAATAATCTTTCGAACTATTTTGACCAGAGTTGGGCATTCACAATCAGCTACCAAACTCCTTCATTCTCGATTTTTTTTTCTTCTTCTTTCTTTGTTCTCGTCTTAGCGCAGGCTCAGTGTCCAGAGAGATCGAGCAGTATGTCGTCGGTCGCCGACGGGAACCGAACCAGTTTCACGCGCTCACACGGAAGGCTCGTGCCTACTAGCAAGCACCGACAAATTTCCCGTTCACGTGAAAATAGCACAGAATTGGGCCACCCCACTATTGGTGTGCTGTGATCCTCGCGACGGAACCAGCGTGGGCTGGCGATGGATGCCCAACACTCCAACTGTTAGCGCAAGCGTGCAGGCCAGCGGACGTAACAGCGCATGCGGCCTGTGCACAGGCAAGCGAGCGCGGAAAGAGAAAACCGAGAGGCGTTTGCAATTGCAAAAGCGCCTCCGCATGCACTGACATACATTGTTTCAGAACGTCTGGCATATTGGCATAAATAATATAAGCTGTCTCCCTGTCAGTCGACTGACATTTGTGCTATTTGTCAGTCGACGGCCAGGGGCGTTGGATCATCATCCAAGGGTGCTGAGCTATTTGAAACATGAACCGGACTTTTGCTGTTAACGGGCCCGCAAAACACTGTAGCATGCCCGTTAACATGCAACTTGTGCCCATTCGGGTGCACCCGTGACCCATTAGCGGGGGTTTTCTGCACTTTTCTGCTGAAGGCATTATCCCAGCTGGGAAATCAGATCCGCAGGAAAAGAGCCGCCAAAAATTACACGAAAAAGAAACACAGAAACAGAAACGTAACCGCCCAGCCTTTCCCTCCTATAAATACACTAGGAAAAACATTGGGCCAAAAAAGAACTCAGATCTATTCCTTCCTCCATATACAAGAAAAAAAATGGAAGAGCCCCTGCCCAAGAGTACAAAAAGGAAAAGGATGGAGACAATCTGGGCAGATCGGGGGAGTACCCATCACCAAGAAATGACAGCAGGGGTGAGTCCTGCTACCTCCTCATCCTCTAGTTTCCTTCCTGATGTCTCGTGTGCCTCTCACCTCTTGTTCTTGTGACCCTCATCCCTGGTAAAGATTAAAAAGAACAGATGTAGATTTAGACATAATGTAGTTTATTATGTGATGTGTGTGAGTAATTCATCAACGAATTGGGAAACACTTATGCATCTATTAGTCTGGATTAGTGACAACAGATCACTAAACTTCTGAGAAAACACTTGTCCATGTCGTTGGACACTAGAAAAGCTTTGCAGTAGGCATCTTATTCTCAAGGAAAGCAAAAAATATTTCAGGCCACCTTAGTGTTTGTGAGCTTTTTGATCATCATGTCAAACCTATGTTTCCCTCTATTTGTGTTTACAGGGCATGAATGCCAAAAGAAAAGCATTATGTTTCATGTTGCATTCTTAGCTAAGACCATCTGATTGGGCCAATGTATTACACAAAAAATATCCTCAGAAAAAAGTACTCAATAACTATTATATGCTTGCCAGAAAGAAAATCTCTAGTGTTGAAATGAACAGAAGGACATTGCATGTCCTGTTTTTGGCCCATCAGTGTTAACATGTGGGAGAAGAAACACACATGTAGGTCGTTATTTTTATCTGTTATGGTGTGTTTTTACACATGCTCTGCTGAGTGCTTTTTATTTGTTTAGACAACACAAGTGGAACACATTATGGCTTATCTTTGAGGTTTATGCATGCTATGCTACATAATAATTTTTCAACATGAAACGTAAAAAATGGGTCTACAATCATTCAGGAGAGATATAAAAAGAAAACATAGTCTCTACTACCTAGAATGACACTATTTCACTTTGGCAAGTGCTATGAACTATATTTGGCTTTACCTGCATAGTTCGACCATATTTCCCTAAAGTGTTTATGGCCTCCAGCCCATGCGTAGTTATCTGGGTTGCAAGCTACTTTTGTGTCTCCAGCTGCTGCTGTTCGAACAACAAATGACCATGTGAAAACCAAAAACAAGCTATGGACAAAACACTACTTCAGCTAACCACAAATTACAGGATGTCGACAACAAATAATATAATATCTCCATAAGTAGTATTTTTTTCAATATTAGTACGGTACACTGTTGCATTCTTTTGAATTATATTCTGAAAACAAACATTATATTGACATCCCAGTGTTTATTGTGGAAAGGACAGTTTCACATCTAAATGCACTTTTCAGGAAAGTACAACTGTATGTCAATACATTTTAGTAAAGCATAAGAAAAAATAAAGATAGACATCACAATGTTTGTGGATATGTCAAACCATAATAGTAACAAATCTTTTTTATTTGTATAGATAAACCATACCCTATAATACCCGTTCAAGCTTGTTGTGTGAATGCAATAGGAATCACTTCTGTATCTATGAACCAATATGCTGCACCATGTCTCCCTGGTTTTGTTGTTTATTCCTGCTCATGTCTACCTGCCAAAAAATGTTTTTCTACATTTATAATGTGTTATGTGCAACGGATTTCAAATACAAAAATACAAGCACTGTTGCAATCTTTCTTAGTATGTAATAACAACAAACATTTTCAGGGGGGGACTGGTGTGGGCGTATTCCAAGATTGTGGAAATCCATCAGTGCCACTTGGAATATTCCAGACTTATGGGGATTACATTTCTAATGGTTTATCCACTTTCCACACACATGAGCAAGCAACTAATGATGGTGGGGCAATAGGCCACATAATGCCAGGTGGCTACACTGGGCTAATAATGGATCAAATAAGAAACTTGCAAGAATCGTTATCTTATCCCAATAATTTTGAGGTATGTTTAACTTTTGTATGATAAAAGTGAAATACATGTAGGTAGAAAAATAAAAGCATATATGGTTTATTTTCAGATGGTTTATACATACCTTTTTTTACTTGAGAACAGGGCATGCAGGGGATGGATGGAGCGAGATGTGCTGGAGACAAGGGGCAGCCATCTACATATGCATCACTGGTTCGAGATCAAAATCCTACATGTGGGGGTCAACATATTAATGAGGTATGTTTGGGTGGGTCTATAGCATTTATAATGTTGTGCTAAAACTACATCACTTTATTTTTGGATCATGCAGAGACAACATCAGACAAATAATCTAAATGCATCAAACCTGTCAGATTCAGTAGAAGATACTGACGTTGACAAATTATATGAGGTGATCTTTTTTGATCCAATAGAAGAACTTATAAATGCCATAAAAAAACTTACATCATGTTGCTTTCACATTTGCAGGCTTCTGTTGGTTCTCTTACACAATTGCTAGCAGCGTCGGATGCCTTTGATGGTCAATTTGATTATTCCTTTGAGGTATGCATATTCAGACAAAAAAGTACAAATTGAAAAAAGAAAATGTTACTAAATTAATGTGTGGTAAACTGAAAGAAAAATTTATGCAGAAAAAATGACAACTTACCTTATATGTCATTTCAGAGTGGCCTGTACATAACAACAAGCATGTGTGATGGCCCAAGTACATTTACAACTCGAGCGCAAGATGATCCAGTGAGCTTGTATGCAGAGGAAACTGAAAAAGAAATTGGTAATCAAACATCGGTGGCCGCTGATGTGAATGAAAATGAATTGCAATACCTTTGCCATCTGAATGAACAACTATAGGTTAATCGTATGGAGGGAGATGTTGCTAAGATTGACATGGTCACAAGTCGTCCCTATGACACCCCTGGGCGGTTCGATGATAGTCTGCAAATAGATGAACAACAGTACACAAATAAAGTTAGTCTAGGTGAAGAGCAACTTGCATCAATCAATGAAGAAGACAATAGGAATGTTGTGATGGATACAGAATCAAACACAAACGTTGTGACACACAATATTACAGAAGAAGACATAGAGATTTTCAGGCATAATGAAAGTGTGGAAGCGGCAGCTGTTTCGCTGAGCCAAGAGACAGGGCAAAGCCAACATGTCCCAAGGATTAATATGGAATTCAAAACACATGAGGAGGCTTACATGTTCTACAACAACTATGCCTTGATAGTGGGGTTTTCAATTGTCAAGGCATTTACATATACGTCGAGAGAAAAAGAAACAATAGGTCAGATTACAAGAAGAGTGTACCAGTGCAACAGGAGAGGTGTGAATAAGCAAAAGGATGCAGATACAACCGATCATGGTTCCTCTGAACATACAACTAAACATGGTGCATCTGGAGTGCAAGTCAGCAGTGAGATGAGAAAAATAAAGGAATCACAATTGAACATAGATGAGCCTGAATCTATTCCAGCGGCCAAAAAACGCAGATGCAAAGTCATTGATAAAAAAAATTGCCAAGCGGGGTTGACAATAACAAAGAAAAATGGAGTTTGGACAGTAACCAGGCTATGTCTTCAACACAACCACGACTTGCTCGCCCCGCAATTAGCTAAGCTACTAAGATCTCACAGATACTTTACGGAGGAGGAAAAAAACATGATAAGGTCATTCATACAGAATAATATGCCAAATAGGAGAATACTAGCTGCCCTATCATTCCACAGGGGCGGAATGAAAAACACAAATTTGGTGAAGACAGACATAAGCAACTTTCGGACAAGAATGATGAAAGAATGTGGACAAAATGATATCACACAAGTTGTGAGGTTTTTGAGGCAGAAGCAAGCAGAAGATCCTATGTTCTTCTTTACTTTTGATGCAGACAAGGAGTCTAAAGTCAGAAACATATTTTGGGCATATGGTGCAAGCAGGTTGTGCTATGCAGACTATGGGGATGTTGTGAGTTTTGACACAACATATGACACAAATAGATACAACTTGAAGTTTGCGCCTTTTGTCGGTATAAATGGACATGGAGATAATATCCTATTCGGTGGTGCAGTCCTTAGCGATGAGACAATACCTACATTTAGATGGTTGTTCAGCACATTTCGTCGCTGCATGGGTGGAAAAGCTCCCCAGTCTATCATTACAGACCAGGATGGAGCGATGAGAGCAGCGATTGCACTGGAATTCCCAAAAGCAGTGCACAGAAACTGCCTCTTCCATATTGTCTCAAAATCCGAAATCTTAATGGGTGCTGCATTGTCAAAAGATGAGGAATTTGCTAGGGACTTCTATGACATTGTTTATAACTGTTTGACAGAAGAGGAGTTTGAGATGCTATGGGGAAACATGCTCAACAAGTACAAGGTCCACCACTTAAAGTACCTTAAGGCTATGTATGAGAACAGGAAGAAATTTGCGCCTGTTTATTTCAAGAACAACTTCTCATTTATATGTTCCACTTCAAGAAGTGAAGGTGTGAACGCAAGGTTCAAAGAAAATGTGGGGCCGGCTAGTAGCTTGATTTTATTTATCAAGGAGTATGATAGGATAATGGAAACTATGGATGAGAAGTGTAACCTAAGGGAGAAGAATAAAGCACAAGATGTAGCACTGCTGCATTCGACATACACATTTGAAAAGCAGGCAAGGGACTTCTATAACACGCAAATATTCTACAAATTCCAACAACTAGTGAAGGCTACAGGGAGATACATAGCGGAGGAGGTTGAAAAAGGCAGAGTTTATATGATTTATAAATCGCAGGAGCATACAAAACAAGAGGTTAGGCCAAGAAAGTACCTGGTGCTTGTTGATATGGTACAGGAGAACTATGTCTGCATATGTGCCCGATTCCAAAAAGATGGCATACTCTGTGTGCATATGCTAAGGGCTTTGATCCAGCTAAACAAGCACACATTGCCTGAGAAGTACTTCATAGATAGGTGGAGGCCAATAGAAAGAAAGCAAGTTAGAAATGCTACAACATTGATACCCACCGAATTGACAGGAAGCAACAATAGTCTCATATGTAACTTACTTTCAAGAGAATTCTCTGGAGTTGCTTCTGATGGATGCATGGATTTGGAAAGAACCAATTATGTGCTCGCGGAGCTTCGTAGAATCCATTCTAAAGTAAGAAGTATGCCAATTAGACAGAGACATAATGATAGCAACAAAATGGCAACAAATACAAATACAAGCAATGGGAATAGATGTGCATCTAATATGGCAGAGTGCTTTATGAATGAAAAACAGCATGGAATAGGTGTTGCATATGTGAACAGTAATGGTGAATCCGAGATGGGTGGTGCAAACTTTAGTGTTGGGCGTGATTTAATAGAATCAGAAGTGCAAGCGGTGCGAGTTGACAATGCAATTGCAGTTGCGGATCAGTTAAAGAACCCAGATGTTGTTCCAAAGAAGGGAAGACCCAAAAACATATACAAAAGTAGGCGGCTCATTCCAATAGGGGAGATAGTGAGGACCAAACAGATAATACATTGTAGTACTTGTGGTGCAACTGACCATAACAAAGCAACATGTACAAAAGATGCAGCTGATGTACCACTCCGAAAGAAGGCAAGCAAGAAGAGTGTGAATATAAAAGAAAATCTAAATACAACACTGGTATATTGTCTACCAAAAAGCTTATCATCTTTTTCAAAAAAATATAGTTAAAAAATGAATTGTGGCTATCACTACAGATATTCTAAGAATTGCATATGTATACATTGTTTTGCAGGTCAGAAATTAGGAAGGAGGGGATGGGGGTATTGGATACAATGAGGCATCATGATGAAGAGAAAAAAAGAAGAATATGTTACTCAATATTTGTTTTGTATTTAAAAAGCACTCATATGTTTCAGCTTTGAAAACATATATGCTGAAAAATTAGTTATGTAATTTATTCAAGTTTATGCCCTCCAATCCATCCCTAAAACTGGCAAAAAGCGAGTATAATCAAGGTGCGCAGATGGCAACGATATGAATTGACACAAAGGGTGCATATATTCTGTAAAATTGCAGGAACCAACTAGTTTTCGACCAATCAGACTGGAGTAGGGCATGAAAACCGCAAACACTTTTGTCCTTGCGACATCTAACCCTGAGACAATACTTAATAACTCTCGCTAAGCTAAATGTAATCTTAATTTTCGCCGACCACCAACAATTCACATGAAATCTTAATTTTTGCCGACCGCCAACAAAAATGCACAGTTTTGTTAGAACATGGAAGGACACAATTACATCATCATGGACTGTGCTAGAACAAAATTACAACACAAAGAAAAAGCATTGAAATCAGTCAGATACCATTTGTGCAGGAAAAAATGGCAAAATTGATGGTGTTAACGCACATGGTTAACACTAAAGACAAAAAGTGGAATACAAATCCAACATCACCCAACCTTACCTTCCACTCATGCAAAAATGGATGCATATCAAAATATAGGAAATGAGAACAGCAACAGATAACAAAAATGACTTTAAAAAATCACTTACCTTGTGATGGGAACATCATTTCCAACTCAGCAAAAAGCCTTGTGTGATGCATTATTCTCGACAACCAGAAATATGACTGGAGGTAGATATCCTTCAAACAAAATGTACAAGCCGCAAAAATGGAGAGAGTAAGAAAACCATACAACACATGCATATGGAAAGAAGCAAAAAAACCATATTTCAATTTTACTAACATTATGATGCAAGAAATCATAACCTATTCTAATGACATCCATTTCAAAGAAGCAATAATGTGGCTGGATTGACCTTCACTTACAACATCACTGCATAAAACTGTGATGGGTAAATATAATTTGATCGATATATTTCAGTTAACAGAATACATAAATGGACTAGACTCAAGAAATCTGAAGCGCATACCTATGGCTTCCCAACAACAGAAAAGCCCAATGGCAAAGAGAGGAGACAAACAATTAGCCGCCACAACCCAAAAAAATGCATCTTATAACTTAGTGCACACTAAACAAACAACTGATATGTGGTACAGATGATACGTAATATAATGCCCCACAGTGAAAAAAATAGTGCAGAAAAATAGAGAGCACACAACAGGTAAAAAAAGAGTTTGTTCATGTTGTCATCAGAAAACACCAGAAAAAAGGAAAACAAAGAGTTATTCGTATATATTACAAGACAAGATGCTAGTAACCCCATGCTGCCCCTGCTACAGGTCCTAACTAAAAAAGCATTGTTACAAAGACTAGATTCGCCGGGAGCTTGCTGGTTGAAATCCAGTCCTTTCCTTCAACTCCAACTGCAAAAATATAAGAAAAAAGAAACACATAAAGCGAGATAAAGATGTGTGTTAATAATTTAATAGAAAATACAAAAAAAATAAAACATACATCATAAGTGTGAAAAGAATTTGTACCGTTTGTTTGTGCTTGGCGACTCTTTCGATTTCAGTTTTGCTGTCATTATGGTTGGTATACACCATGCGGATCATGTACTGAATTCTGATGTCACCCAGGTGATTTGACGAGAACTTTTGAATCAAATTCACACGGGGGTCCCACAACTCTAGGTACTTCATGGCAAATATTCCATCATCATATTTTGAAAAATACTTCAAATCATGTTGCGGGACTGGTGCATGATGAACTACAAACTCATGGAAGTTCCAGTCTATGCCAATGAACATATCCCAAGCTTTGACAAAATTTGGTATCTGTTCACAAGAGGATGTAGTAAAAAAATGATAAAACAAAAACTAACAAATAGCTACATCATTATTTACAAAAAAAGGATAAATATGTAAGAAGAACTCACAACTATTTCTCTAACATCCTGTTGGTAAGGATCATCTTCACTGAAGAAGGAGTCAAGGAATACAAAATAACCATCTTGTAAAGCTACGACGAAGACAAACCAATGGTCATCGTGATAGATGGGGAAGAGGAGCTGCATTATAAAAGATAGAGGGAAATAAGCTTGTCATATATCGTTTTAGAAAACAGGAATGATTAGATGCAAAAAAAACTAAAGCAAAAAGGTTTTACATATTCTGAGTCCTTGAATTTAAAGGTTGCATTGGCAGTCGTAAAGGATCTCTTGCAGGTCTGACCAAGGAATTCACCATTTGCTTCATTCCCTTTGTTCATAAGGTAATCCTAGAGGGATAAAATAATTACGAAAAGGGATATGGTGTTTTGTGATAAAAATGAACACTTTCTCCAGAAAAAAAAGGTGGCAAGAGATAAAATTAACAAAGAATATTAATTACCCCCACTGTTGAAAAGAAGTAATGCCGACATGAATTTTTTGGATGGCTGTCCCTGAACAACAACGTGCACAGTGCATTAATAACATGCTTGTGGATGGATACTTTGTTGCTATGCCTCAATGTTGCCAGCTGTTGATAGTTAACCCAAACATTGCCGTACTTTATCACTAGCTTACTGAGGAAAAGACATTGCAAATAAAAAACAAAAAAGTGGTTTAGTTGAGTGTGCATGGAATGATTGTGATGGGCGAGGTGGGAAGTGTGGCGAATGGAAAAAAAATATGTAATTACCTAAAATAAGTAGGATGTTCCGCATAAAAAATGATACACTGGTAAGCTGCTAGATCATCTGCCTTGATAGAGTACCTTGCTTTGCATTCATTTGTTTTGAAGTCCCTGTAGTATGAATTGGGCTGTACAAAACGTCGAGGGCGTCGTGGTTCTTTTCCTGCAGAGGAACTACCAAGTCTGAACCCAATGCTTTCACATTTCTGGTAACAGATCATGTTTGGTTCATTGTAAATATTATTGGCCTCTTGGCTCATTGTAGCGCACACAGTGCTGAAGCTCCTAACTCCAGTGATCTGAACTTCAGGTGTTTCTGGTGCCTCTTGGGAACTCTATAGAGAAAAAAATTGTAAAAGAAAAGAAAATATTAGGGAGTAGGTTCTGTAACACCTGGGAAAAAGATGAGAGCATACAATGTGAAAAAAAGAGGTTTTGTGGCTGCTAAACTAAATATGCAAGATATGTTGTCACTGCCGAAAAGTAATTGCCGATATTCAAAGCATCCTATGAGTGCTCAGTACTTGAACCTATCGTGGCAAAAACGGCTACAGCTAAAAAATAATGGAGCAATGCTTTTTCCTGTCGAAAATAAAGAGAGAACAATAAAATAATAGACAATAGGCATTGTATACAAATTCATTTAGTACTTCCTGAAGTAAACCCCACAGAAATCATCATCCAAAAAGTACGCTACACAAAAAGAAAGAATGTTTTATTAATGATGACAACCTAAAGAATTATACGGAACATTATTGACAAAATTCTAAATTGACATCCTAGTGGTGGACAAGACATTACACAAAACCAAAAAAAGAAACCAAAGAGAATAGTTTACGGTCGTGTAAGATATTTGTACGTAGAAAAGGAATGGATTGATAATGAAATTTGCATACAGGAAAATAAAGGTTAAAGTTAAAGAAAGAAAAAGCAACGTACAATCAATATCAAGCAGCCCCGGCCACCGGCTGCTGCTAGAGGAATTTGGGGGCGCTGCTGAAGATCTGGCGTCGTGTCCAAAATAGGACCATCACATGGTGGACCATCGCATGGTGGAGCGTGCTGCCCGGCTGAAGGCTGTATAGGAAAAGAATTGAATGAAGAGGGGGAGAAACAATGAATCCTAACAAAAATAAAACTGATAAAAGAAGTCAAACAACTAACATCATTAAAAGATGCGATATGGCTAGGGGTGAAATTGTGATCATCGTCATCTTCTTCTAGCAGGCGGAACGATGGAGGAGAGAAATCCAAAAGATTGGCTGCTGTGCGAGGTTCTGCTACTCGATTAACCTGCGTATCACAAAAAGAAAGAGAAGAATTAAAAACACATCAGATATTTATGTACAAATGTGAATGCCTCTAAAAAATGATTCATAAAATAATACATACAGAAGGGGGATCCAAATGTGTAGACTTGGGGTTTGTGACTTGTGGATCCAACATGTGATTGAGGCTAGCACTGTTCTGTGCATGAGCTTTGGATGCAACAGACATGACATGTGCGCCTCTAGGGTTTGCATCAGCCTTAAGGAGAACAGGAAAAATAAGATGCATTAAAAACAGTACATAGAAACAGAAAAATAAGTAAAATAATTTAACAGGAACACATACATTATGGAGAACGTCAGATAGTAGTTGGCTAGCCTTTTTTAGGGCACCATCTGCACTTGTGTCATAGCGACTGCCTTGTTGAACCTGTGCATCACCCCAAGTCCTTTGTGCTGCAACAATACACTCTTGATAACCGACTGTTGGAGGACCATCATCTGCACTTGCATTGCAAGCACTGGATTCTTCGACTAATTGGACACCATGGGTCAAATGCACTTGGACGTTAACTTCACCGTGTGCCGTCTTCTGGCGCTTATAACGTTCCTTGAGCTTCTGATTACAAATTCTCTGGGAACAAAGAAATAACAAAATATTATTGGTACATATAAATTGGTCCAAGACAAATGGGTGCAGAAAACAATATAGCGTTCGAAATGGAAACTTTGAACATTGAGTTGAGGAGGAAGACACACCTGAACATTCTGTTTGACATCGACAGTTTTGGCACCAGCCTCCAAAAGGAGGGGTGACTTCGAAAGGTGGCTTGTGATGCATTGAATGAGGATAGATGTCCAGTAATGGTATCAAAACAAGTGTCACTGGTTGCAATGACTTGGCTGCTGGTCTCCTGCTGTTGAGATGAACGTGTAGCCAGGCGCTTCGCTCTCTTCCTTAGAATTGCCTAAAAGATATGATTTAAAAGAAAATTAAAAAAATATAGTGAATTAGACACAAAAGAGGTGTGTAGACAAAAAGAAAAGGGTGCTGATTATAAACCAGAAGGTGGAAAAAAAGTACACCTCTGGATTGTCAACAAAATCTGCTTGATGTGCAATGTTTGGTGATGTTGAAGGTGAAAGTGAGCTTTGACGAGATCTGGTACGGCCAGCAATACTGCAGCCCACATTTTCATTGTTTGCACTGATGGATGAGGTGGAAAGCCTTCTCTTTGATTGAGAACGACCACCTACTAGAAGCGGGGACAAAAAAACAAAGAAAAATATGAGAGAGGAAGGACGTATCGAAATGGAAAAAAAAGCAAAGAATTGAATGAGGTGATATTTTGGAGAGACGAAAAACATATATACCTTGGGACAAATAAACTTGTTGTGAGGAGCTTTCTGTTGCTTTCATAGTCTCCGCAATACTATCTGGTGTTGGACTGCAATCCTCTCCAGAAGCAGGAACCACCAAAGTGTCGCCGCTAGCTGCATCATTCATGTTAGTATGGTTTGCCCGAACGCTTCCAAATACATATGGTGTGTCCTTGTTCATGTCAACAGGTACATCAACATGGGTGGGGGGTCGCTTCTCATGAACCTCAGTATTGACATCTCTATTAATATTGGCATTGCCTTCATGCTGACTGCTCGAAGACTTGTGTGCCTCTTGAGCTCGATGGTAGAAGTAACCGATGACATCACAGATGATGGACTGAGCATTGATTGCAGCTGAATCAGTTGGAGCAGCTGCGTGCTTCATGTATAGGGATGTCATGTCATCTAGTGTCTGGTGGGGGGAACAGTGAACAAAAAGAAACAAAAATCAGAATAGAAAAGATGAGGAAAAAGGTATTTGTGATATTACTACAAACGATTACTTTTGGAGACAAGTTCTCATTGACAGTTGAGTGCAGCATCTTCTTAAAGCTCAGTCTGTCAATGACGTCGGTGGGTGATGGTGGGGTCTTTGAGCCAGACCGCTTGTGATAGCAAGTTGATTTTGTTGGTAGAAACTACAGGGACAAATAAGAAACTCAACATTATAAATGCAGAGGAAACTCATATAATGTATGTTTTGTAAACACACTATATTGAATGAAAAACTTACACTCAATTTTCCATAAGTGTGTCCTTTGACAATGTCTGCCTTGCACTTTTCCTTAATCATATTTCCTTTCCAGACAAGTATCCTAGGCAATGCAGGAGGTAAGTGTTGCTCGCCAGTTTTCAAGTGATCAAGGTAGGTGACCTATATGAAAAATAAAATACAAAACACTAAAATCAGCAACTTCAGTATGCATACCAGTAAAAAAACAATATTTTACATCATAAAAAACATGTCAGTAATATAAGTGATTGTAAAATGAACGGTAGAGTTGGTAGACAAGCACTCACACATAAAATGTATAGACAGCCCCCCATGTTAATGGATATGCGGTCTGGAGTCTTCCTCCGCGCATGGTACTGCTTAATCTGCTTGAACAACCAATAGTGCACAAATTTGCACCAATCCCACCCTTCTGCTTTTTTCATATGAACAAGGGGCTCCAAATACTCATTGTTGGGGTATGATTGAATTCGGGCATAAGAAAGTGACTAACGCAACAATAAGAAAGTTGCACACGAGATCATCATCTGATATGTTTTCTTTCGACAGATTCTCAGCACAATCCTTAGCAGATGGCAACGTTGTCAGCTGCATGACTTTGAGAAACCCCAACTTCCCGCTCTTAGGGTCTACTTTTGAAATTGTTTTCCCGCCAATGGGAATTCCTAAGACATCATGTACAGTCTGAGGTGTGATGCTAATTGACATACCCCCCAAGATAATACGTTGAGTGCTCAAATGCACATGATCTACCACCCATTTTGCGAATGAAATGGGAACATAGCATTTCTCAAACAACAGCAAGGACCCAAAGCCGTATGACTTTATAACATCACGCTTGGGTTGGGTGAGAGACTCAATAACATCTGAAAAAAGTGACAAACTCTGCCTAGTAACATGTTTTGCTGCAGCACCATAACTGGCCCCTTGGTTGGATCCACCAAAACCGACAACATCAGATATAATCTTCCTAACATAAGTGCAGACCTAAGGAAATAAAAAAATAAAGGCATTCACAGGTTTATGAGAAAAAGTTATTAAAATGTCCATAGAAAATTCAAATCTAAATTTACTAAAAAACAACACAGATTTAGCTGGCTAGCAGCGGAAGTATGACACTTTTTCTAGAATTTACAAAGAAAAACTGACACATGGAAGGTGCGTGACAGCAAAAAGGGTAACCCCCTCCCAACAAAAGGTTTGTGGCAAAAGATATGTGCAGCAAACAAAAAGTAATGCCCTCCCAGCAAATTTGATAAGTATAGATACTTCCTTTACACGGAAACAATTAAGATTTTGCACCATGGAAAAAAAATGGCTTACTCATATACACAAACAAAAACGTCCACCGCTAGGACGTCCGTAGCTTATGAATTGTAGTCAAAAAGTAAGCATACACAAAAACAGGATGGAAAGAAAATAAGACCTATGAATTGAAACCTTTTTAAAAAAAGAGTAGGCACATACTAATTTCTTAACAACTCCAAAAAGTGCTTCATCATCAAGTGACTGAAGCATCCCATCAGCAGTAGTTTGCATGGATGGTTCATTGGCTTCCTCAGATATTTCGTCACCCGAAAAATTGTCAGATTCAACAACTTCTTCGTGATCATCATCTGAAAGATGGCACTGAGTCCGTTGTGCACGTCGTGCCATCTATTTCTGTAACTGGGAAATAATAAACACGCAAGCATACTTTATATTGAAAAAAATGGGAAAAATGCATGATATTGAAAAGTATCATAAAATTTGAAGGATGACAAAACAAACACCCAAGAGAGAGGGCAACAAAAGAAGCTACTGTACAAGTAAAGAGCATATCTTGCAAAGACAAAAACACAATTCCTAGAAGGATAACCTCACCTCTTTGATGTCTGGGGCACACCTAGGCACCGACAGTTTCCAAACTCAGAACACATCAACTAAAACACCCCTCCCCTCAAAAAAAAGAAGGGAAAAAACCATATCAGTGCATTGCATATGAGATGTGCATTTATATTTAGAAAACAGGCATGCATTTCAGGAAAAATAAAGGAAATAATAATTTATTGCTTGCGATTTGTCTCATAAAAGAACACATGCCCGAAATAAAACACATAGTTTATGAACTCTAAGCATAATGTCACAGCAAAATCACAAAATATAGTGAATGAAATGATATGTAAAAAATAGAAAAAAGCAATTCCTTACTGTCAAACTACATAAAAACTTGTTGCTATAATGGCCAACACACCACTTATAACAGACAGCCAAAATATAATAACAAAACACATAAATCACAAAAGAGCATGTGAATTTTCAATTAATAAGGTGTTGGCTTCTAATTTACTTTCCACATGCGCAAACGCGGGAATCACACTATGCTCAAAACGGAAAAAGATCTCACTCTATATATTCTGAACGAATGTCACTACTTGCTGTAAAATCTCCAGTTCTGGAAATACTACTTAAAATACAACAACAACAACAACAACAACATAGCCTTTTGTCCCAAGCTAGTTGGGGTAGGCTAGAGGTGAAACCCAAAAAGTCAAAAAAAAAAGAGAGTTAGAGGAAAGCAGAAAAGAAAGCAAAGATCACGGCTCAGGCACATTAATTACTAGTCTCCAAGCGCTCCTATCCATAGCTAAATCCTTAGAGATATTCCACTCTTTAAGGTCTCTAATAACCGACTCGTCCCAAGTTAGTTTGGGTCGCCCTCTACCTCTCTTAACATTATTGGCCCGTTGTAGAACCCCACTACGCACCGGCGCCTCAGGAGGCCTCCGTTGGACATGTCCGAACCATCTCAACCGATGTTGCGTCAATTTCTCCTCAATTGGTGCCACTCCGACTCTATCTCGAATATCTTCATTCCGTATCCTATCCCTTCTTGTGTGACCACAAAACCAATGCAACATACGCATCTCTGCTACACTCAGTTGTTGTATATGTCGCCTTTTAGTAGGCCAACATTCAGCACCGTATAGCATCGCCGGGCGAATCGCCGTCCTATAGAACTTACCTTTTAGCTTTTGTGGTACCCTCTTGTCACAGAGGACACCAGAAGCTTGACGCCATTTCAACCAACCGGCTGAAATTCTATGCCTAACATCTTCACCAATGTCACCATCCTTTTGCAGCATCGATCCTAAATACCTAAAGGTATCTTTCTCGGCCACCACTTGCCCATCAAGCCTGACATCTCCATCTTCATATCTAGTCCCACTGAAATCGCACATCATGTACTCGGTCTTAGTCCTGCTAAGTCTGAAACCTTTGGACTCTAACGTATGCCTCCACAACTCTAACTTCCTATTAACACCTGCTCTACTCTCATCAACTAGCACCACATCATCAGCAAAGAGCATACACCAAGGGATATCACTTTGTATATCCCTTGTGACCTCATCCATCACCAGAGCAAATAAATAAGGACTCAATGCTGACCCCTGATGCAGACCTATTTTATTTGGAAAATCACTGCTGTCTCCACCATAAGTGCGGACAACCGTCATCGCATCCTTGTACATATCCTTGATAAGGGTAATGTACTTAGTTGGGACTTTGTGCTTCTCCAAAGCCCACCACATGACATTTGGAAATACTACTTAAAATACATTTCAAAAAATTTCAGATTCATACCGGAATGCAAAAAAATAAGAACGACAATATTCAGGTTAAGATAAATGATAGGAGCAAAGTGTGGAAAAGCACATCACTAAAAAATATTATAATTATTTATAACTCATAAAAGCAACAAAAGCCAAAGGTAAGTCATGTCTCTTCACACGTAACATAAGCGTCCAAACCAACACATAATGCATACTTTCTCTTCAGTATATTGAGGACTCCTACTCATGTGCTTATTATTTTTTGAACAAAAGGTATAGGCTCTAAAAGATACGCAACACACCTCAAAGCTATCTACTTTTTGGCAACAACTGCAAGTTAATGAACCACCCATACTTAACCAACAAAAAAGAAAAGTAAGAACATGCAAAGATTTTGACCTGGCATGAAAATAACCCCATATATAATGCAGAAACACCTTCTGCCCTCCAGACTAACACAGAAAATGTGCAGGAACATAAATCTAAAACATGTCATAACCAAAATGATGTTACATATTACACAGAAATGGGATTGGATACGCCCCAGCGTCCCATTTCACCCCGAGAACTAGGTTGCCAAACCTCGGTTCCGAAACTCTCGCCAGATAAATCGATACAAGTTTATCTGAAAACCCTAACACAAAGTCTGCAGAGAAACACTACCTCCCTGTCCTCCTAAATTGCACAAACCGCAGACCAAAAAATCGAACACATGTGGTCCCGATGTCGCACAGGAAAGCAAACCCTAGGGGCGCATGGGGGAGAAGAGCAGAGGCGCGTACCCAAAATCACCGACCACCGTACCTAGGCGTGGATCCAACACACCTGGAACTCCGCTGACAAAAAAACGATGAATCCCCACCGCGCCGAGAGATCCCTCGTCAGCTCTCCCCAACAAATCGCGTGGTCGGTGATCCTCTTCCGGCGACGGGATCACCGGGCTCGCGGCCCCCGGCCGCCTCTCCCCCACAAATCGCGCGGGCGGTGATCTCCCTTGTGGCGACGGGGTCGCCGAGCTCGCCGCCCCGGCGCTTCACCTCCGAGGACACACGCGAGAGCTCCAGAAAAAAGAGGCGAAATGAACAACGGAAGGGCAGCGAACCCCCTCGGCGCAGTCTCCTGAGACGGAATGAATGGGAGCGAACCGACGCGAAGCGAAGCGAACTTGATCCGCTAACAAATGGTGGACCCGGTAACCAACAAAAATCCTGCGCGTGGACCCAACAAATGGTTCTGGAACATGACGACGGCTCGTGACGTCGACTGACAGATCGGCCAGATTTCAGTCGCTTGCGCTGGAGCAATTCTCATAATATAATCCCTGCAAAATGTAATTAAGAGGTAATGTAGAATGATTTCCAACGCTAAGCTAGCTAGCATGACATATATATACCATTATATTATAGTAAATTACTTAGTAAGAAGTTACTAAAATCTCGTGAATTACTATAGTAATTATAGTAACTCAAAGTGGCTATAGAATAGTTATTCTATGGCCGGCCATAGACTATAGGTTATATATATATATATAATTTGTAGAGCATCATTGTGCAATAAGGATGCTTAGAGAGCACAGCCCCTGCTTAGCAGCATTATTCGCCAAAGAGCATGAATGCCAAAACACGGAAAAGGAAAGGGTTGCAACCGAGCTATCCTTATTGCACTTAAGGATAGCTAGATCACTGAGGTAGTAACCATATGCCGTCTGGCTAAACCAGCAGATAGATGCAACTTATTAGAACTTGGTTAAACCCGGTCTATCACATAGATTAACCAAGCTTTCCTGGAACAAAACGGGGACGAACTTTTTCATCCCTGCTTCCATGTTTCTCCCCAAAACGGTAACAAATCGTCTCCAACTCCGCGGTCCTGGGGTTGTAGTAGCCCGACGCCCTACCCGTGTTCAACAAGATCCTCCCGTGTCCTTGGTCTACGTCCACAGCCAGCGGTGTAGTCTTCTCCGGCAAATACTCCGGCGAGAACCTCTCGAGCTCTATATCGTACTGGACAGACCCACTGCTACAAAAACCCACATTCGTCGCTGTCACTTAGTACCGGACATGAAAAGATCCGGTACTAAAGTGGCGGGGAGCCGTTTTAGTACCGGGTCTAAACTTGGAAGGCCCCGGAAGCCACTTTAGTACCGGCTGGTGTTACCAGCCGGTACTAAAAGTCGCATTTTAGTACCGACTGATGTTACGAGCCGGTACTAAAGTGGCATGCACATTAGTACCGGCTGATAACACGAGCCGGTACTAAAGCGTACACTTTAGTACCGGCCGGTGTTACTTGCCGGTACTAACATGTCATCCACGGGTTACTTCAAAAGGAAAGCATCTCCCACTTAGTCACAAGTGATGCATAGGTGGGATGGTAAAGAAGTAACACGCGAGGCTGGATATCGTGGGTTCGAATCCTTACGAACGCGTTACACGCATTTACGCGTGAATAAATCGTGTGACTTGTGACTTTGTGCCTGTGCGAGCCTCCTGGCGCCATTTAGTATCGGCTGCCCCAGCTGGTACTAATTGGCTCGCACGTTAGTGCCGCCCCCTGACCGATACTGATGTGAGTTTTTCTAGTCGTGACCATACACCAGTGTCTTCCATGATTGCCCATATCCTGATGGTGCACGTATTCCGGTGCGAGAAAGCCACGCGCAGACCATCTCTTCCAGCTCGACGATGGACATGATCTCACCGTCGTCGTCGTCACGGCCACACGCCGGTGGCCCTTGCAAGACCTCAAATCTACGCGTGCTAACATCCAGCGCCACGATCTCTGTCCTGGAGATCTCTGTCCAAGCTCGGTGTCCACCATCCAATAGAGTTTCCCGTTCACGTGAACGGGAGGCACCTTCTCAGCGCAACACGTCTTAAAAAAGTCATAACTTTTCGATATGAACTCGGATGGAAATAAATTATATATTAAAATGGTATAGCTAAAAAACATCGACAACCGTGTAGTTAACATTTTTTCCCGTTTGAGTCCATCTTGATACCTAAATAATTGAAACAATGTTTAGATCTGAACGTTGTATGAATTTTTTTATATTCCAAAATGGCCTCAAATCAAAATATTTTGAACGCAAAATTGTATTCATTGAGCTCTACAAAGTTTGGTACAAATTTTATCTTCATATGATATCATATGGAAAAGATATGATTTTTTAAAGATTTGATGTGCTAGCGAGTAGATAAATCAACGACAACGCTAGCATATTATACAATAAGAAAATCTTAACTTTTTATATGATATTATATGAAGATCAAATTTATATGAAACTTATAAAGTTTGATGATTTCTGCAATTTTACAGTTCAAATATTTTGATTTGAGGCCGTTTTGGTTGATACATTGGATACAATATTTAGAATAAAACTTTTAGATCTTGATGTTATTTTTATTATCTACTAGGTACAAAGATGAATTCAAATGAAAATTATTGACTACATAGTTGTAGATTTTTTCGAGCTCTACGATTTTGGTATATAATTTATTTCTATCCGAGTTTATCTATATATCTTCTATCCAAAACTTTCGACAATCGATGGACCCACCAGTCATTGAAACATTATCCCTCCTACGACCCCACCTGTCAGTCTCTTTTTTTGTCAAATCATGCTTGACGAAACAGTCCGAACCCAGGACTACTCATCGTTAAAATATACCGGAAGCAAATATGACATGCGTATGAACACAAGACTCCTCATCGTCAAAACATGAAAGGATCACAAGATGCCTAGAGGAGGGTGAATAGGATCTTCTTTAAATTCTGCACGCAGTTTATCTCACAGTCGGATTAGTAACTGGAACTTCCGGCACCCTATCAGATACTCCGACTCAGACAGCCCTGGAGTATCTGGTAGGTTCCCGAATTTTCCTACGATGGAAAAGAGTGAGCACGTGCTGCAAAGATTTAGAGCAATTTAGCTAATTTCATTTAAATAGAAAGGTGGGAAGTCGTCTAGGGACTCTTTTTCACCTAAGAGCTGCACCACAAACTTCACACTCGAGTAGATCGGACCAAATATGTGAAAGTCAACTATGAACTACGAAGAACATATGAACACGAAGAACAACCACCGCAACAAGAGACAAGTGATTTGTTTTCCGAAGTTCACTTCCCTAAAGAAGCTACGTCTCCGTTGAGGTGCCTCCAAAGAGACCGGGTTGAGCCACAACCCTACCCTCTCCCTAGGGTCCAAAAGCCAAGCTAGGGTTACTTACTATGATATCCCCGAGAGGATTGGCTTTACAAACTTTCCAGGACAAGCTCACACGAGTTGAGCGCTCACCGGAGACGCCTAGCCGTCTAGGAGCAAAACTCCAAGAATAACGAACGCGAGTCGATGGCCGAGGATGCTTCAAGTGCTCAAGAGATGGAGTTGATGCTCACCCACACTCAAATCCAAGAACTCACTAAAACCCCTTCTCAAATCTCACAAGGATTAGCTCGAGTAGGTTGAGGGAGTGAAAGAGAAGCTCAAGAGAGTGTTCTTTGCGTGTGTGGTCGGCAGGCACAAGAGGAGGGGGCGAAGGGGTATATATACCCGAGCCACTAAAACTAGCTGTTGTGCTGTCTGCGAGATCTGGGTCGGAGACTCCGGGACGACCCCGGATATTCCTCCCACAGAAATGAACGTGTAACACAGTGACCCTGGACACTCCGGGACCTTCCCAGAATTTCCGAAGACACTCAAACCTGAAGGGGTCCTTGGAACAAAAATGTTCCGGCCCAGTCCCGGATACTTCGGGGTGCCCTGATTCTATACTAGGATACTTCGACCCCTTGCTGGAGCATCTGGCAACAGAAGTACCTGTGCCCGTGAGTGCATTTGGGTCTCTCATGTGCACTTGATTATATATTTTGAGCATTTAGACATCCATGACTTGTTCAACACGCATCCCCTTGATAATACGACGTTCCTAACTCAATTTCAAAATAGAAAAGAATTTAAATCCTTCCATCATTTACACCATTCACCATGATCCTTTGAAGGATATATCAACAAGTTCCGATCATGAATTTTAAGTATTATGACATGTCCATGAACTCAATTCAAACATTAGTTCTTTGGTTATATTTGTAATCATTCAACCAAAACCCACTAGGGGAGCCTAGATGCACTTTTAAAATAGCAGCGCCGTAATCACCGGCATAACGAAGGTAGCACGCGCGTGTGGCGCGGGCATGTTTGCTAGTATTGAAAAGTTCAGAATTTTTAAGATACCTTGCATAGAAAAGGTGGCTACCGCCAATTCAATCGATGGTAGGGCTATAGATTTATGTTTATTTAAAAATACCGCTAATTGAATTGGCTATAGCCGTTTCAAACGGCGGTAGGGGTTTCTAATTTTTTTTCGTCGGACATATTATTTCTGTAAAATATGAAAATAAAAAATAAAAAAATCGAGAAGAAGGGTCTACGTGGGCCTAACTATTTAGGCGCCTTTGGAAACAACAGCCCAGACCATAGGCCTTGGGGCTGACGGGCCCAACTACAGACACCCCAGTGTCCCAACGCCACACAGCTGACCGACAGCTCTGAACGCCTTCCCCCCCTCATGTTCGGCGGCGGTGCGGACGGCAACGGCCACCTGCCACGGCCGCGCAGGCCCCGGCGCGGCGGAGTAGGCGGCGTCGGCGGCATGGGAGCTTTGCAGGGACAGATGGCTACGGGGTCGCAATCTCATCCCGCCGCCCCGCCGTGTACCGACTACGACATGGCCTACTTCAAGGCCTACTCCCACATCAGCGTCCACGAGGAGATGCTCAAGGTTCTACCCCACACTCTCTACCCTCGTTTTTAGCTTCGTACTGGTGGACAATTGGGTGGATGTGTTGCCTGTTACGTCGGTGGGGTTAGGGTTCTGTTCTGTTTGGCACGTGCGACAATTTGTGGATCGGAATTCGAGACTAATGGCGATGTCTGGGATCCCGTATTATTTGAAGGTTTGAGCTAAAATATAAACCCGCAAAGTCTGTTTAGTCTCGAATTTCATGGAACTCATGTCTGGTACGGGTCCATCTGTCCAAGTGTGTTCTTGATGAGTAGAACATTGACTGTAGGCCTGTAGCTAGCATTTCTGGCACCGAATGGCACTCAGTTGCCATGCTTATCTTTCATATAAAGCCTAATGTGAAGTGTTGCCTCTCCTTACCCACTGATACTCAGTACTTGTGTTACTCCTTATGATTTATGTTGTATTGGTGATTTAGAGCATCTATAGATTATTCAGTTCTGAAAAAAGAGGCATGCAGAGATGGAAATATATATCTAGATAGTGGTATATGTCATCATTTTTTTTTCTAATTTAGTACTGATTTTTAGGTTGATGATTGCAGGATCATGTGAGAACTATTACTTATAGAAATGCTATTATGCATCATCAAGATCTAATTTCAGGCAAGGTATGAGCAGTCTGAATTTATTTGTTTTCTGGAGCAAATGATACTCTTGGCTCGATACTGTATGTGATATAGGCATACAGCTATCTGTTCCATTTATTAACTCTTGTGTATCTGTCAAAATGATAATTTTCAGGTTGTTCTGGATGTGGGCTGTGGCACTGGTGTTCTTTCCATATTTTGTGCTAAGGCTGGTGCCACTCGGGTAACTTCATATTAGTCATTAACTGTGCGCTTGTGTATTGCTGATGATATTTGTAATCAGGATTGGGCTTTCTTTGTATCCCTAGCTTACTCTATAGTTGTTTGTTGCACCCCTTATATCTGTTACTTTTGCGCCTGCATCATCCATCCACCTAAAAATTCATTCCTTAAGAACCACTACCTTGGTGAAGTGATAACCTTTTTTTTTTGGATAGAGGTGAATTGGTACTTAGCAGGGAGGTATTGATCATTTGTAGGATAACGAACTGGATCCAATTATTTGTGCCATTACTGTCTATTTGAAAACCATATGCCTAACCAAGACTCCAAGATTATATAGGTTCTTGATGTTACATTATATTCGCACTCTGACAGGTGGGATAGGCTGAATCTCAGTGAGAGAATCCAGTGGCAAACACAGTATTTTCCCGTATACCATCACATATCACTGGGAAGTGTTATAGTCCCAGATACGGCATTGCCTGAGTCTGAAATATGGGCCCTGGGCTCACATGTCATTGATCCAAATCAATGGCATGTTCCAGTGGCATATATAAGGAAATGTACTGAAATTATACTTCTTTTATTCAACAGGGCAAAATTGTTGTTGCTTTCCATGTTGCTGTTCCAGGAAATGAAAGATCCTCTGTATACTTAGTGTTCTGTCAAGTCCTGTCACTTTGTTGTATGTCAATTAAATTTGTTGAACTTTGACATAATTTACTTCACTCTTGAATTGACCTGCAAGTAACAGTTAGATATTTGGCTTGAGAAATTGTGCGTTTTCTCATTTCAGTAAGATATGAAGTTGTTTGAATGTATTGATTGTGTTAGACTGCTCAAATTCCTCCATAGTATGAATGCACCGGCCTAGTGCCTTGTGCAGTATTATCTGGTGTTCTGTGCAACACCTCTATAGTTATTAGTCCTGTAACCCCTCAGCTTAGCGTTCACACCTTGGACCTTTGGGTTACTGAGCCTATATATATGTAATCTCTTCTGTAATCCTATCATCTATCAATACATAGACGCTTTCATGGTATCAGACACCTAGGTTCTCACCCAGGCCCGTTTTTCCGAACCCGGCGCTGCTTCAAGTGCGCCGTCTCTCCAAGCGCGCCGTCTGGGCGCCGCTCCAGCGCGCCGCCCGGCGCCGCTCCAGCGCGTCCCTCCCGACGCCGCTTATGGACGACGAGGTCGACGCCGCGGCCGCCGCCACCGCTCTCCACCCTGATGGCCGTCCCGTGACGCCCGCCCGCGCCTCCCAGGTCCTCCGCGACGCTGCCCTCGCCCGTGCGGCCGAGGCAGAACGCGAGGCCGCCGCGGCGCAGGCCGAACGGGACGCCGCCGACGAGCGCCTCCGCGCCGCCCTGGCTCGTGCTGCGCAGGAGCGCGCTGCGGCTGATCTTCCTACCCCATCCGCGCGGGATGACGACGACGTCTCCTTCGCCACTGTCGACGACGACCTCCTTCCTAACGCCATCGCCCAGCTCGAGGCCAAGGCGCGCCTCAACCTCCATGCGCAGGCGGTGTCCGTGCAGAACATCCGCCTCCTCATCCCGCTTCGACTCGACGACGCGTCTGCCTTCTACTCTCGATGGCGTGAGTCCTTTCTTCTTACTCTTGGGCGCTACTCACTGGAAGATCATGTTCTCTCGGATGCCGCCGCTCCCGCCTCCGCCGACTGGGTCCGGATGGACTGCGTCGTCCGGACGTGGCTCTTCGGCACCATCACTGACGACCTCGCCGACACCGTCTCCGAGCACCGCGCCACCGCCCGCGACATCTGGCTCGCCATCGAGTCTCAATTTCTCGGGAATCAGGCGACGCGCGCTCTGTACGCCGACGCCGACTTCCGCACCTTCTGCCAGGGCGACCTCTCCGTCGCCGACTACTGTCGGCAGTACAAGCGCAAGGCGCAGGACCTCCGCGACCTCGGCGAGCCCGTCTCCGACCGCACTCTCGTCCTCAACGTCATCCGCGGCCTCAACGAGCGATTTGAAGCCATCGGGCTTCATCTCCGGCGCACCAACCCCCTGCCGACCTTCCTGCAGGTTCGCGCTGAGCTCCAGATTGAAGAGCTGACCGCGGCTAAGACTGCACCTGCCACTGCTCTCTTCTCCAGCTCCGATGGCGGCAAGAGCCCCTCCACCGGGGCCCGCTCCTCCGGCGCTCCCCCGCAGCAACAGCAGGGGGCCCCTGGGGGTTTCTCTCGGCGCGGCAAGCGTGGCGGCAAGCGGTTCGGCAACAACTCCGGGGGCGGTCCTGGCGCGGGGAACGCCGGCGGCCGGTCCAGCGGCGGAGCCTCCTCCGCCTCCCCTGTTTTCGCTCCTGGCGGCCAAGGGACGGGCGGTCCTTGGCCCAGCTACCACAATCCGTGGTCGGGCGCCATCCACATGTGGCCTGGACCTCGTGGACCGCCTCGCCCAGGGTCCACTGGGCCGGCCCAGCCTCCTCACGCCTTCGTCGCTGGGCCACCTGGCTCGTGGGCCGGGCCATGGGGAACACCAGCCCCAACTCCACCGCTGGTTCCTCCTCCTCCCGCCGCCAGCCTCTACAACAATGGATGGGATCAGCAGGCATTGGCTGCCCAGTTTCAGACGCTTCAGCTCCAACAACCCCCTCAGCACGACTGGTATTTTGACACTGGTGCTACAAACCATGTCACCTCCGATACCGGTACTCTTTCTTCCTCCTCCCCACCCTCCTTTTCTTCCAGCATTATTGTCGGTCACGGTAGCCGTGTACCGGTCACCTCCACTGGCACAGCTCATCTTCCTAATAACCTCCACCTTAATAATGTTCTTGTTGCCCCGAATCTTATTAAGAATCTCATTTCCGTTCGTCAGTTTACCATTGATAATAACTGCAGTGTGGAATTTGATCCTTTTGGTTGTTCTGTGAAGGATCTTCCTACTCGGAGCGAGATCGTCAGGTGTAACAGTACAGGGCCCCTCTACCCTCTACCACCTTCGGCCTCGGCTCTACTCGTATCATCCTCTTCATCACTTTGGCACCAACGACTCGGCCATCCCGGTCATGAGACGCTCTCCAAGCTCGCCCACTCTACCAGGGAACACTGATGGCCTTTGTCATGCCTGCCAGCTTGGACGACATGTTCGCCTCCCCTTTTATCCCTCTTCTTCCCGCACTAGTCACATGTTTCAGCTATTACATTGTGATCTTTGGACCTCGCCTATTACTAGTGTCTCCGGCCACAAATATTATCTTGTCATACTTGATGATTATTCGCATTATTTGTGGACGTTTCCTTTGCGTCTCAAGTCCGACACTTTCTCTACATTGTCGAATTTCTTCGCTTATGTCCACACGCAGTTCGGTGTTCCTATCCAAGGCATCCAAAGCGATAATGGCCGCGAATTCGACAACCTTAGCGCCCGTTCCTTTTTTGCGTCACACGGCGTGCTCTTTCGCATGTCTTGCCCCTACACGTCCGCTCAGAATGGCAAAGCCGAACGCATTATTCGCACCATCAACAATGTCGTTCGCTCCCTGCTCTTTCATGCGCGTGTACCACCCTCGTTTTGGGCTGCTGCCCTCAACATGGCAACACATCTTCTCAACATTCTTCCCACCAAAACTCTCAACTTCTCCACCCCCCCCCCCCCCACTTTGCTCTCTTCGGTGTTCAACCATCCTATGAACATCTCCGCGTCTTTGGGTGCAAGTGCTATCCAAATCTCTCCGCCACCACTCCCCATAAACTTGCTCCCCGTTCCTCACTATGCGTGTTTCTCGGCTACTCCCCTCACCACAAGGGATACATTTGCCTTGATCGCCACTCCAACCGCACAACCATCTCCCGCCATGTTGTCTTTGACGAAACCTCGTTTCCCTTCGCCGAAGACTCCTCACCCCCCCCCCCCCCCTGCCGAGGATTTTGAATTTTTGGAGGATTTTACTAACCCCATAACAGTACCATTTCCTCCATCGCTGGGCTCTCTTCCTGCAGGAACTACTGGGGTCTCATCCTCCGGCCCACTCCCTCCTGTGGCCTCTGGATGGCCACACACTCGGGTGGGCCTTCTCCCACTGGTGGGCCGCTGCCTCCACCACAGCAGCCGCCCTCCCCTGACGGCTCCCGAAGCCCTGCAGCGACGGCGCCATGTGCGCCTCTCCCTGCGATGGCGCCGGCCTCCTCTGCGGCTGCACCGGCGGCCGCACCAGTGGCTCCCCCGCCTCTACATCAGCGGTTCGGCATCACCTACACCCGTCGCACCACCGCTGGGAGCTCCTCTGCAGCGGCTCCTACCGCGGCGGCCCCTGCCACGGCGGCTCCTGGCGTCTCGCCACCGCCACCGCCACCGCCGCCCGCTATGATGGCCCGCGGCGCCACGACTCCGGCTACTTCGCCTCCGGGCTCACCAGCCACCGGCGGCTCATCAGCCCCCGGCTCTGCTCCGAGCCTCCCCGACGGCGCCGTCCCTGTTCAACCCGTCACCAACGAGCACGCCATGAAGACGCGAGGCAAGCATGGCTTCCGCATGCCTGCTGTTTTTCAAGCCGCTCCGCTCTCCCCGGTTCCCCGCACCTACCGAGCGGCCCTCGCTGATCCCAACTGGCGTGCAGCAATGGAGGCCGAATATTCTGCCCTCCTCTCCAACAACACTTGGGATCTTCTTCCACGACCACCCCGTGCCAATGTGGTGACTGGCAAATGGGTGTTCAAGCACAAATTCAAAGCTGATGGCTCCCTGGAGCGCTACAAGGCCAGATGGGTACTTCACGGCTTCACTCAACGTCCTGGTGTGGATTTCACTGAGACATTCAGCCCCGTTGTGAAGCCTGCCACAGTCCGGACTGTGCTGTCCCTGGCTCTCTCCCGCTCCTGGCCAGTCCACCAATTGGATGTCAACAATGCTTTTCTCCAAGGTACCTTATCAGAAACTGTATATTGTGCCCAGCCCGCCGGTTTTGAAGATTCAGATCATCCGGACCTTGTTTGTCGTCTCAATCGGTCCCTCTATGGCCTCAAGCAAGCCCCACGGGCGTGGTACAGCCGGTTTGCCTCATTTCTGTTGAAGTTTGGTTTTGTCGAGGCCAAAACAGATTCTTCGCTGTTCATATACCACTCCGGGGCTGACACAGTTTATCTCTTACTGTATGTTGACGACATTGTCCTCACGGCATCCTCTTCAGGTCTGCTTCAGAAGATCATAAATGCCCTGCAGCATGAATTCTCTCTGAAAGATCTGGGTCAGTTGCACCACTTCCTTGGCATGCATGTTCAGCGCACATCCTCCGGGCTGTTCCTCTCCCAACGGCAGTACATGTTGGAAATACTTGACCGTGCTGGGATGACAGACTGCAAGTCCTGCTCTACCCCGGTTGATCTGAATCCCAAGCTTCCCTCTGATGGTGATCCTGTTACTGATCCCACAGATTTTCGCAGCCTTGCTGGAGCATTACAGTACCTCACTTTCACTCGGCCGGATCTCTCATATGCAGTACAGCAAATTTGCCTTCACATGCATGATCCAAGGGAGCCTCACCTAGCAGCTCTGAAGCGTATTTTGCGCTATGTCCGTGGCACACTACATATGGGGCTGCTCATCCGACCATCTTCTCAACATGAACTGGTCGTCTACTCAGACGCTGATTGGGCTGGCTGCCCGGACACTAGGAAATCAACTTCTGGCTTTGCTGTTTTTCTTGGGGACAGCCTCATCTCCTGGTCTTCCAAGCGCCAGAACACTGTTTCTCGCTCCAGTGCCGAAGCTGAATACAGGGCAGTCGCCAATGCTGTTGCAGAAGCTACCTGGTTGCGACAGCTGCTGACTGAACTTCACACTCCGTTGCACAAGACGACTCTTGTGTATTGTGACAATGTCAGCGCCATCTACATGTCCAAGAACCCTGTTCAGCATCAACGCACCAAGCATGTGGAGATTGACCTTCACTTTGTCTGGGAACGAGTTGCTCTTGGTGATGTTCGCGTTCTCCATGTTCCAACGACCTCTCAGTTCGCCGACATTTTCACCAAGGGGCTGCCTACTTCAGTCTTCGCAGAATTTCGCTCCAGTCTGAATGTCTGGGCACCAGACGATTCGACTGCGGGGGCGTGTTAGACTGCTCACATTCCTCCATAGTATGAATGCACCGGCCTAGTGCCTTGTGCAGTATTACCTGGTGTTCTGTGCAACACCTCTATAGTTATTAGTCCTGTAACCCCTCAGCTTAGCGTTCACACCTTGGACCTTTGGGTTACTGAGCCTATATATATGTAATCTCTTCTGTAATCCTATCATCTATCAATACATAGACGCTTTCAGATTGTTTGACCTGTACAAGAGTATCTCTAGTACTAGATACGTACCAAATACTAGCAGCATTCATCTTTACTCTTTTTGTTTGTTGAAGCTTTCTATTTGTTGCAGAGAAATTGGTCCTTTCTTATTTTAAGAACACATGCAGTAGGTTGTAGTGTAATGTGGGTTCTTTTTTGCATGTGCTGTGTAAATTGTTCTTTAGCTATCTGTATGTGGTACTTATTTTCTTATATAGATGAAATATTTTTGTGTACATGTATAATTCATCTCCTTGATAAGTTTATTGTGTTTGCAGGTTTACGCCGTCGATGCAAGTGATATTGCAATACAGGTAGATCTTTCTTGACACATCTTTTCCCTTTTCAGTTAAGATTCTCAATCTACTATCATATTTTGCTGAGATATAGTTTTTTTTGGCTGCACCTATATACTGATTGAGTTTGTCCAATTGGAGAATAAACCTTGTACTGAAAAGGTCCAACCTCCCAGCCCTCCCTTGTGCCTGCTTAACAACTCATAACTAAAACTGTCCATGCTTAGGGTAGCTTACCTTTAGCATTTCTCGGTGATCCCAGTAGGAAGGGTGCCACACCAAGGATGTTCCACCCTTCCGACATTGTTAGTGAAGTGCACATGAAGAACTGGGAAATAGCTTAGGAGGCCGCCCAACCAGGCTTGAACCCAGGTGCTTGCTGGTCATGTGAGTACCTCCCTAAAGGGTTCGATACTCCCTCTTTTAAGATAAAGCCAGGTCGAGTTTTTTTAATATCATGTTTGTCCTTATCCTTTAAATGCCTTTTCGAGTTTTGCTGATACGCCATCTGTGGTTTTACTTTTCCGGATTTTGTTATTAGCTTCTACAAATTCTATTAATGATTCTGAATATTCTTTTTTTCAAGGCTATGGATATTGTGAGAGAGAATGAGCTATCTGATAAGGTTATAGTTTTACACGCCCGGATTGAGGTTTGTATTTCTATCTAGACTTTGCCATTCTGCCACCATTTGTGCATACTCAAAGCTTTATTTTATGTTCATGTGAGGTTTTGATCTTATCGTGCTTCTGGGATCAAAGCCATAATTTCTATGCTGTTGTCAATTTTTCATTATCCTTAAATGTGCTACAAAATATTATTATTTGAATATTCAATTCCAGGATGTAATTATTGAAGAAAAAGTCGACGTAATCATATCTGAATGGATGGGGTACATGCTTCTTTATGAGGTATCTTTAAATATCCATATAGTTTGGACAATATTGGGCTAATTCAATGTTCACTTTACGCTGCAATTGTGGAGTTGGAGTTTTAAATCTAGTTATGTTGATGCAGAGTATGCTGGGGAGTGTAATTTTTGCTAGGGATAAATGGCTTAAGCCAGGAGGTCTTATTCTTCCATCACATGCATCGGTATGAATTTGATATATGGGTAGTTGAAGTTGGTTTGACCAATTTTTAGTTGACATACAAGGCATAATTTTTATTGCAGCTTTACATGGCACCTATAACAAATTCTCAGAGATATCATGATAGCGTTTACTTCTGGCGGGATGTATATGGTATAAAAAGTGAGTCATGTTGTCCCATTGTCTCTGAAAATATATAAGCTTTCTGTTTAACTATTGCAGATTCCAATTTTTTTTAACTTGACTTCAGTGTCCTCAATGATGCCTCTTGCAAAACAATGTGCATTCATGGAGCCATCTGTTGAGACAATTAGCGGAGAGAATGTATTGACATGGCCAACTGTGGTGAGTCCCACTTATTTTGTCAGATGTGTGTATTATTGTCTGCTTGCCTTATGTTTTATTTGCAGACCACTCTCACGCCTCAGTATGTAATAAATATTGATTTAGTTCTACTTTTTATTCTTCTGTGTAAAGTGATATCTTTTTGTCTGAAGTACAACTTACTTGGGTTCCTGGAGCAGGTGGCACAGGTGGATTGTTATACCATACAAGCTCAGGAGCTTGAAACCATTACTGCTGCATTTAAATTTACATCAATGTTGCAAGGTAAATTGTACTAGTTTCTTCTTTTTTATATCTGGTGATAAGACAGACGGCTAATGTGTCCATGATTCTAGATTTGCACAACTATTTTTCTTGGCTAATGATTTCACCTATAAAGTCCATATAGTGAGATAATAGCATGTCATAAACCCATAATCATACCTCATCCCTATTTGGGAGGTCTGAGATTTTTTTGCTCCTGCTGGAGGTAACTACTTATATAAACCACTATGATGTTTTGATTAAAACTACCCCGAACCTTCATTACCCAATTGGCTGATTCATTAGGCTTATGGGTGAAGTGCAACTTGTATTCTTATTGTGAGAAAGTGTTTATTTCTTGCTTGCAACACTGTTACCATAAGGTGATAAGCAACCTCAGCCTTCAGGTAGCCAGCTAGTATATGAGCCTATTCTACTAGACTTTTTGGCTGATTCTAATCAATTTTGGTCAAAGCAGTCTTCTTTTCTTCCTTGCTTCCAAGGGAGATTGATTAAATGTACTATTTATGATCAAGAGGTAGTCTGACTAAGCAGGATTGAGTAAACCAGGAAATGGGATGACTAGACTGCCTTTCTATCAAGTGCTTTAATGGTTTAATGGCTTATTGCTTGGGACTGAATGGAAAATTGGCAATAGAGAGAAACTAATATTGAATCTGTACACTATTACACTTGCCTTAAATCGAAGTGACACTAAATCAATTAGGCTTTACAGCCCACCATGGACATGTGAATATATAATTGACCTGGCTTATCTTGTACTTTTGTGACTGCTTAGCCATTGTCCTGCCAGTTTTACCATGGTTGCAAGAATACAATATTCACATTCTTACACGTTAGTTGCTACAGTGTGATGTATGTTCTGATATATGTACAATTAAAGTTTCATTGTTACCCCCTAATGGGAACAAGTGCACATTTGCTACCCTGTCATGATCTAAATGATTGTTTATCTAGAGTTTTATTGTTTGGTTGATCTTTTTTCCGATGTCATGTCTTGCTTAGCTGTTTCCCTCTATCAATCTCTGTTAGTTGCATTGATTTTAGCTTCCGCGTAGCAAACTGTCATTGGAAGTTATGTTGATTTTGTGTACTCAATATCTGTCAAGCTTGTTTCTATAATTTGTGTGAGAAGATTGTGCTAAATTTGCTCTCCATGTCTTATTTTACGTTTGCGTAGCTCCTTTACATGGTTTTGCATTTTGGTTCGATGTTGAGTTCAATGGACCAATTCGTCAGAAATCCAAGAAGCATGCAAACCAATCCTTGGATGGGAACACCCAAAATGCTAGCCCGAGCACTAAAAAGAAAAAACAAGACGTGTCCATTGTTCTCTCAACTGCACCAGAGGATGCCCCTACTCACTGGCAGCAGGTGATTGTTTTCTGCAGTACCCACCTTTTCTTGTTTCATATATATGTGGTTATAGATTGATATTTCCAGCAGACCTGAATGTTATATTTTTATTTTGCAGACCCTATTGCATTTATTTGAACCTATAGAACTAAACAAAGACCAGAACATTGAAGGTTCTGTTACCATATCTCAGAGCCAGCAACATGCTCGCTTCCTTAACATCTGTCTGAAATATTTGTGAGTCTTCTTGTTCTGGTGCTATCCTGCGGTCAGCTTTCGCATGTCTTCTGTTACTTGGAAGCTTGTTATAACTCTGTTCTACGTGTTTTTGCAGTACTGGTGATCAATGGTATGTCAAAGAATCCGTGATGCGATAATGCGGAGAAACTTCATAAACAAAGTAATGTTCTATGTAATAGATTCCAGCCTATTGTTGCACATCATGAACCTATGCTGGTCATTGCAATTTTGGAGCACTCTGGCTTGCGGTAGGGCATCGTGATCGCACATAGATCAGAATGGAGTGTCATTTGGTGTTAAGATTTTGTATTTGTAAGAAACCTCTGTGATTGGTATGAAAATACCTGGCTCCAAACACTGATGATCCTTTGTACCCAATTGATTGACGAACGGAACATACGAAACTACATGTTTTTGTTTGACACGGACCAGAGTAGTACAGGATTTATTGACATTGTTGTTGCTACATCACTACACTGTTGTTTTGCTTACTACTCTACTGATGTCCATTCTTTGTAAGAACTGTGTGAAGACTTGAGATTCTTCATATATGGTCGTATGAAAGATTAATGAATGGAGTTTTGTTTTGTCTGGGCTGGAGCGGGAGAGGAGGGAGCGATTGAAATGGGCAAGAGCAAGACTGCGAGGACCCGAGGATGATCAATAGAGAGGCCTTAGTTCCCAAAGTTTGCCCCCTCAAATCTAATACGTAAAAAGAAGATTTCCATCCTATCAAAATGCCGGTATATGTATGAAATACTAAACGTAGATGAAATTTAAAACTAATTGTACAGTTTTATTGTACTTTGCTAGATGAATATTTTAAATCTAATTAATCAATGTTTGAATAATTATTTATAAATACCTGCCAATTTTAACCTGCGAACTAAACAAGGCCCTTGTTTAGTTCCCGAATTTGGGAGCAAACTTTGGCCTTTTGGAGTGCGTGCACACTGTAGCATTTCGTTTGTATGTGTGAAAAATTGTCCAAAAATTGATTAATTAGGCTCAAAATGTTCGTCTCGTAGAATACAACAAAACTGTGTAATTAGTTTTTGATTTCATCTACATTTAGTACTCCATGTATGCTATGACATTTTGATGTGATGAGAATCTTCTTTTTGCATAGTGAACTTTGGGGATAGAATTTGGGATATAAACAAGGCCAAGACTGGCAGGAAGCCGATGGCATTGTTTAGTTCCAGATTCGGGACCGCCCGAATCGGGTCTGGCATCCACTGTATGTGTTAAATGCGCACTGTAGCATTTGGTTTGTATATGTGAAAAATTGTCTAAAAATTGATTAATTAGGCTCAAAATGTTCGTCTCATAGAGTACAACAAAACTGTGAAATTAGTTTTTGATTTCATCTGTATTTAGTATTTCATGCATGCTATGACATTTTGATGTGATAGGAATCTTCTTTTTGCTGAATTTTGCGGTAGAATTTGGGCGGGGTTCAGCGTCAGGCGTTCAGTGCCGCTGCCCCTGACGGACACTGCCTCGGGACCAGGGGCATTCCAGCCGGCAGCCGCCAGGGGAAGCCGCGCGGAGAAAAAGGGTGGCAAAAGATGCGTGCGATCTCGCGCTCCCGACTGGCTGACACCGCCTGCCTGCCGTGGCGTTGGCGTGTTGACTTGGAGCGGTGCTGGCGCAGTTGCATCTTTTTAGACAGTGACAGGGGGTAGTTGCATCTTTTTCACAGCAATAATAACAGCAGCAAATCAACACGCCTTGCATTTCAGCAGCAGTAATAACAGCAGCAAATCTTCACAGCAATAATAACAGCAGCAATTTCACTTGCTTTGCATTTCAAAAAAGAAAATCTTTGCCCTGTCCAGCTGCTTCTGAACCACAAGTACAAGCCGCGATAAGCATTCACATGGTAATGGATACAAAAATCTTCTTGCGCCTGAATTGAACGAACGGCATTTACATGCAAAGTGTTGAGCTGCAGCGGAACAAGCCCGATACATGAGACTGAAGGCCGAGACCGTGTCTGCAACTGCAATGCGAGACCCAGCTTGTCTTCTAGGATTCTGTCTCGTGTAGTTTGCCATGTTGCTTCTCTATCAATGTTGCAAATTGCAGGCTATAGAATTTAGCGGTGTACTTCTAAAAAAGCTACAGGAGCTATAGCGCAGCTATAGCATTTAGCAGTATGTAAAAAACTATCAAAATTTAGCCATAAATATTACCAATTTTATGATTTCCGGCTCATATTTCATAAGTGCATGGAAACATTAGTGAATACATAAGGAAATGAGCCGCAATTCATAAGATATATCATAAATCGTATCTTGCCATTCATAAAGTACAAGTATATAAGTTCATAAGTCAAACATAGCGGTGTTAGCGGAGCTAAGCTATTGAATTTAGCGGGGCTATTTCATGATATAACGGAGTTAGCGGTATTAGCGGTAATATTTGTAATATCGTAGCGACATTTGTCTCAAAAAGCTATAGCCCCGAAGCTATAGCGGGCTATTTGCAACCTTGTTCTCTATCGAACTTTTCCCGGGTATATGCCGTTGTTTAGTTCCAAACTTTGGAATGCCGAAGTTTAGAAAGTGTCATAAATAAAACACTATTGCATTTCGTTTGTATTTGTAAATAATTATCCAAATATTGATTAATTAGGCTTAAAATGTTCGTCTCGTAAAGTACAACAAAATCGTGCAATTAGTTTTTGATTTCATCTACATTTAGTACTCCATGTATGCGCCGACATTTTAATGTGATGGAAATCTTTTTTTTTTTGCATAGTGAAATTTGGGGGTGAAATTTGGGAACTATATAATGAATGCATGATATGATATGGGCTGTCTCTCGGAAAGACAAAAGAAAGGGTATCTTTCTTTGGATTTTCAAAAAAAAAATCTCCGAAGAATCTTACGTTACGTGCATGAAGTATTAAATGAAGTCTATTTGTAAAACCTCTTTGAGGATGAGTGTAACTTTGCGCGACGAATGTAATGAGCCTAAGTAACCATCATTTAATCATACGCGGTCAGAGACCTTATTAGATATATCTCGTAAATTAACTCTGGAGTTTTATACGTAGTTTTGTAAACTGACTTTATTTAATATCCTTAATTAGTGATCAAACGTGTCTATGAAAATTTTCAGTCCAAAAAGAAACGCAGAACTGGAGCAACAATCCTGGACCCCCGCTGACGCTCAGCCCTTGTTTAGATCCCAAATTTCACCCCAAAAATTCACTATGCAAAAAGAAGATTCACATCACATAAAAATGTCGGCACATGTATGGAGTACTAAATATTGATAAAATAAAAAACTAATTACACAGTTTTGTTGTACTCTGCGAGACGAACATTTTAAGCCTAATTAATCAATTTTTGGACAATTTTTCATACATAAAAATGAAATGCTCCGCAATGATGACGAAGTGACCCCAAACCCTCAACTTTGACCCCTCCTATTTTGCATCTAAGCCCTTGTTTAGTTCCCAAATTTAGGAGCCAAACTTTGGTTTGTTTGTGTGTGTGCGTCACTGTAGCATTTCGTTTGTATGTGTGAAAAATTATCCAAAAATTGATTAATTAGGCTCAAAATGTTAGTCTCGCAGAGTATAACAAAACTGTAAAATTATTTTTTGATTTCATCTACATTTAATACTCCATGCATGTTATGACATTTTGATGTGATGAAAATCTTTTTTTTATGTAGTGGAATTTGGGTTTGAATTTGGGATCGTCCTAAACAAGGCCTCGGTCGCTCGCTGTCCCGCGCAGGGTGCTGGCGTAACGACACCTTCTCCCTGATTGATGATGTGGACGTAATCCAGGGACAAATAGGGACACACGAGAAGCTGAAAAATTGGCAGAGCAGAGTGGCATAGATTCCACGACGTACTACTTCAACGGGCAGGAGGGTGGTCAATCATCTCTCACTTCCTTCTTGTTCCTTGCTGCTGGGCTGCTGGTGCTAGCTGGAGCATCGCCGAGGGCTGTAGGGAGGGGGAGGCGATGGAGCGAGACCTGCTGTCCAGGGTCACCGGTGACGGCGTCCAGCGGCGGCGGCTGCAGAGCCAGGATCCCGTGCCGCCACCGTCCCCGACGCTGCCGACGCTCAGCCTCTGCCTGGGGTCCGCGGAGGAGAGGCTGGGTCGTCGGGCGGACGCCACTGTCCACGCGCCGGCGCCGGCGCCCAGCATGGTGGCCCCGCTGCCGACGACGTCGCGCACGCCGTTCGCTTCCGACCGGCTGGCGGCGTCCGTCGTCGTGGTGCCGGGCTACCCCGTGGTCGAGCGGCGCCACAATCTCCGCGCAGGCGCCGGCGGGACGTGCGCGCCGCGCACCTCGCCTGCCGGGCACGCGCAGCGGCCTCCGACGCCGGCCCCGGTCCCCATCCTGCAGCTCGCCGGCCCAGCGGCGGCGGCGGCGACGGGGAAGGAGCGCTGCGAGGCGTGCGGCCTCAGCGCCCAGCTCCTGCAGGGGCTCTCGAGCGACCTCGACAGGGCGAGGGCGCAGGTGGCGCTGCTGACCTGCCAGAACGAGAGCCTCCGCTCCAGGCTAAAGCGCGCGGCCGCGGCGGCGGAGCCGGGCACGGCCGCGTCGTCGGCGCACCTGGACCTCCGGTGCGGGGTGTGCCGGGTCAGGCCGGCGACCGTGGCGCTCGCGCCGCGCGATCACCTCTGCCTCTGCGCGCGCTGCTCCGACAACGCGGTCGCCGCGTGCCCGGTGTGCCGCGGCGGCGCCGGCACAGGCCCCGCCGAGGCCGTGCCTAGGCCCCCGCCGGCCTCGTCGTCGTGGCCGTCCAGATTTTTGAGGCGGAGTTGAGGCACGCCGGATCATGCAGCGTGCGGAGACGAGACTGTCACCACCGGGTAATGGTGCGATGATCACAGACCCTCGCAGTTTGGCAGTAGATAGATTTTTTTTTTTGGACTTTACCGTAGACAGATTGACCGTCTTGCTCGTCGGGTCAAAAAGTGATGTCGATGCGGCCTTTCGCGTTCTCTGCGCACCACTGAGCGATTAAACCTGTCAGTTAGATGTTTGAGATAGTCCAACATATGCATATGCAAAAAAAAGGCGAAGATGTACAGTATGTGTTCTGAAATTGTGCAAATATAATGCAAAATGGCGATACCTGCTGGAAGTTCGATTATTGGATGCTAAGACTAATCTACATGGTCCAACACTACAATGCAATCCGATTATTGGATTAGCACTGAACTTCATTCAATTTTTTTTCTGAGATGAGCTCTGTGTGGCCAGCGGCCCAGGTCCGGTCACCACGGTTGTCCCGGCGAGAAAAAAAAAGTCTATTTTACATCCCTCACGTTTGACAGAAGTTCGTTTTTCGTCCTCAACGTGAAAAACCAGGAATCTTGCATCCCTCAACTCTTTAAAATCGTGTATTTTACGTCCCTCAGCGGTTTCGACGGTAGTTTCGCTGACGTGGCGATGGTTTCGCTGACGTGGCACGCTGACATGGCGTGCTTAAAATGGCTGAAACTTTGAAAAATCATATAAAATTCGTAAAAAAAGATAAAAAGATAAATCTAATTTTTTTAGCTTCCTCATGAGCATCTTTACACAGTGGAGTCATTTATTTACATGTTTGATATTATTTTCGAGTCGAAATAAAATAGGCAATAAAAGATGCCATAGAACTTGTAAAATACATAGTAAATATTTGAAAAATTATAAAATAGTAAATATAACTCCTGTGTGCCTCCGGTGAGTGTGTACATCTAGTAGAGTAGTTTGTTCATATATTAGAAGTTTTTATACGGTAGAGTAAGATTATTTTTTTGCATATGCTAAACATAATCCTATTATACCATATAAAAACATCTAATATGTAAAGAAAACAACTCTGATAGATGTACACACTCACTAGAGGCACACAGGAGTTGTATTTACTATTTTATATATTTTCAAATATTTACTATGCATTTTACAAGTTCTATGGCATATTTTCTTGCCTATTTTATTTCGACTAGAAAATAATATCAAACATGTAAATAAATGACTCCAATGTGTAAAGATGCTCATGAGGAAGCTAAAAAAAATTGAATTTATCTTTTATCTTTTTTTACGATTTTATATGTTTTTTCAAAGTTTCAGTCATTTTAAGCACGTCATGTCAGCGTGCCACGTTAGTGAAACCGCCGCCACGTCAGCGAAACTACCGTCGAAACCACCGAGGGACGTAAAATGCACGGTTTTAAAGAGTTGAGAGATGCAAGATTCCTGGTTTTTCACGTTGAGAACGAAAAACGAACTTCTGCCAAACATGAGGGACGTAAAATAGACTTTTTCCTCCCAACAATCGAGCTGTATGGTCCTTCCATCATGGGTCATTTTGGGCTGGTCTGTTGATAAGTGATCACGTGGGCTCGTGGGTTTTGTAGATCGGCCTAAGTAAGAATACTGTTGCCGGGCTCTTCTAATTTTCGAGCGAGTCGTAGCCTAGCCAGGGAGGGCCGCGGGCCGCACGGTTCAAAGCGTCGCCAAGCAGACTCAGGCGGCGACCGGCAACTTCCAGGCAGGCATCCCGTCCGATGCCTTGTTTTCTCCAATGTGCCGGCGGATCTTCACTAAGTCCTTATCTGAGCTCTGGGCTCTTCTGATTTCATCTTCCAGGGTGGGTTGAACACTCAACTTCTGACTGGAATTTTGGGGAACAATGTGCATGTTCAACCATGCCATCTCTCCTTGTAGGTGGGCATTCTTGGGCCCATAAGATTTCCGGCTCAAAGCATCCGCTACAACGTTGGCTTTACCAGGGTGGTAATGGATTTCTATATTATAATCCTTGACCAATTCCAACCATCTTCTCTGCCTTAGGTTCACATCTGGTTGGGTGAAAATATACTTTAGGCTCTTGTGATCCGTGTATATTTCACATTTATTTCCGATTAAATAGTGCCTCCAAATTTTGAGGGCATGTACTACGGCTGCAAGTTCTAGATCATGGGTTGGATAGTTCAGCTCATGGGGTTTAAGCTGTCGGGAAGCATATGCCACTACTTTCCCGTCCTGCATGAGCACACATCCTAATCCTTGTCGGGATGCATCACAGTAAATGACGAAATCCCGATGGATGTCTGGTATCAGGACTGGAGCAGTTGTCAGTATTCGCTTCAACTCTTGGAAGCTCCTCTCACAAGAGTCTGTCCATGCAAATTTCTTCTCATTTTTGCCACCACTGCAGCACCGCTGCGCCGCCTAACGCGCGCGAGCACCACGCCCTGCGCTCTGCATGCCCACACACCGTCGCGCCGCCCGTCGTCAAGGCGCCGCATAGACCGCCGCTGAGCTGCCGCACCGCCCGCACGCCGCTGCATCCCGCCATCAGCTACGCGCCAAGCACGACCGAGCCTACGCGCACAACAGAGCCATAGCGCCGCGCCTGCGCCGCCCCGGTCATGCGTGCCCAAGCCGTCCCCTCGCGGCCTAGAATCCCGCCGGCCGCCATAACTCCTCCACCTCCTCGCCAGCCGAGCGCTCACCCCGTCGGCCCGCCCCCTCAACCGCCTTCAGCGCCTATAAATAGGCCCATCAGTTCCTCCTCCATCACCTCCCTCTCGCCAGCCACCCCGCTCACCCTCTCCACCGCCGCAGCGCCACCACCGCCTCCATTGTCGCCGCCGGCCGCCCTCTTTCGAGGGGAGGCCTCCTCGAACCGCTTCCAGCTAAGATGAGGCCACGGGTGAACTCCCCGTGCTCCCCTCTCCCTTTCCCCCTGCTCCCGGCCGCCCTCCTGCCTCTGGTCCCTGGCAAGGCCGCCGCCGTCGCCGTCGAGTCCCCTCCCCTATCCCTCCTCCTCTGCTCGGGCGAGAAGAGGATGGCAATAAGCCAAAAAACCCCTGGCCTTTCTCATTTTAAAACCCACCGTCCAACCCTTCTCCCTCTCAATCTCGGGAAAATTTGACAGGAGCCCTTGCTCTTTTTATTATTCACAAATAAGCCCCTGCCTCTGGTGAAACAACCCTAAAACTCTTTTCTCATTCTGCTCCTACCGAGAAAACCCCACTAACTTGGGATAATTAAAAATGAACCCCTCTAGCACCCTATAACCAGCCCAGATATAACCTTAAACCTTTTCGAATAAACCCCGGGACTTTCAGGAACTTTTTGAACAAGTCCCTTCTTCGTTAATCGCCGAACGGCGCGTCATTTTATGCACCTTTTTAAGCCTGAATAACCCCAAATTGCATCACCCAGTTCCCCATTGTACTTTCCGCCAGACCATGCACCATAATCCTTAATGTGACCTTCTTTTTCCCACTCTCCATTTTATCTCCATTCTTCCTTTCTGTGAGCTCGGCAAATAAAACTTTACTTCTATTTCTCTTTTCTTTTATTTATTGTGTGTATGATTGTTGTGTGCGCCATAGATCATGTTGAAGAAGAGCCCGAAGGAGAGCAGTGCTACGAGCAGGAGCCCGAAGGCCAGTACCCCAAGCAGGAGCTTCCGGAAGGCTTTGAGAACGGCAAGTTCAATCTCACCGAAAATTGCATGATTTATTACTGAGCCATGTTGTGAGAGCCACCCCTTGTTTGCTATAAATATTCCTTGATGACCTAGATTAATTTCTGAACGCCTAGTTTAGAAGTTAATCACTGCTAGCGCCGCTTAGGTTGTGGGTACTTTTATATTCAAATGCCACTCAAATATTGTCGGTTAAAATAATGGTGTGTGTTTTGAAGATAAAAACGAATTTTGCTGAGTAAAAATGGTAACGAAATGGAATGGGACGGACGACATTTCTGTGTGAAATACCGAGGTGTGCTTATACCTGTGTGGTAGAGCAAGGTGGGAGGTGTCCCTCTCATTGGATTTTTAAGGGATGAGTTGACGTGTCATCTAGCCTAACTCAGTTTTACCATACCACCACTCAACCGTTGTATGTGGCAACAGCTTAGCATAAACCTCACTAGTTAAATTGACGATTATCAGGGGTGCTGGTGAGCAACAGAAGGCCATGGAGACGGGGATACGATCTATGTGAGTTATGCCCTGGGTAGAACCTCGTTGGTAGGTTGCTGACCCCCTGGTTGCTTCTGTGGTAGTTGTCAGTTTAGCTAAGGTGGGTAATGGCTTCGATAGGATCTGCATCGGCACTAAAGTGTTCGTGTTGTGGTACCCTACTTGTGGTTATGTACACCTCTGCAGAGTTGAAACCTATCCGGATAGCCGTGTCCACGGTATTGGACGAGTTACGGCTTGATCACTTCATGAGTCCTTTGGTTTTGGAAATGTTTGTGGTGTGGGTAGTTTGATGGTGTCGGTGGTGGCTACGACAGATGACGAGTCTGGTAGCATTTAAGCGTAACTGTGAAACTAATAAATATGTTTTTACCGTTACTGCAAAAGCTTTGTGAGAATTCTTTTATAAAATAAACCCCCTGCATGTGATTAACTAGCATTTACGCAATTAAACCGTAAGCCTGTCCTTGTTCTTATCTTGTGCATGTTTCTATTTATAACCCCTCCGTGGGTGTGGTTGAGCTTGTTGAGTACGTTTGTGCTCATCCTTGCTTTAATCTATACAGAAGAAGACCCGGACTTCGTTCTTGAAGACGTCGAGTAGGAGTTACGTTCTGCACCCAACCTTGCCTGTGTGTTAGGGACATCTGCTTGAAGAACCGCATGGTGCAACTCTCTGATGATGCCATGATTAGTTGTACCGTTTGGTTTCTAGTTTTTATCCTCGCACTAGTGGCGTGTCTGTGCCCGCTACCGTGTAGGTTTGTTCAGTAATGGACCATCTATTGTAATAAATGTGAATCAGCCTCCTGGGACTGATGTTTGTATCATATTTAAATCTTCTCATTTGAGGGGATGCTTCAGGTATCTATAGCTCTCACCTAAAAGTGACCGTTAGGTCGAGTTTTATCGGAAATTTCCGCTCGGGATCATCGGAAATTTCTGTCGCATTGGCCAGAGATTTCCACCAAGCACCAGAAATTTCCGGTGGAAAAGTCAAGGTGCATGCGAGCTCGGAAATATACGGTGTGTCTCGGAAATTTCCGGTGAATGTCAGAAATGTATGTGGTTTGTTCGAGGTGACTCAAGGGGATGTTTGGAAATGATCTTGAGCATCAAAGTCACATGTTCCACGGATTACATGACCCTCTTAATAGTACGGTGGTTCTATACTCAAATTCAAACCAAAAAATAAATTTAAAACCTTTATTTGAATCCACCACCATATAGATACGACTTGGGGACCTTTATTTCTCATTTCTTTCTTTCCTTTTTGTTTTACTCCTGCACAATATGGGCCGGTCCTGGACTGGACACAGCTAGACGAAACCCAATAGAAAAATAATTAAGAAAATGGCTAATTAATTTGTAAGTTGCTCTAAGATTTGTGCAAAAAAAAAAGTGGAGCACCGGAGCAGTGCCCATAACAGTAAATCTCGTGCCGTTCAAATCAAGATCGATAAAATAGTGTAACCAAAGAATCAGGAATTGTTCTGTTCTTCGTGATTTGCAAATGTCTAGTAATGATCCGCAGGCTATTATCCTAACTTTTCATCATCTATATCAACGGGCAGCTAGCTTGGGAATTAAGTCCTTTAAAAGATCAGGGCGGCTCTTAATTGGCCAGATGCTCAAATCCGTCGGTCGCCATGATCGCGTTTAGCGCCTGGGGACATCTAAGAAACTCAATACAGGCCTCGCTAAGCCTATGGCAGTGCTGCTGCTGAGCAAACGGCAACATGGCTGCAGCCGTGTTGATCTCTACACACCCGCATGATTTCTCCTCACAAATCAGCCTCAACCTCTGCATGCCGTACCTGCCCGCCGCTTCCAACAAATGCTGCGCCATGAACACATCATCTTGCCCCGTGACCTCCGGCAGAGATACTAGATGAGCATTGCAACTTTGCAAGGTGTCCTTTTCCTGTGATTTTATCATAATTGCTAGGTGCAGCAGATAAAGTGCTCACTATAGGAAAAGAAGAACACTCTGCTAGCACAATTTAAAGTGACATCATGCTCATCTTAGTTTGGTAGGAGGTTATTTGCTGAACCTTGAATGGAGCTTGCATACATACATTTTTGCATGCGTCAATAGAAAACCGTGGTTATGACAGCTAAAATGTGTTCATTTAATAAATATCTACTACTGCTCACTCTATTAGATATTTGGTTCACTATACAGAGTAGGTTCTATTTTTATTCAGACAACTGGCATGTTTGCCTTTTGTTTTCCTTATTATTGTCATTTTCTAAAGCTGCATAGTATGTACTAGTATGCTGTCAGCCAGTTCTTGTCTGTTAATTATGGCACTCTTTTTTTTTTGCAAGATGGCGAGATGGTTGTGTTTTGGGGCTCTACTCAAGGTGGTTCCAGTTTTGATTTCATTTACCAAAAAAAGGGCAAAATCATATAATTTCTAGATTTGATAAAAAAAGGTTCAAGCAATTTTGAAATTTTAAATTAATTCAGGGACAATTCTACAGATCATGTATTATTATTTGTGTAGATACACGAGAGGAAGATGCAAAGTTCAGTTCTCTTATATTAGACAAAGAATTTGCCTTTTGCAGGACGATTACAGTGTTTTCTAGAAACTTAAGCTTGCATGCAAGAGCTTAAGTCAGGATGGAGAAGATCATGCCAATGATTCCTTTTTATGTGATTCTTGCATACTCGCTGTCTAGTATGTAAAGTGCTTGTTATTGCCATACCTACGTAGCTCGTCTACATGGACCTCACAATAATCTAAGTACGCATGACGTGGCCATGGATTATTTTATTTCTGAAATCCTAGAACCCAACAGTACGTCATGAATACAGAAATTCCATTGCTTCATTATTCTTTCATGTGAGGTTTCTATAAAATGTGTGGGAAACTCGTGCATTCTGAGCTAGTCCTCATAAGCAATTCACATGACAAGAAAAAAGTGAGGATGGTTCTGAAAGAAGCTAAATATAGTATTTTGCATTTCATACAACCGATATTAAACATTTCCCAATGATGAATATTGCCGAGGCCGTGCGTTAGTGCGAATCACATTGACGCCGAGCCATTATACCATAGCGCAACATTCACTGGTGTCGAACCCGTGTGTCAATTCTGAGAATAGTCAGTCATACTGAGCCCTTGTTTAGATCCCAAATTTTACCACCAAAGTTCACTATGCAAAAAGAACATTTCCATCACATCAAAATGTCATAGCATGCATGGAGTACTAAATGTAGATAAAATCAAAAACTAATTGCACAGTTTTATTGTACTCTGCGAGACGAACATTTTGAGCCTAATTAATAATTTTTTGGATAATTTTTTACACATACAAACAAAATACTACAGTGGCGCACGCACCCCAAAAGGCCAAAGTTTGCTCCCAAATTTAGAAACTAGGCCTAAATGTTTTCGTTTCAGTCTAGTAGGCTCAAAAGTCAAAACTAAGGCCCTGAGCCCCTGACCATGAGAAAAAGGCTACAAATCCGATGAAGTAGCTAAACGGGCTCCCTTGTGTCCGGCCCATCCGCCGAACAGGTATCGTTTGGCCCAGGGCCCCCGTTCGGCCATCTCCTTCCCAGAATGGCAGAATCCGGTTTCGCTTCTAGAATCGCACGCAGCAGCGCCAACCGCCAGGCGCAGACGGCACCGGCTGGCCAGCCGCATGTTCGCCAGTGGCCACCCTTCTATAAAGTCTCGTCTCCGTCATCGTCGTAGCAGCGCCTCTCCTCCTTCCCATTCCTCCTCGTTCTCGCGCTTCCTTGAAGGCTTCGCCCGATTGCAAGGCCCCGCGCCCCGGCGGCTCGAGCGGTTCGAGGGGAGGGGCCGGGTGCGGGATGGGCGACCAGGACCCCAAGCGCAACAAGGGCAAGGACAAGGTGCCTGAGTCGGAGAGCACGGATTCGGCGCTCGCTCGCTGGGCGAGTGAGCTAGTAAGGCAATACGGCAGCTGGGACGGCAACCTCTCCGCGGGCGCGTCCGGAGCACGGCGCAACCCAGGACCAGGACCAGGACCAGGACCAGGTGTGCGCCCGAGAAGATCCGAGCTCGCCTTGTTCCTTGGCTTCCCCCTTCTCGCGCTCTCGAAGTTGTGATTTCATGGTTTCGCTGCAGCGAACCCCGGCCAGAACGCCCCGCGCTCCGCGCCGGTCCCCGACCCCGACCAGCCGCCGAATGGACCCCCGGAGGGACAGCTGCTCGCCGCCGCACCCGGAGGGAGCACTTCGAGTCACGGCGTCGATCTCCGCGGCCGTCAGCGGAAGGCGGCGCCAGCCGCGAGGAAGAAGGCGAGGACGGCGAAGGAGCCATCTGCCCGCCGCGCGGGCACGGCCAGGACCAGGACCAAGCGCGTCCGAGGTGGGGTGCCCATGAAAATCGACGCGCGCCTTGTTCTTGTTCCCCTCTTCTTATTGCGCGGTTTCCAACTCCTGGTGCATTCCTTGGTCTGCTGCAGATAGGCCCGGCCAGAACGCGCCGCCCTCCGCACCGGTCGTCAAAAAGCCGCGCGGCCGCCCGAAGGTACAGCAGCACGGCGAGGCGTCCCGCGGGCCGCTCGCCGTCCAGAACTTGGCGCAGCCGCAGCCCGTCCCCGCCCCCGACCTCGACGCCGACGATGAAATCGGCTGGTGCTGGGGCTGCGGTCTGCGTCCGGCGGAGATGCGGCCGCAGCCATTGATGCATGTATGCGCGTGTGATGCCTGCCGAATCGCCGTGTGTTGGTTCTGCGACCCCGATCAGCAACCCCTTCTGCTTCAACACGGTGACGGCGTGCCGCAGCTCCTGAACCAGCCCGTGGTCGCCAACAACCCGGTGGGACAGCACGGCGAGGCGCCGGCCGTCCAACTCGGGCATCCCGGCCTTCAGCCGCCACCGCAGGCACATCCAGTGCTCCCCGCCGACCAGCCCGTTGCCGGCCCCGTCCACGTCCCCGTCCCCAACCCCAACAATGAATTCGGCTCGTGCTGGGGTTGCGGTCTGCGCCCGGCGGGGATGCGGCTTCAACCACGGAGGCATGTCTGCGCGTGCGATACCTGCTGCTTCGTCGTGTGTGAGGTGTGCAGCCACGATCTGTAGGGGACTGCTCAGGAGTCAGGCCCTTCGATTCTGTGAGAATGATTGCGTATTCTCTGATGGGTTTTTGTGGTTTTTGGAACTGATTAGGCAGTGGTTACTTTCTGCAGTAATTGCCTCTTTCTGATGGGTTTTTTAAGGCTTCTGTCAGAATCGGTACGTTTGCCATGTAATAGCATTTTGGATAATGCAGAGGTTACATGATTTTGATGCATGCAATTGTCTCTTTGGATTCCCTGTTTTTACATAAATCATCATCGACCAATGCCGGTCTCAAATGTATCGTCTAATGCACTATGGCTGTGAAGTTACGTGTGTGTAGATGTGTTTGTGATTGTGATTTCTGATCCGATAATTTCCTTGTGATTGCATAGCTGAATTCACTTGTCACTGATGATTCTCTGAACATTGTATTTTCTCTGATGTTTCTCTGAACTTTCAGAGGAGATTGAGCAGTTGTACAACTGTGCAGTAATGCCGCTTTCTGATGTGTGTGTGTTTTTTTCTTCTAGCAGAGTTAATATGTTTAGTCATGTAGCAGTGGATAATGCAGTTGTTTTGATGCATACGACTAACAATCGTGATGCTGTGAGATTAGTTTACTCAATGGTGTGGTGTCCTCTGTTTTGACATAAATGATATCTTGCAGATGCTAGTTTGAGAAGTACTAGTTCATGCAGGCTTTTGATGTTATATGTGTGTACTTGTGATTTATGAGTTCCAAGGGTTAATTTCCTTTTGAATGTGTCATGTATGGCACCAAATTATAACATTATCTGTTTTGCCACTGAAAAAAGGAGCACACTGATGTTATTTGTAATTTTGTGATAATGTAACAGAATAAGTCATTTTGCTTGTTTTTCAGTTCGATGGTTTGAGAAGACCTCTTAAAAGAGAAGCATAATTAACGTAATGACAATTTTATGTCAATGTAACTGTATTTGGTTGTGGTTGGTTGTCTGGAGGTGAAGAGGCACCATACTGAATTTACAAAGGGCCCTTTAACCTTGTGAGAACGATTTGAATCTTCTGATGGATTTCTGTAGTTTTTGGAACTGATTAGGCAGAGGTTACATTTCTGCAGTAATTACCTCATTCTGATGGTTTTTCAGGTTTTCCTTGTGATTGTGAATTCACTTACTGCCAGTTTGCCACTAAAAATAGAAGCACGATTATGATATTTGTTACAGTATATCACTGGAACTAAACAACTGAAATGCAACTGATATTCGTGTCTCTGCCTGAATGTGATATTTGGCTGTTTAGAATTGGAGGTGAGGAGGTCCCATATTCTCACCTCATGTCCCTTCTCTTACTGGATTTACCAAAGGCAACTGACATCCGTTCCAGTTTGTTGATTATGCTACAATACCAAGCTATTTTGGTTCAGTTATCGGATTTCTTAAGGGTTGTCCTACAGTCCATTTCATTACTCTCTTACTGAATTTACCATCGTATAAAGACCGCTCAAATTCAAGAAGAAGTTTCCTTTCATTCAGTTACTGAATTTCAATTGAAAAGATTCTGTCAAATCCTTTTCGTCATCTGTTTCCATTCAGACTTTAGTTGGAGCTGAAATAATACATTAAATTGACAGACATATCATATAGGAGAGGCAGATTCAAAGTTCAGCTATGTTATTAGTTACAGTATTAGACGAAGAAACCTTCTTCACAGGAAGATTACACAACTTGTTCTGCTGGAAAATCAGCAGCCAACCAGCAGTATTTTTCTCTCTGCACAAATCTCCGCACCAGCCATCAGCCAGCCAGCGGTATTTTTCTCTCAGCACAAACCAGCACCAGCCACCACCTACCAGCCAACCGAACAACTTTTTAGTGTTCTCTAGAAACTCTCAATGCACTGCAAGACGTTTTTTTTACGAACTGCACAAGACAGTACGTGTTTTATTGATATAGCAGAAAAAATATAAGTCTACGACCTTGGGAGGCCGTAGGCAGCAAAACAGAAAAGAAAAAAATACAAACTAAAACTCGTCCGGTTGGATTGGGATATCAACGCGGGAAACCGCTCACAACCACTCATCGGCCGCATTCTACACACGAAGACGACATCGGAGAAAAACCAAAACCGCAGCTCCCACCCACTTGCCGCACCCTTACAGAGATCAGAACTCCAGCGTGAACCGGCGCTGATAGTGAAAACAAAGGAAGCAGACGTCTTCGTGGATGTTGCAACCATGCAGGACCTATCCGACGGGATGAAAGACGCCGAATCCGAGCAAAACAACGCGTGGGGGCCTCGCCTCATCCGTCGTTTGTAACACCCTAAAATAGCCTATTTAAAATTTTTAGTAATTAATTGATTAATTAATGTCTTGTTCATAATTAATATAGGGTAAATAAACATTCTCTGGAAATTAAAATTTAATATAAGGTGTAGAAACATTTTTGTTGCATTCACGCTGCTGCATTGAGTTTTGCTTGCTTGTGAATTAAATTAGAATTTAAATTCTGTTTAAATTCGGATTTAATTTGCATTTGTTTGAGCGTTAGAAAAGTTCTTTAGCCTCAGTCCACTTCCGCTCCCTGAACTCTTCCGCTGGTCCACCTCTGCTCCCCTCCTCTCTCCTCCCCGAGCGGCCCAACCCCCCCCCCCCCCATTGCAACAGCCCAGCCCCACTCCTCCACGTGGGCCAACACCCATTCGGCCCATCTCGCCCCCCCCGACTCGCCAGTTCGGCCCAAACCGCTTCGCAGCGCAGCGAGCGGCCCGAACCCCTCTCACGGCCGAAAGTCCACCTTCGGCCCCTCGAGTTTTGCCCCGGCTTTCTTCTGCCCCTTCTACTTCTCAGCTCGGCCCAGTCACCACCCCGCCCCTCTTTTCCTCCGCTCGGCCCAGCGCTCTTCCTCCCTCTCTTCCCCTCGGCCCAGCTCGCGCCCCGCGCCAGCCCAACAGCACCGCCGGCCCGCTCCTGCTCTCCCTCCCTCTCCTTTCACTGCCGGGTGGGCCCCGCATGGCAGGGCCGTCCCCTACCTCCAGCAGGGCCGCACCCGAGCAACTCGGCCTCGGCCGCGCCTTGGCCCATCCCCGCGGCACCCGGGCCCCCCTCGGAGGCTTCCCCGAACCTTCCCGCGCCCGCACCTTCCTTCCTCGGCTCGCTCCCCGCATGGAAACCAATCCCAGCCTAAGGAAGGCGGAGCCCCGCCGCCGCCGTCCCCCGATTCGTGGCCTGCACGCCAGGACCCTCCCCCGAGGCTATATAAACAGAGACGTCGAGCCCCAACACCTCCACCAACCCTCGCTCCCGAACCCCAAGCCACCACCAGCGCCTCTCCCCTCCCGAGCCGAGCGGCGCCATTGGCCGCCGCGATCAATTTCCGCCGATCGCCGCCCTCTGCTCGGCGAAGAGCCATCCAGGAGCTTCGCCCAGGGGTAACGCAGCTAACCGCTCCATCCAACTCCCCTGGCTCCCCTGATTCGAGGCTAATCGCCGCCGTTCCCCTTTTTCCAGAGCCGCCGGAGCCGCCCCTCCCCATCGATCCGCCGCGCTGACGCCGCTCTGTCCCGGTCAGCACCGTCTCGACTTCCTTCGCGTGGTGGTAAGCTTCACTCCGAGCTGCACATTGCCCTCTCTCTCGCTCTCTAGCCCTTCGCGCACGCTCACCGGAGCCTCCCGGCCGCCGGTCGTCGTCGCGCTCCGCCATCGCGGCCTTACTGCCAAATTGTTCACCCTAGCCAGGTTCGTCGAGCCTCTGCGAGTCCGTAGGACCAAGCCGCGTCCAAAACCGACCCCCATAGCGTCGCACCGTCGTCACCCACCCTCGCCGGAGCCCATCTCCGCCGCTCGCCGTCGCAAGCCACCTCCGCCGCCTCTTTTGCCGAACAGAAACCTATGGGTGAACTTGTTGTGTTCCTGTGAGTCCGTAGGTGCAACCCGCTTCGCGAACGGAGGCCCCTGGCGTCAACTCGCGTTTCGTCGGCGAGAGCTCCGCCGCGATTCGTGGCGGCGCCGCCGCACACCCGACCCCGCCGGCGTCCCCTTCCCCCATAACGATCCTAGCCCTTAGATCTAGATCGGACGGCCGCCACGCGTCCCCGTTCCAAGTCAAACTTGGAGCATACCGGTCAACCCCCGGTCGGCAGGGCGGTTTTGTTAAAGAGCCCCTGGATTTCTTTAAAATCAACCCGCCGTCCACATAGTTCAAAACTTAATTACAGTTATGCCCCTACTTTACGAATAGGTCCCTGAGCTTTCTGTCTTTTACCTCCCGAAGTCCAGTCGCGACATTTTTAGGGTTTAGCCCTCCTGTTTTAATACAAAATTACGTATAAGCCCTTGGCTTTTCACAATTAGGTCCCTGAAAACTTTAAAACCACGTCAGCAAGTCCCCGAACCTTAGAAACGCTGTAACTTCCTCGTTTTAGCTCCGATTAGTGTGATTTTCGCGCTCATGTGTTCGTAACGAAGCGTAGAATATTTCTAGCTCCTGTTTTTGTACTGTTTTCACTGTTGGTGTACTATTTCTAATAGAATACTCTTGTTTGCATGTACTGGCTTGTGTGGATGCTTGTGTGGTGATTCGTGTCCAGTCGGTGAGCCGTTGCCGTTGGAGTTTGAGTACGAGGACCTTCAGGAGCCGGACTCGCAGCAGCAGCAGCACTTTGAGGAAGGCAAGTTATAGCACAGACAATCCTTGCTACCTACTCACTTGTAATACATTATTTCATACATGCATGTGTCAAATATGATGTATCCTTTAAGGTTGTACCTAGTTTTTCATTATCCTATCCTTGTTTACCTTGGGTTTATTGCATATGGGTAGAACTTTGCTAGGCGCAGCTACTGTCACCTTTATTTAACTGTTAAACTTGTATTAATCGTCCACTTCAACTTTAACGTTAAAACTTGCTTTTTAGCAACATGGATTAGGGAGCTAGAGCATGTGCTGTGTGCTTTGTTCTAGTGTCTCCCTCTAAGGACCGGTTCTTAAAGCGGCAACCCAGGAGCCTGTTGCCACCGCTAGAACTATAATGGCTCTGGTCTTGGACAAGTAGCTTGTACGGCTCTAGCTTGATAGTGGTTACCGAGGGGCCAACGGCGTTGTGGGAGGCAAGGCACGGGGTGTTTTCCCGATTCCACCGAGGACGGTAGCCCCGTCGGCTAGGTCTCGTTAGACCCAGTCCCGTGTTGGGAGTCTCAGCGATTGAGAACTCCGCGCGTTGCGCATTGTTGGGTGGATACCCGCGCTCTGGACGCCATCGACCCCCTTACGGTGGACTCCGTAGGCGTACGTCGATCTCGGTGCCTAAGGACTCACCATCTTGTAGTACCCCAGCGGCTACTGTCTTGTTAGGGTGTCTTGTGAAAAGCCTCGTAGCGTCCCTATGCTGTCACACCTCGGAAGTGTCGAGGTGCGTGGTTGGGTGCAAAGTTCCTTTGAACTTTTACGCGACTGGTGGGTAAAGGGCGAAACCTCTGCAGAGTTAAATCTATCATGATAGCCTTGCTCAGGGTCACGAGCGGCCTGGATCCTTTTTGATTAGAAGATGGTATTTATTTATGCTTAATGTCATTTACACATTATTAATTGGGTTACAACTGGGATTCATACGCTTGTAGTAATTTGGATAATGTTAAAATGAACCAACTAAAAGTGCTAATGCAGTTAAGCCGTGTCTAGCCTTTTTGAGCCTTCATAACCCGTGCTATACTTGCTAAGTAATTGCTTTACTTACACTTGTTATTTATTCAACAAAATCCCAGACGGGTAACAGATTGGGATGTGCATGAGCCTGCTGCTGAGTTTCCAGAAGATTTACCGTACTACTGAGTTGTGTTCTCCCAGTCAGAGTCCCTGTGGAGTGCGGCTTCATTTAGAGAGAGTTTTTAGTCTTCCGCTGTATTGGTTAGTTTATTTATGATGCACTCTAATGTAAAACTCCTTTTATTCGAGTAATATATTCAGCATATGTTCTTTGTTTACCATATTTGTTTGCTATATGTGTACTGTGACATCCTGGGCACACATATGGCCATATTCGGGTTTCTGTGTAAATCCGGGCGTGACAGATTGGTATCAGAGCCGTGCTGACTGTAGGAACGCAGCCTAGTTAGAACGGTTGATAAATCATTAGGAGACCACCATGATTTTGTTTCAGATCGTTTAGTTACGTTTTTCAAAACCAGTGCTGTCGAGTCTTGTGTGAATCCTGTCTCTAGGTGCTTGATTTTGTTGTTATTATGCTTATGCTTGATTTGGATTTTTGTAATGATTGTGATGGTCATAGACGCGAGTCTATCTCCATCTAGATATAGGACTAAGGCTTAAGGATATTAATGTTTACATAGAAGGGGTATTTATTTTTCTTTCTCTTCATCCAACAAATCCTCCATCCTAACAAGTTAGTAATCCTCTGAAGACACTTAGTTATGATCCATGGAGTTCTGATGAGAATTACTTGTTGATGATAGATGGTGAACACAAGGGGGAACGCTGGTGCTGGTGGAAGCAACCAAAACCCAAACCCGAACCCACCGCCTCCACCACCGCCACTCACCATGGAGCAGATGATGCAGATGCAGCTCCAGTTGACGCAGCAGATGGCCCAGACCATAGCGTTGATGCAACAGCAACAGTAGAACCCTCCTCACCAGCCTCACGTGCCGCCAAGAGACAAGAGGGGCGAATTTCTGAAGGGACGCCCTCCTACCTTCACCAAGGCCAGCGACCCTCTGCAGGCAGATGACTGGCTCAAGGCAGTGGAGAGACAGCTCGACATCGCGCAGTGCAACGACCGGGAGAAGGTGTTGTACGCAGGAGGACAGCTCCAGGGACCAGCATTGGACTGGTGGGATTCATACCAGTACGCTCACCCCAACCGTGATCAGATCACCTGGAAGGAGTTCCGTGACAGCTTTCGCTCTCACCATGTACCAGAGGCTCTGATGGTCCTGAAGAAGAAGGAGTTCCTGGCGCTGAAGCAGGAAGGGATGAGTGTCACCGCTTACCGTGACAAGTTTATCGAGCTGGCCCGTTACGCTCCGGAGGACGTGGACACCGACAGGAAGAAGCAGACCAGGTTTCGTGATGGCCTGCAGGATGCTCTACAATACCAGCTGATGTGCACCAAGTTCCCCAACTTTCAGGAACTGGTGGACGGCGCCTTTATGCTGGAACACAAGCGTCGTGAGATAGAGGAGAAGAAGAGGAAGTTCCAGGGCCAGCAGACGGGGAGCAGCAGTCGCCCTCGCTTCACTCCTCCACAGGGGAATCAATAGGTGGGGAGCCAGCAGCGCTTCCAGGGCCAGTCCAGCTTGCTGAGTCGTGGCCAGTACCAGCAGCGCCCCCAGTACCCCCGGGCGCCACAACAGCAGCGTTCCCAGAATCAGCTACAGAATGTCCCAGCTCGGCACAACCAGATGCAGCCAAGTCCTGTTCAGCGCACCGCCCCAATCAACACTACACCAGTGGGTCCGAGGGTGTTCTACCACTGTGGAGAGCAGGGGCACTTCGCCAATGTCTGCCCTAAGAAGACCCAGAACGCCACCGGACAGAACCAGCAGGCCGGTCAGCAGCAAGCTCAGGCAGGCCGAGGTCCACAGAACCCCGCCAGGGGCAAGCTCAACCACACGGGTGCAGAGACCATCGAGGGAGCTACCGACGTGGTTGTGGGTACGTTCCCTGTCAACTCGACTCCTGCAACCGTTTTGTTCGATTCTGGAGCTTCGCATGCTTTCATATCCGCTGATTTTGTGAAAAAGAACCTAGTGGCATTGCTGCCCATGAAGAATGCTATGCTAGTAAGCTCACCAGGGGGGGACAACGAGCCACTCTACGTTGCCCCCATATCACCATCACAATAAGGGGGGTAGATTTCGAGGCACGTCCGATAGTCCTGGAGACCCTTGGGTTTGACTTGATTCTGGGTATGAGCTGGTTAACCAGATATGATGCAGTAATCCAGTGCGCCAAGAGAGTAGTACAGCTGACAGCCGAGTCCGGTGAAAAGGTGGAGTACCAGGCAGCTAGTCCCTTGGGGCATAATCAAGTCAACCAAGCCGAAGGTGCAGCGCCTGAAGACATCAGAGTAGTGAGCCAGTTCCTGGATGTATTTCCAGATGAATTGCCAGGTATGCCCCCAGAACGCGAAGTTGAATTCGTTATTGAACTAAAACCTGGCACTGCACCTATAGCCAAGAGGCTATATAGAATGGGAGTAAAGGAACTAGCAAAGCTCAAGGAGGAGTTAGACGCGTTGCTAGCCAAAGGGTACATTCGTCCGAGTTCTTCACCATGGGGAGCACCGGTGTTGTTCACGGATAAGAAAGATGGGACACAGAGGTTGTGTGTGGACTATCGAGCCCTCAACGAAGTGACCATCAAGAACAAGTACCCATTGCCAAGGATTGATGATCTGTTTGATCAGCTGAAGGGAGCTTGTGTGTTCTCCAAGATAGATCTTCGATCAGGCTATCACCAGATGAGGATCCGCCCGTCAGACATACCCAAGACCGCTTTCACCACTCGGTACGGGTTGTATGAGTTCTTGGTCATGTCTTTTGGATTGACCAACGCTCCTGCATACTTTATGTACCTGATGAACAGCGTGTTCATGGATTACCTTGACAAGTTTGTGGTGGTATTCATTGATGACATTCTGGTCTTCTCCAAGAATGAGGAAGAACATGAGGAACACTTGAGATTGGTGCTGCAAAGGCTTCGAGAACATCAGTTGTATGCCAAGCTGAGCAAGTGTGAATTCTGGTTGAAGGAAGTGGCATTCTTGGGTCATGTGTTGTCCAATGGAGGAGTGGCAGTCGATCCGAGGAAGGTCAGTGATGTGTTGAGCTGGAATCCGCCTCGGGATGTGAGCGAAATCAGGAGTTTCCTTGGGATGGCCGGATATTATCGATGGTTCATTGAAGGATTCTCCAAGATTGCTAAGCCCCTGACGGCGTTATTGGAGAAAAATGCCAAGTTTGTCTGGACTGAGGAGTGTCAAGTCAGCTTTGAGGAGTTGAAGAAGAGACTAACAACAGCCCCAGTGCTGGTTCTGCCCGACATAGCCAAGAGCTTCTCTATCTACTGCGATGCATCCCGTCTAGGACTGGGGTGTGTACTCATGCAGGAAGGGAGAGTCGTGGCTTATGCATCAAGGCAGTTGAGGAAACATGAGCAGAACTACCCCACACATGATCTAGAGTTGGCAGCTGTGGTACATGCTCTGAAGATTTGGAGGCACTACTTGATTGGTCACAAGTGTGACATCTACACTGATCACAAGAGCCTCAAGTATGTCTTCACTCAGTCAGAACTGAATATGAGACAACGCCGATGGTTGGAGTTGATCAAGGACTATGATCTGGAGATCCACTACCACCCAGGAAAGGCTATCTTGGTGGCAGATGCTCTAAGTAGGAGAAGTTATGTGAACAAGATCACCGGTCACTGTCTGCCAGCAGAGCTCAGCTTAGAGTTTGAGAGGATGAGTCTGGGATTTGTGACCAGCATCACAGAGATGACGGTAGAACCGACTCTGGAGCAGGATATCCGGAAAGGTCATCTTGGGATGAGAAGATCAAGGAGTTTGTGGAGCATGTTGCTCTAGGAAAAGCCCCTGGTTTTCGAGTGGATGATCAAGGAACCTTGTGGCATGGGAAGAGGATATGTGTACCCGATGTGGCGCAGATCAAGGATACAATCCTGAGAGAAGCACATGACTCAGCTTATTCAATCCACCCAGGAAGTGCCAAGATGTACCAAGACATCAAGGAGAGATTCTGGTGGTATGGACTGAAGCGTGATGTAGCAACCTATGTGGCTCTATGTGACACATGTCAGAGAGTCAAGGCTGAACATCAGAGGCCAGCAGGTTTGCTTCAGCCCTTGAAGATACCTGAATGGAAGTGGGAAGAAGTTGGTATGGACTTCATCACGGGTCTGCCTCGCACTCAGAGAGGATTTGACTCCATCTGGGTGATTGTGGATCGCTTGACCAAAGTGGCACATTTTCTTCCAGTGAAGACCACCTACACAGGCGCCAGATTGGCAGAGCTGTATATGGAGAGGATAGTGTGCTTGCATGGAGTGCCTAAGCAGATAGTGTCTGACCGAGGTACTCAGTTCACATCACACTTCTGGCAGAAGTTACATGAGTCCATGGATACTAAGCTGCATTTCAGTTCAGCTTATCACCCACAGACGGATGGACAGACAGAGCGGACCAATCAGATCTTGGAGGACATGTTGAGGGCATGTGCTTTGCAGTATGGTGTCAGTTGGGACAAGAGCCTGCCCTATGCAGAATTCTCATACAACAACAGCTACCAGAAGAGTCTGCAGATGGCACCATTCGAGGCTCTGTATGGCAGGAAGTGCAGAACACCACTGTTCTGGAATCAGACTGGAGAAAGTCAAATTTTTGGGCCAGAGATACTCAGAGAAGCAGAACGCCAAGTGCAAGTGATCAGGAAGAACTTGAAGGTGGCACAATCTCGGCAGAAGAGTTATGCTGATGTCAGGAGGAGGGACCTCACCTTCGCGGTCGATGATTTTGTGTACCTCAAGGTGTCACCAATGAGGGGTGTGAAGAGGTTTAATGTCAAGGGCAAATTGGCACCACGTTACATCAGACCCTTCAAGATTCTGGAACGAATGGGTGAAGTGGCATATCGGCTAGAGCTACCTGAGAAGCTAGCCGGAGTGCACAACGTGTTCCATGTGTCTCAGCTGAAGAAATGTTTGCGGGTGCCTGAAGAGCAGATCCTGATGGATGAGCTGAATGTGCAAGAGGACCTCACCTATGATGAGTATCCAGTCAAGATTTTGGAGGAGTCCGAGAGGGTGACAAGAAACAAGGTTATTCGGATGTGCAAGGTGCAGTGGAATCGACACTCAGAGGATGAAGCGACTTGGGAAAGAGAAGAAGACCTCAAGGCCGAGTTCCCACATCTCTTCACTTCCACGTCTGAATCTCGAGGACGAGATTCATCTTAAGGGGGTAGGTTTGTAACACCCTAAAATAGCTTATTTAAAAATTTTAGTAATTAATTGATTAATTAATGTCTTGTTCATAATTAATATAGGGTAAATAAACATTCTCTGGAAATTAAAATTTTATATAAGGTGTAGAAACATTTTTGTTGCATTCATGCTACTGCATTGAGTTTTGCTTGCTTGTGAATTAAATTGGAATTTAAATTCTGTTTAAATTCGGATTTAATTTGCATTTGTTTGAGCGTTAGAAAAGTTCTTTAGCCTGAGTCCACTTCCGCTCCATGAACTCTTCCGCTGGTCCACCTCTGCTCCCCTCCTCTCTCCTCCCCGAGCGGCCCAACCCCCCCTATTGCAACAGCCCAGCCCCACTCCTCCATGTGGGCCAACACCCAGTCGGCCCATCTCGCCCCCCCCCCCCCGACTCGCCAGTTCGGCCCAAACCGCTTCGTAGCGCAGCGCGCGGCCCGAACCCCTCTCACGGCCGAAAGTCCACCTTCGGCCCCTCGAGTTTTGCCCCGGCTTTCTTCTGCCCCTTCTACTTCTCAGCTCGGCCCAGTCACCACCCCACCCATCTTTTCCTCCGCTCGGCCCAGCGCTCTTCCTCCCTCTCTTCCCCTCGGCCCAGCTCGCGCCCCGCGCCAGCCCAACAGCACCGCCGGCCCGCTCCCGCTCTCCCTCCCTCTCCTTTCACTGCCGGGCGGGCCCCGCATGGCAGGGCCGTCCCCTACCTCCAGCAGGGCCGCACCCGAGCAGCTCGGAGGCTTCCCCGAACCTTCCCGCGCCCGCACCTTCCTGCCTCGGCTCGCTCCCCGCATGGAAACCAATCCCCGCCTAAGGAAGGCGGAGCCCCGCCGCCGCCGTCCCCCGATTCGTGGCCTGCACGCCAGGACCCTCCCCCGGGGCTATATAAACAGAGCCGCCGAGCCCCAACACGTCCACCAACCCTCGCTCCCGAACCCCAAGCCATCACCAGCGCCTCTCCCCTCCCGAGCCGAGCGGCGCCATTGGCCGCCGCGATCAATTTTCGTCGGTCGCCGCCCTCTGCTCGGCGAAGAGCCGTCCAGGAGCTTCGCCCAGGGGTAACGCAGCTATCCGCTCCATCCAACTCCCCTGGCTCCCCTGATTCGAGGCTAATCGCCGCTGTTCCCCTTTTTCCAGAGCCGCCGGAGCCGCCCTTCCCCATCGATCCGCCTCGCTGACGCCGCTCTGTCCCGGTCAGCACCGTCTCGACTTCCTTCACGTGGTGGTAAGCTTCACTCCGAGCTGCACATTGCCCTCTCTCTCGCTCTCTAGCCCTTCGCGCACGCTCACCGGAGCCTCCCGGCCGCCGGTCGTCGTCGCGCTCCGCCATCGCTGCCTTACTGTCGAATTGTTCACCCTAGCCAGGTTCGTCGAGCCTCTGCGAGTCCGTAGGACCAAGCCGCGTCCAAAACCGACCCCCATAGCGTCGCACCGTCGTCACCCACCCTCGCCGGAGCCCATCTCCGCCGCTCGCCGTCGCGCAAGCCACCTCCGCCGCCTCTTTTGCCGAACAGAACCCTATGGGTGAACTTGTTGTGTTCCTGTGAGTCCGTAGGTGCAACCCGCTTCGCGAACGGAGGCCCCTGGCCTCAACTCGCGTTTCGCCGGCGAGAGCTCCGCCGCAATTCGTGGCGGCGCCGCCGCACACCCGACCCCGCCGGCGTCCCCTTCCCCCATAACGATCCTAGCCCTTAGATCTAGATCGGACGGCCGCCACGCGTCCCCGTTCCAAGTCAAACTTGGAGCATACCGGTCAACCCCCGGTCAGCAGGGCGGTTTTGTTAAAGAGCCCCTGGATTTCTTTAAAATCAACCCGCCGTCCACATAGTTCAAAACTTAATTACAGTTATGCCCCTAGTTTACGAATAGGTCCCTGAGCTTTCTGTCTTTTACCTCCCGAAGTCCAGCCGCGGCATTTTTAGGGTTTAGCCCTCCTGTTTTAATACAAAATTACGTATAAGCCCTTGGTTTTTCACAAATAGGTCCCTGAAAACTTTAAAACCTCGCCAGCAAGTCCCCGAACCTTAGAAACATTGTAACTTCCTCGTTTTAGCTCCGATTAGTGTGATTTTCGCGCTCATGTGTTCGTAACGAAGCGTAGAATATTTCTAGCTCCTGTTTTTGTACTGTTTTCACTGTTGGTGTACTGTTTCTAATAGAATACTCTTGTTTGTATGTACTGGCTTGTGTGGATGCTTGTGTGGTGATTCATGTCTAGTCGGTGAGCTGTTGCCGTTGGAGTTTGAGTACGAGGACCTTCAGGAGCCGGACTCGCAGCAGCAGCAGCACTTTGAGGAAGGCAAGTTATAGCATGGACAATCCTTGCTACCTACTCACTTGTAATACATTATTTCATACATGCATGTGTCAAATATGATGTATCCTTTAAGGTTGTACCTAGTTTTTCATTATCCTATCCTTGTTTACCTTGGGTTTATTGCATATGGGTAGAACTTTGCTAGGCGCAGCTACTGTCACCTTTATTTAACTGTTAAACTTGTATTAATGTTCCACTTCAACTTTAACGTTAAAACTTGCTTTTTAGCAACATGGATTAGGGAGCTAGAGCATGTGCTGTGTGCTTTGTTCTAGTGTCTCCCTCTAAGGACCGGTTCTTAAAGCGGCAACCCAGGAGCCTGTCGCCACCGCTAGAACTATAATTGCTCTGGTCTTGGACAAGTAGCTTGTACGGCTCTAGCTTGATAGTGGTTACCGAGGGGCCAACGGCGTTGTGGGAGGCAAGGCACGGGGTGTTTTCCCGATTCCACCGAGGACGGTAGCCCCGTCGGCTAGGTCTCGTTAGACCCAGTCCCGTGTTGGGAGTCTCAGCGATTGAGAACTCCGCGCGTTGCGCATTGTTGTGTGGATACCCGCGCTCTGGACGCCATCGACCCCCTTACGGTGGACTTCGTAGGCGTACGTCGATCTCGGTGCCTAAGGACTCACCACCTTGTAGTACCCTAGCGGCTACTGTCTTGTTAGGGTGTCTTGTGAAAAGCCTCGTAGCGTCCCTATGCTGTCACACCTCGAAAGTGTCGATGTGCGTGGTTGGGTGCAAAGTTCCTTTGAACTTTTACGCGACTGGTGGGTAAAGGGCGAAACCTCTGCAGAGTGTAAATCTATCATGATAGCCTTGCTCAGGGTCACGAGCGGCCTGGATCCTTTTTTATTAGAAGATGGTATTTATTTATGCTTAATGTCACTTACACATTATTAATTGGGTTACAACTGGGATTCATACACTTGTAGTAATTTGGATAATGTTAAAATGAATCAACTAAAAGTGCTAATGCAGTTAAGCCGTGTCTAGCCTTTTTGAGCCTTCATAACCCGTGTTATACTTGCTAAGTAATTTCTTTACTTACACTTGTTATTTATTCAACAAAATCCCGGACGGGTAACAGATTAGGATGTGCATGAGCCTGCTGCTGAGTTTCCAGAAGATTTACCGTACTACTGAGTTGTGTTCTCCCAGTCAGAGTCCCTGTGGAGTGCGGCTTCATTTAGAGAGAGTGTTTAGTCTTCCGCTGTATTGGTTAGTTTATTTATGATGCACTCTGATGTAAAACTCCTTTTATTCGAGTAATATATTCAGCATATGTTCTTTGTTTACCATATTTGTTTGCTATATGTGTACTGTGACATCCTGGGCACGTCGTTGGACGCCTCCTCTCGTGCGCGGGGGCATCGCCACATCCGCCACAACTCCATGCACCGGACTCGTTCCTTGTGTTGCCGTCAAGACAGCGAACATGATGCCCCACCTCCAAAGCACCTCACCAGACAACCGGACCGACGCCGTAGGTCAGATTCACCGCATTGCTCCCCCCCCCCCCCCCCACGAAACCGCTGTCAAGGTTGTCGCTTGTGCCGTCTTACGACGTTGTACTGCACCAGACAGGCTCAACCAAGCTGAAAACCAACCGCCGCGGTCCGCTATAAGCCGAGTCGTCACTCATTGTCGTTGTCGCAAGTGCCGTCTTCCGACGTCGTCCCACACCGCACCGATAGTTGCAATGCAATATTGGCCGTCATGGTCCGCTGTGAGCAGACGAACGACAACCAAGTGAAGACCCCTGGCCACCAACAAGATTCGACGTGAGGATGGACAACACCCTTGAGCATGTCCCACGACGGGATAGCACACCGGTCGGTGGAGCAAGCAGTGCCAGTACCGGGTAGGGTCTCTAAAGATGACACCTCCAAGGAGGGAACAACGCAAGATGCGTCGTCGTCGCGCGGCAGGGTTATAGCTCCACAATGACGCCCTGCAGGGGAAGCAACACCCTAAGACGCCACCGTCATCTGCACCGGCACAACGCCGGCGAGGGCTTTCGCCATGTCAGGCTGGAAAAAATCATGGCAGTGTTCTATTCATGTGTTATTTTTCATACTTGAGGTAGGTGTAGCAGGTGAAGTGCTCACTATAGCCATACCTTGTAGAGTGCGGGTAAGTCAAAACTTTTGTTAGGCCCTGACATTGTGAGAGAAGGACACGGATAAACAAGCACAAGCACAGGCCAGCTCCCATTTTAACACAAGTTACTTAACGGGCCCCCTTGTGGCCCATCGGCCAAACAGGTCTCGCGTGGCCCAGGCTCCCTACCTTCCCCCAAAAGCCAAAATCCCGTTTCGCTTCTAAACAGAATCTCATCCCACGCAGCGCCAGCCAACCGCCAACCCGCAAACGGCAACTCGGCAAGCCGCACCTCTCCCCTTAAAGCCTCGTCTCCCTCGTCGTCGTCGCCGCAGTGCCTCTCCTCCCCCCTTCCTCCCATTCCTTCCCGTTATCTTCTCTCCCTTCCTTTAACACCTCGTCTGGGTCTCAAGCGGAGGAGGTCTTCGGCGGCGAAGCAAAGGAGGTGCTCGAGTTGGACCGATAGCAAGGCCCCGCCCCGCCCCAGCGAGATGGGCGACCAGGAGGACCCCAAGGGCAAGGGCAAGCAGAAGGTGCCCGAGTACCAGGAGTACCAGTCGACGCCCGCCACCAGGGCGATGGCGACGGAACTGGTGATGCGATATAGTAGCGGCTGGAACGGCAACACCTCCGCCGCCTCCGCGGGAGCGCCCGGGGCACCGCGCATCCCAGCAGAGCCAACACCAGGTGCGTGCCCGAGAAAATCCGAGCCCGCGCGCCTCGTTTGTTGCTTCCCTCTCGATGTTGCGGGTTCGATTGAGGCCATTGTTCTGATTTCTCGGCCGGATTCGCTGCAGAGAACCCCGAGCAGGACGCCCCGCGCGCCGCCGACCAGCCGCACGGCCACCTGACGGGAACGGGACAGCAGGCTGAAGGGAGCAGCTTCCATCAGGGCGTGGATCTCCATGGCCTTCCGTGGCCTCATCAGCTGACCTTGAGCGACTTGCCGCCGCTACTGTGCGTACGGTGCCACGGTCCGCTGGAGGGTTGCCCTTGTTGGAATCGGAACGCCCAAGGGGTCTTGCACGGGCCGCAGCAACAGCAATTCGGAGGTGTGTTCCTGACAACACCGAGCGCGCCTTTGTTGTTTGTTCTTGCTTCCGTCTTCTTGCAGTTTCGGAGTTGTGGGTTACTCAGTCGGTTTGTTGCAGGCAACAATCCGCCGCTACTACCCGTCGCTGCTGGCGTGCAGCAGTTCCAGAACCAGCTCGGTGAGGCGTCCCGAGGGCCGCCCGCCTTCCAGAACTTGCTTCCCAGCCAACACGGCGCCAGCGGCGTACGGCTGCTCCAGAACCAACCCGCGGTCGGCAACCACCCGATGGGACAGCACGTTGAAGCGCCCGCCGTGCAACTCGGGCATCCCAGCCTTCAGTCGCCACCGCAGGCACAGGCCGCCGCCGCACAGCCTGTGCCCGTCCCCGACTATACAATCGGCCAATGCTGGGGCTGCTTTGACCTTCCGGCGGAGATCCGGTATCAACCATGCACGCATGTCTGCTTGTGCGATAACTGCCGCGTCAAGTTTTGTTGGTTCTGCAACCCCGGTCGGCAAGCCCGTCTGCTTGAACACGGTGCCGGCTTGCCGCAGCTCCTGAACCAGCCCGTGGTCGCCAACAACCCGGTGGGACAGCACGGTGAGGCGGCGCCCCCCGTCCAACTCGAGAACCCCGGCCTTCAGGCGCCTCCGCAGGCGCACCCAGTGCTCCCCGCCGCCGGCCAGCCTGGCCCCGGCCCCGGGTTGTGCTCGAGCTGTGGCTTGCGTCCGGCGGAGATGCTGTCTCAACCACAGCAGCATGTCTGCGTGTGCCATTTCTGCCGGCTCGCCGTCGTGTGCAAGGTGTGCAACCCCGATCAGCAACAGCAACTCCCCGCGCCTCAACACAGCGCCGACGTGCAGCAGCTCCAGAACCAGCCCGCGGTCGGCAACAACCCGGTGGGACAGCACGGTGAGGCGGCGCCCCCCGCCCAACTCGAGAATCCCGGCCTTCAGGCGCCACCGCAGGCACATCCAGTGCTCCCCGCCGACCAGCCCGACCCCGCCCCCGACCCGCAAAGCGACTTGTGCTCATCCTGCGGCGAGAATCCGGCGTGGGTGCGGTATCAACCAAGGCGGCATCCCTGCGTGTGCTTTGTGTGCCGCTACCTCCGCCGCGTTGTGTGCCAGGTGTGCTTCTACGCCTACGCCGACGATAGGTTTGTCATTTTGCTGTCAGAACGATTGTGCCTTCTCTGATAGGTTTCTGTGGTTTCTGAAACTGATTAGGCAGTGGTTATGTTTCTGCAGTATTTGCCTCTGCTTTCTGATGGTTTTTAGGATTCTGTCAGAGTTAATATGTTTGCCATGTAATAGCGTTTTGGACAATGAAGAGGTTACATGATTTTGATGCATACAATTGTCTGTTTGGAATTTGGATTCTCTGTTTTCACATAAGTCATCATCAGCCAATGCTGGTCTCAATTCTCAAATGTATCGTTTACTGCACTCTGTATGTGATACTACCTGCTGTATGTGTATGTGTGTTTGTGATCTCTGATCAGCTAATTTCCTTTTGATTGTCAATCTATCAGAAAAGAAAAGCACAATTCTGATATTTGTTACAATTTTAACTGTACTTACTGATCAGATTGTAAGCAGCACTTAGTTGCCTCCTTATGATGGTTTTTTAGGCTTCTGTTGGAGTTAGTATCAAGCATTCAAGTATAAAATGCCATCAATGGGATCTGATCTGCTTACGATTCAGAACAATAACCCTAGCTCAGTAACCGCAAAAAATTCTCTTATTATCTGTTTTCCCACTGAAAGTAGGAACACATTGTTTTTATTCGCCATGTTGTTTTACAGAAACTGCAGAAATGGTATAGGTTGTTTATCTCAACCTCTGAAAAGAGAAGCACAACTCCCATAATTTCCATTTTATGTTAGTGTAACTGTCTAACTGAAATTTGAGGTCCTACAGTCCGATTTCATGCCCCTCTAACTGAATCTACCAAAGAAAAATGTATGTATGTTCGCATAAAAACTGGTCAAATTCCTGAAGATTTTTCCTTTCTTTTAGTGACAAAATTTCAAATGAAAAGCCTCTTCAAGTCCTGCTCCTCTTCCTCATCAGCCATATGTCCATTGCGTTCCTCTCGATCCCAATAGGACTTTGATTGGAGCTGATATGATACACTATTAAATTGGTACAGATCTGAGAGGCAGATCCTGAAGGTTTAAATGTCAGGGTGCTTAACTTCTTGTTGTTGAGGGCCAGTGGTTTTCACTTTTTCTTTACTTGATGAATCTAATCGTATATTGCCATATTCTTTACTGATATGATACAATTTCAAGTGCACTTACTGAAGTTCAGAGAAGCTTATTTTTGGATTGTAAGCAGCACTTAGTTGCCTTGCCTCTTTCTGATGGTTTTTTAAGGATTCTGTCAGAGTTAGTATTTAGCATTCAAGTATACTCAATCCTAGCTCAGTAGCATGTAAGTAGAGTAAATTAGTAACCTGTAATTGAATCCTATCTATCAATCCAACACCACGGTTCATGCAGCAACTTCATGTGTGTTCTTTCGTCTCTGGCAAAGAAATTGAGAAAAGACATTGAATAAATTCAGAAAAGGTCAAGCAGTTGTTGCCTCTGTGCAGTAATGCAGCTTTCTGATGCGTCTTTAGGCCTCTAGCACAGTTAAGACATTTTCTGCTACAGAAGTTGAGATACTGCAGTGATTTGACTTTTGATGCATACTACCAACAATGTCATGCTGTGAGTTTTGTTGACTCATTTGTATCCTCTTTTTTGACAGAAATCATACCGTGCATATGCTGATTTGAGTACTACTTCCTGCATCCTTTTGATGCTATTGTCTGTGATTGTGATTTCTGAATCTGTGTGTTGATTTCCTTTTGATGATTGCATTTTGTATGGCGTCCAATTGTCCCATTCTCTGTTTTGCCACTGAAAGGAGGAGGACCACATTGATGTTATCTGTCATTTTGTGATACTGTAAGTGATATTTTGGTTGTTTGACAGTTCAGTGGGTTGAGAAGTCAAAACTCTGAAAAGAGAAGCACAATTTCCATAATGGCATTTTATGTCAGTGTTAACTGCATTTGGCTGTGGTTGATAACCTGGAGGTGAAGATGTCCATACTGATACTCCCATGTGATGCCCCATCTTATTGAATTTACAATTGCAAGTGTACGTTCGTCTACGCTCTACAGCCTACAGGCCGGGGCAGTTTCCTGATGGAATTTCGCCTTTTCTTCAGTGGAAAATTTCGATCAAAACGTGTCCAACGATGCGTACCTCAACTATCCGAGACGAGTGAGTTGCGTTCCGGCAAATGCAGTTCTCGCCGCCGTGATTAACCGAGAGCACTACCGCTCTGATCGGGGCACAAGTTACCAATGCATCTTTCACACACATTGCAGCAGCCAACCTCTGCAAGACCTAGCCTAGTGCGTCCTAGCTCACCTACACGAATCTCACGATCTGAGCAGAGTATGGGATGGCCACAGACTGGAATGCGAAAGTTTCTTTGTTTCTCGTGAGAATTACGCAAAAATCTACGAAATTCGTTTGTTCTGAACATACCCTTATATGCAATGCAACTACTAACCCCAATCGCACTCAGAGGCAGAGCCAACTGCCAAAGCCATAGACGGCAAAGCCTTCTCTTCTATACAGCCTCGTCGCGGAAAAGCCAGCTGTGCCTCTCCCCCTCCCATCCCTTGCTCTCCTTCTCCTTGAGCACCGCCTCCACGAGAAGCAGACAAGGTGTTCGACCAATTGTCCGTCCCCGCGCCGGCGCCGGCTCGGTCGTTCGGCAAGAGACGTTCGCGGGAGGGCCAGGATGGACGACGGCAGGGGCAAGGGTACCATGGAGCACGAGAGAAAGGGGTCGCCGCGCGAAAGCATCGGGAGCACGGGGGCGACGGCGACGGGAACGGGGACGCATGGCGACGAGGACGGGAGCAGCTCGACGAATGCCCCGCGCTCCACCCCAGTGACCAACCAGCCGCACGGCAGCCCGGCGGGACAGCACCTCGCCGCCGTGCCCGGACGGAGCACTCCCCGTCACGGCGTGGACACCCCCGGGCTTCAGGAAGGGCAGGCGCAAGGCTTGGGAAAGAAGCCGCCTCAACCCACGGTGTGCCCTCGTCCACCCCCTCTGCCTCCTCGCCGCCAGCAAAGTCCTCACGGCCTTCAGGTGCAATGGTGGCCCGCGTTCGGGGCGCTGGTCCCCAACCGCCCGATCGGACAGCAGCGCGGTGGGGCGCCCGCGATCCAGAGCCTGCGTCCCAGTTTTCAGGCAGCGGGGCCGCCGCAGGCGCATCCGGCTCCCCGCGCCGACGAGCTCCTCTCAACGCATCGGCCGGGAACACTGTTGAAGCAGCCCATGCCCATCCCCGAGACCCGAAGCTGCCTGGTGTGCCATGTGGTAATCTGCTCGTGCAATATCTGCAGCATGTACGACGCCGTGTGCTGGGTCTGCGCCCATGGGCAGCAGGCGGCCGTCCCGGCGATCGCGGGCCCTCCTCAGGCTCAGCCCAACGATCAACGCCCTCCTCCACCACGACCACCCGGCGGTGCTGGCGTGCCAGAGCAGCTCCAGCACATGGCCATCCGCCCGGTGGGAGTGGGAGAGCGCGGGCGGCGAGGCGCCCGGAGGGTCCACCGCCCAACTCGGCTTCCAGCGGCCACCGCAGGCACATCTAGCGCCCCGCGCCGAGAACCCCGTGGGAATCCATTTCCTGCCCCTTCTACCTGGCCCCGCCTTGTGCCCGGCTTGCCGTTTCTTCCCGGCTCCGACGCTGTTTCAACCATGGTGGCATGTCTGCGTGTGCGATAACTGCAGGTCCGTCGACGGCGTTGCGTGCCTGGTGTGCAAATCCATGTAGGCCGGCCACCGGCTGGTAAGGCGGGGCTTCTACTTGGCTCGCTCATGCAAAGACCCTTCGATTCTGTGAGAACCATTGTTTTTTCTCTGATGGGTTTGTGTTAGAGTTTTGGAACAGTTTGTGCAGTAATTTCCTCTTCCCGATGGTCTGTTAGGCTTCTGTCAGAGTTGGTATGTTTGCAATATACTAGTGGTAGCATTTTTGGATAATGCAGCGGTTAGGTGATTTTGATACATGTAATTGTCTCATGTGGATTCTCTGTATAGTGTATACTCACATGAATCATCAGTGCCGAGTCCTGGTCTGAGAAGTATCGTTGCCTATGATGCTATACGTGTGTAAATGTGATTTCTGATTAGCTAATTTCCTTGTGATTGCATATTGTTCTTTTGGTGGCTTATTAAAGCCTGTTTTCGGATATCAAACAGCACTTTTAGTTGGCTTTAAAGGTAAAACTCTGTATTAAGCCTTGAAGTATACTCTGTAATAGATTCGCGAAAAAAAGTATACTCTGTAATAGGCTATCGATGGGAGCATGCTCTGCTTACATTCAGAACAACCAGCCTAGCTAAGTAAGTAGAGTAAATTAGTGCTACTAACAATGGTAATGCTGTGAGATTCGTGGTCAGATTTTTGTCCTCAGTTTGACATAAAATCATATCTTGCAGATGCTGGTTTGGGAAGTACTGGTTCAGGCAGGCTTTTGATGCTACATGTGTTTGGTTGTGATTTTCTGAATGCTGAGGATTAATTTCCATTTGATCGTACTGCGTACTGTTTCCAATCATAACACTACTTGGGCACTGAAAAGAGGAGCATGCAGATGTTATTTGTCATTTTGTGATATACTGTAACAGCAAAAGTGATATTTTGATTGTTTGTCACTTGTCAGTTCGATCGTTTGAGAAGACAGCCTCTGAAAAGAGGAACACAATTACAGTAATGGTAATTTAATGAATGGTAATTTAATGCCAGTGTAACAGTATTCATGCTTCCCTCTTACTGAATTTACAAAAGGAAATGCATGTTGGTATACAGGTCATTCCAGTGAAAAAAAATTCTTGATGAAATTTCGACTTTTCCTGCGAGACATTTTCGATCAAAAAGAGTCCAGCTCCTCATCGGCCGGATGTGCTCGAGGTGCGCGCTTGCCGGTCCGCATGTGCCGTTCCTCCTGACATGGTTTGCGCGGCGGCAGCACAGTCCCGGTTGATCCAGGTCATCTCCGCTCTGGTGGTGGAGGGCCACGAGCCCACGACACAAGGCAGGGACGCGCATGGCGCCACGGCGGGGACACGGATGCGTGCCGTGGGCGGTGGACCGGAGCTCCGCCAATACGTGTCTGCCCTTGCCTGGAGGAGAAGCTCCGGCATGACCGGCCTGCTGCGCGCGTTTCCCTGGAGTCCAGGACGATCGAGTGGATCCTTGTGCCGCATTCTCTGATGTTCTCCTCGCGATCATGGGCTCTCCTCAACCCCGATCAGCGTCCCCCTCAGCAACAACACCACCCGCATTTTCCCGATCGCCGGCCTCCTCGACCCGTCGGCGTCGCCGGCGTGCCGCAGCTCCATCATCTGGCAGGGGCAGCCGGCCACACGAGCAGTGATCCCGGGGGCCTTCAGCCGGCACCGCAGGCGCATCCGGATCAGCCAGCCGTTGTGCCCTCGGGGTGGGGCGCCACGGGATTCTTCCTGCACGAGCCCGTGCCCGTCCCCGAGGACCGCAGGTGCCCGTCTTGCCGCGCCTATCCGGGATGGATCGCGATCCACTCGCCGCAGCATGTCTGCCTGTGCGATATCTGCCGCTTCTATGGCGTTGTGTGCCAGGTCTGCGTCCCTGCGCAGGCGGCCGCCACGCGAGGGGGCTTCTAGAGACCTGCGTCCGTGTCAATTTCCTTTTTATGCTGTATAACTGAAATTTGAGGTCCTACGTCCCAATTCATGCCCCCAAAGAATGTATTGCTAGTATAAGGACTGATCAAATTCCTGAAGAACTTTCCCTTCTATTAGCGACAATTTCAATTGAAAAGTTTCTGTCAAGTCCTTTTTTATCATTGGATGGATGTGCATTGCGTTCCCATTCAGACTTTGATTGCAGCTGAACTCGTACATTAAATTGGTACAGATATGGGAGACAGATCCAAAACAGGTCTAGTGACAGGAGGCTTGAGGGCCAGTTCTTTTATTTCTACTGAATGTGAATCTATTCACAGATTTCTATATTCTTTAACATCGAGATGATGTTTAGGTCTTCATTATCCTGCGCACTTCAGATATATGGACGAGTTGTCTAGAAATCTTCATGGGTTGCCTCTGCTAATTAGAACTAAGTCTGATTGCATTTACAATGTCTTTCGATAATTATTTGTTTCCACGACAATGACAGGAAAGCTATTTGTGGAATAAAAAGGAACTGTACTCTAAGATGGTTTTAGGTGTACTTATGGCTCTGTACAACACAAACAATATGGGTACGGTGAAAATGTAAGCTCAGGTTCAGTTCTACTTATTAAACAAATTTGCTTTGCAGAAAGATTATCACATCTCAGCACCGAAATTGATTGGCACCGAGGTCGTGTGTTACCATTAGTGCTGTTGGTTTATTTTGTTAGAGAGAAGTAAATAAACCAGCAGGTTTCGTCAAACACATTCTCTATCCCCTCGAATTATTTTGTGTTACAAATAATATTTTTTAATAAAGTCTATTTGATCCCTCGAACTATGATATAAAGTCTAATTTACCTTCCTCAAAGCTGACGTGGCGCCACACAGGACGATTGACTTGGTGCCGCGTAGGATAAAACCGGACTTGTTTTAGATGAGGGAGGTCATGTGTCTGGTTTTGGGAGTCCAGTGAGTTTGTTCAGACAGTTTTCAAGTTCAGTTCAGGTTAGAAACATAAACTCGGTCCATTGTTCAGGGAGGTAGATCCGACTTTTTCCTAAAAAAGTAGGCATCACACTGAGAATGTTTTTGTGTCAGACTAGTAGGCTCAAAACCAAGGCCCTGGCCATGAGAAAAAGGCCATAAATACGATGAAGTTGCTAAACGGGCTCACTTGTGGCCCATCAGTCAAACACGTTTCCGTGGCCCAGCTCCCCGCCTACCCGTTCGGTTCATCTCCTTCCCCCAAATCGGTTTCGCTTGCACGCAGCACCAACCGCCAACGGCAGGCGAATCCCAGTGCTGGCCTATAAAACCCCGTCTCTCTCGTCGTCGCGGCAGCGCCTCTCCCCCCTCCTCCCATTCCTTCTCGTTCCTGAACACCTCTTCTTCGCCTGCCATTCGTCTCACGCAGAGGAGATCTTCGGCGGCGAAGCAAGGAAGGTGTTCGAGTTCGACGGATTGCAAGGCCCCGCCGCCCCATCGGTGGGAGGAGTCCGAAGGAAGGCGAGATGAGCGACCAGGACCGCAAGAGAAAGGGCAAGGAGAAGATGATCGAGTACGAGGAGGACCCCGAGAAGAGGGCGGGGATGTTGGCGGAGCTCCATGGCGGCGGCGGGGACGCCGACCGCCCCGCGAGGGCGCCTGGGCCACTGCGCATCCCAGGACCAGCGGACCCCGGCCAGAACGCCCAGCGGTCCGCCGGCCCGGTCCCCAACCAGCCCCATCAATGCCCGGCGGAGGGACAGCTGCTGGCCGCCGCGCCCGGGGCACTGCGCATCCCAGGACCAGCGAACCCCGGCCAGAACGCCCCGCGCTCCGCCGCCCCGGTTCCCAACCAGCCGCATCGACGCCCGGAGGGACAGCTTCTCGCCGCCGCGTCGGAGGCAGTGCGCATCCCAGGACCAGCGATCCCCGGGCAGAACGCCCCGTGCTCCGCCGCGCCGGTCCCAAACCAGCCGCATGGGCGTCCCGGCCTCCAGCAGCCGCCGCAAGCGCCTTCCAGAGCTCCGATTCTACTTCCAAGTGTGTGCCTGAGAAAATCTAGCGCGCCTTTAATCTGTTCTCGTTTCCGTCTTGTTTCAGACTTTCAGTTTCGTAGCTCTCAACTTGAATCCTGACTACTTGTTTGCTGCAGACAGCCGAGAAGGGCAGAGGATGTGGTGGCAGTGGGTGGAGGCGATGGCGAGGGCTTACCACCCATGCGAAGCTAACCGGCAAAACCTCCGACAGCTGCATCGGCACAACGTGACGTTCTGCCCCAGCCCCATCCCCCAGGACCAAAGGTGCTCGTCTTGCCGTCACAATGCGAGGCGAATCAATGATTTCCCATGGCGGCATGTGTGCCCGTGCTTAATCTGCTGCTTCGCCTTCCGCGTCCTGTGCCTGGTGTGCGCCTCTGCGTGGGTGCCCGTCCCAGCGAGCGTGGGCCTTCGTCCTCCTCAACCTCAACCCCTTGGGCCTCAGCAGCACCCGCAACCTCCTCCACCCGTCGGCGCCGGTGTTCAACAGCTCCAGAACCAGAACCAGAACCAGAGCCAGGTCGTGGCCGCCGACCGCCCGGTGGGGATCTTGTTGCACGAGCCCCCGCACATCCCCTTGGATTTCCTGTGCCCGGCTTGCCGTACCTATCCGGGACGGATCCCAGTTCACTGGCCGCAGCATGTCTGTCTGTGCGATGTCTGCCGCTTCTTCGGCGTCCCGTACCGGTGCCGTTTCTGCCCCTCTGCGCAGGCGGCCGCCTCGCAAGGGGGCGGCTCCTAGGCCAGCTCGTCGCGAAGGCTCTAGCTTGGATTCGATGCGTTGAGAACGATTGCGTCTTTTCTGATTGTTTTCTGAGCTTTTCAGAACAGGATTGAACAGTTGTTACGTTTGGGCAGTAATTCATTCCCTCTTCTGATGAGTTTTTAGGCTTTTAGCAGAGTTAGATGTTTGTGTTGTAGCATGTGGATAATGCAGCAGTTTCGATGCGTACTGCTACTATACTATCTGGTGCTGCGAGAGTAATTGACTCGGCTGTGTCTTCTGTTTTGACATGACAATCATCATCGGAAAATATGGTGCTGGTTTGAGAAGTACTTTATTCATGAATCGTTTGATGATGTATGATTGTGACTTCTTTTAGCTGATGGTTTATTCCCTTGTACATGAACTGTATATGGTGTTGAATTATCTTATTATCTGTTTTTTTTTCCTGAAAGAAGGAGCACAGTATTTTTATTTGCCATGTTGTTCTACTGAAACTGCAGAAATGGTATTTTGGTTGCCTGTCTCAGCATCCGAGAAGAGAAGCACAACTATCATAATTTTCCTTTTTATGTCTTTGTAACTGCATAACTGAAATGTGATGTCATGCAGTCGCACTCCATGCCCCTCTGACTGAATTTCCAAAGAAAAATGTATGTTCTTATAAAGACTGGTCAATTCCTGAAGAAGTTATTTTCTTCAAGTGACAAAATTTCAAATGGAAGGCCTCTTCAAGTCCTGTTCCTCGTCAGCCAGTTGTCCATTGCCTTCCTGTCGATCCCATTGGGTCTATGATAGGAGCTGATATTATACACTAATAACTTGGTACAGATGTGAGAGGCGGATCCAAATTAGGTTTAGTGTCAGGGTTCTTGTGGTTGCTGGGGATTTAAGGGCCAATGGGTTTCAATATTTTTTACTTGATGAATCTCATCATAAAATGCCGTATACAGATATCGAATTCCTGAAGAAACTGTCCAAGTCTCAAGTATGAAGAAGTGCAGTTACAATAAGTTCAGATATGGATGCCGGCCCAAGAGTGCAGCACCACGGATCATGCAGCAGATGGCGATGCGTGGTTTAGCTGACGGCTTGTGCTATTTCAATCGAGGAATGGACTTTTGAATGGACTGATAAACCTAACGACCCTATACATGATGGTACATGTGTTTCAGTTTGTCAGTGCAGAAGTTCTAGCAGGTGTTGGTGGTGATTGGTGAAAGGCCAAGACAGAAGCAAGGGCGCAGTGTCGGTACTGTGGCGCAGGAATTTGCTCGATTGCAGTAGTCGACCTCCGCCAGACCTGCCTAGCGTCCTACACGAATCTCATGATCTGGCATGGCATGGCCAAAATTTCTTTGTTTATTGTCAGAATTATGCAATAATATATGCATTTCGTCCTCAACATACACCCAGCCCGTAATAAGAAACTACTAAATCTTATCCAAAATATATCTTTCTTACGGATTCTTGTAAGCAAACATTTTAATTTCATCATTAATAACATCCAAAAACAAATGGCAAAACTGGATCGCACACAGCGCAGCGCCAACCGCCAAGCCGTACACGGCAAGCCCAGCGCCGGCCTTCTCTTCTATATAGCCTCGTCTCCCACGTCGGGGCAAAGCCACCGCCTCTTCCCCTCCCTACCTTCTCCTTCTCGCGCTCGCGCCTCCTTGTGCGCCGCCCTCGACGAGAAGCAGACAAGGTGTTCGACCGATTGCTCGGCCCCCGCCCCGCCGCCTCGGTCGTTCAGCAGGAGGCGCTCGCGGAGCCGGGATGGACCATCGCAAGGGCAAGCGGAAGAAGGAGCGCAAGACCAACGACTCGCCGCGCGGAAGTACCCGGAAGACGGGGGCGAGGGCGAGGGCGGCGGGGGCGCATGGCGGCGGGGACGGCAGCAGCTCCGCGGGCGCGTCTGGGGCCTCAGGTTGGTGCCCATGAAAATCGACGCGCGTCTTGTTCTCGCTTCCCTGCTCTTTCGCGATTTCGGAGCTCTGGCTAATCTCTCGGTTAGCTGCAGACATCACCGGCCAGAACGCCCCGCGCCCCGCCGCGATCGCCGACCAGCCGCCCGGCCGCCCGATGGGACAGCAGCTCGCCGCCGCTCCCGGAGGGAGCACGCCTCGTCATGGCGTACATAGCCCCGGCCTTCGGGGCCAGGCGCAGGACTCCGGAAGCAGGCCTCCTCCAACCCGTCGCCTGTGCCCGGTGTGCCACAAGCCCGTCTTCTCCGACGATTTCTGCGTGTACTGCGTCAGCTACGCCGCCCAGGCCATGCTGCACAATCGTCCACCCCCACCCCCACCCCCACTCCCTCAGCCTCCTCAACAACGCCAGGAACGTCCTCACGACCCGTACCAGTACATGGCGATGGTCGCCAGCCGCCAGATCGGGCAGCAGCGCGGCGGGGCGCCCCGAGGGCCGCCCGCGACCCAGAACTTGCGTCCCGGAGTTCAGGCGGAGCCGCCGCAGGTGCACCCGGTGCCCCGCGCTGGCGATCCCCTCCCAGCGCCCTCGGCTCCCCCTCGTCCTCAACACCAATCGCAACCTCCTCCACCCGCCGGTGCCGGCGCGCTGCAGCTCCAACAGCTCCAGCGCATGGCGGAACAAGCTGCCGCAACAAACCGGCCGGCGGGAGTGGGACAGCGCGGTGGGGAGCCTGGAGGGCGGCCGGCTGCCCAACTGGGGCTTCCCGGCCTTCAGCTGCCGCCACAGCCCATGCCCATCCCAGCGCCCTCGGATCCCCCTCGGCCCGAACAAAACCCGCAAGCTCCTCCACCCATCGGTGCAGGCGCGCAGCAGCAGCACATGGCACAAGAAGCTGCTGCCAGCGGCTTGGTTGGAGAGCTTGGCGGGGCGCCCGGAGCCGGAGGGCTGTCCGACGTCGAACTGGGGTTGCCCGGCCTTCAGCAGCCACCGCAGGCACATCCAGTGCCCCGCGCCGACAAGCCCGTTGGATTCCATTACAATCCCGTGGTGATCGGCCCCGGCCCCGACCCCGAGGACGGCTGGTGCCCGGCTTGCCGTTTCTATCCATCGCCGACGGTGCTTCAACCACGGAGACATGACTGCGTGTGCTCTACTTGCCGCGACACCGACGGCATCGAGTGTCCGGTGTGCTCCTCCAAGTAGGCGCACGGCTGGCTTCTACTTCTTGGCCCGCTCATGCAAAGGCCCTTCGAATCTGTGGGAACGATTGCGTTTCTCTGATGGGTTTCTGTTTCTGTTTGTTTTTCTAGGCTCCTGTCAGAGTTTGTAAGTCTGCGATGTAGTAGCTTATTGGATAATGCAGCTGTTAGGCGATTTTCATACATGTATGTAATTGTCTCATGTGGATTCTCTATTTTCACATCAATCACCATCGGCCAATGATCTGAAAATTATCCCTGATATATGTGAGTAAATGTGATTTCTGAATTCTGATAGGCTTCTGTCAGAGTTTGTACTTTTGCGATGTGGTAGCATCCTGGGTGATGCAGGGGTTAGGTGATTCTGATACATGTATTTATCCTCGTTTGTTTTCTCTGTTTTCACCTAAATCATCATCGAACAATGTTTGTATGGAAAAAAAGTATCGTTTGTTCCCGTCTATGAGGCTATATGTGTATGATTTTGATTTCTGATTGGCTGATTTTCTCGTGATTTCATAGCTGAATTCACTTCTAGTCACTGAAAAGAGATGCTAATTGTGATTTTTGCCACGCTACGACACTGAAACTGCACAGCTGATATCCAACCGATATTTGTTTCGTGCCTCAAGGTGTGAAAGGAAATGCACGTTCAGATCTCGAATTCCTGAACAATTTTTCGTTCCTCCCATTGTCACTAATCCGAGCGCTTCGACGCCTCCCATCGCCGTCGTTGTGAAACTGTTGCCGGCATGGGTCGTGCGCAGAGTCGCAGAGATGCATTTGAAGCTACGGAGTATACTATTTAATTTCGTATATCCATTAGAAGCATTAATTGTGGAAAAACTGGGTTGCAGTTGCAGTTACGGTAAGTCTGAAGAAATGCAGTAAGTTCAGATGAACATGCAGGCCCAGGAGTACGTGCAGCAGCAACCCCCGGATAAACTGTGCAGTTGATCGCCACGCGTGGCTTGGCTGATGGCCTGTGCTATTTCATTCGATGGATGGGCTTTTTTGAGTAGTAGACTGATAAACCTGAGTCCACGATAGAAGCTCCGAAAGGCGGCGGCGCTACGTCGCAGTCTCGCAGATGCATAGCCCTTTCCCTAAAAAAGAGTAGTGCGGCGTGCTGACCACCGAGGCGCATGCCCAAGAAATGCCCTGAACTGAACACATGGCCGGCAGCGTCGGTACGGTGGCACAAGAATTTGCCCGATTGCAGTAAGCGACCTCCGCCTACACGAATCTCATTATCTCATCTTATTGTGGGACGGTCGTAAATTGGAATGCGAAAATTTCTTTGTTTCTTTTGAGAATTATATGCAAAAATATATGAAATTCGTTCTCAGCATATAGCCCTAATACGTACAGTACGAAGTAAATAGTACTAACTCCAATCTCAAATATATCCTTTTATTTATGATGATCCTTGCAAGCAAACATTATTGGCAACTGGATTCTTGTAATTGCGCACAGCTTAGCGCCAGCCGCCATGCCGTAGACGGCAACCCCAGCACCGGCCTTCTATATAGCCAGACGCCTTCTCCCCTTCCCATCCCTTCTTCTCGCGCTTCCTTGCACCTTGCCTCCTCGAGCGCCGCCCACGACGAGAAGCAGACAAGGTGTTCGACCGATTGCTCTGTCCCGCCCCGCCGGCTCGGTCGTTCGGCAGGAGGCGTTCGCGCGCCTAGCCGGATGGACGATCGAAAGGGCAAGCGGAAGGAGCACGAGATCAACGAGTCGCCGCGCGTAAGTATCCGGAGGACGGGAGCGAGGGCAACGGGGACGTATGGCGCCGAGGACGCAAGCAGCTCCACGGCCGCGTACGGAGCCCCGCGCATCCGAGGTGGGTTTGGTGCCCAAGAAATTCGAGGCGCGCCTTGTTCTCGCTTTCCTCCCCTAGCTTGCGCCGTTCTGCAATCTGGAGTTCGGTCTAATTTCTTGGTTTGCTGCAGCCTTCACCGGCCAGAACGCCCCGCGGTCCAGCGAAAGTACCTCCTGGAGCACGGGCGGGACGCATAGCGACGGGGACGAGGGCAGCTCCACCAATGCCCCGCGCTCCGCCCCGGTCGCCAACCAGCCGCACGGCCTCCAGATGGGACAGCAGCACGCCGCCGCGCCCGGAGGGATCGCTCCCCGTCACGGCGTGCCTAGCCCCGGCCTTTGGGGGCTGGCGCAGGGCTCGGGAAGCACGCCGCCTCAGATCCGCGCGTGCCCGGCGTGCCACAACCCCGTCTTCTCCAACACTACCTGCAGGCACTGCGGCTGTGAGGCCCCCGAGGTCTTGGACGGCCCCGGTCCTCGTCCACCCCCGCTGCCTCCTCAACGCCAGCAACGTCCTCACGACCCGCACCAGTACATGGCGACGGTCGCCAACCGCCCGATCGGACAGCAGCGCGGTGGGGCGCCCGGCCGAGGGCCGGCGGCGATCCAGAACTTGCGTCCCGGCGTTCAGGCGGGGCCGCCGCAGGCGCATCCAGCGCCCCGCGCCGACGTTCCGCTCCCCACGTGGGGGTGGGCAAAACTCATGGAGGCTTTGCCGCCCATCACCTCCCCTCAACCCAACCATCCGTGCCCCCCTCGGCGTCAACAACACCCGCAACCTCCACCACCGATTGGTGCCGGCGCGCAGCATCAGCTGCAGCACATGTCGGAACAAGCTGCCGCACGCCTTCCGGTGGGAGAGCACGGTGTGGCGGCCGGAGCCGGAGGGTGGTCCGCCGCCCAACTGGGGCTTCCCGTCCTTCAGCGGCCACCGCAGACACATCCAGTGCCCCCCGCCGACAAGCCCGTTGGATTCCATTACAATCCCGTCGTACTCGGCCCTGCCCCCGACGACGGCTGGTGCCTGGGGTGCCGTTTCTATCCGGCGTGGACGCTGCTTCAACCATGGAGGCATAGCTGCGTGTGCTATACTTGCCGCTATGTCAACGGCATCGTGTGCCCGGTGTGCTCCTTCCAGTAGGCATATGCGGAGCTACTACTTCTTGGCCCGCTCATGCAAAGGCCATTAGATTCAGATTTGTGTCTTTTTTTAGCAAGATTCTGTGTCTTCTCGGATGGGTTTATGTGTTTTTTTGGAACAGATTAAGCTGTCATTACGTTTGTGCAGCAATTCCTCCTTCTGATTGGTTTTTCTAGGCTTCTGCCAGAGTTTGCAAGTCTGAGACGTAGTCGTTTGTTGTATAATGCAGAGGTTAGGCGATGTCGGTGCATGTAATTGTCTCATGTGGATTATCAGTTTTCACAGAAACCATCATCGGCCAATGCTGGTCTGAAAAGTATAGTTTGCTGCACTCTTATATGCACGACTATAAAATTCCTTATCAGTACCATCAAGAAACCCCGGTAGTACCGGTTCCCTGACCGGTACATGGTGCCGGTCATTTAGTACCGGTCGAGATTCTAAGTTTAGTGCCGGCTGGTAACCCCAGCCGGTACTAAACTGCCCGCCCGACAGGAGCGCAGGGTGCGCAGTTTAGCACCGGCTGGGCTTACCGGCCGGCACTAACCTGTTTTGTTTTTCTTTTCTTGTTTCATTCCTTTTTCTTTTTTATTTTTATGCTTATAGTATTCATACGCGTATATATATATTATATATGTATGCGTATGCGGCTGATATTACGTTATATGATGTATAATATATTACTTTATAATATGTATATACATCATCGGTCACATATAATACTTTAAAATCAAGTATTATATTTGAATCGTTACAAATACTTCAAAATAATTGAGATATTACAAATCAAGTGTGCCACGCTACTAGGATCTAGTTGTGCCACGCTTACATTAAAATCGGCATGAAATTCCCCTTTGAGATTTATGATTTCATCGAGCAGGAATCCATAGAGTTGTTCTTGATTTGCCCTGACTTGTTCCGATTGGATGAGATCTTCTTTCATGCACCATTTTTGCAAATTTCAATAAAATCAAAACTTTAGCGGAATGAAAAAAATAATGACTTAATAAAAAAATGAGCAGAACCGATATTTGCTTACGTACCTTTAATGCTTCTGACGTCATTTGCCCCCGTAGACCGATAAAATTGTCGATGAACTCGCACACGTAGTAACCACATAGGTTTGTCGCTTGCGCCTGTCTCATGCACTATATATATGTAGCAAAAATTATTAGAAAATATTAGGAATTACTACAAAATAGTAGAAATGACTATAAATTTTCTAAAAATAGTAGGGTCTATTATAAAATAGCATAAATTACTATAAAATTATACGTCATTTGCCCCCGTAGACCGATAAAATTGTCGATGAACTCGCACACGTAGTAACCACATAGGTGTGTCGCTTGCGCCTGTCTCATGCACTATATATATGTAGCAAAAATTATTAGAAAATATTAGGAATTACTACAAAATAGTAGAAATGACTATAAATTTTCTAAAAATAGTAGGTCTATTATAAAATAGCATAAATTACTATAAAATTATACGTCATTTGCCCCCGTAGACCGATAAAATTGTCGATGAACTCGCACACGTAGTAACCACATAGGTTTGTCGCTTGCGCCTGTCTCATGCACTATATATATGTAGCAAAAATTATTAGAAAATATTAGGAATTACTACAAAATAGTAGAAATGACTATAAATTTTCTAAAAATAGTAGGGTCTATTATAAAATAGCATAAATTACTATAAAATTATAAAAAATAGTACGAAACACTAGAAAATGACACTAGATCGAAGTGGGGATTATATTCTTACCGGGACATTAGTATTAATATAAAGATCGTCGTCGTTATCGGTTACTCCTATGACAGAGAACGCGGGCAGGCGACGGCGGGCGGGCGCGTGGATCGGGGTCAACAACGGGCGGCTGCCGTCGATGGGCGAGCGGGCGGGCGCGACGACGGGCGAAGGCGGCGCGGTCGAGGACGGGCTGCGGGCGGCGTGCGGGGAGGAGGCGCGGCGACGACGAGCGGCGCGCGGCGTCGACGAGCGGCCGAGGGCGAGAGAAGGGGCGTAGACGTGCGTGTATATCGAACAGAGGAAGAAGAGGGGCCGCGCCTTATATAGGGTGGCCGGTTTAGTACCGGCAGGTACTAAACTGGCAAGTTAGTACCGGCTGGTGTTACCAGAACACCAGCCGGTACTAACGTGCCACCACTGTACCGGTGGTGTGCACTTTAGTACCGGGCTGTTTTGTGGCCCGGTACTAAAGGGCCCACCAAATTTTGGGCTCCCGCCCAAATGCATTTTCTTTTTCTTTTTTGGATTCTCTTTCTTTTCTACAATTGGTTAATAAATTAAAACATGTTGGGAAAATTACAACATAAATGTTTTTACTATATTATTAATTATATCTATACACCTAAAATTTTAATTAAACTAAATTATATAATAATTTGGCGGTGGAATTTGGGATCTAAACAAGGCCTTAAGCTTGGTTCGGCGAGTATGCACATCCATTTTGTAAATCTTAACAAATAATTGGAAGCAAAAAAATAAAAAAAACATGAATACATTATTAGAGTATTACAATATCAGTCCAATAACACACACATTGCCAAGGTCTTACAATGTCATTCCGATAACACACATGATCAAGATCATACTAAGGATCAACATTATGAAGATTGGCAAGGTAGACAGAATAATTTATATCCAAAATATCAACCCCTAGATATTTATCCACATAGTTTAGTGCGTATATTAATGCACTATCCTTTGCCTTGTACGGTGCATCTAATGTCTCACCGTATATTGTAACGGGCCTTGACTTGTCATCAAGGATACTGATGACTGAAAACCACCTTGTACTCGACGTCAATATGGTGGCACAAATGAGTATCCCAAAGACGGCAGAATCTGGCGCAACACTTCTCCCAAACCATACTCTGTGTGTAGAAATCCATAATTTAGAGTGTCCTACATATACACGAGATATATGTACAAACAAATAAGAGTACAATTGATAAAAGGGCATATGTAGAAACAAAGAAGAGTATGTATAGAATCAAATGTATAGTAACTTACGTATTCCGATTCATAAGGAGGGGAAATCGTTTTTGGAAGTTGTGTGACGTCTGGTTCATTCAGCTCAAGAGCCTTCAACTTCAAGAAACTATAGTCTGGGATAACATGCCCCGTATGAATTTCCATCTGTTCAAGTGCCTTCCTCACGGCATCGCGTGCAGCAACATATTCTTGCTGGTACGGGTCTGATTGGACGTGGAAAATAACTGTATCACCAGGATTTGGGTCGCGCACGGCACGTTCTTGGAGTGCAATAGAAACCACATAACTCCCATTGTATAAGCCGTTGTTCTATCTCACCACCAAAGGACGGGAGCCACGGATATGATACACTATATCTTTGAACCATTGCATTCCATCAATAGCCTGTTTTACATATAAATTATGAATATATCATCATTATGACATAATCAATATATGATTGTAGTATTACAAGTTTTAAAAACAGGATCTCGTACCCGATTCTGACGGTTGTTAGCCTCGACAGTAATGAAGTTGAGGTCGTCGAATACCGGCCCAGGACGGTGTGGTGGCGGTGGTGGGGGAAGGTCCGACAATACATTGTGCATGGAGCGTCCACCACGACTAGCTCTCTGGCGTTGTCTCGACATTATTTTTATAATAAATTATGTAAATTGTAATATTTTTCATATCAACTATACCATTACTATCTAAACAACAGTTAACTCCAAAATACATATCATGCGGGACTCCAAAAAAATCTCTTGGCTCTCATGTGTCATAAGAATGTCGATACGACAAGGACAACAAGTAACCATCCGATCGAAGCGATTGAGGTTCATGATCAGATGGTTACTGTTGTCCCTGTACTATCGATATACTTGGTACCGTTTGGAATCATCAGGAAACTTGGCGACATCATTCCTTCACGATAGGGTGTCCCAGAGATGGGTGAACGTGCTGGTGTCATGCCAATTGCATGACACCGGTCCGGACTTCGGCATGACACCAGCATGTTCAGCCACCTCACCATCATATATGTACAGCTGGCTCTCCCACTTACAGTCCTACATGATTAATCAAGTGTTTCCTATTAATTAATGTATAAATAAAAAAATATGATCCATAATACGAAGATCAAAGTTTTTCGTGTTTTATAATCAATACTATGAAGATCAAAAATTTTCTAGTGATCTCTATTATGATCCCTAAATTAATGTCTAAATAAAGAAAATTTGCACATTATTCTCCCATCCCTAAAAAAACTAGAAAAAATCTCTAAGTATGATGCATGAAACGAAGAACAAACTGAATGAAGCAGAATAAAAAAAAGAGGATGAAGTTGCTAATTAACTTTGGCGTATTTAGATGAGCGAAAATGGGCAGCACTCCCTCTAACCCGCCATGCACGAAGAGGAGAGCTCGAGCAAATGCGATGTGTGTGTTCTTGAGCTCTCGGGGAGGAAGAGGTACGATGGATTTATAGCCGGTAAACACATTTAGTACCGGCTAGAGAGCCTAGCCGGTACTAGTTCTAGAAGCTTAGTACCGGCTAGGGATACCGGCCGGTAATAAATTTCCCGGTGGTAGTTTAGTACCGGCTCGAAGTACAAGCCGGTACTAAACTGCCAACTAAACCGTTGGTGGCGTTGGTGCGGCTTCGGTACGGAGCAGTTTTTGTAGTAGTGATGCGACCAATGTGAGTTTTTGTAGTAGTGATGCGTGTGATTGTGATTTCTGATCGTCAAATTTCCTTGTGATTGCATAGCTGAGTCCACTTCTTGTCAATGAAAAGAGAAGCACCAATGTGATATTACAGCTATGAAAAAAAGTATAGATCTAAGGCTACAGCAAAAAAATGTACTGAAACATATCATATTATATATTCACTGTGTAGATATACTCATTTGCCGTCCAACACAATTGAATTTTCCATTTTATGATTTACTATGATTTTTCAAAATTGCTTTAGGGGTAATTTGACTCGTTTTGGAAAGTTTAGGGGGTGATATAGAGTGTTTTATAGGTTGGGGGGCTATGTGGTCCAACCATCATCGGTGATGGGGTGATCTAGACTTTTTCCTTACATCACTGCAATTTCACAGCAAACGCGTAACTGATGATATACGTTTCTTTGCGTGAAGGTGATTTTTGGTTGTTTTGAATTGGGAGTTGTATTCTCATCACATGCCCCCTCTCTCACTGAATTTACGAAAGAAATGTATGTCCCCAAACACTTTCAGCAACTGAAAGGAAATGTCTCTTCTGAAGTCTGAAGAAATAACGCAGTTCCCGCAATATCCAGACAAGCGCCAAGACCAAGTCGGCGTTGCTGTTAAATTTTTTGGCCACTTCAATTGTCTGTGGAAACGCTTTTGAAGAACCGTCCATGCATCCGATGGTGGCCATTTAACTACCTTTCCATTAGCACAAATACTGTGTTTTCCTATTGTAAACATCACTTAATTGCCTTTTTTAAGCTAAAAGTCTTTATTAAGCTTGAAGTATAAAAGGCTATCGATGGGATCTGCTCTGGTATCTATTCAGATCAAGAATCCTTGCTCGGTAGACCAAAAGTAGAGTAAGTTTAGTTTCCTGTACATGAATCCTATCTATCATTCCAACACAATATAAGTTCAGGCAGCAGCTTCCCATGTGTTCTTCAGTTTCTTTTCTGAATTTATTTGTGAGGTATCCTTGTTCTTGGATGGAGCATGAGCATATGATGCAAGCGACCGTTTCACCGTACATATCACATCTATTAGCGGCTGCAACTTAAACTTCGGGGACAGTGGCTATTTTGCGTTGAGCTTTGACTGATCGTGTGCATCATCACTTCCACTGTCTACTGATGCTACTGCAATTTTGATGCCAGTTTTCAGCAATAGTAATGTACTAGCAGCTGAACTTGTGCCGTGAATAGCATTCATGGAGATTTAAAGAGTTGGTGTGTTTTCAGCGGTGAGTTGATCATTGTTGTCAGAGTCTGAAGCATCCTCCACAATTTCTACGAGAATGGCAGGGGACATTGTTTACCTTTACAAACTTTAGCATGAATTATCGTTTAGGCACACTGTAAGATATTATGGATACAATCTATGTACAGATGTATTAATCGGGGGGGAGGGATTATTCTTATCCTCACCAGACCAATCAACTAGATTTTCAAGCTTATCAATACAGTAGGAGGTAAAAGAGCAAGTTTACTTGAGATATGAAACCTCCCAATAATCTCAAAGTAAACTCCTTTTATGGCATTGGAAAACTTAATATTCTCTACATGCCATCGGCAAAATATTGGCCAATGACAATGACGCCAAGCCATTGTACCACAGCGCAAATACACTGCTCTTTGACTATGCGTTTACATTCTGGTGAAAGTTGTTTTTGACAAGGCCTGTATATTAAAAGTTTAAATAATCAAGAAAAAAGTCGTACTGAATATCTATATCAGGTTAATAGGGCCATAAGTTAATAGGGCCTAAACAGACTCCTTTGCGGCCCATCAATCAGGCATTCAGGCCGTTGTTGTTACTCATTGCTTGGCCCAGGAGATCCTTCTCCCCAAATTCACCGGCTGGCTTCTGGAATCGCGCGCTGCTGCGCCAACCGCCGCCAACCTGGCACCTGCTGCAAACGGTTAGCCAGCCAGTGCCAGTCTAGTATTTAGCCTCGTCTTCCTCGTCGCATCGCAGCGCCTCTCTCATCCCTCTCCAATTCCTTCTCGCCTCGCGCTTTCTTCCACACGCCGCACCCTTCCTTCCTTGAGCACGGCCCCGACGCGAAGCAAACAAGGTGCTCGACCGATTCTTCTTTCGGCCCGTCGCCGGCTCCATCATCCGGTGAGAAGCGGCGTTCGAGGGGGGCGAGATGGGCGACCAGGACCGCAAGTGCAAGATGACCGAGTGCGAGGACGACGACTGGACGAGGGCGAGGGTGTCGACGGGGACGCTTGGCGGCGAGGACGGCAACACCTCCGCGGGCGCGTCTCCCGGGGAACTGACACTGCGGATCCCGGGGCCAGGACCAGGTGTGTGTGCCCGAGAAAATCCGAGCTCGCCTTGCTTGCTGCTTTCCTCTTGTTGCGGGCTTGGTTCTTCAACCTAGCTCTGATTTCTCGGTTTCGCCGCAGAGAATCCTGACCCGGCGTCCCCGCGCTCCACATCTTCGGTCGTCAACCAGCCGAACGGCGAGCTCGGTGAAGCGCATGCGCTCGGAGGGAGCAGCTTCCGTGCTCCTCTGCGGCTTCGGGGAGGTGAGCTCCCAGGAAAATCAAACGATGCGAATCGCTTACTAATTCTCCCATTGTTACACGATTTTGAGCGTTTGGCTTCTTCGCTTTTGCAGGTGCTGGCAGAGACGACCTGCCGGACAAACAACGGGAGGTTGTTGCTGAAGCCGAAGCCGCAGCCGGACTTTGTGCTCTGCAGCACAAGAACGAGGGCCCGGCGGCCATCCAGCAGGGGGACGAGGACTCGACGAGGGCGAGGGTGTCGACGGGGACGCATGGCGGCGAGGACGGCAACACCTCCACGGCCGAGTCTCCCGGGGAACTGACACTGCACATCCCAGGTGTGTGCCCGAGAAAATCCGAGCCCGCCTTGTTTGCTGCTTCCTCCCTCTTGTTGGGGGTTTTGGTTCTTCAACCTGGTTCTGATTTATCGGTTTCGTTGCGGAGAACCCTGACCAGGACGCCCCGTCCCCGCACTCTGCATCTCCTGTCGTCAACCAGTCACATCGCGAGCCAGACGTCACGCTCCTTCGCGGGGAGGCGTCCGGGGTGCCGCAGATCCGAGGTTTGTGCCTGAGAAAATCGAGCGAGCGCGCATTGTTCTTGCTTCTTCTCGCAGATACGGAGTTGTGGGCTTCTGGAGTGGTTACTCGGTTCAATTTGTTGCAGAGAACCTCGGCCACGACGTCGCAAGCTCTGGAGCGGTCGCCGACCAGGGCCGCCCGACGGGACCGCTGCCCGGCAACGCGCTCAGAATCGGAGGGAGCGCCCTTCAGGCGCTCGACACCATGCTCAGCCTCGGGCCGGTCGACACCACGCTCAGTCTCAGGCCGCCGCCGCCGCCGGGCCGCAACGCAGCCGCCGACCCTGTTCGTTTCCCTTGGCCTCAACTCCAGCAGCTACCTCATTACATCGGTGCGAACCTGCCAGCGCCCTGGGTTCCCGGCGGTCTGGGGCCGCCGCCGGTGAATCTACAGCCCCGCGCCAATCCGCCCGTTGATCAGATGGCGTGGGAGGCCCGCGCCCACACCACCTGGTGCCCGGGTTGCCTTTCCAATCCGGGGTGGATGGTGCTGTCCCTTCCACAGCATGTCTGCATGTGCCAGGCCTGCCGCTTGAACGGCGTTGTGTGTCAGGTTTGCGTAGCCACCTTGCAACCGGGCAGCTACTACTTCTAGGCCCGCTCGAATCTGTGAGAACATTGCATTTTCACTGGTGGTTCTCTGAGCTTTTCCTTAATAGAGAAAGCAATTGTGCAGTAATGCCACTTCTTGATATGGTTTTTAGGCTTGTAGCAGAGTTAAGACATTTTTGTGCTGTAGCAGACTAGCAGTGGATAATGCAGTGGTTTTGATGCATACTACTAACAATGTGATGGTGTGAGATTAGTTGAACCAGATGTGTCCTCTGTTTTGACACAGATCGTACATTCGTACCTTGAAGATACTGGTTTGATAAGTACTGGTTCATGCAGCCTTCTGATGCTATTTGTCTATTACTGTGATTTCTGAATGTGAGGGTTAATTTCCTTTTGATGACTGTACTGCATATGGTGTCCAATTATCTCACGGTCTGTTTTTCTTTTGCAACTGAAAGAGGAGCATACTGATGTTGTTTGCCATTTCTCTGATGGGTTTCTGTGGTTTTTGGAACAGATTAAGCGGTCTCGTGTTTGTGCAGTAATTGTCTCTTTCTGTTTCTAATGGTTTTTTAGGCTTTTGGGTAATGCAGCGGTTAGGTGTTTTGATACATCTAATTGTGTCATGTGGATTCTCTGTTCTCATATCAATCATCATCGGCGATTGCTGGTATGAAAAGTATCATTTACTGGTCCATGCAGGCTTTTGATGCTATTTGTCTGTTAATATGATTTCTGAATGTGAAGGTTAATTTCCTTTTGATGATTGTACATTTGTACTGCATATGGCGTGGTGTGTACTGTGTACCAACGCCTCCGTGGGCAGTGGTGTCATGTCTGAAGAGTGCAGTTACTGAAGAAGTGTAGTTCCAGTGAAGTTCAGAGAAGCGCCAAGACGAAGTTCAGTGTATGTGGGAGTGATTTTGATGAACGGTCCATCATCATGCATCCGATGGCCACCATTTATTGTCTTTCCATTATTAGCACCTAATTATGCTCTTTCATACAGCACCTAGTTGGCTTTTAAGGTAGAACTCTCAACTCTGTATGGATTCAGAACAACTGAGCAAGAACCATTGCTCGTTAGGTTAAAAGTAGAGTAAACTAGTTGCCTGCACATAAATCATATCCATCTATCCAACACCGCATCGATTCAGGTGGCAAACTATTGTGTGTTCTTCAGTTTCTTCTCCGAATTTCTTTGCAAGACATCTTTGTTCCTAAATAGCGTTAATACTCAAGCTGCTGAATTTGTACCTTGAATAGCATGCATGGAAATGTTAAGATTTGGTGTGTTTCAGTAGTGGGTTGATCATTGTTGTCAGAGTCTGAAGTATCCTCCGCATTCTTTACCAGTACGATAGAGGAAATTTGTTTGCCTTTACATACTATTAAGCATGAATTAGGATTTAGGATTTAAGGACGTCGCAAAATATTCTGGATATGATCTTTGAGACCTGCAACAAAATTATAGATGTAGTAATCCCTTCTATGCCTTGGGAAAAAATATTATCTTCAGTGTGATTGGCACCAAGGTCATCTTCAGTGGCCAATGACATTGACGCCAAACCATTATATATATCATAGCGTAAAATACACTGGTCTTCAGCTGTGGGTTAATTCTGAAAATAGTTCTTGAGGAAAAAGTCACACTGCATATTTGTGTTAGGCTAATAGGTGCAAAAGTAAGAGCATCTCCAAGAGATTAGCTAAAAAGACTAGTCAGATTCTGTAAAGATGGCTAGTGAGGTAGGCTAGCTAAAAATAGCTAGCGAATGAGGTGGGATGGAGAGCCACTAAAATTGGAGAGTCATTTATATGGAAACATTTTTTCTCTAACAATAGCTAAATTTAACTTTAGAAAACGATTTAACTATGTCTCTTGGAGATGCTCTGGGCCTGGCCGGGGGCAAAAAGGCTGATCCCAGACAAATCAATGGTTCGTAGCCTCCTGTTGCTGAATCGTCCCGAAGTTCGTAAACGGGCTCCCTTTTGGCTCCTGGCCCATCACCCAGCCGTTTGCCAAACCGGTATGGTTTTCGCTTGGCCTTGGGAACCCACCTCTGGAAGCGCACGCCGTGCCAGCTGCCAAGTGCCAACCGCCATGCCGCAACGGCAAACCCATCGCCGGAGGCCGGCCTTCTATATAGCCCCGTCTTCCTCGTCCCAGCGCCTCTACCCTTCGAATTCCTTCTCGCCCTCGGGCAGTCGGGCTTTCCTCCACACGTGCCATTGCTTCCCTGAGCACCGCCTCGGCGAGAAGCAAAGAAGGTGTTCGACCGGTTCTTATGCGCCGCGCCGTCGGCTTGATCGTTCGGCAAGAGGCGTTCGGGGAGCCGGGGTAGAGGACTGCAAGGGCAAGAGTCTCATGGAGCACGAGAGCAACGATTGGTCAAGCGAGAGGGTCTGGATGGAGAGGAAGAGGAGGACGGCGATCAGGGCGATGGCGTGGGCGAAGGCGCCATTTGCCCGCGAGGACGGCGACCGCTCCACGGGCGCGTTCGGGACCCGGCCAATCCGAGGTGGGTTCCCATGGAACCTTGTTCTTCCTGCTCCCCTCTTCTAGAGTTCTAGCGCAATCTCGGAATTCTGGTTTACTAATTTGATGGTTCGCTGCAGACGACCCCGGCCAGAACGCCCCGCGCGCCGCACCGGTCGCCGACGAGCTGCCGCGCCGCCAGACGGGGCAGCAGCGCGGCTTCTTGCTCGGAGGGAGCACTTCCCGCCGTCACGGCCTCCAGGGGCAGGCGCCGCAGGACTCTGGAGTCAGCCCGCCTCCGCCCACGGCGTGCCCGGTGTGCCACAACACCTTCTTCTTCGGCAACGCTGTCTGCGCGTTCTGCGCCTGTGCCGCCGCCATCCACAAGGTCTGGGCGGGCCCCATCCCCGAGGACCAGAGGTGCCCGGCTTGCCGTGTCTTCGCGGGGCGGGCGGTGGACGGCCCGCGGCGGCACGTCTGTCGGTGCGATGTCTGCCGCTTCTTCCACGCCAGGGTGTGCCCGGACTGCGTCTCTTCGTGGGCGGCCGTCCCGGCGGCGCGCATGGGACCTCCTCCTCCTCCTCTACCCTACCATGAGCAAGAGCAACCCCTCGCCCTCGGCTTCAACAACACCCGCAACCTCCTCCAGCCGGCGTCCGGAACCAGCCCGCGGCCACCAACCGCCCGGTGGGACAGCGCGGTGGCGTGGCGCCGGGAGGGTCCGCCGCCCAACTCGGGCATCGGGGCCTTGAGCCGCCACAGCTGCTCCCCGGCGACCAGCTCGTGGGGTTCCATTACCAGCCCCGCGCGCGAGGATGCCTGGTGCCCGGCTTGCCTTTACTATCCGGCGCCGACGCTGCTTCAACCATCCAAGCATGTCTGCGTGTGCAAGAACTGCAAACTCGTCGATGGCATCGTTTGCCAGGTGTGCACCGCCGCGTAGGCGACAGGCTGGCAAGGGGGCTTCTACGAATCTACGGTTTGGATTCTGTGGGACTGTTTGCGTTTTCTCTGACGGGTATTTTTGTGGTTTTGGGAACAGATTAAGCTGGCATATGTTTGTGCAGTAATTGCCTCTTTCTGATCGGTTTTGTTAGGCTTTTGTCAGAGCTTGTACATTTGCGATGCTTTAGCATTCTGGATAATGCAGAGGTTAGGCGATTTTGGTGTCTGATGTATTGTTTAGATTCTCTGTTTTTCATACAAATCATCACCGGTCAATGCTGGTTGACTGGTTCTGAAAAGTATCGTTTACTGCATCTGCACTCTAGATGTTAAATGTCACTGAAATTCTGATTGGCTGAAAATTCCTTGTGATTGCAAAGCGGTTCCGAAAAGTATCGTTTACTGCACCTGCACTCTATGATGCTGCATGACCCTGAGTTTCTGATTTTTCTAATTTCCTTCTGATTGTAAACTTGAATTCACAAATTGTGGTGTTTGACGCGCTGTGTCACTGGAACTGCACAGCTGATTGCAACTGATATTTGTTTCGTGGAAAAAGTCTATATCACCCATTCACCTACGAGGGTTGGACTACATAACTCCCTAACTTATGAAACGGTCTATATCATCCCTGAACTTTTCAAAACCGGTCAAATTACCCCTAAAGCAATTTTGAAAAATTATATTAAATCACAGAAAAACCATAAAATAAAAAATTTAATTGTGTTAGACTGCAAATGAGAATATCTGCATAGTGAACATATAATATGATATGCGTCAGTACATTTTTTTACAGCTATGAAGAAAAACATAGATCTGAAGCTACAACAAAAATGTACTAAAACATATTATATTATATGTTCACTGTGTATATATACTCATTTGAATTCCAACACAATTGGATTTTCTATTTTATGATTTTTCTGTTATTTACTATGATTTTTTAAAATTTCTTTAGAGGTAATTTGATCGGTTTTGAAAAGTTCGGAGGTGATATAGACAATTTTATAGGTTGGGGGGTATGTAGTCCAATCCCTATAGATGAGGGGTGATCTAAAGTTTTTCCTTGTTTCGTTGCCTGAACCTGAAGGTATGAAAGGAAATATATGTTTAGATCTCAAATTCCTGAAGAATTTTCTTCCCTGTGGATAGAATTCAATTGGCAACCCTCGTCGGGTAGCTTTCTTCAATCCTTCGCGTCCGGATGCGAGTTGCGCTCCTCCAGGCCTTGTTTAGATCACAAATTCTACCCCCAATGTTTACTATGTAAAAATAAGATTTTCATTACATCAAAATATCATAGCATGTATGGAGTACTAAATATAGATGAAATCAAAAACTAATTTCATAGTTTTGTTGTACTCTGCGAGACGATCATTTTAAGCCTAATTAATTAATTTTTAGATAATTTTCACACATACAAACGAAATGATACTACGTATTTAATGCGCACGATATGGTACTGTGCCGATTCGGGAGCTCCCGATTCGGAAACTAAACGAGGCCCCAGTGTCTGTCACTCACCCCGATAGTTTCGACAGTAAGTCCAGACTTCACGGAAGCACCAACGAAGTCGCCGTTGCTGTGAACTTTTATTGCCGAAACTAGCGCGCGCAGGAACCCTTTTTGAAGAGTCGTGCTACTAGTACCTTTCCTTTCCTTGCACTTGAGCCTGTTTTCACATTGCAAACAGCACTTGCACTTAAGTCTTGAAGCATATAAAAATTCTAATGATGGGATCTGCTCTGGTGTCGATTCTGAACAAGAATTACCCCGTAGACTTGAACCCTAATGTATATCTTTCACAACACATCGGTTGAGCCGTTGAGGCCGCAACTTCTTTGTGTGTTCTTCAGTTTCTCCTCTGAATTTCCTTGTTCGTCACATTCTTCCTTGCGTTGGCGACCCTGCCGTGGACGCGCGCCGTGTAGGCGGGTGGGAATAGATCATGGCCATTTCTCTTCTTTACAATTCAACTTGGTCCTAACAAATTTTAGTTTAAAAACTAGTAGTATTTTAGTCAGGTCCTAATTGAGTCCGATCCTTAAAATTTTTAGTATAAATTCATGGCCCTTTACCACCCTACGTGTAGCCAGTCCTATGCTTAGTGCGCTATCATGCTTAGGCTGCCTGCGCTAGGCACGGGACCGCCGCACGGTATGCGCCACGTCGGCGTGCATGCCGTGCGGGGTCCCGGTTTTTGCCCGTGGTGGCGGCCGGTATCACGCCGCTAAACTAGCGAGCGGCCTCCCCGCATGGGAAAGGTGGAGGGCGTCGCGAGCGGCACTGTACGCGCCCCGCCGCCGCGCGCCCTCCCAACCGCCGCTCCGCCTCCGCCTGCTCCACCCCACCCCGCCGTGTCCGCCTCGCTCGGCTCCACCCGCCGCGCTCGCCGCCCGGCGTCGCTCGCCACAGGGCACCCGCGGCCACTTATCGCCCGCCGCGGCGTGGGAGGTGGAGGTGCCGTTGCGTGCTCGGAGCCGAGGCGAGGACGAGGATGGAGTCGCCCGCCCTACCGCCGCCCGCCGGGCCGCACCACCTCTGCCCGTCCCACCGCCGCTCGCCGAGCCGCGGAAGGAGAAGACGCGGGCGACCGCGGACCCGCCGCCCCCGCCGAGCTGTGGAAGGAGAAGACGGGGACGGCCAGCGCTTGCTCCAGAAGCTGCGGCCGCGGGAGGTGGCGCCGTCGGCGGCGGCTGCCGTAGACGAGGTGGTCGGCCATGGGCATCGGGGGCCGTCTGGCGAAGGCCGCGTTGCGGGCCTTCATGGCCTCCTCCGCGGAGCGACCGGTGTGGCAGGCGGCCCGCCGCTGCGCGGCTTGGAGCCGTAGAGCCGCCGGCCGTCCACCACTAGAGAGAGAGGGGGGAGAGGGAGAGGGGCGGTGGTGGAGGGGGCCGGGAGTGGGAGGCGGAGGGGTGGGAGCGGCGCGGGGAGGTGGAGGGGCGGGGGCGGCGCCGGCGGTGGAGGGGAGGGGGCGGCGGCGGGGGAGGGGAGGGGGCGGCGGCGGGAGCGAGCAGGGGAGGGGCGCGTGGAGGGGAGGAGTCGGAAGAGATGAGGGAGGGAGGGGCAGAAAAAATATAAAAAACTCGAAATGTGGGCCCCACCGGCTAGTTGTTAGTATAGAGAGTGAGGATAGAGTGCGAACGAGTGCGGAAGAAAGTGATAAAGAGTCGGGAATCTCAATGATCAGGACAGAATATTCTCTTTTAGAGGGTAGAGTAGAGTTTCATCCATGCGAACAACCTTAGTCCTATGCTGCACTGTATTGGCCAGTGTTTGCACCTATCCGGCGTCGACAGCCATGACAATGAGCTGACATGGCGACTTTGACTCGAGAGGTTAATGGGCTTGTAACAGAGCTTTCAGCCCAGTCGTTTGCGCGTAAAAACATGTTCTGTTATTATATAACTCGATACAATTAAAAACGAACATAGAAGTAATAGCGCAGAAATTTCATACTACGCACGATTCCAAAGTATGGATCTTTCGTTTTAGTTTTTCTAGATATATTATTTTTAACATAGCAAACCCAAACCCTAGATACGTAGCGAAAACAATCTGTATTTATCTCTACCCCCATAAAAAGTAAAAGTGAGTGGTGCGTCATCCTGGATGGTCGTCCCTCCAGCTCATCTCGACCTTCCGATTGAGAGACCGTGACTGCAGGCCGTCCCCGTGGTCCGTCAATGATATGGTCCGTCTTTCCAGCCGATCTGGTGCGTCCGATTCCCCTCCAGCAGATCTAGAGCGTCCGATTCCCGAACCGCGATTTTCAGCCGTCCATCCCCCGCACCGGTACGCCGCACCCGCACCTCCCCGCCTCCTCCCGCACCCCGCGGCGGAGCCACGCCGTGCCTCCACGCACCTCCCGCCGTGGACCGCACCCGTACGCCGCGACCTCTGCCGCCTCACCCGCCCGCGGCCGACCTCTGCCGCAGTGGACGACCTCCACTGCCTCGCGCCCGGAGCCGTCCGCCTCGCCCGCCCGCGGCGGCCCGCCCCCGCACGCCGCACCTCCCGCGGCCCTCGTCCCGCACCCGGAACAGCCGATGCGCCGCTGGAGCAGCCGATGCGCCACCGTCCATCCCTGTGCCAATCCCCCTCCCCACTTCCGCGCAGGACGGCACGGCGGTGGCCAGCGCAAGCGAGCCCTCTGCTCCTCTCATTCCATGGCAGTCCGTATCGAGGGCGCCACCGCGCCAACGCCGTACCACCTCCCACGGAGCCCCTGCAGCAGCAATGGTATGCCCCCTCTCCAGCCATGGAATCAAGAGTAGAGAGAGAGGGAGAGCAGCCTGTAGATCCGCGCTGCCACTTGACGCTTGCCGCCTGTCCGCTGTCACCTCCGCTTCTTCCCAGCTCGCGTTGCCGCCCGTCAGGTGCCCGTCGCCAAATGCTCCTTGCCGCTGCTAGGTGCCACGCCTGCCGCCCATGGCCCAAGCCGCTCGCGCCCCCATCTTCCCTCTCCGATGCCAAATCAAGGCAGAACGGATGCAGCAGCTGGGGCCTGCAGCATGCGAGAGGGAGATTTATGAACGTTTGAGGAATCGATTTTGCCTGTGAGAGGGCGATTTGTTGAACTGGTGCTTCTACTTGGTGTTACTGCTTGCGGGAAGGTGCAGGAAGTGATCTGAGATCGTGTGCTTGTCAGATATATATATATATAGAGAGAGAGAGATGCTTCTAGTCTTATGCAGGTGAAGCCTGTAAAGAAATTCATCTTCCATCTGTTGCTGAAACATACAGGTATGATCAAACCGAATAGAATACTACTTCCCTTTCCTAGCAGTAGGAATAAATGTTTGCTGACAGGATTAGATATGTAGAATGTACTTATCACTGTGCATGAATATTTCCTGACAAGTGAGTATGTGAAGTTTCTCAGATCTGGCGCTTCACTAGATTAGAGGATGTGCTGTAAGCTTGGGACATCGAAGGTTCCAAATAATTTAGCATCAGGTTTAGTGTGATCTTAGTTTATATGCACGCAAAATTATTGCCGTAGAATTCACTTTCACAGTTAAAAATCACAGTTATCCGACAATAGTTTTTCTCATTTTGTGCTATATCGTAATAGTTCAAAATATTATTCATTGTTTTGAGCCACAAGGGAATTTAATAGGGGTTGGCCATGATTTCTTTTCTAGAATTCCCCTCTGAAGTTGACTAGCTATGGGTGCCAGTGAGGCGGTGCGCAGATAATCAATTGTTGACTCAATATATTCATGTATCTTAATTTATGTTGAAGAGGTTAGCTCACCGCTTCTCGCAATCTTGCAGATTTTGCACACCGCAAGTTTTAGATACTGAACAAGATGGCATCAGCGGAGCTTTCCCGTGAGGAGAATGTGTACATGGCCAAGCTCGCCGAGCAGGCTGAGAGGTACGAGGAGATGGTTGAGTTCATGGAGAAGGTAGCCAAGACCGTTGACTCAGAGGAGCTCACAGTCGAGGAGCGCAATGTTGGTATTCTGTTTTTGTTTGTGAGTGTAGACTTTGTGTGGTTTGTGAGTGTGACCTTGTCAAAAGTAGCTTAGCTCATGGGCTTGAATGTTTTCAATCCTGTCTGCTTTTCTGAAGTCTTCTATACAGTTAAGGACCAAGATTTTGGTATTTGGGTCTGTTCTTTATTGAAACCATTGACATTCGACTTTAGCTGATGTTCTCTCCTTTGCAATTCACAGGCTTTTGATGAGGCCATCTCAGAGCTGGATACCCGAGCGAGGAGTCCTACAAGGACAACACTTTGATCATGCAGCTCCTTCGTGATAACTTAATCAAAATATATTCCCAGGACTGAAAATTTAATAACTAAGCATGTGAGCTTTTAACTTCATGTCTGGATAGGTTATTCCTTCATCCGTATAACTTTATTTCTTTTACTATTTTTACTATCATTCTTTTGTTTTGCACCCATGATGTGGGCATGTGGCTGACAGCTGGTGTCACCTGCAGGTGAACTGCTTATTCTGGTGTGAGTGTGAGAAGCAATGTAGAAGAAACAATGGTGAGAAGTAATTTAGCCATAGGTAGAAGCAAAACTAAGAGGTAACATAGCAGCAAAGTTGAGAAGTAATGTAGCCATAGATTATGTGAAGGAATAACATTTTTAATCTTGGTATGTAGCCATTTGTATTAGAAGTTTAAAACATTTGGCATGTTGGGTACACTTTCTTTCCATCATTTTTAACATTTTGCTACTAAAATTTATTGTTTAGATAATGTATCTATCGTATTTTACCATATTTCTATAAAATAGTTTTATTTTATTTTAAAATTGTGTGCCCATAGCATCGCACGGGCCTTTACCTAGTAATTTATTAAAACAGAAGTTGTATTAGTACAATTTGACTTAGAACAGAAGAACGTTTTTTTGGAAGGCTGGATGCAAAGTTAGAGCTTTGGGAAAACACTAACTTTGCAAAATACTCTTGTTTTGGAAAGCTACTGACCGTTTGGATGCAACAACGCTTCTGGTTTAGAAAAGCATGGTATTAAACCTTAATCCTTTTTAGGTTTTATAAAACTTCACTTTTTTTTCTAACTACGTTTTGACACATCCTTGGCTTTCAAAAGTAAACACTTTATTGATTACACGCACACAAAGCCCCCTAAAATGTCATCACACTATGGCCTCGTTTAGTTCCCAAAATTGGAAACCAAATTTCGGTCTTTTGGAGAGGCTCAAAATGTTCGTCTCGTAAAGTACAATAAAACTATGCAATTAGGTTTTGATTTTATCTACATTTAATACGTGGCATTTTGATGTGATGGAAATCTTCTTTTTGCATAGTGAACTTTAAGGGTGGAATTTGGTATCTAAACAAGGCCTAGATTTCATGTTTGAGTGACTGCTATAAAGCTACCCTTTCTTCCAAGGGAAAAGGTTGTAATGCATATTAGAGCTAATGTACTTCATGGGTTAATGGTACTACAACTCCTACAGCGCACAGTTTCATGGAGCATAACGACCAACACACAGAATCCACAGGGAAAACACGATGCAGAATACAGCATCACAAGGAATGTACATATTTGAATATATCCTAAGCTGTTTGAATCAGGTCGAAGCAAACTGCTGGAAATGCATTCTCTTGTCAGTACCTGTTCAGAGATCACAAAAATGAGAAACGGTAAATGAACAGTCACGGTTGGGATTAAGCTGGAAACCTGTAACAAGGCTAGTGTTTTACCTCTACTAATGCAACACAAGGAATGGATCAGCATCAGTCATCGTCCTCATCCTCCTGGTTATAACCATGGTTGATCTTTTGGGCCCGGTACATGTCAGCAACCTGCAAAATTTGGGGACAATCAGTATTGACTATACAAAACATCAAAAACCATAAAAAATAGCATGCAGCAGAAAAAATTACTTGCTCGGAAGTGGTCGCCTGTTCTGGGCTTTTATCATCACGCAATCGCAGTAAACGAGGAAACCTTAGGGAGATACCCTAGTTCAATTTGACCTTTAGTCTTCCTCATATGCATAGCACTATATAGAATAGGAGGAATAGCGAGGCGAAATAGAACTACAAACCTTGCTTGGATCGACTATACCATTAGCAGCACGATGCACAGGACTTATGCTCAGATCTGCAGCTTTGACCTCCCACACCTGAGAAAAGACACAAAAATCAAATTAAATTACACTATAACCGCCTTGACCCCTTCCACCATGATTGCAACCAGCAATGAGCAATCTTCAGGGCAAACATGAAATGTGTTAAGCATACAATAGCAACCATTCAATGGCTGATTTGAGATGAACAGAAATCAGATGGTTCAGATTTGCAAGCATATACAAAGTCTCCAAAGAAACTAAAGAATAAAGTGAAACGAAAATAAATTAAGAATAAAGTGAAACAAAAATAAATTATCAAGGTTTAATGTGCACACTACCTCTGATGGCTCAAACCACACATCAGGGTCCATTGTGTCAGCAAATCTGTAGTATGCCTGTACAAAATGAAAGCATTACTATGGAGGACAACAGAACACAGTAACAAATTATCAATAAGAAACTCCCATTTAATAGCAAGCTGAAGGAATGTATCACCTTTGGTTTTTCTATCACTTTACTTCGAAGGCTCGAAGAACGTTCTTCAAGCTGCTGTTCAGAAAATCCAGTACCTAAATGCGTCAAGATGTAAAGCATGAATAGAAATTTGTTGCAGCTTGAGTTTTTCTTTCTTAAAAAATATTCTACCTATGTTGCATATTGTTTGATATTCTTCGTTCTGCTCATCATAGCATGCCAGGAGGAATGATCCAAAGACACCTGATAAGCACAACAGGGCAGAAGAAACATGCATTAGAAGAAGAGAAGGCAATTGAGCTTCATAGAATTGCTTAACAACACAGACGTAGCAAGAACATTTATATTTAGTTCATTTTATCAGTATGCAATGATGGAAAAGAACCATCTACCTGTTCGTTTTCCTCTCCCATAAAAGGCAGCAATCGGTACCAAGTCCAAAGAGTCTCCAATGCTGCCAAAAAGGAAAGAGATATACCACTTTATAAACACAACTAATAATGATTCTTTTTGAAACGGAATAACGATTTGTTTATAAATCTCTACTAAAATACAGTTCACATGGACCCAGATATATTAACAGAAAGTCAAGACAGCTTGAAATATATGAAGCTTGGAGATTTGGAGTTTTTTACTGTAGCATAAGAAATATATGTATATATTTGTTCCAGAAAAAAGAAATATATGTATATATATTATACATATCCTGGCCACTATGAAAAGAAAGAGTTAAACCAGTATGGCTTGCAATGCACTAACCTATCCATGTAGTCCTTCTTCAGTTTCAACCAATTGTTTGATCGCTTTGCTGGCTCATATGTAGCGTCTTTATCCAATGTCTTGATAATCAACCCTTCACAACTTCAGTAACTGAAAGCTTAGTAGAAGGAAAATATCTTGGCAAAGAAAAAGGAAAAAAAATCTCCACAACAGAAATCATTCAATCAGAATTTATATATATCAATAATTTATATATATATATATATATGTTGCCCAACATCACTATACTGATAGTTTCATGTAAACTTTCCCTGCACAGAAAAATTGTTTCACTGGAGTGTTGTATACATGCTACAGATAATATAGTTCAATTAGCGTTTTATTTGCATAGACCCAAGGTGGATACAGGTCTGTAACCGGAAGGTCCCGGGTTCAAGCCCCAGCCTCTGCATATTTATGCGGGTAAGGTTTGGGCGCTATTACAACCCTTCCCCAGACCCCGCACGGTGCGGGAAGCCTACGGCACTGGGTACGCCCTTTAGACCCAAGGTGGATACAGATCTGTAAGCTTTCCTCTCACAACAATAGAACTAGAATGGTCCATGTGATACAAAAGGAAAAATCTAGGCAAAGCGTAGCAAGTATATCATATGCTAGGATTTTCAAAAGAAAATGACTACAATTAGCCAGAAAGCACATTGAACATGGTAAAGAAAAAGTAGAGAACACTTAAAATTGCTGTCTATGAATCATTTGGGGGGTGGGGGGTGGAGGGACAAAGATGAAATGTACAACCAAACTCTGTTCCATCAACCCCAAAGAAAATGTTTGAGGACTAAAGAAATGGCTTATGTGATTACTTGAGTCCAAGGGCCTGACTGAGGGAATGCCTTTTTAAAACTATTCTCCCTTAGAATTTACTATAACTTCTGAATTCAATCCAAAATCAATGCTTCAATTAAATGCTGAGATCCAAGTGTTTTATTTATCACTAACATAATTTTATTAGGTGCAACACTTGTAACCTTGGAACCATTGAATTTAGTAGAAGATATTGTATTAATAAGCTGGCTAATGTATGCCTTGTAAATTTCAGTTACCTGGAGTTGACAGCTGTGTCAAGAAATTTCTCTATCTCCTCCAGGTCATTTGATGTAATTGCAGTTGCCAATTGAAAAACACCTGGTACTTCCTCAAAAGAGTTGTAAAGATGCTGCCAGATATTCAATGCAAAGGAATAATTAGACCTCTAGAGAGAGAAAATGCATCTGTGTGTTTTGTATGATTCAATACCACAAAATTTCATATTTAACAGCTTCAGAGTACCCCGCTAGTTTTCTGAATATACATGTGTCATAGTCACACGTATTCAAGGAAAAAACAATGCTCCCTCCATTTTGAAATATATTATGTTTTGGACAACCTAATTAGCATAGTATATTTTAAAACAGTGGGAGCAATAGTTAATAGGATCTGCTAAACCGGCTCAGAAATTTCAATTGAATTATAAATTGTTGAAAATTGACTGCAACCATGGATAGCACAAATAATGCATTCAGTGGCAGAATGGAATGATATTGGACATTAAGAGTCTACAGGACAGAAGTACAGTACCTCTCGACGAACTTTGAGTTGTTCCTGGAGGAGAGGTTTCCCGTTTATGTAAAGAATATCAAAGCCAAAAGTGCACACTGAAACTTTGATGTCATTTATGGTAACACCCTTGCGGGCCCTTGTACTAAGTATCTGCGGATAAGGAGAAACAATTCACTGGCCCTTAAAAGGTCATAGCTAGCAATAGCAAATACACAAGATTGCCAAATTAAAGTTATTAGTTTTTATAACATAAAACAGCTCTAGTTTGTATGTTCAGATAAGTATGGCAGTCACTTTGAAAGAGACCTAGCTAAGAATGAAATACAAACCTGAAAAGGCAAAATTTTCTGTTTTTCACGATCATAGGCAACAATTTCACAGTCCAAGACAAATGATTTGACTGTAGGCTTCCGGAACCTGCGCTCAGATGCTAAACAATAAGATGGACGGGAACTAAATGTGCAGGAGAAAAAAACACTACATAATTCTTGAGCCAGCAACTAGATTAACTTTAAAAGGCTGGTATAAGTGCGTGTCATATGAGAAAATCAGAAGGAAATGGCTTCAGCTTAAATGAACACATCCAAAATTAACTCAATATCACCAAGATAAGGAATCCATCACCGACAATGCCAGGTAAAAAATTTCACAGGCTATGGAAGTTGCCTCAAAAGCAGAAAAGAACAAAGGTGGAGAAAGCAAATCTGAGGTGTCCTACATTCAAAAGATGATGAAAGGAATCTCAACTGAACCACAAAAAAACTTAGAAAACCATTAAACTATATGCAACCTGACAAAATTTATACCATGGCAATTGCATCTGCATGGTACAAATCTCAAGCACAGGGATACTCTAAGGTTATAACTAGAATCACATTGTTTTCTATGCTTCTTCAGATGGAAGCTATAGAATTGCAATGGTAGGCAAAAATATATGAAATATTGAAATTAAGTATACCTAGAAACCGCATCAACAACATCTGGATACTTGCCGGTGTTTCTTTCAGCATTCCGGCTATAAATCTCTACTGAACCATCCTCCATGCAATGTATCTAAATTCCAAGTTATAACTAAAATATTAATGAGATGAACATGGGTCAAAATATAACTATATAAGAAGGGCTATACAGACATGAGGCTTGATAATACCTGAGCCCTTTCACCATCATACTTGTACTCGCAAGTGTACTCAAGACCCTGAAACTTGTCAATGATCTCCGAGACAGATTTCGTTGCTTTTGCTAACATAGGGCCAACAGGGACACCTATGGAAAATTTGCATGTCTCGGGAAGCTTCCAAACTCCACCTTCAAGAAGTGCTGGGACAATTTTATCGTAGATTGGAAGAACTGAATATACTTGTTTAATTATTTTTGCAGCCTTCAAGAATACAATAAAATCAGTTATTGACCATTCACAGTCCACATTCATGCAAATCCTTTAATATAGGAATAAAGGCCTTTAATACAATATTAGGAACAAAGGTGTTGACTTTTTGACATCAAATCAACAATCCTCCACATATAAGCAACAGAAACTTGGATAAGTTGAGATGTACAGGTTAGATATTATGCACAAGATTATCTGATGTCCCTATAGGAGGATTGAAAAACCCTGGAAGTCACAAAAACTTTGTTCATGACCATTTCCAAGTAACAAGGTATAACAGTACTACATTGATTATTCTAAATAGCCACCCCAAGCATTTACATGCTCAAGATTAGCTAAAAGTTGATTTCAAACAGGACAAGAAATAAGGATACTGAAGAAAGACATGTAGTGAGTTAAACCCATCCCCAGATCATGCTAGCATTTTTCATTTCACATGACTTTCCCTATATTGCATAGTTGCACGCAACAAAGGCTGCAGAGTTGATTAAAAAACAAACAAAGAGCTCGTGTGCAGGCATTGACAGAATTTCAATGCCAATCATACCAAATCAACTAAAGAACTTATGTAAATAAAAGCCCAAAACAGTGTAGTCACCTACCTCTTCAAAAGGTGATTGAACTTTTGGTGGTGAAGATTTTTTGTCAGAATATACAGCAGCTTGCCCAAGAGCCAATTGGACAGTTTTCTCTGCCAACCCGATCCTCATCTTTGACTGCAACAAAAGTAACAATTTCAGGAAGACATTGAACACACACCATGCACAGTAAACTGAATGAATATTCCACAATTTACCTGAAGAAGACGTGTGATGTATTGAGGTTCACAGTCAGTCGCAGCAACAAGAAGTCCCTTGATATGGTTTCTTTTTTTATCTTGACTGTCTTTGCCTGACTCCTGGATAAAAGATTACCTGGTAAATGATTTCTTAAGTGAAACAGCGTGCTAATGCATTATGGAACCAAATCACCCACTCTGTGCACTCTAATCCCAGGATGACTACATATCATTATTACTTAAGCTAGTGCATACTTCAATATCAGCATATCACCCATTGTCCCAATTTGCAGTTCAATTTCATGTCCAAAATATCAAGTCCTGCAGGCTGGTTGAAATATTCAGCATGAGAAATGCGAGAAATGATATATAACCTTTGCGATTGTCCGGAAAGTGCTAAGCACCCGAGATATTGTCAGTGGTTTTGGTTTAAACATCATCTTCTGCGATGACCTGCTTGCTTTCGCCACAAGCCCCAGATCACCCAATTCCTACAATCGCCAAGAGAAACAGCAAATAAATGTATGGCTCCAATTCCATAGTGGTTGACACATTCACCTAACTTTGTTACCTTCAGATCCTTCTTAACATGCTCCTCTCTGCGTCCGTATGCTTCTGCAAGTGCACGGATGACTGATGCGTCCCCAATTCCAAGCTCAATCCCCTCATGAGGAGGCGCAATCCGATTGGCTGAGAGGTACACTGTTGCAAGGAGATCATCTGGTGTTGTTGCCATCACCGTCCGGAACACATTTGATAAGATTTCAGTAATGACAATCCGGCCACTCTCGTTGGAGATGAGATCAAGTGCCCGAGCCAGAAACAGGAATGGCACAGGCTCACCAGGCTTCCAATAGGCAGCAGCCATGGGGTCGAACTCACTGCCTTTCTTCTTCAGCTCTAGGGTGGTATTCTTCTCTGTGGATTTTGGAGGATCTATGGGTTTGGCCTTCTTCAGTGTAGCAGGCTGCTTCTCCTCCTCAGGTTGGGGAGCTTGTGCCTTGGTCGGTGAGGGTGACCTCTTCTTCTTCCCATCCGTCTGAGGTACAGTGTCGGATTTGGCCGCTAGGGTTTTGGACCTCTTTGGCGACGGGGAAATGTCCTTCGCTCCGTCCAATTGCGCGGCCGCTGCTGGGCCCTTGGACTTCGCCGGCGACGTGGACCTCTTCTTCTCGCCAGTCGCCCCATCAGCCATCGATTTGGGGGACTTAGCAGGGGACGACGCCCGCTTGGACTTCACCGGCGAAGGCGGCTTCTCCGCCACCGCCGCGGCCTCCGGTTCGGCCTCAGCGCCGTCGGGCTGCGCCCGGGTCTTCTTCGGGGAAGGCGCCGCCTTCTTCGCCTTGCTGGCGGCGGCCCGCGCGTTCCCCATCAGCACGTCCGCCACCGTGCGCTTCCCCCCGGCGCCGCCACCGGAGGCCGACATTCCTGCTGCTGCTGCTGCTGGCGCAGGCACCGCGCCGGCCCGCTTCGCCCTCGCGGCCGGCGGCTTCTTCTCCCCGGATTTGGATGCGGCGGTGGCCGCGGCCGCGCGGCGGCGGGGAGATGCGGATGCGGAGGAGGAGGCGGCGAAGAGGCGGCGGGGGCGTAGGCCGAAGGGGAGGAGAGGGTGAGGCGGGGCGAGGGCTAGGGTTTTAGGCGAGGGGAGCGGGCGGCATCGGAGGAGGAGCGGGCAGGTGGTGATGGAGGTGGCTCGGAGGAGGAACATGAGAACAGGGGAGGGTTTTAGCCCAGGCGAGCCGGGGCGGGCGGGCTGGGTTGGAGGCGGGCGGGCTGGCGGGACCCGCCGGAGGGGGGGGGCTCGCGCGGGAGGCGAATTGGTCGGAGCTCCGCGGACCGCGAGAAGCCGAGGACCCTTCGCTTTCTTTTGCACGTGCTAGAAGGAGAAGGGAAGAAAAAAATATATACGGAGTATATAGGATCGAGGTCTTGCAAAAAATGCCTCCATTGCCGACGTGATTGTTAGAAAAGATTTTACTTCTGACGCTTTGTTTTATCTGTAATAAGTCAACAAATGCGTATTACATTTTGTTAGGACAAGTTTTTAGCCGATACTAATTTTGCCATGGGGAAGGGTTGTTTTTAGTGGGTGTAAATTTTGTGAAACTGTAGATTTTTTGTGGTACATTATAGTTTGATAGTATGTAATATGAAACTGGCAGGAGCACCGCTGTAAGAAAATAAAATCAGGTTTACAAAGTTGTGATTAATAAAAACTAAATGCAACTCCGCCTCTAAGCAACAGATCTATCTATCCTAAAAGGAATGAGTTATTTTGAAAACCTTTGCTATCAACGAAAAACCCCCCGTACCCCTCACAATGGACCCATCTGGACCCACGATGTAGGAAAAAAAAGAAAATATTACGGAAGTTTTTTGGTAGAGCGAAAAAACCCATGTGAGTTCACCCCTAGCCCTCTTTTTTTTCACCGGTGTTTTTTTTTCCCACATTTTTTTGGAAAGGAAACAACCTCCAAACCGAAAAACAATTCTTCTATCATGAAACCTCCTCTGAGCTTTTTTTTGAAGGAATCAACCGATACACATGGCTCCTATAGTCGAAACAAATTTAATTGCCATTGCTGGATATTAAAACAAGGAAAGCACATGGTTATGGCACCAACAAAAATAAAGTCCACAGCCAAGCAGGAGCAAGAAACCATCACCAAATTTTCTCTTCAAAATTGCTAATCTGAGGAGACCAACACAAGTCACACGAAGCACCAGGAAAAAAATGGAACAATTCTACACGGAAGTGTCAAGGACATCAAAACTTCGAAGAGGAAAAAGGGTCCACCTAAATATACCCACATTTGTAACCACGTCTATACATAATAATCCCGTATTTCTAATAGACAATAGATTGGAGAGTTTTTCTCCATATAAATAAAGACAAACTATCTCAAAAATAATGTGCTTCTAGATTTAAGAATACCTAAAGCTCTCTATACATGAGAGAGCGAATATAAATTATTTTTAAAAGTGATTCGCATGATTGGTCTGTTTACCATGGTCCACTCAAGTGAAACAGTTTCAGTACCTACGTGTCATCAATAAACACGTGAGTTCTTGCTAATAGAAATTAAACGTTAAACTGAAATGGCTTTGGGTTCCAACAGCACTGATACAGCCTAATATGTAGTTTTGTGATAATTTGACAAATAATGTGTGCTTTATTCTATCCCTTATATTATCTTGTTAATGATATTGAAACTTACATAAGAGGAAGGTGCTTTTAAAAAATATGGAATCAATGATACCAAACTTATATTATGGTATAATTTTCAAACTATTAGACTGATTGCTGGGAAAGGTTAACAAATTTGAATTTTAATATATGCATGCGCGTTAAAACAGAAAAGGAGGCAGTCTGTATATGGTGCTTGCATAACCTCGTAAGGTAGCTTTTTGTTCATTTGGTAGACAAAAATGAATGAAATTCTCAACATAATATAATTAGTAAAGGAAAAAAGTTCAAATTACTACCCTATCTCTACTAAACGCTACGGTATATTAAGTATTTGTTCATTTAATTAAGTCTGCCGCTTGATACTCTAACAGCAGCTGCATTTGAAAGAGTAAAGGTCACTTCATTTTGATTGTCGATACATTTTTTACATGCACGGAACATGCTACAAATTTGACCATTTTTAAAACACCCGTCCAGAAAACCACAAATGTCTTCCAAATTAATTCCGTAAAGAAAGTTGGCCTGAAAGATCGAGGAACTCTCAAGATCTAGATGGTGTAGTACTAGCCTCATATGTGGAATGTTAAAGATAGATGAAGCCGCAACTCAAAACCGTACCACAAGCAGAAGTAAATCATAGTAATAGTATGATACCAACAATCAGATGCCTTCCAAACATCCAAATCTCACAATTACACTCGAATCACACTGACAATAAAAGGATGGACCTGGAAATCAGCCGCCAATGGTGAACATTCTGCAGACTAGCACCAGTCTTTGTTTGGGACTTTGAAATCCCCTGAACGAAGCCGATGTCACACCCCAAAATTTTTAGATTTGGGATGTGAATTAGTAGCAAAATTAATACAATATTTTTTTCTAATTTTTAATTTTTCTAAGGATTATATAATTATCAGGAAATTTAGTATAAGAAATTTTTATTTTCCAAATTAATATAAAACAACATAATAATGTTGTATGCTTTGCATTCATGCCGGTTGCATTAGTGTTTTTCTATTTGCAGCGTTTTCAAAATGCGTTTGGAGGCCTAAAAGGTTTTTCTAGGAATTTTCTAGAATTTATTCTTATTATCAGAGGAAATTCCAATTTTTGGAAGGTTCTAAAATTCTTTTCATGAGGTCCAAATATTTTATTTGGATTTCTCATGTCCAACTTTATCTCTAGAATTTTTCCTGAGATTTTGGAATTTTTTGGGATATTTTTCGAAATTTAAATGATTTAACTAGATTTTCTTGACTTATCTTTGATCTAGAAAATGTTTTCCAAAAATAAAAAAGAAAAGAAATCCCAAATCCCTAACAGGCCAAAGCCCAGGTAAACCTAAGCTTGCCTAAAATGGGACCCACCCAGCTCTCTCTCCCTCACCATGCGAATCCTTTTCAGCCCATCAGGCCCAACTCGCCCCCGCTCAGTCTTGGTGTTCGGTCTAACCGAACCGAACCGATCGGTTCCTCGATTACTCACAAAACTCGGTTATCAAAAATCAGAAACCGTTCAATTATATGGAAAAATTGAGACCGAGGAAAATCAGTTTCGGTTAGTTCGGTTCGGTCTCGGTCTATGACCGAACCAACCGAACAGAGTTATTTGCAAAGTAACTACAAATCAACATGCTACAACATAAATTGATTAGATCAAGCATATATTTATTAGACTAATAAAAAATCAACTCAAATCATGATAATCTAGTAGTTCGAATCTGCTTGGAGGAGCTCCTGCGGTCCTGCTCCTGCCAGAGTGTGCTGCCTTCCTCGTGGGCTCGCCCAGGGCAAGCAGCCACCGCCGTGCCGCCGATGCGGCCCCACCGGGGGGGGGGGAGTGAAGCGTCCCCTCATTAGAGAAGACTAAATGTGATGCAAACATCAGTCCCAGAAGGCTGATTCACATTTATTACAACAGATAATTCATTATCGAACAAGCCTTCGCGGTAGTGGGCACTCGCACGCCACTATCACAAGGGCTAGAATGAAAGCTACAAACCAAACGAAGATGCATACTACTTCGAGGTCATCGAACGAGTCTTGCGCCATGCGGAAACCAGGTGACCCAAATCCACAGGCAAGGTTGGGTGCAGAACGAACCCCTACTCAACGTCCTCAGGAACGAATTATGGGTCTTCCTCTGTACATAATTAAGCAAGGGTGAGTACATACATACTCAGCAAGTTCACACACATCCACAAAGGGTTACAACATAGGTATGCACAGGATAATTGAAGGTTAAGGCTAAGGTTTATTTTGCAGGAAATGCTACTAGTTTCACATGCAAGGGTTTATTTCTAAAAGAGTTTTTGCAAACATTCTCTTTGATCCAATGGTAGTAAGTAAAGTTAATTCGATCCACACAGGATCCAAGTTTTAACACTATCGGACTTCCCATCCGTCGTAGCCTCTGGCACAACTGCCAACACTTTTCAAAACAACTCACGCCATAGAACACCAAAAATAAAAGGACTCGTGAAGTGACCAAGCCGTAACTCACCCAATACAGTGGACACGGCTATCCGGATAGGTTTTAACTCTGCAGAGGTGTACACAATCACACGTAGGGTACCGCAACACGAACACCTTAGTGCTAGTGCAGATCCATCAAAGCCATTACCCACCATAGCTAAACTGACGAGTCACCACTGAAGCAGCAAGGGGGTTAGCAACCTACCAACGAGGTTCTACCCAGGGGCATAACTCACAAATATTGTATCCCCATCTCCATGACTTTCTGTTGCTCACCAGCACACCTGATAACTAACAGTTTAACTAGTGGGATTTATGCTAAGCAGTTACCACATACAACGGTCGAGTGGGTGTACTGTAATCTGGGTTAGGCAAGATGACACATCAACTAATCCTTAATTTTAATAAAAATGTGCATCTCCCACCTTGCTCAACCACATAGGTATGAGCTCACCTTGATATTTCACACAGAAACACCGTCTGCCCCAACACACAAATCTTTCTTATTTTTCCCAAACCCATTTTCATTTTCAAGGTACACACACTTTTATTTTATTAAACACAAAGTAATTGAAATATTGAAGGTACGGTGTCCAATTCCTAAGCGTTTTTAGCAGCGACTAATATTTAAACATAGCATCATCATATTTAAACATTAATCTGGGTTGTCAAGGAAACAGTCAGAAAAATCAAGGGGTGGCTATCCAATCAGGGTTTAGCAATAAAATATGTAAGTTTTATTAAACAGGCCAATGGGTTGTGGTTATAAAACTAGGATAGAAATATGCAACAAAGGGTGCACGAGAACTTGTCGTTCCCAAAGCCTTCGGGAAGCTCCTACTCGAGGTACGGGTCCTCGGGCTCCTGCATGCGGTACTGCTCTCCCACGGGCTCCTCCTCGATCACTCTGTGGTCTACTGCACACACAAATAAGCACACAATAAATAAAAGATAAGAAAAAAGTTTTATTCACCGAGCTCAACAAGAGAGAACAGAGAGTGAATGAAAAATAGAGAAGGGGTGATTATTTTTAGGGATATTTTGAATGGCTTTGTCGGAAATATAGTGGGAAAGGGCGTGGTAAAATTTACGGTCAATCTGGATTGGAATGACGCATAAAATGACGCGTCATTTGTGTATGGACGGGCGTTTAAAAAGAAAAGGATTCATTTGGAAACTTCTCAAAAAGTCTAGGGGTTCTTTAGAAAAGTCTAGGGGTGTATTTGTGATGGTTATAGGGTGGTGGAGGGATCTATTTGTGAATATGAAAATGTGGTGGGGGTTCATGTGTAAAAGATAGGATTTTAGGGGGTTTAATGGGATGTTTAAAAGGATTAAGGACCTGTTTATAATTATTTCAAAGGGCGGGTGCTCCTGGCGAATTTGTCAGAGAGAGAGAGAGAAACAGGGGAGTTGGACCGCGGGTTGGAATAGGGAGAAAGGCAGGGGATTTTCCATAACTTGGTCATCACCTTCAAAATAAACACACACAAAGAGAGAGAGAAACAGGGGAGGACGGCCGCCGGCGGCGATCGACAGGCTCGCCAGCGCTGCGGGCGGCGATGGTGGACGGAAACTGGAGAACCATAGAGAGGTCGACATGGTGAGTCCACCCATGTGCTCACCTTGAGCTGGGACGGCGCAGGGAGGCGGTTCGGCGAAAGGGGTCGGCCGACAGCGATGGTGAGTGCGGCGACGGTGTTGCGGCGAGCGGGAGGGAGAAATTGGGGGCTCGGTGTGCTAGAGTGGAAGCTATGCCTTCCCTCACCTTGGGCGGAGGCGGGCCAGGGCGAGCTACCCACGGCAGCCTGCGGCGGCGGCGGCTATGGCTAGGGCGGAGGTGTTGCAGCGGCGAGAGGAGCGAGCGGGCCGGCTGGTGGGCTTGTGGTGCCCGAGGGGAGGTGCTGTGGCAGCCAATTTATAGGCCGGAGGGAAGGGTCGAGGCGGCGGTGTGCGAAGACTGGGCGGCATGTGGAGGGGTCGGGCAGGAGCGGCAGTGCGGCGAGCGGCGGGGCCGGCGGTGGCGGGGAAGTGTAGGGGTCCGGACGGAGTACAGTGGGGTCGACGTGGAGGCTTGGCGACAGTGCTTGGCGGGCAGGGTGGGCCGGCATGGTGTCGGCGGGCGCTCGTCGCGTCAGGCGGCGGGGCCGGGTGAGGGCTGCATAGCCGTGGGGTCAGCGGAAGCGGCAGCACGACGTGGAGGAGGACGAGCGAGAGGGTACGGTGAGAGCGGCAGCGGGGCGTGTGGCACGACGGCGGGTCGTGCGGCGCAGGGTACGGTGACGCGCCAGCGCGGCGTGTGGTGCGAGGCCGGGAAGGATGGCGTAGGGCCCGCGACGTCGGCCATTGCGGCAGTCGAAGCGTGTGGCAGGGTGTACGGAGGGAGCAGTGCGGCTGTGCGTGCACGCGGTGGCGTTGTGGCGTGGCGAAGCCATGGCGAGCAGTGCGTGCGCGGCGATGGCGTCGAGGTGGGGCGGGGTGGTTCGCGCGCGCTCGGTGCGGCAGCGGGGATCGTTGGTACGCGAAGCGCGTGTGCGCGGAGCACGGCGCCGTGAGACGTGGCGGGGCCGGGATAGGCACGGAGCGCGTGCGCGGCGTGAGTGTGCAGGGTGCCGAGCAGCGGCGAGGGAGAGGTTGGCCGGCGGCGGGGAGGAGGTGCATTGCGCCAGGGAAGGGCGTGCGCACGCACGGGGCGCCGGGGAAATGGTGGTGGCATGGCAGGGGGAGCAGTGGCGCGGGCCGTGAGGAGAAGAAAGGAAAAAGAAGGGAGGAAGAGGGAGAAAGGGAAGGAAAAGGAAAAAGGAAAAAGGGGAACAAGGGAAAAAGAGAGAGGGGCTTGCGGCGGGAATCGTGGTGGTGACGCCGGTGTGGGTCGGGCGCCGGCGGTCGACACGAGGGCAGAGAGAGAAAATGTGATTTGGAAAGGCGGGTAGACAAGAGGAGAGAAAACAACAGGGTTCAAGGACAACGATGACCGGGTTTGGTCGGGATGGCGGAAACAACGACTAGGGTTTGGTTCTCTGGGAGCTCGGCGGAAAGGGATTGTGAAAACGAAATTTTTACCGAGTGATTTCTGCTGTGATTTACTTGGAAAAAAATGCGGACGTTACAGGGAGCAGCTGCCCATGCTGCCGATGCGGTTCCGCCCGCGGTGGCTCTGCTAGGGCGAGCAGCCGATGATGCGCCTCCGCCCGGGGCGAGTAGCCACCGCCGCACCGGGCTGGCATGTCGTGGGCAGCTTATGGAGGCACCGGAGGTGGGGCTGCTTGGGATAGGGAGGAGGGAGGCAGTTAGGAATGGGGAGGACCGCAAGGATGGCGCGGCCTCGCGGAACGAAGGCGGCGGGGGAGGGGGGGTACGGGAGTGGGAAGGGATGCTGGGACATTGAGTTAGAGTTGGCTCTTGTAGTTTGTATTGGGCTGGAATGGGCCATAGTGGGCTGTACAAGGGATAAGTTAACAGGCCTAGATTCTTTGATGTATCGGTCTTTTTAGGTAAATCGGTTAACCGAGGCCCATAACCGAATAAACCGAGATAAATTCGGTTATCCAGAAATGATGACTGAATTGGCGACCGAAATATTCTGTTTCAGTTATATCGGTTTCGGTCTCGATTAGTTCGGTTCGGTTCCTCGGTTTTGGTTAATTATGCCCAGGCTGAGCCCCCGCGGCCCACGAAGCCGAGCTACGCCACCACGCCCTGTGTCTCCGCCGCTGGTACTGTCATCTTGGTGCACGCGCCACATATGGGTGTGCCTCGGGCCCCTATAAATAGCGCGAGTCCCAAGCCCCGTGGTCCACTCTTCACCATCGGTAAGCACGCCTATGATGACCCCTTGGTCAATGCCCAGCCTTCATGCCCAGTAAGCTTCAAGTTTTTTGTGGATAGCCCCTCCAGCGATAGTGTAAATTTAATTGAAAAGTTTATGTCATGAGTTTTTCTGGAAAACTCCATGATGTCATTAGAACCGTCCAACCCAGTCCAACTCGAGACTCTTTTGCAGATCTAATCTTAAGCTCCTTCCTTTTCGCGTGCACCGTTCTATGTGTCTTGCAAATTTTACTAGCTAGCCCCTACAATCTATACTTAATCCCGTATAGGTCCCTGCACCTTCTTTTAAACATAGAATACACATTTTAACCCCGATTTAATTCATTCTCATTGTGTTAGCTTCATATACATAAGCTATGATTTAACACTATCATTTAGCATACATTTTATTTCTAAAATTTATTTAATATTAAATTGATTAAAGGTTATTTAATGTGTTTTTCTAATTAAAAGCTAATTAAGGTTTATACTCAGGTTTTCATATTAATGTTAAATTGATTAATATCTCTTCGATTAGTTTTATGAATAAAAGTTAATTATGTTATACCTCAGTTTTTAATAAACGAATGTTAATTTGCTTAACAAATAATTAAATTAAAATTTCTAATTAAAAGCAAATTAGAGTTAAACTTCGAGATTTCATAAATAAATGTTAATTTGATTAATATCATCATAAATGTATTTCTGTCATAATATTGATTAGTTCAACATGGTTCATAAAGTTATTTAATTAAATTCTCTAATATGGTTTATTTCAAGTTAATTGGAATAATTTGTACATGAATATTTATAATTAAAATATGACTAAGTTTACTCTATCTTTTTCAATGTTCAAATATGATTTTGTACTAATTTCAACATAGGATATTCTTCTAGAATAGCATTTGCATATGGTCTTATTAAATTAAAATAAATGAAGGATATAGTCTTTTATTTCCTTTTATATAATCCAAATCCTCTGAATAGGTGTGTCTTTTCAACCATAGCTCCATTTTCCGCCTTTCTTTCGCTCACGTGGTTGTACCATTAAGCCTGTTCTTTAGTACGCTCTTTTAAAGTTTTTCTTTTGACTAACGCAGTGTTCTTATTTATTCTTGTTTGTTTGCTTCTATGTTTGTGCTCAATTGCTATGAGTAGAAGGAACATTGTTCAAGATTAAGAGTTTTAAGAGCAAGAGCAAGAATTAAAGACTATGAGTAGCTATATATTGGATAAAAGCAAGTGTATTATGTTCATGCAATGTCCTAATAATTTTAATTTCACCATCCATGCTTATGTTTAGTTTGATCAGTCCTAATTAAGGATATACCTAGCCACTATTATAATCATCCCTAAAACCTGGGTTTTTATATGCGTATGTTTGGGTTATGACATGGACTTGAGTTGTAATGGGTAGATTAGGGATAGAGTTTGGGTCGTACTTTGTATCCATAGGGTCCATAAATATGTGGGCACTATCGTGTAACCGTGAGAAGACTTGGCGGCTGGTGTGGGTGGCGGCATGACCGCGGTGGTGCCCAGGTGCCGGTGTAGCTGATGTTTATGGGGAGGAGCGCACGTAGTCATTCCTCGAGGATGTAGGCACATGGCTGAACCTCGTTAAAAATATCGTGCCGTTCTCGTGTTGATCTTGGTGATGGCGTTTGTGATCTTGTTGCTTCCGCTGCGATGGTGCTAGTCGATCCGTCGGATCTCAACACTAGTGCCAATTTTATCTAACAAGTGGTATCAGAGCCGAAGGTCGGAAAACCTAAAACATCTCTGGGGTCGCATGGTGACGGGGGAGCCCATCAACGTCTCTAGAGGGTCACACGGGGTGCTGTGACTGGAGAGTTGGACTCGGGGGCCTGGGATAACATCTTTCGGGAGATCATATGGAATGTATGTGATGGAAGAGTTGGACCCGATGTGTGACGTGGGAGTTTATTAGGTTTAGTCCCACGTCGAAAATTAACGGTGGGGGAGCACAACATATAAGGCGTGGGTAATCCTCATCTATCAGATTAATCTTTTGGGTTGAGTTAGGCCTAAGCCTTGGTTGCTTGTGGCTCCGGTGGACGGCTTGATGGGTGCCGACTCTTGGGTATAGCGGGTTGGGCCAGATTTTGCTGCGCACTCTAACACCGTGTCCTTGGTGCCCCTCTAGGTGCGGTGCGGTGGGATGTGATTGCGATCCAATCAAGTCCTTCGGTTTCCGAAGGGCCAAATGGCTTGGAGGTTAAAGTCACATGCCCACACCGATATGAGAGATCGTCTTTAAAGTCCTTACCTAGTCGCGTGTTATTCGTCGATTTTCTCAATTTAATAAGATTTGCTTATTCTTGAGTTTATTGATTTTTTTGTCAGCATAGATTTATTTTTCTTTCCCACCTCCAAAAGACTGAACCAATATATATCTTGAGATTCACGATGTCACTATAAGCGTTTCGTTGTCGATGAGAATATCATATACTACTGAAAGAATAGCGTCAGTTAATTTCTGAAATAAATCTAGAAAAATGCGACACTCACGCTGAGTTGAGGACTCGAATCTGGACAAGCAGGTTCCGTCATAGGAAATTTTATCAATTGATCTATGATCAGTTCGCATAAAGTATTACTTTATGACCCACTATTGCTACTAGATTTTACATGTTCGAGTATTTTGATGCAGCTTCACGCTTTATATATCACAAGCTGAGGCGGTTGAATGGTTGATTTGTTTTTTTATTTGATAGCAAGAGATCAACAGAGGCAGCTGTGCCGGGGCGGGGAGGTGGGTTTCTTCGTTGTCGGACTTTGGGGAACACAAGATGATCATGGCAGCACGGGGTCATCCAACGCTCTATGTCCGCTAGCTCTAAGTCTTGCCACAAACTATTTTTATCTAGATGGAAAAGATTCTATACCTCTCGTTCTTTCTGGCGCGAGCTTATCAGCAGAGTTAGCTGCCGATTCGCCGGTTTCATTGTCAACTTCATCTCGCTGGTTGGCATCGTAAACGGATCCCAGATTCCCGATCGAGCACAGTCAATTTTGAGGTTTCAATCCAAGGTTTCGTAGAGTTTTATACACATTAAATAAGATGTCAAATCAGTATTTTATATGATGGGACAAAGAGTTAACGAGGAGAGATATAAAATGAGTTTCATCTATACACAGTTTCCAACAAGTTTGTGTCTTTCGTGCATTGCCTATGAAACATCAAAATGAAATAATGCATTACATAAACTATTTCATCTATAAATTAATTGTCTCATTGCTTATGTAGTATTTTTAGAAATAAAAAATGAAATCCCACCGGGAACGGCCTAATCTATATAACCTATATAATTGGTACCCACTATCAAGTTATGGTTGGATTTCTCTCAACATGCAATCATTCCACGTTATCATCCACTATGCGTCATATCACTATCCACTATAAGCCATGTCATCATCCACTGGACCATCTATTTATTCTTCAATCGATTTTCTGTGGCCATATTTTTGTGAGTAGTAATTACAAATTACATGAGTAAAAATTATATGTACGATCAGTCATACTTCCATGTATAATGTTTACTAAAGAACGTTGCAATACAATCACTTTGGTGTTTATACTATCACATTTCACTTTAAAATTTTATTTAACAAATTCCCGCAGCAACGCGCGCGGGGTTTCACTAGTTTAGTAAGGACGTGTCGGGCCTCCCCGTCGAAGCTAGATCAAACGACACGCGTGGCGAACACATGTCCATTGCCACTGACTCAACAGACCAACGTTTTCAAACTGGCTTGACAGCAACAGCTGACCCTTTGTACAGCATGAGTTTTATTCTGCCACTCTACAAGGCTACAGCAGGCTGCCTCGAGAGTAGCGACCATCACACGAACGAACTGTTCCGTGTCCCGAGCAGGAACAATGACAGTCGCAGACACTTCACCTTCGTGACAACAGACCAGCAATCGCGCCAGGGCACGTGACTTGTAGACGGCACACATATCCTTGCCCGGCCTGCGGCGGCCTTGCCGGCCGTTCGTCCGATCATCAGGCGTCGGACCAGATGACGGGAGCGACGCCGGCCACGGTGTCGAGCCCGAGCGCGTCCCAGACGGCCCTGGACGTGTCGACGATGTTGTCCTTGCACCCGTGCCTGGCGTCGCACTCGTCCACGACGCTGGCCACCACGGAGCGCCCGGTGCGCTCGCTCGTGATGCGGATGGGCTTGTGGCACCGCCGCCCGCCGGCGAACCACCCCGTGGACAGCGCAGCGATCATCTCGCTGTTGCTGTGCCAGTGCCCGTCGCACGCCGCGGGGCCGCCCCCCTCTTGCCCCTTCTCGAACCCGTTCACCGTCATCACCGCGCGGGTGCCGCCGCTGCCGTGGGGCGACACGGCCGGGGACGAGCAGCGGTGGTCGTTGTGGCGCAGCAGGCCCGAGGCGTCGGCGTCGCGGCACGGGTCCGCCGGCTCGTGGTGGTGGTGCCGGGCCATGGCGCGCGACGGCGCCTGCAGCAGCAGGACGGCCGCGGCAAGGAACGCAATTATTACCTTGGTGCTCGCCATGGTACGACTAGCTAGCTAGTCGCGCACTTGATCGACTTGGCGTGGGTGTGCTTTTAGCTACGTGCCCGCGAGCGGTTTAAATAGGCGCGTGCCGGCAGGGACACACAACACTATATTTGCACATGTGTCCACGTTGACGTTGTCAATCGGCAATCGCTGCTCTTCTTGTTCGAGGACTGCGCTACGAATCTTTGTTTTCGAGAAGTACGATACTCTTTCGGTACATTCGATAGTCCATACCAGGACAAAGTGCGTCGTGAAAAAGATTGTTTTGGATTTGATGGTGCTGCTAATGTGTCATACACACGTCCAGCGGTATTATCGGAGGGGTAGAACATGTGCGAAGGTCGGCCGTCGACTGTGAATGATGACACACGTAGTCCAAGCAAAAAGGGCCCGATATGATGGGCATGATGCAGAGGTGATATTCATACGTCTGTGCGGGTTGCTAGAAATATATGTGTCAGCTATTACCTAGAACAATAGATAACATTTTTAATGGTTTGATATCATGCTTTCCAAAGTCAGTATAAGCCCCCCACAAATCATAGAGCTTTATTTACTAATGGAAAATGTCCAAATTACTATCCTCAAGTACGGTCAAAGTTCGGATATCCCCTAATATATGTTTTGGTTTATTTTACACCCACAAGTATCTCAATCAGTCCAATCTACCCTTTCGTTAGATTTTTCTTTTTTTGTTTCTTCACGTACAAGTGACGTTTTAAGTTAAAATTTTACAGAACGATAGGGGACCACATAAAGTTTTTTTTTAAAAATATATATTTTCGTCATTATTTTGAAAGGCTATAATATATATAATAATAAATTAACTATATTGATATAAAATTTTATGAGAAATAATAATGAAAATTCATATTATATTTTTAAAAATATTTTATGCCGCTCTCTATCATCCCACAAAGTTTTTAACTTAAAATATGGCTTATGTATGAAGAAACAAAAAAGATAATTCTCGCAAAGGGGTAGATTGTACTAATTAAGATAGTTATAGTTGTAACATAAACCTAAACATACTTTAGAGGGTTATTCGGACCTTGCACATACTTGAGGATAGTTATTTGAACTTTTTTCTATAATAAAACCCATGAGAAAGCCAATCAAAAAGTCTGAAAAGAAATAGCCACCGTATATTTAACTTTTGCAAGGCACATATAGTAAAATTAAGAAATGACCACAATATATTTATAGAAAACTGTGAACATGCAGTCCGTCCATCCATATCATGACCAAGACAACGAAGGAGGCATATATAGACTCATATACACATTGTAAATTATGTCAATGATCGTGTCATATACCGTGCAATGTAAAGTGCGACTGAACAAGTTGTTCGTCGAACTGTTTGAGAAGCAACAGTCAATGGCATAACGGGAAACAACTATTATACAGATGAACATTTTCCTTCCCATATGAACTTTCTTGATTGGTTGACAAGGGAAACCTTACAAAACTTACTCAAAGTGGTTGTACAAGAACATATATTTCGTCACATGATCATTCAAATTGTTTTGTACTAATCTCTATCTAATACTAAATCAAGGATTGATTCAGCGGTACGTCATAATTTTACAAAAGCCCCATAATATTTATTGAAATCAACCTACCATCCTTTAGTATGTTGTATTTTTTTAAAAAATCCATGATGTATCATAAAACAACACAAAGTACCTCGTATCCTCTCGTCATCCCATATAATTGCACGGAACCCTTCATCTTTTCACGTTGCTTACATCCCCGTCATCGTCCCGCAGTCGTTCTCATACACGACGTCTATCGAGAATATTTCCTTTTGTCATGCTCCTAATGAGATGCAGAGTCAGCGGCGTCCATGACTCTTGTGCGTTTTCGCTCGCGAACTCCTCATTACATGTAGCAACACATGGGCATTAATTAATCTACCTGTAGTACCTCATCTCGTCTCGTCTTCCCACACCACCGCACGCGCCCCTTTGTCTTCTCACATTACTCGCATCACAACCGTCGTTTTCAGCGCAACGTATACTGTGGATTTCTCATTTGTCTTCACTCCTTATTAGATGCGGAACTTGGGGGGGGGGTGTTCCATGACTCCTATTCACCTTCGCTCACGAGTGGGATCCATACCAACACATGAGCATTTATCTACCCGTCGTACCTCATCTTCTCTCACCGTTCTGCACCGCCGTAGGCACCTCTTTATCTTCATCGCTCGTATCCCTATTGTGTTGACTCACCATCCTTCCGAGTGTAACGTCTACCGAGGATCTCTCTTTGTCGTGGTCCTCATCGACGGGGAATTGGCGCATACATGGCTCCCACTCGCCTTCACTTACGAAGTCCTCACCCATAGCAACGACATGTATCTCAACCCACAATACCTCACCTCCTCACGTGGTCTCGCACTGCCGCACGCACCTTTTGTCATCTCACCTCACTCGCATCTCCGTCGTCGACCCGCCGTCATTTCGAGGAGTCATTTGTTGTGCTCCACATCAGATGCGGAATCGGTGACGTCCATGGCTCCCACACTCATTCGCTAATGAAGTCTCCTTCACCCATGTAACAACCCTAAAAATTCCCTTAGGATTTGTTGAATGCAAAAAATATGAATTTAAAAATTTTTGGTGAATTTTTTGCAAGTCAACAAACATATAAGAGTGTCTTCTAATTGCTCCCTAAATTCTTAGGCAATTTAAAATTCAAATTAAAAATAATTTGAAGTGCTAAGGACCAAATAGATGTGATTTGGAGTTAATTTGGTTTTATTGGATTTTTGGTTGTGTTTGAATTCAAATTCTAGATTTGAATTCAAACAAATACTAACTAAACTAATTCAAACCCTACCTAACCCTGTTGGGCCGAAACCCATAGCCAAAGTCCAGAAACCACCCTCGAACTCTCTTTCCCGAGCCAACCAGCCAACCGGCCCAGCCGGCCTTTCGGCCCAGCGCCGGCCCAAACTTCACCGCGTCGCCTCCGCGTCCTCATCCCTCTCACTGACAGGCGGGTCCCGCCTGTCATCTTTCTCTCCCTCCTCTCCTTCTTCCCCGCGCGGCCGCTCGCTCTGCTCTCTCTCTCTGCCGCGCGCACCCGTGAGCACCCACTCCCGCGGAGCCGGTCCCATCAGCCCTCCTCGCGGCCCGTTGCGATGGCAACGCGTGTCCGCGGCCGCCCACCGCATCTATCTCGCCGTCCGTGCCCTCCAGCCCTAGCCGCCGCCCTATAAAACCAGCGCCGGGAGCCCTTCCCCTTCAAGCCCCCCCCTTGGGGTCTAGATCCAATTCGAGAGGGTGAGGAGTGGGAGAAGGAGTCGGGGAAGGCCGTGGAGGAGAAGCCGAGGGAGGAGGGGAAGCCGATCGTCTTCCCCGCGTCGACACCGAAGACCGGAGCGCCGCCGCTCGCGGAGCCGCCGACTCCGAGCCGGGCTAAGGACGGGAAGAGGAGCACGAGCACCGGAGGAGCATCGCGAGCACTACCCCGAGCTGCTGCGAACGTCTACTAGCCCCTAGGTGAGCGTCGTCGTTCTTCCCCCTTTCTCCCCTGTCTCCGACCGAGCGTCGCCGTTCCTTGCGCCCGCCGCTGCTAGCCCATCCTCTGGGACCCGACCTTCGAGTCGTGGCCATAAACTTCTTGCAGGAACCCGATGCTGCTGCTAACCCCCTTTGCAGACCGCCGTCGCCTTCCAGCAGCCGAGGCCGCCGCGGCCGAGCTCTGCTCGTCGCGCGCGCGCCAAGGCCATGCCGCGGTCGTGGTGAACCACGTGCCCGCGCACACGCTCCTAGCCGTGTCCCAGCAGTCGCTGGTGGCAACGCGCTCGCAGCCAAGGCCTTTTCTGGCCGCGCGACCCTACCCCGTCGCGTGCCGCCGCCTGCCTTCGTCGAGAGCTCGCACCGTGGGTCAAACCCCACCTTTTTCTTGCCGTTCGTGACCACCACACCCAAGCCAAGCCCTAGCACCGCTTCTAGGCCAGCGCCAAGCCATTTCCGGCGAGTTTCGCCGCCGACCAGTGCCGCCGCCGTGCGCCGGTGCGCGCCGCGTCGCGCCGTGGCCACGCCACACGCACGACCACACCAAGCCGGCCACACCTTTGCTATAAAGAATCCCGAGTCAGCCACAGTTGATCCCGTGCGCCTGGTTCACGTGCACCGCACTCACGGCTCACGTTGGACCGGGTCCACCAGAGCAGATCCAACAGCACCCCCTTCGTGGGCCGAATCTTGCACTTAAGTCCAGTTAACCACCCTAAAATATCTTGGCCCATCCACCTTTCGGCCCAAATCCAGCCCAGCCATCGTTTGATCTTTTTCTTTTTCTTTTAACTACGCTGACGTATGGGGCCCACTTGTCATACTCTGCGAGTCACTGACCACCTGGGGCCATTGACCAGAGCTGACCGTTGACCGCAGACCGTTGACCCGTTGACCAGTCAACGCTGACGTCAGCAGGGCCCACTGCTGACGTCATCCTAGGCGGACCCCACTGCTGACGTCAGCATGCTAATTTCTGTCTGTTTTCTTTTTCAGAAATTATTTAATATTTTCAGAAAATGATTTAAACTTGTAAAATTAATAATAAATCAACCGTAGCTCAGAAAAATATGAAACCAGTTTCTATATTTTTCTAAAATCATGACCTACGCGTTAGTGTAGAGTTTGGTGTTCTTGGGACTTCTTTCATCGCTGTCTTAGTGTTTCTTTGCTAGTAGTCGCGTCTTATTTTATTTTCCGCGACCTTAGGAGCTCCGGAGAGTCAGGAGGAGCCGGACCACTACGACAACTGCTTTGACGAGGACGAAGACTTTTTCCCAGGTTCTCGCCCAGCCATTCTCTGAAATACCTATTAGACATGCAACTAGTATGCTAGCTCTTTACTTTACTCGCATGATAAACCTGCACTGCCTTTGTTATTATCCTGTTACCTTGCTACCTACTACTCACTTTATGAGATATGCTATGCTATGCATGTGTTGGGTTGGTTGTGATTTGAACCTCTTGGCGTGAGTTGTGGGTGGTATGGGAGGAGTAGAGCAGCTAGGCGGTGTAAGCGAGTAATAACAACTCGATCGTTTGATCGAGGTGCTGGGGGACTGCACTCGGGCAGTCCCTATGGGGTACCTGTTGCGGGTACATGGTTATTTGGATACTGGGTTATTTGAGGAGTTTGGGCGGCAATACCTGTTATGGGTGCAGATTGCGGACCGTTGCGGCGGATCGCTTATGACGCTGATACTCGCTTTACCGACAATTAAGGACCGAGTCGAGTTCCAACTTTGGACGTGGGAATACCGTGCTCACCATCTACCCAGTATGGGGAGGGTTCCAGCAAGCCTACTCTAGTGCGGCGCCGAGACTGTTGGAGAATCGAGCTTGATATGTGTAAGGGGGACTCATTGCGGCGTAATCTCCCTGATTTACCACGGCCCCCGACTGGCCCCGGTGGGAAGGTTTCACGTCCCTGGGGCAGATGTTAGATCAGATGTTTCCCGAGCCCAGGGAGACAGGATTGGCGCCGTTACTATTTAGGGTCTTTGCTGTGGGCTGTGTCTCAGGTTGGTTGCGGACTAGCCTTGCAGCCCAGATGGATTCCTGGAGTGCCACCTCTGCAGAGTGTAAACTATACGTATAGCCGTGTCCACGGTTACGGACGACCCATTTCTGATAAGTTTCGACTAGCATGGGAATCTGCTTTCTTACCTCATCCATTGATTTGGGTTATGAGAGATTGGTCCAGCGATGCTGATGAGACAAGGTGGGGAGGGAGCTCACCGAGTCGACTAGTGAGCGAAAGGTGTTGGTGGATGATGTTTGCGGGAACCTGCTGTGGCAGGACGAGCCCGATGGGAATGTGAGGCTGACGGGTGGTTTTGGGAGTGGATGTGCGTGTGAGGGAAGGAGTTGGTGATGTGATAAACTTGGGTTATTGCTGTTGCTTGCATAAGAAAACCATGGCTCAAACCTTGATTATTTCTATACCCTAGAATAGGCCACTTTAAAGCTTGCTTCATGTTATGGTTGGTGACGTGAACCTGTCCCATTTCCTTGGGGACAGACTTTGGGTTCTCAGGTGAAGACCCGACCACGAGTTCAACCAAGACGGGTGGTACGACTGAAGGGTGCGCGCTATGCTCAAGGATGCCTGTGGGGGAGTGGACCCTGATGATCTAGCTACCGCTGTGCAGTTGTTTCTTATTGTCGATTTAGCCCAGAGGGCTTGTACCAGACGCTATGTTTTATATATGTCATGTAATGAATCTTTTATCGTTGTATGGATGTGATATTTGACTGAGATGAGTTCTGTACGAGATAGCTGCTATTCCTGGGACTATCTCGAGGGTACAGGGAGTCGGGTTCTCGTCGGTGAGAATCCGGTTCGTTTCAACCCATAGCAACGCACAAGCACATTTGCTAGTCTATCTATACTATATAAATCTAAAACTTTTGACAACTGATGGACCCACCGGTCATTAAAACACTACCCCTCCTAGCGACCCCACATGTTAGGCCTTTTTTTTCATCAAAAACCCTTTGCCTCCCTCGTTTGTAACCAACAAGGCCTCTGACCAATTATCTGTTATGCAGTCTTATTTTTTATTAAACGCGCGTATCGTACGTGCATTCTTGCTCGTATATATACAAGTACAATAAAATACTCTTTGGTCACGACCTTCGTTTTAAAACCTCTCCAGTTACATAACATTTGCCTTCACGTAACCTTTTAATTATTAATTGTACCATACTTAAGTAAGTGACCGTGATTTTGTAACAGACGTGAAAAATATATCGGCGCGTCTGCACTCTGCAGGCTCTAGTAGTATATATACATTCCCTGCCTGGTTCACTTACAGAAACCAGATCGATACATGCACCTCACTTACCTGGCGATGGCCACCGTCTTCCTCCAGCTCCTCCTCCTCCTAGCCACGTGTACAGCCGTCGTCGCTAGAAACGTGTCTCACGCGCCCGCGCCGTCGTCACCCTCCGCTGCGGCGGCCAGCTTCCTACGCGCGTCCTGCGCCGCCGTCGACCTCCGGAGGCCTGCTACAAAACCCTCCTCCCGTACGTGGACTCCTTCCACGGCAGCATCGCCAGGGCCGCCCACGCCGCCGCCGCCGTCGCGGCGGCTCGGTACCACGGCTTTGCCGGCGAGCTCACCCGCCTGAAGCTTCGCGGCACAGGCGCTGGGCGCATGGCGGACATGACGCTGGCGAGCTGCGCTGAGAGGGTAGCGTCAATTGACATGGATGCCGACGAGGCGCTGGGCCGCCTCAACATGCTGGTCGCCGGCGTGAGAAGCAGGGATGAGTTCGACTGGGGGCAATCTCTGGTTGTGCAGTGGCTCACCACGGCATCGTGGAGCATGGAGGAGTGCACAGATTGGTTTAACGATGCCGGCAAAGCCGCCGCCTCTTCGCCGGCAGGGAAGGAGGTGATAGCTGGGTGCGCGAAACTATCCGCGTACATCGAAATGGCCATGGGCCTCGCAGATGCCATAAAGTTTAAGGGCTATGCATACACGTTTCATTCAGGGTCGACTTACTTCAATAATAATAATTTTCATTCTAATAATCTCGTTGTTTTTAGCTATGATGATAATCTATTTGTTATTATCTCAATATTATTAGTGTTAAAGAAGGCACCATATGTTTCCTCTCAAAGGCTAGAAATTACCATGTTATAACAGAAAAAAACTAAGAAATTGAGAATACAAATGTGGACAGTCTGGCAAGAGAGGGTTAGCGTGTCGTAAGAGCAAAACAATTTCTAGAAATGTTATTCAAATTTGCAAAAGAAGCAGTGAAACGAAAGCAGTGCATGGATGTAGACTTGTCGTCTGGAAGAGAAAAAAAAGGATAAATGGGTTACGTGTGTGTTACTTATATTCAGAATACTAGGTAAATGACCATGCGTTGCTACGGGTATAATACATGGAGCAAGGATAAATAGACCACACGAAAAATTCAAATTTGACAGCTGTAGGGTCGCACCAAAGTATATTTTTGTTTTTCTCTTAAAGGCATGGATGGTGGACAACCGTGGTTGAGTGACCGTGCGTTGCTACGGGTGCAATACATAGAGCATAAACAAAATAGTATCGATCTAAAAAAATATTCTTTGAGACAACATAAACATTGCATACTCAAGCTTCACAACTACCGAACATACTTAAAGTATATCATGCTATATCAAAATCAACCACAACTATATTTCAAATGGACAAGATAGTCTTGTGTTTGCAAGTTGCAAAACTTAGAAGGGAAATTAGATCTATACCATCAAAAGAATTCATCTTTGGATGTATATATATATACCAATAAAAGATCTAATTATAGATATATACCATCAAAATGTCGTTTCTTTGAAACTTAGCACATCTCTGAACTTGACGTTAACTCTAACCATTCTACGACTGCAAGGAGAAATACCCTCGGCTGCCTTGTCGGGACTCGCCGTACGACGAGGATGTTGGAGCTAGGAACGTCGCGAAGCAGGCGACCGCCACCGTGCGCTGTAGGCATAGGTGCATCGGGTTCTGTGTTGTAGGCAAAGGTGTATCGGATGTTGTGCTGATAATATGCCCAGGATATATAAGGTACTAAAAACACATGAATCATAGTGACTATAATCCTACTACAATAGGAGAGAAGGTTTGCATGGTTTAAGCAATATATTTCTTTATTCAGTCTATATAAAGCATGTGATAGTAATTGAACAATTCTAAAAGCTGGGAGAGCAGCGGATTCAATCTAAAGTAGTATCTGCTTGATCCTATCCAAGCACAAGTGGCTTAAACCTGTGGGGACACAATGCAGAGATCCAGCGGGCACTGTATAGTGTACTCTAATTCAATTGTATGTTTATCTTTGGGAAGAAATAACCTGCATGTTAGAAACATGACAGTGGACAGAATAAAAGACAAAATTTAGGGATAGGTAGATGCTTAGAGGTACATTTCTCAATTACAACCACGGTAGCAATCTAATAACAAAAGATAGTCACTGCTAAGTAAGTCACAAAGCAAGTAAAAGTCACCAAAATTTGTAAATCTTGTACTATTTTCCGAGAACTTATAATGGAAGTATATCATGAGGTTTTGTCATACTCCTTTGGGTGAGCTCGTGATCCCATCTTACATCTCCTTAATGTTGCAAACTCAATCAGTTAACATAAAAAATTTGCAAATGACAATAATGATTGGCTCATTTTGGAAAGGGTTTTGTTTTGTTCCAGAAAATCAAATAATCAATAATTACTGCAAGGTGAGAAATTCAAAAACCTCGGTTCCCACACGAGGAAATGTATCCATCCTATGACATGGAGCCACACGCTCCAGTGATCAGGGCTTCAAGCGGAACACATAATCGAGCGAAATCAGCCGAGAATAGCAGAACACACAATAGAGCACGACGTGGAGGCGACATTGGCGGTGTGGGCGGAGAGGCGGGTGGCTACAGTAGCAGGAGGAGGGATCCGGGGGGGGGGGGGGGGGGGGGGGGGGGGGGTGAAGTAGTGGGAGTAGGGGATCAAAGCGGGGAGGAAACTCTCGTAGCGCCGGCACGGCCGAGACGCGCGGTCCTGTGGACTCTGGGAAATCGATTGATCGGCAGGCACAACATATTAAATATCCAATATGCGGGCGGAATAAATTTTCACGATGAATATTGTTTTAGTATGGTACACAATACCACTGCCACACAATAATTTAGAATGGAACCAATACCACTTAACCAGTGAAACTAAAGTTAATGCTTTACAGTAAACGGACAGAGATTTCTTCATATAATGCAAGCATGATACTTTATATTGTACTCATACATTTACTTATAGACACAAGCTATCAGGGGAATTTTATTATTCTAGATATACTACAGATACAATAGCAATTCAGCACCTGTCCAAATTCAGTAGGATGTCCAATCAAATTTGCAACTTACTGGTGACCAACTTGTCAATAGCGTATACAAATTACAGAGTATAGAAACCATCATGGTCAACTGATTTGCGAATTATAAATACTCTTATCTACATATCAGTGATGGGCATCAGGTTTACCTAAGAGTGAGACGATCAAACCAAGAGAATGCTATGTGTTGGTTATGAAGCATAGAACATCAGTGGCAGTGACTGGGAAGGACAAGAGGAGATGTGCGGATGGGGAGGGAGGGGCGGATTGGGAGAGCGAAGACGCACGGGGGGCAGACGATGACCCCATAGCCCACATGTCGGCGCCGCAGGACGAAGGGCAGAAAAACGAAAGGGGGTGGACACGGTTCCTCTCGCATGCCAGGCGACCATTATATGCATATGCGTATGCATTCACGAGCAGCACTGCAGGGGAGCAAAGTAAATCTCTCAATCAGAAAACAGATCGATCAAACTAAAGAACACCAGTTGCTGTAACGGACTGTACATACCACTTGCTGCTGATGATAGTCGCCACCGCTGGAGCCATGAACGAAGGGATGTTGTAACCATCGGCGGGGCCTACTTCTGCACCTAGTGATCACTTGCCGGTCGATTTGGGGCAAATGACATAAACTAAGAGCAGATAGTTTTGCATTATGAGTCATTAGTTCTAATAGAAGACTGTCCAGCGTGAGCTCATCCTTGGCATACGAGCCGGTGATACATCCAGAAGGGCTTAACCTGAAAATAAAACGAAAATGCAACCGAGCAAAGATAGTAGAAAGGATGCTAGAAGAAACGGAGAAACACAGAACCTATATAGATGAGTAAAATTGCAAAATTTACAAGAATAGTTCATGTTTCGGAATTAGGAAACACAAAGGCTGCATCAACATTAACTAAAATTCACTACCAAACATACATACATCAAGCTACATGAATGATGCCCATAATAGCATGTTGAAATAAGTGAAGATTTTTTTAGGAAGGACCTTCGGCAGGCCAAACGCCAGCTTGAAAATTTGTATTCAACAAGTGAAGATTCTAAACAAGCATAGCCCAGAAAGATACTCCCAAAAAATTTTTGGCATAATTTGCTGCACCACTAAAGGTTACAGTTCAATGTTCTTTCACAGGAAAAGAAATAATCCAGCTCTATCAGTATGAGATCATTACTTCGAGATAGCAGTGAAAAAATGAATTTCTGGTTGTTTGGCCCACCTGCTCGCTCATATCCTCTATACAGAGTGGTATATTTGATCCCAATTGCAGCAGGACCTATCTGTGCATATGGAAAATATTGGAGGAAGGAGTGTTAAAAATAAGGGTCCATGGCGATTGGCGATAGCATACATAGCCCAAAGCTCATAAACATGCAGGGAATAGGGAAACTAACAGATATTTCAGTAAAGTCTCATATATTAAGCAGCATGCACCATTAACTAAATATTTCCTTAGTGGAAAGGTTCACTAATGAATACCTGTTAGGTCTAAATAGCCTAAAATCAATTTCTTTGGACAGGCTGTAAGCAAAACTAACTATTGGACCCACTCGTTATAAAATCAAATGTACCATGATAAGTTATATTTTGGCAGAAGTTCATTTGGCTGTTATTTCTATCTCACACTACATGAACAAGGGAAACATCATTATTAGATCTGATTGAAAAACTGAAACAGCGAGTAAGCTTTCGGTGAGTTGCATGCCTCATCAATCAAATCAACCAGGAAGCATCTTTTTTATCATATTATTAAAAAATCAAAGCAGTATCAATAACTCCCTTTACCCAATAAAACTTTATCATTCTACTACATATCTATTGAAAGGATAGAAGTTTCCGAAGGCATTATCCAGTCATTTACCTCAGCATCAGTTGCACCGGCTTCAATCATAACAACCGTCTTGTAGCCATGTTTCTGAAAACAATGAAAGGAGGTCAGCAAGATAGTAAGAAGTAAAAGAGTCCAACCAAAAAGTTACACAGTTCAATTGACCTGTTTTATTTGCTGCACTGCTTGCGCTTTACCCCAACTGCGTGAAGTGGGCTCTTTGGGATCAAATCCTGCATACTCTCCGGAAGTCTAGATCAACAGCAGTAGCCGTCGTCCATCCGGTCCAGCGCCGTCCCGGCGTCCGCCAGCGGGTAGCGCCGGCTGCAGCCGCTGCCGCCCGTTCGTGGCGCAGTACAGCTTGGTGGGCAGGTCGGCGGGGAGCCCCCGCGCCAGGGACGTGCACCGACACACATCCCCGAGGGAGACGGCTTCGGCTCCGGCGCAGCGGCGGTGGCCGGGCCGCCGCCGGGGGCGGGGTTCGGAGGGCCTAGGCAGTGGCGCCTAGGGTTAGGGTTCGACGACGGCTTGGGCACCGGGACGACGATGGATGGGGACGGGTGCGATAGCAACGGCATGGGGGACGCGGGCGCCACCACAGCAACAGGATCGACGGGGAGGGGGCCGGGGCGGCGCCGGCATGGGAGATCGATGGGGGTGGGGGCGGCGCGAGAGATCGAAGGGGAGGGGTCCGGGGCGACACGAGAGATCGAAGGGGAGGGGGCCGGGGCGGCGACGGCATGGGAGATCGATGGGGGCGCGGGCGTCGGACGGGGGAGGGCGTGCTGCGAGCGTGGGGGCGCGCGGGCGTCGGGGGAAGGGCGTGGGCGTCGGCCGGGGAGCGTACCAATCCGAGCGTCAAAACGAGAATGAACGACGCACGGAACGCACAACGGGAGGCGTACGGGGCAGACGGAAGACGGACGCACGGTGGCGGTCCCCAGCACAGTCTAGTAGAAATATTGCACCAGTTGCCACGGACTTCAGACAACACATTAACACCCGAATACTCACGCCAAAATTAAGGAACTAACTAAAATCTTCAGAAACCATACCTAGCTTCCATTTATCAAAACAATAGTGTGAATCAAGTTCTTGTTGATATATGGAAGCACAACATGCAAATAAAGAAGGTCGTGTATTCGTTAATTGGGTCGATCCATGGCGGCGCTGCGGCCGCGGGGTGGTGGCGGGCAGCGGCATGTCGTGCGTCCACGCGCTGGTGCACCAGGCCACCAGCTCACGTCGATTCAGGTACGCGGCTGCCGGCCTGCACTTTCGATTGTTGCTGATTACCTTATTAGCACGCTGAATTAGCTTGACCTGGCATTGTGATCCCACATCCCAGAATTTTATCTGATTTTAATGTTAACATATCTTATCTGCCGTCTCAATTGGCAGCTCAACATGTTTCCTTTGGACAATACGAGAGCTAGCACACCAATGTTCATTCAAAGATGATTGCCAACTCAAGATAGCTTTGACTCGCTTGCCGTCTCAGGCAGTCTCAGTGCATAGTTTCACTATATGGTTACCTAACCAGATAACCGTGCCAAATGTGTTTTATAGTGATGAAACTCCTCTCACATACCACGAAACTCTACATTCTCTCCTATGTCACGTCAACATATTTAATGCCATGAAACTCTCCATAAAATCCCTACGGAGACTGGGCCTCAATGTAAAAGGATAGTTGCAGAGTCAGCCAAATTATTACATGCAAGTGCTGGAAGCCTTCCTCTGATAATGTTTTAATGAGAGCAAATTGCAGTCTTAATCTATGCATTCGATCGTCTGTGCTCGCCGAGATGAAGTTGTGTTGCTGTTGCATGCGAGAGACTTGCTCCTTTATCTGCTCAGCAGAGATGGCCATAGCGTCAGTCCCTTCATGCTCTGAATGAACTAGTAATCTTCGACCTCTTCACTTCAGACCGTGGTCTAATTTGTTCAACTGTTCAAGGCATCCTCTTGCTCAGTTGCACCTGAGTCATCCATTATTTTCTCTTTCTCGAGAGCATATAGCCCGCAGTATTACGTAGAAGAAACACACACGAATTCTATCTAACACATGAATTCTTCTCTTCCTCGAGAGCATACAGAAAATAAAATTTTTGAAAAAGAAGGATCTAGAAAACAACTAACGGAGCCCAGATAATGATGTTGAAGGAAGCAGAAGTTGCAGGCTTGCGGCCTCAGCGCGGTCTGTGTGTCTCTTCTTATCGGCCCAAATTTAGAAAGCCCATATACATCTCCCTAGCCCACGAGGACTCAGCTGCACTAAGGCAGAGGTTTAGTACCACCTCGCTTACCAAGGTCTTAGTTCTCGAATTTGGAAGCCAGACTTTAGTCTTTTGGGGTGCATGCGCCACTGTAACATTTCGTTTGTATGTGTGAAAAATTATCCAAAAATTGATTAATTAGGCTTAAAATGTTCGTCTCGCAGAGTACAACAAAACTGTGCAATTAGTTTTTGATTTCATCTACATTTAGTACTCCATACATGTGACGATATTTTGATGTGATGGGAATCTTCTTTTTGCATAGTGAACTTTGGAGGTGGAATTTGGATCTAAACAAGCGCCAAGAGAGCTTCGCGGCGAGCTCCCGCTATAAAGGTAGTGCCCTGTGCTCCGTTGCTCCGTACTTATTACTTAGACGGGGTCGACGGGCGAAGATTCAAGAAGGCTCGTGGCCTACTCTATGATCCTGCGCAGGTCAGAAGTTTTACAAAAATAAGGGCTATTTGGATCCATATGGCAACAGTAAAAAATAGTAAAATTTTTGACATTGAGAAAAGATGGCAAAAGTTTTATCATTAGGGGTGTTTGGATCCAATGGTAAAACTTTTGGTAAAAATTCATTTAAACCCAATTCTTCCTCATTTTATCATGGGGTGTTTGGAGGCAAATGGGAAAAGTTTTGTCTTTTTGTCCAATTTTACCACAATGTTGAGCCAAAAGATTTTTGCCATCTCATTTTTAATTTACTCTTTTGCTATGGAGGTGTTTGGAGGTAAATGAAAAAAAATGATAAAATGGATGCCATTTATCAATTGCCTACGGATCCAAAGAGCCCCTAAGTATTACATCTCTTCACTAAAGAGAGAGAATGCAGCATTCTTATCTACAACTTCAGAGTCAAGTTCTCTAGGAAGAGCCGGGCACCTTCGGAGCAATTCGCACTGGGCCGTCTTTCGGGCCGCACTTGAACTTGAGTTTGTTCTTGGTGGTGGTGGGCCTGTAGCAGTTTGTTCAATCAAAGAAAATGAAGCGGTGTAGGTAAGATGCCCCCGTCATGCTCCTCCCTCGCGAATTGGTCCAGTTATCGAAAAAAAATCTGTTCCTCCTTATGGTATTCTGCTCTGCGTGCGCTGTTGTCTTCGTCATCACGTACGTGCAACAGGAGCAGGTGCGGCGAAGCGTTGTAGCGCATCAGCCTGCTGCCGCGGAAGGAGGCGAAGGAAGGGAAGAGGCTCGGCGGCAGAAAAAGAGAGGAGGACAGGGTCGCACGGTCGCATTCAGCACGACCCGTCGCGCGTTATCCCACTCCTTAGTTCGAGGACTACGTGAGTAAACAAAACGAAGCAAAGAAGTTACCTTGCTCAAGCGATCAGCAGCAGTTCGGCAAGCAGCATCACGCCCAGAAATCACCCAGAAATGTAGCATGAAGATCTGCTTTAGCGCTTGAACCATCCACGAATTATCCTCAGGTTTTACGACTGGTGGAAACTGGTAGTTCTTGATGAGTACAACCTTCATTTTCCAGCAAAGAAAGAAGATTTCTGCAGCTAAGAGAAGCGGCATAGTCTCCCACTTTGTCCAGAACTCTGGGAAAGAATCTTCATCAAGCCAGTTGAAGAAACGAGCTTCGCCTCCAGCTTGAGGGCAAGTGCTCTGCACCATAGCGCTGAAGGGCCTCTTGGTCTGCGCGGTACATGTGAAGCCCACGCTCCCAGACAAGGTCCTGAGAGCGTTCCATAGCACTTTTGAATAGCTTCACCTCCTCTTGCAGGCTGGCACATTCTTTCTGCTTAGTTTCAGCAACAGCTTGAGAAAGTATCGGTTCATTCTTCAAGGACGACACAAGCTCAGCGTTGGTCTTAGCCTGGTCAACTAACCTCTTGTTCTCTTCTGGAAGGTTCTTTAGTTGATTGCATAAATCCTCAATCTCCTGAGCTTGAACACCGGCAATGGTAAGGCGAGTGTTCATATCAACATTAGCTTTCTCCAGAGATTCCTTGTCAGCAAGGAGATCGGCTTGGCGTTTAGAGCAATCGGCATGCTCCTTTTGCAATCGTTCAAGCTCGTCGCAGGTAAGCTTCATTTGGTTGGGGTGCTCTCGTAGCTTGAGGTCTAACACGCGACTGGCAGCAACAGCCTGGCAAAAAAAGAGAGAAGTAAGGTAGTTTTTGATAATTATCAACATTAGGCAAAGAAAAAGGCGTTGGAAAAATCACGAACCCTGAATGATTGGGCAACCATGGTTTGGCAGAGATCTTCACAGTCCATTTGATCCATCACTTATTCATAAGCTATTAAACGAGAAAAGCTAACCCAAGAGCCATTCTTTTTTCGCGACCGTGCTAGAATAGCACGTATTTCATTAAGAGGAAAGAAGAAGTTACATCAAATCCCCTATGATCAGAGTGTCTTAGGGGGAAGGCAAGTTGTCTCAATTTATTACAAAGCAACTATTTGGCGACCATTGTTACTATCACGAAGAACCGTAAACTCCGACAAGTCCGCACGCCCTGCCAGCGTCCACGCTTTCGCTTCCTCCATTATTCTTCGCAGCAGTTCGGCTTCGGTCGAGAGGGCGGCGTTGAAGGTTCGCGAGTTTCGTTCCTTCCACAACATCCACCCGACTAGAAGGACCACTGAATCAAACGATTTGCGCTCGATGCCGTGGATGCGCATTCGTGCCGAGAGCCACCAATCGGGAAGAGATGCAGCCGAAGCAGCTGGTGAGAGATGCTGCCAGTTCCGTATTTGGAGTAACTGAAACCATATAGTTCTTGAGTACGGGCACTGGAGTAGGATATGTGTGATTGTCTCCGAGTCTTGGTCACAAAGAATGCAAGCATCATCCTCCTGCAACCCATGGCGTTTGCGTCGTGCTGCTGTCCAACATCGCTCGTGCAAGACCAACCAGGTAAAGAATTTAACTCGGTTTGGGGCTTTAGTCTTCCAGAGTATCTTGGCTCCATGCAGTTCTGTTCGACCAAAGAAGAAGGCTGCATACGCTGTAGAGGAGGAAAAAACCTGGTCCGGTGTCCATCGCCACATCAGCTGATCAGGGGTGTCATCGATCAAAATGATCCCGTTCAATCTTTCCCATACCTCTAAATATTCGAGGATAACCTGGACCGTCAGTGCTCCGGTAATATCGTTTACCCAATTTCTCTCATGCATTGCATCGGCCACCGTTCTAGTTGCTTGGGTTCTATGCCCTACTGCCTGAACCAAACATGGGGCAATTTGCTGCAAATAACAACCCTCTAGCCACCTATCCTTCCAAAAGAAAGTTGTGTGGCCGTTTCCAATGCGCACAGATGTAGAAGCAGCAAACATACCCTCAATTTGTGGTTCTATAATATCTGGTAAAGAGGCCCAAAGTTTGTTGAGGCCAGTCCTTCCCACAGCCAGCGCATTCTTAAAGCGTATCCCCATCTCTTCAAGTCTGGTATTCCGAGTCCACCAAATTCAGTTGGCATACACACATTCTCCCATGCGACCTTGCAATGTCCACCGGGCACGGTCTCTGTTCCCTTCCATAAGAAAGCTCGGCGCTTCTTATCAATACAAGCGTTTGCCCATGGGCTGATTGCAACCGCGATCGAAATATGAACCGGGATGGCTGACAGCTTAGACTTGACCAATACGAGTCACCCTGCCCGACTCAGTAAGCCAGCCTTCCAAGTGGGGAGCCTGGTGGACACCTTATCAATCAGCGGTTGCAGCTCAGCTTTCCTCAGTTTGCGTAGTGACAAGGGAATACCCAAATATTTGCAAGGCATGGGTTCAATTTTTGCCAAGCTATGGCTGCATATAGTGACTGTTTCCTCCAATCCACACTGTATCGGTGAGATGAGGCATTTGGTCTTGTTTGTGTGGAGCCCGGAGGCCTCCCCAAAAATATCAAGAATGATCTCTGTGGTCACTAGATCCTGCTGCGCTGGCGTTAAAAACAGCACAACATCGTCAGCATATAAAAATGCCCTCTCCTTGATCCTGCGGTCGCCCAGATTGGTTAGCAGATCGTCTGCCCCTGCGGCCTGGATCAATGCATTCAGAGCTTCCATGGCAATCACAAAGAGCATAGGAAAAAGGGGGTCTCCTTGCCTGAGTCCTCTCGCATGACAAATCCGCTATCCTGGAGTTCCATTCAGAATGACCTTGGTGCTTGATGTGGATAGAAGCATGGTTACCCAATTAATCCACCGGCGAGAGAAACCCATGTGCGTCAAGATGGATAAGAGGTAAGTCCAATTGACCGTATCGAAGGCTTTGGCAATATCAATTTTAAGTAAAACACTTGGTATTTTCTTCTGATGCAGCAACCGCGCTGTCAATTGGACTGCCTTGAAATTATCATGGATCATTCTCCCCTTTATAAAGGCGCTCTGATTTGGCCGGACTAAATCAAGCAACTTGGGTGAGAGCCTATTTGCGAGGACCTTTGTGAACAGCCATTCTTAAACAGGTGATGCATTAGGAGCTGAAGATGATGGGGAGCAAGCTTCTGCTGGCGCCAAAGCTGTTGCGACTGAGACCCCTGCTGCTGATGCTGTCGACACTCAGACTCCCGCCGCGAAGGCCGCTGTCGCCACGGACCCTGAAACCCCATTCTTTACCCAGGAGCCATTCTTAATAGTAGCCCAAAGAAAGTCTGTATAACCAGCAACAGAGTCCAAATAACCTTCCGGAGGAGTTGCTGAACCTTCTCGGGTTTCAGGGTCCGTTGCGGCAGCGGCCTTCGTGGCGGGAGTCTGAGTCTCGACAGCATCAGCAGCAGGGGTCTCAGTCGCAACAGCTTTGGCGCCAGCAGAAGCTTGCTTCCCATCAGCTTCAGCTCCTAATGCATCACCTGTCTAAGGCAAACCAATTTCAGAGCCAGAACCACTTTTACCCATTGACACAGAACCATCTCGATAAGGGCGACACCCATTAGAGCTAAAAGAGAAGTCACCTCGAGTACCAGTAATATCAACGTCAGTCTTTGAATTGCTCTACATTGATAACGAATAAAGGAAACGGCAATGGAGGCAACGACACGGGAGTGGGCAACGGAATAGACTCGCCTGGGGGCTTGGAAGGAGCTTTCCCAACTGTTGAGATGCCAACAAGTGCAAGAGGAGTGATTTTATCAGCATCTTCGGTCACCTTCGGGCTGGTTGGCTACGAGTTGAATAAATCATCCAGGTTAATGTCATCATCAAATGCACTGATAATCCGAACACAGCCGATAGGAAGTTTCGAGGGTCCATGCAGGCCAAAGTCCGGCCAAAGAGGAAGCTGGGCTACCGGTAAACCCGAGCTCGTCAGCAGCTGACTCTGGAACTTTGGCAAGATCACCGACATGAACTGACACTGGATTTGTAGTTTGGCTAGTGGGATCATGGACTGAAGTAGTCCGACTTTTTTGTTCAGACAAAGCAACACAAGGAATAGAGACCTGCTCTGCTGCCGCAGAGGAGCGGAGGTCTGCTCAGCACAGTAAGGGACATCGTTAGGCATCACAATAATCTTCACACGCTTGGTTCGAGGTTCCATGGCAGAATCCCATTGGCGTTTATTGCTAACTTTTAATCTTTTGGTCGTCTTCTTCTTAGAGGTACCAACGGGTTCGGCACCAGGTTGCACCACTGTTTGTAGCCGTTTCGTAGGTTGGCCTGGCTTTTCGCGAGGAGAATATGTTACACCCATAGTTTCGAAAATGCGGTTCACTCTCCTGGCATGGCGAGGAATCTTTGAGCTGGCGGTATATTCATCCGAGGAGTAGTAGCCGAGTATGTCATTAACTCGGCGTTCGATTTTGCCAACAAAGCTAGCATCCGATTGACCTTCTGGTTTTTTTGTGCTCAGATATGGGGAAGCGAAACTTGCCTACTCCTGTAATCTCCACATCATTAAAACCAAGAGGTTTTCCAATTGGGAGACAGAGCAGAGGCCTCAGCTGCAAGACATTCCTCATAAAGTTCCCGGCCTCTGCAGATCATGAGAATCATCTTGAAGGCATTCAGGCAGAGCTCAAAGGAACGTGTGGCTGTATATGAAAGAGCATGGCGTATCACCATCATTTCCGGCTTGGTGTGTAGGATGTAATGGCTTTGAAGACCACCAGCAAGAAGCTGTGAGGGGGAGCTAGCCAAACTCACATAAAACCAATACCGATGCCAATCACTATCCCATTTATTCTTTTGAGCGGGCACAAGCTTGGGCTTTGTATGATTTTTTACTGCCTCGACAAGGTCGGAAGGTCGAGCACCCATACTGAGCATCATAGATATCAAGGTCTCCCTCAAAACTAACCTTCTTTTGTTGATGGTGGATTTCGTACAAACGGTAGAAGGTATCAACATCAGGTTCCACCCCTTGACTCTTGACAACAAAGAAAAAATTAACAAGTTGGGTGATAGAATTTGGAGTCAGCTGGTGGAGCTTCACTTGGTACCGATCCAAAATAGAGTTGATCAGAGGATTGCAGGGAAATCTAAGTCCGGCTACGAAGAAATCCCGAAACACAACTGCTTCATGAGCATAAGGAGTAGGGTACTCTTCATTGCCCGGAGCTCGGGCTTGATCTTTGCTCACATAACCTTTGTCTTCGTAAAAGCCAATAAGTGGAGCCGCGAAAGATGATTGCCCAAATCGGGTGGTTTTTTGAAGAGCAGAGTGTTCACCTTTAACAAGATCGCCCACATTGGCGTGAACACTTGTCAAATCAGCTTCTTCATCGCCGAAGGTGGGGTTGCTTTTAGCTTCGCTAGATTAGGCACTAGCGTTGCTTCCTCCTCCAGAACCGAGTGCCCGGGAAGACTCGGGAGCGCCTGAAGCTGCAGTGGCATTGGCGTTTGATAATTCCCCCTCTTATGTTTCTTCAACAGCACACGCGGTATGCATAACATGCGCCATGCTGAGAAGGGGGAAGCAAGAGTTCAGAGTCAAAAAGAGGTAGTGAAGGTCAAGGTTAAGAGACAAATAAAAGCAGAAGAGTTACAGAAAGCTCAAGAGAAGTGTGAATCCAGTAGCGACATGAATCTCGAGGCAAAGTGAAAAGTGATCACAACAGACCGCTGTGAAACGGTAGAAAGATCCCTTTCTACCATTGCCCTCCCACCTTATATAGGCACGGGGAGTTAACCTTTGATAAGAACAGTAAAAACATAGGGATCACTCCAATGGTCCAGAGGTGACGACCGAAGGCAAACAGACTCCAAGGAGCATGATTGTAACGGCCCGATTGGAGTCAACCCTGACAATTGATAGGCTACTGTTCGGGGAGTTTTTAGGCAAGGTCACCTCCGAACATTTGGTCGATCGAAGGAGGCAAAAGTAGGAGAGTTGTGTCAAGTAAGAAAAGTATCGAAGTCTATTAGAATGATGAGAGGGCCCAATACGCGACATGGTAACCTTCAAACTCGCTAGTGCGCAAAGCTTCGGTGAGTAGAGGTGGAGGTCGAAGATCGGGGGCGGCTTCAGGAGCGCAGGCACGCCCGAGGGTCACCTTCAAACCAATTTCATAGCAGGACTCTGAGCCTAACGAGGAAAAGTAAGTCGGAGGGTCAAGGAGACCTTCAGTCAAAGGTGCGGAGAAGCTAGCAACAATGTGGCGTGGATAGCGTGACAAGAAGCGAAAACCAAGTTGTGTACTCAAAGTAGAGAATTTACTATATTGCCCTTTGTAGGTAGCTTAGTTTTGAGATGTAACAAAGGTAAAAATGTGCCGATATGAATGGCATATTTGTAAGTAAGTGAATTGTAACCGCCCTATATAAAGGGGGAGTTTTCCCTTCCATAGGGCAGAGTGGATATGATGAAATGAAACTACTGCTGCTGGTTTGTATTGCTTGTGAAAATATAAACCAACAACAGGAGTAATAAACAGAAGCACCGACGCATTTGGAAGAGGAACACCAACTTAATCGGTGTAGGTGCAACATAAGAAGCAAGTTTTCAAAGGACATCGATTGAATTGGTGTTGCACATGGAGTGCACCGAATCAGTCGGTATTTGAGGACAAGAAATTTGGTACTGGAAAGACTGACTCATTTGGTCATGTCAACGAAGGCACACCGAATCAGTCAGTGTTACAAAAAGGCAGCGGCCCAGGAAACGTACACCGATCCATTCGGTGTCAAGGAAATGATAGCACCGAATTAGTCGGTGTCTGGGCCCAGGCATTAATGGGAGTGAGAAGTCCAACGGCTAGCAAATGTGGCACATACCAATTGATTCAGTGTCCCCGCCTGTGCATCACCAAATCAGTTGGTGTTACGTAGAAAAGTTGCAACGGTTGACAACAACTAGTTTTATTGAGTTGGGGCTATTTATACCCCATCGCTCGGCCATTTCAAGTGTGGTAGAGCTTGGAGAACTTGTTAGTGTGTCTTGTATACAAAATTGAGTGCCCTATCCACCAAAGTGATCAAGAGAATATTAGAGCAATTAGCAACAAGTCTTAGGTCTCGATTAGTGCTAGCTTAGGCCTATTAGCACATTGCTTTAGGGAATAACCTAGAGTTAGATGAGGTTTGCACACCTCTTTGCTATCGGTGCTTGTGCGCATCTTGTGTTGTAATTCCGGAGCTTGTAAGTCTTGTAAGACCTTCCAACCGAGTTTGTGGAGTGGCCGCTGGTGATAGTGAGAGGGAGGAGAGACCCTCGGTGTTGTCGAAGCTCTACTAAGTGGAAGCGGCAAGGAACATCTGGGAGAGGTAAGGTGGTGACCCACTTGAGCGTGGGGAGATCCCATCGGCTATCCACATAGTTACTTGACTGGGGAGCAAGGCCCTTGCACGTGCAATACCTTGAGATGGGCTCCAACAACGAGGACTACAGAAAAGTGTAGCTTTCTGATACCTCGGGATAAACCGTTGTGTTAGAGCTTGCATTCTCGACCCTTTACATTCCGCATTATTTCTTGCATTATTTTCTGCATTTAAATTTTCTAGAATTGTCATGTGTAGTTCATAGGATTGGAACCTATGGTGCAAAACTTTTGAGCGGTAGAGATAGAAACACATAAAAAACCTAATGTATATTTAGATAGAAATTGAAATATATTTTTATATGTGTTTGGAACTTTAGTTTTTAGAACACATAATCCACACCCCTCACAGGATGTCACGGTCCCTTCAGGAGTCCACTATGAAGTGCTCATCGTACAAAATGAGCTATCCAACCGCCTATTAATAGGTGGGTTAAGACAATCCCCTAGTAACCCACTAATAGTTGATGGCTATTAGGGTGGCCTTAGGGCAGGTACATTGCTACACGTAAGCGGTCTCATAGGTCGTCTCATGCAGTGCCATGTAGGATTTTTGCTGATGTGGATGAGAGAGAGTGAGGTGAGAGAAGGAGGTCGTTGTTTTACGAAACAACCACCTCATGAGCTAAATTTTAGGACTATGAGACGACTTCTCCACAATTGTACGGGTTTTATTGCCATGGGAACCAATAATATTTCTTTATTTTCCCATAAATTAAGGGATAGTGTATTACTATGAGACAACTAAAACATCAATCTATTGTATAGGTTGTTTGATAAGTCAACTCAACATTACGTGTTACTGCATGAGACCGCCTATGAGACGGCACCAGTGAGAGAACGAGGAGAGAGAGCGCAGCCAACGATTCCCTCGATGGTAGACTCGAACACAAAAAGGGGAGCGTGCTTCACGCATGCAGAGATAGAGGAAAGATAATGTCGTTCTATAGAGAAATGAATGAAGAAAATATAGAATAAAAACCTACAACATGTAGGGCCCACAATATGACGTGGCACTCAAAGAGCCAGGAACTAATTAACTATTATTATTGGAGACGCCCTTAGCTAATGGGCACTGGCCAACTAACTATTAGCAATGATGATCTGGACAGGGTATAACAGAACTGCTAATAAAAAGCTACTAACTTTCCCTAGTTAAATGATACTCCCTCCGTACTGGTAAAGAAAGACGTTTAGGATAGCGACACGGTCTTCAAAACACAACTTTGACTTCTTATTTCTATAAAAATATTTGTCGAAAAGTGATACATATATACTTTTATGAAAGTATTTTTTAAAATAAATCTATTCATATAACTTTTACAATTTCAAACTCAACAACTTAAAAGTTATTCATGATTTATATTCCCAAAGTTTGATATAATATAAAATAAATAAATAGTCAAAATGTAATTTGAAAGACCGTGCCAAATCAAGTCTTGCTTTATAAAAGCAAAAATGAGGAAGTAATAGATGTAGGATTGAAATGGATAGGGCTAATAGCCAAGCTAGCTGTAATAAGAAACAATTAGCTAAATTCCCAAGCTAAATATTGCCAATTATTTCCCCAGCTAAATATTGCTAACTATTAATTAGAGGATTGAAACTGGACACAATTAATCGCTAACTTAATGGCCGGAATTGGTAACGAGAAGTTAGACCCAGCTAGCACCTAGTACTCCCTCCGTCCCACAATATAAGGCGCACACGTAATTTAAAATTCAAACTTTAAAAATTTTGACCTATAGTTAATCTTTCATAATAAAAATTTTATTTAACAAAAGTAATACCATTAGATTTGTATTTAAATGTACTTTTATATAACTATGATTTTGTTGCTACAAACATTATAATATTGAAGATATTAAGAGTCAAACGTTAGTATGTGAGACTATGCCAAGTTTGACCGCGCCTTATATCTTGAGACTGAGGGAGTAACAATTAACACCTGTATCGGTGTATCCAAACGGGCTCAAGTAGCCTATATATGTACCGAGGCGTGAGGGTATGCTTATGTGTGCATTCTTACTCATACTCCAATTTAGATTGTTGGTCGAGCAACATCAGGCACACCAAGATCCTCAAGTATGAGGGCCATGACCATACTCGTGATCACTGTGGCCTTTGGCTGCCTCGCTCTGTCAGCCCATTGTAAGCGTCTCAACTTACAGGTCGAGGACGGAGGTAGTATCTCCAACTCCTAGGTCACTTGGTATGATCATTTTTACTTTATACTATCAAACAGACCAACACAAAATAAATAATGCAATTATCCAGGTCGTCATCAGCTGCTTGGACCCCCGGAGTTATCGAGAGGAACCCAAATAGTCGTACCAACACTACTACTGTTGCTTCCTCGTTAGATGATGAGATAAAGATAAAGTTGAGTTTTTGCCGTGAAAAAAGTTTCTGTGATCGCTCGCCCTGCTTCTGCTGCCCAAACCCTAATAAATGTTACAACACAATGGAGGAATGCCGGGCAAACTGTATTGTGTGCAACCCTCGATGCTAGCTTTAGATAACATATATCCAAGGACCAAGGTTGACTCTTAAACTAATAAGAGAAGTCATGTAACATTTTTTAAATCTATAGAGCTTGAATGAGCGTGTATATGTGAGCGCGTCTACATCATCTATACTGATGTTTAAAAAAACATATAAGTGCAAGAACAAGCCGCAGTTTTGGAAGCTGAATCAGGAAAGCTTTAGATGTTTCGGCGGACGTGCGATGCTTGGTGCATTTGGCTGATCAACCGATGCTATCACGTCCACACGTGTGATGACTCTGAGAACTAGATAGTGACGAACGAATTTGTTCCAATTTAGACGAGGGAGTAGAGTTGGCCGTCGTGTTTCCTGGTCCTCAAAGTTTTGGCTATGTTTCGGTATTAACTAAAAAAGTTGTGGTAATGTTCTATTTGTTTTTGCAAAACACGGTATAAAAACATACACCTGTATACATGCATTACATTAACTTATATATATAATCATACTCTTAATGTTCTATTTTGCCTATATACATACACGCATATAATCATATTCTTAAGAGCATCATCAACAGACTGCTGATTTCAAGATTGATAAAGTCACTATAGCGACTATCCACGGGTACATTGCTTACTACGACTAAGCTGTGCTCAGTTTGAGGTGGTGCTCTCTGTTAATCGTCTGAAAAGCAGGCATGCCGACACCACCGGGCATCCTGCCTCCCCTAACGTCTGACAACGGAGAAACCCACCCACGGCAGAGTCACCGATATTGATCTCTTGCTATTGACTCAAATAAATAGACATATCAACCACCTCTGCTCCGCCTGCAGTATATGAACATGGAAAATTGTAGCCGCATCAAAACATCTATACATGTGAAATCTAGTAGCAGACTTTACAACAATGGATCATCGAACTTAGTTCTTGCAATGAGTTTTTCAAACACTAATCATCCCTATAATTCATCTCAATTTGTTGGGGCGGCTCGCCCTATGAGCCTACACCAAATCAATGGTCACGCAGAGGTGCGGAATTTATTTATTTTTGTTGTGGATCCCATCCACACCCACATCTCCGCCTCTACCATATCTTCTCTGCTCCTCTCAAGTTCTCGTATCTTATCCCATTTCTCTTGTTATGTCTCTATATTGTCCTCTCTCTTATCCGGTGATGTGCGTAGGTGGTGGGCTGGCCAGCAACGTGACCGACATGGTGCCAAGACAGTGTGGCTGCCGCTGCCATGGTCAAACATCTCATGTGCGAGCAGCATAGCCATGGCCGGAGGGAGCGACACATGCGATCGGTGGGACACAAGCAGCACTGCGTCTCCCTAGGAAATGTGGTCACAATTGGGGCACAAACGGCTCGCCGGGGCGCAGGGTGTTGTGGTTCTGCCACGATTTCCTGGTGAGGTGCAGGCGCGGGCGGCGTGACCATCGCTCGGTGGATAACACCTGCGGAGCCACGACAGCCATGCGGAGCATTGGTGGCGACTGCGTGGAATGGTGTTGGGTAGAGCCTCACCTACAGCAGTGGGTGTGACCTAGAAGGAGTGGACATGGCAACAAATTTGGTGTTGGAACCTGTGCATATAATCAGTTACTCTAATCTCTTTCCTCGTTGGTTTGTTATGATTTTATACGCAACATAAATTTTTGTTGTTTTGATCTCTTGTTAAATTGGCTAATGGAATGGGTCAAAGGTGGCATCGTTTAACTCTCCATTGTTTCTTTATAGAAAGAAAAACTAAATCAAAATGCTAATTTTGTTGTTATATATCTAGTCGTCGTCGTTTTTTATTTGAAAAGAATGAAGATGCTATGAGAAATAAAGAGTTGTATATCTTACTATTAGTTATATATTCTTTTTCTTTTCTATATTTAAATTTATATATATATATATCTTGTCTCCTCTTAACCATAATATAATCTAATATATATATATTACTATATTCTACCTGCGTACAGAATAACTATTCCGTACGAGGCCGACGACGCTGGTCCATCCGCCCCCGCCGAGTCCCCGTTCGTTTTATTTTCCATTTTTTCTTTCATTTTTTTGCCGGGTGGACCCCACGATCCTTGATGCAGTTCCCATCCTCTCTTCCTACTGCACACAAATTATTTGTAGAAATTCTTAGGCATGAACACAAGCAAGAACATTTGAATAAAACGGCTGTCCTCTCTGCTAGAACAGATTGGCTAGAACATCTGGGTGTAGTGTGTGCCTACATATGCTTAGTTTATTGTCTTGCTTGTCTCCACCGTCTTCTGCAATAGCGTTGTGACATATAGGTGTGGATGTGGAGGTGCTCTACGCAGTGGCATTGCAGAGTACAGGAGCAGGTGGCTATGGTGGCAGACAGCCTCGTGATGTCCCATTCCTTATGCGATATAATTTTAGGGTTTTGTCTAATTCAACCATATTTCTGTTATTCTTATTGGAATTCAGGTCTCTGTGTTGCCCGTCAATCTTATCCTGAATATTTTTTTAGAGTAAAGTGTACGGCCGGTCCCTAAACTATCGCGGGTGTGTCCTCCCGATCCCTAAACTCTTAAATTGACTGTTTAGGTCCTCAAACTTGTTCGGTTGTGTCATTTCGGTCCCTAAAATTACAAATCATCCGTTCAAGTTCTCAAACTTGTTCGGTTGTATCACATCGGTCCTCGAACTTGATTTTTAGTCTCATCTGAGCCAACACAGATATCAATAATTCATACTTTTTTCATACAAACTCGAGTGAAGATAAATTTTATATCAAAATTATAGTCCTCAATATGATCTACAACTTTGTAGTTGAAAAGTTTTTTATTTGAAGTCGTTTAATGTCCCAAAATTTAATTTTAAATTTTAAATTTCAAATGATATAAATATACAACAATATTTTGGCACATAAACAGTTTACATTCAAAAACTTTTCAACTACAAAGTTGTAGATCGCGTTGAGGGCTATAATTTTGATATAAAGTTTGTCTTCATTCGAGTTCGTATGAAAAAAATATGAATTATTTTTTGATATAAAGTTTTTAGATCACCCTGTGTTGGCCCAGATGAGATTCAAAACCAAGTTTGAGGACCGATGTGATACAACCGAACAAGTTGAGAATTTGAATGGATGATTTGCAAGTTTAGGGACCGAAATGACACAGCTGAACAAGTTTGAGGACCTAAACGGTCAATTTGAGAGTTTAGGGACCGGGATGACACACCCGCGATAGTTTAGGGACCGGCCGTACACTTTACTCTTTTTTCTATGTTAATTTTGCCCGGTTTCACCACACCAAGATGCTAGAAAAGATGTATTACAGTTTTTAGTCTGTTCCTTGAAATTTATTCTGCTGTCGTGCAAGTAACTTAATTCTATATGGTATAGTGGCAAGAAATATATCCCTTCATGTTTTGATTGAACGATGTGCATGCTGGTTGTAGAGCCTTCCTGCCATAGGATATGCTCATTGGATTATTCTAGACCATTATATCTTTATAAAATCCAAATAATTTATATTTTTTTATTTGATGTGGACTCTTTGGATTAATCTAGGTCATTAGATCTTCATAAAATCCGATGGTATATATTCTTCTATTTTCTATTTGATATACACTCTTTGGATTAATCTAGGCCATTAGATCTTCATAAAATCTGACGGTGTATATTCTTCTATTTTATATTTGATATATATTTTTTGGATTAATTTAGGCCATTAGATCTTCATAAAATCGACGGTAGATATTTTTCTCTTTTTTAGATTAACGTGAGAATTTTTTTGGCCCTCTCAGTAAACGTGGTGGCTCATTTTAACACTATTGTATTAATATAAATAATAGATTAAATCAAAGTGATAGTATCTCGGATTTAAAATTAGCAAACCTTATTAAATTTAGCAAAACCAATGAATAAGTGACTTGTACGAATGACTTAGGACTTTAAAGTCAAACTCTACTATGGGTGTGGGGCGTGCCATGAATATGATCCTTTCAAAGCCCAATGACGTGCTTGGTTCCTACACACATCTTGTCACGCTTCATCTACAGCGGTGGCAACACCGTGGCGCAAAAATCCGGTGCCAAAGATGTAGCGATCGAGAAAATACACTACAAAGCCACTCAAGAGCCATGGCATGCCAAAGACTGGAAACCAACCAAACATATGACTTTGCAGGCATGGCGAGTTGTGACTGGAAACTAAGCACTCCCCAGCCACGTCACTCCATATTTCCCAGGCTGCTCTGACGTGACCTTCCAGCTTGTTTGCCTTCTAACCAAGCCTCGAGGAAATTAACCAAACCAAATACGGAGTACTCTACTCCCTTACGTACCCCGGTTGGTATTAGGATATTGAGAAGCACATTCATATGGAGTTATGGACGTCATTTCTGACTTTGTTCATGTCCGTCGTAGTAGTATCGAATCAATTGCGTCATCGTTTCCTCTCTTTTGCTTATTGTAGTACGTACAAACTCGACCTGTCGCAATTGACGGCCCACCTTGTCACACGTTACTTCTTCTTCCCCTCGGGTATTACCGCTGTAACACGAGCGACGACACCACGAAATCCAAACAAAACCATCGTTTTTTACCACGCCACTTGTCTCTGTATCGAGTGCACCAAAGAGTGTATCGTGCTCCTCTATAAGAAAAACGGATTCGTATCGCAATCCGCAAGCAAGAGACGCTGTCCCTTGCCTCCGCCCGCCGCACGCGCGCGCCTATTTAAACGGCTCGAGGCGCGCGCACCTCAAGCACTACCCATCGCGGCGAGTCTCAAGTCCAAAGGAAATAAGCAGGAGGAGCTCAACACTTGGGCAGTAATTAATGGCGACGTCGTCCAAGCTTGCGTTCCTGGCCGTGCTCGCCGTCGTCCTGCTGCTGCAGGCGCCGTCGCTCGCCGTGGCCCGGCACCACCACGACGCGCCGGACCCGTGCCGCGACGGCGCCTCGGGCCTGCTGGGGCACAAGGACCACCGGTGCTCGTCGCCCGCCGTGTCGCCCCACGGCGGCACGCCCGCGGTGATGACGGTGAACGGGTTCCAGAAGGGCGAGGAAGGCGGGGACCCCTCGGAGTGCGACGGCAAGTACCACGACGACGGCGAGATGATCGTGGCGCTGTCGACGGGGTGGTACGCCGGCGGGCGGCGCTGCCACAAGCCGATCCGCATCACGAGCGCGCACAACGGGCGCACCGTGGAGGCGCGGGTCGTGGACGAGTGCGACTCCAGGCACGGCTGCAAGGACAACATCGTCGACACGTCCAAGGCCGTGTGGGAGGCGCTCGGGCTCGACACCAAGATCGGCGAGGTCCCCGTCACCTGGTCCGACGCATGATGAACGGCCGTCGTCGTCGGCGCCGGCGAGGGCAAGGACGAGATTGTTTCGCTCACGATACATGCGTCGAGTCATTGCACCGGCCGCCGGGGCGTCGTCGTTGTTGTTGATGTTGCTTGCTGTCACCATTCACCAATGTAGAGTCTAACTAGACTCTGATCTGTGCGTGTGCCTGTACATGTCCTGAGGACGGTACGGTTGATGTGTGTCGATGTCGATTGCTGCTCTTTCGAGGCATACTAGGTAGAGTGGCAGAATAAAACTAGTTGCATGTGTGTGCGTGTGCCGTGTGCGACTTATCCTGTAAGTGTAAGGGTCAGCTGTTGCTGTCAGTCTCAGTTTAAAAGGTGTCCTTGTTTTGTTGATTCAGTGTCATGCGCTCGTCACACTGTTGTTTGATGGGGACTAACACGTCTAGAGCCGACACGTTATTAGAACGAGGGTGAACATTGAGCCGGATTCCACACTTTGCCTAAATTGTAAGGGAGAATGCCAATATCCCACAAGTTGCAAATATCATCTACAAGTAAACAAGTATACCATTTTCCGGTTTGCAACCTCTTCTAAGATTTATTTTCTACATATTGTTATACGACTTCTCGAGTGTTTCATTTTGACCCTCATTATTGTTAACAATAACAAGAGACATGAATTGCACACTAAAGCGGACTGGATTGATTTCATAGCTTTTATACTAAAGTAGACTGTAGACTAGCCAAGGAGTCTAGCGGCGGACTCTATTTTCTTATCTTAAAATTGAGTCATTTTAGGTGATGCCATGTTTCATTTTGACCATTGTTGGTGACAATGCAAGAGGCATGGAGGGAGTAACTGTACACTATATCCAACATGATTGATTTTCATAGATTTAGTATCCCCTGACAAGACAAGCCGATGAGTGTAGCAGACTCTGTTTCCTTCAAATTGTTTGGAAAATTTCGATTTTATTCAGTCGGCTTGTGGAAGAAGTTTTTTTTCGAAAACATTACACGTACTCCTCTTATATGAGCACCTTTAAAAGACTATCTAACATATCTTAAGATTAACAAACCCATCAAAAGCAATAAAAGACATCTTTATCTGATAATTGTTCTTGTCTATGCATGCAGAAGCAAGAACATGAGTAGCACTAAATCTTAACAAAATCTTTTATGGACCAAAAGCTTATTTACGCTTTACAGTGAGAAGAAACACAATCATATGTTACGTAGTATGCACTTTGTGATAAATTTATTCTACTCTTCTCATATTAAACTTGGCACCACCAAAATGGCATAAGGTGTCAGCTTATTCGTCGTTCCTATGGCTTGTTTTCAATAGATAATAGAACGAGAACATCCCGGCATGTGCATCAAAAAATATATATATGCACGCAGTCGATCATTTAAAAAATCTCAGCACGTACTGGCTTGAACTTAATTATCTTCTATATATCGCAATCACAATTCTATAGTCGACCGCATGTTATCGACCGTGAGGTCGATCCAGACAGTTCGCTGCGGCGCCCCGTCCCCGTGGGTCCCATCTTTTTATCGGTCGCCGCGAGATAAGCCTTCCTTACTCCTCGTCTCCATTCCTTTCCTTCCCCTTCCATTTTCTCTCTCTTTCCTCCCGTTGCAGCGGCGATGCCTCAGCTGGCCGGAGCGTCGGAGATCCCGGGAGAGCGCTGGCTCGCGATGCGGGGCAGTGGGCGGCCGAACTCCACACAAAGCCAAGCGCCGCGGAGCTCGCCGCGAGGCTGAGATGCCATGGCTAGGGTTTCCCGGCCCCTGCACCGATTCGCCGGCGCCGTTGAGGCAGCTCCGCCCCGAGCTCGGCCCCGCGCTCGCTGACTGGGAGATGGCTCGGCCATGCGCGCTGGCTGCGGGGTCTCAGCTCTGCACCTCGAGCCCGGCATCGGGAGTGATCCCCGGTGAGCCCGTCCTACCCTGCTTCCTCTCCCATCCTCATCTTCTCCGCCACGTTCGCCCATAGGAGCAGCAGCGGGGGTGGAGGTCTTAGTGCGGGGTTGTTTTGGATGTTCTGGGGGTCTTTGCAACGGTCGATCTATGCGCTGGTGACGGAGATTGATGTCAATTCGTTGCTAGGATGCACCGTCAAATTTGCTGCCATTTCTCTGGTGTGCATATCATGGGGTGATGGATTGTACTACTTCAGCAATTTCCTTTCTCAGGCTATGTGGCAGATCCATGCGTGAGTGGCGAGCTCCCGCTACATTGGATACTTGTGATATCCAAATTCCCTAATCTGAGCGGCCACAATCGCTTCACGATTTCATCAGATCCATGCCCATCTTCCTTCTACATTTGGGTGTTGGTGCCAGTGCCATAATACGAGTAATACCGTGCTTAGTTTCAAGGATTCAAGTTATTGTTCTCTTATCAAGTTGAATAATTGCCGGTACTTAGCATTTTTCTTCAAATGTTGGACTAAACGATTCCTCCTCTGCATAATCTGGATGTGTTATTATGATTTCCATACACTTATCTGTTAGACACTGCTACTACTCTAGATTGTATTAACTCTTAAGGAATAGCCAATTAAACAAGATTCTTATTGAACCTAGATTTCTTCTATCAATTTACAATGCACTATACTCCCTCCGTATTGGTAAAGTCGTTTAGGACAGCGACACGGTCTTCAAAACACAACTTTGACTGATGCCTGATCGAGGATGTTGTCTAGCAGTGCAAATTAAAGGATGAATGCATGTATTAGCTTAATCTCGTTGGCTAGGTTTTTGTTAGTAGTTTTAGTGTCTACATTTTCTCTTCTCCAAACAGGTTCTGACCTGAAGGTGCACATCCGTTTGTATATTGAACTGACACATTGCATTTATTATATAACTATAAACATCTACTAGAGTCAATTTCCATTTATGTATTGTAGGCACTAGATAGTCGATGATGTTGCTTTGAAATTATACAGTGCAAGCGGTATAGTCAAATATATTTTTATTTCTAATCTCCATCCCTTTCTGATATACTTGTCCTTTGTTTTCCTTCTTGCAAAACGCAGTGGTGGAGCGGGTTTTGGATCAGCAAGTTCGCACCTGCCACCGTGGCCATAGGAGCACTCCTAGTGGTGTGTTGATCCCCGGGTGAGTGACATCATATGGTGACAACATAGCAAGCTAGCGTGCCCATCCATCCCACTGAAACTGGGATCTAGATTACCACCTAACACCAAGTCAAACGGTTGGTTCTACTTCTGAATACATGTTTTAGTCCTTTTGAATAATTGATTGTTAATTTCAGTTGTGCAATCCTTCTGTCTAAAATTTAAAAAATGAATTCCTCTGTTGTTTTTGGTTTGCTTAAGTAAATGTGTACAAGGTGTGGTTAATTTACAGCTATGCCATCTTTTTGTCCATAATTGGGTGTTTACATAGAAACATATAAAGGTGAAGAAAGCTTATTCTTTCTTACATGTAAACATATCTATGTGAGATGACATTTAACATGCTATCTTTAAAATTTCAGAACATGGGGTTAATTTTAAGGAGCTTCATTTTCTTACAAATTGTAGTACCTAAGTTTAATGAGCTTTAGTTCCTAAGTTTTAATGGGAAGGGTGTACTTGATATGTTTTTTGCAAGTAAAAGTAATTTCTACCAAAACATTTCATACCTAAGTTTTATGAGAGTTTTACTTTACTAGTTTTCCGTATAAGTTCTCTAAAAATTAAAGTTCATTATATGAGTTTTATGAGAAAGTTTTACTTGGTAAGTTTTTTCGTATAAGTTCTAAAGGCAAAGTGAAGTTTTCTTAGAAAATTTTACTTAATATTTTTGTATAAGTTCTGTGACCAAAGTATTGTTCTCTGTATAAGTTTTGTATTACACTTTTTGTAAAAGAGCCGCGTCAATAAGTCTGGCTACTTAGTATTTATGTGTAGAAGTTACTTTTGCAAAAAATATAAATATTTTTTCTATATAATATTTTTTTCATATGACCTTTTTGGATAAAGTTTGTACAAAACTTTGTCTAGATAACTTTTTGTTAATACTTTTTATGCATATATTTTTGTGACCAAAAACATTTTCCATAAATTTCTTTTATGAAACTTACCATAACAAACTTTTTGAATGATTTTGTCATGAAAAACTGTTATTAAAGATAGTTTTAATAAAAAATCTTTACAATCATACAAGTTTTCCACGCAAAATTATATTGAAATTTGTTATACAAAGTTTCACATGAATGCCGGTAGAAGTGTTCTCTATACTATAACAGTTATGTAGAAAAATTCATGTCAAATAGTTATATATATACAAGTTTTTTGTATAAATAAGTTTTTCTATGAAATTGTATAGAAAGTTCTCCATATAATGAAAAAGTTCTCCAACATAAAGTGGATCTTTTTTTTGTAAGTTTTTGTAGGAATGTGTCATATTTCAACAGAGAATTTTTAGAGAAATGGTCTGTAGAATAAGGTTTTACAAAGGAATCTTGTATGAAATAGTTATATATAAAATTTAGGTAACAAGTTTTTTTCAGAAAAGTTTGATATATTAGTATTTTTAGGGTGTAACACACAAAGTTGTAGAGCAAAGGTTATGCACAAACATTATATGAAAATGTTGGATACAAAACTTCTTTTAGATAAGTTACATTTGAAAAATATTTGATTCTATAAACAAAGATTTTTTATATTTGAATTATTAATCCTCTTATGTTTGTTTTTCTTCTTTTCCAGTGAAGTTTTCTAAGAAAAAATTACTTAATAATTTTGTATAAGTTCGGTGACCAAAGTATTGTTCTCTGTATAAGTTTTGTATTACACTTTTTCGTAAAAGAGCTACGTCAAAAATTCTGGCTACTTAGTATTTATGTGTAGAAGTTACTTTTGCAAAAAATTATAAATATTTTTTCATATGATCTTTTTGGATAAAGTTTGAACCAAACTTTGTCTAGATAACTTATTGTTAATACTTTTTATGCATATATTTCTGTGATCAAAAACATTTTTCATAAATTTATTTTATGAAACTTACCATAACAAATTTTTTGAATGATTTTGTCATGAAAAACTATTATTAAAATTGTTTTAATAAAAAATATTTACAATCATACAAGTTTTCCACGCAAAGTTATATTGAAATTTTGTTATACAAAGTTTCACATGAATGCCGGTAGAAGTGTTCTCTATACTATAATAGTTATGTAGAAAAATTCATGTCAAATAGTTATATATATACAAGTTTTTTGTATAAATAAGTTTTTCTATGAAATTGTATAGAAAGTTCTCCATATAATGAAAAAGTTCTCCAATATAAAGCGGATCTTTTTTGTAATTTTTTGTAGGAATGTTTCATATTTCAACAGAGAATTTTTAGAGAAGTGGTCTGTATAATAAGGTTTTACAAAAGAATCTTGTATGAAATAGCTATATATAAAACTTAGATAACACGTTTTTTCAGAAAAGTTTGATATATTAGTGTTTTTAGGGTGTAACGCACAAAGTTGTAGAGCAAAGGTTATGCATAAACATTATATGAAAACGTTGGATGCAAAACTTTTTTTAAATAAGTTACATTTGAAAAATATTTGATTATGTAAACAAATATTTTTGATATACGAATTATTAATCCTCATGTTTGTTTTTTCTTCTTTTCCAGGGCTAGCACAAAAATGACAAGATAAAAAAATAGCGTTGGGTCCGTCATTTTTTTAAGCAGACATGGTTTATTTTCTATGTGTATTAGAGAGGGACAAACGTGCTTAATTTTATCAATTTTGTACATGTGTGGTTGTGCTTTCAAGCTTTTTTGTAATATCTTTTTGTCTGTACAAGCAAATGTCTTGAAATTTGCTTTTATCGTACTTTCCCCACCCATTTACCCCTATTTTCCCATGACCCCGAATGGTTTTTTCGTGATAATAAAAGTGAAAGTGAAAAGAGGTTTACAAAACTGCAAAAAGAGAATGAGTCATCGGGGGGGGGGGGGGGGGGGGGGGGGGTTTGACGCTAAACAAAAATAGCAACGGGTGGATGCCTAAAAGGGAATGATGCGGGAGGCAAACTTTCCTAAAAAGGTAACCACCGTTCGGTTAGAAAATCGACCGCACGGAGCGATTTGTGCGGGCGCCCGCAAACAAAAGAGGCCCCTATATATTCAGTTAATGATGCTTGCTAACAGCTGCAGTAATGTTTTCCATGTGACTTAGGAATTTTTGTTCCAAGTCAATAACAAATGTGTTGTGCTTTTTTTTTTGAAATAGTGACGGGGGATGCGTGATGGTGTTACAGAGCTGTGGCATGGCTTGGTTCCATGGATCCGAAGGGTGTTTATCCGTTGAAAAGTTGGTCGAAAAGTCACGCCGGACACTACTGTAGCGTACTGTAGCACTTTTCGTTTGTTTTTGGTAATTGTTGTCCTATCATGATCTAACTAGGCTCAAAAGATTCGTTTCGTCGTGTACATCAAAACTATGTAATTAGTTTTTTTATTTACTTACATTTAATGTTCCATACATGCGTTATTTGTTATATTTAATGTTTCGATGTGATGGAAAATTTGGAATCTAAACACACTCAACATCACGTCGGTGCTTCCCCACGTATCTGCCAGCAGCACAGCGACAGCATGGTGTTCAGGTCGCCTGCAGGAAAGTTGGCTTGAGCTTTGACATCCTAGAGATTAGAGACAGGGAGCACACCGCTCGGATCCCAGAAGAGTTGCACAAAGGAGCAGCAGTCGATGAGGTGGTCAGGGTCTTCCGCGGCTTGTCCACGGAGGTCGCAGATATCTTGCGTTATAATGTTTTTCCGCTTGAGGGAGGCTTTGCATTGGATGCGACCTTGCAGTAGCAGCCAAGCAAAGAAGTGCACCCGTGGGAATGGTTCTTCCATCCTGCGTTTAGATCCGTGAAAATGAATGAAAAAGATCGTATCGGATATTGTAGCATATCGTAGCATTTTTCGTTTGTTCGTGGTAATGGTTGTCCTACCAGGATCTAACTAGGCTCAAAAGATTCGTCTCATCGTGTACATCAAAGCTATGTAATTAATTTTTTTATTTATCTATATTTAATGCTCCATGTATGTGTCATTTGCTATATTTAATATTTTGATGTGATGCTGATGTGATGGAAAGTTTGAAAAGTTGGGAGGAACTAGACACACGGTCCATATGAACCTGCAGGACCTGCTGGGAATGCCACATGCAGTGGCCGCTCGGTAGATGTCTCTGGTTGGGATTCGTGACTTTTGGCTTCCAACTGGACAAATGCGTAGGTCTTCAACCGAGGATAGGTGAACCGATCCCAGGGTGGAGAGCAGATCGTTGAGCTCTTGGCAGGCGACCGGTGTTAAGCGCGGTACCAGGAAGTGTTGGATCCCTCTGTCAAGACTACTGCTCCACCGTGGCTCCATGCCGATGAACATGGCTGTGGAGAGTAGGGAAGCGCTCAGCCAGGGTGTGGGGTACGGTGGAGCCACGCGTCCTCCCAGAACGCTGTGGAGTCCCCCTTCCCAATCACCGAGCGTCTGATGCGGCGGTATGCAGGGAGAAGGGAGCGAAGCCCCTCCCAGTGAGCTCCTTGCACATCCCTGTCAAGTGTTGCGATCGCAGAACGTCCAGTGTTGTGTTTTTTTTTCAACTACATCCTTTTTCCCTTGAAAAATGAATATGGTCTACTTCCTCTACCACGATCTTTTTTTCCCGTATTTTCATTATGATTACGATATTTGATTTATATAAGACGAGTCGGAATGTTGCATGCCTCTAGAAACAAATTTGAAGTATATGGATCCAGGGCACAACACGATGCATGGCAATATGAAAGTTGAAAGCCATTACCATCTCTCAAATGCATTGAGTACATTGTACATATAGCTATCTAGGACCAGGGTGATCTACTGGTCTTGTAAGAGAAGCACACGCTGGCCACTTTTATTCTTGCCCTGATCACGAAATGTAAATTATTCTACCTCTCCATCAAGCGGAAGGCAAAAGCATAGCAGAAACCACTCCAACTAGCTAGCCCCTATCTAGCCGCACGGCCCCGCGACGACTCTGATGAACGCGTTCAGGAGTCGGACCACGTGACGGGGACCTCGCCGGCGACGGTGTCGAGCCCGAGCGCCCTCCACACGGCGGCCGACGAGTCCACGACGTTGTCGCGGCACCCGCGCCGGGAGTCGCACTCGTCGACCACCCTGGCCTCCACGGAGCGCCCGGTGCGCGCGCTCGTGATGCGGATCAGCTTGTGGCACCGCCGCCCGCCGGCGTACCACCGCGTGGACAGCGCCACGATCATCTCACCGTCGCTGTGGAAGTGGCCGTCGCACTCCGACGGGCCGCCCTCCTCGCCGCGCTGGAACCCGTTCACCGTCATCACCGCGGGGGTGCCGCCGCCGTGGCGCGACGACGACGCCAGCGTGCCGCGGTAGCTGCATGGCAGGCCGGCGTCGGCGTCGCACGGGCTCGGCTTGCCGTGGCGGCGGGCATCGGCGCTGCAAGAGACCTGAGACAGAGCAAGGACTACTGCGAATAGCGCAGCAACAACTTTCGCGTTCGCCATTTGCCAAAGCTAAGGTCTTGACGGTGAGAGAACTTTGGGTGCTTGGGATTTGGGATGCACTGACCGTTGTCACTAGAAGCTTATATAGGCTCGCTGCCGGAGGCGCACGACAGCACGTGTGCGCTAGCCGGCCTGTGGATTTCTTGAGATCGGTAAGATCGATACGAGGTTAATGGCTCTATCCGAGACAACTGCATTGGAGTAGTAACAGCGATGGTGAGCCTTTGTACATGACGGTGATGGTGTCAGCTGCGATGTTACCACGCGCGCGCGGTAATATCTGTGCAAGAGCAAGCGCCATTTTCGGAAGCTGAAGCTGGAAACCTCCAGAAGGTTCAGTGTATGTGCTTCACCGTCGAACCATTGGCTGATCAACCGAAGCTATCACATCCAAAACGGCCAAGACTTTGATGCCTACTAGAGGCCTTGACAGGTGTTAATTAGAGTAGTCCCCATGTGGAATGAGTTCATTTCTGCGCCAACAGTATGGAATTGGTGGTTTGGTATACAGGGATTTGACTTGGTCTTCTAGTCCCCCCCCCCCCCCCCCCCCCCCCCAGATCTCAGCAGTTTACTATGGTGCTGAGGATAGCGGATTTGTCTATTTAGTTCAGTAGATTTTTTTCTGAATGTGTAAAGGGATTTAGAATAATATCACCCAACAGAAAACTAAATTAGATTACAGGTTGGAAGAAAAAATTGGGAGTGCTCCATATATCAGAAAGAAATTCGGTCTGATATATCACACGAGATTTTCGTGCAAGTTCAGAACTCAAACGGGAAGGTAACGTTTAATTTTTTAGCCATGAGAAATTTAGACCCTGATTTAATGGGAGGTGTAATCTAACAGTATAACACCCAGTAGATTATTTTATCGCAATCTTAGACATATTCTAAGAGAACAGCTGTATGGTGAAGGATTGAAGGAGTACAAATTAAACGATCTGGAATCTGGAGTACTAGCTATATTTGCACTCAGAAGCCACAATGCACCTGAGTAATCTGGACAGAAAGGGACGTCATGACCGGTCAAGAAAGAGAGTTCGCTTTTCAATTCTTTCCAATTTATTATTGTTTCACTGAAAAATAATGAGTTTGCAATTTAACATCCTTGATTAATGATTACAATATGTGTTGGTGCATAATTTTACTTCTTTTTCTTGCCACACCTTTTGAAGTTATTTTAGCCAGTTGCGCAGGCGCATATTTAAATTTGAACTAAATCCTTTGAGAAAAATAGTGGCGATCTCCCTCTGGTTATATCTTCCACTCAAACTTTTGATTACTCAACTTTAAATATATTTCGAAATATATAGGTAGGAACTAGGAAGCACGGAAATTGTATGAATTGCAGGATGGGATGTGAACTAGTTTTTTTCTTCTTTTAATAGGTTTGGGGTGTTGGATGGTCATTACTAATCATATGATCTGAATTTTTTTAATAAAGAAAAGTGGCTAAAATATCTGTTAGATAGCAACTTCTGCCATCTTAGGCCATGTTCAGTTAATCCCCTAATGGAAGAGATTGTAAGAGATTGCGGCCATGTTCTATTAGGTAGCAACTAGCTGCTGCCTGCTGGTTGGCCTTACGACAACGAGCGCAGTGTTAGTGATTTTAGTTCTGCATGTGTTAACTTATTTGTGTGCGTATTTTTCGTTATGGTTATATGAGATTTTAGAATCATGCCTCTAAAATCAACCGTATTGGTTGGTAATACAGAGCCACTTTTGACTCACAAAAGACATGAGCAGTTGAGCACGCACCGAACTCATTTATTCTGCTCCTCTTGAAAAGGCGATTATTCTATGGTATATGCTCCACACCATCAGGCCGAGGCCCCGGAGGGGTAGCAAATTACTCGTCGTAGAGAAGAACATGGGCCAAGCACGCGCAACCCAAGCAGGGGTTTATGTATCACGCGAACGAACACCTAGCTACTCCGCTGCCGCGGCCAGCCGGCTCTCGAAGACGGGCAAGCTCAGGCGTCGGACCACGTGACGGGCACCTCGCCGACGTCGGTGTCGAGCCCGAGCGCCCTCCAGACCGCCGGCGACGAGTCCACGATGTTGCCGCGGCACCCGCGGCGGGAGTCGCACTCGTCCACGACCCGCGCCTCCACGGATCGCCCGTCCCGCGCGCTCGTGACGCGGATGGTCCGGTGGCAGCGGTGGCCGCCCGCGAACCACCCCGTGGACAGCGCCACGATCAGCTCGCCGTCGCTGTGGAAGTGCCTGTCGCACGCCGACGGCCCGCCGCCGCTCTCGCCGCGCCTGAACCCGTTCACCGTCATCACGGCGGGGGTGCCGCCGCCGCGGCGCGCCGGCGCGCAGTGGTGGGGCGTCTTCTTGTGCCGCAGGCCACCCGGCAGGTCGGCCAAGTCGGCGTCGGCGTCGCACGGGTCCGGCTTGCCGTGGCGCCGGGCAGCGGAGCTCGAGACCTGAAGCAGAGCAAGGACCGCGACGAGCACCGCAACCTTGGCGTTCGCCATCGTCGTCAAGCTCGAGGTGGGCGCTCGCTTGAGGTGCTCTGGCCATTCGTTCAAGGTGGACGGATTTATATATATACTAGGCTGCAAGCATGGGGTACACGACGACAGGCTTCGTGTGCCTTTTTCTGTGGATTAGCAAGTGAGATTGAGCCGTCGTTTTGTGGAATTCTCGATCGGAGAGCTCGATACGAGGTTCATGGCTCTATCTGGGCCTCTGGGGACAATCGCATCGTGACAGAGATGCTCTGGTATCCGATGGTGTCAGCTATTGTGGTGACCACTGACCACAGTCCACAGGGGCGCGCGGTAATACCCGGGCAAGAACAAGCCGCCTTCATTGGTTTCCTTACTCTGGGCTGGTCAATCGAAGTTACCAAGTCCAAAAGTACGGCACCACCGTTCCAGAACGGTGCGCTTACTTAGTTAAATAAATCATTTAAACCTCTTTAATAACCTGATTAAATTAACACATACAAAATAAAACTGGGATACAACCTAAGAAAACAGGTAGGTGATCCAATTTGCCCGGCTAATATGAAGACAGAATCTAAGAGTTCATATATTATTGTACCGTATCCTAGTTTTATCATCTTCTTCTATTTTTCTTATAATTTGTGAGATGAAATTAAGATATATCCTATCACAAATAGTGAAAGTAAATGCTTAATTTTCTTGGCAACTCAAAGAAACTGTCTCATTTTTCTTACTGGACCTAGTGAAATTGCCAAGGAATATATATTTCCTACTGTTAACTGGCACTGCCGAGGAAACTGTTTCATTTTCCTTTTTTTTTTTTGCATCCTCCTGACCTCCTTGGTTGGAACCCCTCGGTTATATGCCTTTGGCTGCACAATCTGAGTTCGCCTCCCTATTAACCATACTAGCTACTATGTTTTTGTGACATTCTTAACGTCAAAGTTCTCCTGCCCAACCCCACACACATGATCTGGGAGGAAGCTAGATATAATATGTTACACTACTTATTTTTATTTATCTGAGTGGAGACTTGTTTTTTTCAATGTCAGATATAGATCAATTTCCTCTTATATCGGGTTCTGTCATTCCTTTTTTCTTTGCGTCTAGCTATATATGTCTCTATTTTTGTTTCATTTTACATCAAATAGCCATGCAAATTGCACAATTGACCTCTTAATTCATTCGTGCAACAAATTTATGCATTAACTAATTAAATTGCGCCATCTTCTTTTCTCTTGTACTTGGCATCATTTTTCTAAAAAAAAGTAGAAGTGAATAGTAGTACCATGCGTGTATATGGATATTTTTAGTAAGTTTTTATTATGGCAATGGTGGGTCATTTACAACTACATATAGGTGTATTTTGGTTAATTTTACATAATTGAAGTGGTGGGAAGTTTATAGATAGGTATAGGGGCATTTTGGGTTAATTCTTCCATAACGATAGTGGTAGGTAATTAATAAATATTTTTTAATGACAATGCTAGGTAATTTTATTTTTCTTCGATCAACATTGTAATTCCTAGGCCGAGAGAAAATGTTAAGGCGTTTTTTTTCTTGGCCAAGTATGAATGATTCTTGTGAAATTGATCCTGCACCCAAGGGCTGATGCTGATCAATTGGAATTGTACGCTTAGAGAAGTGGCACATTTATCCAAAGAGTTTGGCTTCCTAGTTTGTACAAAGGTTTGAGGTAAATTGGCAGGAGCTAGAACTGAAAGAGGTTTACATAGTTATAGGTATCAGAGCTTTCAGATGTACGTTATTATTACAAGATGGATAGCAGAACTACCAAAAACACACCGAGAAAAATATGAAAAATTTGCTATGTATTTGGTCGATCTATTCCCTACTAAGGTTTGTTAATATGTTACAACCTTATAATTAAGTTCGACCTAGTCTCTCCTTAAATTGGTTCTGGGTTTAGTTTATGAAGTATAAGGAGCCAGAGCACATGGAGCTCTCCCAGAGGGGGCCTTAAAGAGAATTTAGACTTGGGTGATCATCTTCTACTCCACTCAGTTAAGCTAAACTCACTATCTAAAAGTATTATAAGCCAGCATAACATTTTCTCTGAAACTGTATGTTTGATGTATCATCAAAGATTTGTATTCATGTTCATCTATCGATCAAACGGATGATTTTTCGTTCCTATGTTCTTTTTATTTATGAGAATTCTTGTATTCGATGATACTGGAAGATGCCAGTACCATCCTTGGGAAGGCGTCGATCAAAGACCATAAAAAAACCCTCTAGTTATATTTCCAAAGATCAAAACCCCAGCTTGTAGATCTCTCGTGGAGAACAACTGAATGGAACATACAATTCTCCAGTAGAGTATCTATACAACCTATATAGATGATCCCCACTAAAAGACTTCTCTCAACGTGCAGCTATCCATGTCATCATCCACTATATAGATGATCCCCACTAAAAGACTTCTCTCAACATGCAAGCTGTCCACGTCACCATCCACTAGGATCATAAATTTATGTCTTCTACCGATTTTCTGCGGCTAATAGCATCCATACATGTAGTCAAAGGGACTAAGGTGACTTAAGTAAAAGTTATAAAAATTAGCATGTGTGGTTACAGAATGCATGTTTGACACCTAAAGAAAATAGATATGCGAGCATAGGGATGAAATCGGTCGGAAACGATCGAAAATATTTAGTATCATTTCCTAACCATATTTTTTCCTCGGAAACGATACGAAAACGATATGTTCGAAAACGATAACGGAAAACTCAATACATCGAAAACAGTCGAAACGTATCGATATCGGTCGATAACAGTATATCAAATAAAAAACCATGAATGAACAAAGCGAAGAGAGCAAAAAAAAATCAACACATTACTAGTGTCATTCCAGTAGACCAGTACAACTTAGTAGTCCACAAACTAGAACCCTAGGTGCTGTGCACTTGCATCGCACAAGTTCACAACTCACAAGTACTGAAACTGAACTGCCGTATGCAGCCATTAAGTTTAGAGGTTACAACAGTCAACATAGGTTCACGGCAACCAAAATAACATTACAGCAGTTCACTTGGACACTAGGTAATAAGATACATGAAGCAAATAACAGCAGCCTGCAGCCTTCGATTCACTTGTTAGCCAGCAGCCTGCAGCAATGCTTCTTAATTTCTTCTCTGCTGACCTGCATGCTCTCAACCCCAAGCAGCTCGCCACCATCCATCTGACTAGCAATGCTTGCCTTGGCTTGTTCCTCCTAATCAAATTCAGTTCCATTAAGAGTTGCAATTCGGATGAATAATAAAGTAACGTAATTGATATTCACAATTGTATACCTGAAGTGTCAGATCACCAACAATGGATGCAATCTTAGCATCTGAACAGGAACATAGATATATACATGTTAGAAAAAAAAAATATATCGACAAACTTTGAGCAGATATCCAATCCTTGGTGTAAATTAAAGCCTGAACCATCTCAGGATCCAGTTATATCTCTTCTACATAACACAGTTCAAGACCGATCTGCTATAGCTAAAAAGGATTTTAAGAACCAAGTGCAGTTCTAGCAGGCTACATGTGAAAGACAGAAAGAGCACAAGTTGAACAGCACAATCACCTTGGAAAGGAGATAACACTACCAGAGATCTTCACATCTGCCCCTCTCATATGCCTCGGTGCACTCAAGATCCGGTGCTAATGCAACATTAGTGCCGGGTGTAAAATATGGATGCCCCCGGAGACCCTTTAGCACCGGTTGGTAAGACCAACCGGTGCTAAAAGTCACATTTAGCACCGGTTGGTAACACCAAGCGGTGCTAAAAGGTCTTTAGCACCGGGTCGTAACACCACCCGGTGCTAAATGGCCGGGTCGTAACACCACCCGATGCTAAAGGGTGACCCTTTAGCACCGGGTGGTGTTACGGCCTGGTGCTAAAGACCTTTTAGCACCGCTTGGTAAATACGACCCGGTGCTAAAGGGGGTGTCGCATGCTACTTCAAAAGGAGCGCATCTTCTATCCTATCACATGTGCTGCGTAGGTGAGATGGTTAGGTGGGTACGCACGAGCCAAGAGGTCCTGAGTTCGAATCCCCGCAGCAACGCACATATTTTTTTGACGAAGGTGCACCTTTAGCACCGATTATTTAACCCGGTGCTAAAGGGTGGCTAAAGGTGCCACCCTTTAGCACCGGAAGGTTAGCAGCGGTTGGGAATCCGGTGCTAAAGGCCGTTCCCAACCGGTACTGATGTGAGGATCTCTTGTAGTGTAAGGAGACCACGACTCCTCTTAGTGCCCACGACAGCACTTCTCTTGTAGTGTAAGGAGGCCACGACTCCTCTTAGTGCCCACGACAGTACTTCCTGGGCCTCCTAGCGCCAGCCATAGATGCTCACTGTGTCGAGTACCCAAGGAAGTGCTGCTTCTTTGCTAGACGTCTTCTCCATCCTTGCCGGTGTCAGAGGCATCGCGAGGTCAACGGCGCTGACCTGCTGCTGGGCAGCCGGCTGGCCGGCTGGCGAGGGGTGACGGTGAGATTGGAGTGGGAGTGTGGGTGGGAGTCGGGGACTGTTGGCCGCCAGGCAGCCGAGGAGGCGTGTTGGGTCATTTTGGGCCTTAGGGTTACACATGTCATGGGCTTCCTCTAAGTACTCGGAATTTCGACGGATTTGACTGAATTCGATATACCGACCTATTCGGTGGTATAAAGCCCATACCGTTTCCGTTACCATTTTCGAGCAAAATTTTCCGTATAATGTAGTTCGTAGAAAAATTTTCCGAGCGAAATTCCGTAATCGTTTCATCCCTATGCGAGCATAGGGATGTATAATGTAGTTTACAGAAAAATGTTGCCATACAATCACCTTAGTGTTTCTATTTTTAATTTCACATTAAAATCATGTATAATATCGTTTGCAAAATAATATTGCCATGCAATCTTCTTAATATTTTTAGTTTCAATGCAATCTTCTTAATATTTTTAGTTTCAGTTTTATCTTAAAATTTTGCTTGATAAATTTCCGCAGCATCGCGCGGGCATCACCTAGTAACCTATATAGATGCACCCCACTAAAATCATTAACTTCATTTCTCTTAACATGCAAACTATTCACGACACGCCATGTCACCATCCACTAACATTTATTTATGTGTTCCACCGATTTTCTGCGACTAATAGCATCCATGCATATAATTTATTATTTTGCGAGTACAATGCCACCAAATTCCCACAGTCAAAATATATTTATAATCAATTATTTAAGAGCCATCCTCTCTCAACAAAATGAACATATTTCCATGTACAATGTTGTTTGCAAAATAATGTTGCCATACGATCAACTTAGTATTTATACTTTCAAATTTCACCTTAAAATTATGTATAATATCGTTACAAAAGAATATTGTCACGCAATCACCTTAGTATTTGTATTTTCAAATTCCCGCGGCATCGTGCGGGTATCACCTAGTTCTATTAGTGCCTAGTGGCACTAGCACCCAAAACATACGCACATACAGACAGCACCGAAAGACATACACTACCAGAATGCTTCACATCCGCCCGCCTCCTCCGCCTCGGCCATTTTTGGACCCGGTGCTGATGGGGCTTCAGCACCGGGTCCAACGGCTAGGAGCGGGGGCGGCGCTGCGGGGTGTCAGGGCGGACACATTAGCACCGGGTCGTGGCGAGACCCGGTGCTAATGCTCCCCCTTTAGCACCAGTTGCAGCCAGCAACCGGTGCTAATGTGCCCGAGGCCATTTAGCACCGGTTGCTGACTGCAACCGGTGCTAATTGGTGCACATTAGCACCGGGTCTTGCCACGACCCGGTGCTAATGTCTTTTGTATATAGCACCTTCTTCCTCCCCCGGCCGAGCCAGCTGAACACTTAGGCGCTGTGTTCATGCTGCTCGGCCGTGGGAGGGGAGGTGCTGCCCAAATTTTTTTCAAAATTTGTGAAGATTCTACTCATCTAAGGAGCACTACAAGGTACACTCTTTCATTCTCTAATGTTTTATTTAGCTTGTAATCCTTCTATGATTTAGAAATAGAGGGATTTGTGAATCAAAGTAAAGCTAGCTAGAGAGAGCTTGTGTTCTTGGAAGAGAGAGAGGAGAGAGCTTGAGTTCATGGTGGAGAGAGTATTCATGTTGTGTTTTAAATGGAGAGAGAAGGCAAGCTAGTTAGTATTTTGTTTTGTATGACTTGTGAATAGTTATAAGACTTATGTATTTTATTTATTAGAGAGGTTTATTTATTAAAAGTTGGAATATTTATTTATTTGTATTTATTTATATATTAAATTTTTTATCTTTAAATTGTATTGTATATTTGTTATTGGTTAATAATGCAGATGAATAGACAATGGATGTACGGGGACCCCCACGCTCAGGCGTTCCGTGATGGCCTTAGGACGTTTCTCGATGCCGCCGAGGCTAACAGGACGCCGTCCAGTTTCATGTTCTGCCCATGCACCCATTGTAAAAATATACAATCGTACAAACAAAGAGGTTGTCTTCAGGTGCATTTGATGAGGCACGGTTTCATGAGGAATTATTCTGTTTGGATGAAGCACGGTGAAAGAGGAATTCTAATGGATGAAGATGAAGAAGACGAGGCCGATGACGACATTCCGTTATTGGCTCAATACTACGGTTCCTTTGCATATGCTGCAATGGGTGATGCCGATGAGGAAGATGTTGCTCGGGAAGGCGATGCTGAGGAAGATGTTGCTCAGGAAAATGAACCTACTGATGGACTCGGGCAAATGTTGCGTGATGCCGAGAAAGACTGCGGCAATGATAAGGAACTGAAAAAGATACAACGCATGTTGCAGGACCACAAGACTGACCTGTACCCAGATTGCAAAGAGGGGCTAAAGAAGTTGGGTAGCACACTTGAACTTCTGCAGTGGAAGGCAGCAAATGGTGTTACTGATAAGGGTTTCGAGGAGCTACTGAAACTCGTAAAGAAGATTCTTCCAGAGGGTAACAAATTGCCATCGACGACGTATCAAGCAAAACATGTTGTTTGCCCTCTCGGTTTGGAGGTGCAGAAGATACATGCGTGTCCTAATGACTGTATCCTCTATCGCGGACAGTACAAACACTTGGATCGTTGTCCGGTTTGCACCTGCGCACGATACAAGATCAGGCGGGACGACCCTGGTGATGTTGGGGGAGAGCGTTCTAAGAAAAAAATCCATGCGAAGGTGATGTGGTATTTCCCTCTAATACCCCGTCTAAAGCGTTTGTTCAGGAACAAAGACCATGCCAAACTGATGCGCTGGCACAAAGAAGAATGTAAGCAGGATGGCATGTTGAGACACCTCGCCGATGGATCCCAGTGGAGGAACATCGACAGAGCATTCCCAGAGTTTGATGCTGATGCGAGGAATGTTAGGCTTGGTTTAAGTACCGATGGCATGAACCCTTTTGGTGAAATGAGAAGTAGTCATAGCACTTGGCCCGTGACTGTTTGTATCTACAACCTACCCCCTGGCTCTGCATGAAGTGGAAGTTCATTATGATGCCAGTGCTCATCGAAGGCCCAAAGCAACCTGGCAATGATGTTGATGTATACCTAAGACCATTGCTTGACGAACTTTTGCAGCTGTGGAAGAATGAAGGTGTTAGCATGTGGGATGAGGACAAGCAGGAGCAGTTTGACCTTCGAGCACTGCTTTTCATAAGCATCAACGACCGTCCTGCACTAAGTAACCTATCAGGACAATCAAACAAAGGATATAAAGCATGCACTCACTGTTTAGAGGAAACCGAAAGCATGTATTTGAAACATTGTCGTAAAGTTGTGTACATGGGTCACCGTCGATTCCTTCCGGCGAAGCATGAGCTACGAAAGAAATGTGCGCATTTTGGCGGGAATGCTGACCGCCGTACAAAGCCGAGACACCAGAGTGGAGAAGAGCTATGTGATATGGTGAAGGACCTACACGTGGTGTTTGGCAAGGGAGATGGAAGCCAGGCTGCTCCGACGGGCGAGGATGGTCGTGTCGCGATGTGGAAGAAGAAGTCTATCTTTTGGGAGCTACCTTATTGGCAACTTTTAGAGGTCCGTAACGCGATTGATGTGATGCATCTGACGAAGAATCTTTGCGTGAACTTGATAAGCTTCTTGGGTACTTATGGGAAGCCAAAAGATACACTGGAAGCACGTCAGGAGCTGAAACGATTGAAGCAATGGACTGATCTACATCCAGAAAAGAGAGACAAATGACGCCAGTACTTGCGTCCTGCCAGCTTCACTCTCAGCAAAGAAGAGAAGGCAAGCATGTTTGAATGCTTGAATAGTATCAAGGTTCCGTCTGGCTACTCCTCCAATATTAAGGGAATAATAAATATGAAAGAGAAGAAGTTCACAAACCTGAAGTCTCACGACTGCCATGTGTTGATGACACAGCTGCTTCCCGTCATACTCAGGGGTGTGCTACCAGTTAACGTGCGGAAAGCCATTGTGAAGCTATGTGCATTCCTCAAAGCAATTTCTCAGAAGGTGATCAATCCAGACCATTTAGATCAGCTACAGAACGACGTGGTGCAATGTCTTGTCAGCTTTGAGATGATATTTTCACCATCCTTCTTCAATATCATGACACATCTATTGGTTCACCTCGTCAAAGAGATTCGTATATTGGGCCCAGTATTTCTACACAACATGTTCCAATTTGAGAGGTTCTTCGCTGTCCTAAAGAAGTATGTCCGTAATCATTCTCGTCCAGAAGGATGCATTGCTAAGGGATACGAAACAGAAGAGGTCATTGTTTTCTGTGTTGACTTTGTCGACGATCTTATGCCGATTGGTGTGCCCGAATCACATCACGAGGGGAGACTTGGTGGAAAGGGCACACTAGGGAGAAGATCGATGGTGATCAAGTACGTTGAGACATTTCGTAAAGCGCACCTCACAGTTTTGCAACAATCAACCTTAGTTGCTCCGTACATCGAGGAGCACATGCAGATTCTCAGGGACGAAAACTCAACAAAGTCTGCGGCCTTCATTCAGCGTCTGCACAATAGTACTTTCGCCGATTGGTTGCGAAGACGTCTTATGGGTGTCGAGGGCATTGATGCGCAGCTAGCTTTTGTAGCTAGAGGTCCATCGAGCACGATCTTGACATTCCAAGGATACGACATCAATGGGTATACATTTTACACAAGAGCCCAGGACAAGAAAAGCACCAACCAAAACAGTGGTGTCCGGATCGACGCGACAGACACCAATGGCAATACAAACTCATACTATGGAATCATAGAGGAGATATGGGAAATAGAGTACGGACCTTTGAAGATCCCACCGTTCAAGTGCCAATGGGTGAAGCTGACTGGAGGAGGTGTTAAAGTTGAAGCGGACTATGGAATGACGTTAGTGGACCTAAACAAGATTGGCTTTCTAGACGAACCATTCGTCCTGGCCAAAGCTGTCACACAAGTTTTTTATGTGAAGGACATGGCTAGCAGACCGAAGAAAGGGGCGGATAAGAAAGGTGGGGGTAAGCAATTGGACCCATCACAAGACGAGCCAAAGCGTCATATAGTTCTTCCTGGAAAGAGAAAAATTGTAGGAGTTGAGGACAAGACGGATGAAGATTATGATATGCTCGATGGCCGGCCTCCATTCTTAGTGGCTGATGACCCAAGCATCCTGTTAGCGGCGGAGGAGACACCGTATCTACGGCGTGATCACAATCAAGGAACTTTTGTAAAGAGGAAGTTTATTAGTGTCCGAGTAAACGATGATGCCATGTAATTTAATTGCACTATGTTCCACCCAATTTGTAATGACTACATTTGCATTTATGTTCCACCTATGTTCTAAGACTTTCTATTGATTTATAAGATTGTTTTTATTAATTCTAGCATTTTATATTGATTTTCTAGTAATTTATAAGATTTTCTAGTAATTTATAAGATTTTCTAGTAATTTATAAGATTTTCTATTAATTTATAAGATTTTCTATTAATTTATAAGATTTTCTTATTTAATATATATTTTTAATAGGTATTAATAACTGAATTAAAACAAGTATTAATAACTATATATTAAAAACTATATTTATAAGATTCCCAAATAGTAGCCACCGGTGCTAAAGGCCGGTTTGGAAACTGGCGCCAAACGAAAATGGGGGGCCTTTAGCACCGGGTTGATCTAAAATCCGGTGCTAAAGGCCCACAATTTTCGTTTGGCGCCAGTTACGGCCTTTAGCACCGGCTGTAGAAGACCCGGTGCTAAAGGGGGGGCCTTTAGCACCGGGTGCTGTATAGACCCGGTGCTAAAGGGCCTTTAGCACCGGGTCGTGGCTGCACCCGGTGCTAAATGCCCTGGATCTATATAGCCTCGCGCCGGCCCCCGCCCCCGCAGCACTTCGTCTTCCCCCAAACCGCCGGCCCTCCTCCTCGCCTCGCCCCCGCCGCCGTCGTCGCCGCGCCCGCCGCCCGTCGCCCACGCCGTCGTCGCCCGCGGCCTCGTCCATCCTCCCCGCGCCGCCGCCCGTCCTCACCGCGCCTGCCGCCCGTCGTCCCCGCACCTGCGCCCGTCATCCCCGCGCCGCCCGACGTCCCAGGCTGGCCGCGCCGCCGCTCTTCGTCGCCGTCGTCCCCGCCGACGTCCCCGCGCCGCCGCCCGCGCCCTCGCCGTCGTCCCCGCGCCGCCGCCCGTCGTCCCCGCGCCTACGCTCGTCGTCCCCGCGCCGCCCGACGTCCCCGGCCGGCCGCGCCGCCGCTCTTCGTCGCCGTCGTCCCCGTCCTCGTGCCGCCGCGCACGCCCTCGCCGTCGTCCCCGCGCCGCCGCCCGTTGTCCCCGCGCCGCCGCCCGTCGTCCCCGCGCTTGCGCCCGTCGTCCCCGCGCCGCCCGACGTCCCCGGCCGGCCGCGCCGCCGCTCTTCGTCGCCGTCGTCCCCGCCGACGTCCCCGTGCCGCCGCTCGCACCCTCGCTGTCTTCCCCGCGCCGCCATCGTCCCCGGCCGCGCCGCCCTTCATCGTCGCCGCCGGCCCGTCGCCGCCGCCGGCCCGCCGCTGCTGTCGCCGTCGTCCACCGTTGCGGTGAGGCCCCTGTGATGCCGGCCTTCGTGCCGTGCGTGGTTGTGTACGTGTGAGCCGGCCTTCGTGCCGTGTGTGTTTGTGTGTGTGCAGGTACCCTTGCATGGCCGAACACGTTCGGCCATGCACATTTGCTTAGCGAACGTGTTCGGCCATGCGTATTTGGTTAGCGAACGCGTTCGCTAACCAAATGCGCTTGGCCGAACGCGTTCGCTAACCACATACATTGGAAATGCATTGTACTGGAAATATTAGAAATATATATGCTTCATATGTATTGAAAATATTAGAAAATATTATTTGAAATTAATTTATTGGAAATGCATTGTATTGGAAATAAAAATGATATATTAGAAATGTTCTATATTGCAATTCTATTAGAAATATACATGCTTCAAATGTATTGAAAAATGTTGCAAATGTAAATTGCAAATATTTATATGCTGAAAATGTAAATGTATATGCATGTTTATTTATTGGAAATGGATAGGCATGTTGAAATGTGTATTGGAGATATTTACATTGAAATGTATATTGGAAATGTTATATGTTTGAAATGTATATTGGAAATGCATTGTATATTTACATTGAAATGTATATTGAACCCGAACCCCTTAGCGAATCCGTTCGCTAAGCGCACCGAACCCCTTAGCGAATCACCTTAGCGAATCCGTTCGCTAAGTGCACCGAACCCCTTAGCGAGCGAATCCGTTCGCTAAGCGCACCGAACCCCTTAGCGAGCGAATCCGTTCGCTAAGCGCACCGAACCCCTTAGCGAATCCGTTCGCTAAGCGCATCGAACCCCTTAGCGAATCTGTTCGCTAAGCGCACCGAACCCCTTAGCGAATCCGTTCGCTAAGCGCACCGAACCCCTTAGCGAGCGAATCCGTTCGCTAAGCGCACCGAACCCCTTAGCGAATATGTTACAAATATTTGAAATATCTATGCTTTGTATATATTTCTTATCAATTATTTTTAGTTCTATAGATGGCGGACAACAACGAGCCTGTCTCACCCATGAAAGAGGACAACGACACGTTCTTAGCGAATCAACTTTTTGATATTGTAACCCAACCGATGAGCATGGATGAAGTGTTGAGGGCCATTGGAAGGGACGATAATATCCAGGGCGACAATGTTGCGAGGGCCGAAAATGTTGAAGGGGCCGGCAATGTCCAGGGCGAACGTGTCCAGGGCAGCACTATTGAAGGGGCCGGTAACGAGCCCTCGTCTAGTCAGGTGTGTATATATATAACATAAATTTGTACTATACATGTCAATTATGTATACCATCTCTATATATGTAATTTGTGTAGGCCGCCTCTGCTTCTACAAGTCAAGCTAAGAAATCAAAACGATCGACCACGAAGAAGCTGAAGGATGTCAAGTTTCACATCACTCGAGTGGAGGATGACGGGGAGCCAGTTGAGCCCCCAAAAGTTTCCAAGAAATTTGTATCTCAGTGCGGGGTAATTGTACAGGACAATGTGCCCATTAGTATTAGAAAATGGAAGTCCACGGACCCCACTGAAGAGTACGTGCTCCCCGATACAGAGAAGGAGATGCTATGGAGGGAATTAAAGGCAATATTCGACTAGCCTAGCACTCATGAAGCAGAACTGAGGGATTGGACAATGAAGAAGATGGCAGTTCTGTTTCAGGATTTCAAGAAGAAGTTGTACTCGCATTTTCTCAAAACCGGAGAGGCCCCGGATCCTGAGAAGTATAAGAAGATCACTGATGATGAGTGGGAAGCATTCCTTGAGTACAAAACCTCCGAAGAGGGTGCAACGGCTAGCGCTAGAAACGCTGGAAACGCCGCAAATAAGAAGTACTCTCATAAGATGGGTTCGGGAGGTTACAAGGCAAGCATCGCTAAATGGGAGAAGATGGAAGAAGATCTATATGCTAGAGGCATCACTCCAGCGACACATGACTGGCCCACAAGGACCAAGCATTGGTACTATGGTCATGGAGGCACCCTAAGCCCAATCGACGGCTCCTTAGTTTTTCCCGAGGACTTGCGAGAACTAGCTCAGCGTCTCCTCGATATCCTCAGGGCATCTGAGAGGGGAGAATTTGTTGCTGATAGAGACAGAGATGAGCTAACCTATGCCTTAGGGAACAAGGAGCATCCTGGACGGACGTGCGGCGTAGGCACAAGCATCTCATGGAAGAAAGGTTTCCAAGAGCACGCCGCCACCTATAGGAGCCGTTCGAGGAAGAAGGCCGAATATGAGCAGAGGGTGAGGGACCTAGAGCAAACGGTTGCCGCCCAGGGCTCAAAGCTCCAAGAAATGGAGTCAAAGATGGAGCGACGGATGAAGGTAGCATGGCTGCACATACAACAAGCCACAGGCGGGACCGGTTCCACAGAGCATGCACCTCTCCAACAAGCCGCAGGCGGGACCGGTTCCACAGAGCATGCACCAGGCGGGACCGGTTCCACAGAGCATGCACCTCTCCAAGATGCGGCCCTTATTAGCCCTCCACAACAATATCAAAGCAGTCACGCTTCCACACAGGCCGCCAAACCGGTCCGTTACCCCGTGGATGAAATAACTCAACGAACCGCGTGCGAGCTTGTCGTCAGGCAAAAGAACTTAGCTGTGGTGGTACGTATGCGACCTTAGTTCGTACTGCATACATTTCACCGTAAATACCATTCATTTACTAACTTTCTTTGTGACTACTAAATTATCAGGTCGTATACGGTATGACCAAACATGTGGAAGAAGGGCAAAAATGGCACTGCAATGACATTCCACATGGTTACGTACCTGTTGAGGTGGAGCAAGTCGTCACCAACTGGGAAGACTTGGAACTTGACATCCCCGGAGGTGACGGAGAAACAAAACTCGGTCAGTGTTCTCACTACATCATTCTATGGAGCAAGGCAGACGTCGTCATACCCGGTATACCTGCGGCTACCAACAAGCCTCCGTCACCTCCACCGTCTCCAAGAGATCCACCGGATTATGACGATTCTCCGGGAGCTCCTGATGCAAGCCCGTCTCCTCCGCCGAAGAGGTCTCCGTATCCTCCGCCGCGGAGGTCTCCGCCCCCTCCGCCGAAGAGGGGACGCCGCACTAAAGCCTCTGCCCCCACTCCACCAGGGAAGAAGGCGCGGAAAACCAGAGAGAAGCCCGCACCAGAGAAAAGAGCGGGTGAGAAGACTCTAGAGGAGCTCGAAGCCTCGGTCAAAGCAGACACAAAGAGGCAAATGGCCGAGTGGAGGAAAAAACCGGAGCCGGAGCCGAAGCTTGATCCCACTGTCGTCAAGTCATTCCTCGGTAATTTGAGCAAGGGTCAATAGAAGGAAGTACTAATAACAGACTATGACCGCTCATTACTGAAATCTCGCCGGAAGCGGAAGGCTGCACATAAGGAGGCGGGCACATCCAAAAAGGTTCCTCAGCTCGGCCAGCAACCTCAGCAGCCCTTGGCTCCATTGCCAACTCCGCACGAGCTACGGATCCAACAATTTGAGGCCGAGACTGGACTATCCAGAGCGCAACTCCTGGGGGAAGCAGAGGTGCATGTAAGCACAATGTTGAAGTGGCCGTTTAAGCTTGGCGAGCCTATGGTCCCTCCTGAAATGGAGAGCAAGCTACAGACGAAGATGCGCCGATTCCATGATTGGTACTTGGAAGAATCAAGAAGGAATAAACGGCGCATGATCAAAGTAGGCGTGAAGGACCATGATTTCTACAATGGTGACGAGGATTGGGTCTAGCTGAGGTTTCAGGATATATATGAGCTGTACCACCGCGACGCCATGGACGTGGATTTGATCACCTGTTGGACACAGTAAGTACTTTGTTGTTGCTTATAATTCACAGTTTGAAAACAATAATTCCAATCTATGCTGACGCGGGCTTTATTTATTGCTTAACATATGCAGAATGGAGATTCAAAAATGTCGGAGATCCTCAATATATGACGTTGGTTTCGTGGATCCTCGAAGGATAAGTGAACAAATGATATTGGTGAATCCTGAGGAAACATATGGAAACCTATACAAGTATATTAAGAAACAAAATTACTGCGACTCCATACTAATCCCGTACAACATCGAGTGAGTACAAACACAGGCTTCTTCTTATACTGTCTGTGTACTATTTCATTTCTGATTATAATGTATACATGTATATAGATTCCACTGGTTCCTAATAATATTGTGTCCTGACCGGGGTGTCGTGAACGTCTTTGATTCATTGCACACTCCAATAGAAAAACTACAGAACATCATGGACATGATGACAAGGTGACGTATATTTTCCCCTACTTAATTCACCCCTTACACTCGCAATGACTTAACTCAATTTTTTTGTTCGCAGGGCCTGGAATCAATTTCGTCAAGAACACCCGGGTATTCAACATGAAACACTAAAATGGAACATTGGCTTTCCGGTAAGCAAGTAATTTGTACATGTAGGCCTCGGCTAATATATTATATGAATTTTACTTAATTTCTTTTGGTCGACAGTGTGCCAAACAGGGGAAGGGAAATAATTTATGTGCATACTATATTTGCGATTACATGTGGAATTGGGGACATAAAAAGCTTACACAACACGATATTATGGTACGTAATAATAAACACATTTCCATTATTATTAAGTGCACAATTATTGTCTCCAACTCGGCGGATTAAATATCTTTCAATTATTTGTAAATTATAGATGTTGAGCCTGAAGGAAGAGTCTCTAGAGCTAGAAAGAATTGACGCAATTGCAGAACAGCTCGTCGGATGGATCTGGGACGAGGTCGTCAATCCCCGAGGAGAATTCCACATGCCACTGGAGGACGTGCCGGACAGTTCAACAAGTCGTCAATCTTAATTAAGTAGAAAATACAGTTTAAATATATATAACTCGAGTTGACATGCATGAATATCTACTTTTGTAATATATATGTCTTCTATTTTGATGAAATGTCAGCTAATATGAATATAGAGTCGGCCGAATACGCATTAGAATACACGTATTAGAATATATACGTATATACACGTATATAGACGTGCATGCATGGCTACTGAAAAAATTAAAAAAAAAGAAATCCGGGGCATTTAGCACCGGTTGCAGACAGCAACCGGTGCTAAAGGCCCTGCTAAAGGCGCTGCGGGGCAGGCCCTTTAGTACCGGGTTGTGTCTGGAACCGGTGCTAAAGGGGTACCCCTTTAGCCTCGGAAGATCTGCACCGGTTGGGATACCCGGTGCTAAAGCCGGTTCCCAACCGGTGCAGATGTTGATCATTCTGGTAGTGATAAAACTAATGCACATAGACATAGTCAGCTACGGCCTGCTGTGTCTCCTGAATCAGAGAATATAATCATCATAAACTAGCCGGCCGCGGACAGAAGATTAGACTAACGCCATGCGCGGCCAAGAAAGAGAGATTTTGCATGGAACTAGCTTTGTCTCAAGAGATCGAAACCCGTGCTTAGCTATATGCAGCTTGCAAACATCTTTCAAGGGAAATGCATAGGCTAGGAAAAATTCATTCTATACGCGCGTGTAGCTACGCCCACCTATGTATCTCATGATACATGATGAATTTGATCCGATGAAGAGTATGTGTATGTAGTATGTGATGATACTACACTATCTGTGATGATATATACGTTGGGTATGTAAGCATACATTGAGTATATGGACATACTATTTTATATAGTATCATAAAGGTATAATCAAAATATATTTAAAAATATGGTTGATTTTGAAATTTTTTTATGTAACTCACTTTGAAGTATCTTAGAATTAATATATGAATATACTAAAAATGATAAACTAGTATGCGGACATACGTATAATGATATATTGATGGTGGATGTAGCTACACGCATGTTTAGATAAAATTTCTCTCTCTCTCTCTATATATATATATATATTCTATTCTATGACCTGGTAGCTAGAATGTCTCTGCTAAAGAGAACAACATTTTCCAAAGGAAGCACAGGATGAAATTTCGTCATCATCCGTGCATGTAACGTATTTTAATTTGTAGTTCATCAAACTGTCCTCCCATGGCTATATATAAGTTTATAACCTTTACTTATCTACCCACCAAGCTGAAAGAAAAAGTATCAACAAATTGCAGAACAACTATAGCATAAACTTTTTCTGAAAACAGTAACTTAACATGACAATATCCAGGTGACTCTTACAGGGACGATATTTTTATCTATACTGCTACCAGCAAGCTAACACACACACAGTTACACAAAAAGAAACACATACAACGTCTGATTTTCTTAATTAATACTCCTATATATATTATCACGTACGTGTTCTACGTAGCATGAACACAAAGCATCATGTCAACACGCCCTGTCATGCATCACGTACTGGCTCGCTCACCCTGCGGCAACCTACACACGTCCACGGTCCACTTGAGCGATACGCTCATCAGGCATCGGACCACGTGACGGGAACCCTGCCGACGTCGGTGTCGAGCCCGAGCGCCTTCCACACGGCCGCCGACGAGTCGACGATGTTGTCGTCGCAGCCGCGCGACGAGTCGCACTCGTCCACGACCTTGGCCAGCACGGACCGCCCGCCGCGGCTCGTCGTGATGCGGATCATCCGGTTGCACCGGCGCGTGCCGTCCAGCCGGAGCCACCCGCTGGACAGCGCCACGATCCTCTCGCCGTTGCTGTGGAAGTGCCCGTCGCAGGCCGACGCGCCGCCGCCGTTGCCCCCGCCCTGGAACCCGTTCACCGTCATCACCGCCGGGGTGTGCGCCGACACGGCCGGCGAGTGGCGGGCGCATGCCAGCTGCACCAGGGTTGGAACAACGGCCAGGAGTGCGGCCAGAGGCTTGGAGTTCGCCATTGCTTGCGCGGTTTTTCTTGCTCCTGCCTTGCTCTGCTGCAGTGCCAGTGCCAGGCTATGTGCATCTCAATCTCATGGTGTTTATATAGAGATTGCTGCAGCCAACAAAAGCAAAACCGCGCCTTCTGCTGTCCTGATCCGGTGACTCAGCGTCCTTTACTAATGTAATTGTTTGGGAGACGTTAGTAATTATAGAAAGGAAACTGCGGTTTTTGGAATTGATTCGCCGGCAACGGTACGCGGTAAAACCAGAGCGAAGAACAAGTCGTTGATGGGGGCTGGAATTCCAGTTTACACTAGAAACACACTGGCGCAGCAAAGCCGCTTGGTGCGACCCAGCCTATTGAATTTATGTCAGTTTGAATTGAGATATCAAGTGGTTCCTGAAGATGTAGCGTGTTTTTTTTCCTTAAGGAATACAGGGTGGTAGCATGATTGAGTATCGTTCTTCAATAACTCAATAAGTCCAGTTCTGTTTTTAAAGAAATTTGTTGCGCAACAAATTGGTGAGCTATTACACTTATTGTACCTGTCCTCACTTTATTTACGGATCAGTTATAGCTAAGAGGACATGTCGAAACTCCAAAACAACACAACCTGAATGCAGTGATACAAAAAAAATGGTTCATATGGATGCTAATGTTTGTTAGTGTAGCTTTGGTAGGTGTTCCTGTTTCAGCAACAGAAAGAAAACTCAGCTTCGGTAGTCTATTTGACTTAATTGCACCATGAACTTCTTCAGGAACTCCTCTGTAGTTGGTCACAGCAGTGGCCTGCACAACGCACAACAAAAACAAATTAAGCTACCATAATATCTTTCTCAAGAAGAAAGATCCTTTAACTACAAATCTGATAAATTATGTTAAATTAGATAGTCACTTGACTTAGTAAGAAACATATAGAAAATCGAGGAGTTTAATCTGTAATATAGACAGATTGGTTGAATTATTACTAGTGGATTCAAGATATTGAAGGAAAATTGTATCATTTTGATCTTATATTAGAAGTGTCGCCTTTTTTTATATCAACTATAATTTACAGACAATCTTCGTACGCCAACTGCAGTTACATCTGATTAACGGTACATTGAGCTCTTTAAGTTGACATCATTAAGACAGTAAAGAAGTTAATTTTCAGAAATAAGATTATATTTGCAAACTTTGTTGCCCAAATTTGGTAGTCAGATAGGATATATGACTAGGGAAACATTTCTGCTACGAGTCTTGCAAGTGCAGACTAATTTTAAATAGCTATATAATTGAAATTGTAGCAATGTGCATTTCTTTTGCCTCTTCCTATATGGATTAAGAATGGAAAGAGTCATGCTTATGATTGGATTAGAGGACCATCACTGCTATGCAACAATATACCAAATGCTGTTATGGACTACAATAATATCAGGCAATGCGCATCTTGTTAAAGAAGTATTATAGCTAAGTAACAGTGAAAAACTACTAGGTTACAACAGCATTAATAACTTTTAATTGAAACAACCTTATTATCTTGGCTAAAAACATGTCAGTGTCATAGTCACCTTCTCATCTTCTTGGTAGAAAATTGAAATGGAGAAATATAAAATTGCAGCTCAGATTAAATAATTTTAGGAATCTTGTGCCGGAATTTCTTTTCCAAACCTAATAAGCAATTAGCAAAGGCTAACGGTCGAGCCACAATCTAATGACAGTGAAAGGGTGCCTACGTGATGCAAACAGAGACATATGAGGGTCATTGGATGAAAATGAGCAATGGTAAAGTAAACAAACATTTTGTCGAACATATCGCGGGCAGTGGAGACGTCAAATATTATCCTGTAGTGTTGGTTGCGCCCCGCCATGTCTGCTGCTCCGTCGCAGCCAACGGCCTGGTAGAGTCCCGGAGGGGGCGGCAGCCCCTCCGCCCGCGGCACTTCTCCTAAACCGTTCGTGAGTAGTGATTGGGTGGTCGATGTACAGCCTCGGCATCGGCGCGACATGGACAGTCTCGAACCCTCGATCTTCCGCACCTACATCTGCATCGTGCTGGACACAGGGATGCCCACGCCGACGACCGCGGCAAAGGGAAGGGCGTGTGGAGGACGGAGACCGGCAGGCTGCCCTGCGGGTAGAGGTAGACGCGGGCGTGCGGCGGTGGAGAAAGGCCAGGGCGGAGGGCGAAGGCCAGCTTGCGGAGGGTGAAGGCCGGAGGGCAGCAGGTTCTCTGCGTCTCGGGGTCTTGCGGGGATGAGTTCGTCGGCCTGAGCAGGTTCGCGATGATTCGCAAGAGTGCGGGTTTGAGGCTTAACGGGCAAGAGACCCGTCAACCGGGATCGAACGGTTTTTGTTGCTTTCTCGTCGGATCCTACGGCCGTCGGACAAACGGGCGACGTGGACCCAATACCCACTCGCGGAATGAACCCAGGATTCGTTATTTAGAGATGTGGGCGGTGTCAAAAAGCTCCCTCGAAATTCACACTCCATACGCAAGAACAACCATGACATCCAAGTAGAGGGATGATCAGCGCGCTGTATGTACACAAGGAAGCTACTCTCTCTGCTCTAAGTTATTACTCATCTTATTGACTTTTTTTCCAAGGTATTTGACCATTTATCTTATTCAAAAATTTAATCCAAATCTAAAAAACATAAGTCTACTAAAAGTTTATGCTATGACAAAGTAAGTTACAAATAAAATAAATAATACTTACACAATTTTTTGAATAAGACGGATGATAAAACATCAAGAGAAAAAGTCAACAACAAATAGTAATTTAGAATAGCTCAATAAATAGTAATGTAGAACGTTGTGAGAAAAAGTCAATTGGAAATAGTAATTTAGAACGTTATGAGAAAAAGTCAACAACACTATTTGGACATTTAGATATGCTATTTGAACAGTTAAAGTATAATGTAAAATTAAATAAAAACTACCTCATTTCATTTTATGTCGGTGATTGGAAATTAATCATAGGCTAATTAATTAACACCGAAGTGTTTATGGGAAATGCCAATATAAAGAGAAATGGAGGTAGTATACACTACAAGATCTACATATTTCCCAAAAGCTTTTAGCAAGTGGCCAACGGTGTTAGCAGCACAAATATTTTTTTTCTAAATGTCCCACAGTGTTTGCGGTATAATTTTCTATCTTTCCCAACACTTTCGATAATTCACAACAAACACATTACCTACAGTTTTTTGTCTAATAAACTAAATATTATATAACTGCTGACCACATACAAAAAAACTTTGGGGAAAATAACATGTTTTGTAGTGATATCAATCAAAAAATAAAATAGTAAAGTAAACAATAACTATGTGCAATATTTAATTAATCTAGAGTAGGAAAACATAAAAAAAGCAAGAAGAGAAAAAACTAGACTAACACATTCTTTTTGGGCCAAATTTGGCTCACTCTTAGCTGGCTAGGGCCAACAAAATAGAAAGAAGACAAGGTTTCCTTCCAACAGTATATTTTGACAAGGATCAAGTAGGTGTACAACATTTTGAACTATATAGGAACTAAGTAAATAGCTTACAAGCTATATATAGCTAGGTTTTATACATATGAATTAGGTTGGAGCAGCCATGTTCCCAGAATGATGGGATCAGGAACGTGGAACGTCACTTTAGAAGGTTTTAACACTACAATAATGTAATTATTTTCGAAACGAGGAACATATACCAAAGTTTGGTTTATTCGGTTATCTATCGATTTAAATGTTTGAAACCAAAACAATACTGGTTCATCTTAGAAACAAAAATCATTCCATTGTAGCTAATAAAAAATTTAATAAACTGGAATAATATCAGTTAATAACTTCATAAACTAAAAAAAATTGGATACAATTGTTCAGTTTTTGATACGATGTTCGGATTTCGGATCCCCATTGAGCATCGATCGCGCGGTGCACAGCTTGAGGCCTATTTTGGAGTACTACTACTGATGAATCAGCCCAGCCTTCTCGTTGCCTCGAGTCCAGCAACGGGGCACAAGCCCACATCTGGCCGAAGCCCATTATCGCCTTTGCCGCTCCCAGTCGGTTCATGTTCATCTCGTCCAAATTAAACCCTCGCCGCCATGGCGACGTTCTATTCCGCCTCGGCGATCGTCGGGGGCACGGTGACCTGGCACTACGTGTACAAGTCGATGGCTACTCGCGCACCAAGGAGCAGCTTCCCAATGGCAAGCGGATCCAGTCTCCCACCTTCTGGGTCGGCGATTATTCCTGGCGCATCTCCTACTACCCCAATGGCGTCCGTCCCTTCTGCGCCGACCACATATCGGTCTTCCTTGACCTCGTCGGCGCCATCATCACCAAACCTTTCAAGGTATACGGCCCAGGTTTAGTTTGCTCGACAAGGCCGGGAAGCCGGTGCCGGGTCACTCCCAGTGCACAGAGCTGAGAGATTACTTCGTTGTGGGGGGCGGGTACGGCTTCAGCGATTTCATCAGGAGGGAGTTCTTGCAGGCGTCGGAGCATCTCGTGGACGACTGCTTCAGGATCAGGTGTGACGTCACCGTTCCCGGCAGTATCTGGACGGAGGACAGGGGGCCGCCGCCGTCTGACCTGCAACGGCATCTTGGCCCAAAGAGGGCGCAGACGTCACGTTCCAGGTCGGCGGCGAGACGTTCTGCGTGCACAGATGTGTTCTTGCAGCTCGGTCGCCGGTCTTCAAGTAAGAGTTGTTCGGCGCAATGAGAGAGGGCACCGACACAGGGGATTGCATACAGATTGATGATATGAGACCTTGCTACATTTCATATACACAGATTCGTTTCCGGAGATGGCTGGGCAAGAAGAGTCGTCTATGATGGCTGAGCATTTGCTGGTAGCGGCGAGCAAGTATGGCATACAGAGGCTTAAGCTGATCTGTGAGGAGACATTGTGCAGAGATATAAATGAGAACACGGTTACAAAAAGGTTGAGGTTGGCTGTACAACACCATTGCCACAAACTCAGGGAGACTTGCATTGAGTTCCTCAAATATCCTCCTTCACTGGATGTGGCCATGGCAATAGATGACGGCTTATTTGAAATAGTGGCTATAAGGTGCCCTGTGCTTTTGAAAGAGTTGTGGCCTGTGGGCTTATGAGGATGATCCCGTCCATGATGAGTTGCTCATGTGCTTATGAGGGATTCAGTAACATAATCTGGTTCCTCCTATATATATGCTTTTGATGATATATGTTTAAGATGGTGAAATAGGTGGTGTGAATGGTTAGCCTATTACACTCTACTCAATCCAGACACCCAATCAACGTAGAAGTTTGCTGCCATTGATGTGTGATACTGAAGAAGCAAAGTAAGGTCATTAGCTTGCAGTATCAGCCGTCAGAATTCTAAATATATAGAATCATGTGGTGCCGCCTAAGCTATCAAGTACTAGTAATAGTAGTTCTCATAGGAATATATGTGCCCCCTCTGGACTTCTGTTTTTATTTTTGTCAGTGGTTCCTTTTAATTTTACGTGAAATTCTAAACATGATGCAATAACATATTTTTTTTATTCTAATGCCTTGTCAGCTTGTGCGATCGGTTCTCATTTATAGGCCACCACATTTCTTATGCAGATGAGACCTTGACAATTATTCTGCCATCATAATTCATATTATTCATGAGTTTCTTCAGAAACGTTACAGTGCTAGCCTTGATTTGATCGACGTGTGATTGCACCTAATTTATCATTTTTTTGAACTAATTTCTACTCATATAATAACATGTGGATTCATAGGTTGTACAACTTTGTAGGACGCTGAGTTTTCTGAACTGCAGGGCCCGCATAACAAAGCTTACTTGCAGGAAGCATTTTCAGTAAGTAGATTTTGTTTGTCGTCCTATATATATCATGATACGGGCTCAGTAAATGCTATGTTAGCAAAGAAAATTAATTTCAGGAATGATGGACTGACACAAGGATAAAACACTGTAATCAGATGGTATTCTCGGTGGCCTATCAGGTTTGGAAGGAGACAAACAAGAAGAAAAAACCCCATAGACTAATATAATCACTAACTGCAAATTACTTGCCACTAAAAATATTGAAATTACAAAGATGTCACTGGAACCGACTGAAGTTCCTCTCGTCTGCCACTGCTTCTCTCTTTCGTTTACTGTCATTTCTCACACTTCTCATGCATACCTCTGCCTTAGCTATCTTCTCATGCTCGCTTTGCTTTGTACTACCGTTCATGTCAGAACTCATGTACTTGGTTGTTATGTCAAATGACAAGTGTTAATTTAACTGATCAATTTTTTCGGTATGACATAAAACTTAGTTGTAAGAGTATAACAGTCTAAAAGATTCATATAGAATTTGGATATTTCGAATGTAATTTAGTCAAAATTGGAAAGAGAACTCCATATTTAACCAAAAGGTGCACGGTTTTTGCTACAAATTTACCGAAACGACATACTTGTTACTGAATTAGGGAAATCTGACCGCATCCTTGCCTATTGCAACTGGAAGACAAACGAGTAGGATTATAGGGTGACCTTGGCCCTTTTGAAGTTTGGAATAGAATCGGACGGCATGAATGAACCGAAACACAGTGCACGCTCCTTATCCAGAATACGGAATCTAGCACAAGCTAGGAGGCTTCGCTGACCTAGGGTTGGGGCTTGGGAAGACAAAAAGAAAGTCCAGAAGGGCTTACATACAATTTGGTACTGAGGATAAATACAACAACACAACATACTAGCTTAGTATATAAGTGCTACTAGAAATAGTACTTGATAGCTTGTAGTCACTAATTGATTCACATTGTCCCCTAGCTTCCCCATAAGCACATGTCTAGTATTAACACAAAGAATTAGAAGATTCCTCCAACAAATTTCCTTATAAGAACATGAGCAACTCTTCTTGCATAGGGTCATCCTCATCATCAGCCCACAACTCCATCAAAACCGCAGGGCAACTTTTAGCCACAAGCTCAACTAAGCCACCATCGTTGTTGGTTGCCATGACCGCTTGGAGTATAGGAGGATCATCAAGGAACTCAATGCAAGCATCCCTAAGCAAATCGCAGTGGTGTTGTTCAGCAAATCTCAATATTTCTCCAATGGTGTCTTCATTTATATCTTCACACATTTTCTCCTCACAAATCGTCTTGAGCTCCTGCATGTCGAACCTGTCCGCCGCTAGCAGCAATTGCTCGATCATCATAGATTCTTCTTGCTCAGTCATCTCTGGTAACGAATCTGTGTATATGAATTGTAGCAAGCTCTTGAACACCTGAGGTAGAATACCATCAATCCGTATGCAATCTCCTGAAGTGGCACCCTCTCTCGTCGCGCTAAAGAGCTCTGCTTCCAAGATCGGTGACCTTTCCGCAAGAACACACCTGTGGGCGCTGAACACCTCGCCGCCGACTTGAAACATGACGTCGGTGTCCAAGGCATGCTGCTGCAAGCCAGACACCACGGAGACGTGCCACCTGATAGTGAAGCAGCCGCCGACGAGATGCTCGGACCCTTCCAAAAATCTCTTCCTGATGAAAAGATCGAAACCGAACCGATCATCAACTTCAGAGTACTCCCTTACGCCTGTGTATACGGAGTGACCTGGCACTGGTTCCCTATCCTGATCAAGCAGACTGAACCTAGCCCATGCCTTGATGGGCATGGAGACTCTGCAGTCGAGAGCCATGAAGATTTATATGTAATCTTCGCAGGAGGAGGAGACGCCGTTGGGGTAGTAGTGGATGTGATCCGCTGCCCGTTGGGGTGCAGCTGCTTTATTTGCCAGTAGTGATTGACATAGAGAAGGTACCTGTCCACCGCGCCCTCGACGTTGGCCGAGGCGAAATCCAGCGTCGGCATGGCGGCGAGTGAATTCGGCGCAAATCACAGAGTTGCAATTCTGGCTGGCAGCAACGAAGTCAGGTGGATGCACGGGTTGTTCGGGGATGGAGAACAAGGGCAACATGGATGGCAAAAGGTTTTTTATATGGCTCAGAGGATTACTGCGATTGGTTTGGGCCATCTCTCGTCGGAGTCGGCATTGTCGATCTGTATCGGACTTGGAGGAGTACTTTCTGAGTAGCAGTTGGCGGCCCCAGTCCCAGCATCAGCCGTTCAAAAAAAAAAGTGCGCAGCAGTTCCTGCCCTGCTGGTCATCTGTTCAGTGCGCAGCCCTGATGTTATCTTGATTGGTTTGCTCTTTCAGTAACTTCAGGTTTCAGGGTCAACATTGTCTTCTTCCCAATTCCTGTTAGCGAATGCTTTCAGTCTTGAACTCTTGATTCCCCCCTTGCTTGAGCTGCAGCTGCTTCGTTTCATCCTTTGGTTGTGCTCCGAAGTCCAGAATTGCCCCGAAGTCCAAACAGCGCCACAAGCAAAAAGGGCAAGGTGAAGATGATGACGGCTCCAGCGCCAGTACTTCTAGCCCCTGCAGATCCTAAAACACAATCCTAACATCAAGCAAACACCTAATGGCAACGCTGCAGATGCTCTGGATTTAGAAGCTCTATTTGCACTGCCACTATCTCAAGAAGCCTACCAAGAGTTTATTCAGTTGCAGCAGTATCTTGAAGGGGTACTACCATACAATGGCAACTCAGTAGACCAATGGTTGTTTATATGGGGTAATGCAAACTACAGCTCTAGCAGATTCTATAAATTTGTTTTCTCTGGATTACAAGCGCAACCGACGTTTGAATGGCTTTGGAAAGCTAAATGTATCCCCCGAATTAACTTCTTTGGCTGGCTTCTTCTGGTGGATCGTCTCAACACAAAAGATGTCATGAGGAGGAGACAGTACAACACACATGCAGGGACGAGATGCATACTTTGTGATGATGACCACCATGAGGATAGAAATCATTTATTCTTTGATTGTGCTTTTGCAAAGGAGTGTTGGTCGAGGATTCAAATTCAATGGACTGATGCGGTTGATGTCCATGAGAGAATTATCCAGGCAAGACAGACCTTTCATGCCCCTCTTTTTATGGATATTTTCGTCGTTGCGGCCAGGGGTGGAGCTAGAGCAAAACGAAGGGGGTGCGGCGCTTCATCACACCAATAATCGTATATACGGAGTTTGAGTAATATAGGTCTCATTTGGTAGGGCTCCGAGCAATTCTAGCTCTCTGCTACAGTATCACAAGGAGCAAAAGCCAGTGGAGCTAAAAATATTCCTCATAAATAGCTTAGAAAAGAGAAATAGAGATTTAGTAAATAGTAGTGTGAACAACGCATATATATAGGGGGAGCCGAAATTGGTTGAAACTCTACCAAACGGACCCTAGTTAATTAATAGCATAACTAGTAAGCTCTTAACATCATTAATTAATTGAAATGTAGAACAACAATGAATTAGCAATAATTGTCTTAGTATTTAATATTTACAAAAACAAATATAATTTTTTTTTGACTAAACAAATATAATATTAGGGATGATAATTTAGCCAATCACAAAATAAGGCAAACTACACTAGCAAAATGCGTGATTAGATATCCTCACTAGACTAAAGAAAAGAGATTCACATTTTACCTTTTTATAGTTCATATTTACCCATGTTCATTAATCGATGACCGCATGCATCATTGATAAATTTCTTCTCTACCCAAAACGAATTCCTTGAATCATTGGCACTATCTATATCTCTTTCTTCTCTTTCGTAAAACATTTCCATGTTTTGCATATCATTTGCAAAAGTAATTCAATTATATTTGCTTGTCAAGAAAACCGTAGGTAAAATCTTAATTATAATTTCCAAAAGCGGAAAATAACTGTAACGCACAGACGTTCAACTTGATGGGGGTTAAAATAACCGAGACGATCATTGAGAGGTGCGGGCTGCATGGCCTATGTTGCAGTGGCGGCCATCGGCCAGCGCGACTGCGCGAGGCAGCAGTCTTGGGCTTATTACTCTGATTTTTTTTAAAGATAAAGGGAGTTCTATTTCATCAAGCAAATGAAAAACGTTCCGGATTCTGCAAACAAGTTTGTATCCGGCAAAATTATTACAAGATTATTGTTATTTTAGAGACTCCGTCCCCCTCATAGTACACTCAGACACCACAACACAAAACGCTAGCATAAAAAGTGAAGATAAAGCAAAACAAAGCTTTAGTCGCCCAATCTATTGCTAAACCTCCACCCATGCGTGGCGAAAACTTTCATGGCCATTGTCTCCAGATGGCGGCATGCCGTTCTTATGGAGTCTCTTTCTTCCTCCTTTTGGAGTATCGCCCATGATCTGATCCAATGAGTTCCTCTGAAAAGCACCTGTTACATGATTATTTTATCAAAAACCATATCGTTTCGGCTTAACCATATGGCCCAGCACATGGCGCTCGCTGCTGTCAAAAGTTTTTTCTTTATCCCCCCCCCCCCCCCCCCCAAACCATTTAACCAATGGCTAAACATATGTTGTGTACTTTGAGGAGGTTATCGTAACTTCCACTAGTCGCCAAATGAATCCAGCTATAAAGTAATAGAAAAAGAGGTGTTGTATAGTCTCAATAGACCCACAAAAACAACATTGTTCATGTCCTTTCCAATTCCTTTTAACCAAATTGTCCTTTTTATTACCCTGATTAGGACAGAGGGAGGAACAGGATAGGTGATCCTTTTTATTGGCAGGTTCAATCGTTTTCACAGGATCACGGTGGCATTGCTGCGCTGGCCTATTGGCTCAGTTTGGGCCGCGCAGCCTGCTTGGGGGTGCGAAGGATTCTGCTAGGGGGGTGCGGACATGGTCAAAATTTAGATGCGATAACTGATTCACAGTTTGGTAGTGGGTGCGGCCGCACCCACGCATCCCAACGTGGCTCCGCCCCTGGTTGCGACCTGGGAACTCTGGAAGATGAGAAATGCAGTAATCTTTGATGGTCTGCAGCCTTCTTCCTCGCTTTGAGCCTTGAGGTTCAAAGATCAGCTTCTTCTCCAGCTCATTTGTTTCGAAGAAGACCACCGATCACACCTATCCCTCTGGTTAAACTGAGTGTTGTAACTTGTAGCTTGTCTCTTCTCCCTGCTTTCTCTGATTTTTGTAATGGTTGTAAATATTGGACTCTAACCCTCTAACCTTAATATAAAATCGAAGTGCTGTGGGGAACTCCCCCACAGTTTGCCCTTCAAAAAAAAAAGCAAACACCTAAAACACAATCCTAATATCACATTATCACATATGCTGTTACAGTCTGCAGTAAAAGCCTGCATGATCCAATACTTCTGAAACCAGCATCTGCAACTGCAAGATATGATTTATGTCAAAATAGAGGGCTTGTTAATTAATCTCAGAGAATCACATTTGTTGTCGTGTGCATTAATGTAGCAGAAAACATCTTAACTTTGCTAGAAGTCCAAGACCACATCAGATAGCGGCATTACTGCATAGACGTAACAACTGCTTAATCTATTTTAAAAAGCTCCGAGAAACATAATTGAGGATGCAATCTGTCTCATAGGGTACCAGCAGGCCTAAAAGTTTTTAGTCTACTGGCCTGAGTTGAAACATTCAGAATGACTTCAGTTCTTGAAGATTTTAAATATGTAGGCCTTTAGAATTGATCGACAGTTCGACACCAGTATATGTTGCGCTTTGGTATAATGGCTTGGAGTCAATGCCATCAGCAAGACAGCAACACAAGTATATTTATCCTATTGCTGAAAAGTGGTGCAAAATTGTAACTGCATAGCAGACAAGTGGAAGTGATGCATCCTTTATTAGTGCTAAGTCTGCAGTCAAAATCAGTGCAAAATAGTCGCTGTCCCCATAGTTAAAGTGACAGCTGCTAAAAGATTTGATATGTAAACTGAAACAGCCGCTTGCATCGGATGCTCATACTCCATCCAAGAACAAGGAGATATGGCAAAGAAATTCAGAAAGAAAGTGAAGAACACAAAAGAAGCTGTCTGAACAAATGTGGTGTTGGATTGATAATTTGATAGATAGGATTCAAGTACATGTTACTAATTTAGTCTACTTTTAGGATACTGAGCTACGGTTTTTCTGAATCGTAAGCATAGCAGAGTACAGAATTTTACCTTAAAAAATCCAACTAAGTGCTGCTTACAATCCGAAAACAGGCTTTCAGCCACCAAAAGAACAGCACTAAGAAAAAGGAAATTAAATGGTAGCAGTCGGATGGTTGATGACGGGTTCCTGCGCACGATGATAGTCGGCCACAAATTCACAGCAACAACGACTTCGTCTTGGCGTTTCTCTGAACTTGGAACTGCACTTCTTCAGACTTAACGTTCCTAACAAAGAAGAATTGAGGAAGACTGCTTGGTGGTGCTTTTCAGTAGAAAATTTCCAAAAAAATGGATTTGGTTTCCATAAGAAAAAGTAGAAAAGTTTCTCAAGGAAATAATTCGAGATCCTTATACGAACGTACACTGCGTTTCATAAATTCAGTGAGAGTGGACATGAGATGAGAATATGGGGCCTCCTCAGTCCTCACCTACAATTCTAAACCACCAAATATCACCTTCACGCAGAGATACCAATATCGCAGTTACAGAATACAGGGACATATTTTTATAAATATCATAATTGTGCTTCTCTTTTCAGTGATAGACTGACAGTAATAAGTGAATTCACAGTCACAAGAAAATTAGCACAGTGTATGCTCGTGATACTTTTAGCACAGAATCACCTAACCTCTGCATTATACAAAACGCTATAACATTGCAAATATACTAACTCTGACATAAGCCTAGAAAACCGTCAGAAAGAGGCAATTACTGAAGAAACGTGACCACTGCCTAATCAGTTCCAAAAAACAAGCAGCATCAGCTTAAGGGGAAATCAATACCGACAGCATTCGCTGACAGGAATTAGGAAGAACGCAATGTTGAGTTGTTTATCCTGAAGCCTTAAGATACTGAAGGAGCAAACCTTATACTCTGTAGTAACTGTGAAGGCTATTAGAATAAAAAGAACTTTCTTCCATCATATATATAATTCCAAGTTCGCCACAAAGGATCTTACTGACAGAAACAAAGTACAGAGGGGCTTACATACTGAACTAGTATTATACTCCGTAGTAACTAACTGATGTACATTGACCACTAGCTCCCCCATAAACACATGTCTAGTATTAACAGTATAACACAAGGAATTAGAACTTTCCTCCAACAAATTTCCTCAAAAGCACATGAGCAACTCTTCTTGCATGGAGTCATCCTCATCGTCAGCCCACAACGCCATCAAATGCTCAGGGCAACTTTTAGCCACAAGCTCAACTAAGCCATCATCGTCGTTGGTTGCCATGACCGCTTGTAGTACAGGAGGATCTTCGAGGAACTCAACGCAAGCATCCCTGAGCAACCGGCAGTGGTGTTGTTCAGCGAATCTCAATAGTTCTGCAATGGTGTCTTCATTTATATTTTCGCACAGTTTATCCTCACAAATATTCTTGAGCTCCTGCATGTCGAACCTGTCCGCCACTACCAGCAGGTGCTCTGTCATCGCAGTCTCTTCTATCCCGGTCATCTCTGGCAAAGAATCTGTGTATATGAAGTGTAGCAAGCTCTTGAACACCTGAGGTAGAATACCATCGATCCGTATGCAATCTCCTGCAGTGGCACCCTCTCTCGTCGCGCTAAAGAGCTCTGCCTCCAAGGCCGGTGACCTTTGAGCAAGAACAGACATGTGGGCGCTGAACACCGCGCCGCCGACTTGGAGCATGACGTCGGTGTCCAAGGGATGTTTCTGCAGCGGCGTTGCCCAGTCCACGCAGATTTCCCACCCGACTTTGAAGCAGCTAGCAAAGAGATGACCTGACGCCTCCAAAAACTTTTTTCGGATGAAAACATCGCAACCGTACCGATCGCCAACTTCAGAGTACTCCCTCACGTCTGTGTACACGGGGTGACCTGCCACTGGATTCCCGGCCAGATCAAGCAGACTGAACCTAGTCCATGCCTTGATGGGCATGGCGACTCTGCTGTCGAGAGCCATGAAGATTGATATGTAATCTTTGCAGGAGGAGGAGACGCCGTTAGGGTAGCAGTGGATGCGCCAAGAGCAGCCCCCTGCCTTTATGGGGGGTGATACGGTCCGCTGCCCATTAGGGTGCAGCTGCTTAATATGCCAGTAGTAAACGAAGTAGAGCTTGTGCGTCGTCACCGGGCGGCCGGCGGTGGCAGAATCGAAATCCAGCATCGGCGGCATGACGGCGAGTGATTCGGCGCAAATCACAGATGCAAACCTGGCAGCCACGAAGTCAGGCGGACACGCGTGTTGTTTGGGGATCGCACGAGAGAATAAGGGCGACATGGATGGCAAAAGGTTTTATATGTCTCGGAGGATTATTGCCGAGACCCATCCCAGCGATCGGATCGTGCCGTCTCTCGTCGGAGTCGGTATTGGATTCCGTTTTGGATACTCGACCAGTCTCGGAGTTTTTTTTTGATACTGAACCAGTCTCGGAGTTGACGGAGTACTATCGGAATTTCGGAGCAGCAGTTGGCCTCTTCCAAATGGTTTACTGGGCTTATGTCATAGTTTTTTTTTTGAGGAAAGGCTTCTGTCATAGTTAGCATATTAACACCGTTTTGCCGTTTTGGATAATGCAGAGGTTTGGTGATTTTGGTTGCTGTGCTGTCTGTAATGCTATACTTGTGCGTGTGTGTGTGCGCTTGTGTGTGTAATTTCTGATCAGCTAATTTCCTTGTGATTGAGCTTACAGTCAGCCTGCTGTCTCTGAGAAAAGGAGCACAACTATATATGATATGTAACAATATGCCTCTGGAACTGAACATTGATATTAGTTTCATTTCCTGAAGGTGATTTTTGCTTGTGTATGAATGACAATGTTTTGTTTGTATACAGATCTTGAATTCCTGAAGAAAAGTTTCTCCTTTTTCTATGGAACTAATTCTATTGACAAGCATCATCGAGTAGTACATCTTGAGTGGTCATTTAGTGTTGTCCACCACTTTCAATCTAAGTATAAACTCCGTTAACCATTTCACCCGTCTCGTGACTCAGACTGGGCATAATTAACCGAAACCGAGGAACCGGACCGAATTGACCGAGATCGAAACCGAAGAGGCCGAAACCGAAGAGATCGAAACCGAAATTCTCAGTCACAAATTCGGTCATGACTTTCAGCTAACCGAATTTTGATCGGTTAATTCGGTTCTCACCCACGGTTAACCGAGCAAACCGAGAAAACTGAAGTATGCTAAATAGGCCCACAAGCAATTTCAACCCAGGCCCATGTAAGAAACCCTACGTATATAATGTCCTTTGCTGCTCTGCAACCAGCTCAAGCCAGGCCTCTTCTATTTCTCCACCCACCCGCCCGCCACCAACACTGCACGGTCTGGCAGAGGCTGTAGCTCCGAGCGACGGCGGCCACGACTTCTTCTCCAGCGGAGGGCATAGGCGCCCCAACATCTGCCCGCTAGTGCGGCAGCTGCGACGCTCGCAAGTCGCGGACGGCGCCTGCACCTTCCTGTACGGCAGTACCTGGCGGCGGAAGCAGCTGATGTGCTGCTTCAGAGTGCAGCTCCAGCGGTGACACCTCCCCTCTCCGCATCAGGCTCGTTTTTTACGTTCTGACTATGAACGTGGAGATCGTCAGAGCGAGTAGTCCTTGCTGTTCAAGTGCCTTGGCATGGCTCGATTTCCATCATTTATATTTTTCTATGATCTGTTTGTGGTGCTTGTTTTTCTGTGATCTACTCGTAGTGCTTTCATTATTGTATTTTTTGGGCTTTGATTCATTCAAACAAGTGAAGACATGGTTCAATTTATTGGCATACTGAAATTGATCGGTCAGCTCGGTCATGACCGAGACCGAACCGATCTACTCGGTCTTAACTTTTAGCAGGAACCGATCGATTTCTTCGGTTCGGTTAGACCGAACGCTCACCCTGACCCGTGGCCTCATAACCCGCTTAACTGGACATACATCGTATATGATGCCATGGCAGTTTGTTTGGAGCTTTTCCACAATATAGCTGCATCTGTGGGATGCATCACCTGTTGTGAATTTTCTATCATCTACTAGACAATGGTACTTTCTGCTAATTTTCTTATTTTTAATTTGGAAGTTATCTTTTAATTAATCTATTGAAATGTACTATTTGTGTCCGTGTAAATCATTAAATCATCATAAAACTAGTGATGGGTATTATTTTGTAATTATGTTAATTTCTAGAACCTCTTGACGAATGCAGTAGCTTATTTTAACACTATAGTCACGAAAATAATAAATACAAAAAATAATAAAAGATTGAGTGTGTGATTTATGAGAGGCAAAAGTTAACTTGGATGATGGTCGATGGAGACCACGAATGCATAGGATCATCGAATACATTTTTTTTACTATTCAGATGACTTGTTTGGAGTTCAGATTACGTATGTTTGACTAAGATTAAAAGAGGAAGCTACAATAACCGCAGCTAAGTCCAACTCATGCTACGACCAATAATTCCTCTTTTTTTATTCTTTATATTTTTACTAGCTAATATGTCCATGCGACATGCAAACACGCGCGTGCTATATTTATTATGGGGTTATTTTAGACTATTTGATTGGTGTGTATGTGGGGTGGTAAAGAAAATTCCAGGGAAAAGTAATGCAAAAAAGGCAAAAACTCCGTCATTTTTTTACTTGTTTGTGGGTTCTCTGTGAGGAGTGGATATGAATTATTTAGATGAGAAGTGTTTTCAAAAGAACTGAATTCTTATAATATAGATTAATTGTATTCAATATGGACCATTACGTCATCATAAAACCCAATGGTATGTATTTTTTTATTTTTCTAAATAATGTCGTAATATCTAGTCCCTCTTGCAAATGTGAACTATTTATGTTAGTCTATACTTGGATCTTCTTTTTTTCATTAAGGAAGGATTCATGGAAGAAAGCACGGCAGCTATCGTTCGACCGAAGGCTTGCGATTCTCACAACTCCGAGCCTCTTGGAGCCCCGGCCTACAACGTACACACCATTGTCAGTAACTACTTAACGTCACCGCTACGAGGAGCTTTCTGATTTTTCTGTCCCGAATAAAATGCAACTCTCACGTTTCGAGAAGTCAAACAATTCTAAGTTTGACTAAATTTATATAAAAATCTACTAATATTTCTGACACAAAATAAATATCATTAGATTAATCATAAAATATATTTTCATACTAAATCTACTCGGAGACACAAATATTAGTATTATTTTGTATAAATTTGGTCAAAGTTGAAGTTGTTTAACTCCTCGTGAAGTGAGAGTTGCATTATTTTTAGGACGGAGGGAGTAGAAGCTATGGGTCAGAGCAACTCCAGCAAGGACCCTACTTAAGCCCCTATTCAAAAAGTAGGATTCGAGGGCCAAAAAACGCACTCCAGTAGAGACCCTACTCAGTCCCTTACTCTATGGAGGCCCTACTCTACCCCGTCCTGCCCCTTCTCCCGCGGGCGTAGTAGCGAGCCCCCTACTTCTCCCGCGCGCTCTCTCTCCTCTCCCCCGCGCTCTTCCTCCTCCATCCCGCGCTCTCTCGGTGCTGTCCGGCGGCGCCCCTCCTCTCCGGCGTGGCCGCTGCTCTCCGCCCCAACCTTCCCCTACACCCTCTCCTCCAGTTCGCCGACGACCCGAGCTCGTGGTCCGCCACCGCCGATCCTTCCCCCGAGCTCTAGGTTCGACAGTCCACCGGGGCCGCCGCCGGCCCTGCCCCCCAAACTCGTGGTCCGCCGCCACCGCCGCCTTTAGCTCGAGGTGCGCCGCCGCCCCTACCTCGAGCTCGGGGTCCACCGCCACCGCTTGAGCTCTGCTAGCGGCCGCCGCCCCTGCCTCGAGATCGGGTCCACCGCCGCCGACGCCATGCCGAGCTCAGGATCCGCCGCTGCCGCGGCCTGCAACCGCCGACGCCAAGCAGCAAGAGAGGAGGGGCGTGGCCGCTGGCAGAGCTCCAGCCATCCGGCGCCCATGAGTCCCCACCACCGTCGTTGACCGCCCACAAGCTCCTCCCCCACCGGGACCTCGGGCTCCCGCGCGACCGGCCGGAGGCTGCGCCCGTCCCCCGCGCGGAGCTTCCCGTGCGGGTTGCCGCTGCACCGGGCCGGGGCTCCCCCGTGCGGGTCGCCGCCGCGTCGGGCCGGAGCCCCACCCACCTGGACCTTGGCCGCCGCCACCCTCCTTCGATGGGATGGAGACGCAGCTTGCTTTGGTTCAGAGAAGAGAAGACGGAGAGGAGAGGAGAGGATAGTGGTCCCACATGTCATTACAAGGGGAAAAGTGAGAGACTGATGTTTGGGTCCCACATGTTATAAGAAAAGTAAGGGCTATAAGTAGGGGCTATTACTGGAGTTCAACATAAAATTAGAGCCCCGGAAAGTTGGGACCGGCCCCTACTCAGTAAATTAAGGCTATAAATAGGGGCTATTGCTGGAGATGCTCTCATCCGGCCTCATTGATCGCAGAAAAGAGTCGTCACGGGGTGCCGGGCTAGCCGAAGTTGTCAGAGCTGCTTCTGACCAAGTGACCATTGCCGCACAACCACATCACAGGTCATGCGAATCTGTCGCAAGGACGTCGTGCTCTTCGTATGTCTGCCGGATGTTGAGGCACCGCTCGATCTTGTGTTTCTGCATGAGCGAACTCATCTCCGACCGCCTCTGTGAGGGGGGGCGCCTATATGGCGCACGGAAGCCAGTTAAGGCTGCTGGCTTCCCCTTCTTCCTCCTTGCCGCACCGCCCCTGCCCACGAAGAAGAAGGGAAGAAGGGATCGGACGGCTGATATGTGTAGCACGAATCTCAAACATTGGAAGTTAGGTGGCCCAAAAAACTTGTGGAAGCTGTATAGGATTCCCGCTCTGTGAGGGCGTTGTATACTTGCCGGGCCGCTGTGTTGCCGCGTATGTCGTTGAGATGGATATGATCAGCACAGCACCGGGCAAAAGCCCATAATGGTTGCCGGCCGTCGCCATCGCGATGCTGTTCTGCCGAGCCGCCGCATAGATCGATCACTGAAACAAGCAGAGGGCTCGCCGTCGAGCTACCGGTACGTGTTGCCGCACTACCGCAGCTGCTGTTGCATATGCGCGTACGTGTACCCGAGTACAGTCGTCGCCGGTGCAGCGCACTGTGCATGTCTTCCTGACCTGATGAGATTGCCACGGGCCTCGCCGTTCCGGCGATGATGCAGCTCGATCGTCGCCGCTGGCCGATCGTGAGCGGTGCACAAACCCCTGCGTACCATGGATGTTATGGCCCATTGACTTGTTATATAGCATCCATGAGCATACATATTCAAATTATTACCTAATGTTATATAGCATGTCAAAACCTCGCATCATACAGATATATCCGAGTTGGTTCCATTTAAAAATGTTATATCCATGTAGAGGCCACAGCACCACTTAACTGTGGTCACGTACGGCGCCGCCATAGCTAGCCACACTTGGCCGTTGTGCCCTTGCCGTACCAGCACTAAAGAGGGCAGCAAGAAGAAGAAACGAGAGAATGACTAGTCGACAACACCACACAACATGATCTAGCAGACTAGCACAACAATTCAACAAGATTTGGCTCACCAGGATTGGGAGGAATGCAATGCACATCACAAAGAAGCAGAAATTTATTGGGCCATTGACTTGTAAGACAAACATTTTTGTCTCGAGACAAGAAGAAACACATTGCGTATTGCAGAAAGAGGCATGTTATACGTACTCTACTCTAGAAAAGAAAAGGCCATTCTCCTAATGTACTCAAATGGCTTAAGGCCTGTGGGCTGCTCAGAAAGGATACAGAACGGACAAGCAGTGCCATTTAAAAGCTTGCACCGATGGCAAAGGCACAAATGGCGGTCGGTACTACCAGGGTTCAGGAGACAACACGGGCATTTTCCATCACGTCTTGGAAGCGGCCGGCGCACCTCTGATAAGCGGCAGTGCGGGCAACGGACGGATGGGCAATCGTGGCACACACAAATGTGATCAACTAGAACTTTACCTAGATTCTTCCGGCAGCTCGAGCACATTCCCCGCTGGTGCTCAACTACTCTAGGAACTGCCGCCAGGGAGCAGAACGGGCATTCATCTCCAGACATCAAGCAATGCGTGCACCGGCAGAGGTGGTGCGGCGCCACAGTGCCCTCGCCTGTTCCGCATCGCGGACATGAATGATCTGGCTGTGTCAGCTACGGCAGGGGCTCCTGATGGTCAAGCTCGGACGGCGCCTGGAGTGCTCTTGCTCCCGACTTAGCCGCAGGCCGGCTGGTGGGTTTTGGGGGCAGGTCGGCCAGGTCCCGCCAATAAGCCTCCAGTCGCAGCATCCTCTCGATCTCCTCCACGGTTGGAGGAGGTGGCCGCAGAAATGACGGCGGCGTCTTCGCACCAATCGCAGCGAGAGCCCTCTTGTTGGTTACGGCCATATCATAGATATCAATTTCGCGCGGAGGCTTCTTCGCCTCCCGCTCCTGGTGAGGCTGCCGGGATGCCTAGTCTCCCCTTGTCACCCCCACAGGCTGGCCGGAGAGCCGTGAAGGACGCCCGGGTTGGCGACAAGGTGGAGCTGCGGGCTGCTGCCGGGTCGCTGCTGCAAGAACGACAAAGCAGAACTCTAACGAGTCACGGCCCAATCCAAGACACCGAGACACATGAAAGGATTACGCTGGTCGCCGGTGCCAACCTGGATGGATCACGGAGCTGGCCGCCGACCCGGCGGCTGTGTTGTTGAGGACGAGCGGCTCCCGACGGCCTGACGTCAATGGCAAGTCATGGCCTGCGACGGCCGCGTGCGCAGCGACTTTGCGCCCTGCTTTTCCTGCAGCAAACCAACCACGTACAAGTTCAGAACCGCGCAAGAACAGGGAGGCGAGCAAGAACAAGGCGGGCGTCGATATTCTTGGGCACCCACCTCTGACGGGCAGGGTCCTGGCCGTGCTCGAGGGGCTGGCAGATGGCCCCGTCGCCGTCCTCGCCTTCTTGCTCAAGCCTGGCGCCTGATGCCGCTGAAGGTCATGGACACCCGCTTGTGCAGCGACTTCACCAATCTCTGCTGGACACCAACCAGAATTTCATGCAGCAAAACAAGATATATTAACCAAAATTCAGAACGGCGCAAGAAAAGTAAGATGCGCGTCTCAGTTTTGTTAGGCACCCACCTCGGACGGGCAGTGTCCCGGCCGTGTTCGCAGACCGGTTGCCAATGCCGTCCCCGCGGGCACATGCTTCCGTGCCAGTCCTCGCCATCCTGCCGGAGATTCCACGCGGCGGATCGTTGTCTGCAGCAAACCAAGTAATCAGAACCTTGAGTTTGCGGCAAGCCCGGACGCGCTCGCGAAGGGATCGTATTCACCATGTGTCCCCGGGGTCTGGTCCTGTAGCTGCGGCACGCCGGCACCGTGTTGACGCAGAGGGGGTTGCTGATGGGGGTAGCACACCTCGCACACGACGAGGCGGCAGAACTCGCACGCGCAGACATGCGGCCGTGGTTGAGACAGCATCTCCGCCGGACGCGCACGACAGCTCCAGCACAACCCGGGGCCGGGGCCAGGCTGGCCGGCGGCGGGGAGCACTGGGTGCGCCTGCGGAGGCGCCTGAAGGCCGGGGTTCTCGAGTTGGACGGGGGGCGCCTGCGGGGGTTCATAAACCCGTGCTGTCCCACCGGGTTGTTAGCGACCACGGGCTGGTTCAGGAGCTGCGGCAGGTATCGCAGAAGGGGTTTATGAACGGGGTCGCAGAACCAACACACGTCGATGCGGCAGGTATCGCACGCGCAGACATGCATCACCGGCCGCGGCCGCATCTCCGCCGGACGCAGATCGCAGCCCCAGCACCAGCCGATTTCATTGTCGGGGTCGGGGTCGAGGTCGAGGTCGGGGGCGGGGCCGGGCTGGTCGTCGGGGAGCACTGGATGTGCCTGCGGTGGCGGCTGAAGTCCGGGATGCCCGAGTTCCCCAAGGTTCTCAAACGTGGCGTCGACGACGGGATCGCCCGACTGGCTGAATCCCGAGGCCCGCGCCTGAAGGCCGTGTCGATCGACGCCGGGACGGGAGGCGCTCCCTCCGACTCCGAGCGCGTTGCCGGGCAGCTGTCCCGTGGGGTGTCCCTTGTCGTCGACCGCTCCAGAGCTCGCGACGGGTAGAGGAGGTTGCGGCGGCAAGTTCTGGACGGCGGGCCGCCCTTCGGACGCCTCGCCGCGCTGCTGTCCCATCGGGCTGTCGTGAAGAATCCTCCTAGCCATCACGTTGCCTGGAACAAACCGACTGAGTAACCACAACTCGACGGAAGCAAGAACAAACAACAAAGGCGTGCTCGGTGTTGTTAGGATCAGGAACCCTCCAAATTGCTGCGCCCCTTGGGCGTCCCGATTCCAACAAGCGCAGGCGTCCAGCGGATGAGGACACGGAAGGTCATGGAGATCCACGACCTGATGGAAGCTGCTCCCTCCAGCCTGCTGTCCCATTCCCGTCAGGAGGCCGTGCGGTTGGTTGGCGGCGCGTGGGGCGTCCTGCTCGGGGTTCTCTGCTCGGCGAATCCGGCCGAGAAATCAGAACAATGGCCTCAATCGAACCCGCAACATCAAGAAGGAAGCAACAAACGAGGCGCGCGGGCTCGGATTTTCTCGGGACGAACCTGGTGTTGGCCCTGGGATGCGTGATGCCCCGGGCGCGCCCGCGGAGGCGGCGGAGGTGTTGCCGTCCCAGCCGCTACTCAGTTCCATCGCCATCGCCCTGGTGGCGGGCGTCGACTGGTACTCCTGGTACTCGGGCACCTTCTGCTTGCCCTTGCCCTTGGGGTCCTCCTGGTCGCCCATCTCGCCGGGGCGGGGCCTTGCAAGCGGTCCAACTCGAGCACCTCCTTTGCTTCGCCGCCGAAGACCTCCGCTTGAGACCCAGACGAGGTGTTAAAGGAAGGTAGAGTAGAGAACGGGAAGGAATGGGAGGAGGGGGGAGGAGCTGCGGCGCTGCGGCGACGACGACGAGGGAGACGAGGCTTTATACAAGGGGAGAAGTGCGGTGCGGCTTGCCGAGTTGCCGTTTGCTGGTTGGCGGTTGGCTGGCGCTGCGTGGGATGCGATTCTGTTTAGAAGCGAAACCGGATTTTGGCTTCTGGGGGAAGGAGATGGCCGAACGGAAGGAAACTGGGCCACGCGAAACCTGTTTGGCCGATGGGCCACAAGGGGGCCCGTTAAGTAACTTCTGTTAAAATGGGAGCTGGGCTGTGCTTATTTATTAATTATCAGTGTCGTCCTCTCACAATGTCAAGGCCTAACAAAAGTTTTGAATTACCTGCACTCTATAAGGTATGGCTATAGCGAGCACTTCACCTGCTACACCTACCTCAAGTATTGAAAATAACACATGATAAGAACACTGGCATGTTTTTTTTCCAGCGTGACTTAACCTCTTGCGGTGCAATGAGAGTTTCTAGAGAACACTAAGTTGTAATCTTCCTGCAAAGAAAGTTTCTTTGTCTAATACTGTAACTAATAACAGAACTGAACTTTGAATCTGCCTCTCATATATCCGTCAATTTAATGTATCATTTCAGCTCCAACTAAAGTCTGAATGGAAACGGATGACGAAAAGGATTTGACGGAAGTTTTTCAATTGAAATTCAGTCTTGTAAATTTCTTACTGAATGAAAGGAAGTTTCTTCTGGAATTTGAGCGTTCTTTATACGATGGTAAATTCAGTAAGAGAGGAATGAAATGGGACTGTAGGACCCCCTCTTAAGAAATGCAATAACTGAACCAAAATAGCTTGGTGCCCAAAAAATTGTACCATCTGTCGCTCAGGAGTCAGGACCTTCGATTATGTGAGAACGATCGCGTCTTCTCTGATGGGTTTCTGTGTTTTTTGGAACTGATTAGGCAGTGGTTACTTTCTGCAGTAATTGCGTCTTTCTGATGGTCTTTTTAGGCTTCTGTAAGAGTTGGTACGTTTGCCATGTAATAGCATTTTGTACAATGCAGAGGCTACATGATTTTGATGCATGCAATTGTCTATTTAGATTCTCTGTTTTTACAAAAATCATCATCGGCCAATGCTGGTCTCAAATGTAGCGTCAAATGCACTCTGGCTGTGATGTTACGTGTGTGTATGTGTGTTTATGATTGTGATTTCTGATCAGATAAGTTCCTTGTGATTGCATAGCTGAATTCACATGTCACTGATGGTTCTCTCAACATTGTATTTTCTCTGATATTTCTCTGAACTTTCAGAGGAGATTGAGCAGTTGTACAACTGTGCAGTAATGCCGCTTTCTGATGTGTGTTTTTTTTCTTCTAGCAGAGTTAATATGTTTAGTCATGTAGCAGTGGATAATGCAGTTATTTTGATGCATACGGCTAACAATTGTGATGCTGTGAGACTAGTTTACTCAATGGTGTCCTCTGTTTTGACATAAATGATATCTTGCAGATGCTAGTTTCAGAAGTACTAGTTCATGCAGGCTTTTGATGTTATATGTGTGTAACTGTGATTTATGAGTTCCAAGGGTTAATTTCCTTTTGAATGTGTAACGTATGGCACCCAATTATAACATTATCTGTTTTGCCACTGAAAAAGGGGCACGCTGATGTTATTTGTAATTTTGTGATAATGTAACAGAATAAGTCATTTTGCTTGTTTTTCAGTTCGATGGTTTGAGAAGACCTCCTCTGAAAAGAGAAGCATAATTAACGTAATCAGAATTTTATGTAAATGTAACTGTATTTGGTTGTGGTTGGTTACCTGGAGGTGAAGAGGTCCCATACTGAATTTACAAAGGGCCCTTTAATCCTGTGAGAATGATTTAAATCTTCTGATGGGTTTCTGTAGTTTTTGAGAATTCACTTTCTGCCAGTTTGCCGCTAAAAATAGAAGCACAATTATGATATTTGTTACAGTTTATCACTGGAACTAAACAAATGAAATGCAACTGATATTCATTTCTCTGCCTGAATGTGATGTTTGGTTGTGTAGAATGGGAGGTGAGGAGGTCCCATATTCTCACCTCATGTCCTCTTACTGAATTTATGAAAGGTAATTGATATCCGTTCCAGTTGGCTGGTGACGGCGCATCCGGTGCCTCCGGTACCGGCCCTGCCTCCGGGTACATACTGAACATCGCTTTGTTCTGGTTTCGGTTTCTCATGTTGTTCATGTTATTTAGGAGATTTAACTTGAACACTCGCACATGTTTTGTTATCACTGAATCACTCACTGTTCTCATGAATTTGTTGCTAATTTCTAGAATTAAAATATACCGATTGACACATATATTGTGAATCTTTGCCCAAAATATCTATCCAAGAAGATCAAACTTTCAGGAGCTGGTTCTGGAGCTGCTGCACCTGCTGCTTCGTCGTGTGTGAGGTATAGTGTTAACCATCCTCGACTGGCCTTGCTCGAAGTAGTCGATCTGATTCGGTGCAGTGACGAGTAGTTGCAGTGAAGTTCCTCGAACGGCCACCGGGACGTAGTCGTTCGCGTGAAGAAGACGGGCACCAGGAAGTAGTCGTTCTGGTTGACGAAGCCGACCACCAGGAAGTAGTCGTTCTGGTTGACGAAACCGACCACCAGGAAGTAGTCGTTCGGGTTGACGCGGCCGGACACCAGGAAGTAGTCATTCACAGCATCGAGCAGTCACGTACTCGTACGCTCCCCAAAAACCTTATCGCCTGCCTATCCCGAGCAGGATCTAAAGACAGGGAGGGTTCGGAGGCTTCTGCTCACGCAAGCAATGTGCGTGCAAGGCTTGCGTCGGGAGTGCAAGAGAGCAGCAAAACAACAGAGGGAGAAAGTGAGAGGTCTCCTGAAAGGAGTACCAGAGAGGGCCTGGGAGAGTGTGTCCTGCCTGTGGGAGAGAGCCCCTCTTATATAGGCGACCAGAGGAGGAGGGGGATGAACCTGGACACTACTGGAGGCAGCAATGGCCATAGTGCCTTCAGTTACTGGTCAGCCCAATAATGCCATTAAACGTCATCAGTTACTCTCAGCCATCAAATCAACAGTTACTGGTAACATTTATGACTCAATCAATGTCATTTGTGGCAAAAGGTTCATCACACAGCACACGCGGCTCGGCTCGGCCACGGCTCGGCGAGCGAGCGCGCGCGTGTGGCACGCCCTTCTCCTTTTACCAACTTCACAAGTGGTCCACAGTTGGTCCACCATTTAAGTTGGTTAGGATTCCCGTTGACTCTCCATCCGGGATTTAATTCCCTAGCATTTATTAGTGGACCTTTAATTCTTTGATTAATTGAAACTTAAATGGGCCAAGGCCCAATTAATCTAACATCAATCTGTAGCTATGTTTCACTGGATTTGAACCTCATTTCATTGGACTTCAAGTTTGATTCCATGAGGTTTTTCTTGAGTTCAACTTGCCCGTCTTTAATCATTTGGATCTGGCGGCAAATTCTTGAGCCTTTTTAAGTGGGCCTTTTAGAATAGCTTTGGTGTGTCGTTCTGAGCCTATTCTTCAAAATTCGTGACCTTTTAGAGATTGTTTGATCGAGTTTTGCATACTTTTTTCATACTCTTCATGAAAAATGTTTTTGGGAGCCACGGGAACTCCGGAGAATTTTGTGGATTCTCCGAAGATTCTTTGCAAAATCTTTGTAGTTGTGATATCTCCTAATATTGGTGTGGAATCTCCACAGGTTACAATCTTCATGGACTTGTTTTGGGTTCATTCTTGCTTCGGTTAGTTTTCGACTTGCATGCATCCTAACAACACTCCTAGGTCCAGTGTCTCATCCATAGCCAGGTGGACGTGATGTACTAGAAGATAGCTAGGGACATTGGTTGAATTCCAAGACATGACCATTATTTTGTAACTTTTGAGGTCCTGTTCATCTCCCTCTAGTCTCCATTCATGTTCACTGCAAACCTATATTTGGTGCCCTTTGGGACTACATCTAGATTGGCTTCACCACCACCTTATACACAAGCTCTACCAAAAGGCAGGTACCAAAAGTGCTTTGGGGTAAAAGCATCGCAAAAAGGCAAGAGCAAGTTTGCGCATGGATGGACAAGCAAAGAATCAGGGTTCATTCCAGCTCATACTCTTTCCCAAATAAGCAAAGACCCTTGTGCTTCTAACACTTATTGAAAATTGCATGATCATGCCACTAGGCCTTAGAGCAACTTTAGCAAGGTCCCTACTTAAGTCCCTATTTAAAAAGTAGAAACCTGAGTCCAAAAAATACACTCCAGGACCCTACTCTACTCTAGGAGGGAGACGCCTACTTCTCCCCTTTGCCCCCTTCTCCCACGGGTGCAGTAGGAGGCCCCTACTCACTTTGCTGCTCGCGCTCGTTCTCCTCCTTCCTCTTCCTGTGCGACGGCCTTCCCTCATGGGCCTCTCGACTTCCCTTCTGCGCGGTGGCCTACTCGTTGAGCTCGGGCTCCACCGCCGCCCCAAGCGCTGAAGGATCCAATGGCGCCTTCCCGAGTGGTTGTCGAGGCTCCACGCCTGGTGAGAGCTTGTTGGCCCCTTCCTTCCCCACATCGGCCATAGTGCAGCCAAATCAATCACATGGACCGGCAGATCAAGCACCGTCTGGCTCGATTCGTTGTCCCCATCGCCCTCCCCTTCGCCGGGGAACATCGTTGACGCTCCTAGCCTGCTGACGGGTGCCCTGACCATCCCTCCGCTCGCACCCGTCTTCCATCATCCACCTGCCCTCCGGCCCCAGCTGCTTGGAGCAAATCGGGTCCAGCGTAGGCTTGATCTTCTCGGTTCTTGCTTTGCTGATCGAGCGGCTGCAGGAGGAGAGCAGCAGCAGGAGTGGCGTTGCGGGAGGCGGCGGGCAGGGGTGAGAGGCATCGTGGGAGGCGGCGGGCGGAACCATGAAGAAGGGTCGCGAAGCAGCGGACGGAAGAAAAAAAGAAGTAGAAGAAAAAAGAAATAACAAAAACATAGAAGAGTCACTAGCGCAATGATCCCACATATCATAAATAATGTAGGGGCCAAAGAATATAGACTATTGCTGAAATTGTGGGTAAAATTTATAGCCCAGAAAGCAGGGACAACCCCTACTCAAAAAAGTAGGGAGGCTATTACCGGAGATGCTCCTATCTACCCAAACGAAGTACCTGCGTGTAGAAGTAAATAGAAGAAAGATAAGGATGGGAGGGAAGGAGAAAAATGTGGAGGAAGCAAAAAAAGAATGGAAGAAAAAAGTATAAAAGAGAAAAGAAATAGTAGAAAATGGGAAAAAGAAAGAAGAAGAAAATAAGGATATTATGGACATTTAATATGTTCTATCCATTCCAGAAGCTGTTCTAACAAATGATTTCCCCTCTCTCTCCCCTCCCTTCTTCCTCCTCCAGCCCGAACCTGCTGCCGAGCTCCTCCGCCGCCGCCGGCCATTGCGCCCTAGGAACCTCCCCAAATCCACCGTTTTAGGTGGGGGAAAGTGGGGGAATCGATCCCCGCGTCATCCCGAAGGTATTCTCCCACTTTTTTCCATGTTTCACCATAGAATTTGTTAGATATTGAGTTAGGGTTAGGGTTAGGATTTGATTTCGGATTTTAGATGAACGAGATGTTTTTCTAGATGGATTGGATGCTTATTTGGTACGCAGTGAAGTCTCTGTCCGTGATTGTTACGTGTAGAATTAGTTGCATGCTTTGTCTTTAAATATTGTTCATGAATTTCATGCTTTGTTTAGAAGTTATTAGTTGATTAATATGTGTATGTTTGTTATTGAACCCTAGGATGCCTAGGAGTGGTAGAGGTGGGAAAGCAAGGTAATCTCCATCCATTGTATTCTCCGATTTTATTAGTTTAGTCGTTTATTTAACCATAACCTTGAGTGCAAATGTGTTTTGTTAAATAGGGTAAATACCTTTCAACTACGGCATCGCAATGCCTTCGAACCGTATCCGTTACCTAGTGGTGTTCCGGTGCCGATGTGTTTTTGCGGTGATCCTTGCAAGGTAGACATTTCTGAGGAAGATGAAACTTTTTGGCAAAGATACTCGATGTGTGCGAATTTTGCATTCGATCCACCACCGCAGACGGTCCGCATTGGCATTATGGTGAGAACTATCCGGTGAAGTTAGTTATTTTGTATCCGTACATATACATCATCTAATAGGAATGTAACGATTATTTATTTTTCAGACTCTACCGCCGCTATGCGATTTTGAGTAGTGGATCGACACTGAGATTAAGAAGGAAGACAAACAGTTTTGGGATTCAATGAAGAAGTGGGATGCTGAGATAAATGAAAGGTTGGATATGAGGCACAAACAGGAGGCAGAAAGAAAGGAGCGTGAAGAGGAGCTAGAAACGAGGCATGCTGCGAAGGCAAGGGATGAGAGGGAGAAGAAGCTTGAGCGAGTTCGTCGTGCGAAAGAAGCACTCGAGGACCATCCTGACGCTTTGAGGAAGGGAAAGTGGCCTCGTTGCACTCAGTAGCATGTCCTTGGAAGTAGTTATGAGCAATGTTTAAGACTACTTGACTATTGTGCTTGTTCGCATGTAATGCACTTTTCATTCTCTCGTGGTTAAGCCATGAACAATGATGTATTTTTAATTGTGATGACATGTACTTGACTCCCCATGAAGTGGTGCATTTATCATTGAGTTGGCAAGGAATACGAATACAAACGTTTAGGCACTGCAAAGGCAAAAGGTAGTACGAAAAACAAAAGTACAGCTTGGGGAGGTTGATGAATGGAGTCACAGGCTGTCGCGCCACGACGATTGGCGCGGCAGTTGTAAGCTGTCATGCCACCAGGTTTGGCGTGACAGGACCTGTCGCGCCAGGCATCGTGGCGTGACAGGTGGCGCGACAGGATGGAGTCGTCGCGCAGGAGGTTCTCCGCACGGCAACTCACTACTGTCGCGACAGACCCTGTCACGCCAAGCGCGCTGGCGCGACAGGATAGAGCTATCGCGCCAAGGCCATTCTATCACCGGGACAAAATCGTGAACAAATCGAATCGGTCGCACGAGTGGCGCGACAACTCAGTTTTGCCGCGCCACAACGATTGGCGCGACAGCTCGCTTGTCGCGCCGAGCAAAATAGCTCCTGCCGCACCAGACAACGTGGCGCGGCAAGGCCGCGCCCAAAATGCACAGCAGCCTTTGCTATGTCTGCACGGTGGGAATGCTTCGTTGTGTCTGCACGATGGGAATACATATGTATTTCACGGTATATGTATATGTCTATATGTTTTGGACATGTATTTGGTAGCGGTGGGAATACGTCGTGTTTTCGATGACGTGAAATCATTTTTCACGTTCAGGTTCCATTCGATCTCTCTCGCAGTCGCACACGAACATATACATATAGCTAAGAACGTAGCACATAAACATATAGAACATAGTCCTCACATAATCCATAGGAACATAGTCCTCACATAATCCATACAAACTAGGCATCCTTGGCGCGACATAGTCCATACAAAGTTCTCACGCACCATTTAAATCAAAATGCGCATAGTCATCACATCATCCATACAAAGTGCACAAAAATCCACTAGAAAGTCCACTAGGAAGCACACAAACAACACATCAACAGCGACTACGGCGTTGATCCGGCGGGCTGAAGACGTCCCTTGCGCGGTGCTCCCTCCCGGGCTCGATTGGCAAGATATTGCCACTACCAATGTCCGAACGATACCGGGCACGGTGGCGTTGGCGGAGTTCCCGCTCCGTGGGAGTTGCCTAAAACATAAAAATGTTATAAACCATATTCATTCATCAATTTCATCCACATTTCTATAACTAACAATGGTGATGATTGTTCACATACCTGACCAGACTGTCCCTTTGTCTGGGTGACTGGAGGTGCATCAAACATTTGAGACATCGGCAGCTCCTCACCATACGGTGGGTCATTGTCGTCAGAGGTACCGTTGTCACCACCTTCTTCAGTGGACTCAGAGGAGGCCGGGGCCTTGCCACGGGAGGTAGATGCACGTGCTACTGCTGCTGGTGACGAGCGGGTCCTTGAAGGGGTGCGTTCCATGCCTGAAGCGCCTTGGAAGACGGGAGTGCGACGACTCGATCCAGAAACAGTACCACCAGCTCCTTGAGCATATGCCACGTCTGCGGAACTCAAACAGTTGAGCTTCATCGCCATACGGCAGCAGCTCCGTCGTACCCTCTGCACAAAATGCGAAGATTTAACAAATTTATAGTTGTGGATAAGTCAAAACGCCGAAGATGCTCACTAACCTCTGCAAATTGACGCAGCGCACCACCATTGTTGGCGGAGCTACTTGCATGGGACATGGCAACCCTGGCCTCATTGGCTAACCTCGCTAGCTGCTGCGCCTACACACATAGATAGAAAATGTGTTTTCAATGCAAGCAAACCAAGTATCGTACGAAGGCATACGTAAGGTGGTTGAGGGCAAGACCATAAACTTACCATGTAGTCCTGCAAGGGTGCACGCTCAGGCTGAGTACCCTGCCTAGTCATTAGATCGTACTCATCCACGATATCGTCATCAACATCAGAAGGTGGGTCTTCAATAGGTTCAGCGGTCCATGCAGGCTTTAGCTTGGTCCTTGTTGATCGATGGTACCATCTGAGGTACTACTTATGTGGTCTTGCATGCCAGAATGCCCCGTTGTGGGGGTCAACCCTTCGCCCAGGGTCCGTCCACTCTTGAATCCAACGAGCATGGGTAACCCTCCAATCTTTCTCATTGTACCGCTTCTTCCTTTCAAACCTGTATGCCACAAGGAAAAAATAGGTTAGTGCAAGCACATAGGGAGTGGTGATTGGTACGGTTTGTTCATTTCAAATCTTATACCACTTACTTGTGCAAAGCTTGTGAAGTGGATAACTCAGGAGGAGGCGTCAATTGTGCCCTAGCAAATTGCCGCATCGTCCTTTGTGGCAAATGCATCTCCACAACATAGAAAAATATGAGTGGGATTGTGGCCCTCCACAACGTGGTGTCCCTTAAGCACATTTGGCTACACTCGAAGTGGTCAAGAAGTTCAACGTATGGGTGCCACTCAACCTACATATTAGAAGAAAAAATTACAATGTAGTTGCATATATGATTTATACTCACATGTAGGACAATGTATTACCTGAGTTTGTGTGATGCAGTCAAGCTCGTTGATGTAGCTCTTGTAGCGCCTCGCCGGAGGACCACGTACTTCGACAGCCTACTTCCAAAGGTACACCACCGTCGGTCCTGCATCTTGATGCGGCCATGGCTAACAAGGGAAACAACAACTCTATAATTCAGGCAAACAATATAATTACAGTTATATGCAAATATTGAAGACACAACAAGATATATACCTCCACCGGGCCACAATGTGGTCGACCAACGGAGATGCGCTCCCAAATCCAAACCTGTAGCAGGTAAACACATCCTCCAACATTGGAATCTTCACCAGTACGTCTGTAGGCATCACACAACTGCCTATATAGCCAAGCAAGCACCGCTGACCCCCAACTGTAAACACGAATGTTCTCCCAAGCCTCGCCCAATATAGGAAGAACCATCCAAGACATAGTGTTACCCGAAGCATCTGGGAATAAGAATCCATTGACAAGATGCCACAACCAGACATGAGCATGGCACTCAATTGTAGCCTCATCTGCTCCTGGTGGGGGAGCTTGTTGGCGGTCGTTACGGCATGTTTTCGACCACCAATACTCGGGAATAAAAGAGGATATATGTGACATTCCATGTACTTAGGTTTATTTCTAACAGAGTTCCACGAGTTTTGGTGAGTTACACTTGTGCAGGTACAACAACGAGAAATACGTGCTATAGGGGTCGGAATTGACCAATTCGGCCGAACGACTCCGTTCGACCGGTTACCTCCCTTAGCCATACAAGACACCGGGACACGTCCATGTCAGCGATGACCATGCAACGACCTTGGAAGCCACTTGGACCACTGCCACATCACCTCTGGGCCAATCCAGCACAAAGTCCACCAGCAGAAGGCAGCCCAATGCAACCCAGCAGGAGAGGGGGGCGGCCCAGGGCCAGAAGCCCAATTCGGCCGAATGGAGACCTTCGGCCGAACCGCCCCCAACCTGGAACCGCCTCCACAGGAGCAATCCTGGCCCTTGGAAGCAAAGGCGGTGCATCCCTCGGTTCGGCCGAACCGTGCAGTTCGGCCGAACTAGAGGATTCACTCGAATCCAGGGGAATATCCCACTGGCTCCCTTGGCTGGTACTCTTCCTCAACCGCCACTCCAAGCTATAAATATAGGTGTCCAAGCCCCAGTTTCACACACACCAAGCCAAGGAGCTCTCATTTCCACTTCTCTCTAGTAGAGTTAGGATAGTTTAGTTGGGAGTTAGAGTCGAGTCGAGCTTTGCCTCGGAGGTTCCGGAGTCGTCTTCAGAAGCTCTGGTATAAGCTCTTGTATATTTTACTTTTCCTTTTGCAAGACTTGAGTTATCAATATAATTATCTTTATCATCTTGCCTTTTTCATTTATAGCTTGCTTCTACTTTATTCTAGTTGCATCTATATCGTGTTTAGACTATAGTCGGTTCTAGTTCTAGTGTTTCTAGTTCTCGTTTAAGTCTTTGTCTTAGCTGGTTCTTCGACTTAGCTCAATATTTGCCGGTGAACTGTCACCGGGGGTATTGACGAGTTGCTTGCTTTTGCTAGTGAAGTAAGTAGTCGTTGGTTAGTGTGGGTGTGGTACCCAGACTAGTCAGTGGCCTTGGTTTGCCCCTGATTCAACGAACGTGTGGTAGCCGTTAGGTGGTGACAGCCCTATACGGTCTTTGTAATCCACCTCATTAGTCTCGGCCTGTAGGATCCCCCAGTGTGGAGCTGGTGGCACCCCTTCTCACCCCTTTCTGCGTGTCACTGGTGTCCATTGTCCCGATGCTAAGACATTAGAGTTAACCCAGACCTTCTAGTGCTGGCTCTTTAGCCGCTGTATCTCTAAGCTCGAGTGACATAGACAGATAAATTCCATAGGAATCCTCTATGTCTTCTCGTTGTCCTCCCAGCTATCTATACCTTCTCTCTCTTACCTGAGTCTCCCTTGAGCTGTGTGTCACGGTATATCCACTCCTATCCAATACCGTTATCCCCTGTCTTGTTTAGTTGTGTACCTTTCTCTGATAATCTTGAATACCTGTTTACTAGTACTCTTGCCAAAGCTTCCCTGCGGAAATATAAATTACGATACCTCGGGATACTCCCAGGTGAAGTGCTACAGCGGTGATTCTGTGCGCTTGCAGAATATTTATATATTTTACTAAGCCATAAGGAAAACCACTGAAACACTCCTTACCACAGTACCGGGATTCTCAATCCTGATATTGGATCGTAAGAAGTGCCAACATCTTCCTGTCTCTAACACCCTCTGGAGGCTCTCAAGGGCGTAAACCAATGTGCTGCTCAACCATATCCCTCCAGTTGTCACTCTCAATTATCCCGGTCACTGGAAGACCCTCCAGCGGAAGGCCAAGTATCATGGCGACGTCCTCCATGGTGACCGTCATCTCCCCACAGGGTAGGTGGAAGGTGTGGGTCTCCGGATGCCATCGGTCAACCATAGCAGTCAACAGAGCATTATTCATCTGTGGGAGACCACCAACAACCAAGAGGGCTAGCTCAAGAAAACCGGCTCTGCCAATGAAGGAACTATACCGCTCATCCCACCTGAGCGGCTTGTGTACCCGTGGCCGCAACACCGCCAACTCCTGCCAAAGTGAAAATTGAAGTCCATAAGATTCAAAGTTGAGAAACCAATGGGAAATTCATACGAAATTGAATAACTTGTGAAATTAAAAAAATGGTATGAAACTAAACAAACCTCATGGTTGTCGGCGATGAAGTGTGCACGGTGCTTGCTGTCGTAAACCAACTCAAGGAGAGGGTAAACTGGGTGCGCCATACTGCAAATTGGACAAATATTTATTAGTTCAACGAAAAAAATACACATAGGGACTACAAATATTGAAAAGCACATATGCATTACAAATATTGAAAAGCACATATGCATTACATATATTGAAAAAAGCACGTATATTTATCTAACAATACATGACTTATATACCTTTGTCGCTACCCTTTCTTTTCTTAAACGTTTGCTACTTTTTTGCCCTTTGATTTCTTCCCTTTTCCCTTTTTCTTCCGGCACTTACAATTCTTAATAAAATTTTGACACTTGGAGCATCGATTATCGGTCTTCGAAGCATCAAATTCCCCGAGGCTAAAGTCGGCAACAAACCGGCCTTGAGATGCATCCATATCGCCTTTCAATCGTTTCATCCTCCTCCTTCCCTTTGCTACCTTCATCAAATATTTGTCTAGGATATATTCCAAACCATTGTACGGTGGCCATTGTGTAGGATCTAGATATGGTTCAAAGCTTGGTTCCCATATATTAATGGTGTTTTCTCTCATGTACAACAGCGACATGTACGTGGGGCTACTGAAATCAAAGCCTCTAGCCTTACAAGCTGTAATCAAATGTGAACATGGTAGGTGTGCTAATTGTGGAGTCATGCATGAGCACTCGCCAGCCTTGAGGTCTACTCTATAATTGCGGCCTCTGTGACTCTCTCCGCCAACTATTGTGCCTCCAGCACCTCTAATAGAGTACACCATTCTTTCGGGCCCATATGGCTCCCCAATTTGATGCACAGAACGCTCTTCCGCTTCTGCCAAGTGTTCCTCAGCAATTTTACCAAGTCTATCACCATTATCACACAAAGCATGTGCCTTCTGCCACCTATCCACAAAGTACTCATTGCATTTATGGAACGAGTACTCTACGATTCCGGCTACGGGTCTAGTACGGATTCCTTTGAAAACATTGTTCAATGCTTCTGAATTGTTAGTGGTCATAATTCCGTACCGTCGGCCCCCCTCATCGAAAGCAAGTGCCCACTTAACCTTGTCCTCCATTTCATTTTGCAACCATTCCTTTGCTGGCTCATTCAAATATTTGACTAAGTCTTCAAGTTTCTCCTCAAATTCCTGCACCGTTCGCACCGAACACAATATTTTCAACTTTCCTATAACATCTTTGTTTTTTTGCCGACGCCACATATTCACGGAAAAATGTCTCATGCACCACCGATGGACAAGTGGTGGGTACCCATCCATGTGATCACCGGCACACTTGACCAGTCCATGATGTCGATCAGATATCATACAGACTTGTCGCGATGGACCCAACACATGTCGGCGAACTAGACACATGAACCATGACCAGCTACCATTGTTCTCCCCCTCGGCCAATGCAAAAGCAAGTGGGACCAGCTGGCTTTCAGGGTCTACTGCAACTGCCATCATCAATGTGCCCTTGTACTTTCCGGTCAAGAATGTGCCATCCACAAGAATCACAGGACAACAATGTTGAAAAGCGGTGGAGCATTACGGGAAGCACCAGAAAACCCTTTGAAGAACATGCTTCAAAATACCCTTATCAGTCTGCATCACCCCCAAAGAGTAAGGGAACCATCTAATGCCAGGATTGAAGTGAGCCATAGCAGTGAGATCACGTGGAACCATTGCATACGACTCCTTCCATTCACACCACAACACAGACAAAGCGTGTTGCTTTGCACACCAAGCCTTGGAATACTTCACCCTAAGCGCACTAAAGGCGAAAATGGATTCCACAAGAGATGACACCGACGTGTCGCTGTCCGTGTGAATAATACCAAGGATCCGGCGACCAAGGTACCTTGCCGTCAATTGCGCATGCTCTTGCTTCGGCTTGGCCGAGCGGCAAGTGTGAGGTTGCACCACTCTACTAATCCTCCATTGTCCACTGCTTCTCATTACTCTACACCAAACACGCCACATGCACCCTTGATTGCACATAACATCATATCTTAGCTTCCGGTCCGAGTGAACAACAATGAAAGGCCTGAAAACCCTAACCGCATAGTCAGCCAAGAAGAACTTCAATTCTTCAAGCGTACCAAACTTCATTCCCTTGCGAATCTGTGGGTTCTCCATGTCTACAACACCCCCAATTCCATGAAATCGGAGTCACATATGGCTTTGTGACACATGCTTATGTCCCTAGAATTTGCCACCGAAGGGAGTTCAACGTGAACTTCCTTAAGCAACTGCAACTCTCTTTCCGTATATTTAAACCGGTCATCATCATGTTGCACGGATGAAGGTTGTGGTGCACCTTCATTTAATTCTTCTATTTCCACATCATCTTCCACTTCCTCTTCACACACTTCATCTACTTCCACTTCTTCGAAATCATCATCTTCCGATCCTAATGATATTTCATCATCGTCAATATCTTCTTCCTCTTGCTCAAAACTATCATTTGCAAAATCATCGGAAGCCACCGCTAAATCAAAATGAGGGGACCTAGGAAGAGGCGACGATGAATTAGGTTGAGTTTCCGTAGTATCATTTCCAAAATCCTCCGAAGCCACCGCTAAATCAAAATGAGGGGAACCAGGATTGGGCGAGGACGAATTAGGTTGAGTAGGCCTAAGAGCATCACGTGAAATGGTTGACTGTTGGCTTAGGTTCTCAACAACTACATGATCGACCACGGCATTGCGATTACTTCCAACCAAATGACATATGGCAACCACCACCTCCAGACATACCACATTTGCATTCTCAACTATTTCCTTGTATTGCTTCCAATGAGACTTCGAAGACAAAGTCATCATCACATAATGTGACCGAGCTTTACCACAATCAAATCAACTCAATGTTACTTCCTCTTCCACACATCCATACTTTGATATCACACAGTCAAGTACATCCCTCAAGCTTGGACGAGTATCAAACAACTCAATATCCTCATTCATATTCTCAAATTCTCTGCTCTCTTTCACAACCCCACCATAAAATAAACGAACTAAACGGTCCATCTACATAAACAATACACAACAATATACCACAAATATCATATACATGAATTAAAACCAACAAAACACTACCTACATTACACAAACAAATAATTTATACTACCTCATGCATATACACTATAGATTCATGAGCAACATTCAACAATCGAAGCATGCAACTAATTCTACACGTCACAATCGTGGGCAGAGACTTCACTACGTAGCAAATAAGCATCCGATCCATAAAAAAACATCTAGTTCATAGAAATTTCGAAATCCAATCCTAACCCTAACCCACCAAAACTACTCCATATCTAACAAATCCTACGGTGAAACATGGAAAAAAGTGGGGGAGTACCTTCGGGATGACGCGGGGATCGATTCCCCCCACCCACCCCCCCCCAAAAAAACGGTGGATTTGGGGGGATCTAGGGGCGCAATGGGTGTCGGCGGCGGAGCTTCTCGCGGGCGGCCTCGGGCTGGAGGAGGAAGAAGGGAGGGGAGAGAGAGAGAGAGGAGGCCGCGGCGCGGCCTGTATGTAGCGGCTGTCGCGCCGGAGCATGTGGCGCGACAGACCCTGTGCCAGGCTAGCGGCCGCCCGCGGGCTGTGCCACGGTGGCATGCTTGCCGCGCCACATTCTTTGGCACGCCGGCCATGTTTGGTCGCGCCCCGTGTCTTGGCGCGACCAAAAGGGTCACCTGATGCAAATAAAGTTTGGGAGGGTTTTTTTAAAAATATTCTTTAAAAATTGGTTAAAATTAAAAAAAAATCGGTGGCGGGCCGCCATTTGATTTGAATCTCGGTCTCGGTGCCATGTGCCCATGTGTGGCCATGTGGGTAAAGGGTCGGGTCGATTCGTGTCGTGAAATCATGTAGTGAGCGCGCAGGCGGCAGGCCGGGGGTGTGACGAGGAAAAAGTCCCTTTCACTTTCCTCAACTATTGCCTAAATTTAATTCTCATCCCTCATCTCTAAAATTGAATGTTTGTGATTCCTGAACTCTAAAAATCGGTTATTTTTCATTGACGGTTTCGAAAGTGGTTTTGGAGGGGGTAAATTGGAATCTAGTTGAGAGTTCGAGGATGTAAAATGGTCTTTTCAAAAAAAGAGCTTTGCAAATGTTTTTTTCTTAGAAATCTGATAAAAAATCTTAAAATCTGCTTTATAATCTTAAGAAGATAGAAACATGTTTTAGATAAAAAAATATGAAAGTAGTTTCGTATTTTCTTTAAAATCATGTTTTTTATGTTTACTTCGAAGCCATATGCATATAAGACCAATTATAACAAATAATGGGAGCAACTGCTTAGTAAAAGTTATCAAAGCCAATCAATAGAAAATTAATAATAAAATCTATCAAAGCAAATTATTAGGTAATTAATAGAAAATTTGTTTTAGATCGAAAAGTTGTGATAGTTTTTATGAAGTAGTTGCTCCAGTTATTTATTATAATTAGTCTAATATGCCTAGAAACTAGTATGGCTCCAAAACAGGTAGTAAAAGAAAAACATAATTTTAGGGGAAGTGTAAAACTAGTCTTATATTTTTCCAATCTAAAACGAATTTTATATAAAATTTTAAGATTAAATTAAATTATAGGATTTTTTATAATTTTCTAAGAAAAAATATTTGCAAACCATTTTTTCCAAAAGGACCATTTTATGTCCTCGAACTGTCAACCAAAGTCCAATTTACCTCCTCCGAAACCATCCTCAAAACCACCAAAGATGTAAAGGAACTGGTTTCCAGAGTTCAGGAACCACGAACATCCGGTTTTGGAGATGGGGGACGCGAATCGGACTTTGATAATAGTTGAGGGATGCCGAAAGGACTTTTCCCATGTGACGATCACCACTCACCATGGGCCATATCCACAAGGCGGGCCTAGCGTGTAACGGAAGTTGTTGGGCCAGCAATCCGGATGAGACCGTGGAGCGGGATTCCTGTATAGCTTATGGAAATTTTTTGGACCACTTACCTTCTTTTTTTAGATAAGGGATAAAAATCCAGCCTCTATATCCACAATGGATATCTACAACCAAAAAGATACAAGAGTATTTAGACTCTGACTCTCAACATTCTCAATAGAAAGAAAGCTAAAGACAAAACGAGAAAACTAAGACTAAGTTTCAATCTTCCTCCATGCCTTTGCTTCCACCTTGACTTCTTCGTGCCCAGCAATAATCCTTCATAATCTCTCGTTTACTTAGAAACAATTGATGATACAATCGTTACTGCCACAGAATATGAGCGATCTCCACCACGGCACCTCAGGACTCAACAACTCCATGGCGACGTCTCCAAGAGGGAAACAACGATACAATACCGCCGCCACCGCCAGAACCACTACGTAGTTCAAAGGTTCTCACCTAGAGAAGGAGACGACAAGATCCTTTCAACAACACCTTTAAGAAGGGGAGCGATGCACTATCATCGCCGTCGTCGACCAATCCAAGATTGAATATAGCTTTTGCCCAAAAGATCTGCCAAGAACCTAAGTAGCACCATCTGCTCCACGCGATTTGGTCATGCTGTATCCGGATCCAACAGCTGAGGCACTGGATCTGGCCACACTCGCCAGCGCCGCCATTGCCCACGACCGTCTTCATCATGTCACACGCACCGCGCCACTGCCTGTGGCAGGTCTTATCACCTTGTCCTGGCTTCCGCCCGCTGCCGTATGTAGCCTCAGCGCGCTTCGTGTCCGGCCACCGCCGGCCGACCACGCATGGCCTCACCGCCCGCCGCCGCCGTCCACTAGCAGAACAACAGCCAGGTCTTTCGCCGAAGCCGCTGCGCCGCGGCATGGGCGGCCTCTCCGTTGCTACAACGGCGAGCACAACCTCCTCCGCAGCTTCATGCGCGCACTGTTGCGTCGCTATGCGCGCCCTTCCCTCAGGCGGGTGTTGTCCACCACCGCCGCCCCGCTCCGCCACCAAGCTTGGCCGCCGCCGTAGGGATTCAAATGACCGGATCCAGCCACCAGCACGGTGGATCCACCCTCCCACGGTGTAGATCTGGTTCGATGCCACGACTGGCACCGGTTGCCATGAGTCCACTTGCGCGGAAGTCGAGGGATGAGAGCTCCCAGAGGGAGCCGGGAGCCCACCAAGGAAAGCCCCACCACCGCCATCCTCGCGGCCCAGGGACTTCCCTCGGCACGCTCAGGCAGCGGCGAGACGAGATGATAGAAAGGAGGTGGGTGGGTGGGTGGTGGCGCGGCTGGGTCACCGCCCGTGTCGTTCCAAAGTGACCGGATCACTTACCTTCTAATGTTTGAGATTCGTGCGGTCAGCATGGGCCGTATGATCTTCTTTGTCCTCCCGCCTTCGATCATGGGAAGGGTGCCGCCGCCGAGCTGCCAGCCGTGCGTTGTGGTTGAGGCTGGCGGCGGATAGGGATAGGGTTCTGGATACTGACGACAGATGGGGCTATAATGGCGGTGAGAGGCGGCTTGGCCGACAGCGGAAGCGAGACGGCGCGGGAGCACCGCCGGCCGGACAAGCGATATGCAGGGACCGGCGACGGGGGGCGAGGAGGAGCACCAAATTAGAAAGGGCAGGCAAGCAGAGCGGGCGGGCGGCCGCCGGGCGTGCGGCCGTAGAGGTGGCTAATGGGCCATCATAGGCCCTAAGCCATGGCTTCTATCTGTCTTCCACAAGCCATATAGGAGGCCCACCGCGGAGCCCGCCCTGCCTAGCTGCATCGTTCACTGAAGAACATGTACTTAAATGAGTAGTCTCGCAAAGCTAGATCAACAAATCGGATGAGTATGAGGACACAAATCGAACCAGTAAACTGTTAACCAAAGACGAAACGTTCACTAGGAGTAGAGCCGTGACTACATGGGGTTTTCTTCTGCCGACCAGGCTCAGGCGCTGGCCATCAGGCCACTCCTTCCACTAGTAGAAGCAACTGCACTTCAGCTCCTCTGTTCGGAGCCTGCTTGATTCGTACGAAGCTGCCAAAGTTGAACACAACGATTGACAGTCAGGGCGTCATCAGGAACTGCGTTACGCTACGGGATTGATGAACACGTACCCACCTCCTCATTCTGGATTGAACTCGCGGGCCATCTTGATGCAGAATAGCACCCCGGCTACTTCGATGAGCACGATCACAATCACCTCAAAGATGCCGAGGAATTCGAAAACTGCAAGGGTACAGTCACCACCGTCATTCATCATCGCCTGAATGTCCAGTTTCCCTGGACAGACGAAGAGGCCCAAAACGTACAGAGTTGCTCCGACCGCGGCTCCGGAGCGACCAGCGGAACGCGCAGGTAGCAGGCGTAGCCGACGACGACCACCGCGTCGCCGTGCGCCTTGGAGAGCCGCTTTCCGTCCTTCAGCGCCGGCACCACCGCAGCCGACTCGTTCAGGCACCGGGAACACTCCGCCGCCGTGCGGTTCGCCGTGCACTGGCTCCCCAGCGCCGCGGTCGGCGCGTCGTCGTCGTTGTCGTCGTCGTAGAACCATCCGCGGAACGCGTCCTCGCGGGCCGTGGACGCGTTCGTGTCCGCGTAGGAGAGGAAGCAGCCGGCGCGCCAGACGCCCGCGCGGTGGCTGGCGCCCCACCCGCCGGCGACGTCCTGGGCGGCGGCGGACAGGCACTCGACGCAGTCGCCGCGGGAGGGGCCGTGCGGCGCGCCGTAGCCGAAGCAGGCCCCGCGCGCGAAGGCGCGGCCGCGTCCGGCGGCGCCGCCGGACCGCGTGGCGGTGGAGCCTGTGGGCGCTGCCGCGGCGGCGGAGGGGAGCGCGCCGAGGAGCGACCGCACGTTGGCGCGGAACGCGGTGTCGTTCGTGGAGCGCGGCGGTGCCGGGGCGCAGTCGAGCAGCGGCGGGAAGTGGCTGCTCGTGCCGGCGGGCTCCAGCTTCAGGGCGGTCGCTGATTCTGCGGCGGCCATCACGAGGGCGAGCAGGAGGATCAGGGACAGGGAGGAAAGGCGGCCCCGGGCCTTCGGGGACGCCATCGGCGACGCTGCGATGGAAACGGAGGCGGTGGTTTGCAGCTGTGGGCCTGCGGCACCAGCTTGATCAGGCGTGCGTCACCGCGCGTGGCTGTGGAATTTCGCATCCCGAAAACATGGCGACGAAGGCGATCACTCATCGGTTTGGCTAGACGCATCTGCATCTTGCACCGATTTGATTAGACGTGTGCGCGTAGTGAACCCCTACCGGGGAGCTGGCGGCTAGCCTGCTAGGGCCTAGCCATTCGTCAGGTTCCCTTCGTTGGAGGAGGCAGATCACAGACGTTGTGACGCGCTCCTTTCCCCGTCTAGCACCGATTCAGTTTGACGCGGCCGCGTGGAGGGGCCGAACGCGTTGCGGCGAGATACTCGTTGCGATCTGTTTGTCTTCAGCTCCACACCTCTTGATTTTTTTTTTTTTTGAAATAGACCACACCTCTTGATGGATATCTCCTTCAGACGAACACTAGTGGGGATTGGTCAAAACCTTCTTAAACGGAATGAACAAATATCCATGAACCAAGTTTCCTTGCCTCTCAACAAATCATTATGAAGTTGAGAATACCTCTTAAAGTAAAGAATTTTAATTGCTTCTTGTTAAATAAAAGAGGTAATTTTAACGAAAGTTAATTTTTATTAAAAAAACAATGGAAGGGCGATGAACGATTTTTGGTCTTTTATTTTACAATAAGGAATCCATACAATCCAACATATTTTGTTGCAAGATCTTTTTGGATTGTTTTAACAACGGCTTTTGGTTTGCAATCTTGTAAGCATATAATTGATTTATATGCATTGTGGCTCAATCAAGTTGACCACTTATATGCGATCCCAAATTTGTGCAGGAGCGAAGGCATTTTTTTGGGGTCTATTTGACTACATAGAAATGATGTGTATTTTTGAAAAAAAACGATAATACTCTTATCTGTAGATAATCTCCAGGTTGACTCACTAGGCACTTTTTGACGCACAAGGAGAGCAAGAGACCATATTTGAAATGTGCTTACTAAACGAGCAATGAGCTACCAACCACGTTCACTTGGATAAACACCCCCCCCCCCCCCCCCCCCCACCCCACCTCTGACTACGTCCCGACGACGGGTAACCTGCTTAATTTCCATCAAGCTTCAAGCCCAAGAGAAAATTGTTAAACACAATGTCTAACAGTCACCCAGCGTATTATGCCATACAAATTCAAGGCCATTGATCCCCTGATGAACGTATCTCATGCTGGATGAATATCCAGGACTCTCCGGGTGCAGATCCCCAGCACGAGGAGTGTCATCGTATGCATGATTAAAACGATACTTGTGCATGGAGAAATAAAAAAAGTCAAATCTTATAAACGGGTAGATTGGAGTGATTGAGATAGTTGTGGGTGTAAAATGAACCAAAACATATTTTAGAGAATTATCCGGACTTTGTTGATACTTAAGGGTAGTAATTTAGAAGTACTTTTTCCTTTGTTTTCCATATTGAGCGGGAACTAATTATTTTTCCACAGTATGAAGGTCAATCATTGTCTTTTGCAGCAAGTCTATTCTGGTATTTAAGCTATGCTTATTGTTTATTTATTTGTCTATTATATTTTACAACAAAATTTCAAGCGAGGATGAGAAACATATCGTACAATATCATCTAGCGGCCTATATATTTACAAAAGAATCATTGCCAAATAAAATCATTAAGTATAAAAATTCTAAGAAAAAGGATTTAAAAAAACTTAGTCCATATCAAATGCAATAGATGAACAAGTAAATTCAGAATTGAAAATTTAAAAGTTAGTTTGATTGGCATGTGAGTTATTAGGGTAGCTAATGATAATAGCAGCATGGAAATGGTTGTAACGACAAAAATGTCATGACAGAAAAAAAGGTTATATTACATTGAAAGTGCAACTAATAGTTATTGAGCTTGAGGTTAGATCCATGAAAAATACATTCATAGAAAGAAATGAATTAAATATAGCTAAAATATTTCTTATAAAATTTAGTAACATGAATCAGTGAAAAAAAGAGAATAGTTATGCCATTGATCTTAGTAGGTTCGTATTGTTAAACACGGGTTCAGAAATTAACTGCCAATAACCAGGTTCACGCCGCCGAGGCCCATTCCTGCTCCATGATACTAGTCTAGGACGGCGACAAACGACCTACTGATCTGCATCAAGCCCAAGCAAAATTGTTTAACACAACGACTAACAGTCACCCAGCGCATCAGCCCATCAATTCTTGCTTGCCAAATCAAGGCCACCGATCGACCCTTTAATGTACCTCCATGGCTCATGCTGGATTCATAATCATATCCTGGGCTCTTAAGATGCAATGCGTCAGCACCCAGAGCACCAACGATGGAATGATTAAATTTACCATGAAAAACATGACTGCAAGGGCGGACAGCAGCGCACTCGGTCACTCCTTTTCTGCTTTTTTTGTATAAGGAGGAGAAGGAGCTCACCCAAGAGGAGCTGCCATGGCAGTACACCGTCTATCGACCACCACCACCGCGTTCCCGTGGATCCTCGCGAGGAGGTGCCCCCGCTTCAGCGCCGCCGCCGTCCGCGCCGATTCGTCTGCCCACCTGGAGCACTCCGCCGCCGTGCGGTCGCCCGCGCAGTGGCTCGCCGCCGCCGCGGCCGGGCTCCCGTCGACGTCGTCGTAGAACCAGCCGCGGAACGCGTCCTCGTGGGCCGTGGACGCGTTCGTGTCCGCGTAGGACAGGAAGCAGCCGGCGCGCCGGCTGGCGCCGCACCCGCTGGCGACGGCGTCCCGGGCGGGGGCGGACAGGCACGCGAGGCAGGCGCCGTGGGAGGGGCCGTGCCGCTGGCCGAAGCCGAAGCAGAGAGCGCGCGCTAAGACGCGGTCGCGGCCGGCGCCGCCGCCGGACTGCGTGGAGGCGAAGCCCGCGGCGGCGGCGGGGAGCGCGGCGAGGACGGACAGCACGTTGGCGCGGTAGGCGCTGTCGTTCTTCGACGGCGTCGGGGCGCAGTCGAGCAGACGCGGGAAGTGGCCGAAGCCGAACATGGTGGCTGCGTCTATCTTGATGGCGATCGCGTGTTCAGCCATCAGGAGGAGGAGGATCAGGGATGACACGGGGGGACGCTTCGGTAACGCCATTGGCGACGCTGCAACAGGCACGGTGGTCGTTGGTGGTGGTAGTGGTTTGCGACGGCGGCGCAGAGCACAGGAAACGAACACAAGTTGATCAAGGCTTGTTTAGATCTCAAATTCCACCCCAAATTCTATCATGAAAAAAAGATTCTCGTCACATCAAAATGCCATAACATGCATAAAGTACTAAATGTAGATGAAATCAAAAACTAATTGCACTGCTTTGTTGTACTTTGCGAGACGAACATTTTGAGCCTAATTAATCAATGTTTGAATAATTTTTCACAAATACAAACGAAATGCTACAATGACGCACATATATCAAGACGCTAAATTTGGCACCCAAATTTGGCATCTAAACAAGGCCCAAGCAAACGTCGCTATGTGCACGACTGCGTGTGTTGAGTGGCTGAGTGAGACGGGACACGGAAGCGTGCTTTTCTGAAATTTGAGCACCATCCTCATCGACCTGTCGCAACAAGAGCATCAGAGAACTCCAACAGATTGAGAAAAATTCATTCCCCTACACTTGCTAAAGGGGATTAAGAAAACAGCTTTTAGAGATATTGGGGAGGGGCGCTCCGGCAGATTCCCTTTCTCTTCTTCCCTTTCCATCTCTCCTGACAGGTGGGCCCTACTTATCAATGGCTAAACTATTTCCTCTCGCCCTCTTCTACCTTTCTCTCTCCTCCGAACAAAGTAGTACGGCGGCGCTTGGCCGCACGGTGAAGGCATGGGGCAGCGCGGCCGGCTGGTAGCGAGGCGGGCGGGCGGTGGCAAGGCGTGGCCCACCGTCGTGCGGGCGGCCGGAGGCGAGGAGGCACAAGGCCCGCCGGTGTGCGGCGCGGCGAGGCGGTGCGGGACGGCCGACGCGCGGGCGGCCAGCGGCTAGCGGTGAGGCGGCGCGCGATGGCCGATGCGCGGGCGACCGAAGGCGAGGCGGCGTGCGGCCGGTCGGCGGCGCGGGGGCGGTCGACGTGCGGGCAGCTGGAGGTGAGGCAACGAGGGGCGGTCAATGCTCGGACGGTCGGAGGCGAGGCGGCATGCGGCTCGTTGACGTGCGGGCAGCCGGCGGTGCAGGGCGGTTGACGCGCGGGCGGCCGGAGGTGAGGCGACGCGGGGCGGCCGGAGGCGGGACAGCGCCGCCGGCGTGTGGCTCGCCTGTGGCTGGGAAGGAGGGAAGGCAGTGGAAGGAGAGAGAGGAGGAAAGGGGATTGAGAAAAGAGTGGGGATGGTTGAGAAAAGAAAGGGGAGAGGGAGGAAGGTAAAGGGGATTGAGAAAAAAATATAGGGAAATGGGATCTGTTGGAGCTCAAATTTTACCCCTCAATCCCCTTTAACTGAAAATATAGAGAAAGGGGATTGATTTTCTCAATCCGTTGGAGTTGCTCTATGGAATCCACGCGACCTGCATCGGAAACATGAAGTTTGGCAATTCATCTTTGCACCTACAGAATAGATTGGCGTTCGTGGCGCTCGCCAGGCCACCAGCATGTTCTCCTCGTGAAATTGCATTCAGATTCAATGCATGCGCACGAGGCTAAGATACATACCGCCGATTCAAAAAAAAAAAAGATACATGCCGTTGAGCCGGGGCATTCTTTGGGTAGTACGGTAAGTGTAGTACACTATGGCGGTTGACTTGCGTCGATGAGCGGTTGCCCGGAGTGGCACGTGCGCCAGCCAGCCAGCGTCTTCCGCTTTGGCGTGCAGAAGCAGAAGTGCAGAACCACGAGTGGGAGTGGCTGCGAGCATCCGAGTACATATATATGCCCATAGCTCAAGGTTGGGATTTGAGAGAAGACAAAACTTCATCTGTCTGATCACCATCCAGTTTTGTAACGCCAATAAGATTTAGAGTTTTGGACATAATTGATGTTCAACATCGCAAAGGCAACTTAAAATTCTTGCTCAGGTCGTTAGGAATATGCACCGAGCCGAGCCATGCCGGCTGCGATCTAAACAAGCTTCGAGCATTTTGTCCACCCTAACTGCTAGTGTAGGGTTGCCTGGTTGGAAGAGCCATCCTACAAATAAATTCAGACAAGCTAATATGGATGTGGATTCCCATATTATATGATGCGGCCATCTACTTCAAAATGAATCATATTCTTAGTTCCTACCCAAGTGAAAAAAAAGTATATGGTTTTATATATCCAAATTTATAATGCAAATTATATGACCAAAATATATATAACAAACCCACTAGACTAATAGATTATGTAAATATTTTATATTTGTGAAAATTATAAATAAAATTATACAAATAAATTTATGTAAACACAAATTTATGTTACAAATTTTGCATGATAAAGTTTGACAAATAAATATATAATACTTTTTTTGAAAAAGTGTTACATCAGATAAATCAATCTAATAAAAATTTAGAAACAAAGAAAATTCAGAAAAGAGTTGCGAAGAAAAAACCAAAAATGAGAAAAAGTTTGGAGGAAAATCTTTTGGCAAAGAAATTTGGATGGAAATAGTAACAAAAATATTTTTAAAGATAAATTTGGAAACAAAATTCAAGAGAAACGTTTTCCAAAAGAGAATTGCTCTCTGTCAAGCGACTGAGATTGTGCTTCTCTGTCAGTCGACGTTGTGGTCCATCGGATCGACGATGGACGACCGAGAGCTCAACCGGGTCCACATGAAAATATTCATGTATGCCCCAAAGGCAATGTTCTCTCTTTAATACGATCTCTTGTTTCTCTTGTTCTAATGCTAATTTTTTAGAAAGGGTACTCCAATTGCTGGGGGCAACCCAGCTGCTAGTGTCGGTGCATGAGCTACTGCAGGAAGAATTTGTGGCTTCTGGGACTAGCAAATTGCAGGAGTTGCTATAAAGTGTAACAAGGACATCCAATCAGTTGAGTCAATTATTTTGTTAAACACAAGCTGCAGATTTTTTGTTACCTTTTCTTACTTCTTTGTTTTGTCCTCAATCAAGAACAATGCCGGATTGACCCTGTCTCTTATATAGGTCAGTTTTTTTATATTTATTCTTTCATCCTTCCTTTTTAACAGGCAGTAAAGTGTATGTATTTAGCTTCTCTTTTAAAACACCACATTAGCAGCTCGCCCTGTTTTTTTCAGTTTTTCTTTTGCTGGCTGCTCTCACTAGTGTAGGCATAGCGATAGCAGTTCAGTTCAATTCAGTACAGCAATAGTAGCAGTAGCTTGTCTATCTGCGGAGCTCACTTTCAGTTTTTGCAACAACAGTATACCTAATTTTTATTTTACTCATTTGCTTTTGATTTATTCTTGTCTGCACGGCAATCAACAGGTTCAGTCAAGTAGCTAGGTGAGCAGTCTTTCTTAATTGTTTCCATATCTCTGATCAAGTCTCGATGTTTGCACAGTCTTGCTTGCTTGTAGGAAGTAGTAGTTTTATTCACTCATGCTTAATGTGTCCTGCACTTATATCCATTCTGCAGGTTGCTAGGATCTATTCTTTCTTCAAGTTAGCTTCTTATCTCTAGGCTCTTGCTTGTTTTCTTGGGTCAGCACTCTTTTTTTCCTCGATCCTCAATGTGAAATAGTAAGGATGATGTCCACCTATTTTCTAATATTTTTAACTGATGCTCAAATGTGCATGAAAGTAATTAAACCAACACATGTTTGTAGTCTTTGTTTTTTTGCCTATATTTTTGTTGGTGACTGAAAAAACATTATTAGTTATAGCAACATGCTGAAAATTCAGCGAGCGCTGATCAATTAACTGGATGGAAGGCTGAGCTAATGACGAGGGCAGGGCGAGTTGTCTAGGTACAATTTGTCCTCACATCAATGCTAGTCTATCTATTAATGGCAACAGACCTACCAACCTGGGCACTTAAAGCCATTGACAAGATCTGGAGAGGTCGCAAAGAAGCACAAGGAGGTCATTGTCTCATTGCCTGCCCAAAGGTCTGTCGATCTTGGGAACTTGGTGGTTTGGGGGTCTCTGACCTAAAATCACTAGGATATGCTCTGAAAGTCCGATGGCCCTGGCTGAAAAAAACAAAACCCAACAAACCTTGGGAAAACCTGCCTCTCCAAGTTAATAGAGACATTGAAAGCCTCCTTGCTCTTGCTGTTACCACAATTCTTGGAAATGGGGCTTCCACCCTCTTTTGGAAGGACAAATGGCTGGATGGAAAAAGCATACAGGATACTGCTCCAGCACTATCTGCCCTAGTGCCTAAGAGAAGGGCCAATAAGTGGACTGTACAGGAAGGACTCACAAATCAGAAATTGCTGGAAGACATTCAAGGAGTTTTATCTGTTGATGCGCTGATGGAATACTTGGTTATCTGGGACCTCATCGAAGGGGTGGAGCTGCAGCAAGACACACCAGACAAGCACATTTGGAGGCTGTCTCCCTCAGGACAGTACACAGCCCGATCGGCTTATGATGCTCTATTTGAGGGAGCGATACTCTTTGAGCCTTATGAACGCATTTGGAAATCCTGGGCCCCTCCCAAGTGCCAGTTCTTCATGTGGCTAGCAGCTCAAAGGCGCTGCTGGACAGCAGACCATCTAGCCAAGCGAAATCTCCCTCACCCAACGTGCTGCCCCCTTTGCGATCAAGATGATGAGGATATCCAGCATCTTCTGGTCGGGTGTGTCTTCACTCGACAATTCTGGTTCTATCTGCTCCAACAAGTTGGTCTGGATGTTCTTGCACCTCAGCCTGCAGACACCTCCTTTGATGTATGGTGGGCAAAGGTCGACCAGTCTGTTACCGGTGACGTGAGAAAAGGCCTCAACTCTCTTGTCATCCTAGGCAGCTGGACCATCTGGCGACACCGAAATGACTGTGTATTCAACAGTGCTACGCCCAGCATCGCTGCAGCGTTGGTCATGGCAAGGGACGAAGCCCATCTGTGGAGCATGGCAGGGGCTAAGGGACTCTCCTTGCTCACCGCCACAGGTGTAGGCTAAGCCTCACCTTATGTGGTCAGGTCTGTCATGTGCCTGTTGCACAGGGCATGATGTGTGGGTGTGTTTGTGTGTGTGAGGTGTGTGTGTGAGTCTATGTAAGACTCTTCTTCTACTATCAATACGCAGTTCTCCTGCGTGTTCGAGAAAAAAAATTCAGCGAGCAAAGCTTCCTGTACATATTAATTTGTTGTTGTCCCATTTCTCACCCCTTTTTCTATAATAGTTACTATACATATTTTCTGGGGTGGACTGTAAGTCTAAGTGTATATGTTGTCTTCCTGTGCATGTAGTTATGCTGTCCATTGGAGCTTCAGATGATCTTACTAAGCAAACTGAATGGAAGGTTACTGTTGATAACCCAGCTTCTGTAGAAACTCAACAGGTAAACATGGGAATAAAGTGAACTCTCATTTGTGCTAATTATTAACTAATTGTATAATTGGTTCATTGTGTTGTGGTCCTTGTCACCGAGTTGATGATGCACCAACAAGACTATAATCATATTCTCAATGTTCTATAAGTTGTATTGTTTTTGGTTTATAGTCTATATGTGATACACAAATTAGTGTACCTGGAATTTTTAGAAAGCTTCTTTCTATTGTTTATTTTTGTTGTTTTATGTGCTAACCTGTGTGGCTGTGAGATTCCTAATTTTCTTTGTCACTTGTCATGCTGTGGAAACTTATCATAATACATTGTGTCTTTTGTAGGAATTACTGGGTATAATTACTTAAATGCAAGTTCTGTTGATTTGCGAGAGGTTATGTTGTTCATTTTTCGTCTTGCTACCTACTCTTTAAAGTGCCTTTTGGATTGCTTGATTTTTTATTTTTTCTCTCCTTTGTTGGTTCAGGATTTGAAGAACAACTAACTCATGAGATGGCTGACCAGTGACAAGAATAGAGATTGTATACAAGCATCATTGCCGGTTCGTTATGTTAATATATAATGCACTCATGGTAACTTCTTTTGCTTTTCTGTCGCTTGTAGCCCATGTTTATATGATTTTGCAGTTTTTTTTACAGTTATTGTACCTTCTATCATTTGTCATTTGTGTGCATCCCCTCGACCACATGATTCCTTCATTTCTTTCTTGTTTCAACATTTTCTCTTCAAGTAAAGTAGCAATGTTTAGTGACATGAGCTTTCTTGTAAATATGCATTTTTTGTGTATTGAACATACTGGACCTTGCAAAAAATAAGTGTCACAAGTTACGAGTTTAGTTTACTTGTACAGTGAATTAATTTATTTGTCAGTGTGAACTCCCCCCTCTCTGTGCGTTTTTTAAATCACAAATGATTTTATTTTTCTGGGTATGTTTTGAGTCATTAGAGTTTGCATGGCACATGATCTGTCATTAATATCTTTATGTAGTTCCTGGCTACCTAAAACATGTGTTATTTTTTATGGTAAAATATGATATGTGTGTTTTCTATAAAAAAAATGTGTCTTTGGCCCATAGGAGGGAAGCGGTCATCATGTGCAACAAATTAGTATAAATATTTTTTGTATCATTTGTAAAAATGGTATAAAAATTGTTTTATAATTTACAAACATTGTTTCTTCTAGAAATGTCTGTGTTCTCATGAAATACATGTGTGTTTCTCAAGAAAAACTTGCATTTTTCGAGAAATAATTACATTATTTCAAGAAGTGCTTGTGTCTTTCTCATCATTTTTAAGATTCTTTTATTTCCTTCTTGATCTGGTTTGTTGCTTAGCACTAGGCATACTTGTGTTCATTTCTATTCAATCTGGGCACTTGATTTCTGATGTATGTTAAAATGGTATGGCATTTTCTCATTGCTTAACTTTTAAAATGTGGGTGCATTATTTTTACTTGTTCTGCTCTTTTTTATTCAAGCTTTGCCTTCTCTGATTTACCCATAAATAATATAAAATGAAGGTCATTTGTGATGTATATTGCACAGAACATTCAAGTTTTCATGCATTATTATGTTCTGTACGTGGCGTAGTTGGTTGCCTAATAATTCTGATATAATTATTTTACAATTTGTGAGTTTCTTATTATATCTATCCTCATTTTGTCCATTAGCACTTCATGCCTTCAGCTATTTTTTTGAACACACAAAGCTTCCATGATTTATTAATTTCTATAGTTTCATTTTTGGCTTTGTAGAATAAATCATGACGTTACAAAACTTTTTTTAATCATGTACCACTTGTGTTGATTTTATTCATTATACATATTGGTGAGCTTGTTTCTGCACCCAATTCTTTGTTGAGTTCTCTACTTATTGGTGATCTTGTTTCACAATTCAGGACCACATTACAATTCTGCACCCAAGAAATTTGTATGTATCTACTTTTTTCTCCTAATAAGGTTTCAATTTATTGGTTTTTTCCAACTTGGTTTTTGTTTCTGCTACCTTTTTCCTGTTAGCCACATCTGTATGTTCATCTTGCACTGTTGGAGCACATACATGGGTTTAATTACTATTTTTTATAACTTATGCCTCTCTTTGTATAAATACTATCCTTTTCTAAAGTGCTACTAGTAGAGCACCTTCTATAGTTGGTAGCAGGAGCCTCTTAGCAGTGTTATATATGATCAGTAGCAGTTCACACATGAGATCATTGCCATCATTCAAATTCATCACCCTACACTAAATTTATTCTTTCTAGAGTAATTCTAGGAAGTAGAGAGTATTGCATTCTTTTTCTGTACTGTTGTATATACATAGTCTGTGGTTCAGAGTGAATTTTATGTAACACCCTAAAATTCATCACAATTAAATTGTAGCAACATTCTGAATTTTTCTAGGATTTATTAAGGCCTAAATAAATTTCCTATGGTTTAATTGGAATTTCTAGCCTTTTATCAATTTAAATATCATATTAAATAATTATAGTCAAAATAAGTTGTTGATGCATTCATGCTGTTGCATTTGTCTTTTGCTTGCTGTTCAATTAAGTTAGAATTTAAATTCTGTTTAAATTCGAATTTAATTTGAATTTGTTTGATGTTTAGATACTTGTTTTCTGTCGAGTCTGTTTTTGCCCCTCCAACTCTTGGCCCAGTTCGGATCCGCTCCTCCTTCTTTCCCTCCCGAGCCGGCCCAAGCTTCCTTTCCCCGGCCCAGTTTTTCCCTTCCGGCCCGTTCTCCCGCGCCGGCCCGCTTCCTCCTCCTCCCGCTCAGCTCGCTGCCAGGCGGGCCCCGCCTATCGGAGCCGTCGTCCTCGAGCCGGACTCGAGTCCGACCGAGCTTGGAGCTCGGGTCCGACCTCGGCCGGGCGCGCACGCTGAGGGACCAACCCCCTCTTATTCGCGCGCCGTGGCTCCACCCTCTCCCCGCCCTTTTCGCGCGCGCCAACAGCCCCAGCTCTTGAGCCCTAGCGCCGCCGCCGCTCCCCGTAATCCAAGTTCGCCGCCGTCGGTGTTCTCCGGCCGTGGGCGTTTTCCTCGCGGATTGACTCCTTTGGGAGCTTAGGCCAAAGGTAACAAGGCCTCCCGTGAACTTTCCCTCGAGTTTTTCCCAAAATTTTGCCCTGCGCGAGCTCATCGGACTGTTGCAGCGCCGCCGCCCGCCATTCGCCGTCATCGGCCGCCGTCGTCGCTCCTCCGCCGTCAAGAACCCTCGGGGTGCGCTCGCCATCTTCCCCTCTCCCTCCTCGACCTATTCCCGTCGCGATTGGTGGCCCGAAGCGCGTTTTCGCGTGTGCGCCGGCGAAGCTCCGCCGTGGGCGCCAACGGCGCCGCCGCTCCCTTTTCCCCGCCGGCGAGCCCTCTGCCGATCCAATCTCGGCCATCGGATCTTGATCCAACGGCCGAGCTTTGTCCTTGCTCCGAGTCAATCCAGTCGCTACTGGTCAACCTTGACCATTTTGCAAAAAGGCCCTCCAAGTTTTGCGAATCAACCCGCGGTCCTAATCCCGTTCAAAAATATTTAAACTTAAGTCCTTTTTCTTTCGGTTTAGCCCCTGCAAGTTTTAAAATTGCGCCCGAGGTCCAAGTTTTAGCTTTTTACATGAAAACCCTCGTAGTTTTATACAAAATTATGTTTTAGCCCTCGGATTTTCGCAGTTAAGCCCCTAGAACTTTTAAAACGTTACCAGCAAGTCCCTGAACCTTAGAAAAGCCATATCTTTTGCGTTTTAACTCCGATTTTAGTGATTCTCGCGCTCACGCGTTCGTGGTGATACGTAGAATAGTTTTGTGCTGTTATTTTCTTCTGTTGGAATTGTTGGTGTACTGTTTCTTATTTATTGTATTGTTTTCTTGTATGTGTTCGTGTGCTGCGTATAGGAAACGCGTCATTCGAGGAAGTGTTTGAAGAACCAAATGTTGAAGAGTTTGAGCAGCAGCAGGGTTGGGAAGAAGGCAAGTATTCCTTGATCATGCCCGTTTATACCTAAATGACATGCATTTTAATTACACTGTTTATTTATCGCTTGCATTAATATTGCTGGGTCCCATTAAGGATTTCCTAGTCTCTTTACCATACCTTGCAGCTGGGTCATTAAATTAATTTGACCGGTAGATGACGCTTAGTTGCTCAACGGGGATTTGTCTAATGAAACCCCTACTCTATGTTCCATTATTATCTTTCAATATAATAATGACAAGATCACCTCTTTTAATTGGAACATGGAGCGACCACCCAGGAAAACAGTGCAACCATAAGTGCTATGTGGCTCTGGCTTTGACTGACTAATTAGGTATTCTGGTTTGGGATAGTTTTACCTGAAAGGGGCAAGAGGTGCGGCGGTTGACGAGGTATAGCCCGGTCCTCTTGAGCGGTAGACTTTGCTAAGATAGCGACTCACTAGGGAGGGTTATGTTTTGCTCCTAAACCGGAAGCCTTAGCGAACTATCACTTATTAGAGTATCTTTGTAAAGGTCTCATAGTGAAACCCAGTATTCGGTCCACGTGGTGTGGGAAGGGTACATGCTTTCAGGCAATGGGAATCACGGCTTATGGTGAATGTGTACAACCTCTGCAGAGTGTAAAACTGTTATAACAGCCGTGCTCATGGTCATGAGCGACCTGGACCCTCACATGATTAATCTATCTGAATATGATCTAAACTATGGTTACCTGAATTTGCTGGGTTTATGTTATCATTTAATTGTGGTTGGTATATACTTATATTTGCTAGTAAATAGATGCTTAATAAAATTTTGAGCAACTAAAAGTGTGTAATGCAGCTATCCTTTCAGCCTTCCACTTTATAAAGCCTCATTTTTTTCCATACTTTGCTGAGTACGACATGTGCTCACGCTTGTTTATTTATATTGCATCGACCACACTCGGACTGCTGCTCAGATTGGGAGAATTTTGAGGATTTTACTACTGATTTTGAGGAATTCTAGGCGAGTCGCCAGTCAACTGACTGTGGAGATGGAGTTATTTCATTTCGTTTAGTTAAACGTTTATTTAAGTCTTCCGCTATGACATTTATGTCAACTCTGAGATTGTAATAAATACACTTTAATACTCTTTCGTATGCATGGTTATGGATATTCACTTGTGACGTCTACCATATGTGTGTAAACTTGATCCTGGCACACATATGAGATGCATCTGGTTTTATTCCTAAAACCGGGTGTGACATTTTATTTTCTGTAGCATAGCATATATAAACCTGTAAGATAAGCCATAATGTTTCCGCTTTGTGCTGTGTAAAAATCCACAACCAAAAATAAAATATTGATCTACATTTGTGTTTCTTTTTTTTTCAATTTTTTTAGAATTATATTGATCTGACATGTGTCACTAACCTATACTAAAAGATGCATAAGAGTACTGGGGTAGCATGCCATAACCCTATACATAAGTTTTTATTTGTTGCGTACTCATAGTCAATAGAAAATCAGTAAATTAGTTAGCAACAAATTAGTTAGTAACTTAGCATGTCCAGAAAAGGTGAACACAAGCAGAGATTAAGACCCCAAGGTCTTCTCCACACGTCAACACGACCGATTGGTTCAACAGGACATGCAGTGGCCTTTCGTTTATTTCAACATTGGAGATTTTTTTGGCAAACAAAATAATAGTCATTCTGTACAATTTTCTGAGGACATTTTTGCTGTAAAACATTGTTTGATGAGAGGATATTTCTGCCTACTGTAAAGATTTTTCAACTTGTTTATTGATGCTGTGTAAAACATGACGTGTTTGTTGGGCCACCAGCAACACGTGTTTTTGGGTTGGCAAGAGCAAAAGCTGCAGAAAAAAGGCCCAAACCCGCTAACGGATGTTTTGCGGGCCCATTAACAACAAACAGACAACACATGTTTCAAACAGCTCATCCGTTGGATGATGATCCAAGGGCTATATCCGGTGACTGATAAATAAGACTAATCTCAGTCGCCTGACACGGAGACACGTCCTTTCCAAAAACATAAAAAAAAAGTTCATAAAAAACTTGAAAAAAAATTAAGAGGCATAAGTTGTCCTACAGAATTTATGGGGAAATTTTTTTCAAGTTTTCAAACGAAAAACTAGAGAGGAAAAAAGGAGAAAAACACAAAAGCCACGCCGCTACGCGGCAGCTGCCGGCCCGCTGCACCGCGCTCCACACAGTTGGCGAGAAGGCAAAACATCATCTGGTTTTGTAACGCCAATGATATTTTGAGTTTTGGACGCAATTGATGTTCAACATCACAAAGGCAACCTGAGGTGAACTTACAATCACTTACACGAAGTGCAGCCTGAGGCGAGGCCGTTAGAGGCGCCAGTTATTATTTAGTATAATTTTACAACTGGCCCAACACGTACTTGTGATGGCAGAACGCGTGTGCCATGCATGGTGTGCACTGTAATGGGCTAATGCCCACCTGCTCATTAAACCGGCAACTCGCGTGCGCCGGCGTACTTGGAAGCGAACAGAGCACCCCGTGTTGCTGCCATCGGTCACTCTCACTCGTCGGACCAGGTGACCTGGGCCTCGCCGTCCTTCTTGTCGAGCCCCAGCGCGTCCCACACCGCCGGCGACCCGTCGACGATGTTGTTCCGGCACGGCGGCTCGAAGTTGTGCTCCCTGTCGCATCCCGCCGTGGAGTCGCACTCGTCGACGACCAGGGCCCTGACGGACCTCCCATTTCCCGCGCGGATCACGACGTGCTTCCGGCACCGGCTCCTCCCGTCGAACCACCCCGTCGACAGCGCCACCACCTTCTTGCCGTCGTCGTAGAACCTCTCCGTGCACTTGGCCGCGCCGCCGCCGTCCCCGCCCTCGGCGAAGCTGTTGAGCGTGAGGACGGCGCGGGTGCTCCCCGTGACGCGCGGGGAGCAGGCGTAGGTGTCGTAGCGCCGCCCGGCCTCGCAGCACTCGGAGTCGTTCTTCGTGTTGCAGTTGCCGGGCCGGCGGGGGGTGATGGACCCGCTCGGCCGGCAGGTGGTGGTCTGGAGGAGGGAGCGGTACGGGAAGGCTGCTTCTGCGGGGCCTGGTTTGTGAAGGGTCACGAGAAGAAGCAGCAGCAGCTGAACTGCGGCGTAGAGAGCACGGGCACCCATCACGGTAGCCATGCCCAGCTGAGCGCTTGTGCCTGAGCAATTGGTGAATTGGGTGATCTCTTTGCACTTCGGCCGTCGACTTATATAGAGCCACAAGAAACTGGGAGAGAACGTGTGGCACGGGGCGGGTAAGAGTTGGGTATTGGTTGAATTGACTGCTCATATAGCTTGACGATGGTGATCATTGATCAACCCTTGCAGTGGCAGCCATGTGTCTCAGATCTCAGTTGATTTGAGAAGGCGCTTTTGACGTCTCTTTTGGGCGCGCAACCCACACGGAGCATCGTATCGTCAAGAAAGTTCTCTAAGGCTAGTGGTTTATGCACATTAAATAAGGTGCCAAATCAGTATTTTAGATGATGTGACAAAGAGTTAATGAGGAGAGAGATGAAATGGGAATCATCTGGATGAAACTCTGTATGCACAGTTTCCAACAAGTCTGTGTCTTGCATGCATTATCTATGAAACATCAAAATGAAACAATGCATTATATGAACCATTTCATCTATGAATTAATTGTTTACTTGCTTATGTGGCATTATTGAAAACATAAAAATGAAATCTCGCTAGAAATAGCCTGACACACACGGACACTAACTAGCTCACACTTCGTTTCAGCATTATGCTGCCCGTCAAGGGGAGCAATTAACTTGATCATTGACCTTATCCGGTTACCCTGACGTGCGGTACACGCGCATTGGCAGTCTGACATGTCAGGCACACGATCGGTCGCCTCCCGGTCTTTACGCGGATGTTGCATGGCAGACCCGAAAATGACCTCCGGGTTTTTTTTTTAACGAGGTTATTTTCGGGTCACGTGTACAGGAGTCGTCCTCACGTGTACTGTTGTAGAGCAAGACTTTGTATCTCGGTACTAATTATAACTTAGTACGCCTTACTTAATTTTCTGGTACCTCTTAACAATAATAAGGATCATAAAAAGACTACCCCTCCGTTCATAATCAAGAGATCTTTTAGTTTATCATAAGTCAAACTATTCAAAGTTTAACTAATTTTCATCATTATTCCTCATAAAATTTTATATCAATATGGTTAATTTATCATTACATATCACAACCTTTCAAAATGATGATGAAAATTCATTTTATATATTTTTAAAAAACTTTATGTGATCATCTATCATCCTACAACATTTTAATTTAGAATATCACTTGTGCATGGAGAAACAAAAAAGACAAATCTTACGAAGGGATAGATTGCACCGATTTAGATAGTTGTGGGTGTAAAATGAACCAAAACATACTTTATGGGGTTATCCAAACTTTGTCTATACTTGAGTGTAGTAATTTAAACTTTGTTTGTAAGACAAGCTTATTAAACTTTCTCTGGGTTGGGCTCCCGCCTATGTTTTTTTTTAAAATATATATGGGTTGTACCTTGTGACTACGTCCTGCACTTTTGGGCTCTTGCGTTGCAGTGTTAGGTACTCAGAGTTAGGCCTTGCCCCCCACCGCTTGTTTCTACTCCATGGGCTGCCAAAGGGGTGGTAAAATTTCGTTGTTGTTGTTGGGGACGGCCATGGCCCCTGCCCCCTCCCCTCAGTTTCGTCACTGGCCCCGCCATTCAGTCATGTCTAATTAAACTTGCCTTGTGCCACGTTTCTCTAACCCAGTGAGGAGAGGACCCAGCCCTTGGCCCCAGTCTAAACCCTATGAGTGAAGAAACAAAGCAAGAGAAAATACAAGGCCTCTACAATGGGTATGTCTTAGCTGGTTCTATATAATAAATGCAACCATAGATCCTGGATCTTTACATCGTGGGATTGACTTTACGAAGATACAACTCCTACTAATGACCAAAAGGCCGAAGCCGGGCTTTATATATAAAGTGAGTCAAATACTGTGATTATCAGTTTACAATAAAGCACATTTCCGCTGACAACATCCAACTACTTACAACTCCGCGACGGGACCCCTAGGTGAAGCGCCCAAGACAACCTAGAGCAACTCGAGACGGTAAACCTAACAGGCCATGCTCCGTCATAGACCTCCAAGATCGGACCAGCAGCGGGGACCAAAGCTTCGGCGTCGAGGCACAAGGGAGAGCTCCAAAACGACGCCTTCAGGAAGGCAAAGGCGCCGAGGCGGCGCCAACGTTTGGTTTTCACCTAGGAGACCCTTTGAACCACCACAGGACATGACCCCAAAGCAACGCCCCTAACAAGGAAATCTGTTGCCCGATCCAACACGCCGGACCGAAGCTTACGCTTGAGGATCGCCATCCGAAGAACCGGAGAAACCTACCCACCACCAATGCCACCGAGCGTAATACACCATTGCAACCGACGAAACATTCCTGTAAGGCCCCATAAGGACCAGCACCGCACCAATTCCATGGAACTAGCGGAATAGGCTCTCACCATCTTGTAATCACTTGATACCAGAGCCATCCTCCTCAATTGAGGACGAACTCCGAGCGCATCCAGTCAAATCTTCAACCTTGAGCCCTACAGTAGAGAAGCGAGGCGCACTGGGAACCACGTCGTAGTAAGCATCCCGAGGCAGGGGCACCGGAGACGCTGGAGCCAGGACCAGGCCCCTCCCCCTCCCATGGCCAATGGGCCCCAACAGATCCGGGAGGCAAAGGAAGGAGGAGCACGGTCGGAGACTCCAGGACCGCCGCGGGAGTGCGAGGGAAGTGGAGCAGGGCCGGCGTCGGGCACGGAGCGGCCAACCACCATCTTGCCAAGACACCAAAGCCGTCGGGGCGAAGGGCACTGACGCCCCGGGGAGCCATGGCGACGCCGACGCCCACGGGATCCGTCGGGACTCGCCCATGCCGCCCCAGATCTGGGGCCCCCACCCATCCCCGGCCTCCCTCACCGAAACAGGTAGGTGGCTGCGTGCGGCCTTGACCGCCCAGGCCCGGCCGAAGCCAACTGAGCGGAGCCGACGTGCCAGCAGGCACCGCCAGGTGGCCACCGCGGCCGCACCGCAGGGGGAGAGAGAGCCCTGCCGCCGTCCTCCTTGCGGCGGCCCGGAAGCGCGGGCGGCACCCTCGGACGGCGGCGGAGCAGGAGGCGCGCGGGAGAGGGTCTCTCGAGACGGCGCGGCGGCTGTAGGGTTCGGCCCCATCGCCTTCAAGAGAGGCGCGGGGCGTCCCCTCGGTCCCCTCTGGGGAGTGGATGCAAACTAGCACTACTCGATACAACTCCTAATGATGAAAGCAGCTCCCATTGATTAGAAAAGCATAAACTCTAACATACAGTAGTGAATAATATTCAAGATTGAGGTGGTGAAGATTTTTTTAGCGTTGTGGGTCCCATTCGTTCGCGCTAAGCGGCGGGCTCCTCGGCCTGTTCTCCTATTCTTTCACGGCCCAATGTTGGCCCACCATCCAATCAAGGGAGTTTCTTCCCTTCCTGCTGCCATGCGTCGTTGGGCTTCGAGAATTATTCTCTCTTCGGTGAAGAAACACGATAAGCTCGCAGAGCCCGATCACGGATTCAAGAACAAGCGTTCAAGAACTTTGAACTAAATGAGAGATGCACTCCTGAATGTGCCCAAAACAAGTGAGTTCTGATGCGAGATCGATCCGACGGGCATGATCGCATCAAGTGGCCTCAGTTCTTCTCTCGAAGCCGACTTGGCAGTAGAGTAATTGCCCTCGAATCTGTGATTCTGTTACCAGTAGAGTGTCCTAGAAATCACAGGAAAATATTTTCTGCTCATCGGACTTTATCTATTTTTCTTTCTTCTCATGACTCCATGAGTGTATACAGCCAGGTACTGTACTGACATCAACTTCCACAAGTCTTGTCCCATCAATTTGTGTTAGCATAACACTAGCACCTAGGAGTACCTCCACAATCAGTTCATCTCTCAGCCTATTCAGCGCATAGTCTTAGGGCCCGTTTGTTTCCCTCCGTCTAAACTTTAGCCCCGTCACATCGGATATAAACACGTTAATTAGGAGTATTAAATATAGATTAATTAAAAACCCATTACATAAACAAGGACTAATTTATGAGACGAATCTATTAAGCCTAATTACACTATGATTAGACAATGTAATGCTACAGTAAACGTATGATAATTATGTGTTAATTATAGCTTAATTAGGCTTGTTAGATTCGTCTCACGAAATAGATATGGCTTATGTAATTAGTTTTACAATTAATTTATGTTTAATACGTGTAATTATTACTTATTTAAAGCTCTAAACTTTAGCAACCGGATCCAAACGACACCTTAGCCTAACAACTCCAACTAGTATTTCTTTGCTTTTCGGAAAAAAATTTAAAAGAAATCTTGCATGCATAGAGTATTAAATGAAGTCTATTTGTAAAACCTTTTTAGGGATAAATATAAATTTACGCGACGAATCTAACGAGACTAATTAGTCCATAATTTACTACATTAATGCTACAGTAACCATCTTCTAATCGTGCGGCCGAAAGACTAATTAGATTTGTCTCGTGAATTAACCCAGGGTTGTGAAGATAGTTTTGTAAAATGACTTTATTTAATACCCTTAATTATTGATCGAAACGCAGCCAAATTTTTTCTCATGCAGTCATGTCTCCAGCAACACGACGCAGGCACAATGTGCAATAAAAAACAACAGTGCCAGTTACCTTTCCTCTAGGGTCTTGTTTAGTCTCAACTTTGTCCCCAAATTTCACTATACAAAAACAAGATTCCCATCACATTAAAATATTGATACATGCATGAAATACTAAATGTAGATGAAATCAAAAACTAATTGTAGAGTTTTGTTGTACTTTACGAGATGAACATTTTGAGCCTAATTAATCAATGTTTGGATAATTATTCACAAATACAAACGAAATGCTATAGTGACGCATTAGTGACAAAATGCTATGCCAAAGTTGGGAACTAAGGCCTTGTTTAGTTCTCAACTTGGAGACGTCAAAGTTGGCATTTTGACACTATAGCATCACTGTAGCATTTCGTTTATATTTGTGAATAATTATCTAAACATTGATTAATTAGGCTTAAAATGTTCGTCTCGTAAAGTACAATAAAACTATACAATTAGTTTTTTTTATTTCATTTACATTTAGTACTACATACACGTGCCGGACATTTTAATGCAATGAATTTTTTTATAGTGAATTTAGGGGCAAATTTTAGGAACTAAACAAACAATAAGGCCTATCCTAGTGCATACGTGTAGCATAAAAATATAGTGAAGTGACATGAGCAGAGCACAACGTCTCCTTCCAACGGCATCAACGCCAGAAGATATTTCCCAACCTCGGCCTTGTTTAGATCCGGAATTAGGGATGTTAAACTTGACGAAATGTTATAAATACGTCACTGTAGCATTTCGTTTGTATTTGTGAATAATTGTCCAAACATTGATTAATTAGACTCAAAATTATCGTCTCGTAAAGTACAACAAAACTGTACAATTAGTTTTTTATTTCATCTATATTTAGTACTGCATGCATGAAAATCTTCTTTTTGCATAGTGGAATTTGGGGCTCTTTTTTGAAACTAGGCCTTGTTTAGTTCCTAACTTTGACATGTCAAAGTTGGGACTTCGCCATAAATGCGGTACTGTAGCATTTCGTCTGTATTTGTGAATAATTATCCAAACATTGATTAATTAGGCTCAAAATGTTCGTCTCGTAAAGTACAACAAAACCGTGTAATTTTTAATTTTATCTATATTTAGTACTCCATACATTGTGCTGATATTTTGATGTGATGGAAATCTTCTTTTTTATAGTGAAATTTGGGGGTAGAATTTGAAAACTAAACAAGTCCCTCAGAAGACTACAGGTTGTCAGAATCTGCGAAAACAAAGGACGGGAAAAATTGACATCATGAAAGAACTCAGCCATCACGTTGCATCGTTGCTCATCAAAACAAGGCTCGCGATGAGAGATGGATGAACAACGTACCCCGCAGAACGTAATGACGAGCGTTGTCTCTGCAATAACTAGCATATGCAACCATAGTCCAAGGGCAAACTGTCGAGCATCCGTATCTGCCACCGGCATTCTTTCAGTCTAGTAGATAGAGAAAGAAATAGGCTTACAAACACTGTTAAGCTGAGTCCGGAACATTTTCCATAATCTAAAAAAAATAGAGAAACAAAAAAGTGTGCAATGACGGAGGAAGAGCTGGAGAAGAGGGGAACTCACAGCCCGGCCCCTGCGGCAGTACGAATATCTGGACGCGCGGGCAGCAGGTGTAGCCGACCACCAGCACCTGCTCCCCGCGGATCCTCGCCAACCACCGCAGCGCCGCCGCGGCCTGCGCGGAGTCCTCGAAGCACCGGTCGCAGTCCGCCTCCGAGCGGTCCGGCGTCACCGTAGTGTTCGGGGGGACGTAGAACCAGCCGCGGAACGACGCCGGCGCGGCGGCTGGCACCCGCAGCCGCGGGTGATGTCCCTGGCCGCGGCGGAGAGGCAGGCGCGGGACGCGGTGAGGAGGCGTTCGCGCCGAGGCAGAGGCCCCGCGTGAAGGCGCGGTCGCGGCCGGCCCCGCCGGACCGCGCGGTGGCGAAGCCCTTTGGCACGGCCACGGCGGCGGAGCGGAGGGCGCCGAGGGCCGAGGCCAAGTTGGCGCGGAACGCGCGGTCGTCGTTCTTGGGCCGCGCCGGGTTGCAATGGAGCAGAGGCAGGCGGTGCGCCTGGTACTGATAGCTCGTCGTGGTGTCCTCTGCGAAGATGACACTGGCGCTTGTCGAGCATGCAACATGGGGGCTCACGGTCACGGGTGGTTAGCGCAAATCAGGGAGGAGAAGCCGAACAATCTAGGAGGTCAGATCGGCGCTGTGGATGAGGGAGAAGGAGAAGCCGGAGTGAGGAGGCAAGGGCTGGGGTACTCCATAGGCAAGGACTAGTTTCCCGTTCGGTAACGCTCCAAAGGAGACGTCCGGACCCGCGGCTCCCATCGGACACTACATGGGCCCGCACCCAACTGCCGTCTCCCTGTTCCGCATCACGCATCGTAGTTTCCAAAAAAAAATTCGTCGCCGTTGGATCTCCACTCGTGCACCGTCGTCGCTGCTTCCTCCTCGCTCCCGCGCCGCCATGCCGTCGTCTTGCCCCTTCGCGCGTCGTTGCCGCCCCGTTCCTCCGCGGAGAAGCCGGCACCGCCATGCCCGCCGGAGGAGGAAGGAGGAGGGTCGTGGGGCTCCATGGCCACCACACCCAGCTTCTCCTGCTGCCGCCGGCCCGAGCGGCCATGGATGCATCGTCGACGAGCACGCGGAGCTCCTCCGCCGCATAATGGATGACGCATGCGTGAGGTAGGGGAGGGGGTGGCGCACCGGCCATCCTCCGCGGGCGCCGCCGGCGGCGGCGGCCATCTCATCCGCGCCGGCGGCACCTGCTCGTTATCCTTCTCCTCCTCCAGTTCTCATTTTTTTGGTTAGGGTTTTGCTCCACGTTGCAAGAGCATATTTCATGTGTTTCAAATGTTCTAGATGAATGTTGCAACTGTTTGATGAGAATTTTGCAAAACTAGATCTGGAATGTTCTAGGGTTTCGCTTCATGTTTTCAACAGCATGTTTCACGTGTTTCGGATGTTCCAGAAGAATGTTGCAACTATTTGATGTGGATGTTGTAAAAATAGATCTGAGATGTTGCGATGTTGCATATGTTTCGTATGCATGTTGTAAGTGTTTCATCCGGCTCATTTTTTTGGTTAGGGTTTTGCTCCATGTTGCAAGAGCATATTTCGTGTGTTTCGAATGTTCTAAATGAATGTTGCAACTGTTTGATGAGAATTTTGTAAAACTAGATCTGGAATGTTCTAGGGTTTCGCTTCATATTTTCAACAGCATGTTTCACGTGTTTCGGATGTTCCAGAAGAATGTTGCAACTGTTTGATGTGGATGTTGTAAAAATAGATCTGAGATGTTACGATGTTGCATATGTTTCGTATGTATGTTGTAAGTGTTTCATCCGGATATTGCATTTTTATTGGGAATTTTTTGTCTGCTGCCGTGCGTGGCTGAGTGTTGTAAGCACGCCGTTTTAATGTTGCAAACGTTGACTATTTATGTTGCAGATACTATTATTTGATGTTGCATACGCTATTTTTAGATGTTGCAAAAAAATTTACATGTTGCATGCAACATCATGCCATATTGCGGCGGGATTTTTTATACATGCTACAGTACAATCAGTTATAAATACTTGGCTGTGGTTGCGCTACGTCATTCTCTTTTTTTCCCTCTATTCTACTCGCGTGTGTATGTAAATGTTATTGGTCACGTCATCCGTCCCATATTTACGCCAGGATCGGACGTCAGGCGCTAGCGCTGCCGTTTCCCGTTTGGGCGAATCGCTAAGCCACCGACCACCGTCTGCGCCTGTCTTCGTTCCCGTTTCGGTGCAAGGTGATCAGTGTTCACTCTGCCTTTAAAAAAGTCTGGGCCGCAGCGTGTGAGACCCGTCAGTGCGAGCGCCGAGCATGAGTGCATGACCGCATCCGCGCGCGCGCGCGCGCACACACACACAACACACTCGTGACTCGTGTCTCCTGTGCTCCTTGCAACAACCGGCCAGCGTGTATTATGCGTATATTGTTAGAATGATAGCCATCTATCAAGGATTATTATCTTAATTAGCAACTGACTAATGCAAAAAAATATTAACACCACGCAAAAAAAAAGAATTCTTTCTCATAGCAGGATCTGAAAAACCAAGAAAGAAAATATTAATGAATCGATCGGGTATGCATGCTTGGGATTTGGGTGGACAGCGTTCAGAATTCAAGAGCTTCGAACGCAATGAGATCGACTTTCACCCCCAAATTTACGAGGCAACCTAGTTCAATTTGTGCTCCAAAATGGCCAAAAACCATGGTCGCCGAGTACTGATGTGATGTTAGTACCGTCGCGACGGACATGGTCTCGGTCTCTCGGAACGTGCTACCTCGATTCATCTCCCAAACAAGCTTTTGAAGGTAGCCAACTAGCAGAGCAGCTGCCTGCCGACGTGTTTCTGTCATTAATTAGTGCAGGGTTTTACAAGGCAAATATTCACGAGAACAACTAATTGGTTTTGGTTTATTTCTTCCTCATGTCTCCATCAGCACACAGGCACGATACAGACTTGTGCTTTCCCAAATCTCCTGCACAGCAGCACAGGACATAGCTATACACCTACGACGGCGTCATGGATAGCATGAAGATGTTGCAGAACCGGCAGAGCCCCTTCTAGTGGCATCAATGGCGAGAGTGGCGCCCGGGAATTATCCGTTCACTGTATCAGCTACGGTAATTCTGCAGAAAAAACATAGGGAAACTAGTAACCATAAAAACAAACTAGCATTGTATCTTTAGCTAAAACTATAGCCTACGAACTAGACATAAGCAGCAACTTCGATTATAAGAATGTTGCAAACGGAATCAGGCGCCAAGTCAGTGGCCGTAATCTGAGAAACCAAAGAAATTTGCCAGCGAATATTCACTAAGGATATCACGATTCTTGCTAACCAAAACAAGACTAAATTCTCAGTACCTTTTACAGTGTCGATGATCATGAACAACGTCATTCCAATTACCACCAATTCACTCATTGTCGCCATAAATATGAACAGCACAAGAAAAAGGTCTCGAATTTGCCCAAGTACTGCGGGGAATGCATATTTCCGTCAGAATTTCCGTCCTTTTTTGCGAACGCGGCGATGAAAAGATTGCAAGAGAATCGACCAAGCAATGGAGAAAGGGAACTCACGGCTGCGCGGCCACTGCCCCTGCGGTGGAACGGACACTCGGACGCGCACGCAGCAGCTGTAGCCGACCACCAACACCTCGCCACCGCGTAGCCGCGGGAGCCACCCCACCGACGCCGCCGCCGCAAGCGCCGAGTCCTCGAAGCACCGGGCACAGTCCGCCGCCGAGCGGTCGGCGGCGCACGCGCGGTCCGGCGTCGCCGTCGTGTTGGGCGCGACGTAGAACCAGCCACGGAACGCGTCCTCACCGGCCGGCGCGGCGTCGGCGTCCGCGTACGCCAGGAAGCACCCCGCGCGCCAGACGCCGGCGCGCCGGCTGGGACCGCAGCCTCGGGCGACATCCCTGGCGGCGGCGGAGAGGCACGCGGGCGGCGGCCGGGGAGGAGGAGGCGTTCGCGCCGAGGCAGAGGCCCCGCGCGAAGGCACGGTCGCGGCCGGTCCCGCCGGACCGCGCGCTGGCGAAGCCCTTCGGCGCGGCCGCGGCGGCGGAGGGGAGGGCGCCGAGGGCCGAGGCCAGGTGAGCGCGGAAGGCTCTGTCGTCGCCCGTCGTGGACGGCGTTGGCGGCGGGGCGCAGTCGAGGAGAGGCGGGTGGTGGCCGCTCCTCGTCGTGTCGTCGTTCTTGACGGCGCGACGAGCCTCGCTGTCGCGACGCAGGCCGGCTAATTTCGAGGGCCCCCGAGCGATACAAATATCACAGGCCCTCTAGACTAAATATATTTTTAAATTTATAACATAATAAAGAAGATAATAGTATTAAAAATATATAAGTAGAATAATATATATACACTATAGTACAAAATAAAGAACCATGAAGTATGATTACCTTAAATCTCTATCTATATCTAATACTAAAGTAAGGAACGAATCCTTCACGCGTTCTGCCTTACGAGTTTTCGCCCGTCACTTCCGTCCCCTTGTCCATCGTTGTTGGATCCATCTCCAAACCATCTTCAAGGCCGTGATCAAGCCGCACACGGCCGTTCCTTTCCTAAGCAGACTTCGCTTCGATCAAGAGCCGTGATCACAAGTATAAAACCAAGGAGCGGCCGAGCACAAGGACCGCATAGCCTAGCAGCGATCATCGACACGCGTCTGAGCCCCTCGAGGGCTCGAGGCGACGACGAGGTGCACCGGTTGCATGGCTCTCGCTGGGCATCATGTGAACTGGCATGGCTGCTGCCCGGCTAAGCTGGAACTCATTAGGACGCACCGAGATGCGTCGGAGAGGACTCCAATATACCCGATCGATGCTGACCACGCCCCCGTCCTTGACCGCGCACCGCGTCCTTGGCCCCGGTCCTTGTCGGGCGTGGAGGCGCACAGGGCAAGGCAATGAAGCTGCAGCAGGCAGGTGTACATGGCGCGGCACAGCTGAGAGTCTGAGACACAACTGCAACCACCTGCGCGGCAGATGGGGCGCAAGGCCTCGACGCTGCTGGTGCTGCCAGGGGATGGACCCACCCTAGCACCATGAAGCGGCTGCCCCAGTTATCAACGGTGGTAAAACCCATCCGTTACTAGCTCGTCTATCTCTCTCCCAGTATACAATGGCCAGCGTTCTAACATATCTGTGTACATGGGCTTTATTAGTTTGGTTGATGTACTGAGCATGATGGAGAGAGATGGAAGGGGACGAGGAGTCTTTCTTTGCCCTTTTTTTAATTCTCGTGACATCACTGCATTATTGGTTGAAAGCTAAATAAACAAAACGACGTATTTTTTTAAAAAAGAATCGACGTACTAAAAATTACTAAATGAAAGGTACAGCTGTTCTGAATGATTCCGATCATAGATTGTCTGATCCTTTATTTTCTTCAAAGATGTCGAAAGTAAGTGTTATCGGCATTTGGATTAACTAAAATTCTCATTGTAGGTTATATAATGCACTGAAATTAGTTATTGGTATGCGAGTATCTATTGGTTATTGGTAGTTACTTTGTTTACTCTTACAACAGCTGTTGCAACGTTGTATGCTCATGTGAATGGCAAACCATGGTCGTTACACGATCTACTCCAGAAAAATGGTTCATTTTTTTTAATGTTTCAGAAATATCCTACAAAAATGGTCAGTACCGTAGGGCATACTTGAATTGGCATCTAGGTTGAGCTTTAGCAGCCAAATAATCACTTTCAATCTTTATATATTCAGCTTCATCAATCTTTCGAGGTTGTCAGTGCTCCTTAATCCTTATTGGATTATACATGTTGAGCTTTTCGGTTCCATTCGTATTTTTATTTTCTTTCCCAGTAAAATAAAATTAAAATAATTAGCTCATACCATGGTTTGGACTGTGATTAATAGTTTCATTCACCCTTAAGTTTATCCTTTGTTATTTCAACATTAAGGCAAGAATTATTTAGGCTGTTTTGAGGGCAAGAAAGAAATGGAAGATGAAGTTCAATTCATATCATATTGACACTACCGGAAACCCCTAAGTTGCCGAGTGCCCGAAAAATAAAACACTCGGTAAAGCCCGGCTTTACCGACACCCTATTTGCCGAGCGGGCTCTGCCGAGTGTAACACTCGGAAAAGCCCCTGTTTTCCATAGTGTGATGTAAAATATACTACACGGGTTGTATTATATACTGAAATGGTTACACCAGTAATATATTCAAGTTGAAATGATATAGCCGTAGCAACGCACGAGCATTTTTGCTAGTCTAATACTAAAATAAGGATTAATTTTGTGGTACGTCGTAAATTTACAATAAACACCTTAAAAGTTCTAAAACAATATTTGAAGTCCTGACTCAACACAAAACGTGTACTAATTTTCTTGTGACCGGTTTCGGCTTTGAGCGCGTGTGGCCGATTCCGACGTGAGCCTGGCTGCCTCCAACTGGGCCAGATGCGCATGCAGCCCAGTACGTGAAGCTGCTGGCCGAACCGGCCTGCTAGCTGGCCCAGGCACGTGAGCTGATCGGAGGCTGACTGTTGTGTCTGCTCAGTGCTCACTCTGTTGGCACATGCTGTGTATGTATGAGTATGATTAGAGGATACAGGTCGTGAGCTCATTGTACTGCATCAACATGTCATTACTGCATATTGAATAAACAGCTTGTGCAGCGTATAAAGAACACTAGTGAAGCTAGCAACGGGCTTGACACCGGTATTTACATACATGACGGAATGGCTTGCGTGTTTTTTAAGCATGCGCATGCCCCAGTAAGAACTCTGACAGAGCAGCAAACATAATCTAATACTATTTCATTTTCATGAGTAAATATCACAGAGCAGATGCCTAAGGGCAATTGAACTCCACACAGATTGTAATGTTGAGTTCTTGGTATAACACAGAATGATCACACCGGAGACCTGAGCGCAAAACTAAACTCAGGTTCAAATTTTCATATCAATTTTGGCATTGAGCAGATCAACAAGAACTCAGATTGCACAGAGGAACCCCATCTTCTTGTGTTGCTACTCAATATTTGAAGTGGATTCCATGATGGTAAATCAGTTAATGTGTCTGCTTGATGGGTACATACATAGCAGTATCAGGTGAATTCTTCAGCTTTAACTGATTGGAGCTCTCTCATACGGCTTCTACAAGCCTTGCCCGAACAGAATTCTGATCTGTTATAGGTTCAATGCTGCAAAGGAAAAGAAAAACATATGTTAGTATTCCCTTGAAAATCTCACAGAAGAAAAAGGGATGCTTGCTAGTAACACCAAATAATACAGCTCTCCCAAGGACATATGCAAACAAAAAGGGGATGCTAGTGCAAACTTGCCTGTAAAGTATTTCTCCTCCGTTTATCACCTTCTTAGATATCCAATCAGGAGCCAGATCCTGTAAAATATGCAGCTGCTCTTCTATCTCCCCTATTAAGTTAGGTAAAAAAAGATGAACACACAGTCAGCATAGCTCAGGAAATATCAACTACAATTTGGAGTTGTTACACGGATAGTCATTACCAGTCTCTTCTATCTCCAAGTTGTTGGCAAGAATATTGTGGAAAAGTTCTTGTTTTGTGATTAGCGAATTCTTGGTAGAACGAGAAATATCACAGACAATGTCAAATGTGGTACGAAGTGAAGCTATCTTTTCCTGGGATTCCACTGGGTCTACTTGATTGGTTTTGTCTTTGTCCGTGAAGGAGACAGGATTCTTTTCCTGCAAGGAATCAAACAAATGAATTAGCTTATAATCTTCAAGTCTATGTATTTGATAGGTAAAATTCTTCAAGTCTTCCAACTATTTAACAAAAGAAATAAAAAGAGCAGGAAGCAAGACATCTATTAGTCATACACCATGGTATAACTAGAAATTGAGAGTACATTAATTTTTTAATAGTGGATTTGTACAGGGGAAAAAAGAAACAGTCATTCCGTTTTTACAAACCTATCACTGTGCCTCAGGGTAAAAAATTAGTTTATTGGTAAGCTATTCTGTCTATTAGTAGTCACTGCCAATATTCTAGGTATTGCTGAATGAAGATAGTTACAAAGTCTTTTTGACACAAACCACATTAACGCCGTTTACCAATCCTATGATGAAAAACACAGAGTTAAATGCAGAAAGAGCTGCCCACAGTTGTTCTATTGCACATTACGTTTTTCTAGAAATCAGAATCCAAGCACAAACATTTGTCATCTTATTTAAGCTAAGCAACTCCCTCTGTTCCAAATTACTGGTTACTTTAGCTTTGTCCTACACCAAACTTGTCTAATTTTGACCAAATTTATAGGAAAACATATTAATTTAACGATATCAAATAAATATATTCTTCTATAAAAATAAGTTGGAATGGAAGGAGTCTTGATTATGGCATCTTTGAACTTCTAGAAAGTAGCTATGTGTCAATCCATGCAAAAAATAATTCTATGTGATGGATAGAAATCAGATCAGTACCTCTAGTGATTTGTTGGAACTAGATGAATCTTCTGAGAGGATGCCCCTTCTAGCTGTAGCCTCGTGTTCCAATTCATCATGATAAGACAGGCTTCCTCCATCAAATTTTAAAGATGTATTCAGTGATCTGCGGGCTGAACTGGCTGAACGTGGTTCAGAAATCTGTCCACATGTGGTCTCAAGTTTCTCAAGTGGAGTCGGCAATGGCCTTTTTGGTGTCTGCATTGCTGGTGTTCCAACCAAAAATGGTGACTCTGAGGTCCCTTGTTTTGGCGTACTCTCTAGATAAGAAGAGATCGTATTGCGGCTTGGAGTAGCAGAAATTTCAGAGTTCACTGGAACTGGAGCATGTGTATCTTGCTTTTTAGGTCTTCTGTTTGTGCCTTCTGTATCATAAGCACTCACAGAGCTCAGTTCTGCTGGATCAGATAGTAACTGAGTCTTTTCAGTTGCATCAGCAACAATTTTCTGTGACATGAGTTTTTGAAAAGATTGTGGGAAGTGGGAAGCGTGTGACAATTCATCCTCAGCGGTACCCTGCAAAGGTGACTCTGTAGCATGCTCATTAGGCGCCTCAAGATATATCTCCCTTGGCATTGCATTAAAGGGTTCTGGTAGGATTGCCTCAGGAATGTCTGTACCCTGCATATATAACAATCGCAACTAGAATGCTCAGTGAATTATCATGGTCTGAAGACTAATGTAATCAAAAGTGCATATATGTCACTCTAAAAAGGCTCATATAGGTTCACTTGGAATTAAAAAACAGAATTTCAGTTTAGGCACTCTGAGCAAATTAAGGGAAATGTTGTACAGTGAAACTCTATTAATTAACAACTATCAAGCAAGGCCTAGTTAAATTAATAGTACCTTATGATGAGCATCCAAAAAGCTCAAAAGTTTTGAGTAAAAAGCCTCGCAAATTGCCATGGATGGAGAATGATCAGGGCTTGTGCATTCCACAACATCCATGACAAGTGTGATTTCCATATCAGCATACATGCATAGACTTTTCTCATCATGTAACAGTATCCTCTTTATCTGGATTGCTTCAGGAAATAAATGCTTCATCTGGGCCAAATGACTGTATGAGAACTCCCTGTAATGCAGAAATATTATCATCCAAATGCAACAAAAAAACAAATAAAAAGTAACAATATTCCACACTGATACGTTTGTTGTCATTGCTACCTCTTTGTAAGTACTTCCACCTGGGTGGCAATATTCTTAAATGTAGTCATCTTCTTCCGCAAGCGTAGCAACCTTATAGAAGTCTCCATTCTATTGAATAGATTCAGCAAATCTTTGTGTCTGCCATTGTGAATAAGAAAGACAATGCCAATAATCATGGTTAGGCAGCAGACAGATGCATCAGTTATTGAGATAAAAATTAAAATGGCTCACTTCTCAAGGAGTTCAATGCTTCCTGAAATCAAAGATCGACTACCACCAGGCGAAACACTGTCACTATAGTCGTCGTCATCTGTGTCATCCTCATCTTCACCCAGATGATTTGAAAATCTGTCTTTGTACCTTTCTGCAAGCAAATTCCTTGCCAGTGAACTCACAACGACCCCTTTGCTTCTAGATTCAAGCTTCTCTGGAGTGGGTGATTCAATTTTGCTTCCAGAATCTTCTGTGTCAATTTTCATTCTGTGTGTAGTTGCAGGACTACTCAACTCACTATCATTAGACATCTGAGGCAATCGTTTCTCAAGGTCAAGCTGACTAGTATTCCCCTCACTCTTTTTCAGCTCCAAACACTGAAATAGTGGGATTGTAAATAATATGCTCCAAACTAAATAAAAAAACACAAAATGCATAGAAATACATGACTGAACTGCAGACAGTAGTATGAAAAACATTGTTATCCAAGAGGAGCAAACAACAATCTGTATGGTTCATACTCATACATGTATGCCCTAGTAACACTGCCAACGTATTTCACAACCATCTAAGTACGATCACTCCAGTAAAAAGTATTTACTACAAAAGATAGAAATCACAAATTCTCCACTCAAGGAAGTATACATGAATTTAGGACCAATCTGAGCAAGAAACATTTAGGGTTTTACATCCACCAGAATTTAGTGACAACAGTATTGCAGAATACGAGCTAACTTAAATCCAGATACTATACAGTAAGCCTAAACCCTATACATGAATCAGGACCAATATGTGCAGGAAACATCTAGGATTTTACATCCACCAGAACTTAATGACAGCAGTATTGCAGAATGCGAGGTATATTAAATTCTAGATACTGCACAGTAAGCCTAACCCCCACCCCATCTACTCCCGTAAAACTAAATCCAAAAATCGGATGGAAGCAATTATCATATTAACTAAAAATTGAGTGAAACTGCTCACAAATTCCGTCAAACCCTAGACGTTCCCCCACGACACAGCACAACATATGAGCACAACAACTGACCAGAGAAATCACGGCGCTACTCGAACCAACGCCAATCAAATGTGGAGGGAAGCAAATACCCTCTGGAGAGCGCGCGTGGCAGAGAACCAACAGCGCACGGAGTAGGAGAAGAAATTGAAAAAATATCGCAGAATTCGCAAAGCACAAGCCAACAGAGGACCAGATCTTGAAGGCTTACCCACGCTAGAGCGCCGGCGTCTCAGATCCGGAGGAGGCTGGCTCTTAGGACGCAGGATTTCGCCGCGGGAGTCGGCCGGCGGCGGCGGGAGTGTGCCGTTAGGGAGGATAGGGGAAGCGAAAAGGCGAAGCGGAAGCTAAGTGCGGGTGCGGCGTGCGGCACGGTGCGCTTCAAAAATGGCGAAGCAACGCGAGTGAACGCACGCACGCCCAAGCCGCCGAGCCCAACGGCTATATTTCTGGCCCTTTTATACATCAGCGTTAACGAATCACATGGGTCGTTGTGTGTTTGACGCTTTCAGCCCACTTGTTCTACTCCATGTGGGCCGGCCTGTTTCGACCCACGAACCTCGTGCGAGTTTCTCTCCTCCCCACCGCGGCCGAACCCGGATCGCAGCGGAAGATGGCCGCCGACTCCGAGCTGGAGCTCGCGCGGGCGCGGTGCGGCGCGCTGCACGGCCGCCTCGCTGCTTCTCCGGAGCTGCCGCGCCACCCCGCGCTCGGCTCCCTCCTCCGCCTCGTCACCGCCGAGCTCGGGTTCCTCGCCTCAGCCCACCCGGACCCCGCGACGCCGCTCTCCTCCAACCTCCCCCACCTCGCCGCGCTCCACCTCCTGCTCACCCACCCGGCCGTGCGGAGCCCGTCCCGGCTCTCGCCGCTCCCGGGGGTCGACTTCGCCTGCGCCTTCCGCGGCCGACCCGCGTGGGCGCTCGTCTCCGCGAGCAACCCCGCCAGGCTCGCGTGGGTCCCGTGCGGGGGCCTCCGCGCCCGCGTCGCGGCGGTGCTGGATGCCGCGCGCGGTGCTCCGCCCGCTACACGGCCCGAGAAGCTGCTCCTCGTCTTCTCCCGCGGTGTCGGCGCAGACATCGCTCTGGGGCTTGCGGAGGGGTTCGCGGCCGTGGAGGCCGACTTGCTCGAGGAGTTCATCGGCGATTCCGATGAAGAGGATGAGGAAGGGTGGATTGGCGTCAGCTTCAACCCAAGCGAGGAGCTTAGGAGCTTCAGGGCGTTCGAGATTGACGTCGTGGAGGGACCTGGCGAGGTTTTGCTGCCACCAGCGGCCACCGTGGCTGAGGGAAGTGGTGAGGAGGTACCTTCGGGTTTTGATGTAGCATTTGGTGCCTTTATGGGGAAGATGAGAAGGGAATCGAGGGAGCTCTTGAATTTGGACACCACGGCGATGGTCGCGATAGTATCAGGGATCAGCAACTGTGGGGTGGGGAAGCTGATGGCTGCACCAGAGGCAGAGACCCAGGCGAGGTTCAAGTGCAACTACAAGTTCGTCATGGATCAGGTCGTCTGGAAATGTTCCCTTTAAAGTCTAGACGCTATTGTTTCATCTACCAGTCCTAGATGTTGTTGATCAATTGTTAACTGTACACAGATTTGATTGTTTTTCATCGTGATTTCTGTAAGGAAGCTCACATCAAACACTTAAATCTTCAGAAATATGTTTCTGTTGTCCAAATTGACAATAGAAAGAGTGAATTATATTTTAGAGTACTGTGTACTTACAAACAATCTCACGCATTAGAATTTGTATTGAATCATTTCATGCTTGCTTTGTAGGCACAATCTGAATTGCAGTGTCCAATACTCGTAGATTTGGGGAAAGCGGTGGAGGGGAAGCAATGTATTATATGTGAAACTGTCAACTCAGAGTTCAAAGAAATTGTTTCGATGTGTGGTGGGCCTGAGGAGAAAACCAGAGCAAGACACTTACTGAAACAACTCACGTAAGTTCTGTTACTAAGCTAATTTATTTATTGGAAGTCCAGTATTGTGCCATGATAGTAACTAATTTTATTTACTTTTGAATCCTGAGCATGATTCTTCTGTTACAATATATTAACATTTAAGACATAACGCATTATCGGGTTTCCTTTTGAAAACTAGTACATGATCATGTTTATGAGAGGCAGACTTTTGCTCTATCTTCCTGTCTTTATGTGGATCTCATCTGTTAGGTACATGTAGTGCCAAATGTAGCTCTCGGGTGATTTTCTTTGTTCATCTAATCCTTATATTGAGTGATACGTAGATGCACTGGGGTACTCCAAGATTGTTAGTGGTGAAGTATCTGATAATTTCTCATTTCACCCTTATATTTTGTGGACATGAACTCCTTTACTGGCTGCCCGATAAAAAATTTGTAGTAACCTGCGAGGCCAATGGATCCAATATAAATTGGTAGAATTGGTATTGTGATCTATATAATTATTGCACTGGATTTGCTAAATTGGTTGATAATTGAAAACTGCTTTAGCTTCCTGTAACTACATGCTGCAGTAGACAATTGTGGGCTGGTTTGCCTGCATTCTTCGTCTGCACAGATGTTTGTTCCTATTCAGTTACTATTTTCCTGTTCATTCAAAATACTATCATATCCCACAAGTACTAGAACCATGCTAGAGTGCTAGATTAGGAAGTAGGAAGTGGTAGTGTTTTTCCGCATGTCCCTATTTGTCATATTCAGTCTGTTGGTGCTTGCAATGGCCTTGAATTTGTTTTTAACAAATATGCAATCGGTATGTTACATAAATACATAATACTTACCAACACCTTTTGGCCCTGCAGAATTGTCCCAGATAGCCCTTCAGCACGTATGATGGATCTTCCCACCACAAGGAAGCTTGCGATGAAGAACAAGATTGTGTTTGGTACAGGTGACCTCTGGCGTGCTCCCACTTTGACTGCTAACATGGGGTTTGTAAGGGCTGTTTCACAGTCTGGTATGCCTTTGCTAACCATCGAGCACAGACCCCGGGCATTGATTGGTCTATGACGAACGGGTAGGCAAAAACTAAGGTATAGGTGTTTGGGATCCTAGAGTTGTAATTCTGCCCTTCTGGACATGAATCTATCAGAAGCAGTAGTAATTTTGATTGTGCTACTCCTAGAACTAAAGTGCAGTCGTATCTACTCTTCGTCCTGCTTGCTTTGTACATACAAATGTATATGGTCCTGATCCACTGGGGTTTATTAGAGTCAGAATGGTTTATCATTTATCGTGCTCCTAGCATCCTACTTTCTTATACTTTTTCGTATATCCCTGTGATGTCAAAACCTAAGAATGTGTCGGGCTAGTTTTCAATTCTCGGCTCGTGAGCGTGAATTGTTGTAACGAACCTTATCAGGTGCATGCTGTATGCTGACCTGCGGTAGATCCGTATATGTGGGTAGTATCACAAATTAACTGACCGTACGAGAGTTCCAGCTCACTAATCAACACGAAGAAAAAAAAAAGTTTCTAATTATGTCGCGTCAACCCTACCACTGTCAGTGGAGACGTAAAACATTCTTTTAACCGTATAAGAATGTCACACAATAGATGCGTCAAGAAATTGATGATGCAAGCGTACAGATGAACATGGATTTTATTTCCACACCAAAACTATGACCAGCATATCAAATAACACAACTTGATTGTTCTTTCCAACCCTGAGCTATTAGCTGTTAAAATTGTACATAAGCATTGAATAAATGATTTCACAGACGGTCCTCTGAGGCCACTCAGGGAAGTGCTCAAAATCTAGAATCCTCCTCTGAAGCCCATCAACTGAGTAGTGTTCAGAAAAAGGAAGGCACGAACTAGTAGGATTTTCCACAGTGAATCAAGCTGCCAGCCCCCAAGAAAAGCCCAAAAATCGCAGCGCTGCCAACAGTGGTTTGTCCAATGTATCTGATCTTTAGCAACCCAGGGATCTGTGGAACAAAATACACATTGATTAGCACTCACAATAACCCTAGAAACAATTATAAACTTCTATTCAGATATGTTCTCTCTTGTAAGTAAACCAACAAAAGCTACACTTTGCGATGATAATTGAATGGACAAACAAGGCTTAATGGCAAAACATCAGTAACACCATGATAAGTAGCACCTTTTACATGTTGAAAGATAGGCCAATCAATTTATTTCCTTTCTACTGTTTGATATTTAATAGTTTATGAATGTTGGCATGTTCATCAAGAACGCCACAGAACCATTTATGAATGTTGACATGTTCATCAAGAACGCCACAAAACCAAATATAGAAAGAGAAATCAGATAAAAGCACTACCACAAAGCAGTTTGAACATAAGAAAGCAAACAATGTATGCATACCTTGTATCTGAATGCCTCAAACGTTCCATAGCAAGCACCTGCACATAAAGAAGGAAAAACATGCCGATTATTAACTTGATACTCATACCCAACCCTAAGGCAGCAGAGAGAAGGAAAAGGTATGTCATTTATTTTCGTGATATATTGATATTCATATCCTAGGAAACACATGAGCTCAAGAACATTTTGAGAACAAGTTATAAGCAACTTTCTGTAGAGCTACACCTTGAGATCAACCATTGTATAAGAGTTATTGCCCAGAAGAAGTAAAGAAGCCAAAGCATGTTAGCTAGAAGCACTGGCCCTCTTACACATGCCGTAAAAAAATTAATAAAAGTAAGACTTTCCAAAGGGTGTCTGCCTTATACAAAACTCAATAGCCCACTATGGAAGTTGAAATGCCAGAGACAAATAGCCTAATACAACAACAGCCATCTACAGCTACAACCCTTTCAACCTTGAGGTCACTGTTATCTCAAAATACAAAACCACCAAATGGAACTATAACTTTTCAACGGCAGATACCAGTAAGTCAACACACAAACAATCCAAACAGCAAACACTGTCATCTTCCCATTATAATGTGCAAATCAGCAATTAAAACCAAAATCTAAATATACTAATCGATACATTCCACAGAAGCACTGAACGGCTTTTGACCCTATGAAGTCATTCAGTCAAAACCAACTATAAAATCTTACATTTTTCATCCCAAGTCCTAACAACCACCAGCAAATTTACCAAACCACGGCATACCAAACCAGCAACAAAGCTTAAAGCACACGCGATTGGGCGAACAAACTCCAACTAGAGCGCATCTATCTAGTCTCCCCAACGTCTAGTACTTCCAACTCCAGCTGATACCTAAACTTGAACTCTTAACAGAGCTGCCTGCCTCGCACATCTGAGGCCGCAGAGCACCCCCAACAAACCAGACAAACCACGGATCAGCAGCTAGGCTCAAGAAGATTCCTCAAATCGCACGCTAATACACTTCTACCAACCGCATACCAGGGGCGAATCCGGACCAGTTAGCGCGGATTGATACAGAGCTAGGGTTTAAGGTTTTACGGGGAAGGGGGTTTACCAACGGCTCCGCCGACCGCACCGCCGATGGCGACTCCGGCGCCCACGCGCGCCAGGCAGCTGTCGGTCCTCGCCATCACCTTCTCTCGTCCTCTACCGCCGCCCAGCCGCCGCCGCCGCTCTCGCCCACCTCTTGCTGCCTTCCTGACTTCCTCACAGAAATTCTTCTCGTATTTTTTTTTCTTTTCTTGCGTGGAGTATCTATCCGGGTCGCCCGTTCGCAGCTCACGTTTATGGGCCGGGCTGCGCTCGCCGGCGTCTTTCGCAAGTCTTTGGTCGGCCTCGTGTTTCCTTTTCCTTTCTCGGATAGGAGTTGGGCCGGGCTGTCGTAGGGAAGTAGGAGAATCAAACAGAACATAAGCCATCCGATTCACGTTACGCACGGCTAGGATACAGCTGAAGTCGCAAGAAATTGATAAAAGTTTGACACTTTTAAAACTTTCAAAAAAAAGATTGATACTCTTCAACACGTATCAGCGCAGTAATTGGGAAAGCTACCAGGAGACGTTTTCTTGGATTAAAAGTTAATAGCGCAGTTAATTGTAACCCAAGAATTAGTTAAAGCGCAAGTTCCCCTTGCAATGAATTACCGTGGCTAGCTCCTGTGGGCGTCCTTGTTGGGTTTGTCTTTGAGAATTTGGGAGTTGGTCACTTGGACCTTGGGGCATGTAAACTGCATTTTTTTAAGGGCAGGTAAACTGCATATTGACTTATGGCTTTTTCAGAGAGAGAGAGAATACATTCGTAAAACATTGTGCACCTGTACCATCTCGATCGATCAATTATGCAACCTTCAGTTTTGTACTTTTGTGGGTATGCTGGAGACTACAACTTGGGGTTGGGGCAGGTGAAACGTGTTGACTTTGCAGGTTGCAGCACATATACATAGCACAAATTAGCTTCACTTTCCTCACTTCGCCATCGCTTTTAGGTGGAGCGGTTGAGCATTTGTGCACTTGTAGTTTTGTAAATGATCATGCGTCTGGGTTCAGGGCCTAACATTCGTCATGTTCAGCTGGCGGGTGGCAGGTGGTCGGTGTTTGTTTGTGCTGAGAGAAAAATACTGCTGGTTGGCTGGTGGCTGCTTTGTGCAGAGTGAAAAATACTGCTGACTGGCTTCTGATAAGCCAAGCGAACAGGACGATTATAAAAAATCCCTTGTTGCAAGTGACAAATCTGTGGATGATCCTGGGCCTAACATTATCAAGCTACTTGTAAGCTCTCCTGTTGAGCAATGTTCTCTAGCTGATAATCCCTCTCACAGAACAGGTGGGTGAAATTAACTCCAAGTAAATACGTAGAAATCTAGCCATGCATATTATTCCTCTCTAACCGTAATATGCTAGTACAATCTGTACACAAGATGAACACGACGCTGTGGGCGGGAGTGCGCCTGTGCAAAACACGGCGAGCACTTCGCCAAAAGAATCCAACGCAACAGCTGTCTCACTCTCCAGGAGAAAAAAAAAAGCAAAGAAATCTAGTAGTAGAGCGCAGGCCCAGCAATGACGAACAAATAAAGTCACAGCTTGAAGCTGAACTTGCAGTTGCTGGCCTTGATCTTGATGGGGCTGCTGAGATCCATGAGCCTGTCGACGACGAGGTCGCATCGCACCCTGGACGTGACCTTCCACAGCTTTAGGCTGCCGAGCTCGACGCGCACGGGCACGTCGGCGCGGAACACCAGCGGCACGGACCCCGCCCGCTGCGCGTCCTGGAGCCCGGACACCACCGCGCTGCCCAGCTGCACCTCCCCGGCCATGGCCAGCGCTAGCACCGTCGTGTTGCGGTGGCCCTGGTAGAACGCCGGCAGCGCGCCGCGCGCCAGGCGGTAGGACTGGTACCACACGCTCAGGCTGGAGCCCCGCTCGTAGTAGATGCCGATGCGGGTGTTGGGGTTCGCCGCCGTGACGGACACGTCGAACGCCGCCCGCGCCGTGAGCGTCGACGGGTCGACCTGGAACGCGGACACGGCCAGGCGGTCCACCGAGTAGCGCGGCGCCTGGGGCTTGAAGATGAGGTACAGCGCGGCGGCGGCCGCCGCGGCGAGGACGGCGAGGACGACCGCGGTGGCGAGCACGCAGCAGAGGAACCGGCAGCAGCAAGAGCCGCGCCCGCCGCGGCGCTTCGGGGGAGGCCGGAGGGGCGCCGGCGGCGCGACGCGGCGCGGCGGCGGGGGGAGGGGCCCGTGGCCGCGTTGTTGTTGTTGTTGAATGTTCGCGCCGCGCTGCTGCGCCGGGTCGCCCTTGTCGGAGCGGAACGAGCCGGTCGGCACCAGCGGCGCCGACTGGCCGTTGCCGGCCTCCAGGTCGACCGGGTGGATCCTCTGGTGATCCGCCATGGCCAAGCTCCGATCGCCGCGGCTTCTACCTGCACGGTGCACCACCGCCCGCCTCTTCTCCGCGGCAGAAGCAAAGGCGAAGCAAGATCACGCTAGCTCCACCACTCGGCCTGCGTGCCGTGCCTTTGCTAGCTGCCTGGTATGCGCGTGCGTGCTCCCCCTCCGTCCGTGGACCGTGGCTGCAGAGCCCCGCGCGGCTCTGTGTTCTATATAGAATGCGGCGAGGCGCAGGACTAGGCGTCACGCCACTACGGGACGAGCCGGGGAGGAGGTGGAAAGGTGGTTGACTAGCGACGCCGGGAGGCTTGTCTGAGAAGGCCGCAGGCGAGAGGGGTTTTTATGCGTGCGTGCGCGTGTCGGGGGAAGGAGACGGGAACGAGAGAGAGGCGGGGACGTGAAGTCTCCACCTGCCCCCAACGGCACGGGCGCGGCGCCAGGGACTGCGCGTCGTCGAAAGGGTGCGTGGTGTGTGCGGCGCTTTTCGCTTATTGTACTGCGCTTTCGGGCGGGGTTTGCTTGGGTTTGGACTTTGGAGAGCGCGGGTGGTTGGGGTAGCGCGTGGAAGCCAGGGAGTGGAGGGCAGCGGGGGAGAGCGGCTGGTCGCTGCCGAGACGCGTCAGCGCCGGCGCGGCGGCCCTTTTTTTTCAGACGGCTCGATGCCTGATGCTGCACATGGGGCACACGGAAATGGGCCGTCGGAGGATGTGTCAGGCAGGCGGAGGATTTCCGTGCGGGGGCACGTGACTGTACTGTGATCGGGACGCTGCAGCCACCTCTCCGGCACGCGGCGAGGCGGCAGAGCTGCCTGCCTGCTCACGCGGTGGCTTCACTCTGCCGCTCCGCGTTACGCCGTCGAGGGCTCACCGTGCCGTGAAAACGGTAGTTTGTTCCTCCGCCGACCGCCGGTGCTAGTTAGACTTCAAGGGGGCTGTTAGTGCCGAGCATGTCAGCAGTAGTAATTTTTCTCACTCTTCCTGTTGAGTGCTTAACACTAGCTATTAGGCCTCGTTTAGATGCTAAATTTGGGTGTCAAATTTGGCGTCTTGATGTACGTGCACTACTGTATCATTTTGTTTGTATGTGTGAAAAATTGTCCAAAAATTGATTAATTAGGCTCAAAATTTTCGTCTCGCAGAGTACAACAAAACTGTATAATTAGTTTTTTATTTCATCTACATTTAGTACTCCATGCATGGACCGACATTTTGATGTGATGGAAATTTTCTTTTTGCATAGTTAACTTGGGGGTGTAAATTTTGGATCTAAACAAGGCCTTAATAAGATGTTGACAATGCAAACCGCGCAACCACTTGCGAGAGATATATACGGTGGTGTTTTGATTCAGGTGCTAAAGTTTAGTGTTTTAAATAAATGATAATCAGATATATTAAACAGAAATTAATTATAAAACTAATTATATAAGTCATGTCTATTTTGTGAGACGAACCTAACAAGCCTAATTTCGCTATAATTAATACATAATTACCATAACTGTAGCATTATATTGTCTAATCATGGTGTAATTAGGCTTAATAGATTCGTCTTGTAAATTACTCCTCGTTTATGTAATGGTTTTTTAAATTAATCTACATTTATGTGGTGTTTGGATACATGTGCTAAAGTTTAGCGCTTTAAATAAATGATAATTATTAAACATAAACTAATTATAAAATTAATTACATAAGTCACGTCTATTTCGCGAGACGAACCTAACAAGCCTAATTTTGTTATAATTAATACATAATTATCATACATTTACTGTAGCATTACATTGTCTAATCATGGTGTAATTAGGCTTAATAGATTCGTCTCGTAAATTACTCCTCGTTTATGTATTGGGTTTTTAAATTAATATATATTTAATACTCCTAATTAACATATTTATATCCGATGTGACGGCATTAAAGTTTAGTGTGGGGGAAACAAACGGGATCTTAATACTCCTAATTAACATATTTATATTCGATGTGACGGCGCTAAATTTAACGTGTGGGAAACAAACGAGGCCTAGTTGCGGTTTTCTTTAAGGGAGACTAAAATGTGGGCAGTTTGGCGTAGCTTATGGCCATACACTCTGATGTATCCGTACATAGTCTCTGTGCTTTGTTTAGGGGACAGTCTAATAATAATACTCCTGCATATCGTATACAGTGCCGTCGATGGCCAGGATTCCCGACCGCTCCGGGCCTCCAAAAAAACTGGGGTCACCTAATTAGATAGCCCAAGGATAATGACCCAGTTTCGCAGAATTCAAATGACGTTCAAGCTCAACGCTCAGATCGAGACCATGTGATTAATTTCTAACCGGCAGCTATAGGCGTCGGCAAGACCGAAACGAAGCAAACGAATCAGCTTTCACGCACCATATGCAGATGAGAGGGAGCATGCTACATCCGCACCTAGTGACGTGGCGCCCATCGTCGTTCGCGGCATCGAGGCAAGTGCAGAATCCACCTGCGGCTAAAAGGGCACCGGTCAAAACAAACGAAGAACTCATCGACACTCAGGCAAGATCAAAACTCAGAAGGTTTTTACCGATCACGGTTAAAGGTGAGGTTGTACTTCATGCATTTTGTACTTTTAACCACCGGTTGCCGTAAGGCCTAAGCAGATCTCTTTTTTTTTCTGATGAAGTTTGTTTTATCCATCCTGATTATGCCTGCAAGATATAGATGAAAATTTTGTTTCAAGAAATACTAGACTACGGAGTATGCTTATTTTTCTAATGCTCAATTTTGATGTGTCTACTATTAAACACCTAAGAAGATATGTTTCTAAATATTGTATGAAATAGTTTTTTATATTTGAAAAATATTTTTCGTTTTAGGGCCTCACTAGAATTTTGCACCGGGACCGTAAATTTCTGCAGACGGCCTTGGTCGTATATATTAGGATAGCATAGCATCGGGGCAGTCTCAACCCTCCAACTTGGATGGTTTTCATAGCATCAAATAGGGTGATACATAGGACTATTGGATTATGTGGCGCTACATTAAATAAGAGAGAGAGGGGGAAAAGAGCAAGACACTGGATCTCATGCAAGATCAGTTTCTACATGAGAACCTATACACAGGACACTACCAAATTTGGGTTGGGAGATGATAGTGTCTTCATTATAGATAAAAAACAAATACGATTGGTGGAGAGAAGAGATGATGAATTTATTGAGGACCCACATTAAAAAATTATGAGTTGGAGAACACAATATCTAAAGTAGTATCTTGCTAACATGACATCATGTATACTATCTATAGACATCATGGGTTGGGACTGCCCTCACCAACTAGGAGGTAGGATGTAACGAATACGTTTTTTTTGCTTTCGTACAGACACGCCCAATGCTGGAGTGCAGGCACGTTTTCCTCGTCACGCGCACACCACGGCGACGTGTGGGGCTCGTTCGATCCACTGATGATGTTCCGGTGCGTGTCATTAAGAAAAGACACTGCTGAAGAAAACGGAAAGCAGGAGAAGGAAGGAGAGGAGAAAGATACGTCGCGGGCATCTCTGTCCAACGGTGGTTGAGCGATGCTGAATTGCTGATACACGCTACAACCTACAATACACTCTGATGAGGCCTGAGTAAAGAAAAACGACGAGCAGGAAAGGGTGTGTCTGGTGTGTTTAGTCAAACGAGTGTCGGCAAAGCTTTCTCTCAAGCATACATAGAGATCGAACCAAAGATTCGATCTACCGCAAGATCGGTAGGAGGATCGGAGGAGCTCGGTCGATCAGTTTCAGCTTCAGTCGTGCTAGTAGGTGACGGGCGACTTTTTATTATCTCTAGCTTGGATGGACTTCTCCTTTATTTAACTTGTCAGGAACTAAAAGAAATGTTTAGTTGAGCAGCACGGTGGACATAACTCAGACGGCCTGCTTGTCAATTGGACTGGATCTGGATTGGTTTCGCTTAATTTGGTCATGGGAAGGCTATCATTTTGATTGCAGTACGTATTTCATATATCCACATCACCATCGCTGACGACTGAAGCGAGCATTTAAATAAGGCAGGCAAGCTTTGAGCCGGGCGAAGTCCTAAAGATGCCGGTGACAACTGCAGACAACTACGACAGGGACAGTGTTTAATAAAAAAGCGAGGGAGGGAATGTAGCGCGACAAGGACAACAGATGGACAATGATCTCAATGCATCGAATATTATTGCCTTCCGTTGTGTTAACACTTAAACGGCTAAATTGATTTTTGTAGGAGGATGGAGGAACAAATTAAATTGTTCGTGGTCCTTCAATGGTTCATTGATCTTAGCAGGGTTTGGATAACTCAATTTTGGCATGATCCTTAAATGGGCATGATTGAAGTGAACTAATTCTCGTCTACAAATATCAGATCGTCAGTTTGTTCAAATATAAATAAATAAATAAATAGATCCACAGTCAATCACTCCATCAGTTTGGCAGTTTGCTAGTGGCAAAATTATGAATGGGGCTGTCAGAGATGAACCAATTGAACTACACCATGGATTATATGGAACAAAAGATAATTTAATCACAATAAAAATTTATATTTGATGAATTTAGGACGATTTCGATCCCAGGTTCAAGAGCTTGTATCAGAGAAATAGCAGATGATCATTTCAAAAAAAAAAAGAATACAATTGAGATTTGGATAACTATTGACATATAGAACATTTATTTGATATGAGAGAAGAAGTGAACGTACAAGATGCAGTGTATGTATTGGGTTTTTATTCATTTTATCACAATTACGTATAAAGCTGTTACATTATTTAATCTAACGGTAATTCATTTTTTGGGGCAGTTCCGCTCACATTCAGGCTTTGTCTCATAGCAAACGCTCATACCCTTGCTACAACAATATCAATACGGGAAACTTCCTGAGCATTCAATTGTCGGTGGTTGATCGGCCTGTGTTTTTCAAGCATGGAAATTAACCCCATTAAGGTCCATACGTATAGACCATAGAGTAAGCAACAAGGCAGTGTCATGAAACTACACACATTCATTGGTGTGCCTCTCAACTAATAAGTAGTGGGTTTTAATTATATGAAAGAGCTAGATATGGTGGCAATATGTTTTTATTGAACCAGAAAGTAAGAAGTACCCTCTACTACATAGTAATTAGCCTTGTGACACAATGAAAACAACAATTTTTATTGATTTGACTTACATTCCACATGAATTGCGATGCATCCGAGAAGCAGCAATGAAATCAGCACTAGTGCATCAATGTTACTTGAGTGCCTCTCCATTTTGTGGACAACAAATGTTTTGTTATCTTGGGAGAATATATATGTTTTGCTGGAGTGAGATGCATTGAGAATGCATACACTGTTCATATATATAGGACAAACATAAAGCATATGAAAGAAATATAATTAGCTAGAATTTATCACCCTAGGCTAATCATGGATAAAGTTCTTTCCAATGTTAGTCAATTCTAATTTCCTAATATTTAAAATGAAGGGAAAAGTTACCAAAGTAATTGCATTGGTCATATGGATTTATTACTTGCTTGATCCAACTATATTTAACACCTATCAAAGCGTTGTAACACTAGAACAGATTAACATTATAGCAAGAGTATTGCTACCTTAGAAGATCCAAATTATGTTAATAAGTATAATGCCTATGCTAAAACTATGGTGAAATGATTGGGTAGCGCAAATCAAACAACCAAATGACACATGCGGAATTCAAATAAAGGAACAATACAACGAGTTATTATATTCTTAATTTCATAACTCTTGTGGTGAATATTGTTGAGACCATCTTCCAAAAATTGTTGGGACAAAAAGGATCTATCATATTTTAGGTTACGGGTTGACAGAGGTGAATGTGTTGTTGGTGCAAACATCGATAGATCTAGGTCTGAGAAATGAAATTTGATTCTATTACTTGCTAAACTCGATTTCAATTGATTAAAAGACTATGATGATGAGATGAAACGAGGACAGGTGTAGTGGCAGCTACTCGGACCAGGACCGGTAGGGCCTTGCACGTCGGAGTGAGACTGGTGTAGTTGCAGCCATATGGTCTGGGACTAGTAGGGCTTTGTACCCGTAATCATTGTGGGTTTTGTTTGATGACTAGAAGATGACGGAGAAGTTTGCCATGTAAGGATCTGGGAGCGTTTGCGTATCGCGTGATTAGGTTTTCCTTGAAAGGTGTCGCATTGTAGTAAGCAAATGAACGAAGAATAATAAATATTGTTGATGATTATGTTAATAAATTGTTTCTTCCAGGTTCTTTGCATCGTGGAGCAAAACGTGGCCGGCCAGTATAGATATCCTATGGGCCGAGCTGTTAACAGATAGCAAAGCTGTGACGGCCCATGGCCCCCTTCTGCTATTTCTTTTTTTGGCACTTGTTTGCTGCTCTGTCAGTTTCTTATTCCTGAATTCTGAGCAAAGCTAATGCTTAACATGATTCACACCATTCAGTGATGTTAAAGCTCTTTACTACTGGTGCGTAGCGCGTTGCTAGATTGGAGAGAATGCACATCAGCTTTTCATCAGTTATAACTAGAGGTCTTTTACGGTGCCTTATTCTAGTAAATGGTAGTATATAGTATAAAGAATGGGCAATTTAGTAAATGATCCGTTGATATATTAACTGAATTAGCCTCATGGGCCTACGGCCCAAGTCCCAGCGCACGCAGGCTCCCAGGCGCACGCAGGCACGGGCAGGCCGCCGCCGCCATCTTGTCCCATGAGATCATTACCCTTTTTCATATATAAATTTAGAAAAAAGTATTGAAAAAAGTTAGCTTTTACTTACTTAGCCACGGGATAGAACCTGTGTTCGCACACTCATTCTCATTCTCGTTGGGACCGCTGTGCTACCGAAGTGAGTCTGCTACAATGATATTTACAAATTTATTTATACATGATATGCATAACGTAAACTTTCTATTCAAATCTATTTTTCTGTTGCCATGAGTCACGCGGGGCACACCTTATCGTTGTAATCCATTTTCCCTCGAACGGTATCCAAAACACTATCTCTCATGACGTGTCGTGCTGGTTCTAATGCAAGATGTTTTGCTGCTTATTTTATACGAAATAAAGTAAGAGCATCTTCAGCAGCATAGTATGTAAAATTGAAGAACTAAAATTTATTTTAGATATAGGAGAGAGAAAATTTTTAGAAAATATTCATGATCCTCTCCGGCAGCCTATCTAAAAAATGGATACCTAAAATAAGTTAGAAATATTGGATTATTTTAGGGGTTTAATTACAAAAAATAGAAGACACATAAAATCTCCCAATTATCACATGTTTCTCTCGGGTGCCTTTTGCAAAAACACCAATCTTATCCTCAGCCACAGTCCACGGGATTCACGGTCACGGACGACGGGGCGAGTGCTTCTTCCTCGCAGAATCACGTAGCCGTCGGAGTCCGTCCGCTCGAGCGTCACCCGGCCTCACCAACATCACCGCTCGGGGGAGGACTCTCGCCAGCGTTCACCTGGCCCCGCAAACTCCGCAAGCTACCGCAACCATCGCGAGCCTTGTCTCTTTGCGGCCTACCGGCGCTAGACTCGTCGCCGTGGCCGGCGGGCGGCTCCGCCATCGGCGTGGAGCCTAAATCCCATTGGCTCGCCGCTTTCCCGTCAACGGCTCTCACCTCGACATCAGCCCCTTGCTCCTCCACCATCCCCGCCTCGAATCGATGAGCCAGCGCCGCCCATCCTGGGGAAGCTCGGCAGGCGGCGACCGCCTCTCGTGGCGAAGGCAGAGCTCGTTGGCATGCAGGCGGCAGAGGTAGGCGCCCGTGCCTGCCGCCGCCACGAGTCCGGCGCGGGGCCGGCAAACCCTAGGCGCCCGACGCTGCCGCGAGTTCCGTGTGGGGCGGGGAGACCCGGTGATGCCTCCGCCGCCGCGAGACCGGCGCTGAGCCTGGACAGCAGAGGCGCCCGGCGCCGCCGCCGCCGCGAGATGTGCCAGGAATGAAACGCCGGGGAGATGAGAGAAACAGTGATAATAGACCAGGACAGAGAAATGAAAATGATGAGGGAAATAAAAAAATGATACGAAAATTAAAATACATATCTAAATTACACTGCTATCATTAAAGTTTTTTCCAATAATACCCTTGTACTACTATACTACTCCTTCTATACTACACATACCACTTGTCAGAATAACACTGGTATACAATTATTCTCAGCCGTTTGATCATCATATACTAGTCCTTTTCTAACCTAGTATAAGACGCTGTAAAAGACCTCTATAACTATACGTACCTTGCACCATTTATTCCATCTGCAGTAACAACATTACATACGAATATACGATACACCAGTACAGGGCAATGAACCAAGACCAACGACAACTAATAAGCTATGAACCTCTGTACCATCTAAATCATACGTGCACAGCATATGCAAACAGATACAGGAAACAACCAATAAACCATCAACTGATACTCACTCCTCGGACCAGGTGATGTCCACCATGCCGATGCTCTGGTCGAGGCCGAGGGCGTCCCAGACCGCCGGCGACGCGTCGACGACGTTGTTGTCGCAGGGTGGCTCAAAGTTGTGCTCGTCGTCGCAGCCGTGCACGGAGTCGCACTCGTCCACCACTTTGGCGTACACGGAGTTGCCATTGGCGCTGATCCTGATGCGGTGCCCGCAGCGCGCCATGTTGCTGAACCACCCCGTGGACAGCGCCACCACCTTCTCCTCGTCGCTGTGGTAGGCGTTGTCGCACTCCGACGGTCCGCCGCCGTCCTTGCCCTTCTCGAAGCTGTTGAGCGTCAGCACGGCCTTGGTGCTCGCCGTCACCGGCGGCGAGCACCGGTACTGCGGGTACTTCTTGCCGTCCTCGCAGCAGTCCGGGTCGTTGCTCTTCTCGCAGTTGCCGGAACGGCCGGGGAGGTAGCCGCTGGCGCGGCACACGCCGAGGCCGGCGCCGGGGCGGAGGGAGGACGCCATGTGGGAGGCGGAGAGCGCGACGAGGACGAAGATCGCCATGGCGGCTGCAGCTCTGGTAGCGGCCATCTTAGCTTTGCCTAAACAAGTGCTCGAAGCCTCGAACTCCCTCTCACTAACTCTGTTCTTGCTTTTATGTGTGCTCTGCTTTTGCTTGATGGTTTGAGCTTAGCGGTGCATGGGCTTATATAGTGGGTTTTTCCGCTTCCGTGTTGGCTTGTTAGTATGTTCGTATGAACTAGCTCTGATGCACGTGCCGTACCAAATGGTTTGATGTACGTGTGACCGAGGCAGCAATCCAATCACAAACTGGTGCGTTCAGACTGGACGAGCTAGATGATTTTTGCCGTGCCGGATTTGAAGATTGAAATTTGTCTGATGTGGACAAGGAAGAAGATTGGATCCCTTTTTTTTGGAAAGAAGATTGGATCTTAGTATCTTACGGAGTACACAGAAACGTAGGGCCACATAATCACATCTAAAAAATTGAAAAAAAAAATTGTATGGGCCATCTACCTCTCGCTCAGAAAGATGGTTGCTTTGGCCCATCACGACACCTGGGATTTCTACGTTGTGGATCAAGAATAGCTGCTGATTTCAGAGTTACAGATCCAGGTCGTTTTAATGGAACAACGCCATTGATCAACCCAACAAAGGACAGGTATCCTCGCCAAACTGAATTTGGAGTGAAATGAAACGATGATTAATCAAACTGCTGACACATATTCAGTCAACGGCCTTTTTCTGATGCCAAGCTTTTCAGAAGTTTAGCACAAAACTAAACAACATCTATCAGTGACAGAGCAGCATCAGCAAGCAACAGAGCAGCTTCAGCAAACTGAAATTGCAACACCTCAAACAAAACTAAACAACATCTATCAGTGACAACACAGGAACATGTAATTTCCACAAATTGCTCTTTGTGCCAAATTCGCTCACATACATATGACAACTAACATGCAGGATCAATATTCCTCAAAACTGCATTTCTCTGCAATTGACAAGTAGTTCAGTGTACAATAAAACCTCATTTGGGTTCCTGGAAAATTATTGGATCACGTGGGTTAACTAAACTTTCTTGGAACATAATTGGAACGAACCTTTTCCCTTTGATGTGCTTTCCCAATTGGTAGATCACTTGCAACTCCATTGTCTTGGGGTCGTAATAGCCCAATGCTCTCCCAGTGCTCAGTAGGATTCTCCCGTCCTTGGGATCTATGGCTATTGGTGTGGCTAGTTCCGGTAAATACTCCGGAGGAAACCTCCCAAGCTCTATATGGTATCTGACAGACCACAACCCATCGCCTTTCATTTCCCATATCTCCATGATGCATGTGCTCGTGTGCAAGCATGTCACACAAATCAACTCTTGGAGCTCAACGATGGATAACTGCTCGCTACTGTTATGGCTGCACGGTGGCCCTTGCAAGATCTCAAACTTGCGTGTGCTGACATTTAGGGCAACGATTTCATAACCTGTTGATCCTTTTCCGAGATCAATAGTATATGCCAGCCAATAAAGCTTGCCGTTCATGTAGGCAGGAGGCATGTTGACTATTGGTCTTGGCGGAGGATCTATCTCATCCCAAAACATGTCTTCGATGTAGCGCATCTTGCACACCAGTTCGTAATCCCGTGTTGCAAACTTCTTCCCCTTGTATGAGAGGCGCACTAGGATATGCCTGCAAGTTTCTAGCTCGTATCCGAGGCCAAGACGACCAGCAAATATTACGTGTCCACTGTGGTGCCGTGATGCTTCGGTGATGAAATTATTCAACGAATGAACTTTTTGGTCAAAACTGTGGTCAAGTGGTAGGAGCTTCAAATAACCCGTGATAGGATTGCAAACAAAATCATAGTTGGCAAAGCTCACTGTGTTAAGCCCATGGCAGGGCTTAGAACAGACAACTCCCAAGACATCATCTATTAAGGGAGGCCTGCATGCTGCATTGATAAAATACTCTGCGTCCTCGAACCCATGGGGCTTGCCATCAATGAACATCATCTGGGGACTTTTGTTCAGGTTTGCACGGTACAAATGTGCCTCCACAAAGTGCTTGGTCTTGGTTAAGTCCCGCCAGCCCTTGCACACCTGGTTGAGGCTTCCGACTGTACGAGCCGAAAGTCGTGAGAGGACATCCGACCACGCTTGCATCGACAGTGATGAGAACATGTTCTTCTCTCTTGTGCTGCCAACAACACGCACAAGGCTCTCCTGAAACATTCCAACTGCAGGGAATCGGATATTGTGATATTTGCCGATGGCCGTTTCATCTAAGGAGAATACAAACTCCCGAGTGCCGGTGCTTCTAGCAGGGTCTACGATGAACGCATGACAAGAACCTGTGCCAAATATAATCTTCTTTCTGCCACTACCATCATTGTACATATCGAGTGGTGCGATCCAGCAGGAAGACTCGAGCATTCCATGGTTACCATCTCGCATGACCCCCCAATCGAAGCAGTGAATCTTCTCCCAATTTCCAGGAGCCGCATCATCATCCATCAGTAGCCAGATTTCAAATCGGTGGTATTGATCAAAGTCCCGGTCCCACCTCTCCGTAGAATTGTAAGCACACAAACGACCGTCCAACTCTGTTAGCTCTAGGCTATGACAACATTGCAACTCAGGAGGGGGCTTCAACATGCCAAAAGTCTCATCTGTGATGTTGAAGGTGGTGATGTCACCGTCGTCTTGGACGAAGTGTAGGTTTCCTTTGCAAAACACACCTCCTTGCCACCAATTTGTTTGAGGGTAGTGCTCATAGGGTGGTTTTGTCGCAGCTGGCCTCCAGTTTATGGACTCATTGAGAGTGAAGACCTCACAAGAGGCGGCGGCAGCAGCGCGGACACGATACATGCGCACTACTTTGTGCTGTCGAGTCGCCGAGCAGTAACCCAGGCCATAGGACACGAGTGGCTGGCGTATACCAAATGCACATCGGTCAGCTCCAAGTGGTATTCTGTCTGGTAGAGTCAACATGTCACCCGTGGAAGGGTTCCAGACCAAGTGCGCCTGGTACCGAAGGCAGCTGAGGAGGACAAGGCCATGGCAGGACTTGGTGGTGACTGGAAAGGTTGATCCTTGTGGTAAGTGGCTAGTGCTCAGGATCTTCTCGAGGGGGCTGCAACCATGTTGGTGATGCCAAGCATAGAAGGGCTCTTGGAACCCGGATGGCTTGTTGGTGTTGCCTGCGGTTGCCCCTGTTTCGCTGGAAGTGGGCGTCTTGGAACAAAGGCGACGCGATTAGAGCATGGAACGACCTTGAAACGCATTGGAACCGGAGGAGCGTCTTGGCCGGCAAGCGGGAGAGGATGTCCTCGATGATCTCGTCGGGCAATTCGTAGGCAGAAGCGCCCCTGATCCTTTTGACGGTGGTAGCATATGTGTCCATGTCTCCTTTGAACCTCGATGCTCCCATATGAACACCTCTTGTCTTCCAAGATTGTTGCGATGCCTGGATGTTCTTAGCCTCGTCACGACGTGTCTATCTAGTAATTCAGAAGGCAATCAAGGTCTACAAGGAATAGATCGAATTAGACTCGAATTTATTTAGTGCCGTCAAAGTCCGAACAGATTTGTGGTCGTTTCGTTAACCTGGGCCATCTACCCGAGCCGCACCGGTTGTATAGGTTCAATAAAGCCCGGCCCAAAGAAAGCGCTCGAGCGGCCCAGACATCCCCGCAGTGAATTGCCATGGTCCGGTCCAGAAGTCTTCGGCTCTGCCCTTTCCCCACCCGGCCGGAATCCCCAAACCCTCCTACTACCTCCCCTCCTCTCCGGCTACCATGGCGCCGCCGTCTCCACCGTGGGCGGATCTCGACGTCGACCTGCTGCACGAGGGTGTTCCGGTGGCTCGCTTGCCTGGTAGACCGAGATCGAGTCCCCGAGGTCTGCAGGGGCTGGTGTGCCGCACTCCCGCGCCACCCAGAGCCCAAATTCCTGCCGCCCTCGCTCCGGGACATCCCGCCCCCGCTCCCGTGGCTCCTCCTGCCGTCCGCTGGCACCGCGTCGACCCGCGTCTCCTGCGTGATCGACGGCCACGTCCTCCGCCACCGCGTCAGCGTCGCTCAGGGCGCCCGCTTCTTCGGCGCGTACGGCGGCGGCTGGCTGTTCGTCGCCCTCAAGCAGACACACCGTCATGCCCTCGTCAGTCTGCGCACCCGCCGCCCCGAGCTATCCATACGCTCGCTTCCCGACCAGCTCTCCCTCCGGGATGCCCCACGCCTCGACAACATGGCCATCCTCGCCGCCACCCTCTCGGCCCCGCCAGATGACGCCAACTGCTTCGGCGCCGCCATCGCCACGCGCTGGAGGTTCATCTCCGGCCCTCGCCTGGTCGTGTTCTGGCGCATGGGAAATGCGGTGGCCGTGGATGCGGGGCAGTTGGACCGATCTCAGCCGTCCCTGGAGGTGGAGGATCTGGTGTATCGCGGTGGCGCGTTCCATTGCCTCACCCAAGGGGAACACCTTCGTGTGTACGACCCCTTCCTTGGTGAAGATGGGACCATCCAGCTAGGTGCTGATTCTGTATCCTGGTTCCAGCCCAGGGAGAAGGAGGATGGGGAGCGCGTCGTAGCTCGATACATCTTGGAGTCCAGAGGATGGCTACTGGTGGTGGTGAGGTTCGGCAACCCTGGTCATCAGTTGCCAACCTTGGGGTTCAAGGTCTATGAGTCGGTCACCGTCGAGCAGGATGGGCAGGTGTACTACTATTGGAGCCTGCTCGAGACGCTTGGGGGGCGCATAATATTCGTTGGCCGAGGCTGCTCCAGATCTTATGAAGCTGATCGGTACGTGCGGTTTGGACTTTGGACTTGAGGAGGGAGTCTGTTTCCTAGATGATGGAGGCTTTCATGATGATGCGATGATGTTCGAAGACGACAATGATAGAGCCTACCCCTGCAGCGACAACGGGTTCTGGTCTGGACCACCCGATGCCTTACAGCGCTTGTACCATACACTACCCCCATCTGCCTCCTCATCACCAGTGTGGCTCCTCCATTGAGACCACCGACCAGCAGTGCTCTGAACTTAGGCGGTTTTGTCATGGCTCCACTGTTGGTGCTATGATGATCTTAATTGTACTTCAATTGCTGCCTAATTTCGACAGTTCATTTCTGGATAATGCATAGCTGGTTGTCTGTGACATTTTGATGAAATATCTTTGGTGCAATTGATAATACATGTTTGCTATCTCTTTATTTGAGTAGTTGTCCACTTGATTCTTCTTCACTGATGATCATGCCGGTTTTCAGTGCGGAAGATGGAAATAATCTGGGTGAAAATGGCATTTTAACTCTGAATGATTATGTTTCTCTCTATAGAAATTGTCTTTAACTGTGTAATCACTGAGTTTGTTGAGGCGTTGCCTGGTGCTACAGATGCTGAATGCCTATCGACAGTTTACGGTTTGTTTTTGGTCCAAATTTGGTTTGGCAACAGTGTGCAGAATGATGGAAAGCCGCAGCTTGTATTGCATTGACAAAGCCTATATATAGACATGTTACAGGTGCTGCATATACACGAGTGGTGAGCCTTGACTCACGCGCTGGCTATCCTACCTACAAGGAGATCCGGAATGACCGGAGGTGTGAGTGATACATGAGGACGTGTCAGCGTGTTCCAATAGCCCCCCTCAGCCTGGACGCCGGGAGATGTTCAGGCTGGTTCGGAAGTCCTCAAATAGCACCAATGGAAGTCCCTTGGTAAATATATCAGCCAGTTGGAGTCTTGACGGAATATGCAGCACTTTAACTTCACCAAGAGAGACCCTGTCGCGCACAAAATGCAAGTCGATCTCGATATGTTTAGTTCTCTGGTGTTGCACTGGATTGGACGCCATATACATTGCACTGATGTTGTCACAATACACAATGGTAGAGCGATCAGGTGGCCGGTGAAGCTCCTGCAGCAACTGTCATACCCAACAGGCTTCAGAGACGGCATTGGCAACACCTTTGTACTCAGCTTCGGTACTAGAATGCGGCTCTGTCGTTTAGAGGACCAAGCAACCAAATTGTCGCCAACGAAGATACAGTAACCGGATGTAGAACGGCGGGTGTCAGGACAACCGGCCCAATCGGCATCAGAGTATGCAACAATGTCGGTATTGGAGGAGCGATGAATGTGCAGGCCAAGCTGAAGAGTGCCACGAATATACCATAAAACTCGTTTTAGAAGAGACAGATGGGGTTCCCTAGGAGAGTGCATGAACAGGCAAATTTGTTGGACGGCGTAGCTGATGTCAGGTCTTGTAATGGTCAGGTATTGTAGAGCACCGGCAAGGCTTCTGAAGGAGGTGGGATCAGCAACGGGAGGACCCTCCGAGGCAGATAGTTTGGATTTTGTATCGACAGGGGTAACACATGGGTTGCATTGCAGCATATTGGCGCGCTCAAGAATTTCAGAGGCGTACTGTTCTTGAGAGAGAAAAAGACCAGTGGAGGTGGGCGTGACATGAATGCCAAGAAAATGCTCTAGGGTGCCGAGATCAGTCATTTTGAACTCAGATTGGAGTTTCCCAATAATGGACTGAAGGAGGGTGGTGGAGTTGGCGGTAAGAATAATGTCGTCGACATAAAGGAGAAGATATGCAGTGGAAGTTGTGGTGTGCAAAATGAACAGGGAAGAGTCGGCTTTGGAAGCTTGAAAACCAAGGTGCTGAAGATATGTGGTAAAGCAAAGAAACCAAGTTCGAGGGGCTTGCTTTAAACCATAGAGAGATTTGTTCAGTTGGCAAACAAAATCGGGTTTAGTGGAATCGACAAAACCAGTTGGGAACAATAAACAATCTCTAAAAGATTACCGTGAAGAAAGGCGTTCTTGACATCCAATTGATGAATTGGCCAGGAAGAAGAAGCAGCAAGACTCAGCACCACGCGAACTGTAGCCGGTTTCACCACAGGACTAAAGGTTTCGCCATAATCAACACCTTGTTGTTGGTTGAAGCCTCGCACAACCCACCGTGCCTTGTAGCGAGCGAGAGACCCATCAGAGTTGTATTTGTGCCAAAATATCCATTTGCCACTGATGACATTGGCACCTGCAGGTTTAGGAACAAGACACCAAGTATTGTTGTTCATCAAAGCATTATATTCATCAATCATAGCATTGTGCCAATTTGGATCCTTGAGAGCGGTACGGTAGGATGTGGGAATTGGAGAGATGGACTTTGTGGAGTTAGTAGAGAGATATGCTTCTTTGGGCAAGAAATGCCCTATTTACCTCTGGTTTGCATGTGATGTTGAGAGGAAGAAGTGGGGTGCACGTAGCGTGGCGTGGAAGTGGCCGGGTGCACGGAGCAAAGAAAGGCAGTGGCAGGCGTAGGGCAGGCGATCGGGAGGTGGGGACAGGTGGCCACTGCGGGTTGGCTGGTAGCGAGTGCGACGGACCAGGTGACAAGAGCGGAGACGCGTGCGGAGATGGTGGCAGCATGGGATTGGCGCGGAGCGAATCCGCTGGACAGCCGTTGGACGAGGTAGGTGGCGGCGGGCCGGGCAGCAGGGTCGAGGAAGATTGCACGGGATCGACTGCGGCAGGGGCTGATGGAGCCGCCGGTGTGGAGAAGGGAAAACAACTTTCGTCAAAAACAACATGGCGTGAAATAATGATCTTCTTTGAGGAAAGCTCCAAGCATTTGTACCCTTTGTGATCAGGGGGATAGCCCAAGAATATGCACGCTGTGGAACGTGGTGCAAGTTTATGGGGTGTTGTAGGAAGAAGGTTTGGGTAGCATAGGCATCCAGAAACACGAAGATGGTGGTATTGTGGATATTGCAGAAAGGGGCGTTGATATGGGGTTTGAAGATCCAGTGGTTTGCACGGGCGCCGGTTGATGAGATAAGTAGAAGTATGGAGAGCTTCTACCCAAATTGGGGTGGCAAGTTGGCTTGGAATAGGAGGGACCGAATGGTGTCATTTATAGTGCGGAGAGAACGCCCGGCTTTGCCATTTTGTGAAGATGTGTATGGGCAAGAGAGACGGAAGGTGATGCCTTTGTCCTGTAAGAAGGATTGGAGTGAAGAGTTGTCAAACTCTTTCCCATTGTCGCATTGAATACACCGAATGGTCAGATGAAACTGGTTCAAAACATAAGCATAAAAACGTTGAATAGTGGCATTGGCATCAGATTTGTTACGCAATGGAAAAGTGTTGGAGCTGTCGCCGTTGGCGTTGGAGTCGGTGGGGACGTGGGCCGTCTCGTTGGACGAGGACAGCGGCTTCTCCTTGAGTTGGGACGCCTCCTCGCGAAGCAGGTGGGTGTGAGCCTCGATGAAGGATGGGAACGGCGCCAGCGTCGGCAGCATGGACTTCAAGGTGCTGAACCGGTGCTTGTCAAGGCCGCTGGTCAACTTGTGGACGAGTGCGCGAGCGCCGATGGGCTCGTCGCAGTCGGAGAGGGCGTCGGCGAGGCTCTACAGTTTGTGACAATATTCAGAGATAGTCATGTCACCTTAATCAAGGCTGTGGAACTCAGCCTCGAGATGAACCGCACGACTGGGCTTGTTGGAGGTGAAGAAGCTGTCTGTTGGGGGCGATTATTAGGGATACCCAAACCTATGGGATAATCACCCTAGTTAAACATTAAACTCATATGCATGATTAGAAAAAGAGAAACGGAAGTTAAGGCCCACGGCCCAGCAACGAACAAAGGCCCAGTCAAGGCACCCCGTGGAATGCCTCGACGCGAACCACAATCTCCGCTTCGCTCGAGGGAACTGACCCCTCGAGCGAATCGGAGAACTCCGCCTCGGTCGAGGCCTGAGGATCGAGTCTCGTGCAACCCACGAAATGGGAAGAGCTCCGCCTCGGTCGAGACCCCCGCTCCGACAGACAATTAATGGCGCTCACCACCGCCGTGCGTCCAAAGTCAAAAGGCAAATCTCTCGCCATGCCACCCTGACAGCCACGACCACCCCGTCGCATCCGCCAACTCCCGTCACTATGCTGCCAACCGAGGCTCTGTGCGGGCAGGCCAGCGCTGTGCGAACAGAGCCCATCACTCCGAGCTCCTGTGCTGCCAACTCCGACAACCCGAAGCCCTCCATGGGCGGGAGAAACCCTCGAACACACAGCAGAAGAAGAAGAGAGGACGACGGAGGCATGGCGGGCCATCCCGAGCACTATGCGACCATCCCTGGCGCTGTGCGCACATGTCGCCACTGTACGAATAGGGCCAGGTCACTCCAACTCCCTGTGCCACCAACTCCCACAGTGATTTCCCACAGAATAGGCTGTACACAGGCATGAGAGACCCTCAAAATAGTGTACAGACGAGTTGTTACCGCACAAAGGACATCTCGGATCCTCGAAACCACTCCCTGGCGTCATCACCAGTACAAGAATCGATCACAGGGATCGCAATATCGCGTAATAGCGGACCGAAGCACGCCCGACGCCATTCCTACTACTGTGCGCCAACTGTGCCTGCACAACGACACAAACTTGGAACCCCTCCTCCTTGGCCTATATAAGGAGGGGGCGGACGACCAGACGAAGAGATCAATAATTCGCACACACTCCGAAAGACCACGATATTGGCACTCCGCCTCAATCATCTGGGACTTGGGGGGTCTAGCCTCTTCTCCCAACCTGCTTGTATCCCCTGCTACTTGCAGTTCGGTGCAGAATAACACATCGCACGTACCACCTTGCTGGAAGTACGGTCTTACGACCGGAACCAGGATAAATTCGTGTCTTGCATTATCTTCTACATCAACCATCAGGGGAGGGAACACAGTGCATTTCTGGTTGGTGTTGGGACCACGATTTCTAAACACCGACAGTGGCACGCCTGGTAGGGGGCTAGCGCTGTGATCAACCATTTCATCCACCATCTCCCTTGATGGCAACCCGAGTCGTACGTGGCAACCTTTTTTCGATGCCAACATCGGATCAACTCCCTGCCGGATTCGAAATCCGGTTCGGGAGTCTCGACTTCAGGGCGATTGGCGATGGCTACAACATGCATCTCCTGACGAGGAGCACCAGCATGGGCATGCCACCACCACTCCCGTCACCGTCACCACGACGCAAAAGGTGTTCGCGTCAACGCGCGTGGCGAATGCGTGCGGAGCAACGCAGAACAGCCCACTTCGGCTCGCCCAAACGGGTTGAGTCCGGCACGACAAGGGCAAAGAACACCGCCACTATGGCGCACCCAGCCGGGGATAGCACGGTCGACCCGTGGCGAATCCCCGGTGAGGCACGCACCACAACCGTGACCAACTCCTCATCAGTTAACACGTACATGAAGGCGTATGAGGATTTGCCAGGGCACCACCTGATCTCAATTCGCAACCTCATAGCAACATCGCCAGACGATGACTACCCCGACTCTGGCAGCGAGGCACACGAGAGCGGCCAGAGGGTCCCCGAATGGGACTACTCAGGGCTTCGCGATCGTGAGGCCTTCTTATCATTCCAGCCTGCGGCAGATTATTGCCTAACCTGCTCCGACGACCCTAGCAAGGGGGATTACGATCCCGCCAGGGAATGCTTCGTCGTCCTCTCGGGAAGGAATGGCGGAGATGACGGGGCAGGAGTGCCAGCGCACGCCGGGGATCACGAGCAGGCACCTGACAACGTTGCGCTTGCACAAGCACAACCAGCCCAAGTCCGCGAACTTGAAGCCAAGCTTGAGGAAGAACGCCGACATGTCCGAGAGCTCCGGACAACGCTTGAGGACAATCGTCCTATACGCGGCGCGCGTGCCAGGGAAGCCGGGCGCATAGCACGAGCCCGCATCGAGGCTGATGACGATGTGGACGACCCACTCGCATTAGCCAGGGCAAGCCAAAAGCTTATCGCTGCGGTGACTTTGATCCGAGCCATGCCTGAGCCCTCAATGCCCGAAGGCCGAAATCTGCGCCGAGAGGCCCAGCTCCTAATCGAGCAAGCGGCTGTGCAGCAAGCCGAAAGCTCAGCCTCTCGCATACGCAGTTCCACCGGCCCAAAAACTGGTGGAGCAACGAGGGAGCACGAGGCATCGGCGTAGACCCCGCGAAGGGACAATCCAATGCCACCCCCGCCCTCGAATAAGGGAAATGCACCCTCGGTGCACGAACGCATCGGGACAAAGCCTCTCAAAGAGCGAATCCTTGACACACGTGGTGACGCCAGCGACGACGATGCTCGCAACACCCTCAACAGAAAGAGGCGGGATGGCACATCTCGCGGTTTGCACCCCCGCCGTGGAGGCCGCTACGACAGCGACGAAGACAAGAGCCCAACGCCAGAGCCCCCGGGAACCCGGGTGTTTGGCCGGGAGATTCGTGTGGCCCCGATTCCCGCACGATTCAGGCAGCCGACGACCATCACCAAGTACTCGGGGGAGACGGACCCAAAGGTGTGGCTCAATGACTATCGCCTCGCCTGTCTATTGGTCGGTGCGACTCTCGACGCCATGATCATCCGCAACTTGCTGCTCCATTTGGCGGATTCTGCGCGGACATGGCTTGAGCACCTACCCGCGAACCAGATTCACGACTGGAACAACCTCGTGAAGATGCTCGTGGGTAATTTTCAGGGCACCTACCTACGCCCTGGAAACTCATGGGACCTTCGAGGGTGTCGCCAAACATCCAATGAGTCCCTTCGTGATTTCATCCGCCGCTTCTCCAAGCGTTGCACCGAGCTCCCAATTGTGGGTGACTCCGAAGTCATCCACGCCTTCCTCGAGGGCACAACCTGCCGGGACTTGGTACGCGAGCTAGGACGGAGTCCTCCTACCAGTGTAAATGAGTTATTCGATGTCGCCACCAACTTTGCCTTCGGCGAGGAGGCGGTTGGAGCCATGTTTGATGGTAGAAGGGGGAAGCAGACGGACGAAACACCTGCGAAGGGCAGCAAGTCCAAAGGATCCGCAAAGAAACAAAGGCAAGGCAAGAAGGGGAAGAAGCCCCAAAAAGCCTCGCGCCGACAAGAGCGGACTGAGGACCCTGACGAAATCCTCGCAGTCGATCCTGCTGCGCCCAAAGCTCCTCGAGACCCCCCCTCCAGGAGGCGGCATCTTCGATGACATGCTCAAGAAACCTTGCCGTTATCACATGGGCGTCGTAACCCACACCCTCGAGCAATGCGGAATGCTAAAGAAATACTTCAACTGCGCCGCTTCGAAGGACGAAGGGGGAAAAAAGGACACGAGCGACGGGAGTGGCGAAGGCTTCCCGGAGGTGGAGAAAGTCTTCTTCATCTTCAGGGGGGCCAATCGCGAACATGACCCCTCGACAGTGCAAGCGCGAGCACCGAGAGGTATTCTCCATACACAAGGCGGGACCATCTTACCTCGACTGGTCAGAGGAGACCATCTCCTTCAGTCGAGAGGATCACCCCTACTACATCCCAAATCCGGGGCAGTACCCGCTTGTCGTTGATCCCATCATCGGCAATACCCGGTTCTCCAAGGTAGTCATGGATGGAGGCAACAGCCTCAACATCATGTACATCTCATCTTTGGAGCTCATGGGCATCGGGAGGGACATGCTGCGCCCCAGCAAGGCGCCGTTCCATGGCGTTGCGCTGGGAAAGCGAGTCCAGCCCCTCGGGCAGATCGATCTGCCAGTTTGCTTCGGTACCCCCGACAACTTCCGCAGGGAGACCCTGACCTTTGAAGTGGTGGGATTTCGAGGTGCATACCACGCCATCCTTGGCCGCCCATGCTACGCCAAGTTCATGGCCATCCCAAACTACACGTACCTCAAGTTGAAGATGCCGGGACCAAACAGCGTCATCACCGTGGCCCCATCGTTCGAACATGCCTACATATGCGACGTGGAATGCGTCGAAAGCACCGAGGCACTTGCCGAGGATGAGGCTCTCGTCGCGGACCTGGAGAAGATGGCAAACGAAACCATCCCTTCCACTTCAAAGCATTCAGGCAGTTTCGAGCCTGTGGAGCACACCAAGGCCGTGCCCCTCGACCCCAGCATCCCCAACGACAAGACGGTAAGGGTCAGTTCGACCCTCGACGACAAATAGGAGGTGGTGCTCGTCGACTTTCTCCACGCCAACGCCGACATCTTTGCGTGGAGCCCATTGGATATGCCGGGCATACCGAGGGAGGTCGCTGAGCACTCCCTTGATATCCTGCCCCACTCCAAGCCGGTGGTTCAATGCCTGCGACGCTTCGACGAGCACAAGCGCAGGGCCATTGGTGAGGAGCTGCGTAAGCTCCTCGAGGCTGGATTCATCAAGGAGGTATTTCACCCTAACTAGCTTGCAAATCCTGTTTTAGTTAAGAAAAAGAATGGAAAATGGAGGATGTGCATAGATTATACTGGTTTAAATAAAGCATGTCCAAAAGTCCCTTTTCCTTTACCACGTATCGATCAGATTGTGGATTTAACTGCGGGATGTGAGCTATTATGTTTCCTTGATGCTTATTCTGGTTTCCACCAAATTAAGATGAAAGTTTCTGACCAACTTGCAACCTCCTTTATCACGCCTTTTGGTATCTTCTGCTATGTCACGATGCCGTTTGGCCTTCGAAATGCCGGAGCTACATACCATCGGTGGATGCTTCGTGTTTTCGGAGATCATATCGGGCGAACCGTAGAGGCATACATTGACGATATTGTTGTAAAATCCAGGAAGGCGAACGACCTGGTAAATGATTTGCTCGTTGCGTTTGATTGTCTCCGGGCCAACGGGGTAAAGCTAAATCCGGAAAAAATGCGTTTTTGGGGTGCCTTGAGGTATGCTCTTGGGATTCATAGTCTCTCAGCGAGGCATTGAGCCCAACCCTAAAAAAGTCTCGGCCCTCGAACAGATGGGACCGATCCGAGACCTAAAGAGGGTACAAAGGGTATTAGGGTGCTTAGCAGCCCTAAGCCGGTTCATCTCGCGTCTCGGCGAGAAAGGCTTGCCCCTGTACCGACTCCTAAAAAAGAGCGAGCATTTTTCTTGGACCCCCGAGGCTCAAAAAGCCCTCGACGGCCTAAAAGCGTCACTCGCGCGAGCGCCAATTTTAACGCCACCTAAGGAGGGCGAGCGCCTCTACCTCTACGTAGCCGCAACGACTCAAGTAGTGATCGCCGAGGTTTCGAAGCCAAAGTTGCGAAATCTGGTGAGCTACTTGCGCATTTCCTCATCCGGGAAGGAGATAAGGAACTGATCCGGGCCCAACATCTCGATCTTCCACCCATAGTGCCCCTTGAAATGATGCTCAAATTCAGCCTCCACTGCCTCCACTGAACCGACTCCCTCCTTGACTGTCATTAGTCCCATGATATGCGCCTTCTTCTTCTCCCCATGAGACCCTAGGATTCGGACACTGTAGAACATCTGCCCCGGCATGCTGAAAGCACAGAGTCTGAGAGATTTACGTCTTGGGCACGCCGCTGCCTTGTTGCCGGGCATCTTGCAGTTGTAGCAGTAAGGGGGCTCCCCGCAGTCCGCCGCGAAGTGGCCAGTGCGGTTGCAGTTGAAGCATAGATCGGTTGGGCTGGCTTTCCTCTTGGATTTGGTCGTTGCTGTGGGAGGTGCCCCCTCCTGGCTGCGCTTGTCGCTGTCCCTGCTAAGGCGATGGCGTAGGTCCTTGTCAGCCCGCTGTGTGCCACTACCGTCGTATTGCCCTCCCCGCGCCCTCGAGTGGGGTGGCGGCGGAGGGGGCAGCGGATCCTCTGGCCCCTAGCGACTGCCCCCGTGAGACGAGCTGGGACCTCCCTCTGGCCTGCGCCCCGTGTTGGCTTGCTTCCCCTAGGGCCCTCTCTTGGCCCCTGCCTCCATTGGTTGCCAGCACTTGGGGAGACCCACCTTTTGTGGTGCCTGTGGCGATTCGGGCTTCGATCCCTGGATCGGCCGAGGTTGCCTTCCCCCCATGCGCTCCGGTTGGTAGCCACACTTCATCCCTCTCAGCACCTCAACGAAGGAGCACTCATCCCTCTGACACGGCTTCGACCTCGCGACCCGCTAAGCGTTGGAGCCGAATCACGAGACGTCGGTGGCGCTTGCGGGGAACCCTAGATCGAGGTGGAGTGCCCCCTTAGGTAGCCAAATCCAATCGTGATGGGCCGTCGACCAGGAGTGATCGAATAATTCATTGATATTTCTCCCAAATAGTGGGCCTTGGTTATGAGAACCCTACGGCCCAGCCGGCCCAATCGGCCCAATGCTGTCCCTTACCAAGCGGTGTGATGTCACCTTGTCGCCCACCCGCCCGGCCACCACGCCTGACGGCCTGAGGGCGCCGCCGCCACCCGCGAGAAGCAGCTGGACCTCCACCTCCCTCTCCCTTCAAGCAGGCTGCGCCCTCAACGGCTGGGTTGGCGCATCAAGAAGCAAGGCGTGGAGACCACCAAGTGTATCCATCGGATATGAGACCTCGATTGTCCCTGATCTCTGGGCAGTATCGTCGCTGGCCCCGGCGTCGGGGACCGTGTGGGGCCATGGATCTTCTCCCTCTTCTTCCACGTTCTCGGACTCTTCGCTGAGTGGATCCTCCTCGACCACCGGCAAGAAGGCCAGAGTTTTTCGATGTCCCCGGACTGAGCGCGGCGACTGGAGCACACCTACAGAGAGAGCTCCATGACTCACCGTGGGCTGGGACGGGGAGAGCTGAGGGGAAGCTCCGGCCGCGCCGGCTCCACCCCCTGCCACCACCGCGCCGGCCGTCACGCCGTCGTCACTTGTGGGAGCCCCCCTCCCCCCGGGGTACCCGTCGCCTTCCGCTCCTCCTTTCATTACCCCTGTAGAAGCTTTTGTTTCTCCTTTCGCACGTCACTCCTTGCTCAAATTGCAGGCGGGGCGGGCTCTTAAACGAGCCCGCATAGTATCCCCGCAAGAAAGGCTTTCGTGGCACATGTGGCCCAGCTGCGTACACTTTGCGGACCAATATAGTCCACCAAGCCAAGCCCAGTGGACAGGGAAGCAAACCCGCAAGAACCTGCAAGACCTAGCCACTCCTTCTGCCGCCGTCATTTCCTTCCTCGTTCCGCCCGTCAGCTCCTCCTCCTCTTGGTGCTGCCGCCCGTACGACCTCCATCAAGGCCACCGGCTCTTCCTCCTCATCCTCGGGAAGCGGCTGTTTGTTGCCCGGCGCCGAGCTGCCTCCACCACGGCCCCTCCCACGGTATGTCCTGCTGCTGCTCCTCGATCTCATGGTCTGCCTGATGTTGCTGCTGCCCTATTGATCATCTTGTTTAATTAGTCTGCAACTAATCAGCCAGCACCATGTCCAGCGATTTAGGGTCCCTTTGGTTGGGCTTTTCAACCTGCTTTTGCTTTTACAAAAGTCAAAAGCCAACCAAAAGGCCCAAAACCTATAGATGCTTTTGGCCAAAAGCAACTTTTGCCTCTGTACAAATCCAAAAGCACCTCAGGAGGTGCTTTCACTGGCTTTTGGGGGTAAAATTTACCCTCCTGCCACTGGTAATGTAAAAAACGGTTCGTTCTTTCTTTCTCCCGTGACTCGTCTCCTTCCCGTCGCACGCCCCCACCCCCATCTGCTACCCGTCGCCGCCGCCGCCCCAACACCGGAGGCTGCCGCCGGCCGGCCGGCCGCCGCCCCAGCGGTGTCGTCCAAGGCCGGCCGCAGCTAGGCGACGCCAGTCCTTGCGCTGCGACGGGCTCCGCCAGAAGCCGGCGCCCTGGAAGCTCGCCCAGATCTCCTCCTCGACCTCGGCGTTCTCGTCGTGCTTGGGCATCGCCGCCGGCGGGCTAGCTCGTGCGGGCGGAGCAGCGCGGACGCGCGCTCCACGGCGCGCTGGAGCTCTGCCTTATCGGTCTTGTCGAACTCGATGGATAGCAGCACATTCTTGCGGCGCACGAACCGGAACTCGTCGCTGGAGCACTTGGCGTGGATCACCTCGACGAACTCGAGATAAGTGACGCGCGGGGTGAGATCGCCGGCGCTGGAGCTCGTGTGTGCTGTCCAGAAAATCAATAACTGCTACTCCTGGAGATGAATGAAAGCTTGCAGGTTCATGACGGGCATCTGGAGGCTGTAGCTACTGGCAGCGATTGAGCTCGTCCTCGATGGTGGGCATGAGCTTGCGCTCGCCGGCCGCATGGCCCTTGGCGGCGTGACCGCGGGAGCGAAGCGGCGGCGCACGGCCGTGGGTGGCCGGCGGCATGGCCTTGGCGGCGTGACCGCGGGAGCGAGGCGGCGGCATTGGAAGGAAGAAGACAAGTGGATTGACATATGGGGTCCACTCGTCAGTCAGAGAAGGAGAGGAGACTATAAATGATATATAGGGTTCCACTAGCTACTTTTTTCAGAAGTCACAGCATCTTTGACCAAACAGTCTTCTGCTTTTTTCACAGTTGCTTTCTCAAAGCTGCTTTTCCACAGCCCACAACCCACAGCAGCTTTTCTAAAAGCCATAGCTCAACCAAGCGCACCCTTAGTACATTTAGAATTGTGGTAATGCCCTGATAGCCGGATGATGGTATATATGCATGAATCTCCCGTGTCTGTGTCTCTGCTCCGGCTAGGACATTGGATCTGTGCTTGATGCTTCATGTTTCCCCCTTTTCTTTGTATCTTTTCTTTTGTTTTCACTATGATCAAGTCCTTGATCGATCATCACTTTCACTGGCTCGTGTACTTAAAGCCAGCTCCAGCCAGTACTCTTTGCTCCTTGGTCAAATAAAAATTATATAATCCTAGACAATATCGATGTGCATATATATATATATATGTATATATATATTGATGCAGGTGATATATATTGATGCATGTGAATGCTGCTGCTGTTTTATTTTACCATGTCGCACATTCACCGCCACTAATCTGCTCATCTGTCGTGCTCATGTCCAGCAATTTAGTTTGGTCTTTTGGTGTATCTTACTAAATTTTGATAATCTTAGGCATGTCCGCGACAGTGGTAAATGATGGTGACTTGGGGCTCGGCCACCACTCCTCTATGCTGGAGGAGGATGATTCCGCGGATCCTGAATCTTTTTTTTTAATGAATCGGAGCTTTTCTTTGAGCACATTGGATTCAATCAGTTGTTGGGATCTCAAACAGGAGGGTGCCCAACTCTGCTTCCACTTCAGCACACTCAATTTAATCAAGAAGCGTATGAACAAGTATTCACCAATTGTTGCCTGTTCCAGTTGTGCATGGAGTCAGATGCCAACCCTACCATCAGAAGTTGTGCCAAGAGAGCGGGTTAGTCAAGAAACAGGGTAGCAAATGGGTATGGAAATAGAAGTAGGAGATTCTTCAGATCAAGGAGCGTGTCCAGAATACAATCATTGTTGCTAAAACAGAAGTCGTCGGGTGTTAATGTGATAAAGCCTCCAACAGGGAAGCGGAGGAAGTCTTCAAATATGCCAATTGTGAGATCCCCATTATTGAAGAGGCGACTAATGTCACCGAGGATGGGCCACTCTGGAGTAAAGCACTTGAGGCCTCCTTCTATGAGTGTGGATGGATCACCATCAACTATGCAAAACAGATCACCATCACCATCTCTACCACCATCTTCTCATGATCTTGGCCACGGTTAGAATTCACTTCACCATCTCTACTAATTGCATTGTTTGAAGTTGGCATCTCCATGTCTATCATGATTGACTGATTGTGTGATAGTTGTATCATTCTGAATATGTTTATCTTTCTGTTGGTCTGATTAGTACCTGCGTACTTTTGGTGTAGATGTATCAAGAGCAGGAAAAAGACGTAAGCTTAGATCTTCTGTTTGGAAAGAGTTTGAACCAATCTATCAAGAAAACTTAATTGTACGGGCTAAATGCATTCATTGCCTAGATATATTTACCGCTGATCGAGTGAATGGTAGAAGCGCTTGTCATCGGCTTGTTATAGTCCTTGCCGAGCATCTCAGCGTTGGGATTTGGGGGACATCCGGCCGATGAGGAGTTGACTCTTGTCGATCGAAAATGTTTGAAGGCTGGTCATCAGGGATTTATCGACCTGCATACAAACATACACCCCTCCTTTTGTAAATGAAGTAAGAAGGGGTTGAAAATCGATGCGCGCCTTGTTCCATCTACATCCTTCCTGCACAGTTCTGAGTTCCAGGCTTCCAGCTCATTAATTTCTTGATTTGCTGCAGACATCACCGGCCAGAACTCACTGCGCTCCGCCCTCGTTCGCCAACCAGCCGCCCGACCACCCGATGGGAGTCATGGGATAGCAGCTCGCCGCCGCGCCCGGAGGAAGCACTCCCCGACTCCCCGTTTATGCACAGCAGGATACACGCCGCACAACCAGTACTGATAATAAATTGTGTATTTAAAATAATATGCCAGACTAAGTACTAATCTACCGCCAGTTCTGTTTTCCTGAACTGGGCAGCCGGGCGAGTAGAGAGCTGAACCAAAATCTGATAACAGAGAAATCATGTGCTGCAAATTTGCGAAAAACAAGAACCATCGTGTACTAAGCAATTTGTGATTATACAATGACACACATCAGCAATGTAATACGATTAGCTTTAGTTCTGATAAATCTAACATCAAGTACCAAACTGTTGCAACATAAACAATAAGCTTCCATGAGAATCAACAGATTCTTTGCCAAAACACAGGCTAAATGCTTAAGTTGCCTGTTCTTCTTGACACCAGACTTGGTAATCTGCATGGCAAACAAAATGCAAATTAGAACATACTCCCTCGGTCCTTAAATATACGTCGTTTTCGCTTCCCGAGAGACATCTTTGACTGAATATATAAAAATATATATTAATATTTATGATACATAATAAATATCATTAGATAGATATTTGAATCTAGTTTTTTAATAATTTTTTTTGGAGATTAAAATATTGCACATATTTTCTACAAAACAAAGTAAAGTTATGACACGAAAACCGACGGCGAGATTTATTCAGGGACGGAGGAGTAAGTACTATAAACTAGCTATTGCTTACACATGTCAAGAACGGTTTATGCATTTACACGTAACACCTACCAAAAAATAGTACATGAAGTCACGAAACAGAACAAAATAAACTATAGAGGTGAAAAGGTTTGAGTACTGAAATTTCAATTTTATTATCTTTACTAGTAGAGTGTATTAGAAAAAAAGTAAACAAGAATTTTACTTCTTTAATTTGAGGGTGAGCAGCCAATTTTTGATAAATTAACCGGAAACTTGGTAAAGTGTAAACTGAGGTCAAAATGATTTAAGCTTATCTGTTTTGTGTAATATCTTTTCTAACCAATGATGAAAATTAATGTCGATGTTTGAAGGCCTTCAATTGTCTTGAAAAACCTTGGTGACCAAATGAAGAACTTCAAATGCATCGACTTCAAGCATCGACAAAAATACCACCTTGGTTAGAACTGAGGCTAACATCCTTGGTGATGTCTCTAACGGCAGAAAAAATAATAAGATAGACATACCATGGTGTAAAGCGTAAACATTAAAATCGCTAATACATATAATATAATCTACCTTCACAGTTTCACTGATAATCAGACATTAATTCAAGGCAGAAAGGATGGATTGGCATGTTGAAGATATGATCATGGAATTCTTGCCACCAGAGAGTGAAGGAAGGATGGGCAGATATTATTGGCACAAAAGGATCAGGTGCATAAATAGTTCCACAGCATTTATAGTTGAAAATCCTTCTTGTTTCTGTGAAATCCTTGACTATCTCCCTAGGCCTGAGGAATTCATGGAGAAATAGCCTAGGAGGCACTTGGCCACATCCCAACTGTCTAGCCATCATGTTTGGCTGATAATATTCATAAGTGCTTTGGACTAGCCTCCCTCCGCAGAATTCGGCTGGCAGGATGCAAGGCTGGATGAAGGCATTAAAAATTGCTACAGATTGTACATCAGTGCATCCAGTCTCAAAGCTGAATTCGCAAGGGAGAGTAAGATTGTCATTGTCCAAATAAGGGAACCAGAGAGGATTGGCAAAACCTCTGAAGAAGAGCTCAAACAGTTCACCAATGTTTTTGTTGATAGGTACAGTGGAGGCAGCTTCTCCATAAGTTTGACAACCTTTGGTTCTCCGGGTATCTCCTTCTTTATAATTGATTGAAGGGAAGTCTCGGCTGTTGAGATCAATAGCAACGATTTGGTGCATGTATAATTGCAGCCACATTTGGACAAACCACCAGGGACCATTGACACAGGGGATCTTCTTGCTAGTGTGCATCAGGTGGGTGGTTTGGTTGAGCATATGGTAAACACTTCCCAGGAGGTATTTCCCAAGTGGGATGACTTTTCCAGCAGCCAGCTCTTCGGCCATCACGATATGATTCAAGGTTGGCTCATTGGCTTTGCCACAAAAGACTGATCTGCATAGCCACATGTTCAGGAAAGCTCTGTATTCGACATCAGTCAGAGGACCATCAGACATATGATTCTGGATATATCTCTTGTATCCAACCCCTGTTCTTACTCCTGTCTGCTTGGAGGAACCTTTATGGTCATATGGATGCACAGTTCCTGTAACATTCAGGCCGGTCATCATGTAGACATCGGCTAAGGTAGGGGACATTGGGCCATGGCCGAAAAGAAAAACATTTGCACCATTGGACCAGAAGTGGCAAGCTACGATCAGAAGGTTCTCATTCTTTGGTGTTTCAGCTAGGGATAGCTCTAAGCAATGAGAAATGCGAAGATTGTCCCAATTCTGCGTCTGGGGACTTTTATCGTCAGAAATCCTTTTGTACCAATTTCTCCATCCGGCGATTGGGGGCAAAGGCCAGTTCTTGAAAGCGTCTTGCCACTCATGAGGTTTTGTCAGTGAAATCTTAAAAGGGATCCGCTGAGATTCGGCCGCAATGATTTCGGAAGGATCTGAATCTCCTACGGGACCGAGGAAATAGGATGGAGATTTTTCCTCAACAGGGATGAGGATTTCGGCAGCTAGGGCCTATCAAGAATAAAAGGGGATAAGAAGAAATTTAGAATGTAAATCGAAAGAAGAATGCCGAACATGCTTGAGGGGATTGAAGTTTACCTGGAGAGCAAGATCTTGGTCCGCCATCTGAAGGTTGGATCTTGGAAGACGATGACTTAGGGTTCGAATCCGGATGAGAGCTCTGAAGATTCGAAAGAAGAAGCGAGTGCCGAGCAGAACTAACTTGGAAATGTTAAGTGCTTCTGGTCAATTCCGAGATAAAAGTTACCTCTTATCCCGAAATTGAAGGGGCATGTGTTGACACCAAAAATTGGCACCAGGAAGAGGCTGACATGTGGGCCGGATTTGGTAGAAGGATGCCATTCGGCTAAAAGGGTTTTCTCTGAAGCATTCGGCAAAGATGCTCTGCGGTCGGGAACGCGTCGCCATTCGGCTAAAAGGTTTCCTCTGAAACGTTCGGCAGAGATACTCTGCGGTCGGGAATGCGTCATCATTCGGCAGAGGCATTGTTCCGCAGGCGAAGAGTGGTAGCATTCGGGAAGACATGATGACGTGGATCAACATAAGGAAAAGGCCGGTTCGAACAAGGAATGCAATATGGGCACGAAGATTCGTCATTTATTTTTAGAAACAAGTGTTATAGTCGTGTCCGACTAGGAGTTGTATCAAGACCTGGGTATAAATATAAACCCATGGCAATTGTAAAGACAATCAAATCAATCATACAACAAACCGGCCCCGTGCCAACATCGAGTCCTTGAGTCGAGTCGTCGAGTTCTTCGAGAGGAGTCATCGATCCGTCGACCTCCGTAAGTACCGGCAACCTTGTATCATGCTTAGTATCATGCGGTGGATTTAAGCTTTGATGCAAGTAGTCTTGTTACCATGCTTAGTATCATCCGGTGGATTTAAGTTATGGTCTCAAGAAGGTTCCTCTGTTAGGTCATGAGCCATGCGGTGGGCTAAGATCTAGTATGGACCAAGTTATCGGCTCTGTTAGATTTCGGCAAGATCTAATAGATTCATTAAGTTATCCCATGTTGCTTCGTTTTTACTATGTGCTTAATTCATGCAACATACCTTTGCCCAATCTAGATCGGCTAGAATCGGCTTTGCTTTACGGTGCGACAACTCATCCCCTCATAGCCGAATCCGAAACCGATCTAGGTTGCCACGTGTCGCGGGTTCAAGCTTGTCGGTATCGTGTAGGTCTTGACAGAACCGGGTATCATGCGGTAGATGCAGGTTTTTGGGTCGTCTTAGAGCTAATCATCCGGTGGATTAGAATTCGATTCGATCTGATAGATTTATCTTTACCGATTAGGCTTGTTCCTTCGCCATGGACCCCGATTCGGCTAAATAGCCGTATTCGGCAGTGCTCTCACGAGTGAACGTGTGTTCGTGGGTTTGCATTGGACAATGAATGCTTTTAGCCTTTCACGATTAGATTGTATCATGCGGTGGATTGATTTAATCTGATTGGTGGTGTGGCCACAAACGAGTTGTATCATGCGGTGGATTAACTCGCTTGTTGCCATGCTTGACGGGTGCTGCTTTCGGCCTATGCATTCTTGTTTTCAATGTAAATTCGTGACTGTGTTGTGGGTTCGTAATTAAACATTGAATGCTTTTAGCTTTTCATGGTTAGATTGTATCATGCGGTGGATTGGTCTAATCTGATTAGTGGTGTGGTCTCAAACAAGTCGTATCATGCGGTGGATTAACTTGTTTTGTTATCATGCTTGACGGGTGCTGCTTTCGGCCTATGCATTTCTTGTTTACTGCGAATTTATGATCATGTTTCACCCTTTTATTTATCTATCATGCTCTGTTTCTCGTTAATCGGCTATGAGTACGTGTTACAATGCTCATTCGGTTGAAAGCCGATCTTTCGTCATGCTTACGTCACGCATTCGGCAGTACGCTCACTGCGTGCCTTGCCGATTGCCGAATGAGGTTTTAACTGCCGACAGATAGCTTCTCTGTAGCTATATGTCGTTCGAAAATGGCTCCGTAGCCGCAAATATGGAACTGTCTGGTCTCACCCGGCACGTTCCAGGTTTTGATCTAAACTTTTTTATCCCTTTGTTAGTTTTCAGGCAAACTGACTGGCACGCTTCCGGATTCAAAAGCCCGGGTTACGTTTGAAGCCAGCTAATTCGGCTTGCTGTGTGCTTGGCGTGAGGTGCGGATTTTACGTCAACACACTTTTTGGCACGCCCGGTGGGACACACACAAGTTTTCAAGATGCCTGAGTTGAGCAACATCATGGATGTCACTTTGGAAGAGTTGTCTGAAGAACATCAACAGATGGTAAAGGTTGCTGCCAACCAATTCATTAACAAATGTTTACTGTCTTTCGCCAAGAACAGGAGTGGTGCACCTTTTCTCAAGTCTGATCTGCCAAGAGTTCTCCTTCCTGGGCAATCTGATCTTACTGAAGAAGAAGAGAGGGAGAGATTCTCGGGCTTGTTATACAAAGCTTTGGGAGAGACAATGACCAATCACAATGCTGCGTTCTTAAACAGTTTTCGGCATATAATGATAAGCATTTTTGGTCAGCATGTGGATAAACCCTTTGAGCAGATACATGGGCAATTGGGTGGCCCGACATACTTCAATGTTCAAGCACCAGTTCAGAAACCACATGGTAAAGGAAATGCTGATGAAACTGGAGGTTCTGGTGCTAAAGATATAAATGGACAACCGATTCGGCAAGATCCTCAGCTTGCACTGCCGAAAACTCGCACATACGGTGATATGGCATTCGGCACCACAGGGAATCCGCCTGCTTCTGCTTACAAGATATCTCCCTTGAACAACAGACTACAGAGGGATTTGTATGGAAACGGATATTCAGAGTTTATGGATTACAATGCTATCGACGCTCTCCCGAATCCTGGATATGTTGGTACTGCAGGTATGCTTGCTGGAAGACCAGGGAATCAAGATACCAATATTGACCTCATGGTGCAAAAAATGACCGATGTATTGCAAAATCAATTCGGTCTGAAGCCTAAAAGTCAGGGGTACATGTATTCGTCTCCTTTCCCGGAATGGTACCAAAGGGTATCATTGCCGAATAGAGTCAAGGTGCCTACAGAATTTACTAAATTCTCAGGACAAGATGATACAAGTACTGTGGAACATATAGCTCGATATCTGATGCAGCTTGGAGAGGCTTCGGCAGATGAGGCTTTCAGAATCAGATACTTTCCTTTGTCACTGACGGGTCCAGCTTTTACATGGTTTGCTTCTTTGCCTGCTCAGTCGATTTGTACTTGGAAAGACCTGGAACAGAAATTCCATGCTCATTACTACATTGGCAGTACCGAGAAAAAGTTGGTTGATTTGACCAGCTTAAGGCAGAGGAATAATGAAACACCTACAGAGTTCCTCAGGAGATTTAGGGAAACTAAGAGTATGTGCTTTTCTCTGAACATACCTGATGATCAACTGGCTGGTATGGCTGTAGCTGGAATGCTGCCTGCCATTCGGGAGAAGCTATTCGGGATGGAGTTTGATGATTTGGGCCAATTGTCGCACAGATTGGCCTTGATGAGTAACCAGGCATATGGTTTCAAGAAAGATGTCAGATTTGCTAAAAATAATGATGTAGCTGACATCTATAACCAATTCCTTGAAAGAGCAGATCAAGAAGATGAGTATGAAGATGGCGAGGAGATAGCTGCAGCAGAGATAGTGTGGAGCAAAGAACCAGTTACAATGACTCAGAGATGGATCAAACAGATGAAGGGAACATATGATTTTGATGTGACTAAGGCAGACAAATTGTTTGAGTTCCTGGTGAAAGAAGGCCGAATCAAATTGCCAGAGGGGCATTCTATGCTTCGGCCTGATGGAGTGAAAGATAAGAGGTACTGTGGGTTTCATGATAGAAATTCTCATTCCATTAATGAATGCAGAGTCTTTAGGATGAAGATTCAAAAAGCTATCCAGGAAGGACATCTGAAATTCGACAACAAGATGAAACTGGACAGTAACCCTTTCCCTCAGAATATGATCGGGTTTTCGGTTAATATGGTGAATGCTGTTCCATCTGGAGAAAAGGGAAGATTGAAAGTTTTAACCTCAAAGAAGGCAAGACAGGATGGTTCAGTTGATCCCACTCGGCAGATCACAATTGAGCAGATTCGCCAGAAAAATCTTCGGTTCCCGAATAGCCGATTTGAAGTGGGAAAATCCTTTAAACCTAGAGTTACTACACGTATTCTCCTCAACAAATGGCAGCGTCAGCAAGAAAAAGAGCGTTTTCAAAGGCGTGAATACGAGGAGGAGGAAAGAAGGCGCGAAGAAGAAAGGTTTGAGGAAGAACAAAAAGAGTATGCTCGAGAGCAGGAACGTGCGCATTGGGGGTGTGCATTCTTCAGACATTGTTGGAACGAAGGTTTGAAGCTTCCCACATGGAATAATTGTCCTGAATGCAATAATAGGTATGATGAATATAGGCAGGGAAATGTCAATCGCCGATCTGTCCATGAAAGAATTGGCAAGGTGCATCCTAGTGATAATCGGCGTTTTAATGATCAACCAAAAAAGAGACATGCTGATTACAAGTGGGTTGATCGTGAAGAAGAAGAAGATCATGCTTATGTGTGGCAAGAAGGACAATGGTGCCCACCTGGTTTGAGGAAGAGCCAGAAGAGAAGAGTACAGCGCCTGAGGAATCGGGAATTGAAGCAAGCAAAGGTCAAGGTGAAATCGATATGGCTCCCAAAAGACAGGCCTGACGAACATAGTCATTCGGCTCCTACATGTATGGTATGTTTTCTGCCGAATGAATTCATGGCCCCAGCTAATCAAATTGTACAGGAAGAAATATTGCCCGATATAGATGATGCCGAACAATTTGGGTTAATGGCACAATTGATGTTGAACAAACAAGCTGTTTTTGAGAAGCCAACCCAGAATCGGCACATGAAGCCACTGTACTTGAAGGGATATGTTAATGGCAAACCATTGACCAAGATGTTTGTCGATGGAGGAGCTGCTGTCAATGTAATGCCATATACCACATTCAGGAAGCTTGGTATGGGCCCTAGAGATTTGACACCAACGAGCATAATTTTGAATGATTTTGCTGGGAATCCTTCGGACACCAAGGGATGCGTGCACGTTGATCTGATGATTGGGTCCAAGACTCTGCTTACGACTTTCTTTGTCATTGAGGGCAAAGGGGCATATAGCTTGCTGCTTGGAAGAGATTGGATTCATGCAAATTGTTGTATTCCATCTACTATGCATCAACAGCTTATTCAGTGGATAGATGATGAGGTGGAGATTGTCCAAGCAGATGATTCAATAAGCGTGGCAAACATGGAACCAGCTTTCTGGGAATATCAAGGCATAGATTGTTTCTCAGGCAAAGACTGGGGAGAAGGTCCTGTGGCACCAGCCAGCAGTGATCAGCAGCCGATCGAAGCAGTCGGCTCTCATAGTAATTTTTGATGGAAAATCCAATTGATGGAACTGATGGAAAATTAGGACGTGGATTTGTGTCGGCCGATAAATTAGAAGAAGTGGACATTGGAGATGGTGACAAGCCAAGGCCGACATTTATCAGTGCTAACTTGGATTCGGTTTTCAAAGAAAAATTGGTGACATTGTTAAAAGAATACAAGGACTGCTTTGCTTGGGATTATTCAGAGATGCCCGGTCTAGATCGTTCTATTGTTGAGCATCGGTTGCCAATCAAACCTGGATACAGGCCTTATAAGCAACCACCCCGAAAAATCTACAAGGAAGAAGTGTTGGCCGATGTGAAAAAGGAAATTGAAAGATTACTAGATGCAAATTTCATTCGGCCATGTAAATATGCGGATTGGATCTCTAATATCGTTCCTGTTTATAAGAAAAATGGAAAAATGAGGGTTTGCATAGATTTTAGAGATCTAAACAAGGCTACACCCATGGATGGATGTCCAATGCCTATTGCTGATTCATTGGTTGATGCTGCTGCTGGATACAAAGTGCTCAGTTTCATGGATGGTAACGCAGGATACAATCAGATTTATATGGCATTGGAAGATATAGTAAAGACAGCTTTCAGATGTCCTGGACACATAGGGTTGTTTGAGTGGGTTGTCATGACCTTTGGATTGAAAAATGCCGGTGCAACTTATCAAAGGGCTATGAATTATATTTTTCATGAGTTGATCGGCAAGATTGTGGAAATATATATTGATGATGTGGTGATCAAGTCATTGGATCATGAGTCTCATTTGGCCGACATAAGGAAAACTCTGGAATGCACCAGGAAACATGGGCTTAAGATGAACCCGAACAAGTGTGCTTTTGGAGTTTCGGCTGGAGAGTTTCTAGGATTCTTGATACATGAAGGAGGAATAGGAGTTGGTAAGAAAAGCATGAAGGCAATTGATGAAATTGTTCCTCCAACTAATCTTAAAGAGCTACAATCACTGCTTGGCAAGATAAATTTTGTGAGAAGGTTCATATCAAACTTGTCACAAAAGGTGTTGCCCTTTTCCTCACTGTTGAAAATAAAAAAGGATCAAAAGTTTGTATGGGGTGACGAACAACAGAAGGCTTTTGATGAAATAAAGGAATACATGAAGAAGCCACCAGTATTGGTGCCTCCACAATTGAACAAGCCTTTCAAGTTGTACGTGGCGGCCGATGCCCAAACTATTGGATCGGCCCTCATTCAAGAATTTGAAGGGAAGGAAAGAGTGGTTGCATACCTTAGCCGAAAGTTACTGGATCCAGAGACAAGGTATTCGGCTATAGAGAAACTTTGCTTATGTGTTTACTACTCCTGTACAAAATTTCGGCACTACTTACTACATGCCGAATGCATTGTGTATTCAAAGTTTGATGTGATAAAACACATGTTGTCTATGCCAATTTTGAACGGAAGGATTGGCAAATGGATTTTAGCTTTGTCTGAATTTGAGTTAAGATTTGAATCGGCAAAGGCTGTTAAGGGACAGATTATTGCCGACTTCATTACTGAACATCATGATACATCGATAAATTTGCTTAACATTGTTCCTTGGGTGTTATTCTTCGATGGATCTTTATGCAACAAAGGTGGTGGAGCAGGTATCTTATTAATTTCACCCAAAGGAGAAACATTTGAATTTGCTGTTCCCATTCAATCTGCTGTTACTAACAATCAAGCTGAGTATGAGGCATTGCTCAAAGGGCTCCAATATTTGAAAGAAGCAGAGGCCATTGCGGTTGAAATTTTTGGAGATTCAGAATTGGTTATAAAACAATTGAATGGTGAATATGAGTGCAAAAGTGATACCTTGAGGAATTACTATGAAGAATGCAAAGAAATATTGAAGAGCTTTCAGTCAGTAATTCTACAACACATTCCTAGAGGGGATAATGGAGAGGCAAATAGATTGGCCCAAAGTGCATCAGGTTATAAAGAGCTTCGAGAAGTTTTTGCTAATGATGTATATGCATTCGGGAGTAATCTGGCAGAAGATGATTGGAGAAAAGAGATTGCCGATTATCTGGAAAATCCATCCCGAAAGGTTTCTAGAAAGCTCAGGTATAAAGCTTTAAAGTTTGTTCTTCTTGATGATAATTTGTATTATAAATCCTTGGATGGGGTGCTGTTACATTGCTTAAATCATGAAGAAGCGAAAAGGCTGATGAGTGAAGTACATGATGGGTTGTGTGGAGCACATCAATCGGCCTACCGAATGAAGTGGGTTATTAGAAGAACTGGATATTACTGGCCGACGATGCTGGAAGATTGTTTTGAATATTATAAGGGATGTCAAGACTGTCAGAGATTTGGAAATATTCAGAGAGTTCCAGCATCGGCTTTGAATCCCATTATCAAGCCATGGCCGTTCAGAGGATGGGGAATAGATTTGATTGGCCAAATAAACCCTCCATCTAGCAAGGGGCATAAGTTTGTGCTTTTGGCAACCGATTATTTTACCAAGTGGGTTGAGGCAATTCCATTAAAGAAGGTGACATCGGAGAATATGGTTGAATTTGTTAAAGAACATATCATTTACAGATTTGGGATTCCTCAAACAATCACCACAGATCAAGGGGCTCAATTTACATCTTCAGAGTTCAAAGATTTTGCTGAGAGTATGGGCATCAAATTGTTAAATTCTTCTCCTTATTATGCCCAAGCTAATGGTCAGGCAGAGGCTTCTAACAAGATTATGATTAAAATTATACAAAAGAAGATTGATCAGAAACCGAGAAAATGGCATTCGGTACTCAATGAGGCTTTATGGGCTTACCGAATGGCTCCACATGGGGCTACACAGACGTCTCCTTATGAGTTGGTGTATGGGCATCATGCTATCTTGCCATGGGAAATACAATCAGACTCAAGGAGAATAAAGTTGCAAAAGGATTTAAGTTCTAAAGATTATAATGATTTAATGATGGACGAATTAGAAGATTTGCATATGATTCGTCTCAGGGCCTTGGAAAATATCGAGAGAAACAAAATGCGAGTTGCTAAGTATTACAACAAGAAGGTGAAAATTAAGCAATTTACAGAAGGTGATCTAGTTTGGAAAGCGATATTGCCGATTGGAACCAAATATGCAGCATTCGGCAAGTGGTCTCCAAATTGGGAAGGTCCTTTCAGAGTGGTTAGATGCGTGCCTGGAAATGCATATATTTTGAAGACATTATTGGGAGAAGAATTTGCTTCTGCTATAAATGGAAGATATTTGAAGAGGTATTATCCCAGTGTTGAAATCGATCGGTGATTCATATATTAATTTGCCGAACAGCCGATATTCGGGAAGAAATCGCCTTCAGAACAAATGTTGACAGAAAAGGAAAATGGCCAGTACTGAATGTATTGCCCTTAGCACAAAATATATTACATCAGATGTTCATGCAAGATCACAAAAGATAAGTTTTATTGCCGAAATTCCATAAATCCCTAGTACAAACTAATGGAATAGCTTGTTCAAAACGGACTGAGGATGAATGGAATCGGCAATGGCGGCGCCATGAGCATCAAGGCGATCTATGGAAGCCTCGATGTCGTCGATCTCCTCCGGGTTACCATTGGCGAAGCCGGTCGGTAGCCTGGAGTAGTCGGTATTGGTGTGCGTCGACATGGCGACTAGGCCTGCGGCAGTGCCCAGACGGATGCCGTGCGAGGCCACCTCATCGATGCGGCCCGCCACCGCACCGAGACGAGCTTCTGGTGTGTCCCCAGGAGCATTCACCTTGTTCGCCAGCTCATCCACCAGCGCCTTCAATCGATCAAGTTCAGCATCACGCGCTGCAGGTTTACAAAAAGGGGCAGCAGAATAATGTCAGTTGGGGGGCAAGATTGAGATTGAGCAGATTGCAGGACTCACCATCAATGACTTCGAGCAGTTGCTTGCGCTCGTGTTGCCATTCGAGGTCAGCAATTCCGGCTTGCTTGGAGATAGCCTCCAGTTCGCGACGAGAGTCGTCGCGCTCCGCTTTGAATCGGCGGGCATCGCCGTCCGTGTAGCGGTAGTCGTCCGATTCGAGAGATCGATTGGACGAACTCGAAGATGCCGCAGGAGCAGCGGCTGGAGCTGCAACTGGCGCACCAGCGCCGGCAATCCATTGGATTACCCTGAAAGAACAAAGAGATTCGTCAAGAAAGAGGAAGGAAATCTCGAGAAGAACAGAGAGAAGCAAGCAGCTAATCACCTGCGGCGAGCGCCGGCACGACTTCCTTCGGCCTCATCGGCGGCCGGGCGCCTCCTGTTGTTGTCGGCCATTGGAAGTTCCTCGGAATTACTGTGGATGGGGAAAAGAATGGCTTGGGCCGGCAAGAACTTGGAAGGCGAAGAACTTGGTGAAGAAACTGTGGGCTGCCTGGGTGTTTATTTATAGAACTCGCAGAGGAAATCGTGGCCAAAGATCGTGGCGCATATTCCGAAGAGTTAGGAAGGTGGAAAGGATTTTCCAGCCGATCGGTTCTCATGTCGTTTGGGATTCTTATCGAGTCGTATTCGGCTTTGACTGGATGAAATTCGGCTATGTCATAGTTGAAGTGTTTTCGGGTCTAAATGCTATTATGGCCAACTTTGCCGAATGAGTCATCCACAAATGGAGAAAAGCAGAGTTAAGAGATGACAAAATTACAGGGTTGATAAAACATTCGGCTATCAAACTATTTGACATAATTCACACACCCAAGAACTTTGAGATTACATTTTTGGCATTTGATATCATGTTGCTAATGTTCTCTAATAAGTTTTTATCAGCTTCTTGGGTTCTGGTCAGGGCAGCAAGCTTCGCCTTGAGTTGTTTGTCTTCGTTTAGAGCTGCTAAGGCTTCCTTTCGCCTCTTCTCTGTTAGCTTGGGAAGCTCAACTATTTTCTTCTTGTCAGCTTCAATTTCGGCCGATAGATTTTTCAATTCGGCTTCAAGTGCAGCTTTTCTGATCTCCTTCATTTCAAGTTCAGATTCCAGTTTGGTTAATAATTCCTTGTCATTCTGGACTTGAGTATGCAAATCTTTTACAGATTGCTTAACCAAAGTTCTCCTTTGCTCCAAGGCTGGTTGAGCCGATTGATTCTTCAGAGCTTGCTTCACTGCGACAAAATGATCATCCAATCTGGAAATTGGATCTAAAGAAGTCTTGATATCGGCAGGAAGATCTTGGTCAAATGATTCAAGCAAATCTCTTAAAAGATCAGCATTGGTAACTTGTTCCCGAGTGTCCTTATGCAGAAAAGAAAGGATTTCCTTCAGTTTTGCTTGGTTCTCCTCTGATAAAGTTTGACCAGAAGAGGTTTCTTCTCCTTGTTCGGCAACTAGATCATCCACAGCAAATGAATAGCTGGGTGAAGAAGTGGTTTTCTCCTGAAAGAAGATTATGCCGAATTATTGATGATTCATTGAATAAAGAACTGGAAGACTGAGTAATTATCTCTACCTCATTCCTGGTCTCTTGGATGGAAAGAGAGGGCAGCTCGAGCTCAGGCAAAGATTCTTGTATGTCATGCTGAGGAGAGCTTGGAAGATCTGTTGGTGGAGAAGAGGCTTCTGGTTGAGGAACATCAGGAGAAGCTGAAGCTAGTTCTTGATGAGAAGGAGGACTCTCCGAGATTGGGTCTATTGAGATTTGCTCTGAAACTGAAAAGGAATAAATGCCGATGGAGAGGAACTTTAAAGACAAAAATGTGAGAAAATTTTACCAATCATTGAAGTATCGGCAGGACCTGTACTGATTGCTGGCTGTTGTTCTTTGGCCTGAAATCAAAAAGAAATAAAGCTGAGCAAAACACCAAAAGCATTATAGTCAAAGAAAAAGGACTCTGACCTTGGTTTTGCTACTTGTTCTTTTCTTCTTTACAACTGAGGGAGCAGCTATAAGGAGGGTTTTCCTCTTGACAGATGATGGTCTAGTGAGTATTGGATCTGAAGAGGCTTGTCTAGCCATCAGCTGAGCCAAGGTAGGAGATTGGTGCCCCAAAGCAGAGATTGGGCCTGCAGTTTTGTATAAAATTACCCTGGCAAGAGGGGCAGGTGTTATGTCCTGCAAAATAATAGAATCAGAATCGATTGGGGCTAATGTTGTTAAGACGGATAAAGGAATAAGCATATTACCTCTGCAGTTGGCTGATAATCAGACATTAATTCAAGGCAGAAAGGATGGATTGGCATGTTGAAGATATGATCATGGAATTCTTGCCACCAGAGAGTGAAGGAAGGATGGGCAGATATTATTGGCACAAAAGGATCAGGTGCATAAATAGTTCCACAGCATTTATAGTTGAAAATCCTTCTTGTTTCTGTGAAATCCTTGACTATCTCCCTAGGCCTGAGGAATTCATGGAGAAATAGCCTAGGAGGCACTTGGCCACATCCCAACTGTCTAGCCATCATGTTTGGCTGATAATATTCATAAGTGCTTTGGACTAGCCTCCCTCCGCAGAATTCGGCTGGCAGGATGCAAGGCTGGATGAAGGCATTAAAAATTGCTACAGATTGTACATCAGTGCATCCAGTCTCAAAGCTGAATTCGCAAGGGAGAGTAAGATTGTCATTGTCCAAATAAGGGAACCAGAGAGGATTGGCAAAACCTCTGAAGAAGAGCTCAAACAGTTCACCAATGTTTTTGTTGATAGGTACAGTGGAGGCAGCTTCTCCATAAGTTTGACAACCTTTGGTTCTCCGGGTATCTCCTTCTTTATAATTGATTGAAGGGAAGTCTCGGCTGTTGAGATCAATAGCAACGATTTGGTGCATGTATAATTGCAGCCACATTTGGACAAACCACCAGGGACCATTGACACAGGGGATCTTCTTGCTAGTGTGCATCAGGTGGGTGGTTTGGTTGAGCATATGGTAAACACTTCCCAGGAGGTATTTCCCAAGTGGGATGACTTTTCCAGCAGCCAGCTCTTCGGCCATCACGATATGATTCAAGGTTGGCTCATTGGCTTTGCCACAAAAGACTGATCTGCATAGCCACATGTTCAGGAAAGCTCTGTATTCGACATCAGTCAGAGGACCATCAGACATATGATTCTGGATATATCTCTTGTATCCAACCCCTGTTCTTACTCCTGTCTGCTTGGAGGAACCTTTATGGTCATATGGATGCACAGTTCCTGTAACATTCAGGCCGGTCATCATGTAGACATCGGCTAAGGTAGGGGACATTGGGCCATGGCCGAAAAGAAAAACATTTGCACCATTGGACCAGAAGTGGCAAGCTGCGATCAGAAGGTTCTCATTCTTTGGTGTTTCAGCTAGGGATAGCTCTAAGCAATGAGAAATGCGAAGATTGTCCCAATTCTGCGTCTGGGGACTTTTATCGTCAGAAATCCTTTTGTACCAATTTCTCCATCCGGCGATTGGGGGCAAAGGCCAGTTCTTGAAAGCGTCTTGCCACTCATGAGGTTTTGTCAGTGAAATCTTAAAAGGGATCCGCTGAGATTCGGCCGCAATGATTTCGGAAGGATCTGAATCTCCTACGGGACCGAGGAAATAGGATGGAGATTTTTCCTCAACAGGGATGAGGATTTCGGCAGCTAGGGCCTATCAAGAATAAAAGGGGATAAGAAGAAATTTAGAATGTAAATCGAAAGAAGAATGCCGAACATGCTTGAGGGGATTGAAGTTTACCTGGAGAGCAAGATCTTGGTCCGCCATCTGAAGGTTGGATCTTGGAAGACGATGACTTAGGGTTCGAATCCGGATGAGAGCTCTGAAGATTCGAAAGAAGAAGCGAGTGCCGAGCAGAACTAACTTGGAAATGTTAAGTGCTTCTGGTCAATTCCGAGATAAAAGTTACCTCTTATCCCGAAATTGAAGGGGCATGTGTTGACACCAAAAATTGGCACCAGGAAGAGGCTGACATGTGGGCCGGATTTGGTAGAAGGATGCCATTCGGCTAAAAGGGTTTTCTCTGAAGCATTCGGCAAAGATGCTCTGCGGTCGGGAACGCGTCGCCATTCGGCTAAAAGGTTTCCTCTGAAACGTTCGGCAGAGATACTCTGCGGTCGGGAATGCGTCATCATTCGGCAGAGGCATTGTTCCGCAGGCGAAGAGTGGTAGCATTCGGGAAGACATGATGACGTGGATCAACATAAGGAAAAGGCCGGTTCGAACAAGGAATGCAATATGGGCACGAAGATTCGTCATTTATTTTTAGAAACAAGTGTTATAGTCGTGTCCGACTAGGAGTTGTATCAAGACCTGGGTATAAATATAAACCCATGGCAATTGTAAAGACAATCAAATCAATCATACAACAAACCGGCCCCGTGCCAACATCGAGTCCTTGAGTCGAGTCGTCGAGTTCTTCGAGAGGAGTCATCGATCCGTCGACCTCCGTAAGTACCGGCAACCTTGTATCATGCTTAGTATCATGCGGTGGATTTAAGCTTTGATGCAAGTAGTCTTGTTACCATGCTTAGTATCATCCGGTGGATTTAAGTTATGGTCTCAAGAAGGTTCCTCTGTTAGGTCATGAGCCATGCGGTGGGCTAAGATCTAGTATGGACCAAGTTATCGGCTCTGTTAGATTTCGGCAAGATCTAATAGATTCATTAAGTTATCCCATGTTGCTTCGTTTTTACTATGTGCTTAATTCATGCAACATACCTTTGCCCAATCTAGATCGGCTAGAATCGGCTTTGCTTTACGGTGCGACAACTCATCCCCTCATAGCCGAATCCGAAACCGATCTAGGTTGCCACGTGTCGCGGGTTCAAGCTTGTCGGTATCGTGTAGGTCTTGACAGAACCGGGTATCATGCGGTAGATGCAGGTTTTTGGGTCGTCTTAGAGCTAATCATCCGGTGGATTAGAATTCGATTCGATCTGATAGATTTATCTTTACCGATTAGGCTTGTTCCTTCGCCATGGACCCCGATTCGGCTAAATAGCCGTATTCGGCAGTGCTCTCACGAGTGAACGTGTGTTCGTGGGTTTGCATTGGACAATGAATGCTTTTAGCCTTTCACGATTAGATTGTATCATGCGGTGGATTGATTTAATCTGATTGGTGGTGTGGCCACAAACGAGTTGTATCATGCGGTGGATTAACTCGCTTGTTGCCATGCTTGACGGGTGCTGCTTTCGGCCTATGCATTCTTGTTTTCAATGTAAATTCGTGACTGTGTTGTGGGTTCGTAATTAAACATTGAATGCTTTTAGCTTTTCATGGTTAGATTGTATCATGCGGTGGATTGGTCTAATCTGATTAGTGGTGTGGTCTCAAACAAGTCGTATCATGCGGTGGATTAACTTGTTTTGTTATCATGCTTGACGGGTGCTGCTTTCGGCCTATGCATTTCTTGTTTACTGCGAATTTATGATCATGTTTCACCCTTTTATTTATCTATCATGCTCTGTTTCTCGTTAATCGGCTATGAGTACGTGTTACAATGCTCATTCGGTTGAAAGCCGATCTTTCGTCATGCTTACGTCACGCATTCGGCAGTACGCTCACTGCGTGCCTTGCCGATTGCCGAATGAGGTTTTAACTGCCGACAGATAGCTTCTCTGTAGCTATATGTCGTTCGAAAATGGCTCCGTAGCCGCAAATATGGAACTGTCTGGTCTCACCCGGCACGTTCCAGGTTTTGATCTAAACTTTTTTATCCCTTTGTTAGTTTTCAGGCAAACTGACTGGCACGCTTCCGGATTCAAAAGCCCGGGTTACGTTTGAAGCCAGCTAATTCGGCTTGCTGTGTGCTTGGCGTGAGGTGCGGATTTTACGTCAACATTTACAACGCCTATTGGCGGCTTACAAGAGGATGATTTATTCACCAAGGGCAAAGCTCTATTATATAGGCAGCTCACGTGACCGAGCTTGGTTGTGTTGCCGATGTGGGACTAAACTGTGCGCTCATGAGAGAAAAACACAGTACCCCTTGCTCCGGCCCAAACCTCTGGTGATGGGCCTCCGCTTCGCTCCGTCTGTGAATTTGGATCATATCACAACAAACTCCACCTTGAGACAAATTCTCTTGCAGCATCTTCACTTCATCCTGAATCATCACGAAGAAAAATACGACTGGCGCCAAATAGCCTCTTGGGCTAATTAACTAAACCAACTAAGCTTGAGCATAGCTCAAACTTAGCAACAGGAACAGGTTTAGTCATCATATCAGCTGGATTATCATGAGTGTTGATCTTGCATACTTTCGGCTTACCTTCCTCAACCACATCTCGTACATAATGATACTTGATGTCAATATGCTTTGTCCTCTCATGGAACATCTGATCTTTGGTAAGGTAAATAGCACTTTGACTGTCACAATATAAATCAATGCAAGAAACAGCCCCAACCAGCTCAGAGTACAATCCACTCAGCCAAATTAATTCTTTGCACGCCTCAGCAATAGCCATATATTCTGCCTCAGTAGTAGACAAAGCCACAACAGACTGCAAATGGCCTTCCAGCTCACAGCACAACTGCCAATAGTGAACACATAACCTGTGAGCGACCTTCGTCTATCAACATCAGCAGCAAAATCTGAATCAACATAGCCAATAAGTCCCTTCTCAGTTCTGCCAAACTTCAAACAAGAATCTGCAGTGCCTCTGAGGTACCTGAAAATCCACTGAACTGCCTTCCAATGTTCTTTACCAGGATTAGTCATATATCTACACCAGACTCATAGCATAAGATAAATCTGGACGAGAACAGACCATGGCATACATCAAAGAACCAACAGCACTAGAATAAGGAACTCTAGACATGTACTCAATATCCTGATCTGTACTAGCACACTGAGCAGCCGACAATTTGAAATGAGCTGCAATAGGAGTACTGACAGGCTTAGCATCATCCATGTTGAAACGCTGAAGAATTTTCTGAATATAATTCTGCTGACTAAGAAATAGCACACCAGATTTTCTATCTCTAGTAATTTCCATGCCCAAAATTTTCTTAGCAGCACCAAGATCTTTCATGTCAAATTCGCTACTCAATAATTTCTTCAACTTAGCAATTTCGACTTTACTCTTGGCAGCAATCAACATATCATCAACATAAATGAGCAAATAAATAGGTGATCTATTAACATGCATGATGTAGACACAGCTATCAAATTTAGACCTCTTAAAGCCGTGCGACAGCATAAATGAATCAAACCTTTTATTCCACTGACGAGGGGACTGTTTCAAACCATACAAGGATCTCTTCAACTTGCACACAAAATTCTCCTTGGCTGGCACTATGAACCCTTCTGGCTGGTCCATGTATATATCCTCCTCAAGTTCACCATGCAGAAATGCAGTCTTCACATCTAATTGCTCGAGCTCAAGATCATGTGCAGCAACAATACTAAAGAATGTTCGAATGGAACTATGCTTTACCACAGGAGAGAAAACATCATTATAATCAACACCAGGAATTTGACTGTAGCCTTTCGCTACTAACCTTGCCTTATACCTTGGAGGCTCGCTTGGAGATAAACCCTCCTTTCTCTTAAAGATCCACTTGCAGCGGACTGTCTTCTTCTTCTTTGGCAATGGTACAACATCCCATGTGTGATTCTTCTCAAGTGACTGCATCTCCTCATGCATAGCAGAAATCCACTTCTCTTTATCAGCACAATCAATGACGTCAACATATGTGGTCGGCTCATGTGAATTCTCCACCTGTTCAGCACAACTCAAAGCATAATGGGTTAGATTACACTCATCAATGAGACGTTTAGGAGGTCCACAATTTCTCTTTGACTTGCGCTGAGCAATAGGTAAATCCTCCTCTAGCTGCAAATCAGGTGGTAAGTGCTTAACATCATCATGAGCCTCATCATCAACAGCTTGATTTTCCTGATCATCCACAGGCAGCTCCACCTGCTCGTCTGTATCATCATACACATGCTCCACCTGCACGCTCATATGCTGCAACCCTTTATTAAAATTATCTGGAACATGATCTGAGGACAAACTGTCATTAAACATCACATATTCATTGAAAACAACACTCCTGCTCATGAAAGTCTTTTCAGTTTCGGGATTCCACAACTTATATCCTTTAACTCCCGAACCATAACCAAGAAAAAGACATTTAATAGCTCTAGGCTCCAATTTTCCATTATCAACATGAGCATAAGCAGTGCAGCCAAAAACTTTCAACTATGAATAATCAGCGGGTGTGCCAGACCATACCTCAATAGGTGTTTTCTTATTAAGTGGAATAGAAGGCGACCTGTTTATCAAGTAGCATGCGGTGTTAGCTGTTTCAGCCCAAAAGCGCTTGCTCATCCGTGCATTGGACAACATGCAACGAGCCTTCGAGATGATGGTCCTGTTCATGCGCTCAGCCACACCGTTTTGCTGCGGAGTATACGGTATGGTGTGGTGCCTGACAATGCCTTCCTGCCTACAATAATTATTAAATGCAGCAGAACAAAATTCTCCACCATTATCAGTACGAAGCACCTTCACCTTCCTATCAGTTTGCCTTTCTATCATCACTTTCCAATCTTTAAAAGCAGCAAAAGTATCATCTTTATTTTTCGGAAAATAAGGCCATACTTTTCTAGAGTAGTCATCAATAATAGTAAGCATGTAATGAGCACCACCATAAGAAGGCTTACGAGAAGGACCCCATAAGTCAGCATGTACATAATCAAGAGGACCTTTGGTGGTATGAACAACAGTGTTGAACTTTACCCTTTTATGCTTCCCAAAAATACAATGCTCACAGAACTTCTTGCTACTCAAAATACAACCATCCAGTAGGTTTCTCTTCATCAATTCTGCCATACCAAGTTCACTCATATGTCCAAGACGCATATGCCAAAGGTTAGTCTTACTAGGTTCAGCATTAGTAACAGCAGCAGCAGAAACAGAACCATGTAAAGTACTTCCTCTTAGGACATATAACTTTATAGAATTCAGATCACCTACTAAACAAACAAGAGAACCTTTTGATACCTTTAAAACTCCGCCTGAACCGGAGTACTTGAATCCTTCTGCATCAAGTGTGCTGAGCGAAATCAGATTTCTGGTCATCCCTGGTATGTATATCACATTCTGTAGCGTGCGTGTCATGCCATCATGAGCCTTGATCGGAACTGAGCCGATCCCCACAATGTCACACGGATTATCGTCTCCCATACGCACAACATCTCCTTTCTACACAGGCTTAAACGAACTAAACCAATTTCTGTTAGTGCAGATATGAAACGAACATGCAGAATCAAGTATCCATTCATTATGACCAGAAACACAACCAGCAAGAACAATCAGACAATCTCTTGAATCAGAAGTATTCCCAGCACCAGAAACAACAGAGGCATTACCATCCGAGTTATTTTTTCTGTTCTCTTTGTTCTTAAGCTTCCAACACTCCTCAATAAAATGTGATTTCTTCTTGCAATACTTACAGAACTTCTTGGGTGGTCTGGACTTAGAACGCCCTCTACTTTCTTGGCTCTTGTAACGATCATTACTTTCATTGGAAGATCTGTGCTCCGGTCTGCCTCTCACTTGCAAAGCATCGCCCTTGGACGACGACAATCCGTCAGACTGCACCATGCCTTTCATCTTTTCCCTTGATTGGAGTGCCTCATAAACTTCCAAAACGGTTAGTTCATCACGGCTAATCAACAAGGTGTCACGAAAATTTGCAAAAGAGTTTGGCAGAGAACATAACAATAGGAGACCTAAGTCCTCATCATCATACTTAACCTCCATCGACGCTAGGTCAGGAACGATCTCCTTGAACACAGATATATGGCTCATCACTGAATCACCCTCCTTCATCTTGAGCATGAACAACTTCAACTTCATATGCATTTTACTGGTTAGATCCTTCGACATGCAGATCGATTCCAGTTTCAGCCAGAGTGCTGCAGTAGTCTGTTCCTGCAGACATTCTTGCAGAATATCATTAGACAGATAAAGCTGAATTAAAGACAGAGCCTTACGATCCTTGCGCTTCTCCTCATCAGACCATTCGTTGGACAACTTGCCACCAAACTTATCCAACACCTCATCGAGATCATGAGTTTGCACCAGAACAGCCCGCATCTTGACTTGCCACAGCGCGAACCTCGTCTTGTAATCCAACAGCGGTAGATCAAACTTCATCGTCGTCGACGTCAAGGAAACCGAATCTGAAACCGGCTCTGGTACCACTTGTTGTAAATGATGACGAATAAACGACAAGAAGTAAATGAATCAAACCACAGGAGACACGATATTTTAACGTGGAAACCCTCCCAATGTAGAAGGGAAAAAACCACGGGCGCCAGCCAGCAAAACTTTACTATATGAGGTGTGTGTTTACAATGCCTATTGGCGGCTTACAAGAGGATGATTTATTCATCAAGGGCAAAGCTCTATTATATAGGCAGCTCACGTGACCGAGCTTGGTTGCGTTGCCGATGTGGGACTAAACTGTGCGCTCATGAGAGAAAACACACAGTACCCCTTGCTCCGGCCCAAACCTCTGGTGATGGGCCTCCGCTTCGCTCCGTCTGTGAATTTGGATCATATCACAACAAGATGTACGCCGCGTTCCCGTCGAATGTGGTTCCAGCCCTGGTTCTTGTCGATCGACCGCCGGCACTTAGGGCAGTGCTTGGTGTTTGTGAGAACCCAGTTTGCCGACTCTGAGTCTGACTTGTTCTTCTCCAGCCAGGCGCGCACGGTGGCGCACGACACCGGCCGGTGCGCCTCCTCGCCGCAGCGCCAGCCAAAGCCATGCCGCCAGAGGCAGAACACATTAGTGGCGTTGTCGGCGCCGCCGGTGAACTCCACGGCGCAGGCGCACCCAGGGCCCGGGCACCATTTGATCCTGCCGCCGCTCTCCTCCACGTACGACTGGACGGCGAATCGGGTGTAGCGTTCCATGTCATCGGCGACGGCGCCGACGAGGTCCATGACGATCGCCGCCGTGCAGGCGGGGTCCGGGCACCGCCGCGAGAGGCACAGCGGGTCATCGGCGACGACAGCGTGGATGTACTCGCGCCAACAACCTTCACAGTAGAAGTGGGAGCGGCACGCTGCCGACCTCATCTTGCCGGCGGGGAACCAGTCGAAGCAGATGGTGCAGCGGAGCTTCGAGGCGCCGAGCACCGTGCTCGCGCCACCGCCGCAAACGTCGGCCGGGAGGCCGCCGGCGTCATGGACGCACCGGCTGTCGAAGAACCACGCGTCCTCGAGGGTCGAGGCTACCCACTTGTAGCGCCAGAGGAGGACCGCGGCGAACGCCGCCGGGATCGACAGGACCTCGGCGATCTTGGCCGTCGCGTCGGCATGCCGTCGGAGCAATTGGTCCTCGGTTAGAACAACGTAGGGCGCCTGGGCGGCGGCTGTGGCCGTCGTCTCTTCCGCGTCGCTGATGCCGTACTCATCGTTGTCATCGTCGTCGTAGTTGTACATGCAATCGTTGTCGTCGTCAGAATACCCGTACATGCTCTCTCCGCTATCGGTGTTGTCGCCAGATGCCATGCCGCGCCGCCGGCAAGTAGTAGCCCTAGGGCAGCCCGTTCTTGATGAGGGTTTAGAGAGTCGTAGGAGCCCTAGCGTCGCCGTATAGGGGTGCTGCGGATTTGTAGTAGATGCTACGCGATATGCGGCCTCCCTGCCTTATCCGTGTAACATAATTGGTGGGTACACGAGGTGGGTAAAGAAATTTAATGGTGAAAAAAGTAATGCCAAAAAAGCTAAAAACTCTCCAAAAACGTCGTTTTTTAAAAACTTTCCACGTCGTTTCCACCGTTGGACCCGACATGTGGGTCCTCCGTGAGGGGTGAGTAGGAACTATTTTGGTGATAAGTGTTTTCAATTCTACTGGATCCTTATATTATAGATAGATAGATAGATAAACAAATTAGAACTTGTAGATAATGATAAAGCAATATAAATAGGTGGCCTCCCTGGCGTCACGACACCTTCACAGATTTTTCAGTATGACGACTAAGGATAGATAGTGAGCAAGAATGGATGCATTTGCAGAGGCACTACTTAACCGTTCTGATTAAAATTTCAGCATGATAGCTCCCTTTTGACTAAAATTTAAGCAGGACAGCTCTCTTTCGACTAAAATTTCAGAAGAACTGTTACCACATGATCTATGATGAAATTGACTGAAACTGAATGCATGCATACGATCTATGTAGTAATGAGATAGATAGAGAAAAGAATACATAGTACAAGTGAGGAACGGCTAGCTGGAATTCTAGCGCGGAGCTACTGCAGCCGCAAACTACAATTACAGACTTTAGAAGAGCTATACCCCATGTACTGAAAAGTTTGGCGAAATAGTCATATTCGTCCCTCAACTTTGCTTCAAGGGTCAAGTTCGTCCCTCAACTTTTAAAATGGTCAATCTAGTCCCTGAACTTTTATCTTCAGATCAAATTCGTCCCTCAACTTTCGAATCAGCCAATCTAGTCCCTTAAGTTTTGTTTTTGATCAAACTCATCCTTCAACTTTTATTTTTTCTATTTATTTCACTATTCCTCGTCACCACCTTTTATATACGGTTGGTATTTAAATATATGTGGTCTACTAATTTATTTCTATTGATTATCCTAATTAATATTTATATATGTGCTTAACTCAATTTTGTTTGGTACCGGCGAGTCATTACTTTTTGCCAAACTAACCATTGTGCTTATCTGTTTGAGCCAATTGTTTTTAAACAATATACTGCTATCCTTGTATTGAAGTGATCTAAATGATTGCCCATACTTTTAGACCAATTATTCTTGTCAAACTTGATCTGAATGTTTATCTAGATGGTAAAAAGATAGCATACAACTTTTGTAGCAAATATATACATAAAACTGTACGGAGATAACTAATATATTTACATATAATTTTTTTTGAGTTCTCTAGGGATGGATCGGACCCAAAAACAAAAGTTGAGGGACTATATTGGTGGATTTAAAAGTTGAGGGACGAATTTGATCCAAAAAAATAAAGTGAGGGACCAAATTGGCCAATTTTAAAGTTGAGGGACGAACTCGATCCTCGAGGGAAAGTTGAGGTACGAAAGTGCCTATTTTGCCGAAATGTTTGGACATGGTGAGTACTCCATGTACTGAAATACAGCTGCAGACCAACTCATATCTACATAGGATACTAGTATGTGGGCATGTGGCAAAAGAAATACAATTAAATACAAAGAACTGTCAAAAGCTCCCAAATTACAACAACAACAATAACAACAACATAACATTTTGTCTCAAGCAAGTTGGGGTAGGCTAGAGGTGAAACCCAAAAGCAAAAAGGCAAAAAGACAACATAAATTAGAAATAGAGAAAACAGAAAAGGAAGCAAAGATCACGGTTCAGGCACATTGATCGTTAGTATCCAAGCGCTCCTATCCATAGCTAAATCCTTAGAGATATTCCACTCCTTAAGGTCTCTCTTAACCGAATCGTCCCAAGTCAGTTTAGGACGACCCCTACCTCTCTTAACATTATCGACCCGCTATAGAATCCCACTACGCACTGGCGCCTCAGGAGGCCTCCGTTGGACATGTCCAAACCATCTCAATCGATGTTGAGTCAATTTCTCCTCAATTGGTGCCACCTGACCCTATTCCGAATATCTTCATTCCGTATCCTATCCCTCCTTGTGTGTCCACAAAACCAACGCAACATACGCATCTCTGCTACACTCAGTTGTTGTATATGCCACCTTTTTGTAGGCCAACATTCAGCACCGTATAGCATCGCCGGGCGAATCGCCGTCCTATAGAACTTACCTTTTAGCTTTTATGGCACCCTCTTATCACAGAGGACGCCAGAAGGTTGATGCCATTTCAACCAACCGGCTGAAATTCTATGCCTAACATCTTCATCAATGTCACCATCTTTTTGTAGCATCGATACTAAATACCTAAAAGCCTCCTTCTTGGCCACCACTTGCCCATCAAGCCTGACGTCTCCATCTTCATATCTAGTCCCACTGAAATCGCACATCATGTACTCGGTCTTGGTCCTGCTAAGTCTAAAACCTTTCGACTCTAATGTGTGCCTCCACAACTCTAACTTCCTATTAACACCACCCCTACTCTCATCAACTAGCACCACATCATCAGCAAAGAGCATACACCAAGGGATATCACCTTGTATATCCCTTGTGACCTCATCCATCACCAAAGCAAATAAATAAGGGCTCAATGCTGACCCCTGATGCAGGCCTATTTTAATTAGAAAATCATTAGTGTCTCCATCACAGGTGCGAACAACCATCATCACATCCTTGTACATATCCTTGATGAGGGTAATGTACTTAGTGGGGACTTTGTGCTTTTCCAAGGCCCACCATATGCCTTCTCGAGGTCAATAAAAACCATGTGCAAATCCTTCTTCTGTTCCCTATATCTCCCCTATTTTCCGATCAATATCTGCATTCTAAAATAAAATTTTGGCAAATTTTGCTCCTGGACATCCACCTTTCTTCGAATTGGCCAAAACACACCACAAACGACAAAATTGGCCCAATACCATTACAAAATTGTGATTATTTGCTGCAACACACCGCGATGAATATAATATCAATTTCTCTGATTTGATGAGAGAGAAGAGGCAGGAAAAAACCATTTTGCCCTTGAGTGAATTGGGGCCCGTGTGTCAGCTCTATCTTCTTCCCATGGACGAGCGAGGGAGTGGCGCGGCGCAGCTCTCACCCTCGCCGCCGGCCAGGAACCTCTCATCCCGTGCCGGTGCGGTTGAAGAGGCTGAGGAGGCCGTAGCGCTGGGAGCAGAGGAGGTAGAGCACGTGCAGCTCGGCCTCACACATGCGGGAGGCGGAGAGGTCGGCGGCGGGCGCAGCTGAGGGGAGGCGGATGGAGGCCGGCAGGCGGAGGGAGGAGGCGCTGCCACGACATCCCAATCGTCGTGGACCTGCTCGACCGCTGGGGCCACATCGCCGATGCCGACCACCGCAACGCCACCACCGCCACATCCACGACGAGCACCGGCCTGCCCATCTCGGTAACCTTTCGTGCCGCCGCCGGCCGGCACGGCCCGGCCTCCAGCTCCCGCCGCCTCCCATCGCGCGCCGCGCGTCGCTACTGGCCGCCCCACCGCAGCCGTTGGAGGCCGGGCAAGGGAGGGAGGAGGGGCACGGAGGTGGTGCCGGTGCCGCTGGAGCCTCGGCGAGTTAGGGAGGAGGAGAGGAGGGGGCACCGGTGAAGGAGGTGCGGAGGGGCCGGCGGTTTGGGAGGGCAGGGGGCGGCGGAGGGAGCAAGGGAGGGCAGGGGACGGGGCGGCGGTGGGGGAGAGGAGGGGGCGGCAGCGGAGGTGCAGGGGAGGGGGCGGGAGAGCAGGTGGAGAGGGGCGGCTATGGGGGAGGAGATCTCGTGGGGGAGGGGAGGGGTCGGGGGAGCGGGTGGAGAAAGAGGAAGACGCGCCGGGCATCATGTGGAGCAGGCCGTCGGCGACGAGGAAGACACTGCCAGGAGTGAGAGGAAGAAAATGAGCTGACATGCGGGCCCCACTTCCTGGAGGGTAAAATGGACATTTCCCCCACCTTCTCTCTTCCCAAATCAGATATATTCTTAATTTAATCAGCGCGGTGTGTTGCAGCAAATGATCACGATTTTGTAATGGTACTAGGCCAATTTCGTCGTTTGTGGTGTGTTTTGGCCAATTCGAAGAAAGTTGGATGTTCGGGAGCAAAATTTGCCTAAAATTTTATAGTAGAGCCAGCAAAGAAAAATTGCATTATATGGAGGTGTAAAGATTTTGGTCGCATAAGTACAATTGTCAACACTCAAGTATGGAGGTGTAAAGATTCAGGTTGCACAGATACAATTGGGTTCAGTAATGAAATTGCATATGAATATTGAATTCAGTCATCTACCTAATGAAGTGATGTGGCTCCAATATACAGGGAAAAGGAGAAAAATCTAAGAATTTTGCCTAATGTTGCTGATGAAACAAGCCAATGCAACAAATCCTAATGCAACTTCAGAGAATACTATTGGTTGGGATTTTTCACCTTGAAACATTGATGATATAAGACCTTAAAAATATTAGACCATAGTTTTGACTTACTGGGCAAGCACAAGCCTATGAATTGCATGTCAATGAACGATACCATTCCAAATGAGTCATGTTGCACATCAAACAGTAATGAATGGAGATGTAATGTTAGTCTGTTAGATTCAGATCACCTAAAGCATATGTGGTTCCGAAACGAAAGTGCATATATTGAAATTATATATCCATATACCTAGATCAATGGTGTGCGTCCAACCAATAAATTCGGGACAATTCATTCGAATGGTAACATAAAGAGGGAAAACAAAATCTCAGGATTGTCCTTTTTCGTACGGAGAAAAGGAATCGAACCAAAAACATTTCTTGTAGTGCCAATTCACAGAACTACTGGCTAACTTGTGACTGGGATGCTTCACCTGGAGAAGATCCTCAAGGACTGGGAGATGCAGACGCAGACAGCGAGGACGGCAAGTGCTGTGCCGCCACGCCAAGCTTTGCCTAATATTGCACAACGGCACCACGCCAAGCTAGGCTTCCACCACGGCAACGCCCACGCACGGCCGCGTACCACCAATAGCCTGCGCACGCTAGTTGGGCCCACATTGTCATTCACTGGAAGTGTCATAATCACAAAGTCCACATGTTTGAAATCCTAAAATCATAATTTTTTCACGCTAGAATCGGAGTAATCAATAAACCCTAGGACATGGGAAAGGAGTAGGGAATGAAGGGAGCGATGAGGAACTCACCGGAGAAAAGTTAGGCAATGGAGGGGACAGCCACCAACGTACGGAGCTCCGCGTCGCCGTCGTCGACACCTCTGATGTCCGAATCGTGGTGACCGGCCGCGCCGCCGCAACAGTGCTGCGTCCTCGGCTCCTCGCAGGGATTGGGCCCCCATCCTGGCCGAACCCCCCAAAACGAAAAAGGCCTCACGGAGTAGACAACCTCGGCCGGCGTACGAGTACGAGTTCAATGACTCGTCGTGCGAAAGCACCCGGAGCCCGGAGGACGGGGGCGAGAACGACGCGGACACATGGCGGCGAAGACGGCAACGGCGTTGCTGCAGTTTCGGAGTTCTGGCAATTTCTTGGTTTGCTGCACACAACCCCGGCTTGCCCTTTACTATCCAGCGCCGAGGTTGCTTCAACCACGGGGGCATGTCTGCGTGTGCTGGTGTGCCAGACCAGGCTAGCAAAGGGGCTTCTACTTTTGTCAGGCTTCTGTCAGAGTTCGTACATTTGCGATGCTGCTGTAGCATTTTGGATAATGCAGAGGTTTGGCGACATTGACGCATGCAATTGCCTTGTTTGTATTCTCTGTTCCCACACAAATCATCATCGGCCAATGCTCCATTTACTGCTGCATGTCACTGAATTTCTGTTTGGCTAATTTCCATGTGATTGCAAAGATGAATTCACTTCTTATCACTGAAAAGAGAAGCAAATTGTGTTGTTTGCCTACGCTGTCACTAGAACAGCACTGCAGATATGAACATTGGCTTCAGTTTACATTTCTGATGGTCTAGACATTGGTCAGGTTTTCTGGTACACAGATTACACTAACCCAGCTAGGAAAGCTAATGAAGAAAAGTCAATTTCCTCTTAAATCTGTGTATACACCTGAGGTTCCCCGTCCTATCCATGTGATGGACGTTAGTGAACTGCTCTGGACATCTAGCGGAGTTCTTGCCGCGTTCTCTGTGGATCCAGATTGTATCCAGAGAATCCATCAACCGGAAAACGAAGATTTCAAACCTTTGGCTGCGACCAAGCAGTTGTTCAGCTTCAACAGTAAGAATCAACTGCGAGGTGCAGAAGACGCCTTGGTCCATCTTCGATGTGATTATATCCATCGACTGTTCTAGGATCCCAAGCGCTCCCTGACCTCGACAACCAGTACCGGTGGGTACCTTCCAATGTTTCTTGATCAACACATCTCTAATGCATCAGGAGCGTATAACCAAGGCGAACGCACACGATAAAAGCCACGGCACACGGCATATAGGGTCTTTGCCGTGTGCCCGGGCCAAAGGCACACGGCAAAGAGAAGGCGCACGGTAACACCTCCTCGGCACACGCCGTCGGCCACCGTTGGCCGCCATGCACCTTTACCGTGTGCCTGCGTAGGCCAGCACACGACACACAAAGGCACACGGTAAAGATTTTGTTTACCGTGTGCCTTTATGCAGGCACACGGCCAACCAATATTGGGCACACGGCAAAGCCATGGGCACTTTGCCCAAATTCACCTTCCCAGGCCCACCCACGCCACACAGGTCACCCTATGCCCCACGCTGCTCATCCACCCCGCCGTCCCCGTCATCCACGCCATCCCGGGCCATCCCCCAGCGTCCGTACCCGCCATCCGCCGGCCCGGGCCGTCACCGGCGCCCGCCCCTGCCCTGGCGGCCGTTCCCGCCCTCCGGCGCCGCCCCCCCTCCTCCCCCGCCACCTTCGTCCGCGTGTTCGTGCCTCCAGCCGCACGTTCGCACCCCCGATAGCGCGTTCGCGCCTCCCGGCCGCGCGTTCGCGCCCTTGGCCGTGCGTTCGTGTCCCCGACCACACGTTCGCGCATCTAGCCGAGTGTTCGCACTTCCGGACGCATGTTCGCACGTCCGGCCTAGCGTTCGTGTCCCGGCCACCTCCGGCTTCCACGACGACCTCCGACTGCCCCGACTTCTCCTCCCTCGGCCGTAAGTCAGCACAATAAATAGATGGGTGTCCGGCCATCAAACCATTCTGTCTGTTCGGCCATCGAGCCATTATGTTCGGCCTTCGTGCTATTGTGTCGGGCCTTCGTGCCGATGTTTTCTTGCAGGTTTGGAGTTTTGGATACCTCCCATTGTAGGGGAGGTGCTACCGAAATTTTTAATTGACACCACTATTTTCTTGTTTTTTGTTTGCAGGACATGCTTTTTCCCACCGCCGACCCAGCCCCGACCGCCCCTGCAGCGCCGTCATCCTCGGCTTGCACGCCGCACGACGTCTGCACCGACACGAGCGTCACCGCCTCGTCCGCCGTCGAGCCCTAGGTGAGCAAAATGCCTCAACCCATTACTTTTATTCATAGACGTAACCTAGTTAGACGTTTTCTGTTCGAAAGAGATACAATTGGAGATATGCAGGATTCTGCATATATATGACCGTATCTGTTTCGAATTGTTCACATTTTTTGGACAGCCCAAGGATGCGTAGATGAGTTAGTTTCCATGGTTTATTCCGATCCGTGATTCGAGTTTTGGCATCATCTCCCCGTTGTTCTCCGGATACACAATCTCCCCCTCGAGACGTGTATTTGGAGAACAGCGGGAGATGCTGCCGAAATTCTGTCCCGGATCGGAGTAGGCCGTGGAAACTAACTCGTCTACGGATCCTTGTGTGGAATTAGGACCTATCTTTACCTATTAGAAAGTGTAGGCATCGTGTATAAGCAAATGATTTTTATATTGCTCACTGATATACAATAAAGGATGGATGACCGTGCGTGGATGTACACGGGCTGGAAACCTCGGGGTGACGTCACCTCGGAGTGGATTAAGAAGACCGAGGCTTTCTTGGATCGAGCATTTTCAAAGGCAAAAGCAGCCAAGAAGATATGGTGTCCCTGTAGGAGATGTGGAAACACGCGTCAACAAACAAAGGAAGACAAGACACGCCATCTTGGCTATTATGGATTTACGACAGACTATACTCAGTGGACCTACCATGGTGAAACCGAGCGTAGGAGAGACGAGGCAGTGAGACAACGCATCTAGGATCTTGATGTTGATGCTGGGGTAGGAGACATGCTAGATGACTTTCATGAAGCAAACTTCGACGGAGGACCTAAGGAGGAGGAGCCAGAGGCAACCGTGAAAGCGTATTACGACATGTTGGCTGCAGCACAACAACCCCTTCACAAGCAGACCGATGTATCTCAACTTGATGCGATCGCACGTCTAATGGCCGTAAAGTCCCAGTTCAACTTGGGTCATGAAGCCTTTGATGTCATATTGAAAGTGTTCGGCACGCTCCTCCTGGTAGATCAGATTCTGCCAATGAGCATGTATGAAGCACATAAACTCCTTCGTGCACTTAAGATGCCTTATGAGCAGATACATGCTTGTCTGAACGGATGCGTCTTATTTAGAAAAGAACATGCGAAAGCAAAGTACTGTCCAAAGTGTGAATCTTCTAGGTTTGTGGAGGTTGACGGTGATGATGGCAAAAATAGGCAGCTCACGATCCTCGTGAAAATCCTATGCTACCTTCGTTCATACAGAGGATCCAACGGCTGTACATGACCGAGGAATCTGCGAAACAGATGACATGGCAAAAACATGGACGCAGATACAATCCTGAGAAAATGGTACATCCATCTGATGGTGAATCATGGCACACTTTGATGTGATGCATCGTGACAAAGCTCTAGAGGCTCGTAATGTACGCATTGCGCTTGCAACAGATGGGTTCAATCCTTATGGAATGACGGCTGCCCCATACACTTGTTGGCCCATGTTCGTTATCCCCCGCAAACTCCCCCCCCCCCCCCCGGTGTGCTATTTCAATGACAGAACATATTCTCGTCATTGATCATTCCTGGATACCCTGGGAAAAATATGAGTGTGTACATGGAGGCTTTGATTGATTTGGAATGTGGTTGGGAAGGTGTATTGACATACGACTGAGCTACAAAGACAAACTTCAGAATGCATGTCTATTTCCAGTACTCATTGCATGACATGCCGGCATATGGTATATTCTGCGGCTGGTGTGTTCACGGGAAGTTTCCATGCCCAATACGCAAGGCAGCTCTGAAGTTCATTTGGTTGATGAAGGGTGGCAAATATTCTTTGTTCGACAAACATCGACAATTCCTTCCTCTTGACCATGTATTCAGACAAGACAAGAAGAACTTTATGAAAGGGGTCGTAGTTACAGAACCTCCACCACAGCTTCTCACTGGCGCCGAGGTTTGTCCTTAGTTAGACACTCTTGAAGTCAATGAAGATGGTGGGTTTGTGGGATACGGTGAGCAACATGCATGGACTCGTAAGTTGGGCTTGTGGAGGCTCCCTTACATGCAAGATATTCTTCTTCCACATAACATTGACGTAATGCACACTGAAAAGAACCTTGGCGAGGCACTTTTTGGTACAATCATGGATATTCTTGATAAGACAAAGGACAATGTGAAGGCTAGAGTGGATCAAACAAGGTTATGCAATAGACCAAAGCTCAACATTTCGCAGCCCAAAGACGGTAAGAGATGGAAGAAGCCTAAGGTCGATTTCGTCCTTGAACGAGACGAAAGGAAGGAAGTATTAGAATGGTTCCAAAAGTTAATGTTTCCTGACGGGTATGTGTAACACCTAAAAATAGCCTATTTAAAATTGTTAGTAATTTATTGGCTTTTATTTAAATTGTTCATAATTAATATAGGCTAAATAAATTAATTATGAATATTAAAATCAAATATAAGTTGTAGAAATATTTTTGTTGCATTCATGCCGCTGCATTTATTTTTGTATTGCATGTGGTTCAAACGAGAGTTTAAATTTATTTAAATTCGAATTGGAATCACTTTGTTTTGAGCTTTAGAAAAGTTGTTTGGCCCATAGTTCGTTTTCGCTCCCTAGATTCTTCCTTTGGTTCGGTTTCGCACCCTCCACTCATTTCCAGCTCGCTCGGCCCAGCTCCTCTTCCCCAGCCCACTCCCCCTCTTCCCCCGAGCTGGCCCAGCTCTCTCCCGGGCGCCCCGCCGGCCCAACGCGTCTCGCCCGCTCGCCGAGCCGGCCTAGCCGCGCGCTGCTCCCGGCCCAGCAGCCGCTTCGCCCCTCCTCGCTCGGCCCACGATGCAGCCTCGCGCAGCGCACGCGGCCCCGCCCCGCAGTCGCTGCCACCTCCTCGGCGTGCGCACCCGACCTGGGCGTTTGCGCCACCCCGCTCCCCGAGCCCCGCCGCACCTCCCCCGCCTCCATTTAAAGAGGCCGCCCCAGCCATCCCTCGGCATCAGCACCACCGCCCCCAACAGCGCCTCCTCCTTGCCCGAGCACCACCGCCGAGAGCCGCTGCCGCCATTGTCGCCGCCCCGCCGCTTCCGCTCGTCGCCGAGCCAATCCAAGGCCACCCCGCGCACCCCCTCGCCGGGACGAAGCTTCCCAGCTCTTCCACTTCACCGGAGGCACACCGGAACACCTCCGCCCCCATGAAGCTTCATCGCCGGCCCCCTGTCTCTGCCGCAGGCGCAAGTTCGGCCGCCCACGCCGGCGGTGAGCGCCTCCCCAAGGTCCCCACGATCCCCTCTCCCTCTTGCGCCACTCTGTCGGGGCCCTAGGCCGCAGGAACGCCGGCGAGCTCGACGGCCCCCGAACGCCGGCAAGCTCCCCTGCCTGTGCTGCCCCGAGGAGATGGCGTTTTTTTTGTTTTGGCCCCTGTAGAACCCGGTAAATATTAGATCCATTCTTGTGTCTTGGCGATTTCACGGAAAACCCCCTAGAAGAATTCCCTTCCTACACATAAACCCACCCGAGGCACTTTAACAGGTCTAACCCCGAGGAACCATCTTTTCGCAGCCACTGTTCCCCAAGTCTTGTGAAACTTCCTAGCTAACCCCTGTAGTCTACGATTAATTGCAATCAGGTCCCTACAACCTCGTTTTAGTCATAGATTCCACGTTTTAACTCCGTTTTAACCCGTTCAAGTTGCGCTAGATTCGTACTGGCTTGAACTACGCGTTAGCACTGACCTTTACCATGTTATTTATTCCTGAATTTTATTTATTAAAGATTATTTAAATGTCTTTTCCAAATTAAACCCAACTAAGGTCTACACTCGGATTTCTTGATAATATTAATGTGATTAATATTTATCCAATCAATTTCAATAAATAAAACTTAACTAGGTTATATCTCAGTTTTGGTAACCTAATGTTAACTGACCTAATAAATTATTAAATCAACTTTCTAATTAAAAGCAAATTAGAGGTTCACCCTAGTTTCATAATCAAATATTGAATTGGATTAATTCCAACATAAAATATTCCGCTGAATTATCCTTTATACAATTTATTTAATTAAACTTTATCAAGCGTATAGTCTTTTATTTTCTTTTATCCAAATCTTCCGATAACGGTACATTTTCAACCGTTGCTCCGTTTTCAGCGATTCTTGCGCTCATGTGTTCGTAGTGAAGCGTAGATTATTTCTAAAAGCTTTATTTGTATTGTTTCTATTGTTTGGTATACTGTTCTAATAGATTATTATTTGTTTGCATGTATTGGTTTGCGTGCATGTTTGCGTGGTGATTCGTGTCCAGTCGGTGAGCCTTTCGCTTTGGACTTCGAGTACGCGAAGGACTTCTAGGGACAGGACTCATAGCAGCAGCAACAACCGCCTTTTGAGGAAGGCAAGTTATAGCACGGACAATCCTTGCTACCTACCCACTTTGTATTAAATTATTTCATACTTGCATGTGTCTAATTTGATGTACCATTAAGGTTGTACCTAGATTTGAATATCCTATCCTCGTTTACCTTGGGTTTATGCATATGGGTAGATTTTGCTACGCGCAGCTACTATCACCATTATTTAACTATTAGTATTGACTTAATGGTCCACTTCAACATTAATGATAAAACTTGCTTTTTAGCAACTTGGTTTAGGGAACTAGAGCATGTGCTTCATGCTTTGTTCTAGTGTCTCTCCATAAGGTCCGGTTCTTAAAGCGGCAACCCAGGAGCCTGTCAACACCGCTAGAACTTGGTCAAGTAACTTGTACATCTCTAGCTTCCCAGTGGTTACCGGTGGGGCCGACGACGTTATGGGAAGTAAGGCACGAGGTGTTTCTTGATTCCACCGAGGACGGTAGCCCCGTCGGCTATGTCTCGTTAGGCACAGTCCTGTGTTGGGAGCCCCTGTGGTACGGGAGCTCCGCACGTTGCACTCTTTATTTTTGTTGTTGGCATGAGTTGCCCATGCTTCGGAAGCCATTGACCCCCTCACGTTGCGCCCTGAGGGTCAGTCAATCTCGGTGCCGAGAGTCTCACCACTTTATTGTACCTTAGCGGCCACTTACTTGTTAGGGTGTCTTGTGAAAAGCCTCGTAGCGTCCCTATGCAATCACACCTCGGAAGTGTTGATGTGCGTGGTTGGGTGCAAAGTTCTTTTGAACTTTTACGCGACTGGTGGGTAAATGGCGAAACCTCTGCAGAGTGTAAAATCTATCATGATAGCCTTGCTCAGGGTCACGAGCGGCCTGGATCCTTTTTTATTAGAATATGATGTTTATTTATGTTTAATGTCACTTATACTTTATTAACTGGGTTGCAACTGGGTTTTATCCACTTGTAGTAATTTGGTTAATGTTAACATGAACCAACTAAAAATGCTAATGCAGTTAAGCCGTGTCTAGCCTTATTTTGAGCCTTCATATACACGTGCTATACTTGCTAAGTAATTGTTTACTTACACTTGTCATTTATTCAACAAAATCCCGGACGGGTAAACAGATTGGGTTGTGCATGAGTCTGCTGCTGAGTTTCTAGAAGATTTGCCGTACTACTGAGTTGTGATCCCCAGTCAGAGTCCATGTGGATTGTGTCTCCATTAGTTTGAGAGTTTATTAGTCTTCCATTGTTATTGGTTAGTTTATTATGAAGCACTCTAATGTAAGACTTTATTTAGTGAAGAATTTATTCAAGCATATGTTCTCTGTTTATCATATTTGTTCGCGATATGTGTACTTTGACTTCCTGGGCACACATATGGCCACATTCTGGTTTTTGTGAAAATCCGAGTGTGACAGTATGCAGCGAATTTGAGGAGGGGGTGAATTTATCTACTTTGCGAATCAACGGGCTCAAGAGTCACGACTACCATATATGGCTTGAGCGGCTCCTTCCGGTGAGGGTTCGTGGGTATGTCCCTGAGCATGTCTAGGTAGTGCTGGTAGAGTTGAGCAATTTCTTCCGCTAGCTCTGTGCTAAGAAGGTATCTAAGGCCGTCATTGCAGAAATGGAAAGACTAGCACCCGTTTTGCTATGTAAGTTGGAGAAGATCTTCCCACCAGGCTTCTTCAATCCGATGCAACATATGATTTTGCACCTCCCGTACGAGGCACGAATGGGGGGCCTGTGCAGAACCATTGGTGCTATTCAATTGAGAGATATCAAAAGGTTCTTCAAAGCAAATGTAAAAATAAATGCAAGATTGAAGCTTCCATTTGGGCATATATTCTAGAGGAGGTGTCAAATTTCACATCAAAATACTATGCTGACAATCTTCCTAGGACGCACAATCCACCCCCTCATTACAATTTTGGGGAAGCTGAATCGAACCTCAACCTTTTCCGTGGGAACTCGGAAGTGCAAGTGACGCGTGCATCAAGACTTGAACCTTAAAGAGTGGCGCTCTATCATGATATATGTGTTGACCAACCTTTCCGAAGTAGAGCCGTACATACAGTAAGTTCTCAACAAATATTGTTCTCGAGTAGTCACTCTTATCGAGTTCTCAACCCCATTGTTTATCTTTGATACATAGAATTTTATATGGAATTCGAGCGTCCATCAAGGGCGCCTACCATACAGGAAGATGGAACCCTTCTTAGACAGGATGCGGGAAATAGAAGGCCCGATTTCATTTCTTGTTTCAATCACAAGGTAATTTTCAATTTAGCTCGTACTTAGACATTACAATTTGCTTGTACTAACTATCCTGCTTGAACCTGCAGAGCCAAGTCGATGGATCTATGAGTGCCGAGTTTAGACAGGTTGCCAATGGTTGTGCCTATAGGGTCAAGTCATTTGTCGCTTATGACGTGAATGGCTATCACTTTCATACAACAAGGCACGAGTAGAGTCGGCCAAATCGAAGAACCACAAATTTTGGAGTTTTTACTCCAGGAGACGATGGGCACGAGTATTATGGAAGAGTTGAAGAAATATATGAACTCGAGTTTCATGGTTCACAGCGTCTTAAACCCGTCATATTCAAATGCCATTGGTTTGATCCTCAAGTTGTGAGATGGACCCTGAACCTTGGGCTAGTCAAAATTCGACAATCGTCCGTGTACCCAGGAGATGATGTCTACATTGTGGCTCAACATGCCACCCAAGTTTATTATCTGTCATACCCGTTTGCAAAAAGGACGAAAGTCTTGAAGGTTGGGATGTTGTGTACAAGGTATCGCCACACGGCAAACTACATGTACCAAACAATGAAGATTATAATATAGATCCAAACACCTATGTCGGGGAATTTTTTCAAGAAGATGGGCTTTCAGGGAGTTTTGCGATCGACTTAACAGAAGTGATGGAAGTAGATAATTCAAGTGTTGCTCTCGAGGATGCCGGAGATGATGTTCATAACGCCAAAGACATAGAATTACTTAAAAAGCTACATTTGGGCAATGATAGTGATGATGAGACATATGATGGTCCTATGGAGAACAATGTTGATTATATCGAGATGTGTGATAGTGATGATGAGACATATGATCCATCTAATCCGGACCATGATGATTATTTTCAATACATGTATGATACTTATTATGTTATTTTGTAATTATTATTGTTTATTTTAGTAGTTGTAGTGTTGTACTATTGAATATCTAATACATGTACTGATTGGTTACTATTTTGAATTTCAGGTGGTTGATCGAAGATGGTGGGGCGCGACGGAGGTCTGATGAGGTCGCTCACGGAGGTACTCGGCAGATCTGGCGGCAGTGTGGATCCTCCTCCCGGTCGACTCAACGGAGGGGCAGGGCGACAGGTTCGGTGCCTACTGTAGTAGCTGAGGACTCTGGCATGGCTCGAGGGGGGAGGGGAAAGAGGGGGGCTCGCAAGAGGTGACCCTCGCTTGAGGTGGAGGAGGAATTCGAGGAGGAGGTGGAGCAGGAGCAGGTGGAGGAGGACGAGGATGAGGTACCTGAGGTGAATGCCTCAGGTGACGAGCAGCGGGAGGAGGAGGATGCCTCGCAGGAGGCGGGGTCGACGGAGGGGTCTTCTATTTGGTTGCGAGGACCGTCGAGGCCCCGGACCAGCCGATACCTTTAGAGGGACGGCCGATTCTTCAACCAACCGGAAAACGGTAAGTAAAATTTGCAGTTATCACTACGTTTTCTTTTGAAAATCACAATTGAATCTAATAATTCATCTTAATCATTTTTGCAAGAACTTTAACGTCATCGCCCCAGGTACTCATGACCGCATACCCAATGGTATCCTGGGGCTCCTCTGCAGGCTTCACTACCCTAGCGCAATGGAGATTGCCGGGAGCCTTCAGCCGGTGACATCGTGAGCCGGTTGGGTGGAGATCCACAACTTTTGTCGTGAGTATCGGTTGATGATGCCAGGTGCACCACACCATCAAGGCAACCGTCACCTCAGCGCGCACGTGGCTGCATGGGTACGTTAATGTATCAATTCTTTATTCTAACACTCAATTCTGTATAATTTCTAATCACAATGCCTTTCTTTTCGCAGTCGAGGTCACATGGTGACTAGCCTTGCTCCCAGCTCCAGGCATGCGCTTTGGCCCACAAGGGCAAGGCGACGTCTGACGTCACCTACAACCCGGAAGATCCACCCGAGGCCTACAGCAACACGACCATCCACAGCCGCCTCCGTGACAACAGCGTGATGGCAAGGGAGGTCCATGGGCCAGACTTCGATCCGAGCACGCAGCCCATCGATGGAGAAGTCGTCATGAGGGTGGGAAGAGGCAAGAAGCATGGCCGGTACTGGGTTTGCGATAGCACACTTGACACGAGCAGTACACCTACTCTCTCGTAGATTCAAGTTCGGAGCACCAGCTCAAGCCCGGCCATACGCCCACGGCCAAACGCCGTCCAGACCCAGATGGAGGCACTCGAGGTTATTTCTGTTTCAATCGTCGTTCACTGATCTTTCCTTACGTTTGCTTTGTATTCTAACATTTGATCAAATATTTTAGGCAACATTTTAAGCTCGGGAGGAGGAGCTTCAGAGGAAGTGGCAGGAAGAGCGGGCGAGCTTGGTGACAGATTTTCAGCGCCAGTAGGAGGTAGAACGCAAGAGACTCCACGAAGCCTGGGCGTACATGGCAAGTCTGGGGCAGGCGATGGGTCAACCGCCACCAGCATTCACTCCACCACCTCTACCTTGGGGGTCCTTCAGTTACTCCTGTGAGTCACTTGAGAACCTAGCTTCTACTTTCATTTCAGTACCAGGACTAACGACAACATAGAGCTACAATGACTTAGAACTAATGACCTTGGGTAGTAGAATGATTGTGACCTTAGGATATAGCTTAACACATGAAATAATTTTGAACTATGCGCGGAATCAATCGGCGGCATCAAATGACGGGCCTGTCAATGTAGAAATGTCTCCTCAGTACCCTCCGATGCTTCTGCAGCCTTCTACGTGGCCTTCGCAGCCTCAGTGGGTGCCTGGGGGACTGGGGACTTGGTCGCAGCCTCCGTGGGTGCCTGAGGGGTCGGGAGCGTCGTCGTAGCCTCAGTGGGTGCCTGGGGGACCGGGGACATGGTCGCAGCCTCTGTGGGTGCTTGGGGGGCCGAGAGCGTCGTCGCAGCCTCCGTGGGTGCCGGGGGGGCCGGGAGCATCGTCGCAGCCGCCACCGTCGGCCTAGTGAGCTTGGATTTGAACTTAGATGCGGACTTTGACGTTGCATGTGGACTTGTACGATACTTATTTGCATTTGGACTTGTTTGTGGACTCGTATGGATTGAACGAATGATTTCCTATGCATTTGTGGATTATAATTGTCTGTGATGTATATGGTGATGGTTATGGTGCTATTATATATGTGTGATGATTATTATGATATATAAATGACTGATGTTTTTTTGCTGTTTGAGGGTCACATTTACGTCAAAAAGTATAAAAAAACAGGCCCGATACGGTCACTTTACCGTGTGCGGACCGGAGCCTTCACTGTAGGCCACCTGGGCACCCGATAAATGACCCACGGCAAAGCCGACTGCTTCGCCGGCTGGGGTTCGCCGTGTGCCGCAAACGGCACACGACAATGACTTTTCCGTATGCAATATGTGCCTAGCGGACACGACAAATTAGGGATATCTAATTGTGTGTTGTATGCTTGCTTTTGCAGTCAAGCTGTCCACTCACCAGACCAGTTGATCTGTTTTGCTCGCCAATGCTCTGGTCAAGCCCCAGAGGCCAGAGCATTCCGCACCGTTGGTCAAGCATCTGCAATGTTTTGTCGCATGGTGCCTCAAAATTGTGCTCATCATTGCAGCTAATCTGTCACCTTGACGTGCACGGAGTTAGGCCGTGTTTGGTTGGGCCGTGTTTCTTTTCTTCACGGAAATAAAATTCTAAAAGAAATCTTACATACATGAAGTATTAAATGAAGTCTATTTGTAAAAAAAATTTTAGAGATGAGGGTAACTTTACGCGACGAATCTGACGAGCCTAATTAGTCCATGATTTACTACAGTAATGCTTACAATACCAATCCTCTAATTGTGCGGTCAAATGCCTCATTAAATTTATCTCGTGAATTAATCCGGGGTTGTGAAGATAATTTTGTAAACTGACGTTATTTAATACCCTTAATTATTGGTCAAACGGGTGAAAAAATTTCCACCCCAAAGAAACACAACCCTAGGGCGTAAAATTTTTCTCTAGGAAATCTTACATGCATGAAGTATTAAATGAAGTCTATTTATACAATTTTTTTTAAGCATGAGTGTAACTTTACGCGGCGAATCTAACGTGTCTTATTAATCCTCGATCATGTTACGGTATGACCTCCCTCTCCTCATCTCTGAGGTAGGAGTTGTCACACTGACGGGGCATCGCCGTCCTTGGGCTTCTCGAAGATGTTCAGCGTCAGCACTGCTCTAGTGTTTGACGTCACGGGTGGGGAGCAGTGGTACTGATGGTACTGCTTGCCATGGATCCAACAGTCTGGATCATTGCTCTTGTAGCAATTGCCCGCCAGGGTGGTACCCACTGGGCCAAAGTGAGAATGTGCTTGGGGGTAGCTGTGCGCCAGTTTATGTAGTCTCCGTGTCCTTAGTTATGGAAATGGATTTGTTATTTGCCACACCAATCTGGTTCTTTGTTCGAACAATTAAGCAGTCTAAATTTGATGTCTTGTCTTGTTGTACCGAATGGATTTCTGCTAACTCTTCAGACTAATTATCTTGTTGATCAAGCCATTGCATTCTCACTTGTTACACGTGATTAGAGAGTCTAGATGCATGCATTTCTTTACGTCATTTGTGAGAATAGTGCTTGTGTGAATTTTGTGTCTAGTGAGTGTTGGTGGTATAGAAGCTTAGGCATGCAATGTTTTACCTTTCTACTTTAGACCTTCTGTGATACTTGAAACGCCGATGTACTTTGTGTCCTACGCCTTGTTTGAAATTGATAGTTTTGGTAAATAAAGTTGAATGAATTCAACTTTTTCCTACTAAATTTTACATTACAGTTAGGTAGTCTTTTTTTGGTGACATGCAAAATATGTGCAATTATGTTCTGGGAAAGAACATGCAAATTATTTTTTCTTGAAGTATTTCACAATAATATTATTTCTCTAAGTTTTGCAAATATGTTATAATGGAAAACTACCCAAATTACATTTTACAAACTGCACCAGTGAGCTGAGCTTCACTTTTCAGTGACAGAAGTAGTACCACATCCGTTTCAAATTATAGTTCGTTTGACTTTTTTAACTCTAAGTTTGACCGCTCGTCTTATTCAAAATTTTGTGCAAATTATCATATTTTTTGTGGTGGCTTACTTTATTAATGAAAATTCTTCAAAAATAACTTAAATTTGACTATATTTACACAAATGTTTTGAATAAGACGAGCGGTCAAACTTGTAATAAAAAAAGTCAAATGAACTATAATTTGAAACGGATGTAGTACAATTTAAGCCCTTCTTCATTGGGATTGTTTAAACTAGTTCTTTTTTATACCACAATAAATCATATTACAAGGCCGGAGATTTTCGTAGCAAATTTACAACAAGGTCAGAGAAAATTATGCCTAACAAATAGACAATTTTCACCATAAAAAGTAAGGGTCTGGCTGCATCAATGATAAATTCTGTTGCTAAACCGCCACCAATGTACAGTAGGAAAGTAAGACATAAGAATAACATATCATAATATCATTACTAACAATAGCACATTGAACACATATGCATGAGTTACTTTGGAGAAACATGAACGATATCAAAGGAAACATATGACAGGTGGTCATAATTTTAGGAAGATGACAAATACTACTAGGTGATGGTTTATTTAGTGGGTATACTCCATCACGAATACTAGCATAACTGCATCACAAATTATTTCTCTCCATGTTGAAGCAGGCAACTTGAGCAGTGTTGGACGGCTCAGGCATCGGACCAAGTGACCTTGACCTCCCCGAGGCTCTGCTTGAGTCCCAGCGCCTTCCACACCGCCGGCGACCCGTCCACGACGTTGTTGGGGCACGGCGGCTCGAAGTTGTGGTCCTCGTCGCAGCCGTTCACCGAGTCGCACTCGTCTACGACCTTGGCCAGCACGGAGCGCCCGTTGGCGGTGACGCGGACCATCTTGCCACACCGGCGCGTGCCGTCGAGACGCAGCCACCCGGAGGACAGCGCCACCACCATCGCGCTGTCCTTGTGGTACCGGTGGTCGCACTCCGACGGGCCGCCGCCGTCCTTTCCCTTCTCGAAGCTGTTCAGCGTCAGGGTCGCCGGCGTCTCGGCGGACACCGGCGGCGAGCACCGGAACTGCGGGTACTTGTGTCCGGTCACGCAGCAGTCCGAGCCGTTTTCCTTGTCGCACTTGCCGGATTTGCCGTGGAGGAAGCCGCTGACGCTGCAGGTGCCGGCGGCGGCGCCGGGCTTGTGCTTGGTTGCCGCCGAGACGGCATGGACGTGGAGGGACAGGACCTGCAAGAGCGCGAGCACCGCTAGTAGCTTCGTCTTCGCCATGGTGGCTGCTTTGCTGAACGCTGATCGCAGTGAACTCTTGCCGGTGCGTGAGGTTTATGGGACCGGATGCTTTATATAGAGCTCGACGACAACATCAAGTGCTATGGAGTTTGATTTTACTGGACAAGTTTACAGAGAACCATTCCTTGGTTTTACAACCCCTTATGTTGTTTGATCGGTTGGCTGATAGTAAACTCTGAATTTGGGCGGTGAAAGAGGTACTGGTACTGGAACTGTCGTGGATTGGTCAATGCCAGCACTGCGCCACATCGTTGTCTTTGCACGGGCAAATTTGTGCTAAACATCTAATTTTTTGGTACAAAGATTTCTCTCTTTTTTCCGGAACAAACTCTGCATAGTTCATGCTTGATTGTTCCAGAATTCAATTGGTAACTCGAGGCTACACTCTACACGTTGCTCCATTTGCAATCAGAGATGAAGGTGACGCAAGCTGAACATTGTTGAACACATACTCCGTAGAGGCATACAGCTACCTCAAATCGGGTAAGAGCTTCAGATGGAGCTTTATTTGGACCATGGGTTCCACGTATTTTCTGTCCTGCTTCATGCTTCCGGTCCTAGTCCTAGGTAAAGTTCCACCACCTTGTTCCCAGCAATCTCGCCCCTTGTCTTGTCTGAATATCCGAGTGAATGAGATTCCAAGGTATATACACCTTGATCTCCTGAGACACGTGAATCCAAGTACCGTCTCTTATCCGTCCAATGATGTAGGAATCCAAGTTTGCTCCTTTGTCTTCTCTGGCTCATTGGTGATCCATCCATTGGACATTTGACACGCGCCAATCTTCGGTTTTTGCTGTGAAATGTCTCTAGAACTTTGTTTCTTGCAGCAACTAACAAGTTAGGCAATCTTTTTTTCAACGTTCCAGGCAAACGATCGATCAGAATATCAGACTCGGGAGCTACAAAAAGTTGCTCCGAAAAAAAAAAGGATAAATGCGGCGTGAGAGGCCCCTGTCATGGCCAAGGCCCACGCGGGTAAGATTTGAGCCAGAAATGACACCGACCGACCCACTCACCTACCCCGCCCATGTTATCTCCTGTGGAAGGCATAGATTTGGGCCCAGTAGGAATTGAGTCCATAAGTCGGCTCAAAACTAGCGCAGGGCTCGGCCTTGAATTTTGAGTGCTAATTATCTTCCCATTGGAAGTTGGAACAACTTTTTTTTTTGCGAGGACTCATTGGAAGTTTGGAGCAAACTTCTTCTTCACTGCTTTTTTTGGTTGTATATAGATCTCAAGGCCTTTGTAGCCCTTAGAAGAGCTTTGGTTTTAACACAAACTAGGAAACATGATATCAATTCAGAAGGTCAGGTAGGACAGCTTCCATCCTTTCATTTGTTTTCTTTTGACGGTACAAAGTACAAACTTGAACACATGACTCGTTTTCATTCGTGTGCTGGTCCACAACGTGCATTTTGACCAATCGGCCGGGGCCGGGCTTTATATACAAAGCAAGTCAAATACTGGAATTATCAGTTTACAATAAAAAGCACGAGTCCACTGACTTCACCCACAAACTTAAAACTCTAGAAAGGGACCTATTAGGCGACACGTCTGAGACAACTCGGAGCTACTCAAGATAGACCACCTAACACGCCATGATTCCAAAAGAGACTTGCACGATCGGGCCGCCAGCGGGTCCAACGCTTCCACACCACGGTAGTAGGAGGCCTCCAAAAACAACGTCTTCAAGAAGACAAAGGCGTCGAGCTGACGCCAACGTTCGATTTTCACCTAGGAGGCCATAGCAACCACCACCGGGAGTTCCCGCAAAGCAACTCCCCCAACAGGGAAACACTGTTGCCCGGTCCAGGCCGTCGGACCGAAGCTTACGCTTGTGGGACACCGACCGAAACCGAAAGATCCTGCCCCAACTCGGAAGCCGCCAAACAACACCCATACATTGCAGCCACCTGCACTTTCCGATGGAATCCCATAAGAACTGGAACCGCCACCAATTCCACAGAAATTGGGGGACAGGAGCTCGCAATCGATCCAGAGTCGCCCACCTCAATTACAGCCAACCCGGACGAACTACGAGCGCCTAAACCCAGAGTCACCCCCTCTACTAGGGGCAAAACCAAGCGACTCCAATTGGAGCATCAAACATGGACACTGAAGTACCGGCGCAACGGACACACAGCTGGGACAGCATCACCTGAGGGCTTGAATGCCGACGACGTCGAAGCGTGGACGGGCTGCCCCCTCCCTCCTCCCACTGTTGGCGAGCGGCACCAGCCCAAGGCCGGTGGAGAGGAGGAGCACGGCCGGTGGCACTTGGGCCGCAACACAGCGGGGGACCCGTAGCGGTCAACAGCAAGCCGTCAGGCCCACCACAACAGGCAATACGCCCGGCCGGCACTGGAGACCCGGAGAGGAGTTTGTCGGCCCATAGTGGAGGTCGATTTCGAAGACGAAGGCTCGTCGAGGCCACCGACGCCACCGCGGTGCCCCCCCCCCCCCCCCCCCACGGGATCCACCGGTGACACCTCCACCGCCCAAACTTGGGGACCTCCACCAATCCCGGCCTCTGGTCGCGCGAGGCCTTGAACACTGGGGCTGCGAAAAGCGACCCGAGTGGAGCCGGAGCGCTGACAGGAGTGGATTGACGAAGAGGGGCCGCCGGCAAAACTCCCAAGATCCACGGCGGCGGAGGAGAACCCCCTCGCTGCTGTCACATGCAGCGGCTGCCCGGCTTTGCCAGCAAACCGCTTGGGCAGCGGCGGAGCAGAGGGGGCGCGGTGGCTGAGGCCCTAGGCGGTGCGGCGGCGGCTAGGGTTTCGTTCGTCATCTCCGAGAGAGGGAGGCGCAAGCGGCCCCCTACGAGGCGCTCAGACTAGCTATTTCCTTTGTGTTCCTTCATGAAACATGTTCTCGTCCACAACATGCATTTTACCACTCCATCAGAGAATTCACGCATACTTGGCCTTGTACTCCTGCCACAGCTGTTGCACGCTCTTCCCAATATTTGAGCAAAGAAATAGTCGGTGTAGCCGTCCTTCATCTTGGCGTTGAGCAGCGTCATGAACCCCGGCTTGAGCGAGTCGCAGTAGTTCAGGAACCTCGCTATGACGTCGTACCCTGATCCCACTGGTCGCCCCGGCTGCCTCCAATGCCCTGGCGTGTACCCGCCTTGAGCCGCACGAAGTCGGCGACGCCCTCGATGAGGCGTCGTTGGCCTGGCCCGGCCTGTCCGCCCCACTGCCACACGTGCGTCGTCTCGTGGAACAGCACACCAGTCACCTACTCCGTACAAGAACATTCCTCATTTGATTCGCCTGTCATGGAGACGTACATGAGAGTAAAACTGACACACCGGATGCCTAGCTCTCTCATCACCTCTGTTCTGACGTCGCCCGAGTAGTTGTTGACGTACTGGGCGCCAAGGGTGACAAAACCGCTTTTAGTCCGGGGTCTCAAAGTCCTTTAGTCCCGATTCTGCGACCATAGCTACGACCCCGGGACTAAAAGCCCGGACCTTTAGTCCCGGTAAAGGGGCTAGCGCCAGCCGGCTGCGCGGCCTCCTTTTCCCGTTTTCTTTTATATGTTGTTTTTCTTTTATTTATATATTGTTTGTTCTTTATTATTTTTGTTTTTATTTAATAATCCACCTACGTATTGAACACTATTATTATACATTCGTATATATTTGAGATATTATACTATATAATTATATATATATAATTATATATATACTATATAATTACATGTATATAATTACCATACTATATAAGTAAAATTTATATACATATATATAATTTATAAAATGAGGTGAAACTTATATATATTATTACAGATTGTCTCAGATGACAACATTAAAAATATTCTTGGGCATATTTGGTAAAGTGATCCAATTGATCATATCCATCCCAATAGAATGTACCAGTGGAAAGGACAACCTCGTTGTAGAGAAATCTGCAAAGAGCCTCTTGAATAGCACGAACCCTTTTAGCCGCTATTAGCTGACCTCTCATCCACGACACCTAAAAAAATATTATGGAACTCGATAAGTATTTTATTTTTCTAAAAGATATGAATGTATGAACAACTTCACAAAAATAATAGAAAACTAAAATGTATTAGTTGTATGTACGTACCTTTTGTTCCCATTGAGTACGTGCGAGATGTCCACCTGCAAAGCTATGCATGAGTACATTCATTTAACTAAGCAAGAAATATAAATTTTATTAGCTAACCAATAAAAAATAAGAAACTAGCTATTATAATACTTATATAAAAATTAAAGCATTAGTACATCAATTTAACTAAACAAGAAAAATAAATTTTTATAAGCTAACCAAGAAAAAATAAGCAACTAGCTATTATAATAATTATATAAAAACTAAAACACTTGTATATCCATTTAACTAAGTAAGAAAAATAAATTTTATTAGCTAACCAATAAAAAATAAGCAACTGGCTATTATAATAATTATATAAAAACTAAAGCATTAGAACATCTATTTAAGTAAGCAAGAAAAATAATTTTGTATTACTAGCTATATTATATTATCTCTAAAAAATAATGAGAGATTGTTCATTTGCCTCAAGATATATCTCTATAATGCAACCGCCAACAAATTAAATCTTTAATATATAATATATAAATAAAAAGTGTGTTCATTTGACTCTACTTCTATAATTTTCAATTTCTCTATTTTTAAAGAAAAAAAAGACAATACTAAGTATGAATCATAGGAGCATGAAGTTATGTACCTTTAGAGTATATAGATGAGTGAAATCTCCATAAAATCACGAAAAAATGGCATGACCTCCCTCCCCCTAGCTCGACCTCGCCATGAACACAGGCAACTTGGTGTTCATGCGCGTGGCTCGGCTGAGCTGGGGGAGAGAGAAGCCCCTTTTATTTGGACAGGACTTTTAGTCCCGGTCAAGGGCTAAAACAGGGACTAAAAGGGTCATTTTAGTCACGGTCGGGACTTAAGGCCCCATCCTAAAGGCTAGTGGGCAGTTGACATTTACTCCCGGTTGGAGGCTTGGACCAGGACTAAAGGGGGCCTTTAGTCCCGGGGGGCACCCCTGATCGGGACTAAATCCCCTTGCCAACGGCACTATTGACAAGGGGGCTTTAGTCCCAGCTTTCGGTCGGGACTAAAGGCCCCCTGCCCCGTGTCCCGTTTGGAGCCATCCCGGTCCTAATTTTCTTCGGGACTAAAGAGGATGGATGGAAAGTTGTTTCTCTACTAGTGTGATGATGTTGTCGCTGGTGAAGGCCGCGTCGCCGACGGCGTCATCGGTGATGAGGAGGGTGATCTCGCTGACGGGCTTGCGGTCGGCGGGGCTGGGCTGGTTGAAGGTGCTCCAGATGAAGGCGGACGCGTTGAAGAGCACCTGGTTCGCGTAGGCGAGGCCCACGGCCTGGTCGAAGCGCTGGCCGGCTGTGGTGTTGGACGCAGCGTGATGGAGCTTCATCGTTGCGCTATTTGCTGTGGCGCACTAGCGCTCAACTGCTTTGTATAGTAGTAATAGCATGGACTTGGATATATATAGTGTAACTTGCTGGTTGTTGTTCTTCGACCCATTCAACAGCCGGCCGGCAAGCTTGCAGTCCAGTTCCTCCACCGGGCAAAACATTGTTGCTACTTCTAGAAAGGAATGAGGTGAAGACAAAGGAACGAGGACAAATCAACCTCGTATACGCTTTTACCCGAAAAAAAACCCCCTCGTATACGCTTTACACCCCATATATCCTCTTGTCAAAGTGCTTTCATCACTTTGGTATTTTTTTTAAACAGAATGTGCTTTCATTACATGGATGACGGATGACTAGTACACCTGTCACCAATTCCTATGTATGTGATCAATTGTGTCACGTCAGGGAGAGGGTCATTATGCCAAAAAGGGTTAATACCAGGACATGTTTCAAAGGGGTCCTCAAAATCCATCTTGAATATATATTGCAGACGAGTTTAATTTCAAGGCAACTGCCTAAACTAAACTGTGTAGCAAAAAAAGAAAATCCACGAGTGGTAATCCAATATTTCAGACTGTTTTAAAAAAAACTGTCTGCTATACATCCTAGATTGTTTTTTTCTAAAACCCGTTTGAAATGTATCTAGTGGTTGGAAACATTTTTTAATTGTTATTAGTAACCAAATATTTAAGACAGCGTTTTCAAAAACACTCAGTTTGAGATGTTCTAGTCATTGTACACGGGTTTAAGAACAAAGACAGCTTACTTCGGAAGAACTTGATTTTCGGAGGTATCTTAAGGCCAAATCGGTGGGTCCGGCGGCAATCCAAAGCACGCGTCACTACCAGAATCATGCGCATTGGCACCGGGTGGGAAACCCCCTTTAGCACCGGGTTTCCCACCCGGTGCCAATCTTCTGGTGCTAAAGGGTGCCACCTTTAGCACCGGGTAAAATAACCGGTGCTAAAGGTGGGGGCACTAGCAAAAAAACATTTGCATATTTGCGTGTTGCGGGATTCGAACTCAAGACCTCTTGGCTCGCACGCGTACACCCACCTAACCATCTCACCTACGCTACACATGTGATGAGATAAAAGATGCTTTCCTTTTATAGTAGCATATGACACCCCCTTTAGCACCGGGTCGTAACACGACCCGGTGCGAAAGGGTCTTTAGCACCGGGTCGTAACACGACCCGGTGCTAAAGGGTAGCCCTTTAGCACTGGGTGGTGTTACGACCCGGTGCTAAAGTGTGAGGGCCTTTAGCACCGGTTGTTAACACCAACCGGTGCTAAATGTCACCCTTTAGCACCGGTTGATGTTAGCAACCGGTGCTAAAGTGTTTCCGGGGGCACCCTAATTTCGCACCCGGTGCTAACGTCACATTAGCACCGGATCTTTAGTGCACCGAGGCATATGAGGGGTGCGGATGTGAGTTATTCTTGTAGTGCGTGCGAGGCAACACTCAAGATTAACGTGGATTCGGAAAGGTGATGCATATATGCACAAAACTTTTCATGCTACACGCAAACAGTAGAAGGAAAAAATTATATATCCCCTCTCTAAACACATCCAATGGAATTACAACTGATCATCAACAAAAGGAAGAGCGAATATATGATCATTTTGTCAACCTGCTGGGCCAAACACAGGAGAGGTCCCTAAGCCTCAACCGGCATAATCTCGAGTATCATCCACATAATCTGAGTGATCTGGAGGATCCGTTTGAAGAGGAAGAGATTAGAAAAACCATTAAACAACTGCCGGCAGAGAAATCCCCTGGACCAGATGGCTTTATTGGGCTCTTTTTTAAAAAATGCTGGAGCACCATTGGCAAGGATTTAACGGAGGCACTACAGGCCTTTCATGCACTAAAGACCCGCAAGCTAGAGCTAATAAACGAAGCCAACATTATTTTGATACCCAAAAAGGAGGCTGCACTTGAGGTGTCTGACTTTAGGCCAATCAGTCTAATAAATAGTCTAGCCAAAATCCTCACGAAAATCCTCGCCGACAGATTGGCACCAAGATTGAATGAACTAATTTCGGGATGCCAAAATGCATTCATCAAAAAAAGATGCATCCATGACAATTTCGTCTATGTACAGAGTGTCATCAAAGCCCTACACAAATCAAAGAGGCCGGCTCTGTTCGTCAAATTAGACATCTCAAAGGCCTTTGACTCACTAAGCTGGGTTTTCCTCCTCGAAACATTGGAGGCACTAGGCTTCGGACAAAAATGGAGGGATTGGATTTCGACCTTATTGGCTACTTATTCGTCACGAGTGCTACTAAATGGGATCCCAGGGAAAAAATTCAAGCATGCCCGAGGGCTACGACAGGGCGACCCGTTATCGCCTATGCTCTTCATCCTAGCCATTGACCCTCTACACAGACTAATAGAACTAGCAGCCAACAAAGGTATACTAAAGCCGATCCTACCGAGGGCAGCTAAGCTTCGATGCTCATTATATGCGGACGATGCAGCACTGTTTGCAAACCCATCAAAGGAGGAACTACAACAGCTAAGCCAACTTTTGGACACATTTGGGTGCTGCTCAGGATTGCGGATTAACATAGAAAAAACAAAGATTTTTCCCATACGTTGCAACAATGACATTATTACTGAGGCCTTGGAAGGATTCACAGGCAAGATTTGCTCCTTCCCTGGAAAGTATCTTGGTCTTCCATTACACACGCGCAAACTCAGGCGCGTCGATATGCAGCCGCTATTAGATAAGATTGGAGGCAGACTACCAGGATGGAAGGGACGTTTTCTATCATCTGCAGGACGGAAAACATTGGTCAAAAGTGTCTTAACCTCGCAACCAATTTACCACCTGACTGTATTCCCAGCTCAGAAATCGCTCATTAGACAAATTGATAGAATGCGTAGGAGTTTTCTTTGGAAAGGGGAAGAGCCGGAGAAAGTGAATGGCGGGCATTGCTTGATCAACTGGCCAACAGTATGCACACCAAAGGACTTGGGCGGACTTGGCATCCTCGATCTTGAACGTCTAGCGAGAGCTCTCAGGCTCCGATGGTGCTGGTTCCAATGGAAACATGATACACGGCCATGGGTAGCAATGGACATCCTTTGTGATAAAAGTGATAAAGAGCTCTTTAATGCCTCAACAATTGTCACAGTAGGTAAAGGTACTAAAGCAAGCTTCTGGCATTCAAGTTGGCTGAAGGGAGCAGCCCCCAAAAATTTGGCCCCCCGCTTATTTGAAAAATCAAAATGTATACATTTCACAGTTCAAAAGGCACTACGAGATAACTACTGGATCGATCAAGTGTGTCCAATCACGACGGGCGAGGAAATTAGAGAGTACACTAGCTTATGGGAGGAAATTCACCTGCTTGAACGCAATGAAGAGATGGAGGATGAGATCATCTGGCGATGGACGACTAGTGGGGAGTACACAACAAAAAGCGCATACCATATACAATTTAGTGTACAAACCAAAAGAAGGGACATCAGCCCAATGTGGAAGGCTAAAACAGAACCAAAATGTAGGATCTTTGCTTGGATTTTACTACATGGGAAAATTCTGACAGCAAACAACCTGGCAAAGAAGGGTTGGCCTCACGACCCGATTTGTAGTCTTTGTAATTCCGAGCCGGAAACACCAACACATCTTTGCAAGGACTGCATCTTCACGAAGGCTGTATGGACGTGTTTGGCTCAATGGTTCAATGTACAATTTTTATCAGGGGTTGACATGACTGGCTCGATATACGGTTCGTGGAAAAAGTGTAGGAAAAAGTTCAAAAAAAGGAACCGACCCCTCTTTGATGGCGTGATGATTTATTTCTGGTGGAACATTTGGAAAGAACACAATAGAAGAACTTTCAACCAGGAATCCAAAACGGTGGAAGAAGTAGCCTCAATTATCAAGGAAGACATTCAGCAATACAGTAGAGCAACGGAACATCATGCATAGAGCTAAATGGCGCAGGCTTTATTGTAGTTTTCACCTCTTCTTTTTGGTTGTTTTCAGTTCGTAGTCTCGGGTGGTTTCTTTTTTTGTTGTTTTAGTCGGACCCTTTAGTCTCTGCTTTTGGTGCTGAGCACCCAGTTGTATTTTTTTGGTTTTTTGTATCTTTTCTCTCTTCTAATAAAAATTCGGCAACCCTCTTGCTTGCCGTCCGTTCAAAAAAAATAAAAATACGCGTGTAATATTGTCATCACTGCCGATTTTGAAAAATCCATTGGAAATTTGTAATATTCATTATTTGTGGTGGAGATGTATATGATGTCCACCCTCATCAATAATAAAATATCATAAACCTTATAAAATGTTTGCAAAGTTTTAAGGACAACAAAATGGAATCTGCATCCTTATGACATCTTCATGGATGAAGTAGTGACAATGCCGCAGTTTTATAAACTGAATATTCACTATGCCTAAAATGTTGCAAATATCTATAAATTTTATTGAGGATGGGGATGGTCATGATATATCCTAATAAAAATTATTTTATTTTCAAACTCAATTTATTACAAAAAATACAATAGACCATTTTGGTAATACATATTACAAACAGATATTTTAAAAGATACGATGGCTATATCTATGTAACTATGATATTTGAAGGAAGCCTCTATTGGTGATCTTCGAACCTTATTCTGACCACCGTTTCTATACTATAAGAATACAATTCTTTTGAAAATAATTCTTACTTAAATAATTTTTACCCACCCTTCACAGAGGACCCACATGTCAAATCTAATGGCGGAAAAGACGTGGAAAGTTTTCACAAACAAGAAAAAACGATGTTCTAGAGAGTTTCTGTCGTTTTGGCATTACTTTTCTCACCATGGAATTTCTTTAACCACCCCACGTACCCACCAACCAAATAGTCTAAAATAACCTCCATAATAAAGGTAGCATGAGCGTGTCACGTGGACATATTTGCTAGTCATATTAAATGAAAGGGTAAAAGTGATGTTCTATGCATTATTTTATTTTTATACATAAAATTTGAACGAGTTTTACCGTGCCAAGGTGTTGTATAGAGAATATAGAAAATTTGGTGCATTAGCAAGGACATTCTGCAACACTCTCATAAAGGAGGACTGGGCACTACCAAAGATCTTCACATCCGTCCCTCTCATATGCCTCGGTGCAATCAAGATCCGGTGCTAATGCAACATTAGCGCCAGGTGTAAAATTGGGGTGTCCCCCGGGGACTCTTTAGCACCGGTTGATAACACCAATCAGTGCTAAAAGTCACCTTTAGCACCGGGTGGTGTTACGACCCGGTGCTAAAGGCCTTTTAGCACCGGTTGGTGTTATGAACCCGGTGCTAAATATGGTGTTGCATGCTATTTCAAAACGAAAGCATATTCTATTCCATCACATGTGCTACGTAGTTGAGATGGTTAGGTGGGTACACGTGAGCCAAGAGGTCGTGAGTTCGAATCCGTCGTGAGTTCGAATCCCCGCAACAACACACGTATTTTTTGGCTAAAGGTCCTGACTCACAGACATTTAGAAGCAGGCATATAAGCGCGCATCAAGATGGGGTTAAATAATATATATGATCTCACCATGTCCTTGTCAAGATGATCACAATTGATATATGGTTCATCTAATTTTGAGTTCCCCGATGAAAAAGTTGTTGAGTTATGGCATCTAAAAAAATTATTCACTAAGGGGATGTTTGAATCTAAGGACTAAAACCCAAAAGAGCTAAATGTAGGACTAAAGAGGCCTAAGGATCCAAACTAGTAGGACTAAAAGGAACTAAACTGTGAAATGACAAGTTCCATGCCATTGACGATATTTTAGAAAGACGTCTCCGACTTGATGAATTTTAGACGGTTTTTTCTAACAAATGTTGGTGCTGTTTTTTATTTAGCCTTTTTCCTCTCGGATCCACAAACTAAGCCCTAGTCCTCTATATAAAAATGTCTTCACTCTCTTATCTCCCCGTGACCGTTCTCTTTCAGTACTCTCCTTGCCTTCTCACCACTGTTCTCGACCAAATCTTAGATTCTTCGTTTGGAGGACTTGAAGATTGGAGAGGGCGTACATGGTGTGAGGAACGGCCTAGATGTGGTGCTTTAGTTTGCAGACCTCAAGAAGTTGAATACCAGAGCAGGAAAAGTCACAGATCTAGCTAGATGTCAATGGTGGCGCATCAGGTAGACTTTCCTTGTCTCTCTATATTTGTGCCTTATGCTCTTCATTTGGATGCAAAATTAGTGCAGTTTCTTCGTGCTTTGAATTCACTGCTCCTTGCTAACGGTTTTTAACTTTACTTTTCTATTGTTTTATCGATTGCATAAGGGCTTTTCTCTATAGGCGACACACTTGCTAGTTTTAAAATCGTCTGTGATTCACTCAATGCAGACGTCGACTTTGTATTAATTGATCCTCTCATCCATTGATACCCTTCTGTTATTTTTTTTTACCGTGTGTATTGACCCCTTTTGGCCAACCATGATCAGGCCTACCCATTAGGGCCAGGGCTTTAATTTGCTGTGTTCTATTATATGGGAGATTGTTTTCGTAATCTCTTTGTCCAGAAATTATGCGGTGATCGAGTGTATCATCATTATGATCAGCCTAAGAAGCTTGAGGTATGCCGTACCATGCATTCTTTATCAAATGGTCCAAATAGTCCCTTATAATAACGTAGTAATATATGACTTGAGTTCTCTAATAAATCTGCGCACCTTAGCTAGAAGATGCGAGTTTCCCTATGTTCATCGTGGAATTGGACACCAATCAAAAGTACAGACATTTGTGGCACCTCCAGCCCCCTGCATTGTGTGCAACACGATGTGCACCGCCATCACGCACAATCAAATGAAGTTGTTACCATGCAAGTGACAAAAAGTTGCACATCCAGATTTGCTTACAAAATGTAATTTTGTATGCCAGAGATATTGTACGACCTGTTCGTTTGGCTAGTGGCTGATGCTGATTTGTGCTGAAAGAAATTAAAATACTGCTGGCTGGTGCTGATAAGCCAATCGATCAGGTTGAGATTTGTTGTTCGCTTTTGACGCCTTGTGGTCACTGGTCATGTTATCAAATTGATAGCTGTACATCAAAAAATTGAATAAGATTACTTGCACAAGGTACCTGCACACGTCAATGTTGTCCTTCATCGGCACAGTTCTGCAAGGTGCAAGCGTACACTCAAAACCTAGATCAATAAAATAGTTTACAGTCATAACATCAAAGAAGTTATATATATATTGCCGTCTGTGGAGAAAAGCGAGACATCTCAGGGCTTTCTCTTCCACCAAATTTCAAGAAAACATAACCAAATTAACTAGACGAAGTCCAAGTCAGCCCATTTGACCATACCTAACACTACATCAGATTCAATCATATGCGAAAATTCTCATCTTCATCTGGGGAAAATTCTCATGTTATCTTCTCTCCCTGTTCTGAACTTGTTCCCTATATAACGTACCCCAACCATAAGTAGCGAATCCCAGATCAAGCGCACGGTACCAGCCAGCACAAGATGAGGCTTCACGTCGCCACGGCCGCTTCCCTCCTGGCCTTGGCCTTGGCCGCGACGGCCGGCGCCATCACGTTCGACGTGACGAACATGGCGTCCGACACCCCCGGCGGGCAGCGCTTCGACCAGGCCGTCCGCCTCGACTACGCCGCGCAGGTCCTCTCCGACGCGTCGGCGTTCGTCTGGGACACCTTCAACCAGCCCAACCCCGCCGACCGCAGGCCGGTGGACACGGTCACCCTCGTCGTCGAGGACATCGGCGGCGTGGCCTTCACCACAGGCAGCGACATCCACCTCAGCGCCCAGTACGTCGGCGGCTACTCCGGCGATGTCAAGACCGAGGTGACGGCGTAACGCCTATATAGCTCTCTCTTACTCTCTCCTAGCTCGACATCACCAGGCCGGCGTCTCTGTTTCTAAACTAATCGTTGCCTACCAGGTGACCGGGGTGCTGTACCACGAGGTGGTGCACGTGTGGCAATGGGGGCTGCAGGACTACGGGGCACACCCGGGGATCTTCGAGGGCATCGCCGACTACGTGAGGCTGAAGGCCGGGTACGCGCCGGGGCACTGGGTGCAGCCGGGGCAGGGAGACAGGTGGGATCAGGGTTACGACGTCACGGCGAGGTTCCTGGACTACTGCGACTCGCTCAAGCAGGGGTTCGTGGCGGAGCTGAACGCCAAGCTCAAGGACGGGTACAACGAAGACTATTTCGTGCAGATTCTGGGGAAGAACGTGCAGCAGCTGTGGCAAGATTACAAGGCTAAGTACGGGGGCTGATGATGACATGGTCAACACGCACATGTCCATGTCTAGCATGGTGTGATGATGGAATAAGGTGTTTATGTGTTGACCACCTCGCATAACTATTGCTTACTAGATGATCAATGTACATCTCAAGTGTTGACCTTTTTTAGTGTGAGAAAAATATATAAATAAAGTATGTAAAGAGGATAAAGCTACTTGCAAGGTTCTTGGGTAAAAAACCAGCTGAAGGTTAAAAACAGTTTGTTCCTTTGGTACTCTGATTCCTGCGGTAATCAAGCTCCTACGACTAAGCCTGAAGGTGGGCCTGGTTCTTAAACGACCCAGCTAGCCACACCCAGCTGCAAATAACTTGTGGCCCAACATTGGCCTGCCTGTTAAGCCCACCGGACATGGGCAAATGCCCATGAACATTGGCCTGCCTCCTCAAAAACCCGCATGTTCCTTTCCTAAAAAAAAAACACCGCATGTTCCGTTATCATTGCTGTCTCATCACGACTAATTTCATCACCAACTTCCGATTTGCCTCGTGGTGCCCGGTCTCCTGAGTCCTGACGCATGTCAAGCTGAGTGGTCTCCTTCTCAAAGCCACCGGACGAAGGACCACATGTCAATGGACAGTCACATTCGGAGCAGCTTTGCGAATTTGGTTGCGGCTGATCCCGCCTGCAAGGTTACCTACAACAACTTGAAGTATAACCTGATTGAATGCAAAGATAGTATTCATGAGATTAAATAAAAATTTCTTGAATCATCATGATTTAGGTGGTTTTTTTAAACGAATCGGACATAAAAGCTGCCGATTATATGTAACTAAATTTAGATTGGACAATACAACCAATGAAACAAAGATTGTAATAACGAATTGGCATTGGAACATCAGTACGCCCTACAATGTTATGGACGTTGAGGAAGAACAATCTCTGCTTTATTATTCTTCTATCTGAATTTTAAACCTTTCATATTCTATGCTTGATTAATTACCAAACCATAAATCACATTGGGTGTGTTTAGTTCCCCAATTTTCCAAACTTTCCATCACATCGAAACATTAAATATAGGTAAATAAAAAAACTAATTGCATAGTTTTAATGTACACGACGAGACGAATTTTTTGAGCCTAGTTAGGTCATGGTAGGACAACAATTACCTCAAACAAACGAAAAATGCTACAGTACGCTACAGTGTCCGATGTGACCCTTTTCACCCCTTTTCACGAACCTAAACACATCCCTTTTGTTAGAGCAGGGGTGGAGCCAAGATCAGGCTAGGCCCCGAGCTAAGGCGTTATAGTAAATAGAGGATGTAAACATCAGTCAGAAGCCTAGGAGTGAGAGAGAAGCTTAATGGGGCTTTTATGGTTTTCTGGAGCTTTCATAGGCCCTGTTTGGCTTTGTTTAGTTCCCAAAATTCCACCCTAAAATTCTATTATGCAAAAAGTCTCATCACATCACATCAAATCTCTTTTCTCATGCATGGAGTATTAAATGTAGATAAATAAAAAAACGCATAGTTTTGATGTACACGACGAGACGAATCTTTTGAGCCTAGTTAGGTCATGGTTGAACAACAATTACCATAAACAAACGAAAAGTGCTACAGTGACCAATGTAAATTTTTAATCGCTCTTTTCAGGGATCTAAACACATGCTTTGTAAACATCAGTCAGGAGCCCAAGAGTGAGAGAGAAGTTTGGTGGGGCTTTTATGGTTTTCTGAGCCTCAAAAGCGAGAAGCTCCCCAAACGGCCTAAATTCTCTTAGGCTTAGTTCTGAAATTTTACCTCCAAATTTCACTATGTAAAAACAAGATTTCCATCACATCAAATTATCGGCACATGCATGAAGTACTAAATATAGATAAAATCAAAAACTAATTACACAGTTTCATTGTACTTTGCGAGACGAATATTTTGAGACTAATTAATCAATTTTTGGATAATTATTCATAAATACAAACGAAATGCTACAGTGCGCATTTATTATCAAACTCCAAAGTTTAGGTGTCCCAAATTGAGATCTAAACAAGGGCCTACAAGCACTGAGCCAAAAGGCTCATTTCTGTACTGCAATGAAAAAGCTCACGGTGACCAGCTTTCCTAGCTTGTGCGGACTAAAAGGCCTTGTTCCTGAAATTGGGAGCCAAAATTTGTTCTGTTGGTGTGCGTACGCTAATGTAGCATTTCGTTTGTACGTGTGAAAAATTATCCAAAACATAATTAATTAGGCTCAGAATGTTCGTCTCGTAGAGTACAACAAAACTGTGCAATTAGTTTTTGATTTTATCTATATTTAGTAATCCATGCATGTTATGACATTTTGATGTGACGAGAATCTTCTTTTGTATAGTGAACTTTGGGGGTCAAATTTAGAATCTGGCTAAGGTTATCGATCTCGCCACTGACTTACGAGAATTTACCCGTCACTGTCATTGGTATAAATACCGCTTCCTCTTCTTCGAGCCCCTTCTCCCTCCTCCGTCCTCCCCCATCCATCCCGATGGACCAGCTGCAGCCTCCGTCTTTCTGAACTTCCCTCTCCCCGATGCTGCCTCCTAAGTCTCCTAGTTGGAATAGCCGACGTTTCTTTGCAGTCTCTTCTTCCAGCTTCTTCTACTGTGTATGCTTGCTCTTTTTCCAAGATTTGTCTTTTCCACTTATGTGCTGAGAGGAGTGAGTGGTGACTGCGAGCCACTAATCTGAGTACTTTCAGTCACGAGCCGAGGTGTTGTAGCCGCCAAGAAATGAGCTTGCGGAGCTCGATGGCGGAGGAGCTACTGGCGCGGGCGCGGGGCATGGTGCCACCGGCCCTGGCCGCCACCTCTATTGAGTAATGCCTGAGTCGCAGCACATCAAGATCTGATCCAAATTGAGCGAAGGCGACCTGGCGCGCGCGGCGACCGGCTTCGGTGGGCGGTGGCCATCGCGGCGAGGCTAGAGAGGGTGCCACCGTGGCTGTCGGACCTGTCCAGCCACCCCTGCTTCTCCAAGAACTCCATCTGTCCCGACCTGCTGCAGTCAGTGGCCGCCACGCTCGCCGAGGCCGCCAAGCTCGGCGTGCGCTGCTGCAAGCCCCCGAAGGCCGGGAAGCTGCAGATGCAGAGCGACCTCGACGCACTCGACCGGTGTGCTGTCTGACGCGACGGTCCCAGCAGCCCAGGCTAGGCGGTTGTTGCGACCAGCGTGCAGACAGACGTGCGGGAGCTGCTTGCCAGGCTGCAGATTGGGCACGCAGAGGCGAAACAACGGGCGGTGGACCGCGCCGCTTCTCCGACACCGAGGATCCCCGCACGTTGGTTTGATGATGATGCCCACGGCGGCGGAAGTGTGAGATGGGAGAAGAGAGGAGTGTGACCGGCTGTTTTGGATAGAGACAGGGTTCAGGGACGGGTAAAATCGATAATAGGGCAAATGATACAACTCATCTAACGGTGTTATGATTTTTTGACTAAATCTCTATCTAATATTAAAGCAAGGATTGATTCTGCGGTACGTCATAATTTTGCAAAACAACCCTTGATGTTTATGAAATTGAACCCACGGTCCTTTAGAGTCCGTCGATATGTTTGATTTTTGGAGTCCGATTGCTCCCTTTCCCGCGCGATCCCTGAGTCCCAAGCGAATCCGGTGCGATATTCATTATCCTTTTCGTGTCGTCCTCAAATCAGAAAGGGGTAAAATAAAAGATTCAACACTAATCAATAATCTGCTGTGTCGAATGAGTCCAAAATCCTAAACACATTTGCAAAGCGACGAGAAACAACCACAATACTTCAGCTTCAGTCATGCATCGAATCGAAAGAGATAACGAGTGTAACCGTACAATCATTCAAGCATGACGAGAAAGGAGATTTTTTGTTCAGACAGAGAAAACAAAACTTTAGAGACAGGAATCACAAGAGAACAAGACTTAACAGACATGCCTCAAATCGGAAGAACTTCTTTCTTCAGCTCTATGGATAGATCAGTCGTCGGCCTATCGCGTAGGTGCTAATCGACTGCGCCACCTCGTCATCGTCAGAATGCACGGGGTACCTTAGCTGCCCCTGGCACACCTCTCCCCGGGCTTCAATCACCTTCAGATCTGGTATGTGCCCGCCGGCAAATCTTCTACGAGGAAAAAAAACAGAAGAGACATTACCGGCAAGAGCAAAAGGAACGGAGGAGCAAGTACGGGCATACGGCTTTGCCGCCCACCGCCGCCGTCGTTCTACGGACCTGAACAATTACCAGTGTACCAAACATATATAGCATCAAGCATCTTTACATACGTGTCCACTACATCTCCTAATCATGTAACACATCAGCTCAGGTCAACAAATTCTCACGTACCGTCTTATTTACATAATGCTTCAAACAAATTGATAAAAACCATCAATTTAAAAACTCATATATGGTACAAGCTTAAATGATAATTTTATGGAAGGTCACGTATCTATGATGCGTGTGCGATCCTAATGCCACCTTGCATTACACACTATGCCAGGTTCATAAGACGAGTAGGAGCCATGGATTCCGCCAACAGGGCCGGCCTGAGTTTCGAGGGACCCAGGGCAAAACTCAAATAAGAGGCTCTCATAAGTACTAGAGTTTATACTGAAGCGATTTTTATATGGAAGGAGAAAATGACCGATCAATCAAAGACCAGGACTAGTTGTTGCTCTTTATTTCACGTTGTACTGATTTTATCGCTTGTTTTTGCACTTAAAATTAATTTTTAACAACATAGTAGCAATGCTTAGACCTTAATGTATACTCTGTACAGGAGATGTATACATGGCCAGGGCCCCTAGGAATTTGGGGCCCGGGGCGACCGCCCCGGAATCCCAGATGCCACCACTACAGGGTCGGCACTGTCCGCCAATTCCGCATCGAGCATTGGATTCAACAGGAGTTTTGAGAGAGTTTTACTTCAAAAAATGATAAATCAATTAATATTTTTCGGACACATTTGATATGGTATGGTGATTTTAATGGATATATTTTTGGTTTTGAGCTGAGAGCTGAGATTGTTTTGGAGTAAAAACCCTTAATATTTTTCTCTTTTATTTTCATTGTATTTGTAGCGTGACAATACATCTGTATAAGTCACCCGTAGCAACGTACGGGCATGTTTGCTAGTTTAATAATAATGACAGTAAAGAGATAAATTAAACGGTAATGCTTTCTATAGAGCGTCCGACGGATCGGACGCGTCAGAAACATTCCCACTCATGTCCACCTATTTAGCTTCTGCATCGTCATTTTCAAAAAAAAATCTTGTCGCCTTCTCCCCCCCGCGCGCCGACGCGGCCGCCTCACGAGCCGATGCGCCGCCGCCGACTCCGCCACCCCGTGCACCTCCGATTCCGCCGCCCTGCGCACCTACGACGACATCGCCGGTCTCCTCCGCACGCCGCTGCCGTCGGCCACTGCTGCACCGTCGTCGTCGCCGCTGCTCCAAGCGCCGCCGTGCTGCGCCCCCACCACCACCGCCACCCATCTCCTCCGCGGCGCCGCTCCTCCATAGGCGACGCCGCCGCGTCGAGCTCCTCCGACGCCGCCCCTCCTCCGCGTCGAGGCCGGCCTCCCTCATCTCCGCTCCGCGGGCGCTGCGGACGTCGTCGCCGCCGCCGCCGCCAGCGGTCATCTCCTCCGCATTGGCGCTCCTGCTCGTCATCCTTCTCCTCCTCCTCATCCAATTATCATTTTTACGGCTAGTGTTTTGCTCCATATTGCAACAGCATGTTTCACGTATTTTGGATGTTCTAGAAGAATGTTACAAAGGTAGATCTGAGATGTTGGATGTTGCATATGTTTCGCATGCATATTGCAAGTGTTTCATCCGGATGTTGTATTTTCATGGGATTTTTTTGACTGCTGCCGTGCGTGGCACAGTTGTGAGCACGTGTTTCCAGTGTTGCAAACAATGACTATTTATGTTGCAGATACTATTGTTTGATGTTGCATATGCTATTCTATGATGTTGCAAAAATTTTACATGTTACATGCAACATCATACCCATGTTGCGGCGGATTTTTTGTGTGCTACAGTACCGTCGAAGAGAAATACTTGGCTGTGGTTGTGCCATGTCACCGTCCGAATTTTTTATTACCGTCGGACGTCCGGATGCTAGCTTGACCGTAAATTAAATTGTCAGTGGCACTAAAGGGATATATTAAATTTCAATGAGATAGAAACGATGAGTTAAATTTTAATGGTATAGAGGGAATTTTCTCCTTGCGTAATGCTAAGGTTCAAAGGGGCGTTTACTTCGGTGCGGTCAATCCTGTGGCTTTGTGTTTCCCCTCCGATATTGCTAGGTCCCACCTTCACCTTTATCTTTTTAGAAACGGAACTTTCCTTCCCATCTCCCCAATTGATTCTCCCTTCTCTTTCTCATTCGGATGTTCCCCCGTGTGGTTGGGGGCATAGGAGCGACAGCCAGCGGGGTGGAACCGGGGCGGCGGCCGTGGGCTCCGCCATGCTGGAGCATGATTTTACGGTGAGTGGTGACCCGTTGAGGGTGATGGTGCAGCAGCCGGCGTGCGTGAGCAGCTAGCGACAGTGAATGGCATAGTAAGCGGGAGCGGCGGCAGGCGGGGGCGGAGCAGCCTGATTCCGGTGAGCTATCACCGGATATGTGCTGGAGTGGGGATTTGTTTTTTCTTTTCTCAAAAGTTTGTTCTGTAAAACTTTGTTCCATGTAGTTCTGTTCAAGATTTTTTTCTCAAAGTTTTTTGCTATAACTTTTGTTTTGAATTTTGCTCCTAATTTTATCATCTACATTTCTTCTTAAAATTTTGTCTAAACATTTTTTTTCCAAAATTCTATTTCAAAATGGTTTTGACATGTATGTTTGTTTTGCAAAAAAAACATTTTATGTAAATTTTTTAGTATATATTTTTTAACAAAAGATTTAGTGACAGAAAATTGTGTATGTAAATAAACTTGTATTAAAAGTTGTTATACAAAATTTTATGTGCATAAATTTATATATATATATATATATATACTCCCTCATTTTGTTTTTATTAGGCGTGCACATATATCAAGATTCAAACTCGACAAATTTTGACCAATAATTTAAGCAACAAATATTAACTTTTATAATACAAATTTGGAATTGTTAGATTTGTAATAAAAAAATACTTTCTAATGATTATAAATTTATAATCATAAATAATATAATATAAGATAAATGAATGATCAAAGTAATTTAGATGACCGTGCCAAGTCAAGTCGTGCCTTATAAAAGCAAAAGGAGGGAGTATATATATATATATATATTATTTGCATATATTGTTTTATTCCTAAAATCTACATGGAGAGCCCTCTCCATTTAGTCTTAACCAGAGAGCCCTCTTGTTACTTCCGGACAGCACACAATAACACACAAGAAAGTATAATATTGCACTACAAAGTAACTTGTTCCTTCTCGTCGGAGAAGCAACACACTCACAAAAAATCAGAGAAGCAAATCACCGATTAGGGTTAGGGGGTTCGGGGTTGCCGGGGCGGGATCCATGGCCGGCGGACCTAGAGGGAGCTCCGGGGAGCCGGCCGGCCTGGCGGTGGTGGCGGATCGAGGGCGGTGAGGCCGGGCGGCGATGACGCCACCGACCTGGGCGGCGGGGGACAACCGGTGGGCGGGGGAGCTCACTGGAGACGGAGAATATGACACAGGCGACGGTGGCGGTGTCATCTGCTCAGATCTAGGCAAAAGGGACAAGAGGGGAGGGGGGGAGGAGGAGGGGGAAGGGGGTGGGAGGCGGGCGGTCCTCGCCGGCGTCGGAGGTGACGCTGACGCCGGCGAGGGAGCGGATGGCCGTGGCGGCGGATCTGGCGGCGGTGGGCGCGGGGGCGAGACACCATATTGGTTAGTGAAGGGTGGGGTTGAATGTGAGGGGTGGACGGTGGGCGGCGGCGCGGCGGCGAGTTCGCCGCCGGCCACGGGCAGTGGAGGAGGCTGACAGTGGTGGGGTGGGGCGCTCGAATGGAGAGACTCGGAGGAAGACAAAGGCTACAGAGAAGATAAGGTTGCAGTTGTGTTTTTTTCTTCTATATGCGGAATGGGCAGGGGTGGACGAGTGGTAGGGGGAGGGGCTCTCGACGGAAGTCTATCCGGAGAGCCCTCTCTCCCTAGTTGCCTCCTTTTTTATTTTATTAGAAGGAAACGGAGTGTAAGTGTGATGTGCGCTGACGAGCTAGTCCCAACATCTCATGTCGGAGAATCGACCGTAGATGGCGTCCTTTCTGGCGCCCATAAACTAATGGTTCCCCTTAACTTGCCCAAGTCTGATGTAATTTCCTGTATATTACTCCATCTGTTTTAAATTGTAAGTCATTCTTATTTTTGGAGAGTCAAAGTATCTCAAGTTTGACCAAGCTTATACAATAAAATACTAACATTTATGACACCAAATAACTGTTATTAGATTCTTTATAAGATATATTTTCGTAGTATATCTATTCGGTATCATAAATCTCTGTAATCTTCTCTATAATTTGGACAAACATAACGGATGAAGTATCCACTAAATCAAAGTTAACCTCATTTATCGGAAGTTTGGGACACCAATCCTCAGTTCGATTATTCTAGGACACTAAACAAACTTTACCTACCGGGAAAGTCTGGTCACTGTTAAAGACGAGCCGTCACTTTCTACACAGTTGTTTTTTCACAAACAAGCAATGTTTCCGAAGTACAATTTCAAGTCATCACTTTCCGAAGTTACCAATAGCACTGGGAATCTGGGATTACATGGCTTATCACTAGACACAGCATCACACCTACAGAAGCTCTTCTACAGCAGGAAGGCACTATCTACAGCACGTCATCACGAGTTGGCCAGCCCTTCTCACGTGATGTGCAAGCAAACCAAGGCCCCATTAGGTTTCCATTATCTCCAAGCAAATCCTGCCGCACTATTTAAATGAATTCTAGCTGCGCCAGTTTCTGTCCGTAGCTATTCGAAGAAAGCAGAATCCAAGTATATGCAATTTCGGATTTCGTGCTTGTATTGCTCAGGTGCTGTGCGCCTGTGCGTCACATTTTACTCGCCGGATGGCCGTGCACTTTTCTGTTGGGCCCTCAGTGGCGGATAAAAATTGACGTACGATGAAAAGCTAACTGGTCTTCAAGTAATTTAAACTTCTACTTGTAATGTCCGATGTTTGAATGGACAGGGCTACTTACAAAAATGTGGCCACAGAAAATCGATTGAAGAAATAAATAGATGGTCTAGTGGACGATGACATGGCTTATAGTGGATAGTGATATGACATACACTACCAGAATGCTTCACATCCGCCCGCCTCCTCCGCCTCGGCCATTTTTAGACCCGGTGCTGATGGGGCTTCAGCACCGGGTCCAACGGCTAGGAGCGGGGGCGGCGCTGCGGGGTGTCAGGGCGGACACATTAGCACCGGGTCGTGGCGAGATCCGGTGCTAATGCTCCCCGTTTAGCACCGGTTGCAGCCAGCAACCGGTGCTAATGTGCCCGAGGCCATTTAGCACCGGTTGCTGGCTGCAACCGGTGCTAATTGGTGCACATTAGCACCGGGTCTTGCCACGACCCGGTGCTAATGTCTTTTGTATATAGCACCTTCTTCCTCCCCCGGCCGAGCCAGCTGAACACTTAGGCGCTGTGTTCATGCTGCTCGGCCGTGGGAGGGGAGGTGCTGCCCAAATTTTTTTCAAAATTTGTGAAGATTCTACTCATCTAAGGAGCACTACAAGGTACACTCTTTCATTCTCTGATGTTTTATTTAGCTTGTAATCCTTCTATGATTTAGAAATAGAGGGATTTGTGAATCAAAGTAAAGCTAGCTAGAGAGAGCTTGTGTTCTTGGAGGAGAGAGAGGAGAGAGCTTGAGTTCATGGTGGAGAGAGTGTTCATGTTGTGTTTTAAATGGAGAGAGAAGGCAAGCTAGTTAGTATTTTGTTTTGTATGACTTGTGAATAGTTATAAGGCTTATGTATTTTATTTATTAGAGAGGTTTATTTATTAAAAGTTGGAATAGTTATTTATTAATTTAATGAAATATATATTATTAGTTATTTATTAAAAGGTAGAATAGTTATTTATTTATTTAACGGAAGGTATATTTATTTATTTAATGAATATAGTAATGTAGTTTTAGAAATTTATTTATATAATAGAATATATATTATAATTTGTATTTATTTATATATTAAATTTTTTTATCTTTAAATTGTATTGTATATTTGTTATTTGTTAATAATGCAGATGAATAGACAATGGATGTACGGGGACCCCCACGCTCAGGCGTTCCGTGATGGCCTTAGGACGTTTCTCGATGCCGCCGAGGCTAACAGGACGCCATCCGGTTTCATGTTCTGCCCATGCACCCATTGTAAAAATATACAATCGTACAAACAAAGAGGTTGTCTTCAGGTGCATTTGATGAGGCACGGTTTCATGAGGAATTATTCTGTTTGGACGAAGCACGGTGAAAGAGGAATTCTAATGGATGAAGATGAAGAAGACGTGGCCGATGACGACATTCTGTTATTGGCTCAATACTACGGTTCCTTTGCGTATGCTGCAATGGGTGATGCCGATGAGGAAGATGTTGCTCGGGAAGGCGATGCTCAGGAAGATGTTGCTCAGGAAAATGAACCTACTGATGGACTCGGGCAAATGTTGCGTGATGCCGAGAAAAACTGCGGCAATGATAAGGAACTGAAAAAGATACAACGCATGTTGCAGGACCACAAGACTGACCTGTACCCAGATTGCAAAGATGGGCTAAAAAAGTTGGGTAGCACACTTGAACTTCTGCAGTGGAAGGCAGGAAATGGTGTTACTGATAAGGGTTTCGAGGAGCTACTGAAACTCGTAAAGAAGATTCTTCCAGAGGGTAACAAATTGCCATCGACGACGTATCAAGCAAAACGTGTTGTTTGCCCTCTCGGTTTGGAGGTGCAGAAGATACATGTGTGTCCTAATGACTGTATCCTCTATCGCGGACAGTACGAACACTTGCGTGTCCTCAACGACGGCCGTACCACAAGACTGACTTGTACCCAGTATGAAGATTATGATATGCTCGATGGCCGGCCTCCATTCTCAGTGGCTGATGACCCAAGCATCCTGTTAGCGGCGGAGGAGACACCGTATCTACGGCGTGATCACAATCAAGGAACATTTGTAAAGAGGAAGTTTATTAGTGTCCGAGTAAACGATGATGCCATGTAATTTAATTGCACTATGTTCCACCCAATTTGTAATGACTATATTTGCATTTATGTTCCACCTATGTTCTAAAATTTTCTATTGATTTATAAGATTGTTTTTATTAATTCTAGCATTTTATATTAATTTTCTAGTAATTTATAAGATTTTCTAGTAATTTATAAGATTTTCTAGTAATTTATAAGATTTTCTATTCATTTATAAGATTTTCTATTAATTTCTAATATTTTCTAGCATTTTATATTGAGTTTCAAGTAATTTATAAGATTTTCTAGTAATTTATAAGATTTTCTATTAATTTATAAGATTTTCTAGCATTTTATATTGATTTTCTAGTAATTTATAAGATTTTCTATTAATTTATAAGATTTTCTTATTTAATATATCTTTTTAATAGGTATTAATAACTGAATTAAAACAAGTATTAATAACTATATATTAAAAACTATATTTATAAGATTCCCAAATAGTAGCCACCGGTGCTAAAGGCCGGTTTGGAAACTGGCGCCAAACGAAAATTGGGGGCCTTTAGCACCGGGTTGATCTAAAATCCGGTGCTAAATGCCCCCAATTTTCGTTTGGCGCCAGTTACGGCCTTTAGCACCGGGTGGTGTATAGACCTGGTGCTAAAGGGCCTTTAGCACCGGGTCGTGGCTGCACCCGGTGCTAAATGCCCCGGATCTATATAGCCTCGCGCCGGCCCCCGCCCCCGCAGCACTACGTCTTCCCCCAAACCGCCGGCCCCCCTCCTCGCCGCGCCACCGCCGCCGTCGTCGCCGCGCCCGCCACCCGTCGCCCTTGCCCATGCCGCCGTCGCCCGCGGCCTCGTCCATCCTCCCCGCGCCGCCGCCCGTCCTCACCGCGCCTGCCGCCCATTGTCCCCGCGCCTGCGCCCGTCGTCCCCGCGCCGCCCGACGTCCCCGGCCAGCCGCGCCGCCGCTCTTCGTCGCCGTCGTCCCCGCCGACGTCCCCGCGCCGCCGCCCGCGCCCTCGCCGTCGTCCCCGCGCCGCCACCCGTCGTCCCCGCGCCTGCGCCCGTCGTCCCCGCGCCGCCCGACGTCCCCGGCCGGCCGCGCCGCCGCTCTTCGTCGCCGTCGTCCCCGCCGACGTCCCCGTGCCGCCGCTCGCGCCCTCGCCGTCTTCCCCGCGCCGCCATCGTCCCCGGCCGCCGCCGCCGGCCCGCCGCTGCCGTCGCCGTCGTCCACCGTCGCGGAATATCTACTTTTGTAATCTACTTGCGGAATAACTCGAGTTGACATGCATGAATATCTACTGTTGTAATATATGTCTTCTATTTTGATGAAATGTCAGCTAATATGAATATAGAGTCGGCCGAATACGCATTAGAATACACGTATTAGAATATATACGTATATACACGTATATAGACGTGAATGCATGGCTACTGAAAAAAGCAAAAAAAAAAGAAATCCGGGACCTATAGCACCGGTTGCAGACAGCAACCGGTGCTAAAGGCCCTGCTAAAGGCGCTGCGGGGCAGGCCTTTTAGCACCGGGTTGTGTCTGGAACCGGTGCTAAAGGGACCCTTTAGCACCGGTTATTCAACCCGGTGCTAAAGGGGTACCCCTTTAGCCTCGGAAGATCTGCACCGGTTGGGATACCCGGTGCTAAAGCCGGTTCCCAACCGGTGCAGATGTTGATCATTCTGGTAGTGCACATAGTGGATGATGACGTGGAATGGTTGCATGTTGAGAGAAATCCAACCATAACTTAGATAGTGGGTACCAATTATATAGGTTATATAGATTGGCCGCAGCCAATACTTTAGGTTTTCAAAAAAAATACTTTAGGTTTTGCGTTTTGTTTATAGTTGTTTCCTAAGTGGAAAAGTTCTTCATAGCCGTACGTATAGATCAAGTTTTGGCACGGTTGATAACAATCCGTTGGTTATATTGTGAAGCGATCGCGCTAATTCAAAGCCGGATCACATGTAGTCATCCTCACCGATCGGAAGATTAGGAGCAATCCTCACGTAGACTTTTCCAACCGGAGAAAATTAATTCTGTCACTGTTGAAGATGAACCGTCGCTTCCTACGGACTTTCTTTGCGCAGGTCACACTGCTACGAAAACTCATTCACTACCCGGTCACGAACACGTTAGTACCGGTCAACCCAGCCGGTACGGGCACTGCCGGTACAAAAGTCATGTTATTTTTTCACGCGTAAATACGCGTACGCGTCCGGCTGGGCTTCCTTACCATCCCACCTATGCACCACTTGGGACTGAGTGAGAGATGCTTTTCTTTTAAAGTAACCCGTGGAGAACCATTTAGTACCGGCTGGTAACACGAGACGGTACTAAACGTGTGGCCGGTACTAAAATACCACTAAATGGTTCTCCGGGGCCTCCGTGACACTTTACTACCGGTTCTTTTTATGTCTGGTACTAAATGTCATGGATGAATGTGAGTTTTTGTAGTAGTGTCAGTATTAACTTGTATAGCTTTATTACTTTGGTTTAACAAATTGGAAAATTATATAAATAGATACAAAAACTTGTCAATCGCATATACGGTCATATATACACCGCCAAATGTATTTTACCATGTTGTTATAATTTAGGTCACAATTATTATTTTTTAGCAGACAGAGGGCATAAATAAAAATTTGTCAATATATCAGATCACTGAAAAAAAATTGGTGACATGTAACGCCATGCAATTCATGGTAAGGGCTTGAACTGCGCTTCATAAAAATCATTTTCTGAGCTCAGTCACTTCAAATAGAATTCATGTTAGAGCAAGCTAGCTGATCGTTCCAATCAAGCTAGCAGAAATTTGAGGAGAATATGTTAATTATTGGGATGGTATTGTTGGTAAAAATACAATCACCCGCGTACATGTGACCATATATGTACATACTTGACAAATATATGTACCATTTACATGTTTTGCAAATTGTTGGATTAAAGCGTGATACAACTATGCAAGTTGTATTACGTGGGTGTAATCTACTCTTTTCAAAAGTACTAATAATACTGGGATTAAATGGCTTTGAGAAACTCTGGCGGATCAAATAGGCCCCTATCTTATGTTTAAAGGTTGTGCAAAAAAGTTTCACTTCAACAGGTCCTCTTGACCCCTTGTTTTAAGCAGGTCTTCAAATCCACCACTTCATCCTTTATTCCTAAGTGGTCCTTAAGGAGACCTCTATTTATAAGAGTTATTGATTGAGTTGGAAGAAGTTTTAAGGGCCTCAATAAATAGTGACGATCCTCAATTAAGATTTGAAGGGACTTATTTGGGGACTATTCTACTGAAGTCGCTCTAACCAAGAAACGTGGTAATACCTCATTGCGCCAGGGCCCATGCATAAAAATACATTCCGGGATATACTTATAAAAATTAGGAAAATGCTCTTTATACTATTTTATCACTATTTAATATATTATTTTTATATTATTGTGTAAAAACACTAATATAAGAAAAGTAAAACAAACGGTTAGAAAATAATATATCCATGACTTTAAAAGATAAATCTCATCGTTACGAATGCATGGCCATACGAATCACTTAAATCGAATATATGAGAAAAATAGTAATCATTTTAAGATCAAGAACTATTTTTCTCGTATATCTGAATATAAAAAATAATATATTAAATAATGATATAATAATATAAAGACTATTTTAAAATATAAAACTCACTGTTATGAACGTGTGACCGCAAGAATCACCTAAATCGGATGTACGAGCAAAAAGTAATAATTATTTTAAGATCTAAGGACTAAATTGTAAATAAAAAAATTAAAATCACCCATCAAAACCGCCCCGATGGCTAAATTTGAACGGTTTTGATAGTTGGATGGCCAAAGATACCCGGTTTTAAGTTTGATGGTCAAAATCAAACTGAAGTAAGAGTTGGATGGTCAAAAATAGTCGTTTTTTCTAAAAATTATATTATTGTGCTCAATAGTATCTACTGATAATAAAATCACCGCCAGGCTAGCGCCAGACCTTTCGCTCTTGGCCTACTCAATAGTAAAAGGCTCTATTGATAATAGTAAAACCCTCTACTCAATAGTCTCAATAGTCTGCTGATAATAAAACTGATCCTCGTGCCCTTGGCCTTTCGCCACCAGGGCTGGCGCTGTAAGGGCACGTTTGGTTTATAACCAATCTTTGCCCAACCAAATATTGGCTTGCCCATGCTCCATTGGTGGCTGTTTGGAATGACGCCGATTTTTTGGCTCGCCAAGCCCACAAACCTAGCTCGTGAGGACGCCCCGTTCATTTTCTCGCCCGAGCGTTGGCGAAGCGCGGGCGGCTGAAACGTCCGCCAAATATTTGGTGCGCCAACGATTGGCAGGGTTGGGCCGGGCAAAATCCAAACGTGCCCTAAATGTCCGACGCAACAAACACGGCGTCCCTCTAGGCGGCCAGGCGCCAGCGGTTCAATCAGGCTGTCGACGCTTGGATCCTTCCGGTACTTTGGCCATGTTTCTTTACTCCTTAAATTTTTTTTCAAAGGAATCTTGCATGCATGGAGTATTAAATGAAGTCTATTTGCAAAATTTTTTTAGGGATGAGTGTAACTTTACGCGGCGAATCTAATGATCCTAATTAGTCCATGATTTGCTACAACAATGCTACAGTAACCATCCTCTAATCGTGCGGTCAGAGGCCTCATTAGATTTGTCTCGTGAATTAACCCAGGGTTGTGAAGATATTTTTATAAACTGATTTTATTTAATATCCTTAATTATTGGTCAAACGGGGTGGAAAAAATTTTCGACCACAAAGAAACACAACCTTTGAAAAGTTTCAGGCATCAGTTGGGGGTTCAGTTTTTCATGGAAATCATAACTCTAATGTGCCGGTCCATTTGGTTTTCTAGAAATGATCAAATCTTTAGAAACATCACACCAAATGTTCAAAACTGCAAGACCTTCAGAAGAGTTTTTCTCTGATGTTGCATCGAGCAAAAAGTAGTTACTTCCCTAGAATAGAGCAATGGCTTGAAACTATGTTGTAAACTCTCCCCTATCCCTTTTTTTTGCTTGTACAAAAACCTCTGTGCATTTCCTTTTTATTAATATATTATAATCAGTAAGGGTAATCCTCCTGTTACTTCAAAAAAAAAAAACAGGCTGTCGGCCTTGAATGCTTGATTACGCGAAGGACTCTCAGATGCTTGGTGTTTGTCTGGACAATCTAGTGGACTCAAGATTTAACACGTGAGGAAAGGATATCAAGATTATTGGCATACGTGCCCCATAGAGATTACCAAAACTATACAATTAAAAGCAACGACCCACAGCCGGTCTCCTCCACCTCCCACGGTCGGCGGCAAACTCGTCACCGCACCGCCGCCCACCCACCGCCCCACCTCCTTCACCTTGCCCTTCACCCCGCCTTTCACTGACCACTATGACGGCTCGCTTCCGCCGCTGGATCCGCTGCCATATATATGATGTGGATATACCATGCATGCATGATATTTAGTTGTTCTGCTTGAACTAATAAAATAATCACATTCTATGCTTGATTGCCAAAACATACATCACATTTTGGTGGTTTAATTAACTTGTATTTCCAAATATGCTAGTTTGATTCTCCGCAAAAAAGAACGCTAGTTTGGTAAATGTTCATAAGGCTTGACTTGGACAAGCCGGACTTAATTTCCTGCATACTTCATAATTTTCATTTATAAATTCCATATTATTCTAGCATACTCCCTCCGTTCCAAAAAAGAAGACACTCTAGGATTCAAAATTTGTCCTAAAAAACAAGTCATTCTACTATATTTAGTAAGTGCATGTGCATGCAACAACCAATTAGTGTTAAATATGGCTAATAATTAGGGGTAATCAAGGTCATTTTACTTTCTCGTTAATCTGTCCTAAAATTTCTAAAATGTCTTCTTTTTCAGGACGGAGGAAGTACTACGCAAACTTTTCCAACCGGGGAAATCTGGTCGATGCTAGCCATCACTTCCTAGTAAGACTGTTTTGCACAGGTGTTTCCGAGAAGCGCGCTTTCGAGTCACCACTTCCCAAAGTACCAATATTATTCGTTAATGGTCTTCGCTGACACATATATTTCTGCAAACGAACGGTCAAGCATCGATTGATTAGCAGTCATAACATCAAAGAGATCATATATTACTGTCCACGACCAGACTATACCGCGCACGAGAAGTCCGATTCAGCTCATTTGAGTAAACTCTACACTAGATCAGCTTCACTGAGAAACTTGTCATCGTACCTTTCTTCCCTGTTACATATACAGTAAGCCTAGCTAATGCCCTACTTGGGCTCTACTATATATAACAGAGCGCAATCGCGAGTAGCTAATCTCATAGCAAGAAGTGCAGCACCAGCACCAGCACAAGATGAAGCTTCACGTCGCCACGGTTGTCGCTTCCCTCCTGGCCCTGGCCTTGGCCGCGACGGCCGGCGCCGTCACGTTCGACGCGACGAACGCGGCGTCCAACAGCCCCGGCGGCCAGCGCTTCGATCGGGAAGTCGGGCTCGATTTCCCGAAGCGGATCCTCTCCGACGCGTCCACGTTCATCTGGTACTACATCTTCAACCAGACCAGCCCCGCCGACCGCAAGCCCGTCGACAAGGTCACCCTCGTCGTCGCGGACGTCGGCGGGCGTCGCCGTCGCCAGCGGCGACATCATCACCCTCAGCGCCCAGTACGTCGGCAACTACTCCGGCAATGTCAGAATAGAGGTGATCGATCGATGATGAGGGGCATCCGGTGTGTTAGTTTTAACTAACTCTCTACTCATATGTCCCGGCCGGGACAGGCAAACAAATTGATCGATGAATGTTTTGTAGGTGGCCGGCGTGCTGTTCCACGAGGCGACGCACGTGTGGCAGTGGGACGGGCAGGGCGAGGCGAACCGCGGCCTCATCGAGGGCATCGCGGACTACGTGCGTCTCAAGGCGGGCTATGTAGCGTCGTACTGGGTGCGGCGGGGGCAGGGCGAGAGGTGGGATCAGGGCTACGACGTCACGGCGAGGTTCCTGGACTACTGCGACTCGCTCAGGCCGGGGTTCGTGGCGCTACTCAACGCCAAGATGAAGCACGGCTACAGCGACGATTTCTTCGCCCAGATCCTGGGCAAGAGCATGCAGCAGCTGTGGCAGGATTACAAGGCTATGTACGCGGCTTGATATGGATAGGAGGTCGTCTATGGTCGTCAACACTCAAACACGTCAGTGTCTAGCGAGCATGGTGTGATGATAGAATAAGGTTTTTATATTGACCACGTACGTTGTATAACACTATGTTCTTCTTACTGAATGATCAATATACATGCCATGTGTTGACGTTTCTATCATCAGTGTGAATTGTGGAAAAAGAAATTATATAAAAGCGGATAAAGCTACGTGATTCGTAATAAGGTTGAAGAGTTTGACAGAGTTTGCTGCTTTGTAGTCCAAATGTTAATTCTATCAAACTCCTACGACATTTCAACGACACAATTAACAGGATTAATCTGGTTGGAAAGCCGGATTGGAACAACGCCCTTGTTTACTTCCCAAATTCCACCCCAAATTCCACTATGCAAAAAAAGATTTACATCACATCAAAATGTCGGCACATGCATGAAGTACTAAATATAGATGAAATCAAAACTAATTGCACAGTTTTGTTATACTTTACGAGACGAACATTTTGAGCCTAATTAATCGATGTTTGGACAATTTTTCACAAATACAAATGAAATGCTACAGTAACGTATTTATGGCGGAATCCAAACTTTGGGTGTCTAAAGTTTGGATCTAAACAAGGCCAACGTACAGGAATGACAAATTGACAATAATGCTACAGAAAGTGGTACAAACGGTATAGCAAGTACAACGCCATGAGTCAAACAATTCATTTATAAAGGACGAAGAACATCTTTATTTGTTACCCCCTAGCTTCATTTTAAAAGATAAGGGGTCTCAGTTTTGTCGAAACTCATCAAACTCTCCCTTCTCAACAGATATACTATAGACACATGAAGGACATTTTGTAGGATGGCAACGTCGAATTACGGAATGGTCTCATAAATGACCATTTTAATTGTAGCCTCACAGTTCTATAGACTCACAATCCTTGCTCTATTAGGCTATTCCCAGCGGGGATTTCATTTTTGTGTTTCCAAGAATGCCACATAAGCAAGTAGACAATTAATTCATAGATGAAATGGTTCATACAATGCATTGTTTCATTTTGATGTTTCATAGACAATGCATGCAAGACACAAACTTGTTGGAAACTGTGTATACAGAGTTTCATCTAGATGAAACCCATTTCATCTCTCTCCTCATTAACTCTTTGCCACGTCATCTAGAATGCTGATTTGGCACCCTATTTAATGTGCATGAAACTCTATGAAACATTGCACTGGGACTGGCCTTACGCATCGTAGGAGGTGACATAGGCAGACAGGGCTTCAGTGTAGTGCGTAGATGCAGGGGGACACGAAATGCAAATGCAGAGGGGAAGACCAACGGCCCACCTTTCATTGGTCTTGTTGTTTGTTTGAGCTTATGGCTGATTTTAAATGCTCGATTTTAGAGAATCAAAAATTCAGATGACTCTTGTAACCCATAATCAATTGTGGATTCTCGATTCTCGATTCTCGATTATTAGAGTCATCTTACTTTTAATTTCTCAAAATCGAGCCTTAAAAATAGGCCATAAGCTGAAACAAACAGGGTCATTATCTCAACAGCTCCCGGCTCCCGCCCCAGCAAAACGTGAGGCAGAGTCGCCGGAGAGAGCAGCATGAATGGATCAAACATGGGTTTATCCGTTAAACACAGGTGGGACGTAAGCCCTCCATATTACCCAAATCATTTCTGAGAAATTTTCTCGGCGTCCAATTCCAAAATAATACTATTTCTGTTCTAAAATGTAGGTCGTTTGATTTTTTTGACGACAAATTTCACCGCTCGTCTTATTCAAAAAATTTATGAAAATATAATCAAATTTAAGACATTTTTGAAGATTTTTTATTAATAAATCAAGCAATAACAAAAAATATAATATTTTGTACAAAATTTTAAATAAGATGAACGGTTAAATTTAAAGTAAAAAATCAAATGACCTATATTTTAAAACGGGATAGTACTGTACAAACTTTCTGTTAGGTTGCTCGCACCGGCTCCCGCGACCCCGCACGGCATGCACGCCAGGAGGCGCATGCCGTGCGGGGCAGCGTTTCACGAGCTGCATCGGCTGCCTGCAAATGAAACGCCACACGGTAAAACTCCCGGCCAGACGGTGAATACAGAGAGAGGAAAAAGCAACCGGTAAAGCCAGCGTGGGCCCTGCCTCCGGTCGCCGCGAGCTCGCCGTCCGCCCCGCGCACCGCTGTCCGGCCGCCCAAGCCTGCTGCCTGCGCTTGGCCGCCGCGCCGCCGCCCGAGCCTGCTGCCTGTGCTTGGGCGCCGCGCCGCCGCCCGCTCGCAAGCTGCCGCCCCGGGCGCCCGAGCCTGCTGCCTGCGCTTGGCCGCCGGGCCGCCGCCCGAGCCTGCTGCCTGTGCTTGGGCGCCGCGCTGCCGCCCGCTCGCACGCTGCCGCCCCGGGCGCCCGAGCGCGCGTCGCTGCCGGCCCGAGCCTGCCGCCTCTGCTTGGCCGCCGTGCCGCCGCCCGCACGCCCGCTCGCGCGCTGCCGCCCGAGCGCGCACCGCCGCCGCGCCGCCGCTGCACCTCCCGCGCTTGCCGCCGACGCCCGCGCGCCGCCGCCCGCTCGCCCACCTGTCGCCTTCGCTTGGCCTCCGCACCGTCCAGCCGCCGGAGCACGCCTCCGCTTGGCCCTATGCCGCCGCCTGGCCGCCCGCCTGCCGCCTTCGCTGCGCCTCCCGGCCGCCCGCGCTGGCCGCCGTCGCCCGCACGCCGCCAGCACGCCCACTTGCCATCTCCGCTAGCGCTCCCCCGCGCGGCCTGCGAGGAGAGAAGGAGAGGAGCGGCGGGGGAGGGGAGGGGAGGGGCGGGGCGGGGTGGGCCGCGGCGGGGGTGGGGAGGAGAGGGGCGGCGCGGAAGGGAGAAATGGAGGGGCGCTGCTCGCGGCCGGGAAGAGAGGGAGGGAGAGAGAGAATGAGAGTGGGAGAGGGAGAGAAAATATATATAATATAATGGTCAGTTGGTACATAGGGTGCGATAGAGTTTAAATGAGTGCGGAAAAGAGTGCTATAGAGTAGAGAATATCGATGATTAGTACAGAATATTGTGTTTGGTTGGCCCACATGTGACCCCGTCGGCCGTAGCTCTGCAACGGGCAAGTCTTGCACTCCGCAAGACCCCCGTCTCTCTTCCCCTTCCTTCTCCCGTGGTCGGTTGGTCCTCTTCCTTCTCCAGCAAGCTCGTTCTTCCCCAGCGATCCTGATTCCTTGAGTAGCGCTTTCCGGATTCTTGAACTGCTTCAAGGTTTTACTGCGCTATTGAATTTGTGACCAGAGTTGGCCTTCGTGCGTGGATTGCCGAGTTATGACATGAACCCTGTTTTTCGGATCTGTTTTTGTTGTTCCTCCAGGAATTGTACTCAGGTCGTTTTATAATCCGATATGTTTGCTTCCTGTAGACGGAGAGAAGCCTAGTAGCACTTTTCGTATGATGATTTTTCTTTTTGACGATACAGTTATAGACTTATAGTGATTTTCTGAATGTGCGGAAATTTCAGTTAGGGTTTTTAATGTTAAAGTCACTGTTTCTTCGCATTATACTCTAGTTGCTGATGCCATGTCGTATAGAGATATAACAACATTTGTTGATTGAAAATCATGTCATTCTAATTTTCCTATGCACAGGCTGCCAGCAGTACTGGAACTCACATTAGCACTTCTCTTATCTCCTTCTCCAAGCTCAGCATTCAATGCAAAATCGCTGCCAATGTTTACATGAGAAATAGAAGAAATTTCATCCCGAAATAGATTTACAACTTATACTGTTTCATCACAAAAAAACAACAACACAAAACTCAGAAATTTCAACGAGTTGAAACTCCTGTTTAGTTAACAATTTATGATGGGAAAGCAATTATAGTCCATAAGGTTTCAGATTTTTGATTCATGGTGAAAATTTATTACTGGGAATTCTCAAGCTTCTCCATTTATTTTGTCTTTGTCTCTATGCTAACTTGCAGCGTCACTTATTATATATGTAGCATAAGCCTCAGGCGATCAAGGCCAAAATGGATCCAGCTGACGATGAGTTCACCCCACTGTCTCAGCTAACCGTTGGAATGAACAAATGTAGAGTCCGTGTGCGCATCTCGCGGCTGTGGGATTCCTTCAATCCAAAAAATGACGAGTCGTTCGGGCTTGATAGTCTTCTGATCGATGATCAGGTGATGCATTCCGTACACTAAGTTAAACACCAAATTGCTGATCACATTGCTTGCTGGCTGCTAATGTTAAGTTACCATCCTTTGAGTTTTCAATGCACTGAAGTAGTTCTACACTTGTACCTTCAGGGTGAAACTATGCAGGCACGTGTACTTCCCAATGATATAGATCAGTTTCAGGAGCAGCTAGTTGAAGGGAAGGTCTATGACTTGTCAGGTTTTACAGTTGAGGAAAGGAGGGAAAGCTACATGTCCTGTAGCAATGAGTTGACTATTTACTTTGGAAGGCAGACAGTGGTCAATGAGGTAGAAGGAGATAGTGACTCGATACCACTCCACAGCTTTGAGTTCATTAATTTTAAGGATCTCCGTTCTAGGTGTGACGACAATAGCTTATTGACAGGTAGGTTCTTTTTAAATTGGAAACTTCATCTGAGTTAGACCTGCCACATCTATATCCTATTATTTTCTGTTACATGTGCTGATATAAATTATGCAGACATTCTGGGCCATGTAGTATATATTGGGGATCTAGAGGAGGTCTGGAAAGCATCCCGCCTTATCAAAATTTGCAATGCAAGAATTCGGAATCTGAGGTAATGTAATATAGTTCATCCTTTTGGATGATTGGCGTCCTTGAGCTCCTCATTGGTGGAGTTACCATTTACAGAGGAAGGGAACTGAGTGTCACATTGTATGGAGATATTGCTTCCGAGTTTGCTGAGGATATGCTCGAGGAAGGCGAAGAAGCCTCAGTTGTTGCTGTCTTTGCAGGAATGCGTGTTGAATCCTCACATTCAGGTTAATCCTTGATCCACACATTCCTTTGTCAGCTTAATTATAGAATGTACTGAAATCTTTTGGTGCCATTTGTTCTAAAATCGTGATATTTTGGTGTTATAGTTTGCTCTACAACATCTTCAATGTACTATCTAGATTTGGAAATACCAGAGGTGCAAGAATTTTGTGCGAAGTGAGTGAACTTCATTAGTTTATACCTACATTGTTACTTGATTTAAGCTGTGTTAGTAAATTGCTAACTGGCTCATATGCATGCAGTTTGCGCATCCAGCAAGAAAACCCTGTTCCAGAAAAAAGTCCAGCTCAGAAGTTAGACGAGAGTTGGCGAACAATTGAACAGCTAAAAAACCTTGATCCAGAGGATTACGACGAGGTAAATTAAGCTGCTGCTCTTCTCATGTGCAAAGTTATGTTCTACTCACATATCTGTCTTCACTTGCAGGATACCTCGTTTTTGTGCAGAGTCACCCTGATAGATATAGATTGCAGCAGTGGTTGGTGTTACCTTGGATGTGACACCTGCCAAAAGTCAATGTACAAGGCCCCAAGAAAATACAAGTGTGGCCGATGTGGCCCAATTAAGAGACCAATTCAATGGTATGCTGTCATTGCCACATTGCTTCTCAATTTTTACTTATTGCTCAATTCATAAGCCACTAACTATCGCTCCGTTGTTCTGGGCACATAAGGTACAAGCTGAAGACGAAGGTGCAAGATGCCACCGGCACAATGAACTTGATGATCTTCTGTGAGGTGGCTGAGGAGCTGGTCGGTGTCTCTGCAGAGGAGCTCGTTGAGGAGATCGAGGATGATGATGAGTGGTACACCCTGCCAGAAGAAATCGAGGATCTTCTTGGATCGACCCACACTTTCCAAGTATTCGACAAGTATGGGTGCAGGAGCTTCTCGGTGAGGTCAATCATGGATGATGTTAGCGTCCCAGTCCCTGCTGCAACCACTACTCAAACTCAATGCAAGGAGGAGCCTGTCCCTGAGGGCAGCATCAACGTGTCAGTCCCTGCTGCAACCACTACTCAATGCAAGGAGGAGCCTGTCCATGAGTGCAGCGTTAAGGTGGCAATCGCTACTCCTATTGCTACTCAATGCAAGGAGGAGCCTGTCCATGAGTGCAGCGTTAAGGTGGCACTCGCAACTCCAATCACTACTCAATGCAAGGAGGAGCCTGTCGATGAGGGCAGCGTTAGGGTGGCGGCAATCCCTACTCAATGCAAGGAGGAGCCTGTCCCTGAGGGCAGCGCTAACATGGCAAAGTCAAGGTTGGAGTCCACTCTACTGCAGAATCCTAGCAAGCGTCTGCGAGGGGAAGACTGGATCAACTAAGTCACAGGCCCATTCTGTATTTCTTTTGCTCGTGTATCTAGGCTAATGCATCCCCTAGGATTAGGTAATGGGTCCTGTTCTCTTTCTTCTACCTCTGAATAAGTCTATGTACTGCCGTAATTTGATCTAGTGTCAGTGCCGTGACCTTAGCCCGTTTAACCCTTTTGAACATTGTAATGGAAAATGGTAGTCTTAGCTGGTTCGTTTGCTCTGTTATCACCTGTGTGTACACGGTGCTCGTGAGTTTAGAAACCGATATCACGCGGCAAGAAAAAAGAAACGGAGGTGCCGAGTCCGTCTATCTGTAGATAGGAAAGCTCCAATATGCTTGCACCACAATTCAGCATCATATTTGCACCATGCAAAACTTTTCGAACCCGAAAATCTGATCAGTAATGCTGTTTAGTCCAACCGAAAATCTGATCATTACTTTGTAGAATCCCATTATCTGCGCATGTAGACAGATATTTTCCCGCTACTGTTCTGGAAATATGTTTGTTTATACGAAACGCGTCAGGCGCGTTCAGAGTTCAGACATTTGGCACCTCCAGAGCTCCAGGTTCCTGCGATGTCTGCATCAACACGAAATGTACTCATCACGCATGATCTATGTTGTTGACACGCAAATGCAAAAACATATATCCCCAGTCAATGGGTCATGGTTGCAATCAGAGATATTGTGCTGTATGCTAATGGTCAAACGGCTCTATGCAGGTGCAGAGGAAATAGGCCAATAGCTGAATAAATTGATTGGTTGTGCGCGTGCATTGGTTGACTCATTTCGGCAAACACACGGCATACCTATTGCCGTCCATGGAGAAAAAAAGGACACATATAGGGGCTTTCTTCCACACCAAACTTCCAGAAAGCATAGCCAAACTGGAACAAGTCCAACCCAGGCCTTGTTTGGGAGGAATGTGTCGCTTCGTAATCATTGCGTTACTGTAGCATTTTGTTTGTATGTGATAAAAATTGTCCAAAAATTGATTAATTAGGCTCAAAATGTTCGTCTCGCAGAGTAGAACAAAACTGTGCAATTAGTTTTTGATTTCATCTACATTTAGTACTCCATACATGTTATGACATTTTGATGTAACGAGAAATCTTCTTTTTACATAATGAATTTGGAAGTTGCTTTTGGGATCTAAACAAGGGGAAAAAAATTGGGTGCAGCACTCCTGCAGCCACCGATGGCCGCCATGTGTCCCCTCCCAGGATCGGATGCTCCCACAGCCCAGCTCTCACGCGCGTTATGGGAAGGCAGGGAATCGGCTCGCTCGGCTTCCCTGGAAGCGGCTCGTGCTGATGAAGAGCCCTTAGCTTATCCTTTCCCCCGTCCGTCATCAGTCATCAAAGCCTCACAGGCATCGTCGTCTGGCGCCGCTCCCCCACTCGTCGACCGGTGCTGTCTCTTGCGTCGCTTCCGATTGCTGGGTGCCGCTAGCCGTATGTCTTCGCCGTCTGCCGCTTTCGCAGCTGCGCCGCGACACGCCAGTGAGGCCGCAGGGCGCGCGGTACACAGCAAGCACGCACGTCAAAATCACTGTGCAGCCATGCCGCCCGTCGCCAGTTCGTTGGTGTGTCGATGAGCACTCCGCGAACCAGCACGACGCCGGACGAGCTCCGCGTGCAGGCATGGCCTTGACTCAAAGAGCGCGTGGCCCAGTACATGTTCGATGGAATGTCTGACCCAGTGAACTAAACGTAAGTTCGGTACTGCTCTGTTCCACGACCCAAATGCAAATTCTCTGGCTATTTCATCGTCACACACAAAAGTTGGACTGAGGTACTGCAACATGAAAAAAATGATATTGTTTTGAAAATTTGAGTTTGTTTCTTTCTTTTGGATATTCTGAACACAACAGCGTCTAAAACACATGTTTATCTGTCTCTTATGGTGCTTCATCTGTCACATACTCCACGGTGATTGACTGAGTGTTATGTGCAACCTAGCATATATACTCACAGGTTAGTCCTCCACGGATTGCATGTAACACATGGTCAAAGAACACCATGGAAAAACATATGCTGATCGATCAAAGAATTATTACATGAACAACATCAAGATCAAAGAGATAGGTGAACCTACATCCGTTAGCTTTTTCCCAACGACTAGACGATCTCTAGCGATTGTGTCATCCACATGGCCAAGCAACAATTCGCCGGCCATGTGTAATGAGCAGTATCGACCTCCTTGTCTCCTTCTGTCATGTCTGGTGCTAGGGCATTATTGACGTCCTTGTCTTCTCCTGCCATGTCTGGTGCTAGGGCAGCATCGTCCTCCTTGCTACCTACATGACCAAGCCGACTATCTCGTCCTCCTGGCCTCGTTCTACCATGGCGGCAGCATCCCAGGTCCCCAGGACGAATGGAGTCACGCTACTGGGCCACAGGATGAAGAACGGATGAGTCGACCTACCGCAGATGAAGACAAGAGTCGAAGGATCCTGATGATGCGAACAGAGCGGAGCTGCGCCGATCGCGAGAGGAGCCGAGTGTGGAGGCGGCTAAGCCGAGCCGAGCGGAGGAAAATATCCTTTCTAAGCCAATCGATGCATGTGGACGGCCTCCCGTCCGATCCCAGATGACGGCCATCGGTGGAGGTCCTGCACAGAGGGCTCTGTGCAGGAGTCCTGCACCCAATTTTTTTCCTAAACAAGGCCCCAGTCCATTTGACCATACCAAAACCAAACCCTACTACATCAGCTTCAATCCTTTTTGAGAAACTTCTCATCACATCTTCCCTGCCTGTTATATAAACACAAGCAGCTAACAACCGGAGCAAGAAGCACGCAGCACCCAGCACAAGATGAAGCTTCACGTCGCCACGGCCGCATCCCTCCTGGCCTTGGCCTTGGCCGCGACGGCCGGCGCTGTCACGTTCGACGCGACGAACACGGCGTCCAACACCCCCGGCGGCCAGCGCTTCGACCAGGCCGTCAGCCTCGACTACGCCAAGCAGGTCCTCTCCGACGCCTCCACCTTCATCTGGAACACCTTCAACCAGCCCAGCCCTGCCGACCGCAAGCCCGTGGACGCGGTCACCCTCGTCGTCGAGGACATCGACGGCGTGGCCTTCACGAGCGCCAACGGCATCCACCTCAGCGCACAGTACGTCGGCGGCTACTCCGGCGACGTCAAGACCGAGGTAACACACTAACACACATAACTCTGCCTTGCAACTAAGCTCCTGAGGCGTCTCTGTTTCTGAATGAACATCTCTGTTTCTGAATGAGCATCTCGATCTGTGCGCCGTGCTGTGTGCTAGGTGACCGGCGTTCTGTACCACGAGACGACACACGTGTGGCAGTGGAACGGGCAGGGGCAGGCCAACGGCGGCCTCATCGAGGGCGTCGCCGACTACGTGAGGCTGAAGGCTGGGTACGCCCCGGGGCACTGGGTGCAGCCCGGGCAGGGCGACCGATGGGATCAAGGGTACGACGTCACGGCGAGGTTCTTGGACTATTGCGACTCGCTCAAGCCGGGGTTCGTGGCGCTGCTCAACGCCAAGATGAAGGACGGCTACACCGACGATTTCTTCGCCCAGATCCTGGGCAAGAACGTGCAGCAGCTGTGGCAGGACTACAAGGCCAAGTACGGGGGTTGATGTTGATTGGTGGTCCGCCATCAACGCGTCAATGCTCTAGCAATATGTGACAGAATTGAATAAGGTGTTTGTTGACAATCTCAGGATGCTACTGTATTGCATACTACTGGATGTTCAAATGTGTTGTTGACGTTTGTACCGTGCAAAAAAAAAGGGAAATAAAAGGATAAAATAAGCTGTTCGACAAGGTCTTCAGCTGATCTTTTTGAACCGGAAAACGCAGGAGGTTTGAAACCAAATCTATACTTACTGACAAAGATGGCAACTCTATACTAGGCAATCTGGAATATAAAAAAATAGTCTTTGATAAATGCTAACATAAAATTTTTTTGTACGTACTGTTCATGGGCCTACTAGCTAGCTCTTGTTTTGGGCCAAGTTGCAGTGAAATGAGCTCGAGCAGGAATTACAGAATAGTCGTGTCATTCTTTGGAGGTGGCCGATTTATATTTATTCACTCCTGTCACACCCCAAAATTTTTGGATTTTGGGATGTGATTTTAAAGAATAATTAAATAAAGGATTTCTCATAAACTTTAAAATTGTCTCAACTTTATTTAATTTACAGGGAATTTAGTACAAGGAAAAAAAATTTCTAAATTAAAATAAAATAATGCTGGTTTAACATTGAGTGCTTTGCATTCATGCCGGTTGCATTTAGTGGTTTTATGTGTGTAAAGTTTTCAAAAATGCGTTTAAGAGCCTCATAGGAATTTTCCAGATTTTTCTGCCATTTATTCCTATTTTCCATTAGCTAATTCCAATTTTTGGAAAGTGCTAAAATCATTTTCATGAGCTCCAAATATTTTATTTGAGTTCCTCATGTCCAACTTATTCTCTGGGATTTTTCCCGAGATTTTTGAAATTTTTAGAGCATTTTTCATGGCTTAAATGATTTATACGGAATTTTCTGGATTTAACATTGCATACAAAATTAATACTCCGAAAAAAAAGAAGAAAACTCAATATTCTCGTCGGGCCGAATCTACCCAACCCGCCCAACACCTCAAGCCAGCCAAGTCCACCCTTGCTCCCCGAACTCTTTCCCCCGGCCTGTTTTCTCCCCCTTCCTTCTTCTTTCAGCGCGGCCCAGCTCACCCCTCCGCAACTCGCCAGCCGCGCCGGCCCATCTTCCCGCGCGGCCCAAGCCAGCCCAGCGCGCTCCTTCCCCAACCTCGCGCGCCGCCGCCACAAATCACGCCGGACCGCCGTCTTGGCGTCCGTGCCACGCCACCTCGGCACCCGAGCCCTTCCTGCATATCCCCCGAGCCTACTTAAAGCCGCCACCCCACGCCCACCTCCTATCAACCACCGCCGCCCTCGCTTGCTCCCCTACCCAGCGCCGCCGACCGAACCGAGCGCCGCCCTCCGCCTCGATTCGCCGCCGTCGAGCCCCCTCAGGCGAAGCCGGCCACACCACGAGCATCCCCTCGTCAAGTCACGTCCATCCCGCTGGTCCTCATCGCCAGTCGGTCACCGGAGTGCTGCCCCGCCGTTGCCGTCGCCATCTTCGGTTGGACATCGCCAACGTCGCCGATTCCGGCTGTCCCCGCTCACTCCCGTCGCCGGTGAGGACACCTGTGCCATCCCCACAACCTCCTCTTCCCCTTGCGCAACCCCACCGCGACTCTAGTGCACCCAATCGCCGGCGAGCCGAGCGCCAGAACCCGCCGCTCAGCTCTGTCCGGAGGAGGAAGATGGATGAATTGCGCCTAGGTCCTCGAAGAATCATGTAATGATTGGTATATTTCCTTGTCTCTTGTGTCTTTTACAGAAAACCCCCTGGAGATATTAAACCTTTGCACATAAATCCCACCCGGGGCACTTTAGCAGATCTGACCCCGAGATTTTCTCTATTCTCAGCCACTGTTCACTGAGTCACTGAAGACTTCCGACCTAGCCCCTGTAGTCTACCGTTAATTACAATCAGGTCGCTGCAACCTTGTTTTAGCTATAGTTTTCACGTTTTAACTCTGTTTTAACCCGTTCAAGTTGCGTTAGATTCATATTGACATGAGATACGCGTTAGCACTGACGTTTACCATGTTATTTATTCCTGAATTTTATTTAAATAATAATTTGACTAAAGGTTATTTAAATATGTTTTCTATACTAAAATCGAATTAAGATGTATACTCGGCTTTTAAATGCTAAAATAAATTTGATTAATATTTATTCAATTAGATTTATAAATAAAAATTGACTAGGTTATATCTCGGTATTTCATAAATGAAATTTAATTTGATTAATGTTTATTTAAAGCTACCTTTTCTAATTAAAATTCTACTCAGAGTTAAACTTCGAGTTTTCATAAATAATTATTAATATTGATTAATATCAACATGAATATGATTAATATCAACATGAATATGTTTTTATTATAATAATGACTAGTTCAACACGAAATATCTTATTATCCGATTAGTCGCTCTCACATGCCTGTTTTACTAAAGTTAAATATTAAATTGTATAAATTCTACGTAAACATTTATAAATAAAATATGATTAGTTTAATCTCATGTTACAAATTCAGATAGAATTAAGTTAATTCCAACATAAGATGTTTCTCTGAAATATATTTTATATTATTTATTTAATTAAAATTAATCAAGCATATAGTCTTTTACTTTCTTTTATAGTATAAATCTTCCGATAGTCGTTTCTTTCCAACCGTACCTCCGTTTTCAGCGATTCTTGCGCTCGCGTGACCATAGCCTCGAGCATCATCTTTTAGTGCGCTCTTTTAAAGCTTTTATTTTAATTGATGTACTGTTCTTAGTTGTATATTGTTTGCTTGCTTGTTTAGCTCCATGTTGTGCTTGATGATTGCTTCGAGTAGAGGAACGTCATCGAGAGATTTCAAGCAGAAGAGTCTGAAGATCAAGATTTGAAGACTATGAGTAATTATAATGGATTTGAGGCAAGTTATAGCACGGACAATCCTTGCTACCTATACTCACCTTTTTACATTAATTAATTTCATACGCATGTGTCTAAATTGATGTCCCATTAAGATTGTACCTAGCTTTGATTACCCTGTTCCATTAATATCCCCGGGTTCATGCATATGGGTAGACTTTTTGCTATGCGCAGCTACTGTCACCATTGATTAATTGTTAATCTGAATTAAAGGTTCACTTCAACATAATGATAATCTTGCTTTTTAGCAACATGGTTTAGGGAACTAGAGCATGTGCTGTGTGCTTTGCTCCAGTGTCTCTCCCTAAGGTCCGGTTCTTAGAGCGGCAACCCAGGAGCCTGTCGCCACCGCTAGAACTATTATGGCTCTGGTCTTGGTCAAGTAACTTGTACGGCTCTAGCTTGACAGTAGTTACCGACGGGGCCGACGGCGCTATGGGAAGCACTCGTGAGAGTATGGTTTGATCCACCGAGGACGGGGGTACCGTCGGCTATGTCTTGTCAGGCACAGTCTCGTGTTGGGAGTCCCTGTGGTATGGGAACTCCACACGCTGCGCTCTTTTAATTGTTGGCATGCGTGCCCGCGCTCTGGACGCCATTGACCCTCTTATCGCTGCGCCCTGAGAGTCAGTTAATCTCGGTGCCTTGGATCATGTTGCCTGTGTTGTACCATAGTGGCTACTGTTTTGTTAGGGTGTCTTGTGAAAAACCTCGTAGCGTCTCTATGAAGTCACACCTCGGAAGTGTTGATGTGCGTGGTTGGGTGCAAAGTTCCTTTGAACTTTTATGCGACTGGTGGGTAAAGGGCGAAACCTCTGCAGAGTATATAATCTATCATGATAGCCTTGCTCAGGGTCAAGAGCGGCCTGGATCCTTTTTGATTAGAAGATGATGTTTATTTATGCTTAATGACACTTATACTTTATTAATTGGGTTACAACTGGGATTCATTCACTTGTAGTAATTTGGTTAATGTTTAAATGAACCAACTAAAAATGCTAATACAGTTAAGCCGTGTATAGCCTATTTTGAGCCTTCATACCCGTGCTATACTTGCTAAGTAAATGTTTTACTTACACTTGTCATTATTCAACAAAATCCCGGACGGGTAACAGATGTATCAGTGATTGAGACAGCTATTGAGTTTCCTGAGGATTTTCCATTACTTCTGAGCTGTGGTCAACCAGTCGGTGTCCCCGTGGACTTGAGGCTCTACCTGTCGAGAGAGATAGACTTCCGCTGTGCTTTATTTAGGTAAACTCTGATGTAAAATGTTTTATTCGAGCATATGTACTCTGATTTTCCATATTTGTAAGCTGTATGTGTTCTGTGGACTTTCTGGGCACACATATGACAGCATTCGGGTTTCTGTGTAAATCCAGGTGTGACAACTCCCATGAATGGTTATTTAGGTTTCAGATGGGCGTTGGGACTCTCTCTTTTTTTTTGCAACATTATATATAGGATGGTGTAGCATAATGCTACTGTCTATAATAATTTGGGATATGGTTCTTTAGGTTTTAGATTAGCGTTTGGGACTCTCTTTTTTTTGGCAAAACTATATATGGGATGATGTAGCATAATGCTACTGTATAATAATTTGGGACCGATCTTTTTTCAAGAGAGAAAAGTGAAGCCAAAACTTTTATTTTCATTATCAGAAGAAGCGTGGAACAAGTTTGTTGCTTTGGTAGAATATCAAAGTGTTTGTCCCTTGTCGTAATGCATCCATACCGTGTGGTTATTGATGTTAATAGTTTCATTGGTACAGCTTCATTTAGGCATGGTGTCAGTGAGTTACTTTTTCTATGTGCTTCCTTCTTACTTGTTAGTACACCTAAAGGAAAACTGATAGAAGAAACATCAATTTAGGGGGTTTTCATTTAGTTGAAAATGCCGTTTTATTGTTCCGGTCAATTAATGGCTTATTTTGGAATTGTTTTACTACCCAAACTATTTAAACTAGGTTAGAGCGTCTCTAAGACTGCCCAAAAAGCAAGGTAAAAAAATGGTTTTGAAACCTTGCCAAAAATTATTGAGAGGAAAATTAAATGACCCTGAAGAACGCCGCATAGATCTCTAGCTTGCTCCAGCGCGGGACGAGGATGAGGTGACCTTCTGAGAGCCGCCCTCCTTGCATCTCGTCATGGATCCGACCTCCCTGGATCCCTGGTTAGGTTGCAAATTTACATCCAAGGTACGATCTCTCCTCAATGCTTCGGTGACCTCTTCCCCCAGATGATGAGTCCAGCTTCTGGCTTGTGGCGTCTTACGTCTGCTCCAAATTTAAACTTTCGGAGGAAAATGTTAGCCTCATGCTGCAATCAGTCCTAGGCGGCTTCGCGGTGTCGTGGGTCTCCTCATTTACAATCTGGAAACAATTAGCACTGAAACCTTCAAAGTTCATTTCAACCTTGGCAGAGAGTTCATTCGAAGCCCCCCCCCCTCCTACCTCCTATGCAGAGGCAGTAAAACGTCCCTAGGGCTTATCGCAGGGCCAGGCCAAGAATATGAGTGCTAGGCAGTCTGTGTTCACTAGGATTTCCCATCCTCGTCGCTCGATTCAGCCAGGTTTCATCCCTGTCAGCTCTGTCGTTCATGCATCAGCGATGAACATGGAACCTGCCCGCAGAGGCCTTAATGGCAATCAATCTCCACCTTCAAGAGGAAAAAAGATTTTAGCGGCAGTTTCAGACCTTCTTGCCCCTCCCGTCAGTTCAAAGAAGCTGGACCTCTTCAAGAAACTGGGCCGAAGGGAGGTTTGGGCCGAACCCACTGCTCAAGATGCCTCTCAAACTATCACCCTCGTGAGGCCTGCAGGTCCAAGGTTCGGTGCTCGGCCTGCTTCCGCCTAGGGCATATTGGTCTCAACTGTTTTTTTGCCTCGATTTCAGGGCCTTCCCCAAGACAGAGCGCCTCCTTTCTTTCCTTCACCAGCGGGAGGCCACAATGGTGTCTCGGCTTGGTTCCACTCCCCAAATTCGATGAAAACTGGACCTAGCTCAAGTAGGGCCAAAGAGTTTGTGACATTTGGTGATTTTGCTCGGGTGTTTCTTGGTATACCGAGCCCCGTCTCTCCGGCTTCAATTCCGTGGTTTACTGTGTCACCTTCCTTGCCAGAATCCGCTGCTGCAACCTCGCCGCTTCCGCCGTGCACAGAGCTCTCGCTGGGACCTCTCCCGGGGTGCCACCGCGATCATCCGCAAGCCGCCCACCCTTCTATCCTCTCCTCTCCGCAGGCAGCCTCCTCTCCCCCGCCGGAGAAAACCCCAAGTGGGGCTTCAGTTCTTCCCCCTCCGCCCCCTTGCCAGTGGACTCTGCTCCTCCTTCGACAATGGCTTACCGGTTTGTAGACCCGACTCCCTTCTTGCCCCAGGGTGCTGTGAGAGTCATGGTGGCAAACCGGAAGCCGATGACTAGAGTGGTGATGGGCGGCTTCCGGGGACGAACTAGCGATGTTGCCATTGCCTTGATCGAGCCCCTTCCAGAACAGCAGGTATCTTTCCAGAGCATCAGTGAACTTTTGGATGATTTCTTGCGCAATCGTAGAAGGGTCAGCATCAGGTCCATACAATCCTGCTAGAGTCATTGTTAAGGCAAGAGTGGTGGACTTAACAGAAATACCCTGGTTCATGGTTTGTTCTGAAGGAGAAAACTTTGAGGGAGAATCTTGGACTTGCCAATGCGAAATTCTCCATGGCAGAATGCTAGGTGGAGCCCCACTGGATGAAGCAGCACCCCAAATGGTCCAAATGATGTTCAACCAAACCTCTTTGATTTTTTTGGCTATGGACAGCCTGATATGGGATCCCCTCCACAAGAAGAACATGTACAAAATGCTGATATGGAAGGACAGAACAATGGGATGCAGCAAAATAATCCCCCAGCAGCAAACTGGGGCTTATGGCCAAATGGGCCACAAGGAGCAGTAGTCCCAATTCTCAATGACATGGTGGCCCAGCCCATTCCTGGTGAGTCCTTCCTTGAGTTTAATTATCTGATTCAACCTTTGGACAACAATGACATGGACCTTAATCAGGAACCTGAGGATGCTGAAATAGATGGAATCTAAGCTCTGCTACAGGCAGATGAGGCATTAATAAATGAAGGAAATATGCAGGCTGCAAATGAGGAAGTCATTCAGGTTGAGGGTGAGATAAAGCATTTGCACCCAGTGGAGCAGCAGTTTCCTGAATATATCATTGACGGCAGCACCTCAGAAGAGTCAGCAGAAGGTGATGGTAACCACCAGCCTTTTGATCTGAACAATGAAGTAGAAGTCTTCTTGCCAATGGATAATGATGGGTCTCTTGCCTTCCTTCCTGAGGAGGTCCAAATTGAGGATCTCATGGAGGAGATGGTAGGCAATGGAAATCATAACATCAATGAAGAAATCCCACAAGTAGAACTGCAGATAGAAGAACACATGATGGAAAACCAGCAACCTGAACCTCAACAGGAGCATATGCACCTTGGGTTTGTGAATATGATAGAGTCAGCTGCTGATCCAGCCTTCAGGGACTTCATGGAGAAGAAAGGTGCAGAAAGAGCATTTGCAACATGTGAATCCATCAGACTATGGGCCAAGAACTTCTCACCTGTAGTGGGTTCATCCACAGTCAATGTGCCAGAAAGCTGGACTCCTTTCTTCACTTCTTTCCTGCTCAACCCTACAAACTATGAATGGGAAAAATTGTTCCTCATGTCATCTGCAATGGACTTCTTTTCCACCTCCCTAGAGAACACACGCCCATTCTCTATACCATCAAAATGTCCAATAGCTGAGCCACTAGCAAGCTGCATGATAGGACCTGTGGACTTTGACCATCTGGAGCCAGGATCTCCTTCAACTCCTGATATGGGGATCAAGCAGAAGGTTAATAAGGGGAAAGCAATTGCTGTAGAGGAGGCTAGAGTCTCACCATCCACTGGACCATGGTCCAAGACTCTCTTAGCAAAGCTGAAAAATTAGTCCTATCAGAGGAAGATCCAACATTAAGAAGGAGCATAAGGAAGAAACAACAAAATAAATGTTTCAAGCATACCTCTTGTTTGGACAAAAATTGCGTTGGATGCCAGGTCCCTGCACCACAGCTATCACCTTTAGAAATTAGAAATTTGGGAGCTTCTTTTTGTAAGATGGATCCAACACAGCTCACTCTGGAAAAGCTACACAACAAATCAAACCCAATAGGTCCAGGCAAAAAAGTGGTTAAGAAGACTACCCCTGAAGACAAAAGTAAAGGTTCCAGCCCCCGGTGGGAGGAAGCCATTAATTAAGAAGCAACTTCATGATAAGGATGATGCAAATGAAGCCAAGCCAAACAAGAAAAAGCCCAAGAAGTAGTCTTTATTTAGGTTGTTCTTTTGTTGCAGGGGCAGGGTCCTCTCTTTTTAGTGTTGTTCTTCTTTTTGAGTGGCTCAGGACTATCCTTAATGTTGGTTTTGGTGTCTGGTTTGTACTTTCACTCTATTTCCCTGTCATGGTTTGGCTTATCTGGACTGGTCTTCTATCCCAGTCTTTTTCCCCGGATCTTTTTACCTGCACTTTAAGTGGAATGTTCAGAGAATCTTTAAACTTCATCATATTTACTCTTACCAAGTGTGGAGTAAGTTCGAGAAATCTTAATCTTCTATGGACCATAACCACCAAAACTCATCAAGAAAGGATTGAAAATCATGTGCTAGAATATCAGGGGACTAAATTCAGAAACCAAATGGGACTCCATCAAAGATAAACTGAAAGAAAGCCAATGTGACATCCTTTGTTTGCACAGAAACAAAAAGAGAAGTTTTGGATGATCAGTTCATCAGAAAGTTCTGTCCCCCAGGTTTCGAGTCATTTGAGTATTTGCCTTCTGTTGGTGCCTCTGGTGGAGTAGTTACCATCTGGAAATCGTCAGTGTTTGATGGGCACCTAGTCTTCCAGAATGAATATGCCATCTCAGTTGAGCTCAAATCTAGGCATAATAGCAGTGAATAGATTTTGACTAATGTCTATGGACCTTGCACCCCTGATGTAAAAAAAGTTTCACAGAATGGCTCAAGAATATACAGATGCATGTAGAAATGGAACGGCTCATCTTAGGAGACCTTTGGCTCTTCTTTGTGGAGTAGAAAACATTCCATAGATTGGTCTTTATTCAAACAAGGAAGTGGAGTATTTTGTTGAAGCTAGTTTAGTTTGGGTTATCAGATATTTTTAATCGATGGATTTTCAAATTTCAGCGTACATCTGAATCAGACGAACTTGCAGAGAAAACCAACCTATGCCTAAAACAGTGTCCCTCTCCACATTGGCAGTAGCATTCCATTAAAGAGAAGGAAGACGGGAAAAACTCGTGGCCACGTGAGAATACTTCCACAAATGCTTGCCTGCACAGTGCAGACACCTCGTTGGGCAGTCTCTGAATCCGACTCGATCAGAAAAGGGACCAGTCGTGAGGTACTGTAACTCCAGTGCGCAAATACAATGACAGCCTGCGTGCGCCGCCTCCCGCATCTCGTGTCCGACCAGCTGGCCGGTTGAGGATTACGCACATGATGTGGAGCCATGACGCGACCGGGCGGTCCGAACGCCCGACACGCCGGCCACGCATGGAGTCCGTGTACGTCTCGTATACGGTCTAGCTAGCTAGCAGCACGCGTACGCGCGCTGCGCGCAGATGATGAATACTACTACGCGCGGCCGCTCTACTGTTTCCGCGCGTACCGCGTACGCTAAGACACCACGTGACACACGCGTCGTCTACATAAGTACATAACATGGAGCGTGAGTGGTTTAGTGACATACCGACAACATGGAGCGGAAATCGCGGGGTTAACAACCTGCCGCTGCGGCCATGGTTCGCCGGGCTCGTGGCGGTGCCCAGTCATCCCCAGCTCCCGGGGGGCAAAGGTGCTGGCTCGGCTGGGGGACGCGCATCTGGTGGACTGGATCCGACATCTTCGGCTCACTGCAGGGGTACGCTCGGTGTGACGGTCTCGATCGTAAATCCGGGTGTTCGCTGTACGCGGAAGGTGGCTCGCTCCGTCCCGTGCTCGCTCTCAACCGAGCCACCACCTTTTGCTAGTAGTTAGTTTGCCTGCCATACCTGCGCCGGTGTATATAAGAGGATATATAGAATTCAGAGATATGTTGTGGGGGGAGATCAACAAAAAAAATACTCAAGTATGAATGACATGATATACTAGATACGCTTTCAAAAATAATCAAGAAAAAAAATACTCAAGTATGACAATATAACATAATACTAGCTAGATACGCTTTCAAAAATACTCAAGTATACGGTATAATACTATATACGCTTTCGCTTTCAAAGTAGTGGTGTTTTTTTATTATCAGACCACTTCATACAGCGAACAACATATTTGATCCCTAGTGGATCATCAACTCTTAAGCAATCTGCTTTGCTTATAATTAGGCCGAATTTTATTGCAAAATGGTCAAACATCCACGTGTACCCCATTTCCCAATGAGATTACCGAAATCCTTCACCGAACACAACAGAAAAAAATAGAAGAAATGCTAAGCACATCATGTTGTGTGTTTGGAATCTGCTTTGCTTATGATCGGGCCTTTTTTTTGCAAAATTGTCAAGCATCCACCCTTCGCTGAACACAACAAAAACAAAAAAAATGCCAAGCACATCATGTAGTGTGGTTTAGATTTTTCTTCAATAATTCCTTGAAGGTTGAGATTGCTAACCACACCCTCCGCGTGGTCTGATGGAAGGAGTACGCCATTGCTATATCAGTTGTGCTACTTACGTCTCACTAGCCAATGTGGTACTTTTTTTTCAATTCCGTAGCCACCTAAAACACTATCAAAATTATTCAAGAGTCTACGATAAGAGGCCACCTCTCGATCTGGGCCTGGAAAAATTCCAAGACGCCGTCTGAGCCCAACAGCCTCAATGTATAATAGCCCATGTAGTCCCCACCTCTCGGTCTACATGTTACTAAGACCGCGCGCATCATATCGGCTAATTGCATGCAGAACAAATGGTGAAATGACAGAGATCTTATTTGGCAATGAGAACCGCTCTCACCACTACTCTTCATCATTGTAATCGATCCTTTGATCAAACAATTTACTAGGGCTGGAGCTGGCCACACAAAGGTGCATTTTGCTGACTCCAAGGATGCGAACCTCCCTCTGCTGCCGACGCAGCGATGATACAAAAGACGAGGTTTCAGTGCTATCACACATTCTCAGCTCCCTTCGGATGCGTTACGTGTCTGCTAACGAATTCCAAGAAAACACTTGTGGTACGATGAATTTTGGCTACGACGGAGATGCTATGCAGGAGCATTGAACGAAAGCTATACCCGACTAGTACGTCGGTGTCAACAACGATGGCGTGATACGTCGTTTTCCTCGGTGGAGGCGTTGTTTCTGATGCTCTGTACAGGTGTTAGCGGTTCTCTAGGTGAAAACTTAATTCCGGCTTGCCCGAATAAGCGACAGTGGCATCTGCGATGTCATATTCTTCTTGGAGGTGTTGCCTTAGAGATCCTCTATTTCAGACAATCAATGCCTAGTCAAAATTTATTCGTGTGAGGTTTGGTGAGCAACAACATCAAGTTTCTAAGAAAATGAGAGATGTGATTGTTGCATAAATATATTGCAAGATTGAAGCCAGGACGAGAAGAAGATTGAAGCTTAGTCCTTTAGTTTTTTTATCATGTCTTAGAAACTTTTTTCTTGTCTTTTTGAGTCTCTTTGGAGAATTAGAGTCTAAGAACTCTTGTAAGTTGTAACTGGTTGCGTATATCCATCCGTGGATATAGAGACCGGATTTTATCCATTTTCTAAAAAAAAAGTGCCAAGGGACGACCTTGATGACGTTACTTGACAATTTGCCCGTTCTACTCATACGCGAGGTGCAGGCAAGACACATGTAAGTACCATGTGGCGTGTTCCTGCTCTTATGAATCTGTTTAATTAAAAGGACAGCCGACGGCGCAAATGGTCATCTGCTACTGACAAACGGAGGAGCTAATGACAATTGGCTGCGGCACGCAATGGTGCAAGCACTCTTCTTTTGTTGCAGACGAATTGGAGCGTCGACTGATGCTTGTATAGTAGCAAGAATTTTTTAACGACCAAACAAAGTACGCCATATACCAAGTCCTGGCATGTTTCTGTGATTCTGTCAACATTTTCGGACTCGCATTTCGCCTCTCGTTCGCTCACAAAGCACGTGCGCTCTAGCTAGCACAAGATGAAGCTTGCCGTAGCGGCAGTCATCGCTTCCCTCCTCCTGGCCGTAGCCGGCACGGCCGCCGGCGCCGCCGTCACGTTCCACGTGACGAACGCCGCGGCGACGACCCCCGGCGGGCAGCGCTTCGACCGGGACTATGGCGTGGGCTACGCGGCGCGGGTCCTCTCCGACGCCTCCTCCTTCACCTGGGCAGTCTTCAACCAGACAAGCTCCGGGGAGAGCCGCCCCGTCGACAGCGTCACCCTCGTCGTGAACACCACGGACGGCACCACCGCCTACACGGACGGCAGCACCATCGTGCTCGACGCCGGCTACGTCAACAACTACACCGACGACGTCATGGCCAAGGTACAAAATATCTGTAATCCGTAGTACAACGCATTCGCACCCGTCCACACAGCCATGCCGGCCGGGTCTCTTGTTATTCTGTCATTTCTTTTTGTTTCATGTGTGCGTGCAGGTGACGGGGGTTCTGTACCACGAGACGGTGCACGTGTGGCAGTGGGGGCTGCAGGACTACGACGCGCACTGGTGGGTCTTCGAGGGGATCGCCGACTTCGTGCGGCTGCGGGCGGGGTACGCGCCGGCGCACTGGGTGCAGCCGGGGCAGGGGAGCAGCTGGGACAAGGGCTACGACGTCACGGCGAGGTTCTTCGACTACTGCGACTCGCTCAGGCCGGGGTTCGTCGCGGCGCTCAACGCCAAGCTCAAGGACGGCTACAGCGACGACTACGTCGGGCAGATTCTGGGCAAGCGCGTGCAAGAGCTGTGGCTGGAGTACAAGGCCAAGTACGGCCAGTAGTGACCCCAAGATGATCGACTCGATGGAGTGACCATATATGCGATGTTTTCTTTCTTACAACGAGGGGTTTACTTTGTTATACAATTTGACGGCGTGATGGATAAAAAACAGAGAGCTTATACGATTATACCTAGAGCTGAGTGACTTTGGTTATGACTGACATCTCCCGTGAGGGGGACGCCCGGTCGCTCTGGGGGAGAGAGAGCCATGCGGGCGGAACCCTCTCTCCGCCGCCTCCACCGTAGGCCTCCCCCGCGCGCTCCTCTCGCCCCGTCGCCGTCCGAGCTGCCGCCGTCCTCGCCGCGCGGCTGTGATGACGGTGGCGGCGGGGGGGCCTCCCTCCTCCTCTCTTCTGCTCTCCCTTCGAGGTCCCCTGCACGAGGGCCGCCGGCGAGGTGCGCCACTGCTAGCGCGGGGGCCGCCGGCTCCGCCTTGGGCGGCCGGATTTGGGGGGCGGCCCCCGGATCTGCGCACCGGGCCGCTGGTCGAGGCGCGATGGGCTCCTCGCAAGCCACCGCCGCCAGCGCGGTGGCCGCCAGCTCCGCCGTGGACCGGCGGATTCGGGGGGGGGGGGGGAGGGGCAGATCTGCGTGCCGGGCGGCGACCTACTCCTGTCCCGCATTGCCATGGTCGCCGACAGTGCCTCCGGGTCCGTCGTGGGCGGCTGGTCTCGGGGCCCCCGCCCCCTGATCTCGTCCTGGCATTAACGTCTCCGGTGGTCCGGCCCTTGGTGATGCTCTCCCATCTTCGTCTCAGTTGCCCCTTCGCTTCACTACTGCAGGGCTCATGGTTTCATTTTCAACCGGATCCACTCGGCACCGTCCCATTGGGGGCGGTGCTGGGAGCTGTTGCGTTGCTTGTTCGCTCGGTGCCGTCCCCTATTGAGGGTGGTTGAGGGTGGGCGACCTCCGGGTCATTGGCTAGTTTAGGCTCCGTTAATTCTTGAGGAGTTAGTGGTGGATCCAGTTTTCTTATGGGGCCTTGTACGACGGTTTCGGCGGTGGCGGTGTGAAGGTCGCGCGGTGGTCGTCATGGTTGGGCTGGTGCTGCTGATTCTTAGGGTGGTGTTCCGTTAGCGAAAGCTTCGATCTGGTGGGCCGGATCGGGCAACGATGTTTTTCTTGTTGGGGGCGTTGCTTATGGACCTTTCCCTTTGGCGGTTCGCGGAGGCCTCCTAGGTGAAAACCTAATGATGGCGTCGGTTCGGCGCTTTTGCCTTCCTGAAGGCGTTTGTGGAGCCCCTTCGGCGGCCGTGATGTTGATGCTTTGGACCCGTCTGCTGATCTGGTCTTGCAGTTTCTATAATGGATTCATGGCGTTTTAGGTTGTTTGCCTAGAGTAGTTCTGTGTTGTCTCTAGCTTGTCACCTAGAGGGTCCCGTTGCGGAAGTTGTAAAGTAGTTAGGTTGTCAGTGGACTTATGCTTCATGTAAAACTGGTAATCCCAGTATTTTCTTTTGCTTTATATATAAAGCTGGCTTCGGCCTTCGGAGGACTTTTATTATTACTTGTTAAACATGAGATTTTTTTTCTTTGAAAAAAATATGCTTCATATAACCGTTGTGTTACTTTCTTACTAAATCTTACTTATACATTGATCTTAATTATGTTGGCTGAGCGAGGTGATGGGTAAAAATTGGAGAGACAATGGTCATGTGATGATTATTTGTTGTTTCTAAATAAATATGTTTGGCCATTGATCTTAAATCCAAATAACTTAATTCTTTTCTCAAATACGCAGAAGAGTTGCGCACCATTGTAATAAGTAGAGAAAAAGTTCCAGTACAAGCACGCAAGCGTGCACACTAAGCGGATTACTCACAAAATAAACGATCTAATTTCCTAGCACAGGCCGCAATCCAAAGGTCAACCTCTTGCTGGATTTTCGTTACTATGGTTGTGGTGGTCACCGCATTCTCTCGAACAGTCGGGCATTCCTTTCTTTCCAAAGGTGCCAACCGATGGCCATGAATAAACTGTCGATCCCCTTGCGTCGTCCTGGCAATTGTGTGGAAGCCAAGTGTTCCCACCAGTCTTGTATGGATGCCTCGTGCGCGAGGAAGCTGCATGTGCAGTTGGCCCAATTACCGACACACCATTGTGGAGAATGTTTTGATTCAAATGCCACCCAACATATCTTTTCGTAGAGCCCTAATTTGAGATAAATTGACAGCTTGGCATAATCTAGTAGCAAAAATAGCACATATCCAGCTATCCACTGAAAGAGATAGTTTTACCTGGGGCTTACATAGACACGATAATTTTACAGTACGGTCTATGTATCAATACTTGATTAACCAGGGAACTCCTTTCACTAGTAAATTCATTTGAAAACTCAAGCTACCTTTAAAAATTAAGATTTTCCTTTGGTATCTAAAACAAGGAGTTATCTTAACAAAGGATAACTTAGCTAAAAAGAATTGAGTTGGAATAAAAAATGTTGTTTCTGTAATTGTGATGAAACAATTAGACATTTGTTTTTTATTGCCAACATGCTAAAACCATATGGAGAATTGTTCATATAGCTACTGGGTTAATGCCACCGAGATCTATTAATCACATGCTTGGTAATTGGTTAACGGGCATTGAAAACAAAGAGCGGAGATTACTGTTTGTGGGGGCTGCAGCCTTATTATGGTCAATTTAGTGTACACACAATGATCTAATATTTGAAAAAAAACCATTTACCTCCTTTTTGCAGGCTATCTCCAGGGGAACGTATTGGCTGCTCTTCTGGGCATTGTTGCAGCGTGAGGATACGAGGGAGACCATCCATTTGGCGAGCAGCGCATTGGAGATCGTTGCTTTGGATATTTTCACCAAGAATGGATGGAGAAGCAATAATAGACTTTGCTTTTAATTTATTTCCCAAATGCTTGTGTGCTCTTTTTCCCTTTTAATAAGTAGCTTAGCTGTGAAATTGTAAAAAAACCAGAATGTTGTGTACTTTGGAGGCAGGAACAACTCCTTTTTCTAAAAATAAAATGTGCAGTTGGCCCACGTTAGAACTCTCCACCAGATTTCCTTGGCGACCGGACATGAGACGATCGAGTGATTTGCTATCTCGTTTGCTAGATCACACATGAAGCACAGGTCATAGGCGTCCAGCCCTATGCGCCGTCTTCTGTCAGCTGTCCATATGCGCTCCTTCGTCGCCAGCCAGAAGAACAACTTGACTCGCAGGGGTGCCCATGATTTTCAGATACGATCGACACCATGAAAACTCGTCCGCCCAAGTTGCAGTGCTGGTAGGCTCGCTGTGAATTGCCCAGATGTCGTCCAACGCATCTCAATGCTCCTCAACCTCCGGTAGTAGCTGAATGTTTTCGAGGCGAGCCCAAACACTAAGTACAGAATCTCGTTTAGGAGGTCGGGACTAAAGGGTCCGGACCTAGCTTTAGTACATGTCCCCACGTCCGGGATTCGAATCCATAACCTCTTGCATGGTCTCACGTATACCCACCTAGCCACTCCACCTACGCAGTACATGTGATAGAAAGTAGGATGTTTCCTCTTTTATTGTAACTCGTGAAGCACCTACACCCGGGACTAAAGACCCTATAGTCCCGGTTGGAGCATCAACCGAGACTAAAAATCACCCTTTTAGTCCCGGATGAAACCACCGTCCGGGACTAAAGGTCATTCTTGGACCTAGAAAAATACGAATCGGGACTAAAGGCTTATTGTCTCGGTTTAAAACCTAACCGAGACTAAAAATAGAGAATGAAATGTCTTTTTCTACTAGCAAAAGGTTCAGATATTCAGTTACTGCCGTTACCGATAGTCCAGAGGTGATGTCCCTCAGCCAGCATCGTTGCACCAGCGCCTGTGCCACCGTCCTTGTCTTCTTAACATGAGGTCCAACACATTAACTTAATTTTCAGATTTGCATTGGAGTGTTTCATCATAAAGGGCAGCGGCATCTAGAGCACAGTTATAATCTTTCTACTTCGTTTTTGCGAAAAGGCCAAAGAATCTAAAAGGCTGCAAATGTTAAACGAAATTGCTTCTTTTCAAATCCTTGGAATATTTATTCTCCTGGTCGACATCTTGAGGTGGGCATTTCCTCATCCTTTTAAACTCTAAATCTCTATTTATTATAGTAACCTCCTCATATATAACCTTTTCCTATAACTAGCAAAAACACACGTGTGACACGCACGTTTATAATAGAAAACAAGATTATATAATAGATAATTGGCCGGAGACCATATTTGTTACGAACTCGAGATTCTATAATACGGTGAAGAGCTTGACGAAAGAATGCATGACAGGTAGGGTCGCTAAGAGGGATAGTGTTTCAATGAGTGATGGGTCCGTCGGCTGTCAAAAGTTTGACGAAAAAAAGCATGATATGTGGGGTCGTAGAAGAGGTAATGTTTCAATGATTTGTGGGCCCATTGGTCTTTGAAAGTTTTGGATAGAGGGATAGTGTTTCAATGACTAGTGGGTCCGTCGGCTGTCAAAAGTTTGATGAAAAAAAGTCTGACAGATGGGGGTCGTAGAAGGGGTAATGTTTCAATAATTTGTGGGTCCATTGGTCTTCGAAAGTTTTGGATCTTTATAGTATAGAGAAAAAAATGCTCATTTAGGGCATGACATTGACCTTGGCGTGTTAATATAAGAAGATTGGCTGGCACACCAATGCCCATGCCATGATTGCTTTTTTAAAAAAAGAATAAAATTATGGCTAGTGGGCTGCCATTCCATGTTTTTTTCTCTGAAAAGATATGCCATGATTTTATTAAAATATTAATGGTGCTATAACAACAAATATATTAAAGCTGTTAAAAATTAAATTATCTTGGCCCTTAGGTTTGTGTCCATATATATTGGCACACTTATTAGGGCATTTTTCAATCTAGACACTACCCAATAGTTTACATATTTTCCCTGTCATAGTAGACACTAGACATGGAAATTATATTATCACTGGTTGGCTTCACAATAAGTTCTCATCCAATCCCTTCTCTCTCGCTTCCTCTGTCTAACCCCCTCCTCTCTTCTTTGGTTCACCTGTAGACATAGTTTTCTACATAAGAAATCATTTCTTTCTCTCTTCTATTTCATTCTCTGGCTACATTGGTAAATTACTTATATGGTAGGTTAATTAATTTTATAGAAACAATTCTAGACACCGTGTTTTTTTAAACATAATACAGACGTACACTTATATACACGCACATATACTCACCCTATGACTACATGCACGGAACCTTATCCTTATGAGCACCTCCAAGAGAATGAGTTGACTTCATCACAAGATCGACAAAGCCACCACAAGCGGCTCGTTGTTGACGAGCACGCCATGGAAAGAATAACATCATTAAATCCTAAAAATGCAAAGCACATGTACCAACTCGAGGACTGTAACACCCAAAAATAGCATATATAAAACTTTTAGTAATTTATTGACTTTTATTTTAATTGTTCACATTTAATATAGTTTAATTGAATTATTTATAAATATTAAAATCAAATATAAGTAGTAGAAATATTTTTGTTGCATTCATGTTGTTGCACTGAGTTTTGTTTGATAGCAAGTTAAGTTGAAATTTAAATTATGTTTAAATTCGAATTTAATTTACATTTGTTTGAGCCTTAGAAAAGTTAATTCAAGCCGAGTTCACTTTTGCTCCCTAAGCTTTCTCTCTGGTCCACTTTTGCTCCCTCTACTCTTTCCCGAGTGCAGCCCATCACCCTTCTTCTCTTTCCCGGCCCGAACCGCCACATCCCCACCTGGGCCCTCTTTCCTTCCCCCGAGCCGGCCCACTTCCCTCTCCCCGGCCCAGCGAACCACCTTTCATCGATTGCGCCGCCCCGGCTGGCGCCCCTAGACCCACCCAGCGCCTTCCTAGAAGCTCCCCCGTGATTCTCTTCCTCTTTTTTTGCGCGTGCGCTCGCATGGCAAGAGCACCTTCGCTTGGAAACCCGGGCTTCGGCCGCCGCCGCCCGATCGTCGGGCTTGCTTGCCATAGAAGCACCCCTCCGAGCCTATTTAAGCGACCCCCGCGCACCCCATCCCCTCACCAAGCACTCCTCCCGAGCTTCCACGCCTCCCATCGCCTTCCCCTCGCCGAACGCCGCCGCTCCTCGGCCGCCATCGTCGAACCTTGCCACCACCGCCCCTCGCCCGTCGGGAACCCACCCCAGCGCTTCTAGAGAAGGTAACCAAGCTACCCGAACAGCTCCCGCTCATCAATTGTGCCCCGCTAAATCGCTCGTCATCGTTTCACAGCACCGCCGGATCCCCTCGCCTCGACGTTCACGCTCCACGCCGCCCGATCGACGCCGAGAACCACTCAGGTGAGCTCGCCGTTCCTCGCTGGTGCTGTAGGACCCATCGGCTCGCCATTTGGTGCCTTGTAGCACCGGGTTGGCTTCACTCCGGCGCGCCTCCGCCTCGCGCAGTGGCGGCGCGGTTTCGATCATGTACTGCCGTGGCGTCCCCTGAGCCACGGTGAAGAAAAGGACACAAGGGCACCAAACAAGTACACTCTAAATTTCCTGGGTTCACACACCGGAAAAGTCAAAATCATGCAATTTGATCTGACCGGGTCCAGAAATGAAACCAATGAGCTTGACTCATTAACAACGTACCAAACACGTATTGCTCGATCTGCCTATAAATTCAGCCCGTACACCAGCCACTGCATGTCATCAAAACTCGTAGCTTGCTAGCCCAAGAACTAAGATGAAGCTTCACGCCGTGGCAATCGCCTCCCTCCTGCTGGTTCTGGCCACGGCCGGCGCCGTGACGTTCGACGTGAAGAACGAGGCGGCGAGCACCCCGGGCGGCCAGCGCTTCGACCGGGACTACGGCGCCGACTACGCAAGGCAGGTGCTCTCCGACGCCTCCACCTTCACCTGGAACATCTTCAACCAGCCGGACCCCGCCGACCGCAGGCCCGCCGACACCGTCCTCCTCGCCGTCCGCGACACGGACGGCATCGCCGCCACCAGCGGCAGCACCATCGAGCTCAGCGCCCGCTACGTCGACGGCATCACCGGCGACGACCTCAGGGACCAGGTGACCGGGGTGCTGTACCACGAGGTGGTGCACGTGTGGCAATGGGGGCTGCAAGACTACGGGGCGCACCCGGGGATCTTCGAGGGCATCGCCGACTACGTGCGGCTCAAGGCCGGGTACGTGCCGGGGCACTGGGTGCAGCCGGGGCAGGGAGACAGGTGGGATCAGGGGTACGACGTCACGGCCAGGTTCCTGGACTACTGTGACTCGCTCAAGCAGGGGTTCGTGGCGGAGCTGAACGCCAAGCTCAAGGACGGGTACAGCGAAGACTATTTCGTGCAGATTCTGGGGAAGAACGTGCAGCGGCTGTGGCAGGATTACAAGGCTAAGTATGGCGGTTGATACGTGTTTGTATGTGGCGCTTCATATTTCGATTTGAACTTGATAAGGGGACGGATCCGGTCCACTTGCATGATTGCATAGCTCTAATATTTGCCATATACGTTGTTAGATGATGGAATAATGTCAAGGTTACTGTGATCTACAAAAGCGGCTTTGCCCATCGTCAGAACATACATGGACACTGTAGCATCAATGGTGAAACGTATAAGGTTACTGTGATCTACAAAATGTGTGGCTTTGCCCATCGTCAGAACATACAGGGACTCTGTAGCATCGATGGTGAAATGTATAATTTTCTCGGTGGTAAGACATACAGGGTCTGATAACTTGTGATAGCAACAAATCTTAACGCAACAGGTAAAATTTAGTTAGCTGGTCAATCCCATCACGTGATGCAGCTATCTTAAACTGATCTGAACACTGTAAAAGTGCAGATGCTAGAGCATCTCCAAGAGCTTATGTATAAGTTATGGGCTAGCTAAAAAAAAGGAAGAGAAAATGTCATCCAACAGAATAGGCAAACGGCTCGCCATCTATACAGGCTCGCTATCCTTTGGCCTCCGCTCGGCACTTTTGCCTCGCTCGCTCGCTCGCTCGCCATCCCCCCTCCTTTTCGGGCCTCCCGCGCCCAGGCCCAGCGGCAGTCGCCGCCCCTGCCCTCCGTCGCCCCGCGGCCGCCGCCCGGCCCTCCGTCGCCCCGCCGGTCGCCGCAACGACAGCGCACACACGCACATCGGCAATACGCGAGCACTGAGCAGAGCACGCGACGGACCACGGGCAAGGTGACTCGACACGCCGACGCTTTCCACCTCCGAGCCTCCCATTACCACCCCCTCCTCGTCGGCGCCGCGCTCGTCCTCCTCGCCGTACCGGTCGAGGGCGGCGTGCCCCCGCCTCCGCGGCTCCGTCGCCTACCTCGACTGCGCCGCGGGACACGGCCTCTCCAGTATGTAAAGCACGCGTTCGGGGGGATGCGCGGGGTCATCTCCACGCGGCGGCGCGGGTCTCCACGCGGTACAGACCGACGTCCGCGGCAGCCATGGTCTCGCCGCAATGCCCGGCGAAGGTCCTCGGCACAACGACGGAGCAGCTCTACGCGCCGCAATCATTCTACTCAAGCAGCTGGTGCAATCATTCTTTCCAATATCGAGATGAAGCAGTGGATGTCGCCGCCATGCGCAGCGAGGGTCCTCAGCGCCACGACGGAGCAGCCCTGTGTTGATGTAGTGTGTACCTGAGATCGATTTGTTTATACTTGAGCAGCCGGCCTTGATGCAACGTGGACCAATTTTGAATATAGCTAGCATAATTTATCCAGTCTCTTGGATTACCCTATAAAATTATATGGTTTTCTATTTTTTTACAAAGGGATTCAATCTCTAAATTTAGCTAACAGGATACAAGAGCTCTTGGAGATGCTCTTAGGGTAGGGGTCCAAAGCATGAAATTTCAGAAATAAGTTCAAACGGCGTAAAGTAACACAAGGGTAACGAAACTGTATATTATGAACAACCAAAATCATATTTTCAAGAACCAACAATCAGATATAATACAACAGCACATTATTGAGAAACAATGTGCAAATTGAATAATTGGTGACATTTTGGACACCGGCACAGATTTAATCGGATAACATAACAGAATGGCGGTCGCAAAACTTGCTAAGCGTTTAACAACCTGTACATTCGTGTTATCAGCCAAGGTCAGTAGCTCTGTTTACACATTATCAGGCCAAAATTCCCTAAAGAAAGCCATCTCGAATTCCTTCTCTTGCAATCGCTTCTCCTCTTCTTGCATCTTTCTTATCCTCTTTGCAGCTAGCTTTGCTCGTTTCTTTGACTGCATCTCCTGCTGCAATAGTAACATGTTTGAAACAGTTCGGTTAGAATCCAGCTAAAAGTAAACTGAAGAATTAAGGAAGAACACAGCAATATTATCTCAGCTACACAACATAGTTCAGTAAGTAAAGAAATGGCCAGGCATATTGTGGACTAACAAACTAAGGATCAAGATTTACAAGAAACGAGAAACTGCAATGATACAATAACGAAATCTATGTACTAGAAGAATGTCATGATTAGCTCACCTTGGGCTTTTTGGGATCTTTTTCAATATCATCCTCCACCTTTGGCTTTGGTTTTGGTTCTTTAGAACCTATACCACGCTTGTTGTTCATAACACGAGTCTCTACAGGCTCCAATCTTCCCTGTTCCACAAACAATGGAGCTAGTGAGTAGACAGAGAGGAACAGAGCAGAGCAGCCGTGCATATCCACTGCACGCAGGCTAAATCAAATCTCATGTAAATCTTAATTTCCTAAGTAAGATTACCAAACAACTCTCGATTCTGACCATCAGTGAGAAACATTATTGCTCCAGCTAGAACCATACAACTACTTTAAAAAAGACCCTTCTGAACTTTTGGAGCTACTAGCTATGGGAATGAACTAGGCTACAAAATCCATATAATCATCTAGCCCTTTGCCCTGATTCTCCAAAAGCTTACACAATTTAGACCGTCTAATCAATCTCACAATTCAACAATAAATGTAACAAAAAGGCAATAACACTTTGAAAACACACGGATTCAAGCATCAGTGTCCACATTATACAGTTCCATAACTACAACCGATACCATTAGAATCGGTCGAAATCGAATTTTGGGGGAAATGGAAATATGAAATCATGACGCGGGAGGAGGCGAGAATCGAGACACGCACCTGCTCCTGCGCTCCGAGGCCGGTGCCCTCCTTCCAACCTGACTTCTTCAGCAGCTGCAGCGAGTTCAAGCAACGAATCAAACCCTAAGCAACAGTGCCAGGGAATCAGGGAAATACCAGCCACGCGGGAGATGAGGCGACGCACGGACCTGGAATCCGATGTTGGAGGACCCGATGGCCGCCATCGCCTCTTCTGCTCTCGTCCCCTCCCCTCCGGCGCCGGGCGCCGCCGCCTCCGCCGCCGCGCCGCTCTCCGCTCCTCTCTCTCTCCCTGTTTCTTCTTGGCTTCAGACGTCTCGGCGTCCTCTTTGACCGCGGCCCGCCGACGCGCGTGGTTTGGATCAGGCCTCATCGTCCCGTGTTGGGCTCGGGCTCTTGCCGTGTCGTGCGCGGTTCAGACTCGTGGGCCGCCGACCTGGCTCTCGAGTCGGTTCCGACCCAAGCTCGATCTCGACCGCCCGCTCCCTATCCGACGTCGCACACGGGCCAAGGAGAACGAGCCAGGCCTTCCGCACGGCCCACGGCTGTCGCCCACAACCAACCACATCAATTTCGCCACAACCCGCCGCCGAGTTCTCTCGATCTCGATCTCGATCGACTAAGAAGAGGCCAGGGGATCGCAACCGATCAAGATGCAGATCTTCGTGAAGACGCTGACGGGGAAGACGATCACGGTGGAGGTGGAGTCGTCGGACACGGTGGCGAACGTGAAGGCCAAGGTGCAGGACGAGGAAGGGATCCCGCCGGACCAGCAGCGGCTCATCTTCGCGGGGAAGCAGCTGGAGGACGAGCGCACGCTGGCCGACTACAACATCCATAAGGAGTCAACGCTGCACCTGGTCCTCCGCCTCCGCGGCGGCGGCAAGAAGCGCAAGAAGAAGACGTTCACCACGCCCAAGAAGGCCAGCCACGAGCACAAGAGCGTCGGGCTCGCCGGCGTGCTCGGGAGGTACCGGGTCGACGAGGCGACCGGGAAGGTGGAGAGGCTGCGCAAGGAGTGCCCCAACCCCGAGTGCGGGCCCGGCACGTTCATGGCGGCGCACGCCGACCGCCACGCCTGCGGCAGGTGCGGCCTCACCTACGTCGTCGAGAGCCGGAGCGCGGCGGAGATGGTCGATTAGCTGCTAGGTTGCTTCATATGTTTGGAGAGTCAGGCTAATCAGTTCAAGCAGTCGTGTTTAAGGAGAAAATTACTATTACAGAACTCTAAACAATGGGCTTCGCTATTATAAGACTTCAAACATTAGCTTCGCTAAAATGATCTTTTAAACATTAGCACTTTGTTTTATATAACATTTGATCCTTTTAATCAAAATCATCGTCTCTAATACGTGTATTTTGGCATAGTTGGACTGTATTGCCCTTAAGGAATTCAGTTCTTTACCTGTGGTGAGGGAGGGAGGCGCTGGGGCAGGCTGAGGCGTTGGGCGAGATGAGGCGGAGGCTGGACCTCCAGCGCGCGCGGAGGAGGCCATCGTCGGCAGTAGAGGGGTGGGCGGGGCCGTCGAGCGGGGGAAGGAGCGGCTGCAAGGGCTGTGTTTAGATGATGTGAAAAGAGAGTAAAAAAGTCGCATCGGACATTGTAGCGCACTGTATCACTTTTCGTTTGTTTGTGGTAAACATTGTCCTATCGTAACCTAACTAGGCTCAAAAGATTCGTCTCGTCGTGTACATCCAAACTATACAATTAATTTTTTTATTTACCCACGTTTAGTGTTTCATACATGTGTCATTTGTTATATTTAATGTTTCGATGTGATGTTGATGTGATGTCGATGGGATGAAAAGTCTTGGAATTCAACGGAACTAAACGCAGCCAAGAGCAGATCGAGCAGGTGCTGCCGCTGTCCAGGGCCCTCGTCGCCGCGCACCATCGGGTGCAGGTAGGTCGAAGCGATCCTCCTGTGGCTCTGCGCAAATGCGAAATGCCGCATTGGATTGGGGGTTGGGTTTGAGCATCTCCAAGAGACTAGCAATAATCTTAGCTAAATTTGAAAAACAAGAGGCTAGCTAAAAGATAGAAAGCTTCTCAAAAAATATACAAACCAACAGACTCTCTAAAACTCTCTCTATATATTAAATTTTAGTGGGCCCTGCTGTCATAAGCTTATCCTTCTTCTCCCCCACCTCCCCGCCGGGCCTCTGCCAGACGCAGTCGGCGCCATCGCCGTGCCTCCCCGCGATGCCGAGCTGCCACCCCCGTCGTGCCCATGCGCGGGCGCACGAAGATGGCAGCGTCGGAGTAGGAGTCCGGCGAGAGGGCGGCCAGAAGGAGGGGAAGGTGACGTTGGCGGGCTCGTCGTCTAGTCTGTTCGACCGCGCCCGCACGAATCCAGCTTCCCAAATCAAGCTCCACGGGGAATAAAAAAGCTACGACGTCCGCGTCCATGGAGCTCGGGATTGTGGTAGGCAAGCAGAGGCTCTGCCCGGCGGCGGCGTTCGAGGCTGCGCCCCTCGCGCAAGCGTGCGGCTCCAGCGTTCCATGCAGCAAGGTAAAAACAGATCCAGCATTCTGCGCGGAAGGCAAGCAGCGACGCAGCGTCTTCCTGCAGGCGAGGTGAGCGGCGGCGCTGGCTGCCAGCACGTGCAACGCCAGGGGCGGCCCCAACGACCCCTGCTTAAGGCCAGCGGCGGCTCCGGCGTCCCGCGTGGGGGAGGCCAGCCACGACCCCTGCGCGCGTCTTCCAGCGGCTTCGACGAACTCACGCGTCGTCGTCAACGTCGGAGCAGCAGCCGACGGCGAGGGGGAGCGGAAGGATGATAGCGGGTAGGTGAGACGCGGGCCCGGGAGCACGCGGAAGGGGAATAGCGAGCCGACGCCGCTCGCGATAAAAGGCGAGAGGGAAGAGGCGGATGGAATAGCGAGCCGTTTACATAAGCTGTTGGAAGCCTTTTTCTTCGTAGATTTTCTTTTTTTAGCCAACAGAAGAGAAACAGAGAGGCCGTTGGAGTTGCTCTAAATCAGCCGATTGCAGGAGGCGAAGGACCGAATGAGGCGTTATCTGGGGACAGGGCCAGGCTTGGGGATCTGCAGAGGCTGCTTAGGACGAGCCAGGTTGCTGCCTTGTACCCTGTGAGGGTCTTCCATGATCTGCCACAGCATGCAGAAAACCCTCGTGCCGATAGCAATGGGCACAAGTGCACAACACACGCATGCCCTCCTGAATGCGAGAGGCTATGCGAGAGTTTCGCAGCAAGATAAACATTCATACAAAATTTCGCGAGGAGATCGCGAGGCGTCGCGAGTCTGGGCGGGCGCGCGTCTGATCGGAGGTCGAGGCGTCGCGACTGCGAAAGGTAAAGAACGGAATTCCTCCAGGGCAATACAGTTCGACTATGTCAAAATACAGGTATGAGAGACGATGATATATTAATTAAAAGAATCAAATGTCATGTAAAATAAAATAAAGTGCTAATGTTTTAAAGGTCATTTTAGCGAAGTTAGAGTTTGAAGTTCTATAACAGTGAAGCCCGTTATTTAGAGTGTTATAGTAGCAATTTTCTCGTGTTTAAGGTGGTGAGATTTTGCACGTTTTAGGGTGTCGTTGACTGCAATTGATTCTATCGAGGCGTGGTTTCTTTCGGATGTCTGCTCGATCCGGCAGCGTTTTACCTGTTTGAATGACTGCAACAGCGTTTTGCCTGTTTGAATGACTGCAGTGTGTTTGATGTTCTGTCTTGAGAATAAGCAGCGGAACAGCCCGCTCATCTTACAATTTGCTTTGTCTACTTAAAAAGAAAAGCGGATAGGAATCGATAGATTTACCTAAAGCAAAGAATTTCGAATGGGATGATTTTAAATATTGATTTCATGGCAAAAAACCTTTGTCCAATTTTGAATTATCAAAGCAAGAGCTTTAAGAGTAGAAGCTCTGAAAGGTGAATTAGGAATTTATCTGCTAGGAGAGAGCTCTGAAAGGTGAATTAGGAATTTATCTGGTAGGAGACGATAGTCTTTTTCCCTAGAGATGGAAAATCCATCCACCTAGTTTTATTGATTTACAAATTCTTTCTCAGCTAGTTAAAAAAGTTTTATTAATTTACAAATTCTTTCTCAGCTAGTTAAAAAAGTTTTATTAATTTATAAATTCTTTCTCAGCTAGTTAAAAAAATGAAATTAGCTTATATCATTACGATATTAGGTAGTATAGATATCATTTACGGGAGAAGTTGATCGTTGAAATGATAATAGATACAGTAGAGGTAGAAACTATCAATTATTTTTTGAAACTGGAATTCGAAATTCTTAAAAGAAGTCTACGGACCGGTATGGATTCGAAATTCGAAATTCTTAAAAGAAGTCTATAGACTGGTATGGATTCTACCCATTTTAGCTCTTCTACTGGGAATCACAATAGAAGTACTCGTAATTGTATGGTTAGAAAGAGAAATATCCACATCGATACAACAACGTATTGGTCCAGAATATGCTGCCCCCTGGGACTCTTTCAAGCTATAGCAAATGGAACTAAGCTACTTTTTAAGGAGGATATCCTCCCATCCCGAGGAGATATTCCCTTATTTAGCATTGGTCTCTCTATAGCAGTCATATCTATTTTATTAAGTTTTTTAGTGATCCATTTGGGATATCATTTTGTTTTAGTGGATCTAAGTATTGATGTTTTTTATGAATTTATCATTTCAAGTATTGATCTTATTGTTCTTCTCATGGCGGGATATAGCTCAAATAATAAATATTTTTTTTTCAGGCGGTCTATAAGCGGTTGTTTAATCTTTTAGTTATGAAATACCATTAACTTTTTGTGTCCTAGCAATATCTCTACGTGTGATTCGTTAAAATATTATCTTTTTACTCAAAAATACATTGAACGCTTATCTTCCTTTGCATATTCTATATTCAAGTTGGTAAGTTAAACTAGATAGCTATATGAGTGAAACAAAACAGCTTATTAATTCATAGTAAAAATACACAATCTCATTTCCTACGTACAAGGAAAAAAGTTCCAATATACATAAGCAATGTAAACTCTTTACCGCAAAGGTTGAGATTGTTTGATTAGTCATCATCGTATCTTGAAGCGGGCAAGAATAAAGGTTTTGCAATATGAAATTCCATTACTAGAATATTTTAATCTATTTGCTTTGTCTGCCTTTTAACAATACGATGCACTCTGAAATCTTAATCCAAAATGCTGTGAGGACTGATTGTAGTAGTCCAGTAACCTCATAGGAGACTCGGCCTCTAGGTTTAACATATCACATTTTGCAAACAGAGTGATGATGATAAGCAATAGAAGGCTCCTTGGCACTTCAGATAGGTTAACAACAGAACCAGGTTATAAGCAAGGGTCTGATAAATGTTGAACGAAAAGAGGAAAACATTCAACAGAACAAAAACGCCTTCAGTGTGGTCTGGAAGAATGCAGCAGCAGAAGAAGAGTGTCGCCAAATTTGCTGTCAGAGACTTGTCTATACAGATAGTTATGCATGTCAGGATGAGGCGTCGCTTTCCTTTTCCAAAAACATGTATGCGCCTAGCTACAATAGCAGCTGTTGGCCACAGGTCCACAGCACCAAGTTCGTTCGAAGTTCATTGGCAAGGGACCTCAACTCTGCTGGCTACCCTAACAAAATTGCGCCCCATCCTAGAACGCCAACTCCTCTTTCTCTTCAGGTGCAATCGGCAGCGTTCCCTCCGAAGCCGCATCCCCTATCTTGTTAGCCTTCTCTTGGCTTATGCCAAGGAGATACTGTAACCTTGATAGCTTCTCGGTCTTCGGGATGCTCTTCAGGTAGATGGCATACAGGTCATCTAGCTCTCCCGGTGTGGGCCATGACAGAGGTTGTGATGCAGGGACAGCAGCGTCGCATGCCAGCAAGTCATTCAGAGAAGAAAGCTGCAAGAAGGAATTTGTAGTTAGCAGACATCACTCATTTCATCAATTTTCCACAGAATCAAGAAGAAATAAAGGGGCATTTAGTACATACCACTTCGTCTCTCTTCTTCTGCCGAAGCAAGGCTATAGCCTGAACAAGGGAGTTCTCCAACCTAACTTTTGCAATATCCTGAACAATTGATTTGGCCTTCTCAGCACTTATGATGAGATCAGCTGGGATCTTTACATAAACTTCCTCTTCATCAAAATCTCCTGTGCCTGATGAAAAGATCTCCTCAACAGTTTTCCTGAAAATGCTTTCCCGTAGTGGTTCCGCAATCAAGCTATCCAGTTGGAAGTTTGCTGCTCTCAATCCTCGGACCTGCTCTATACCAATCTGACCCCGAGCAACAGAAGCTTCAATTGCAGAAGACAACTTTGTCGTTGTGATACCCTTAATGATTTTCTGTGCATTTTCAGTAGGCAAACCAAACTGTTTTTGAATTTTTGCAAGCTGGTCAGCCTTGGCCTCTGTTAATTTGCCATCAGCAAGAATTACTTCTGCCTGTTGCACGAAAGCTTTCTCTGTAAACTTAATGTGAACGTCTTGAACTTCTTTGCGAGTTAAACCAAGTATGTCGCCCAATTGCTTTAGCATTAAAAACTCCGAATCATCTTTCTTCGTTGAGATTGCTGTTCCAAATGATACGTTCGTCGTCTCGCCAGCGATGCAGAACTTCAAGTATGTCTCATACAGCTCAGTCCTGTCTCTCAATGCAATGTCATCCTTGACGGTTATCTCTTTCTGGATTGACTTTCTCAGCTTTTCTTTAAGCTCTTTGTCAGGCCTAGTCTTTCTCAATGTCTCCAATGATTCCCATTCATATTCATCATCCTCTCCCTCAGATTCCGAGGCCACGCTTGATGCTTCAGTTTCAGCACTTAGAGACAGCTCTCCCTTAATGTCGGCTAAAAGCTCGCTAACAACAACTGTGTTGAAGGAAATTAGCTTCTTCAGCTCTTTTGCAGTTTCAATGGGGTTCCCAGCTGCTTTTGCTCTTTGAATGTAGCTCAGGAATAACTTCCGTACCTGACCATTTGAATGTGACTACTTAGAATTGTGAACAGAATTTGCTGAAGGAATATAATAAAAGAATATAAATAGTTTACCAGAGATGATCAGAAGATAAGCCGGTATATATAATAAATTTATCATTTTTGAAAGAAAAATACATACTGCTTTACTAAAGATGGTCATGACAGCCTCCTTTTTCATGTTCAGACTTTGTGCTGCCTTCCTGACAGCCTCTCGTCTATCAGCATCATATCCATCAACAGATGCAATTGCTTCTTTGATAACCTGTAATGTCCACAAATGTAAGAACACTGAATAGAACAAACCATCAATTTTACTTCTACAGGATATGGTGCGAAAGCCAAATAAATGCAGAATTAGACACCAAAAAGATTCAATGTCACCTTTTCGAACAATTGGCCACAGATCTCAGTATGAGCAGCATCCACAGTTTCTTGAGGGATGCAGAGACGCACTTGGAATGCCATCAGAGCTTCCACTTCCTCCTTGCTCAGCTCTCCGTCAGCTACAAACTGCTGAAGCTTCTGTCTGTAAATTTCTGAAGTTCAAAGTAGAATTAATACACATTGATATTCCTAACATAAAATGAATAATGGCAAGGCCGGAATTATTTTGAATTGAAGCCTGTCTCAGAATGGGTTAGTTTGCATGGTGTTAGTGCAGGTATTTAAACAATTCAGTGCTATGAAAATAGATGCCACGCTTCTTTTTTGGTCATCAAAACATATTCTGCATGCTCTTTTGCTAGTGTAATTCATCCCTGATCATAAGCAATACACTGCAGGCGAACCAAACAGAGTTATCTTTCAAAAAAATATATTCTTACAGCCAAGGTATAGCTTTGACAACAGCAGTCTACAATAAACATGAAGCAGTATTGCCAATGTCATGGAGCAGTATTGGGCTGGCTAGGCATTGTGGTAGGCCAGACCCTCAGGGTTTGAGTTAGCGATACGATTAGAAATTTCAGCCTTAAAAGTGAAGTAAGCCTCTCTATATAAAAAGAGGAGATGCATCAATCGAAGAAAGCAAGAAGTAAAGCAATCTATTATCCCAGTCTCCTTCTCCAATCCTTCCCTTGTGATGTGTTCCACCCTATTGGCAAGATCACCTTTGGTTGGGTTCAGGGCCATTTAAGATCATGGTTCATAACACCATTAAGCAAAACATATATTCACTATATCTATGCTGTGAAATTGGTGTTGCAAGAAGGAAGAAGTGTCGAGATGGTACCTTCATGCATCTTGCTAGCAAGTTCAGGATCAAATTGTAACTTTTCGCAAAGAATTTGGAGGAATGCTGCTTTGCTAGGCACTGATGCCAATTCAGTGTTAAACGATTTAACAAGTGTCCTTCTGTATATGTGAGCTTTGACATCAGACAAAATTCCTTCTGCTTCACGCTTGCCCAGTCCAAATATATTTCTCAGTTCACTCAAAGGAGCAAGCTGCATTTTTTTAAGCACAAAATAACTTTTGTTGAGATACTACCCAATAATTCACATCGATATGATCACAGGGCATGTGCAGAAACAATACAAAATGATGGTGATCTATTATTTTGAGGAGCAATGCGGCATTAGAGTTCCACTGATCTAGTAAAGTCAAGCTAATGCAGATGGGGCCTATTTCAATTTGCCATTGCACCAAAAGTAGAAGGGGATCATATAAACTTGTCATTACACATGCAGCATCAGTCATTTAGAAATGAAATATATATGGAATTACCTTCTCATCATCAACAATTCCGTCTGAAAGTAATTCAGTAGCATAGGCCTTGTAGAGTATCTTGAGATCATCAGCTCTCCTGTCATGATCATACTCCCCAGCTATGCATGCAAAGCACCAAACAAAACAGTCTTAAACAAGGTCCAGCTCACTAAAATGTTATTACAAAAAGCTTCACCATTTTACCTAACGAAATAGGGCCAAGACCACGAGCAAATCGATCAGCCTGAGGGTGCTTGCTTAATATAGTAAGCAAACTATTAAATTTAATAACACTCCTCACTTCTTTCACAGCCTGGGTTAGACTATCCCTGTAATCACATGGTTCAGCAGTAAGATAAATCCACCAATGCTCTGAAATGGTACATTTTCAATCTGTAAGCTAATTAAATTCAGAGGATTGACCACTTGTCCATGAGGATTCATACTTTTGCTAATTACTGTTCAAATGTAATGCAATTTTGAATATATCATCATGGTCTTCTCACGTCCCATCCAAAGGGAGATGCCCCGGCTGCCCCTAATAGTAGCTAAATACTCCCTCTACTGGTAAAATTGGAAGTATATGTCGAAAATAACATAATCAACTTTTCTTTGCGACATGTTTATCTGATAGTTTATATGAGCGGAGTTCAAGTTCAGATCATAAATAGAGATTTGAGAACCCTATGTGGTTGCCCCCGTGATAGACAAGACGATCCTGCAACCATGCAATCGTAACATGCCAGGGCCATGTGTGGGAAAGGTGGCACTTAAATACATGATGGATCACCTCTTGTTTTAAATAGGGGAGAAAAGACGGATTATTACTATTGCTTCTTACAAGTTACACTCACCATTATATGACAAGAATATCTACCAAATTGCGAAGTGACATGTCATGTTTTAGAAAAAATGGCTATGCCATTTCCTTCCAACCATAGGCTATTTAGCTTAGAAAATCATTCAGGTTTTCATGCACAACTAGTAAAGTAAAAATTGAATATGGTAACATGTTTTGCAATAGACTAGATAAGTAGGTTCCATACGGGATACGTGACTTCAAGACATCCAACGCTGATGAAATGTTTTCTTGAACTAGCTTCTTCGCGTGCTCCCGGAACATCTCAGAAGCAATCTGAAAGAAATCTAAGAAATTTAGGACGTTACTCAGCAACAAAACATGCTTATGCTGATCCCATTTGTCTTTTCCCAGCATACTTAGATGAACACCAATAACAAATAGTGACCTTTTTGTTTGTCTAAACTTTTGGCTGGTTTAAATACATAGTTGGCATGGATGTAAAGGCAATGTGCTAAGTACTGATGAAGATTTAAGCCCAAACAAAGTTATAGAAAGTAAGGACCATTAGATATTTAGAAGAACAAAAATGGTTACCTCATCAGAAAGTTTATATGCAAGTTGCGCTCTCCTTACATCAATGAGTGTACCTATGTCAAGACCTAAAAAGAGAGCATTTTGATGTCAGAATGTTCACGAGATGCAATAAGAGAGAGAGAGAGATCAAACAATGAACATAGCAACAGAAAATGCAATTGCTATCTTACAGCGTACTACTAATCTACTTGGTAAAGCATATCATAAGAATAGTAATGACTTCAGGACTGTACTAACGCCTAAACAAAATTATGTGTTCCAGCTGTACCTCTATCAATAGACTTGAGCTGCGATGAGTATAAATTCTTGGCATTTTCCCTCATAGCAATGTCGATCTGGAAACGAACATAATGTCAAACTAGACATGGAAAAATAGAAGCCTCATCACCTGATTTATACAGAACGTACAGGAAGTTCAAAAAAGTGCTCCGAAATAAAAAGAAAAACATTCATCTCAGTTCAAAAAAGTGCTCCGAAATGTGAACAAAAACATTCATCTAGTACAAGTGCCAGACACCCTGTATTGTAAAATTATCAACAGAAAGGCTCCTCTCATTTGTACCCATGCTAGTCAAATACTTCAACTTTGATGCTACTTAAAAAGGAACAGCATTCTTATATTGCATGTGGAACCTATATCCCCCTGCGAAGTGGAGTCTTAAATGCCATTTGTGTAGGTAACATCACATAATTGCATGCACCATGCTCATCCTTTTTTACCTTTTTCTGGTTTGGAAGGATGTGGGGGATTTTATGCACTTCTCACAAAATGGGAGATGTCTATAAGCCCCACAAATATATACTATCAATATAACCGTGCATATTAAAATCGGCCACGAGCCATATTTTCTATCAAAATACCTCAATAGTGTTACAAGTTATATTTTGTACCTAACAAATTAATAATGATACCTAGACCATGGTAAGTCAAAAAAAGACATTCCTACACTTTAGGAACATTCATCCAGATCCCCTGAAATATCCACTGCATCAAGAGCAGCACAATACTATGCAAAGAGCAAGCTCATCATACTAAGATTTTTCAACTAGTGAAGCAATATTGTCAGAAATTAGACAAAACTATACTTAAATTCAGAACAAATAACTCTCTGAGAGATCAGAACATAAAATTGAGAGAAGATATGCAGAAGATAACAGCTATTTTACTAATAAAATACCTGAGAATCAGTCACCCCGAAAAGACGTTTCCATGGAAGTAGGAATGCAGATTGATCTCCGAAGACGAGATTTGACACATAAATTAACTTTTGAAATGCCTGCAAATGCATGGTTATAATCTGGGTCAACGGAAAGTTTAAGTATCTTACTGATGTATCAAAGCATAAACACTTACCCGCCTTTGTTCCATGTCAGCATCACGGTCACTTGTTTCTAGCCTCTCTCTGTATATGCGTCTACCAATCTAGTACACCAAGCAAAGTAAGAGGAAAAGGTGTATTGTCATAAAACAGAGGAAACGTAGAAAACGGAGACAAAAGATAAGAACATAAGAGACAGAAAATAAGATAAAAAAGGGTTTGGATCAGGAGGCAATACCTCCATATGCATGTTAGCAGCATCCACATCATCAAGCCCAAGAGCTCTTTTAAACTTTACAATATCCTGAACCTCGCTACCTTTGAGATCTTCATCTCCTGGAGGAAGTACTGAGTAAACATACCTGCATATAAGAGCATGGCCAGCACAAGGATGAGCAAATAACTGTGTTTAGAAGGATCAGACCTGTCAACGAATAAAATGCTGTGAACAAAATACTGATACGTGAGCATTATATAGTTTAACTGTTTTTTTTGTAATATAACGGGTGAGTTTAGGTGCATCCATTGCAGGATTGTTGACTTCCATTCACGAAACCAGGAGGCTGCAATTCAAAGTTGGAACCCACACCCATTGCACAAATACAAACATCACTACTAAGTACCAATACAACCAAATGATTGGTATTTGCTTGTGTTGTGGACGTTAGTTCTGTCCACAGGAAATTAAGAGGAAAATGTTGGATTAATGGTTACACTGCAGCAGGACAAAGCACGACAGGTAGAGCAGTTCATCACCGGAATTGCAAAGCTGGGCAGGACAGAGCAACAAGTATAGAAGCATCTGGCAGCTTAATATGCATGTATACCACATCCAGCACGGATTTTAAGAGATTAATGTCCAAGTTGGAAAATTGTGAGCAATAGACGTATTGCATAGATTGTCAGAGAGCATGATTTGTAGCTAATAATAGTATGATGAGAATATGAAAATTAAATCAAAGTTAACGGAGTTAGGAAAGGAGGCAAGAACATCCAATGTAAAAGGGGTGCATTGCATATCTGTACCAAGAAAGTATGATACTGTATTTGTCTCCCTCAACCACTCTAGTTCCCTCATCTCAATCCTTGGTCTAATCTACATTCTAATACCCCTTCATCACTTTCAAGTCATTTTTTTTAACACTTTCAAGTCATGTTATCAACCTTCCTATGTGCTGTTAATTGCACATTTGTTTCCATAATTGAAATTTATTTAGTTGCCAAATCCCCTAGTGTAGAATAAAAACATTCAAAAACTAATTGCTCCTTCATATATAGTCAATAGCTAGAAGATTGTGGTTATTCCTTTTTTTTCTCTTATAATTGTTTGCAGCAACCTTCATGCCTCCAACTGGTTGTAGCACGGAGGGGGCAACAAGTAGCAAAGAGTGAGTAGCATAATGCCAGTTATGCTACCTAATATTGCCATTTAGAACTGAAAAGCTACAGGCCAAGTCTGTGCCATCTAATATTGTAATTTTTTGAAGGGTATAATTATCCTATCATTTGACAACCTGAAGATGTTTTTTGCTGACAAATAGAAATTTAATCAAGTACAACAATTAACCATATCTCAACTAAAGATTCCATACCTTATTGGTGAAACTTATTTCACAAAAAATACATAATTCGTTACGGAATGTCATTTGGACACTTTTAGCTGGCATGGAATGGGAAGAAAGTTTGAAGATAAAATGTACAATTTATTGCAAGTTGGGACGAACAAAAACTTTATATGGGAATTGTAAAATAACCAAGCAATAAAACTGGCATCAATTAGAATGTTTACAGAGAAAGTTAACTTTCAACACCCATGGAAATCTACAGGTGACTGCCACTGGCAGTTGCCAAAAGATAGAAATTCGTCCAGGGATAGATCTAGATGAGTACCATAAAACTACTCTTACTACCATATGGGAGTTTCATTTAAGGGAGTCAGGTACTGTCAAATGTATTGTTAAATCTCGATCACTTGTGCCAACAATATATGATACGAGTATATCAGTACATATGTCATGACGAATGTTCATAATATTATATATCCATGTACTTGATAAATGTATTATAATACATACCAATTGCAAAAATTAATACAAGATAGTATGATAGGTAAAACATAAAACTTTCTTATTGCTACAGGGGGGTCTAAATAATCGCCTGTTGCTCCAACCAATACAGCACCTTGATCACAACAGAATTAATGTCATATACAATTATGCTGGCGCTAGAAACAATACTTTATGGCAGCTATGTGCAAGCCCTTGAAGGGCGGGCTTGGTGCAGCGGTAGAGCCTACCGTCTGTAACCGGAAGGTCCCGGGTTCAAGCCCCAGCCTCTGCATATTTATGCGGGTAAGGTTTGGGCGCTATTACAACCCTTCCCCAGACCCCGCACGGTGCGGGAAGCCTACGGCACTGGGTACGCCCCTTTTAGCTATGTGCAAGCCCATGTTCACAAAGCATATGTGCCAGCTGAAAAACAACAAACGCATCAAGAAGCTCACCTGGAATACAAGTCACAGAGCTCTGCTTTGAAGGCTGCATCCTGTGTACTAACTCCATATCTAAAACAAAAATTGTACATTATAAGAACATGGATAAAGGAGTAACGGCAGCATCAATAATTAGCTTCCGAAAGAAACAATAGGAACTGATTATTCGAGTTTACATTCTTGAAAGAAAATATTAGCTTCCACACATGGAAATATATATAACTTCTTTTACCATAACAAATAACTAGCTAAACCAAAATTTCCTAGCATTCCAACAAGAAACGGAACTATGAGAGGTTCACAGTAAGTACACAGATAAACTGGCATGCGGAAGTTAACAGCAATTGGAAGAGACAGAGTGCATATCACAAGAAAAGGTTGAGATAATCAAAAGCCTGGTATTTATTTGTAAACACTACTACTTAGTACATGAACAGAATAAAAACCTCAACCAGGAGCACTACCAAATCCACCATCTAATATTAGAATAACCACCACTCATCCAGGACCTAAGCTAACATGGCTGACAAAAAACACCAGGTCTAGCCCAATAATTTTAATAGCACGGCAGTAATATAGACAATTCGAGCAATAAACCCAATGCTGCAACAGCAAACAACACCAACTCACTTCTTCGCGAAGGCCTCCACCTCGCCGTTCTCCAGGTTGGTGGGGTCGTCGTGGCCCGCGACGTAGTTGTGGAGCCCCACGGCGGCGACCTCCGGCACCACGGAGTTCACCGCGGCCGCGGCCGCCACGCTGGCCGCGCCGAGCACCGCCGCCCCCGCCGCCGCCACGGCGCGCGACCCGCCGCCCGCGCGGAGCCCGATGCCGTACCCCGCCGCCGCGGCCGCCGCGGCGACCGCCAGCTCCGCCGCCGTCCGCGCCGCGGGCGGGAGCGCCTCCACCAGCGGCTGCACGCCCGTCAGCTCCTTCCGCCCGCCGAACACCTCCTCCCCTGGGGACGCCGACTCGGCCGCGGCCGCGCGGAGGCGGAGCCGCGCCGCGGTGGGCCGCCTCCGCGGCGGGAAGCGGAGGAGCGGCGAGGGTTTAAGCGGCGAGAAGAGGAGCGGCGGGCAGGCCCCCGTCGCCCGGGGCGAGGGCTTCGCGGAGGCGAGTGGCAGCTCCATAGCTGGCGAGGGGATCCCTGCTGCCTGGCTGGCGGGTGGTGTGGAGGCGGCTTCCTCTCCTCGGCGGCGGCGGGGAGGGGCGGGGAGGGGGAAGAGGAGTAGGGGGCGGGGCGCGGCGCGGCGCGGGCGAGCCTGAAGGGCAGCGGATAGCGTTGGGGCTTGGGATGGGGTGGGATTGGTGCGGCGGGGCGGAGGGGCGGCTGGACCAAGGGTTTGCTTGCTTGCCTTGCCGGTTGCGCGGGCGCGAGCGCACGGGGCGGGGGCCCCGCCGCGATCCCTCCCCCTCGGCTATTTCAGGCGGTCTCCGTCGCGTGGTTCCGGGGTACACGGCCGTCTGCTCGCTTTGCTGGCTGCGGTCGCCCGGCACGGTTGGGCCGTTGGACCTGGATAGTGGTGCGTGTGACTTGGCCTCGTTTATATGGGGCGGGGATCTCGAGGTTTGGGGTCCCTTCGTAATCATTGTGTCACTGTAGCATTTCGTTTCGTTTGTATATGTAAAAAATTATCTAAAAATTGATTAATTAGACTCAAAATGTTCGTCTCATAGAGTACAACAAAACTGTGCAGTTAGTTTTTGATTTGATCTACATTCGGTACTCCATACATGAGCCGATATTTTGATGTGATGGAAATCTTCTTTTTCATAGTGAACTTTGGGTTGCTTTTTGAAAAAAAACAAGGGCTTGGCTTCGTTTGGCGTGGAATTGTGGTTCCTGGGTGCACGAAAAGATTTGGTTGGGTTGAACGCCTGTGGTTGCTGTCCGCCGAATTTACGAGTGTTCTTTCCTTCGTTGGCGATGTTTTTGGTGTTTTCTTTGATTGCCCTTTTCATGTTAACAATACCAGCATCGATGTTTTTGGTGTTTTCTTGCTTGCCCTTTTCATGTTGAGGGTACCAGCATTGAGTGGTGTCCTGTGATTTAGCTGTCATTTTTCTAAGCGATATTGTTCCTTTTATGACCGTGGTGATCAGGCTATATATTGCAAGATGATTAAGTTAGTATTCAATCGATTTTGGTAAAGTTATGAATACCATTTTTATGCTATGTGAAGTTGCTATTGATATGCGGTTCCTCTAACCTCTAAACTTATAGATAGAATGGCATGGTAGAATCATTTTGCTTTTTGCTACACATCTTATCGTGTTTTATTTATCATGTTGTCATGCCATCTTCCACTTACATTGGTTGAACTTTCGTCCAATTCTTAAATTTTTGTACTCCCATTCGACATGTGTCGATAGAACATCAAATTCCATACTATATATATCACCAACTTATGCTCGGTATCGTGTACGTACGACAACCTCTTTTTGTTTCATCATTGTGATATATTTAGGCATCAACGTAACTATCTAACAAAAGTACTATTAACATAATGTCAATTTTCTAGCTTAAACTTTTGAGTAAAGTGTGTCTGGAATTTAGTATCGCTGCAAAAGAAACTTAAATTTAAAACTACATTGATGTTATTATGATATTATTTTTAAGGAAAAAGTCCATTTTACAACCTTCAACTATCACAAAAGTTTGATTTTCAACCTTAAACTACAAAACCGGATAATAAAGGCCATTCAACTGTCAAAACCGTGCAAATTTAGCCCTTTGGATGATTTTCAGGTGATTTTCCATTTTGTTAAAATTAAAAATATTCAAATTTAAACTAAAAAATTCATAAGTAATTCATTTTAAGTCAAAAAAAATACAAAATTGGCATCAAAAGTTTTCTAAAAATGTAACCTATCTATTGTCACTATATTTGTCAGCTAATTGGATCCATCTTTTTTCATGTTCATAGTATTTGATTGCTTATAGGTATGCCTATTATTTTTGAATAATTAATAAGATTCAAATAGAGCAATAATAGATAGGTTACATTTTTAGAAAAAAAAATTATACTGGTTTCATTTTTTTATTTAAGATTAATTAGTTTTGATTTTTTAGATCTAATTGGATTTTTCAATTTTTTCACAAAATTCAAAACCACATTCGAAACCACCCTAGGGGCTAAATTTACACGGTTTTGACAGTTGAATAGCCTTTGTTATCCGGTTTTGTAGTTTAAGGTTGAAAATCGGACTTTTGTGATAGTTAAAGGTTGTAAAATGGACTTTTCCATATTTTTAAAGAAGTATCTCTTCTATCCACTTTGTCATTTGTTAATGAGAGGCCGAGAGAAGGATACATCAGAGTCCCAAGTGGGTCTTAGGTTTCCCGGGGGCCATGCGGCACCCCACGTTACATGGTACTCCAGTAGATTGCATTAAGCTAAGCTCACAAGGGGCAAGGGGCCCTGTCAGTGTGCACCTGCACATCCTGCAAACTCCGGTCGTTTTCAACATGGCCTCGTTTACATCCCAAATTCCACCCCAAATTCTACTATGTAAAAAGAAGATTTTCATCATATCAAAATATCGGCACATGCATGAAGTACTAAATATAGATAAAATTAAAAACTAATTACACAGTTTTGTTGTACTTTACGAGACGAATATTTTGAGCATAATTAATCAATATTTGGACAATTATTCACAAATACAAATGAAATGTTACAGTGACGTATTTACGTCGTTTTGCAAAGTTTGGACACCCAAACTTTGCATCTAAACAGGGCCGTGATCTCGCGATCTCCAAACCAAAGACGCCCACCTACGTACGGAGTAATGTCGGCGTCAATATGTCATTAGCTCCTTTTTCCAGCGCCCATTTCTCAAGGATCAGACAGTGATTTACGCCCTAATAATCTTCTCACAGAATGCCTTTAGCCTTTAAGCACAAGATCCTCGCAATCAGAGAGCCTGATGCTTCTTTGAAGCTCCAAAGGAACGACGTGATTGCAAAAAACGAAAGGAAAAGAAAAAGATAAAGATAAAGGGGAAGGCGGTTTCTGATTCCCTGAATCCCTGCGCTCTCCTTTGGTCTTCGTCTTCGTTTGTTTGGCCGTGTTTCTTTGGGGCGTAAATTTTTTTCCACCCCGTTTGACCAATAATTAAGGGTATTAAATAAAGTCAGTTTACAAAACTATCTTCATAACTCCGGGTTAATTCATGAGACAAATCTAATGAAGCATCTGACCGCACGATTAGAGGATGGTTACTGTAGTATTACTGTAGAAAATCATGGACTAATTAGGCTCATTAGATTCGTCGCGTAAAGTTACACTCATCCCTAAAAAGATTTTGTAAATAGACTTCATTTAATACTTTATACATGCAAGATTCCCTTTGAATGAGACTAACTAAACTGTATTTTTATATCGAGGGATATCTCCGCACGAGATTTTTGTTATACCATGCAGTCGCTGACACTCGTATAAACGCAAGTATGTTCACTCTATCAATGAGACTAACTAAACTGTATTTTTGTCTCTGAAAGATTGAATGAACAGTATTTATGTCTGTGAAAAATTGAATGAACAGATCTTAAGATCGGTGAATCACATCATCTATCACTCAAGGAATAAATAACTATAAAACGAGTAAATTCTTTATTTGACACTAAAATAAGACTCGGTTCCTTTCTTAACCCTCAAATTTTTTCCGTTCTCTATTTGACACTGACTTTTCACTTTATTTCTTATTTGACATTTTCGTCACTTTTAAAAGTTAAGTCAGACGAAACGTCCACCAAATCAGCTTCAAAAGTAATCAAATTTTTTCTAACACTATAACAAATAGAGATGAACATATGCTATTCAAAACAATACATGCACCTTTATAGTTTTAAACTTAAAATTCACCAAACTAGACAGCTTTTAAAACTAATCTGAATTTTATTGTACTAAATTACTTTCAAAAAATTAAGATAAAATAACTAATATTTGTCACATGTGATACAATAGCGTATAAAATTATTTTACATCATAAATTAAATAGATAATTACGAGTTTCATCTAAAAATTTCTAAAATACCATGTTCTTCCCAATTCTATATGTAACTTATAACAAAAAATTATTTTATAAACTACCACATTACATATGGTGAATAATAGTTATTTTTCCTTAAATTTTTGAAAGTATTTTGGTGCCATACAATTCATATTTGTTTCAAAGATAGTCTAATTTAGTGAATTTAAATATTTGTTTCATATTTGATCTAAATATGGAACTCTCTTGGGGGGACGCACGCGCCTCTCTCTCCCGGAGGCGACGGGCGGAACCCTAGCCGCCGCCGCGCCGCCTAGGGGCCTCAACCGCCGCACTTCCCCCTCTCCGCCGCTGCCTAAGCGGGCCACGGCGGGGGGAGGGGGGGGCTCCCCTCCCCCGCCGCGGATCTGGTGGGACTCTTGCCGGCCGCCCCTTCTTCGTCGATTCGCTCCTATCGGCGCACCGGCTCCGCTCGGGTCGCTTGGCGCGGCCCCGACGTTCAAGACCTCGCGCCTCCCCTCCTTTGCCGGTGAGGGAGGCCGGGATGGGTGGTGGATCCCTACTCAGGGTGGTGGAGGTGACCCTGGCGGATCCCGCGGGGGGGGGGGGGGGGGCTGCGGCACCGGTGGTCAGTGGTGGAGGTGACCCTGGCGGATCCCGCGGGGGGAGGGGGCGCCGCTGCGGCACCGGTGGCCGTGATGAGCCTTCGTCTCCGACTTCAGCTGCCGCGACGGGCCGGTGAACTTCTCCCCAGGTCTCCGGTGCTGGCCGGGCGTTTCTGTTGCCAGTTGAGCTCCTCCTCCCCACCGGCATTGGGCTAGTGCCGCCCGCCGGCATTGGGAGGTAGAGGGGGAGATCATCCACGCTTCGACGACGCCAGCATTCAGGTCCCCAGGTGATGATGTCGTTCATGCTTGTTGCGTCAATTGGAGTCGCTTGGTTTTTGCCCCCAGTAGAAGGGGTTTAGGCGCTCGTGCTTCGCTCGGGTCGACCGTAATTGAGGTGGGTGCATCTGATCGATAGCGACCTCATGTCCCCCAAATCCACCGGATTTGGTAGCGGATTCAGTTCTTATGGGATCCCGTCGGAAAGTTCTAGTGGATGCAACGAGCGGGTGTTTATTGATGGCTTCTGGGTTGGCGCAGGCTAGTCTGGCTTCGGTTGGTGTCCCGCAAGCGTAAGCTTAGGTCCGGCGAGCCGGATTGGGCAACGGCGTTCCCCTGTTGAGGGTGTTGCTTAGCGGGTACTCCCAGTGGTGGTTGATGTGGCCTTCTTGGTGAAAACCGAACGTTGGCCCCAGCTTGGCGCCTTTATCTTCCTGAAGACGTTGTATTTGGAGGCTCCCGACTACCGTTGCGTTGAAAAGTTGGACCCGCTCGTGCTCCGATCTTGCAAGTCTTTTCGGACTCATGGCATGTTAGGTGGGCTATCTTGAGTTGCTCCGAGTTGTCTCAGGCGTTTCGCCTAATAGGTCCCTTTCTAGAGTTGTAAGTTTTTCGCAGTTGTCAGTGGACTCGTGCGTTCTTGTAAACCGGTAATCCCAGTATCTGACTTGCTTTATATATAAAGCCCGGCTCCGGCCTTTTGGTCTAATTTAGTGAATTTTAATTTTAAAACCATAAAGTCACATGTGTCCTTTTAAATAAAATATGTTCATATCCATATGTTATATCATTAGAAAAGGTTCCATGAATTTTGAAGGTTATTTTGAGATCGTTTCACCTGATTTAATCGATGATAGTGATGATAATGTTAATTGAGGAATGAAAATTTAAAGTTAGTGTCAAATAAAGAAGGAAAAACTTTTCAGGGCAAAAAAGGGAATGGATCATTTGTTTTTGGTGTCAAATAAGAAATTTCCTCAACAAATATCCATATTGAGTACCGTGAATGTGGGTGAAAAATCAGGAACATACTTCACGACTCCTGAGGGGGCCGCCCGTGCCTCTCCCCCGGAGGCGACGGGCGAAACCCTCAGTGCCGCCACACCACTAGAGGCCCCGCCCTTGCGCTCCCCGCTCCGCCGCTGCCTGAGCGGCCCGCTAGCGTTGCCGGGCGGCGGCGCCGGGGCTCTTCTCCTCCATCGCAGATCTGGAGGCGCGCCCGCCGTCCGCCCCTCTTCATCGATCCGTGTCCACCGTCGCTCAGGCTCCGCTCGGGATGCACGGTGCGGTCCAGGGCTCCGGGCGTTCAAGGCCCGCACATCCCCTTCCCACATCGTCGAGGGAGGCCGGTGGTCGTGGGGGAACCCTGGCTGGGGAGGTGGAGGCGCTCTTCGGTGGATCCCGCAGGGGGCGGTGCCGCCGCGGCTCCGATGGTGTAGGCGAGGTAGTCGGCGTCGTGGGCCGCCGCGATGGGTAGGTGGGCTCTCCTCCTGGCCTCCGACGCCTGCCTTGCGGTTGGCCTACAGTCAGGGCCAGAGACAAGGGGGGACGTGCAGGGGCCTGCCCCCCCCCCCCCCCCCCCCCTAACGATCTTGTTCCCTTTAGAGAGTACTCTAATCTCAATGCTAATTACTAAGGTTAAACAACTATGGCCCCTCAATTCGCGTGGTGCACAGCCCAGTTGCCCCCTGCTAAGCCCATTAAGGTGATGCACAGCAACTAATATCAGAATTAATAGACTAACATCAGCTCTCATTAGTCCTTGTCGCCTAAGTAAATCCACTCTGTCATAGTATCTCCATGTTTGGACGTTTCACAAAAAAAAAGTATCTCCATGTTTGGACTATCGCTCTTGTTCATAACGCTAGGTTCATGAGGCCTCTCAATCTATGTAGTTATATTTCATAGTGCTTTAGATTATGGAAATGTATGTGACTAAGAAAGGAGTTATTTGCTACAATAAGCATGATATTAGATGACTCAGTAATCTAAATTCTTATTCCCCTCCCTTCCAATTTTTCGATTATATCGCATAAATTTGTAGAGCCAAGCATACAGACCGATAGAGCTTCTATGAGAATTTTTTTTCCACTTTATGTCTTGGGCTCTTGGCCCCCCTATGTTCAAATGCTGGCTCCGGCCTTGGCTGCGGTGATCAGGGAGATGGCGGCGGACAGGAGCCTCGGCTTGGGCGACGTCTTGGGCTCTTGCCCCCCCTCCCCCCTATGTTCAAATCCTGGCTCCACCCCCGCCTATAGTGTTGGGGCCCGCCGCTCGGTGCAAGGCCCTGCTCTGCGGAGGCCCTTGTGCTGCCGGCCGTGCTCCTCCTTCCGGCTTGCTTGGGGCCTGTGCCGCCGACCGGCTGTGAGAGGGGAGGTGGGGGTGCCTGTCCTGCTTCGGCGCTCCCGGCGAGCTGGCCCTCGGGTAACGTCATCCTGGCCCCTTCTCCACCGTCGCTCCTGTACCGCAAGGTTCATGTGCATTGATTCAACTGGACTCGCTAGGTTTTGCCCCCAAGATGGGGCGAATCCGGGTTCTTGTGTTGGTGGTTCGCTTGGGGCTCGTCTGCAATTGAGGTGGGTGACCCTGGGTTGGATGCCGAGCTATGTCCCCCAGTTCAGTGGAATTGGTGGTGGCTTTAGTTCCTATGGGACCTTGCAGGAAAGTTTCGGCGGTCGTGAAGCGTAGGTGTTGTCCGATGGCGTGCGGGTCGGGGCTAGTTCCTTTGGTTTCAGGTGGTGTTCGGCGAGCGCAAGCTTTGGTCCGGCGGGCTGGATTGGGCAACGGTGTTTCCCTAAGGGCGTTGCTTTGCGAGCACCTCTTCTGGCGGTTGCAGGGGTCTCCGTGGTGAAGACCAAATGTTGGCGCCTGGCTCAGCGTGTTTGCCTTCCAGAAGGCATTGTTTGGAGTTGCCCCTGTTGTCGCGTCGCTGAAGTGTTGGACCCGCTGGCGGTTCGATCTTGTAGGTGTTTAATAGGTTCTCGACCTTGTAGGTGGTTTGTCGTGAGTAATCTAAGGTTGTCTTGGGCTTGTTGCCTTGAGGTTCTGTTTTGGATTTGTAAATAGTCTGTTGTGGTCAGCAGACTCAGTGGTGGACCTACACCCCGGGCTGCCCAGGCTGCAGCCCGGGTCCAAGTCCTAAAAATCAATGGAGATCTATAAAATTTAGGTGGATATTTGAGAGAAAAAAACATTTTGATCTTCTAATAAGCTTGTATCAGCCCCACTCCTGGCTGGTTTATGGGCCCGCCCCTGAGCAAACTTGTGCCTCGTTGTAAACTGGTAATCCCAGTATTTAACATGCTTTCTCTATAAAGCCCGGCCTCAGTACCGTAAATATGAGCATCCATATACTAAATTAGAGAGTCAAATTTAGGTATACAGTAGTAAACCTAGCCACTCTTGCATATCACTATTGCAGGTGCCGAATTGTGTCTAGAAGCCCTCGTTCTAGGATTGTAACAATGATATGACTTAAGCAACAGAGCTCTATCTTCTTTGAAAAAATAAATAAAAGCAGGTCTAAAGCGTTTTCAGATGGTACTAAAGCTAAAATCTGCTAATGACTGCGACGTATCTTATCTAGTACTGGTGCAAGTTCTTTTCCTCTCTTTTGAGTTTTTTTTCTTTTATTTAGCCATTGTTAACTAGTACCCCATCTGTTCTTTAATATATGTTGTTTAGGATAAGTCAGTTAGTTTAGAATTTATCTAGTACTGGTGCAGGTTCCTTTCCTCTCTTTTGAGTTTTTTTTTCTCTTTTATTTAGCCATTGTTAACTAGTACTCCATCTGTTCTTTAATACATGTTGTTTAGGATAAGTCAATGAGTTTAATATATTTAAGAACAAAGTTAGTACTTGAAATCTGAGTGCATATATCTACACAAGTGTATCCGAAGCACGCAAACATGTGTAAGGGCCTATTTACACCCAAATTGTAGAAGTCGATCGTTTGGCTCAGTGGCGAAGCCACGTTGAGCTAGCATGGTTCCATGGCACCAGGGTAAAAAAATTATTACCATTAATTAGATCTAAATCCACTATTTTCTCTACAAAAATATATGTATTTCTTAAGGGATGCACTAGGGTCAGTTTGCAGCTTGCTTCGCCCCTGGTTTTGGCTGCATTGTAAAAGTCACGGACCGTTTGGGTCATTGACGTGGGTTGGTTGGATTACACATACTAGTAGAGCTAAGTAAGGCAGCTCGTGGGATTTCATAATCATTTTTTTAAACATGCATAGCATATTTTTCATTAAGAAGAGAGAAGTTGTTTATAGGAGAAATACAAATTTTAGCAAAGTGTAAAAAACAACAGGAAAATAAAGAAAATCTAAGCTCTAAGAAGGGTGAGCAAAACGGCGAAGCCAACTCTAGCCCATACCGTGGCCTCATCTAAAAATAAGGGTGCTAAAGCCACCGGCACTGAGGTTGGTGGATTGTAGAAGCTGAATCATAAACTGAGGTGTTTGGATCAGGAGCTATATTATAAATGTTGAACAAGTGTTTTAAGAGTGGAGTGGCCAAATAGGGTCATTTGTTGTTGATGTGTTGTACTACGTCTAATTGCGCTCTAGTAACTCCCTATGAAACATAGTTTAGTTAGAAAAATAACTGTCGGTTTTAGTGACCTTTTTGTTGTCTCACCAAACATAAAAGAGGCCAACTAAAAATCACCATTTTTGAGGGCGCTAACTAAGACTAGTGCAACTCCATATTGCCAAAACAACTTTCCCATGCTTATCCGGTGGATGGATATCATCACCACCGTCGAATTGTATCGAGATGCGAAGTTAAAAATATCGTATGAATATATTATAAAGTCGAGGCAATAATATAGACGGTGTGAAATAGTACATGTTGGGTCTGTAATTGCAACAAGATAATATTACTATATTCGTTCTAAATTATAGGTCGTTTTAGCTTTTCTAAATTCATAAATTTTGATATATATCTAGATACGCTAAAAACTACCTACCTTGAAATACTAAATCCACCTACAATTTGGAACATATGAGGTGCCGTATAACCCATATAGAGCATGGCCCCCCACGCTACTCAGTTTACCCCTGTTTAGGGTTGGCAATCATATCCGCGGATATCCTACTCGATGGCCGTGGGTATGGGTAAAAAATTATACCCACGGCTAAGGGTATTGGTACAAAATTTCGCCGTCGGGTATAATGCAGGTACGTGACTTTTTCCTTTATAACATAAAATATCCATATCATTGGGCACCGTGGATATTTATTCGACAAGCGTGGATATGGATAAAAAAGTTACCCACCGGTAAGGGTACATATATGAAATTTTACGTGATAACTAATACGTTACGAACGGGTATTTATTCTACCCACACGATATCCGAGCAGCTGCCATCCTTTTCCATGTGCCTACGGCTACTACGGGCTATGGCTATGTGGCGCTAGACTTCATCAGTTTTGCTGGAAAAAATAACAAAAAATAGGAATAAAGATTTAAAGGAGAAAATAAGGAGTATAAAAGTGAAAGAAAGATCGTATATACATTTCTTTATGTGAGCAGATGACAGATGTAAAGAGCAGGATGCGTCTGCGTCTGTGCGTCTCCAGTCTCAACCAATTCAGCACTCGGCCACTTGGGCCTCAGCTCTTCTCCCACACTCCATCCGGATCGGTTGCCCCGTCGCTGCAGCCGCGACCGAATTGCCGAGATGTTCACGTCGAATCCACCAGAAATCCAGCTCCCCCTCCTGCTACCAGCACGCACCACCGCCGCCTACTACCACCCGGCGCCCCTCCGTCTCCACGTACCTTATCATGGTTCTCTCCCCCGCCCGCTGCCTCCCTTGCCTTGCACATCTCGGCAAGCATCCTCCTCCTGCAAGAAGGATCGATTTGTCTATCACCCTCGTCGGGTGAAAAGGAAGCTCGATCTTCTATGCGCGTCGCTTGACGCCAGCTCATCGACGGCGCCATGAACGGGAGCAGGTGCGACCGTTGCCGGTGGCGGCTATGGCGCTGCGCCGTGATTTCTTTTGTGCTCGCGACGGCGGCGGCGGGAGCGGGCGCGGAGGTGACGGAGCTGGACTTCGAGGAGCGCCGTGACGAGCGGCGCGACCTGGTGGTGCTGCGCGACACGCTGCGGTCGGCGCTAGACCTGCACTCCAACTGGACGGGTCCCTCCTGCCACGGCGGGCGCAGCCGGTGGCGCGGAGTGTCGTGCGACGGCGACGGCCGCGTCGTCGGCGTGGCGCTCGACGACGCGCAGCTCACGGGAACGCTCCCGCGCGGCGCACTCCGCGGCGTCTCCCGGCTCGAGACGCTCTCCCTCCGCGGGAACGCGCTCCGCGGCGAGCTCCCGAGGCTCGACGGCCTGCCGCGCCTCCGCGCCCTCGACCTCTCCAGCAACCGCTTCTCGGGCCCCATCCCGCGCGGGTACGCCACGTCGCTCCGGGACCTCGCGCGGCTCGAGCTCCAGGACAACCTCCTCACCGGCACCCTCCCGGCGTTCGGGCAGCGCGGCCTCGTCGTCTTCAACGTGTCCTACAACTTCCTCCAGGGGGAGGTCCCGGACACCCGCGCGCTGCGCCTGTTCCCCGCCAGCGCGTTCGACCACAACCTCAATCTCTGCGGCGAGGCCGTGAACGCCGAGTGCCGGGAGGCGCCGCCGCTGCCGTCCGGTGATCCGGCCGCTCGAGGCGGCAGCGACGATCCGGACGTGAGGCCGGCGGGTCGCGGGGATCGGGCGGCGCGGAGGCCCCTGGGGTTCAGGCTGGCGACGTGGAGCGTCGTGGCGATCTGCCTCATCGGGGCGCTGGTGCCGTTCGCGGCCGTGCTCATCTTCCTGCACCACAAGAAGAAGAGCCGGGAGGTCCGTCTCGGCGGCCGTGCCGCCGCCGCAGGTGACAATAACTCAGTTCAGTCGCTAACACTTATGTTTCCTCCGCGGCGAGGTTCTTGTTCCTGACAGAGACTCGTGTTTTGTACAATCGCAATGCAAAAGTGACAGGAGCAGGGGACATCAAGGACAAGGCGGAGGCGGAGCAGGGCCGGGGGAGCGGCAGCCGGAGCACGGACTCCTCCGGCAAGGGATCCGAGCTGCAGTTCTTCATCGACGACAGGGCGAGATTCGACCTCGACGAGCTGTTCCGGTCCACGGCGGAGATGCTCGGCAAGGGCCGGCTGGGCATCACCTACCGGGTGACCCTGGAGGCCGGCCCCGTCGTCGTCGTGAAGCGGCTGCGCAACATGTCGCACGTGTCGCGCAGGGACTTCAACCACACCATGCAGCTCCTGGGCAAGCTCCGGCACGAGAACGTCGTCGGCCTCGCCGCCTGCTTCTACTCCAAGGAGGAGAAGCTCGCCGTGTACGAGCACGTCCCCGGCTGCAGCCTCTTCCAGCTCCTCCACGGTGCGTCTGTCTCCGTCCGTACGACGCCATGATCGCGATGACAACCTTGCTGCTCTGCTCGCGCGTGCGCAGGGAACAGGGGCGAGGGGAGGACGCCGCTGCCGTGGCCGGCGAGGCTGTCGATCGCGCGCGGCGCGGCGCGCGGGCTGGCGTACCTGCACCAGTCGCTGCCGTACTTCCACCGGCCGCCGCACGGCAACCTCAAGTCCTCCAACGTGCTCGTCTCCTTCTCGGCGGCGGCGGCGGCGGCGGCCGGCAAGGGCAGGCAGCAGCAACCGGATAAGCGGGCGGTGGCGAAGCTGACGGACCACGGGTTCCACCCACTGCTCCCGCACCACGCGCACTACCGGCTGGCGGCGGGCAAGTGCCCGGAGTTCGCGCGCGGCGGCGGCGGCAGGCGGCTGTCGTCGCGCGCCGACGTGTACTGCCTCGGGCTGGTGCTGCTGGAGCTGGTGACCGGGAAGGTGCCCGTGGAGGAGGACGGCGACCTGGCGGAGTGGGCGCGGCTGGCGCTCAGCCACGAGTGGTCCACGGACATCCTCGACGTGGAGATCGTGGCCGACCGGGGCCGCCACGGGGACATGCTGCGGCTCACGGAGGTCGCGCTACTCTGCGCCGCCGTCGAGTCCGACAGGCGGCCCAAGGTGCAGGACGTCGTCAGGATGATCGACGAGATCGACGCCGGCGACGGGCCGGAGCTTGCCGGTCGTTGAGCTCTCAGCATGATTTTCTTGGTTTCGGACTTGTATGATTTGTGTCTCATATTCAGTTTCGCCTTATTTTTCTCCTTTTCAATTGTAACATTGTAATCGAGCAGGGAGTAGTACGTGAATGCTACCTGATCGATTGCTTTGGTGCATCAGAGAGAAGAAAGAATGTGAAGTTCATTTGTTAGTACTTACTGAAACTTATACCAGTTTGTACAAAATTATGAGCCGTCCGATAGCCGTCCGCGGCGGCAAACCGGTGTGTACAAATGCTCAGGGATGTTGTCAAGTCCTCCAAATCAAGCTGTACTCACCGCTGACGTGGATAATCACGTCAATCCAAGTGCTTAGATGATGCCCGCCAGCATCTTGGCCCGGCAGCAAAAATGGTGAAAGTAGAAACTAGCTAGAATGGACCACAAAGGAACAAATGATTTTATTAATTGAAAGAATGTAAAGTCATTACATATTTTTACGAGTAAATTCCTTATTTGACACTAAAATAACACCCGGTTCCTTTCTTGGCCCTGAAATTTTTTTCGTTCTCTATTTGACACTGACTTTTAACTTCATTACTTATTTGACATTTTCATCACCTTCAAAAGTTAAGTAGTACGAAACGGCCTCCAAATCACCTCCAAAATTTACCAAACTATACATGCATGGGGTACTAAATGTCGGCCCATGCATGGGGTACTAAATGTAGATGAAATCAAAAACTAACCGCACAGTTTTGTTGTACTCTGCGAGACGAACATCTTGAGCCTAATTAATCAATTTTTGGACAATTTTTCACACATACAACGGAATGCTACGGTGACGCAACGATTACCAAGTGACCCAAACCCCCAAATCTCCACCCCTATTTTGCATCTAAACAAGGTCTTAGCTTTTGGATATCCAAATGCTAGCTGTCCAAAAGTCCCCAGAAGTTCAAACAAATGTAGCCAATCTTAATTGAATAATACAATATACATGTTCCTTTCCATAATCATTGCATCTATTTTGCCTGCTTCGTCTCATCTACCGTCGTCCCAACAGCCATTTTTCTGAGTAACCACCCATTCGCAGGTAAAGTTGACAAAGTAAGCTGCACTGCAAGATCAATACTCCGTATATACGTTTGCACTTCACCAGACCAACTGACCAAGCAGTGCCCGTCAAGGCACGACCACGCACAGCTTCATCAAGCATCAACAGACCGTCATGACCATATGGAACTGAACAGCACTGTATCGAACGAGTATCTCCGGATTCCGGAATATACGTAGTCACGTAGATCGGATCAGGGCACAGATCGACCACAAAGCTGCACTGCAGAGCGCAGACAGAAGCAAACCGGTGAAGTTTCCCGGTACGTGCTCGATTTCTGTCGTCAATCGCCACGGGCAACGGATAGAGAGCAGCATGTACGTACGTACGTATCCGTGGGGAAGACGTACACCTACTCGCCCCGGCGATGTGCCCGTGACCTGGCACGCGGGCCCCGAGCGGATAGGGATCAGCACGAGCGCTCGCAAGGCGTACGCATGGACGGCCGGGCCCTGAGACGTGCCGCCCAGCTGGCCCACGGCGCCCACACGTGGCGCGGCCGCGCGCACGGCCCGGCCACGTTATAAGCCACGCGCGCCGGCCGCGTCGTCGCACCTCCTGACCGGGCGCCGCTCGCCTCTTAACGCTACCGCGGCAAGGCTATAGCACACTTGGTGGGTGACAGACAGAGAGAAGCTTTAGCAGCAGCAGAGGCGGCGAAGGATCGGAGATTGAGGTCGCCACCAGGCTAGCAGCGAGCTTGATCACCGGCGCCGGGATGAGCACGGGGGCGCGGCCGGGGCGGCGGTTCACGGTGGGGCGGAGCGAGGACGCGACGCACCCCGACACCATCCGCGCCGCCATCTCTGAGTTCCTCGCCACCGCCATCTTCGTCTTCGCCGCCGAGGGCTCCGTCCTCTCGCTCGGTACGTATGTATGCTAATAAGTTCATGTATGTGGCCTCATGGCGAAAAACCGGAAGTGATGGTGATGATCATGCATATTATAATATATACGCATGTGTGGCTCCGCTCCGTGCAGGGAAGATGTACCACGACATGAGCACGGTGGGCGGGCTGGTGGCCGTGGCGCTGGCGCACGCGCTGGCGCTAGCCGTGGCCGTGGCCGTGGCCATGAACATCTCCGGCGGGCACGTGAACCCGGCCATCACCTTCGGCGCGCTGGTCGGCGGGCGCATCTCCCTCATCCGCGCCGTCTTCTACTGGGTGGCGCAGCTGCTGGGCGCGATCGCGGCGGCGCTGCTCCTCCGGCTGGCGACGGGCGGGATGCGCCCGCCGGGGTTCGCGCTGGCGTCCGGGGTGAGCGACTGGCACGCGGTGCTCCTGGAGGCCGCCATGACGTTCGGGCTCATGTACGCCTACTACGCCACGGTGATCGACCCGAAGCGGGGCAGCGTCGGCACCATCGCGCCTCTGGCCGTGGGGTTCCTGCTGGGCGCCAACGTGCTGGCGGGGGGACCCTTCGACGGCGCCGGGATGAACCCGGCGCGGGTGTTCGGGCCGGCGCTCGTCGGGTGGCGGTGGAGGCACCACTGGGTGTACTGGCTGGGGCCCTTCCTCGGCGCGGGGATCGCCGGCATCGTGTACGAGTACCTCGTCATCCCGGCCGCCGACGCCGCGCCGCACGCGCACCAGCCGCTCGCGCCGGAGGACTACTAGGCGGTCGGCCGGCCGCCGCGGCGCGGTGGGCGTCTCCTTGCTTGTGTTGCTGTCGTTTTAGCATGCATATGTGCCTGAACAATATGTGTTTGCATTATGTTTTTGTTTGTCATCTGAAGTGGTTAATAAGGGGCTGTACGTACCTGTGTTAATTGCCCCAGTGTGTTGGAGACGGTGAAACGGGCGATGTACATTTTACGGTGTTATTAGCAACTTGTGTAATAAGTCCTAGGTAAAAAGAGCAACACTACTCGTCGGGGACAAACCCGGGGGTCCCCTAATCATCGGGTAATCGCCCTCAAAAAACGATATGCCACGAAAGACCAAATCACCGACAGCCAGGAGGAGCCATCAAGGCAGCTCGGCCCATCACAGCCTATCGCGGCCCAGGAACGGCCGTCCGAGCTCGCCTGTCGGGGGGACCCAAGTCGCTACCCCCGTCTCCGCCTCGCTCGAGGGCCGCGCACCCTCGAGCAGGCACGACGTAAACCCCGCCCTGCTCGAGGGTTGCGCACTCCCTCGAGCGGGCGAGCCGACTCCGCCTCGCTCGAGGCCAACTCTCTACTCAACGCGGCGCACTCCGGCACCCTGCCCGACAACGGCATTTAGCGCCCGCCCCATCAGGCGGGCACCGAAGTCAAAAGGCAATCTTTTCCCCACGCCGCGCCACTGACACCGCAGAGCTCGCTGTTCCACCTGCTCCAGTCACTGTGCGTCCTCACTGGCGCTGTGCGGACGCACGCGGCACTGCGCAAGACCCTGTGCAGACTGGCAGGCGTCATTCTGCACCACTGTTCCACCTGCTACCGTCTTCTCCCCCCGGGACGCCCCTCGAACGAGCATGGGGAACCCTCGAAAGAATATCTAAACAGCAACCGAGTACAGACTCTGGTCAGGCGTGGCCTGGTAATGACGAACGCCGGGTCAAATCCGCCAACTCTCGACCATCCCCTGGTGAACCAAGTACGCCGCACACTGTGGTTGACGGCAGCCACCATACCGACCCCTGTACCGCCGACTCCGATCCTTCCTCACCTGCCCCGCCCTCGAAGTCAACCAGCGAACGGGCAGCTGGGCGCGGACTGCGGCAGCGACACCCCTCGAAGCCGCTCCAGGACAAGCACAGGGACGGCCGCAACACTCGCAGAAGCCGGGGCTCGCCATAAATCCCCCGCCAGGATCAAGGACGACGCACGCTCGGCGCCATGCTCTCCAGTACATATCCCTGTAGCACGTCACGCTTGTACTTGTGAACCCTACTCCCACCTTTCTCTCCTTGACCTATAAAAGGAGGCAAGGGGAGACACCACGGAGCACGATATTGGCACTCGCCTCAATCACACTCAGGGACTTGGAGACTCCTCCTCCTCTCCCGCCTTGCTTGTAGCCCCCCTCTGCAAGCATTCCGGTGCAAGATAGTACAGCGCCCCAAGCGCACCCTGCTGGACGTACGACCTCACGGTCGGAACCAGGATAATCGCTCGCTTCATCGTGCTAGCTCTTGCATCGACCGTCAAGGGACGGGACACAGCGCATTCTGTTAGGCGCTGGGGATTGATCGACCGATCCCAGCACCGACAGTGGCGCGCCAGGTAGGGGGCTGCGCTATGATCAACCTCGCCCGATCAGTTCCCTTGACGGCAGGCCACGCCAAGGCCATGTCGCCACAATCCGCCCCGGGGTCCCCCGGCCCGCTTCCGCGCGGGTACCGGATCATGTTTGGGAGCCTGGAGTTCGAGGCGACCGGTGAGGGCGTCCTCATGCGGCTCGCCTCCAGGCCGCCCAACATGACGCCCGTCACCCCGACACCACTAATGCCATCCCAACTCGGGAGACGTCGTATGCTGCGCAAGCTGCAGATTCGCGTGGAGTGGCGCGTCGCCCCACGCATCGTCCTCCCCGACTGGGACGCACACCTGCTACTCCAGCCCGCCGCCACATTTCAGGGGGGCGAACCCCCGCCGGCGGCTCCCGCGGAGGGAGCACGCTGGGAAAATGTGGCCGGGCCGGCGCAGCTCCCCCACGGGATGAACAACGCAGCCGCAAGCTACTCCGCGGCAATCAGCGCCAACCCAAACGCACGCGAGGATTCACCGGGTCTCCAGCTGGGTTCGATCCACGGCCTCAACATTTCCTCACCCGGCGGACCCCAGTCCGAGTCGGATGACGAAGAGAGTGCGCACGGGCAGGAGCACCCGAACTTGGACTACTCAGAGTTGCGCGACCGCGAAGGCCTTATCTCCTTCCAGGCCATCGCGGACTTCTGCCTCACCTGCTCTGACGACTCCAGCGAGGAGGAATATGACCCCACGCGGGAATGCTTCGTCCTCGACGGCGAAGTAGAGTCCGTGGGAGAGGATGAAGAGACGCGCGACGGGGCCGGACACGACGAACCACCACCGGCGCCCGCCGAGCCAGCGAGCGAAGCCGCACTCGCGCAGGCACAGCTTGCGCAGGTGCAAGAGCTGGAAGCCAAGCTCCAACAGGAGCGCCAACAGGTACAGGAGCTGCGCGCAGCCCTGGAAGCCCGGCAGCCCAAACGCGGCGAACGCGCACGAGCTGCCGGGCGTATTGCTCAAGCGCGCATCATGGGTGACGGCGACAACGCCGGTCCTGCCATGCCGCCACGAGCAAGCCAGAAGCTCGTCGCCGCAGCAACCATGATTCGGGCCATGCCCGAACCATCGACACCAGAAGCACGCAGCATGCGGCGCCAGGTGCAGGCCCTTGTCGAAGAAGCGGCCGTTCAACAAGCGGAAAGTTCCGCCTCCCGCATGCGCCACCAGGACAGTTCGAGAGCCGGAGGCGGCAAGTGGGATAAGGAGCAATCCATCCACACCCCACCCAGGGGCGCGTGGACGCCTCGCCGTCCAACGAACGACGGAAGGGCGCTTGTGACCGGCGATGGCGAAACGAGGAGGTCCGCGAAGGACCGACTTGTGGACACACGGGGCGCCGTCGACGATGGCGACGCGCGCAACGTCCTGAACAGGAAGAGGCAGGACGCGGCACCTCCCCGCAGCAGGCACCCCCGACGGGGAGGCCGCTATGACAGCGAGGAGGACAGAAGCCCGACGCCGGAACCCCCGGGAACCCCGGTGTTCAGCCGGAAGATCCGTTCGGCCGCCATCCCGCCGCGTTTTCGCCAGCCAACCACCATCACCAAGTATTCGGGTGAGACGAAACCCGAGACGTGGCTCAACGACTATCGCCTAGCCTGCCAGTTGGGCGGGGCCACCGACGATGCCATGATCATCCGCAACCTTCCGCTTCATCTCGCGGACTCGGCGCGGACGTGGCTCGAACACCTACCCGCGAACCAAATCCACGACTGGGACGACCTGGTCAAGATGTTCGTGGGTAACTTTCAGGGCACATACGTGCGCCCCGGAAACTCCTGGGACCTGCGCGGGTGCCGGCAGGCGGCCGGCGAGCCGCTGAGGGACTTCATCCGCCGTTTCTCCAAGCGCTGCACCGAGCTCCCGGGCGTGGGTGACTCCGAAATCATCCACGCCTTTCTCGAAGGTACGACCTGTCGAGAGCTGGTGCGCGAGCTGGGACGAAACCATCCCACCAGTGTCAACGCTCTGTTCGACATCGCCACCAACTTTGCCTCTGGAGAGGAGGCTGTCGGGGCGATCTTCGACGGCAAGACCAAGGGGAAGCGCGCGGAGGAGCTGCCCGCGGAGGGCAGCAAACCCAAGGCCAAGACGAAGAAGCAGAAACGGGGCAGTAAAGGCAAGGGGCCCCGGCAAGCCGCGCAGCAGCAGCGGCAGGGCGAAGACTCTGACGACGCCCTCGTGGTCGAGCGAGGCCGCAAAGGCCCTCGAGACCCCCCTCAGGGGGGAGGCCTGTTCGACGAGATGCTGAAGAAGCCATGCTCGTACCACAAGGGCCCTGTCACCCACACCCTCGAACAATGTGGGATGATCAAGGGCTACTTCAGGCGCGCCTCCGCGAAGGAGGATGGCCCGAAGAAGGATACGGGCGATGGCGGCAACGACGAGTTCCCTCATGTGGAGAATGTATTCTTCATCGTGGGGGGGCCCACCGTGAACGCGACGTCCCGGGAATAGAGACGTGAACGCCGAGAGGTCTTCTCCGTTCACCCCGCGACGCCAACTTACCTCGCCTGGTCGGACGAGACCATCTCCTTCGGCCGCGAGGACCATCCGGACTATGTCCCGAATCCAGGGCGCTATCCGCTTGTCGTCGACCCCGTCATCGGCAACACGCGATTCTCCAAGGTGTTGATGGACGGGGGCAGCAGCCTCAACATCCTCTACGTCCACACCCTAGAGCTCATGGGCATCGGCACGAACCAGCTGAGGCCAAGCAAGGCGCCGTTCCACGGCATCGCGCCGGGAAAACGGGTCCAACCCCTCGGGCAGATCGACCTGCCCGTTTGCTTCGGTACTCCCGAGAACTTCCGGAGGGAGACCCTCACCTTCGAGGTGGTGGGATTCCCAGGAGCGTACCACGCTATTTTCGGGCGACCGTGCTATGCCAAGTTCATGGCGGTCCCCAACTACGCCTACCTCAAGATGAAGATGCCAGGGCCAAAGGGCGTCATCACCGTGGGATCGTCGTACGAGCACGCCTATACGTGCGACGTCGAGTGCGTCGAGGGCGCGGAAGCGCTCGCCTACAGCGAGACCCTAGTGGCGGATTTGGAGAAGATGGCGAACGAGGCCATCGACTCCACCAAAAGGCACACGGGCACCTTCGAGGCTGCGGAACACACCAAAGCGGTGCCCCTCGACCCCGCTGCCCCCGAGGGCAAGACGTTGAGGGTCAGCACCACCCTCGACCCCAAATAGGAAGCAGTGCTCGTCGACTTTCTCCGCGCCAACGCCGACATTTTCGCGTGGAGACCCTCGGACATGCCGGGGATCCCGAGGGAGGTCGCCGAGCACAGCCTCGACATCAAGCCACACTCCAAGCCGGTGGTACAGCGACTGCGGCGGTTCGACGAGGAAAGGCGCCGCGCCATCGGGGAGGAGGTGCACAAACAACTGCAAGCCGGATTCATCAAAGAGGTATTTCACCCAACCTGGCTTGCTAATCCTGTTCTAGTTAAGAAGAAAAACGGAAAATGGCGCATGTGTGTAGATTACACCGGTTTAAACAAAGCATGCCCTAAGGTTCCATTTCCTCTGCCTAGAATAGATCAGATAATAGACTCCACCGCTGGATGTGAATTGCTATGCTTTCTTGATGCTTATTCCGGTTATCATCAAATCAAGATGAAAGAGTCCGACCAGCTCGCGACTTCTTTCATCACCCCGTTTGGCATGTTTTGCTACGTCACTATGCCGTTCGGCCTCCGAAACGCTGGAGCTACATACCAGCGATGTATGCAACACGTTTTCGGAAGCCACATCGGGCGGACCGTTGAGGCATATGTCGACGATATCGTTGTGAAAGCCAGAGAGGCGAACGATCTGGTCAACAATTTGCAAATCACGTTCGGTTGCCTCCGGGCGAACGGGGTAAAATTGAATCCGGAAAAATGCGTATTCGGGGTGCCGCGAGGCATGCTATTGGGTTTCATCGTCTCTCAGCGAGGCATCGAACCCAACCCCGAAAAAGTCTCGGCCCTGGAACGAATGGGGCCAATTCGGGACCTCAAGGGGGTGCAAAGGGTACTGGGCTGCCTTGCAGCTCTCAGCCGCTTCATCTCTCGACTTGGTGAAAAGGGCTTACCTTTGTACCGGCTCCTAAAAAAGCACGAACGCTTCTCATGGACCCCCGAAAGCCAAAAAGCCCTCGACGGGCTAAAAGCGTCGCTCGCACGCGCACCCATCCTCACGCCGCCGCGGAACGGTGAGCCTCTCTACCTATATGTGGTTGCGACAACGCAAGTTGTCAGCGCCGTCGTCATTGTGGAAAGGATAGAGGAGGGCCACGCTCTGCCGGTCCAGAGGCCGGTGTACTATGTCAGCGAGGTGCTGACCGAAACCAAGATGCGGTATCCACAGATCCAGAAGCTAATCTACGCTGTAGTGCTCGCGCGTCAAAAGCTGCGACACTACTTCGAGGCCCACCCGGTCACCGTGGTCTCATCTTTCCCTTTGGGGGAGATAATCCGCAACCCGGACGTCTCGGGTAGAATAGCGAAGTGGTCTATGGAGCTCGTAGGGGAAACTCTCTCCTACGCACCGCGAAAGGCGATAAAATCGCAAACCTTAGCGGATTTCGTCGCTGAGTGGACCGACGTCCAACTTCCACCGCCGCAGATCCAAGCCGAATGCTGGACCATGTACTTCGATGGGTCGGTGATGAAAACCGGGGCAGGCGCGGGCCTCCTCTTTGTCTCGCCCCTCGGAGAACATATCCGGTACGCGGTTCGCTTGCACTTCCCAGCGTCGAACAACATGGCGGAGTACGAAGCCCTCCTCGCTGGGCTCCGCATCGCCATCGACCTCGGCGTCAAACGCCTCGATGTCCGGGGAGATTCTCAGTTGGTCATCGACCAAGTGATGAAGAACGCAAGCTGCCGCGACGAAAAGATGGAGGCGTATTGCAACGAGGTTCGTCGTCTCGAGGACAAATTCTGTGGCCTCGAGCTGAACCATATCGTGCGCAAATACAACGAGGAAGCGGATCAGCTGGCCAAGATCGCGTCAGAGCGAATCGCCGTTCCTCCGAACGTCTTCGCCCGCGACCTCGACCGCCCCTCCGTCAGCCTCGAATCAAAGGCCGGAGCCCACGGGATACCCTCGAGGGCTGCGGGAGTCGAGCCCATGAAAGAGGACCCCTCGAAAGAGGGGCTCGAAGCCCTCGACGCTGAAACCTCTTCGGCCGAGGCCATGGAAATCGACGAAGACACGCGACCGCGAGACTGGCGTGATCCGTACCTCGCGTGGATCGACCGCGGGGAGCTGCCCTCGGACCGAACCGAGGGGCGCCGCATCGCCAGAAGGGCCAAGACCTTTGTCTCGGTCGGCGGCGAGCTGTACAGGCGCAGCGCCTCAGGGATCTTGCAGCGATGCATCCCCATCCCCGAGGGAAGGCAGTTGATCCGCGACATCCACGCCGGGGCGTGCGGACACCACGCAGCGCCGCGCACCCTCGTGGGTAACGCATTCGGGCAAGGCTTTTACTGGCCCACCGCCGTGTCCGACGCGAACGAGGTCGTGCGCACCTGCGAAGGGTGCCAGTTCTACGCACGAAAGACGCATCTCCCGGCGCACGCCCTGCAGACCATCCCTGTAACATGGCCTTTCGCAGTCTGGGGGTTGGATCTCGTGGGGCCCTTCCGCCCAGCGCCCGGGGGATTCACCCACTTGTTGGTAGCCATCGACAAGTTCTCGAAGTGGATCGAGGTCCGGGCCATCACCAGCATCAGATCCGAGCAGGCCGTGATATTCTTCACCGACATCATCCACCGATTCGGGGTACCCAACTCGATCATCACTGACAACGGCACCCAATTCACCGGCAAGAAGTTCTTGGAGTTCTGCGACGACCATCACATTCGCGTTGATTGATCGGCCGTGGCACATCCACAAACGAACGGCCAAGTAGAACGTGCCAACGGCATGATACTACAAGGCCTGAAGCCAAGAATCTTCAACAAGCTGAACAAGTTTGGCCGGAAGTGGGTTGCTGAGCTGCCATCAGTGATCTGGAGTCTCAGGACAACCCCATGCAGGGCCACGGGCTTCAGCCCGTTCTTCCTCGTCTATGGCGCCGAAGCCGTCCTCCCAACAGACTTGGAGTACGGGTCTCCGAGGCTTAAGGCCTACCAGGAAGACCGAAACCAGCGGGACCGCGAGGACTCGCTGGACCAGGTGGACGAGGCTCGCGACGTAGCGTTGCTTCACTCAGCACGCTACCAACAATCGCTTCGGCGATGCCAAGCTCGGAAGGTACGGCGTCAGGACCTCCACGAAGGGGACCTGGTGCTAAGACTACGCCAGGACAACCGAGAGCGCCACAAGCTCACTCCGCCATGGGAAGGACCGTTCATCATCGCCAAGGTCCTCAAACCCGGCACTTACAAGCTGGCGAACGAGAAGGGCGAGGTCTTCACCAACGCCTGGAACATCCAACAGCTACGTCGCTTCTATCCTTAAAACTCTCAGTATTTCTTGTAAATACTTCGTGTTCTTAGTTAACAATAATAAAGAGTTTGCAAAAAACATGAAAACATTGTTGCTAACAACACAAACAAGGGGGACTTGGTTCTATTTTCAAATAAAGCCAAGCCCCCCTCGGGGGCTGCAGGGGGGTCTACCCTCCCTAAATCGTCCCAATTTTCGAAAATTGTGTTAAAACTCGAGGCGCTTAGAGAGGATGCGGGGCGCGAGCTAGCTAAAGCTGGAGCTGGTTGAGCCGTGAGACCGCCTATGCCCGCGAAGGGATACGGCATCTCCCTCCCCACTCCACGCTTTAATCGCTTGCGGATTCGAAATACCCGGCTAAAATCTCTCCAAGCCAAGAGTAGCACAATAGAACAATCGAACAAGTTTGAAACGCACGATCGACTTTCAATCTTAGTTTATTTACAGAGCTAGTCTCCTAAAAACTAAGATACATCTAGATACTAAGCCTAAACCCTTCAGGCTCCACCTTCCTGCGGGGGCGCGGTGGCCTCGGCGGCAACGGTCGAGGGAACCGACGCAAGCGCCCCAGGACCATCGTCATCGCGGCACACCGAGGCGATGTCCTCCTCAAGGGACGCCACAGCGTCGGCCTCAGGATCAACCTCGGCTTCGGTGGCGGTCGCGGCCTCAGGCCCAACGTCGGCGCACGCATCTTCGTCCTCCTCGGGGAAAAGATCGCGCATGAACTTGGCGGCAAGAGCCGTGGCAGCATCCTCGGCGCCGTCATCAGCCTCGTCGAGGGCAGCCAGGGCAGCGTTGTCGTCCAGGTCCGCGTCGATGAAGTAACCGCGTGCCACCGCCGCGAGGTCAATGACGTAATGCGTCGACACCACGCCGAGCGCCTTCTTCACCCCAAGGTGAAGCGCGTGCTCGAGGCGCTCCGCCACGCAGCTCTTCAGAGACCTCAGGCGGCTGGGCAACGAAGACCCCGACTGCACGTCGACGCACTGGACGTCCCGGCATGCCGCATCGGCGGCAACCTTCAGCGCCTCGAGCTCCCCCTGGGCCTCGGAGTAAGCGGCCTGAACAGCCATCACCTCATCCGCCTTCTCCGCCTCGGCCCTCCGCAGCCCTGACACAGCTCAAGCACGTCAAGACGAATTCCAAACACAGAAATCCAGGAAAGCGTAAGGACATACCGTCCACCAAGGCCCTGGCCTCGGTAAGCGCTGTGCGCTCTTGCTGGAGCAGGCCCTCTGCGGTCGCCAGCGCACCCTCCCTCTCTCGAAGCGCATGGCCGAGCTGCTCGGCCTCCTGGGCCTTTTGCCCCGCCCGGGCCACCGCCTCCGCGAGCTGGGACTGCGCGGCCTCGCGCGCCTTGTGCTCAAGCTCGAGCCGCTCCAACGCTGCGGCCAGGGCTCAGGCCTCCCGCTCCGCCGCACCTCTCTCGGCGTCGCGCTCTCGCTCCGCGCGAGCCTTGGCTTCTTCATGTGCGCGGGCGGCCGTCTCCGCTTCCCTCACCCGGACGGTGAGCTGGGTCACTTCCGTGCCCAGGTCCGCGTTCGCCTGGCGGAACCGGCGAAGATCGGCGTACAAGCTCGCGATGCACACGGTCTTGTCTACCGCCTCTTGCCGCAGAAGCTGCACGAAGAAGCCATCAGGAATAGGACACAGACTAAAAACAACCTCGAAGTGCTGGGACGAGCGCGGGGATACCTCGAAGAGCTCCAGCGCCTGCCTGGAATGGAGATCGGCGGCGGTTGAGATGGCCCGCTCCAGGTCCGTCCCGACCCGTTCGGCCTGAGCCCACAACTCGTTCTCCTCCGCCATGCTCTGCCAGACCCGGGCGGAGACGCCAGGCTCCTCCGGCCACGCGCTCGGGCCGCGACGCCCCTGGAGCAGCGCCACCTCGGCCGCATCCCACTCGGCCGCTCCCCCGGCCACGGGCATCTGCGGCGGCCCCTGAGACAAGAAGCGCGCCGCCGACGCCTCGGCCGCAGACACCCCAGCGGGGGGAACGTCCCCGCCATCGCCACCCTGGGCCGCGCCTTGTGCGCGACCCAAAGCCGGCAGGATGACCGTGCCGCCGACCGGCACGACCGCCTCCTGCCTCCTTCCGGTAGGGGCCGCAGCAGTGGCATGGCCCTCCTGCTCACCTACCTCCGTCACCGGGGCGTCGTGCCCCGGCTCCACCTCAACCACCGGGGCATACTGCCTCGGCTCCGCCACCAGGGGCGTCCTCCCCCGCTCCTCCTCCGCCGACCCGGAGTCTCGCACCCACGGCGCCGGATCCGCCGGCATCGCTGCGGACGTCGCTGCGGGACGCGGAGTCCCGCGCGAACGCGATCCTCCGGGGTGAGGGGAATCCGACCCCCCAACCTTCAACGCCTTCTTGGGCGCGAGGATAGGGGCGACCCTGGCGCCACCCGTGCTAAATCAAAAAGAAAGGACGAAAATCACGAAACAAAAAACCGAACGAGGATGAAAGCTGCGAAAAAGTTTGAGGCAGAACTTACCGGGTGCAATCCTGCAGCGCCCGCAGCTTCCGCTTCGAGCCGCCCGTCGAGGGAGTGTGACGAACCGGATTCTCACCAACGAGAACCCGACTCCCTGTACCCTTGAGATAGTCCCAGGAATAGCAGCTATCTCGTACAGAACTCATCTCAGTCGAATATCACATCCATACAACGATAAAAGATTCATTACTTGACTCATATAAAGACAAAGCGTCTGGTACAAGCCCTCTGGGCTAAAACGACAATAAGAAGCATCTACGCAGCGGTAGCTAGAACAACTGGGACCACTCCTCCACAGGCATCCTTGAGCGTAGCGCACACCCTTCAATCGTACCACCCGTCCTGGTTGAACTCGAGGTCGGGGTCTTCACCTGAGAACCCAAAGTCTGTCCCCAAGGAAATGGGACAGGTCCACGTCACCAACCATAATATGATGCAAGCTTTAAAGTGGCCTATTCTAAGGTATAGAAGTAATCAAGGTTTAAGCCAGGGTTTCTTATGCAAGCAGCAGCAATAACCCAATTTCATCTCATCACCATCTCCTGCTCACACACATGCATCCATCCGCTCCCCAAAGCCAACCATCAGCCTCACACTTTCCCATCGGGCTCGTCCTGCCACGGCAGGTTCCCGCAAATCATTATCCACCAACACCTTTCACTCACTAGTCGACTCGGTGAGCTCCCTCCCCACCTTGTCTCAACAGCCTCAGCTGGACCAATCTCTCATAACCCGAATCAAGGATGAGGTAAGAAAGCAGATTCCCATGCTAGCCGGGGCTTCTCAGAAATGGGTCGTCCGTAACCGTGGACACGGCTATACGTATAGTTTACACTCTGCAGAGGTGGCACTCCAGGAATCCATCCGGGCTGCAAGGCTAGTCCGCAACCAACCTGAGACACAGCCCACAGCAAAGACCCTAAACAGTAGCGGCGCCAATCCTGTCTCCCTGGGCTCGGGAAACATCCGATCTAACATCTGCCCCAGGGTCGTGAAACCTTCCCACCGGGGCCAGTCGGGGGCCGTGGTAAATCAGGGAGATTACGCCGCAACGAATCCCCCCTACACATATCAAACTCGATTCTCCTACAGTCTCGGCGCCGCACTAGAGTAGGCTTGCTGGAACCCTCCCCATACTGGGTAGATGGTGAGCACGGTATTTCCCAAGTCCAAAGTGGGGGCACGACTCGGTCCTTAATTGTTCGGTAAAGCGAGTATCTGCATCACAAGCGATCCGCCGCAACGGTCCGCAATCGGCACCCATAACAGGTATTGCCGCCCAAACTCCTCAGGTACTCACCGAGTACCAAACCCCAGTAACCAGTAACCATGTACCCGCAACAGGTACCCCATAGGGACTGCCCGAGTGCAGCCCCTCAGCACCTCGACCAACGATCGAGTTGTTATTTACTCGCTTACACCGCCTAGCTGCACTACTCCTCCCAAACCACCCACAACTCACGCCAAGAGGATCAATCACAACCTTCCCAACACATGCATAGCATAGCATATTTATAAAGTGAGTAGTAGGTAGCAAGGTAACGGGATAATAACAAAGGCAGTGCAGGTTTATCATGCGAGTAAAGTAAAGCGCTAGCATACTAGTTTGCATGTCTAATAGGTATTTCAGAGATGGTCGGGCGTGAACCTGGGCAAAGGTCTTCGTCCTCGTCGAAGCAGTTGTTGTAGTAGTCCGGCTCCTCCTGACTCTCCGGAGCTCCTAGGGGCGCGGAAAGAAAATAAGACGCGGCTACTAGCAAAGAAACACTAAGACAGCGACGAAAGAAGACTCAAATAACACCAAACTCTATACTAACGCGTAGATCATGATTTTAGAAAAATATAGAATCTGGTTTCATATTTTTCTGAGCTACGGTTGATTTATTATTAATTTTTGAAGTTTAAATCATTTTCTGAAAATATTAAATAATTTCCGGAAAAGAAAACAGACAAATAATTAGCCTGCTGACGTCAGCATGACGTCATGCTGACGTCAGCAGTGGGGTCCGCCTAGGATGACGTCAGCAGTGGGCCCTGCTGACGTCAGCGTTGACCGGTCAACGGTCAACGGGGTCAACGGTCAACGGGGTCAACGGTCAGCGGGGTCAACTCTGGTCAGTGGGCCCCATGTGTCAGTGACTCGCAGAGTATGACAGGTGGGTCCCATACGTCAGCGCTGTTAAAAGAAAAAGAAAAAGAATAAACGATGGCTGGGCTGGAATTGGGCCGAAAGCGAATGGGCCGGAAGAGTTCAAGGGTGAAAACCAGACTTAAACGCGGGAATTAGGCCCACGAAGGGGTGGCTGTTGGATCTGGCCTGGTGGACTGAGTCCACGGTGCACCGTGAGTGTGGTCTACGTGAGCCGGGTGCATGGGATCGATTTGTGGTCGGCTGGGATCTTCTGTGCACGGCTGTGTGGCGACTTGGTGTGGTCCAGCGTGTGGCATGGCCACGGCGCGACGCGACGCGCGCGCGGCGCGCTCCAGAACGCGCCGGCGGCGACGGTCGACGGCGGTTATCGCCGGAGAAGGCTCGGCTGGGGCCTAGGATGGTCGGAACAGCAGCGCTAGGGCTTGGCGGTCACGAACGGGGTGAACAAGGCTCGGATTTGGGTTCGGTCGGGCCTTCCCGACGCGAACGGCGGCGGCTCGGCCATGGTCGCCGGCGTGCAACGACGGCGACACGGGTTTAAGTGCAACGACGTGCTCGGCAGGGTTTTGTGCGTGTGCGCGAGTGGCTGCTGAAACACAACGGGGTGCGCATGCGCGGGCCCGTGGCTTCCCACGGCCGCGCATGGCCTCGGCGTTCGCGCGCGCGGCGAGCAGAGCTCGGCCGCGGCGGGCCTCGGCTGCGGGTAAAAGCGACGGCGGGTTGCGGGTGCGACAGCGGCGTTGGGTTCCTGCAGAAGAAGACGGCCACGACTCGAAGGTCGGGCTCACAGAGAAGGGCTAGAAAGCGGCGGCGGCGGCGGAACTCGGCCGGAGACAGAGAAGAAAGGGGGCGAAACGCGGTGGCTCACCTAGGGGTCTCGTCGTCGTACGCTGCAGCTCGGGGAAGGCTCGGTGCAGTCCGGCGATCCTCGTGCTCCTCCTCTCGCTCCTTGGTTCGGCCTGGAGATGGCGGTCCACGAGCGGCGGCGGCGACTTCGGCGGCGGCGCTGCGGAGAAGGGGCCTCGGCTTCTCTTCTCTCCCTCTTCTCCTCCTCGGACCCTCCCCTGGTCCTCCTCCTCCCTCTCCCCCACTCGAATTGGATCTAGGAAACCCCAAAGGGGCGGCGCGGCTTGGGGAAGAAGACAGCCGGCGGCGGGTTAAATAGGCGCTAGGGCTAGGGTTTGGCGGGCACGGACGGCGAGATAGGGAGCTCGAGCGCTCGCGGACACGCGGCGCAATCGCGACGGGCCGCACAGGGGGTCGGGTGGTTGGGTCACGGGCGCTCGGCCGCGGGAGAGAGAGCGCGGCGTCGCGAGGAAGGAGATGACGCGAGGAGAGGGGTAAAGCTGACATGTGGGGTCCGGCGGTCAGTGAGAGCGAGCGACGCGGAGGCGACGCGGTGAAGAGCTGGGCCGAGCTGGGCCGAAAGGCCGGCTGGGCTACTTGGTCGGTTGGATCGGAAAAAGAGTTAAAGGTGGATAGATGGACTTTTGATTCGAGATTTCGGCCCACGAACAGGAATAGGATTTGGAAATTAGTTTAGTCAATTAGAGTTTGAATTCAAATCTAGAATTTGAATTCAAACCAACCAAAAATCCAAATAAATCCAAATAAATCCAAATCACACTATTTCATCCTTAGCACTTCAAATTGATTTTAAATTTGAAATTAAATTGCCTAAGAATTTAGGGAGCAAAATAGAAAACACTCTTATATGTTTGTTTGCATGCACACAATTTCACCAAAAAATTTTGAATTCGAATTTTTGCACTCAACAAAACCTATGCGAATTTTGGGTTGTTACAGTCTCCCCCCCTCACAAGAATCTCGTCCTCGAGATTTGTGATTACCTATGGTTCGAACAAGTGGGGGTATTTCTCTTTCAGCACTGACTCCTTTTCCCAAGTGGCTTCCCTTTCTGAATGATTGCTCCACTGTACTTTGCAAAACGGGATAGCTGTGCTTCTGGTCTCTTTGACTGCTCTGTCTAGGATCCTCTCTGGGTACTCCAGATACTCCAAGGTGTCTTGTAGGTCTAGTGCTTCTGTTTTGATCTCATGTTCTGGTACTCTCAGGCACTTTCTCAGCTGAGATACATGGAACACTGGGTGTACTCCCGCTAGTTCCTCTGGTAGGTCTAGCTTGTAGGCTAGCTTTCCTACTCTCTCCAGTATCTGGTATGGTCCAACAAAACGGGGTGTTAGCTTTCCTTTCACCTGGAATCTCTTATGCCCTCTGAGGGGTGACACTTTTAGATAGACGAAGTCTCCTACTTCGAACTCCAGATCTCGTCTCCTTTTATCTGCATAGCTCTTTTGTCTGCTCTGAGCTGCCTTCAGGTGCTCTCGGATCTTGGCCACATTTTCTTCTGCCTCTACAATCATGTCAGGTCCAAAGAATGTTCGTTCTCCCACCTCTGACCACATTAGAGGTGTTCTGCATTTTCTGCCATATAATGCTTCAAAGGGTGACATCTGCAGGCTGGCCTGGTAACTGTTGTTGTAGGAGAATTCTGCATAGGATAGACTCTTCTCCCAGTCTGTGCTGTAAGCTAGAACACAAGCCCTTAACAAATCTTCAAGAACCTGGTTCACTCTTTCGGTCTGCCCATCGGTCTGAGGGTGGTAAGCTGTGCTATACTCCAAGGTTGTTCCGATGGCTTGATGTAGGCTTTGCCAGAATTGAGCTGTGAATTGGGATCCTCTGTCTGACACAATAATTCTTGGTGCCCCATGCAGCTTAAGAATGTTGTCTATATATAGCTCCGCTAGTCTGCTTACTGAGTGTGTGCTTTTGACCGGTATAAAGTGAGCTACTTTCGTTAATCGATCAACTATGACCCAAATGGCATCATTTCCTCTCTGAGTGCGAGGTAGGCCAACTACGAAGTCCATGCTGATATCTTCCCACTTCCACATTGGAATTTCCAGTGGTTTCAGCAGTCCTGCTGGTCTTTGATGTTCTGCTTTGATTCTTCGACAAGAGTCGCACTTGGCTACATACTCTGCTATGTCCTCTCTCATTTTCTTCCACCAGAACTTATCCTTCAGATCCTGATACATCTTAGTGCATCCTGGGTGTATTGAGTACTTGGACTCGTGAGCTTCTGAGAGAATTGTTCTCCTGATTTCCTCGTCCTGTGGTACACAAATACGATCCTTCAGCCATACTGTCCCTGCTGCATCAATCCGGTAGTCAGGTGCTGCCCCTCGTTGAATATCCTCTTTTACTTCTTGGATTTCTGGACACTTCCCCTGAGCTTCTTTGATTCGGTCTTCTAGGTTATACTTCACTCTCATTTCCTGGGGTTTTCCTTCTTCTACTAGTTCGAGTTTCAACACGTACAATTCCTTTGCTAGTTCTGGCTGACTTTCTTCTATCATCAAGTTGTTGCAATAATTCTTTCGGCTCAAGGCATCTGCCACGACATTAGCTTTGCCAGGATGGTAGTGTATCTCCAAATCGTAATCTTTGATCAGTTCTAACCATCTTCTTTGCCTCATGTTCAGTTCAGATTGGGTGAAGAAATACTTCAGACTTTTGTGATCTGTGTAGATATCGCACTTGTTGCCAATCAGATAGTGCCTCCAGATTTTTAATGCATGTACCACTGCTGCCAGTTCCAAGTCGTGTGTGGGGTAGTTTTCCTCATGTTTCCTCAGCTGCCTCGATGCATAGGCAACAACCTTGCCCTCTTGCATCAGAACACATCCCAAACCTTGTCTTGAAGCATCGCAGTAGACTACGAAATCTTTGCGAATATCTGGCAGGGTCAATACTGGAGTTGTAGTGAGTTTGTGCTTGAGTTCTTGGAAACTTCTTTCATATTTGTCCGTCCACTCAAATGGGACATTGTTCTTGAGTAGTTCGGTCATTGGCTTGGCAATCTTGGAGAAGTTCTCAATGAATCTTCTATAGTATCCTGCCAATCCCAGAAAGCTTCGGATTTCTGTAACACTCTTCGGCTGCTTCCATTCTGCTACCGCCTCAATCTTTTCTGGGTCGACTGCTACGCCCTCAGCTGTCAACACGTGACCCTAAAAAGGCTACTTTCTCTAACCAAAATTCACACTTGCTGAACTTTCCGTAGAGTTGATGCTGCCTCAGCCTCTCTAGTACAATCCTCAGATGCTTCTCATGCTCTTCGGCTGTTTCTGAGTAAACTAGTATGTCATCAATGAACACCACTACGAACTTGTCTAGTTCTTCCATGAATACCTTGTTCATCATGTTCATGAAGTAAGCAGGTGCGTTGGTCAATCCAAAAGACACAACGGTGAACTCGTACTGCCCGTACCGAGTTACAAAAGCTGTCTTGGGAATGTCACCTTCTCTAATCTTCATTTGGTGGTATCCCGATCTCAGATCAATCTTACTGAAGTACTTGGCTTTCTTTAACTAATCTAGCAAGTCGTCAATCCGAGGTAATGGGTACTTGTTCTTGATCGTCACTGCGTTCAAGGATCGATAGTCTACGCACATGCGCATTGATCCATCTTTCTTCTTCACAAACAACACTGGCGATCCCCATGGGGATGCACTTGGTCGAATCACACCACTTTCAAGCATCTCTTTCAGCTGCTTCTTGAGTTCCTCTAGCTCTTCCACTGACATTCTGTACGGTCTCTTGGCAATAGGCCCTGTGCCTGGTTGTAGTTCGATTATAAACTCTACGTCTCGGTCTGGTGGTAGTCCTGGTAGTTCCTCGGGAAACACGTCCGGGTACTCACATACAACAGGTACTTCTTCGATCGTCATTTTCTCGATAGAGTATACCAACTGCCTTAGAATACATGTTCTAGATTTCTTCCTTGTTTTCCCTCTTTGTGGTTCTGCTGTTACTTTGACTCCGCTAGGGTGTGTCAACTCAACTGTTCTAGGTGAGCAACTGATTATTCCTTTGTGCTCTGTAAGCCAATCCATTCCTAGTATCACGTCAATTCCATCTGATTCCAGGACTGTCAAGTTTCCTTCGAACTCCTGGCCTCCTATCATCAGTCTAACTGCTGGGCACTCTAAAGTGCACCTAAGCTCTCCTAAGGGAGAAGTAGTGACTATAGGTCTAGCTTTAGGTATTGTCGGGGGTGACTGCTCTCTTACAAACTTTGTCGAGATATAAGATCCAGTTGCTCCAGAGTCAAACAATATCAAAGCTGGAATGCCATTTACTAAAGACTCACCGAGCACAACGTCGGGAGCGTCCTCGGCTTCTTCCTCTGTCAGGTGGTTGAGGCGTCCCCTTTGTGTTGTTGCTGGCTGCCTGTCCTGTCCTCCAGGTGCCGGTGCCTTGGCTGGGGTTTGTTTGTTCTTCTTCTCCGGACAGTCAAAGGACTTGTGACCGGGCTTCCCACAAGCAAAACAGACCACTGTGGTCCCTCCACCAATTCTGGGAGTGTTGTTCGGCTTCCAGTTGGGGTTTCCCTGACTTGAGTAGCTGCTGTTTCTGTTACCAGAGCTGTTGTAGTTGTTACCTCTGCTGCCAAAACTGTTGCTGTTACTGCCTCGGTTACCCTGGTAGCTGTTTCTGTTGAACCCTGAGCTTCCTTGGTTGTTGCTCTGCTGAAAGCTTCTCCTGAGCATGTTGCTCTGGCCACTCCTCGGCCTCTGACTTAGTCTGTGGTTGTGCAACTGTTCAGCCTTTCTTTTCTTCTCTCGCCAGGTATCTTCAAGTCCCACTCTTTCCTTCTCAACTGCGATAGCCCTGTCAATCAGCTCTCTGAGTGACCTATGTGAACTCGCTGCGAGTGCTGTCCTCAGACCTCTGTGTAAACCACGCTGGAACCAAAACTGCTTCTTTTCCTCAGTGTTGACGTCTTCAGGAGCGTACCTTGACATCTTAGCAAAGTGTCGAGCGTACTCAGCTACAGACAAACTTCCTTGGGTCATTGTCCTGAATTCCATTGCTTTATGCACCATGACTTGTTCTGGTATGTGGTATTCCTTGAAAGCTTCACAAAACTCTAGCCAGGTGATCTGAGCTGGGTTCGCGTGAGAGTCACAGTAGCTCTCCCACCACGCTTTTGCTGCTCCTTCAAGTTGGTGTGCCGCAAGGGCCACACATTCCTCTTCAGTGTAGTCTGTCAGGTCCAGCTTCGTCTCGATGGTACGCAACCAATCGTGTGCATCGAGTGGTTCGTCCGAGTAGTCGAAGGTGGGTGCTTTCAGCCTGATGAACCTTTCAATCTTCCTTTGTAGGTCTTCCTCACGGTGTCCCTGACGGTTCTAGTTCTGGTTTCCCTGCATCTGTTGCATAGCTTGCATCATCTGTGTGTTGGCCTGTGCCATCTGTTGCATCAGCTGTGTCTGAGTAGTCATCACTTCTGCCAAGTTAGGCGGTGGCGGTGGTTGCTGGTTGTTCTGCTGGTTCTGCTGAGGTTCCACTGCTGGTTCTTCCATTTCCACTTCTTGTTCTTCTCCTGGTGCGTTGTTCTCGGGCTGGAGCACGCCTGCTGCGCGTCCACGACCTCTGCCTCTAACTGCAACTGCTGCTCTTCCACGACCTCGACCTCTGACACGTCCTCTGCCTCTAACTGCCATTTCTGCCTCTTCTTGCTCAGCTTCCTCAAAACGTGCAAGCAGTCGGTTGGATCTTCGGATTGACATCTTGCTGTATATTTCATTAAGCAGATTTAGTGGCGGTCGGTAATGGTTAGGTTAGCGTAACTAGAGTAGGAGCTGCACCCAAGAAAAAGACTCAACACTAAAGTACACTCAAGATGAACAACAATAAAACTGCAAGAACAGCCAAAAAGGATCGATCAATCATTTCAGCATTACACCCTAGACATGTGTACTATCCCGAGGTCAGCTCCTGAAACCTTGAGGATTAGTACATCTAAGCGAATGCTACATCGTGGCTGAGCCAAAAGGTGGTCATGATCTACTAAGTCTAATCATCTACTCACGAAGATAGATGCAACTCTCATCATCTGCTGACAACTGCTGATACTGTGTACTGCATCTGTCTCATACTGCTGAAAGTGCTTGTGAGGCGCGCTGCCAACCTCACAGCCTCAGTCTCTGTCTGCTGCTTGATCACTGCATGTTGTCTCGGTGGGTGTCCGTGAGGCGCGCTGCCAACCTCACTATGTCCATCTCAGGTTCTGTCAACTGCTTCTCTAAGTGTGCCAGTTCTTGTCTCAGCCTTGTCATCTCTGGAGTAAAGGTTCGAGCCTCAGGTGGTGGTATCGGCTCAACTCGGCTGGGTGAGACTCTGTAGTTCTCTGTCCTGGGTTCAACTCTGCGTTCTTCCGGTAGTCCTTGGTTCACTGTGATCATTTCTGCTACCCTTTTCCTGTCTGATCTTACCCAACTACTAAGGGTCCTTCGAGCTTCATCCTTTGCCATGATCTGTTGAAGACTTAGGTACTTCATCAGCTGGTAGTTTCGTCCACTCTTCTCTTTGTAGCTATCCACCTCTTCTTGAAGTTCTGAGTTGAGATTGTCCAACCAGTATACTTCTTCCTTCAGACCTTCTATCTCTTCTTCCTTGGCTGCCAGTTCCTTGTCTTTTTCTGTGAGTTGATCTTCCAGGCGGACATCTCGAGCTTGGTGAGTTGCTCGGATCAGTCCTGCCAACTGCCTGTTGTTTCGAGCTTCGTAGTTCAAGATTCTGACTTCCCTTGTTTTAGCTCTGAGTTGCTCCTCAAGTAAAGTGATCCTGTTGTCCTTCTCCATCAGCTGGAGGTCTTGCTTCCATACCTTCTCTTTCAGCTTGGCAACTTTCTCTTCTAGGCCAATGTTCAAGTACTCCTGCTCAATCATGCACTGAACTGAGGTCCGCAGGGTCACGTTCCGCTCTCGGTCTGCTGCGTGAGCCTGCAAGCTGACTGCGTCTCTGTCTGTCGGATCTTCAAGAGCTCGCGGTAGGTACCGGAAACGAGTGTGGCTGAGCTGACTCTGGTACACAAGTGTGGCAAGTCGGAGTATCCTCATAGCTATAGTCTGCACTGCCCGACTGAAAGTGCTCTCGCTGGTAGCTGCTCGTAGCATCAGTGACCTTGGTCGTCCAGGGATGTTGGGTACAACCATCTGCAACCGGGTGTGTACTCCCTCTCCAGGCCCGTAGGTCCATCCCTCATAGAAGACATTGTCCACATCTATCCCCACTGTACGCAACACCTCCCTCAGTAGTACTGCCAAACCTCCACAGTCTGCTCCTGTGGTCCTGATCTCCCGTCGTTCATCTGCTGATCTTCCTTCCATCTGCCAGACAGTTAGTGGGTTGTTAGTAAGTTAGCAAGTTAGTAAGGTAAGGTAAGGGTAAAGGTTTTTGCAAATAGATGAGATGTACTTATAAATAGTTTTCAAATAGTCCAAGGGGTTTCATATAGAATAGAGGACTCAGTTAGAGCTTCTGTCCTAAGTTTCCGTTCTAAGGGTTACGCGCTACGGTCAAGTATGGCTCTGATACCGACTGTGACGAACCGGATTCTCACCAACGAGAACCCGACTCCCTGTACCCTTGAGATAGTCCCAGGAATAGCAGCTATCTCGTACAGAACTCATCTCAGTCGAATATCACATCCATACAACGATAAAAGATTCATTACATGACTCATATAAAGACAAAGCGTCTGGTACAAGCCCTCTGGGCTAAAACGACAATAAGAAGCATCTACGCAGCGGTAGCTAGAACAACTGGGACCACTCCTCCACAGGCATCCTTGAGCGTAGCGCACACCCTTCAATCGTACCACCCGTCCTGGTTGAACTCGAGGTCGGGGTCTTCACCTGAGAACCCAAAGTCTGTCCCCAAGGAAATGGGACAGGTCCACGTCACCAACCATAATATGATGCAAGCTTTAAAGTGGCCTATTCTAAGGTATAGAAGTAATCAAGGTTTAAGCCAGGGTTTCTTATGCAAGCAGCAGCAATAACCCAATTTCATCTCATCACCATCTCCTGCTCACACACATGCATCCATCCGCTCCCCAAAGCCAACCATCAGCCTCACACTTTCCCATCGGGCTCGTCCTGCCACGGCAGGTTCCCGCAAATCATTATCCACCAACACCTTTCACTCACTAGTCGACTCGGTGAGCTCCCTCCCCACCTTGTCTCAACAGCCTCAGCTGGACCAATCTCTCATAACCCGAATCAAGGATGAGGTAAGAAAGCAGATTCCCATGCTAGCCGGGGCTTCTCAGAAATGGGTCGTCCGTAACCGTGGACACGGCTATACGTATAGTTTACACTCTGCAGAGGTGGCACTCCAGGAATCCATCCGGGCTGCAAGGCTAGTCCGCAACCAACCTGAGACACAGCCCACAGCAAAGACCCTAAACAGTAGCGGCGCCAATCCTGTCTCCCTGGGCTCGGGAAACATCCGATCTAACATCTGCCCCAGGGTCGTGAAACCTTCCCACCGGGGCCAGTCGGGGGCCGTGGTAAATCAGGGAGATTACGCCGCAACGAATCCCCCCTACACATATCAAACTCGATTCTCCTACAGTCTCGGCGCCGCACTAGAGTAGGCTTGCTGGAACCCTCCCCATACTGGGTAGATGGTGAGCACGGTATTTCCCAAGTCCAAAGTGGGGGCACGACTCGGTCCTTAATTGTTCGGTAAAGCGAGTATCTGCATCACAAGCGATCCGCCGCAACGGTCCGCAATCGGCACCCATAACAGGTATTGCCGCCCAAACTCCTCAGGTACTCACCGAGTACCAAACCCCAGTAACCAGTAACCATGTACCCGCAACAGGTACCCCATAGGGACTGCCCGAGTGCAGCCCCTCAGCACCTCGACCAACGATCGAGTTGTTATTTACTCGCTTACACCGCCTAGCTGCACTACTCCTCCCAAACCACCCACAACTCACGCCAAGAGGATCAATCACAACCTTCCCAACACATGCATAGCATAGCATATTTATAAAGTGAGTAGTAGGTAGCAAGGTAACGGGATAATAACAAAGGCAGTGCAGGTTTATCATGCGAGTAAAGTAAAGCGCTAGCATACTAGTTTGCATGTCTAATAGGTATTTCAGAGATGGTCGGGCGTGAACCTGGGCAAAGGTCTTCGTCCTCGTCGAAGCAGTTGTTGTAGTAGTCCGGCTCCTCCTGACTCTCCGGAGCTCCTAGGGGCGTGGAAAGAAAATAAGACGCGGCTACTAGCAAAGAAACACTAAGACAGCGACGAAAGAAGACTCAAATAACACCAAACTCTATACTAACGCGTAGATCATGATTTTAGAAAAATATAGAATCTGGTTTCATATTTTTCTGAGCTACGGTTGATTTATTATTAATTTTCGAAGTTTAAATCATTTTCTGAAAATATTAAATAATTTCCGGAAAAGAAAACAGACAAATAATTAGCCTGCTGACGTCAGCATGACGTCATGCTGACGTCAGCAGTGGGGTCCGCCTAGGATGACGTCAGCAGTGGGCCCTGCTGACGTCAGCGTTGACCGGTCAACGGTCAACGGGGTCAACGGTCAACGGGGTCAACGGTCAGCGGGGTCAACTCTGGTCAGTGGGCCCCATGTGTCAGTGACTCGCAGAGTATGACAGGTGGGTCCCATACGTCAGCGCTGTTAAAAGAAAAAGAAAAAGAATAAACGATGGCTGGGCTGGAATTGGGCCGAAAGCGAATGGGCCGGAAGAGTTCAAGGGTGAAAACCAGACTTAAACGCGGGAATTAGGCCCACGAAGGGGTGGCTGTTGGATCTGGCCTGGTGGACTGAGTCCACGGTGCACCGTGAGTGTGGTCTACGTGAGCCGGGTGCATGGGATCGATTTGTGGTCGGCTGGGATCTTCTGTGCACGGCTGTGTGGCGACTTGGTGTGGTCCAGCGTGTGGCATGGCCACGGCGCGACGCGACGCGCGCGCGGCGCGCTCCAGAACGCGCCGGCGGCGACGATCGACGGCGGTTATCGCCGGAGAAGGCTCGGCTGGGGCCTAGGATGGTCGGAACAGCAGCGCTAGGGCTTGGCGGTCACGAACGGGGTGAACAAGGCTCGGATTTGGGTTCGGTCGGGCCTTCCCGACGCGAACGGCGGCGGCTCGGCCATGGTCGCCGGCGTGCAACGACGGCGACACGGGTTTAAGTGCAACGACGTGCTCGGCAGGGTTTTGTGCGTGTGCGCGAGTGGCTGCTGAAACACAACGGGGTGCGCATGCGCGGGCCCGTGGCTTCCCACGGCCGCGCATGGCCTCGGCGTTCGCGCGCGCGGCGAGCAGAGCTCGGCCGCGGCGGGCCTCGGCTGCGGGTAAAAGCGACGGCGGGTTGCGGGTGCGACAGCGGCGTTGGGTTCCTGCAGAAGAAGACGGCCACGACTCGAAGGTCGGGCTCACAGAGAAGGGCTAGAAAGCGGCGGCGGCGGCGGAACTCGGCCGGAGACAGAGAAGAAAGGGGGCGAAACGCGGTGGCTCACCTAGGGGTCTCGTCGTCGTACGCTGCAGCTCGGGGAAGGCTCGGTGCAGTCCGGCGATCCTCGTGCTCCTCCTCTCGCTCCTTGGTTCGGCCTGGAGATGGCGGTCCACGAGCGGCGGCGGCGACTTCGGCGGCGGCGCTGCGGAGAAGGGGCCTCGGCTTCTCTTCTCTCCCTCTTCTCCTCCTCGGACCCTCCCCTGGACCTCCTCCTCCCTCTCCCCCACTCGAATTGGATCTAGGAAACCCCAAAGGGGCGGCGCGGCTTGGGGAAGAAGACGGCCGGCGGCGGGTTAAATAGGCGCTAGGGCTAGGGTTTGGCGGGCACGGACGGCGAGATAGGGAGCTCGAGCGCTCGCGGACACGCGGCGCAATCGCGACGGGCCGCACAGGGGGTCGGGTGGTTGGGTCACGGGCGCTCGGCCGCGGGAGAGAGAGCGCGGCGTCGCGAGGAAGGAGATGACGCGAGGAGAGGGGTAAAGCTGACAGGTGGGGTCCGGCGGTCAGTGAGAGCGAGCGACGCGGAGGCGACGCGGTGAAGAGCTGGGCCGAGCTGGGCCGAAAGGCCGGCTGGGCTACTTGGTCGGTTGGATCGGAAAAAGAGTTAAAGGTGGATAGATGGACTTTTGATTCGAGATTTCGGCCCACGAACAGGAATAGGATTTGGAAATTAGTTTAGTCAATTAGAGTTTGAATTCAAATCTAGAATTTGAATTCAAACCAACCAAAAATCCAAATAAATCCAAATCACACTATTTCATCCTTAGCACTTCAAATTGATTTTAAATTTGAAATTAAATTGCCTAAGAATTTAGGGAGCAAAATAGAAGACACTCTTATATGTTTGTTTGCATGCACACAATTTCACCAAAAATTTTTGAATTCGAATTTTTGCACTCAACAAAACCTATGCGAATTTTGGGTTGTTACAGGGAGCCCTCCTCGAACTCGAGGACCCCCTCAAATCGCTCGGGGGCTGCGAACCCCCCGAGCCCTCGACACTCGCTCCGCTGCGGCGCGACGCGCCCGCAGCAGAGGAGAAAATTGTTCGCGCCCGCGGCGTCGCGGGTCGAGCAGGCGCGACCACCGACCGCGCCGCCACCGGCGCAACATCGCCCGGGGCCGCCACGCTCGCCTCGGGCAGCGGCGCGGCCATCTCCTCCTCCTGACCGGCGGGCGGAACCCCGCCGGCATCGATCTCCTCCTCATCCTCCCCCTCGCTGGGAGGGTCCGGGGAGTCCTCAGGGGACGACGGCTGCGCCCCGCCATCCCTCCTCCACCGGCGAAGCGCCGCCTGGTGCGCGTCCCGCCGGGCTTGTCTCCTCCGGCTGCTGGCTCTCTTCGCCTCCTTCGCGTCCCTCTCGCGGTCACGGCGAGCGCAGTTCGAAGCGCGCACCTCCGGAGTCGGCGCGAGGGAGCGGTAGAGGCCGCAGTTCACATCCTGAAATCACGGCGAATTAAGGAAGGGAATGCTAAATTAATCAATCCAACAGCCCAGAAAGGGAGAATGACGACTCACCGACAATACATGGCCCTCGTCGGGGCGCAGCCGGAACGACCGGAGGTCGCTCGGCATGGTGTCAGGGTGCACCGCCGTTCGCACCCTCGTAACGACGTACTCTTCAAGCAGCGGCTCCGACAACATGCGCGAAGCCGCCAGTGCCGCCGGGTCGGCGCCCTCCGTCATCCGGAACAGAGGGAGCTGCCTCTCCATAAGGGGAACCACCCGGCGGCGATGACAGTGCGCGAGCACGTGCGCCACGGTCAGGCCCGACCCCTCCAAGGCACGAAGGGCGTCGACGACGGGGCGGAGCCTCTTCCGCTGAGCTTCGCCGGAAACGCCGTAGCTCCAGGAGTCGGCCTTCTCCGTCAAGACCTTGCCGGTGTACTCCGGCAGCCCCAGGCCGTCGTTGCGCAGGTAAAACCACCCCTTGGCCCAGCCGCTGTTGTTGGTGGTCATCCTGCAGGCCGGGTACAAGTGCTTCCTAGACTCGACCGGCGCGAGCGTGAGACCACCGGCGCACGAAGAACGGCGCACCCCCCTCCCCGCGCCGGACGTGCTGAGCTCGGCGCCGAAGAGGTGGACCCACAGGTCCCAGTTCGCCTCGATCCCCAGCACAGCCTCGCAGACGCCGACGAAGGCCGCCGCCTGCGAGATGGCGTTGGGGGAGAAGTTGTGGAGCTCCACGCCGTAGTAGTGACAGAGGCCCCGCATGAACTGGCTGGCGGGCGCGTTGAAGCCCCGCTCGTGAAAGCGGATGAAGCTCACCACGTACCCCGCCGGTGGGTTCGGCGCCCTGGCCGCCAGCGCCGGGACAATCCACGCTGGCCGCGTCGAGTCGCCCCTGGGCGAAAGCTGACCGCCGTTCACCAAGCCCTCCAGGAGATGCTCGGTAGCGGTGGACGGAGTCCACTCCGTGACGCCTTCGATGATCACCATGGTGGACGGCGGAGCAGGGAGCGCAGAGCAAAGGCGACGAAGGCGTGGAGGACGAACAGAGGAGCGGGCTCGCAAGCAAGCGAAAGGCAGAGGCAAGAGCTGGTGCGAGGAATGGCAAAGGTAAGAAATCCCCTTCCTCCCCTGCTTTCCTTTTATAAGGAAGCGGGCTCATCCCTGCCGCGACACGCCAACCCACTGGCAACGGGCCAAACCCACGCATGGCACGACGCTGACAACCGGGGACCCCCCTCCCCCTTTTTTTCCGCGGAGCGGCACGCGTGGGCGGCGGCATTTACTGTGGCGCGGCAAAACGAAACGGCGCAACAGTGGCGACTGACCGCCCGTCGCCTCGCCTCCCCCCGGCGCACGCCAACTCCGCCTAAAAAGGCGCGCCCACTGCGCCCATCTCGCCCACTCCGCGCCACGTCAGCCACGACCACGCCCGCCAGCGGTCGTGCGCGGGCCCGAACGACTTAACCGTTGGATTCCTTCCCCGGAAAGACAACGACCCCCCTCCGCCTCGAGGCGCAGGACGCTACTGATCAGGGACTCGAAAACCAGGCCTCGAAGAGGTTTGACGGGCGCCCCAGATTAAGCGGTGCGAAGGCCGCCGGTCACGCTCGACCACCCCTCGAGCCCGCTGCTCGAAGGTGACCTGCACCTTTCGCAAGGCCCTACTGATCAGGAGTACGAAGCTTGGCCCTCGAAAGGGTTCGACAGGCGCTCCAGATCAACAGAGTCAGGGACGATTCGGGCGTGTCCGACGGACTTTTCCCCGAACGCGAAGTTTGGGGACGCCCCTGTTGTGTTCAAGGCCGGACAGAGGCAGCTAGTGGGGGGATCCCAACGAGGGAGAGCTTTCGCGCCCTCGGTCCCTGCGAAAGGGACCGAGCCCCACCTAGCAAACCTTTGCAAGCGCTACATGAACGTGTCTCCGGACCACGAGCCGACCCCTAGCGAACGGGACACGGACGTCCACTTGAACTACCCGCTAACAGCTCACCGAGGCATCCGTGTACGCTGCCCGATTCGAGGGTTGCACGAATGACCTCACCCCTCTCCCCCTCGAAGGGGAAGCGAGGGTCGCAACTCAAAGACAAGAAGCCCCTCCGATCGCCTCCGCGCGGGCCAGGAGCTCGGGGGCTCCTTGCAGCATCTCCTCCTCCTCATATGCGCGAAAAACATCAAACCGTGCAGGGTCCGCCCCCCGAATTCCGTATAACTCGGTCTCGCCCCCGCCACATCGAAAGGGGAGCGACTGACACAACCCTCGAAAGTCAAAGCCCTTGCACGAGTGAACTCACTCCTCCAAGGGCTCGGGGGCTACACCCGCGGGTGCGCTCGCGCGCCCCCATGGAAGAACGTGCATAATCAAGAAGGAGTAATCCCCGCAAAATGCCCGGGAATGATCCCGCGAACCATCAGCCTCTGCCCGACTAATCCTTAGTCCGGCAGAGGCTCGGGGGCTACTGTCGGGGACAAACCCAGGGGGTCCCCTAATCATCGGGGTAATCGCCCTCAAAAAACGATATGCCACGAAAGACCAAATCACCGACAGCCAGGAGGAGCCATCAAGGCAGCTCGGCCCATCACAGCCTATCGCGGCCCAGGAACGGCCGTCCGAGCTCGCCTGTCGGGGGGACCCAAGTCGCTACCCCCGTCTCCGCCTCGCTCGAGGGCCGCGCACCCTCGAGCAGGCACGACGTAAACCCCGCCCCGCTCGAGGGTTGCGCACTCCCTCGAGCGGGCGAGCCGACTCCGCCTCGCTCGAGGCCAACTCTCTACTCAACGCGGCGCACTCCGGCACCCTGCCCGACAACGGCATTTAGCGCCCGCCCCATCAGGCGGGCACCGAAGTCAAAAGGCAATCTTTTCCCCACGCCGCGCCACTGACACCGCAGAGCTCGCTGTTCCACCTGCTCCAGTCACTGTGCGTCCTCACTGGCGCTGTGCGGACGCACGCGGCACTGCGCAAGACCCTGTGCAGACTGGCAGGCGTCATTCTGCACCACTGTTCCACCTGCTACCGTCTTCTCCCCCCGGGACGCCCCTCGAACGAGCATGGGGAACCCTCGAAAGAATATCTAAACAGCAACCGAGTACAGACTCTGGTCAGGCGTGGCCTGGTAATGACGAACGCCGGGTCAAATCCGCCAACTCTCGACCATCCCCTGGTGAACCAAGTACGCCGCACACTGTGGTTGACGGCAGCCACCATACCGACCCCTGTACCGCCGACTCCGATCCTTCCTCACCTGCCCCGCCCTCGAAGTCAACCAGCGAACGGGCAGCTGGGCGCGGACTGCGGCAGCGACACCCCTCGAAGCCGCTCCAAGACAAGCACAGGGACGGCCGCGACACTCGCAGAAGCCGGGGCTCACCATAAATCCCCCACCAGGATCAAGGACGACGCACGCTCGGCGCCATGCTCTCCAGTACATATCCCTGTAGCACGTCACGCTTGTACTTGTGAACCCTACTCCCACCTTTCTCTCCTTGACCTATAAAAGGAGGCAAGGGGAGACACCACGGAGCACGATATTGGCACTCGCCTCAATCACACTCAGGGACTTGGAGACTCCTCCTCCTCTCCCGCCTTGCTTGTAGCCCCCCTCTGCAAGCATTCCGGTGCAAGATAGTACAGCGCCCCGAGCGCACCCTGCTGGACGTACGACCTCACGGTCGGAACCAGGATAATCGCTCGCTTCATCGTGCTAGCTCTTGCATCGACCGTCAAGGGACGGGACACAGCGCATTCTGTTAGGCACTGGGGATTGATCGACCGATCCCAGCACCGACACTACTTGTATATCATCAGTCAGTGTCTGATTGTCTTCTGGCTGCTTTTGGCGTCACATTCATGCTCCGTGTGCGCACGTAGAAGTCCTGCTCTCCGGCTATGGTCTTGTTTAGATCCTAAATTTTGGGAGTACGGTGTCACTTCGTAATCATTGTAGCGTTTGTACGTGTGAAAAATTAAATTATCCAAAAATTAATTAATTAGGCTCAAAATGTTCGTCACGTAGGGCACAATAAAACTGTACAATTAGTTTTTAATTTCATCTATATTTAGTACTCCATGCATGCTATAATATTTTGATGTGATGAAAATCTTCTTTTTGCATGGTAAATTTTAGGGGTAGAATGTCGTAGACTTCTCTGTGTAGCACTTGGATTGTCGAAAATATCATCTGAAATGGAGAGAGAACAGCACGATCACCGATAGAGGAGCCGGCTAAAAAGTAAAAACCCATGGCTCATCCAGGCCACGGTGCAGAGCCAGCGTACCGAACCTCTTGGACAACGAAGCCCCGCCACGGGGTCCGATGTCACTCCTGGCGCCGGCCGGCACGGGTTGGGGAAGACCGCAAGTCTACAGTACGTGGACGAATCTTATTAGTTATTAGCACACTCCTGGCCGAAGCCCAAGCGGGAAACTCCGGTACCACCAGGATACCTACGGGCCGGAGGCGACGGCGGGGATGTATGATGCACGCCGGCGACCTGCCAACATCAACCCTGAATGGTGGCAGATGCGTGCAGTCTCCTTTTCAGACAGGTCAGGATGCAGGTTTTATTGGGTTGACCCAATGACCCGGTACCAAAAATTGAAGTTTAGTGTAAATACCCGATAAGATAACCCACAAAATTTTAGTGTCAAACGATATCAAAGAATTTGGGTTATTCGGGTAACCCATTTACGCATCATCATCCCAGCTCCCCGCTCCGCTCGGTGCGTCGGCACCGTCTTGTTCGCTGCCGACCTCGCGCCGCTTGAAATCAATTTATACGGAGTAACTGACTCTTATTCTAAGACAAATCCGATAAATTTTAGTCAAATTTGCTAAAATTTTATAGTGTGAACGTGAGGTTTAAGTTTTAGGGTCCGACTTTCAACGTGGGGCCCACATATGAATCTCATCACATAATTTTGCACAAAGTAGCCGACCGTCGTTTTGAGCCATTTGCAATAAATTTCAGTTAAATTCGCTGAAATTTCATAGTGTGAACGCGAGGTTTTAGCTTTAGGGTCCAACTTTCGACGTGGGACCCACATATGGATCTCATCACACAAATTTGCACAAAATAACATATCATCATATCGAGCCATTTACAACAAAATTCAGTCAAATTCGCTAAAATTTTATAGTGTGAACGCGAGGTTTTAGTTTTAGGGTCCGGCTTTTGATCTTTTGAAATGTAGAGACTAGGAAAATTTAAGGCTTCTCTCGCTGCCTCCTAGCCCACGGGGCGGCACTAGCGCAATGCACTGCTCAGTGCTCATAGTTTTAAGATGTTTTATTAATCTTTGTATCGATTGTGATGTACTGAAAAAAAATATATGAAAATCTAGTCTCTTCTGAGCTCTCAAAGCAAACGATGTAAGACCGTATATTCGGACCTATTGGGTCAAAACTGGTGCCACTGGTTACATAAGTTAAATTAATTTGGGTCGACCCAAAACCAATTAATAAATATTTGGGTAGTATGGGTCGGTGTTTGGATCAACCAAAGACGACCCACTTGCATCCTGACAAACAGGTCTTTAATTTCACTTCCCGGAAATACCATACAAACGTGCCAGAGTCTTACGTGCATGGAGTAAATGAAGTCTATTTAGGATGTGTTTGGTTCAAGAGTGAGGTCCTTTTCAGACAGGTCTTTAATTTCACTTCCCGGAAATACCATACAAACGTGCCAGAGTCTTACGTGCATGGAGTAAATGAAGTCTATTTAGGATGTGTTTGGTTCAAGAGTGAGGTCCTTTTCAGACAGGTCTTTAATTTCACTTCCCGGAAATACCATACAAACTTGCCAGAGTCTTGCATGCATGGAGTAAACGAAGTCTATTTAGGATGCGTTTGGTTCAAGAGTGAGGTAGAATGTGATGGTTCTATTCTAGTTTTAAGAATGTAATGGTTCTATGTTGATGTTTGGTTGAAGGGATAGAATGCTTCTATATTTATGTTTGGTTGGAGGGATGAGATCGATAAACAGAGAGAGCTTTGATGTTGTATCGCCGTCCACATGGGATAAGTGCGTCTCAGGAAATTTTTGGGATAGCTCGGTCCCGAATCTTGTGAGAATATTCCTCTTATGAGCCATTCCATTCTTCCAGTTCTGTAACCAAGCCTTTTTAGGGATGGATGTAACTTTACGTGATGAATCTAATGAACCTAATTAGTCCATAATTTATTACAGTAATGATACAACAACCATCCTCTAATCGTGCGATCAAAGGCATCGTTAGATTTGTCTCGTGAATTAATCCGAGGTTGTATTAAATGAAGTCTATTTACAAAACCTTTTCAGAGATGAGCGTAACTTTGGGTGATAAATCTAATGAGGCTAATTAGTCCATAATTTACTATGATAATGCTCCTCTAATCATGCGAGGTTGTGAAGATAGTTTTATAAACTGATTTTATTTAATGCTATTAATTATTAATTAAACGATTTAATGCTATTAATTATTAATTAAACGAGGCGGAAAAATTTTTCCGCGCGCCAAAGAAACACGGCCAATGTGGTCCCAAAAATGCAGAGGTTCAACATAGTATAGATACTAGAACAGCGGGGATTGAAGCAGATTTTCTCAGTGATTTAACAGATTACAACTCCACGGGTGGAGTCAAATGTGGCTAGTTAGATGAACAGAATAAGCTATATGTCACTATCCCTGCAGCAAGGCTTTGAAGAATCTTATACACATTATTCTGATTTCTGCAACATACAATTCAACACAGGCAGGCGTTTCCTTGCCCAACAGTCTATTGTAAGAGTGGGGAAAAAAATCATGTACAGGTAAAACGTCAATCTCTCCTTTCCCTCCAGGTAAATGCAGGATCCAACACCATCCTGTTTGGACGAACTGCATCCAATTTGGCAAAACATGAACTCCAGTAGGGGTCAGTGGAACTTATGGTACTTTGCGAAATGTCTGGCAACCCATGGCGCAAGCTGAGTGTTCTCGGGCTCCCTTTTGTTCTTGTTATAGTAGTCCGACCACAGGGCTGGATATATTTCAGGGTTGAACCCATCACGGTATACACAAAATGGTAGCCAACCTTCGCCATTCATCCTCCGTTTTCTTTCACGGGGGTATGCCAAAGGCGCTTGGACGTACCTACAGTGGAGGAATTTTATATCATTAGAAATAGGATAAGTGTTGCATCTTGATCTTACAGATGGGCAGATCAGTACCTGATCTCATCAACCACAGAATCCCAACAGAAATGTGTGTGCCCAAAAACATGGCAAGCTGCTCCATCTTTTCTGTTACTGTGTATATCTCTCAGCCTCCTCTCCAGGAAATCAGAGCCGATGACCTTTGGAAGGTATGGATAATAAAGCATCCGTTTCTCTGGACACAACTCTTGCCTGCAGAGTTGTACAAAAGACATCACTTTTGGACCAGAGCATGCAGGTTGTATATTAAGATATGCTAAATTCTAGAGCTGAAATTTTGAAGCAACTCTGGAAACCCAAAATATAATGGGGTAAGAGATGACAGTTAGAAGAATGAGGATATGCTTCAAATAGCAGCTAATTATGCAATTATGGTAATTAGACACTGAAAAAAAACTCTGCTCATCTATGTTATGGAGCATAACACACCAGATGGCTAGTTCAGGAAAAACTGGTCAAATTGAAAATTGCTGGTGCACTTTAACAAGAGTGCATTTGCTAAGAAAGATACAACAGTTTGAGGTGTTCTCATCATAAATAAAAAAAATGCGACAAGAAAGGGACTCATTTGTTAGGAATGATGACTAAGCAAGAAAGAGATGCACAGTGAATTGTTTAACAGAAGGAATGTTTACCCTAAATTAAGGTCTACTCTGCAATTGTTATCAATTTATAAACATCAGAGAGCTTACATAGAACAGATCATTTGATGTACACTAATAAAGCGATCAAGCATACTCTCAGAACTAGGGTTCAAACAAACTACAAGGGGCTTCAGAAAATGGAAGGCCTAGATGGGAGGAAAATGAACTAACCTTGGTACGAAGTGTGAAAATGTTAGTATCTGTTTGCTGCCATTTTTTACTTCTTCAATAGCATCATGATTCTTGTCATTCAATTTGTCGAAGTAAAGAGCAATAGACTCATCATCATTTGCTAGGTCTGAAGGCCATTTACAAGCATGGAAATCTTTACAAGCCTGATCAAACAAAATCTGAATTTATCAGTTCATAGGTACAAGGAAATTCAGGATTAATTGTGCCAAGTTCATTAAGAAGAAACTAAGAAAGAGGCCACTGACAGCATGCCTAACCATTAAATATGTGTGCTTCAGTCTGTGTGAATGCAATCTTTCTCATTGTGCATCAAACTACGGATACTCAGATAGTGAGTTTGTTAGTGGCCATGATTACAAGACCTGTTTTTCGTGATATACAATTTTGCAAACTCAAGTGAGCCTCTTGCTGATATGGAGTGCTCATAGCATTGTAGAAAAAAGCAAATCTAATTATGGTGTTGCCATCCAGGTCAAAGAATAGGCTCGAGGTCATGTCACAATGTAAAACACATGACGGGATTTCATAGTGAACAGCTCATTATCTATAGCTGGTAACACTGGAACAGTTATTTGCAAATGAGGAATATGTATTGAGGGAAAGGCCAGCCTACCATCTCTAGTGAAGGGACGCGCACACTGTTAACATCCTTCTCCTTGTCAAAGCTCTGGAGACCAATTAAGCAAGATGAGAAAACAGGATAATCCTAGGAATGTGGTGCATTATAACATGATGACTGGAATATTCAATGTTATTGTAGCAAGCAAAATCAAACAACCTTGTGATACCATGAGAACAATGGTATGATTCCCAAGTCACCTATAATTCTTGGGCCTGTATCCACACCCAGCTCACTACACGCATCAAGCAATGCAGTCAGTTTCTCCAGCGAATCCATCTGGAAGGAATAATTTGAGTAACTGAGAGAGCCTCAACAATGATACATTAATGCTGCATTGATTTCTTAAAAAAAAGCTAAATGCTGAACTCAAAAGAAGAATGTAACGTACTAACTTAAGCTATGGTTTATCTAATAATGCAATCCCATTTCATCCCTTTCAGCTGTGCCACATGATTTGAAGCATGAGCTAACTAGCTAACAATTTGCACAAGTTAGTCGAGAGCTCTCTCCCAACAAGAAGTAATCTGTTAGCAGCAATTATCTATGTGCTATGATAACCCTTTCTGTCAACATATATAACTGCATTCACAAATGAAATACAGCTCAGATAGCCAGAATGCTAGAAACCAGCGAGTAAAATCAAAACCCCCATTGCTAAAAATTGTCACATCTAAAATTAGGCCTCTACCCCTCTAAGCTGGCAGCTCACTAAACAGGGGCAGCAAGCACCAACCAGGCTGCCGCTGCAAATCAGTTACAATGTGCTGTTGTATCAAATCCAGCTACGGCTAGCTGTATCGTGGAAGGTGGACTAAGTCAGCACTAACCTATGCCAGGACAGCTACGGCAAGGCATTCCGTCGAACACCTTACTTGCAGGCCAAGGAAGGCGGAGAGGAGGGGAAGGGGCGGAGAATCGACTCACGTAGCGGCCGCCCTCGCGGCGGAGCCAGAGGTCGTGGTTCCCGGGCACGTAGAAGACGGCCCCGAACCTCTCCCTGAGCACCTCCATGGTGCGCGCGAAGTTGTCCCTGGTCTCGGCCACGTCCCCGGCCACGACGAGCGCGTCGACGCCGGAGCCCTCCCCGGCGCCGACCTCGGCGGGGAGGCGGCGCACCCAGTCCATGTTCTCCGGGTAGTCCGTGTGGAGGTCGGAGACGACGAAGACGCGCGTGGTGGCCGCCGCCGCCGCCGCCCGCGCGGCCGGCACGGCGGCCTGCGGGGCCGGCGCCGCCGCCGCGCAGCAGCGGACGGGCGCCGCGCGGGGGCGGAGGCAGCCCGGCACCCGGCGGCGCCGGCGCCGGCGGTGGTGCGGCGAGCACGGCGGCGCGGCGGCGGCGTCGAGGAGGTGGTGGTGGTGGTGGGCCGCGGCGGCGCGGGAGGTGGTGGAGGAGGATGAGGAGGAGACGGTGGTGGGCAGATGCGGTGTCATGTCGGGGGAGGAAGGGAAGGATGGTAGCTGCCGCAGCTGTGCTGCTGGGTCGGGTCGGTCGCTGCCGCAAAATCTGAAAAATCCTTTCCCCTTTCGCCTCGGCTTGCTCTCGCCTTCCCCCTTCCTTTTTTCGACGAGGGGCAGTTTGGTGATTTGCGACGGGGGTTGCGTTGGGGGCGGGGCCGGGCGGTGGTGGTGGAGAGAGGAGAGGGAGGCTTCTCTCACGCTGGAGCTCGGCGCGCGGATATATACGGCATCGCCGCTGGCGAGATGCGCTGGGTTTGGGGGGGGGTCCTGACCTCGCCGGTGAGTTGGTGTTGGGGGGGGGAGGGGGAAGGTGACGACGTGGCAGCGGGGCGGGCGGTGGGCGAGGCGAGACGGACAGCGGGATTGGATAGTAAAATAATCCGGGTCATTAGGGAGGGGCGCGTGATGGTTATCGCTGCGCTGGGCGGGCTAATTAATCATTCGCCGCCGCGCGCGGGCCGCGGCTGCCCGGCGCGACACGGGGTCATTCCGCGTCATCGGATTGAGAGCGGCAGCCGGGGATGGCTGGAGTCTGGAGAGGGCTCGGATTGGCGGTGGATGGCGGGTGGGACCCCGCGCCATGCTGGCCCAACCCAACCCACCCCGAGGGCAGCCTGCAAGGCGTGCCGTGCCGGGTGGTACTAGTATGTAATATCTATATGCCCCGTCAATTGCCGCAGGATTTTGTTGACGAACTCGTGCGTCAAGGCGCAAGCGCAACCCATCTGGATGGCGTGTTGCAGCATGCACGATTCTTTGTTGCCAACTCCTTTTTTTATAATAGAAACAGTGAGCTTTGTTAACATAATATATAGAACCCGGGATCTTTGTTCTCTCAATGGAACTCAACTTGAGAAAATAAAACAAATTAAGCAAGTAGTAGCTCCAAGCGATCAGGACCGAGCCCGTGACGCTTTGGACTCATATAAAGTAATCGTTCGCGCGAGGCTTGAACGTACCTCCCCAGCTGTCTTGTCCATGCGTGAAAGAATGCCTCGCGTGCTTGTGTCCCAGGAGTATTTTATGCGCCCTGGCTTGAATCGAGCACGAAACCCATCTAGAAGACCAGGGGCCGCGATCAGTCACGGTGGCCGCGCGCACTGAATCTTCTGTCCTGTCCCGGCTGTACGCAGAAAAGCAATGAGCACTTGCGTGTTCCAAGCCGATGGCAATGATATATCGGTGGTCTTAATAATTTAATTAATTAAACTGCACCAAACACTAGCCGTAAGCTCCTGCTACGTGTCAATGTTGGTTTATCATTGGCGCCGGCGCCGCGGCCCCCAAAACAGGATGAGATCGCGCGCAATCAAGAGTTTTACTTGGTCCGAGAGACCAGCGGGCGCCGGCGCCACGACGGCACGACCCGTCCGTCAGCCTCTGTACTCCGTATCTAGAACAGGCGTAACGGAGTGGGTTTATCCTACCCCAAAAGCCTCGAGATTCCGTACGACAGGGATTGAGGGATATGAGGCCGATCTCAAATTCTACCCCTATATTGCACTATGTAAAAAAAAGATTCTCATCACATCAAAATGTTATAACATGTATGGAGTACTAAATATAGATGAAATCAAAAAACTAATTACACAGTTTTGTTATACTTTACGAGACGAACATTCTGAGCTTAATTAATCAATTTTTAGATAATTTTTCACACATACAAACGAAATACTACAGTGACGCAATGATTACAAAATGACATGTTACACCAAAATTTGGGATCTCATGCGCCCGCCGGAATCCGCCGCATCCGCGACCTCAGCTACCGCCATGTGTCCTAGTCCTGTACAGACTACAGAGCCGGGCGATCCTTTTCGAATACCAAGAAAAATGTTTTTGCTATCGTAATCCATCCATGATTTAAAGGTACAACACATCCTACCCATACGCATGCTAATACAGTCTACGTCACGTCACATCCTACGGATAACATTGTCTGGGAATTTTTTTCAAAAAGAAAAAAAACATTGGGCCGGGAATTAACCGGTCAGGTCGATCTCGTCGTTTCGATTCGTCCTCTGTACCGTTTACGTGGGCCTGGATTCCTAACCTGCCGCGGCGGCGGGCCCGCGCCGGCTTGACAGGCCACCGGCCTGCTCGCGCGCTCGTAAAATAATCCGGGTCATTAATAATCAATTAATGACCAAGCTGACACGGGGTCATCGGATGAGAGCGGCAGCCGGTAATGGCTGGAGAGGTCCGGATTGACGGTGGATGGCAGGTGGGGCCCGGCGCCACGCTGTCCGAAGCTACTGCCACACGATTTTAATTTGTTCACAAACTCGTGCTTCACGGCGCAACACATCTGAACGACGTGCTGCAGGTGCGATTCCATGTTGTCAACTCATCCTTTTGTACAGAAACAGTGAGCTCTGTTAACCTAATATAGAACCAGGGAGCTTTGACAGCACAAAACGGCGTATAGATGCACAGCACAGACCGCTCGAAGTCGAAGGAGACTCGTCAAACTGATGTTGGAACCGTTTTTGTCCAGATACATATTTAGAATTGTACCTAGTATTTTTTTTGGAATAGAGAAAGTGGACTTAAGGTATACGGAGTAGATGTCAATATGTCATGCGGCAATAGCCTCTCTCATTCTTTCTTTTTTAAAAAGAAAAGAAAAAGTAGCTCCAAGCGATCAGGACTAGGCGGTTACGCTATCGTTATCGACCTCATAAAGTAATCATCCATGCGAGGTTTGAACTTAATTCCCCAGCTGTCCCTACGTCAAAGAATGCTTCGCGTGCTTGCGTCCCCACTCCCCAGGACGAGAAGACGAGAGCGAGCGCGAGGTGCAAAGCACAAGGTGGCCGCGCGCGTTGAATATTCTGTTCCCTGCTGCACCTGCACGTAATAAGGAAAACAAAGAGGACTTGCGCGTTATCATCGCCTTAATTAAACTACACATTGTAGTAATCAGGAAGAACAAATTGGACCCCAAAACAGGATGAGATCGCGCGCAATCAAGAATTTATAGATTTGACTATTTGAGAGACCAGGGCCCCGGCGTGCATTTACCGGCGGGTGGACGGGAGAAGCGGGAGTGCGGCCCCACCCGGCGCCACGCAGAAGGCAGTCCCGACCTGTTGCAGGCTTGCTATCGTTTTTTTTTGTAACAAAACAATTGCTATCGTTAGTCGCCGCACTCCCGCTGAGAAAGAGAGTGATTTATATGCAGTACCTTTTTTTTAAGAAGAAGAAACACGAGGGGTTTTCTGTTTGCCTTCGAGGTTACACCCTCCGTCTATTTTTTTAAAGCGACAGTCCTATATTTTGACCACTCATTTATTTTATGTTTATATTATAACATTTATGGTTATAAATTTATAATCATTACAGAGTATATTTGATTATAAATCCAACTATATCAAATTTGTATTATAATAATTAAAATTATTAGCTAAATTATCAGTCAAAAATTGTAAAGTTTGAATCTTAATATTCGTATGTGTCTTGCATTATAAATATAAACGGGTAAAAGCAGGTAAAATTTACAAATATCCATGCCCAATGCAACATGAGGCAAATGATTCCTTGAAAAATTCTTTAAAAATCTTACCAGGTTTGGTGCAATATTCTTGAAAATTTGATCATTCTTGGATAATGAGATTGTACAACTCATGGGAGTGATAATTTCCATATAAGAAGGGACTGCCAATTGCACCCCGAAGCAGGCAGGAATCTGATAGGGATCCAGTGACAACGGAACATTCAGGTGTAAAAGAGCACAGCCGTCTTTTGCAAATGCACAATCCAAGAACAGATCCATGGATGTCCTTGCCTAACAACTCTTAAGCAATGAAATGTTCCCGGGTACTCCATTTTGTAAATTACGAGATGTGTCTGAATTGAATATAGTTGTCAACTTGTCATCCAATTAAGCCAAGTATCCCCAAATCCCCTGTGACTCATGATGGCTTGGTGCTCAATTTTATCAAATGCTCTTTCAAAATCCAACCTCAAAATGACAATGTCTTTTTTGGAATGATGGCAGATATATATGTATATATTGGAAGCACCTAGCCAAAAAATCTTGTATCGTCCTTGTCTTGATGAACCTGGACTTATTGTCATCGATTAGACCTCCGAATCTCCGATCAATCCTTGCAACCTATTAGCCAATAACCTAGTGATGATTTTAATGAAAACATTGCGCAGGGAGATTGGCCTAGTTTGGAAACGGAAGAGAGGCACCATCCTTCTTTGGCAGCGAAGTAAAGTAAGAATCATCTATGCTCTGGAAACAAACTCTTTTTTTCTGAAAGGCTTCACATAGATCATAGAAGTCACGAAAAATTAGTGGGCAACAACTCTAAATAAAATATATGTTGAAACCATCTGAACCAGGTGATATTGAAGAAAATTGACCAACTACACCATCGATTACCTCTTTGGAGAAGGGTTTCTAAAGGCAATGCAATTATGTGGCCAGATGCTTATTGGTGAAGGTCTTCCAAATCAATAAACTTGTAAACACGTACGGGTACTGTATTGAAGTAGCTTCGCATTACTGACAAAATGACGGCATGCATGCATATTATACGTATTAATTAATATAAGTCGCGCCAGTCAGCCGAACACGCATGCCATGCATGCAAATTTTGGCCCCGAGTCCGACTCTCATAATAAATTAAAGATGCCGTCTCCGAATCTGGAGAAAGCGTAGTTCTCATCATAAAGATTCTCAGGTTCGCCATGCAGGGTTGCCCTGGATTCAACATTAGCCCGATCGACCAGTCGTCGCAAGAGGAAACTTTTGCGAGGGCGGAGGACATGCCGCCGCCGCGTGGGCATGCCGGCCGCGGCGGAGCGCTCGTGGTGGACGTATGGGCCCACAACCAGGAGGAGGAGCTGGCTCGCATCCGCGAGCTCGCCCGCGGCTTCCCGATCGCCGCGGTGTCCGCTTCCCACGACGGCCCTCCTGCCTTCCTGCAGTTGCCCGCCGGGGCCGGCCAAACCTGCCCCCGCACGCTGGAGTCCAGCTACGAGGCCGTCCGCGCCAGCGTCGAGCGCGCAACGTCGGCGCGGGTCGGCCTGGCGCTGGCCAGCCGCGACGGCGAGCTCGCCCTGGGCGGCCGCGTGTGGCTGTTCCACCTGGGCGCCGGCGCCGGCCTGGCCGACCCGCGGCGGGTCAGCGCGGGCCTCGTGGCCCACGCCCGCGCCGCCATGCCCCGCGGCGTGCTCGTCACGTCGGACGGCGCCGAGGACGTGGCGTACCTGGTCAGGCACATCGCCGCCGATGGCGCCCTGCCGCGCCGGCGCGCCGAGTTCCTGCGCGCGTGCGGCCTGTGCTTCCCCGCGCTGTACGACCTCAGGGTGCTCGCGGAGTGGACGACGCCGGCGGGGCACGCGCCCCCGCTCGCCGCCGCCAGCGGCTCGGGCGCCTTCCGCGCGTTCGTCGCGCTGGCGCAGGACGAGTGGTTCTGGGAGGTGAAGGTGGCTTACAACGCGTTCCTCTACGGCCTCGGCGCGGCGGACAACGAGTACCTCGTCGGCTACAAGATCCAGAAGGAGGAGGACCAGGAGAGCGAGAGACAGCTCAGGGAGCTACTGCTTCAAGTACACGACGAGGCCTACGTCCAAAACTTACATATTCTCTAATACAGTACATAATAGCAATCTAATCAACAAGCTACTATCCTTATGATGAAGATGAACGGGGAGAGTCGTGATTTTTTCACATTGTATATTCATCTCGGAATATTATTTGTGTCGAATTTAATTTTTTGTCAATTTATTACTACAATTACAACGCTGTAGACCTTGTATAATCATCAGATGATAAAGTTGCCCATGTATCTGACCCTTTAAACCAGCTAGTATAATGCCTGTGCTAATGCTATGGTTGGGATTTTGTAGTGCAAATCAAACAACCAAATGAGATATGTGGAATGAAAATCTAATAATATAGAGTTATGTTGTTAATCTCATCATACTGGTATCCAAATTTTACATGAATGCATTTTATTGCATCAAGCTGCAATGTGACCATTCCGATAAGTTCAGATGCTTGAACCGATCAAATAACTATTTCCACCATTCACACGTACTGAAGGAGAATCTATTTTCGCCCCTCCATAAAAAAGAACAAACAAGGTGAGCAGTGGAGAAAGAGCTCACAACTTTTTTTTTGAAAGCAAGAGCTCACAACTTTGAGGCAACCAATTTGTCGGGGACAGACCCAGGGGTCCCCTAACCATCGGGGTAACCATCCTCAAAAAACGTTAATCACAGAGGGCCGAATCGCCAGCAGCCCAAGAGGGCCACCAAGGCAGCGCGGCCCGTCACAGCTTATCACGGCCCAAAACAGCCGTCCGAGCTCGCCTGTCGAGGGGACCCAAGTGGCGACCCCCGTCTCCGCCTCGCTCGAGGGACCCGGACCCCCCGGGTCAGGCGCAACGCCAACTCCACCTCGCTGGAGGGCCGCGCACCCCCTCAAGCAGGCGAGCCAACTCCGCCTCGCTCGAGGGCCGCGCACCCCCTCAAACAGGCGAGCCAACTCCGCCTCGCTCGAGGCCACCCCTCTACTCGACGCGGCGCGCCCCGGCGCCCGTCCGACAACGGCATTTAATGCCCGCCCCATCGGGCGGGCGCCGAAGTCAAAAGGCGATCTCTCCCGACGCCGCGCCGCTGACACCGCAGAGCTCGCTGTTCTACTTGCTCCGGTCACTATGCGTCCTCACCGCCACTGTGCGGACGCATGCGGCACTGCGCAAGGCCCTGTGCAGACTTGCAGGCGTCATTCCGCACCACTATTCTACCTACTCCCGTCCTCTCCCCGGTGCAGCCCTCGAATGGGCGTGAAGAACCCTCGAACGAATATATGAGCAACGACCAAGCACGGACTCCGGTCAGGAGCGGCCCGGTGATGACGAACGCCGAGTCAAATCCACCAACTCTCGGCCATTCCCCGGTAAACCGGGCACGCCGCGCACTGTGGTCAACAACAACCGCCATGCCGACCTCTGTGCCGCCAACTCTCGTCCTTCCCCACCTGCCACGCCCTCGAACCAACCAGCGGCGGGCGGCTGGGCGCGGATTACGGCGGCGCCGCCCCTCGAAACCACTCCAGGACAAGCACAGGGACGGCCGTGACACCCGCAGAAGCCGGAGCTCGCCATAAATCCCCTGCCAGGGTCAAGGACGACTGCACGCCCGGCGCCATGCTCTCCAGTGCGCGCCCCTGTAGCACACACTGTACTTGTACTTGTAAGCCCCTCCCCCCTCTCTCCTTGGCCTATAAAAGGAGGAAGGGAGCGAGAGAGGAACGAACACACACACACGATCACCGCCTTCCACGATATTGGCACTCTCCTCAATCACTTTCACACCCATTTTCAGGGACTTGGAGACTTCCTCTCCTCTCCCGCCGTGCTTGTAGCCCCCCACTGCAGGCACCTCGGTGCAAGATAGTATAGTGCCGCGAGCACAGTCTGCTGGACGTACGGCCCCGCGGCCGGAACCAGGATAAACTCTTGTGTCATCGTGCTAGCTCTTGCATCAACCGTCAGGGGACGGGACACAGCTCATTCTGTGTGGCGCTGAGGTTGGGCGGCCAATCTCAGCACCGACAGTGGCGCGCCAGGTAGGGGGTTGCGCTGTGATCAACCCACTTCACCCGATCAGTTCCCTTGACGGCAAGCCACGCCATGGCCATGTCGCCACGATCCGCCACGAGGTCCCCCGGCCCGCTTCCGCGTGGGTACCGGATCATGTTTGGGAGCCTGGAGTTCGAAGCGACCGGTGAGGGCCTCCTCATGCGGCTCGCCTCCAGGACGCCCGACATGATGGCCATTACCCCGGCGCCGCCAACGTCGCCCCAGCTCAGGAGACGTCGAAGACTGCACGAGCTGCAGATTCGCGTGGAACGGCGCGTTGCCCCACGCGTCGTCCTCCCTGATTGGGACGCACACCTCTTGCTCCGGCCCGCTGCCGCATTACAGGGGGGCGCACCCCCACCAGCGGCTCCCGTGGAGGGAGCACGCTGGGAAAATGCGGCCGGGCCGGCGCCGCTCCCTCACGGAATGAGCAACGCGGCCGCAAGCTACTCTGCGGCAATCAACGCCAACCTGAACGCGCAAGAGGATTCGCCGGGTCACCAGCTGGGTTCGATCCGCAGCCTCAACATTTCCTCGTCCGGCGGGTCCCAGCCCGAGTCGGACGACGGGGAAAGTGTGCGCGGCCAGGAGCACCCAGGCCTGGACTACTCTGGGCTACGCGACCGCGAAGGCCTTACCTCCTTCCAGGCCGCTGCGGACTTCTGTCTCACCTGTTCCGACGATTCCAGCGAAGGGGAATACGACCCCACGCGGGAATGCTTCGTCCTCGACGGCGAAGAGTCCGTGGGAGAGGATGAAGAAACGCGCGACGGGGCCGGGCACGACGAACCGCCACCAGCGCCCACCGAGCCATCGGGCGATGCCGCACTCGCACAGGCACAGCTCGTGCAGGTACAAGAGCTGGAAGCCAGGCTCCGACAGGAGCGCCAGCAGGTACAGGAGCTGCGCGCAGCTCTGGAAGCCCGGCAGCCCGAGCGCGGCGAATGTGCGCAAGCCGCCGGGCGCATCGCTCAAGCGCGCATCATGAATGATGGCAACGACGCCAGCCCTGCCATGCCGCCGCGGGCAAGCCAGAAGCTCGTCGCCGCAGTAACTCTGATTCGGGCCATGCCCGAACCATCGACACCAGAGGCGTGCGACATGCGGCACCAGGTGCAGGCCATTGTCGAAGAAGCGGCCGTTCAACAAGCAGAAAGTTCCGCCTCCCGCATGCACCACCAGGCCAGTTCGAGAGCCGGAGGAAGCAAGCGGGATATGGAACAGTCTATCCATACCCCGCCTAGGGGCGCATGGACGCCTCCCCGACCGACGAACGACGGGAAGGCGGTCATGACCGGCGACCGCAAAACGAGGAGGTCCGCGAAGGACCGACTCGTGGACACACGAGGCGCCATTAACGACGGTGACGCGCACAACGTCCTGAACAAGAAGAGGCAGGACGCGACACCTCTCCGCAGTAGGCACCCCCGACGAGGGGGTCGCTACGACAGCGAGGAGGACAAAAGCCCGACGCCGGAACCCCCGGGAACCCCTGTGTTCAGCCGGAAGATCCGTTCGGCCGCCATCCCGCCGCGCTTTCGTCAGCCGACTACCATTACCAAGTATTCGGGCGAGACGAAACCCGAGACGTGGCTCAATGACTACCGCCTGGCTTGCCAGTTTGGCGGGGCCACCGACGATGTATGATCATCCGCAACCTTCCGCTTCATCTCGCGGACTCGGCGCGGACATGGCTCGAACACCTACCCGCGAACCAGATCCACGACTGGGACGACCTGGTCAGGATGTTTGTGGGTAACTTCCAGGGCACGTACGTGCACCCCGAAACTCCTGGGACCTGCGCGGGTGCCGGCAGGCGGCCGACGAACCGCTGAGAGACTTCATCCGCCGCTTCTCCAAGCGCTGCACCGAGCTCCCGAGCGTGGGTGACTCCGAAATCATCCACGCCTTCCTTGAAGGCATGACTTGTCGGGAGCTGGTGCGCGAGCTGGGGCGAAACCATCCCACCAGCGTCAACGCGCTGTTCGACATCGCTACCAACTTCGCCTCTGGAGAGGAGGCTGTTGGGGCAATTTTCGACGGTAAGACCAAGGGGAAGCGCGCGAAGGAGCTGCCCGCGGAGGGCAGCAAGTCCAAGGGAAAGGCTAAAAAGCATAAACGAGGTGGCAAGGGCAAGAAGCCTCGGCAAGCCGCGCAGCAACAGCAGCAGGGCGAGGACTCTGACGAGGCCCTCGCGGTCGAGCGAGGCCGCAAAGGCCCTCGAGGCCCTCCTCAAGGGGGAGGCCTGTTCGACGAGATGCTGAAGAAGCCATGCCCGTACCATAAGGGCCCTGTCAGCCACACCCTCGAACAGTGCGAGATGATCAAGGGTTATTACAAGCGCACCTCCGCGAAGGAGGATGGCCCGAAGAAGGGTACGGGCGATGGCAGCAACGACGAGTTCCCCCATGTGGAGAATGTCTTCTTCATCGTAGGGGGGGCCACGGTGAACGCGACGTCCCAGGAGCAAAGACGCGAACGCCAAGAGGTCTTCTCCATTCACCCCGCGACGCCAACTTACCTCGCCTGGTCGGACGAGACCATCTCCTTCGGCCGCGAGGACCACCCGGACTATGTCCCGAATCCGGGGCGCTACCCACTTGTCGTCGACCCCGTCATCGGCAACACACGATTCTCCAAGGTGCTGATGGACGGGGGCAGTAGTCTCAACATTCTCTACGTCCGCACCTTAGAGCTCATGGGCATCGGCACGAACCAGCTGAGGCCAAGCAAGGCGCCGTTCCACGGCATCGCACCGGGAAAACGGGTCCAACCCCTCGGGCAGATCGACCTACCCGTTTTCTTCGGCACTCCCGACAACTTTCGGAGGGAGACCCTCACCTTTGAGGTGGTGGGATTCCCAGGAGCATACCACGCCATTCTCGGGCGTCCGTGCTACGCCAAGTTCATGGCGGTCCCCAACTACGCCTACCTCAAGATGAAGATGCCGGGGCCAAAGGGCGTCATCACCGTGGGATCATCGTACGAGCATGCTTACGCGTGTGACGTCGAGTGCGTTGAGGGCGCGGAGGCGCTCGCCTATAGCGAGACCCTGGTGGCGGACTTGGAAAAGATGGCGAACGAGGCCGTCGACTCCGCCAAAAGGCACGCGGGTACCTTCGAGGCTGCAGAGCACACCAAGGCGGTGCCCCTCGACCCCAATGCCCCCGAGGGCAAGGCGTTGAGGGTCAGCACCACCCTCGACCCCAAATAGGAAACAGTGCTCGTCGGCTTTCTCCGCGCCAACGCCGACATCTTCGCGTGGAGACCCTCCGACATGTCGGGTGTTCCAAGGAAGGTCGCCGAGCACTGCCTCGACATCCAGCCTCACTCCAAGCCGGTGGTGCAGCGACTGCGACGGTTCGACGAGGAGAAGCGCCGCGCCATCGGGGAGGAGGTACACAAGCTCCTGCAGGCCAGGTTCATCAAAGAGGTATTTCACCCAACCTGGCTTGCTAATCCTGTTCTAGTTAGGAAGAAAAACGGAAAATGGCGTATGTGCGTAGATTATACCGGTTTAAACAAAGCATGCCCTAAGGTTCCATTCCCTTTGCCTCGAATATATCAGATAGTAGACTCCACTACTGGGTGCGAATTGCTATGCTTTCTTGATGCTTATTCCGGTTATCATCAAATTAAGATGAAAGAGTCCGACCAGCTCGCGCCTTCTTTCATCACCCCATTTGGCATGTTTTGCTACGTCACTATGCCGTTCGGCCTCCGAAACGCTGGAGCTACATACCAGCGATGTATGCAACACGTTTTCGGAAGCCACATCGGGCGGACCGTTGAGGCATATGTAGACGATATCGTTGTGAAGACCAGAAAGGCGGACGATCTGGTAAACGATTTGCAAATTGCATTCGGTTGCCTCCGGGCAAACGGGGTAAAGTTAAATCCAGAGAAATGCGTATTCGGGGTGCTGCGGGGCATGCTGTTGGGTTTCATTGTCTCCTAACGAGGCATCGAACCCAACCCCGAAAAAGTCTCGGCCCTGGAACGGATGGGACCAATTTGGGACCTCAAGGGGGTGCAAAAGGTACTGGGCTGTCTCGCGCCTCTCAGCCGTTTCATCTCTCGACTTGGTGAAAAGGGCTTACCTTTGTACCGGCTCCAAAAAAAGCACGAACGTTTTTCATGGACCCCCGAAGCCCAAAAAGCCCTCGACGGGCTAAAAGCGTCGCTCGTACGCGCACCAATCCTCACACCGCCGCAGAACGGCGAGCCCCTCTACCTATACGTGGCTGCGACAACCCAAGTTGTCAGCGTCGTCATCGTCGTGGAAAGGACGGAGGAGGGACACGCTCTGCCGGTCCAGAGGCCGGTGTACTACGTCAGTGAGGTGCTGACCGAGACCAAGGCGCGGTACCCACAGATTCAGAAGCTAATCTATGCTGTAGTGCTCGCGCGACGAAAGCTGCGACACTACTTCGAGGCCCACCCGGTCACCGTGGTCTCATCTTTCCCTTTGGGGGAGATAGTCCGCAACCCGGACGTCTCAGGTAGGATAGCGAAGTGGTCGATGGAGCTCGTGGGAGAAACTCTCTCCTACGTGCCACGAAAAGCGATAAAATTGCAAACCTTAGCGGATTTCGTCGCTGAGTGGACCGACGTCCAACTTCCACCGCCACAGATCCAAGCCGAGTGCTGGACCATGTACTTCGACGCGTCGGTGATGAAAGCTGGAGCAGGCGCGGGCCTCCTCTTCGTTTCACCCCTCGGGGAGCACATCCGATACGTGGTTCGCTTGCACTTCCCGGCGTCGAACAACATGGCGGAGTACGAAGCCCTCCTCGCTGGGCTCCGCATCGCCATTGACCTCGGCGTCAAACGCCTCGACGTCCGGGGAGATTCTCAGCTGGTCATCGACCAAGTCATGAAGAACGCAAGCTGCCGCGATGAAAAGATGGAGGCGTACTGCAACGAGGTTCGCCGCCTCGAGGACAAATTCTATGGCCTTGAGCTGAACCATATCGTGCGCAAATACAACGAGGAAGCGGATCAGCTGGCCAAGATCGCGTCAGAGCGAGTCATCGTTCCTCCGAACGTCTTCGCCCGCGACCTCGACCAACCCTCCGTCAACTTCGAACAAAGGGCCGGAGCCCTCAAGACGCCCTCGGGGGCTGAGGGGGTCGAGCCCATGGAAGAGGACCCCTTGAAAGAGGGGCTCGAAGCCCTCGACGTTGAAAATTCTACGGCCGAGGCCATGGAAATCGACGTGGACACACGACCGCAAGACTGGCGCAGCCCATACCTCGCGTGGATCGACCGCGGGGAGCTGCCCTCGGACCGGACCGAGGTGCGCCGCATCGCCAGAAGTGCCAAGACCTTTGTCTCGGTCGGCGGCGAACGGTATAAACGCAGCACCTCAGCAATTCTGCAGCGATGCATCCCCATCCCTGAGGGAAAGCAGTTGATCCGCGACATCCACGCTGGGGTGTGCGGACACCACGCGGCGCCGCGTACCCTCGTGGGTAACGCATTCCGGCAAGGCTTTTACTGGCCTACCGCCGTAGCCGACGCGAACGAAGTCGTGCGCACCTGCGAAGGGTGCCAATTTTACGCACGAAAGACGCATCTCCCGGCGCACGCCCTACAGACCATCCCTGTAACATGGCCTTTTGCGGTTTGGGGGTTGGATATCGTGGGGCCTTTTCGCCCAGCGCCCGGGGGCTTCACCCACTTGTTGGTGGCCATCGACAAGTTCTCGAAATGGATCGAGGTCCGGGCCATTACCGGCATCAGATCTGAGCAGGCCGTGTTGTTTTTCACCGACATCATCCACCGATTCGGGGTACCCAACTCGATCATCACCGACAACGGCACCCAGTTCACCGGCAAGAAATTCTTGGAGTTCTGCGACGACCATCACATTCGCGTAGATTGGTCGGCCGTAGCACATCCACAAACGAACGGCCAAGTAGAACGTGCCAACGACATGATACTACAAGGCCTGAAGCCAAGAATCTTCAACAAGCTAAACAAGTTTGGCCGGAAATGGGTAGCTGAGCCGCCATCGGTGATTTGGAGTCTCAGGACAACCCCAAGCAGGGCCACAGGCTTCAGCCCGTTCTTCCTCGTCTACGGCGCCGAGGCCGTCCTCCCAACAGACTTGGAGTACGGGTCTCCGAGACTCAAGGCCTACCAAGAAGAACAAAACCAGCGGAACCGCGAGAATTCGCTGGACCAGGTGGATGAGGCTCAAGACGTAGCGTTGCTTCACTCGGCACGCTACCAGCAATCACTCCGGCGGTATCAAGCTCAGAAGGTGCGGCGTTGAGACCTTCACAAAGGGGACCTGGTGCTAAGGTTGCGCCAGGACAATCGAGAGCGCCACAAGCTCACTCCACCATGGGAGGGACCATTCATCATCGCCAAGGTCCTCAAGCCTGGCACTTACAAGCTGGCAAACGAGAAGGGCGAGATCTTCACCAACGCCTGGAACATCCAACAGCTACGTCGCTTCTATCCTTAAAACTCTCAACATTCCTTGTAAATACTTCATGTTCTTAGCCAACAACGATGAAAAGTTTGCGAAAAACATGGAAACATTGTTACTAACAACATGAACAAGGGGGACTCGGTCCTATCCTCGACCTAGTCTCGATAGAGCCAAGCCCCCCTCGGAGCTGCAGGGGATTTACCCCCCTAATCGTCCCAATTTTAAAAAAATTGTGCTAAAACTCAGAACGCTTAGAAAGATACGGGGCGCGAGCTAACTAAAGCCGGAGCCGGCTGAGCCGTGAGACCGCCTACGCCCTCGAAGGGATACGACATCTCCCTCTCCACTCCACGCCTTAATTACTCGCAGATTCAAAATACCCGGCCAAAATCTCTCCAAGCCAAGAATAGCACAATAGAACAATCAAACAAGTTCGAAGCGCACAATCAAAATTCAAACTTAGTTTATGTACAGAGCCAGTCTCCTAAAAACTAAGATACATCTGGATCTCTAAGCCTGAACCTTTCAGGTTTCACCTTCCTGCGGGGGCGCGGCGGCAGTGTCAAGACCCCCCAGGGCGGCGGCCTCGGCGGCGACAGTCGAAGGAACCGACGCGAGGGCCCCAGGACCATCATCATCACGGCGCACCGAGGCGATGGCGTCCTCAAGGGACGCCACGGCGTCGGCTTCAGGATCAGCCTCGGCTTCGGGGGCAGCCACGGCCTCGGGCCCGATGTCGGCACGCGCATCTTCATCCTCGCCAGGAAAAAGCTCACGCCCGAACTTGGCGGCAAGCACTGTGGCGGCGTCCTCGGCACTGTCATCGGCCTCGTCGAGAGCAGCAAGGGCGGCGTCGTCATCCAGGTCTGCGTCGATAAAGTAGCCGCGCGCCACCGCCGCAAGGTCGATGTCGTAGTGGGTCGAAACCACGCCGAGTGCCTTCTTTACACCAAGGTGAAGAGCATTCTCGAGGCGCTCCGCCACGTAGCCTCTCAAAGACCTCAGGCGGCTGGGCAACGACGACCCCGACTGCAACCCCGACGGGATGTCGACGCACTGAATGTCCCGGCACGCGGCGTCTGCGGCGGCCCTCAGAGTTTTGAGCTCACCCTGAGCCTCGGAGTAGGCAGCTTGAACAACCACCACCTCGTCCGTCTTCTCGGCCTCGGCCTTCCGCAGCCCTTGACAAGGATCGAGCACGTCAAAACGAACTCCAACACAGAAACAGCCAAGGAAGCTAAGAAAACATAGAACCATACCATCTACCAAGGCCGTGGCCTCGGTAAGCGCCGTGCGCTCCCGCTGGAGCAGGTCTTTCGCGGTGGCCAGCGCACCCTCCTTCTCCTGAAGCAAGCGGCCCAGCCGTTCGGCCTCCTGGGCCTTCTGCTCTGCCCGGGCCGTCGCCTCCGCGAGCTGAGACTGCGCGGCCTTGCGCGCCTTGCGCTCTTGCTCGAGCAGCGTCCGCTCCGCCGTGAGCGCCTCGCGCTCCTGCTAGAGCTGGCCTTGTGCCTCCAGGAGATTGATTCCGGCCTCCTCGCGCGCCTTGCGCTCGAGCTCGAGCCGCTCCAACGCCGCGGCCAATGCCCGGGCCCCCCCGCTCCGCCGCGCCTCTCTCGGCGTCGCGTTCCTGCTCCGCGCGAGCCTTGGCGCCCTCGTGTGCGCGGGCGGCCGCCTCCATCTCCCTCACCCGGGCGGTGAGCTGGGTCACCTCCGTGCCCAGGTCCAGGTTCGCCTGACGGTACCGACGAAGATCGACGTACAAGTCCACGATGCACGCGGTCTTGTCTGCCACCTCCTGCCGCATAAGCTGCACTAAGAACCATCAAGGATAAGGCACGAACTAAAAACGGTGACGAATTACCAAGCAGTATGGATAAGCACGAGGTTACCTCGAAAAGTTCCAGCGCCTGCCTGGAATGAAGATCGGCGGCAGCAGCGATGGTCCGCTCCAGGTCCGTCCCGACCCGTTCTGCTCGAGCCCACAGCTCGTTCTCCTCCGCCAAGCCCAGCCAGACTCGGGCAGAGACGCCGGGCTCCTCCGGCCATGCGCTCGGGCCGCGCCGACCCTGACGCAGCGCTGCCTCGGCCGTATCCCACTCCGCCGCTCCCCCAGCCACTGGCGCCTGTGGCGGCCCCCGGGCCAAGGAAAACGCCGCCGACACCTCGGCTGCAACCACCCCCGCAGGGGGAGCACGTCCGCCATCGTCATCTTGGGCCACGCCTTGTGCGCAACCCGAAGCCGGCAGGATGACCGTGCCACCGATCAGCGCGACCGCCTCCTACCTCCTTCCAGTAGGGGGCGCAGTGGTGGCACGGCCCCCCTGCTCGCCCACCTCAGCCAGAGCGTCGCGCCCCGGCTCCACCTCTATCACCGGGGCGCCGTGCCCCGGCTCCACGTCCACCACCAGGGCGTCTTGCCCCGGCTCCGTAACCACCATCGGGGGCGTCCCCCCCCCCCCCCGCTCCGTCTCCATCGGCCGGGAATCTCGTACCCCCGGCGTCGGCTCCTCCGGCATCGCTGCGGGCGTCGCTGCTGGACGCGGAGTCCCACGCGAACGCGATCCCCCGGCGTGAGGGGAATCTAACACCGCGACCTTCAACGCCTTCTTAGGCGTGAGGTTGGGGTTGGCCTTGGCAGCACCCCGAGCGCTGAATCAGAAAGGAAAAACGGAAATTACGAAGCAAAAAACCAAACGAGGATGGAAAATCACGAGAATAGCTCAAAGCGAGACTTACCGGACGCAGTCCTGCAAGGCCTGCAATTTCCGCTTCGAGCCGCCCGACGAGCGAGCCCTCCTCGAACTCGAGGACCCCCTCAACCCGCTCGGGGGCTGCGAATCCCTCGAACCCTCGGCATCCGATCTGCTGCGGCGCAACGCGCCCGCAGCAGGGGTAGAAGTCACTTGCGCCCGCGGCGCCGCGGGTCGGGCAGGCGCGACCGCCGTCTGCGCCAGCACCGGCGCGACATCGCCAAGGCTCGCCGCGCCCGCCCCAGGCGGCGGCATGGCCATCTCCTCGTCCTCACCGACGGGCAGAGCCCCGCCGGCATCGATCTCCTCCTCCTCCTCCTCGCTGGGAGGGTCTGGGGAGTCTTCCGGGGACGCCGGCGGCGTCCCGCCGTCCCTCCTCCACCGGCGAAGCGCCACCGAGTGCGCGTCCCGCCGGGCCTGCCTCCTCTGGCTGCTGGCCTTCCTCGCCGCCTTCGCGTCCCTCTCGCGGTCACGGCGGGCGCGGTTCGAAGCGCGCACCTCCGGAGTCGACGCGAGGGAGCGGTAGAGGTGGCAGTTCACCTCCTGAAACCACAATGAATGAAGGAACTAAATCCTAAGTTATCAATCCGACAGCTCGGGAGGGAAAATGACGACTTACCGACAAAACGTGGCCCTCACCGGGGCGCAGCCGGAACGACCAAAGGTCGCTCGGCATAGTGTCGGGATGCACCGCCGTTCGCACCCTCGTGACGACGTACTCCTCAAGGAGTGGCTCCGGCACAATACGCGAAGCCGCCAATGCCGCCGGATCGGCGCCCTCTGTCATCCGGAACAGAGGGAGCTGTCTCTCCATGAGGGGAACCACCCGACGACGGTGGCAGTGCGCAAGCACATGCGCCACGGTCAAACCCGACCCCTCCAGAGTACGAAGGGCGTCGATGGCGGGGCGGACCCTCTTCCGCTGACCGTCGCCGAAAACACCGTAGCTCCAGGAGTCGGCCTTTTCCGTCAAGACCTTGCCAGTGTACTTCGGCAACCCCAGGCCGTCGTTGCGCAGATAGAACCACCCCTTGGCCCAGCCGCTGTTGTTGGTGGTCATCCTGCAGGCCGGATACAGATGCTTCCGGGGCTCGAACGGCGCGAGCGTAAGACCGCCGGCACACGAAGAACGGCGCACCCCCTTCCCCGCACCGGACGTGCTGAGCTCGGCGCGGAAGAGGTGGACCCACAGGTCCCAGTGCGCCTCGATCCCCAGCACGCCCTCGTAGACGCCGACGAAGGCCGCCGCCTGAGAGATGGCGTTGGGGGCGAAGTTGTGGAGCTCCACGCCGTAGTAGTGGCAGAGGCCCCGCATGAACTGACTGGCAGGCGCGTTGAAGCCCCGCTCGTGGAAGCGAATGAAGCTCACCACGTACCCCGCCTGCGGGTTCGGCACCCTGGCCGCCAGCGACGGGACAATCCACGCCGGCCGCGCCGGATCGCCCCGGGGCGAGAGCTGCCCGCCGGTCACCAGTCCCTCCAGGAGGTGATCGGTGGCGGTGGACGGAGTCCACTCGGTGACGCCCTCGATGACCACCATGGCAGACGGCGGAGCGTGGAGCAAAGGCGACGAAGGCGGGCAGGATGAGCAGAGAGCAGCAAGCGGACTCGGAAGCGAGAGAGGCGGAGGCGCGAGCTGGTGCGGGGAATGGCGAAGGTAAGTAATCCCCTCCCCCCCCCCCCCCCCCGCTTTCCTTTTATAAGGGAAGGAGCGAAGTCATCCCCGCCGCGGCACGCAAAACCAAAGGCGACAGGCCCGGCGCGCGTGGCGCATCAATGACAGCCAGGGCCCAATTCGAGGGTTACACGAATGACCTCACCCCTCTCCCCCGCGAAGGGGAAGCGAGGGTCGCAACTCAAAGACAAGAAGCCCCCCTGACCGCCTCCGCTCGGGCCAGGGGCTCGGGGGCTCCTTACAGCATATCCTCCTCCTCCTATGCGCGAAACACGTCGAAGCCGTGCAGGACCCGCCCCCCGAGTTCCGCATAAATCGGTATCATCCCCGCAATCCACCACATCGAATGGGGAGCAACTAACACAATCCTCGGGAGTCAAAGCCCTTGCACGAGTGAACTCACTCCTCCAAAGGCTCGGGGGCTACACCCGCGGGTGCGCTCGCGCGCCCCCACGGAAGAACATGCGTAATCAAGAAGGAGTAACCCCCGCAGAATGCCCGGGAACGATCCCGCCAACCATCAGCCTCCGCCCGACTGACCCTTAGTCCGGCAGAGGCTTGGGGGCTACTGTCGGGGCCAGACCCAGGGGGTACCCTAACCATCGGCGTAACCATCCTCAAAAAACATTAATCACAGAGGGCCGAATCGCCAACAGCCCGAGAGGGCCACCAAGGCAGCGCGGCCCGTCACAGCTTATCACGGCCCAAAACAGCCGTCCGAGCTCGCCTGTCGAGGGGACCCAAGTGGCGACCCCCGTCTCTGCCTCGTTCAAGGGACCCGGACCCCCCGGGTCAGGCGCAACGCCAACTCCGCCTCGCTCAAGGGCCGCGCACCCCCTCAAGCAGGCGAGCCAACTCCGCCTCGCTCGAGGGCCGCGCACCCCCTCAAGCAGGCGAGCCAACTCCGCCTCGCTCGAGGGCCGCCCACCCCCTCAAGCAGGCGAGCCAACTCCGCCTCGCTCGAGGGCCGCGCACCCCCTCAAGCAGGCGAACCAACTCCGCCTCGCTGGATGGCCGCGCACCCCCTCAAGCAGGCGAGCCAACTCCGCCTCGCTCGAGGCCACCCCTCTACTCGACGCGGCGCGCCCCGGCGCCCGTCCGACAACGGCATTTAATGCCCGCCCCATCGGGCGGGCGCCGAAGTCAAAAGGCGATCTCTCCCCACGCCGCGCCGCTGACACCGCAGAGCTCGCTGTTCTACCTGCTCCGGTCACTATGCGTCCTCACCGCCACTGTGAGGACACATGCGGCACTGCGCAAGGCCCTGTGCAGACTTGCAGGCGTCATTCCGCACCACTATTCTACCTACTCCCGTCCTCCCCCCCGGTGCAGCCCTCGAATGGGCGTGAAGAACCCTCGAATGAATATATGAGCAGCGACCAAGCACGGACTCCGGTCAGGAGCGGCCCGGTGATGACGAACGCCGAGTCAAATCCACCAACTCTTGGCCATTCCCCGGTAAACCGGGCACGCCGCGCACTGTGGTCAACAGCAACCGCCATGCCGACCTCTGTGCCGCCAACTCTCGTCCTTCCCCACCTGCCACGCCCTCGAACCAACCAGCGGCGGGCGGCTGGGCGCGGATTACGTCGGCGCCGCCCCTCGAAACCACTCCAGGACAAGCACAGGGACGGCCGTGACACCCGCAGAAGCCGGAGCTCGCCATAAATCCCCTGCCAGGGTCAAGGACGACCGCACGCCCGGCGCCATGCTCTCCAGTGCGCGCCCCTGTAGCACACACTGTACTTGTACTTGTAAGCCCCTCCCCCCTCTCTCCTTGGCCTATAAAAGGAGGAAGGGAGCGAGAGAGGAACGAACACACACACACGATCACCGCCTTCCACGATATTGGCACTCTCCTCAATCACTTTCACACCCATTTTCAGGGACTTGGAGACTTCCTCTCCTCTCTCGCCGTGCTTGTAGCCCCCCACTGCAGGCACCTCGGTGCACGATAGTATAGTGCCGCGAGCACAGTCTGCTGGACGTACGGCCCCGCGGCCGGAACCAGGATAAACTCTTGTGTCATCGTGCTAGCTCTTGCATCAACCGTCAGGGGACGGGACACAGCGCATTCTGTGTGGCGCTGAGGTTGGGCGGCCAATCTCAGCACCGACACAATTTTAGAATAACCTAGACAAATGAAGCAAGAGCAGAAATATGGCTCCAAAAGCCCATACGCACTGTGGTATACACAGTCTACTCACGTCACATCTTACGGATAACATTGGGCTGGGAATTTATTTAAAAAAACATTGGGATAGGATTCCTTTGTACCGGGCCGCTTCCGCGACCACTTGCGTGGGCCTGGATTCCTAACCCGCCGCGGCGGCGGGCCCATGCCGGCTTGACAGGCCTGTCACCGGCCTGCTCGAGCGCTCGTGCGGCGGTCTCCTGACGACTGGGCGCCCACGCCGAGTGGGCCTAGGCGCTTAAATAGCCCACGTGTACCGGAAAACCTATATAGCTTCCGCAATTTTTTTTACCAATGTAGCTTCCACTGTTTAAGATCCGTGCAACGGTTGGGATCCCACGTTTATTCAGATCCGAAGCGGGTTCGGCGTGGCGGATGAGAGCGAGGCGTCCAACCGACGCCAGCCACGGAGGGAATCTAATTTGTGTTTCAACCTTTAAATGCAATTTTCTCCTAAACCGTTGATCATTTTTCGAATCCGTTTGAACTATTATGTTATTTACAATTAATGCGACATAATAAGATCCAATATGCGTATATTTTTATTTTATATGTGTATCTTTTTAGAATCAACACTTTCAATATGCTATTTCAACATTTTGAATAACTATCTCAACATTTTAGACTTACTGCTTCAACATTTTCACACAAAATGTTGATCTAGTTTATACGAATTGTTGAATTAAGTTTGAGAAAAATGTTGAACCTAGTATATGAAAATGTTGACTGTATTAGTTTAACACTTTGAGCATGTTAGTTTAGCTTTTATGTGAAAAATGTTGAAATGATATAATCGGAATGTTGAATTGTTATTTTTTTGAAATGTCGACTGCAACATTGTACCTCCTATAACTGCATACTTAGTAGTGATAATTGAGTCTGTTTAAAAAAGTCAAAGCGCGATGAAAAAATACGTTCAAAAAAGTCGCGCGAGAAAAAATCGGTCGACTCGCTGATAACGGTGCGGTAATAGAGAAATACCGTTCGCCCCCCATGGTTTCTTTGTTGGGCCTTCCACTACTCCTGCGCGTTGGTCGGTGGACTTCAACGGACCCTAAGCCAGGTAGCTAAAAAAGTGAACGGAAGCCCTATAGGATCTCCCACGTGTACCCGCTGGCGACCAAGCACGTGTGAGATAATCTAGGCGCTTCTGTGACTGTCCCGGTGGCCGGTGCCATTTTCCGGCGAGGCGAGCGCGACACATCGGTCGGCGTCTCTGCTGGAAAAAAGATGGAATAAAGCGTCTCTCCGGCAATCATCAGTCGCGAGGCTACAAATAGCCGGGGAAGCACAAGTGTTGATCCACGAAGGCAGGGAGTGGCGAAAGTCCAAGACAAAGGCACGAGCGATAGATAGGCCGGAGATTCTTGGTCCCATGCGGAGTAGAGGGCGTAGCGGTTTTGGTTGGTTCAGAACGGGAGAGATGGCGGCTGGTCGTCGTCGTGCTTGTTCGCCGGCGGCGAGGCTAGCGCTGGTGTTGCTTGCGGCGGCTTTCGCCGTGGCTGAGGGCAAGGTGGTGCACCTGGAGGAGGCGCACCGGCGGAGCATGCTGGCCAATGGCCTCGGCTCGGCCCCTCCCATGGGGTAATATATAAGCGCTCAGCCACCACTCCACACGTCCTTTTTAAAAGTAAAGACAGGAGCACTGCCATATCATTTAAGAAGAAGAAGCAATTGTACATCACGCGCCGAAGCGAACACCATCACACTCAAACAACGCACACGAACAAACACACACAACAAGACACTACACCACCACAACCTGGGAGAAGAGCCACAAATAAGCCACCGCCACCCGCGCCGTCGTCACCAACGCTGTGCCACGTCCCAAGCCGTAACCCGCTGCAAGCTCAAGTGGCCATCTGAACTCCTCCACCATGGGCTATCACTATCAAGCCGCACGTACTCGATCGTCGATCCTCCTGCTCCGATGATGCTGCAGCAGAATACTCTCGTCGCAGCATCAATAAAACCACCGATCCTGGCCACTCTGCGTGGGGGCCTCGCCTCACCCACCGCCTCACACTCCTCTGCCAAGGACTCGGATATCTGAACCTGCTCGACGAGCAACACCTCCGCCCTGTCATCGCCGAGATCACCACTGCACCAAGTATGCCAGCCCAAGGTTACACCCCCATGGATCCTCTGCACCTTCCTGCCAGCATGGGCAGCTGCGCACGGGCAACACCACCATCCAAACCTCCACCGCCAAGCCAAGTCGGGTCTCCAAATGCGACGCCTCCAAGGAGGTCACGACGCCAAAGGCGCCGCCGTCGCGAGATTTTCACCCTTGAGATCCCCACGTAGAAGGAACTTGGTGTGTCGTAATGGTGTCCCCAACGGGAAGAGCGGTACCGCAAGTGCGCCGCCACCATCGCCACTGGCAACGCCAGTGAAGGCTTTCGCCCGACTCGACACCATGCCTCTACATGCACTTGACCCGCCAAAGACCACAGCCATAGGCGCCGAAGCAAGACGACTGAAGACCTGCCAACCACGCCGCCATGGCGCCGCTAGTGAGCATCAAACCATCCCGGCCACGCCACCACGGCGACGCCGAAACACCACGGAACGAACCAATGCCGTCGCTCATTGCCGAACGACCAACCGCCGTAGTCTCTTCCCCGCGCCGCGCCGCAGGCAGACCGCCGGCCGCGCCCAGCGTCTGGTTGTCCCGCTGCCCGGCGCACTTCCCGGCCGTCGCAGGCCCAAGCGCCCCGGATGAGGCCGCCGCCTGGCCGCCGCCCGCGTCCAGGCGACGCAGGCCTGCGCGGCCCTGCGTTGGCCACCGCCGAGCGCCCGCGCCAGCCGACCAGAGGCCAGCCACGACCGTCGCCTGCCCCGGCCGCCACCGCTATGGCCCGCCCGTGCCCAACCAAGCCGGCAACCGCCGCCGCCGCTGCTTCATGACGCCGACCGCCGCCCCCCACACACCATGGCGCTCCCTCGTCGCGCCGCCACCAGATCCGGCCGGGACGACGCCGGATCTGGTGGCTCTCGCCGCCGCCGCCGCCGCGCAGACGCCCGCCACCGGCGAAGAGCACCGGAGAGGCCTCGGCGGCCGCGCCCGCCACATGCCACCGGGGAGAGGGAGAAACAGCCCCGCCGCCGCCTTCACCGCGGGCCGCGCGGGCCTCCGGCGACCTGCTCGGGCGGCGGCGCGACGGGAGGATGGGCCTGGGGAGTGCGGCGGCTAGGGTTGGAGGGGAGCCGCTCGGCCGCCGCGCGGGGCGACGCGAGCGGGCGAGCCAAGCGTTTTTGATTTCTAGCCACCACTTACTTAGCTCGAATGTGTTCAGACCCCACTCCACACGTCCTGTAGTGTCCTTTCGTCGTGATGTTGCCAAGCGTCTTGGCTGGCTGCCCGTGCGTGAGCGCGCGTGCTGATCTGCAGCTTCGTTTCTGGGCGTAGGTGGAACAGCTGGAACCACTTCCAGTGCGACGGCAACGGCGAGGAAGTCATCAGGGAGACCGGTAGGTGCTCGGCTTTATTTCGGTTAGATTACAAGTACCTTCTCTGGTTCTTCAGTGGTGGTTTATTTCGATTAGACGACTACTAGAAGTACATTTTGTGGTTCTTCAGTGGTGGTTTAGCCGCCGAGCTCATCAGGGGAGTGACTGGCTGACTTGCTCTTATCAGTCACTTTGGGTGAATCGGTGGCAGTTCATCTCATGAAATTCACCTGCCAGCTGATCAACTTATCACTCTCTGTTTGCTTGATTGCGTTGCCTCCCATGTCTCTGGATCATCAGCTGATGCGCTCCTGTCGACCGGGCTCGCTGCTCTCGGCTACAAATACGTCAACATCGGTGCGCCACCTCACCCACCCTAGCCCTCCCGGTTCTTCATCCTTTTCTTCTCCGAAAAAAAAAACGGATTCAACTGAATTACTACGTGTTCTTCTCTGTCAGATGACTGCTGGGCAGAGCCAAAACGCGACGCAATGGTACGCACAAACGATCCATTCACACATGTCTGAAATCTAAACTTAGCTGATCTGTATGTATAGTACTGGTTCCAAGAGCTCACGATTACCCCAGGGTGGTAGTACCGTAGTACACTGGTACTGATAATAACTGATAAGTTTGCACTGCACCTGCGCCGGCGGTTGTACGGCAACCTTGTGGCCAACACCAAGACGTTCCCGCACGGGATCAAGGCGCTGGCGGATTACGTCCACAGCAAGGGGCTCAAGCTGGGGATCTACTCCGACGCCGGGTGAGAAGAGATGCTGCGTCTCTTGTCGTCAAGCAATCAGTCCCTCCCTCCTTTGCCTACGTTTCTATCTCTGGCACTTGTAAACCACACTTCTCCCTTTGCTTGATTTTCTCTGCAGATTCCAGACCTGCGCCAAGGTCCAGCCGGGCTCCCTCGGCCACGAGGAGCAGGACGCCAAGACTTTCGCGGCGTGGGTGAGTGGACAGGACGTCGCCATCTGATGCTACTATGCTAGTACTTTTCAACGGAGGATCATGTGTGATATATTTTTATCTGATTCGAATACTGTTTCGTGCCCGGGCCATCGGCTTTGCTGTGTTCTCTCAGGGAGTGGATTACCTCAAGTACGACAACTGCAACAACGGCGACCTCAAGCCGCTGGAGAGGTACCCCGAGATGAGCAAGGCCCTGATGAAGGCGGGCCGGGCAATCTACTTCTCGCTGTGCGAATGGTACACTTCTCGATCTGACTCTGAATCTTTGACTGATCGCCCGTGATCGGTTTGTCGTGACAACATGATTTACTGAAATTTTGTTGCCGGTGATGGATGGATGGATGGGATCGTTGGTCAGGGGCGACATGCACCCGGCGAGGTGGGGCGCGGCCTACGGCAACAGCTGGAGGACCACCAACGACATCGCCGACACCTGGGACAGGTCAGCTGCTCATCTCCCTTGCCGTCGGTCGGCGTCGCCGCCGTGCCCGTGCAGAGGCTGATGTCGTTGCCTGCATCTCATTTAAGCATGATCGCAACGGCGGACCAGAACGAGGTGTGGGCGGAGTACGCGCGCCCCGGCGGCTGGAACGGTCGGTGCAGCTAGCCACACTACACTTGAGAATTGAGATCCTAGAACGTGTGTGTTCGTGGATGAACTAGTCATCTTCTTCGGTGGTGCAGATCCGGACATGCTGGAGGTGGGCAACGGGGGGATGACAAACAACGAGTACGTCGTGCACTTCAGCCTCTGGGCGATCTCCAAGGTGACAGGCAGATCCTTTTCTGCAACATCTTGTTCAGAGAGAGAAAAAAAAAACATTTCGATTCTTATCTGAACCTGTTTGTTCGTCTCATGGAACCCGTCCGATGCGTGTGCAGGCGCCGCTCATCATCGGCTGCGACGTGAGAGACATGTCGCAGGAGACGTACGACATCCTGGCCAACAAGGAGGTGATCGCCGTCAACCAAGGTGAGCGCTGAACAATACAGTGGCGTTTCATCCGGCTTCAGTGCTGGAGTTCAGTTTGGTGACAGTAGGCGACTGTTTTTTGGGCACGCAGATCCGCTCGGCGTGCAGGGGAAGAAGGTGAGGATGGAGGGGAGCAGCGAGATCTGGGCGGCGCCGCTGTCGGGCTACCGGACGGCGGTGGTGCTGCTGAACCGGCACGCGACGGACGAGGCCACCATCACCGCGCACTGGGACGACGTCGGCCTCCCCACCGGCACGGCCGTCGAGGCCAGAGACCTGTGGCTGGTACGTAGACGCCGCGCACGCGCCTCCACGTTGCTCGTCGCGCCGCGGGATTGACATTGCTGTTGTTGTCGATTGCAGCACAAGACGCTGGACGCCGCGTTCGCAGACAAGATGGCGTTCGACGTCGCGCCGCGGTCGTGCAGGATGTTCGTGCTCAAGCCCAGGCTCCGGTGGTAAGAGCAGAGCGCCGCGGGGGACGGCCGGCGGCGACACCGCGACGTTTGTTGATGCTCGGCGAATTGCTTCTACTGCTTACTACTAGTACCTGCGAATGGATTGGGTTTCTTCTCTGATTGTCTAAGAATGATGCTGCGTGATTTTGCAATGGAGGTACTGGTGGGCCGATGTATAGTAGGCTAACAAATCGAGGATATCATGAAGCGAAAGGCCCGGCCCACGTAACAACTCTGTATAGGGTTCTGACGGAGAAGAGAAGGAAAATCGATGAACAAATAACTAAACACATTTACTCAACCACTGGTCTTCTTCCTCCTCCAAACCCTAATTCCCAATACTGTACCGGACTATCTCCGTGCTCTCCTTCCCATCCGCTCAGCAGTGGCAGAGCAACCAGGACCCAGGACCACATCGCCTCTGCTCTCATGTCCTCGTCGCGCCATCGGCTAAATAAACAGAGCAAAGGTGGTTAGTAGACCTGAAGCTGCCCCCGTGACGCCCGCTGCGGCACGAGGCAAGACAGATCCCTCCCGCGACCAGCTCCAAGTCCGATCCCCACGTGCTCGCTTGCCCGGCTCCTAACCGTGTACCGCGGACGCACGATCGCCTCGTAATCGATCGCCGCATACCGCACCGGCCTGACACCTCTGGCTCTGGGGGTGCCCGAACGGTGACGCGGTTACGACGAGTATCGGTGTGACAGGTACTAACCAACAGGCACCCGCGTCGCCCCGCCCCCATCTCGGGCGGCGGCAAACCTAGCCACCGTTGCCGCTGCCTCCCTCCCCTCCACCCCGCCTCGCCGCCGCCGGAAGTCCGGTTGACCCCTAGGATGGTGGTGGCGGAGAGTTCTTTGACGGATTTGGTAGGCCGCGCGCGTATCTGGGCGGGCGGCGGTGACCGGGGCGTGCAGGCAGGCGGTGGCGTGGGCGGCGGGCCGGCACGGGCCAACGAGGCGGCGGCCAACGCAGGCGGTGGCCTGGCGCGCCGGCTAGCGGCCAACGGCCGGGGCTCGCAGGTAACGACGGCCGGCGGCCCCGCGCGCCAAGCAGCGGCCGCCGGAGCGGGTGGCGCCAGGCGGCCATGACGTGGAACGGCCCCCTGGCGGGGCACGGGGCGCGGCGATGGATGCAGAGGGTGGATCTGGGTAGAGGGCCCACGGGGCGGTGCGTGGAGGAGGCGATGGCGGGCGTTGCAGCTTCGTCTCCTACTGTGGGCACGATTGGCAAGGTGAGGTGGTGGTCTTGCGCTTGATTCAAGCGTCAGATAGATGCTATGATGCAGTGGAGGGGGAGATGTTGCGTCCACGATATGCCTCGGTTGCGCTGTGGTGGTGTGGCCGTCGGCGGTCTACTCGGGTGTCGCATGCGACGTCGTGGTGGCATTTTCAAGCTACGTCTGGGTGGGCGCGCGGCGCCGTAGGGGCGTGGCTTGTGGCGCTGGAGCACCTATCTATTTTGCGCTACTGCATTGTCGGGTTGGTTTGGGACTGGGCGAAAGCCTGCAACGGTGACGTCTTTGGACGCCATGATCCTCCTTGGAGGCGTCGACATGTTCCCTGCCCTTCCCCCTGGTAGGAGGTCCTCATGGTGAAAATCACGCTCCAACCAGAGCGGCAATGATGACGTCCCAGGACGCCATTTATCTCGTTGGAGGCCTTGCTTTAAAGGACCTCAGGACAGTGGTGTTTGATGTCTGCTTTTTGGAGTGGCCGGAGGCGGTGTGGGCTACTAGACGACGGTCATTGGTTGTTGTTCGTAACTCGGCTTCGCAGCTTGCAGCGGGCTATGGCGGTTAGTTTTGTTTGGCAAGGCTAATGCGGTGCAGCACAATGTTGAAAGACGGCGCAAGCAGCTACGACGGAGCAATGGCTACACGACCTGCAACGGTTCGTGGCGACCAACCCCGCACAACAGTGGTTGGCTCGGTGTGGAACATCGTCGATCAAGATGGCGCAAGTGGTGACCATGCATGTCCTTGACTTCATTGGATGGTTGGCACTGCTCGTCTGGTGGTGACGGTGGACCGATGGTGGTGGTAGGGCGAATGCCATGTTGCTGAGTTAAAGGAGCTGCGGCGGAGCATTGACGGTTAAGCGGCTCGTGTCGATGTCCCAATCCGACCAAGCGGAGTTGTTATGTTTACGATGAGTTGTGCTCGGCTTGCGTTGATGATCTAATCCAACCAGATGTGTTGTTGAGTTGAGTTGAATGTGATGGCGTTGTGTGTCATGTGTTGATGATCCAATCCAACTCGAATTGTTTTTTTAGTTGTTTCGTTTAGTCTTGACTTTATCTTCTTTTTAATATAATCGGGTCGTTTCAACCATAAATCCGAACGGGTCAATCTGTATGAAGGGACTGTTTACTCGCTCGGTATGTGTGCTCTGCACTCCACCAAAACACCGTGGAACAGGTGTTCTGCAGCTATCAAGAGAGAGAGGCCCCCCGGGACAGGTCCAAGTAAAACCGTAGAAGCGTGCTCACCGAGCCGAGATCGTTCGTCGCGTCGGATTTTCTACCCTGGACGAAACTAGCACGAACAGGAATGACGTCGTAGCCTTGTCTCGTGGCCAATCATTTCCTAACCATCTCATGGAGCTGTAGCTAGCCATGGTCGGTTCGATGGAATCATGGGCTCAGGCGCCAGGTGTTGCACGCACAGCACAGGCCACACCGCACACCTATAGCCCACGCTGCTTCAATTGTTCAATCACTAGCTACCTGCGCTCACTGTCACGTGGGGATGAAGGTAGGTAGGCGATCGATGCCGATCATCTGCCGGTGTTGGCTAGAAACATCCACTCAGTGGCTACATGCATGCGCTCGAGTAGGAGCTATAACCGGTAGGCACTAGGCGCAACTCGGGATCAGAGAGACGCTACCGCTCTGTTGGTTTGGATGCTGGCCGGTGGCCGACGTTGATTTATTTTAAGAGAAGAGTACTACTTCCTCCGTCTTTGAATATATATCTTACCGAGAAATATCTTTGATTGGATATATAAAAATATATATTAATATTTATGGTACATAATAAATATTATTAGATAGATATTTGAATCTAGTTTTTTAATAAATTTATTTGAAGATTAAAATGTTGCACTTTCTTTGAATCGAAACAAAATTGTGGCATAAAAACCAACGGCGACAGTTATTTAGGGACGGAGGGAGCGTGAATCAAATAAACAGAGATATTATATTCCACTGAAAATGAAGGTTCAGAGGAGCACATCCATGCATGGAGGCCGCCAGTTGGATACGTACGCAGATCGATCGGTGTCCCAGCAGAAGCAGAACGCAGGTCGGTCGACCCCGACGTTGCGATTTTGCCACGTAGGCATAGTGTAGGATGCAAAGAGTGTCTGGATAAGATATGATGGAGACGAGACGACTGATACTTGATAAGCTTGCATTGCATTGCGTGGAAGCAGTCCATCAAGTGTTCAGACTTCAGCATGCATGCGGCCCATCTCGGACAAGGACGCCGACGAGAGACGGGCCGGGAACACGCCAATGGTGCATCGGATGATCGAGCCAGCCTGCGTCGTTTCGGGGTGCACCACGAACGATGCCGTATTTTGTTCGGACACCAGCAGTGTTCTGTGTGGGCCATGTCCTCTGCTGTGGTCAAATCATCTCGACAGCCACAGCCCGTGTTGTTAATCAACCGTCACGAGCAAATTAAATCTCGTGTTAGTTACGTGTACAAGTACCCTGTGGAGCCCAACGACAGAGATTGAAAATATGAAGACTGGTGTCCATATGATCCCATATCCCTTCCGCTCTGTTCCGTTCTACGTGATCGAGTCGAGATGGTAAAATGATTATTATTATTATTATTATTATATATAATAATTATATAATTGGTACCCACTAATGTTAGCAAATGATGCGAAAAAACAAGATCGAACACGAGACACGATTTAACGTGGAAAAACCCTTGCGGGAAAAAACCACGGAAGACGATCACTATTGAGGAGAGTTTACAAGTAGGGATGATACATGGCTTATCTGTCTTGCCTTGTCTTGTCTTGTCTTACCCTACCGTCTACATAGGCTTACATATATATAGGCAGATCACGCGCCCGTACTTGGTTGCGTTACCAAGGTGGGACTAAACTGTGCACTTTCTTAGAGAAACCACAGCGCGATGGGCCTCCGCTTCGCTCCGGCCCAAGCATGGCCTATATCGTGGATGTGAATTTGGAACATATCCAACAAACTCCACCTTGAGACAAATTCCACTTGTAGACGAATAATAAACCTCCATATTTAAATCTTGAATGTAATGTCCATCGGACACCAATGTGTAAGATCACTTGAGTATTCAATTGAGCAAATAACCAATAGTCCAAAACACACACAGCAATCAACAAAGCAGACGAACAATTTGGATCTTCAACAAATTCATAATCCCAGCAAAAGTCTGAGTCTGTGCAACTGATCTCAAATGGTAATAACGCTCAATCATCAAACGACATAAGTCGCAATATCACCATGGTATAAATATCCTGTGAAGAACTGAATTACTGCTCCATTCAAACATGGTTTGGATGTAGGCATAAATGTGCAACCAATGGTATAAACTTCTGCAATAGACTCTGCAGTAGTGCAGTCATGAGTGGACGTCTCCACCATGAACAATAAATGTACTGAATGCTGGCCAGTACAAAACATTATAGTATCTATGCAGCAACTCTGAACTAGATCCCTCAACACGAGCAAAGACAGCAATAAACGTACTGCTCCCGCAATACAAAACACTGGTAGTATCTAGTCAAACAAAACTTCCTCTATTGTACTTAGAATCCTCCACCTCGAACTCAATTCGGAGCAAAACTTTCACTTTCAATTAACCAACTCCATAGGGGTAAAAGAAATCACTAGGCTGGCATGAACGATGTTGTCAAAACATCAAGATGAATTAACTCAAAGTGATCCGATAATAAATTCCAACATCTCCTCAAAATCTCAATATGTCTCAGCATCAGAAATTATATATCATAGAAGCCATGTGAAAGAGGTAACCAGAAGAAAAATAATCTGCAGTAAATAATCTAGAAACGTTACTGTGTAACTCTACCAATAACCTGCAGCCCGGTACACTTCGTGTGTACATCCAGCGAGCAACTCTGGAAACCCTCTGGTGGATCTTCACAGTGGCCGTAATACGGAAATCGATTCCGTCTTGAACTCCACGTCAACGAATTTGATCCGACTGGCGGCGCGACGAAGAAAACCGAGACTCTAATATTTTTTTTTAGATAATATCGTGCCAAGCTCTGATACCACTTGTTAGTAAATGATGCGGAAAAACAAGATCGAACACGAGACACGATTTAACGTGGAAAAACCCTTGCGGGAAAAAACCACGGAAGACGATCACTATTGAGGAGAGTTTACAAGTAGGGATGATACATGGCTTATCTGTCTTGCCTTGCCTTGTCTTGTCTTACCCTACCGTCTGCATAGGCTTACATATATATAGGCAGATCACGCGCCCGTACTTGGTTGCGTTACCAAGGTGGGACTAAACTGTGCACTTTCTTAGAGAAACCACAACGCGATGGGCCTCTGCTTTGCTCCGGCCCAAGCATGGCCTATACCGTGGACATTAAATCTTGTTTTCCGCATTATTCGCTAACAAGTGGTATCAGAGCTGGGCACGAGATTGTTAAAAAAAATATTAAAATTAATTTGGGTTTCGTCCCTGTTTATCGCGCGCCGCGAGCCGGATCAATCTGCGATTGGCTACCTCGTGCAAGACTCGTCAACGTGGAGTTTACGACGGAATCTGATTCCGTATTTGCTAGATGCTGCAGACCAATCTACGAGAAGCTACCAGAAGGTTTTCTCAGCTTTGCTGAACGTACACGGAGTTGTACACAATGCTGCAGGTTATTGCTAGGTTCACACAGTAACATACCTAGATTATTACTGCAGATTATTTTCTTCTGGTTATTTCTTTCATATGGCTTCTATGATATGTGATTTCCACTGCTGAGACATATAGAGATTTTGAGGAGATATTTGGATTATTATTTGATCACTTTGAGTTAATTCATTTTGATGTTTTGGCAACATCGTTCATGTCAGCCTAGTGGTTTCCTTTACTCCTATGGAGTTGGTTAATTAAAAGTGAAGGTTTTGCTCCGAATTGAGTTCGAGGTGGAGGATTCTAAGTGCAACAGAGGAATTTTTGTTTGACTAGATACTACAGTGTTTTGTATTGTGGGAGCAGTACGTTTATTGCTGTCTTTGCTCGTGTTGAGGGATCTAGTTCAGAGTTGCTGCATAGATACTATAATGTTTTGTACTGGTTCAGTACATTTATTGTTCAAGGTGGAGACGTCCACTCATGACTGCACTACTGCAGGGTCTATTGCAGAAGTTTATACCGTTGGTTACACATTTATGCCCACATCTGAACCGTGTTTGAATGGAGCAGTAATTGAGTTCTTCACTGGATATTTATTTAATACCACAATTGATATTGCGACTTTATGTTGTTTAATGATTGAGCATTATTGCCATTTATTTTTCCGAGGCCAGTTGCACAGACTCAGACTTTTGCTGGGATTATGAACTTGTTGAAGGCCCAGATTGTTCGTCTGCTTTGTTGATAGTTGTGTGTGTTTCAACCTATTGGTTATTTGCTCAAGTGTTGGGAGAATACTCAAGTGATCTTATTTGTCCGATGGACATTGGTATTCAAGATTTGAATATGGAGGTTTATTATTCGTCTACGTGATGGAATTTGTCTCAAGGTGGAGTTTGTTGGATATGTTCCAAATTCACATCCACGATATAGGCCATGCTTGGGCCGGAGCGAAGCGGAGGCCCATCGCGCTGTGGTTTCTCTCAGAAAGTGCACAGTTTAGTCCCACCTTGGTAACGCAACCAAGTACGGGCGCGTGATCTGCCTATATATATGTAAGCCTATGTAGACGGTAGGATAAGACAATACAAAAAAGGGCAAGACAGATAAGCCATGTATCATCCCTACTTGTAAACTCTCCTCAATAGTGATCGTCTTCCGTGGTTTTTTCCCGCAAGGGTTTTTTCCACGTTGAATCGTGTCTCGTGTTCGATCTTGTTTTTTCGCATCATTTGCTAACAACTAACAGGTCATAGTTGATTTCTCTCAACTCTCAGCTGTGCCACGTCATCCTCCACCTACCCGGGCCTTTAATCCCCACCACCGACGCCACCTCGCCTGCCCACCCACCCGCCGATGCCCCCTCGCCTCCCCACCGCGCCTCCCCCTCGCCTCCACGCCGCCTCGCCTCCTTCTCTGCCCGCTCGCCTCCACACCGCTTCTCCTTTCCACCACCGCCACCTCACATGTCCCCCATAAAACTCAGCTCGGCAAATCCAACCGGGCCTCACCATCTACCGCCTCTCCTTGCCCCTGCGCAGCGCAGCCGGCCGCCGCCGCCAAGCTCTGTCGTCCCCGATTCGCTGCCGTCGAGCTTACTTGGAGCGCGGGGAAGCTCCGCGGGCCGCCATGCCGCCTCGGCCCCGCCGCCGCGCAAGAGAGCTCTGCGGGCCGCTGCGCACCGCCTCGTTCGAGGCGTGGGCTCGATCCGCTACCAGTGATGGAGAGCCTGCTCAAGAGGCAGAGAAGGTCATGGCCGTGGAGCTAGCAGCAAGTGCTGCCTGCGTCGGAGCAACCACGGGAGCACAAGAACCTCCAGACCTCCGTCGCAGCCGAGTAGGATGGCACGGTGGCCGGCGAACTGAAGGAGGAACCGCACGGCGACGACGTGCAGGCGGTGGTGGAAGAAGAGAAGTGCGTCGACCCTGGCTCAGTCCAAGTTGCTGTTCCTGCGGCCGAAGCAGAAGCAGAAGCAGCTGTGCAGAGGAAAGCAAGGTTGCTGACGATGCCTCTGCCCGAATGTCCTTTTTTTCCAGTGAGTACGCTTTAATGGCGTGGCGCAAGCGAGCACCACCGGCCTTGGCTCCGAAGATAAGGTTACACGGAATTTTGCAAAAAGGCCCTCGATTAAACATGTGATATATAGTAGTTTTTGTGTGCCTTGGTGTTTTACAAATAAGCCCCAAAAACTAATATTATTATCAGATTGTTCTAGGACGATCCAGCCTAAATTCACAAAAAAAACACGGCTGAGCGAGTTTGGGGTGTCAAACTATAAGACAAAGGACAGGGTAGTTTAGTATTTTTTTAGGCATTTTCATTAAAATTGAATATAATTACGGATACAGTGTCCACAATAAATTTTGTCTTTCGATTTTGGTCATCAACAAGTCCTCCGGCCGATCGGTTTGTAGTGACGAAAGAAAAAAAGATAGTCCGTTCATTGCAAATGCATATTACTTTATCAATAAACCCCATAACTATTGTCCTTTGTTATCTATTAAGTAAAGTAAAATTTATAGAATAATTTACCTTCATGTCAAAAGGCTTAAAACTTTACAAATACATCAAATAATTATATAAATTTATGTAAAATATCCCGCGGCAACGCGTGGGGAATTCACCTGGTTATTATTATACATCAGTACTCGTACTAACTACTGCATGCTTGGGAAAAGAAAACGTGCAGCTCCTACCAACCGGGGCGTCGTCGTCACTTGCCAACTAGTAATGCTCGATGATGCATGCGCCGTCTTTCAATGGTTCCGGTAAAAAATTTTCAAAAAAAAATCTTTTCTGTAAGAAATATTAAATGAAGTCTATTTGTAAAAAAAATTTAGAGATGAGTGTAACTTTACGCGACGAATCTAATGAGCCTAATTAATCCATGTTTTGCTACAGTAATACTACAGTAATCATCCTCTAATCGTGCGGTCAAAGACCTCTTTAGATAGGTCTCGCGAAATAGTCCAATGTTGTGAAGGTAGTTTTGTAAACCGACTTTATTTAATACCCTTAATTATTGGTCAAAGAGGCTGGCAAAATTTTGTCCCACCCAAATAAACACTGCCCTTAATTATTCGTTTGGCTTATCAGCCACCAGCTAGCAGTACTTTTCTTTTATAACAAATCAGCACCACCAGCCAGTAAGCAGTATTTTTTTCTCAGCACAAACTAGCATCAGTCATCTGACACCAGCCAGCCGAACAGAGCCGTGTAGATGATGCGTGGAAGACTCGCAGGCAATCAGGACCAGTAGTTGTTTTCAGTAGTTGTTCGCTTCTGACGTTTTATTTAAGAAAAGAAAGGTGGCAGGAGATACGGAGAATCCCACTAAGTCCTTATTTTAGTTCTCAACTTTGGTACATTAAAGTTGACATCTTACCATTAATGCGTCACATTTCATATGTATTTATGAATAATTGTCTAAACATTGATTAATTTTTTTGATAAAGGGAAATCTATTTCATCAGGCAAATGAAACTATCCCGGCTGCTACATCGTGAGATGTATGAGGCCAATAATTATTACAAGTTTAAACTAAGTGTCTGACTCCGTCGTCCACATAATTAACACACTCAACAACCAAGAGAGAAAAGGGCTGAGATAAAACTAAGAAGTTCATCATAAACTTAATCTATTGCTAAACCTCCACCCATTCCTGGCAAAAATTTCCATTGTCAGAGACTCCAAAAGGCGGCATGCATGTTGCATAAATCTCCTTCTCCTCCTTTTGGAAGATCGACCATGTCCGTGTCCAGTGTGAACCCCTGTAAATAACCTGCATAAAAGAACAAGTCGGTGCTTTGTCAAATGCTATATCATTTCGGCTTAACCATATGGCCCAACACATGACGCCTTCTCCCACCAAAACAAGAGGTCTTTTGTCCTTTGATTAATTAGGTTCAAAATGTTCGTCTCGCAAAGTACAACAAAACTGTGCAATTAGTTTTTAATTTCATCTACATCTAGTACTCCATACATGTGTCGATATTTTGATGTGATGGGAATATTTTTTTTTGCACAGTGGAATTTGTTGGTAAAATTAGGGAACTAAACAAGGCCTGAGCACAAAGCATCTCGGCTAGAAATACAGGAGGATCACTCGCCATTCGCCAGTGTGTATGCTTTCCAATTTCAAGCAGCAGGCTACTAGCAGAGAGTCGATCGATCATCAAGAGCATACATATTGCTCTGCTCTGCTTCCCCTTTGCTTCGAAAGTTCGAAGTAAACAAAAGCAGAGACACGCACGCCAACTAACTTGGGCCACCGCATTTCTGTGCCAATGCCAAACTGCTTCCATGTGTCCAGTAGCCTAACCTAGGTGGTTAGTCACTTGGTGCCTTCTTCCATGTGTCCAGTAGCCTAACCCAGGCATCTTCTGGCTTTTACTGTATATAGTGAGAGCAAATGGGGCAGCTGGTTTCAAAGAGCCCTCTCCTTGGATAATGGGGCAGCTGGCTTTTATATAGCTAGCATTCAGGGTTGAATAATGAACCCTCTCCTTGGATCATTTTTCGCTGCGGTTGTAGCTGTGCTGGGGCCATATCGCGTCATCAGTTCATGGCTGATGGGCATTCTTTGAGAAAGATGATGGAACTTATCCTTGGCTTCTAGGAGAGTTCCGACATTGCACGCGGATGATTGGACAGTACGGTATCAACAACCTCAAGCCATAATTGATTGCCTGTTAGAATCAAATCCAGCAGTGCTACGTTACGTAGCCTCTGAAGCTGAACGACAGAGAGACGATATGCCACAGCCCACAGGTATGCAGCTTCCAAGGCAGCCAGCGAGGTCCCGGCGACGACATTTGGCAGCGTGGAAAAAAGCCAGGAATCAATCATGGGCTCATATGACGGGTGTTGCACGCACAGCCCTTCAAACTGTCGAGCCGTTCACTGTTCGCGTAGCATCTCGCTGTTTGTTTTTTTTTTGTCTTCCGGCCAAAAATTTTCAAAATGAACCTTTTCCACATAAAGTATTAAATAAAATTTATTTACAAACTCTTTTTAGAGATGGAGGTAACTTTACATGACGAATCTAATGAGCGTAATTAATTCATGTTTTGCTACAGTAATACTACATTAACTATCCTCTAATCGCGTGGTTAAAGGTCTCATTAGATAAGTCTTACGAAATAATCTAATGTTGCAAAGGTAATTTTGTAAACTGATTTTATTTAATATCCTTAATTATTGGTGAAAGGAGCTGGTAACATTTTATCCCATCCAAAAAAAACACGGGCACGTCGGCGACGCTGGTCGGTCCACCTACAAGCTTGGCTGGAGACATCGATCCGTGCGTGTATGCGCTTGATATATTGGAGGCAGGCAGGTAGGAACAAATGGGACTGTTGCACTGAAACTGAAGGTTGAGAGGGATGTCCAGTTAAGCCGTTGTTTAGTTGTCAAAAAGCAACACCAAGTTTACTATGCAAAAAGAAGATTCCCATCACATCAAAATATCGATCCAGGCATGGAGTACTAAATATACATGAAATAAAAAACTAACTGCACAGTTTTGTTGTACTCTGTGAGACAAATATTTTGAGACTAATTAATCAATTTTTGAATAATTTTTCACACGTACAAACGCATTGCGCAATGATTACTAAGTGACCTCAAACTCCCAAATCTCGGGCCCATGTTTTGGATAAACAAGGCGAGGACGTGGGAGCAGTCGATCAAAGGGATGGTGGAGGCCAGTCGGATCCGCATGCATGTCGGCCGGTGCGCGCGCAGCCCGATAGATGGCGCGCGCACGACGTCCTCCGATTCGCTACGTAGGGTGTCTGGAATATCTGGATAAGGAGACTGATGTGGAGCAGTGAGGTCGTCTAAGCTTTCGTCCAACACAAGTCAATCGAGCTTGCGTCGTCGCTGCCCATCTCGGAGAGGGACCCGGTTCGAAAAGGATGCGGAGCGACGGTGACCAGTGTGGCAGAGCCAGGGATAAGGCGAGACGAGAGCATAGAGCCCACGCTAACACCAGCAAATGAAGTTCCTGCGCAACGCAAGTATAAAGGGCCCCGCGTAGCCGGTAACGCCAGCGCGCCGGCGCCGGCGCCGGCGCCGGACCCGCGACGACGCGCGCGATCGGCGCCTCCCGGCACGTACGTATGGCGACCAGCTTCGTGTGTATACAGCGCGGCAGCAGTCTGCCTGCCTGTGCCAGGCCACTTGCGACTGCGAACTAGCTGTGGCGCGCGCGTCGCGGGCGCTTGCGTTGCAACGTGCGCGTTCCTTTCGCTTCATTCGCATCTCCGGTTCCGCGCGCGCGAGTGCGAAAGCCCTGGCCGCTTACAGTGCTGTTTTATCAGGGGAACGTCGGCGTATCTGTCTGGTGCTTACAATCTCGACCAGGATAGTGTTGGAACGAATCATGGAGCACCTGGTCTCCAATCGCCCAAGATCACGCTTTCGGTGCTCAGGCTCCACGGTCTTACAGATTAGAGGTGATAATACAGCCCCAGTGCATTCACGTACAAATCCACAACTGATACTAGACATAAAAAAGTTTATCTTTTCCTCTTTTTTTGAATAACCGGTGCTAAAGGGTCCCTTTAGCACCGGGTGCAGCCACGACCCGGTGCTAAAGGGCCTGCCCCGCAGCGCCTTTAGCACCGGTTCCAGACACAACCTGGTGCTAAAGGCCCCGGATTTTTTTTTTTGCTTTTTTCAGTAGCCATGCATGCACGTCTATATACGTGTATATACGTATATATTCTAATACGTGTATTCTAATGTGTATTCGGTCGACTCTATATTCATATTAGCTGACATTTCATCAAAATAGAAGACATATATATTACAAAAGTACATATTCATGCATGTCAACTCGGGTTATATATATTTAAACTGTATTTTCTACTTAATTAAGATTGACGATTTGTTGAACTGTCCGGCGGGCCGGCGGCGGCGACGGGCCGGCGGCGACGACGAAGGGCGGCGCGGCCGGGGACGATGGCGGCGCGAGGAAGACGGCGAGGGCGCGAGCGGCGGCGCGGGGACGTCGGCGGGGACGACGGCGACGAAGAGCAGCGGCGCGGCCGGCCGGGGACGTCGGGCGGCGCGGGGACGACGGGCGTAGGCGCGGGGACGACGGGCGGCGGCGCGGGGACGACGGGCGGCAGGCGCGGTGAGGACGGGCGGCGGCGCGGGGAGGATGGACGAGGCCGCGGGCGACGAACGGCGGCGTGGGCGAGGGCGACGGGCGGCGGGCGCTGCGACGACGGCGGCGGGGGCGAGGCGAGGAGGAGGGCCGGCGGTTTGGGGGAAGACGAAGTGCTGCGGGGGCGGGGGCCGGCGTGAGGCTATATAGAGCCGGGGCATTTAGCACCGGGTGCAGCCACGACCCGGTGCTAAAGGCCCCCCCTTTAGCACCGGGCCTTCCCACCACCCGGTGCTAAAGGCCGTAACTGACGCCAAATGAAAATTGGTGGCCTTTAGCACCGGATTTTAGATCAACCCGGTGCTAAAGGCCCCAAATTTTCGTTTGGCGCCAGTTTCCAAACCGGCCTTTAGCACCGGTGGCTACTATTTGGGAATCTTATAAATATAGTTTTTAATATATAGTTATTAATACTTGTTTTAATTCAGTTATTAATACCTATTAAAAATATATATTAAATAAGAAAATCTTATAAATTACTAGAAAATCAATATAAAATGCTAGAAAATCTTATAAATTAATAGAAAATCTTATAAATTAATAGAAAATCTTATAAATTAATAGAAAATCTTATAAATTACTATAAAATCTTATAAATTACTATAAAATCTATGTGACAAAGTTTGAATAATTCAAATTTTGAATTTCAAAAATTGATAACTAAAAGAAAGATTTTGGAACATTAAATGGTCTCAGATGAAAAAGTCATGAATACCAAAATTTCATATCTCATCAAGATCTACAATCTTTATTTAAGTCATTTTTGCATTTGAGAAAGTGGTAGTATACATTGTTCATTAATCCTAGATTCACTCGCATAGTTTCTAAAACTTTGTTAGAGACTTGTCAAATTTGTACTACATGTTATTACCACTTTTGAAAATGACAAAATGACCTAAATAAAGATTGTAGATCATGATGAAATATGAAACTTTGGTATTCATCACTTTTTCATTTGACATCACCTAGTGTGAAAAAAACCTTGGTTGTAGTTGTCATTTTTAATTCAAAATTTGGATTGTTCAAACAGTCTCACACGAGAAGATTTTTTAAAATAATAACATTAATAAGTTTCATAACTTGATAGAGTATGATTTTAGGAATTTTTAGGAAGAAAAATAATCTTTTTGAAGTTTGTACGAGGGAGAACGACTAGTTACAACTTTTATACAGAGATTAAAAAGAAAAATTGTTCTTGTTCATCAAGTGACATGGCTCGTGTGCGCCCGGTGACGTGGCGCCTGTGCGCCTGGTGATGTGGCTCCTTAGATGAGTAGAATCTTCACAAATTTTGAAAAAAATTTGGGCAGCACCTCCCCTCCCACGGCCGAGCAGCATGAACACAGCGCCTAAGTGTTCAGCTGGCTCGGCCGGGGGAGGAAGAAGCCCCTATATTCAAAAGACATTAGCACCGGATCGTGGCAAGACCCGGTGCTAATGCGCACCCTTTAGCACCGGGTGCAGCCAGCAACCTGTGCTAATGTGCCGAGGCCATTTCGCACCAGTTGCTGGCTGCACCCGGTGCTAAAGGGGGCGCATTAGCACCGGGTCTTGCCACGACCCGGTGCTAATGTCTTCGCCCTGACACCCCGCAGCGCCGCCCCCGCTCCTAGCCGTTGGACCCGGTGCTGAAGGGTCCAAAAATAACCGAGGCGGAGGAGGCGGGCGGATGTGAAGCATTCTGGTAGTGACAACTGATACTAGACATAAAAAAGTTTATCTTTTCCTTTTTTTTTGAGCGAGATGATAAGCATCGGGTTGATTGTTACAGCTCCACATCGCTCTCGAGAGAAAACAAGGTCGACCGATCCAGTTTTGCTATCATCCAATGGAGTACCTAGCACAGGACGCTTTCAGAGACACAAAAACCACCCAATCCAAGGCTTTCTTATCTGAACTTTTTTTTTGGGCGGCTGGCAATGGGATGCCCACGACGTAACCGAGTCAACAATGTCTCCCAGCAGAGTCCAGTGGCGCGCTGTATTTTATCTATCCATCCACTGCGTTGTTGGCCAACTCCATGTTCTGCCAATCCCATTTCCTTTTCGTTTCACGTCACGTCGTCCACTGCTAGCGAGGTAGCTACCGCCATCATGCAGTCCAGCAGCTCGATATGGTTACTAGCTGGGATTGTTAATGAAGAAGGATTAGAGGCCAAGCGATCAGATGATCATAATCACATGACGACATCGTCCACTAATGCGACTCGGAGCGGCGACGACCACAGGGGATCATCGTCATCGATTAGTGCCCAATATCTCCTACTGACCTACTAGCTGCACCTGCACCGAAACCCATCATTGAGCCACCGATAATGCTGGCTGGTCCGAGACCTCTGAATCCCTCTGAAGGTGAAGGTTGCCGTCTAATAGTCTGAACACGCTACATGGATATCCGGCTCTCGTTCGAGGAGCAGCAACAGATTGCAGATCGGATCAATGGCCGGAGTGGGAGACAGAATGGTCTTTGTCTCCGTGTTAAGCGTCAACGTCCGGTTTTACATGCCCATCTTCAGCGCCGTATATGCACGCATTGCATTGCCGCCCCCATGATCATTGGGCATCACCAATGGTCGCAAAGCTTTTGTTTTTATTATCATTAACTACTAGCTTTCGAAAATATTCAGCATTTTCAGAAAAAGATTCGGAGGGGATTAATGAACATACTGTAATCGGTGGTTAGAACCTGCTAGGCATTTTAAATCTTTGTTAACCTTTCTGAGCACTCGACTCATACAGAGGTCGTCACACGGTCTGTTGCCGTGTCCCTCAGAAAACATTTTGCGGTCTCAACATAAAAAACATTGTCCTAGAGATATTTTAGCTGACCACTTTCTCCTCTCCAAAAGATCAGATATAAAGAAAAAGCGAACTGCTGGGAATGCATGCATGCATGGCGCCAAAAAAGGAAGAAAAGGGTCGGGAGTTGTTGCTTGAAATCGTCGCTTTTGCTTTGAGTGCGCAGGAAAGGGAATGGGTGGGCTTTTGCTGCATTTCCCGAATTAATAAAGGCATCGGCACTAATTAAGTCACCAGTACTAAGCGCAAGATGATGAGAAGACAAACGCATAAGAAATCCTGAACCAGTTAGTGATTGAGCCTCCTAAACAACCTTGTCTCTTTTTTTAAGTTGCTGGCGTGCACTTCGCCATACAAAGTTGGGCTCTGCCCATTGCCTTAATTGATCCGTCCTTCCTGCCACATTAGAGGATGAATTTGTCAGGGCAGGAAAAGAGGGTACCCTATGTACAAATCCTTGACATCTGGGGCCTTTGGTAGTGTTGCTATATTGTTGCGGTCCGTAAGCCTTTTTTTTTCATAGAAAAACTGGTTACTACACAAACACAAGGCCACTTTGTAAGTGTCATCGGCCAAACTTTGTAGTAAGCCTTATCGTTAATATTTATAGATTGAAAATGTAAAATTGGTATTGCTAGAATCACTGGAGAATAATTTGGGGATGTACAATTCTCCCTACGTATATACTTGTCAACTTGGACCATATTTTCTTTTTCTATATACTAGGCGCTATGCACGTGCCAAGATTTTTCTTGCCAATTTCACCCCGAGTATATATGTCTTCCATTATCTCACTATCAATTTTCTTTTCACCAATCTGCAGGCATGGCTGCACTTTGTTACTCAAAGCCATTCTTGCCAATCCACCGAAAGCAAATGGCTCTCTTGGGCTTTTGTGTCTTGGTTAAAATTGCCAAGTAAGTAAATAGAAACGGATGTTGGTATTACCGGTGAACATGTTATATTAGAGAACATGATATTCGGAATTACGTAGTATCTGGCTCACACAACGGCGCGACTGTCCACGAACTGTACTCACGTGTGACGAACTCAAGTATGAACAGTGAGAAATGCCACGGAAGCACCACATGACCCCAGAGGAGAAGACTTCGCGCGTGCCATGGCCAATGCCACCACGGGCATCACCCATACCTCTATGCATCCGACCCTGCCCCTGTCACGGTACACTGCTGCTGACATATGGGCCCCGCTAGCGATGAAACGACCGATCGTTCGCGCGCGCCAGCTAGTGCTAGAGACCGATTGTCCTGGCGCGCGAAGCAACGGAGCATAAACGAAAATAGAATAAGTATAAAAAAAGCGAAACTAGAAAAAATAAATAAAGAATTTACTGACACCACGGGGCCCACAGCGACGGGTGCCCGGCCCGCGGCTATATAAACGCCAGCCCAGTAACCGCGTCTCCCATCCGACACCGACCCTCTCGTATTAACTGACGACCCGCTCGCTCGCTCGCTGCCCTGCAGGAGGAGGTGCAGAGCAGAGCTGCCTGCTGCCGGCCATGGCGCGCGGCCCGAGCTCCTCGTCGTCGCTGCTGCTTCTGGCGGTCCTCGTGGCGGAGGCCGCGGTGACCGCGTCGGAGGCGGCCAGGGTCCCCGCCGCCGGCAACTGGACGGAGGAGCTGCGCTGGGCCCGCCGGCACGGGCACGGCGGGTGGCGCTCCCGGCGGCGCGCGTTCGAGAACCGCCTCGGCCGGACGCCGCAGATGGGGTACGTACATACACACACGCGGCACCTCGCCGGCGCCGCGCTCGCTCTGCGCGCGTCACTTCTAGAGTTACATGGGTGGGTGATGTTCCCGATGGTGTTCATCGCTCGGGAATGGCGTTACCAGCCAAGCTCCAAGGACGGGGAGAACGATGGCTGGCCTGGGGCGCCATGGGCGGAGGTAGCGAGGGAAAGTGAGGCGAGCCGGTGCTCGCGGGAGCGAAACTTTTGGTGGGTATGGGAGGGAAGCGACATGTCCTTGGCTTGCGTGGGAAGCGAGGGATTGGGTCAATCCCGTTGTCTCAAGTGCTTTTGCTTCCTTTCATCATGGCCGGCTCGACGCCGCAGGCCCATTGTTAAAGGCTTAAAGCCCCTTTTGTTCCTTGCCTTCTTCTTCCTGCATGCTGCCTTTCCCTTTCGCTGGCGTCTCCGCGGATAGATTCTTGCTTGCCGGTGCCTGCCAGGCCGGATTGCTTGCTGGTGAATAGGTGAACGCAGCGCACGTGGTGACCTTTTTTCTTTTTATTTATTTATGGAGTATATCCTCTTGGCTCTTGCCCCGTGTCATTTTCACCGCACGGGAAGTCCTGGCTCATTGCGCACGGTGAATTCGCAGGCTACTACGCCACCAGATCACATATCACGGTAAAAAATTTCCAGTGAGTTTTACTGACACCGTGGGAGTGAGACGGTGATGGGGAAACCGATGGTAGATAGAGCCAGAGATAGAGGCCGGGGGCACGTCCACGGAAATGGCGAAAAAGATCCAACCTTTTCGGTGCTTTTGACGGACCAGCCTCTCTTTGCTTGCTTTCCCTTTTGTTTTTCCTGCTGCCTTTCCTGCGTGCCTTTGGAGAGCAGCTCTCTGCCACCGTGCCGGCATGATTCAACTACCCCAATCTCCACTCTCGAGTGCGCAAGGCAATTTGTCGACTCGTTACTGTTCTTGGCGAAAAACAAATGCAATTTCTTGAGCCACTTCGCTTGCCATCTCACCGTGCATGACGTACGTACCACACGATAACCTACTACTGCTCACCGTGTTGTGAAAGTGTAGTTAGGCGGTATCAAAGAGAAGCAGTAAGTAGCTGTGGGCTTCGGTTAATCAATCACTCTGGGATCGGTAATTTCCGTGGGTTCTTCTTTCTTTTCACATGGCGGTGGGTTTATTTGAGCTCCTGCTACTGGTAGCCATGAGCCCATGGCGTCAGAGTCAGACAACAGCAGCAGGGGTCAAGCATGTCTGCAAATATAATCATGCTCGCATCACGTGTAGTACACTGATTTCTGCAGTAATTAATCAGATAATTAATTACTAACTCTGGTCTCCCTGGTGACGAAATGTGCGTTAGGTGGAATAGCTGGAACCACTTCGGCTGCGGGATCAACGAGGACCTCATCAAGCAGACAGGTACGCCTGCTCCCTTTCCTGCTCACTCCACCTCCTACCTCCACCCCATTTTCACTCTCGGCTGATTGCTCAAAAAGTGAAATTACATAATTTTTTCCCTGTTCTCTGAGAGAGAAAAAAGGTAGGGAAAAAACTTTTGCATGTTGCAAGGGGGAAAAGGCAGTCTTATCCGCGAGGTCGAGTCCGGGCTGTCTGTCTCTATCCCTTTCAGCCTTTTGGGAGCCTGTTTGTTTGGCAGATCCGATCGGTTAGGCGTTCTCACGTTGATTAGCATCCTGTTGGATCGGGTGGCATGTTAGCATCAGCAAATCCTCCGACGCGCGCTTGTGCACAAGGGAATTTTGTTCGGTCTCGGACCCCTTTAAATCCCCTTGCTTTATAAGGGCAACCAGCCTTTTTTTCAGTTTTGTGCGTGTGTGCTAGTTGTATCAACGTCACCAAGAGTGGGTAGCCAGAAGCTCGCAACACTCCAAGGAGAAGAGTGTGCAGGCCGGGGAACGCTCGAAAGAGGTGTCGGTGATACGTGTGATGGGAGAGTCTTCTACGTTCTTCCCTGTTTTACACGGCATTACTGAAAATAAGGCTGCAAACAATTTATGAAAGCACACCACATTTTCTTTTAGCGCGGACAAAAATACACCTAAAAGGTACTAACACGAAAAATGTCTGGTCAATTTCACAAGGAGCGATTGAATTCACGTAGACGGCAGTGTCTTTTTGACACGCGGTAATGGTAAACCCCATGCTCCATCAGAGCTAACCATCCTGCCGTCAGTGACAGCACGCAGCTCAGCAGGCCAGCCAATCAGAGCACGGGTTTGCAAGGCTTGTGCAGGCATCCACGCGCACCGAGGCTGTACGGTGCAGGCCGGACACGGCCATCGGATACCGCTAGTTTTTTTTTCACCATCTCTCTCTGCTTTCCTACGGCGAGATCGATGTCGGCCGGCAGAAATTCCAGTTCCTCTGTTCCTGCGGAGTTGTTGGGTGTTACAGCTCGTAGTCAGCAAATCCAAAGTCATGGACGGGGAAGGAAGGCGACAGCCAGACTAGCTGCACCGCACATTGCCAGATTCTCCCCTACCCCGGCCATCGCTCCCGTAGTCCCATGCCCTCCAAAATCTCTTGCTGATCTTTTATTCTTTCAGCACCAGCCGGATCAGATCTGAGATGCTTTTGCTTTAGACTTCTGCGCTAATGAATCAGTGCAGTAGGAGTGCTGTTGCTCAGCTACCTTGATTAACATCACATGGATGGAAATTGTGACGGACTCGTACCGAGGGAAAAAGTTAGAATTTTTGTGGCGGAAATTTTTGTGGCGGAAATTTGCAGGATTTTATGGCACTGAAGAAAGTTGGTCTAATTTTTGTGGCACCGAGGGTATTGGGTCTAGAAAAAACCATCTTTAGGGTTAGTAGTTTGTAGGGAGGGGGGGAGTCCAGCACAAGTATGAACAATGTGTTGTGTTTTTTTTGAACGAACCGCACGAGACAGTGCATGTTTCATTGATATAGCAGAAAAAATAAAGTCTACGACCCTGAAAGGCCGTAGGCAGGAAAACAAAAAAGAAAGAAAAAACTAAAAACTCGCCCGGTTGGATTGGGACGTCAACGCGGGGTACCACTCACAAGTCACAACCGCTCACTGGCCGCATTCCTACACACGAAGACGACAGCGGAGAAATCAAACCGCAGCTCCCCCCACAAGCCGCACCCTAGCATACATCAGAACTCCAGCGTGAACCAGCGCTGATAGAGAACACAAAGGAAGCAGACGTCTTCGTTGGACGTTGCAACCATGCAGGACCTATCCGACGGGATGAAAAACGCCGAGTCCGAGCAAAACAACGCGCGGGGGCCTCGCCTCACCCGCCGTTGGACGTCTCCTCTTGTGCGCCGGGGCCTCGTCACATCCGCCACAACTCCATGCTCCGGACTCGTTCCTTGTGTTGCCGTCAGGACATCGAGCATGATGCCCTACCTCCAAAGCACCTCACCCAACAACAAGACCGACGCCATAGGCCAGATTCGCCGCGTTGCTTCCCCCCGCACGAGACCGCTGCCTTCAAACAGATGCCAAGATTGTCGCATGTGCCGTCATACGACGTTGTACCGCACCAGACAGGCTCAGCCAAGCTGAAAACCACTCGCCGTGGTCCGCTACAAGCCGAGTCTTCACTTATTGCCGTTGCTGCAAGCGCCGTCTTCCGACGCTGTCCCACACCGCACCGATGGTTGCAATGCAACATCGGGCGCCGCGGTCCGCTGCGAGCAGACGAACAGCAATGTGTTGTGTTTTTAGATAAAGATGAACAATGTGTTGGTGCAGTGTCGATAGCTGTTACAAATCTGCAATACCATCTTCTCATATTTGGCCCAATCTAGGCATCTAGCTAGCACTAAAAGGTGAAAGGAATTTAGTTTCAAAAGCAGAAAAGTTTGGTAGCAGAAATATGAAGAGAGAGGGTTCAGTGCCGAATAAATTTCATACCAAAATTTTCTATGTTAGTGAGGAGAACCCGCACCCATAAGGCTGATCGTTGACAAAAGGGCTCCACTGATTCTTTCGCTTGTCCCTTGGGAAAGGAATTATAAAAAAACTGAACCAATCGACATGTGCAGGGGCAGATCTCTGAACAAATCTAGATAAGGTCTTTACGATCGAATACATTTAATTGTCTCGTCAATTTTCTCAGTCTTTGCGGTCCAATGCACAGCACCAATCACTTGACAATAGTGTCAACATGGTCTATAGAATCTATGTGGCTGTTGATGGATGAAAGCGTTGGAAAAGGGACGTTTGCGCCAACAAGTTGGGTCAGGCCATGATAGATTGATAGGTGCACCATAACTAACCAGTTCGAACAGGAGGGGGACAGAGGATAGATGCAGATCATGTACCTGCTCCTCTTGGACCGTCTCTATTGCCGTGTAACTTTGGCTAGTGCTTGAACCAATCAGTGACTAGTTCCATGTCGTAGTGGGTAGTTGATGAAGGACAGATGGTCCGTAGTCACATTGTCGTATTGGGATAATGCAAGGGAGTTGTTATGTAAAAATTCCACTTTCAGCGCTATTTATGAACTTTCCATTGTTCCATACATATTTGTTTCAGAGAAAGTATTTGCTCAAACTGGTTCCCTTTTATTCAGCTGATGCATTGGTCAACACTGGTCTGGCGAAACTGGGCTATGAATATGTGAATATAGGTATGGATTGTGATCTAAACCCCATCTCGTATGATGCATCATGCACAAAGTAGCTCGTAGCTGAAAGGCTTTCCATATCTTCTTTCAGATGATTGCTGGGCAGAGTCTGACAGGGACTACCAGGTAAGAAGATCAAATTTGCCTACAGATGCAACACGCTAACCACTAACCACCCCCATCATATTCAACATTAACATCAGTGCAGAAAAAATGTGGAGAAGAACTTCTAGAAAGCACAAAAGTACATGGAGATGAACTCATCAATAACCACTAGATTAAGGAGAGCTTAAAAGTGTTTCTTATGCTAATGAGGACTTAAATACTGAACTATTATGAGTGGACTGTTGCAGATATAACGAGTAGTTTGAAGTGACTGTTTTGACAAACTTTTGTGACCCCGTTGCCAAATCATACTCTACTTTTGTTTCCTATTATATGGACTTGACTATGTTTTAGTACTATTGTTATTGACAAAGTTTCATTATTATTTTTCAGGGTAACTTTGTTGCACATAGACAAACCTTTCCTTCTGGCATCAAGGCACTCGCAGATTATGTGCACGCAAAAGGGTTGAAGCTTGGCATCTACAGCGATGCTGGGTATGCTGCTAGCTATCAAAAATCAATTTTATGATGACCAAAGAGCTAATTTATTGTCGACCTGGAGTAATTGTAGTCCTTACTCCTTAATACCCAAGGAAACCGATAATTTGTAGTAACAAACTGGTAATGAACCTTATACTGAACTGCTACGGTTTATTGCAGTACACGGACCTGCAGTCAAAGAATGCCAGGATCACTTGATCATGAAGAGCAGGATGTGAAAACATTCTCATCTTGGGTAAGTCTCTTTCTATTTCTTGCCTGATGATTGATGCCAGTGACGAAGTGGCTGATCATCAGATGATTCTGACTTTCTGATGTTCTTCTAACTCTTCTTCTCTCAACTACAGGGTATTGATTATCTGAAATATGACAACTGCAATGATGCTGGCAGGAGTGTAACGGAGAGGTAAACGAGAACATACCTTAAACTGCCTTGTGACTGAAGCATTGGGCACTGCTTGCCAGATTGCTGAGTAACTTCTTGTGGCTGTTGCAGATATACTAAAATGAGCAATGCCATGAAGACATATGGAAAGAACATCTTCTTCTCGTTGTGTGAATGGTGAGTTTATTCCTTTTTTTAGAAAGGGGAATATCCATTAATATCCTAGCCGCTGCATCAATCAATGCATATAGCTGTTTATTATTACACATCTATGACTTCAACAAGCCAAGGAATGAGAAAAACAAAATTCCTAGCAACACTTCTGTCCAGAGGGAACAGGGAAGGAATGTTACTGTACTGATTTCTTCAACTGTGTCTCCTCTATATAGGGGAAAAGAAAACCCTGCAACCTGGGCAGGCAGCATGGGCAACAGCTGGAGAACAACTGATGATATCTCTGACAACTGGGGCAGGTGCCAGTCATTTCATTTTAATCTACTTGGATAACTACTGAATTTGACAAAACTAACCATAGTTACCATGATATTTCAGCATGACATCTCGTGCAGACCAGAATGATAGATGGGCTTCCTATGCCGGACCTGGTGGATGGAACGGTAAGAGTTCAGACACAAGACAATTTTGTTTGTGCCTAACAATTTGTGAACTACCAACTGCTGAATAGATCCTCTTCCGTCCAAATATCAGATCCTGACATGCTTGAAGTGGGCAACGGTGGTATGTCTGAGGCGGAGTACCGCTCTCACTTCAGCATCTGGGCACTTGCCAAGGTACTGAATTTTCTGCACGTTAACAGTGCTCTTGCAATGTTAAATTTTCTGCAATTTCATCACTGCAAACCTGTCTTCGCAGGCCCCTCTTCTGATCGGCTGTGATGTACGCTCGATGAGCCAGCAGACAAAGGACATACTCAGCAACTCGGAAGTCATTGCTGTCAACCAAGGCAAGACTTCTCTTGCACTTTTACCTACGGCTGTATGCTTTTTCATTATACTGATGCAACAATTTTCTGAACAGATAGTCTAGGTGTCCAAGGAAAGAAAGTGCAATCCAGCAATGGCTTGGAGGTACATATTCATCAACCTCTGCATCCGCCTTCCATGAGGCACTCTGTTCCCCAGCAAAATCACAAAGAGCTTTAGCAAGATTGTGAACTTAACAGTGCTGTGTTCTTTTATAGGTCTGGGCAGGGCCGCTCAGCAACAACAGGAAGGCCGTGGTTCTCTGGAACCGGCAGGGCTACCAGGCAACCATCACGGCGCAATGGTCAAGCATTGGGCTTGCTTCATCCACCGCTGTCACTGCTCGTGATCTATGGGCGGTAAGCTTGCTTTCCTCAGATCGCGTACTGCATATCCCAATCAAGCAATGAACGTTGATGGTTCAGATATCAGATTTCATGTCCCATTTTTCTTGTGCAGCACTCGTCCTTCTCGGCTCAGGGCCAACTGTCAGCTTCAGTGCCACCTCATGACTGCAAGATGTATGTTCTGACGCCTAATTAACTTACAGAAGAGTGGGATCCATAGTGTGGGATGCAGCCATTCGATCAGGATTCAGGAAAAAAGAATATGCTCGCAAGAATTCGTAGCGAAGGAAGCCAGATCCCATTTGGTTATACAAGTCAAGGGTGTTATGCAGAAACGAACCGTAATCTGTAATTGTATTCAAGGCGCCGCCAAATGTCAGCGCGCGCATTACTAAATGCCTGTAACGATAGTTGCAGCAATAAAAATTGGCTTGCCCACAAATATCTCCATGAGTGAGTATGTGAATTTCAGAGTGGCAGAAATATTCAAACCCCCAAACTTATGCCATTTAAACGCATCGATCCGCATCGCTCACTGCAACGGCAGGTTACACGCAGAACCAAACGCATGAAACTAAGCCAGCAAAGGAGCGCAGCAGGATGCGCTCGTCTCTTGAGCTTGACCCTGGCGGGAGGCGAGCAGCCTCCCCAGCCACGCAACTCTCCCAAACCCTGGCGTTGTTGGAGCGCCGCGGGGCTGCAGGGCCCGTCGGCCGGAGCCCGGAGGTACCCGTGCCACTGACACTCCACGGAACCGCCGTGTGAACAGCTCGCCGGCCGCCGCCAGTGGCCTCACGCAGATCGCCGTCTGATCGCGGTCAGATCGATCCTGAGATTCGCCGTTAAAAACACCTGAGAATTGGATCACTCGATCCAATGACGGTTCGCCAACTTTTGGCCCATCGTCTTGAACAAAGAAGGATGCAGGCCTCGGGCCACATGCCCCTAACCTATTAGGCCCATGTAGAAAAGCCTCGTAGTTAACGGACCAGATGACCAGGCCGCAAGTTTTATAACGTTGGGCTTGTAGCAGGCAAGAAACTTGGGCCATGTGCCCCAGTAGGCTTAAGTTCCCTTTTTTGTTTTTTAACTAGGTAATTGGCCGTACGTTGCTAGATACACGGAGTAAAATAAACAGATCACACGAAAAATCCTATTTTAACAGCTATAGGGTCGTCCTGAAGTCAATGAAAGTTAGTATTTTTATTTTTCGCAAAGGAATGGATGGTGGGCTACAAAACCGTGGTTGATTATGTTGCATATGCTATGTCTCTATTGATTTATATATAGTGCTAACTATTAATTGATGGAAACTTCATAGAAACAGAAATAGTAAATAATCCTACAAAATGACCTCACAGTAGGGTAAGTAGTAGGTACACATAGGTTCAATGGAACGACCATAAATTTTGAATGAATACATACTTTTAAAAGGATCAACCAAAACTGATTGAATTTATAATATATAACTTTTTTTGAGAGGGTACAATTTAAGACACACGCAACCACTCACACCACCACTCGCGTGCGTGTCCTACACACGCTAGAGAAGAGATTGGAGAAACTACTGTCCTCGTTGCGTGGAAAACATGTATTACCACTGTGCGTGTTGTATACCCAATACATTAAACAGGAATAAATCCTAGAAATTCGTGGCCGATCACATACAACATAAAGTTTTTATAAAAAACCATAGCAAGAGAGACTGCAAAATAATTGGTATCAGGATATCAAATAAACATCTATCACAAAATAAAAAAAGAGTAGCCATACAAATCTGCAGCGATTGTGGTCGTAGTCCATAATTTTCCATCCACCAAATAGAAAATCCAACTTCTTACCTGAAACAATCAAGAACAGGTTGAGTTTCCCATCATGCTACCATTAGCAAAAATGCAGAAGAATAAGAAATGTAAAACCATGGAATTCATATAGCATACGCAATACAAGGCCAACACCAGCCCCTTAACCATATACTTGGTCAGCACTTGCAGCGAAGCATGTGATGCAGATTCACAATAAGCTCCCGCAACCACCGTAAGATCATCCTGGATCTGCACCATGGCCACCACCTTCGCCATCTTCCACGCTCCGCTGAAGACTCCTGTGCCTATATGTCTAGTGATATTCCAATTTTCAATTTAACTGTAATAGATAAACAATCAGGAGAGATTCAATTTCTCCACCCCTATGCAAAACAAACAATCAGGAAAGATTCACCTGGGGTGCTTCTCATTGCTGAGAGGAAGATAATAGATAAAAACATTATTTTTATTCTTATCTTGATCACTTCATTTCTTACTTAAATCTCCTCCAACAGATTTTTGTAATGGCAAACCTTAAGAAAATTCACAATGCAATAAAATAGAACTGATAAGGGATATGATTCTAATAACCATACTACTGCACTATGTGACACCGTCTCACTTTGCAATGTTGCCAGAAGTATTGTAAACACCCAATACATCAGCTTGCTTTTGCTTTAGTATATCTACCATTGCATGAAAATTTGGACAAGGCATATCTAGATGTGCTTCAGAGGCCTTAAGATCATTAAGTGTCATTTCTGCAATAAGACCAGTAATATTTTAACAATGCCCAAATGCAGCTCATCACACAGTTACCCATGTATACAATATTCCAAGAGCAGTGTTTGCAAATATTTCAAAGGCACCCAGGAACTCTGAATCTTACAATTTTGGTGACAACACTATCAAATTGAAGGGGGATTTCACCAAACATGTATCTTGCAACTCTCATTCTTTTTCTTGACGCAAATATGCAGATCAGTGGTGACCATTATGATGTAAACCTGTGGATCAATTTAATTAAGGGAGGAACCATCAATTCAGTAAGTCTGATCTGGCAAAAAATATATGACAAAAATTCATGAACCAAAGTCAAGCATATGTAAGATGACCATTGTGCCCTAAAGGTAAAACTTCTCATAACAGAAGCAAGTAATCAGACATGCATGCAAGCTGTGACGTTGTGCCCAAAATATCTTACGTGATATCTTACCAAGCACAATGCATTTTCAGAAACTCTTTGCATTTCAGGAACATGCATTTTAACCAACATGGTGTAGCATATTGGTGGTGCATTCCAGAACACTGGTTTATTTGCTTGCCATTAAGCATGACCATCGGCCATAAGCGCAAGAAGCAGATAATAGTGGTCACGAATATATACAAATGTTTTTATTTATTGGCCAAGAAGCGAGAAGTAAAACAATGCAAGAAGGAAAAATTCTACAAATTGTACATTGAATAATTGAAATAAGGGATTAATTGCTATTGTGATCACACTGATCGAGCAAATTCATTTGTACTTCCAAAACAGGAACGCAAGTAACTCAGATTATGCTTTACCTTGAAATTCTGGGGTGGAAGAGGACCCAAAATCCAATCAAAAGTGAAGCAACACAACAGTACATAGGTAAATCCGCAACAAATTTGACTTGAACAAGGAACGAGCCAATCGATCAGTTCAATAGAGACCTCCATAATATTGGATCATGGTTCAGTACGAATTACATACCCAATTGGGATCAAATTGAAACTGCCTGTCTGGTCGGTTCTTGTTTTCGACTGAAAAAAATGAGCAGCAGGAACTCATTCGAGGTTCTCTATATCTGCCTTTGAGTAGCACCATCATCGCCTGTCCATGAGATTTATCACCGATTCTGATCACAAACAAGCATAAATCGAGATGGCTAATTCAGCCCAACGTGTGGGAGATCTGCGGGTCCTGGGCACAAATCATGCTAGCAGCATCTACTTTTCCATAATTTGAAAGTGGGAAATAAATAAAAACTCATTTTCTTGCATAAATCGACTCTCACTTGAATTCAAGAAAGGGGAGGGCGCCAGGGATGCGGACGTCTTAAAAACTAGATCCACGCTCGCAGCTGTCGAGGGAGGGCATCCGTGGCCGTGCCTATTGCTCCTCGAGGACAGTGCAGGCGAGGGAGACCGGAGGAGAATGCCTGGCTCTTCGCCTGGTGCGATCCAATGCAAGGAGTGGCGCCTCCTGGATCCGATCCGGAGAGGACGCAGGGATCCAATGGACGGGTAGCGCTGTCGTCTTGCCGCCGGGTCGCGGCCGGTAGGAGCCGGCGGCAGGGCGGGGCAGCACGTACTTCCCCGTGACGGCGACAAGCTCCCCGGCGGCGGACATGCGGGAGAGGTGTGCGGCGGCGAGGGCTGGGTGGGTGCGACTGTGCGACGCCGGAAGGGGCTAGGAGCCGGCGGAGAGGACGGCGTGGGTGGGAGCCGGTGGAGGGGGCGGCGCGGAGGAGAGGGAGAGGGAGAGGGAGAGGGAGGGGCGGCGCGGAGGGAGGTTTGGGGGAGGGGGGCTGGGTCCGACGCTGCGGGGATTTGGCGGAGAGCTCAGGAGGTGCGATGCGGGGCGGACTGAGAGGATCGCAAGCGTTGTTTTTTTACGGGGTGCGGGCATACTTGTAAATTCCATTTCGGAGGTCATTCCGTTTTTCTCTTAGAACGGAACATTTCGGTACCGGCCGATACCGGTGTACCGTTCCGGACTTTATTATATTAAAAATATATGAATGTACATATACATAAATATTCATATAAATATATACTTACGGCGTAATTACGTTTCATCACATTGACATTTTTACCAAACTCACATATTGAACGAGGCGTCATTTGGTTTTAGCCCGGTACCGAAATGAGCGGAACAGGCGTTTCGGCCGGTATTGGCCGAAATGGCCGGAATTGACCGGTATTTGACCCGGTACGAGATTTCAACCCTTCTATGCCGGTTTAGGCACCGGAACGGGGCATTCCGGCCGGTACCGGAATGGAATTTACAACTATAGGTGCGGGATCGCAGGCAGAGGCATTCGGGGCAGAAGACGGAGTGCGGTCACGGTTTTCCAGCACAGTCTTAGAGTAGAGATTTCGTGCTGCTCCTGTGACGTCTTCATCATGCTGCTATAAATATAGTGGTAACTGCTGAGGGCTATCCATCCATGCCGTAGCCCGTAGGCATCTGCTACTGCTAGTTCAGTGTCCTTAGGTACATGTCTTTGTGCAGGAGGCTGTCAAAATACATGTCCGTATGATCGTATCGTGAGTGTTTGTACGTTGGCCGGCCAATTACTGACAATAGGATGAATGAGCTACATTGTGACGTGATGAGGGATGATCCATACAGTATACTCAACTGCCGTGCCTCGCTGATCTAGGAACACAGGTTGAAACTTGGTTGCTACAGAAACGTAGGAGTGTGTGCCTCATTTTCTGCTCCGATGTTCATCGACTCCGACGATCGTTGTGCCCGGCCGGCCAACACACGTCTAGCCAACTGGCCCAAACAACCGGAAATGACACGGCGCGCGCGTCCGGCACAAGCGGTCGCGGCCTGACGAGTGACGACCTGACGAGGAGCATCACATGTGTTCGAACTCCGGAGTTCACAACCCCATCAGCCAGGGAGCCTGCTGCGAGTGTTGAGCCGGCCATGCAAGATGCAACACATCAGCCCAACAGAAAAACTTGACTTTGGTGGCGAACTTTGTGTGCCATATGCCCATTGCATATCGGAGCGGAGTCCGGGTCAGCTTGGTCGCCAAGGTGAAGGGCTTGGTAGGCACCCTTTGAAGAGATCCATCTGGTTAAGCGAGAAGTGTCTTAAGGCAATCGGCTAGCACACGCTGTTCATTTAGGGGGTGATTGACCAACTCAAGCCAGGCTAACGTAGCTATTTTTTCCCGTGATTGGTTGGGTGGCTCTGAGATAGCTTGGATTGCTAGGAGCGTGTTTGTTTGGCTGCACTGTGTGGTACGATGACCTCGCATTTGTTAGGGTGAAGTTACCTTGTATATCATCTTTCTCTTCTGTGCTTCCATCCATCTCCATGCGCTGTGTGAAGTCAACAGCGGCACAGAGCAAGCGGGAGAGGTCGAGGACGGCACCCAGCAGCGGTGGCGAGCAGCAACGCGGAGGCGGAGGACCGCGGGGAGCATGGCACGACGAGGATCAGCGACGTCCGGTTCTTGGCGTTCTTGGCCCGCGGCAGCTTCGACAGTGATGTCAAGCTCTGGGGCGGCACCGCCGCCGAGCCGGAAGCTCCAGCCCCTGATTTAGTGGGAGCTCGTGAGGACCCCAGTGGAGGCGGAGAAGCCGACGTACATCTGGTCCCGGAGGACGCCGGAGAGATCGACGGGGAAGGAGATGAGCGGCTTCGCCGGCTTGGTGATGCTCCCCGATGGCGACGAGGTGGCGTTGGCGATGGAGACGTTGAGGAGCCTGGCGGCGCTGTCGTAGTTGACCCAGGCGCCGGCCTTGAGGTTGACGACGGGGTCGGCAGAGGCGGACTTGTTGGAGACGAGGCCATTGAGGTCGACGCCAACGTGGTTGCCGTTGACGTCCACGAACTCGAAGTCCTCGATTGTGTCGAACTCGGTGGCGCTAAAGAGGCCCAGGTACTGGCTGGGAGCGCGTCGGGAGGCCCCCGAGCTCCTCCGTGGCACCGCCGGCGCCGGCCCCGAGCTCCTCCGCGGCACCGGCTCCCACCATGCCGCCGCATTCGGCCCCGAGCTCCTCCGCAGCACCGGCTCCCGCACGCCATGTGCCGGAGCCCGCGGCCAAATCGAAGAAGTTCGCCGAGCCTCGGTCCTCGACTTGTATGAGTGCGGTGCTCCCAGAGAGGCCGTTGACCAAGATCCGCCCCTCCATGACTCTGTTCCTTGGAGAAGCAGGCGTTAGCAAAAGACAAAAGGACGCGGTGGACAAAAGGACGCGGTGGACGCATGGGAGGTGAGCCGAATCATTGTTGTTGGCCACCGACGGTTTGTGCAGCCTGCATAGCGTGGAAATGCACCTCATTCGCGTCTCCAGCTAGCCAGGTGCGAGAGCACTTTTTCATTGCCAGAGCCAGGCTAATGGGCTGTGCAGGCATCCAAACAAAGCCAGCCTGCATTCCACGAGCCTGTATAGGGAGTTAGCCACCCAACCAATCACTCCCCAGCACCTCCCGGGCAGTTCACCTGACTTTTGGCTACATCTTTTACCACGGGCACAAAATGGACTGTTGAAAAGATGAAAATCTCTTACATTCCAGACTATTCATTCACTCCATTTGAAACATAAAAAAAGCATAGAATTTTCGATTCTTTCTATTGTGGCATTGGTCGATTCTTTCTATTGTGGCATTGGTTCAGTGAACAACACTCTTGACATTTTCATTTAGCGTAGGATAAAGTATTTAAGATTGGTATTTTGCAAACCTGAAATGAGCTATGGTTTCGACCTAATCTTGACGTGTTTTTCTATACCAAACTTATATACAATACTCAAGGAATTTAACGAACGCACCAGTGATCAATATGGAAGTTACATCTCTCGAAGGGGCCACTCCCAAGAGGCATGTCCCTTGGGGTGGCAACCCCCATGCCCCTTGGGCTTATATATATATATATATATATATATATATATATATATATATATATATATATATATATATATGTAAACACTAGTCCTCCATCGATGAGAATCCATTCATTTGTTTCCTTTCACTTCCTGTTCTCTTACATTCACAACACGTTATCAGTACTTTGCTCTACATTGAGTTCAAGTACAGGAAGGGGAACACAAGGCCTCATACACACAAGTAAGGCATGGAACTACCGTTCATTGAACTTGAAGTTGTTTTTCTCGTTCTTCCCCTTCATTGTCATCGACATTAGAGGCATGGATGCACTTGGTGCATCTTCCGACGATGGAACTTCTCCCCACGCCATGGACAACGTCCTACAGGACGTCATGGCCGTCACGGTCATGGCCGTCATGGTCATCGCTTCAGCGATTGGCTTGGAGAACACCTTCTCGACGGCCGGCAACTTGCATCTTTGGTGCCTGCACAAGATACAATGCCACAAAAATAAGAACAGTACCAAGATGAGTACTGGTCGTCTACAGATAAACATCTCTATGGAAGGACCTCACCTTCTCTGTTCACGTTCACGATGATGACAGAGGCAACGACCGGTAACACCGGTTTTGACCTTCTCGCCAATCTTCCAACTGCCATCCCTCCGGGCTTGGCCGCATCCGTGGCAGACATCACTCCAACGGTGGTGGCGCTTCTACCACCAGGAAACCTTGGTTGCGTCGCAACCAAAGAAGGCCCCTTGGGCCTATACACGCCATGGGTGTGAAGGTCCTTGTTTGGTTTTGGTAATTGAGTGACAACTTAGGTGGACTAATATGTGTTTAAGTGAAATACACAGGTGATTAGTCCACTGCTAATTATGTGATGAAGGCGCTCATTTCATATGAGACATGACATGGAGTCATGTGACTAAGAGGAGAAGATCAAGACAAGACTTGGTTTGATGGACCGGTTGCAAGTGTGAAGGGCAAGTTAGAGGCTAAGCGCTGGACCGCGTGGCGGGGTGCTTGAGCAATGACTTGGCGCGGATGGACCGATGCAACAGTGAAGAGCAAGTAAAGTCAAGATCGATGAACCAATACGTCGCATGATGATATAAAGTGGATCATATCATTTGTGATGACGTTGGTGCATGTGTTGCATCAACATGGGAGGATGGAATGGAATGCGCAAGACAAATGTATAACCAATAGGCATTTCATTTAACCGGTCATAGGTGAATAGAGAAGTTTATGACCGGGTTTAGGATAGATGGCCGTACTATCAAGAGGGGCAAACTTGTTTGCATATCGGTCATCTAGTGCCACTTGATCAATAACTTGCATGGTTTGCATTTAGATGAGTGGCGACTAACCTTGGAAATGGGCGTTGTTGAAAATCATGAGGAACTCTGTTCTGACAGAAAGATCGGACAGTCCGTGGTGGCATGGTAAAAAGAGTGTAAAACCCTTTGAGAAATGTTTGTGAAAATTCTAACTCACTCACACATAAGGTGGTACACTTAAGGGGTTGGCACATTTGCAAAGGGTTGAAGGTTTGGATGATGGTTATGGCTTGATGTGATCTTGGTTTGCAATTCTGCTTTGATCCAAGTGTTTTGGGTCAATATTTCAGTTGGGTTGGATAGCCCTCTGAATGAGCTTTCCATAGAGTCCAAGATCACCTAATTTGGACATCGGAGCTAAAAGTTATGGCCGTTTTACCGAGCTTTGGTTGTGCAGAAAAAGGGTCCGCCTATCTGGTGGCGGACCATCCGGGGGGTCCAGACTGTCCGCGACCAGGTAGGCGGACAGTCCGCAGTTGTTTTTCAATGCGAAGGATTTTGTGAGGCAGACTATCCGGAGTGATGTGGCGGACGGTCCGCAGGTAAAATTTTGTGAGGCGGACCGTTTTCACGGACTATTTACACAGAGGCGTTTCCGAGCGTTTGAGAGGACTTTTGTGAGGCGGACGGTCTGCGGGCAAGAGTTCGAGTTCGGTCGGTTGATTTTAGTGTGGGGCGGACGGTCCACGCCTGATGGGCCGACGGTCCGCCAGAGCTCTAACGGTCATCTCTGACACATTTTATAGCCGTTGAGATCTGAGGTGGACGGTCCGCCAGTTGTACTGCGGACGGTCCGCCAGTTGCGTTGTTTGAGCATAACGGCTAGTTTTCTCCCTCCCTCTATAAATAGGAGGGTGCCCGGGGCTTGGGAGGTGAGGAGCACCTTGGGAATGTGTTTCCCATGGTAGTGCTTGGCTTGGGAGTCCACTAACTCACTTGTTCATGCTAGATTGCGAATCTATTGCGAGTGAGTGCGAGTCTAGTGCATTGCTTTGAGAGATTGCATCGAGTGGCACTAGGTGTTTGTGTTGCAAGTTGGTTTGCTTGTTACTCTTGGAGGTTGCCACCTCCTAGATGGCTTGGTGGATTGAGGCTCCGTTGAAGCACGTAAGGAGATTGTGCGGTGCTCCGGAGAAGGATTTGTGAGGGGGATTGTGCTCACCCCGCGGGGATCGCGAAGAGCAACTTTAGTGGAGCGTGTCATTGAGTTACCACACTTGCGAGTAGTGTCTTGGTGTGCCCGGAGTGGCCAGCGGCTTGAGAGCTTAGCCCAAGAACTATCGAGGTGTTAGTCGACACAACGAGGATTAGCTTGGTGGCAAACAAGTGAACCTCGGGATAAAAATCACCTGTGTCAACATTGTCTACTCTTCTCAGTGGTTTGCACTTCTTGATCACAAGCATTGTATTTACATATTTATATATCTTGTTCTTGTGTCATTGCCCTTATAATTAGTTGGCTTGTGTAGCTTGCTAGTTGTCTTCTTGCTTGTGTAGCTAGAAGTAGTGATCTTGTGACTAATTAGATTGTGTAGCTTAATTAGTCTCTTTGCTTAGTTTGTGTAGCTAAGTAAATTGAGCATTTGGATTAGACTTGTGTAGTCTTGTCCATTGAGCATTGCTAGTAGGCTTAGGGGCTTTGTGCTTTTGCTTACTAGTTGTGTAGGAGCTCCTCGGTGTGTGAAGTACTAGTGGCATAGGTTTGTGTGACCTTGCTCCTAGAATTATTTAGGTGAGCTCGTGCTAGCCCGGCACCTTAGTTGCTTGTTTAGGATCTTTTATAAGGTGCTATTGAACATAGATAGAGGGGTGAAGTCTTGGCTAGACCGATAGTTTTAATTCCACATTTGTTTCGGTTAGCCGGTGCATTAAGTTTTAGAAAGGACTATTCACCCCCCCTCTAGTCCGCCATCTCGACCCTACAAGGTGGCACACTCAATAGGCGCATCTACAACGCCAGATCACTGGCGATGCCGGACCGTTCAACGGCGAGGGCCCTTTGGGCTCGGCCGCACCAACACCGGCGCAAGCAGTGGCGCGAGGCGCATCAGTACCCCGACGCGCACCGTCCACGCGCCAACTCGCCGTTGGGCCGTGCGCCGATTAGCCGCTGGGCTCGCTGTGGGCTGAAAAAAAAAATCAGCCATCAGGCCAGATTACTCCCTGTTTCTTCTTCAATTTTATTTAGAAGTCCCCCAAACTTCTAATTATCTATCTATTTGGAATATTTCTGTTCTAAATATTTAGTATGTTGTATTGTTCTGTACATATTTGTATGTGTCATCTTGTAATATCCTCAGTTATTGGAACCAATATATTATTGACGCTCTGATTACCTCAGTAATTTGGCGATTCTTGGTCCTCAGATCTTGTATTGGTTCGACACATTTTATTTTTAGAACATGTTTTTTCTGATGCCATAATTTTATATTTTTGGCATTAACTCTATGAGTTCAATTATGTAAAATATTAATTAAGGAATATTAAATATGATATTTGGATCAAACACAAGGTGATGCGACCTAGGCACTGGCTGCGATAAGTTCTTTTGAACTTATTTGCCCTGAGATCCAGGCTTTTAGGCAGCAATTTTTGCTCATCACTGCGAGGTCTACATCTTTTGATGATTACCTTCATCGTGTATATCCGAGATTTCATATAAATGGACATATGACTATCAAGTCAAAATTTTCCATCAGGAATTAAAATAATCTTCTTAAGTAGTTTCACTGCACAATGTCCTTTACCTTAATTTTATTTGTAAGACACATCTTACATTCAATATTTTTGCATACATACAACACAATTCAATTTACATCAGTAAATTATTTCCACACATGACTCCTCGTGTGGAAAATGACTCAAACAGTCAAGAAAGATTTCACTGAACTTGCAGCAGATGGTAGCAACTATCTGACTTGGCTATGGATGCCAAAATCCTACTCAAAGCCAAATGTTTCATTGCCACAATCAATGAACCAGATGCGAAAGCACCTGTTGCTGAAGACACAAAAAAATACAACCTTGTATTTTCTAAGGCATCACATCCATCTCGATCTCAAAATCGAATACATGATGGAAGAGAGTCCTAGAAATCTTTGGGTTTCACTCAAAGAACGCTATAACCAACAACAAGCCTTAATTCTGTCAGAAGCAAGATGCGAGTGGTCAATGCTCCGTCTAATGGATTTCAAATCTGTTGCAGAATATAACTCTGTCGTTCATAAGATTTGTTCCAAGCTTCAATTCTGCAACAAACCCTTAGAGGACGCAGAAAAGATAGAAAAGACTCTATCTACATTTCTCCATGCGAACTTATATTGCAACAGCAATACCATCGCCACAACTATGCTAAATATCCTGACTTAATACATGATTTACTTCAGGCTGAAAAACATGATGAACTCTTAACAAAGAATCATCACATGCGCCTTGTAGGCGCAGTTCATGTTCCTGAAGTTCATTTCAATGTTTAGAATAAAAAGCAGAAATTCGGTGACAAGAAATTCAAAAAGAATTTCAAGGGAAAATGGTAGAAAAAGAATTTTAAGAAAAACAATGGTGCAAACAAGGGAAATGGCACTTTCAAAAACAATCGTAATGACAACTCTCAAGTTTGTCAAAGGTGTGGTTGTCACAACCACAGTGCCAGAAAGTGCCGCATCCCCAAGCATTTGGTGGACTTATACCAGAAATCTTCTGGCAAGCAAGTTCAAGGGGACAAGTATGAAGCTCACTTCACTACTAAACCTGACGAAGCCAGTTGCTCTACTGTTGTTCCCGCGGAACATGACAATAAGACGATCCCACCTCAGTTGGATGACCTATTCAGCATCGACGACATGATTGTGGAATTCGAATCCAATGACATGTTTGGAGACACTGTCTAGTCTCCATCATCCCCGAAAAGACCTAGTTCTCTAAGTTATCTTTATGAAATCTTGTATTGTGTTGTAGTATTTGTTGTCATAAGTATCGTAAACTATATGATACTTGATTAATATAGTATGTGTATTTATATATATAATCTAATGAGTCAAATTTTTCAGATATTTGATTTACTCATTTTAGATTATACTACAGGAACAATCCATTTGGAGAAGGAAGTTTATTTAGTAGACAATGGTACCACTAACACAATACCCAGGAGAATTAAAATTTTCCAAATTCTCATCAAGAGTAAAGGAAATGTCACAACTATCGCTGGTCATGATTATGTGATGGTCGACTCAGGTCGAGCCACATTAATTCTCCCTATGGATACTAAACTGGAAGTTAAAGATGCACTCATGTATCATGATTCCACTCGTACCATATTGAGTTATAAAAATATCCATCATAATGGTTTCCATGTTGAAACTCATAATGACAATAAGGATGAATATCAATTCATCATAAAAAATGACGACGGATATAACAAGCAACAGCTTGAGAAAATTTCTTTATTATCCTCTGGATTGTATTACACATACATCAAACCCATACAACATGTTGCATATAAGATAATTTTTCAGAATCTTGATATCTTCAAGACTTGGCATGATCGCCTGGATCATCCTGGAGTTGGGATGATGCGAAAAATTACCGACAATTCAGTTGGTCATCACAAAATTTCTCAAACCTTCATATTTCGTGTGCACATCATTTGTCACGGGGAAATTAATCTTAAGACCCTCTTATCTTAAGATCAATGTTGAACCACTTCAATTTCTTGAACACATTCAAGGTAATATTTGTGGTCTTATTCATCCATTAACCGGGCTATTTAGGTACTTCTTGGTACTTATTGATGCATCTACTAGATGGTCCTATGTGTAATTGTTATCCATAAGAAACCATGGTGCTGCAAGGTTTATTGCTCAAATTATCAAATTAAGAACAACTTATCCGGAAAGTCCAATAAAATCCATCAGGATGGACAATGCCACCGAGTTTTTCTCAAAAAGCTTTTAATGACAATTGCATATGTTTAGGCATTAATGTGGAACATTTTGTACCTTATGTACATACACAAAATGGATTAGCCCAATCTCTTATCAAGAGAATGAAATTAATTGCTAGACCATTATTATAGAATTGCAAATTACCAACATCATGTTGGGGGTCATGCGGTCTTACACGCCGCTGACTTGATTCAAATCAGACCTACTGCATATCATACGGCTTCCCCGTTGCAGTTTGTACGTGGAAATCAATCAAGTATTTCCCATCTGCGAAAATTTGGTTGCACTCTATATGCACCGATTTCACCACCACAACGTACATCAATGGGCCCCCATAGACATATGGGAATATATGTGAGGTATAAATCACCGTCAATCATAAAATACCTCAAGCCTCTTACAGAGAACTTATATACTGTCCGGTATGCTGATTGCATCATCGATGCAGACGATTTCCAGGCATTAGGGGGAGATAATATGTACCATATAAAATGCCAGGAAATAAATTGAAATGCCATCGGCATTCAGTCCAATCATCCACGTACTACATAATCTAAACATTAAGTTCAAATGATTATACATTTGCAAAGCATTGCAAATAATTTGCCAAAAGCATTTACTGACTACAAAGGTGTCACTAATCCTACAGTTAAAAGTACCACGAAGAGTAACAACTCTTACTCAAAATCTCCCAAATCAAAATAAGAGGGGGAGAGGTACAACTGTAAAGGATATCAGCGGAAAATGGAAGCTCACTTCCAAAGCAGTAAATCCAAATCAACATCATGTTGATAGACACCAATTGGATATTGCAAATCCAAATAATATGGATGATCAATAGATACATCACATACCCAGCATAAAGTGCGCACAAAAATACTGGTGCTAGGGACATCGGAAGACCCTGACTCTACTGTATTGGGAAATCACGAAGAGTCGGAAAGGGTAAATAAAATTTCCACTAATTATATTGATTCTGGAGAATCATTCAAAGACTACAATTGTCGACACTACCCATTCAAGATTGCAAATGGCCTTCAACTAATCCAAACATAAGACCATGGCAGTGCATCCGCACTTCGAATGGATCAAACAGAAGGAAGCAATCAGGGTAGAATTGCACTCGCTCAAATCGAGAGGTATTCGCCTCAGCGATACCTACTCCTCGGAATATTTTCCAGTGGGATCAAAACGATGTGGTGAATAATAAAGTGAGGCTTGTAGCACAAGGGTTCACGCAGAGACCCGTCATCGATTTCGATGAAACATACTCTCTAAGTATGGGTGGTATAACATTCCAATATTTAATATCATTGGCAGAACATGAAGTTCTATCCATGCATCACATGGATGTGGTGACTACATATCTTTATGTGTCACTTAATTCAGATATCTATATGAAAGTTCCTGAAGGGCTTGATATTCCGAACAAGAATCATTCACGCAACATGTACAGTGTAAAGCTTCAAAAGTCACTACATGGCTTGAAGTAGTCGGAAAAGAATATGGTACAACTGACTAAGGGAATTCCTTCCACAGAAGGGTTATTTCAATAACGATGATTGCCCCATGTGTTTTCATCAAGAAATCCTCGACTGGATTTTGTATTATATTTGTGTATGTTGATTATCTTAATATCGTTGGGAATACACAAGATATAGATGAAACATGCAACCATCTTAAGACGGATTTGGGTAAAACCAAAATTTTGCTTAAACCTATAGTTTGAGCATCTCCCTACAGGGATTCTAATACATCAGTCTGCATATATCCAGAAATTCAATATGGATAAATCATATCCATCAACTAGAGATTCCATATCTCAAGTGTCATTGGAGCGCTGTATATCGCAAACTGCAACAGGCCTAATATTGCATTTGTGATTAATTTACTAGCTAGACATAGCGCTACTCCAACAAAACGCCGTCGGCGGGAGTTAAGAATATCTTCTGATATCACTAAGGCACAATAGTTCTTGGTTTAATCTTCAGATTTAACCAAGACAAGTATTCAACTGGATATACCGATACTGGCTATTTATCTGATCCCCATAATGCCATATCTCAGACATGCTTTGTATTCTTACATGGTGGAATGGCTATATCATTGAAGTCATCAAAACAGACTTTTGTAACCACATCCACAAATCATTCTGAAATAATTGCATTATATGAAGCATCACATGAATGTTGATGACTTCACAGAATGATAAATCACATACAACAGTCATGTGGTTTTGGTTCGATCACGAAACCAACAATTATCTATGAAGATAATTCTGCTTGTATTGCATAAATGAATATAGGTTAAATCTTGCAAACCAAGTCATGTGATAATCTTTCAAATTTATTCACAGAGTTTATACCAACTTTATTATTCCAGAAATATATTTTTGGAATAGGTATAAGACGACTTAAAGATTTGCAAGTATCGGGGGAGTAAATTCTCTGATATAACCTATACATAATCTTCTGATTATGATACTTCACTCTTTTCCTAATGAGTTTTCCTATCAAGGTTTTTCTCATACATAGGTTTTTAATGAGGCAATATGCACTAACAAGCAATCACATATATCATATAATATTTTCTCCTATATTTTCCCTCAGGAGTTATTAAAGGAGTTTTTTCTATGACATATCCATATTTCTCCTCATATTTTTCCCTTCGGGTTTTGGGGAGGTTATTCCAATATAATCCACAGATCATACTATTGTTCTACTAACTTTATTATGAGTTTTTTCTCTTCGAGGTTTTTCTCATATAAGTTTGCTATGTAACAATATGCTACATCATTTCTCCTTATATTTTCCCACTGGATTTTGAAGGAGTTTTCGTGGCATATCAATACATAATATGGTTTCTCCTCAAATTTTACACACTGGGTTTTTGGAGGAGTTTTTCCCATACGATGGTCATCCATCGAATATCACGTGGTTTCACCTCGTATTTTTCTACAAGGTTTTAGAGGAGTTTTTCCCACGCACAATCTACGAATGGAGGACATTTATATGAAGGAATTGATCAAGGGGGAGTGTTAGAAATAATATGTCATATATTATAGTGATCAATATGGAAGTTACATCTCTCCAAGGGGCCACTCCCAAGAGGCATGTCCCTTGGGGTGACAACCCCCGTGCCCCTTGAGCTTGTATATATATATATATGTATATGTAAACACTAGTCCTCAATCGATGAGAATCCATTCATTGTTTCCTTTCACTTCCTGTTCTCTTACGTTCACAACAATTTTTCCTCCGAAATACATGAACTCGGAGCGTCCTTCAGCCAATTATGTCTGCAGCCAGGAGCATGGACACATATCGAAGAGCAACGAATTAAAACAGCACGCAGCCATAACCATACAGATCACTGCGCCTCCAAAACGACGAGCATCGAGAGGGATCAAAGAAAGATCGAACAGGGTCAATCACCTGCAGTGATTGTTGTGATTGATTTCTTCCGTAGGTAAATCCTCGGAGCCACAAGGCACAATCACATTTTTTTTAATAATGGAAAAATATTCTGGCTTGACTCTCTTATAAGGAAGAAGAATCGGTCCACACTTATTACAAGTCAAAAGCTCATAGTTCACCAATAAAAACACACAATTCCAATGCCAAGCTGAAGACTACATTTTCATCCATGCAAAGAAAAGAAACGCAATGCTGCCATCTCCAAAGTGGTACACGCTGCAACTTAACCAACTGTGTGAGCAAGTACGGGCATGTTTGGTTGCCCGCCACGACCTGCCACGCTACAGTGGTGGCGGCGCCACCAAAACTTGGCTGTTGCTTGGTTGCCACCCAGAATTTGGCGTGCCACAGGTTTCTAATGTTTTTTCTTCAGTATTTCTTGCCGCAGCTGTGGCATAGATTTTTCCTGCCGCAGCTTCGGCGGCGCCGCACATGCGGCGTGGCGACTCGCGGCCAGCAACCAAGCATGCTCTACATTCTCCTAAATAGGACCTGCAAAAAAGTTTTTTTGACGACATTTATCAAACACAACTTCATTTCTACTATTCCAAATTGCCCAGCAAAAGGCTGCAGTCCCAGTCAACATGTATAAATTTGGTTTCTGGCCCCCCTGATTAACCCAACCATAAAAAAGATCACTATAATTTGTTGGTGGAGCAATACCAAATACTATATGTAAAGTCCGCCACAGGAATTTAGCAAAATAGCAATCGAAGAATAGATGTTAATGGTTAATAGATGGTTAATGGTTTCCACTGAACTACAGAAGCTGCAATATTTACGCCCATTCCAATTACTCCTCGCTAAATTATCTTTGGTCAAAATAACATCTTTTTTTAAATACCACAAGAATATCTTAATCTTTAGTGGTAATTTTGTTTTCCAAATTTCATGTGAGACTTTAACACCGCTATTGACCAGATGTTTATACATTGAGCGAACCGACGACTAATTGTTCCCATGTAGCGCCCATAAGAATATATCCCTTTCCTCCTGCAATTGTGTTTGTGAAACAAATGCTACTAAGTTGTGTCATTCTATCAGCTTTTCACCTATTAAAGATCTTCTGAAAGAGACATTTAACAGTATGGAACTAAAGACCTCTGCAATAGTAGCATATTTTTTCCTGAGAATGTTATACAAATTAGTATACTTTGTTTTGAGGGTTTGTTGCGCCAACCACTTATCCTCCCAGAATCTTGTTTCTAAACCTTAGTTCACTTTAAAACTACCTATTTTAAGGAACTCATCTTTCACATTCATAAGACCCATCCAAAATTGAGAGTTTCCTAGCCTTTTGTATACTTGGCTAAGGGGTTTATTTTTAAGGTATTTGTTCCTAATGAGCTCTTGCCAAATTCCATCCTCATTGCGAAGCTTGAAAAGCCACTTTCTTAATAAACACTTATTCTGAACTTCTAAATCCAGAATATCCAGTCCACCCTGCTCCTTAGGTTGACAAATCACCCCTATTTTGCTAGTCTGTATTTTTTCTTGTGCTGGTCATACTGCCATAAGAACCTTGATCTATAGAACTCTATTCTTTTGAGGACTTTTTCTAGAACCTCAAAGAAAGAGAGCATAAACATAGGTAAATTTGATAGAGTAGAATTTATCGGCACCAAACGTCCTCCAACAGATAGCATCTTACCATTCCACCCACTCAAATCTTTTTTCAAATCTTTCCTCTATTGCCTTCCAATCTCTATTATATGTTTTGAAATGCATTGGCAGAGATATCGAAAAGGAAATGATCCTAACTTACAACCAAACATCTGTGAGTATTCAATTTCACATCCTTTCGCTTCTCCAAAGCAAAAAAATCTCATTCTTATGGTAGTTTATTTTAAGACCCGATAGAACTTCAAACATGCATAGTAACAATTTCATATTCCTAGCCTGTTTGAGCCGCATATTGCACAATAAATAACCCATCATGAATTAGGTGTGGCATAACCCCAGTGACTTGGCCTTCATTTTTAGCTCTGGTAACGAAGATTGCTAGCATAACTATATTGAATAGAATGGGTGACAACGGATCCCCTTGTCTAAGCCCTTTCTTTGTCTGGAAATAAGGCCCCACTTGATTATTCACATTGATCCCCACATTTCCTCCTTTTGTAAAGGCATCAATCCAATCACACCACAATGTTGAGAATCCTTTCATCTGTAATGTTTGTTGCATAAAGTCCTATTTAACTTTTTCATAGGCCTTCACAAAGTCTATTTTGAACACTATGCCATTTTGTTTTTTTGTATGTAGCTCATGAAGTGTTTCATATAGGATTACGGCTCCTTCCATAATGTTCCTACTTGGTAGGAATGTTGTCTGTGTTGGTTTGATAATTCATTGGGCAACCTTTGTTATTCTATTTGTGGCTACCTAGGTGAAAATTTAAAACTAACATTCAGCAAACAAATAGGTCTATATTGTTGAATTTGTTTTGCCTCACTACTTTGAGGAAGTAGTATGACTGTTCCAAAATTTAAGCCGTGTAGAAAGAACGAACCTTTGTGGAATTCCTCAAATAAAGCCATCAAATCTTCAATTAACTCCCAAAAGACCTGATAGAACTCCGAGGGAAATCCATCAGGGAGTGCTTTATTAGAGCAACTCCAACAAATCCCCTTTCCCCTTTCCCTTTATTTTTGCTATAGGGGAATCCCCTTTCACATTTTCAACATATTGGGAGATGTGCTCCAGCAGATCCCCTTTCCTATTCCCTTACCCTTTCCATTTCCATGGCAGTTGACATGTAGGGCCCATTCATCATTGAGTTAATTTATTTTTTTCTTTCTTTTTCACCTCTCTCCCCTCTCTTGCATTCCAAAGGAGCACATTGCCGGCCGCAAAGGAGCGTCACAAGGTGCAGGCCGACGCATTGCGCGGCCGGTCAGGGGCGGAGCCCGCTTGCCGACGCGGAGCCAGGGGCGGTGCGACCGCGGCTTGGTGCTCGCCACCGCAAGGCCAAGTGCGCAGCGAGCCGTGCGGCTGCGCTCTCCGGTGCGAGGGCAGGGGTACAAGAGCCGCCCGACCGGCGGCGACGGTCTGGACCACGCCACACCCGGCTGGCGGTGGCCGCAGGTGCGTGCCACGCCCGCCTAGCAGTAGCCCACCACCGACGACCCTATGCCCTGTGCCACCACCGGTGACTCAACTTTTTTTTCTCTTTCTTCTTTGCGTCACTGGGAATGTGCGCTCGTTGGCATGCAGTGCGGCAGGGGCGGCGACCTTGGCTCGGGGGGGAGCAGCAAGGTCGGAGCACGGACAACGGTGACACGCCTCGTTGGGGGCGGCGCTGCAGCACATGCAGTCATGCGCGGGATGGGCAGAGCAGCGGCGCCGGCCTATTCGCAGCCCAGGCAGCGTCGCAAATGGGCCACGAAACGGCGAGTTGTGCCGGCGACCGACCACGACACGAGTGGGTGCGGCCAGCCATGGTGCGCCGGGAGCTGGGTGCTGCAGCAGACCATGGCGCGAGCAGGCGAGCGTAATGACCATGGTGTGAGCGGGTGGGCGACCGCCGACCATGGTGTGAGCGGGTGAGCGCGACGTCCTTTTCGCCACTGGCACGGTCGGGAGCGCGGCGCCGCCGTGAGAAGGGCAGGCGGAGCTGCGTTGCGGAGGGGAGCGCGGAGCCATCACGAGAAGGGCAGGCGGCCGCGGGTGAATAGGTGATCAGGGGGAAAATCAAGAAAGGGGGGAGGGGTTGGATCCCCTTTCTAAAGGGGAGAGGGGCCGACTTTTTTGTTTTTTAGCCCTTTTCGCGAAAGAAATTCACAAATACGCCCCTGGCGGAAAGATTTCAAAAAATGGACCCTGGGCTCGACGCCATAGCACGCGGCGCCGAGGTCACACAGCTCGGCGCCACGGTGCATGGCGCCGAGCCATCGCGAGCCGAGCCGGCGTGGCGTCCGATGTGGCAGGGGGCTCGGCACCATAGACCATGGCGTCGAGCTTGGCGCCGTGGATCACGGCGCCGAGCCCCCATTTTCAACCTCAGCCGCGTCCCTGGCTGCTCCATTTGTTCTTTATTGCTCTCCGTTTTCCCTATTTCCCCTATCCAACCAACGTCCGGAATCGATCTATTGGACCGTGGAAACTTTGATTTTTTTTTCGTAGATCTTCGAGAGCAAGGTATCCTCTGTCATGTCCTCTATTTTTCCCGGATTGATTTGGTTTAAATTATGTGTATTTTGTAACCCTAGATATGAAACTTCTTATGAGTTATTAGATGATTAATATGTGTACGTGTGATATTGAAAACTAGGATGCCTAGGCGAGGTAGAGGTGGTCAAGCAAGGTAATCTTCGTCGAAAATAGTAAATTCTCCGATTTTGTTAGTAGAGTCATAAATTTAGTCCAAATATGTTTTTGTTGAGTAGGAGGAATAACTTTCAATAAAGGCCTCGCAATGCCTTCGAACCTTACCCATTACCTAGCGGTGTTCCCGTGCCGATGTGCTTTTGTGGTGATCCTTGTAAGGTAGAGGTTTCAGAGTAAGATGAGACTTTTAGACAAAGGTACTGGATGTGTGCAAACTTTGGATTCGATCCAACACCGGAGCAGATCCGCATTGTCATGATGGTGAGAACTTAGTGGTCAAAATAGTGATTTTTGATTCGTTACTTCATGTAATAGCAATCTAACTCATAATTTTTTGCAGACTCCACCACCGCTATGCGATTATGAGCAGTGGATCGACACTGAGATTAAGAATAAAGACAAGGACTTTTGGGATGGAATGAAGCAGTGGGATGCAGAGATAAATGAAAGGTTGGAGATGAGGCACAAACAGGAGGCGGAAAAAAAAAGGAGCGGGAAGAGGAGCTGCAAAGGAGGTGTGCTACGAAGGTAAGGGAGGAGAGAGAGAAGAAGCTTGAGCGTGCTCGTCGTGCGAAAGAAGCACTGGAGGAAAATCCCGATGCTTTGAGGAAGGGAAAGTGGCCGCGTTGTACTCAGTAGCACTCTACATTTGCATGTCTAATGAAGTAGTTATGGACAATGTCTAAGATAATTTGACTATTATGCTAGTTCGCATGTAATGCACATTTTATTCTTGCACGGTTAATCCAAGAACAATGTTGCATTTTTTATTTTGGTTGGTTGTCAAGCGGTGCATTTTCCGTTTTGGCCTCAAAGAATACGAATTAAAAAACTCACGAAATAGTGCAGTGGATAATCGAAATGCAGAACACATGTAGTGGCATGTGAGGACCTGTACCAAACAAGGGTAAACATGTCCTCCAATAAACCTAACATGCCTTAGGTAATTAAAACCACTAATAACAATATTGATGTAGGAAATGACTACGATATGGTACTCTAGTAGTGTCCCCACATAGCAAACTGTGTTGCACCTTCTCCATAGTATCCGCTCATTAGAGGCGGCGGCGGCGGTGGGGGTGGAGACTGTGGCGTTGGAGGTTCATCTTTCTTGTGGCATGCACAGCTGCAATCTGGGCCCGTGCACATTGCCTCCTCTGAACTGTCATCCTTGTTACCACTGCTCATGTTCATTTCTAGATCGAAGATGTGATTCTGCAAGTAGTAGATGTACTCCTGATATGGATGAATAGGAGGAGGATCGACCCACCTAACAAAACCACAATTTTCTGGCGCCTTAGAGGACTATTGCAAACTTACCCCAAGAAAGGTAGCCTACGTGTAACTTAGCCAATTTTCTAGAGCGTCGGTGCCCGGAGTGTAACAGTCACGTGGGCGACGCTGCCTACGTGTTGCAGGCTGCGAAGGCTGAGGAGCATCTGGGATCTGAGACGGTCCAATCTCCTCGTGGTCGTCCTCCTCCTCGCCCTCAACTGCAACGTCAGCGAAAGTATCTGTTGTTGACCTGTCGTGCGAAGCAGTGGCCTGTCTTGCACCTCGTCGAGCCGCTTCGCCACGCACGTCCCTCGCCGCGCTACTCCTACAACCACAACGAGCTGCAGCACGACGTAGCCGGTGTGCAAGTCTCTGAAGTTCAATTATAAGTCAATGGATATGTTTCGATGACATTTATATATTTATGTGTTAATATTGCAAACTTACCCCAAGAAAGGTAGCCGTCCTCTCATCGACATCCGTCGTCGAAAACCGCTCAATATCAAGCACCGATTGCCTTAGCGCGTTGCCCTGCAAATCACAAACGAAAACAAGCTGTTACTCTTCAACAATCATTAAACTTTCTTAAAATATGATTCCAGAGCTTCCAGTACCACTCTATCCAAGATTGGCGTAGCCTCCACAACGGTCCCTTCCCGGGTCGCAATGTCATAGGACGTATCTTCGTCATCAGACGAATCCATGTCGGCGTAGTCAGCACCTGTCCACTTCACCTTCAATCTCGGACGAGTCACACCTAAGTACCAAGAAAGGTACACCCGGAAGTTGTAGTTCATATGCTCGTCCTCATTTTCATACACATTTTTATCAAAAAGATCCCATTCTTCAATGTAAGCGAGGTGAAGTCTCTCGAAATCGGTAGTCTTTTTATGCTTCTGACGATCAATCCTGTAAAAACAGTTTCAACAATGATTTAAAAAGAAGTGAATCATATCAAAATGGACAATTATTCATTAATCTAAATTGACAAGTAAATCATAATCGAAATGCACAAGGGAATCATACTCGAAATGGTTGTTTGAATCATAATCGAAATGGACAATTTTTCATTAATCTAAATGCACAAGGGAATCATAATCGAAATGGACAGGTGAATCATAATCGAAATGGACAATTTTTTCATTAATCTAATTGCACAATCATAAACAAAATGGAGAGGTGAATCATAATCGAAATGGACTTGAATTTTTTTATTTTCGAAATGGACAAGTGAATGCACTTACTTGTGCAACCCGATGGACGTCAAGAACGGTGGTACGGGCCACTCCTGTCGCAAACCAAACTGCCTAGCAACTCATTGCGGTAGGTGGTACTCAACTGCGTAGAAACAGATCAGCGGGCACGTGATCAACGGGCACGTCATCCTATATAGATCCTCATCAGTGAAGCACATGCTGCTCCACTGGAACTGTCCCACCTTCGGATCTGTGTACGGCTGCCAAGAGACCTAGAAAAACTTTGTATGTTAGTATCGCTTACAACAGTTCAATGAAATGAGTCAATCTAGTACAAGCGGTAACGGAATGAAATTAGCTCACCATAGAGGGTGTGAGGCAATCCAGCTCATTAGCATACTCGACGTATGCTCGCACAGACCTGACATGTGGAGGTGTCACCTGGTCCCAAAGGTAAGCAATCGTCGGTTGAAGTCGAGGATCGGGCTCCACGAACTAGGGATGTGGAGGAAGAACTGTGGGCCGACCAACAGGTAAACGAGTCCACATCCAAAGCTGGAGAAGGTACACACCCCCCCAATAGAACTGCCTTGCCGGGTGCGCCAACAAGCCTCGCAAAGGTGCCGGTATAAGAAACTCAAGACTCCGGACGCCCAACTGTAACCCCCCACCATGTAGAAGTCTGTCAGGCAAGGGATGTACATCCAAGACGCGGCGTCACCAGTGCCATCTGGAAAGAGAACACACCCAAACAAGTGAAGGATCCAAGCTCTGCAGTAGTAGGTAACTGTCTGCTCATCTGCATCTCCCGGACAAATGCCAAAGTTCTGTCGGAGCCAAGAAATAGGTACCCCAGAGGTCCGTGTACCCGGAGCCGCGGCAGGAAGCTCTCTCCCTAGAAAGGCGTGCACACGATCCCTCCAACCCTCAGGGCTGCACTGGCCTGTAACCGGACGCCCTCTGACACTGAGTCCAAGAAGCTTCTGCACATCCTCAAGTGTCACTGTCATCTCACCACAGGGAAGGTGGAAAGTATGAGTTTCCGGCCTCCACCTACATAAATGATACACTGAAATGAATCATCCAATATATTGAAAACAACAAAGAGACCAGATTTGTGGGACTATGATTTTACCTATCAACAAGAGCTATGATCGCCGCTGGGTTCAAAACAGGCAACCCGCGGCGAACCTGGTACGATACGACGTCCAGGCCAGCCATCCTCAAGAGAGGAGTGTACCTGTCGTCGTACCGCATGTCAACGAACCCGTTATGGGTTCGAGGACGAAGAAGGGGCGGTTCCTGTGCAAAATTAAAATTTTGATTAACAAAGTTAGTAGCAATTAGAAATGTAATATGATTGACAAAGAGAGAGTATGTCATTACCTGCCCCTCCGCCGTGAGTCGTCCTCGGTGGTTCTGGTCATAGTACGGATCCAGCAGGTGGGGTAGCGCCATCCTGAAATAGAGAGACAGATTAGTTAGAAAATTTAACATCTTAACAATAAATATTACAAAAAAAATATTTGCAACGAATGTATGCAAGTAACCGATAAAATGCGGGAAATAATTTACAAAATGCAACAAAGTACATAATTTATTGTCACCTGACTAATACGCCAATGGCACGTGCGTGAATTGTGACCCAGTCTACCACACTTGCCACATTCATACTGATCGGGGTCATTAAGAAATGGAGTTCCACTACCTCGCCTAGTTCTTCCTGGAATCTGATCCATAACCATCTTGTACCTCGTCCTCTTTCTAGACCTACGCTTGTCCCAACGGGAAGCTGGATCTGCAACGTACTTTGGGCCGTCATATGGAGGCCACTCTCCCGAGTCCCGAAAAGATACGAATCTAGGACTCCATGTGAGCACTTGGTAGTCAACACTATACTCACGAGGTATCCTACTCTCGATGTCGTAGTTCCAAGCTCTTGCTGCAGCCACCAAATGAGAACATGGGAAGTGATATTGCTTTGGTGCACCACAAGTGCATGTAAATTCTTGTAGACAAACCACATGCTTTCTGGACTCTCGGATCTCGCCATCGGATGTTGTACCACCCCTCTGTACTACCTCATAAGTGCCCGAAGTATGATCAAAACACACGACTTCATGTGTGTGTCCCCGTTCCTTTGCCTTGTTCAGGTGTTGTGTTGGGTTTTTAGGCCATCTCACTACACGACTCTGCAACTCTCTAGCCTTGGCATGCCTATCATTGAAAAATGCAACAAGTTTGTAGGAAGTGTAGGAAACAATAGCATTCACAGGCATACCACGTATCCCCAAGAGCAGGCCATTGAACGACTCCGCCATGTTGCTGGTCTGAAACTCGTACCTCCATCCTCCAACATCATGGGACCTAGTCCATTTCTCCAAATCTCTCATCAATCCTGTCAACCATTGTCTACCCTCTGCATTCGTGGCTGTTCTGATCTGCTCCAACTTCTCACGGAAGTACTTATCCTCAAGCTGACGTGCACACTCCTCGAATAGCTTGAAGTTGTCCTTGACACCATCCTTACGGAGGAGGTTCTCGGCAAGGTGTCGAGTGCACCAATGATGGTGCAAAGGGGCATACCCTTGTATATGCTCACGCACAGCATTCAGTATGCCCTGGTGCCTATCAGATATGACACCAACCTCTCGACCGGGACCAACCACATGTATCCGGACGAGTCTCAAGAACCAGCCCCAACTATCTTTGTTCTCCTTCTCAACCAAGGCAAATGCCAAAGGAACCAGTTCGTTGTTTGCATCAACAGATATGGCTATAAGAAGCACCCCTGCATATTTCCCAAGAAGAAACGTGCCGTCAATCGAGAAGACGAGCCGACAATACTTGAAGGCCTCAACACACTGAGGGAAGCACCAAAAGAGTCGGAAGAAAATTTGCCGCCCATTGATCAACTCATTTGGTTTAGGCATGTACTCGTAAACTGTCCCTGGATTCACCGCTTTGATTGCATTTAAAAGTTCCGGCAACTGCTCATAGCCGTCCTCCCAATCCCCATATATCATCTTTCATGCCCGCTGCTTAGCCCTCCAAGCTTTACCATAAGTAATCTGGTATCCATCGTAAACCTCCTTAACTGTGCTGATAATTGTCTTCACCTTCATGGTGGGTTCTTGCTTCAGAATTCCCATTAGCCGCTTCGCAATTAAGGTTGAGCTCAATTGTCGATGCTTAGTTGTCAACTCATGTTCTGAACATGTGTGTGGCCCAACCACTTTTGTGATCTTCCACTTACCGGTGACCTTTCGCTTCCTTGCACATACCCTCCAATCACAACGGTCCTTGTCACATACAACTGTGTACCGCCGCTCATCATAAGAATGGAGGACCTTGTATGGCCTTTTGCGAAGGACTGCAAAATGCTGCAACCACCTCTTCAATGATGGAAGGTCATTGAAAATGCGCCCCGTCTCAACTGTCATGCTCCAAGAAACCTCAGGAGCGTCTAAAAGGTCTTCATCACGACCTTCTGCACGAGCCTTATCTGAATGTGCAAGATCACTGAATGCATGAACACTTAAGTCACGACCAGGCAAGATACGTCTCATCATCTCAATGTCACTCTCTATAAGCTCTCCAACCGGTCGGTCATCATCAGAGTCAATGGCCCTCGCACACTCATAAGGCTCATCATCATTCATAACTTGAGATTCATCGGCCACATCTGCCATGCTGTTGGAGGCCCTAATTTCATCTTCATTTCAGACAAAGGAGGAGACTCGGTGTGCACCGACATTATCATGATGCATAACTGCAGCTTCAACTTCCACACTGTTGGAGGCCCTAATTTCCTCTTCATTTCGGACACCATAGGGCAACGAGTTAACACCGACATTATCATGAATGTCCCCTATACAACAAAAGGCACAAAGATAAGGATATCATGATAAAATGGTATTGCATGAGCTCCAACAACATATGTGGATGCGATACTTACTATCAGGAGCAGATTGAGCATCGGGGACACTCGGCAAAGGTTCATCAAAACTCCTACCAAGTTCCCGTAGCGGAGAGTCACCATGTGGGAGATGATCCATTACTGGGCCACACATGTTAGGGGTGGGATCAATAAACACCGGCCGCACCACCACATCTAAACATTGCAACTGACTCTTCATTGCCACTCTCACATAATTGTCCCATTGGTTCTCACTGTCAATTCGGACGGTCCGCCTCAAGATGTTGGGGAGAGCACCTAGGTTGATAACACCATCAACTTCTATGTCATCAACGTCTCCATGGGAACGTATCTCCTCACGAGCCCTTACAACAAACTCACTAAAAGATGGCCTTTCATTGAATAGAACCGGCACACTTTGCATGTCAACAAACTCAACATATCCATAACGATCTCTTTCCACACTGCCACCATGATATATGTTCACTAGGTTGTCCATCTAGTACTACATGCAAATATCGAAACAAACTTTCATTACCCCGTAAGTCATGTCTATTCTTCAAAACTACCACTAGTTATCACTATAAACATATACTAATATATACTACTTTATACTACCACTAATCTTGATTATACTAACGTAGTATACCAATGATAGTTATCACTATAAATATATACTAATATATACTACTTTATACTACCACTAATCTTGATTATACTAACGTAGTATACCAATGATATCGCTAACTAAAACACTACCGTAAATATTATCACTAACCAATATCATTATGCATATACTAAACTAAAATCACTAACTACTTCTATAGTAACTAAATTACTATATATAATTCTAGCCATCAGATAAATTACTAACATCACTAACTGTTTCTCTAATTTTTTTACCTTACACGACAGGGGTAACGCGGCAGGAGGCAGGGGCGCCCGGGGGCAGTGGCGCCGGGCCACGGACGCCGGCGGCACGAGCGCCGACGGCCGGGGGGGCAACGGGGCCAGGGGCGCCGGGCCCAGGCCGGCCCAGCCCGGTGGCGACGGGCGGCAGGCGGGCGCGGGCGGCGGCGGGCGCGGGGGGCGGCGCGCGTAGGTGGTGCGCGCGGGCGGCGGCCGGCCGGGGGCGGGGCGAGGGCGGCCGGGGGAGGAACGGCGCGCGGCGGCGCGCGGCAGGATGGCCGGCGGCGGGCGGAGCGGCGACGGGCAACGACGAGCGGGCGAGGTGGACTGGCGGACGCGTGGGAGGAGCTCGGCGCCGAGTCCTATTCAAAGGCTCGACGCCAAGATCCACGGCGCCGAGCTCGGCGCCATGGTCTATGGCGCCGAGCCCCCTGCCACGTCGGATGCCACGTCGGCTCGGCTCGCAATGGCTCGGCGCCATGCACCGTGGCGCCGAGCTGTGTGACCTCGGCGCCGCGTGCTATGGCACCGAGCCCAGGGTCCATTTTTTGAAATCTTTCCACCAGGGGCGTATTTGTGAACTTCTTTCGCGAAAAGGGCTAAAAAACAAAAAAGTCGGGGAGAGGGGATTGTTTTTCTCAATTGAGAAAAAATTATGGGGAAAGGGAATTATTTTCTCAATCTGTTGGAGCATATTTTTTTAACTCACAATCCCCTTTAGATTATAAGGAAAGGGGATTTTGTTTCTCAATCTGTTGGAGTTGGTCTTATGTTCCGTCTCACCTCAGCCTCGCTGAACTTTACAAGTAGAAGAGAGTTTTCCTCTGCTGACACACGTGGAATATCATTAGTTCGTGCCTCATCCATAAGCAAGTGACTTGCATGGGGAGGACCGAAAATATTTTTATATTATTTGGTAATGTACTTTTTAAGGTTAACATCACCACTTACAATCTGTCCATCCCATTCAAGTTAGAAAATACGTGTCTTTGTATGCTTACCATTAGCCATTAATTGAAAATATTTTGTATTAGCATCCCCTCTAGTAAATTCTTAACCTTTACCCTTTGGTACCACTTCAGCTCCTCTTGTCTTAACAGATCGGCTAACCTCTCATTAAGAACATGTTTCAAATTTAATTCATTGGCATTCCATTGTGTACCGTCTGCTTTCTTGTCTAGTTCATCTAACTTATTTAGCACTTGCTTCTTTTCTTTCTTATATGCACCCAAGGGCTGAGGGGGGCCTGACACCCCAACATTCTACTAATTCTCTATATCTCTACATTATATAGCTAATATATGTATTTAATATTGTTTTTTCTCTAGTATAGCTAATATATGTCTTCAATATTGCTTTTTTCACCTAATTCAGCACAAACATCTTGTACTTGAGAGTTGAAGACCAATTACTCAGTTAGGAACATTTCATTTATGTCTTCTCGATGGCTCAAAAAGTACACCGTAAATATGAAGTGTCGTGCTCGATGACCTACTCGCTTGCTACACGTATTCTATTTGATTTTTGCCCCTTTCACTTCTTTAGGGCCTGTTTGTTAGAGCTCCATCTGATTCTGATTCTCTATGGGAGCTGATTCTCTGAGAGAAGTGATTCTGTCGCTGAAAGTGATTCTCTATCATAAACTTTCAAAATCAGGATAGAGAATCACTTCACAGAATCCGGAGAAACTACTTTTTTCAGCTCCCAGCCCCTTAGTTCATTTCAGAGAATCAATTCATAGAATCACCGGAGAATCACTTCTCTCTGAAAAACTGTTTGACAGAGCTACTCCTGGATTCACCAGAGAATCAGCTCTGGGAGCTCTGCCAAACAGGGCCTTAGTTTCTACTTTGCTTCGCTCACGGCCCCCCTATACTCAATTCCTGGCGCCGCCCCTGTATGCACCACTAGTGTTCTTGGCCTATCCCCTCATGCCTTAGTCTTCTAATCTTTGCTTGCCATTTATAAGGGGTATGACCAAAATTAACACTTTGCCAGACCCCCTCACCATATCGACAAAGCTGTTACGCAACAACCATCCCAATTCAAATTTGAACATAGGCGGTATTGTATAGGTTGACGTGGCTTCCGTGTTGACAAACATAGGTGTATGATCTAAAATTTCACGTGTTAATGCTTGCACCGTGATAAACGGGAGTTTTGATTCCTAGTTCGTGCATGTTACAACTCTATCTAATTTCTCAAAGGTTGAGTTATCACGGCTAATTTTTCAAACATCTTCGGTCCATTTTATCACGGCAAAATCACATGAGCTCCTAGTCCTTACAGATGAGAAACGTTCCAAGGTGACCGTGCACACTCTCATGAGGTTGATGATGAACAAAAGAGAGTTGTCCATGTCCGTGTAATTTCTCGCACTTTTAGGTCCAAAGCATGTGTGTGCTCCGTGCACGTATGACGCGGGCGCGCGTAAGCTCTCGGCCGGTGCCCGGTGTTCAGGGCCAGCTTATGGCACGGAGCTAGCGAGAGCGTATGGGTGTGGCCGTGGCCGCACTCGGGCACTCCAATGGCGGGCCTCACCTCTCACGCGGACCACGCGGCACCCGGCCATGTGGCCTTTTCCACATGAAGTGTGCATCGGAACGAAGGCCTCAGTGTGTGTACGCGGTGTGCAAGAAAGAAAAAGAAGAAACACACCGGCTCAGTCCTCGTCGCGACAGGCACGGACGCCGGTTTGTTTGGCTTATCAGCATCAACTAGCAGTATTTTTCTCTCAGTACGAAACAGTATCAATCATCGAACACCAACCGTATTTTTCTCTCAGCACCGATCACCTGCCACCCGAGCGGGGCTGGAACGCCATCCACAACCTTCCGCGCTCACTTGGCCTCGGTCCTCCCGTCCGCCGCCGCGGCCACGCCAAACGGGCACGGCACGGGCTCATGAGGCCCCAAAAGCCACTCCGAAGTCCAAATACCACACACGCCGAGCGAATACGAGTGACGCCAGCAGAGCAGAGCGTCACGGGCTCACGGTTACGGCTACGGCTACGGGCAACGTGGCCACTGCGACCCCACTCCTCCCCCTCCCCACCGTCCCGCGCCCGAGGCCTCCGCCTCCGGCCACCATGCCCGCCGCCGCGTGCCCGGCCTCCGCCGGCCTCCTCCTCCTCCTCCCGCTCCCTTCCCCTCCCCGCATCCGCATCCCACCCGTCTCCTCCACCCGCAGCCACCGCGCCCTCACCCCCACCGGCCGCCTCGTCGCGGCCGTGCGCGCGCGCCACGAGTCCTCTCCGCCCTCCCCTCCCGCCCCGGCCCCCGCCGACTCGCTCGACTGCGTCGGCACCGGCTCCGACGTCGAGTGCTTCGTCGAAGCCGGCGCCGAGGACGCCGCTCCCCTCCTCCCCGCCGCGTCGAAGGCCGACGATGCGGGCTCCGAGGCGGCGGCGGCCTTGGCCCCCGCCTCGGGGAAGGAGCTCTGGGAGTGGGCGTCCCTCGTGTCGCCCTTCTTCTTCTGGGGCACGGCCATGGTGGCCATGAAGGGGGTCATCCCCCGGACGGGGCCCTTCTTCGTCGCCGCGCTGCGCCTGCTCCCGGCCGGCGCGCTGCTCGTCGCCTTCGCCGCGGCGCGCGGCAGGAAGCAGCCCTCCGGATGGGAGGCGTGGCTCGCCGTCGCCGCGTTCGGGTTCATCGACGCCGCCTGCTTCCAGGTGCCAAATTGCAGTGCACATGTTTACAGCTGAGAGGCGTGCGGTGACCTTTTTGATTGTGTGGCTGTGTGTTGGGTTCTGTAATGAATTGGCGGCATTGGTTGTTGCTTGCTTTCGCAGGGATTCCTCGCGGAGGGATTGCAGAAGACGTCGGCTGGCCTCGGGAGTGTAAGGCGAAATCCAAACCCCTGTGCTGTTCATTACCTCCTCAGGCAAGCACTAGGATTGCCCTCCTGTGCACTGAGCTGATGGCCCTGACAGAACTGAATCTCCATTGCAGGTCATCATTGACTCGCAGCCATTGACGGTTGCTGTCCTTGCATCACTGCTCTTTGGAGAGTCCATCGGCGCAATAGGTGTTGGAGGGCTCGTTCTGGGTGTCGTTGGTCTCTTGCTTCTCGAGGTTCGCCTTCTGCTGATGAGAGTTTGAAATTTTCCTATGCAGTGTAGACTGTAGAGAGGTTTGCAATCTTGAGACTTGAATGTTGATTATTGTTTGGAAGTGAAAGTTTATGAAGTGTTGTGCTCTTTACTCATGCAGCATTTTTGGACCACTCATACTTAACTGATTTTTAAATCCCGTAATCATGTAAAAAACAATTGTCTTCTGCAAATGTTCTAGATTCTTTTCTACTGCTGATATGTTAAACATAAGTATATAGTAAGCGTCATATATTATCTGTAAAATGTTGGAAAGTGGTTTCTGGCCATTTTGAACTTTACGAAATTCAAACTGTGTGTGCCAAGCCAAAGCATTTGTACTATTTGATTATATTTGTGGATTGGTGTGTAGCACTATATCTATGTTTCTGTCTCCTGCATTTTCTCCTGCATTTTTGCTAGGTTCCAGCATTGTCAGTTGAAGGAAATGACACAACAATCTGGGGAAGTGGAGAATGGTTGATGTTCCTCTCAGCTCAAAGCATGGCAGTTGGAACTATCATGGTTCGCTGGGTGTCGAAGTACTGTGATCCAATCATGGCAACAGGATGGGTATGTTATCCACGGATGAATAGTCACTCCATATTATATCTTAGTTTCTGTCACATGCGCCGAGGCTCAACAATTGCTATTGTTGTCAGCCATTTTTGGGGTCCATTTTGGAAACTGATAGGTAGTTTATTGCACGGATAAAATGTATATAGCCATTTTCTGTTATTGTTATTGCAGAGCTTATTGCATATTTCTGAAAATATTACTCATGCTGTGGTGTAGTGAAAGGCAGATATATAGATTTCAAGTTCGAACAGCATTTCTTGGCATCCTTAACTGTACCTTTGCCTTCCAACATGTTCCATGGTTACAACAGAATGAAGATGTTACCTTTACTGCAGCTTATTATAACTTTCTCCTTTTCCAGTGACAATTTTAATAGTCCTCACAATATTAAAATCTGGTCTTACCCTAACATCCACATTATGGCAGCATATGATTATAGGTGGTCTTCCTCTGCTGGTTATATCTGTTCTGAATCATGATCCTGCTCTGAGTGGACATATTCAAGAACTTACATGGAACGACATATTAGCACTTGGCTATACTTCTATATTTGGCAGTGCTGTCAGCTACGGTGTTTACTTTTACAATGCTACTAGAGGTATGATTGCTTTCTACTAATATAGTGCTGTTATGACATGCTGATATTATCCACAATTCACTCTTTAAGATATCCCATATAAGTACTTCTTTCTCATTATTTCAGGTAGCTTAACCACCCTTAGTTCTCTCACTTTCTTGACCCCCATGTTTGCATCCATTTTCGGGTAAGGTCCTTCAGAATATGTTATGCCTACCCCCAACTCGGTTGGGACTGAAAAGCTTTGTTGTTGCTGTATCTTCAGAATAGGTTATGCTACCTGCTTTTTGCGACCGTAAAACTATGTTGTTCTCTTGACCAGTCTTTGCCACTTGTTCAGGTACCTCTACCTTGATGAGACCTTCTCACCTGTACAGATTGGAGGTGCACTTCTCACACTGGTTGCCATCTACATGGTTAACTACAAAAGCATTGTAGGTGAGAAGTAAGAGGCTAGCGCATACTTCTGTGGTGTCTATCACATACAGGCGGTTGGCCATTGCATGCTGCACCTATAACCCACTCGTTGAAGCCAGACAGGAATATGAAGATTAAGTAGAGCCATGAAGACTCAGGGCTGAACTATACAGATTGGAGAGAGGTGCTCCATTGCTGGAAAGGTACTATCAGTTGGAGCAGAACCAAACAAGCTCTGCCAGCTCCTTGAACATGATTAGATAGCATGGTTAGATCATCACACGCTGCAAGGTTAGCAAGGACAAATCGGTAATCTTTTCTCTGTTTGTACATTGTGCGCCTATTTGGAGCTGAGAAAAAAATAGAATTGATAGCTGCCATATGATTCACGGTGTAGTTGCTAAGCCTTGTATCAGTTAAGATGGGAATTTACCCCGTTGTACATATAGTTGAAAGCATGGAAATAGTTGATGAATCGAAGGAGGGCTTTTGTATATGTTGAGTTGTGATCCGTTATGTCATATACGAAAAAATGTATTGCATTTCAAAGTTTTTCCCCTGATCATTATGAAGCAAATCCTTTTTCTGCGAAAGAAACTGTGAAGCTGTCTTTGATAGTTCACTTCTGTAGCTTTACTTCATTGCCAGCCTGAATATTTATGGCCATCCTAGCTCAATCGAGGAACTTATTTACGTTCGATGCATTGTAGTGTTATATATATATATATATATATATATATATATATATATATATATATATAATTATGACTTTTTCGAGTTATTGTAACCATGTCCGAGCCACTTTTGGGACAGCCCAGTTCCCGTGGGCTGGGCTGGGATTAAAAGGTCCCAAACAACAAGCCCGAGAAGAAATTAGAGCCTGATTAATAAACTTTTTTTTTAGAACTCTCGAAATGTTGAGAAAGTTTACAACGTGGACCGCGAGGGCAGCCATGAACCTTGCTCCAGCTAAGGTCCATAGGTTCCCGAAGATTATCGCAACCATCTGGCCCTCGTTCCTGCCGGCCTCGCCATCAAAGGTGCGACTGTTGGCTGCTGGCTGCCGGAGCCGTGGACTGATCGTCACAAGAATGGCATGCCAAATTTGTCTAGTATAACAGCATTCCACGAACAGGTGACTGGGCGTTTCATGTGCCTGGTCACAAAGCTTGCAGGTGGCCGAAGCTTGGAGTCCATATGCTGCAGTCCAAATTCGTTCATAAACAGCCAGCCATGTAAAGAATTTCACCCTCAATGGTAAGAGACTAGCCAAATCATTTTCTAAAGTTAAATTTAGCTATTGTTAGAGAAAAAACGTTTCCAACAGACTTTGTAAATGACACTCTAAATTTAGTGGCTCTCCATCTCACCTCATTCACTAGCTATTTTTAGCTAGCCTACCTCACTAGCCATCTTTAGATCATCTCCGAGAGACTCTGTATTGTGTTAGAGCATCTCCAAGAGATTAGCTAAAAAGACTAGTCAAATTTACTGATTTAGCTACTCTTAACAATAGATTTGACTAACAAATAACAGAGTAATCCAACAGATTCTGTAAAGATGGCTAGTGAGGTAGGCTAGCTATAAATGGCTAGTGAATGAGGTGGGATAGAGAGCCACTAAATTTGGAGAGTCATTTACAGAGTATGTTGGAAACGTTTTTTCTCTAACAATAGCTAAATTTAACTTTAGAAAACGATTTGGCTAGTCTCTTGGAGATGCTCTTAGCTAAATATGGAGATTATAGCCCCTTTGTAAAAATAGAAAGTCATCTAATTCAATGGGGTAATCCCACATATTCTGTAAAGATGGCTAGTGAGGTAGGCTAGCTAAAAATAGCTAGGAGGTGAGATGGAGAGCCACTAAATTTGGAGGGTCATTTACAGAGTCTGTTGGAAATATTTTTTCTCTAACAATAGCTAAATTTAACTTTAGAAAATGATTTGGCTAGTCTCTTGGAGATGATCTTACAGAATCCGTTAGATTACCCCATTGAATTAGATGACTTTCTATTTTTACAAAGGGGATATAATCTCAATATTTAGCTAACACAATACGAGTCTCTTGGAGACGCTCCGAGCCTTCCAAATCGGTTTTGCTCCGGCAAAAAGGGTTGAGCCCTCAAAAAAGGCTCTGTACGCTGATCTGGCTGTGTTAGCGCCAGGGCACCACCTCCATGTGATGGTATCTTCTGTTCCCGGTCGCAGCTCCATATCCCTCATGAATGGCCATAGCTTGAGGTACTGTTCAATTGTCAGCACGGTGAGGACGCCTGTGGTGTCTGTCGTCCAGTTTCTATCTGCAAGGCCCTCGGCTACCGTCCGCCCGATTAACAAGAACACAGTGCAGTCCGACTCCAGACTCCACACGTTGCGTTTTTTGCTTGCCGCTTGGTTGCGCTGGAACACTCGTTTGATTCGAATCGGACGGACGAGTTTCCAAGCGGCCTCTGGTTCCGGGGGTCACAATCGTTGGTTTAGTACCGTATCTGTTACCAAATAATGCGGAAAACAAGATCGAACACGAGACACGATTTAATATGAAAAAACTCTTACGGAAAAAACCCACGGAAGACAATCACTATTAAGGAGAGTTTACAAGTAGGGATGATACATGGCTTATCTGTCTTGCCTTGTCTTATCTTGTCTTCCCCTACCGTCTACATAGGCTTACATATATATAGGCAGATCGCGCGCCCGTACTTGGTTACGTTACCAAGGTGGGACTAAACTGTGCACTTTCTGAGAGAAACCACAGCACAATGGGCCTCCACTTCGCTCCGGCCCAAGCATGGCCTATATCGTGGATGTGAATTTGGAACATATCCAACAAACTCCACCTTAAGACAAATTCCACTTTAGACGAATAATAAACCTCCATATTCAATTCTTTAATACCAATGTCCATCGGACAAATAAGATCACTTGGGTATTCTCCCAACACTTGAGCAAATAACCAATAGGTTCAAACACACACAGCTATCAACAAAGCAGATGAACAATTTGGGCCTTCAACAAATTCATAATCCCAGCAAAAGTCTGAGTCTGTGCAACTGGCCTCGGAAAAATAAATGGCAATGATGCTCAATCATTAAACGACATAAAGTCGCAATATCACCTGTGGTATTAAATAATCCCAATCTCCTCAAATCTCAATATGTTTCAGCAGCGGAAATCATATATCAAATAAGCCACGTGAAAGAAATAACCAGAAGAAAAATAATCTGCAGTAATAAACTAGGTATACTGAAGTGTAACCCTAGCAGAAAAAACCTGTAGCCTGGTACACCTTCGTGTACGTTCAACAAAGCTGAGAAAATCTCCTTGTAGCTTTCACGTGTGCGTCTAGCAAAATTCGCCAAATTGATTAGCCGCGGACATTAACGATTCACCTCGATCCGCGTGCAGGCTGTAGCAGCAATTTTCCTCCACCCGGTGCGTCGGAGGATACGCGCATGTACCCGAGCGATACGGAATTAATTCCGTCCTTGATCAGCACCCGAATCCGACGATGGTAAATTGCTCCGCCGAATGGCTGAAGAACGCAGTGGCGGCGTGACGCAATAACAGGGTAAAACCCTGATTTTTTTTTAAGAATCTTGTGCCAAGCTCTGATACCACTTGTTATGAAATAATGCGGAAACAAGATCGAACACGAGACACGATTTAAAGTGGAAAAACCCTTGCGGGAAAAAACCACGGAAGACAATCACTATTGAGGAGAGTTTACAAGCAGGGATGATACATGGCTTATTTGTCTTACCCTACCGTCTACATAGGTCTTACATATATATATAGGCGGCTCACGTCCCTGTGCTTAGTTGCGTTGCCAAGGTGGGACTAAACTGTGCACTTTCTGAGAGAAACCACAGCACAATGGGCCTCCACTTCGCTCCGGCCCAAGCATGGCCTATATCGTGGATGTGAATTTGGAACATATCCAACAAACTCCACCTTAAGACAAATTCCACTTTAGACGAATAATAAACCTCCATATTCAATTCTTTAATACCAATGTCCATCGGACAAATAAGATCACTTGGGTATTCTCCCAACACTTGAGCAAATAACCAATAGGTTCAAACACACACAGCTATCAACAAAGCAGATGAACAATTTGGGCCTTCAACAAATTCATAATCCCAGCAAAAGTCTGAGTCTGTGCAACTGGCCTCGGAAAAATAAATGGCAATGATGCTCAATCATTAAACGACATAAAGTCGCAATATCACCTGTGGTATTAAATAATCCCAATCTCCTCAAATCTCAATATGTTTCAGCAGCGGAAATCATATATCAAATAAGCCACGTGAAAGAAATAACCAGAAGAAAAATAATCTGCAGTAATAAACTAGGTATACTGAAGTGTAACCCTAGCAGAAAAAACCTGTAGCCTGGTACACCTTCGTGTACGTTCAACAAAGCTGAGAAAATCTCCTTGTAGCTTTCACGTGTGCGTCTAGCAAAATTCGCCAAATTGATTAGCCGCGGACATTAACGATTCACCTCGATCCGCGTGCAGGCTGTAGCAGCAATTTTCCTCCACCCGGTGCGTCGGAGGATACGCGCATGTACCCGAGCGATACGGAATTAATTCCGTCCTTGATCAGCACCCGAATCCGACGATGGTAAATTGCTCCGCCGAATGGCTGAAGAACGCAGTGGCGGCGTGACGCAATAACAGGGTAAAACCCTGATTTTTTTTTAAGAATCTTGTGCCAAGCTCTGATACCACTTGTTATGAAATAATGCGGAAACAAGATCGAACACGAGACACGATTTAAAGTGGAAAAACCCTTGCGGGAAAAAACCACGGAAGACAATCACTATTGAGGAGAGTTTACAAGCAGGGATGATACATGGCTTATTTGTCTTACCCTACCGTCTACATAGGTCTTACATATATATATAGGCGGCTCACGTCCCTGTGCTTAGTTGCGTTGCCAAGGTGGGACTAAACTGTGCACTTTCTGAGAGAAACCACAGCACAATGTGCCTCCGCTTCGCTCCGGCCCAAGCATGGCCTATATCGTGGATGTGAATTTGGAACATATCCAAAAGTATCGAGAATACAGAACGGGATAGATTAACTTGTAAGCCTGCTCGGGTGGCCTTAGAACTGTCTTCTCGGGGACATCCTCTAAAATTAGAACAATACAGAGAAGATTAGCATGACCCTGCGCAAGGATGACACTCTCAAAGAGAGAATGGTCCAAATTTTGGACAGCTCTCTTATACAGAATACCCTGTGCTTTCTTCGGAAGACATTAGTTGTTCTTCCAAGTATTCCAAAGAATATGCTGGTGGTTTCTTCACTCGTTCCCGTTCGTTTTCCACTTGCAGCCATGCCTCCTTTTCACACTGAAACTACCAGTGACCAACGAAGCACCGGAAATGTTTACCTTCATAAAATGGAAGGTCTCTTTTCAGATGATGACATTTACAAATCTAGCCCTTGTTTAGATGCTGAAATTGGGAGCCAAAATTTGGTCTGTTGGAGTGGGTGCGCTACTGTAGCATTTCGTTTGTATGTGTGAAAAATTGTCCAAAAATTGATTAATTAGGCTCAAAATGTTCGTCTCGTAGAGTACAACAAAACTGTGTAATTAGTTTTTGATTTTATCTACATTTAGTACTCCATGCATGCTATGACATTTTGCATAGTGAACTTTGGGGTTGAAATTTGGATCTAAACAGGCCCTAGCCATCCTTCAAAGACTGGACTTCCTATATTTTCGTCTGAATTTGCTCCATTGCACTAAACAGCGTGCGCAGTATATATTTGTCATGTTGAGTTGCAGTTTGGGGTTTCCCACAAAGGAAGTTATGCAAATAAATTGGCTGTTCTTTCCGCCCTCAATAATACAGCGTAAGAATGAAAACGGGTGAATAGAACTGCTTACTGTACAAGAGAGTGAATTTGTAATAAACAGATTGATGTCCAACTGGAGTCTGCGTAAGCAGATTAATCCTCGGCTGACATTGTCCAAGGCACTAAACTTCACAAGGCAACATCAGCATTCAGCAATATGGATCCAACCCCAAACATTGGATACCAAATTAGTTGGAAAATTTCTGTACAGATCAGTTACATCTTCTGCCAAGAAAATAAGAAACAGAAAAAACATTCAAGACCCGACATGTTTGGTATCCCGCTGCAATAAGCTGAAGCAGTATAAAAATAGTTGCTCGCCTATACTGCACGATTCTCGTGGGCTGGGCCGGGATTAAAGGGTCCAAACAACAAGCCCGCGAGAGGAAAGGAAAATAAAGCCCGATTAACAAGAGGAAAAAGTCCTATTTACCTCCCTGAACAATGGGTCGAGTTTGCGTTTCCACCCTAGACTCGAAAACTTTCCGAACAAACTCCCTGGACTCTCAAAACCGGACAATGACCCCCTCATGCGAAACCGGTGTTTTGTCCCACGTGACGTCAAGTCAAACGTCATATTTGATGCCACGTCAGCTTTGAAGAGGTAAATTGGACCTTGCATGATAGCTCGAGGGGTCAAGTGAACTTTATTAAAAAAATATTATTTTTTAAAAAATATATACAACCAAAAATCCTCATACTTATTTTAATCTTAGAAAATTTGTTTTAGATAAAAAAACATGATACCAGTTTCATATTTTCTTCTAAAATCATTCTCTCTCCTGTGTATCTAATTTTTAAATATTTAGATCTTTATCAAAATGAAAGTAACTTTTTCTTAGAAAATATATACAACTAAATATCTAACTCTGTACCCGCCGGCGGCGACTAGGTGCCTCTGATTGGCCGGTGTTGTGGGTTCTGGGCCCACGCGTGTGAGTAGGGTAGAAAAGGGGTGAGTAACAAAAGTCCCTGACGTGATTGAGTATAGAGAGCCCAGATTTGAAGAGACTGTTAGTTTCCCCGCTCTTTGAGAAGCTTTTTATATTTTTAGCTAGTCTTTGACCTCTTCATTTAGCTAGGATTTTTACCGTCTCTTGGAGTTGCTCTTATATAAGCCTGTTCGGTGCCCTTCCAATTGTCTCTTCGGAAACATCTTCTAAACCTGGAACAATTAGTATGGCTCGTTTAAATTTTTGTATCATCTTTTTTTTTAAAAAAAAGTCGGTTTCTTATTTTCTTTAAGTTGGTTCAGATCTGGGGCATCAGAGAAATACCAACACTCCAACTTAATTTTGTTAAGTTGGTTCAAATTTACGGTGTTTCACAATTATAAGCCCACAGAATTTGCCCATTATGTCAACTAAACTGCTATCAGCGAAATATCAACACTCAAATCTGCCGGGCAGTTCAGATATAGCTCTTATACGGAATACTCTGTATGGCTGTATTTCCTTCGGAAGACATATCTGGACATGACGCTGTGTACTTTAGGAGTGTATAAAAGAGTACGTCTATGTAAGTAAATTTATTCAGAATTTCCCAAAGTATAAAGAATATGCTGCCTGTTTCTTGGCTCATTCGTTTTCCACTTTCAGCCATGACTCCTTTTCACACTGAAGCTTCACATTCTTACCAGCGACTATCGAGGCGCTGAAAATGTTTACGTTCAATTAAACTAGGAAATCACTTTTCAAAGGTCGGCAATCACAAATCTAGCCATGCTTCAAAGACTGGAATTCCTATATGCTCGTCCGAATTTGCTCCATTGCACTAAACAGTATTCTTTATATATTTGTCATGTTGAATTGCCATTTGGGGTTTCCGCAAAGTAAGTTATGCAATTCTCTTCCTGTTCTGGCCTCAATAATACAGAAATCAGAATGGAAACGGGTGGATACAACTGCTAGCTACAGAAGAGAATGAAATTGTCATCACCAGATTCAGGTCCAACTGGAGTCTGCATAAGCAGATTTATCCTGGATTGACATTCTCTAGGGCACTAAACTTCACAAGGCAACATCTACAATATGGATCCAACCCCAACATTGGATACCAAATTAGTTGCAAAACTTCTGTACAGATCAGTTACATCTTCTGCCAAGAAACAAGAAACAGAAAACCATTCAAGTCCCGACATGTTTGGTATTCGCTGCAATAAACTCAAGCAGTATAAAACCTATCCTACCACTGTTAGACTCACTTGTACCAGTGAACTGTACTGTAAACGTATTGCTACCATTGTTGATGGTGTAAGTAATTTTAGTAGTTTCAGGTCTGCACCCATGTGGTTCTTTGCAACCTACTCCAGCTCACTGGTTCACATGGGGTGAGTGATGAAAAAGTTGAAGTCATGGTGCTGGACTCCAAGCTGCTTCAGCCAGGAATCTGCCGCACTAAAGAGAAAGTCCATCGTTCTGTGATCCCCTGTCATGCGGTTGGTCCAGAGAGAACCCTGTATCTTGTGTGCTGCAAGGCCAAATGGAGTGAGTGATACTGTGTTGCTCTTTTTGTCCATATGGCCATTTTGTTTCCCATTGGGGACTGGATGGCAACCAGCATTGGTCATGGTCTCAAGCGCGTTATCTGTGGACAAGAAACATAACACAGGTTATCGTGGAAATGAAAACAGTACTAAGGTCATCATTGGTGCAGCTGTGGTTAAGTATAAAGTATATAGTATCTAATAGTTTTCAAGTCAAAGTCTTAACATGCAGATTGTTGTCAAGCTCAAAGATCTGGCTTGAATGCTTGATTTGGACTCTACTATCTTTTTTCCCCTCCTCTGAAGTGGACAGCTGGTGAGCCTAGGTGCTTTTGCACATATTCCAATCCAAGCAAGCTTACCCCCGAAAATGTGTCTTCTTCCATGTTATGAAATGTGTATTTTTAATCTTTAAGAAACAACTGCATGTCTAAGTAATAAAAGTTATGGTACATGACAAGACAGTCTCTTTCCTCCTCTTTACTGGGCAAAGAACTGCTGCCACCAACCTTTTGTTTAAGTTGTTTCCTTAACTATACACTTGAAAGCTAAGACATGAAGCCTTTTGGAACCAAAGTTAACGATTTGGATGCAAAATAGTAAGCCAAACAGACCCTTGAAGGAAACATTCATACTCTTGTAAGCTAAGCCATCAACTGATGTTAAGATAGCGTGGGATACTGACTGGTATGCAGTAAAAAGCACATCATTAGAATATATGAGATGCATCTTTCAAGATATATAGAAATGTAATTGAAGCATCAGTTGCACCTTTTCCAGACAGTCTGCGGGTTTAACATATATTACTCAGGGGATTCTTTTCTGCAGTACAGACATTATACATGCTTTGTTCTTGTGAATAATAATAATGTTCTAATGCATATCATGTGATTTAACAAAAGTGAATCTTTGTGAAAACGAGAACTTCTGCATTCATTTAAGCCCTAATGTTTTATGTGAATGAGTGCTAACTCACAATGGAACAGAACTATTGGGTGAGTACATCTGTACATGTTTATAAGAATATTGCATCAGAGGAAAAGAGCTGCCATTATATCCTGTGGCCATGCTCTTCCAGGTGCAAGTGCAACCCAAGTGTAAAATTTGAATCAGTATGCCTACACCAACATCCTAAACGACATCAAGGGAAATAAACTAAAGACCCAAAGGTATGAAGATTGTTGATATTGATAATGATATCATGTTCATGCAGCATTGATACAAAAGTCTAGCAAAATTATGATTCGTGTGCCATGAGAATTGATCAAAATGGTACAAAGTACTCTCTGATATGCAACAAAGCATACCTTGAAACGAGGAGGAAATAGTATGGTATGTTAGGAAGCATGCAGATAAGTCCTTCACGTTGCGCTGGTAAGGAATGTGGTAGATAGGATACCTAGTTAAAGCAGCAGACGTGAAATAATGGTAGATTTTGTAAAAACAAAAACAAACAAGAATCAACTTATGACCTAGAAACAACAACTACTATTTTTTTTTAAAAAGTTATTGAAGCACTGAAAATCTATCATTTAACTGCTAAGGCACAGATCGAGTGCGGCGCAAGTGCTTCAATCTAGAAACCATTTGCAGCGAGGCAGGCAGAAAAGGCATGACCCTGTTTTACAAAAATCCTAGATAATGGGCTAAATGTCATTTTTATGCTGTTCATTATCTAAGAAGATCTGCCAACTTTATTTGACATACCAGGCAACTGACATCCAGCTAACAGGTGAAAGGTCTGAACTCTTCAGTGATGTCAACCCAGGAAAGCCCTGGGATAGTTCATAGACCTAGAAAGGGCAATGATCATATAAGAATTGCGATTCATAAAACAGCTGAGATAATCTCACAGCAAAGGCCATAAATGTTCACCTTATCAATGAGCGGGACCCGTCCATAAGGTGAACCTACTTCAAAGAACTCAAAGTACAGGTGCCCTGGACGCTTCCTATTGGCCCCTGACACATCACAGTTGAACAATGATTCATCAGACGTCGAACTCCAGGATCTCGACATCTTCTCATTGTCCTCATCATCACTCCACAAATCCATGCCTTGATCTTCACCAAAACTCCTATATGAAAAAACAGAGAATTGGATTGGCCTACAGCTCAAAATAATCTTGAACTCAAATTTCAGCACTAGTAAGGATATCTTGTTCATACCTAGATGCAGTCAGGGCCTTGTTAGTGTATAGCTGTATCCCTGATAGGTAGGGGACATAGTACTGAACTACCTTCTCCCCTCCTGGGAGATTGACTGCAACTCCAGCGCCGTATGCGCTCCACTCGTAGTATTGCTCCCAGAGGTCTGCAAGGTTGAAGTACTCGACGCTGTCCATCTCAGCATGGTTCCAAGCATCGGTCGACAATCGTCCATTCGTCTGGATCAAAATGAGCAGCGTCTCACTTTCAGAGAGGACGATGATTAATATGCCAACAGTAGCTACTAGCTAGCGACCCTAATATGATCCATCACCCAAGGGCATTAATAAAACAGTTGAAGAGCAGGCGAAATTGACATAACGACGTCGAATTCAAGATGGCAATCGGATAAAAAAAATCAAGATGTCAGGAATCGCCACAGCCGCATCACAATTTCCCAGCTAGTGAAACAGGGCATGGTACAATTTCCCAGCTATACATTTGCCATCAGAAGAAGCAGAAAGATGCACCAGTAAAAAGGCGAGCCGTAACGAGTAAAAGAAAGTCCATCTTTTCCCCTACCACACTAAGCGGTGCACAGAAACGAGTAAATGCCAAATCCGAAACTCCCAAGACACCGCAGATCGACGCAGGCCAGAGACTAGCAAGAACACGAAAGGCGAGAACTAGACGGGGAGCAATCGCGTCACCTTGGGGAGAATGTGCGTCTCCACGGTCGGGGTGGTGCAGTCCAAGAAGCAGTGCAGGTTGGACGGCGGCATCCCCTCCATCCACTGCCCGCCCATGGCCCCTCTCCTGTCCTCGCCTCGCCTCTCCACACGGGCCCTACTCCCTCTTTCGCCCTCTGTATCACACCACCACCACAACAACAATTCGCGGCGCACCGAATCGCTCCGGGCAAACCAAGAAGAACTCCCCCAAGAAACCGAAACGGCGGGAGGAAATCCAACCGAATCCGTCAGCACTCGGCGCCTCCGTTCTTCTGTGCGAGAACCGGGGCCGCGCGCCGGGGGAGATTGAAGCGCGGAGGAGAGGAGGAAGAGGACGGGACTCTTTCTTCGGACTGCGGTGGAAGAAGGGAAGCGGAGGCCGGGAGGAGGAGGAGGAGGAGGAGGAGCGGGGGTATGAAGCCGGCCTCGGTTTGCTTTGCGTTTGCCTTGCTTTGCTTTGCTGTGTGTCCTTCTCTTCTCTCCCCTTTGCCTTGTCGGACTCCAAACCACGTCACGGAGGCCCAGTCCGTGGGCTTGGAAGGACGGACCCGGTAACCCGCGCGACCGGGACCCGGTATATGTATGTAGGTAATGATTCCTTCAGCGGCCTGGTACTATGGGTATTGTGTTATTTATTACTTACTTATATATATATATATAAAAGCTACCATACGCCTTTTCTTAGGAGGCCATTTATGGTAGGAGTAGGTAGCCATGCATTGCCAATGGATGCTACATTTTAGGATTTTTCCTTGTAAATCTACTGAAATTACAGCAAGGAAATGCCCCATGTTACTTTATCCGTGCTGACTAGAAATTTCCTGCATATAAGACACTCCTGCTTCTTAGAAACCACTAGGTGTGACGACGTGTGAGCGTTGCATGCTTCCTGTTATTCGTTTCTGGCACGGATGTGTGTTGATGTGTGGTGTGTATCTATAAAGATGTGCATGCCTCCTCCATATAGATAGAAAAAGAAATTTGTTTGTTTTGTGTGCGGTAATAATGTGGTCGATATGATGGCTACAAGATAATGGCATGATCTCTCCCGTATTTTGGATCGATCTGCACAAATTCATACTTGTGGGCATAGGGAGAAGGAAATCGTTTTCACAAGGAAAACGTGTGGCTAGGCAAAATTCACAAGCAAACTTATTGAAAGAGACGTCCTCCTCTAGCCAAGTCCTACAAAATTCACAAGCAAACTAAGGGAAAGAGACATTCTCTTATCTCTCCATATCCTCCTGTTGCACAAACCCAACAACCCATTGATTTGCAACTGTAAATCGTATATATCAGTCAAATATTCATTTCTACCTTTGACTCTTGCCAACATGTCATGCCCCCGGGCCCACTCGTTATCCAAAGAAAGGAGCCACTCAGCCGAATGAAAAATAAAAAAGCGTAAACGCATGCTATAATTTTTGTGGATCCGATAGCCCGTTAAATGGCATACTTCCAACTTTGTCACACCGCTTCAATGTGTCCAGTTTTGCAAGCGAGGACTTCCCCTGCGTCACACTCTTGGCTTTTTTGCAAAGCACCCCCATACAAAAGGATGCAACCACATGGGTTTTTTGAAAAGTTGCTTGGCCTTTTTGCAACTAGCAACTGGCAAAGGGATTTCCAATTCCTTTGACCCTTTTCTCTTGCAGATCGAAGCACTACTTTAGGCATTTTGTAGGGATGTTTCATCCCAAGCGCACTCTTTTGTTGCTTCAGCAACCCTTTGGCTTAAGTATCAGGTGTGTAGGAAGTTTAAGCAACCTTGGTCTATGCTTTTTCCTCTTCAACGTCAATGTTTTATTGAAAGAATTCTTGTTCACGAGTGTCAAGGGTCCATGTGAAAACAAAAATTGCTGGACCTTGAACGTGTAGATATGGTTTTAGTTGCATAATTGCATCTGTATTTAGCGGAAGGAAATGGATATTAATATACATGGATCCTGAGATGATATGGATCATAATTAATTTGATTGAATATCGATTTGGTGGATATGTATGTGTGTAATTTATTGATAAGAGATTTGCATTCATAAATTGCAGAGCTGTAAATGTACATGTGGATGCAGGATAAATATCAAAATGCATATATTTTATTTCGTAAACCCGAATTATCCAGTACCAAACAAAGCTGGCATGAATTACGCCAATATGCTGTGATCTTAAAAAAAAGCAGGGAAGCTGTTTGGCATTCATTACTTAGTAAAAAAAAAAGGTGAACACACCATCCTAAAAATCACCGGGTGGGTGCAAAAGTTTAGTAGTCCTATCACCACAATTCCACAAAGCAGCAGCATGTTCCCCAGCACCACACCATTGGCGTGCTGAGTTGGTCCATGCTGAGGCTGCTATCCTCCACCAGACCACCAAAGGTCCAGAACAATTAGCTGTCTTGACCACAAATTCGATGGAATTTCTTGGCTGGATGCATGGTTTGGCATGGGACCCTAGTTGGCAGTTGGAACACTGGCCCATCCAATGCCATGTCCAAGCTGGAACCTGAACCTTGCCCTGTACCAAGTCCCAAAATAAATCCAAAAAAGAAGGAAATACTGTTTGCCTTGAGTGACAGGCCAGAAGTGGAGGTCCTTTTAGTTTTCTGTGGAAGTCAAGAGGGCTCTGGCCCACCTCAATTGATCCTTCCAAGTGTGGCCTGACGTGACGGGGGGCAGGGTATCTTCAATGGGGGTCACTGGTTTCATTTTGCTGCAGATCCTGAAAAATCATATATTCGTGTAGCCTCTATGCTCTATGCTGCATTACTGAGAAAAGATGCCATCCACAATAATTTTTAGTCTCTTCAAAAAAAATAATTTTTAGTGTGGTAGTAGTAGCATCTTTATTCGCGTGCCCTGCCCGTTTGTGCCCTCCATTGCTCCATGTCCGGGCATTGGAGAGTCCTTTTCTGTGAAAGCTTGCTTGGGGGATTGGGTTAATGGTGTCGGCCATTAGTGGAGGAAGACAAACATCCAGTAAATGGCTAAATGCTAATGAGGCATCTTGACAATGCAAACATGGTAAGTGCTATGGGCATTTCGTTAGACATGCATTGATTAGCTCTGCTAGGGAGGCCTTAGATATTTGCGCAAACTCTAATCAGTTTGAGAAATCACAATGTTAGGCTCTTTACGCCTTATTTTATGAAACAAACCATTCACAATCAGAGAAAATAACCCTCATGTTCTAGACGGCCGGGGGGCATTAACATGTACTAGGAGTAGGACCAAGCTTAAACATTTATTCCTTGCCCTTTCCGTCATAATGTATATATTTTTGTGTCCTAATATATTTATAAAATGTCACTGTAGAAAAATCTATGCATAGAGCTTATCGTATTTTTAGTCCAAGTACGCTAAAAGATATTAATAGCCGAAGCTACAAAAGTTTGACCCGATCGAACCATATTCAAATAGCCAAGTTTTTATGCATGGCCGGAGGGAGTGCCTACGACTATTCCAAAGTTCAAGATCAAGCTGTCGCCTGTCGCCATTTGTATCATTTCTTTTTTGCAGGATAGTGTTTTTAATCTTGGACTCTCTGCCTAACTTGTGTTTCTATCCAAACCGTTATCCAGTGCAACCCCCCAAATTTTGACTTCTTGCTAGGATCACCCTGGAATTCCGCGCATATTGACAGGAAGAATCCGAAGCCTTTCACTCACGATAAAATCTGGTTGACAAAATTGACCTTCAGGTCTGTGCGCGGTTAGGCAGCTCAGCAGCAGGAGCAGCCTCGGCTGCTCGACGCCATTAAGATGAAAGTGACAGCGTTGGAGTGACGTGGCATAGATAAACCCCGGGTCCTGATCGGGAGGTTATGTGAAAAATAGACCTTGACAACGCTGTCCCTGGAGTGACTGGAGGGACCACGAGAGGAGTAGAGATCTGGTCGAATTTGTAGCTGCTACATCAAAGAAGGGCTACGTACTGATTGCAGTTTTAGTGAAATATCGAAACTCATACATTTGACACTTGCTGATGACAATTACTGGAAGATGTAATCCCTCTACGAGGGACCATATATATAGCTACAAATATTTTCAAATTGCCAATGATAGTCCACCCGTTACCTATACATTGTTTCCCCATCAACCTATTGCTTAGCGTAGGTAACAATTTGTACATATTTAGTCTTTAAGAAAAACAATTTGCATATATTTTACACGAGTGGATAGCACGGTCCATATATAGCTTGCTTGCAGTCTTGCACAATGCTACGCGCTTACGCACGCGGCATGCCAAGTGCCGCCCATGTCATCTACTCGGTGAGGCCGGTGTGAATGAACGATGGATGTGAAGACTGAAGAGAAGGCCCCTGCAGATATTATTATTTTTCCTCCCGATGCATTGAAGGCCAAGGGAGAAAGGGACAGTTGTGGTGTTCCAAAGTGGCGCTCAACATCCGAGGCCTTGTTTAGATTCAAATTTTGATGTCAAACTTTGACCTAAAGTTTATATTTTGTAATAAATGCGTCACCGTAGCATTTTGTTAGTATTTATAAAAAATTGTCCAAATATTGATTAATTAGGCTTAAAATATTCGTCTCATAAAGTACAATAAAACTGTGCAATTAGTTTTTATTTCATCTGCATTTAGTACTTCATGTATATGCCGACATTTTGATGTGATGAAATCTTCTTTCTACGTAGTGGAATTTGGGAGACAAGTTTGGATGAAGCGCTGATTCGGAGGCCCGGAAAGATGAGGCAGCGTCAGAACTCAGAACAAGGTTGGTGGGTGGGGGTTGTGCGGTGCCCACTCCACACTCTGCAGCTAGCAGCATAGCATGTTCGTAGTCCCAACCCTCCACGTAGGATGGTTTCCATAGTATTAATTAGGCTGTCACATAAGACTTTTTGCTTGTGTGGCACTGTATTAAATAAGAGAGTGTGGAAAGAGGAAGAAACCGGGTCTCATGCAAGACTCAATGTCGACACGAGAACCTATGCATAGGACACTACCAAAGTTTGCATTGGGAGATGATAGTGTCTTCGTGATAGAAAAAGAACAAGTATGATTGGTAGAGAGAAAAGATGATGCATTTATTAATGATCCATCCTAAGAAATCATAGGTTGGAGAATGTAGTGTCTAAGGTGATGTCTTACTAACATGGCAGTATGGACACTACCCATAAACATGATGGGTTGAGACTGCCCTAACGGTGTCTCTCAGGAAGGCTCGCTCATGGCATTCTCCGGTCGCAACTGCGCGTGCCCGTCAGACACGGCATGGAGGTTTCCGTAGGTTGCCTCTCCCATCACAGTAAAACACTGCTAGCGGAACACGTTGTTGTATGGAGTACTCCCTCCGGTTCGGTAAAAGAAGTCGTTTTGGACAAGGTTTGAGTCAAACATTGGGAATATAAATTATGAATAACATTTAAGTCATTAAGTTTGAAAATTTAAAAATTACATAAATGGATTGGTCTTGAAAATTACTTTCATAAAAGTATATATATATATATATAATTTTTCAAGAAATATTTTTATAGAAAAGAGAAGTCAAAGTTGCGCTTTGGTGACCGTGTAGCTGTCTTAAACGACTTCTTTTACCAAACCGGAGGGAGTATAGTACAACGTGCTAGATATAGCTTCTTTATTTATCTCCACGTGTTGACCCGATTTTGCATGGCTCTATCTCTCTTCGATCGGCCGTGTACAATCGTAGTAGCACGTATGTACGCATTATATTGACGTACGTACCGTGCTTGCAGCACAGCACACATGCATGTAGAACAAAGACCAGTTGCAGGCTGATATGAATGAATATATGATGACCTAGCTCCACGATTATCACAGACATTGTCAAAACCGGCGAGCACGAGCGCACGTGATTCTTAACTCGCCGTGCTGACCTTAATTTGCTAATACACATCTCCCGGTCTGACTTGGTGTCGCGCGTGGCATGTGATTGTTATCGTGTGTGTGTGTGTGTGTCTGTGTGTGTTTTCCCTCTAGAACGTACGCGTACGTATTGGCACTAATTAATGAACCTAGCTGCCAGTGGTTGTGGCAGTGCATTATGTAATTTTTTGTTGAGCTCGATCGTCATCGATGGAGCCATCATGGAGGTCATACAGTACGCGTTGTCATTGCAGCATGCATGGTTATCTGCCGGTGGTAGTTGTAGCTGCTGTGTTCTGATGAACGTTTCGAGGCACTTGTTTAGATCCCAAATTCCACCCCTAAATTTCACTATAAAATGAAATTTCTGTCATATCAAAATGTCGGTACAAACATGAATTACTAAATGTAGATGAAATTAAAAACTAATTATACAGTTTTGTTGTACTTTGCGAGACGAACATTTTGAGTCTAATTAATCAATGATTGGATAGTTATTCACAAATACAAACGAAATGCTACAGTGACGCATTTATGTCGTTTTGTAAAGTTTGGATATAGTGAAATTCCACCCCCAAATTCCACTATGAAAAAGAATTCTCATCACATTAAAATGTCGGCACATACATGAAATACTAAATATAGATGAAATCAAAAACTAATTGAACAGTTTGTTGTACTTTACGAGACGAACATTTTGAGTCTAATTAATTAATGTTTGAATAGTTATTCATAAATACAAACGAAATACTACAGTGACACACTTATATCATCTTGTAAAGTTTGGACACCTAAACTTTGCATCTAAACAAGGCCAAGGTCGCCAGAAAAAACCGTGTCAGAGATCGATCGACGGTGTACCTACCTGCTGGCTGACAGACAGAGCGTGTCAAATGCAGGGTAGGGTTTTGATTCATCAACGCGGGATCGTGTTACGACTTAGGAACCCGTACGTGTTTGAATCGGCTGCTGCATGCATGGTAATTCGTAAGTAATTCCAATACACGAGAGGCAGCAATCGTTGAAGCGATCAAGTACGACGGGTGTGCTGGACTGTAAGGTATCTTTTGAACGGTAGCCTCTAATCTTATCTTATCTTGATTTTGACGGGAAATTTTTTGATCTACACGGTTTCCATTGCTCATTATATTTGCTTGTCAAAATTTGCTCTGTTTTGTACGCATGAGACCCAAACAAAAGAAAACCGTATCGTGGGGGGCCGTGTTAGGCCGACGTTCAAATTCTGGGCCATCGTTGTTTCTATTCTGGCCTTCAAAGTGGGCCATCGTCCCTTAGTTACAACGTGAGAACTCTCCCTAGGCTTTCTTCTGTCGGGCCCTCTTCGATGCAGGCCCAGCACTAGAGTCCCAATTTGCATTACACCGCGCAACATTTTTCCTTTCCTTCCGGTCAGTCTTTCCAGTTTTTTTTATACTAGTATTATTTCCAGATTGATGATGGCGCATGGTGGTACGAGCAAAAACTTACCGCTTTAAAAAAGAAAAAAACAAGAACTTGCTACGGTGCATGATTTTTTAGCCAGATAATGTATCATCTTGTCCTCTTGAATTTATAGCAGCCTCACCAGCCTACGTGGTAGGCAGGTAGCAAATAGGACATAGGATTGAGGATAATCCAGTAAACCCGGACAAATTCCGAGCTGAAATTAAAGCAGTGTGAACAAGTTGATGGAGAAGTATCATAGTTTCCCTGCAGGCAAGATTTTGGCGTCATATGCTAGCATTAGTTTCAAGAGTGATTATGGAACAATGCGTATTAACGTTGATCCTGCCAAAACCTCCACTGTTTGGGATAAGGGATATTGAACAACAGCCGAGTGTCCGGGCATCAGTCAATTCGATCGGTATGGGCCTAGAATATATCCATCTATTCCGCATCTATTGTGCATATTGAACTCGTCAGTCATCCTTAGGTTTCATGGATAACGTGGCCCATTTTAGGTGTTGCGAGACGGGCCGGAATCCGAATTGAAAGCGCCCCACTGGCCTGGCCTACTCTTCTCGCTGAGATTATCCGTTCCGCTACAGTACTGTAGCTTATGTCTGACTGCCTAACTCCGTGGCAGCCCCATCATGAACTTTTTTTTCTTTCCCTACAAAAAAATTCCCGAACCTTTTCCTGTGTCCTTAAGTCCTTTATTTAGGTGCTGAAACTTGTCTCTTTGCTCTCTGTTTTGGATTCGAGTTCGATCGATTTTCACCGAATATTCCTTCATTCGGTGAGCGGTGCTAAGTGCGAACAGACAAGATTTGTGCATTAATACGCGGACGTACTCACGCATCACGGGTTGTTGCATGGCAGGCCCATCCCCCGTCCTCTCATGGCTCCGCGAATTCGAAGCGGCTCGTCACGGAATCAGCGATGCGGGCGCCGGCGCCACACCAGCCATGCGTGTCCCTCGGCGGGCGGCGGCTGACACCTCGGCCCCGCACCCGCGCTCTCCTAGCTGCTGCCGGCCGTCGCGGCAAGCGCGCGCGCCGGCGTGTCGCGCTGGCCCCGGCCTCGATCTCCCTCCATCTCCCGCGAGCGAGTCCCCTGCTGCCGTGCCCGCGACCATAAATTGCCAGGAGGTGTTCGCTCCCCTCGCCGTTGCAGCGGCAGCCGGCAGCACTGCCTCGCTCAATTAAACCCCCTCCTGCAGCCTGCATGCCTTGCCCCGAGCGATCCACAGCTCGCGACTGCGCCAGCAGCAGCGGCTACTCCCTCCGTCTAAAGTATAATAGTTTGAAATATTTAAATGTAAAAAATAACAGAACCGTTTAAAAACATATATACTCCATACTCTTTATTTTATAATACACATCAACTCTCTATCCACTCACCAACTTTATTTAGTTTTGTTCTATTTCTAGAAATATTTACATTTTGATATAAAATTTAAACATATAAATAAATTATATACCGGGACGGATGGAGTATCAGCCAGCAGCGCTTCGAGTTCGACGACATTTGACCTTGCCGCGCACGTACAGGCCAGGCCGTTCAGCTGTCAGGCAAAACAGCAGCAAAGCGGAATATTTTTTCAAAAGAAATCTTACCTGTATGGAGTAGTAAATAAAGTCTATTTTAGTCCATAATTTACTATAGTAATGCTACAGTAACCATCATCTAATCGTGCGGTCAAATGCCTCATTAAATTTGTCTCTTGAATTAATTCGGGATTGTAAAAATAGTTTTATAAACTAACTTTATTAATACCATTAATTATTTCAAAGAATCACAGGCCGTACAATACTACACCACGCCCATCATTACAGCAGACAGTAGTGGTTAATTGATTGCTAGGTACTCCGTACGTACTACCACGACCGCAGGGATCAGTGGCCTACGTAGCATTCGAAGCTGCCGGCTCCATGTGAAGCTCGCATCACAAATTCACAGTGATCTTCGGGCCGGGACCTCGCTCGATCTACGCAGATCCATGGATGCCGGAGAGTAGACTGTATAAGAGCTACCTCAAGGGTGTGGTATGGTAAATGCAGTAGGGACGATGCGCGAGTGGTGGCGCACCTGTGTGCATGCCCTCACTGTGATTTGGATTCTACGCTTGGGCAGTTCTCTGTAGCAGCACGGACACATGCATGCTGCCGATCGGGAAACACCGTGAGCCAAACGAGCTACAACACTAGGAGAAACTGCTATACATGCATGTATCTCCGACAGTTCTTAATCGAGGATGATTGAAGAGAACATGATGTTCTTGCGCGTCTCGCCGTGAAGATGCATCGCCTGTCCTGATTCAGTGCTCGATTCCATTCCATTCCTGCAGCATGGATCCAATCCATTCCTTTTCCGAGGATTCCTGAATCAGCCAATCAATATAGAGACGGGTCCATTTCTGATTTCTGTATATAAAAAATCTGAATCCGGCATTAGCATTACTATGACCCGTTTGTTTCCCATGCGCTAAAGTTTAGCGCCGGATATAAATATGTTAATTAGGAGTATTAAATATAGATTAATTAAAAAACTCATTACATAAACGAGGAGTAATTTACGAGATGAATCTATTAAGTCTAATTACATCATGATTAGATAATGTAATGCTACAGTAAACGTATGGTAACTATGTATTAATTATAGCAAAATTAGATCTGTTAGGTTCGTCTCGCGAAATAGACACTACTTATGTAATTAGTTTTAAAATTAGTTTATATTTAATACAGCTAATTATCACTTATTTAAAGCGCTAAACTTAAGCACTGAATCCAAACACCACCTATATTCCGTCCAATTTTCTATCTATCCTCGTAATTCCATATTCCATCAGCGGATAGATGGGCAGTAATATAATCCAGTTACTAGCACCCCAAAGGCATCCATTCTTGCCGATTCACCACAAAGTACTCACCAATCCCTTGTTTAGATGTCAAATTTGAGTGTTAAATTTGGGGTCTGTGCGTGCGTCACCGTAGCATTTCGTTTGTTTGTGTGAAAAATTGTCCAAAAATTGATTAATTAGGCTCAAAATGTTCGTCTCGCAGAGTACAACAAAACTGTGTAATTAGTTTTTGATTTCATCTAGATTTAGTACTCCATGCATGTTATGATATTTTGATGTGATAAAAATCTTCTTTTTACATAGTGGAATTTGGAGGTGGAATTTAACATCTCGTTGGCTTATTACTAAATGCGTGCCGACCACCACCCACCTGCCTCCCTCCCTGCTTGAATGCGGTTGAGACCGAGGGCCTGCGTCCCATCCGCGTTCGTTCCATTTCGTTTGCATGGGAGATTGGGGATGGGGAGATCCAACCGGCCGGCGCCTGCCTCTGCCTGAATCCATGAGCCACTAGCGGTGAAAGTGAAACCAACCCGCCAATGGCGACGCCGGCCTCTTGCTCCCCCGCTCTCCCACTCGGGTAGATAGATGGGAGTAGATCGTAGATCGCTGCCGCTAGCTGCCCGCTCGTTTCAAATTTCAATGGGCTCGCACGTTGACAGCCACAGCGCCCACGGGGCCGCCGGGAGCAGGGGGTCACCACCGGTTTCTGCTCCGTTTGGTTAGGAATATTTTGTTTCAGGAATGCGCCCATGATGAAAATCCTCTCGAAACTGATTGAAAGCAACCCTTAAGTCTGGTTGAGAGAAGTTTTTTTTTTCTTTTTTAACCCAAAACTAGAGAGTCTGGTTGAAAGAAGTTTTTTTTCTTTTTTAATTAACGAATGTGGTGTGAATTTCACGTGGATTTGGGCAAGAGGCCGGCTGCCCGGCGGTTGTTCGAGTAGACGTGCTATATATATAAGACCGATCGAGCGAGCGAGCATTTTCAGTTGGAATGCATAATCTACATCCGGGCTGGACACGAGGAGAATATCCTCATCTCCAACACGCCACATGATCTAGATAACCGCAGGAGCATCCGTGAGTGAGCCATACCAAATTCCACCCTCAAAGTTCACTATGCAAAAAGAGGATTCCCATCACATCAAAATGTCATAACATACAGGCCCGTACCTAAGATTTTGAGGCCCGGTGCGAAACAAAAAACTGGCCCTTTTTATAAAATTCAAATGGGATTTATTACATAAGTATAGATGTAGAAATATTAGTGAGAGATGTAAAAATGAAAATAAAGTTTTCGATAGTAAATGAGGTAAATTTGCTTGTGATCGAAGCTTAATGCGATGATGTGCAGTTAGTTGAATTAATCCCTAAACATCAAAGTGCGAAAAGCCGGACCGGAGATCGAACCGGTCAGGCTACTGGTTCACTGGTTCATCGGTCCAACCAGTGGTTCACCGGTCGAACCAGTGGTTCATTATTTATTAATATAATATTTATTTCACATGATTTATATAAATAATATGTAAGTTTTATTACCAAAAGATATCACATATAACATAATAGATGGTATAACACAATTATATCATAATAATCTATTGTTTAAAATTGGAAACCAATTTCCAAACATCAAATTGATCAATGATTCACGAAAAAACCGGTTCACTGGTTCACCGGTTCGACGGAAAACCGGCCGGTTCGACCGGTTCACACCGGTTCACACCGGTCCAATTGCATGACCGATCTTTTAACTGAACCAGACCGGTCCAGCCACCAGTTCACAGTTTTTCTGGTCCAACCGGTGAACCGGTTCGGTTTTTTGTACTAGGCTAAACATCCGATTTCAATCAGGCAAGAATAGCGCCCTATACTATACGTTGATCATTGCTATCCTGATCGGCGGGAAGAAATAAATAAGAGTGTAGGGCATGAAATTAGGAAAATAACAGCCTACGATTGATTTTTTATGGACACTGACCGACTTAAGAAGACGAAGCGGATAGGATGGAAGAACACTTGCGCCAAACAACGATCTCGTTGGTTCATGGAGGATTGAGGTGCTTGCATCATTTGGCATGAATTAAAGAAGGCTAACTGGTAGGAAAAAAAAGACTAACTGGGCTTTATTTTTCTAGGTTTGTTAGTGGTTAAGTATATTACTAATTTCTAATTAGGGGCCCCTAATTTTATGAGGCCCTGTGCAGTCGAGCCGATTGCACCGTGTAATCGACGGCCCTGATAACATACATGGAGTACTAAATGTAGATGAAATCAAAAATTAATTACACAGTTTTGTTGTACTCTACTATACGAACATTTTGAGCCTAATTAATCAATTTTTGAACAATTTTTGACATATACAAACGAAATGCTACAGTGACGCAATGATTACGAAATGACACTATACTCCCAAATTTGACCTACTAAATTTGGGATCTAAACAAGGCCTCAGAGCTGGTCAATTTCAACGGAGGGTTTTTATCGTGGATGCCGTCCAGCTTTTATTTCATGGGTGTGTTTAGTTTCTTTTAAAGAGGGTGAAAATGGGTGAAAAAGTCATATCAGATACTGTAATGCACTGTAACACTTTTTGTTTGTTTGTGGTAAATATGGTCCTACCATGACTTAACTAGGCTCAACAGATTCGTCTCGTCGTGTACATCAAAATCATGCAACTGGTTTTTTTATTTACCCACGTTTAATGCTCCATGTATGAGGAGAGAGATTTGATGTGATTTGATGTGATAGGTGAATAGTGAAGTTTGGAGAAAGAAAGTTTGGGAACTAAGGCTGTGTTTGGATCCTAAGGACTAAAGTTTAGTCCCTCAAATAAGTGACAATTAGTAGCATTAAATATAAACCAATTATAAAACTAATTGCATGTCATATCTACTCCGCGAGACGAACCTAGCAACCCTAATTAACATATAATTAGTACATAATTATCAAATTATTACTGTAGCATTATATTGTCTAATCATGGACTAATTAGACTCAATAGATTCGTATCATAAATTAGTCCTGGTTTATGTAATGCATTTTGTAATTAATCTATATTTAATAATTCTAATTGGAATTCTTCTATTTGATGCGACGGACTGAAACATGCCATGCCAGCATGTTGCCTGCACCAGACGCGCCTACGAAGTGGACCAGCCGGTTAATTGTTGGGGGTACTTTGGACGGTGCAATAAAAGTAGCATAAGCAACTTTATTTGCTTCCTTTGGCTTGTATCTGGGTATATGATCTAAAGTTACCGAGTTTCCGGATCGAAGTGATCAACGGAACGGCATCGAGGAACACATGGTATGTTCATTGTGGAAGTTTTCATCAGGCTTGAATCATATTGTTTTTCTGTTCAGGGATTTGGGTTTATGTTTATGGAGTGAAGAACGTAGCATGTTGCACGTTCACGCTAAGGGTACGTACGGTATGCATCGCAAACTTTTGGCATTTTGTTACTATACAAATTTCATTTTTATTTTTAGAAAATGGAATATATTTTAATATTTCAGTCTCTGCATCAAACAATACATGTAGCTGTTCATTATTACACACTCGAGTGATCAAGTGGTTGAAGAAACGAACAAAAACCAAAACTAGATCCTACGGCTGGGAATTTACTAGAGAATTCTATTACAAAAGTTCCAACCATTGTCGTTTCAAGCACACGACAACCCCACTTTATGTTTGGGCGATCCTCTTCCTTTTGCAATAGTGACAAAAAGCGAATCCAGTGTGTTCCTCTAAAAACCACCTGCATAGAAGTAAAAACTTGTGCTCTGTTAAAAACCACATCATTTCGGCTTAACAAAATTACCCAACAAATGGTACATGCACCAACCAGAATTTTGTACCAAAGTTTCCTATCAACCCCCTGAATCCAATTACTAGACATGGTGAATATCTAGAGGAGGGGGAGATTAAAGAAGACTTGTACAACTCTCCAAATATTTCTAGCGATATGGCAATCAAAGAAAAGACGTTGAATGGATTCATTTAAATTGCATGAGCAACATTTTAGACTTCCTTTCCATCGCCTTTTTGCTAGATTATTTGTGGTTAGGACTACACCTTTCAGCAAGTACCAAATGAAAATTTTAACTTTTACTGGCAACTTGAGTTTCCAAAGAACGTGGTTATGTTGTACAACATTTGGGGCAACCAACGCTCTATACATAGAGCGAACTGTAAAGTTTCCATTTTGTTGTAGAGACCAAACAAATATGTTCTTTTGGTCCGTTAATTGAACATTCATAATTCTAAGCACCAGTTGATGCCAAGTTATTAAATTTTGTCCAACAACGGACCTTCAGAAGGCCACGTTCAAAGGATCTGATCTAAGAACCGTATTCACCGTGGCACTTTTCTTTCTAACAATATTGTAGAGATTAGGATATTGGTCTTTAAAGGTTGTATTTCCTAACCAGGCATCTTCCCATAATCTTATTTGAGAACCATCACCTAAGTTGATCTGTCCTAGTCTTAAAAAGTCATTTTTAACCCACATGAGGCCTGATAAAAAATGAGAATCACCAGGCATATGTTCTACTTGAGTTAGAGTTTTAAATCTCAAATATTTTTTCCTAAGCAGTTCCTGCCAAATCCCATCTTCATTTAGAAGCTTAAAAAGCCATTTACTTAAAAGGCATTTATTCTGTAAGCCGAGGTCCAAGATACCTAAACCCCCCTTGGTCCTTTGGAGTACAAAGTACATCCCATTTAGTTAACCGATATTTCTTTTTCTGGTCATCATTTTGCGAAAAGAATCTGGACCTATAATAGTCAAGGTTTTTGAGGATTCCTTTCGGTGCCTAAAAAAAAGACAACATAAACATCGATAAACTACTAAGGACTGAATTTATTAGTACCAGACGACCTCCAACAGAAAGCATTTTCCCCTTCCACCCACTAAGTTTCTTTTGGAACCTTGCTTCTCCTTCTTTCCAATCTAAGTTCCGAAGTTTTCTATGGTGCATTGAGATTCCAGGATATCGAAACGAGAATGAACCCATATTGCATCCAAAGATTTGCAAGTACTCCCTCTCCAACTCTTTAGAATCCCCATAGCAGAACAATTCATTTTTATGAAAATTAATCTTAAGGCCAGATAATTGCTCAAATGCACAAAGCACTAGCTTCATATTTTTGGCCTCTTCAAGATCATTATCCATAAAAAGTATAGTGTCATCTGCATATTGCAAAATAGAAAGACCATCATCTACTAGATGTGGGACAACACCTCTAAAAAGACCATTCTCTTTTGCTCTCACTATCAGAATAGCTAGCATATCAACCGCTACATTAAATAAGATCGGGGATAGCGGGTCTCCTTGTCTCACACCCTTCTTAGATTGGAAGAAATGGCCTATATCATCATTTACTTTAACTCTTGCACTACCCTTAGCAACTACTTGTTCTATCCAAGCGCACCAAAGAGGTGAGAAACCTTTCATTCTCAACACTTGTTGGAGAAAAGGCCATTTCACTTTATCATATGCTTTTTCAAAATCCAGCTTTAACACCACCCACTCTTCTTTTTTCTATTCATCTCATGAATAGTCTCATGGAGAATGACTGTACCTTCCATGATGTACCGCCCTGGTAAAAAGGCTGTCTGAGAAGGTCTAATGACTTTATGGGCAACTAACATAAACCTATTAGTGAGAACCTTTGTAAAGATCTTAAAACTAACATTAAGAAGACATATTGGCCTATACCGTTGAATCTTAATCGCCTCTGATTTCTTAGGTAATAATGTGATGACACCAAAATTGAGACTATACAAAGGTAGGTTTCCTTTATGGAACTCATCAAATAGCTCTAAAAGATCATGTTTGATTATTTCCCAAAAATGCTGATAGAATTTAGCTAGGAAACCATCCGGTCCTGAAGCCTTATTGTGTTCCATTTGAAAGATTGCTTCCTTTATCTCTTTTTCATTAAACGCTTGCGAGAGCAACTCATTTTCGAAATCAGAAACTTGTGGGATATCATCTCGCCAAGTCTCATCTAAAGAAAAATCATTGGAACCAGGTGACCCAAAAAGATTCTTATAAAAGTCAGTGATATAAGTTTTGAGGTTCTCCTGCCCTACTATTATACCTTCATCTTGCTCTAACTGATAGATTCTAGTTTTACGGTGTGTACCATTTGCTAAAAGTTGGAAATACTTTGTATTGTCATCACCCTTTAATAACTTAGTCGTCTTAGATCTTTGCAGCCAATAAAGCTCTTCTTCTCTAAACAACTTTGTTAGTTGGGCAGTCAAACAATGTTTGTATTCCAACTCTTGAGATGATAGCACTATCGATTCCGCTTTTCGATCTAGCCAATCTAAGTTTTCAAGCAAGAACTTATTTTTATTTCTATTCTGTCCTATCGTATTCTTAGCCCATCCTTTTAAGAACCTTCTCAAGGACCTAATCTTATTTTTCCATCTTTGCATCGATGAGTGTATCTTATTTTGCCATCTTTGCATCGATGAGTGCCCTCTAGTTTCTTTTTGCCACACCCGTGCTATTAAATCATAGAAATCTTCTTGAGAAAGCCATCCTAGTTCAAATTTGAAGACTTGATTATTTCCTCTATGTGAAGCATTTCCAGTATCTAACAAAAGAGGTGTGTGATAAGAAATTTCTCTAGAAAGGGCTTTAACTGAAGAAAGAGGAAATTTTTGTTCCCACTCTGTACTAACTAAAATTCTATCCAATTTCTCAAAAGTCGGAACTTCTGCTGAGCTAGCCCAAGTAAACATTCGACCAGATCTCTGCTATTCCAAAAAAATACCTTTCTTTGTGAAACGATAAGTTTTTGCTTCACGTCCTTTACGAGGTAGCTTTACATTCTTTTTCCTAGCCCTCTTAGACTTATGACTGCTAGAAATAACACTAAAGTCCACACTGTTATCATCCATTACTTCTTCCGTTAAGTCACCACATAGCTGACCAAGAGCAAGGTGGTCGATATCAGAGTCGGATTCATCTATTTCTATGTCTAAGTGGCTATCCTGACCAGTTTTGAAATTAGAACAACATAAACTATCTTTTTTCCCTTTCTTAATAAGCATAACAGATGAATGAACTCTATCTACCTCATGACCAAGAGAGATACCAACGTTCTTTAAGTTACCTGTGATTTGCTCATTAGAAAAAGAGAGAATTGAATTTTTCAAATGCGTACCTTCAAACACCTCCAAGTTCATTTTAGCTGCCATCCTCGAAGATCGTTCTAACGTGTCTTCATCAGCTGAAGCTTCTCTCCTCTTGCTGCGCCTACTAGGTGTAGATGGAGACTTTATAGTCACCATTAGCTTGGGACCTATGTCTCCTACATCCACACATTTCTCCTTGTCTTGTCGCTCCTTGAGCCCCATCAGTGCCCTCTCAAGAAATGGGCCTAGGGCTACATCAGATATGCTCCTTGTTGCCTCCTCCGCAAGGCCTGGTTGCACCATCGGCACAAGGCTAAGTGACTCACCAGCACCTTTACTGTTTTGTGATGAAGCCATGATGGGAGGCACCTGAGGCAGCATGTGCAATGCAACTCCCCCTCCTCACTGTGTCACAGCCTGAACAACATCCGGGCATACCTCCTGTGCAGGTGCGGAGCTGCGTGTGTGTTGCATCCCCACCATAGGTTGTGCTCCACCTATTGCCACCTCATGGTCTTCTTGCACAAAATTGTTACCTTCAGCCAAGAGCGGCTTCTCCACAGCCCAAGCATCATCAAGCAAGTCATCATCATCAAGGTCATCCGTAAAGCCCTCCTTATCAACATTTCCTCATGCTGTTCCTTTGCCTTTTTGGATCTCTGTTCCTTTAGCATTGAAAATTTCCTTTTCCTTGTAACCTCTATACATACATTGCTTTTTCCACAAGTTTTAGAAGAAAAAAAACAGCATCTGACAAATAAAATTAGCGGGAAACACGTCTTTCTTTTCATATCAATTTATAGAGAAGGTTCATATCTAAATACGTTGGTGATAGCATCAAACATATATAAAGGCATAGAAGTGGCCGGGAAGCTACGTAATTAAGCCGGTGCCCAGAACAAATACGAAAAACAAAACACCATCTTTGCAAATTGGACTGCGCTGTTTGGTAAGGCCAGTGCCAACCCAAGACACTTGTAGTGATGTCCATAGCCTCCACATCATCAAGAAACTACAGGTAGACACTACACTCCCAATACAAACACCATCATTTCACATTTTAATTTAATGCTACTCATCTCACATCTTATTTTGGATGTCGTATAGAAACCATGTCTCATGCAAAAGACACAGTTTCCTTTTTTTCTTCATTTAATCACTTGTCATATCATCTTTTATTCTAGATGACACATCATTTAATTCTATGGACATCATCCTAGTCATTGAGTTGGGACTGCCCTGATCCAGCCAATATATAAAAGCTAGCGATCGGCCGAGATATGTCCCAAGATCCGAGACAACGTACATATGGCTTTTGTCTAGGCACTAATAACGGCCTATTACGTGTCCCTCACATTGTCTTTTGCACAACAATATGTCATAGGGCCGTGTTTCTTACCCATGAAAAATATATTTTCAAAGGGAATATTATATGTATGAAGTATTAAATGAAGTCTATTTACAAAACCTTTTTAGGGATGGGTGTAACTTTGCGCGACGAATCTGATGAGCCTAATTAGTCCATGATTTACTACAGTAATGTTACAGTAACTATCCTCTAATCGTGCGGTCAAAGACCTCATTAAATTTATCTCGTGAATTAATTTGGGGTTGTGAAGGTAGTTTTGTAAACTGACTTTATTTAATACCCTTAATTATTGGTCAAACGGGTGGAAAATTTTTTCCATCCTCAAAGAAACACGGCCTAAATAAATATATATATATATATATATATATATATATACTCTTCGTTGGATCAGATTCGTCCTATATCATGAGATACACATGTGGATGTAGCTATACGTATGTATAGAATGAATTTTTCTCCTCTCTCTATATACACACACCGTATGCCAACTTCCAACAACACAAGTATACTACTTGTATACTTCAATGGGTTATAATAATAAGTCGTAACCACACTTATATAGGCTGTGTTTCTTTATTTCCCGGAAATTTTTTTAAAGGGAATCTTACATGCACGGAGTATTAAATGAAGTCTATTTGTAAAACCTTTGTAGAGATGAGTGTAACTTTACGCGACGAATCTAATGAACCTAATTAGTCCATGATTTGCTACAGCAATGCTACAGTAACCATTCTCTAATCGTGCGGTCAGACGCCTCATTAGATTTGTCTCGTGAATTAACCCAGGGTTGTGAAGATAGTTTTATAAACTGACTTTACTTAATATCCTTAATTATTGATCAAACCGGCTGGAAAAAAATTTTGAACACAAAGAAACACGGCAATAGTTGATCGAAAACCAACTTCCATGAGCATATACAAACGGATCGCCCAGCAGTCAACACACACGCGTAAAGCGCGTGCACGGTACAGGACAGCTACCGGCAACTCACTTTCCCCACCCGGTCCACGCGCGGCGTGCATCGCATCCCGCATGCAACAGGCCGGCCGGAGTGCACCAACGACCCATGGGCATGCATGCGGTTTTGCACCGCGGCGGCATGCGCCGCATGGCTCTAGCTCGGACACGCCCGGCACAACAACGCTAGCTCCTCTCTCGCCTCGCCTGCATCGCATTCGCATGCATGCTACCACCGCCCTGCATGAGCTTTGACCCGAGGTCAAACAAAAAACCACCTGCCTGCGCCCTTCATAACTTCCGCGCTCCGTCTCCCTCCCTCGTCGATCACTTCCCCTCACTAATTAACCACTGGCTGCGCGCTGCTCGGCCTCGGCCATTTACTCCCTTGTATCCACCCCCTGCTTCCCGCTCATAAAACTCTCCACCCCCCGCAGGCAGGGCGTGCAAGCGTGCGCATTCACTTGCAGCGCGGACACGCCTGGCAAGCCTGCCTAGCCAGCCACCCCTCTCGCGTGAAGAAGCTTCAAGGACAAGGAGAGAGAGAGAGAGAGAGAGAGAGAGAGAGAGGCCCTGCGTGCCTGTCTGCCTCTGCTCGTCGCTCCTCGGTGCATGAGGAAGGGCGGCGGAGTGGCCGCGGCGATGGGGAGGGAGGCGGCGGCGGCGGCGGTGGCGGCGGAGCTGGAGGACTCGGCGGGGAAGGCGGCGGGGGCGGCGGCGGCGCCCGTGCTGAGCCCGCTCAGCGAGACGCTGTGGCGGGACAGGGCGCCGGCCGCCCTCCTCGGGGACGTGTCCGCGCGCCTCGCGTGGCGGGACCTCGCCGTCACCGTCGCGCTCGGCACAGGCGACACGCAGGCCGTGCTGCAGGGCCTCACGGGCCACGCCGAGCCCGGCACCATCACCGCCCTCATGGGCCCTTCCGGCTCCGGCAAGTCCACGCTGCTCGACGCCCTCGCCGGCCGCCTCGCCGCCAACGCCTTCCTCTCCGGCACCATCCTGCTCAACGGGCGCAAGGCCAACCTCTCCTTCGGCGCCGCGGTACGCACGCCTTTCCTGCTATGCGCGCTCAGCTCGCGTTGCCACCGTAGTCTGGCTTTGTCTTGGCACGCACTGGCCTCTCTCCATCTTGAAACGCTCATGGATTGACTCTGGTTTTTGTTTGCACATCCAAATTGCGTACATCTTTAGTACGTAGATTGTTAAAAAAAGACAATATCCATTTCAACAACGTATGTATAAAATGGCCATTTTATTGAGAGAGAGCTGTGAAAACAGAAAAGGATAACAGAAACCGTGTAATAGAATAGAATGTTTCAGCCTTGTCTTATTAGATGGTGATCTGATGGAATAGACAACCTTTAATTTCTTAGTGCAGAGGTATTTCCCTTTCCAGAGAGAACGTTTTCTGTGTGAAAAAAAATGCAACTGCCCATGTGTCTCCCATGAATTTTGGAGGGGATTTGGACATGTCTAAAGGTACACAATATTCTAGGCATCTAGCTACCAGGCTGCTGGTGTACTGCCTATTTGGCAGCACGCATCACACTTTCCTTGTCCTGAGGAGCACCCTGGTACGGTGGTGTCTCTTTCCCACAACCCCATCCGGCCGTGATCTTGGATTCTCTTTGGATCTTCCTGCATCACCTCACCTGAACTCCCAACACTCATATGGAGGAAGAAGCCGGTCGCTCACTCAATCACTCTTCACTCATCAGTCATCACAAGTCACATGCCAGCTTTTGCATCCTTGCCGCCTTTGGGAGTTGCCTTCGCATTCGCATCTGCTCGTTTTCAGCAGACGCCATACTGGATCGGGGGTTCTTGGCTCAACTCCACTAAACCCTTTCTTTCGGCTGTGGTTGAATCAGTAGCTGTCACCGGGCAAGATCGGGCGATCTGCCTTCACTGTCCCCTGTCTGTTTCAGATGGGATCATTCTGGTTTTGGGTGTGCGTTTGGTGATGGAGTTAAACAATCACTGGTTGGTGAGGGAACACGCCAGTTATGTTTCCTGGAAAGGGGAATTGAGGTTAGGATGTAGCTCACCTGTTTCCTCAACATGGGGTCATCATAAGCTCATGATCTGTTGAGACCTTGACGATCTTTTCTTATCAGCTTTTATAATATTTTAATCGATAAAAAGATGGATGGCTTTCATATTTACTGTACCTCAATCGAAATAAAGTAAAACCACTAGTAAACACTTACTAGCCAGTACCAAGAAAATGTACAGATAAATTCACAGCTGTAAAAAAGGTGGTGATCCTGTATTTCGATACGTGGTCATTTGCTTATGAACATTTGATCGATGTCATTTTTAAGCACCTGGTCACGTCACAAATCACACCACGAATCTGCATGTTGGTACTGAAAACTACGGTCAATCTGCAATTTCAGGCGTATGTGACACAAGATGACAACCTGATCGGCACCCTGACGGTGAGGGAGACGATCTCTTACTCGGCGCGCCTCCGGCTCCCTGATAAGATGCCCCGGGAGGAGAAGCAGGCCCTAGTGGAGGGCACCATCGTCGAGATGGGGCTGCAGGACTGTGCTGACACAGTCGTTGGCAACTGGCACCTGAGGGGGATCAGTGGTGGCGAGAAGAGGAGGGTCAGCATCGCCCTGGAGATACTGATGAGGCCCAGACTGCTCTTCCTGGACGAGCCTACCAGTGGTCTCGATAGGTATGTGCTACTACATTTCCCATGTATGTATTATGTCTATTTGGGTACTTATCATCTGCCAAAATGACTGATTTGGAACCCCCCCCCCCCCCCCCCCAAAAAAAAAAAAATTGTACAGCGCTTCAGCGTTCTTTGTGACGCAGACACTGCGTGGGCTGGCCAGGGATGGCCGGACCGTCATTGCGTCGGTGCATCAGCCGAGCAGTGAGGTGTTCACGCTATTTGACTGTCTGTATCTTCTGTCAGGGGGGAAAACAGTATACTTTGGGAAGGCCTCTGAGGCTTGTGAGGTAACAATCTGAAGTTGCCCTTGTTTTTAACTGTGTTAATTTCTGCTATGCAAATGGCATCTCTGAACCACCTGCTCTTTTGTGCATTCTGTAGTTCTTCGCCCAAGCTGGTTTCCCTTGCCCAGCGATGCGCAACCCGTCGGATCATTTTCTCAGGTGCATAAATTCGGATTTTGACAAGGTGAAGGCCACTCTAAAAGGATCCATGAAGACAAGAGTAAGTTTCAGAATTTTGTCAGCTCCCTAGTATTTGGCATGTTGGTGTATACATCTTTGACCGAATGGTTGCTCTCCTTTTGCATATGTAGTTTGAAAGATCTGACGATCCACTTGAAAAAATCACAACTTCGGAGGCAATGAGGAGGCTGATTAGCTACTACCAGCACTCACAGTACTACATCAATGCGCAACAGAAAGTGGATGAGATGGCCCGGGTTGTAAGTACTTGATTTTCTGCAGCGATTTGTGACAATTAAAACTATGCTACTCCACTCCAGTAGAATTAAGAGGATCCCACGTGGTTTGCTGTCTCAGAAAGGAACAGTGCTGAACTTAGGAGGGAGCCAAGCTAGCTTTGCGATGCAAGCGTTCACACTCACGAAGCGATCGTTCATCAACATGTCGAGGGACTTTGGATACTACTGGTTGAGGCTTATCATCTACATTGTCGTGACACTCTGCATTGGGACTATCTACCTAAATGTTGGCACTGGATACAGCTCCATTCTGGTAAAAGTTCTTTCTACAGTTGATACTTACATTGTTCTTCAGTTACATCTTAGGCACTGAAAGTATTTAGTTATCCTGAGCTGAAAACCTGATGTTGGTGATCTGATAAAACTGATGAAACAATTAGGCTCGGGGTGCATGTGCTTCCTTCATATTTGGCTTTGTCACATTCATGTCGATCGGAGGATTTCCATCATTTGTGGAGGACATGAAGGTTTGTGGAATCATTGAAGAATCAATGAAATTAGAAAAGTTCATCAGGTCCTAACACTGCTAACTGAATTGTCACTCTCCAGGTCTTTCAAAGGGAGAGGCTCAACGGGCACTACGGTGTGCTGGCGTTTGTCATCAGCAACACCCTCTCAGCAATGCCGTTCCTGATCTTGATCACATTCGTGTCGGGCACGCTGTGCTACTTCATGGTGCGCCTCCACCCCGGCTTCATGCACTACCTCTTCTTCGTGCTGGCCCTCTACGCAAGTGTAACAGTCGTGGAGAGCCTGATGATGGCCATTGCCAGCGTGATCCCCAACTTCCTCATGGGCATCATTATCGGTGCAGGGATTCAGGTAAACTGAACATCCCAAAAGCTTAAACCTATCCATCATCTGTCAGGCACTGTTAGGAAAATGAAATTCTGTGAATGCGAATTCAGGATTAATTTCGACACTGTGCATGGAACCACACCATAATGCTGAAGCTTATATTCTCTTCTGATGGTAACAACACACATTTAATGGGTAACAATCGTTTGAAATGGACAGGGGATATTCATGCTGGTATCAGGTTACTTCAGGCTTCCGCATGACATCCCAAAGCCTTTCTGGAGGTACCCCATGTCATACATCAGCTTCCACTACTGGGCATTGCAGGTGAAAAAAAAAGGGACTCATTTTGTTCACGGTGATTAGCAGAAGCTACTACTTTACTCGATTCAAAAAAAATCAAATACGTACTAGTAATCTATAGGAAAGATCAGAATGACAAATGGCGACGCAATGGCCTGTGTCCTTTGGTCAATCTTGCAGGGGCAGTACCAGAACGATCTCAAGGGCCTGGTGTTCGACAACCAGGACGACGAGCTGCCCAAGATCCCTGGGGAGTACATCCTGCAGAACGTGTTCCAGATCGACGTGAACCGGTCCAAGTGGCTGGACCTGGCCGTGCTGTTCTGCATGATCGTCATCTACCGCCTCCTCTTCTTCGTGATGATCAAGATCAGCGAGGACGTGACCCCCTGGGTGCGCGGCTACATCGCGCGGCGGCGGGTGCAGAACCGGCGGCAGCGCAAGGTGGAGCTGGCCGCCCGGGCGCCGTCGCTCCGCGGGTACGTGGTGGACGTGGCCAGCCTGCCGGATGAATATGATCAACCCTGAAGAAACTCTGAAGGGTAAAAAAGGCTTCACAAGCTGAAACTGAACTAAACTGTAATGTGATATGGATGCGTGCTGTTAAAAGTAGCAAGTAGCAACTGCTTGAAGCTGTATTGGACTGTTCTTTGATGCACTAGTAAGATCCATGTATATTATCAGCAGCTGGATGGCAATCCTCTGTTTCGACCACTGCTCATCTTTCCCGGCTGTCTCACTATACAGAGGCCCAAAGATAGTACTGGTAGTGGTAGCATAGCTTCTCGTGTAACAGTGGGTGTGTGAAAAAAACAGTGCTATAAATGGCAACAATGCACAGACAGCTCGTGTACTGAAGATTTCGCCGGTGGATGGATGGATGGATCCCTTGAGGGCGTACTGTACACTGTGCAGTTTTACGACAAGAACACGAGAGCAAAGGACACGGCATGGTTATGGCCATTAAGGGCCAAACTGCTCGCCACCATGGCTAATTCATTGCTGCCGCTGCTCTGACGCCGGCATGGCTCTGCCGCCCGTCACAGAGCGATGAAGCAGTTGACGGAGCGACAGCGCTTAATTAGCAGGAGCCAGTAGACTGGGCAGGGTCAGTGGCAGCATGATGGTTGATGGGCTCATCTCTTCCAGCACGCGTGAGCTCATCGATTCTCGCTGTGGATCATCACGTGACGAAGTTATTGCGGCGGCCAGCGGCTGATCCTTTCGGTATCCCGCTGCAGCCGCGGCGGCCGTACTGCAGGATTGCAGCAGTCAGCAGCATTCGGCAAATATTCGCTGATTAATATTTCGGCAGGCAGGGTCCAGGGAAATATCTTGTTGCCGTGGCTGAAGCGCTGGCCGAGGATTAGGTGATGGAAGTTACTCCAGCAACGGCGCTCGTACTCAGCCGTTGTTTAGAGCATCTCCCGAGACCAGCCAAATCATTTTCTAAATAGCCAGTCTACCTCACTAGCCATCTTTATAGAATCTGTTGAATTACCCCATTAAATTAGATGACTTTCTATTTTTATAAAAAGGCTATAATCTTCATATTTAGCTAACACAATACAGAGTCTCTTGGAGATGCTCTTAGCCCGTAGAACATAGACTCTGTATTGTGTTAGTAGCCCCTTTGTAAAAATAAAAAGTCATATAATTCAATGGGGTAATCCAACAGATTCTGTAAAGATGGCTAGTGAGGTAGGCTAACTAAAAATAGCTAGCGAATGTGGTGAGATGGAGAGCCACTAAATTTGGAGAGTCATTTACAGAGTCTGTTGGAACGTTTTTTCTCTAACAATAGCTAAATTTAACTTTAGAAAATGATTTGACTAGTCTCTTGGAGATGCTTAGTTCCCAAAAAGTTCGCTATATTCAAATAGAAGATTTTCATCACATCAAAATGTCGGCCCATGCATGAAGTATTAAATATAGATGAAATCAAAAACTAACTGCATAGTTTTGTTGTACTCTGTGAGACGAACAAGCCTAATTAATCAAATTTTGCACAATTTTTCACACATACAAACGAAATGCTACAGTGGCGTAATGATTACGAAGTGACCATAAACCCCCAAATCCCCACCCCTATCTTGCATCTAAACAAGGTCTTAGTTCCAAAAAGCAACAACAAAGTTCACTATGCAAAAAGAAAATTTCCATCGCATCAAAATGTCGGCTCATGTATGAAGTACTAAATGTAGATGAAATCAAAAATTAATTGCACAGTTTTGTTGTACTCTACGAGACGAACAATTTGAGCCTAATTAATCATTTTTTAGACAATTTTTCACACATACAAACGAAATGCTACAGTGGCGCAATGATTACGAAGTGACCCCAAACCCTCAAATCCCCACCTCCTATTTTACATCTAAGCCCTTATTTAGATTTCAAATTCTATCCCCAAAGTTCACTATGTAAAAAGAAGATTCTCATCACATCAAAATGTCATAGCATGCATGGAGTACTAAATGTAGATAAAATTAAAACTAATTGCACAATTTTATTGTACTATACGAGACGGACATTTTAAACCTAATTAATCATTTTTTGGACAATTTTTCACACGCACAAACAAAATGCTACATTGTACATTTATTGTGCACCGTACCTGTCAGTTCCAAATCGGCACCACCCGGGAACTAAACAAGCCTCAATTGGCTGCATTGACAGGTGAGGTGAGGGGAGATGCTGCCTACTGATGAGCATGAGCTCCCCTCCTCGGCACGGCATGGCACGTGGGATCCGTCGGTCGACTGGAGGCGGCTAGAGTTGGTGTGCAATCACTGAAGCATGTCGTCTTATAGTCAACTAGGGTACGATGGGCGCTCAGCGATCTCTTCAGTTTTGCACTGTTTGATTGCTCGCGGAGACCGACTGTAATTTTCTGGCACAAAACCTGCATGGGTTTTGATTTGGAAATCTATTGCCTTTTCAGATGAGTGAGAGAGGGTCGCAAATATCAGATCAGGATTGTTCAGTGGCCAGGGACAGGAGATGATGGGGGCTGAAGATTTGGTGCGAGGCCTGTTCTTGTACAGGGAGTGGCAGAATGAGAGCTGAAGGCTCAACAGCACCGCGTCACCTAACTCGGAGTCTAAGTACTCCGTCCGTCCCGTAAAGATTGCTATTTAAAAAAAATTCCATACATTTCTACATCTTTTTAGATAAATTAATGAGATTTTCAACGGTACATATTTTCATGCTCGAACGCTCGGAGCACGAGAGAGAGTCACGGGAGAGGACGGGGGATCAGATCCTCTAACGTCGGGCTGATCAACTCTTCTCTGCAGTCAGCTCATCCGTGCCGTCCGCAGCAATCCAACGGCGACCAAGCAAACTCATCTCACAGGCCGCACAACACTAGTGCCCCATCTCGGCCCACAGTAAAATCCTTCCTCTACGCCGCCATCGTCCTCGTTGCAACCGGCCTCGCTGTAACACCCCGCCCTCCAAAGCCGCCCCGGACAGCCCTTCCGAAGGGCGTGCATGCGTACACATAGCACCCTACTTACACTTTCGTCCTCGCTTCGTGTAAAAGGGTTAACCCGAAGGTACTATGGCTGGAAGATAAGGGCTTATAAGTTGACTCCACCCTTGCTCAACTAGCAATGTGACATTAAACACGTTCATCCTGCACTCACGGGCCACTACTAGGCCATACAAACTGGGCCGGGTGTGACATAAACCCCCCATCAAAGAACCCGACGTCCTCGTCGGCACAACTCACCCACACGGGCAAATGTCCAGGAACGTTCACCCTTAGCGCACGACCGTACGTCCAGTGCCGGCGCCATAGTCCATGCCGTATGCCCTACCCGGGCCATACGCGCCATGCGCCCTATGCCCGCACACTGACCCGTACGCGCAACCGCGAGGGTCGGCTCGAATACCATTTGTAACACCCCGCCCTCCAAAGCCGCCCCGCACAGCCCTTCCGAGGGGCGTGCATGCGTACACATAGCACCATACTTATACTTTCGTCCTCGCTTCGTGTAAAAGGGTTAACCCGAAGATGTTATGGCTGGAAGACAATGGCTTATAAGTTGACTCCACCCTTGCTAAACTAGCAATGTGGCATTAAACACGTGCATCCTGCACTCACGGGCCACTACTGGGCCATACAAACTGGGCCGGGTGTGACATAAACCCCCCATCAAAGAACCGGATGTCCTCGTCGGCACAACTCACCCACACGGGCAAATGTCCAGGAATGTTCCCCCTTAATGCACGATCGTACGTCCAGTGCCGGCGCCATAGTCCATGCCGTATGCCCTATGCCCGCAGACTGACCCGTACGCGCAACCGCGAGGGTCGGCTCTGATACCATTTGTAACACCCCGCCCTTCAAAGCCGCCCCGTACAGCCCTTCTGAGGGGCGTGCATGCGTACACATAGCACCCTACTTACACTTTTGTCCTCGCTTCATGTAAAAGGGTTAACCCGAAGGTGCTATGGCTGAAAGACAAGGGCTTATAAGTTGACTCCACCCTTGCTGAACTAGCAATGTGGCATTAAACCCATGCATCCTGCACTCACGGGCCACTACTGGGCCATACAAATTGGGCCGGGTGTGACACTCGCTCGCTTCGCTGCGTTGGCTCCGCTCCATCGACCTCTCCGGGAACCGGCTCTCCGGCGAGCTGCCCCCGGCATTGAGGCCGCGTTCCCGCATCTCACGTTCCTCCGCCTCAACACCAACCACTTCAACGGCTTCCTCCCGACCTGGAACCAGTCCTCGCTCAATGTGCTTAGCGTGTCCTACAACAACTTCTCGGGGCCGGGGCCGGTCACGCCCGTCATGACGCACGTGGGCGCCGCCGCGTTTAAGGGGAATCCCGACCTCTGCGGCGAGGTGGTCCGCCGCGAGTGCCGTGGGTCGCACCTCCTCTTCTTCCACGGCGGTGGTGCCGGCGGTGGTGACAATGGCACCACAGCTCCCCCTGTGCAGAGCGCTGTCGCGAGTGACAGTGGCTCGCAGCGCGAAGGCGCCGGGGGCATGCGCAGGTGGGAGGACGGGTCAGCCATGGAAGCAAAGCTCCTTGTACGCATGGGATATGGATCCTATGAGTACTCTAAACGTTAGACTCCTGGATTGATTAACTCCTATACTGGAGTTGTACTAGCTAGGTAGGGCATTTGGGTCATTTTGCAGACGCGGGCCTCGTCGTTTACACGGTGTAGCGCTGACATGTCGCCCCACGTCGGACATCGTGGTAATAAGGTTGAGTTCTGGATGGAGCGATGGAAAATACATAGGTGGTGATTGGTTTGGTGGCATAGTCCAAGCCTGGCTCCGAGATATGCATGGCCAGCCCAAGCCTGGCCTCAGCAGGCCTTTGGGCCAATGTTTGGTTGCCTGGCCAGCCACTTTTGGCTCGATGGAGATTTTGTTTGGTAGGCTGTATATCTAGTTGGGCTACATTATGGGGGCCAAAGCTTGGGTTTTTAGTTGGGTGCATATCTGTGGTTGGCCCACCACTTGCAATCACATGGTGTCACTACCGCTGCTTCATATAAGCCCGCTGACTCGCCACTCTCGCAACCCTAGCGGTGAGCATTCTCCCATTCACCGCCCGTCTCCTTCCCTTCCTCTTCTGTCGCCACTGTAGCTCATCAGCCCTCTCCCCCATTTCGTCGAGGCGCGCGGAGAGATGGCCGGAGGGCGACAGGGAGGAGAAGGCTCCACGCGACAACGGAAGCCCCAGCGGCCACCGAAGCATGACAAGCTCCGTTGAGGTCAGGTCCCCTGTCGCCTTGCCAGCCCTTTGCTTAGATGGTACCCCGTGCTTGGCGTGCGTCATGGAGAAGTTCGCCAAGGCACAGGGTGAGAAGGCTTTGCGACGAAGGAGGAAAGGGGTTGTGGTTGTCGTAGCTCCGGATCTGCTTCCTTAGGGGATTCACGAAGTCTCCGTCCTACTCTCTATCCGGCTACTTAGGGGATTCGGCGAAGACTTTGTCGCACTCACCCTCCAGTGGTCGATCTATTGTTAGTCCATCTTGATGGGAACTAGGGTTTCCTGATCTTCCGAAAGGTTCTAATAACTCTCGATTTGGTGGAGTCGTGACTCAAATCGATCCGGCTTCCGAACCACACGTTCCGAACCCTGCAATCGCAGCACCACGTCTCCTCAAGTTATCAACCGGTGTTGCACGGTTGACCTCGCCCGGAAGGCTAATCCTTGCTTGCGAATCGAAGAACACAAGCAAGAATGAGAAAGATTGCAATGCAATTGCAGATGTATGATTAAACTCACGAAGTTGGGGTTTCACAAACCGACGAGCGGCGACACTGTTCTTGATAGAATTGATCTAAGCAAAACCCTCAAACCCTAACTTGGGTGGCGGCTACTGTTTTAAGGAGTCTAGGGTCGTGGTTGACCCCCTCGACGTGCCCCTATTGGGCTCAACACGATACACGGCCCAAAGGCCAAAATACGACGACGCAGCACCGAAACAGATTCTGGACGTCAACTTGTTTCGTCGATTCTGATGACTCCGGATGAATTTTGACATGAGACTAGTGCCATTGCAAAGATTATCTTCTTAGCTTTCCAAGAATTTAAAGAGCATCCAAATCTGAGCCCGTATGCGACCTGGGCGTCCAATTTAGCGCTAACTGCTCCTCGACTCCAAGGTGGACTCGAAGTCGAGTTGATTTGGGCCTCTATCATAACTTGCACGCCCTTGCTGGTCCTCTCCACCTTGAAGCCCTTCTCCAACTATCCTCTGGTCCTCTCCATGGTTCCTAATTACAATATAATCATTAGGTAGCAATCTATTCTCATAATCACATAGAGAAGTACTTAGGAACGAGCTCACCTTTAAATTTAATTGTCGCGCACGAGCTCTAGTGATTGGACCTTGAACGATCGGTGGAGGATTGTCGTGAGTATCCATAAGAGTGATGTCCTCATCATCCTCCCCCTCTTGAATTGGAGTCGTCCTCGACTCAAGCTCATCCTCTTCTCCCAAGTATGGCCTCAAATCTGAAACGTTAAAGGTGAGACTAACCCCAAACTCGGGAGGCAACTCAAATTTATATGCATTATCATTAATCTTTTCAAGTATTTTAAATGGGCCATCGGCTCTTGGCATCAACTTAGACTTTCTCAAATCTAGAAATCTTTCTTTTCTCAAGTGCAACCATACTAAATCACCCGGTTCAAGCTTTACTTCTTTCCTACCTTTACTACCAGCAATTTTATACTTGTCGTTCATCTTTTTAATGTTGTGCTTAATTGTTTCATGCATTTGCAAAATAAATTCAGCATGTTCCTTGGCATCATTATGAATCCTTTCACTAGTAGGCAAAGGCAAAATATCAATAGGAGCACGAGGGTTGAAACCATACACTACCTGAAAAGGACTTACCTTGGTAGTAGAATGTATTGCTCGATTATATGCAAACTCGACATGAGGCAAACATTCTTCCCACATCCTCAAATTTTTCTTCAAAATAGCTCTCAACATAGTACCCAAAGTACGATTCACGACCTCCGTTTGTCCATCAGTTTGTGGATGACAAGTAGTAGAAAACAACAGATTCTGGACGTCAACTTGTTTCGTCGATTCTCGATGACTCCGGATGAATTTTGACATGAGACCAGTTCCATTGCAAAGATTATCTTCTTAGCTTTCCAAGCATATAGAATTTTTTTGGGCTATTTTCTGGACTATAGGACAAAGGCGAAAGGATGAACCTGACGGTAAACCTGTCTCTGATACCACTTGATGGGAACTAGGGTTTCCCAATCTTCCGAAAGGTTCTGATAACTCTCGATTTGGTGGAGTCGTGACTCAAATCGATCCGGCTTCCGAACCACACATTCCGAACCCTGCAATCGCAACACCACGTCTCCTCAGGTTATCAACCGGCGTTGCAGGGTTGACCTCGCCCAGAAGGCTAATCCTTGCCTGTGAATAAAAAAACACAAGCAAGAACGAGAAAGATTGCAACGCAATTGCATATGTATGATTAAACTCACGAAGTTGGGGTCCCACAAACCGACGAGCGGCGACACTGTTCTTGATAGAATTGATCTAAGCAAAACCCCCAAACCCTAACTTGGGCAGCGGCTACTGTTTTAAGGAGTCTAGGGTCATGGTCAACCCCCCTGGACGCGCCCCTATTGGGCTCAACACGATACACGGCCCAAAGGCCAAAATACGACGACGCAGCACCGAAACAGATTCTGGACGTCAACTTGTTTCGTCGATTCCCGATGACTCTGGACGAATTTTGATATGAGACAGCGCCATTGCAAATATTATCTTCTTAGCTTTCCAAGCATATAAAGAACATCCAAATCCGATCCCGTATGCGACCTGGGCATCCGATTTAGCGCTAACTGCTCCTGGACTCCGAGGTGGACTCGAAGTCGAGTTGATTTGGGCCTCTATCTTGACTTGCACGCCCTTGCTGGTCCTCTCCACCTTGAAGCCCTTCTCCAACTATCCTCTGGTCCTCTCCATGGTTCCTAATTACAATATAATCATTAGGTAGCAATCTATTCTCATAATCACATGGAGAAGTACTTAGGAATGAGCTCACCTCTAAATTCAATTGTCGCGCACGAGCTCTAGTGATTGGACCTTGAACGATCAATGGAGGATTGTTGTGAGTATCCATAGGAGTGATGTCCTCATCACATCTCCCTCTTCTTCTAACCCATTTGGTTTTCGATTAGGCAATGATATATGTTCAGGTTTAGCGAAAATTTACTTCGAATTGAATGTACCATTTGCTTGTAGTCTATCTCCTTTGGTGGAATCCTAGAAGGGATGGAGACACGGGGATGGGGTGGGATGATCAAGATGCAGTGGCTAGGTGCCACCATGGAAAGCATCCAAGGCGTCTTCTTTGCTGGGATGGCCCAAACACTGGCCGTCGATACCTTGGATGTCCACTCTCGGCAAGTCATCCCCATTCCAGCCATGAGTTACATTTGGTTTATTGTTATTTGACAAAAATCTACCACATCTGATGTGGAAGAAGAACATTTGCGACTTTGTTATGTGGAAAGATGAGAAGTGGTCGGCTGCTTTTCAGGAAGTTTCTTCATCCCTTTGGGATATAGTCGGCACTTTCTAGAAGAAGGCTGATGAGGCTTAGGTGGATCTGTTGGCAGCAATTCAGATGAGGAATGAAACGTATGAAGAGAAAGAAGCACTGATGGGAGAGAAGGAAGACTTGTCCAAAGAGAAGGAGAGGCTGCAGATGGAGCTAACCATGAGGGTCAAGAATGATGGTAATGACAACAAGATGATGTTTGCTTTTTTTCCTATGTTTGATTGGGGTGATGGTGGCTATCGTTGTTGCTATCATGTTCAAGTACATATGATGGTGTTATTGTGGACTTGGGATTATGATAGTGCTGACCTAGTGATGGTGTTATTGTCCAGTAGATGGTGAACTTCTTTTGTTCAACTTGTAAGAATGTAATGGTACTTTGGCTGTCAAGCTATGGAGAATGTTGAACTTATTCTATTTGCTACTATGTTGAACTTATTAGGTTTGCTAACCAGTTCGCTGATGACTGGATATGAAAAATGTTGAATGTTTCTGGGTTTGTTATCATTTGATGCAACAGAATAAGAAAAATAGTTAAGTCATTGATTATAGTGCAATGCTTCTGGTTCACAGGATGAGTTACATTGAGTAAAGTCTAACACAAATAAGAGCCAGGATGATGATAATGACGATTGGAAGAGTAGTGGTATTACACGGTCTGCATTTTATAGCCTCACTAGTGTGTTCAGTGCTAATCTTGTTCTCTTGAACTTCTTCTTCTTGCCTAATCTTCTTCTTTAGAACGTTGTGTTTATGGCTGCCATAGTGCGTTAATGGCATCGTCTCTTGACTTGTAACTCTGGTAGCTGGCATGGCTATACCCTGAGACTTGACGTTGGCATGTTTCCCAGTCAGAGTAAATCCCATGTTGCCTTCCTCTGAACACCACATACCACTTCATCTGTAGTAGCAGAAAAAGTTTCATCAATGCTTACACTTTGCATTGCAAGGAACATAATACAAACATTTCACGGGCATAAGTAGAAATCACATTGCATTGCTGAATATTGGAAGCAACAGAATATTGCAAGGAACAGAATTAAAACCAATCACAGGCATAAGTAGAAATAGCATTGCATGCTGATTGCAACCCAGGCCAGCCCAATATGGTTCATGCCAACATACATCAAGTACTAGCACACCTATTCTGAATGATAGGTATCAATCATGCTAGCCTAAAGTGTACCCACCATCGGATACATCCTAATTTATAGAAGAGGCTTGGTTAGTGAACTCAAGCATGGGTAACAGTGGTCAAAGTCACCAGTTTTAGTTACACTATGGCCGATTGACTCAAATGATCACCTAATTTAGATGGGTACTCCAAAAAAGCAGGGTCAGGTGGGTTAGAATATTAGCCATGCTCAACCAAGCATGTTATGCTTGCTCAAGTGGGTAGCAATCCACAGGTCCATTGTCGTCTCCATCCATCTCTAGAAAACCGAGTGACGACCTCTTGTGCTCCATCAAGTGGTCAAGACAGAACATAAAGTGGTGTCTAGGAAAATTGGAGCATCCCATGACAGTCTTCATGATGCCTGGTGCAGCCTCTGCGTGGATGCTCTCCTTTACAGCCCCAGCAAACCCCCAGACAGCTTCAGTTAGCCCAAGAAAGGTAGATGCCTCCTCATCAGCCCTCTTCCTCTTACCACCAATAGATCCTTCACTTCTGGGCTTGGGGTTTGAAGCTTCAGCAGTGGGATCAGTTGTAGGTGCTAGAGCTTCGGCATTCAGATCAATTGTTTCAACACCAGTAGGGTCTCCCAAAGGCTCAGTAGATCCCATTGCATATACCTCCCTGTTGCCACGCCACTACCAAAGATAGCTTGCATCTACGAGTAGTTGACCAATGACACATTTAGGAATTATGCATCCTTTGGATGGTCCTGGAAATGACAAAGAAAGACAATGTCATGGTTAGTGGTCAGAATAGGGTCAGATGAAACAGACACAAATTGGAACAGGTAACAACAAAACTGAACTGCATACCTCGATATGTCCAAGATAGTGGTCTGGAGCCAAAATGAGATCATTCAATTATCTTCATCCCAAAGTGACCCACTCTACTCCTTCAACCTACAGATCTTGGCGCATCTGGCATGCCACTTTCGAAGATGATTGTACACCTGGGAGCTAGTCACCTCAATTCCTGAGAATTCAGACAACATCCTTGTCACTTTGTTCAAGTGCACATCCTTGAAACCCTTATAAGTCTTCACTCCTTCAGCAACCAGATTAGTGAAGTGGCGTGGCACAAACCCAGACATTGCAGGGTCCAGTTTAGCCTTCCACCAGGAGCATTCCCCTTAACCGGGTTCTCAGGCTAGATAGCCACAACCTCTTGAGCATCATCAACGATCATAGGAGCATCAATACCAGCCATTCCCTACCCATAAATTTTGTATAGTACACATGCAAATTAAACCAATGGTAATAGCACAAAGAACTATTGACAACAACAAACATAATTCATCATTACAATATGAAATGGCCTCAGCAAGTAGTATCAATTCAAGTCATACAGAACAAAGATACAAGGCAAATCACCAGATACATAAGTTCATACTAGAATTATTACACATCACAAAGTTTGGGTACTAATTCAAATGATCTAGTTCCTCGTACCACCCCTATTCTTCCACATCTATTGAGCCCATGTGCCTCTCTTTGCTGACCAAGTGGCATTCTCCATGACAACATCATTAAGAGGAGCTTCATTTGTTGGATTACCAGCCCAGGTTTCCTCCTCTGGAATGTGTTCATCATGACCATGTCTAAGTATCTAGTTGTGTAGGATACATGATGCTATGACAAGCTTCACTTGTGTCTTGTATGGATGGAAGGGCTTGTTGTAGAGGATCCTAAACCTGTTCTTTAGTGCCCAAAAGCTATATCAATAGTTACCCTCGGAGAAGAATGCCTTAAGTTGAATAGCTCTCTATGATTTTGTGGCACCCTTGACCCATACTCCCTAAGGTGGTACTTTGTTCCTCTGTATGGTGGTAGAAAGCCTGACCTTACTGCATACCCAGCATCTACCAGGAAGAACTTGCCTAACAGTGGACGACAAAACATAGTAAGACATGATCTGAATAAGCTCTAGGTCATAGGAAGTGTTGTTTGTGGTGTTACCTTGAGGAACTCTAAGACCATCAGGCCTCTGAAGGGCATCAGCCAGGATTAGAGCATCATGGGCTGATCCCTCCCACTCAGCTAAAACATAAGTAAACCTTAGGTCAAAGTCAACAGCTGCAAGGACATTCTGGGTTGTAGTATGCTTCCTTCCATAAAAGCAGCTCTTGTTGTTTCAGGTACTCTAGCTAGGACATGGGTTCCATCAATGGCTCCAATACAATCCTACATAAGTGCCCATTCATTAATAATACTACACAGATGAAAGGTTGATGTGTCAGATATAGTTTAACAGGGCAAACCTTGAAGTAGGAGTTCCACTTCCTATTGTTTTGGATTTTGGATGGGATAGCAGTAGATGCGGGGATAATCATCTCTTATATAAGCTTGGTTGGGGCCTACAACAAACAGAAACATTGCAACCTGCTCTTCAATGCTACAATGTATGATATCTTTGAGCAATCCCCTACTACGAAATAGGTCACAAAGCTAGAAAAAGGGTGCTCTTTTCATCCTAAGGGTGTTCACGCATTGGGTGTCATTGGACTTGTAGATGAAAGCAAGGTTTCTCTGTCTTTGTTCATCTCTAGGAAGCAAAGGACCGTAGGTCACACTAGGTCTGGCATGAGCAAGATGTCTTAACCTAACAGTTATCCAAGCACTAATAACCCCAACAAAGTGCTGCCCCCTAATTATCAGATCTCGCCTCCTGGCAACAACCGCATCATCCGCGGAATCCATCCCTAGAAAAATATGAACCATCCATTAGAACAAGTACTGGTGATTGCCTTGGATCAATGTTAATGAACAAAAAAGAAGCACGACCACAACATTCCCAGATGCACCACCCAGTGCTAGTACACATCATCAGCCATATCCTATCGCTCAGAATAATAAACGCACAAAGACTACCTCGTTCATGTAAACATCTTCATGATTCTAGCAGATCTTATCGCAAACAAACATCAAAATACAAGATCCACTACTAACTTAGGCACACCATACGCATATACCAGATCTGGCCGCAAACAAGACAAGCAAAAGACGCAATATTCTAGATCTAGAGGGATCGAAGAGTGGAGGATTCAAAGAGAGAAGGATTCGAGTGAGAGAGAGGGATCAATCAGCCCAATGCATACCGGAGCACAGGAAGAGGGAGACGAAAGCCTGCCTCTACGGTCTTGCAACGACGGTGGGAGAGGAAGGCACTTACCTGTGACGGCGGCGGAGGGGAATGTGGCGAGAGCGAGAGGAGCGAGAGCGAGAGGAGCGAAAGCGAGGCTGATTTGACCGGGGGCGACGCAAATGGGAACAGTAGCACGGTAACCCTAAGCGCACCCGCCTTTTATACGCTGGCCACCGGTGGCCAAGTTGAGCCCGCGCTCGTGGTCTGACGGGGCGCAATGCGGCCTGGATAAGTGGGGAACACAGCTCCCTCGCATTCCCGCCTATGCAGGTCATACAAGCCCTTTTGGCTCGCTGGGGCCTGGCTAAGGGCCCAATGCAGCCATCCAAACAGCGTCGAGCTGCATTAGGGGGGCCTGACTCCAGCAAGACCCTTACTCCGGCCCCTACTCAAAAAGTAGAGTCTGAGAGTAAAAAAAAACCCAACTCCAGTAGAGCCCCTACTGGAGCCCCTAGAGTAGGGAGGCACCTACTTTTGCCCTTTGAGCCCCTTCTCCCACGGGTCAACAGGGAGGCCCCTACTTTTGTTTTCGTTAGTGTTCCTCTGTCTCTCTCCATCCTCTGTGTAAATCGAAGGCCATGGCGCAGGAGGTGGCACGACGAGGTGCGGCCGCGGCGGCGTGCGGGCAGCGCGGCACAGCGCAGGGGGCAAAGGCGACGTGGCGTGCGGTGGTGTGGGGCGCAAGGAGCGGGCAACAGGGCCGCGCGGGCGTGGCGGGCCCGTAGGGCGACGGTGATGCGATGGGCGTGGAGCATCGGAGCGGTGTGGCGCGGCAGCGACGGAGGAGGAAGAAAGGAGACGGGAGGGGGCGTGGGTCCCACATGTCATATAAGAAAAGATAGTAGACACGAGTTTTCGGTAGAGGCTATTATTGGAGTTGCACATAATATCAGGGGGTGTTTGGATGCCACCCACTAAAATTTAGTCTCGTCATATTGAATGTAAATATGCTAATTAAAACTATTATATATAGATTAATTTAAAAACTTATTACATAAATGAGGACTAATTCACGAGATGAATCTATTAACCCTAATTAGTCTATAATTAGACAATGTAGTGCTACAGTAATCATGTGATAATTATATATCAATTATAGCTTAATTAGGCTTGTTAGGTTTGTCTCGCGAAGTAGACATGACTTATGTAATTAGTTTTATAATTACTTTGTATTTAATACGTGTAATTATCATTTATTTAAGAGATTAAACTTTAGCCCCCCGATCTCACCCCGGGCGTTCGGGTAATCCGGGAAAATCGGGTCGGGTCGTTCGGGTATTGCACCCGAACTTCTCACGAAAACCCAAAATGTCGGGTACCTGAAAATTCGGTTTCGGGTTTGGGTAATCCAGAACACCCAAAATTTTGTGCAGCCTTCTACTGAGTCCCTCTGGTGCTGTCCTCCATTGTTGCTGCCGTCCTTCAATCGCCGACGTCCTCCTTGCCCCCCTCGTCCCCGCACCGCGGGTTGCAGACCGTGGACGACGACGATGGGCGGCGACCGGCGGCCGGCGGACTGGATCCGACGATCTGCAGGTTGTAGCAGTCGTGGATTGGATGTGGGCGCGAGCTCGAGCGGTAGAAGGCAGCCAGGGAGTCGGGCGGACGGCGACGCTGGGGCCTGGGAGCCGGGCAGGTGGCGGCGCGGTGCTGCCTCGAGGTCGCGGCCGCCGGTGGGGAGTCGGGGCCGGACGCCGACGCTGGGGCAGTGGTTCCTGGGAGATGGGCGGGCGGCGGCACGACGCTGTCTCATGCAGTCGCGCTCGCGGGTGGGGTCTGGGGAGTCGGGACTCGGGAGTACGGCGGCCGGCTCGCGGAGTCACGAGGCGTCGGGTGGTGGAAGACTGGAAGTGGGATTTTAGGGTTACAAGCTGGGCTACTGGGCCTTGGGCCTTCCTGACTTCCTATGAACTTTGGGTACTTCAGGAATTCGGGTATCGAGGGTATGAACCCGAATTTCCTGAACTAATTTTGGGTTTCTTGGCTGCTAACCCAAAATTGGGTATGGGTAATTCGGGATCAGGTAGTTCGAGAGCGGGTTCGGGTATTTCGGGTTCGGGGTTCGTGTTCAGAAAATTGTGCCCAGAGTGATCCGGATCCAAACACCCCCTCAGAGCCCAAAAAGTTGAGGCCAATCCTGAAGTAGGGGCTTGAAGTGAGGCTATTGATGGAGTTGCTCTTAGCCACCCAACCAATCACCCCATAGATGACAAACAAAAGTTCACATTTAAATGGTAAGGGTAAAGATTAATTAAATATCCCACCACAGCACGGTCTTTGCTCCTCCACCTCTCGTCCAGGTTCTCCTTCCCCCAAATCCTCCGAATCCAAACCGATTCCACCGAGCCGCCGCCGCCGCCCCGATCGCGCCGCCACGACGGCATTTCCCAGCGCGCCCGTGGCCCCGCTTGCGCTCCGGTGAAACAAACAAGAGGTAACCGACCTTTCTATTCCCAGCCGAAAGCTTGGATCTTGACGCCGAAAAAGACCGAATCTTTTCGTTGCTACCCGCATGCGCTTCAAGGCCTCTGGTGCGATTTCGAATTGATTCCTCGTTGGTTTCCAGAGCCGGGAATGGAGATCCAGTCGTCGAGCCGGTCCATCGACGGGCTGATGGAGAAGGTGCTGTCCGTGAACATCCTCTCCTCGGACTACTTCAAGGAGCTCTACAAGTTTAAGAATCAAGACCTACCACGAGGTCGTCGATGAGATCTACCACCAGGTCGACCATGTCGAGCCCTGGATGACCGGCAACTGCCGCGGGCCCTCATCCGCCTTCTGCCTCCTCTACAAGTTCTTCACCATGAAGCTCACCGTCAAGCAGATGCACTGCCTGCTCAAGCACCCGGACTCCCCCTGCACCAGAGCTGTAAGACAATCTCTGGCTTCTTTGTTTTGTATTCAATCCATTCAATGTTTTTTTCTGGCTTTAGGAACATATATTGCCTGAAAACTATTTAGGGAGTTAGTAAGTGAATCAGAATTTGCCAAAAGCATTGAACTTTAGGGTTAGCAGTGCTATACTTTTATTATGTAATGTTTCTCCAGTAGATAGTAGTAGATGGAACGAGTGTGGAGACTTGAAAATGTCTATTATAGTACTGATAGGCTTAGTTGGTCGGATAGACAAGGAAGCTAGTGTTTTCCTACTTGCGCGTGCAGGTGTCACTGGCCTGTACATCATTTCAAATGTTCTGTTTATCAAGCACATGAATTTGGCGATCAGACAATGATAGTTGCCTATATTTCAGATTGGATTTCTATACCTGCGATATGTTGCAGAACCAAAGACACTATGGACTTGGTACGAACCCTACATCAAGGATGATGAGGTATTGTTTATGTTAGCCCTTGTGCTTCTGTTGCATTTGTTTAATTGTTTGACATTAAATTTGCTAGTTCAACCATATGTTTCTGAACTTCATTCCCAAGTTATCATCAAACTTCTACATCTGTTCCACCTATGGTATTTTAAACCTGTGTAAGATAGACAAATATCTTTCTTTTGATATCTGTCACCTGCTATTTACTAAAGGCAGTGCTTGTAGCAAATCAGATATAGTTTTAAAAAACTAAAGGAAGGGCAAAAGATGGCTCATATATATGTTTTCTACTCTGGACTTAGAAAAGAACCAACATTCAAAGACATGAATTGAAGATGTCTATATGATCTAAAAGTGCACTCCGAGGCAAATTGATGGTTCTCCAGGATCCACCATTCATGTCCTGGCATTTTCTTCTTTGGAACACAACGATTTGCATGTGTATGAACTGACTGCTTAGCCATGTGAATCTATGATCTATCTGTGAAAATGATTTATTCATGCCTACAGTAAAATTGATTTTTCTGTGTTTGTAGATGTAAAATATTTATGCTTCTTTATGAATATAATAAATAATCATTTTGTACTTCTTTCCAGTGTCCTTGTTCCAAATCTTTTTCCTAACTCTTTTCAGGAGTTTTCCCCTGGATCAAATGGTAAAATGACTACATTGGGAGTTTAAGTGCGTGACCTCCTGCTTGGTCAGGTATATCTCTTGAACTATTTTGCTGATAAAACAGTATCCTAAGCTGCTATCACAGTATTCTTTAGTTACCCAACTATATCTGAGGGTGGACGTGATTAATGTTATTTTCTGAACCTAAATGCAACTAGTCTTTATTGAGTCACTCACCTATTGATTTGGCATTACTGAGGGAAATTTCAATTGTGGAGTTGCTTTTAAGAGGAGACATCATCTCTTCCGCCAGTAACATCACTGTATAAGGTTTGTCATGATGTGTTGCTCAAAAGTTCTTTTTCCTCTTTTCGGTAGTCTTCCTCCCTATATTTCAAGTGGTTGAAGGATTTATAACATGTGAAATGTTAGTTCTTATTAGTTTACGAGAAATAATGTATGTACATGGGGCCTTTTACCAATATCAGTTTCATGTGGCAAGGGTCGCTAGTTGATATGGCTAATTAGCTGAGATCGATGAACACAAACAACAGAGGCAGGAACCAATCTCGCCCTCTTTTGATGCTCTGAGAATTAGAGTTTTACTTCTGCTTAAAACGGCCAACTAACTCTCCTAATATCTAAGGACTCTTCAATAATATTTCCTAAACAAAATCTAAACAACTTGGAAACCAATCCTAACTACTGGTCGACGCCGTCGCCTAAACCTTCCTTCTGCGTTGAAACCTTTTACCGAAGAAAGCATCCATAACACTTCCGCCCTCCTAAGAAAAAAGCTCGTCCTCGAGCTTGAATTGAGGATAACGCTCCTTGAACCGATCTAGTGGCTCCCAAGTCGCATCACCGGGACCAGAACCCACCCACTGAACAAGCAAATCCCAGGAATGACTTGTGGGACGAACACGAATCACCTGGGCAGGCGTCGGAACAGTCCGACCATGAACAATATTCGGCAGGACGGTATCAACGGCTGGAGGCGCACCCTGATACTTCTTCAAAAACACCACATGGAAGACATCATGAATCCGGGCCTTGGAAGGAAGTCGAAGTCTATAAGCCAAGGGACCAATCCGTTCCAGCACTTGGAAAGGTCCATAATAACGTGGCGCCAATTTAGCAGAGGTGCGATCAGTAATCGCAGCAGCTGATCGGTGATGAAGATGCAGCCATGCCCATTCACCAACTTGAAACTCCACACCACGATGGGCCTTGTCATGGATTATCTTCATGTGATCTTGAGCAAGTAAGAGATGTTCCCTGATCTCCCCAAGAAACTCATCACGCTGCTGCAGTTGTTGATCAAGGGCGACCATGCCAGACATGCCCGGTTCATAGGACAGCAGCGTGGGCAGATCACGACCATAAACCACTCAGAAAGGCGTGGTCTGAAGCGCAATCTGATACGACGTATTATAGCAATATTCCGCCCAGGGCAGCCAACGGAGCCAGCTGCGAGGCCGATCGCCCACCAGACAACGCAAATAGACTCCCAACACCCTGTTCGTAACCTCCGACTGCCCATCGGTCCGAGGACGAAAAGCTAACTGAGACGAAGCTTGATGCCTACCAATGTGAACAACTCAGTCCAGAAAACACTAGTAAAAACTGGATCACGATCACTGACGATAGAATAGAGAAACCCATGGAGCTTGACGATGTTATCGAAGAACGCCTGAGCCACACTAAGCGCCGTATAGGGATGACCAAGGGGAATGAAGTGAGCCAGCTTGGAAAAACGATCAACCACCATGAGGACCACTGATTTACCATTCACCTTAGGAAACCCCTCAACAAAGTCCATGGCAATGTCATTCCATACAGTAGACGACACATCCAAAGGTTGCAAAAGGCCAGCCGGATGAAGATGTGCAGTTTTGTTGTGTTGACAGACCAAGCAGCTCTTGACATAATCGCGGACGAACTTGGTGGCGTGCAGACTATAAAACGAGGCCCGAAAGTGATGGAGGGTTTTCTGAACACCCTCATGTCCCGCCCCATGAGCCACCTGCAGAATGTGAGGCCATAGTGATGATGAATCAGGAATAAAAATACGACCACGGTGCATCACGAATCCATCCACGAGAGTCCATGCAGCGCCTGCTGTCCCGTCTAGAATTGCTTGTCGTTTAACTTCAACATCCGGCAGGGAATCCGCTTCACGCCGAAAGTCATCAAACAACAGAAAATCCGGACGCGAAAAAGCATAAGAGTGTGCGACTGGTGCATGCGCGTCACGGCGCGACAAGGCGTTCGCGGCTGCGTTCAACTTGCCTGGCTTATACTCCACTTGAAAGCTATAACCAAAGAGCTTGCTAATCCTAGTATGTTGGGGAATTGTAGAGAACCGTTGGTCGAAGAGATACTTCAAGCTGCAATGATCGGTCCTAACGATGAATTCCTGAGTCCACAGATATGGACGCTAGTGACGGACATCTTGGACTAGGCCAATTAACTCGCGTTCATAGGCGGCGAGCTTGGCATGCTGAGGAGCCACCATTCTGCTAAAGAAAGCAATCAGGCCACCACCCTGGTGGAGGACTGCACCAAAGCCAGATCCGGACGCGTCACAATCAACGATGGACTTATCAAAATCTGGTAATTGTAGAATAGGTGCTGTCGTCAAGGCTCACTGAAGAGCATGGAACACGTCCGTGGCGGCTTGTGTCCAGTGAAAAGCCTCGCGTTTGAGCAGCGCTGTAAGCGGGGCAACGATGATGCTGTAGTTATGGATGAACTTGCGATAATACCCTGTGAGCCCAAGAAATCCATGGAGCGCCTTCACTGACATGGGAATCGGCCATGCTTGAACAACCACAATTTTGTCAGAATCCATGGCCACCATATCCTGAGCAATGACATGACCAAGGTAATGCATCTTCTGCTCACCAAAGAGACATTTGGATTTCTTCAATGCTAGGCCATGCTCACGCAACACCGAGAATACTGCTCGAACATGCTGCAAGTGTTCTACCCACGTTCGGCTATAAATGAGAATATCGTCAAAGAAGACCAACACGCAGCGACGCAAAAAACGGCCGGAGGACAGTGTTCATCAAAGCCTGGAAGGTAGAGGGCGTGTTAGTAAGGCCAAACGGCATAACAAGGAACTCAAAAAGACCATGATGAGTACAAAACATCGTCTTGGCAATGTCATCTTCATGCATCAGGACTTGATGATAACCACTCCGAAGATCAAGCTTCATGAAATAGTCTGCGCCCTTTAACTCGTCCAGGAGCTCCTCCACAACAGGAATCGGGAACTTGTTCTGCACTGCCTTGCTGTTCAGGGCGCGGTAATCTACGCAAAATCGCCAAGTACCATCCCTCTTGTGCACAAGCAGGACTGGAGAAGAGAACGCCGAAGTACTGGCCCGAATAATCCCTTGCGTCAACATAGCAGCACACTGGGCCTCGATCTCGTCTTTGAGCAGCTGAGGATAATGATATGGACGCACGGCAACTGGAGGGGGTACCCGACAGTAGATGAATACGGTGATCGAACATTCTTTGGGGCGGCAAGCCTGTGGGATCCGTGAACAGATCAGTGAACTCTGACAACAGCAGTTGCATCAAATCGCCTTTGGTCACCATGGCGCGGCGAGGCTGGGATGTGGCAGACACTCCGACCCACTACACCTTGTGGTCGTCGCACCAGAACTCCATCGAGAGGCGCTCAAAGTCCAAAAAGGATGGGACCGAGAGTGCCAAGCCAATCGCATCCGAGGACCAAGTCATAGCCATCAAGAGGGATCACGTGAAGTTCAACGATGAAGCGCTCCGAGTCGATGCTGATGGTGACACCTGGGCAAACGCCGATGAGGGCCACGCGATCACCATTGGCGATGCCAACTGAAACACCCAAACTGGCCCTCATGGGACAGGCCATGCGCTGAGCGGCGGCGGCGGAGATGAACGAGTGAGTCGATCCCGAGTCGATGAGGGCGAACACGGTGGCACCCCCTATGTCGGTCGCCAATTGAAATGTCAAAGCAGAACAAATGCCAGCAATGGCGTGGAGAGAAATCTGGAGCTCGCCATCGGAGAGCTCACCATCAAATGCATTGTCGCCGCCAAGATCAAGGAGGTAGATGCCCTTCATTGTGTACTCCTTCAGATGTTCCTTGGAAAACTTGGCCGGGCAGTTAAAGCACAGACCTTCCAAACGCCGACGAGCCATCTTTTCTGGTGACAGACGCGTAAAGCGGCTGCTAGCCGGTGGTTGCGCCTTTACTGGAGCTCCCGGTGTTGACGCGGTAGAGCCTGCGGAGCTGGTCGTAACCGGAGTTCGAGGGGCCGTAGAGGAGGACGAGGCGGAACGCCACCCTGGCCGCGGCGTGGAGCGCGATGAGGAGCGCTGAGCGTCCACATCCACCGAGGCACGACGTTCATAGGAGCGCGCCAATGCCATCGCATCTTCCAGTGTAGCAGGCCGGTGCATCTCCACATCCATGCTCAGAGGCAGCCTGAGTCCGGAGGAGAAGATACTGATCTGCTGTTTCTCCGTTACGTCCTCGCAGGGAGCCAAAAGCTTGAGGAACTGTTCTTGGTACTCGTCCACAGAACCGGTGCGACGGTGCTGCGTCAATTCACCCAAGGGATTGCTTCGAATCGGTGGGCCGAAGCGCTGGTTAATGCCCTCAACGAATTTGGGCCAAGTGGGATCGCTGCCTCGATTTTGCTGGAGCCGATAGTACCATTGACTGGCCGGACCGTCGAGGTAGAACGCAGCCGTCCAGACCTTCTGATCGTCCAGCGTGTTGTGCACCTTAAAAAAGTGCTCCGCCTTGTGCAACCACCTGAGCGGGTCATCGCTGCCGTCGTAGGAGGGAAAGCGGAGCTTGTGGGTGACCATATCATCGCCGGTCTTGCTCTTGCTTGATGCCGACGAATCGAAGCGGCCCTGCTTTTCCAAAACTTGCGTCTGGACATTGGAAACAGACGTCCTCACCACGGAGACGTCGTTGCGGATGGTGGAGACCTTGTCGATCTTGTTGCTCAGGTCGTCGATTTTGGTGCCAATTTTGTCCATCGCCTCCTTGAAGTCGTCGATGGTGACAAATTGTTGATCACCCATGGCGGCGAGATGGGGAAGAGCTACGGGATTGCTGTGGAGCGATGGGGGTGAGCGGCAGGCAGGGGAAATTGGGACGTGGGCAAGCGGATGCAAGATCGATCTGTTAGCGAACGCAGGAAAGACCCAGCTAATACCAAAGGTGATATGGCAAATTAGTTGAGATCGATGAACACAAACAGCAGAGGGAGGAACCAATCTCGTCCTCTTTCGAGGCTTTGAGAATTAGGGTTTTACTTCTGCTTAAAATGATTACAAAATACCCAATCTCTTTAAATAGAGGCGGCCAACTAACTCTCCTAATATCTAAGGACTCTTCAATAATATTTCCTAAAGGAAAAAGTCTAGATCAGCCCCTCACCTATGGGGTTGGACTACATAACCCCCAACCTATGAAATTGTCTACATCACCCTCAAACTTTCTAAAATTGGTCAAATTACCTCCTAAAGAAATTTTGAAAAATCATAGTAAATCACAGAAAATCATAAAATGGAAAATCCAATTGTGTTGGAATTCAAATGAGTATATCTACACAGTGAACATATAATATGATAGGCTTTAATACATTTTTTTACAGCTATGAAGAAAAACATAGATCTAAAGCTATAGAAAAAAAATGTACTAAAGCGTATCATATTATATGTTCACTATGTAGATATACTCATTTGCAGTCCAACACAATTGAATTTTCTATTTTATGATTTTTTTGTGATTTATAATGATTTTTCAAAATTGCTTTAGGGGTAATTTGATCGGTTTTGGAACGTTCAAGGGGTGATATAGACCGTTTCATAGGTTAAGGGGTTATGTAGTCCAACCCTCATAGGTGAGCGGGTGATATAGACTTTTTCTATTTCCTAAAAACAATCTAAACAACTTGGAAACCAATCCTAACTACTGGTCGACGCCGTCGACTGAACCTTCCTTCTGCGTTGAAACCTTTTTCCGAAGAAAGCATCCATAACACTAGTATTTTCTTTTTTTCTCCCGACATGATGCTTTGCTGAAGGTTTATGTTATGTTATCAAGGAAATAAGTTTGTTTTCTGTAGAAAAAAGAAGGGAAACTGTCACACCCGGATTTTCACAAATACCCGAATGTAGTCATATGTGTGCCCAGGAAGTCATAGTACACATATAGCAAACAAATATGATAAACAGAGAACATATGCTTGAATAAATTCTTGAATAAAGAGAGTTTTACATCAGAGTGCATCATAAATAAACTAACCAAATACAACGGAAGACTAATAACTCTCAAACTAAGCACAGCCGCAATCCACAGGGACTCTGACTGGGAGAACGCAACTCAGTAGTACGGCAAATCTTCTGGCCCTCAACTCAACAACGCCTCCCCTCGAGCTCCCCGCGCCGCCGCCGCTCGAAGCTCGCGCCACCGCCGTCGTCCATCCACTCCAGCGCCGTTCGGTCCTCCATGACGTCCCAGGGAGCTTCGCTAGGAGGTAAGCAACGCGACGAGCCACCCCTTGCCCCTCTCGCATGCCCCGCACGCCCTTGCCCCCTCGTCGGAGTCCCTCGGCCACGGTGCGCCGTCGACCGGCCACTACGCCGTCTCTTCCCCCTCTAGGAGCCCCTAGGTGGACTCGGCATGAGCCGAGCTTCCACCCCGGCCAAGTTTCATCGTGACTGGTGGCCGGCAGCGCTCAATCGCATTCACACCGGTGAGCCTCCGCCGCGTCAGCTGGCAGCGGCGCCCTCCCGAGCTCGCCGTCGACCCTCTCCCGACCCTCGATCTGTTTAGCACCGCACGATGTAGATCGGACGGCTCACGCCACCCCCGCCCCGGGTCAAACCCAGTCCATAATGGTCAACCTCGGTCAGCGCCCACACTTTTGCAAAAGAACCCCTCCACTATTAGGATATCAACCCGCCGTCCATCGTCGTTGAAAAGTATTTACAAGTAGGCCCTGATTTTTATGGAAAACCCCCGGCACTTTTAAAGAATAGAACCCGCGGTCCAGCCCTCATCTTTTTGCACGTAGGCCCTCCTGTTTTAACGCATAATTACGTATAGGTCCTCGGTTTTTCACAAATAAGCCACTGGAACTTTTAAAAACTTGCCAGCAGGTCCCTGTCACTTAGAAACGCCATAACTTTTCTGTTTTAGCTCCGATTAGTGTGATTTTCGTGCTCATGTGTTCCTAGCGAAGCGTAGATTATTTCTAAAGCCTTCTTTTGTACTGTTTCTACTGTTTGGTGTACTATTCTAATAGATTACTCTTGTTTGCATGTACTGGCTTGTGTGGATGCTTGTGTGGTGATTCGTGTCCAGTCGGTGAGCCGTTTGCTTTGGAGTTCGAGTACGCGGAGAACTTTCAGAAGTAGGACTCACAGCAGCAGCAGCTGCTGCCTTTTGAGGAAGGTAAGTTATAGCACGGACAATCCTTGCTACCTACCCACTTGTAATAAATTATTTCATACATGCATGTGTCTAAATTGATGTACCTTTAAGGTTGTACCTAGTTTTGTTTCTCCTGTCCTTGTTTACCTTGGGTTTATGCATATGGGTAGAATCTTTGCTATGTGCAGCTACTGTCACCTCTGTTTAATTGTTAACTTTGACTTAATGGTTCACTTTAACATAATGATAAAACTTGCTTTTTAGCAACTTGGTTTAGGGAGCTAGAGCATGTGCTTCGTGCTTTGCTCTAGTGTCTCTCCATAAGGTCCGGCTCTTAAAGCGGCAACCCAGGAGCCTGTCGCCACCGCTAGAACTATTATGGCTCTGGTCTTGGTCAAGTAGCTTGTACATCTCTAGCTTGCCAGTGGTTACCGATGGGCCGATGGCGCTATGAGAACCACTCGTGAGTGTATGGTTTGATCCACCGAGGACGGGCGATCCGTCGGCTATGTCCCCATGAGGCACAGTCCCGTGTTGAGAGTCCCTGCGATGGGGAACTCCACATGTTGCGCATTGTTTGGTGTGATGCCCGCGCTTTGGATGCCATCGACCCCCTTATGGTGTGACTCCGTAGGCGTAAGTCAATCTCGGTAGTATGGGCTGACTTGGGGGCGGCCCAGGAGCGGGGGGAGGGAAGCAGACCGAGGAGCGCACGGGCTGGCAGCTGGGCTGGCGCGAAAGCCGCTGCGCGTGCGAGGAGGAAGGGGAGAGTGGGCCGCTGGCTGGTGAGCGCGGAGTGGGCCGGGCAGTGCTGGCTGGGCCGAGCGACGCGCTAGGCCGAGCTGGCTGCTTGGGCCTATGGGAAAAGAATACGGAGCTAGAGTCAACCAAGGGAAAAGTCTAGGGGGTAAAAGTGAACTCAGACCGAAACAACTATTCTAGAGCTCAAAACAAAGTGATTCAAACGCGAATTTAAATTAGATTTTAGGTCTCGTTTGAACCACAAGCGATACAAAAACCAATGCCGCAGCATGAATGCAAGAAAAATGTTTCTACAACTTATATTTGATTTTAATATTTATAAATAATCTATTTAACCTATATTAATTATGAACAATTTAATAAAAAGCAAATAAGTTACTAAAATTTTAAATAGGGCTATTTTAGGGTGTTACAGAAACGGTTCCAATGTGTTAAATATTTTGTTTATGAAGTTTTCAAATTTGTTTGGGAATGCTTCTAGAAAGAAAACAGACAAGTAATGCCATCACCCTTTGATAGTTCACTGTGGAGTTTTTTTTTCCTGCTTGACTCCACATTTATTCTGGTCTAATTGCCACATCAGTTAGGAGAACAGTGAAAAAAAAAAGATTTTCTGGTTTCGTCGGCTGTTGCCTGTTGCTACTATTTAGCAGATGTGTCCAGCCAGCTGTTGCCTGTTTTTTTTCCATGCATTTAATGGCCACGCTAGTTAGGAGAACAGTTACAAAAGTTAAGATTCTCTGGCTTGGTTGGCTTTTGCCTGTTGCTGCTCTTTAGCAGACGTGTCCGGTTGATACAGTACATCAATGATGGTTTAGACCACATTTGTTCCCACGCGCTAAAGTTTAGTGCCGTCACATCGAATATAAATATGTTAATTAGGCGTATTAAATATAGATTAATTTAAAAACACGTTACATAAACGAGGAGTAATTCACGAGACGAATCTATTAAGCCTAATTATATCATAATTAGACAATATAATGCTACATTAAACATATGGTAATTATGTATTAATTATAGTGAAATTAGGCTTGTTAGGTTCGTCTCGCGAAATAGACATAGTTTTATAATTAGTTTATGTTTAATACATCTAATTATCACTTATTTAAAACGCTAAACTTTAGCACCTAGATCCAAACACCACTTTACTCTATTTACTGGTCCAGATGATAGATATACCTTGTATACATCAATGATGGTTAACTCAGTTTACAGAAATCAATCACAAAACAGTTGGCGAAATTGTTCTTGTTTTCCCTGCAATCCTGATTACTGACCATTTTTCTTGTCTATCTTATGTAGTAATTTTAGAGCTGCATAAAATTGTATGCTTAAATGACTTGGCAAATCATTGCTTATCTATCATTCCGTTTTTCTGTTGACAACTCTAATATAATTGCTCAGCGTTTCCTTTTCTATATAGGGAGTATTACTCTATTACAATTGAGAATTGTTACTTTTTACATGTTAAAACAAAGTGACAATGATGCTTGTTATTTTCTTGCAGTACTATTTTGACAGTCTTCTACCACGAGTGCCTCTCCCAATTCTGCGACAGGTCACTGGCCATCTTGAGAAGATGAAGCTTCCAACAAAGCAGTCAGGAATGACAGCGGATTCCAATAGGCATGAATCAAATGATACTGCCCGAAGGCCTCCTTCTGTAAAGGCTTCTTTGTCTGTCTCTTTTGGTCAGCGTGCTCCACATCGTGCATCTACAAGGGATTCATCCCCAGTCCGAAGAACATTTCCTTCCAAACAGGAAAATGAAAGAAGTTATGATGGTGACCATGCAAGATCACCATCAAGGAAGCGCAGGAGTCGGAGCCATGAGCGTGATCATGATTCTGAGAGGGACCGTTCAGATCGTGATCGTGGCAGGTACAAGGATAGGGATCAGTAATGTTATTCGATCGTCTAATCGAACCTAGTCACCATGGCACCGATAAGGTCCTGATCGGACGATTAATCGTGATTAATCGGACGATAAGTCTGACTAATCGGGGTTTTATCTGGTCGTCTCAATACCGACTAGGACGACTAATCGCGATTAGTCGAACGACTAGAAAACACGATGTGGACCGGGATCATCATCGGTCAAGTTATTCAGATAGGATGGTGAGAGGCGAGGCCGTGAAAAGAGGACAGGGATTCTGACGGAAGTGGACATATAAGCAACCGGAGAAGCAGGAGCCAGAGTCCGGTCCGTGGCAGAACTGATGGTGACAAACATCGCTCCAGCCCATTTGGTAAGGTGCCAGAATCATCCAACCCGGCAAAGCTGAAGGATCTATATGGTGATGCGACGAACACAAAGAGCGATGATGGTGATGATCGAGCTCACAGGATTCTGGAACCGAGGAGGTAATCCGACTGGGAGGCGCAAGGTGGAGGTGAGCCTCATGTTAAGGAACACCAGGACATTGCATCTAGGCTGATGAATTCTTGTTGTACTAACATTAATATTCTGTGTCAGAAATGACCCAAGAAATGATGGGCCGTATGTCGTGCTATGCGATTTCAAAGATTTACTCCAAAGTTTTTTTTTTGGCATTATGTTGATCTATTTTCAGTGCCATTGACTGTTAGCTGTATCTTTCATCATATTTGTAAGCGCTGATCGGTACGGTCTTATTATAGCCAACACGCTAGGATTGATGATGCAATAACCACACATGTACATGTGTAATTTGTATGGTTCGTTTTGGGCTACGCCAAGTCCACCATGCGCAACATACTCTTTTTTTTGGTCAAAGATGGTCTCTGTACTAGTCACTAGAGCATGGCTACAGCTGACAGCATCTAAAATTCTAAATCAAACACATGCAACTCTTTTCCAAAGTATCCAGTATGCAGCTCACCGGTCAAAATCTGCAGCCAGTGCAGGCTCGTGGAATTCTATAGCGAGACATTTCCAGTTATTTGTTCATATAAAAAAGACGTTCAGTTGTGATTATATTAGCGAACAATTCTTTCCATGGGAATGCTCCACAGCGGGCAAAGCGTTTGCATCCAGAACATTTCGTTTTTCATGATGAACCTAGGCTGAGAGTTACAGATTCTGAGACTCTAACCTGGTACCAATAATATTGCATATTGTTGGTTGGCTTAATGGTTACTGTGTGCTCATTTGAATCCACTTTCTCTGTTCTATTTTGCTTCCTTGAACACCTTCCAGATTGTACCTTTTGCTTTCGTGTTTCCTTGAAGTCAATATGGTCTCATCATCGATTTTTCGAACAGGCTCAAGAAAGAGATGGATTTGAGAAATTGGAATGGCAGGTTTATGTGAAGAAGAATGGTTGGTACTGTGGTCATTGCATCTGTTTTTCCTGATTTTAACTAGCCACGTATACCCACTGACAAAGGCCATATAACCATGACTGCCAAGATCAGCTTTTCTTATTGCAGCACAGATTGTCTAAACAACAGAACATTACTGTCTAACAAAACATTAGTCCAACTGTTCAAAGAGGCTAACCAGGCTTTCCTGCTAACTTAGTAGACGTCATCCAAGTTTACTGCACACAGGGTTTATTCCTCACTAATGGGCACACTAGTATTAGAAACCAACGAACAGATTCCTTCTGCAGTCTACACTCGGTGACTCAGATGGTACTCACTACACAGTATTCACTCCCTCATCGATGTCTAGCGCTGCACTTAAATCATCCACAATCACCCATCAAATGTCAAACAGCAGCGAAGCCAATCCGACTGATGGTCCCGTGCTGCTCCTGCGTGAAGGAGAAAGCAATCTGAGCCCTGTGAGAAACTGAGCACACCTGGAGTGTTGAGGGAGCATCCCCATGGCATCGCCACTGGTTGAAAACATCACAGATTTCTCCCTCTTCATCCAATCCCTCGTTTCTTCCTTATTACACTTCTGACGCATTGCTTCACTCCACTCACTTGTCTAGAATAAAAAAAAACAGCAAAGTCAGTCAAATGCAGTAACTTAAGATCAGATATGGGTAGTGCAAACAAGACAATGCTATGGAAAAAGTAAAAAAGAAGGATGAGCAAAATAATCGCCAAGTGTTTTTTATCCATTTAAAAGAGCTTCCACAAATTCGTCTAACTAGTCCAAGCATCAAAGTAAGAGCATCTCCAAGAGACAAGCCAAATCATTTTCTAAAGTTATATTCAGCTATTGTTAGAGAAGACCCTCCAAATTTAGTGGCTCTCCATCCCACCTCATTCGCTAGCTATTTTTAGAGCCTACCTCACTAGCCATCTTTACAGAATCTGTTGGATTACTCTGTTATTTGTTAGTCAAATCTATTTTTGAGAGTAGCTAAACTAATAAATTTGACTAGTCTTTTTAGCTAATCTCTTGGAGATGCTCTAAGCTCAACTATCAGAGGTGCTGTTTTCAAACATACAAACACATCTTTTTTTTTTATCTCACATGCCGTGACTTAGCTATCCAGCGTGGATGTCCTGAGAAGGAACTGCAGAGACATAAGCCAGTTTTCAAAAATTCTGGTTTCACTGTGACAGGCAACACAAAACAGTGCACAACCTACTGCTTAAGTGCTGGCTATGCATGCAGCCCAATGGCTTGTCGAAACTCTCAACAAAATATGTATACTTTCAGTACTCAGCCCTATCGGCAGGTTTAGGTGCGACGGAATAAAAGAACTGAGGTGTCGGATACATAGCATTGTTAAAATAAGAACATTAACAGTACAAAACAACCAAGACTCAAAGGTACTAACAGAATAAGTATGATTTGAAAATTCATCTAAAAATGTATGATTTGCAGCAGTGCAAGGGAGAAACATGTTAGTAATTAGCGAACCTTGTTTAGGTACATGGTAATGGCACTAGCAAAGATCTCAGGCAGGGGAGTAACTGCTTACAGGAGGGGGTATGAAGGCAGACAAAACCCTCTTACCCTTCATGTCAATGCTAAGCATGCAGGGTCCTCGACTGCCATCCACCATCATGTCATCAACAGAGATGTAGATGACATCGTCTTGCAGCATGCTAAGGACAGGGCAGCTGGGCGTGCGCAGCCACGGTGGCAGCTGACTTGTGCAGATTGGGTCGGTCCATAAGTCTGAAATACCGGAGTATGTCCTGCCTGCCTTCCACTTGGACATTGGGTTACAGGGCTGATCAAGGGTCCATATGGTGAGAGCAGCACCACTGATTTTGTCTCGCCCTTGGCCATGGCCATGCATGGAGATGGATTTGATGATATGGTCATCGCCACACTCGACGCAGCACATGGAACGGTGCTGCTCCGGTAGCCCCCGGCCACCTTCAGGGTTAAGCTTGATGTTGTCGGAACACTCCCTGGCAATTTGACAAAGCAGAACTCTGGATGATGAGCGAGGACATAGTCACAGACCAATATACCCTAGAGAAGGTCGGCCCAGCAGAGGCAGCTGGTCCCAACGGCGAACACCGTGTCTGCACAGAAGTTGTAGCTTTGCTGTGAGGAGTGCTCCCCAGGCTCCTCAGATGGGAGGGGGAGCACTGCTGCTAGCCATAGCCAAAATTGTGTTCCATGCTTGTTCAACAATGTGCCTAGTTTAACCTACAGCAGGCTGGATAACAGTTTTAAATACCCAGAATTCTGCACATTGTTATCCTAGGACAGTAAATGTCAGAGGGAGGATAGCTACACCTATTGACATAATTTGCTAAAACTTTACCTGGTCAGTGGATAATTGCTGCAGAAGGTGATCAATGGCTGCAACATAAACTTGTTCTAAGAAACAGAAGTCCTGGATGATAGGCAGCCTAGTATTGGTATTACATTCACAAGCTGCTGGAGTGTGTCATGATAGGATGTCAAATCTAGCTATAACTGGTTTCTTTCCCAGTGGCAGCATTTCTAATTTGACTTCTCATATTGTCTATCACACTCCATCTGTAGACTCCGTTCACATTGATGAGACGATGGTACGGCATTTTTTATAAAGGGTTGATGGAAATTAGTTGACTGCCTGCATGCTCCACTAACCTATCATTGTCATTCATTCTGCATCTGCTTAAGAGAAGTCCAGAATGCCCAATCTGGTTCAAATGGCATTGACTTCATCAAATCTTCAGTCTGTTCAACCATACCTTTCCTACAGAATAGACCAACCATGCAAGCATAGTGCATTATACTCGGTAAAATTACATAATTACATGTCATCAGATTGAAGAAATGTCTTCCTTCCTCCAAAAGGCTCAAGTGATCACATGCAGAAAATATGCCCAGAAATGTGATGTCATCATGATCGACTTGAGCTCGTCATATTCTCAAATGTTCCAAAGCATTTTGACCAAGACTATTGAACTAATATCCATGAATCATTGAGTTCCATGTCACTACATCTCTCTCATTCATATGATAAAAAATGGTCTGTGCGGTAGAAATTTCACCACATTTGCAATATATGTTGACAAGTGAATTTTGAACTATCAAATGTGACTCAAATCCAAGTCTGATAGTTAGTGGCATGAAACTGCTGACCATGAACCATCATACAATGATGTGAAAAACAGCCAATGAGGGTAGAAAGCACGGAGTCACTTGGGCTTATATTTGACAGTGGGCAGTAGCAACTAATGATGCATTGTTGATGTGGTCAAGAACAAACCCAGACTTCGCAGCGAAACCAGAATGCATTTGCCTCCTCCAATACATTTCAAGCTAGATTAATCACTCACAATCTTAACCAGAACTGCACTTGTCACTTCCTGCCCGCTACTCACCAATGTCTTAGACAAGTCAACCGCCTCTCAGAACTGCTCATGGTTGACAAAACCTCCAAATCATGATGCATCGTGACACAGAATTCTTTGCAGGCATCAAGTTAAACAGCGTGAAAGCCCTCCCCACCTTATGCACCATAACATATCCTTTCATCATCGCAGTCCAGGAAACAACATTGCGCTGAAGTAATAAAGCGATCATTTCATTAGCAGTATCTAAGACATAAGATTAGCTAAATCTATAAAAATAGTTTACTAGAAACTTACCTGTCCAGTGAAAGTTTCTCCAAAAGTGATCAAATTGATGCACCATGAAAATTGTTCCAAATATTAGCAGTACTAGCTTGTCTCCCATGCTGCTGGTAAGCAGTAACGTAAGTGATCATAACGAGATATTAAATCCAGCTATAACCAACTTCTTTGTCAGTGGCAGCATTTCTAATTTGACTTCTCAAACTGTTGATTACACTCCAGCTGTTGGTTGATCCCTTTACATTGATGAGATGGAGATAAGGCATTTTGGTAGAAGGATTCATGGAGATCAGTTGACTTGCTGCATGCTCTGCCAACTTGTCATTACCATTCAATCTGCAACAGTTTAAGAGAGAAGTCCAAATTGCTGAATCTGGTTCAAATGGCATCGACTTCACTAACTCTTCAGCCTCTTCAAGCATGCCTCTTCTACAAAGTAGATCAACCATGCAAGCATAGCGCATTATATTTGGTGAGATTACATAATTACATGTCATCACATTGAAGTAATGTTTGCCTTTCTCCAAAAGGCTCATGTGATTACAAGCAGACAGTACACCAAGAAATGTGATGTCATCAGGATTGAATTGAGCCTTTATCATAGTCTCAAATGTTTCAATAGCATTTTGACCAAGACTATTGAGCGCATATCCATGAATCACTGTGTTCCATGTCACTACATCTCTCTTGGCCATCTGATGAACAATGGTTTGGGCACTAGCCATTTCACCACACTTGCAGTATATGCTAATAAGTGAATTTTGAACTAGCAAATGTGACTCAAATCCAAACCTAATAGTAGTAGCATGAAACTGCTGACCATGAATCATCATAGAATGGTGTGAAAAACAGCTGATGAGGCTAGAAAGAATCAAGTCGCTTGGTCGTATATTTAACAGTAGCATCTCTTTATACATCTTAAGTGCTTCATTGTTTAAATCATTTTGAGCAAGCCCGGTAATTAAACAGCTCCAAGACACTAAGTCACGTGTTGGGGATTCATTAAAGAGCTTGTAAGCTTCAGTAAACTTACGTTGTTGAAGCAAACCAGCTATCATGACATTGTAGGTGACAACAGTCCTTTTACGCATCCTATGGAAAAGGTCCAGTGCATCATCCAAATACCCTCCTTTCACATATCCAAAGAGCAAAGTAGTGCAGGACATAACATCAGCTTGAGGCATTTTGTAAAATACGTCCTGAGCTTTATCAAGCATTCCATTGTCTATAAAACAAGACATCAAAGTAGTAGCTGCTTCCACATTCTTTTCAGGCATATTTGAGTACAACTTAGTAGCCTCAGCAATTCTTCCATCTTTTATGTACCCATTGACCATCAAGTTCCATGAGATCTTGTCTCTGTCAATCATGGAATCAAAAAGTTGTCTAGCCTCATCGACCCTGCCAGCATGGATATAGCCAGATATGATGGAATTCCATGAGCCAACATGCTTTCTTTCCATTCTATCAAATTCCAATCGTGCTTCATCCATATCTAAGGAATTACAATACATCACAACCAATGATGCATTGACGATGTGGTCAAGAACAAACCCAGACTTCACAGCAAAACCATGAATGCATCTGCCTCCTCCGATACTTTTCAAGCAAGAACAAGCACTCACAATCTTAATCAGAACTGCGCCTGTCACTTCCTCCCCACTACTCACCAAAGTCTTGAACAAGTCAACTGCCTCTTGGAACCGCTCATGGTTGACAAAACCTCCAATCATGACGCACCATGACACAGAATTCTTTGCAGGCATCAAGTTAAACAGCTCGAAAGCCCTCCCCAACTCATGCACCGTGAGGTACCCTTTGATCATCGCAGTCCAGGACACGACATTGCGCTCTGTCATCTGATCAAAGACCCTACGAGCATCCTCCACCCGATGGCTCATCACAAATCCCGATATGAGAGCATTCCACAAGGCCACGTTTGGAGTTTCAACAGCATCCACAGCCCTCTCCAGGCAGCTGAACACCCCACAATTGGCGTACATTGTGACCAGAGACGCGCCGACAAACACGTTCCTGGAGGCGCCGGTCTTGGTCGTGAGCCCGTGGACGCACCTCCCGAGCTCCAGAGCCTCTATCCGCGCGCAGGCCGACAACACCGTCGAGAAGGAGGCATTGTCTGGGCGGAACCCATGGCACCTCATCTCTACGAACGCAGCAGCCGCACCGCCATGCGCCCCGGACCGGGCGTGCGCAGCCATGAGGGAGTTCCAGGACACCACGTCCCGCCGCGGCATTCCGTAGAACACCACACGTGCGGCGTCCAGCCGGCCCGCCCGCAGGTGCCGCCCCATCAGCCCGTTGGCCGAGGTTATCGCGTCGCACGCGCCCGACACTCGTGCAACCGAAGACGCCGGAGGCCCGGCGTGGAGGAGGCGCCGCGACGCCACTCGCGCCACCCCGAAAGGCGGCATCGGGGCGGCGTGGCGCGGGCATGCCAAAGCTGCTCAGATGCTGTGCTGAGGAAGGAACGGGCCCGGGGGAAACTGCAGCCGCTGCAAATGGCGGTTGAACCGCTACGGATACCTCCCGCGCCGCCACTCCGGGCCGCGGCCGCTGAAGCCGCCCGTCGCCGTGGAGGCCGGGCTAGGCTGCTGCCGCGCCGCCGGCCGGCCGAAGCAGCTGCTCCACCGGCCTCCCCGCGGCCGGGCCCCCGTCGCCCACGCGCCGCCGGCCGCCGCCCCGCTCCGGCTCCGCCCACGCGCCGCTGCCCGCCGCCGCCCGCGGGGGCTCGCACGCTGGCCGCCGCCCGCACCTGCCCACCGCCGAAGGGAGAGAGGGAGGGAGGAGGGGGCGGCGCGGCGCGAGAGGGAGGGGGCTGCGCGGCGCGGCGCGGCACGCGAGGAATGGAGGAGCGGGGGCGCCGCCGGAGGGAAGGGGCGGCGGCGCGGGTGGAGGGGAGGAGAGGGGGCGGCGGCGGCCGGGGGAGAGGGGAGGGGGCGGTGGCGATGGGAAAGAGAGAGAAGGGGGAGAGAGAATGAGCGGGAAGAAATAGAAAAAAAACTGAAATTTAGCCCCAAATTCTAACCCAAAGTTGACTATACAAAAATAAGATTCTTATCACATCAAAATGTCATAACATGCATGGAGTGCTAAATGTAGATGAAATTAAAAACTAATTATAATGTTTTGTTGTATTTTGCGAGACGAACATTTTGAGCCTAATTAATCAATTTTTGGATAATTTTTCACACATACAAACGAAATGCTGCAGTGACACAATGATTACGAAGTGACATCATACCCCAAAATTTGCCCCCCCCAATTTGGGATCTAAACAAGGCCTTAGGTGGTAGTTGGTAGGGCGATAATTAACTACCTGCCGTCATTACAAAAGCTCCTCCAGACTAGAATGGCACCTATGGATTGACCATTCTTATAAAGCACCAACAAATTTTTCGTCATTTTTGTTGAGTTGGCACGCCACGTCTTCCTACCAGCGTGGACATACAATAGGAAATGTCAGGTTTGCCCAGACTTTTAGAATGGCACCTATGGATTTACCGTTCTTATAAAGCACCAACAAATTTTTCGCCATTTTCGTTGAGTTGGCACGCCAAGTCTTCCTAACAGCGTGGACATACAATGGGAAATGTCAGGTTTGCCCCCAGCTATGTGGATAAGGTTTGGCCCCAACAAGTAACCGTAACTTCCAAGGGTTAACAAAAGATTTCAGCGAGACCTAGGGTGTTTTATGTGAATCTACCAAGACACAGAGATAAACTCTAAATATTACAGGGTTATACAGGGACCTAATCACGAAACTATCATCTTCTACCTCTAGACAAGAAGGGGAGCTCCTAGGCGCTGAGCTCCAGCGGCGAGCTGGTTATCTCCGTCGATCCCTCTCCCCTCCCTTTCTCTCTTCTCTCCCCTCATCATTCGAAGCAGCAGCAGCGTACGGTCCCGATCTAAGATAAACTCGGAGAAGGAGAGGGGCAAGGAGCAGGAAGCAACAAGACCTTCTTGTGCTTGGCGTTGAGCTCCTTGGAGACGAACGCCTTCTCGTTCATGGCTGCGGCCCCAAATCCTCCGAGGCGATCAGACCCGAGGCTCCCTGATTGAGAGATTGGACCAGGATTTGGAGTTGGGGTTGGGATTTCGGGCAAGGGGCTCCTCCTCCTTTCTCTTTCTCTTTCCTCCCTATGTTTTTTCTTTGCCGCGTCGGAAGGGTCAAGGAGAGAGAAAGGGAGGGGAGAGGGATCTGTGCGTATGTTGTGGAGAGTGATCCCGATCCCTCGATGAGCCCGATCTCCGCCGCGGCGGCGCGACGCCGGAGACGGTAGAGGAGGAGCATCGTCGCCGTGGGGACGAGGTGGAGTGCGGCGTGGCGCCGGAACGCGAAGACGTAGAGCTCCGCGGCAAGGCAGAGGAGGAGGGTGGCGGCGCCGAGGAGGCCGTGCAGTGCGGCATGGATGTGCTCTTTCCACGGCCCCCGCTGCCCTGTCCGAGATGCGTCTCGAGGACTTTCTTGTGTGGTGGGTGATGACAGGTGGGTCCCACCGATCGGGGATTGAAAGAGAAGACAGAAGCTTGTGTGGTGCAGGGCAGGAGCAACGAGGTCATTTTTATGGTCGATCCACGCTGGCGTGAGGAGGTGGCGTGCCAACTGAGCGAAAATGGCGAAAAATTTGTTGGTACTTTCTAAGAGTGGCAAATCTGTAAGTGTCATTCTAAAAGTCTCATTTGAAGAAGTGGCTCTCGTAAGGATGGCAAATAGTTAATTATTCCGTTGGTAGGCAGTAGAGATGAGTACGGAGAAACGAGTACAGAAGAAAGAATATAATATTTTTTCGAAGAAGTAAATAGAGTAATACGAGTGCGGAGAGCCTTACAATATCTATCTCCATGAGTCCAGAAAGAAGACATCCTCCTTACCAGTAAACTCATGGCTTTGAAGATCCGCTAGGCTGGTCATATAGGGGGTGATTGGTTGGTTGCACTAGTTTCTAGCCATGCTAGGATGCAACCAGGCTAGCGTTAACCAGGCTAAAGTAATAAAGGAGGACGTGATTGGTTGAAGTCTGCTAAGATCTTGATTGGTTAGATGCATTGAGTGATATAGCCACCTTGCACTGATTGAATGTGAAGTTACCATCTTATTCTTTCCTTCTTGCTAGCCCACCCCCGCCGCACACGCGCCCAAGCTCCTCCACGGCGCCGCCCCTCGCCCATCAGCGGCCCCGCCCAGGCGGCCCCTGTCGCAGCGCACCCGGCTCCTTCGCAGCGCCGCCCCTCGCCGACGCGGCCCATGTCACAGAGCGCCGTCGACGGCCATTGCCGGCGATTCGCCGTTCGTGGGGTGAAACCGAGGCCGCCATAAGCATCCCCTCGTCAAGACGCATCAAACCCGCTGCTTCTCGTCGTCGTCCCACCGTCGGAGCGCCCTTTTCCACGTGAAAGCGCCGCCGCCGGCCATCTCCTCCTCCGCATGCCGAAATCCGCCCGTCTCCACGCGCCGCCCACGTCGGCCCCGCTGCGCCACCCTAGCACTCCTCAACGGCCCCTCCAAGGCGAGCCCCCGCCGCGGCTCCCCTCAACCTCATCCGCGGCGCCGCCAATGCCGGCCTCCGCCACGCCGTCCTCCACCGCGCCGTCCTCCGTCGTGTCATCCTCCACCGCCCCATCCTCCGCTCCGTCCTCCGTCCTCCGTCGCACCGTCCTCCACCGCACCGTCCTCCACTGCGCGATTCTCCGCCGCCCCGTCTGCACGCTCCGCGGTGGCACCCGTGCAAGCAGCTCTTCGTAGCGCGCATGAGGTGAGCCTAACGCGTGCGTGGCTAGTCAGGGCCTTGTGCAGGCTGCAGAAGCTGAAAACGCAACTCCCTCGTGTTTCCAACCTATGCAGGCCGTACATGCCTTTTGGCCTTCCGGAGCAGTCCAAACAGACAACCAATCAGTTCAGGGGTGACTTATGAGGGCCTGGCTAACCCTTATACACCCAACCAATCATCCCCGTAGTAACTCATGCAATGCACTTCCAACGGACACGCGTGTGTTTCTTTTCTGACGTCTCTCTCCCGTTCCCGGCAGTTAACATGACCAGGAACGATTTCTCAGCCTTGTCCCTCGTCTCCCATTTTCCTTCACTTATATTCGCATCTTGTGCCACTGTTCCCATCTTATCTTGCTACGCTGGATCCATGCATGGTTGGTGGCTCATCTGATTCACATCTTGTGCTACTGTTGCGCGCACACAAGCACACGAGCCCCGCTGCATTCCCTGCTGCTGCTGCATTTGATGGACCCGGCTATGGGCGCAGCCGATCGATCACGGCGAGCTAGCTAGCAGTGGGCTCGATCGGCGAGGTGAGTACACAACAGTAGCCACGGAAGCACGCCATGAATGCCGGAACCACCCACCCGTATATTCTATTGTTGTGCGGGGGCAGGGGGAGCATAGAGCAAAACAGTAGCCGCTGTTCGGCCGATCAAATTGCAAGCGGGGCGAGTTGGTGGGCTCCTATACGGCTTCTGTGGCCTAAGCAACGTGGCTGGGAGATTCATTTAGACTCAAAACACACTAGTACTGCCTATGGTTACGTCTGCGCGTCCACGTGGGCATTTCTTATCAAACTTTTTTCGTTCCGTTAAAAATAAAGTTACACACATAGCTGTATTCGAATTTTTTTAGCATGAAATTTTAATAGCTTCCAACAGTTTCATGTGATACCAGATTCAACATTTTGTCAACATAATTCAACATTTTAAGAATATTGGTTCAACGCTCAGAAAACTAATTCAACATTTTCTAAAAAAATTTGAAATAGTATATTACAAATGTTGAACTAGTTTACAACAAATGTTGATTTAAAAAAACTATCAAAAATATGAAATATATTTAAATTGGAGCTTGTTTTGTTGCATAAATTGTACCTAATACCATGGTTCAAACGGATTTGAAAAATGATTTATAGTTTGAAAAAATAAATTCAAAGATCAAAATCTAAATGGAATCAGACGCACTCATGCATGCAGCAGCTGCGTACCTCCAGCTGTCCGCGTGCATCTCTTTTGCTGTTGTCTGCTCTTCTTCCACAACAATCTGGTTCGTTCGTCTGATATGCATAAATCTCAAAAAGTGAAAGCCACCTAGTTAAAAAAAACTTCTAGAAGCTATATAGGTTTCCCGGGTCGGTTTTGCCGCAAGCCCGTTGGGCAAACCCACGCCGCATGTTCGCAATGGGCCGCAAATCAGCCCATGTTAGTGTTGCGGGCCTACATGGATAGTCCGCAAAAGCCACCGGCGCGGCGCCACTGCCCGAAAGCAAAAGGGGATCTCACGGCGGGATCGGAAAGAGAGGAGAGGATGGCGCGCACCCGGGCTCCGGCTCCGACGACGCCGGCGATGGACGCGCCGCCCTGTCCCGTGACGTGCGCGTGGAGGACTTCCCCGCAGCAGCCTAGCACGCACAGCCCTGCTTCTCCATTTCAGCGTCACCTCCATGCGCATGGCCGCCTCCCCGCGCTGCGCGCCCTCAGGGTATCAAGCTAGCCGATAACCTCACAGGTCTGACCTCCAAGGCAAAGGAAGTTGGAGGGCAGTTCACGATGAAGTAATCATCGGAAAGGTGGATGAATCTGCCGTCGTGCCGGTCTACTAGCAGCTTCTGATTTGTTTTAGAGTATGACTAAATCTTGAGGAGATTCTTTCTCTTGTGGTATTTTTAGGAGTGACTTGTTTGGACCGACGGAGAATAGCGCAAAGATAGATGTCAAAAGCATTGCCGACTTGGACAAGCGTGAGATGGTCAACTTGCGGAGGAAGGTCATCAAAGGTAAGGCTCTGCCTTTTTTTCCCTATAACGATTTGGTAACCGCACAACCTGTAGTAAGATGATGTGTATTCTGAAGTGAACTCTTCATGGTACGTTCAGAGCAAGATTCTCAACCGGAGATTCTGGACAAGACCGTTACCAGCACGAAGCACATTGCGTTTGGCTCAACTACCCTCCATGCCCTCAACTTGCCTCCTCCCCCTCTCTGATACGCCGGCAAGAACAACGACGAATAAGTGACGGGGCATTGACAATGATGTGCGTCAAGTGCAAGATCTTTGTTATTCCTTTGCAGTCTTGATGATTCACCTGTTGAATTTGTGATTTTTATTATTTTTATATTCTCCCATAAGAAGGATTACGTGAATTTGGGATGCAGGGCGAGGAAGCTCGGGTGAACTTGCCGGACAAGTGGAGCGAGGGCGCCGGCGACATAAGAGAAAGAGGTGCCTGCAAGATCAACGAGAACAGGCTTGTCCCCAAGAAAAACAGGTCGAATCGATACCGTTTATTTAGGTCGTTGGGTTTCAGTTACAGCTTTGCTTGCTGATTGTGCTGAATGGATTTGATGTCCATAATGGTCTGAATAGCTTTGCTTGGTGATTTAGTTTGTGAATAGTATAACTGAATAGCATAGCTTGTTGAATGGATTTGATCTCCATGACAATTTTATCATATTTTTCCTTTTAGTTTCTATGTGTCTAGTGCTTTGTTTGTTGATTCAATTTTATCGTGTCCTGCATAGGTTGTGGTTCCTCTTCTGCCGCTGCCACTTCTACTCCAGTCATAGCAACGGCTGCCACCCCCTCCCATGTAATTTAATTTTTTCCACCTCCCTATAATTCTAGAACTGCAATAATTTCAGTACTTCAATTTTTTGGGTTGTTAATATACAAGCATTTGTTCTATTTTTTTGAATTGTATTGCATAGGTTGTGGGCTCTTCCCGTACTATCGCCACTCCTACTCCAGCTTTTACAACAGCAGCCACCCCCTCCCTAGTAATTTATTTTCTATATTTGTAGAATTGATAAGCAGTGATTTCAACACTTTAATTTTTCTATGTTTTCTATGTTTGTAGAATTAATAAGCAGTGATTTGGTTATCTATGTGTAGGTCCAAGAGGGAGATGTGTTATCCTCGCTGAGGAAGTAGAAGAAAGCACCGAAAAAATTACCATAATCACAACGTTTGAGATCGCCATCATATCATTGTCTCTAACATCACCGGGGGTTAGAATCCTGTTGTCACCAAGGATCAGATCCCCTTCCCCATCCGCATCCCCATCCATGATGCTTCCAAGTAAGTAATGTCATCACAGAAAAATAAAAATGTTTGCTTGTAGGAAATCTTGTAGTTTCTTTTGTGCGATACCGGTTCTTGAAATATTGTTTTGCTACTATTTTTTTCATGGCATTACTATTTTACTGTATTGATCATGTCCTAAAATGTCCATAATTAGGGAAATCTCGTAAAAGTCAGAGACTCACATCAGAAATATGGAAAGATTTTGATGCTATATATGATGGTGATACTGTTTCTAAAACTGAGTGCATGCATTGTCACAAAAGAATCAAAGTAGCACGTGATGTCAGGACAAGTACTTGTCTTAGGCATTTGCGTCATTGTGAGGGCAAAGAAAGGATGGATCGAATGCATAATCAAAAGGATTCCAGTGACATGTCCTTACTCGATACTTCATTAAAAGACTGGAGATTTGATGAAGAGAAATCTCGGGAAGAATTGGTTAGTCTAATTGTTCTTCATGCACTACCTTTTAGCCTTGTTGAGTATCCAAAGTTCAGAAGTTTTGTTACCGGTCTTAATCCATGGTTCACACATGTGTCGAGAACCACCATCAAGTCAGATTGCATTAGCACATACGAGAGAGGGAAGGCAGAATTACATGATGTGTTAAAAAATTCAACTTTAGAGTTTCACTCACAACTGATTTATGGAAATCTAAGCAAACTTTAGTCTACTTGTGTGTTACCTGCCATCACATCTATAATTGGAGACTTCACAAAAGGATTATAAAGTTTGCTCTCGTAGAAGCTCCACATGATGGTAGGGACTTGTCCAATGCAATGCTTAAGTGTTTGAATGAGTGGACTATAGAAGATAAAGTCTTTGCAATCACCCTAGATAATGCTCCTAACAACAACAGCTTTGTGAGCACTTTGAAAGAAAACCTAGTAGCAAAGAATTTGCTTCTAGCTAAAGGCAAAATGTTTCATTGCTGATGTGTTGCCCATGTATTAAATCTGTTAGTTTAGGAAGGTATTATTGCAATGAGCTGCGCAGTCACAAGTATTAGAGAGTGTTAAATATGTAAAGAGTTCACAGGGACGCAAGCAGAGATTCGAGAAGATGATTAAGGAAGTTGGGATATCTTGTGAGAAAAGACCCCCTCCCCCCTTGATGTTGTGACCCGATGGAACTCTACTTTGCCATATGCTCAAGTGTGCTTTGGATTATGAGAGGGCATTTGAAGCTCTGACCCATGACGATGTTCAATATGTACACGAGCCTTTAGTCGAGGAATGGAAGATGGCCAAGAAACTTTGTGGCATCTTGAAGAAATTCTCTGATGCTACTGAGATCCTCTCGGGTACCATATATTCAACTGTGACTTTATACTTCGATCAGATTTGGGACATTAAGTTGCTGCTGGAAAAAGGAGTCAGACAATCGAGATGTTATTATTAGAGCTATGATACATGATATGAAAGAAAAATTTCAGAAGTACTGTGATCTATGTTACTTACAAATTTGTGTTCCAGTCATTCTTGACCCCAGATTCAAGTTGGGATATCTGGAGTTTCGTCTAAGGCAGGGCTTTGGCAGTGAATTGTCACAATACTTTACTACAATTGAGAAGACATTTAGAGAACTGTTTGATGAATATAGCCTGGAATCTTCTGACTTGACTCCTGATTATGCCGCAAATCCAATTAGTAGTGTTGAAACCTATGTTAGTTCAACTAACCCTTGGGCAGATTGGAGCCACCATCAGAATCAGATTCAAAGAAAAAAGCTTAGTGAACTTGATAAATATCTCAAAGATGAAACAGTTTCTACAGATATTCCCTTCAACATTCTACAATATTGGAAGATGTCCTCTGCCACGTATCCAATTCTTGCGCATATGGCCCGAGATATTTTAGCTATTCCATCATCAACAGTGGCATCAGAATCAGCTTTTTCTAGTGGGGCGAGAATTATATCTGATTATAGAAGCAAATTGGCCAGTGAGACAGTAGAAACATTGGTTTGGTTTGTCTCCAAGATTGGATAAGAGGGAATGGTATGTCTAGTGTCTAATCCATTCTAATGTGTTTTGTGTTTTATTTTTCTAACTGCATGTGTAATTCATTCTGTTGATTTCAGAAGCTATTACACTTGATGAGATAGCTGGATGTATAGTTGGTGATGAGGAAGATGAAATCTAAGTTAAATATTCATTCCAAAATGCAACTATGTATGTTCTACTTTTACCCAGAAATGCCTCTGGCCACCTTGTGCAGTTGCTCTTTCATCCAAAAGAGCCGGTAATAAACAAAAGTAAATAGGGAAAAGTAGTATGCATTTCTAAATAAGGTAGCTAGCTAATTTTGAAAGGTTAAATGTATAGCAGCAGTAGCAGACCTTCAAAGCCCTCTTCTATATCTTCCATGTTGAAGATAGGAGCTGAAGATTATGTTCTCTTCATAGCACGGTTTTTGGAATCAATATAGCTCTTGTCCTTCTTCTTTCTGCCACCACAACAACTCTTAATGATGATGTTAGGCTCTTCTGTCAATACATCATAGCCATACAAGGCCTGCCTATTGAAACAGCATCATGTCCCCACATAAACTGGTCCTTGAATGCCATCTAAACCCCACATAAACTGCTGCTATTGAAGTAGTGGTCGCAATCCACATTAAGAAGATAAGCACCATTTGTCAGGACAGCTGATACGCGAATCTGTTTATTAGTAAAGAGTTAGATCATAAAGTGAAAGGACCAACACTAGGCCTGGAGGGGGGGTGAATAGGCCTGTAATAAAATTCTGTAAAGTTTCTTCGAAAAACTGTCAGATATCGGATGATCCGACTCAGTCTCGGATCTTTCGGCCAGGAAGATCCGACACTGTGTAGATCTTCCGACAGGAAATGAAACTTACTTCATGATTTGAAATCTAGAGACCTTTTGATGATTCTACTTGAATACAAAGATGACAAATGATGTATAGAACCTTCTAGATATTATCAACACACGAGAATAGCAACTAGCAAGTAGATCGGATCAAATCGAGCAAAAATAACAAACAGAACAAGAGAGCACACGGAGACAAAGAATTTACTTCCGAAGTTCACTCCACAAAGAAGTTACGTCTCCGTTGAGATGCTCACAGAGTCGGGCTGTCACACCAGCCCCAAGTCTCCCTCAATCAACCACAAAGTAGGATTGAGTCACTTACTATTGGCTCTCACAAAGAAAGAGGTGATACAAACTTTCCGGTGCTCAAATCACAAAGAATGGGAGCTACCGGCGACGCCTAACTGTTTAGGAGCAAAGCTCCAAGAGTAACAAACGTGAATCGACAAATTAAAGTTGCTTCAAATGCTTCTTGAGATGAATGAATGGAAGCTCACAAAGTGCTCTTGTCTCACACCTCAAATCCTCACTCACTCTCAAACCCTAGATGAATCCTTGCAAGAATCAAGCTCGGGAGGGAGTAGAGGAGTGGAATGAATGCTCAAGTGGTGTGTTAGGTCATGTGGAGCAGCAGCAATGAATGAGGGGGTGAAGGGGTATAAATACCAAACCCCCAAAATATGACCGTTATGTGTTCTGCGAAGGGGTATCAGATCTTCCGACCATGTGTCGGATCTTCCAGAAACAGATAGACCAGTGTTAGAAAAACCCCAGAAAACTTCCCAGCTTCGGATCTTCCGACAGGCGCCGGATCTTCCGGCCCGGAATAAACCAAAACCGAGCCAGCCGGAACTTCCGGCCAATGGTCGGAACATGCATACAGGTACTCACAAGGGCTGAAAATTGGCTAAGTCCCGGAAGATCTGACACAGTGTAGGATCTTCTGATGGAAGTTCTGATGCTAGGTCCAGATCTTCCAATGGGAAATAACCCGAGACCGAGCGGGCCAGAACTTCGATCGGATTTTCCGGCCTAAGTTCCGACCAAGCAGAAAACTGTGAAAGTGACTTTGTGTGTCTCCCATGGGGATTTTCATCTCAAGCATAGCACTTTTGACAACTAGGATTTATCGATCACGTCCCCCTTGATAGTACGGTGGCCCCATACTCAAATTCAAACCGAAAATAAATTTAAATCTTCCAATTGAATCCACCATCATACAATTTAGAATTGGGGACATTCGCTTCATATTTCTATTCTTTTCTTTTCATTTTATTCCCACACAACTCATCCAAAGCATCATATCCAAATTTCTATCGTCATTAATCACCAAAATTGATTAAGTGACTAGATGCACTTTCATAAAGAGATGGACAAACTAAATTGGCATTTGTAGAGCTGAATAATCATGTGAACATATACCAAAGCGTTCATGGCACCAGCCTTCTTGTGATGCATAGAATTATTGGTACATATGAGTTTAAAACTGTGTAACTGACTAGACTCTGCTATGCTGCGACACTCTCAGCACAACAACCTCTTTTTTATCATGTACTGCATTTTGTAAATGAATGATCTCGTGAAATCAACATGGCAGAATTTTGGTTCAGTTTGGCCTGAAACGATCATTTGCAATGAATACTTGGGTTGGTTCAATATAATTGCGGTCACATATTTTCCCTTTCATTTCCTATTATCCTATTGCATCTGAAAGTTGCAAGCCTCTTGTGACAGCTTATAGATCGTATCTACATTTACTTCATGCATTTTAGCTCTGAAGCTGCATTTCTCTGTCTATCTCTGTTACTGATTGTTTTTCTGATCACGTGGGGATGAAGCTATTTATCATGGACAGTCCCAGGTTTATTGTTCTCCACTTCCAAGGCTGGGAAGATCTGGTAGTGGTTTGATTCACACTAAAAGGTTGTAACCCCTAAATTAGTTTATGCTTAGATTTATTTGTCACCGATGCTTTGATGCCGGAATTAAGAATATTAGTAACCCTGTAATTCTGCAATTCTAGTTTTAATCATCACCGTAATGCTTTGGTGCCGAGATTCAGAGGATTGTTCCTCTTTGTTTTGCTGGTTCGCTATCATGACATCAAAAAAGTTGATGAAGTTTGTAAGGCTGTGGTTTGCTATGTATAATATATATGACATGATTCTGTTTCGATAATCTTGGTGAGGTTACTTTGGTGTATTTGGTTTGGAGCTGTTTATGTTTATGATTCTTACAGCACAAAAAAGCCTGTAGATGGCCGGAAAGCAGGCCTTTTAGTTTGGAATCAATGAGCTTAGCGGGTTGATTATGCGGCAGGCGGGCGCGTGCTGTCGTGCGGACAGCCGTGAAATCTGCAAAAAAAAGCAGCGCCATGCGGACAGCCGTATGTGCCCGCGACAGGGAACACGGCTTGCGCGGACGCGGGGCGGGCAGCCGCAACCTGCCCCGCTTGCAACTTGACCGGCCGATCCGATCGTGCTCGTGCCGTCGTGCGTCGCAGGTCGCCGCGTCGGGGATCCGAATTGAATGCCTGCCCCCGGCCCCCGGAGAGTTGAAGGGTCTGATTGGTTGCATGTATGACCTAGCTTGGTTCGTACGTGTGAGCCAGGCTCCCAGGGGACAGGCCGTGTGCGTGCAACAGTGTCATGTTCAGTTGATGTATGCATTGTCCGGCTGAGAAGGGACGGTGTTTGGTTGCCCACATATGTATGAGACAAAAGTGAATAAACACAGGTTACTTAGATATTTATTATCGACAAATATATTTTTATGGCTCGTACCATATTGATTAAATCTTAATATGCTTTGAAATACAGTAATACCGCTTAATTTATAGTAATCATATACCAATCGCGTCATTAGTTGGTGCAGAGTCTGTACGGCACGGGCCTAGCTACCCAGGAACAGAGAGAAATATCATATCTGAGGACGCAGGCTACAAGCTGTCTTTTGCGCCAGCGAGGACAGGCTCTAACCTCTATGCAGGCATCTAAACATGGGGAGACTGCACCCACGGGCCTGATTCAGCCTCCATACGGACAATCAATCGGCCCCGAAAGCTTATACCACCCACCCCACCCCCGGTCCCGGTCGCCCGCCATCACGTACGCGATCTAGCTAGCAGAGCATCCCATCCCATATTCCCATGTGCACGGGAGCCGCCCTCCCGCCACGCGCGGCCGGTGAAACCGAACGAACCGTCGTCGCCACCAGCGGCGGCACCGGCCATTCGTTACTGTACCTTTTCAGTTTGCTGCCTGAACTGAACAGTTGAGAAAAAGCTCGCGGACGCCACGCCTCGCGACGGCAACCAATTTCACCTCAGATACCCATGGTAATAAAACAGTCACTGCCTCCATTGCCTCTCGTGATGCTTGCTAGTACTACGTATATATTACTCCCTCCGGTTGTCGTTTCCCTATAGTTCAGTATTAGGGGTGTTTGTTTCAGCTTATTTCTGATTTTTAAGACTAAGAATCCAAAAGTGAGATGACTCCCATAATGGATTATGAGAGTTATGACTTTTTGATTCTCCATAAGCAAGCATTCAAAATCAGCCATAAGCCGAAACAAACACCTCCTTAGAGTCATTTAGGACAGCGACACGATCACCAAAGCACAATTTTAACTTCTTCTTTCTATAAAAATATTTCTTAAAAGTTATATATGTATATTTTTATGAAAGTAATTTTCAACAGTAATTTATTTATATGATTTTTCATATTTTCAAACTCAACGACTTAAATATTACTCATGATTTATATTCTCAACGTTTGACTTAAACCTTATCTAAAACGACTTCTAATATTAAAGCGGAGGGAGCGTGATGTTGGCAAAAAAAAAGAGCTGAAGTCTCCTCGTACGGGGACGGAACCCATTTCCGGCGGCGACGGCGGTCGTGGCAGTTGCATGCTGCTAGCTAGAGTGCTAGGCTGGGTAGTTGCTGCAGCTGTCGCGGGACCCGACCCCAGCTCAGCTCAGCGTACCAAATGCTGGTGGTTGGCAAATTGGCTCGGCCCGGGCGTCCGTCCCGTCCGTCACAGATCGACCTACCTGTATGTGACTCTTCCGTCCTCTGTGGATTAAGGTTTTTTTTTCTTTTTTGATCGATGGAAGTGGATTGGGGTATTGGTTGCGCGTGCGGGGAGAGACAGAGGCGAGGGGAAAGAAAGGGTTGGGGAGAGGTCTGTAGGCACGCCGTACGCGTTGGCGCTGCCCAGGGAAGAAGACGATTCGAAGAAGGGAAACATCAAGAAGTGGTGCCCTTCGAAAAACTAACACGCAGCCCGAACCTCTCCCTGGCCCCCGCGTCGCCCACACGCAACACGAGTGGCGACTCAACCCCGGCCGCCAACCACTCACCTCATCCTTCCCCACGCCTCCGCTGCTGCCTGAGCGGTCCACCGGAGGCCCGAGCGGCCGCGGGGACGGCGGCGGCGGGGCATTTTGCGGCCTGATCCCTTGAAGGTGTTGCCCCCCCCCCTTCCTTTGCGTGTTGATGGGTTCTCGGCAGCGGAGAGTCCGACGGTGGTGCTCGGCGGCCAGATCCACGCGCGGGAATGATGGATCCGGTCGATTGGCGACTGGATCTGGGCTGACTCGTCCCCTACCGGGCGCGGTGGTTTGCCATGCAGCAGAGGTCGAATGCGTCTCTTGGGCCCCTAAGGTGGGCGTGAGAGAGTCCGACGGCGGCGCCAGGCGGCTCCATGGTGACAATGGTCGCGCGCAGGCCGTGTAACCGGAGGGTGGGATATGTTCCTCTGCTCCTGCCTCCTCTGGTGCCGACGGCCGGGTCCCCCACCATCTCTGCCCCACAGCTCCGCCACGAGGCCATCCAGATCCGGTCGTGCTGGCCTCTCTATGCTCGAAATGTATTGCAGCCTTGCAGAAATATGAGGCGAAAGTCATTCCCGGGATGCCGGTGTCGACAACGACGGCGTCACGCAACGTCGTTCTTCCTCCTTGGGGCGTTGTTGAGTTGCTCCTTGCTAGTGTTGGAAGAATTTCGGGTGAAAACCCAATTCTGGCTCGCCGGTGGGCGGTGGCGGCGTCTTCCACGTCGTTTCCTTCTTGGAGTCACCGCCTTGAAGATCCATTTCCCACCGATTTTGCCTTCCTTGTTTGGCGTTGCTAGGCATCGTCGTGGGTGGTGGCAACTTATCGGAGTGAATGCGTAGGGTTGCATTGTGTTCATTGCCGAGTTTGATCCAGTTTGTCATCAAGTTTCTAAGTAGACGAAGAATGTGATGGATTGGTGATGCTTATAAAGATGATGCAAGACAGAAGCACTGACGAAGAAGAAGAAGATTGAGGCTTAGTCTTCTAGTTTTTTTCTTTTTCTTAAAGCTTTCTTTTTGTGTTTGTGAGCTCCTCGATGTTGAGGATTAGAGTCTAAGAACTCTTTGTAACCTTTTGACTATATATGTCCGCATGTGGATATAGCGGCCGGATTTTATCCTTTATTAAAAAAAGAAGAGGGTTCCTATCGGTCGGCCCACAAGCCCAACCATGATGGACTAGATTAGGTGTGATGCGTGGGCCGGGTTCAACGATATTTTTTTCATTTTTTTTCAACTTTTTGTACAGTATCAAGAAGAAGAAGTCCTCTACAAACAAGAAAAGAACAAAACAAATTCAAAAAAGTCATAAATTTGAAAACGATGCCTGAAAAATTTGTGATGACGAATTCAGCATTGTAAGGTTTTTAACAGCATATGTGAATTTTTAACCATCGAGGTTGGAGTTGGCTGGAGTGGACAATGGAGTAAGAAGACAAGTCGAGGCTCCTGCAGCAGGGGCTGCCACATTTTTTTTGAAGAAACAAGAGGGGGAGCCCCTACTGATTATATCAATAATACATGGTTTACAGAGAGAAGCATAAGTTCTCAAGAATAAAAAAAGAGACAAAAAAGATAAGCGCTATTATAGAAATGTTTGCAGCCAGTCACCGGGTTACAAAATCATCTTTTGCCCTATGAAAGAGCAGGCTAGAATCATTTCTGAAGATGCCTTTGCAGCGCTGTAGGGATGGATCTGTATGTCTGAAGATTTGGTCATTCCTGATTGTCCAAATGCACCAGCGTATGATGATGATGACATCCATGAAAAAGACTGGTCTGCGAAGGCGACAAGAATATCGAAGGGGTTTTGCAAATCTGGCACTTGAAGGTCTATAAACGGCCAGCAAGGCTGCGCAAAAGGCCAGAGGAGGAAGAGGTGCACTACTGATTCAACAGTGTCTTCATCACAGAAAACACAGTGGTAAGATGGTAGGTCTATATTTTTCCTCTGGAGGAACTCCCTTGTGTTGAGTCTGTCCCTTAACAGCCGCCAAAAGAACACTTTATGTTCACGCTGACAGGAAGATTTCCGTATCCAATTGAAAGATGCATGGACTGCAATTGTGCCTCGGAGTCTCCTGTACGCTTTAGAGGAGGAGAAGAAAGGCTGCCACATTTTTGCTGGTGATGAAGGATAACTGCACTAGTTGCCTAATCGATAAACGTTGTCGTCTGTTGCTCTGTTTTGTAATGAAAATTGGGCACGACATGACTGCCTATCCATCTCAAGAATAACTCTATTTAACTCACATCTATATTACTTAAACCCCTCACCTAAACCATGCATTTTATCCTCTAAACCAAAACCATCTAGATAACCTTCCATAGTGGTTTTAGAGACGGTTTTGGCTACATAACATTACAAAAGTAAGTGGATAGTGATATTTGCAAATATTTATTTAAACATCTACTACGTGGAAGGACGTAGCATTAACCTCATATCTCCCGCTCCAACACACACAGAAACATGTTTAACTAGTCATATATGCACTAAACTAGCTCTATGAAAATTCGGTATCAGTTTCGCCTACATTTTGGATCCATATCATATTCTGCCACGAAGCTAAAATATAGTGAAGAGATGTCTTAGTGGGACATGCTTATATGTATTTTCTTTCCAGGGTCTACTCTGGATAGACTTCTTAAGCGGCTCACGTGATGTATTTTCCTTTTTCCTCTCCATTCTCCCCTTCTGGTCCTTGTGTTTCCACAAAACATGCTGAAGACCATGTGTTCGAAAAAGATCAAGGTAGATGGGATTAAGGACAGGCCTGTAAATCCGTTCTGTAGTGGTGCTTGCAGATGGTAAGGTCGTCATTGTACGTTGTTTGCATCCCCACCATTGCCCTGATGAAGATAGGGCGTACCTTGGAAAGGCCCAAAAATCTAATCCAAGTGACATATGTTTCTGTTGGAAAACAACCAAACTCATATTCTGTTTCTAGAAACTAGAATCCTAGAAGGAAAGAAAGACTAGGAATAAAGCAATCATCTCATTAGCAGTATCTAAAATGTAAGGTTAGCTATATCTATAAAAAAAATAGTTTACTAGAAACTTGCATGTTCAGTGAAAGTTTCTCCAGAAGTGATCAAATTGATGCACCATGAAAATTGTTCCAAATATTAGCAGTACTAGCTTATCTCCCATGCTGCTGGTAAGCAGTAAACGTAAGTGATCATGATGAGATTTCAAATCCAGCTATAACCAACTTCTTTGTCAGTGGCAGCATTTCTAATTTGATTCCTCAAACTGTTGATTACACTCCATTTGTTGGTTGATTCATTTACACTAATGAGATGGAGATAAGGCATTTTGGTAGAATGATTCATGGAGATCAGTTGACTTGCTGCATGCTCTGCCAACTTCTCGTTGGGCTTTGCTAAGGTACTCTAGAATGAATATGGACCGTTGATCTAACAACGTATTACCTTCTAAGAAGTAATATATTAATTAATTAAAAAATAAAAGAAATACTAGACGTGGGTGTGATGTTCTGCCCGTGCGTTCGTGCAGTGCCGTGACGTGCGTGCAGTGCCGTGACGGTTCCTACGTGTGGATGGGGCTGATACACTGGACGGTGGGCTGATTTGTCAGTACGTCGTCGCCTCATCGATCCGTGGGGGCCGTTGGTTGCACGACCGTGACCACCATGTTGGTTGGACGCCATACGCCTTGCTATCACGACTGCGCATCTAGGAAACGTGAACATTTGAGTGCCACGCACAGTTTTTGTTGTAAAAAAAAAGAGAACATGACATGAGTGACATGAGATACTCCATTGTTTTTTTATACCAAGTTAAGTTAGTTTAGACCTAACCTACTGTAAGCACGAACATATTTGTAACATATTTTCTTAACAAAACAAAGATAAAATTGTAATATTTTCTTACTTACGTTAGAGTGTGTTATAACATATTTATATTTGTAACATGACATAATTGGATATGAAAGTGTGATGTATGATATTAAGGTATAATATAGGAACATAACAATGACAAGACTTTAGACAAGTTTTGATCGATGCACATATGGGTCTAGGTGACATGAGAAAAGTGGATAGTGGAAAAAAACTTATACATGACACGCTGCTGTCGCTGCGACTCTGAGAGGATAGATCGGATCGAAAATCAAAGAAAAAAGACGTGAATCTGCCCGACTTACAGGCGCAGGCGTGCAGCGGCATCTGTTGCGCGGCGTGAGGGTGAGCACAGTAGCGGGTTCAGGAAGATGAGGAGCACTGATTAGAGGTTTTTGGATTTGTTCTTTTAATATTTATTAAACGTTTCTTGTACCACGAAGGACGGCTGTGATTGCATTGGGGTCTGACCTCCTAACAGGTAATCAGAGTATCTTAGCACAGCCCCATTTGATTACAAGCAGACAATACACCAATAAATGTGATGTCATCACGATTGAATTGAGCCTTTATCACATTCTCAAATGTTTCAATAGCATTTTGACCAAGACTATTGAGCGCATATCCACGAATCATTGTGTTCCATGTCACTACATCTCTCTTGGCCATCTGATGAAAAATGGTTTGGGCACTAGCCATTTCACCACACTTGCAGTATATGACGATAAGCAAATTTTGAACTAGCAAATGTGACTCAAATCTAAACCTAATAGTAGTAGCATGACACTTCTGACCATGAATAATCATAGAATGATGTGAAAAACAACCGATGAGTCTAGGAAGAATCGAGTCGCTTGGTCGTATAATTGACAATAGTATCTCTTTATACATCTCAAGTGCTTCATTATTCAAATCATTTTGAGCAACCCTGTAATTAAACAGCTCCAAGACACTAAATCACGTGTTGGGGATTCATTAAAGAGCTTGTAAGCTCCAGTAACCTTACTTTGTTGAAGCAAACTAGCTATCATGACAATGTAGGTGGCAACATTTCTTTTATGCATCCTATGGAAAAGGTCCAGTGCATGATCCAAATACCCTCCTTTCACATATCCAAAGAGCAAAGTAGTGCAGGACATAACATCAACTTGAGGGATTTTGTAAAACACGCCCTGAGCTTTATCAAGCATTCCATTGTCTATAAAACAAGACATCAAAGCAGTAGCTGCTTCCACATTCTTTTCAGGCATATTTAAGTAAAACTTAGTAGCCTCAGCAATTCTTCCATCTTTTATGTTGCCACTGACCATAAAGTTCCATGAGATCTTGTCTCTGTCAATCATGGAATCAAAAAGCTATCTAGCCTCATCGATCCTGTTAGCATGGATATAGCTAGATATGATGGAATTCCACGAGCCAACATGCTTTCTTTCCATTCTATCAAATTCCAATCATGCCTCACGATATCTAAGGAACTACAATACATCACAACCAATGATGCCTCGATGACGTGGTCAAGAACAAACCCAGACTTCATAGCAAAACCATGAATGCATCTGCCTCCTCCGATACTTTTCAAGCTAGAACAAGAACTCACAATCTTAGCCAGAACTGCGCCCGTCACGTCCTCCCCACAACTCACCAAAGTCTTGAACAAGTCAACTGCCTCTTGGAACCGCTCATGGTTGACAAAACCTACAATCATGACGCACCATGACACAGAATTCTTTGCAGGCATCAAGCTAAACAGCTCGAAAGCCCTCCCCAACTCATGCACCGTGATGTACCCTTTGATCATCGCAGTCCAGGACATGACATTGCGCTCTGTCATCTGATCAAAGACCCTGCAAGCATCATCCACCCAATGGTTCATCACAAGTCCCGATGTGAGAGCATTCCGCAAGGCCACGTTTGGACTGTCAACAGCATCCACAGCTCGCTCCAGGCAGCTGAACACCCCACAGTTGGCATACATTGTGACCAGGGACGCGCTGACAAACACATTCTCAGAGGCACCAGTCTTGGTCGTCAACCCGTGAACGCACCTCCCGAGCTCCAGAGCCTCAATCCGCGCACAGACCGACAACACCGTCGAGAAGAAGGCATTTTTTAGGCCTGGTGCAGAGTTCAGTCTCAGTTTCGTGAGAAAATGGTGAGTGCTATTATGTTGGCAAAAATTCAGCAGAGATTTGGGTGACAAAAACAAGAACAAGTTTCAAAAATCAAGTGTAGCAACAAGAATGCCTAGTGCTCCAACTGGCAGAAGTGAAGGGAGGTCATCGCTACCAGCTCCTAATTTGGCCAGAGAGAGAAAACTTCAAGATTTCAGAAAAGCCAACAATCTTTGGTACTATGGTGCTGAACCATATGACAAGTCTCATCCAGAGAAGTGCAAGCAGCGACCAAGGGGTCAAGTGAATGCTTTAACAGTCAATGATCTAGATGTTGCACTAACTGACGACATTCTGAACCAATTAGCAGTGGAAGATGCTCTGGCCGAGGAATTTGGGACGCTATCACTGAATGCCATTTTTGGCACTGCAGATGGTGAGTGTTTGATGCTGAGAGCCTTGGTGCACAACAAGGTGATGTTGATTCTGGTTGATAGTGACAGTTCTCATTCTTTTATCAGTGAGCGGTTCCTGTCTACAGTGGGTATTACTCCTGTGCCAGCACCATCTAAACAAGTTCAGGTTGCTAATGGAGAGATCTTGATCACTGACAAGATGGTGCCTCAATTGGAATGGTGGATCAAAGGGTATACATTTCAGACTGATATGAAGGTGATTGATTTGGGAGCTTATGATGCGATTTTGGGATATGACTGGCTTAAATCTCATAGCCACATGGATTGCCTTTGGGAAAATAGAACTATAGCTTTTGAAGATAACAACAGACATGTGAAGCTTCAAGGTGTTATACCATCCGAATGATCTCTCCACGAGATACAAGTAGAGACTTTAGTCAAATGGTGTGCAGGCAATGAGGTATGGTCTTTTGCTATTGTTGACTATTCTCCACCTGTTGAGCCTAGTGTTGTTCCTACTGGAATTCAGCAAGTTATAGAGGAGTACAAAGATGTTTTTGATACACCATCTCAACTATCCCCTAGTTGAGTTTATGATCACCCCATAACTATTATACCAGGAGCCATACCACCCAACTCTAAACCTTATAGATATTCTCCTCTACACAAAACAGAAATTGAGAAACAGGTTAAAGAGCTACTTGAGATTGGTTTAATTGTACATAGTAGCAGTCCTTTTGCTTCCCCTGTTCTTCTAGTGCAAAAGAAAGATGGGACATGACGTTTTTGTGTTGATTATAGGAAACTCGATGATATTACCATTAAGAATAGGTTCCCTATGCCCATCATTGATGACATTCTGGATGAATTGTCTGGCACCAAATTTTTCTTTAAGTTGGATATGAGGTATGGATATCACTAGATAAGGATGACTCCTGCAGATGAGCATAAAACAACCTTTTGAAACCCATCATGGCCATTACCACTTTAGAGTGTTGCCTTTTGGGCTCACCAATTCCCTTGCAACATTTCAATGTATTATGAATGAGGTTTTGAGTCCATTCTTGAGGAAATTTGTGCTAGTTTTTCTTGATGATAAAGTGGTATATAGCCCATCTTTGGAAAGCCATGTCCACCATTTATCTCAAGTCTTACAAGTATTGAGAGAGCATCAGTTCTATCTGATACCTAGCAAATGTTCATTCGTGGGACACCAGATGGAGTATCTGGGGCACATTATTTCAGATGAAGGGGTTTCAACTAACCCGGCCAAGACATCAGCTATGCTACAATGGCCAGTTCCTACAACAGTGAGTCAGTGACTGAAAGTTTGTGAAGAATTATGGGATTCTAGCAAAGCCTCTCACAAATTTACTAAAAAAACAGTTCCAGTGGTCTGATCAAGCACAACTAGCATTTGATGCTCTAAAAGATGCAGTGAGTTCAACCCCAGTGTTGGATATGCAAAATTTCCAACAACAATTTATAGTGGAAAAAGATGCTTGTGAGTTGGGTATTGGTTTTGTATTGATGCACAAGGATCAACTTTATTTCTGAAGGGGGAGGGAGGAGAGGGGAAAAAATTATATAACGTGTGGGCCCCACCAGGTATAGAGGATGAAGTGGAGTACGACGGGTGCGGAGGAACTGGATTTAGGGGAGAGAATATTGACGACTTAGACAGAATATTCTCTTCAGGGGATAAATTTAGACTACGACGAGTATGGACATCGCCAGCTGATTGATGGGTTGATTGATTTGGTTTGGGCCGAAACGATCGACAGGCACGGGACGAGATGAGACGGTCCGACTCGTGGCCACTCACTGTCACTGAGTTGCAGTAGTTGAGGCGTGGAGAGATGGCCAGATGGGTCACTCAGCTGCCGTGTAGCATATGAGAGCAGTGTTCAGTGTTCAACCAGGTAAATGTTGCTTCTAAAAACTAGATTGTTCAGCAGGGTAAATGCCTCTGTTAGATCTTAACCCGAGTTTTCAGAGTTGATTTCGTGTAAATAAAAAATTTAGCTATTTTCATCTAGCTTTCCAAATAAATAAATAAAATTTATCTGCAACTGGAAAACGAAATGAAGCCACCTATACAGACGAAATTAGCCTATAACCTAACCGCACACACACAAACGAAATGAAGCCACCCACACAAAAAAAATTAGCCTGTAAAGTGAACAAAATAGCTCTATATGCGAACAAACTATTCTACATAGGAAACAAATATTTCAACATTGTGAACAAATTATTCCTATAGACAAATAATTTAGTCTATAAAGTGAATAGATAATGTAACATCACGAACAAATTAGACTAAAAAATAAAATGCACATACAAACAAATTATTTTACGTAGAGAACAAATGTTTATACATAGCGAACAAAATATTCTAATAGATGAACAAAATATGTAAATATGACGAACAAGTTAGTACATGTAATAAAATTATATTATTAGTATAAAAAGGAAAATTAAAATAAGGAAATAAAATAAAAGAGAAATAAAAATAAAAAATGCTAAGAAAACGTAAAAATAATCAATGATTGCACCCTTGAACAAACGGGTCAAGAACACTAAACAAATTACTCTGTAAACGAACAAATTATTTAACATCATGAGCAAATTACTTTATAGAACGAATAAAATGGCTCCCGAACAAACTAGTCTACATGTATTAAAATATATCCACATTACAAACAAAGTGTGAAAAAGCAAAAATATAGAAATAATGAAATGATAGATAATTTAGTCTACAAAAGTGAATATATCACGAACAAATTAGAGTAAAGAATAAAATGGCGCACAAACAAATTATTTTATATAGAGAAAGAACAAATGTTTTTACATAGCGAACAAAATGTTCTAATAGATGAACAAAATATGTAAATATGACGAACATGTTAGTACATATGACGAACACGTTAGTACATGAATTATATTATTAGTTGAAGCAAAATATGTAGGTTATATATGAGTAGATTAGTTATGGTTCTATGATGTTTTTTACTATACTACTCATGGCTCACTCATGGCTCATATAATTCAACTTATATAATCTACAAGGCAAACAAACGTGACCTTATATTATAAAGAAAAATATAGAAAAATAAAGTACGGAAAGAAAACTATCGTGCAAAAAAGTAAATAAAATAAATAAAAAGTAAAATTTGCCGTAGAGAAACAGAACACAAAGAAAAAGGAAAGAAAGAAAATAAATGCGGAAGAAAGTGAAACAGAAAAACATAAAGAGAAGAAAAAACAAAAAACGGCTTCATAGGCCACGTAAAAGGAGGTAGCGAAGCGAATTGCACAGAAATAAAACAAAGGAAAATTAGCTTTATTGTTTCACTTGGGCCGGACCAAGCCCGAGATGCGGAACGGCGCAGGCAGCGTAAGTGCGGAACAGCAGAGGTAGGGGAGAACCCACCGCCACGACTAGCTATCGCGCGCGCGGCTGAGTTCGGCCCATTAAGGGTGTTTGGCCCGCGAGAGACATATTTACTTGTCTATTTTGGCCCACACAAGAGATATATTTGTTTTGGCCCACGTAAAAGATATATTTATCTGTCTATTTGGCCAGCCCAATATCAACTGATATATTGTTTTTTTATTTTTTTTCTTTTTTTCTTTTTATTCTAGTATTTGGTTTCTATTTATTTATTATATCACTTGCATTGATTTATATATTTTTTCTCTTTTCTTTTGTATACTTACTTGTTTTTTATTTTTGATTTGATTTTTTATTATTTATTTTTATTTCTTTTATTATTATTATTTATTTATTTATTTATGTCTATATTTTTTACAATTATTTGCTCGACAGCGCATATATGTGTTCGTTATGCGTATATATTTGTTCATGATATGCAAACATTTGTTCGTCACATAAAATTATTTGTTCGCGATGTTTGAATTATTTGTTCGATTTACATAAATTATTTGACTGTAATAACATTTTGTTCATAATGTGGATGTTTTTGTTCTCAATGTGTAATAATTTGTTCGCGTTGTTTGATCAATTTGTTTGTAATGTTTAAATTATTAACTGTAATAAATTTTTTCTATGGATGTTTTTTGTTCTCAATGTGTAATAATTTGTTCACGGCGTTTGATCAATTTGTTCGTAATGTTTAAATTTGGTCGCTATAAAATATATTGTTTATCTGTAATAATATTTTGTTTATGATGTGGATGTTTTTGTTCTCGATGTGTAATAATTTGTTCGCGATGTTTGATTAATTTGTTCGTGATGTTTAAATTATTTATTCGCTATAGAATAAATTGTTTGATTGTAATAACATTTTGTTCGTGGTGTGGATGTTTTTGTTCTCAATGTGTAATAATTTATTCGCGGTGTTTTATCAATTTGTCGTGATGTTTAAATTATTTGTTCGCTATACAGCCCAGTGTATCCTTCATGGGTTTGAGCTCGCAGTTCATATATAGCATCCATGGTGTTTGTATTTTCGATGGGCTACAACGCGTGGCCTAAAAATATGCTCATTCAACATATGTTTTATACACTTTGTTCTGTGAGTTATTATAATTTATTCGCTTCAATATTTTTGTTCTATGAGCTCATAAATTTGTTTTATACGTTTACTATAAAAAATCTTTAACATGGTAAAAAATATTCATAATAAAAACTATCCAAATATAGTTAAGTGAGGTCTTATTTTGAAGATCTTGCCACCAGAAACATTATAGTGCAATCGAATTTTAATTTAGATACTTCATTTCAGATCTATGAGTTTTTTATTTTCAAATATGTAATGATGTCACCTATTTTGTCTTCTCTTGTATACTGTCTTCTCTTGTATACATTATGGGCCGGGAAACAAGTAGATAGGGCCCACGAACACAAAGCTTCGGGCGATACGCGCGGGTGCATCACGCACGCAAGTGATAAGCTAGACGCACCCAGAACCCACCCGAGAAGAGTGGGGAAAAAACAAAAAACCCTAGCGATGCTGCAGATCCGCCTGAGCAAGATCGGCTCGTCGGACTCCGGCGCCGCCACCGCCGGCGCGGCGGCCGCGGGCGGCGCCTCCGCTGCGGCCGGGGTGGCGGCAGCGCTGGGCAGCGGCGTCCCGGAGTCAGTCACCGTGGCGTGCCCCGACCACCTGGTGATCGCGGACCTCCCCGTCGCGAAGAGTCTAGGCGCCGTGACGACCTCCGCTGCCGCCGCTGCGCGTGCCATAGGGCGCCGCTCCCGCCGCCCGCTCGGGGAGCGCGTCCATATCTGCTCCCGCTGCGAGTTCCCCATCGCCATCTACGGTCGCCTCGTACGGACTCCTAAACCCTAGCTTTGTTTTTATTTTTTAATACCGGGACGCCACCAATCTTTCTCAGTCGTTAACATAATGTAAAAAGTGGAGCAGCATACATACATTGTCTTTGTGTTATGCTCCTTGTTTTAGATTTCTGAATTGGACCGAAACACCAAATGCATTTAATGTGTAAGAGCTCACTGAAATGATTATTGTCTATTTGGCCTGGTAGCCTAGCAATTCCATCTGTAAGGAGAGCCAATGTTGTCTGCTCTTGTTAGGCAGACAAGGGAAGCTAAGATCTACTGGCTTGGTTGAATGAAGACAGTATAGCTGTTCTCTTACTGTGCTAGTTCATCTATCTGTTAGCCGATTACACACAGTTTGCTTCTAGGCGATACTTAGTAGCCGAATTTATATAATGTCAAATGGACTATCAACATATTTGCATAATGAAATAAGCTTTTCGTATCAATTGGTAGCGTGTTTTTTAACCTTGAACTAGTCATATCTAGTCTGTTTGCTTTCTTTTCATTTTTGTAGTACTTCGTAAGCAAGTCAGACAGCCTTGCCATGTGTAAAATAGTTTTGCAACATCTTGCTTACTGTGATGTTTCAGTATTCCTTATTTTATGTTCCTACATATGTTTTTACCTGTTCCCTGATTAACTGCCTACATATAGCCATTCAAACATAGTTCCTTTTCTAATATGCAGTTTGGCCCTGTAGTAGTCTAATGGCTTCCTTTTCTTGGTTTCAGATCCCTTGTGAACATGCTTTCTGTTTAACCTGTGCAAGAAGTGATTCCAGCTGCTATCTGTAAGCGTTCTAACTCCAAACTTTTCCTAACTTGCTTTTGTCTCGTTCTCACATTCACAGTAGTTCGCAGTAAGGGTAACATGCAGTAATTCAATGGTTTATCAGCAAAACATGATAGAGCGTTCAAGAATACTGTAATGCCTGTATTTTTGAGGGAAAGAGGCCGAGCTTCAAGAAGCACTCAGGTCAGTTTGTTTGGAAGGGGGCCTGTGGTGTATGGCAGGGGCATCAAAGCTCATGGAGTTGATCCCAAGTCGCTGCCCATCATGGCTTAACAGCCTGGGTGTTTGTAGGTCGCCACTATAATTCTATCATGGTGAATTCATAGTTTTGGGTGTGTGAGGGGTGCCATTTCTTGGCGCCTAGTGCGGTCTGTCTAGACCGTTGTACCTTTTTCTACCTTAATGAAATGACGCGCAGTTCTCCTGCGTGGTTCGAGAAAAAAAACATGATAGAGCTTGCTCTATTAAATCTGCTATACCAATTCTGAGCATTGACTGATGGTGGTGTTGCTTTTCTTAAGATATCACAATCGGCATGCACATGTTGTGTGGTGCTGTTCAAATTGTTTTCTATCCTACTTTTTTGCCGTGCGCACATATGAGATGTTCTGTTCACTTTGACTGATAGATATGGTTATTCCGTTATTGGTTGAAAATTGCCATATCCTCTACCCTTAAAACACATAATCAAATGTAGTGCTGGAAATGTTGCGCCTTCAATTCTTAATTTATACAGATAGTTACTGTGCTTCTCTTATAGAGTTTAGCTTGGTCTAAGTCTGTCTATTTGGAACTTCTGTTTACTGCTGCAGATGTGATGAGCGCATTCAGAAGATACAGAGTGTGAAAATGATGGAAGGGATTTTCATCTGTGCTGCACCAATGTGTCTCAAGTCTTTCCTTAAGAAAGCGGATTTTGAGTCTCATGTGCCTGAAGCCCATGCCAACCTCCTACAAACTAATGTAGAGAAGGAAGAACGTAACGAGTCAGATGCTCCTAACATCTCCCGTGCTTCTGCAGGGGATACTCAAAGACAATCTCAAATGCCTGAAATGTCAACTGCACGGGCTCCTCCAAGGCCAGGTGTTTCACCCACTTCAGCTTCTCACATGCAAGATCGTGAAGAACGCTCCCGCTACCACCAGTCCAGGGAGCAAACCCCACTGAGGCCCGCAACGCTTTCAAAACCGCCGTCATTCCATGGTCGTCACTCATATCCGCCAGGGGATAGTCAGGCCGAGAACAACCCACCTCAAGGATTTGACCGGCCCTACAACTGGGCTTCTCAGTCACGCCAAGAGAGCCCTGGTGCAGCAACTCCGCTGTGCCAAGAATCTGACCACAGTACTCAGGACAAGCAACAATTGATGGCTAATTCTCCTTTTATGTTTCCACCTATTCCTCCTCATCAGGCAAACTTTATGATGCCCATGAACATGAATCAGCCTATGATCCCCAATGCGCCATTCAATTACCCTCTCCAGCAAGATGGAAACCCGTACTTTGCTGCCCCTTTCCAGATGCAACTACCAGATACTGGATCTGATCAAAGTTCCATGTCATGTGTCCAGCCTCCAGGCGGTACTATGAGCTTCCCTGAGGGGCTTCAGCGCCCATGGGCTATGGGACTGGTGGGTAATCCATTTCAGTCGATGGCCCTTGGGCAGGGAATGGCTGATGGTGGTGCGGGTGATCCTCAGGGTGGTGGTGGTATGGCCTTCATGCAGCCTGGTTTTGGGGGCATTCCTGATGGCTCCATGAATCCAGGCATGTCAGATCGAGGTGATGGAAGGGGTATTCTAGCACAGATGCCTATGGCAATGCAAATGCAGATTTCACTCCCCCCACCCCCACCTGCACAACCTCCATCAGGTTCACAGCAATCTTTTAACAGGACTTGATGTTTTTGTACACAAAGTGATGGTTATTGCCAAAATTGCATGGTAATTCATTGAGCAAATTGTAATTCTACCATTTTGGCATGTAACTTGTGAGAATTGGATGGCTCAGTTCTGCCACCTCGGTGCCCCCTTAGGTTGATAAGAGCATGTATTATGCAATGACTGGTCCTGTTTGAATGAAATGTTTGGATTTCGGAAATTTTAGTGCTGGATGGCTGTTTGTGCCATTAGTCGGTGATATACTTCTGTCTTGAAAAAACAATTCACTGAAAAGTAGTTTCAAACAGATGTTAATTGTGATCTTAAGTCTGAACACTGATCTGTCCATGCACATCTATGATTTTGTTTTAGCTTCGTGCGCGTATAGTATATGCCAAAAGAAAGGCAACAAAAGAAAATATTGAAGCTGGAAAATACAGGTGCCCTGGGACTGATTTGCGTATAGCACATCCTTACCGAATGTTGATGAAAAGAATCGTGGTGGTTAAGGCTGTACTCCTTCCGTCCCAAAATATCTTGGCATAATCTTCAATACCAACGTTTGACTCTTAATATCTCTAATACTATAATATTTATAGCGAAAAAATCATAGTTATATAAAAGTACTTTTAAATACAAATTTAATGGTATTATTTTTGTTAGATAAAGCTTTTATTATGGAAGATTAACTAAAGGTTAAAACTTTTAAACTTGGACATGATATTCAGAAATGTGAAGGGGCAAAATCAAATGCGCCAGGGGCATATTTGAAAAGAAAAAGGACCTAAGCAGAAAACCTAGAGGGGCAGCGTGAAACGCGCTAGGGGCATATCTGAAAAACAAAAAGGACCAAAGCAGAAATCTCAAAAAAATTTGGACCATTTCTCAATTCGTGAGCCTGCCCAATTTTGCGCTCTCAAATCGAATCCTCGCCACTGCGGAAGGCGATGCATATTATGACAATAGAAAATCTGAATCTCATTTAGAAACCGATTCCTCAGCAATAAAAGAATGGACCGGTGAACGGTCAGAAGCATTCTTGCTCCCTACTGGCTGCATCCACCGTGATTCCTTGCATGCTGTCAGATAATGCATTTTCTATTAGCACACGGAGACCCCGCAAAGCTTTGTTTTGTTAAGAGTCCGAATCTCACGTAATCCTACGTGGCTAACTTTTCTCTCCTCCACCGCACCCACGACTGGAGAAGGCCTAAGGTTCTCCGAGTTTTCCTCGTCTGGCAGTATTTTGGCACGTAAACTTTACTCCCGTCTCGCTCGCGTCGTAACGTCCGCTCGGGACCTCCTACCTAGCTTGCGGAAGGTGTCATGGCTTAGAGCCCACGACGGACTATTAGCGGCCATCTTCTTCCTCGCGCCGGCTCCGCTCCCGCCCCTTCCGCCGCCGTCCCGGCCGGTGGCCACCGCGCCGCCCGTCCACCGCCCGCTGGTTGTCCGGCCCTCGCCCGGCCGGCGGCGCTCCCACACCGCTTCGCCTCCGCCGCCGGCCGAACCACCACCACCGTAGGTCCTCCGCTGCCCCACCCCTTTCTTCTCTATGTCCGGCGACCATGGAACTCCGCACCCTCGAAAACCCCAAAACCCTAACCGTCACCGCCGCCGACCTCGACCACCACCCGCGGCCGGCGGCGCCCTCGCCGCCGACCCGCTCCCGCCCGCCTTCCAACCCTCCACCCGGCTACCGCTCCTCCATCCTCGTCGTCTCGCCGGCGATGGCGACGTTCGAGTGCGTGCCCGAGGAGGAAGATGAGCTATACGAATCTCGAACATCGAAATCCATCCGAAAGCTACATAGGTGTTCCACGTCCGCTCTGCACCCGACGGATCCAGGCCGCGCGAGACCTGCCTTTTAGGGCCAATGGCCCATATCTGGTGGCGGCTGCTTGGTTTTACGCGGTAACCCTATATAACTTTCGGAAGTTTTTTTATCTATATAACTTCCAGTGTTTGAGATTAACGCATGCAGTCTCATTGATTGGATGTCGCTCTGTTTTCTTAACTCTACATCCATTCATCTGTGCCTCCACCGCCGCCGCCGCCATTCCCCAGGTGTGTCAATATTGATGTAGAGTTAAGAATAACAACACACAGGGAATTCTGTCAATATTGAAATGTTGATTTAGGCTAATATGACATATTCAATATAGATATGCTCACGGATTGATTCTCCTTCTCTGCTGATGCCGGGGCTGTAAAAAGCGTATACTTCTTCTCCGATATGTACTACTACCTCGCTGATGTATGTTGTTTGTTACTCGTGGATGATGGGCCGTGGCTTATCTAGCTTCCGGAAGATATATAGAGGAACCCCCGGTTTTACGTCCTCCCCAGCCTACGGGCCTGCTGCTCATGGAACACTTTCTACTTTGTATACTTTCAAGTTCCAACATTACAAGTAATAGCTTTCAGCATAAGTCTCTAAACTCATTGTTGGGATTAATATGCGTGTATCTTTGTAGAAAAAAATATTTCTCTGGTACAACCAAACAATTACTGGAACGAGCTATTCCTAACTGCAGGTGTAGAACACAGAGTCGATATTATTGCTCAGCTGATAAACGAAACAAAATGGGGGAAAAAAGACGAAACTATAGCAAATTGACAAATATGAAAGTTGAAAGAGTATATGTACAGAGAACCTATGAATATATATCGTAGAAATGGAGCGGGAAAAGATAAAACCTGGAAGCTTCACTCTGCTATATCCTATTCTATTTTCAAAACTCACTCAGCTATATATGACACCTTAGATTTTCTACACCTGTGTGAAATTTCTATATATTTCTTCTGTTTATAGTTGTTAATCCTATGTATCTGCTGACATGACCAAAGGAAATAGGGGGGTTTCAAAGTTGGTTGCGGCGCGATCACTGTTTACACGCTTGACAGTTGAAAGATATCCTGAAGAAAAAGGGAGAGCTCCTGAGCTGATCTCCCGACCTCGCCCTGCCGCCTGCAAAAGGATGCCCAGAGGCATCAATTATTTCAGTCCACTGAACTGAATGATGTTTCCAGGTTTCATGGGTTACTCGGTGCAAGTTAAGTTTACCTTGTCAGCGACTTGAGGCAGGTGCTCACCTTCTTCAGCTCTTGGAAACATATAATGCACCGCTCCAACCTAGCAAGATATGCACTAGTGAAGCAAAGTTCCTTGTATGAATATGAGGCAGGAATCAGGATCCATTTCAATGAGATGAAAGGAGGAAAATACCTCTGCTCTGCCTCAAGGTCTACACCAACAAGCGGCGTAGAAGACAAAGCTGAAGAAATAGTGGCCCCAAAGCTCTTAACGAGACTCAGAATCATCCCCAAGGCAATGCTCAGACTGCATCGGAAAATGTCAACCCACATTGGTTAACCATTAGCTTTCACCTTTTTAACAAAATGGTTACTGTTGCAATTTATACTGGCAATCATTTTTCATACTACAACCTCATCTACAAACTGTGGAAAACAAACTTAAAACTGTGGAAAGGCAGTTAAAGATTGCACAATCCATTGTCTGCACCGATAAATGATGCTATTGGTGCTATCATTAGTGAAGGAAGTCATGTCAGATTCAGCATTGGGCCTTTTCTTTTTTATAACAGATTAGCGCTTGATCTTGGTACATGATAGCTAAACTGTTCGGTTACAAAAACCCATAAGACTTCATGCATGGAACCATGGGACCCATGACTCATGTGAATTGGAAAAATAAATTGTGCAAATATTTTATTCTAGCGATGCACAATTCTATACAAGTGGTCATAGACAAGAATACAGTGGCCAGCCAATGCTACAATTCGACTGAAGTCTGAACCTTGAACAGTACGTGATATATGCATATTCAGAGTTCCAAGCCTTTTCAGGAAGGGAGATGGTATAGTCAGATTCTCCTTCCATCACATCTCCGCAAAGCATTTAGTCAGGTTGAACTCAAATAATCAACGGACATACAATAGCAAGGTCAAATCTTAATAATCCCGCAATTCTAATATTTCACAAATTAAGAGTAAATATGAGAAATTACCTTTCATATGCGCTTTCAAGAAGACTGGAGGTAAGACCAAGGAGAGAAACACAAATATCTAAAGTGATACACTTATTATTCTCCATTAGAGCGTTAACTACATCAGCAGTGACCTACAAGCGTAGAGAGCATGTCAGAAATTGTGGTGCACAAAACTACAACAAAGAGGGGTAGTCAAGAGTACAGACAGCAAAATCCAACATTCTCCATGTAGCATCAAGAGATCCCTTTATATCATCTCTTTGCCAACACCGATAAACCACCTGCAAATATCAGTATAACACATAGCAACACCATACACAATATATATAACATAATTGTGTCTCACACCAGAAAATGAATTCTTGATAACTACTGAGTAGATCTTATTCTGGACCTCTTTATACCTCTAGTTTTCTTAGCCGAGACTTCATTACATGAATAAAGTCTTTATGGTTTTCCATTAGACCATACATATCATCTTCATCTCTATCTGAAGCACTAAGTTTTCCAGGAAGGGAAGGGTGCAACCTCTACAGAAAACAGTACAGAAAAGGTGCATTATGTGTTATATATCAACTAAATTAACATTGGTCCAAATGACACGATCTTGGAAGTAAACATACCGAGCCGTATGATGTTGGCACATTCTGGATGCTATCATATTTAGAAGAGGAAGGTCCTATTCCAACCAAAGAGCTGTATGATAATTCTGAAGGAGACTGAAACCCAAATGCTAGAGAATAATCTCGGTGTATTCCTCCAAACCCTAGAAGAGTAGGATATATAGTAACTGTACATGGGGCTCATAGATGGGCCTAACACATGGGCCATATGGGCCAACATTCATACACCAACACCTCCCCGCAGTCTGAACTACCGGCGCAGCGGAGTTCAAGACTGGACAAGAAAGAAAGTACACTCAGGGACAGTACCCCTGCAGCCCCAACTAGCCACCGGTGACGTTGAGGCTGGAGCAAAACTCGGAGAAGGTCGAGGAGGGGAGACCCTTGATGAAGATGTCGGCAAACTGAGAGGTGGTCGGGACATGGAGAACCCGAACATCGCCGACAACAACCCGGTCACGAACGAAGTGCAAGTCGATCTCCACATGCTTCATCCGCTGATGCTGAACCGGGTTGGTGGAGAGGTACACGGCGCTGAAGTTGTCGCAGTAGACGAGAGTCCTCTTGGCGAGCGGGCTTTGAAGCTCGGCCAAGAGCTGTCGGAGCCAGGACGCCTCCGCCACGCCGTTAGCGACAGCACGGTACTCCGCCTATGCACTGGAGCGGGAGACAACCGGCTGACGCTTGGACAACCAGGAGACGAGGTTGCCACCTAGGAACACGGCATAGCCGGAAGTGAAACGGCGAGTGTCCGGACAACCAGCCAGTCAGCGTCGGTGTAGACAACGAGCTCAGCAGACGGAGACCGATGGAGAAGCAGGCCGTGGTCGATAGTGCCACGGACGTATCGGAGGAGACGCTTCAGAGCAGTGAGATGTGACTCCCGGGGATCATGCATGTGAAGGCAGACCTGCCGAACGGCATATGTGATGTCCGGTCTGGTGAAAGTGAGGTACTACAAGGTACCTGTAAGACTCCGGTAGGCAGTAGTATCAGCAACAGAGGAGCCCATATCTGCAGACAGCTTCGCCTGAGTGTCGACAGGGGTGGAACAAGGTTTGCAATCAGTCAACCCTGCTCGCTCCAGGATATCAAGTGCATAATGCCTCTGGTGAAGGAAAAGGCCAGAAGGACGAGGCTCAACAGTAACACTCAAGAAGTGGTGGAGCATACCAAGATCCTTCACAGCAAACTCCTGCTGCAGGGACGAGATAATGTACTGAAGCAAGTGCTGACCGGAGGCCGTGAGAACAATGTCATCAACATAGCGCAGCAAATAAGCAGTGTCTGACTTGGCCTCAGTGAACCCCAAAGTCAGCAAGAACGTGGCAAACCGAGAGTACCAAGCCCGAGGAGCCTGCTTCAGACCGTAGAGAGACTTATTGAGCCAGCAGACTAGCTCAGGACGACTGGAGTCCAGAAAACCCGCTGGTTGGCTACAGTAAACTGTCTCAGTCAGAGTACCATGGAGAAATGCATTCTTCGCGTCCAGCTAGTGCACAGGCTAGGAGCGAGAGAGCTAGCGAGAGGACTGTGCACACTGTAGCAGGCTTCACCACTGGGTTGAACGTCTCATCATAATCAATACCTCGCCGCTGGGTGAAACCCCGGAGAACCCAGCGGGCCTTGTAGCGATCCAGAGTACCATCAGCTCGATGCTTATGCGTCCAGATCCACTTGCCAGTGACCACGTTGCAACCAGACAGGCGTGGCACGAGATCCCACGTCTGGTTCACAAGAAGAGCCGCGTACTCCTCTTCCATCGCGCGACGCCAATGAGGTTCTGCCAGGGCATCACGGACATAGGAGGGTATCGGAGAGATACGTGGTTCTCCCTCGGTGGTGAAGAGGGTCACTGTAAAGAATTAGATTGGGGGGCAATTGGCCACACCTCAATGGAAGGGGGCGCCTTCTGTTATATAGGGCCGGCTGGCCTTGCTGTACAAGGCAGGGATAATTCCCTTGATTTACATCTGCTATCTATAGTAACTAATCCCTGATTTACATCAGCTATCTATAGCAGCTAGGATATCCACAGATGGCATATTCTATGGCCTAACACCCGCCCGCAGTCGCTGCGGGAGGCTCCCGGACGCAGAGGCTGGATCGAAATTCTCGAAAGAGTGCTGCCGGAAGCCCTTTAGTCATGATGTCGGCGAACTAGTGAGAGGAGGGCACATGGAGAACTCGAATCTCACCAAGGGCCACCTTTTCGCGGACGAAGTGAATGCCGATCTCGATGTGCTTCGTTCCCTTGTGGTGGACGGGGTTGGCCGTCATGTAGACGGCGCTGACATTGTCGCAGAAGACAACGGTGGCGGAGGGCAGCTGGATGTGGAGTTCCTGGAGTAACTGTCGAAGCCAGCAGCACTCAGCCACAACGTGAGCCACAGCCCGATACTCTGCCTCGGCGCTGGAGCGGGACACCGTGGTCTGGCGCTTGGAGGACCAGGAAACCAGAGTGTCGCCGAGATAGACGCAGAAGCCGGAGGTGGATCGTCGAGAGTCTGGGCAGCCGGCCCAGTCAGCGTCAGAGTAGGCAGTCAGTTTGTCGATAGACCCGGTGCCAATGTGAAGACCCGAGGAGAGAGTCCCCTGGACGAAGCGGAGGATGCGCTTGATGAGCGCACGGTGAGGCTCGCGTGGGGTGTGCATGAAGAGGCACACCTGCTGAACAGCATATGCCAGATCAGGACGAGTCAGCGTCAGGTATTGGAGAGCTCCTGCCAAGCTCCTGTACTCAGATGCGTCCTTCTCTGACAGTAGATCCCCGTCGGTCGCAGATAGCTTGGCGTGAGTGTCAACGGGTGTCGATGTCGAATGACACTCAGCCATGCCCGCGCGCTGAAGAAGCTCGACGGCGTACTGTTGCTGGGAGAGGAAGAGACCATCTGAGGAACGTGTGACAGCAATGCCGAGGAAGTGGTGAAGAGCGCCAAGATCCGTCATGGTGAACTCAGAGCTCAGCCGAGTCATGATGCGCTGCAGGAGGGCCGAGGACGAGGCGGTGAGAACGATGTCGTCGACGTACAGCAGGAGGTAGGCGAGACTCGTCCCCTCTCGTAAAATGAAAAGGGACGTGTCGGAGGTGGAGGCGACGAAGCCGAGCTTCCGGACGAAGATGGCGAAGCGCTAGTACCAGGCCCGCGGAGCCTGCTTCAGTCCATACAAGGACTTCTGCAGACGGCAAACATGATCTGGGGCGCCAGGGTCGATGAATCTTGGCGGCTGCTGGCAGTAGACGGTCTCCTCGAGGTGGCCGTGAAGAAAGGCGTTCTTCACGTCCAGCTGGTGAATGGGCCAGGCGCGGGACGTGGCGATGCTGAGTACAGACCGAATGGTGGCCGGTTTGACAACCGGACTGAAGGTCTCGTTGTAGTCGACGCCCTCGCGCTGGGAGAAGTCGCGGACAACCCAGCGAGCCTTGTGGCGGGCGAGGGACCCATCGGCATGAAACTTGTGCCAGAAGATCCACTTCCCCGTCACGACGTTTGCTCCAGGGGGCCGCGGAACAAGCTGCCAGGTGTTGTTGTCGACGAGGGCCTGGTACTCATCCATCATCGCGGCACGCCAGTTGGCGTCGGCCAGCGCACTGCGGTAGTTCGTCGGAACCGGCGACGGTGAGGATGACGTCGTGGCCGCCAGACCAATATAGCTGACGCGAGGAATGGCACCCGTCATGGTGCGAGTGGCGCGTGGCGGTGGCGGTGATGGAACGGGAGATGCCGCCGATGTCGGTGTGGGTGCCGTAGGTGGCGTCGGGGCGGCGGGAGCCACAGGGGCTGCTGGGGCAGCTGCCGGCTCGAACGTAGACACCGGACAGGAGCGGCGGACGTAGACGTGTGGGTAGGGAACCACGCTGGATCCAGGTGGGGGCACGGGACCACGCCCACCCGGTGTCGAAGAAGGCGATCCGTGTGAGGTTGCAGCATCTGAGGGCGGCTGCTCAGCGACCACGGGCGTCGAGGATGGAATCCCACCTGCAACAACAGTAGGACAAGGCACCGAAACCATATCGTCGTCGAGGAGGAAGTCTAAGGAAGCGGAGGAGGGTGAGGCAGCTGAGGTGGCTGCAAAGGGAAAGGAGGTCTCGTCGAAAGTAACATGGCGAGAGATGATGATGCGACGGGTCGATAGGTCAAGGCAGGGGTAACCTTTGTGCGAGGGGGGGTATCCTAGGAAGACGCATGCCGTGGAGCGAGGGGCGAGCTTATGTTTGGAGGTTGCTTGCATGTTGGGGTAACAGAGGCACCCAAAAACACGCAGATGGCTATAGGTTGGCTGCTGGTTATGCAGACGAGTGTAGGGAATTTCATGCTGAATGGAGGAGGATGGGCGCCTATTATGGAGGTAGCAGGCTGTCATGAGCCCCTCGGCCCAATATGTGGGCGGCAGGGAGTCATGGAGGAGCATGGTACGAATGGAATTGTTGAGTGTGCGGATGATGCGTTCAGCTTTGCCATTTTGGGGTGATGTGTAGGGGCAGGAGAGGCGAAGGTGAGTACCTATAGCAGCGAGGAATTTGATGGTGGCGGTGTTGACGAATTCAGTGCCGTTATCAGCCTGAAAACATTTGACGGGGAGGCTGAATTGTGTTTTGGCAAAGGCAGCAAGCTCAACTAAGTGTTGGTGGACATCAGATTTTTTTCGGAGCGGAAAAACCCAACAGTAGTGAGTGAAATCATCCAAACAAACCAAGTAATATGAAAAACCAGACAAACTATTGATGGGGGAAGTCCATACATCACAGTGAACAAGTTCAAAAGGTGCATGAGTGATGGAATGCGAAGAACTGAAGGGTAGACGCGTATGCTTGCCTATTTGACATGAGTGACATAGGGAGTGGTCTACTTTATGACAGGAAACAGCATGAAGTTTGTTAAGACGCTCTAATGTGGCGGGGCTTGGATGACCGAGACGTTGATGCCACAGAGTCGACGAAGCAGCCAGGAGAGCATGAGGCGGAGCGCCAGGTGTGAAGGTAGGCATGGTGTATAGGTCCCCGTCGCAGTTACAGCGGAGAATCACGCGTCCCGTCCTGAGATCTTTAACAGAAAAACCATGGGCGTCAAATTCAAAAGAACAACTATTGTCGCGAGTGAATTGGCGAACGGATAACAGGTTGCGGACTATGGATGGAGCGACCAGAATATTATTAAGAGCGAAATTTGTTGTAGGTGTGGGAAGGATGGAATGACCTCTAGACGTAACAGGAATACTAGTTCCATTACCTACTGTTATTGAGGAGATGGAGGGGGGAAGGCGTTGGGTAAGCATACCATCCGAGGACGTCATGTGCGTAGAGGCGCCGGAGTCAACTACCCAGGGCGAGTTGCCCTGCAGTTGCATGTGCTGCAGGGCAGCGATGAGGCCGGCTGCATCCCAGGTGTTGGTGAAGGTGGTGGAGCCGCTGGAGGACGCCCGGAGTGGAGCGAAGGGGTGTGGGCCCGCGGGGAAGGCCCGAGGATGCCCTGGTTGCGCCCAGCCGGGGCACCGGGACCTCCAGGGGCGCCAGAACCTCCCTGGCGGCGCTGTCCAGGAGGGGTGACGCGCTCTCCAGGGGCCACACGTTCGCCGGTCCAGGGATTGAAGCCCCAGGGAACGCGTTTGTTGGTGCTGGGGCTGTTGAAGAAGGGCTGCTGGGCGCCCTTTTTGGTGTTAGGGCGCTGGCCACCCCGCTGCTGCTGCTGCCGGAAACCGGCATTAGAGGAGGCAGCAGCCAGGAGGGCGGTGGCAGCACGCGTCTTTTCGTCGTTTTGCAGCCGCAGCTCCTTGAGGAGCTGATGGCGTGCGGTGGCGAGGGTGAGGGGCTCCTGTCCGGCGATGTTGTCGGCGACGCCGGAGTAGACCTCGTTGAGTCCGCGCAGGAGGTTGAGGACGAGGTTGGGCTCAGATACGGGCTGCCCGACGTCGCGCAGTTCGTCGGCCTTCTCCTTCATGCGAACGCAGTAGGCGTCGATGGACAGGTCCCCCTAAGTCATCGAGTGAAACTCGTGATTCAGGAAGATGGCGTGAGGAGCCTTGTTGGCCTGGAACACCCCGCCGATGGCCGTCCAAAGAGCGCTCGCCGTCTGCGTGTTGTCGGTCATGGCGAGGTTGAGGACGGCGTCGGAGACAGTGTTGTACATCCAGCCGCGGACGCAGAAGTCCGCCTGTGTCCAGACCTCGTCGGTGGGACGCGAGGTGGAGGCGGTGGCGAGATGATGCAGCAGCCCGAACTTCCCGCACGTGGCCTGGAACGCCGTTGACCACTTGCTGAAGTTGGAAGGCTTCAACTCGAGGGTCATGGGGACGTGGAGCTTGATGTTGATGGTGGCGAAGGGGCAAATCACGGGGGCAGACGCGGTCCCAAGAGCGCCGCTAGTGGCAGAGAGGAGGGCCGATTCGGTTCCCATGGGGAGGGAAGGAAGAAGGGGCGCTGGAGGAGAGGATGGCGAGATCAGATTGGGATCGGGACCCGGACGTCTGATACCATGTAAAGAATTAGATTGGGGGACAATTGGCCACACCTCAATGGGAGGGGGCGCCTTCTGTTATATAGGGCCGGCTGGCCTTGCTGTACAAGGCAGGGATAATTCCCTTGATTTACATCTGCTATCTATAGTAACTAATCCCTGATTTACATCAGCTATCTATAGCAGCTAGGATATCCACAGATGGCATATTCTATGGCCTAACAGTCACGGGCCAAAGGACTCCAGCCGCCCGCCGCGTCACCATGGGATGAATATGTCTAGGATCCCGATTGAGGACGGGCGGGTGGTACACCGCCGGCTCGACACGAGAGCAAGTTTGAGGACGGTGCGATGGCTCCGGTGAAGGTGTCGGAGACGACGCTCGAAGACGCGCACGGGATGCGCATAGCGCGCGGGAGCGGAGCCAACAGTGGTGGATCCGGCGCCGGGCCCGGCACCGAACAGCGTTGGTAGACCCGCACGGGCTGGGCGTAGCGCGCGGGAGAGGCCGGAACCGTCCCCCTCCCCCCCCCCGAGCCGCGTATGGTGCGGCCGAAGGCGTCGGTGCCCCGCGTGGCGCAGCAGTTGACTCCGGGGCCGCGTGTGGCGCGGCTGAAGGCGTCGGTGCCGCACGTGGCGCAACAGGTGACTCCGAGGCCGCGCGTGGCGCTTCTGGTGACTCCGTACCCGCGCGTGGTGCAGTTGGTGATGCCGAGACCACGCGTGGCGCAGCGGAAACCGTCGGAAGCGGTGCCAATGCACTAGGAAACCCTTCTGGACAAGGACAAGCGGACAAGGGTGGCTGAACCATCAGGTCAGTCGGAAACATGGACTCATCCTCGTGGTCGGAGGTGGGTGTAGAGGAGGTGGAGAAAGGGAAATCCGACTCGTCAAACACAATGTGTCGATGATCCGGCGGGAGGTGAGGTCAAAGCATGGTACCCCTTGTGGTCAGGGGAGTAGCCAAGAAACACACAACGAGTCGAACGGGGCACCAACTTGTGAGATGCAGTGGCGGAGAGGTTCGGGTAACACGCACACCCGAACACACGAAGGTGATCATATCGTGGAGGGGTACCGAAAAGAGCGTGGTGTGCAGTGGGAGTAGTGAAAGCAGTGGAAGAAAGACGGTTGAGCAAGTAGGTGGCGGTGTGAAGGCTCTTGGCCCAGAAGCGTGGAGGAAGAGAGGCCTGGAGCAGAAGGGTGCGCATGACATCATTAGTGGTGCGAATCATCCGCTCAGCCTTGCCGTTCTAGGGAGAGGTGTACGGACAAAACATACGCAGCTAAACACCCCGACAGAGGAAGAAGGAACGGGAGGTGTTGTTATCAAACTCACGGCCATTGTCGCACTAGACGGCCTTAATGGTGAGGCCGAACTGAGTGGACACCCAGGCAAAGAAGTGGAGGAGGGTGGAAAATGTCTCAGACTTAGTGCGCAAAGGAAAAGGCCAAGAATAGTGAGAGAAATCATCGGCCACCACCAAATAGTACTTATAGCCAGAAATTCTTAGTACAGGGGAAGTCCACAGATCACGGTGAACAAGATCAAAAGCATGAGTTGCATGAGAAGAAAAAGTATGAAAAGGAAGTCTAACATGACGGCCTAACTGGCATGCATGATAAAGATGCTCATCGGGAGCCCTAGTACATGGACATCAGCACTACGACCGAGTTGAGCCAAAACGTCGCAGTCGGGATGAACAAGCCGGCGATGCCAAGTAGTGGAAGAAGTTGCGGCGAAGACAGCTGACGAAGGGGGAGTCGAAGGTGGAGCAGCGGATGCAGGAAGACGGAGGGTGTAAAGGGGCCCCGTGCTGTCACATCGGAGGAGCGGACGCCGGAAAGCCAAATCATTCACTGTAAAACCAGAAGAGTCAAATTCGATAGAACAAGAATTGTCAGCCATAAATTGGCGAATGGAAAGAAGATTATAAACCATCTGAGGAGCAACAAGAACATTGAGAAGACGAAAAGAACCATGATAGGAAACCACAGAAGTGACAGGAAGACAAGACCCATCGCCAACCATGATAGAAGAAGGATAGAGGGTCAGACTGAAGAAAGAATACCAACGTGCCAGCGATCCAGTCAGTACTGACTGGCGGTGTCAGCCCCATGGTACTGAAGGACTGTGCCAGCGCAGCCTGGTCCCATCCCCCAGACCAGGTCGGAAGCTGGCTGGGTTGAGCGGGTGGAGTCCAGGCCGGCGGGAACGGAGGAGCGGCGCCCGTGAACATGGCCGCTGGCTGAGGGCGAGGACCCCTCACCCCCTGTGGCCTGAAACGGCCACATCGAGATGTGCCCTGGCCATGGGTCGTTGAAGGATGGCCAGGGCACAACAACAGAAGTAGGAGCAGCCGGCGTGCTCCGACGACCACCATCCCCCCCCCTCGACGACGCCCACCACGGCTCCCTCCACCCCCGCTTGGCCCGGGGGGAGGAGTGCCAAGAAGGGAGGTGGCAGGCGGGACAGAGGTGGCCGGTGGAGTAGCAACGAGCGCAGTGGAGGAGGACGAGGACCCCCTGGTGATCTACTCCAGGACGAGGTCGTCCCGGACCTGTAGGAAGGAGGGGAAGGGCTGTTGTCGGGTGATCCATGTCCGCAGGTGGTCATAGGTGCCATTGAGACCCCGCAGGACATTGAGCACCAAGATCCGATCGCCCACCGGCAACCGAGGTCGTGAAGAGCATCAGCCATGTCCTTCATCCGCCGGCAGTACTCACCAACGGAGAGGTCCCCCTGTTCGAAGGTGCGGAAAGACGCATCGAGCTGAAGAGTGCGGGCCTCGGCATTGCCAAGGAACTGGCCCTCGAGTGCCAGCCAGGCCTGGCGCGCAGTGCCGCCGTGAGTCCTGACGGTGTCCTGGAGACCTAGGGAGATGGTCCCAAAGATCCAAGACATAGCGATGTTGTCGAGGCGCAGCCACGCCTGGTCTTGGTGTCGATGAGGACGTGATCATCGAGGGCGTAGCGACGGAGGGTGAGGAGGACCTGGTCCCGCCAGCGCCCGTAGGAGGACGACGCGTGATCGAGGACGACAGAAACCAAGGCCCGGATGTTCTGGACCCCAACAGCCTGGAGGTGCAGCTGAGCGACCATCGAATCGGTCAGGTCGAGCCAGGAGCCTGTCACAATGGACGGGGACTGGCGGGACGAGGAGGCGCCAGACTCAGTGAAGGCGATGATGGGCTGCCGGTCGGAGGAGCCGAGGATGTAGTGCTCCTCGGCGATCTGACAAGCAACAGCATCCGCCGCGGCGTGCTCACGTTCCCAAGCGAGGGCAGCTGCGCGAACACGCTCCTGAGTTGCCGCAGCCTCAGTCTTGGCGGCGAGGAGGGCCACGGCAAGGGCGTCGTTGGCCGTAGCGGCCCCGGTGACGAGGGGCTTCTTGCCCGCAGCATGGCAACCGCCCGGTGGGCATCCCGAAGCGGCGGCGCGGAGGGAGGAGCGGCGCCCACGGGGAGAGGGGCGGCAGCCGCGGTGAGGGCGGCGGCGGCCGCAGCGCCCGGCGCTTCCGCGGGGGGCATATGCCCGGCCCGCGGTAGGGAGGAGCGGCGACGCCCAGGCTGGCCGGGCCCGCAGCGCCTGCGCCCAGGCCGGCAGCGACGAGGGGAGGAGCGACGGCGGCGCCCGCGGCGAGGGAAGGAGGGACGGCGGCGCCCGCGGCGCCCGCGCCCAGCGCTACAGCGGCAAGGGCAGCAGCGTAGGAGGGAAGGAGGAGAGGGGAGGAGGCGCCGGCGGCCGGCCGGCCGGCCATGGTGGCGGGGGAAAGGGAGGAAAACTTAGGCTCTGATACCATGAGAGAATAATCTCAGAGTATTCCTTCAAACCCTAGAATGGTGAGAATATATAGTAATTGTACATGACCTCATAGATGGGCCTAACACATGGGCTATATGGGCCAACACTCATACACCAACACCAAAAGAGCAATTTAAGTCACAACATAACTTACGATGTTCAACAGCGTGCCTTCCACTAGATTCCATCCAGTGGCTCGTTCCAATAACTTTATTTATGTCTATGTTGGCAGCACCAGAATTCCGTTTATCAAAACAAGACGTGTTGTATGAGCTACCAACTTCATTAGACTTGACACTTTCAGTGCATACCGAGCCAAAACAGTTATTGTCCCCAGCACCCAAAGATTCTCTTATAAATTTCCTCTGTGAACTGATAGACTTTGACAGAAATCTATGCGCATGCTCCTTTGGGCTTTCTGGACTCCTTATATAGTCAATATCTGGATTACCTCTCAAATTATTTTCTGGAACTACTTTGTTATATCCTACATCATCAGTTATTCTTCTACAGACAACTTCTTCAACCATCTTTGAGCTCCTTAAATCAATTATAGGTACCAACTTGCCACTTTCCTTGCCATGATTGGCAGCTAAACCTACCTTTTCTATATTTTGAGGCTCAATAACTGGTAACTCACTTGTGGCAGCTCCACTGAGAATGGGATCAGCATTTCCCTTAGAGCTATGACACGGGGCAAGAACAGGTACAAAAGATGATTCCTCACTGCCATAACCTGAAATATGGGACCTCGATCTATACATGGTGGCTGCCGGCGCATGTGAATTGTGAGACAGCATTCCAGCATCTGAAGAGAGATCCACTTTAGAGAGAACTATTGGTGCTGGTGAAGGTACAAAAGCAGTTGGCTCTCTGTTCTGGCGGCCGAGGAAATTTGGGTTCAATCTAACTCTTGGAGAGAGGAGAGGTGCAGAATCAGATCTCGTGAGGTGGAGACCCCCTTTTGCAGGTGGCTTTGCCAATCTCTTCCTTAATGCAGAAGAAGCTGAGACAGGAACTTCTTTTGAAGCAGACATTGAGGGTTCAAGCAAGGTATCTGAACTAGTTTCACTGGCTGTTTCAAGAAGTACAAAGGTACATATGGTTTTAGAGTGCAGAAGATAACAAACAGATAAGTTATAAAAATAAGAAATGTGGTAGCTGCTTTTAAGTACCTGGATTTCTGGAAACTGAAAGTCTACCAAACATCGACGATATGCTATTATCCGATTGAATTAGCCTATCTACACCTCCGTTTAAGTGTGATCCAGCACTACTATCAGCATATGGCTCATATCTCTGAAAATTTATTTAAGTACCATGTCAGAAAGAAACAACTCAACTGCTAACTTAGTAAATTATGCATACATCTTACCATCAAATCCACAACCCATACACCAACACAATTTTGGTTATATGAGCAACCAAGAAGTTTTCCTCCATCAACAGTTAGATCTGCTAACGTGGACCAGCCTACATCAACCATGTCATGACATACGATGGGTTCCCAGGAAAGAACCTACAAGCAAAGTGATAATATGTAATGACCTTTGTTCTTCTATTATCCAGAAGAATGAAATGAGGGCGTGATTAATCAGTATGGCATCTACCTTTAAGCTTTCATGTAATCCACAAAAAAGTGTTTTACCATCACTGTTGAATTTCATAGAACGGACTACATTAGCCTGAAAATTGAGGACAGCTACCATTAAGCTTTCATGTATTCATGTGTTTTGTTTCCAACAAGCACTCTCATCCATTTCCACACAGAAATTCCAGAATATGATGATATGAAGAAATTGATGATCAGAAACCATACCTGCTCAAAGTATTCTCGACTGTTCTGCATTAAGCTGGAAAAGGTTAATTATTTGAAAGAAAAGAAACAAAGTAGTGAATGGACAGAAAAATTAGCATCTACTGCACGAAACTCAAATACAACAGGTGTCTCTATTTGGCCTGCGAATAATCTTACAGAAGATAAAAAAAAAATGTACCAATATACCTATTTCAGAAGACCTCAAATCTAAAAGGTTGTTTCACAGACAAACAATTACACTATATAATCTTAATACTAGCTGTTTCATCTAGGTCTTTTGTATGGTGCAATCTTTGGTCTGACTGTTGTATTATTGGTCACTTTTATTCCATCGTTGGTACTATTTCATAACCTCAGAGATACATAAAACTGGTGCTTCATGCTGACTTTATGTATTCCTTGAATCCTTGTAACGGATCATATTTGGGCAGACAAACCAATGCTCAAAACGGTTCACATTATTTTAAAAAAATCATAATGGTATATCTTATTTCAAATATATTTCATTTAATCCAAGCACATGATTAAATCAACTGGTGCTTAAATACAACTTTTAAAATTGTAGCCTTCTCGGAGATAACTTTTGTCCTTGGGTTCAAGCGCTATGTTGATTCATAATTTAAACATAGGAAAGCTTGAATTGGGGACATGAACAAATTCACTTTCTAAGTCATTATATATATATGGTACCTCAGGTCCAGAAGAACCAACCAACTCAAAAGTCTCGACGTCCCAAAATTTAAGAGTCTTATCAGCTGAACCTGCAAAAGTTTTGAAAATAACAGCACTCAATGTGTTACTTAGATCTCCAGATGATGTACAAATAAGAAGCATGAGGGATTAAAGATCCAAAATAAAAAAATAAAAAAAATATTAGAAAAAAATAAGGAGATAATGTCGTCCCAGGAAAAATTCACTGTGAATATATACAGTCTTCATAAGACAGAACCTGTAATCTAACCTGTAGCCAGTAAGAACTCTTGGGGGTGAAAATCTAAGCAGTTGACTGGACCTTCATGAAGACTAAAGTTATGCAAGAGTTTTCCAGCTGTCAAATCCCAGACCTAGCAAGACATGTTAAACAATGTTTCAGTGATTAAGAAAGCTGATCTATATTTTCTGTTAATAACACTATTATATTCTCCATCTTGTCGACAACAGCCAAGTTGTGGGCATACCTTAAATTTTCGGTGCGACGATTTTGGATTTTATGTATTATATTTTGGACATGCTCAAAATTTTACCTTCACTGAGTTATCAGCCCCTCCAGAAACAATCCATCGACCATCAGGAGTAAATTTAAGCACATCAATTCGCCGGGTATGGCCCTTGTATGTGTGAATGCATCTCTTCTTTCGAATATCCCATATTTTCAAGTTTGTGTCTGAAGACCCAGAGGCCAAGAATTCTCCAAAAGGATGGAAATCAAGCGATGCACAATTCGATCTGTGCCCAGTGAAAGTCCGAACAACTGTGCATTGTGCACAATATCAAAGCAGTTTATGTTTTCAATGCGAAATGCAACAAAGTACAAAGTATCAGTTCATACCTTTCGTCTCCTCAACATCCCATATTTTTATTGTTCCACTTGCAGCACCAGCACCTACCGTAACTTCAGAAGAGTCAAAGCTTACTGACTCAACTGGACTTGTAAGGCCTGATAAGCTCTGCAATTTACAAATACAATCACTTGAAGTAGATAGTTGACTCTCAAGAAAAAGCGAGAATGATGCTACACATGAACTAGCAGATGATTCTATAGGAAATTACCAGGAGGGCACTGCGTTTCCCTACAACCCAAAGATTGACCTTCAGATCCTCCCCACCGGTGATGAGGATCCTTGATGTCCGCTTCCCAAACTTGGCACAATTGACATTGGAAGCATGCGCAACAAACTCCTCTGACCATTGTCAAGGAAACAAGATATATAGATGATTGCATACTACCACAAAAATTTTAAAGTCTTCTTTCACAATTTACTTTCTTCAGATGATATTCAAAGATACAACATAATGTTTTGGATTACTATGATTGCATCACAACATGCTTAAAGTTTATTTCATAATACATCTTTTTAAGTATCTAAATACACATTTTCCACAAGGAAAATATTGATGGAAAATCCTGAGAAGAATACTCAGCATGGCTAGTCATCATTGTAGTTCTTGACACCAAATGACACCGATTTATAGGGTAACACACTAACACTAAGTTCATACCAGTAGAAGGACTATCCAGGCTATGCCCACCTACATTCTTTTTCTTGAATACGATAGCACCTACATTCTCAATGAAGAGAACTAGTTATTATGGAGTTGAGCACTCTTTGAAGAAAGGGGGAAAACAATAGATGAATTATTGGTGGTGCCATAATTTTATTTCAGTAGCTGACCATTCATTCTATGCAAGCACATAAGACCTACTCCCTCCGTCCCACAATATAAGCATTTCAAGCATTCAAACTCAAGAAATAACAGAACTATCAAAAGACCTCTATACCCCTCATTTTACACTACCCACCAACTCTCCACCCACCCCACCAACCCATTTAGTTTTGTCCTATCTCTAGAAATGCTTACATTTTGATACAAAATTTGAACCCTATAAATGCTTATATACTGGGACGGAGGGAGTATGTACTCAATGGAAAGAAATAACAAGTATGACATCTGGAGATTCTGAATTGATCTTCCCAACTTTCATATAATAGGTTGCAGTTATCGATATCAAATGACACCCATCACCAATTTACAGGGTAACACTAAGTTCATACCAGTAGCAGCATTATCCATGATAATGAAGAGAACTAGTTAGTATGAAGTCAAACACTCCTTCAAGAACCATCAGTCATTTTAGTGGTGTCATAATTTTGATTCATTAGCTGAACCATTCATTCTGTGCAAGCACCTAAGTTCTTGATGGAATGAAATAATAAGTATAACATCTGGACATTCTGAATTGATCCTTTCAAATTTTCATATGCTAGATGTGAGGACTTCATAAATCAGAACCTACAGAATGATCCCATTTACAGCAACTGATACAACCTATCACACAAATACCAAATTACAGAGCACCAAAGTCACCTTTCCTGGCAGACAATAGAACTAGTCTCCTCTCTCGGGTTAACCCAGCCAAGCAAAATTAGTTTGATCTTTAGCAGAAAACTGTATTATTCCAGGTCTGGAACTTCGCTATACTGTTTCCGATTGCAGCACTAAATTTCATTCTATCACAGCTTCACTAGTAGGTTCCTAGATGCCAATGCCACACCTGCACCGCGCTCCACCAATTCTCACAGGCTCGCAAAAACAAAACCAACATGAACAGTGAACACCAGAACAACCCGAGACCCAGAAGCAGGCCCGCAGTCGATCACCGCGAGCGAATCCAATCCAACCAAAACCTAACTGCACCGATTCAAACAAGCAGGCAATACCAATACAACTTCGATTAATCCGATTCAGAATCACCAAACCGGAAATTCGGAGGATACGGAGCTTGTAGGCTCGCTTGGTGGCCATCTGCGACGGCCGCCGTCATCAAAAGCTTGGACTTCCGCTCCAGGGGATAGAGGAATTCGGGTTGCCTACTTCGCAGTCAAGATCCTCCCGTCCGCGGCCTCTTCGCTAGCGCTAAAAGTTCGCCCCAGTTGTTTGGTGAAGTGGGTGAAGGGAGAAGGAATGTTGAGGAAGGAAGCCAACAGCCAGCTGGCTTTCCTTCATCGTTCTCGGCGTCTTGTTAGGCTTTCTAGTTTAGTTTCTCCTTAATTTTTTTCTTTTTGTATTTGTTTCTCGATAGTTTAATTTTCGAACCATGAAAAAAATTAAAAGTCACGAAGCAATAATATTCTATATTTTTAGAGCTCAAATCCCGATCAAAGAAAAAAAAAGCTCCATACTGGCAACCTACAAAAGCATAGGAGTACATTGGCCCTGGCCTGCCTCTCCGTGGCTCTAGCCCGATGTCTACTTTACAACACCTTAAAGAGATTAACTAAATGGGGTTGTAAAGTTAAATTTAGTTATTATTAGAGAAAAAATGTTTCCAACTTACATTTAATGATTCTCTAAATTTAGTGGCTCTCTATCCCAGCTTATTCGCTAACTATTTTTAGCTAGCCTACTTCACTGGTCATCTTTACAAAATTTATTGGATTACTGTGTTATTTATTAGTCAAATCTATTTTTGAGAGTAACTAAATCAGTAAATTTGACTAGTCTTTTTAGCTAATCAGTCAAGTGGCCGGGCGCGGCGACTTCGCGTTACCTCGCGCCGCTCGGGTGACCTCGCATGCTCGATGGCTGGCTCGGTCGGCAACTCGATGTTTCACCCGCACGAGCGGCCGACCTCACATGCTCGAGGGCTGGCGCGTCCGGACACTTGACGTTACCTCGCGTCGCTCGGCCAACCTCGCATGCTCAGGGGCTGGCATGTGCGGCGACTTGGCGTTACCTTGCGTCGCTCAGTCGACCTCGCACGCTCAGGGGGATGCGTGGGCGGCAACTCGGCGTTTGTCCCGTCGCGCGGGCGACCTCGCATGCTTAGGGGCTGGCGCGCGCGCCGACTTGGGGTTCCATCACGTCGCTCGGCCAACCTCGCATGTTCGGGGGCTAGCGTGGGCGGCGACTCGGCGTTCCATCGCGTCGCTCGGCCCACCTCGCAAACTCGGGGGCTGGCATACACGGCGACTCGGCGTTACCTCGCGTCGCTCGGTCGACCTCGCACACTCATGGGCTGGCATGTGCGGCGACTTGACGTTACCTCGCGTCGCTCGGTCGACCTCGCACGCTCAGGGGCTGGCGCGGGCCGCAACTCGACGTTTGTCCTGTCGCGCGGCCGACCTCGCATGCTTGGCGGCTGGCACACGCGGTGACTCCGTGTTACATCGCGTCGCTCGGCCGACCTCACATGCTCGGGGGCTGGCGCAGGCGGCGACTCGGCGTTCGTCCCGTCACGGGGCTGACCTCGCAAGCTCGGGGGCTGGCGCAGGTGGCGACTCGGCGTTCCATCGCGTCGCTCGGGCGACCTCGCATGCTCGGGGGCTGGCGCGGGCGGCGACTTGGCATTCCTCACGTCGCTCGGGCGACCTCGCATGCTCGGGGGCTAGCGCGGGCGACGACGACCCGACGTTTGTCTCGTCGCGCGGCCGACCTCGCATGCTCGGGGGCTGGCACGCGCGGCGACCTGACGTTACCTCGTGTCGCTTGGCCGACCCCACAAGCTTAGGGGCCGGCGTAGGCGGCGACTCGGCGTTCGTCCTGTCACGCGGCGGACCTCGCGTGCTCGGGGGATGGCACGTGCGGCGACTCGGCGTTACCTCACGTCGCGCGACCGACCTCGCATGTTCGGGGGCTACGCGCCAAATTTTGGACGGCGCGTTTAAGGAACCCTGCCACACCTCACATGATCGGGGGCTGGGCGCCGGATTGTGGTCGGCGCATTCAAGAAACCCTGCCACACTTCGCATGCTTGGGGGCTGGGTGCCAGATTTTGGTTGCAGCATGCTTCCACCAACCTTTAGGCAATAGGTTGTCCGATCACTTTTTGAGTCTTGGCTTGGTTATACTAACCAACCCAACGCTCGGGGGCTACTATACATACAGTGCTCCTGATCGTCGCCCTGTATCCAGTCCTAATGAGAACTGGTCGACCACGTCAAAGGAACTCGGCGTCGTGTTGGGGTACTCTTCTTTTTTTAGCACCGCCCACCCTTGTGCCGACCATGTGTTGAAGCACCTTGAGCCGACTACATTGGCCTCGTTTTTCATCAACAGTTCAACACGCGCCTGCACGTTGCTCGGGGCTTGTGGGATATGGGTACTACTGGGTCTATAGTCAGAGGAGACTAGCGCCGACCTGGGTCCACGCCCGACAAGGTTGTAGGCCAACCCCTAGGCGGCCCACAAGGAAACCCCGACTTGATGAACAAGCTTGACGAAGACATGGTCGGTGGCGCGGCCGGATATCTTAGGATATCTTGTTGTAACCGACTCGGATATATTACTTAGTCGTAATCCAGCAGGATTAGATTGAAACCGACCTGTAAACCTTAGTCTGTCACCCTATATACGACGGCCTAGGGCAATCCTATGAAAGGGGAACGAATACGCCATCCTGTAACTCTTTGCTCGTCCTTTCTTCCTGAAGCTTGGCTGAGTTCCAGCAATATAAACACAAACACCGACACAGGACGTAGGGTATTATTCTTCCGGATGGACCGAATATGTCTAAATCAGTGCCTCTTGTGTACCATCAACTACTCGCTCGACAATCCCTCGCCTATAAATCAACCACTCGGATACCACAGGTCGATTGCCGGTCCTAAGGTCCTATATATTTGAGAGCTCAAATCCGGATTAAAGAAAAAAAGCTCCATATTGGCAACCTACCAAAGCATAGGAGACTAGAGTGCATTGGCCTTGGCCGGCCTCTCCATGGTTCTAGCCCGTCGTGTACTTTAAGTTTGATCGAGGGGATAGAAAAAAATACTACACGTGACTTAGGTCAGGTACATTACTGCATGTTAGCGGTTTGATAGGTCATCTCATGCAGTGTTACATATGAGTTTTGCTGATGGAGAGGTGAGAGAGTGAGGTGAGAGAAAGAGGTCCAGAATTATGAGACAACTCCTTCACTATTGTGTGAGTTTTGTTGCCATGCAACCAATAATATTTCTTTATTTCTCCATAAATTAAGAGATTGTATTACTATGAGACAACCGAAACAACAACTTATTATTTGATAAGTCATCTCAAGATTACGTGTCACTGCATGAGTCTATCTATTAGACAAAGTACTTGTCTAGTGACTACTGGGCGGGTTTCAAATTATTAGTATCTTATTTTTTAATCAAATCATATTAAGTTTGGCAAAATATATAAAATAAAACATTAATATCTATGATGATAAATAATTCATTAAATTTTTATTAAGTTTATATTCAAAGTATCTCTATTTAATATTATAAATGATGCTTTGACTTTCTAAGAAAATTAGAATTACTAATAATTTAGAACATATGGAGTACACCAAGTTAATACATAGATGCCAAAGTTACTAGAGCATCTTCAAGAGATTAGCTAAAAAGATTAGTCAAATTTACTGATTTAGCTACTCTCAAAAATAGATTTGACTAACAAATAACAGAGTAATCCAACAGATTCTGTAAAGATGGCTCGTGAGGTAGGCTAGCTAAAAATAGCTAGCGAATGAGGTAGGATGGAGAGTCACTAAATTTGGAGGGTCATTTATGGAGTTTGTTGAAAACGTTTTTCTCTAACAATACCTAAATTTAATTTTAGAAAACGATTTGACTTGTCCCTTGAAGATGCTCTTAGGGCAGCTACATTGCTATATGTCAGCGGTCTCATAGGTCATCTCATGCGGTGACACGTAGAATTTTTGCTGGTGTGTAGGAGAGAGAGCGAGGTGAGAGAAAGAGGTCGTTGCTTCGCGAAACAACCACCTCATGAGCTAAATTTTAGTACTATGAGACAACTCCTCCACCATTGTATGAGTTTTATTGCCATGCAACCAATAGTATTTCTTTATTTTTTCATAAATTAAGGGATTTTGTATTACTACGAGACAGCCAAAACAACAACCTATTGTATAGGTTGTCTGATAAGTCGTCTCAACATTACGTGTCACTGCATGAGACCGCCGGGTACATTGGTGTCGTCTAATAGGCGGTCTCATGCATTGACACGTAATCTTGAGACGACTTAACAGATAATCTATACAATAGGTTGTTGTTTTGGTTGTCTCCTAGCAATACAAAATCCCTTAATTTATGAAAAAAATAAAGAAATATTATTGGTTGCATGACAACAAAACTCGTACAATGGTGAGGGAGTTGTCTCATAGTCCTAAATTTTAGCTCATGAGGCGGTTGTTTCGCGAAGCAACGACCTCTTTCTCTCACCTCGCTCTCTCTCCTCCACATGAGCAAAAATTCTACGTGTCACCGCATGAGACGACCTATGAGACCGCTGACATGTACCAACGCCCCTAAGGTTGGATTTTTTTTTCTCAGAAAATCTTATCATGCAATGCCCAAGATAGCCGGAGCCTCTCGGCTATTCAATTCTTTTTTTCTTGTGCTTTCTAAAAAAAATCCTTCTTGTTACTCTATTGTCTTTCTCGCTAAGAGAAATTGTCTTCCTATTTTACATGAATGCTAAACATTTACTCTCTTTCCCTTTCTTTTAAATTACGGTCGTATTAATCTTTTATTTCAAATCTTAAATCCTAAAAATAATTATATTCGTGAAGCCTATCAGTAAAAAGAAAACGTATTAGAAGTTGACAGATGGTACGTACGTTCCCATCAGTTTAGTAAAGCGGGAAAATCAAACTTTGGTCTCCTAGTTCTTCACGTGGTTTAATGGTTGTCCCGACCGGTTTTGTTAATCTCTCGTCTCTCAAAATCTTTCAACATTAGTACATCATCACTCCCTTTACTGGTTCCATGCACCCTGTTCGTTTAGCTGTTGGCTGGTGCTGATATATTTTGAGAGAAAAGTACTGCTGACTGATTTGTTTTAAGAGAAAAGTACCGCTGGCTGGTGGCTGATTTGTTTTAAGAGAAAAGTACCGCTGGATGGTGGCTGATTTGTTTTAAGAGAAAAGTACCGCTGGCTGGTGGCTAAGTCAGCGCGGCAGAGCTGCCGAGGATCTCATGTGGCGTAGACTTGCCGACTCATCTTAGCATCTCTCTCTTTTCCTGAACAATTCCAGGCCAGCAAGTTTCTCTGTTTTTTCAATTCTGATGAAGCCCTTGTTTAGATCCCAAATTCCCACCCCAAAGTTTACTATGCAAAAAGAAGATTCCCATCACATTAAAATGTCATAGTATGCATGGAGTACTAAATGTAGAAAAAATCAAAAACTAATTGCACAGTTTTGTTGTACTCTACGAGACGAACATTTTAAACCTAATTAATAAATTTTTGGACAATTTTTCAACATACAAACGCTACAGTAGAGTACATACTCCAAAAGATCTAAATTTAGCTCCAATTTCAGGAACTAACAAGGCCCAAGTTTCCACGTGACCCATCATGTACATGTCAACGAGCTTGTCATGCAAGTGCCACCCCGGCTTGCTGCCTCCTGCATCACGTAGAAAAATGGCTGTGGGTCCGAGCTTCTCAGTGCTGCAGTGCAGAAAGAAGGCAATGGACAAGAGCAGAGGGAGATAACAGAGGCCGCTGGTGTGATTGGGAAGGAGGGGTTCAGGCGAGAGAGAAAAGAGGAGAGCGGTGTGCGGTGACTGGCGAGGCGAGGCAGGCGAGCTCGATGATCCATCCCGTCCCCGGTCCTCCTTGTCGCTGTTGCTAGCATGGAGGAGCTGTGCTGCAGCCTGCAGGCCACGGTGTGCTGACGGGGACAGAGGGGGAGGGGCCGAGCGTTGACGACGACCGGGAACAAGTCATCGTTTAGGATAATCTCTGGGCCTTTACTGGGCCTCACTGCGATGTAGGGTGTGGTGGGCCCGAAGGATGTAGACTCATCCAATTTATTCGTGCCGCTTCGTCCGGACCGGGAACCAAAGACTCTTCCCCAAACTATCCTCTCGTTCCCGTCTCGTGGCCTCGTGGGTGGCGGCCCCTCGCCGGCGGCAGCGGCTCTAGGGTCAGCGGCGGCGACTGGGCGAGACCTTCATCGACGCTTAAGGTCATCCACTAGGTACGCCAGCCTCTCTCTTCCCTTCCTGCTGCGCGGAACCGAGCACCACAAGCTATGCGCGTTCGGATCTGAGCCAATTACTAGTATATACATGCATCATACACGCTAACTTCGAGTTTCGGCAAAAAAAATATTGCATGTTCTATACTGGGCGCTCTCTACCTCTGCCCCACTGGTGTGACGGTGGAGGTTGGAGATCTATCATAGCTTGAAGTTGTTGTTTTTTTATTGTGTGACCTAGATTTCTCGACGGCAACTGTTATGAGAGTAAAATTTGTGGTGTAGGATCTTTACTATGAGGTGATTGAGGCTGTAAACAATCAAATCCTTTTTTTTTTCGGGATAGGTACTTCAGTCCGTTCAATTTGGCTGTAGCGAGTTTGTTTTCCAGAAATATTTATCAGTTGAATCCCCATGCACCTAAATTAACCATCCATGTGAATACCACTGTAAGTGCCCTCATGTGTAGTGTGCCCAGTTTGGTATCTTTCTTGTGTTATTGATTGAACATGAGTTGAGGTTGCTGAAAATCTGTGTAATTAAAATTTGAGCTTGAATGATATTATGAGCTAGACATGGGAGGTCAAAACTGCAGCTTTGCTATGTTAGTGTGAGCAGGCTTGTCGAGAGTTTTTGTGTCTGTGCTCATGTGCTCTTAATGATTTGCCTTACGCAGTGCTTCATTTGAGTGCTGGATTGCTATTTGTTAATACATGCTAGTAGATTGCAGCAGGGTCAGGATTTGCAGTTGGCAGTTTGGTGTCTCGCTTTAGGTAATGGCCTGATGAGGTGTGATTGCCACGTCATTCCTTGACATTTATGGACACAAAGCCAAGCTACTGTAGACGTTACGTTACAGAATCATGCAAGTTGCCATTGTATCCAAATCTTGTTTGCTGGTCCACAGAAAATAAAATGTGTTTTTTTGTCAGGATAGTTTAAGTTATTCCATTGGCGCTAGCGGATTCTTTAGGCTGTAGTGACTTTGTTCGAAAATTAGGGGTTCAGTTCAATTCCATCCTCGTATTATTGTTTATGCTTCACGCCACAGGTCGAATCATCTGTGAGAATGCCCGTGTAAATGGGCTCATGTGCAATGGTATCTTTCTTGTGTAATTGGCTGAACATAAAATGAGGCTGCTAAAATCTGTGTAGTTAATGACTTGAAATGTAAGGCAAAGTGGCAAACTGCACCATTAGTGTGTTAGTGTTTTCTATTTAAGAAGATTTGCTGCACTATCTTTCACACGTGCCGATGTGCCCCCCATGCCCTTAATAGCTGCCCTATGCAGTACCCTTTCAAGTGTTGGGTTCCTTTTTTTGGACACATGCTAGTAGAACTGTAGTGGGTTGTGCAGTTAATAATTGGCAGAATAGTCAAATCAGTCCTTCAACTTTCGTCGAAGGCTCAGTTTCATCCTTTATCTTTCAAAACGGCCAATTGAATCCCTCAACTTTTCTTTCCTGGGTCAATTCAGTCCCTTGTCCTACGTGGCTTCCATGTAAGCATACCAAGTCAGCTAAGATTCCATTCATGCTTCCACTCTAGGCTCTTAACTTGCATTTGATGATGAGAGATTGCAAAATTAATCAAAGCCAATAAAAATTTCATTAGATCAATAAAATTAGTAAGCAATTTGTGCAAATATTTGTTTCCTCACCCCTTAATTTGGGCACAAAATTATAAAACTAGAAAGTAAATTTGGTGGAAAAAGATAGTCATAACCTTCACATGTTGTTGTAGCCCTATTTAACTCGATCCTACATTGCTGCCCCAACCCTAACACACACAAAGCTCAAAACAAACCTCCTACCATGCTTATGTGGCATTTCTATATGCCTATGTGGAAGGGGGCTTGATTGAACCAAAAGACAAAATTGAAGGACTTAATTGGCCTTTTTGAAAGATGAAGGACGAAACTGAGCCTTTGACCAAAGTTGAAGGACTAAATTGGCTATTCTGCCTTAATAATTTGGCATTTCGCCTTAGGTGATGACCTGATGAGGTATGATTGTCAAGTCATTTGTCATTTATGTGCACCAAGACTAGCTATTTGTGAAGCCACTTTACAGAATCGTTCAAAGTTGCATATGCAAAGATGCCTTTTACTTATATTGCGATGTTAGTGATAATGTGCCTTAATTGAGCTTGGGATTGTAGTTTTCCTCATGTTACTTAGGCTGCTCCCAATGCATGATATCTATATTTATTTCTTAGAGGAGAGAGAATGCAACAAACACTTGTTAAGAAATAACCCTTCAACGCTTACTATGATATCTACCTCTTGTGGTCTCCCCCAAATGCATATTTAGTTGTTTCTTGTCTCTAGGATTTGGATCCCAACTTGGTTTTTCCACAAGACAAGCTCATTCTCTTTCCTATGTGGATATGTATTAAATACCTAAGACATTGCCAAAGTGGGTGTGGGGCATTGAGGAAGCCTTATGATTTTATTCTAATCATGTTGTATAAAATTCAATCTGTTGCTATCCATTTGTCTATGTCTTTCCACCCTGGTACAGCCAGGTTATCTTCTTTGTAGAGGAATCAACATAATTGTAATTCTATATATGCTTTGATCATTTAGGTCCTTATGGAATGACAATGGATTATTTTCCGTGCCTTGAATCCTTGTATTCTATTTTGGTGAAAACATTGATGAAGCAACACTTCTTATTTGTTTTGTCGAAATCATTCATTTCTGCTACAGCCCCTGTCCCTTTACAACGTTTTCATCTATGCATTTAAATTATGTGTGGCACCTTATGTGATATTCTACAATGAGCCTGTGAACTTCATCTGCCACTATACCTGCATTTCTAGAGAACTGAACTTAAATATCCTACCATGAGCCTGTGAGTATCTCTTAGGCTTGATTTGCCTTGCCATAAGGCGTTAGATTTTGTTCCACACAAACATTGTTATTTACTCTCTTTTTCTGGTCAGTCTTTTTTATTTAAAGGAAACTAACTAATACAAGAGTGCTCATTCAGATATTTAAAAGTAAATAACAGGTAACTGTAACTTGAATCAGTGTGACTTGTGGTTGCCAGGGTGTCTTGGTCTGTGAATGGTTAATGCCTGTTGTACAGATTACCTATAGTAGTTTTCTGTAGTAGAAAATAGCAACATAAACTTTTAACAGCTGCTTCTAGATTTTGATATGTGCATAATCTACAAGCTTATGTGTGTGTCATCATTCAAGACGGTCAAGGGCTCAAGGCTTGTGTGCAAGCATCATATTTCATTTTTGCATTACCTTGTTCATATCAGCCTCTTATTGAGTTTGTTTATGCTGATGGACCATTTGTTTATGTAAACAAAGGCGGACTACAACATTGAGTTCTATGGATTTTGATAATTCTAGAAGAAGTAACTCCAAAAAAAGGACTCATTCCAGTTCTGATGATGGAAAGAGGAAGCGGTTAAACTCCAGGCATGATGACGCATCTATGTCCTCTGAGCCAATTGAAACCATCTACCGGATATTGTGCCCGGTAAAAAAGATAGGCAGTGTCTTGGGGAGAGGTGGTGATATTGTTAAGGCCCTTAGAGAGGAAACTAAATCAAAAATAAGGGTTGCTGATTCCATTCCTGGAGCAGACGAGAGAGTAATTATCATCTTCAACTACCAAAATCAATCTGAAAGAGCTGAAGAATTAGCTGAAAATATTTCTAGTGATGGCTTAGGGGGCATGAAGCCCCATTGTTCTGCCCAAGATGCCTTATTGAAGATACATGATAAGATTGTGGCAGATGAAGTTCGTGATGGAGCTGCCCACAAAAAGTCTGAAAGTGCTGATGATGTAGCTGCTCGAATTCTGGTTCAAGGCAATCAAGTTGGCTGCCTTCTAGGAAAAGGTGGCTCCATTATACAACAACTGCGAAGTGATACTGGTGCAGGGATCCGTGTCTTGCCATCTGAAAACCTTCCCCAATGTGCACTTAAAAGTGATGAACTGGTGCAGGCAAGTTATATTAGTAGTAAAAATTCCTTTATTATCTTATTCAACTTGATAATGCCCTTTTCTTCCATTGATTTTGGTGGCCTCATATAGTGTTTCTTTAACTGGATCAGTATTCAACTAGTAATGTATTACTTTTGTGAAAACAAATGCATCAATTGTTGTCCTACCTGGCGAGTTTCTCATGCTTTTGATAACTTAATTTCCATGTCAATTAATCAAATGAAGTAAAGTGAACTTTTGAATCTGTCATGTTCTCATCCCTTGAAATTTGTCTTTAACATGCATAGTTTCATTCTCGGCCGTGAATATCATATTGTGCTTCTGACATTTCAGATATCTGGAGCACCTTCTCTTGTGAGAAAAGCTCTCTATGAAATATCTACACGTCTCCATCAACATCCTCGCAAAGAAAATCTACCTCTTGAAGAAATAATAGATGCAAGCACACAAAGGAAACACGAGTCACCACCACCATTACCGCATGGAAACCCAATGCTGCCACATCTGCATATTGATCATCCACCACCTATACCCCTGGTTGATCCATATAGAGATGGACCACTGCGAACTGTTGCTGAAACCGAAGAGTTTTCTGTCAGAATTCTGTGCGCCTCTGAGCTCATTGGTTCAGTTATTGGGAAAAGTGGGGCTAATGTTAAGCGGGTAGAGCAGCAGACTGGTGCTCGCATCAAGGTTCAAGAAGTTGATAAAGATGCTTCTGGAGAAAGGCTGATTATTGTTTCATCTAAGGAGGTAACAGTGCAGATGGTTGTTCCAATTGCCAACCACTTCTAAAACCAACTTTCAGCATTCTCATGATTCTACCTCCTTATTTGTCCAGGTACCGGCCGATCCAGTATCCCCAACAATTGAGGCACTCATATTGCTCCATGATAAACTAAGTGCACCCTCTGAGAAACGCCATTTGAGTACAAGGCTTGTTGTACCATCAAGCAAAGTTGGCTGTATTCTTGGGGAAGGTGGGAAGATAATTACTGAAATGAGAAGGCGAACTGGGGCAGAAATTCGAGTTTACTCGAAGGCAGATAAACCAAAGTACTTGTCTTTTGATGATGAGCTTGTGCAGGTGATTTAATATTTGCTAACAGATACATCAAGATAGGTATAGCTTTCATATCCAGACCTTTTATATGTTAACTTTTGTTGTGCCGTTATATTTGTTCCAAGCTTTCAGGTTTCTGGGTCTCCAGCTATTGCAAGAGGAGCCCTCACAGAGATTGCTTCCAGACTTAGAACTAGGACTTTGAGAGATACAAGTTCTGCCAATAATCCTCCACCTGTTGCCCCTTTTCATGGTCCTCCTGTTGATTTGCCTAGCAGAGAATTCGCACTATATGGAAGGCCTGCCATTGATCCACCATTTGGAAGACTTACCAATGACCTCCCATATGTGAGGCCTGCCATAGATCCACCATTTGGAAGACTGACCAACGATTCACCGTATGGAAGGCCTGCCATTGTTCTGCCATATGGAAGACCAACCAATGATCCATCATATGGAAGACCTGCCAACGATGCACCATATGGAAAACCTGCCTTTGATCCACCATATGGAAGACCTTCCAGTAATGTACCATATGGAAGACTGAACGAAAATGCACCTCATGATCCTCCTTCCCATCCATATCCTCTAGATTACTTTTCTAAAAGGGAATATCCCAGTGGAAGCCCTCCATTTATTAGTAATGCCCCATCATCTGCTTCTGAGAGATATGCAGCACCTGCACGTGTTTGTACTAGAGAACTTCCCTCTTTCAGTCCCAGTGTGGATTATATGTCCCATCGTTCTTATCGTGACCATGTGCCTACTGATAGCTACTCTAGTAGGGGAACACAGCATTTAGGCATCACAAGAGATGGAAATTCAAATGCTTACGACTATACTGAGGTACATCTTTGACGAGCTAGCTTCCCTCTTTTTGAAATGGCCACCACCTAAATTTTTCATTTGAAGCTTGAGACTACCAACGACTGATCCATTGTGCCTAATTTATTCCATATTGGGTGATATTTCTGAATAAGAAAAAAAAGTTACAGCTGTTGCTTCTGTGGCGGCAGCTATGTTCGCTCTATAATGTGGACATGAAGATGCAACAGTGTTGATTTGTTTGCGAATCCTAGATTTGGCTGCTCAGATTTTCTCTGTTTTATTCTTTATTTTATTTATGCCTATCAGAAAAATTGATTTCTGAATAGATTTAAATTTCTTTCTTGTCAGGCTGCTGCACAGATGCATCGACGTGAGGATCACCGAGGACCGGCAAGTGTTGCTGGGTATGACTTTTGAGGCCTCCTCCCTTCCTAAGCACTCAATTTTACCAGTACAAATTTCACTGAAAAAGGGGTCCTTTGGCAGCAGGTACTCAAGCACTATTGAACTGAGGATCCCAAATAGTTCCTTGGAATCTATTATTGGAGTTGGCGGGGTCAATCTAGCAGAGATTCGTCAGGTATAGAAGCTATGCCTTTTGTTCCATGGGCAGTGCTATCTGAAAAGCATCCTCTGTTTTGATCTAGTATTTTCTCATGAGTCATGAATGTTATACTTGGTCCCAGATTTCTGGTGCAAAACTGAGGCTACTTGAAGTGCATGCCAGTTCTTCCGAGTCAGTAGTGGAGATCCAGGGCACGCTGGACCAAGCGAAAGCCGCGCAGAGCCTCCTGCAGGGCTTCATTAGCGCTAACAGCCGGAGCGCGCAGCAGCAACCCCAGTCCTCCCGCATCCCACTCTACCCAAGCTGGGGCTAGCTTCTAGTCTCGTGGTAGAGGAAAGCAGATTCCCCATGAACTTTGTGGCTGGAACTATATCTGGCGGCAGATTAGGGCTGGATGGAATGGAAGGCAGATAGCTGTTACATTGACCGTGCAATCAAAGATAAATTAGGTTATAACTTGACAAATAATAGCGTTCCCCTCTCCGATGAAACTCCTATTAACAAGAGCCTTTTGTGCTCAGTGTCTCTGTAGCTGGTACGTGGATTCTGAGTGTTTTTTAGGGCGAATGTATTCTGAGTGTTTTTTAGGGCGAATGTATTCTTAGTGTTTTTTTTAATGAATGGATTCTGATTGTTTTTTTAGGTCGAATGTATTCTGAGTGTTGGAACCCTGTTCTTACAACGGTTGCTATTTGACTTGAGAAATACTATAATTTGGAACCCTGTTCTTACAACGGTTGCTATTTGACTTGAGAAATACTATAATTTGTGATTATTTCGCCCACAGAAATGAAAGAATCTCCATATTTCTCATTCGTACCAGTGAGCGATGGCTGATCGATGTTTTACCTGCCAAAAGCATGCTCTGAGGCACTCTGCTTCATGGTGTGTAGAATCGATATATTTTAAAAACTCAATGGCATCAGGGGGTGCTGCAAATTTCACTCGTACGAATACTGTAGCAGGCTAGCAGCGAACACAGCAAATTTATAGACCGCTCTGCGGTGGTACTACAATGCCGGTGTGATCTTAGCATATGTCTGCGTGTAGTTGAGAATGCCGGTGGTGATCCTCAGGCGCAGTGCAAACTTCTCCACAAAATGACAGTTTCTGTCAAAATGAATCTCTCGAGACAAGGGAGACACAAAATGACAGTTTCTGTCAAAATGGGTCTCTCGAGACAAGGGAGAGAGCTTGTAGGCGTAATAATCGTTCCTCATCTAGGAACACGTCATTGAATTGATTCAGGCTAGCTGTGAAGAATAGTCATTTTGAAAATACTTAATGAGCACTAACATGACACTGGAATACCTCAAGCAGAAAGCAGCAGAAGCTTGTCAGAAAACCGGCTAGCATTCGACCCAGGTCACTAGCTTTTGCCGTTGCGTCAGCACCAAAATGCTGATACAACATGTACTATCTATATTGCACGTTTACAAGCAGGACGGAACGTTGCCTTCAAGCATAAACAACAATACTGACAGCAGCACCGGCTACCACAGTTCACGTCTTCGTTCATGAATTGACAGAAAAGCATGGCACATGCTCTTATAGCTGATACGAAATCGAGCGAGAGTGAATTTAGTTAGGCCCCGTTTGACAGAGCTCTCGGAATTGATTTTCTGGTGAATCCATGAGAAGCTCTGCCAAACGGTTTTTCAGCGTGAAGTAATTCTCTGAAATAAAGTAAGAGGCTGGAAGCTGAAAAAATAGCTTCTCCTGATTCTATGAAGGATTCATCCTGTTTTTGAGAGTGATAGAGAATAAAAGAGAATCACTTCTCTTAGGGTCCGTTTGTTAGAGCTCCATAATTCTCCGTGGGAGCTGATTCTCTGAGAAAAATGATTTTGTGGTTGAAAGTGATTCTCTTTAAAAATCACTTCACAGAATCAGAGAAAGCTACTTTTTTAAGCTCCCAGCCCCTTGGCTCATTTCAGAGAATTACTTCTCAGAATCAGCAGAGAATCACTTCACGCTGGAAAACTGTTTGGCAGAGCTCTTTCTGGATTCACCAGAAAATCGGCTCCGAGAGCTCTGCCAAACAGGGACTTAGAGAATTATCTCCCATAGAGAATCAGATGGAGCTCTACAGAAACAACATCTATGCGGCCACAACAATCGGATGAGATGAGTAGCACCTGTCACTTTTTCTGGAAACGGCTCCCGCTCAAGATTAACATGTATGCACTGCCATTTAATGAGTTTAAACATCTGCTTCAGCACTAGACGTGCATTGCGTCCAACGGCTTCATAGACAGGCGCTTTCTCCATGCAACCGCTTCATGAGTATTGCACATTCACCCTGTTCACTGCTTTGCCATATTCAACTGCTAAGTATCAGCAGTCGTTAAAATGTGTTTGAAGCGCAATAGACAGGAGGTTCTTGTGCACTAAATATCCCCACAGATGATCATGTAAGTTGTCACTAAAGGAAATGAACATCAGGTACAGGCCAAAAATTATCCGAAGTACTGCCACATTCAAGGTCCAGAGATCAACATCAGTTTCATGACCAAGTTTACAAAATTAACTCCAAAAGCTCGTTTGATGAAATATTTGTTAAATTGGGTCAGGCAACCTGGTCAACCATAGGAATATCATTATGTTTTTACTGGTAATAAAGGTCATTTAAAAAACTGGGGTAATAAATACCTTGTCTGCATTCCATCAAATTTTCAGGTAACAAATTTAGCAGAGACAGACAGTAAAAGGAAGAAATAAGATTACATGAACATTGTTGCAAGGATATTGAACTTGGCTTACTGCATAGTTATCAGATAAGAAAACTAATGCTAGAGGACAAACATGCAGTACAGCAAATTTGTTTCCGTAAAATTGAGAAGCAAAACCATCAGGACTTCCACAAAATTATCCAGTTCAAGTTGGACCAGGACATGCAAATCAGGATATCACCAACTACATCAACAGTAGCACCAGTAAAAAAACAATCGTAGAAGCTCATGAAGAATTAGTATGGACACATCACTCCAAGAACACTACATGTTTTACTTAGAGAAATGCCCCGAGAACAACTCAACTAGAATCATCCACCTTCTAAACAATCCAAAGCATTTATGGCGTTTTACTTAGGCAAGGTTTGTTTACTGAGAAGATAGACTGTCCCCATTGCTTGTAATTAAAGCTACTACCAGACTCCCGATGTTATACAAGCACAAGTATCAAGAAATATCACGAGTACTCATTTATTTGAGCTTGTCCTCAAGACCTGCCCTTTATGGTTTTGCCAAGGAAGGAAACAAACAATCTTACCGCATATTTATCGGCTAATACTCATGTATGTATTATCAGGCATGAAACCATTGCTGAAGATGGTTCATCCATTGCTTTCTTCCGTAAGGAAATGGTACTTTTCAGGGAGTGACTTCACGTTTTCCCGATATTCTGCCTTCGAGGAAAGCGATATTAGAATTGAAGCAGTGGAAGCTTCAACTGAGAAGTTCTTCTCATCAATTCTGGAAAGGTAAACCCCAGCTCTGCATAAGTCGCCCCTAAGCAATAAGCTCCTAACTACAGCATTAAGCATACGTGAGTCTGGAGCACAGCCACTCTTCTCCATGCCTAGAAACATATTGTATGACTCTTCCAGTAACCCTTCTTTTATGAGATTTTCCATCATCACGGCGTAGATCACCACATCTGGCACTAAACCATTGGCTGAGATAGAATCAAACAGATTCATGGCATCATTCTTTCGGCCACCATTGAACAAAGCACCAATCATAATAGTGAAAGTAGAAATATGAAGTTGAACATCCATAGAACATAGCCTCTAGAACACTTCAAGTGCATCAGCAACAGAGTTACTTTTACAGAGACCATCAAGAATTATGTTGTAGGTAGTAATATCCAAGCATATTCCACTGTTAACCATCTCCAGATAGAGTTCCTCTGCAGAAACAGCCCTTCCACTCTGAAATAACCCCTGCAGCAGTGTGTTGTATGTAACAGCATCAGGCTTAACACCCTTGCTCACCATTTCCCTAAAAAAGGGCTAATCCATCCTCTATCCTTCTGTTTTTACAGTAACCATTAATCAATGTATTATAGCTAATAACATCAGGTTGCAAGCCCATAGTAACCATACAGGCAAGTAGCTGCCTCGCTTTACCCATCTTTCCATCTAAGCAATACCCATCCATCAGTGTATTATAAGAAACAACATTAGGCTTCACAGCAGCATGTATCATCAAATCAAATAATTTTTGGGCTTCCATAACCCTTCCTTCTCTGCATAAATTGCCAATAATTGTGGTGAAAAACACAGAATCAGGATGGATGCCTCTATTCATCATCTGAAAAGCTAGTTCTTCAGCCTCCGTCCATTTGCTACAGATACAAAGACCATGAAGTAGGGCGCTAAACACAATGATGTTAGGAGTCAGTCCTTCTTGGATCATCTGATCGAATTGGGACATAGCATCATCCACTCTGCCGATCTTGCAAAGTCCATTTATTAGCTGACAACATTAGGGTTCAACCCAATTTGACGCATTTTTATAAATATAAGCATTGCTTCATCAATCATTTCATGTCTAGTATATGCACAGATTAGAATATTGAAAACATGATGATCAAGGGAAATACCGGCTCCAACCATCAAATCTAGGAGAGCATGCATATCAACAAGAGATCCATCTGCAGCATACCCATGAAGCATAATACCATAGGTGACGGCAGTAGGTTTTGGACCCCTCTGTACCAATGAATCAAAAATCCTCCTAGCTTCTGTGCATCTTCCATTTTTGCAATGATAGTCCATCAACAAATTACAAGTAACAACATTTGGCCTGTGGCCATGTCTGGACATTTCTTTCAGCATTCTAACAGCCTCTTTCTGCTGCCCTGACAAGCAATATCCATGCACAAGAGTAGTATATGTGGTGCAGTCTGGCATGACACCTTTATCAAACATCTGTCGAAGGACCTCCTCTGCCCTGTCCATTGCTTGAGCCTTGCATAGGCCACTGATAACTGAATTGTAGGTCACAACATCTGGATAAATCTCATAATCCTGTATTTCATGAAACAGGCTGCAAGCTTTGTCTGGCTCACCGGCTTTAAAGAAGCCATCAATGACTATGCTATATGACACTAAATTAGGCAGGGAGCTCCCTCCACCATCAGTCATCATGTGGAGCATCTCGAGAGCCTCTTGAGTCCTCTTCTCATTGCAGAGCCCCTTGAGAAGAGTGTTGCAGGAAAAGACATCGGGCCTGAACCAAATTCAGGCATTCGTCAGAGCACAATGTCCGTTGCTTCGCTCCTCCTCTTGTCAGCACAGAGGGCCTTGAGCAGGGGTGTGAAGGTGATGGTGTCCGGTTTCCATCCAGCCTTAATGAGACGGCCAACGACAGCGAATCCCAGGTCCAAGCGACCCATGTGGCAGCAGGAGCCTATGATAATTCCGTAGGTGCATAGGTCTGGAGCCACTTTGTTGGCCCCGACTTGGGCAATGCGGTTGAAGAGGGAGACGGCAAGCGCAGGACCGTCACGCAGGGAGGAGGTGACTGGGGCCCGAGAAATGACGGTGAGGATGCGGTTGAATGCGTACACCGAGGCCGGCCTGGCTTGCGGTAGCAATTCGTCGAACAGATGGAGCGCATCCTCGGGACGGAGGCTTCCCGACTGGTGGCGCTCTCGGATGACCCGCTCCAGCTCCGAGCAAGGACGGCGAACAGCGCGCACCCGGCGCGACACGCCCTTCGCAGCCGCCGCGGCGGAGGGCGCACGGGACGCGGCCATTTGAGGGATCTACAGCTCCCGCTTGTTGAGGCGAGCAAAGAGCGGGCGTCAGTGAGGCTTGGGCGAGTGGATCAGTGGGGAGTCCATCTCGCGCTTGGGATGGTCGTGAAGGGACGGGATGTCTCGCGGCGGCGGCGGACCGGTGGCCGGCGCGCAGCTCGTTCGCCCGTGGGCGCAGTTGGTTTCGCGAGAGGAAGCCGAGGGAGAAAAGAAAGGACTGCGCAATTGGCTTCAGCCTTCGTCACGGTCGCTTCCGTGTCAGTGACTCAGTCCAAAGGTTTGGGCCTTGTCTAGATCCCAAATTTGGGAGGCCAAATTTAGGAGTATAGTGTCACTTCGTAATTATTGCGACACTGTAGCATTTCGTTTGAATGTGTGAAAAATTGTCCAAAAATTGATTAATTAGGCTCAAAATGTTCGTATCGTAGAGTACAACAAAACTGTGCAATTAGTTTTTGATTTCATCTACATTTAGTACTCCGCATGTTATGACATTTTGATGTGACGAGAATCTTCTTTTTGCATAGTGAACTTTGGGGTGGAATTTGGGATCTAAACAAGGGCTTGGACTGTTTAGATCCCAAATTCCACCGTCAAAGTTTAAAGGCCCTTTGGTAGAGCTCCACATGAGGGTGGAGTTGAAGTTGGAGTGGAGGAGCTGATTTTTTAGCTCCACCTGTGACATGTGCAAAACAGCTCCACCTCTCACAATCAAGCCCCCAGAAGTGATTCACCGCCACGGCTGTTTGGTACAGCTCCATCAAAGGGGGCCTAAAAAAGATTTTCATCACATTAAAATATCGGCACATGCATTGAGTACTAAATGTAGATGAAATCAAAAACTAATTACACAATTGTTTTATTGTACTCTGCGAGATGAACATTTTAAACCTAATTAATTAATTTTTGAATAATTTTCACAAATACGAATGAAATGCTACAGTGGTGCACGCACTACGAGGGACCAAATTTGGAGGTACGAATTTTAATCTAAACAAGGGCCACGTGTAATTGTATACAACAACATGAATATATATAAAAAACTGAACATCAGATGAGTCGTGAGCTGAGGTGGTTCAAAATACACGAGTTTAGTTTTAACTGTACTCCCCTATGTATTGGTATTAGACGACGTTTAGGACAACGACATGATCTCTAAAACGTAACTTTGACTTCTTATTTTTATAAAAATATTTATTAAAAATAATATATGTATACTTTTATAAAAAATATATTTTTAAGATAAATCTATTCATATGATTTTTACATTTTCAAACTCAACTACTTAAAAGTTATTCATAATTTATATTACTGATGTTTGACTAAAATCTTGTTTAAAATCCTGCCGTTTTCTTGTTAAAAGCATTTGATATCTTAGAGTCTTTCTCGTAGTTGTATTTGCTATGATGGCATCTGGAAATGAAGATTAACTGGTCCAGTAGCTTTATGTGACTAGATAAAGCTACCAGTATCTTGTCATTGAAATGTCGCAACCAGGTCAAACCCACTTGTTACCTCCACGTATAACATCAACATTTCATCCCATTCAGCCTAAAAAAGGAGATACAAATGAATGGATCTAGTCAAACATCGGATTCCAAAGCTCTTTTACATTCCATCTGTAAAAGAGGATTCCAAAGCTCGGGACATTTTTTGTTACCGCCGTATCTGATCCTCACTGCACAATCCTTTGGCAGAGCCCCCTTAGAAGAGTGCTGTAGGGAAAGATATCAGGAGTGCAGCCACATTCATGCATTCGTTGAAGAACAATGGGTGAAAAGTTGGTAGAAAAGTCGTATTGGACACTGTAGCGTATTGTAGCACTTTTCGTTTGTTTGTGGTAAATATTGTCCTATCATCACCTAACTAGGCTTAAAAGATTCGTCTCGTCGTGTACATCAAAACTATGTAGTTAATTTTTTTTTATTTACTATATTTAATGCTCCATGTATGAGGAGAAAGATTTGATATGATTTGACGTGATACGTGAATAGTGAAGTTTGGAGAGAAATTTTTTTGAAACCGGGCCAATGTCCATTGCATCGCTCGTCCTGTTGTCAGCACAGAGAGAGGGCATCCGGTCTCCATCCTGTCTTAATGGCACGGTCAATGACGGTGAAGCCGAGGTCCAAGCGACCCGTGCAGCAGCAGCAGCAGCCGATGATGATGCTGTAGGTGGTGTATCTTGTTACCGCCAGCACGACCCATACGAGCGAGACGGCGAGTGCAGGGCCATCCCGCGCGGAGGAGGACGCCGGGGCCCGAGCAAGGGGTGAGGATACAGTTTTAGGCAGGAGCAATTCGTCCAACAGATGTGGGTTATAGCCTGCGGCGGCGCGATCGCAATTGGATTGGAGAGGAGAAATAATTGTTCTAAAATACGGAATGATGGGAAGACTCTTTCATTTCAAATGACGGGTAGAACGGTAGATATCAGATGCACATTTTAAAATTTTAAGCTCATGCTAAGCTGGATGACGGCAGAGTTTCCTCCACTTAGGCCCTGATTGGTTTGAGTCCAAAATTTGCCATGCCAAATCTTGGGCATGTCAAAATGTGGGCATGACAAAAAAAATTTGCCAAAATCTGGACAAGAATTTAAGGTTGTCACTTGATTGGGTACTAAAATGTGATAGTCAACAAAATTTGACCTTGAACCAAACAAGTGCCAAAGTTTTTGAACTTGCCCTCATTTTAGCTTGGCAAGTTTTGTAGCCCAACCAAGCAGGCTCTTAAAAACTTTATTTGCATCATTTTGGTACCCAAGGTCGGTTGCAGTGGAGAATCGGGTAGGCCTAAAAACTGAACGAAGCTCAAAATATACAGAGAGTTTGTACGTTGTGTTTGGTACATGCCGCCCAGGTTTATTTTGGGCTCTTCATAGTTTATAGTTCAGTTCGCTACTCCGTATTTCCCTGCAATTGCCCTTTAGTGCATACTCAAGGTAAGTAATGATACCTGACAGGCCCTTTTTTTTGTAGCATACACCTGACATGCCTTGTAGTGTAGCGATTTGCATGAGAAATACCCGTGTATTATACCACATCCAGCACATTATTATACGCACAAATCATACAAGCTACCGTCTAACCAACCTCATATTACACCGCCCAAACTCGCATGCAGTACAGCGGATAATGTACTCCACAATGGTATGACCCAATGGAACAGAAGCAAACAAATAGTCGCCGTGCCGACAAGATGACCATCGCTCATTGGGGCCTGTAGTAGTTGCTCTGGTGGGGAGGGTAAGCCCCGGGGGCATTGTACGGTGGCTGAGGATATGGCCCCGGTTGCTGCGGTTGCTGCTGATGGGCGTTGTAGTAAGGCCCACGCCATCCAGGATATGCAGGCTGACCGTAGTCGTGGCTGGGAGGCGGCTGATGCGGTGGCTGCTGGTACTGACTGAGGTGGGGCGCGCCGTATGGAGGCTGTTGCGGTGGTGCGCCATAGGACGGCTGATATGGCTGTGAGTATGGAGGCCTTGGCTCCGGTTGAGAGTATCCAGGCCTTGAGTCCCCAGCGGGTGGAGCACCATAGGGAGCCTGAGCATGCGGCGATGGACTGCTCTGATCGGGCGGTACAGAAGCATTCCTCTGCAGAGAGGAGTGACTGGAAGTTGAGAAGTTGAAACCCGCTAGCTTCCTCTGCACGTCTTCAATCATTTCGCGGCATTGAATGTTTCGGGTCATTATAAAGTCACTGCATTGCTGTTTTATTTTGCCTATTGCCTCCTGTACATAGGGATCGTCAGAGAATCAGTAGCCCATTAACAGAAGACATCAGCACTCCTATGATCAATGCAAATAGAGCAAAAATGGAAATGAAAATGCAAACACACCTGTAAAGTCACATAAAAGTTTAGGCCCTCGTTGATGTTCTTCTTAATCTCCTGGTATTTAGCAACAGCGGCAGCGATTTGCTTGTAACATCTCTCACGAGCAGCTGAGAAAAAAAGAAGTTTCACAGATCAGAATCACACATTGCATTCCCCGATAAATAAAAGGAATTACAGGTCTAAAAAATAATAGCACCTGACTGGGATGTGGGATATCATTTCCATGCAACAATGGTTACAGGTTACAATTTAAGCAGGACGATATCAATTTGAAGTAACTCCAGAAAATGGTGCACAGGTGAGCAAAAGGCATGCATACAAGCAACACTTATACTGCTCTAAGAAGTATACAAGTAATGTAATTGAAGCTTATAGATAACTGAAACGCATAAATTGCTGCAGTTTGAGCAGAGATTAGTTGCCCAAACTATCAGCACAAATCTAGGAATCACAAAACAAATTCAAAAAAAAAGTTTTAAACAGGTATAAAAGTGGAAAGTGGCGAAAGGTAGCAGTACATCACATGGATAGCTAAAGCAGATAATTTGTCTTATTTCAACTCAACCTTGTTGGCATGAGATAAATTAGAATAAGTAACCTAAAGAGCATGTTGTAGCTTCCGGGCTCAATGTATAAATAAAGCTGCAAAAGTCACTGTGTGCAGGCACCTACTATAGCCATGAAAAAAACTATAATGGTTACCTTTGTAATCCTCCAGATTGAATACAGCAGCGAATTGCTCGTTTTGTGCCTGAAGAAGGATCCAACATATAAGTGACAGACACACGAAGTAAATGACAATATAGCACATTGGGCTCTTATAAATACTCCTCCCACTGTTTCTTTTCTCAACTACTGGAGTTAACTCGCTCAGTTGCAATAATTATGCTACTTACTCAATTGGAATATACACATGTTGATTGGATATATGCTTTTACGCAAACATCTAGCACAAAGAAAGTCTCGCACCAATATTTATCAGGTAAATTTGATTACCTGTATTTGCAGCAATAATTGTTCCTGTGCCACAATGTTGTCAGCAATTTCAGCACAGATAGAATCATACTTAGCAATCTCCTTTTTGAAAAGATCATCATGTGATCCAACACCAGCCATAAGCTTAGGCAGTATATCATCCTGGTAGAAATGAATCTTCTCAGCGCACAATAGTAGTATATGACCAGATCACCAGTTATTTATCACCCATTTATAAGTAATGAAAGGATAAAGATTGAATTTCAGATATTGTACGGACTAACAATTTTAAAAAGTGATCCATCAGGACCTCCACAAAATCTTGTGAAGTGGAATTCAGAAGGGGCAACACAAAGCATAATACCATCAAGCAGAGCAACAGCAGCGCAAAAAAAAAAGACCCATAGGAGTCATGACAAACTAGTATTAATACAGCACTTCAGAAATACTAACATTGTAAGCATAAATTTGTTCACTGAGAAAAACTGGCACCGTTGCTTGTAATCTAATGCTAGTGTCAGACTTAATTAACGTATTCTATGGGCGCAACTATCAAGAAAAATCTCATGGAAGAAAAAAACTATCAAGAAAAATTATAGGAACAATAGATATACCTTTCTTTTCATTTCTTTGAGCATGTCTTCAAGACCTGCCCTTTGTGCTCCAAGAGATTCCAGTTGTCTCTGTGTTGACATATAAAAATAAGTTTTGCCAAGTTTAAAACAAACGATCTTACTGCGTCTGCATGTTCTATCAGCTAACAAAACTAATGTACATTACCAAGCTTTGTTTCAGGGCCCCAACAATCGCATCTTCATTCCCATCCAAGGACATGATAGGCCTAGAAATACTTGGAAGTGCAGACTCTATCTGCAACATATAACAGGAAGGTGTAACCGGTAACAGAAAAGAGGGTCATGGTTCATTGTAAAGCACAAAAATAGAGGTGATCCTCAAATATTAAATCCTAACAGCATTTTTAGTTTCATGTAACATACTGAAGTTAAAACTCTCACCGGTCTTTTGTCAAGAATAGACATCAAGGGATAGCTCTCCTTCACGCCTCGTTCGATCAAAGAGTCGCTATCAGCAGCTTTCTTAAGATTAGCAGCAAACAGGTTCAATCTATCCTGAATGTTTTTAGTTAGGGTGCTTGATTGCGGTCTAGTCCAACGACTCCCGAATTGTGTACGAAATTGAGCATCTTCATTCGCTTCCTTCTGCAGAAGCTCTTCGGTCTGAACAAGTAGTTCCTGATTGACCCTCCTCAAATCCCTAAGCTGCTGCAACTCAGATTCCAAGGCAGCAGGGCCACCACTTATCTGCACAGCCTCTACGTCTTCCTTCAGATCTAAGGGTACGGCTATATTTCCTTCCAATGAGAGAATAGAATCTGGCAAGTCCATTTCCTTCAACCTGACTCTAGTGATCTCACTAGCTTGCTGCAGTTTTTCTGCCTGGGTCCGAATAATATTATCTACCATCTCTGTGTACTTAGAAAGTGCTTTCATGCTGCCATCAGGCACAAGTGACGAAAAAAGCCTTTCCTTGCTGGCATCTAAAACTTCAGCCAGAGAGGTAGGCTTTACAAGGGACGCTGCAGGGAGGGCACCCAAGGAACCAGCAGCTGGAACCCGCATCAGGTAAACACGATCATTCTCCTTATTAGCCCTTTCCAAGTTGGTTTTCATGTTACTTTCCAGCTTGTTGACGGAATCCAGAAGCTGGGCAGCAACTCCCTTTGCAGCCTTTTTAGCATCTGCCAAGGCGCTCATTCCAATCTTTAAGCGTGCAATTTCCTCAGCAATTTCTTCTTTCTCATGAAGATCCAATGAATACCTATAACAAGCATCGGCATAGAATTGAGCTGCCTTCAGCTGGACATGAGACACCCATGTCTTATCGAAGTGCTGACTTAGAGGAGGTGCACTGAGAGCTGCATATGCTTCTTCATAAAATATGCCCACCTTAAAAGATATATGAAAATGTAACGATCAAGAATTAGGCAGATAGCACATGCACACCAAAGTTTCACAGAAGAGAAGAAATGCGACACCATGAATAAGAATGTGCTGTACTAAAGCTAAACATCAACCAGAAGAGAAGGAATGTTACGACATCATGGATAACAATGTGCTATATTAATACTCGCTAAACTACCATGGTCATATATAACTCAGTCCTGGTATATAACTATATCAAATCAATACTGCTACAATCAGGATAATCACATGAACCCTAGCAAGTCCAACATAGTAAAATATTTACTCAGTGAATGGCCATACTGCTACTATCGATTGCTTGCTAAGTCATAAATATGTTTGAACCAAACAATTTAACCACCCTATAGGCCCATTCCAGAATTAGGCTTATCATGATGTTGCGATAACCGTCTTTCAATTAGCTAGGTTCTAGGTTCTAGCTTCTGAATACTACAGCATCATTCACTCATGGCTGGTAAACATACTGTCACCGCTCAAACAACTTAAGAACATTCAAACCTCCCTTCCACATCAATCCAAACTAGGCCCCCATAACGCTGAGTTCATAGCAACAAAACAACCTGAGCAACAGGCAGTAACCACGCACCTGCCGCGCCACCTTGGAGCACAGCGCGGGTGGCTTCCCTCCAGCAATGACCTTCTCGAAGAAGCACTCCTGCGCCTGCGCGAGCATGAGCTTCTCCAGCATGCCCGCGCACTCTGGCGTGACGTCGACGGTGCTGGCCCCGGCGACGACGGCCTTGGCCGCGATCCCACTCTCCCTGAGCCACGCGAACGCGCCCGCCGCGCTCTGGAAGGCGCCGCACGCGGTCCTGATCCCGACGTCGGTGGAGCGGTCGGCGGCGAGCGCGATCTGGGAGTAGACTGCGCCGAGGTTGAAGAGCACGGCGGCCTTCTCGAGGTGGATGGAGGCGAGGGCGCACTTCTTGTTCCCCTTGAAGGCGTCGTGCCATGTGAAGGTGAGGGAGTGGACGTGGGCGCGGTCGGGGGAGATGGGGAAGCGGGGCTCCACGAGCGCCAGCGCCCGCGCGTAGGCGAGGAGCGCGTCGCGGCGCTGCTCGAGGGAGGACGCGTCCGGGAGGGAGGGTTGCTCGACCGCGGCGCGGAGGTCGCGCACCACGCTGAGGTCGTCGTCGGCCGCCGCGGCCTCGCGCTCCGAGTAGGCGGAGGAGATGTAGAGGCGGAGCGGGCGGTAGAGGTCGGTGGCGGTCGTCTTCTTCTCGTGGATCGCCAGCATCACGTTGGGGAACCCCGCCGCCGACGCCATCGGGGGCGGAAGCGGTGGCCGGAGGCGGGGTTGGGGGAGGGGATCGGGGGGATGGGGTGGGGTTGGGTGCTTCGAGGTGAAGGAAATTTGGGGGGAGTTGGGAGTTGTCGCGCTGGAAGGGCAGCAGAGGAAGGAAACTGGAAGAGGAGAATGCTTCGCCGCGTCAGGGACGCGGGTCGCTGGGTGCTCTGAGATCCGTGCAGGCGACGGGCTGACCGCGACGGCCACCGGGTCGGCGCTCTCGCCCTGGGTCTGAAGTCGGAACGGGGTCGTTATTGGGTTCTTTGACACCTGCACGCACACATGACGCACCTGCGGTCTTTTCTCCACCAATGGCACATGCTTGCCTTGTTGCAATTCACTCTACCTTTGCCGATCAAGCAGTCACAGCTCATCACAAATATTTTCTGTTGAACGAACGGATACAAGATTATGTCTATTTCATTTCATTGATATAGCATAAAAAGATAGTACAATCGGCTATCCGGCAAACAAACAAAATGAACTTGCCCCTGCTACAACCTGAAATGCAAGTTCTCATCACAAATACTAGAGGATTTGATTAAATTTTGGTCGATACCGATCAAATTCAAAAACCAAATAAAATATGAACATAATCAATTTGACCAGAGGTCGCATTAAGTTGGGGGGTTTTCCAAAATGTTTGTTTCTTACCTTTGCTTTCATGTATCTTATGAAACTGAGATTTTTTGGTGAGGTGAGAACGAGGGGTTTTGCACGACTATTGTATAATTAAACTTGTTGCTATGAAATTCTTGCATTTTTATAGACAACCTAGCTCAAAACACAGATTTCAGGCAACCATGACTTATCAGCGAGGCGACGCAATAGAGTTGCACATTCCACGTTACGAAAAAGAGGAAAAGAAAATTCCCAATGACGATGTACACCGCTGGATTTTATATCTAATGTTCATTTCTCTTATACAGTATTTTGTACAATAGAAGATTTCAAGTCTGTATCTAAATGTTCAGTGTTCAGTGCTGATAACAGTATTGTCAGTGTCACCGTCTGCCGAAGAATTGCCGGGGCGATCCGCCGCCGGCGACCGGACTCCAAACCGGAGGCGGCATATCTCGTCGGGGCTGGGCGCGTCCCACCGCTCCGCGCGCGCGCGGAGCACCTCCATCTCCGCGACGCACTCCCCCGCGCCCATCCGCGCCACGCCCCGCCGCACCTCCGCGGCCTCGGCGCCGGCGGCCTCGTCGAACAGCGCCTCCCACCCTCGCCCCCACGGCCCGCTGGCGTCGCAGAGCTCCAGCGTGCCGTTCCGCCACTCGGTCCAGCTCCACCAGCGGTGGAGCCTGGCGAGGTGCCTCGCCACGCACCCGCCGCGGCACGCCGGGCGGCACGGCCGGCACTTGGCCCCGCTCAGCGGGCCGGGGGACCCCAGCGACGCCACGGGCACCGCGGACCTGGCCCACGGCGGGAACGAGTAGGTCCGGTCGCTGAGCACGCAGAACGGGAAGCGGCGCTCCAGCGCCGGCACGCCCGCGGCGCGGAGCTGCGCGCGGAACGCGGACTCGGAGTTGAGGTCGCGGTAGCCCGCAGCGGCGAGGCGCGGCAGCGAGGAGAGGCGGGAGAGCGCGGCGTCCGAGGCCCCCCGGGCGCCGGCGCCCAGGCGGTCGTTGAGGCCACCGAAGCGGGAGCCCTCCGGCACGACGTAGGCGGCCGGGTGGAAGGCACCGTCCGGGTCGAGCGGCGCCGACCAGAAGCCGTCAACGCGCGTGCGGAGGACCCAGGCGTAGGTGAAGTTGCCTCGGGACTCGCGCTCCCGGATCAGGTCCAGGCATCCCTCCACCAGATGGAAGTACTGCAGCAAGCCCTGCGTGTTCCATCCAAAAAAAAATGTCAAGCAAAGAACCAACCAGCTGCCAAAAAGGGATAACATGGATCATGCCACGTTTGGTTTTCGAAAATGACATCGTGCGTTGAGAATCCGAGCACTATTCTACTAGTCAAATTGGCATGCTTTCACATGCAGCCGTGATGCCTTTTGGGCAGGCGAGCCGACCTGGATGCCTTTGGGCGAGTGCTCCGCGGTGAGCGCGCGCGCCAGCGCCGGAGTCACGGCGATGCGCCCCGGGCGGAACACGCGCACGGCGGCCAGCGAGGCCCCGGGCGGCGCGGCGCGGGCGAGGACGGAGAGCCTGTAGGCGTCGGCGTCGAGCGGGCTGTGCAGGAACACGTCGGTGGCGGCCGCAGCGAGGAGCGGCGCCAGGACGTGGCGCGCGATGGACGGGCCCGTCAGCTCGAACCGCCGCGCGCCGCCTACCAGGCACACCGCCACCCTCTGAGGCTGCACGTCCCGACGCGGCGGCGGGGAGAAAGAAGAAGGCGCAGGGCGGGGCGGAGAAGGGAAGGAGATCGCGAGCTCGGCGGCGATGAAGAGGAGCAGCGGCGCGAGCACCGCGGCCAGGCGCCGGCGGTGGCTGCGGCGGCGCGAGGCGACGGGGATGAGGCCAGGCTCGCCGGGCGACGTCAAGGCCTTCATGGCTCGCGGCTGGCGAATGGATTGCGATCGGTGGTGACTGCGGCGACCAGGCTATGAGGTGAGGGGGCACGACCATTGGACGCGTCGCGGCGGGAGAGGGCGCCGAAGGTGGACAAGAGAGGAGGCAAAACTGTGGGATTTTGCTCTAGGAGGCTAGGAAGGAGGAGAGCGTCGAGGCGAGGAAATCATCGCTGGCATGCCCTCTTGGTCTTAGGAGGTTTCAGAATGACGCCAAACCTCCATCAGAGGCGGCTGCCGTTGCAGAATGCAGAGGCTCATGCTTGCTTCGCTGCACTCTGCATCCGAGCTGAGACAATCGAAAAACTTTGTTAAGGTTCTGCCGACACGCGACTCCATACTTTTTTCTTCGTTAAATATTTTTAGCAGCCTCAACTTGAAGAGGGTGGGCACTCGGCTTCGTGCCGAGAGATGACCCGGCTGTGCATGGTCAAGTTCGTCTATGGCTCATTATTGGCTCCAGATCAAATTCATTAATCAGACACACACTTGTAAGAAGAAAACCTCGTTGACCAGCCATTCGCCAGCCGCGAGCCATGAAGGCGACCGGCGACCGCACGAGGCAGACGTCAGTTAGGTTAGGTAGCAACCGGTTCCAGAAGCTGTCATTGTACTATTAGTTGGTCATAATGTATTAAGGTATTCTATTGTGTAATACGATACGTACTCGATCATATGCAAAAAGGTGTCAACATGAAGGTGCTAAGGGCAAGCGAGTAAGAGGAATGATCCAGATCGAGCATCAGGTTATTAGCAGGAGGGCAGATCAAGGAATAGACGACGCATCATGATTCATGAAACATGTTGGCTGACTCACTGGAGGGATGAAGAAAGAACAAAATGTTGTAACATCTCAATTGGATGGTCAGGATTGATGAAGTGCAGGCCCATTCGTGATCTGTCTAAAAGGGGACATGGAAAGGTGCTTTAAGCTTCAAAAACTATGTATAACCAAATTAAACACGGATTATGAAGCCGATAAAAGTGGATCTCATCAGTTCTGTCTTAACAAGTCATGAATACATTATGACGTTTCGGACAAACAAAAAAACAAACTATAGGGTTTAGGCCAGCAAAGCATGACATCTCACCAAAAATTTTAGTCCCCATCAGGAAACCTCAGTCAATCAAACAAATATAAATATGGTAGTAGGAGGAAGAAACGCATTAGGTAAAGCCACCGTGACATATACCACCCTACCACACGTGCCCTAGTCTGCAAATTGTCCGTGTTTGGATTAACAAAATGCATCATCGAGAACCCTAGCATTATAGTCGCAATTAACGTTTCCACGCGCATGTGCGCTCGCGCGGGGCGGCGTGGGCCGATCGATCGAGCCGTCGTCCAGCCGGGGCACCCGCACAGCATGGCGGCATGGCATGCAAATGCAAGCGGCGAGGCAGCAAGGAATTGATCGATCGATCGAACGGACTGACCTGGATGCCTCTGGGCGAGTTCATCCCCGTGAGCGCCCGCGCGCGCGGCGGCGTCACGGCGATGTGCTCCGGGCGGAACACGCGGACGGCGGCCACCGCGGCCCCCGGCGGCGCGGCGCGGGCCAGGACGGAGAGCTTGTAGGCGTCGGCGTCGAGCGGGCAGTGCAGGAACACGTCGGTGGCGCCCGCGGGGAGCGCGCCCAGCACGTGCCGCGCGATTGACGGGCCCGTCAGCTCGAACCGCCGCGCGCCGCCCACCAGGCACACCGCCACCCTCTGAGGCTGCGGCCGCGGCAGCGGCTGCTCGTCCTCCGGCTTCGGACGCGGCGGCGGCGGAGCTCGAGGAGGCGGAGACGAAGGAGCGGCGTCGTCACGGGGCGCGAGTAGCAGGAGATGGTTGAGGCGGCTCGAGGGAGAGAAGGCGATCTCGGCGGCGAGGAAGAGGAGCAGCGGCGCCAGCACCGCGGCCAGCAGGCGGCGCCGGCTAGGGGCGGCGTGCGGGGGGACGCCCGCCGCCTCGCCGAGCGAGGTCACGGCGGCGGGCTTCATGGCCGGCGCGCCGCGCGCGCACGATGTGCTCGCCGTGACGCTACGCCAAGGAGCTAGCTAGCCGCTCGCATCATCATCGGCTCATGTGGCGGCGGGTAGGCGAGAGGCGAAGAGAGCGGGGGTTATGACTTATGAAGCCAAGCGACGGACGGGCAGGGCCGCACGACGCCAAGCGGCGGGAGGGAACGGGGAGCGGAGGTCGGAGGAGTCCGGAAGAGATGTAGCAGACACACGCACGTCAACCGATCGCACGTAGCTGGTTGGGACTTCAGACCTGGGACTCTGGAAGGGTGGTGGAAGCTGTTGGCTGCGTGGAGATCGCAGGATGGCAAGCGTCCACCTGGGGCGGCTGCCATTGCAGGAAGGCTCTTCTGCGCTGCGCGGCTGATGCAGGTCTCATCTGGGCCAATCGGAGGTTTTTGCTACGGTTACACGGATACGTACATGTTACTACGTTGGACCAGTTTTTAGCCGCGACCCGTCGCGTAATAGGGAAGCGCGCGACCCCCGCCGCTGCCGCAAGCCTCTGCCACAGTCCCCTCCCCTGGCTCTGGCGGCCTCCGCTGTCGCTCACCACCACGGACGACGCAAACCCGCCGGCCGCGTTCGTCGTCGCCCCTTTGCCCCTATCGCCCGCACCCCCCCGCTCCGGCGGCCTCCGCCGCCGCCCACTGCCACGGCCGCCGCTAATCTCATCGGCCGCTGTTTTTCCTACATCTTCTCCGCTCCCGCCACTGGCACCACCCACCGGGGATCCCCACCACCCGGCCGACGGCGCCATCGCCGCCCGGTGATAGATCTCCCCCAGCAACTCCGGCCCCTAACCCCATGCCGCTAAACCGACCGGCGGCAGCGCGCGTGGGTCGCACGCTCAGTGCTCCGCGCGATGGGTAGCGCCTTAGAGTTAACGTACTATATTTGTTTCAGATGGAATTAGAGAAGCTTGATCCATATTGATTTTAGGCCTACTTGTCGCGCCACGCCGACAAGTAAGGCCCCGGGAGCATGCGGGTGAAAAAACTTTTAAAGACGTCGTTTTAACCAAATATCATTTGTTACTTGTGGCACATATCAAACATTGGGTATCATTTAAATTGCCTACAGACAACTCACACGATAATTTGTCTATATTTCAAGATATGGACTTTATAGTAGCCGTATGCTTTGCTTATTCATCTTGAATTTTAGTTTTGTTCTAAGCTAAACTTCTTTAATTTAACACAATATATACAAAAAACGCCAACATCTGTAACATCTAGTTATTTTTTATTGGATCCACTCTAAAATAGTATTTATTTAGTACTGAACATATTAATATATTTTAAAAAACTTAGTTAAAGTTAGAACGGTTTCAATTCAGATAATTAATTTGAATCCGAGACCAGGTTTTCGTTAACCTGTTACGCATATGGAAAGTTCGAAACCGGTGAATTATCTTGAGGAGGGCAGACTCCGGTTAGGTCGCAACTAGTTTTAGCATTTTCTTATACAGCAAGCTAATGATTCCATTTTCTTTACCGATGCTATATATTTTTAATGAAATGGTACGTGTCAACGTGTGAGCGTGACTGTTTACGGCCGTAATACGTATATTAAGCACCGGCAAGCAAGTGATCCGATCTATAAGATAATGACAAACTTAAAATACCAACATATATGGCCGCCCGTGTCTCTCTCCTTGTCACACCCGGATTTACACAAAACCCGAATGTGGCCATATGTGTGCCCAGAAAGTCCACAGACACATATAGCGAACAAATATGGCAAAAATCAGAGTACAATGCTTTATTCTCAACATATCGTAGTGTTTATATCAGAGTGCTTCAGAAATAAAAACATGGACAGCGGAAGACTAATACATCTCTCTAGCGTAGCCGCAATCCCACAGGGACTCTGACTGGGAGAACGCGAACTCAGAAGTACGACAAATCCTCTGGAAACTCCACAGCATAATCAGCCTGACTCCAATCTGTTACCCGTCCGGGATTTTGCCCAAAAATAGTAATAACAGCAAGTGTAAGTAATGGAAATTACTTAGCAAGTATAGCACGGGTTATGAAGGCTCAAAAAGGCTAGACTCGGCTTAACTGCATTAGCACTTTTAGTTGGTTCGTTTTATCTTTGTCCAAATTACTACATGTGAATGAATACCCGGTTGTAACTCAATTAATAAAGTGTAAGTGACATTAAGCATGAATAAATACCATATTCTAATAAAAAAGGATCCAGGCCGCTCGTGACCCTGAGCAAGGCTATCATGATAGATCGTACACTCTGCAGAGGTTTCGCCCTTTACCCACCAGTCGCGTAAAAGTTCAAAGGAACTTTGCACCCAACCACGCACATCAACACTTCCGAGGTGTGACTGCACAGGGACGCTACGAGGCTTTCACAAGACACCCTAACAAGATAGTAGCCGCTGGAGTACTAAAAGGTGGTGAGTCCTTAGGCACCGAGATCGACGTACGCCCACGGAGTCACACCATGAGGGGGTCGATGGCGTCCAGAGCGCGGGTATCCACCCCAACAATGCGCAACGCGCGGAGTCCTCAATCGCTGAGACTCCCAACACGGGACTGGGTCTAACGAGACCTAGCCGACGGGGCTACCGTCCTCGGTGGAATCGGGAAAACACCCCGTGCCTTGCCTCCCACAACGCCGTTGGCCCCTCGGTAACCACTATCAAGCTAGAGCCGTATAAGCTACTTGTCCAAGACCAGAGCCATTATAGTTCCGGCGGTGGCGACAGGCTCCTGGGTTGCCGCTTTAAGAACCGGTCCTTAGAGGGAGACACTAGAGCAAAGCACACAGCACATGCTACTAGCCCCCTATTCCATGTTGCTAAAAAGCAAATTTTAACATTAAAGTTGAAGTGGACCATTAAGTCAGTATTAACAATTAAGTAAAGGTGACAGTAGTTGCGCCTAGCAAAATGCTACCCATATGCAAAAACCCATAGAAATACAAGGACAGGGAAATAAATGCTAGGTATTACCTTAATGTTAAGCAATATTAGACACGTGCGTATGCAATGAACAGTGTATTAAAAGTGAGATAGGTAGCAAGGATTATCCGTGCTATAACTTGCCTTCCTCGGAGTACGGCTGCTGCTGCGAGTCCTGCTCCGGCACGTCCTCAACGTACTCGAAGTCCAAAGCTACGGGCTCGCCGACTGGACACGATTATCACGCACGCATCCAAAGCAATCATTACATGCAAACGAAATTAATTCTATTAGAACAGTACACCAAACAGTGAAAACAGTACAAAAACAGGAGCTAGAAATAATCTACGCTTCGCTACGAACACATGAGCGCGAGAATCACACTAATCGGAGCTAAAACGTGAAAGTTATAGCGTTTCTAAGGTTCAGGGACTTGCTGGCAAGTTTCTGAAACTTCCAGGGGCTAAATTGCGAAAAACCGAGGACCTATACGTAATTTCGTATTAAAACAGGAGGGCTAACGTGCAAAAACACCAGGGCTGGACCGCGGGTTCAATTTTTAAAAAGATCAGGGGCTTAAACGAATAAAATAGGACCTATCTGCAATTATTTTTGAACTGGAATGGACCGCGGGTTGATTTGCGAAAAGGACAGGGGCTCTTTAACAAAAGTGCCTCGGCGAACCGGTACGCGCCCGTCGGATCTGATTCGGACGGCTGGGATTAGAAATACGAAGGGGTATGGCTGATCTAATCTGGGCGGTCGATCTCGGATCGGACGACTCTGATCGCCCGGCTCGCCGGGGACGAAGAAGATGCGGCGGCGCCGCTCGGCCGAGACGAGGGTTCGCCGGAGTTGGCCTTATCTCGGGCTAGGGTGCTCGTTTCTCGACGGGATCTGGTCCTACAGCTTCAGGGGAAGATGGCGAGTCGACCTAGGGGGTTCAAGTCGACCATCGGCCGGCGAGATGGCCGGTCGGCGGGGCGCGGCGGAGCGGAGCTCCGGTGAACCGCGGGGAGGGGGTTTTGGCTCGGTTTTGGGTCGGTTTTCTGGCTCTGGAGCTGCTGGGGAGGGTCACAAGTGTTACCGTGGTGATTATGTGCAGCGTGATGTAGTGTGTCGGCTGGACGGCGGTGTCCGGCGGTGGATCGCCGTCGGCGGCCGAGGGGAAGTGTGCCACGGTGCTCAGGCACTCAAATTGAGGGGAGGGGGAGCTTCAGTACCTCGTGGCGGTGCTCCTGACGCGAGGAATTGGCCGGAGGAGTGGCAGTGCGGCGAGTCGACGGTGAGCAGCGGTCGGCGGCGTCGGTGCGTGCCGGCGAGGGGGGTTCCGGTGCGCGGGAAGGGGTTCGGAGCAGCTTGGCGGGGTCCTCGTGGAGCGGCGAAGCGGCTCCAAGGATGGGCCGGGGCGAAGATGCACCGGAGCGGCGACGACGACGACGACGAGCGGCGGGGCGCGTGCTCGGCGGCTCGGGAGGCTCTGGTGGCGTGTGGCGGCGCTGCTAGGGTTGTGGGCGGTGGGTGAGGGGAGCGGAGCGGCGGATGGCGGGGTTAAGAAGGCACGGTGGGGGCGGCCTCGGCGTGCGGGCCCTGCCGCGGTAGGGGCGCTCGGCCGCGCCATTCACGGCGAAGAAGAAAGGAAGGGGAGGGAGAGGGACTGACGCGTGGGCCCGGCGTGGCAGTGAGAGGGAGAGAGGGGGAAAGGGTGCGGAGCAGGCCGGCTTGGTGGGCCGGATAGGACAGTGGGCCGAGCCGCTGGCAGGCTGGCGCGGGGGGAAATAGACTTGGTTGAGCGGGCCGAAAGCGGGAAAGGGAAAGAGCTGGGCCGAACCAAAGAAAAGAAGAGGGGGCAGAAACGAACCGAGAAAGAGTTCAGGGAGCAAAAACGAACTATGGGCCTAACAACTTTTCTAGAGCTCCAAACAGGGCGATTCAAATTTGAATTTAAATAAATTTAAATTCTTGTTTGAACCACAAGCAATACAAAAATAAATGCAGCAGCATGAATGCAGCAATAAATGTTTCTACAACTTATATTTGATTTTAATTTTCCAGAAATTTTATATTTAGCCTATATTAATTATGAGAAATAAGTTAAATAAGCAATTAATTACCAGAAATTTTAAATAAGCTATTTTAGGGTGTTACACTCCTGGAGGCGACGGGTGAAACTCTAGCCCCCACCGCGCCGCTAGTGACCCCGCCCCTCGCGCTCCCCACTCCGCCACTGCCTGAGCGGCCCGCCTGCGTTGTCGGGCGGCCACAGTGACGGCGGCAGCGGGCCCTTCTCCACCACCGCAGATCTGGAGTTGAGCTCGCCGCCGCGCTTCTTCTCCGACCCGCGTCCTCCGGCGCTCAGGCCCCGCTCCGGCCGCTCGGCGCGGTCGAGGCGCTCAAGGCCCACATGTCCCCTGCCCACGCCGGTGAGGGAGGCCGGCGGTTGTTGGGGATCCCCTAGTTGGGGTGGTGGAGGTGTTCTTCTGTGGATCCCGCGGGGGGCGGTGCCGCCGCGATTTCGTTGGCGTCGGTGAGTCTTCGATGTTAGGGGCCTTCACGATGGGCAGGTGGGCTCTTCTCTCCGTCTCCGGCGTCAGCCAGCGACAGGTCTGCGGGGTTGGAGCCTGCTATCCGGCGCGGGGCCCTGCTTCGGTGGGGGCCCTTGTGCCACCGGTCATGCTTCTCCTCTCCGGCTTGCTTGGGGCCGGTGGCGCTGGCCGGCGGTAGGAGGGGAGAAGGGCGATCTGGTTCGGCTTCGGCGTCCCCGGCGATCTGGCCCTATGGTGGTGTCATCTTGACCCCATCTCCATTGTGCTGTTGCTCCCGTACTGCGGGGTTCAGTCGTGTCGCTTCAACTAGGCTGGGGCGAATCCGGAATCCATTGCTGGTAGTTCGCTCGGGATCGTCTGCAAAGGAGGCGGGTGACTCCGGGTTGGATACGGAGCTTCTATCCCCCAATTCAGTGGAATTGGTGAATGCTTCAGTTCCCATGGGACCGTGCAAGAAAGCTTTGACGGTCTCGGTGCATAGGTGTTGGCCAGTGGCGTTCGAGTCAGGGCTAGTTTCCTTCGGTGTCGGGTGGTGTTCTGCTAGCACAAGCGATGGTCCGGCGGGCTGGATCGGGCAACGGTGTTTCCCTGCTGGAGGCGTTGCATTGCGAACACCTTCTCCGGCAGTTGCAGTGGTCTCCGTGGTGAAAACCAAACATTGGCGTCGAGCCAGCGTCTTTGCCTTCCTGAAGGCGTTGTTCTGTAGTTGCCCCTGCTGCTGCGTCGCTGAAGTGATTGGACCCGCTAGCGGCCCACTCTTGCAGGTCTCTAGTAGGTTCTCGGCCGTCTAGGTGGTTTGTCGTGAGTAACCAGGTTGTCTTGAGCTTGTTGACTATGGGTTCTGTTTCGGATTTGTAAGTAGATGGTTGTAGTTAGTGGACCTGTGCTTTATTGTAAACTGGTAATCTCAGTATTTAACTTACTTTTATATAAAAAAGCTCGCCCCGGCCGGTTGGTCAAAATACCCACGTATATTCGAAGAAACACTTGTCGTTCGATCATGTGATATATGCCATGCATGGAGCATGGACCAGGCATGAGGCATGCATGCTGGTGAGTGGTGAGTAAGATGATCGATTCATGCACGCACGGCAGACGGCACGTACGAAGGAGAAAGCAACAGAGCATGCCCTGCTTCATTAGTTCATTTCACGTGTGCGATTTATGTCCGATGGATTGATGGCACGAGCTCGATTATCAAATCACCTTTGCACCGTCATTAAGAAGTTTCCGAAGAGATACAGACTGACATGATTATTTCATTGGTCACTACTTCAGGAAGTAGCGAACACCTTAATTCGATATTCTTTATTTGCTGGCCACAGGATCCAGAACTTAATTCGATATTCTTTATGTGTAATTTATGGGATAGTTTTTTTTCGGGTGATTGTATAATATCTTCTATTATTGTGTTTGACTTTGTTTATATAACATGCCTTGATTATCATTTTTCAAATAAATAAAAATCCCACGATAAGACGATATATATATATATATATCTTATTTTTGTCTCATTTAATAGTGGTAGAATGAAAAATTACGTACTATATATTTTTGTTCAAAAGTGCTCTTGGAGACACCTTAGAAAGTTAGAAACATGGTTTTGGCCACAGGACATCGATTTGTTTGGGTCTTTCCTAGAGGATACTCTTTATTTTTCCAAATTGCCGTAGGACATCATAGACAACAAAAAATTATATTTCTGGGTTGAGGGAGGACTAGAGGAGGGAGATTGAACTCATGGACAACAACACCCTTGCTTCTTTGCCAGGTGAATGACCAAATGAGACCTCATTAGCTTGTTGTGTTAGGCTAATCCCAGTGGGGATTTCATGTTTGTATTTACAAGAATGCCACATAAGCAAGTAGACAATTAATTCATCATAAAATGGTTCATACATACTATGTCTAGATATATATAATAATATCTAGATACATACTATGTCTAGATATATATAATAATATCTATGTATTAAAAATGAACTGTAATTTAGAATGGGCGGAGTATGTAGCATGGAAATATGGTTAGGTAAAAAATAGGTTATAGACATTCTTGGAGTTGTTCTCTTTTATTGCTTATAAATATCAATGGCTAAAACGCAAAGAGTTGACTAGCAAGTAAACGACATTGGTTGCCGCACACGCCATTGCTCCTATCTCAAATACTCTCTCCGTTCCAAAGAAATTGCACTTGTCACTTTCTATGAAGTCGATCAATTTTAAGTTGTGTTCAACTCCATAAAAAATATTGACATTAGGGGGAGCAAATCGCCTATTTTGTTGATAGTAGATAGATAATGGTAGTAAAATGAGTATCATTAGGACACGTTTATGAATCAAGTGGTCATATAGGTGCCCCATGTGTCAGGCTGCAGTTATCCGGGGTCTATAATTACAGCTCAAGACTTTTTTGTTTGGAAATTTTCATTACAGCTCAAGACTTAGAGCATCTCCAAGAGTACCCAATAAACACTCCCAATAATCAGTTTTGGACATAAAAATAAAAAATAATGATCCAACAATGTCTAATTCGATTCCCATTTTTTTCGTGTGCCCAATATTGACTCCATTCTGAGCCAAATTTACCCCCTTCTCTGATATCCCAATACACCGCGGGAAAAAGGGCTGACAAACAAAATCGCGAGTTACTATTCGCCATAGAAAAAAAAATCAAGCAACATCCCACAACTAATGATGTGACTGCTTTTTGGTCTAATTTTTTAAGACTTATTGGATGAAAGGGTATTTTTCCCTTCCAATATTTTTTTTGTAAGGTTTCAAAACTAATATTTTGAGACTCTATTTTTTAGCTACTCTTGGATATGCTCTTAGAGACGCCAAGAGCAGTTTGAGAGGGGGGAGGGGGGGGGGGGGGACAATAATGAATGGAGGGATATAATATTGTATTTTATATCTTATAACAGGCTATAGCTTAATGGGTATCTCATCCTATCCTATAGACCACTCTAAAGACCTCTTTCAGTTTAGCATTGCAAGGACGTCTCAAGCAAGGATCCGACGTGGACAGGATTCGAGATAGTCCATGAGGACTGTGTCAGCGTCGAAAGATCACATACAATGTGATGGCTGTGGCGGGCGGATATATACATACTCCCTCGATACTGGTAAATGAAGCCGTGTAGGACAGCGATACGGTCTTTAAAACACAACTTTAACTTCTTATTTCTATAAAAATATTTGTTAAAAAGTGATACACGTATACTTTTCTAAAAGTATTTTTCAAAATAAATCTATTTATATAACATTTTCAATTTCAAACTCAACAACTTAAAAATTATTCATAATTTATATTCTTAAAGTTGACTTAAACCTTGTCCTAAACGGCTTTCCCGATACGGAGGGAGTACATCCGCGGAGGACAAAAAGATCGGGGCATCCAATCGAGAAGAAAGCTCGAGTGAATTTCTTAGAATAGAACCGAAACTTTTGTACAATTGCACATTCTCTATTTAAAACGAATGCAACCCTCCTATCTTTCCCATTCAAACGAGGAATACGGAGGAATCATCATCTCAACGGCACAGACGAAGCAGTCAATCACAAATCATGGCTGCGCGGCGCTTACCTCGCCGAGCACACGGCACGATTGGATTCGAACAAACACCACGAAAGCGTCAATGGCGAATCACCGGCGCCCCGCCGCTGGCCAATGGCGCCTCGCCGTCGGGTTCCCTGATGACCCTCTCCACCGCGGTGGCCCGCACCAGCGGCTCCGGCAGCCCCGGCAGCTCCTTGAGCGCGTCGGCGGCAGGCACGCGCTCGTAGTACACCTGGCAGTTGTCCTTCTCGGCGGCGGCCACCTCGGCCTCAACCTCCTTCCGCAGCCGCGCCGCGGCGTCCCGCACGGGCGCCAGCGCCGCCGCCGTGGACGACGACGACGACAACGGCTTCTTGCCCAGCGGGCCCGTCTTGCCGCAGGCGGCGTCCAGGTCCGACGCCGCGAGCCGGAGCCGCGCCACCGCCTCGCCGACGGAGCCGGCGCCCTGCTCGCGCAGCGCCCGCGCGCGCTGGAGGCTGGCCTCGGCGTGGAAGTAGGCGGCCTTGGCCTGCGCGTGCGGCGCCCACGACTTGTCGATCGGCTGCTGCTGCTGCTGGAGGCTGCCCAGGCTGACGAACACCTGGTGGTAGTCGTGGCTGACCTGCAAAACGCGGCGAGGGAAGATCGTTAGGAATATCATCTGGCAATTATTAGTCTTTTTTATTGAAAAAAATATTTTGGTCAACACTAAGACCATGGTGCTCATGTTGGCAGCTAATTTCACTTGCAGTGGAGAATTTGAATATCCTTCCTTGGCATTGCTATGTCTTTTCGTGAAGGTATAAATAATTTTCTTGATTTGTTAAAAACCAATTAAATCGTTATTTATCTCAATTTCAATTAAAACAGTAGAGATATTTTCCATTGCAAGACGCGAGTTTCGTTGGCAATGAGGACGCACCTGCCGCGCGATTTTGGAACACAACGCCGGCGGCTTGCCGCCGACGACGGCGAGCTCAAAGTAGCACTCGAGCGCCTGCACCAGCATGACGCGCTCGAACAAGGCGAGGCAGGCGTCCGTCATGTGGCACATCTGGTCGCCTACGTCGTGCGCGCCCCCCACCGCCGCCGCCGCCCTCAGCGCGCCCGCCGCGTCGCAGAGCGCGCCGCACGCGCGGCGTATCCCGTCGGCGCCGCGCCTGTCCTCGGCCGCCGCGGCGCGGGCCAGCTCCGCGGCCAGCGCGAACAGCGCCACCGCCCACTCCGTCACCAGCGACGTGTGCCCCTGGCCCTGGCCCTGTCCCTGCGCCGCCGCCGACAACGACGACGATGACGCCGCCTTGGCCTTGGCCTTCTTCTTGTCGCTCTCATCCACGGCGTCGCGCCACGCGAAGCGGAGCTTCTGCTGGCTGGGCTCGGCCATCATCTTCGAGGTATAGACGGCGCGGAGGTACGCGCGGAGCGCGGCGGCGGCCTCCGCGGCGGTGGCCCTGGCGCTCTCCGAGGCGAGCACGACGTGGGCACGGGCGTGCATAAGGACGGCGAGGTACGTGTCCCTCTCGGCCGCCGAGGTGTCCCCCGCGAAGCGCAGCGCCTTCTTGCCCGGGAAGGACAGCATCGGCATCGGTGCCGGCGGGGACACCGCCGGCGCCTTGGCGCGTCGCAACAGCGCGTGCATTGCGGACGTGGCCACGTCGCGCGGGAGCTCGACGTCCGTGGGCCGTGGCGAGAAGTTCGGCGGCGTCTGCAACTACCTGCTCCTCTAGCCGATTGAGGGATGATTGATAAAGGAAAGGAGTTGGTTTAAGGTTGCGATTCGGAGGTGGATTAATAAGAATCTAATAAGCACGAGATGGAGGCGGATTAAAGGCGAGCAAGAGGAGTCTGGATTCCGGAAGCGAGGCAGCATCAAGCCGTCGGAGTTTCCGTTCAGAAGTTTGCTGCACATTTTTTTAGCACAAAAATAATTATCTTGTTCCGCATACTCAGCGACGAATAGTCTAGCTAAGTTTCCGTGGAAACCACTTGGCAGTTCACTCAGAAATTCAGAACACAGATCCTCCATCAAGAATTGGATCCTCCATATAAATACTAGCTGATGCGATGGGAAAGCTGCAAGAAAAATAGCTGATGCTCTGGCACGGTATGTCATTTGCTCATGTCATCTCTGCAATACATGAAGTGCATTTGCAAAATGGGTCCTCATGGGATTACCATTGCCTCTTCCAAGACAATACTCAGCATCAGTAATTGGCGAAGGACTTTATAGTCTATACATGTCTTCCAAAACAAAGTGCATTACTTTATCAAGTACCCGTGGCGGAACTAGAGATAATTTCAGGGGTTAGCCCTCCACACAAATATTTATCGGTTCAAAAATCTAACAGTTTGTCTAAATATTTTATGTATATACTAGCTAGCCATGACTATAATAATTAATTACGCACGCAGCATACGTAAAAGGAAAAAATATGAGAATAGTTTGGAAATGTGGCCAATATATCTTACATGTTCATTTCAATTTCACCGCATGGTATTTCACTGTATTGAAATTATCAATAATGGAAGTCATGGTGATCTTCATTGCAATCTCTCTCTCTCTCAATATAGAGTACTAAACAATCTCTTAAAAATCCATCTTTCATTTTGTTTTGTAGCCTAATATTAACAAGTTTCATTGTAGAAAATATGCGCTCTATAGTTGCAATTGAAACTAATAAAGTAAGAACAAGGCGAATCAATCTACAAATAAAAAACAAAAAAATATTTTTGATGTTGTAATTTTTTACGTACACAAAACGTCTTACCCAGCGGCTCCTAGTCCTACTCCTGCCATGTCCATTGGCCTATTGAGCAGTAATTTAACTAACTGGGCTGCGTGATTACTAATTGGGCCTATTGCAAGCTTTGCAGAATCTTATGCCTACGTTGGGCACTTGATTAGTTGATTTGGGCTTAAACCACCCTACATCCAGCCTGCTAAGTACAAAGAGGTATTAATTTTTTTTTTGTTGGGGGGCATGGCCCCTCCCCTCTCAGTTCCGCCACTGTCAAGTACACTACCAGATATAACACTAAACTTTGGAGCTAAATTGTTCCCATGATCTTCGCCATAATGGCAGCCTCTCCGAAAAGCTTGAAGAATACAATGGATAAAACCTATCTTCTCAATCCCTACTCCATTAGAATCACCCATTTCCATTGTCGGACCTTGACCCATACGGTGATTGGGGCGTCCAACCAACTCGTGGTTGTAGGCCCCCATCATGCAGCGTCATAAAAAGAGAGGTGGGGCCGGGGGCACATTATCTAAAGTTCATCGTGCCCACAAAACTCCACCGACACACTGAAAGCAATCGGAAGCTCCACCGCCCTTGCACCGCGACATCACCGTCTCCTCCACACCAGCGCCTCCAGCCACACCATTGACCTCGACACACGGTCATGTCATCCTCCTCCAAGCTCGACGGATTATCTCCTTCCTCTCTCTCTGTATGTGTGTTGATTCATATGTTTTACTTCAAGAACACATTGCTTATACCCGATAGATCTATACCTAGTCGGTCCTAAAAACCTATCAATATGATGAGTTATTATAGAAAGCGTTGATACTAGGTATTGCATACTAAGGAAAAGACTTGACTTCACGGTAGTAAGGTTGACCACGCAATTTATTATGAATGCATACAACAGAGCTAATAATCATAAGCTACTAGACAAAAACAACACCCGCTTGTGGAGCCAATTTAAAAGCATCCAAAGAACAAACAGCACAAAGGCAGCACCGCAGCACTCACATATCCACCATCCAGGCAACCATACAACTTGTGGGCAAAACCAGGAAAACTGATGACGAAGCATCCACTTTCGCTGCTAAATTGTAGTTTAACAACTAGTATTAACAATAGATATTGTCGATCAATACTAGATAGAAAAACTCACATTCATAGAAAAACTCACATCCATTTACGTATATACCAGTACAAGTGGTATGAAGCCATTTTAATATCATGTCTAAATTTAAAAGCCCCCAGAGCCATTTTAGTATTGGCTCAAGTCACATATTAGTACCAAGGTTAGTGTCTTGACCCTGTACTAAACTGATACGACTAAAGTGTGACATCTAGTACCAGTCAGTGTCTTGGCCCGATGCTAAATAGGGTTCCACGGGTTACTTTAAAAGGAAAACATTTTCCACTCAGACTCAGTCATATATGATGCATAGGTGTGGTGGGATGGTAAGTAAGCAATATACAAAGCCGGAGGTCGAGTTTAATTTCCCTACAACCGCTTGAGCTCTGCCACGTACCCTGTTCCACTCGGGCTTCTTTCGCAAGCTCCCGCCATCTCCGCCCTCCTCCTCAGTGCTCTTCCTCCTCCTCATCCATGAAATAATAATGGCCATACCGATCAAACAAACACTTAAACAAATCGGATCGAAGAGTAGAGAGAGTAGCATAATGGGGTAGGTTGAGGAGGGGCCAGGAACTCACCATAGTCGTCGGAGTCCGACATGCGCCATCGCTGGCGTCTATGTCTGCCCTAGCTGCTAGCTAGTGGAGTTGGGAGAGGAGGAGATCGAGACACAGTCACGCGGTTGCTCGGACCCTTGCACTTGAGGGCGAGCGTATTTTTGGGCGAAAAAAGTCTTTTCAGCTTTCCTCAACTTTTGCCAAAGTTTGATTCTCATCCCCCATCTACAAAAGCAAATGTTCGTGGTCTTTGAACTCTGAAAACCCGTTATTTTTCATCATCAGTGGTTTTAGAGGATGTAAATTGGACTTTTGTTGATATTTCGAGAACGTAAAATGCTCCTTTTGAGAAAAATGGTTTGCAAATATTTTTCTTCTTAGAAAAAATATAAAAAATCTTAAAATCTTGTTTAATCTTAAAATTTTATATAAAATTTGTTTTAGATTGGAAAATATAAGACTAGTTTCACATTTCCCCTAAAATTATATTTTTCTTTTACCAACTAGTTTGGAGCCATATTATTTCTAGGCATATCAGACTAATTATAATAAATAATGAGAGAGTATTTTGATCTAAAGCAAATTTTCTATTAACTTCCTACTAACTTTCTTTGATAGTTATTATTATTATTATTCTATTAACTAGCAAATATGCCCGTGCGACACGCGCGTATTACTTTTATTATGCCGTTGATCATGACACCGTTGTTTTGACGATGAGGAGTCCTGGATTCATACTTCATAGGGCATGTTACCTTTGGTTCCTGTATATTTTGACGATGAGTAGTACTGGGTTCGGGCTGTTTCGTCAAGCGTGGTTTGACAAAAAAAAAGAGCCTGACAAGTGGGGTCATATGAGGGATAATGTTTCAATGACTGGTGGGTCAGTCGTCCGTCGAAAGTTTTGGATCTTTATAGTATAGATTCGCTAAAGTTTTGGATCTTTATAGTATAGATTCGCTTTGATAACTTTTACTAAGTAGTTGCTCCTATTATTTATTATAATTGGTCTCATATGCCTGTAAACTAGTATGACTCTAAAGTAGTCATAAAAATATGATCTTATAGAAAATATGAAACTACTTTCATATTTTTTTTATCTAAAACAATTTTTCTATATTTTTTAAGAATAAACCACATTCTATAATTTTTTATTAGATTTTTAAGAAAGACCATTTTACGTCCTCAAACTCTCAACTAGATTCCAATTTACCCCTCCGAAACCACTCTCGAAAGTGTCGAGGACGAAAAACAACCGATTTTTATAGTACAGGGACCACAAACATCTGAGTTTAGAGATGAGGTACCATAATTAAACTTTGGCCATAGTTGAGAGATGTCAAAAGGACCTTTTCCTTTATGGGCCGTGAAAGGTTTCCCGGGACGAGTCAATCGTGGGCCTAGCCTATTGGAATCATAAGGGATATGCTTACTTTTCTGGGACTAGGGAAATAAAAGCAGTCAAATCAAATACATTGATAATTAACCTACTTTGCAATTTCTCTACCACTAATATGTAGATCATGGCATTAGAAACTAAAGGATTAGCCTAGATGGTAGCAACAGAATCCAAGACATCTTTTTCCCCACAAGCTTTGAACAGCTTCACTAATATTATTGGATGTAACATATGAAGCTCGCCGGACACGGTTGGTGGTGGCGACGAACCTGGGATCGCCGGGAGCAACTCGGCGCAGAGCTGGCGTGTGTCCTCGCGGCCGAGTCTCCTTAACGGCCCGCTTCAGCTTCGACCATGGGGCACCCCGGGGACGCATCCGGCGCGACATTCCCGGCGGCGGCGGGACACGGCTGGTGGGCGGAACTGCAGTGGGTCGCGCGGCGGCAGTGCTGCTGCTAATTATGCGCGGAGGAGGTGGTTGGATTCTGAGGGCTCGAACCTGACCCGAGCAGCTCCATCCTCCGGCCGTTGAGGAGGAGGGGAGAGGTCAGATCCGCGTGAAGGGAGAGCAGAGGACGGGACAGAGCATGTCTACAGCAATGAGCCGAGAAGGTGATGACACCTTCCAATTAATCCTTTGGAGCTATCTCTGGCTCGCAATTTGGAGCTAAAAAAAGATCAACAAAAAAGGGAGGCAATGATCAGCTCCACAGAAAAAGGAGTAAAGATGCACAACCTAGTACCATTTTACATGTGAACAAAATATCAGTTTTGCAGTTAACAACTACGGACAAGGCCAAATTTTGTTCAGTGCTATAGTCATAACCGCGTCTGCAAGCCCTCATTTTATGACAGGGAAGTACAACCTGTATTTAACAATTAGACACTGCTAAGTGATAACGGAAGCAGGTGGTGTGCATCTTGTAGGTGCTGAAGAATTAGACACTCAGGAGGAGAGAAACAGGTCCGCACGACCGCACCAAGCACCATGCTGAAGAGAGGTGGGGCTTGCATAGAATTATTGTTGGTACAATGATTACCACGGGTGGATCAAGCAACATGCAGCAGCTCATATGGCCATAGGGGTTAAGGGTCGAAGGCAAATTTCCCTCTGACACTGAAAATTGAGCTATGCCTTTCCGAGTCTACGCGGCGATTTGAACACAGTCGGTGCTAGGGTGTCTACCGGGGATTTTCTCATAGCTAGCTCATCTGCCACTGTTGTCGAACCGGTGTACAGTTCCGGCTTCACAGGCGAGTCTCCCTATAGTTTGGTAAAACAAGTCGTTTAGAACAGCGACACGGTCACCAAAGCACAACTTTGACTTCTCTTTTCTATAAAAATATTTCTTGAAAAGTTATATATGTATATACTTTTATAAAAGTAATTTTCAAGACCAATCTATTTATATAATTTTCACATTTCCAAACTCAACGATTTAAATGTTATTCATGATTTATATTCCCAATGTTTGACTCAAACCTTGTCCAAAACGACTTGTTTTACCAAACCGGAGGGAGTAGGTGGTTAACTTCAAATTTCCAACCTTCCAGATCTCTTCCATCCATAGCTAGGACGACAATTTATCGAAGACGGCTACTCGCCACTACGACTACGGTGGAACGACTTATACCAAGATAATCACCCAATCGTGCGCAAAACGACGGCCAGGCAAAATTATAACTCTGATTCACATTGATGTTCTGTTACAAGTTACAACGGCACATCACACCCACGTACGTATAAAACAATACAACCACGACCAATGACTCAACTGGGGGATGATACATTTCCCTCTTCGAACAAAATTTTGCAGCGTCTGGCAGGGATATTGCAATTGCAACGGCTATATTTTAGGCTTCCCTCCTGCCAGGCGGCCAGCTAGCGTAGTTCTGGTGAAGCAACTTCATGATTCTTGTCCGGCTGATTTGTTGCTCAGCCGGAGCTCCAGCTTTATGTTCATGGCGGCCAGCTCAGAGGCCAGGTACCTGAACACATACGGCATCGCGACGGTCTCCATCCCCTTGCTCGTCTTGCAGGCTTGGCACGCGAAGCTCTTCGGCGGTCTCACCGTGGGCAGCCCAATCATCTCGCGCTTGGCTTTCTTACGTGCGTCGTCAGATTTGATCACCGTCGCGGTCAGAAGGCTCCCACAAAAGGAGCACACGTCCGCGATGTGGTAATCCGAGCAGGAGTGGAGCCTGTCATGCAAGAGGTAGGAAGACCCGTGGGCGAGTAGCGCGTCTCGCTCCATCTCACCAAACCGGATCCCTCCGCCATGCTTCCTTCCTCCAATGGGTTGTCTTGTTATCTGGTCTATACGACCAGTAGTGCGTACCTGCATAAGTTACATCAGTATTCAGTGCCAATCCAAAATTCCAAGCAGTAATGCTGGGAAAAGGAGAGAAATTACAGTTTCTCTAGCCTCACTTTTTTTTGGGGGGAAACGTAGCCTAACAATTTTTTTAAAAAAAGAAAGGTTAAATGAATGGATATTGGATGAATTTAATATTGATACAGGCCCATATGTCACGTAAATTGCTCACCTGGAATTTATCTGAGACCATATGCCGAAGACGCTGGTAATAAACAGGTCCAATGAAAATTGCACACTCCATCTCAGTGCCAAAAAATCCACTATAAAGGATCTCTGTTCCATGATAATTAAACCCATAAGATGTGAGCATGGGACCCAGTTCATCCACAATCGATTTGGGTTTACTGGGATCCTTGCCCTCCTCTTTGACTGAGCTTGCAAAAGGTGTTGCGTCCATGAACTTTCCATGCAGACTACCAGCCTGTGAGGACAAATCCAAGAAATCTTTAGGCAAAACGGCACTGCATATTATGTGATACAAAATATTACGCATGGGTATTTTTCAATATGAATCCAATATCATTGTGTCACAAAAATTATGTATTAATAGAGCATAATTGGTCAAAGGCCTGTGCTAAAAAAATAAGCCTTTTAATTTGAAATCGAGAGTGTATCTAGGAACAAATTTCTTTACATGTATAGAATTTTAAGGACAAAACATATCTAGAAAGTATGCCAATGACCTCCAAATGTGACTAGGGAAAATTTTCAAAGTGAATAACAGACAACCATCCACCATTTGAAATACAAACAATACTGTTTCTACTTCTGTGCAATTTAGCTTTACAGGAACGCATAAGCTATAGGATCAAAGGAAAAGCTACAGTCTCATAAACGAGGTGAAATGCCAGTAAAAAGATGCCAACAGCCGTGTATGATTATTGCTGTAGAAATGTCAATATGCCAACAAATCTTTAGCATACATGAAAAGGGAAACATAACAAATTTCTGTAGTATCAAATTAACTTCATTTCAGATATTCCTGTGAAATAAACTCAGTTGTTAAATTGCTATATCTTTCAACTTGCAACACGATACATACTTCTAAACCTGTGATAGAAGTAAATATTTGTACCTTTGCTGCCATAGACTCTAAGAGCATTGCTATAGTCATTCTTGAAGGAAATGCGTGAGGGTTAATGATCAGATCTGGCCTCATGCCAGTATTTGCAGAGAATGGCATGTCAATGTCAGGCCACAACTGCGAGCAAACACCCTTTTGCCCATGTCTACTGCTGAACTTGTCGCCGATTATGGGGTTTCTCACACGACGGAGACGAATGTTTGCCTGCAGAAAGATCAACACATGGAAAGATCACAAAAATAAATTTGATGAAATACGCATTTCCAAAAATCATTGCACAAAATGATATTTGAGTTCAAAGACATAAAATATGAGGATGTCATGTGATTTTAAGAAACTTGGAAGATCCATAACATGTGTAATTGTTCTGATAATTATCATCCAATTGAAATTCTACTGAAGGTTACTTAAATGTTGGCGTACCTTCTGAAAGTCACCTTTTGAACTTGCCCCGTTGACAGCAACATAGTCAATAAATGCTGGCTCCGTGCCTTTTAGTTTCACAGGCCTTATCGCGCCTGTGAGTCTGTTATATACACTGTAGTACTGCTCATTCGGATGTACTTCCTGTCCATGAAAATACATGTAACAGGAATTCAATAACTGTTCTTGAACAAGGAAATGACTTGTAATTTAGAATTAAGGCATAACTACCTGTCCAAGTCGAGGAAGGCCATCTGAATCAATCACAGTGCTTGTATCCCTAGATAATACACTCTTTGCAAAGATTTCTGGAACATTTTCCCTGTTTTTTTTTGACAAGTCAATGCATTCAGTCTGCAAAAAGTGTTCACAAGGAAAATATTAGTTTCAATGTTTTGGAGACGGAACGAACATTGAGAAATATTTAGTTTCAAAATAGTTGGCTGAATCAGAAACTTCCAAGCTTCCTACTGGGGGGGGTATTTTAATGTGATCATAATGTTATAGAGTAACGAAATATGGACTAATGGACATTATGCACGTTACATAGTTTGTATACCGACAATTTAGAAACCTTTTTAAGTTACACATTTTCACTCTAGAATTTTTAAAAAAAAGAAAAGGTACTATATGCTCTTAACTGTATTGTACACCATCTGATGCTCATATAGAACACTCAATGTGTAGACAGCAAATTGTGGGTTAGTTTATTTATTATTTTTCATCAATTTCGGTTTCCTTGGTCCGTGGGCAATGGTGAGCATGGCCATATAATGTGAGCAAGTAGTCAGATTTATATTTTTACAGTTTCGAACTCCTGTACACAAATTATGATACAGAGTTATAATAACATTCACAACTCAGTTTTTTTGGCTAGTTACACCAAAAGATGATGCAGCCAATGTCACCTACGTTATGAAAGAAAAGTTGGGAAAATGAACTAGCTGCCTACAAACACTAAGGCAGTAGGAACTAAGCATGCCTTGGATGGCACCCCTGAAACCATGTGAAAGAAGTTCTACTAAACCTAACTGTATGTAGATTATAAATCAGATCAGGAGACAAATAATGAAACATGCCTGGTAAATATGTCCACGGAACATTCCCCGATCAACAGCTGATTTATTCAATATCATGGCATCCTCCATGTCATAACTATATCACAGGAATGATTTCATCAAAACAAGAAAGGTAAAAAAATGATCATACAATATTGAAAGTCATACCCTGTGTATGCCAGCACTGCAACAATAGCATTTGTTCCTGATGGAAATTCATCCATACAATATTTGCTATATGTAGCTGTCCGTACTATTGGTGTTTGAGGGGTCTGCAGAGCATCAAAGATAGTAGAGAAGGTCAGCAGAGTTTTCCAGCAGTTGGCGTAAGTTGGATAAAAAAAGTTACACCCACATGTCAGTCTGCGTATCGCACAACTAAGCAGCAGATAATACCAAGATGGATCAGAAAGATGACCAATCATATTGCAAGGAGTGGCGGAGGGTATTGGTCATTTAATTTCATGCTTAATTTCCCTTCTCGTGCCACATCTTACAAAGAAGATTCAAGTCCTAGTTGCCCATGCCCAGGAACAACCAGGGTTTAACAATTACAGTAAAACATAACCATAAATATAAATACTGGTCAAATCTTGTTTTTTGACCACTAGTTTGACGAGGTACACCCAAGTTATGGGTTTAACCTTAAATACTCAAGTCATAAACAACCCTATCAACTTTCACTGGGTGTCACATTTTCTTAAAAACTATTGCACAATATCAATATAGTAAACTATAAATTGTCCAGAAAACAAATAATTTATCAATTCGGATAAGAGATTGATGAGAAAAGGCTGTCCCAACACATCGCAAAGAATTTCTCCTACACTAGAATTCTAGTCAGCCAAAGATTACCCGCATCTAGTGAAAACTGACTATCTGGCTACAATGCCACTACCAAAAAAAATAAAGTAGGTGTTCAAAATCAAATATCCTTGAGAAACATGTAGGTATGTATGCTACAGGCAAGCAACCTACATGTCCACCAACAAAACAACTTTAAAAGACCAAATGATGTAGCTCTTCCATAATAATTGTTTTCTGATTCATTCATTCTACAAAAAAAACAAACCTGTAGGTGGAATGCTTTTACATCAGTACGAAATTTTAGAGCTTGTCCACAAAAACCCATGGTTTGCTTTGCCATCTGCGAACAAGCACTAGGATTGGTCAGTCCAAAAAGGAAGCGTATTACCCATCATCATGCATGACCAACTGATAACTATAAAGACAAGATCTGACTACCAACCTGGCATTGGTACATGTTCCTAGGACTTTGGTTGTGATCAGACCAAGGTGTCAGATTGGCAACTACACTAAGAATAGCTGTAGGGTGGATTTCTTCATGCGTTGCAGGAAATAATTTATTTCTCCCACCATCCCCACCATCAGGACACCGTATCTCCATAAATGCCTAATTTAGAATACAAGATAAAGTCTTGTGCCATTGGTAAGAAGTAACATAAGGAATACAGATATTGATCAAAGCAAACCTGTTCAAATGGTCCAATAAGCTCAATACTTTGCTTTCCATCAGGTAGACTAAAAAGATTTTTGACAGGTCGAACAAATCTTGCTGGATTTGTAAAAAGGTAAAGGCCAGGATAAGCTCCACCAAAACTAAGAGGAACATAACCAACTTCCAGATCTTCAGGAATCTAATTTAAAAAACATGTCAATTAGTAAGAACATGGTGGCAGACGTTTCAAGATATGAGTCCAATTAAACAAAAGCATGATAACAAGAGAACAGACCCCTGAGTGTGCCAGGAGTTTCAATGTCCGAAGATAATTGACTGCTTCCTCAATCTTAGCAGAAGCAATTGTACCAAGAATGCATCCATCCAAATGGACATGTAGTACTTCTGGGGGGCCAGTTCGCTCAATTTTTGGTAACACTGGGTTCATTCCAACACGAACCAACTCAGCAGAAATTGACTTCTTTATTTGCCCAAAACTTTTAACCACCCCTTCTGAGTTGTAGAACGATGAAATACCTGAGACACCAAATATAAACTGGAGCTAAGAAAATGACAGGTTACGATGAATTTCGGCTGTACGGTCCACAAAAAAAGACAAGGATACAAGTACAAAAACAATTAGACATAGAAAATGCAGATGCAATATGCTGTCAAAGATGAAAGAGAAATACGAAACCCAGGATATGAAAGGAGGTGGCCTTTAAGAGGGTGCTGTGCAGATATAAATTCAAGAGAAATGACAAGATGAAAATATCTTACGGCATGTGGATGTCATATGGTTCAACAAACCACAAGGTTCTCCATCAGGCGTATGAACTGGGCAAAGGAAACCCCAGGACCTACATGGGCATTTACAGTAAAGGTACAATGGATACAGGATAACAACAGCACAATAGAACTATTAAGAGGATAACATACTCTGGAAGTAACTTTCTAACAGATGTTGTGCGCATTTTAGCAAAAGCAGAACCCCTATGAACAGAACGGAAGTGCGAGATATAACGATGAAAGTTGAGCCGTTCAGCATGAATGGTCATCCCATCTCTCTGCAAATTTGACAAAAAAAAGCCATTATCAGTTCCAAATATTTTTGAAAACAATATAAACACTAGCAACATCAGATGCATAGCATATTGTCAACATTCAGCTTTACAGAAACTAGTATACTACTTATAACTCGTGTCAAGTTTATCTTAATCACTAGAAAAACAAGGAATTTCATCAATAAATTCAAAGGAAATGATGCCTTAAAAGTAAGCAGAATTACTTCTATGAATAAAGTAGGGATTGTCAGAGATGCACCTGTGGAAGGTCCAATCCAGATTGTGAATTCACTTTTCCAATCTTTATCATACTCTCAATAGCTCTACCAACAGATGTTGTTTGTTTAATAAGAAATTTTCTTATCTCCAGTGCTGCACAAACAACAGCATATTATTATTGCGTAAATGTAAATAAGTTGATACACCAAAGGTAAAGTTAGGCGCAAACACATCAGGAAGAAACAGAGCAGAAGACCACAACTGATTATGTGAGCAAATAAACTGGAAAAGTAAACAATCTAATTGGACCACAATATACCAAATTTAATTGGTTCACAGTATTTTTTACCAGCTCGAAAGCAATCATGTTACTTCATTATTCAGTGTTCAATTAGCTCGATTTATGACATTATCTAACTGAACAGAATAACCAAAATATACAGAAATGTTCATAGCCACGCCTTTCAGGCCACAGGTTCAAATACAACACGTATGATAATACCCCAGTATTCGCATTCATTATTCATTCATAGTGGATTTTCAATGTTGTTCAATCTTTAAAAGGCAGCAGTCACATAATTCCTTCTGGCTAATGAAGATACTACCCCAGTATTCGCATTCATCCACAGTGGATTTTTCTTATATCTTTCCATTGAATGAGCAAAGTTAAGAGTAAAGAACAAATTCTCTTATATGTGAAAACGGATGAAGATAGCATTCAAATTCTTGTAGTACCATGATCATGGGAGATAAGGATACCCTCTCAGAATACCGTACCACACTCTACTTTTCCAAGGACCCAAAGCCAAATATAGGCCCTGACATTATCCTCAGTGACATCACCACATCCACAAAAGATCTTACAAAAAATATCGTGCAGCTGAACCTAGAACCACAAAACTAATGGGGATACAGCGGCAAGATGCAATTATTGGCAGTCGTTTATGCACAGCCAAAGTTTTTTGTTGTTGCTCTTGTTGTTATCACTCATCACCATTCTCATGCAGAGAACCACTGTTTCATCTCTTTGTTAATGAACTCAACTATTTTGCCGCGAGAACACAATGCTAGAGTAAGCTAAAGTTTTTGGCATAAAAAAATTGATACAATAGCTTACCATTACTGAAATCAAGACTTTTGTTCTTTGTAGCCTCTTCAATGATTAAACGTTTGGACTTTCTTAGCCAATCCTGAAGTCTATCCTGCAGATACCACCAACAAATACAAATAATGAAAAAAAACAATATTAAAGGTTAAGTAGTCATATTTTGCACTACAAAATCCTTTCTAAAGTATTAAAACAAAGAAACAGCACCAATTATGAAACAGGGGAGGAATTTTGATAGGATGGCAAAAGTGCCAATTTAGTATTAAAACATTACAACTTTAACATATGCATCCCTTGATCCCTTCTCAAAATCTTCATTTCTAACCTTAGATGATGTAGTAAGAGGATAAAACCTTTATATGGGGCATTTTTGCAATGGTAACACCCCCCACCCCCACCGAAAAAAAAATGAGACACGTACAAGGCAGCAAAGAGTTCAGTAACCTTCAGAAAAATTGTGATTAAATGCCCAGGCAATAGAGCCTCCTGGTATTGTAGTGCATCAGCATTGTCAGGCGAAGCAGTTTGGTCTACGAGTGCATAAAGTTTCTGCATCATAAATCTAAAGTAGGAGATGTGATAAGAAACATGTGATAAAAGGGGTTAAGAGGACAAAACTTTCACAAAGAAATAAGATAATAAAAATTTAAGCTCACATCAATAGATTAAATTTATCATGGTTGTTTTCCAGGTGCACAAAAATATAGTCCTTCAGAACAGCTTCAGCAACCTAAACAATGTAGAATGGCCAAAGTGAAGCATGGTCCAAATTTCAGCAGCATGTCAATGTAAACAAAACGAGAACATTCCACATTACAGTTTCGTAGTCACAATGTTCAAATCCTTCCATAACAGATCGGAAGTACTGTCCTGCATTTGGAAGATCATAATCATTGTCAGCACATACAAGGTCTTCAAGGGATTCTAAACACAGAAAAAATTATTCTCAAAGTACCAATATGAACCAAGCACTGCATGCGGGTCAGAAGGGACAGGTTTCTGACTTCATCGAGAATTATTTGTGCCCTTTCACCAATCAGTTGAGTACTGACAACTCCCTTTCCTCTTCCATATTTATCACTGTAACAGCATGTCAAGCTTGTAAAGATTTCCCGGTCACTTGTATCAATAAGGGCCTGTCATTGATAATTCACAATCAAGTCAATTTAATGTTGAAACAGCATTAATAGTACTGTTAATCTAGACTTAAATATTATAAAGATAGAAGCATGATGAGCAAAATATGTGCCAAGTCAAACACTACTCCACAAAGTGCATGATACCTATTTCAATGGAAAGATCCTAAGCCTTCCAGAAGATTGGAATAGAGATGAAAGGCACTAACTTACATTATATTAAACAAGCAGATTGATAACCTTCAAAACAAGATAGTGCATTAATGATTTTGTACAACACAATTCAACAGCTACAATGAAATGCATCAACAGAGGACCCAAGGTCCTCCTTATACAGTTGATACATTATACAATGAACGTCGAGGGTACAACATTAGCAGGATACTTCTGATGAAAAGGTAGCCAATGCTAAATATAACTTATCCATACAGAACATGTCATTGCACACAGTGTTATGGATTGTATTGCTGGTTAGAAATGGTAGGCATGCTTAAGGAAATGTCGATAGATTATACCTTGAGGACAATCCCAACAGGAAGCAGAAACTCTCTACCCCCCAACCTACTCAACACAAATTCAAAAGGTCAACTTAAGGGAAAAGAGTTACTCATTTTGTACACACTGTTTACCAGCACAGAACTTACCAAAACCCAATCCTTGCGCTTCCATTTTGGAGGTAATATAACTTTATTGTCACACTGGACTGGTCTCTATGGACACATCTGTTAAAAAATAAAAACAGCAAGGAACAGTAAGGCAACACACAATATTAACTCTGATGTTATAGTTATACCTGATAGACAACACGCACAATAGGATCTCTGATGTTTATAGCTTTCAACAAGGCTGGGTATTGAGTAACCGTTTGGTAGAGCTCCCAGAGCTGATTCTCTGGTGAATCCAGAAGGAGCTCTGCCAAACAGATTTCCAGAGAGAAGTGATTCTCTACTAATTCCGTGGAGTGATTTTACGAAATGAACTAAGATGTTGGGATCTGAAAAAAAAAGTAGCTTCTCCTGATTCCATGAAGTGATTATCCATCCTGATTTTGAGAGTTTATGATAGAGAATCAAAGAGAATCACTTTCAGCCACATAATCACTTCTCTCAGAGAATCAGCTCCCATAGAGGATTAGAATCAGGTGGAGCTCTACCAAACAGGCCCTGAATACTTCAAAGGTCCACGCTAAGAGAACAGGAAAAGCTACGAAAAACAAGGTTCTTTGGGAAAACAACAGTTAGAGGAAAAGGCAATGACTTTCAGTCACTAATAATAAACACTGTCCCCACTTGTGCATCAGTGTTAATGGCACTTGTATATATGAGCCATGCTTGGAAAACACTAGGTGATACAAAGATCTGGCAGTTACAGCTATTCAGATCTGGTTACTGTGAAAAAATTTCTTTCATTTTACCAAGTCATATGTACCATATTTCTAATATTGTAGCAATGGATAACACCTTGTCTTTTGCAAGTACAAATAGGTTGTCCAATGGATCTGTCTTAACTGAAACATATTCCAAAATTAGCAACAAGTTTTTCCGGCTAATTATAAGGCGTGCTCGCTTCTACTTTTCTGCAGCCACTGTGGGCTGCGGCTGCACAGACTATACAACAACTAGAACTAGCTTAAAGTAAGCAGCTGCAGCCGCAGCAACTGCAAGAAGTGCAGCCGAACAGGCTAATAGTTTTTTAGATACGCATTCAGCATTCAGCAAACTTAAAGGCTTTGCAAAGATAGTCAAATTGGACATTATTAATAAGTAAAAGTAGGAATTATGTGGAAACATGAATATAACTGGAGCCAAAACAGAGAAAAGGTCATTGCAGCTGAACACTGCCTGAATGACAAAATAAGCCACACTCTAGATTATTAGAGTATCATGCCTCATTTATTAGTGCACTACCTTATGACAACTGCTTTGTCAGTGTATCCCGCACCACGTTTAACAAAAGAACCACGCACCAAGCCCATAGGCTGCAAAAAAATCCTAGTCAGAATGATGCTATCTAGCTTAATACTGGCCTTGTAACATAAGATACCAAGCAAAGGTGAATCTGTCTTACATAGTTACGCTTTTGTAATATAAGAATCCGTATAAGTCTCTCCATCCCACCACATATGAAGTATCTGAACAGAATTTCAAAAATGTGTCAGAATTATTCCAATGACATGGGAACAAGATCATCAGACAAAACTAAATTTGAACACACGGAGCATGGTACAGCATAAAGTCCCTACTTCAATAAAACTTAAGAATTCCATTTGGCGACATGGTAAGGTCAAAAAGAAAAGGCAGACATTTGCGCACCCTTGGGGCACAACAAACAAATGTTTCATAAATTTTTTTTTTCAGTTCAGTGTGGTACCTTTGAAAGAACAGGAAAATAGACCCAAAAAAAACAAAGATAAATTTCATTAACTTTGAACAGTCTAAAGGCCATAGAATTTTTCCCTGACTACAAAGTAGTCTTTTTCCCAAGAAGCAAGTACAGTGTCTAAAAAAGCACAGTGCAATGCAACACACCTGACCCTAAGTTCCATCATCTACATGTGCCAAAGAATAAAAAAAAGGAAGCATGATCTTAATGTTCACAAAAGCAAGATAGTCTCTAAATAGCAAGTTAAGCAGTCAAATATAATAGAAGAGTTACATCTTTGATGCTCTATTCCCATACAAAATACTTAACCAATATTACAGTAGCACATTAAGAAATGACAGCAAAAGGAAATGCTAATAAAGACAAATAAACACAAATGAAACATACTCACCCGCCCATTTCGGTTGCCTCTTCACCATGGAAAACTAATTTATGTGGATCAGCACCTCTCAGATGGCACAGTTTTGACTGGAATTGCAAGAACATAAAATCAGGGAGAATAGTTTATTGCTATATAATTTGCGAGCTATTACTAACTACAATGGCCTGGTGAGGAGTGAAATGAGAACTGCAAATTCCATGTGGCTTCCAGTGGAATGAAGAAACCATCTTAAAGAACAAGAAACAACAGTACACTGCCCCTAACCCCCACTCAAAGAAAAGAATCTTTACTTCTAGTCCCACCATTTTCAAAACTGTGGCTTTTTGGTTGTTCCTTCCATGCTTTCTGGAGTCAGAAACCATGCTACCGTTCAATATTTTTGTGTGAAAAATATGATATGTGCAATGGTCTTCCATGAGAATTCCAACTGAAGCTAAATACAAACACTATTTACAATTGCCTTGGCATTTCATAGAAGCAAGACACCAGAAACAATGTGCAATGTAATCTTACTTCAAATGAGGAGAATAAATTTGGATCATCAAACTCAAGGAAAACATAGAAGCCAAGCTCCTGAGATTACAAGATGAGTTGAAGTTTGGGATGTGTCCAACCAGCATGTGATTTTGATCTCTATAAATATGTCTCGGAAAATACTTCCATATAATGCTATAATTTTACTAGGATCTATAACCACACGGCAGAAATAAGTGGTCAAAGATTAATTTTGGAGAGAGCAGAAATGATTGACACGGCACCTTTTGTGGCTAGAGGTTCCATCACTAACATGGCACCAAAAGACAACCAAAGCACTAAAATCAACTCACCCATTTGCCTCTACACCTACAAACTCCAAAGTCCAAAAGCATAGGAAATTTATTCATCATAAAATTATTTTAAAGAAAGTGTCATTACAAAGAAAGGATAAGAACCTTCAACATAATAGGCAAATGGCCAAAATTGAAGGTATGCCTGATTACTGCCCCTTCATTGCACTGGAGGCAGACGCCCACTTTAAACTCCCCATGATATGTAATTCTTGCTTGCCTGCACTGCTCCAACCGAGAGAAATGGGAAAAGATCAGACTAGCAAACAACAATCTAAGGTATCAAAAGGGTATATCTTGTAAACAGACAAAAAAAAAGTTAAATACCCAATGTCTAAGATAATAATATGTTGTTCAAAAAAAGATAAGAATATGTTAATTCCAGAAAATACGACAAACCTCTTGGGGGTAGAGGGGTACACCCAATCGACCATCCCTCATTGGCGGCAGCACATGACCCTTCTCCAAGGTTAGTATTCACAATAGTTAAGTGGAACAAAATAAAAGAAAATATAACGGGGAAAACGAATCATGGACCAAGATGTTTGATGTAATGTTTGCTGAGATATCTAAATGTCAACAAGCTTAACATTCTTTACAAACTGTACTCAAATGTCGTCTCATTTCAGTGCAATTCGGTATCCTCGCCCAGAATTCCAGTAAGTTCTTCAGTACCGTTACTCTGAATCATTGAGACTAAGTTTAACTCTGAGAAAAATCCCAGTCCATAACTTCACTCAAACATGAACCATTTCACAGAAACTCAAGAATTGCTAATGATTCGGTAAAATCATGACCAGCAGTCCTGCTATAGCTACTAACTAGTAATCGCAACTTAAATTCAGACGGTGTTAGCTCTCAATAGTCAATACGAGCGAAATGATTCCACGGAAAGAAAAGGGAACGAATTTAAAGCATGGAGGATATTTTTTAGGATGTCGTTGGAGTTGGGATCCTTTATCTCCGTGGCGCGGATGCCGCTGAGCATCTCTTCCAGCCCCTTGTCGAGGAAGTAGTCGAACGATTCCACGTGCGGCACGAACAGCTTCTCCAGCTGCGCGTAGTCGCCTTCCTTGGCTCCCGCCGGCGACGCCGATTTCTTCGTATTGTCCATGGCCGGATGAGCGGCCGGGCTCCGGTGAGCAGCGGCGGCGGCGGCGGCGGCGCTTGGTTTCGGCGGTAAGGACAAAACCCTAGAAGAGGAGCGGCGACGGGGTTTAAGGCTGCCGAGTGCAGGGAGAGGAAAAGAGCTGGCTTGTGGTTTTTGGTCTGAAACCGGTCCTCATCCGACGGAGCCCGGCCCAAGTTGGCGAAGAGACATTGGGTCTGGGTAACGTCTTGGCCGTTCCTTCAAGATCCAAGGCCGGAATATTAGCTTGAGCGGAATGGTAAACAAACGATATTTTTCTGCAAATGCGTATGAAGACATTGACATCCTATCGGATAGTACATGAACGCAGGGCACATTCGCACAGGCGAACAGTTCGATCAATCTAGAGAGAGATTTGATGGGTTGTGATGGGACTTTTTGCATAGTAAAATTTTCGGTACCGCTAGCGTTCGGGCATCCGACGCCAATCGAAAAATCGGGCGGGTGACGGGGAACAACCTGAGCCCAGCGTTCCTCCGACGGTACGGTAGCACAAAAAAATCCCGCCGCAACATAGATATGATGTTGCATGCAACATGAGAACTATTTTGCAACATCCAAAAATAATATATGCAACATCATAGAACAATATCTGCAACATGAAAAACAATCAGTTGCAACATCGGGACACGTATAGAAATGCACGCCATCGGATATCATCTAGTTGTTGCGGAAGTTGAGTAAAAATTCCCACCGCAACATTAGAGCATGTTTCATGAAACATCCATTTCATATGAAACATCCAATCAAACTTAATGCAACGTCAAGACAAGGCTATTACAACATCAAAATTATGCAACTGCAACATTAAAAAAATCATTGCAACCAATGCAAACATATGTGGACAACGATTTCAACACAAAAAATCGAAAATCAACATTGCCGCAACATGCCAAGAACGTAGATGCAACATCGATAGACAATGATTGCAAAATTTAGAAATCCCCGACACCGCGGCCCGACAAGAGGAGGAGTGGGACGCAACGGCCGAGGTGATCGAGCGCTGGAGTCCCCCTCCGCTGGGATGGGATGGTGTTTGGCTCGCGGGAGGATGCCAACGAGTACCTAGCCACGACCGCCTGCCTCATGGCTATGCGCCCGAGCTGTGCCAGGTCTACGGGAAGGTGCATCAGGACATGCTCATGGAGTGCCTCGCCGTGCTCGGGGTCGACAAGATGTCACACGGACAGCACCGAGCGAGCGGCGCTCGATGGCGGCGGGCGGGGCGGCGGCATCCGCGTCGGCGCGTGGAGTTGGAGGCGGCGTGCGGAGGAGCGCCGACGCGTGGAGGAGCAGCCAGGGGCGGCGGCGCCCGCGGAGCCTAGAGCGAAAAGTCGGACCGGAGATCGAATCGGTCGGGCTAGTGGTTCACTGGTTTACCGGTCCAACCAGTGTTTTAGTGGTCGAACCAGTGGTTCATTATTTATTAATATAATACTTATTGTTCATTATTTATATGAGTAATATATAAGTTTTATTACTAAAACATATCACATATGACATAAAAGATGAGATTACATAGAAATAACATAATAGTATATTGTCTAAAGCTTCAAAACCAATACATAAATGCCAAATCGTTCACGGATTCATAAAAAACCGGTTCATTGGTTCACTGGTTCGATGAAAAACCGGCCAGTTTGACGGTTCACACCGGTTCAATTGCATGTCCGATCTTTTAATTGAACCGAACCGGTTATGTCACTGATTCACGATTTTTCCGGTCCAACCAGTGAACCGGTTCGGTTTTTTGTTCTAGGCCGCGGAGGAGCGGCCAGCGGCGGCGCGCCCGTAGAGGAGTGGCAGAACATAGCGAGCACTGCGGCGGCGGCGCGTGTGGGGAGGAATGGGATAGCGGCGTGTGCGGGAGAAAAAAACAAGAGGATAAAGATGCTACGCGGTGGATGGAAATATGTGGATGGAAAACGGTCACGTGCACTCCTCGAAGCGTCCGGACGGACACTACGCGTCGGACGGCTCATTCGTAGCATTATCGTAAAATTTTGGGTGGAAGTTTGAAAACTAAACGCAGCCTCGGTCTCACCATCGAGTGTCCAACGGTAGATGATTTGGTCTTCCGCCTCTTCCCGAAGGTTTACTGTATGGATCCGGCACCATAACCCAAATCGCGCCGTGCCTAACCCTGCGCAGCGCCTAGCACCGTGCACGTCTAATAAAACGCGTGACACGTTCCGTGAGATCAAAGCGCGGGTCAAAAAGCACGCGCGTGTGCTAGTGCGGTTAACGACTCCGCTGTGATCGGACACGCGCGGCGCTGTCCAGCTGCCCGCCGTTACGACAGATGGAACGCCTGCTACAAGCGATACAGGACTACTGTCATATACGCTCGCATAATACTGACCGGCCTGTAGCAGAAGATGAATCATAGCGATGATTGTTTTGCCTCTGCGCCGTGTTTTTTTTTGGCAAGCTCTGCGCCGTGTTTTTTTTTTGGCAAGCTCTGCGCCGTGTTTTGAATGAAAAAAATAAAAATCAGGTTAAACTCTCCGATTTCCTGTCTCACGAGATGGCACGACGCGACGGCGACGACCAGATCCTGGGATGAGAATTCAGAACGCGCGTGCACCCCTGCTCCCCATTTGTCCCGCCCCGACCCATCCCGGCTGCCAACGACTAGCCAAAGCGCCCGCGACAGGACGCGCTTCGCACATCTGAAATCCCGGGGACCAACCAAAAAAGCCTCCCCCCGGCGTTCCCGCTGACCGCGGCGCCGCCGACCGACCACATCCCCCCGTCATGGCCGGCTCCACCGCGGTGCTTGCCGCCATCCTGCTGGTCGACCTCGCCGCCTTCGGGCTCGCCATCGGCGCCGTGCAGAGCCACCCCTCGGTACATTCCTCTCCCTTCCATTCCACGGCTGCGTTTTTTTTTCGCTTTCCTTTTCTGACGCCGCCGCCGCCGTTGCTTCTTCTCCTTGCCGCAGGCGGGGCTGGAGACGGACGCGCGGAAGGATTGGAACTACTGCGTGTACCGCACGGACGCGGCCACGGCGCTGGGTGGCGTCGCGCTCGCGCTACTGCTCGTGGGCCAGGCGGTGGCCGCGTTCGCCAGCCGGTGCTTCTGCTGCGGGGCCGCGCTGCGGCCCGGCGGCGCCCGGGCCTGCGCGCTCGTCCTCTTCCTCTCCTCCTGGTACTACTACTCCGTCCCCGCCGATCCCGATTTCCTCCCCCCAGTCTCCTCCCTTTGCTCGTGCTCGCCACCTTGACTTTCCACGTGAGGCCGGCGCGCGGGCCCCACGCACGCCGGTGACTTTCAGCTCCCGGTGCTTTCTAGTTTCTTGGTTTGTTTAAGCAGCGTCGCGCAAATTTAGCGATTGGCATGGGAATCTTAGCTGTCCTGTTGGGCTACCAAAAATCAAGAGCTGTGTGTGTGTAGGAAAGCGTCTCGGATAAAGGACTCCCAATGTCGCTTAGCAGAGCTATTGACTCGTAGTAGTCTAGTACTAAGGGCTTGCCCGAAATCTCGTGTGGTCAATGTGATTTGTTCTGGCTGAAATGGTTGTTCCATGTGTGCTGTGCTGTAGCAGTAATCTTTGACATCCAGCATACCGTAGAAGCAATTTCATGAGTAGTGCAGATAATTCTGATTGTGCATATGCTTGTTCACATGCAGAGAATGATGAAGTTTCTGTGCTTACAGCTGCTAATAGTTTCTTAGTATCAAGGCAGCTAGTTGCGCTGCTTTCTTATCTCCAAGGCTCCTAAGTTGTTCTAACAATTTTAGTAGACCAGCATACTTTCCTGGATTTTCTAGGTGGGCAATGTGTTATGAGTTAATTCCCTATTTGCCCCTAGGAAACTTGCCCCTTCCTTTCTGGGCCCTGTAAAACTTTGCGTTCCCTATTCGACTTCAGGGTAACTTTCATTCCTTATCCGGTATCCGACTTAGGTTTTCCGTCCTATTACCGTTAAATGGCATATACAAAGATGATTTTGCCCCTCGGAAGACGTGGGCCCCACCATAGCTCCTGTTCTCCTTCTACTACCTGGCTCTGGCTCTGGTCTCCAGTGCCCGGCCAGCGGCGGCGGAGGCCTCACGGCATGGGCCCGCGCGCCCATCCAGCCGCGGCACGTGTGCGCCAATCACGGACAAGACCACATCCTAACTGTTCAGTCCTTCCTTGGAATTCTTGTCACCAAGTCACAGCTACACTCCACGCACAAATCAACATCGTGAGTTACAACAACAACACCATTAAGTACAGGGGATCAAAAATCAACCGGTGCAACTATGCAACAGCATAGCGATACAGCGGCGAGCCTAAGCAGCGCCGCTGGTCAGTGACCCCTCGTCACCTCCCTCTGACCACTCTCCCGACCGAGCTCTCCGTGGCGGCGGATCTCTTGCAGGCGACGTTGTCAGAGCAGACGCCGACGCCGACGTACGGCACGACAGCCCGGTCGGCGACGCACCGCCCTGGGTTGCCGCTCAAGTCGAGGTTCCGGCTGAGCTGCCGCAGGAACGCGTCGTCGACGTCGTACAGCCCAGCGGTGGCGAGGGCCTCGCGGCACGTGGGCCGGCCCACCCGGTCAGAGGCGGCGGCGGCCTCGCGCCCCGAGGGGTCGTGCCCCCTGGCCAGTGGCAGTGACGGCCTTGGCCATATGTGCCCTGCAGTGCGCGGGTGGGAGGCAGAGCTCGACGGGTCAGCGGCCGGACGGGGAAGGTCGCGCAGCGAGGGAGCGCAGGCGGCACAGGGCTACGAAGCTCGGCAGGCCGGCGGCCGTGCTACGAGCGAGCGCGGGATGACGAAGTTCAACGAGCCGGCCGGTGGGGCGGGGCAAGGCGAGGCGGAGCATGCGCAGAGAGTCGGCGCGGCTTTGGGCCAGCGGCCAGATGGCGCAGGGGGAGGGGGCCGGCGCCGCGGTGAGGTGGAGTAGCACATCTGATACGGAGATTTGGAGCTGAAAGGAGAAAGGACACGGAGAAAGGGAGGAGAGGAGGATAAGACTGGTGGGGCCCACCACAGGGGCAAAATTGTCGTTTCACATGGAGTTTAACTGTTGTTGGATGGAAAAGCTACCGGAGTGTCATGGAAGGAATGAAAGTTGAACCCGGGGTCAAATAAGGAACGGAATTTTTTGAGGGCCAAGAAAGGAACCAGTAGTTTTTCTAGGGCCAAATAGGGAATTAACTCATGTGTTATTTGATTCTTTCGTAAACTCGTCACATTTACCAGCCAGAAAGGTGAAGAATGAATTTTATACATATAAAAAGTACAATGATCTTAAGTTCACGTTTTTTAAATGATGTATAATGTTAGGTAAAGAAACTTTATGGTACCCCATATATCTTGATCGTGGACATCTGTATTTTACATGCTGCTTTTTGCATTTGCGCACATGGACATAATCATTTGAATGATAGCATGGTGTTGGCTCTAGTCCAGTGAGACCCAAAACTTGGTGTCCGCTCTATTTTTGAATGATTAAAATGCTGAAATTGTTTAGTAGCATATAAATATTGCGCTCTAGCCTTTGGTCATCTTTGACTAATTATGCTGAATGGGTCAGATGAAGAGGTCATAAGATTATGTGAGTGACAATAAGAAAGACCATCAATCTTGCTGAGAAAAGATGGACCCGGTCAATGGCATAGGTTAAGGGCATGGTTGGTCAATGGATCAACGGGTAGGTATTCGCTATGACAACCGCATGGTTTAATTTGTGGGGCCTGGGATTTATCACTTGGAAGTATTCTGAGACTGATATAAGAAATAACCAGTTTCTTACTCTATCAAAATGCGGGTAGTAAAAATCCATCTCACTTGTAAGCTTGCATGATCTCCAAACTCAGTCTGTGTTGACATTGAATTGTATCAACATTTGTTCATTCTTGCTATTCTGTTTGCTTTGTTTTGTTTCAGAAAAAGTGAGAAGGTCTTTAACCAATCAATCAGGCATGCGTGTTGTTCGGATGGGTGGTGTTAAGAGTAGATATGTCCCAATTTAGATATCCATGTCCCAGTTTTGCACATGTCAGACTGATGCTGCCATGCTAGTGCGGAACCCTCATTTAGTCATTTTAGCTGGTCGGTGTTGTGTGATAGGGATGCATTAGGCTAGGATCGCATATTTTCCTTGATGGGTCAGGAACAGTGTCAAGGATGGAAGTTTATAATGTTGACGTTCTGATACGTCGAAGAACCTCGGACCGTTTATAATTTGCCATTTTGTTTAGTTGTCAACTTGGAATCTGCAGACGTGATCTGTATCTGGGAAAGTCTGCCTGAAAATTTCACGATCTTTAGGTTTAGAATGAGCAAAGGTGGTTTTGTTGCAGAACTGAGTCTGCATCTTCATTGTTTTGCTTAATTTAGCCATACCAAACTTTAACAGCACTACCCCTTTGAACTGTCTTGTTTATGCAAAGAAAGGGGATTTCAGCCAAGATTCTGTGTTGCTCTGGTGTTTGAAACATTGTTTCGTGAACATTTCTGACTGTGTTGTGTAAGATTTATCGGTACAAGAATCATCTTAAATTATGACAGATTCTAAGAATGAGTTACTTGGTTCGCGAGCATCACCTTCACCTCACCTATTCAGATGCTTGTATTGTCTTGAGTTGCCATACTCTATACATACAAATAAGAAATAACCCAGGACACTGTTTAAAGGAAATCAGGACACTGAACTTTTTGGCATGTCCTACACAGGGTGACATTCATCATCGCTGAGGCTTGCTTGCTGGCTGGTCTGGTGCAGTCCGCGTACCACACCGGGTACCGGACGGTGTTCTTCCAGAACCCGCCGGACTGTGCTACCGTGCGGAGGGGCACCTTCGGAGCCGGCGCGGCGTTCGCCCTGTTCACCTGCGTGCTCACCTCGGCCTACTACTACTGCTTCTCCAAGGCGCGGGTCAATTTCCACCGCCGGGAAGCCACCATCGGCATGACCCCGTTGTAACTCTCTCTCTGCTACAAATTCAATTATTTGCCACAGAAAAAGTGGGCAACGCTGCGTTGTAGGAACAGTTTTGATAGCAATGGTCTGTGTTCTTAGCTTTTGCACATATTATGTCCGGCTGGTATCTGAGTTGAACCCATGTATGAGGATGCCTGTTGGTGCTGGACCAGCCTGTCCTTACTGAATGGAGACTTTCTGGCCAGCCATGCCTTCTTTAACCATTACTTGTTTCCCAGTTGTTTTTACTAGCTGTATAAATTTTTATATGCACATTGAAATGTTGAAATGTATGATAGGCATGAATTGCCTAGTGTGTGTTCACTTGACTTTGGTTTCAAGGACTACGAAATATGTTGATAAATTGATGCCCAAGGGACAAATGTATAGTAGCATGTTTTTTTTTTTGGATAATAAGATAGAAAATATGATCACAATTTCGGACGATCCAAAACTAGTCGGTAAACCAACCTTGCCACTTGCCAGTAGGATGATTTAACTATAGCAGTATAATTAGCAAGCACACAGTTTTAGCCAAGAACACATGGTACGTGCAAAGAAACTAGCAAAACCAAGCTGATCGTATACTAGTACGTACGTTTCAGTACACGCATACGTATATAGTTAGGCACGAACATTAACTGATACAAGCACTACTACTAGTCCATCAGTGGGTACTTAGCATGCCCCATCCAGACCGGGCATGTCATCTTGCTGCCATCCGCCCCAGTACTGCAAGGCGCCGCAGTTGGCATCCGCCGCTCCGGCGAGTGAACTGGCATCGTCAGCCCCCTGCGGCGGCGCCGTGGCAGCGGCCATTTGCTGCCACGCGCTCAGGTCGATGGCGTAGCCGCCCCCGCCCGCGCACGCGGTAGGCTGGAACTGCACCAGCTGCCGCAGGAGGTCCGGGAACGCGTCGGCGCCGCCGACGCCCCCGGCCCCGCCCTGCGCCGCGGCGGCCGAGGCGGCGGCGCCGCCACCGCCCTTGCCGCCGCGCCTGTTCTTGCGGCCGCCGCCGACGGGCACGTCGCGGAGCGTGCCGCCCTCGGTCCAATGGCGGCGGCACGCCTTGCAGAGGTAGCGCGGCTGCGCGAGGCTGTAGTTGTTGTAGTAGCAGAACTTGGTGTTGCCGGAGTGGCAGCGCGGGCACTGCCGCGGCGGCGGGCGCGGCAGCGGCGGGCGCCCCGCGTTCCGGGCTCCCTGCCTCGTCGGCGCCACCGCCGCCGCGGCGTCCACGGCGACGCCACCTGTCTGCACGCCGGCAAGGACATCGACGACGCTGCTGTACCCCTGTCCCTGACAAGATGAAGAACACGCCGCAACAAGTCACTCCTGTGCATCGCTGCACGCATATGAAAGTGCCGGAGATCGACGAGCATGCTTCGATGGAAGAGAGGTCGTCCGTGCGTGCGTACCATGAGGAGGGGAGGCGGCGGCGGCTGTCGACTAGCTGCAGGGATCAGGTAAGAGAGGGGCGACGAAGCGGAAGAGGATGCGGAGGCCGCCAGGAAGGAGGACGGCATGGTTGGCCGGGCGGCGCGGCGACGGCCAGGGCAGCTTGTTGTTGCCGGCGGCGGAGGAGAGGGCGTCGTCGAACGGGGCGCGCTTGCTGCGGTGGGAGTGCCACTGTGACGCTCCGCGCATGTCGGTGCCGGGCCGGTCAGCCGCCGCCGCCGCACACGACTCCTCATCCTCCTGCTCCCTCAGCTCCCTGGTCCCCTCACTTTCGCCACACAGATTCACGACTGCAGCTTAACGATCTTTCTTAATTCTCAAATGGATCAGTGCTAATTTCGAGCTAGAGGAATGGATGAAGCGCAGACAATTCAGGACTTGCGGTGAATTGAAGGCTACAAGCAATGGAGGCGTCCGAGTGCTAGCGCATGTGGTGCTTATATAGGCGATGCCGAGCGCGAAGGTTCCTTGTCTTGTTTGGTGGTAATTGGCTCGCTTGCTTGTTTGCTTAAGGATTAAGGTCGTAGTGGAGCGCGCAGAGAGACGAGAGCTAGCCAGCGCGACGGGAAAATAAAAGGCGTGCCCGAGCAGACGTGGACTACTTGCTGCTGCTGGCCCTACTGCTATGCTATACAGAGCGAGGTGCGGCCCTGCGCCGTCTCCTATGCGCAGTGGAGGGCAGGCCGCCCCATCCATGCTTTCGGCACGTGCCAGCGCGGCGGTTTCCTTCGCCAGTTTGCACAGCGAGAGACGAGAGGCACGGGCTGCGCGCAAGGCTCGCCGCCGCCGCCGTTGCTTCGGCCGCGAGTATTTCTCGTTCCGTGAAAGGTCACGTCGCCCGGCCCACCGATCAGCGCCCGGCTGCGTGTCTGTGCCACTTTGACGGCTGGCCGTCGAGCCTGTGACTGTCGGGGGTAGGCGCCTCGGCCCGGCGGCTGGCGCCACAAGCTAGCAGCACACACTGATCCACCATTTCGAATTGCTTGTGGTCGAACGCGAGGCATGGGGATGCAAGGCAACCAGTCTGCATACTAGAGCACGCGCGTGTATATTTTTCTTTTACTCGGGCTGGTGGCCGGCGACGGCGACAGGAACCGGTGGGAGGGTCTGGTCGGCGTGCTTTTTTAGCCCCCTGCTGCTCACGAGTGAGTAGGATGAAAACTACAGCGAGTTTGTCTTGTCGCGAACTAGCTGGCAGCTTGGAGGTTGGAGCCAGTGCAGCGTAGGATCGGTGTCCGCTTGCCGTCATAAAATTCAGCCAGAGCCAGGTAACCAGGTTCGGTGGGGTTTGTCCACCGCGACATATATGTAGTCGACACGTTTCGCCCCCTCTCCCGTTCAGTTTTTCCCCTATACACACACACACTGTTTGGCGAGCGATTTGCAAATCAGGATCGGAGAGCAAAGGGGTTTCCGGTGAGGTAGAGCAACAACGATTTGCAAGGCACGCGCGAGGTTTTTTCAGTATTTTGACTAATTTTTTTTTACACTGAGTAGCGTGATTTGAAAGTGAGCCGTTGAGCTCGCGAAAACTTCTTTGTATACCTGTCAGAAAGGTCCGATCCAGCCATGTCAACATTGGTTATTTATCCAAGGTGGTTACATCGAGAACTTCCACCATGGGCCCGTGGCTCCCATTGCTGCAGACGCGAAAGGCTAGGCCCTTCAGCCCACCTTAGCTTTCGGCCCACCAAACCTGGTGCAAGCAAGAAGCGATAGACCGCCGGGAGCAGGGAACTGCCCTGAACAAAACCGAAGCCTGAGTTCGTTCAAAAGGAGGAAGGCAGAACATCGGAGCCAGGAATTCCCCATCAATGGCGGTGGCGGCCAGAGACGTCCAACTGATGCCAGCCGGAGAAAATCCGCCCCAAAAATGATCTTTGTGCACACGCGCACGCGCACGCGCGGAGCTTCGACGGAATTGCTGACTACTCCCTCCATTTTCTAGGAAAAAAACGATTCACTGTTTTAATAGTCAATTAATTTTCAATTTGATCAAATCTATAAAAAAACTAACATTTTGATTAAAAATGAGCACAATTTTATTGATTATGAAATATATTTCCATAGCAATTCTACTTAAAGCATAAATATTGATGCTGTTTTTTAATAAAGTGGTCAAAATTGAGTTCGATTGATTTTTTTTTTTGAAGGACCCTTAATCAGATAACATGGCTCATCCGTTCCAGAGTGTTTTTCAGATCCTGGTCCTGCCGCCGCGAGACCTGCCAAGCCCCGCCCATCCACGAACAACTCACGCTCCAGAACCGTCCCGATCGCCGGCGACGCAGCCCGGCAACAGCGACCAACGTCCGTGCCAGGAACAAGAAAAATATCAAAGCGTACCAGAAGTATCCACACCCACCTCACCCATCCACCCCGAGTCCACGAGGGGAGCCGTGGTGACTGGGGGACGACGGGGAAATCCAGCCACCGGCCTCCCATTGGCCGGGCTCGTGCCAGCTCGGCGCCTCGTGGCGAACCCCACCCCCACACCCCTATCGCGTTATCGCCACCGCCTCCGGCCCCCGAATAAGATCCCCCGCCCCGCTCCGTGCTTCGCTTTCCCTCCCAGCCGGCCATCTTCTTCCCACGAACCCAACCAAATCCTCGCTCCCCCAGGGTGCTGCTGCTGCTCACACTCGGAGCTAAACCTTCCAGGAAATGGCGCTCCAGTCGGCGACGTCATTCCTCCCCTCGGCGCTGTCGGCGCGCAAGGAGGTGAGCTGGGAGATCGAGCTTCGCGCTTTCGTTTCTTTTCTCGCCTTGTTTAGACGGAGAACAAGCTGGGGATTTGGGGCCACTTCGTAACATTGCGTCATTCTAGCATTTCGTTGGTACGTGTGAAAAATTATTTAAAAATTAATTAATTAGACTCAAAATGTTCGTTTCGCAGAGTACAACAGAACTGTACAATTAGTTTTTATTTCATCTATATTTAGTACTCCATGCATGTTATGACATTTTGATGTGATAGAATCTTCTTTTTTATACAGTGAACTTTGTGGTAGCTTTTTTGGAACTAAACAATGGCTAATTCGAGTGTTTGGGAGTGCCGATTGTGGTTGTGAGCTGTGTTTTTCGCGTGCTGATTAGAGCTGGAATGGTGGCTGTGTGGCGTGCAGGGGGCGGTGAAGGACTCGGCGTTCTTGGGCGTTCGTCTCGCGGATACCCTGAAACTGGAGACCAGTGCTTTGGGCCTGCGCACAAAGGTACGGATTTGAGGCCGATGCTTGCTTGGGGGCTTGCTTGTTTTTTACTTTTCTTGTACCTTCTGTTGCCTCAAGCTCCAACTGCAATCTGCTGGCTCTGGTGACCGGAATGTGCTCTTCTGTTCTCTGCTCGGAGTTGCCCGTTGTTAGTGAGCTAGCTTGCAGCTGCCAGCAAAATTTCATTGTTCAGATAGTCGTGGCACTGTAAGCCTGATTGCTCAAATTGGCTACCTGGGCCGTAATATTTGTCAATGAAACCTGCAAGGCTGCACCTGATTACCGGCCACCTGTTCGGAATTGCACTTCCGCCTTTTTATGTGGTTCGTCCGATTGCTATTTTCCGATGCATGGTAAATTGTTTGCATATGAGAATTTGCTACGCCTGCACTGTTGTAGCTAGTTGGGCATTCTACCAACGTCACATTGCACTTCCAAACTTCAGAAAGTGAAATGCAGAAGAGTTATGTGATCATCATCAGGCCTGTAGCCAGATTGGGCATTTTAGCTTGCCATTTAGGCTGACATTGCAATTCAAACGAGCAGTATAGGTATCGTGTCAGTCTTGCCAAGATTTTGCTTCAAAATTACATAATCTGCTAGTCGTTTTTTGTTGTTATTATACATAGTCCCCGACTCCCTGTATGTGGTCACTGAAATGCCGTCTCGAAACTCAAAAACAATCCTGCAGAGGGTGAGCACTTCGGTGGCCATCCGCGCGCAGTCGGCGGCGGTGTCCTCCCCGTCGGTGACCCCCGCGTCGCCGTCGGGCAAGAAGACCCTCCGCAAGGGCACGGCGGTCATCACCGGCGCGTCGTCGGGCCTGGGCCTCGCGACGGCGAAGGCCCTGGCGGAGACCGGCAAGTGGCACGTCATCATGGCGTGCCGCGACTTCCTCAAGGCGTCGCGCGCGGCCAAGGCGGCCGGCATGGACAAGGACAGCTACACCGTCGTGCACCTTGACCTTGCCTCCCTGGACAGCGTCCGCCAGTTCGTGAAGAACGTGCGGCAGCTGGAGATGCCCGTCGACGTGGTGGTCTGCAACGCCGCCGTGTACCAGCCCTCCTTCACCGCCGACGGCTTCGAGATGAGCGTCGGCGTCAACCACCTCGGCCACTTCCTCCTCGCCCGCGAGCTCCTCGCCGACCTCCAGTCCTCCGACTACCCCTCCAAGCGCCTCATCATCGTCGGCTCCATCACCGGTAACGTATACCTACCTGGCAAATTAATGAATTGCTATTGTACATTACATCAGTGAGCTCGCTGTGAATTGATGCGGTATGCACGATGGAGCAGGGAACACGAACACGCTGGCCGGGAACGTGCCGCCGAAGGCGAACCTGGGTGACCTGCGGGGGCTCGCCGGCGGGCTGAACGGCGTGGGGAGCTCGGTGATGATCGACGGCGGGGAGTTCGACGGCGCCAAGGCGTACAAGGACAGCAAGGTGTGCAACATGCTGACGATGCAGGAGTTCCACCGCCGGTACCACGAGGAGACGGGCATCACGTTCGCGTCGCTCTACCCGGGCTGCATCGCCACCACGGGCCTGTTCCGGGAGCACATCCCGCTGTTCCGGCTGCTCTTCCCGCCGTTCCAGAAGTACATCACCAAGGGCTACGTCTCGGAGGAGGAGGCAGGGAAGCGGCTGGCGCAGGTGGTGAGCGAGCCCAGCCTCACCAAGTCCGGCGTCTACTGGAGCTGGAACAAGAACTCGGCCTCCTTCGAGAACCAGCTCTCCGAGGAGGCCAGCGACGCCGACAAGGCCAAGAAGCTCTGGGAGATCAGCGAGAAGCTCGTCGGCTTGGCGTGATGGCATGCATGCGTGGTCGATGGCCGGCGCCGGCGACAGTTTTTCCCCCCTAAGCTAGGACACGTTCGGTAGTTGATGATCTCAGACGGAGATGTTTGGTGCGCCCGTATCAATCAAAGAGTGCCAAGAACACAAGTGTGAACACGTGTACAATATGTGCTACTGCGCCGTGATGGTTTTTGCAGTGGACTGTCACTCTAGCCTTTTGCTTTGATTTGGTAATTACTTTACCGGTCGGTAATAACAGGTTATTGGGCTGCCAAAATTAAAACAGCAATTACATTTGGAGCTTGTTTCAGCAGCTTCAGATTTTTTTTCCTTGGGAGCACGCACGTATTCTTCAGCAGCTTCTAGGCTCCAGCCTTCTTCCGTTCCTGGGAAAACCCATATTTGTCGAGTGCCACAATCTTTACCAAGTGCTTTTTTTCGGACACTCGGCAAACAACCTTTTCACCGAGTGCAAAAAAAAAAACACTCGGCAAAGAGCATGTTTGTCGAGTGCAAAAAAACACTAGGCAAATAGCTTTTTGCCGAGTGCCAAAAAAATACACTCGACAAAGAAACTCTTTACCGAGTGTATTATATTTTACACCCGGCAAAGAATTATTTTTTTTCCTTTTTTAGCCTTAAAACTTTTTCTACTATCCACGTACAACATGTGTTACTCCATGTTAAAATTTGGTACATTCTTTATTTATTTACTATAATTAATTACTTATATTTCAAGCAATTTTTTGAATCAAGTTAAATTTGAACCACAAGTGAGTCAAATAATAAAATATAATAAGTAGAAAAATTATATTCATGTCATTTGTCGAGTGCCAAAAAAAAATCGGTAAAAAGATTATTTGCCGAGTGTATTTCCTTTGAGGCTTTGACACTCGACAAAGATTTATTTTTTTCTCTTTTGACCTCAAAACTTTTCCTACTCTCCGCATACAACATGTGTTGCTCCATTTTAAAATTTGATACATTTTGGTATTTATTAGATATAATTAATAAAATAATTACATTTCAAGTAATTTTTTGAATAAAGTTAAACTTGAACCGCGAGTGATTCAAATAATAGAATACAATGAATAAAGAAATTATATTCATGTTGTTTAGCCCAGTTTGAGTCCATACCCATGAATGAAAAGAAATTTCAAGCGTCTTATTTCAAGAAATATGATCAATAATATGTGTCTGAATGATTTTAAAATTCTAAATAAAGCAAAATAAGTCTAAAAGTTATGAGATTTGTCTTGATGTGATGATATCACACATAGAGGCTGTGATAAAAAGTTGATAAGATTTCGCATAATTTGTTATAACGATATTTACAAAATCAAAACAACTCACAAGAAGTATATGTGTGATTGCACGTGAGAGAGTTAGTGAATGTTCTTTTTGAATACAAACTTTTTTATATGATCTTTTATGAAAAAAAATTATATGAAATTCATACACCTCGACGAAATATAAAACTTTGTAGTTGACAACTTTTGTATTTGAGATTGTTTAATAACTCAAAATATTATTATAAGTTATCTAATTTGAAATTTAAAAATTTCAAATGATCTCAAATGTTAATAAGTTATATATCAAAATTGTATATATCCATGAAATATGAAACTTTGTAGTTGCCAATATTTCAATTTGAGATTGTTTAATACTTTAAATCATCCTTATAATGTATGTATGTAATTTAAGACAAGTGTAAACATGCGCCGGCGACAGTCCCCCCCAAGCCAGGACACGTTCGGTACGGAGATGTTTGGTGCGCCCGTATCTGTGCCAAGAACACAAGTGTGAACACGTGTACTGCGCCGTGATGGTTTTTTCAGTGGACTGTAACTCTAGCCTTTTGCTTTGATTTGGTAATTACTTTACCGGTAATAACAGGTTATTGAGCTGCTAGAATTGAAACAACAATTGCATTTGGAGCTTGTTTCAGCAGCTTCGGATTTTCTTTTTTCCTTGGGACGAGTATTGTTTAGACTATCTCCAACAATGAGACCCAAAATATCACACATATTTCGTATTTACGTAACGCTACAGTTAAAGAGTTTCATATCAATTTTTTTGTTTTCTCCAACGATAAGATCCAGAAGAGGATCATTTCTGCGAATGAGTCTTCAGGAGAGAGGATACTCAAATTTAGGTCCTCTCTCTCCTGAAAACTCATTTTGAATTTGAGTATAGGTCCTCTATTGGAGCTTGAAACAGTCTTATCAGAGACTTATTTTGGGTTTGAGTCTCCTTATGAGTCCTCTGTTGGAGATAGTCTTAGCAGCTTCCGGGCTCCAGCCTTCTTCCGTTCCTGAAAGTTCTGGAAGAATTTCTTATCCAGCAAATTAATTTCTTTTTTCAAATGTTCCAAGCAAGGTTCGAAGAGCCGAACCAAATGTTCCAGCCCCCAAAAGACTTTGGACACGAAAGGAATGCTCTACATGTATAGGTACAAAGTAAGACCCCATTTAGGTTAGATTATACTACATCTGTTCTAAATTGTAGATCATTTTATTTTTCTAGATTTATAGATTTTGTTATGCATCTAGATGTAAGCTATAGTAAAATCTATGTATCTAGAAAAATCAAAACGACCTACAATTTAGAACAGAGGAAGTAGATTCTAAAATTCTTGATCGTGAATGGACTTTTAAAATCTGGATTGTAGGTACAATTTGGATTGTGTGTTGTTTGAATACCTGAATTACAATACTTGATTTCATATATATTTTATGTATACATTTTATTTATGCCCTCCAACAAGGCGATGATTCCTGGTGAAACATAGACAAGTTTGTAATTTTCATAACGTAGTAGCCAGCTCAGGATTTTCTGAACCAGAAAATCTAGCTACCGGAATCTTCTACAAATTCTTTTTCTGTTTAAAAGCAGGGCTAGCTATCCACCGTGATCCAAACGAGTCCTATTTGAAGGCTTTATGCATTTCTCAATTCGGACGAAATTTCTACCGGTACCACTATAGTACTACTTTTAGGAGTAGTACAGTACGGTGAAAAGGGCAATTACCTGAATCCAGGAAGGGAACGTCTTAAACCAGCGAACGAGGCAAACCTGTGGGCGCTTGAGGCACTTCGTAATCATCGCCTTACTGTAGCATTTCGTTTGTATTTGTGAAAAATTGTCAAAAAATTGATTAATTAGGATCAAAATGTTCGTCTCACAGAGCACAACAAAACTGTGTAATTAGTTTTTTATTTTATCTAAATTTAGTACTTCATGCATGTTATGACATTTTGATGTGACGAAGAATCTTCTTTTTCATAGTAAAATTTGGGAGTTGTTTTTGGATCTAAATAAGACCTGAACTGATTGATGACGTGGCACAATTTAATTGGCCGGAGCACTTTACTGTTGATTCACGCCTTCTGAGCCTGACCAACGAACGGCTAGCAAATCGGGGCTTCTGGACAGAGCCCACAGACTGCAAGCATCGCCGCCATGCCCGCCCATGCGCCCACCGATGATGCTACGGTGAGACTCAAGGCCATGGACCGGTTCTATGGATCTTTGGAGTCTGCAACCTATTGAGACGAGTTCAAAAAATTTCACGGCGGCGACGGAGCCGCAGCTGAGCCGAGCAGCTCTTCCCGACTGCCCCGTCCCACTCTTTGAAGATTGAGGATTCAGGCCCGCGGGGCTCGGCAATCCGCAAGCAGCAAGGCAAAAGTGGCAAATCTTACACACAACGCTGCCTATTCCACGTAGAATTTGCTAGCGCCGGAAGAAGAGATTAGGCCAAAGCTAGTTTCAATCCATATGACAGTATTCCATTTTATTTAAACACAATACATCCCCACAATATGAACCCATACATGGACCCTATCTTGCTGAAACTCAAATCTATAAATTTAATCCATTTCATTTCTTTTCAATCAAAGTTATACGGCCCATGGGGATCGGTATGTACGAAGCAAGATATGCTCATGACTCGTGAGCTTTGTTATGTACTTATGTCAGAAAAACCAGGTCAAAAAAGATCCTACTCTTTTCGTGGACTACCGTTCGTTCGGTGCTGGTAGAAGGAGATCTGACGGCTGCAAAACCGCCTTGGAGGCACCGCCATCCCTTTGCCGTCCATGCCTCCGTCCCTTTGCCGTCCAGAGGTGTGTTCCCAACAACCCGAGGTGAAACCGTGAAAGTATCCAGAACGGCGGAAACGGACAAACCCAACCAAACCCATCGCGCGGGCCCCAACCCTCAGCGACCCAGCCTCCGCGAGCCTGAGCCGAAGCCGAGCCCCAGTTCCCCAAAGCAGCTGCCCCCCTCCACCTCGCAATTCCCAAATCCGCATCAGCCGCAACGCGAAGCGAACGCTCCGGACGGAACCCAAATCAAACCCACACCCAAATCTCTCTCCCTCTCTCTCCGCGCACGCGCAGGCGCAGCGCATCGACGACGGCGCGGCCGCCATGATCGTGCGCACGTACGGCCGCAGATCCCGCTCCTTCTCCGACGGCGGGGGCGGGGTCTCGTCCTCGCAGGACGCGTTCGACTTCGACGCCGACGACGACGTGCTGGGGTCGTCGGCCTCGCAGCCGCTCCCGCCCCCGCCCCCGCCGTCGCAGGAGTTCTCCTCGATGTGGGAGTTCGACGAGGACCCGCCGCCGTCCCCGCCGCTGCCCCGGCCGGAGGCGAGGCGGCGCGGGAGGGGCGGGGGGCCAAGAAATAGACGAGGAGGGTGGGAGCTCGAGGAGCCACCCTCCGCGGCGCCGACGGCGACGCTGATGGAGGCGGAGGAGTACGGGGAGATGATGGAGAGCGTGGACGAGGTCACGTTCGCGCTCGACGGCCTCCGCCCGGCCGCGCAGAGGCGGACGCGCCGGGCCAGCCTGCTCGCGCTACTCGGGATCTGCGCCTCCGCCGAGCGCCGCCGCGTGCTCCGGGCACAGGGGTGAGTGCGCCAAAGGCGCTTCTTTTCCCTTCTGCTCCGCAAAGAACATGAATTAGGTTCTTGGTCATCTTTCTTGGCAATCTTGGCCTTCAAAATTGTGAACCGTAATGGTGTTCTTGTACGTTTAGGGCTCAAGATTAGGGTTTCCTTTCGAGAAAGGAAACACCTTTCTGCCTTTGGACCATGAGCTTCCTTTGTTTTGCTTGGTTTCGCGATAATCAGCTAATTTTTCTCCCCGAGACACCAAAAATGGTGTTGTGATTCAACGATTTCCTGTTTCATTGCTTGACATGAACTATTTTCTGCTAGGCTGTAGAACTAAATTCTGTTGATGCCAGCAAGCATAAGTGTCACTTCCTTGTGCTTATAGTACCTAATTTCATAAATGGGTTCAAGAAGTATGCATTTGATTTGCCTAGGGACATTTCTAGCAGATTAGTCTATTCTTTATCTGAGACATCCTATCTTGCATGGTTTCATAAGTTTTCATAAGTGGTAGCACGATTAGTGGCTACTGATAAGGATTGCCTAGAAACTGATGTTTCTTGTTTGAATTATGTCTGCTCAGTTCAAGCATCATTGCAATCATCTAAGTATACTGTTTGGCAGAAATGCAAACAATTGAAATGTAGCGAAATGTTCCTCCATAAGCCTATGTGACTATTTTGTGACTTCTCGGAATTAGGCAGGTTTCCAGTTTTGATAGAACAAGAACGCCAATTGTTTTGTAAACCGTGATTAGAGCTGAAGATCAGTGTTTTACTCTTATCCTCAACATTGTATCAACACTGATGTTGTACACAACACTTTTAGGTAAAGGTGTAATACCTTGGTCTGCACAAGTTTAAGTTGTATAGGGTATCTTTTTTGTTGGCTGAATTGATCTTCAATTTTTGAAGCAAGGTCAAATGGCAGTTCCTTAAGACCACAAAAATAGTTAAGTAATTATTAAATTTCAGAACTTCGTCAATGCTACTGATTCTTGGCTAACATCAATATCACCATTCAACAAAGATTCCACACTTCCTTCCGTTTCATTACTCAAAAGTGCCTTCCTTTTTGTTATATCCTGTAGATTACTACAGCAAATTATCGATGCTATTTTGGTCCTGGACATTGATGATCCTCCATGCGCTATTGCTGCAGGAGCTCTTTTATTTGTTTTGGCAAGTGATGTAAGTACCTCTTCATCTCAGTCTACACCATGTATGCCGCGTTACAATTTGTTATGCATATATCTACCTCCACTATCTTGAAGTCACCAAGCTAATAACAAGGTGGAAAAGCTATTCTTTCTTCTGTGTTTCTCTTAGAAGCAGCCACTTGTCTTCACATTACAAAGACTGACATGTCGTATGAGAATATCGGTCAAGAAATGCCATGCTCTTAATCTCAACATTTTTTTTAACTGGAGTTTATGTGTTAGTAAATTTCAGACAGTGTTGGTATTTATCTTTTTCATTAGTTTGACCTAAATGACTATGTCTCCCATTTTATAGGATGTAAGATTTAATTACCCTAGAGGAGTTTTCTTATTTCACTTCTGTTTATTTTTACTGGACATTTTTTTAACTTTTCTTGGTCTTCGAAATGCAACTTTTGGCCATTAATTTCATAACTTTATATTAAGGTACTATAATAAAATTATAAATTTATGGAAGCATTCTAACGACAAAGGTAATGGTATTTTCATTTAATACATCTTCTTACCTCTAACCATATAAATGGTCAACTTTTTTTTAGAATGGCACAGATTCTGGAATGTCATGAGTGAAGAACTGAGATAGTGATACTTTTGCTGAATGTTCACATCAGTATGAGTTCTGCTTATTGTTGTTCTCTCTTTTCTCAGGTCCAAGACAATAATTTGCTGGATTCAGAAACTTGTGTCCATTTCCTTCTTAAAATATTAAACCCTCCTGTTAATGTGGTTGATGCCAAAGCGCCATCAATAGGTTCTAAACTTCTTGGAATCAGTAAATTTCAAATGCTTAATGGTCCAAATAAGGATGCTGATTCTAGTTCAGAGGACATACTTTCCAAAGTTGAAGAAATCCTCTTAAGCTACAAAGAAATCAAGCCACTAGGCCGGGATGAAAGAAGAACAGCAAGGCCAGAACTGTGTTCAAAATGGCTCGCTTTGTTGACAATGGAAAAGGCTTGCTTGTCTGCTGTTGAATTAGAGGGTAAGTTCTCTATCCCATCAGGTCTCTTATTGTATTGATCAAAACAACCAATGGAAAATAATAATAAGTTAAGTAACTTATGTTTACATCATTACATGGATGCTTTTTTTCTGGCTTTTGTTTGGTGCCCTATTTAGAACTTGGGATACATCTGTTCTAAGCTTGAACAGACCTGCATTAGTAGCAATGTTGCTATCATTACACTGAAGTCTTATAATTTTCAGAGACATCTGACTTGGTGACCAGAGTTGGGGGAAATTTCAAAGAAACATTAAGGCAGTCAGGTGGTCTTGATAATATCTTTAATATTATGGTGAATTGTCATTCAGAACTGGAGGTAAGACCTCTTTTTGTGTTACATTTGTTTCCAACAGATTTAGACCAAACTATTAATTTGGCACTATTTGTTTTGCTATGGTAAAAGATTACTCCTTCTGTCCCCCCAAAACAAGTCATTGTAGGATTCAAAATCTGTCCCAAAAAACAAGTCATTATATCCCATTTAGTATGTGCATGTGCATGCAGCAATCAATTAGTGCCAAATATGGCTAATAAATAGGGGCAAGTAAGGTCATCTTACCTCCTCGATAATCTGCCATAGAATTCCAAGAATGACTTGTTTTTTTGGGACAGGAGGAGTATGACCTTAGGAGCCTTGTATGATTCAAGCTCCAGTACGCTTAAAGTCGCAATTTAAAAGAGGATTATTTTCAGCGCTTGAAAACATGCTGCAGCACAATGTTATGATATGAAAATTGATTTGGTTGAGAAGTTTTAGATTCTATTTTTGTAGCACAATTTACTTGAACCTTCTCTTACTCTGAGCAGCAGTATCATTTTGGGCTTTGGAAGTTCGGAGAAACAATCAAGTAATACACCTGGAATTTAAACTTCCTATCTGATATGCTCCCAAGATTATATACTTAATGTAAATTCCATCTAATAGACATCAAGTGTTTTTATATTCTGTTGATTGTTGCAATTCCATTGATATTCGCCCCGCCTGGATATTCAAGAACTCTAATAAGACCTTCTCTAGTATTTTCATATTTTATCCAGTGACAATCAATTTGTTTCCCCCCATTTACATATTTTGTATTAACATGTCACCCGTACTGTGTGTTTGTGCTAAGTGACTGCAATAAAAATCTGCCTCTGATGGCAAACCTTTGTGTATCAGAGACTTGTAAAGGATACCTCCACTATGGCTGTGGAGCTAAAGGAAGGATCACCTTTACAAAGTGCTGCACTCCTGTTGAAATGTTTTAAAATTTTGGAGAATGCCACATTTCTAAGCGACAATAACAAGGTGATATTCCAAATCCTGTTTGTTTGGTTTCCTTCTATCTCACTTGTCTAAAATGTTTTTTGTGCTTCTTCTCTCCAATAATAGCGTCACCATGTGCTGCTGCTAACTTTTATTATTCATGTACAAAGTATTCTAAACTCTTAACTCATTTCTGTTCCTTCCAGACCCATTTGCTCTGCATGAATCGTAAATTGAGCCCTAAATGCTCCCCACTTCCTTTTATTGGTGTTGTTCTCAAAACTATTGAATTACTATCAGGTAATTGCTTAATGATTTGATATTACTACTTACAGTTAAATGTAAAGCTCAATGCACCCTTTGGTCATTAAATATGATCGTTATATCCTTTGCTGCAGCTCTTAATCTCTTTCAGAACACTTCCACTGTTTCCAGAAAGGCAGATACAAAATCTTCTAAAGTGCCCAATGGGGGCTGCTCTGGTAATAAAATGACCTTTTCTTTTTTATATTTATATTGCCTTTGCTATGTGAGCCTGAATATGGTTAAAATCACCTTTTTATGTTTCAATTTTGGTACAGTAGATTTCAAAATTGAAACCATCTAAGGGCAATACCAATTTTTTTAGTTTTCATTAAATTGTATATTTACTCTCCTAACCAATTATATATTTCATGATATATGCACCTTCTGTCCTTAGCAATACATTAGAATGATGGTTAAGCTATTTTGCGCACCAGTACTGTGGACAAACTGTGCTGTTACCTTTCTAGTATAATGTGATGGTCATAAATATTTGTTACCTTTACAAGTTTTAGCATACTTACATTTACAACATTTCATTGTGCAGCAGACAGTAGAGGTGCAACTTTAGTGAATCATCATGGCAAGTGCAAGAACACAACGGAAAAACATCATTTTCTGAATCAAAGGCGCCAAAATTGCCTGTCCTCCAAATCTGAAATTTCTCATATTACTATCTCTTCTAGTAGTGATGTCTGTGAGTCATCTCCCTCAATTTCGAGCAATGGGGCATCAAGTGGATCATTTGTCGAGAGACACAGTAACGGTGTTGGCTTGAAGCTCAATATAAGAAAGGATCGTTCCAAAGCTAATCCAATCAGAGGCTCAAGTGGTTGGATTTCTATAAAGGCACAAGCTTCTGGTGTGAACTCCAGTGAAATGGCAAAAAAGCGCCGTCTATCTGAAAATGCGGATACAGATTTGGGCAATGGTGGTGATGATCCATTTGCATTTGATGATGTTGATCAAGAACCTTCAAATTGGGATGTATTTGGCCCAAAAAGGAAATCACCACAGAAGCGAGCAAAACGAGCTAATGGAAAAGTGCTGGACAATTGTGGAACTGCAGCAATCCTAAGTCCTGAATCATGTCAACCTGAAGATATTTATCAGTCAGGTACAACATCTGATTCCAAGGCTGAAGACGAGTCCAGTCTTTTGGAAGATTGCCTTTTAGCATCGGTTAAGGTAATTAATCATGTTTCTTTTTAATTTTTCTTGTCTTGGTTTACCTATATAACCTTTGTTGCCTGGCATTACTCAAATTTTGATAAAAGATGTAGTTGTATATCCTTCAGATGGTTGCCAATTGTTGAGATTTTTCTATACAATTTGCTAGGCATTTATCATTATTATTCCATGTATTGTTTTGTATATTTGCATCCACCATAAGACTGTTCACCATTCCTGAAAGATATGAGTTGTTTGAAGGATGACATCTATGCTTGAGCTATGGGTGAGGTTAATGCTAACATTTATGCAGAGTGCATTATTATGGCATGCTTTTAGCTTCAGCGTTGGACCAGTTAGAGCGTTGAACTCTAGGAATCGTTGAAAATCCTGTCCCGGCCTGGGTTCAAAGTACGGCACCAGTTAGAGCGTTGAACTCTAGGAATCGTTGAAAATCCTGTCCCGACATGGGTTCGAAGCACGGCACCTTCTTAGAACAAAGCCTGGTGGGAGTCTCCCACCATGGCCGAGTTTTTTTTTAAGCTTCAACACTAGCATAAAGCTAACACCGGCTCAGCACCTACCAAACTGTTGATGACTTAGAGTTTAAGATTTGTGGTTAAAGTTGTAATTTGCTTACCAGGCAGGATGCTGAACTGCTGATAGAGTAGCATAAGTGTTTAGTTGATAAGATAGACTCATTTGTATAGAAAAACGTAACTTGTCTTCCGTAGCTTGTTTGCTTATAAGCCGGCTTGAGATGTTTTAGAATTTCAGTATCCAAAATCTCTTTGAAATTATATTTAAGTGAGGATAAGCTACTTTTTGAAGATCGATTTTGTTGTAGATCCCTTTACATGTGTCCTATTGCTTAAATCTTGCAACGATATTCTTACACATTACTAAATTAGTTTTGGTCTTTTGCTATTAATGGTAAGATATTTGGCGAAAGATTAGGTGCATTTTTTTAATCAGTTGATCAGTTAATGGAACTTTACCAAACAGACATCTTTTGCAGTAAGCAAGTGGCATACTAGTCAGAGGCACTTGTTTTTATTATGTTTACAATAAGATGTATCTGACATGTTCCTTTAACTTTATGTCAGGTTCTTATGAACTTGGCAAATGAGAACCCGTCTGGTTGCGAACAGATCGCGGCATGTGGTGGAATTAATACCATGGCCTCCTTGATCATTAAGCATTTCCCATCATTTGATTTCTCCTTGAACAACAACAATCAACTGAAACAAAGAGTGTCCTCTGGTCAAGATGTCAATGTCAATCAAGATCTGTCATCTTCCCAGAACAGCAAGGCACAACAAGTCAAAACTAAGCATTTGCGAGACCATGAACTTGATTTTCTGGTTGCCATATTGGGATTGCTTGTCAACCTTGTGGAGAAAGATAGTCTTAACAGGTACGCAGTATCTTTTCTTGCCTCCCGTTCCATTTGCTCCATTCATGTCCATACTTGTTCCGCCAATCTCTTGGATCTGGAGCATTTCTTTACCTCTAGTCAATTTTTGTAATCCCAAATGTACCTGGCTACAGGGTACGGCTTGCGAATGCCCGTGTTTCTGTCAATACATCTCAACATCCAGATAGCGAAGAGGCACAGAGGGATGTCATACCCCTGCTCTGTTCAATATTTCTAGCGTGTCAAGGTGCAGGGGAAACTGCTGAAGCTATATCACCGGTAATTCTAATCCTCAAGTTTTTATATGTTACAACATAACAAAGCTAGGTAATGGTTATCTTCCCACTTGCTTCAAAATAGATTTGCATACCTTGCAAATGGCAATTAGAACTAATGAACATGGTGTAATGTCGCCAATGACAGGCTGCCCTTGTCTCATTTTCCCTTGTGCCCCCTTCATCAAAGCACTGATTTTTCACAATAACACCGTACTTTTTCTTCCTACCATTTTGTATCCTGTTTTGAGCTTACTATATAATGAGAAGACTAGAGAGATTGCCAAGAGCTTAGTCTTTGATTGGCAATGCACCATATGTTGTATTTGTACATGCTTCCTAGAAAGGTATAACCACATATCATTTTGGTTTTTGTGAATCATTGTTTAATTGCTCCATATGTTGTATTTTGGTTTCTAATTGTCAGGATGATGAAGAGTCTTTGTTGCAAGGAGCACGTGAAGCTGAAATGATGATTGTGGAGGCCTATGCAGCACTTGTGCTTGCCTTTCTTTCAACAGAAAGGTTCATGAACTGCCTTGTTTAGTAATGTTTCTTAAATTGTTATGATTATAATTTAAGCCCTGTGGTGCTTGACTTCCAAATTGTCTATTTGCTGCAACAGTATGATGGTTCGAGGAGCCATTACCAGCTGCCTTCCGGACAACAGCTTGAAGATTCTCGTTCCTGTGCTGGATAAATTTGTGGTATGTGTTCAGAATTTGTGAACTGACAAGAGCTGTCTTGCAAAGATTTAAAGATACATGAGCTACCATTTTCAGGAACCAATAGTTTATCGTGCCTATAGATTCTACTCCTATTCTTTATGTAGTTTGCATCTAGAAAGCTTATTTATTCATTCCTTTTTTTTTGCATGCTTACTGGATAATATGCTACTGCTCTAGCTTTAATAGATTTTGTGATGTTTCCCTATTTTATGGTGCTCCAGACATTTGATATCTTTGTGACTGCTTTGAGATCAACTTGATAATTTACCCTTGGTATACTCCCGCAGACATTTCATCTGCAGCTCAACATGATATCACGGGAGACACATTCATCTGTCACTGAAATCATCGAAAGATGCAGACTATCATAGAAGTGCGAAGAGGCCCCCTGTACAGATTAACTGGCCTCTTTGCAGCCAAAGCCACACACAGGTGTTGCTCATCACCTGGCCAGGGCATGGTATATGGACACCGGAGGCTGACCTGCAGTGGGCTTGGGAGTTAACAGTGATTTGATTCTTTCTTTTGTGTCCCCATGTTGTTTTGTTGATCCGGTCTTGTGTATCTCCTTAGTTTCTTCCTCTACACCGACCTTGTTCTTCATATGGTAGGAATAGCGCATATTTTGAGTGTATAACAACAGCATAGGGAATGTAATTGTGCTGTTTCAGTTTTCCTGCAGCCATACAGTTTGTACTCGTATCACATTCAATCAGTGACCACACACGCCTGTTCTAGAATCAGAGTGTATCCCATAATAGCCGTGCAGTTTTAGTTTGTGGCTCTCCCTCTCATTCCTCCTCGACTTCAGTGGATGCTGTTCGTTATATGGCGTTTGGCAGTCGCAGAAAGTGCTGTACCCCTAACAATGTAACTGAAGGTATACAAAGTCTTTGTTTGTCAGGTTGCTAGTTCGTCTGATACTCTGATATGCTGCAAGTCCTGGCGAGAACTCAGGCGGTGTAATATGAGCTTAAAAGATAGATTGTCCTGAAAATTGCAGTAACCGCATGCGGAGCACACTACAAGTCTACGTCGTGTCCCCTTTCTCACTGTAATACTACTATAATTGCAAATCTGCTTTGCTCCTCCATCTTCAGTTGCAACACAGGCTGAGCTATGCTCTGCACGTCGAGGTCTGTTCCTCTTTTTTGCTAAAGGCGCCAGAAACCTTCGACCGCAAGCACAAGCATCCAACCGGCCCTCCAAATCGCATAGGAAACTTCTTCAAAAACCACGAGAAAACGCCGAGGTTTTGCTTTTACCCCACCATTTTGTCCAACGTGCCATGTCAAAACGAACAAGAAGGAAGCAAAGCCACGAGTGCTGCCGGCCGGCCGACCCGTGCCCGCAGTTCCGCAGCCGCCGCCACCGCCACGGCCCCACCGGTCGCATCGCCCCCATCCGCGCGCGACCCACGCGTCCGCTGACGCACAGGCACACACACCCCGTCCAATCTCCTCCTCCCGTGCGTCTCCTTCGCTGCTCCTGGCTCGAGTCCCCACGGTTCTATCCGATCCTCTCCAGCGAAGCCCCCCGTCTCTCTCCCTCAATCCCACACCGGAAGGAAAACGCCGCGCGCGACGACACGGCCTGATCCGCCCCGCACCACGTTCGCCACGTGCGCGCCACCTCCCCCGCCGGGAGCGAGATCTCGAGCCCCGCCCGGTAGGGAGGCGGGGCGGGCCATGGGGACGCTCCTCCGGCCGGGGCCCGCGGCGGCTGCGGCCGCGTCGCCGATCCCCGTCGCCTCCTCCTCGGCCCACGGTACTGCCGCCTCGCTGCTCTGCTCGGGCGCTAGGCCTATATCTCCGACTCCGAGACAAGCTTCCGTGCTGATCTTATCTAATTTATTTATGATGGATTGTTGCTTGGTTCGTAGCGGTGGCCGGCTGGGGACGCGCGATGACCCTGCGGCATCCGGTGTCGGTGGGGGCCTTACGGGCCCCGAGCCCGCAGGTTCTGGCGACGAGGTGGCGGCGGCGCGGGGATACGGCCGTGCGCTCGGACGTCGTCGCTGGTGGCGCCGCCGCGGCCGCAGCAGGGGATTCCACGCAGGCGCTGTCAGGTATCCAGCTTAGTGAATGCGTCAAAAATGTTTTACCGTTTTAAGACGGTCATGATCTCGTTACCTGGAAGTGTGGGCTGGGTGCCTCGCCGAAATGGGAAAGTTATGAAGCGTACAAATCAACCTTTGTGAACCTGCAATGACTGAATTGCTGTTGCTAATGCTCCGTTGTTAGACCATTCTAGCTAGATTGACATATAACACAAAAATTAAACGATTGTTTGGTTCCTTGTGATGAAGTACTATGGCTACAGCGGTTACTCCCACCTATCTGAAAGTTGTCACCACATTGTTTCAGCATCAAAATAGGGAGACACCTGGCAGTGCGTAGCCTTTTAGACACCTTAGCATGTATAATAGCAGTACTTCCATCATTATGTTTCACATATTCATGATTCATGAACATACAAGAAACAGTAGATGTGAGGTACTTATTGGGGAGAGCATGCACACATGTCCAGCAAGGCAACAGATAACTTGTGTGAAATGGACTGTCTACAGAGACAAATGCTAGAGATCAAATTCTAGAATTGGATCTCCTTATGCTAACTTGAAATAATTTCAACAGATCTACAAGTGGCTTCAAGAGTCAGAGGGGTTTGCTTCTATTTAGTGACTGCAGTTGCAGCAATCTTTTTGTTTGTAGCTATGGTTGCGGTTCATCCAGTTGTGTTGCTATTTGACCGGTACCGTAGAAGAGCACAGCACTACATTGCGAAGATTTGGGCTACTTTGACGATTTCCATGTTCTACAAGCTTGAGGTTGAGGGAATGGAGAATCTACCTCCAAATACTAGCCCTGCTGTCTATGTTGCTAACCATCAGAGCTTCTTGGATATCTATACCCTTCTAACTCTAGGGAGGTGCTTCAAGTTTATAAGCAAGACCAGTATCTTTATGTTCCCTATTATAGGGTGGGCGATGTACCTCCTGGGTGTGATTCCTCTGCGGCGTATGGACAGTAGGAGCCAGCTGGTATGAGTAACCCATCCCATTTTAGATATATTTTAGATAATTTTTTTATGAAACAATATTTGTTTTGATAATCTGTGTTGTTTAGATCACCATATTTTTTTTATCATCTGTGTAATTTAGAGTGACACACACCCCTCTCTTTTTTTTGTTAACACAGCTTTGGCGCGGCTTAAAACATAGGCAAACCTGACAACCAAGTTTATGTAGTGTTATTCTTTAGCATTATTATATTTTTCAGTTTATGCCTTTCCTAGTTCTTTCCATCTTACTTGTGAACTTTGTGGTCCATGTTTTGCCATAACATTGGTTTTGTAAATGCAGGATTGTCTCAAACGCTGCGTGGACTTGGTCCGAAAAGGAGCTTCTGTATTTTTCTTTCCCGAGGGGACTCGAAGTAGAGATGGCAAGTTAGGTGCATTTAAGGTTAGGTTCTATAAAACTAGGTCTTATTTCTCTCCATGATTTCTTTTAACTTTTCTTGTAGCAGTGATATGCTGTTATTATTCTTCTCAGCGAGGCGCATTCAGTGTCGCCACAAAGACTGGCGCTCCTGTGATACCTATTACTCTTATCGGGACTGGGAATTTGATGCCTTCCGGAATGGAAGGCATTCTCAATTCAGGTTCAGTAAAGGTGATTATTCACAGACCTATTCGAGGGAATGATGCAGAAACTTTATGTTCCGAAGCAAGGAATGTGATAGCATACACTCTTCTTCTACATGGTTATGGAGTGCACTAAAGCAATTGGGTGCCTTGTTCTATTTCCCCTAAGACATTCCAAGGCACAGGTACTTGGGGCAAAGCTCGTAGCCAGGTACTGATGCTAACTACCTACTCTGACATTTCAAGAAGCTTGGCAATATTTGATCTTTCGGTTGCTTTTTGTTGAATATTTTTTTATGTTTCTTCCGAAAGAAGTTTGTTTATGCACTGTCACTGGACGGGACCCTTCTGCATTCGAGATATTTGAGGCTGTTCTCCACTGCAAAACTAGAGTAGGCCTGCGAAATAATGCTACGATTGATTGACACTGGATATGTGCTGCTTGCTCTTTATCCTTCCATCCCTTTGCATTGATATATAAATAATTGTTGTGTACTCCCACTAATCACAAATATAAATGGTTTAGGACATTAACAGTCTACAAGGTGCAACTTTGACTACCAACTTCTGGAAAAATATAGTTATTTTAAATAGAAATATATATATTATGAAATTATCAACACGCTACGAGGTGCAACTTTGACCTCCAATTCCTGAAAATTATATTTATAATTGAATAGAAATATCTATATATTATGAAATAACTTTATGTGATGAATCTAGTAATATGAACCTTGTGTTGCCAAACTATGTATATCGTTAGCTATTGATGGTCAAAGCTAAACAAGTTTGACTTTGGACAAACCTAAAACTATTATATATGTGATGGTAGGGAGTATGAAATATGATCTTGCTGAGGTAGCAGCTTCAAAAATATCAGCAAGTGTACATTAGCTGGATACAAGCACATGATTTGTAATTTTTGATGTATGTTCACGCATGTGCAGTGCTTCTTGCATTCAAACAGCTGTAGCATAGGGGCGACACAACATATGGTTTCTTCCATAGCAAATATTGGCCGATAAAAGATCACCTGCTTCCCTTTCCCTGTGCTCTGGCCCACAAGACACATTGTTCATTGTGCAATCTGAACCTTTGGGGCTCCACATGGCTTATATCAGGTTTTGAGTGCTTTCATCTTCTTTTGTTGCAGGATGTAAAGGCGGGATGAATATAAAAAATGGATGAATCGTGGTCGTAACCTGTAACATGTCCAATGCTGCAGCCCCTTCTTTCACTTTATTTTTAGTTTGTGTAACATTACAGAGCGATGTAAAAGGCAGAGGTAATCTTCATTCGATGGAAACATTTTTGGGGCCGTATGAATTTTGCTATTTTTGCAATGGATGGACATGCCGACCGAGCACTTTGAAAAGCAGCTTGCTTCAAAGTTATCACGGGAGCGTGAAAGCCCGGACAACATTTTAGTTCACTGTATGTAGATGTAGCCGGCCGATGGCTTCTTGACAAGACTTGTCGGGTGCTCTTGCTCCTATGCAGTTTTGCTGGTGTCTGGTTCCTAACTGAATCTGAGCTTTTATATTCTTTTCTGTCAAACGCCTTTTTCTTTTCTTCCATCTGAATCTTTGATCGCTTTGCGATTATCAATGAATATATAAGGTAGATAATCCTCTACCGACTACTCCCTCCGTTCCGCATTATTATTCACTATCTTTTAGCAGTTTTTTTATTATTTATCTTATTTAAAAATTTAGTCTAAATTAATGAAATAATAAGCCAAGTTAAAGTATCTTCGATGATAAAGTAAATTATAAATAAAATAAATAAAAATTTATATTTTTTAAATAAAATGAATGATAAAATGGTACGAGCTCTTTTTGTTAAGAAAAAAATTGAATCATGAATGGTTCTTCTCTGGACGTAATCGTTTGACTGTTCTATATCTCAAGAGAGGTGGACTAGTGCTACTAAATGTTTATATTGAGTCATCTAAAATGACCTCAATTATTCGTATTTGCTCGTTCAGGTCACGTCTCCCCGTCTCCAATATGTGTGGCACACCCGCTATCGGTACTCCATCGTATGCACCGTTGCTGAGCTAAGGGCATCCACAATGGGTGCATCTTACCTGTTCCATACATTCAATGCTTCTATAGAAGCAGGTCCATTACATTGTGTCCTTGGGTCTACACAGATCCAGGTCCTTCACATGGAACCGAGTTCTATTCAATTAAAAATTTTATTTCTTTCATACTCCAATTGCTAACAGTACAAAGCTACCTTGTGCATGGATCCAGACCCAGTTCTAAACATTGTGATCTCTAAAGCAGTAGATATCACATCATTTGTGGGCCCTGCTGAAGACCCAGGGTCAAGTCTATACATTGCTGGTGCCTTAAGCCGCCCTTTTCTGAGTCCCTTCTCTAGTTCTCTTTCCGTCTCTTTCTTGCTACCGACAGTACCTTTTCTATTCACTATCTACTAACATGCAGTTGCATGGGACAGTCAAAAACAATTCCTAAAGGCTGAAAACATATCCTGAACCCTGATCCCTAACCCCCAGCTGAAGTATAGTGTTGCTTAATACTATATTTAGATGGTCGGAAACGTCAAATAATTCAATCCGGAGGTAGTATAATAAGTGAAGATCAAAGACTGAACACATATAGCAACAAGACAATAATAACAAGCTCCCTAGACCAAGATGACGAAAGGAGGCCCGGCGATCGGTGGAAGATGCCGCACGCTAAACTAGAGGAAACACTGCGGCGGTCAACCGTCATGCGCATACACGCTGGCTGAAGCAGTCGTTCGTATGCACCGGCGGCTTTGCCGGTCCGGCTGGCTGACGACGGTCCGTGCTAAGAGAAAAATAATTGACTGGTTGATGGCCGGTGGTTGCTGCTGTTTGTTCTGGAAAAAAAATACTGCTGACGAACGGTAGGGCCGTCCCCGGGTGCTACTCGCGTTAATGCACTACTACTCGCGCGTTCGGGATCAAAGCCACCGTGGGCCTTGATTAGATATCAAATTCTACCTCACAAAGTTCACTGATGCAAAAGGAAAATTCCTATCACATTAAAATATCGGCACATGCATGGAGTACTAAATGTAGATGAAATCAAAAACTATTTGCACAGTTTTGTTGTACTCTGCGAGACGAACATTTTGAGCCTAATTAATCAATTTTTGGATAATTTTTCACATATACAAACGAAATGCTACAGTTAGGGGTGGGCACAAAACCCGATACCCGAAGCTCGAACCCGAAAAACCCGAGCCCGAACCCGAAAAACCCGAAATATAAAAAACCCGAAGTTAGATGGGTTTGAAATTCCATAACCCGAATTAAATTCGGGTAATTCGGGTTTGAGTCCACGATAGCCGAATAACCCGATCTACCCGAAATATATAAAAAATTATATATATTACAGTTCATTAGACAACTCAAAGTGTCTTATCTCGTTATATCTTTTTCTCTTATGTCAAATCACTATTGTTCTATGTTAGTATGATATTTTTATGGTTAATAGAATACATAATTATGTGATTTTTACGTTTAAATGATGTTAAGTCTCTCAAATCTTACTTACATTTTGCTTGACTTTGTTGTAAACACATAATTCGGGTAACCCGAACCCGAACCCGAATTTACAAAAACCCGAAAAATCTGACCCAAACTTTTTTAGATAAATTTCGGGTTTCAGTTTTCAAAACCCGAATTTTTGAAAACCCGAAAAATCCGACCCGAAATTTTACGGTAACCCGAATGCCCACCCCTAGCTACAGTGGTGCACGCACTTTAAAAGGCCAAAGTTTGGCTCCCAAATTTAGGAAAAACAAGGCCGTGATCTCTGCGCGCATGCACATTATTGCAGTGACACCAGATCAGCCCCGGGAAAGTGGGAAGGATGCAGTCGCTACACGTTCGCGTGCCCTAGAGACAGCAAGATACACGTTCATGGGCACAAAACCCGATATCCGAAGCTCGAACCCGAAAAATCCGAGCCTGAACCCGAAAAACCCGAAATCTAGAAAACCCGAAGTTAGATCGGGTTTGAAATCCGTAACCCGAATTAAAAGGGTAATTCGGGTTTGAGCCCACGGTACCTGAATAACCCGAACTACTCCAAATATGTTAGAAATTCTATATATTGCAACTCATAAGACAATTCAAATGGTCTTTTTTTATTTATTCTCCTTTTATGTAAAAACACTGTAGCCCTATGTTAGTATGCTCTTTTTTAACGGTTAATAGATACATTATTGTGTTAATTTTAGGCTTAAATGATGTTAGATCTCTCAAATGTCACTAAAGTTTTGTTTCACTTTGTTGTAATGAGGTAGTCCGGGTTACCCGAACCCAAACCCGAAATTATAAAAAACCTAAAAAATCTGACCCGAACTTTTGTGGACAAATTTCAGGTTTCAATTTTGAAAACTCAAAATTTTCAAAACCCGAACTTTCCCGGTAACCCGAACGTCCACCCCCAGCGTGCACCGACACCGACAGCCAGCCGTGCGTCACGGGCCACGGAACTGTGTGCGGGCTTAACTCAGCTTCTTCTTTTTTTTTAGAAGAGAGAGGATGGGCTTAACACAGCTAGGCTCCGGCCGGACGCGCGCCTTCGTGTAGTGGGCCGTGTTCGTTCCTTATTTCTAGGGCCTGGGCTAAAAGGCGGCCCAAGAGACGGAACTTCTCAGAATAAAATAACTGGGAGTTGTTTGAGCTAATAATACCATACGGCTTGCACAAATTAGATCCAAGTAATTGATAGCACGGGTCCCGGACGTGGTGAGCACCGCGCGGCAAGCGTGGTTAGCCCATATCAAAATCATCTGAGAAATTTGTTACCTTGATTGATTGATTGATTACATCACATATTTTCAACAGCAGCAGTTCTATTTGCCAGTCCACTCCAAATGCTAAAGGGCCGTAGCAGGAGCATCTCCAGCAACATACGTAAAACTGGACACCTAGAACAAGTTTTAGTCTAAGAGAGAAAATTTTTACAAAATATTTATGCCCTAAAATAAGATGCGAATATGTAATCATTTCAAGGGGTTAAATGAAAACATACAAGACACATAAAATCTTATAAGTATTACACTTTTCCTTGGGGTTGTTTTGCAAATTATCAACCTTATCCTCTTCCAGGACTCGTTACCTACTTTTGTCTCCGCTGCCATTAGGCTTGTCGTAGCACTATCCCGTGGGGCGACACCTTTGTTTGCACCTGGGCCCTGCAGGGGACACATTTGACATTTGGACGCACGATGGAGGACCACACGCCTTAATTTTGTGATTGTTCGATCGGCCACCGTACTCTTTTTTCGTTTTGGCATTGCGTTTTTGACACCACAAGCAAGCATAGTGAGCCATACCTAAAATAGATCGGTGGGTAAGATCGTCCCACGACTTTTCATTAACGAGAAACCTTCTCCTGATTTAGAAAAACCTTCGACCCGGTAAATTCACTCCCGCGAGGATTCAGACCCGAATTAGGTGCTAGTCAAACTCTCCAACTACTAGACTAGAGACCCTTTTTCACATGGTGAGCCATACCTAAATTATTCATACATAATAAGCTAAGACCACCCCGTTTTCCTCCTCTCTCTCACTCACTCACTCACTCACTCTCTCTCTCTCTCTCTCTGCGCTTCATGCGCCATTTACAACGCATGTCACACAGCCCGAGCTCGCCAGCATCCTGTGCGCACACAAGGCCGCTGGGTGCAGTGGCCCCACTTCACGGTGGGCTCCTTATCTGCGCGGTTCCCTTCCCCTCCGGAAAAAAATTGCATGCGCACCGTGCGCACCGCGCGCTGGGTGCGCGCCCCCTCGTGGCATAGCGCGATTGGAAGGACGCGCGCTTCTCGCGTTCGCCTGCTGCTGCTCGGCTCGGCTCGCCTGCTCCCGCCCGCACGCGCTCGCGCAGGCCGCCCGCCCGCTGCCCATATCCCATATTTTACACAATTTCTTTTTCGAAATCACATAAATGACAACCAAAATAAATTAATGTTGACAAAATAAATATCCAAAATGTTTACTCCCATGACAGCAAAATAAATTCATGTTTACAAAACAATATGGTTCTTCGTGAGAACATGTCTACGTAGATTCATCAAAATGTAACTTCCTAACATGTCGGATGGATTGCTATAATGAGATTGGTCACGAGCGCAGACATTACTTAGAAGCCAATGATGCACAAACATTATCTGAATATCTGAGAAATAAACAAGTCCAGGACAAAATATGCTAAAAGTGGATTTTATATTGAAACAAAACAACGATCCGAGGAGGGAGATTTGAATGCACAAGCAGCACTTATATCTCGACAGGCCACATCTCTTGCATTGAAGTGTTCGTCATGAAAAGAACTACTTGATAAAATCCAGAAAGCCATGCATGACTTGAACTTGGAAGCATATGCTTATCTAAGTGAGATGCATGAAAAATCCAATGAGATTCCCCCTACTCCAAATGAATGTGTTCGAGATCCGCTAAATGGTGTAATAGCATTCAGAATCCCTCCAGTCATTAAAGGTCCAAAGGAGACACGTTTAAAAAATGTTCTTGAGAAGAACACACGGAAGATGAAGAAGAAGGGTGCCCAGAAGAAAGGTAGCGACCTATCCGATGCCTTTTGTTCTGGTGTAAACTTTATTCTAAATATTTGTTTATCATATATATTGCATTACAGGTGACGATCTGGAACACGATGATATTGAAATAAGAGAGGAACACGCTGAGCCAAACCAAATAATTGTAAGACAATAGCTATTTTATAATTTATTCCATTACAAGCATGATTTATGAACACTTTCTTGTACTATACACAAGGTTTTAATGTTGGGATATCTTCAACCATGAATGCTCCTTTCGCCCAAGGTGGATATACTAATGTCACAATGCTCCAGTTCAATTTATTTGCGAATCCTTTTGCAATGGCTCCTCCATACATACCAGGAGGGTTTACAAGTCTCTTAATGAGAGATGATCAAGCTGCTACAACGCAAGATGCTGTTAGGAAGTTACATTTTGATGAATCTACGTAGACATGTTCTCATGAAGAACCATATTGTTTTGTAAAGATGAATTTATTTTGCTGTGTCATGGGAGTAAACATTTTGGATATTTATTTTGTCAACATTAATTTATTTTGGTTGTCATTTATGTGATTTCGGAAAAGAAACTGTGTAAAATATGGGATATGGGCAGCGTGTGGGCGGCCTGCGTGAGCACGTGCGGGCGGGAGCAGGCGAGCCGAGCCGAGCAGCAGGCGAACGCGAGAAGCGCGCGTCCTTCCAATCGCGCTGTGCCACAAGGGGACGCGCACCCAGTGCGCGGTGCGCATGCAATTTTTCCCCCTCCGAGAGTCCACGTGGGTAAGCCGCTTCGTGGCCCCTCCTCGATTTCACCGAGGGCCACATCAGAAACAGTGGGCGCCGTGGGTGAGCCGCCTTCGTCTGTTCGCCGGCCGGGCAGCGTCCCACGCCGCTGCAGGTCTGTCCAGCCTCCCAAGCCTACTCCGCATGCGTGTCGCCTCTTCTTCCCAGGCCCCCCCTCAGACCAGCCCCAGCCTGCGCCGCGTGGCAAGGCGAGGACCCCCCCCCTGTTAGAGTTAATCTTGATGTGAGTCGGGTGTGGTGTGCGTGAATTAGTGATCAGTGTAGGCTGTGATCTGCATGTAGGTGCTTGCATGCAGAAGCTCCTTTTGGCTTGGAGAGTGCCGAGTCAAGTGGAGGAGCCTTGGCGTGGTGATCTGCATGCTTGGGTTAGTCAGTGACATGCAGGTGGAAGTGGCTTGCGTGTAATCCAGGGAGACGGGTGCTGGTTGAGTTGTGCGGCCAGCCCGCGTGCTTATCTTGCATGTAGATGTATTAGTGGTGATTAGCTCGTGGGTTGTCCGGGTCTCACGGTAAGACGTGCTGCCGTTTGAACCGTGGCTACTAGCTAGCTTGTGTGCGTGTGTGTTTAAATAGCAGGGCATGTAATCAGTTCTGTGCGGGCAGTGGTGAAGAGAATAGAAGTGGTGTGGGCGCTGGTGTGCAGTGCTGTGAAAAACAAAGTCCAAGCTAGTGCTGGTACGGTGTGCAGCACCGTAGTCTGTGTGTGTGCTAGTGTTCCTGTTCGTGTTCTTGAGAGTGCTGTGTGTGTGAGTTGAGAGAGCGCGTGCGTTTAGAGAGTGCGAGAGCAGTTGTGAGAGGTTCCTAGTTCTAACAAGTGGTATCAGAGCCTCGTTCGAGAGATGGGGAAGATCGGCGACGGCAGCAAGGCGGTTGCCGGCGGCGATGACGACGACAACAAGATGGTGGTGCCGCAAGTGAAGGAGGCGGGGGTGACACTACGTTACCCCATGCTTTCGGAGAACAACTACGGCGTGTGGGCGGTGAAGATGAAGATCTTCATGCGCGCCCAAGGCATGTGGTCTGCCGTGGCGAACAAGGGAGGTGTCGATGAGAAGATGGACCAAATGGCTCTCGCCGCCATTGTCCAAGCTGTGCCGGAGGCCGTGGTGATGGCCATATCCGAGAAGGAGACGGCGAAGGATGCGTGGGATGCCCTTCAGGAGATGCACATGGGTGAAGAGCGCATCAAGAAGGCCCGAGTACAAACCCTCAAGAGGGAGCTTGCTGGTATGTATATGGGTGAATCTGAAAAAGTAAATGAGTATGCTTTGAAAGTTAACACGATTGTGAACGAGATACGTTCTCTCGGCACAATTGTGGAGGAGACAAGCGTCGTCGAGAAGATCCTGTACTCCGTCCCCGACAAGTTCCTACCCCTCATCAGCACCATCGAGCAGTGGGGGGATGTGTCGGCAATGAGGGTGACGGAGGCAGTCGGGCGTCTGCGGGCGTTCGAGGAGTCTTCAAAGGGGCGGCGGCGTGAAAGGGAGGGGGAGCAGCAGCTGCTGATCGCGGAAGCTGAGCCGCGATTCACGCGTGCTGAGTGGGAGGCCAAAGTTGCTGAAGAGAGGAGGAGCGGAGGTGGCTCCGACAGCGGCGGCGGCGGTGAGAAGAAGTACCGCGGCAAGTTCGACAAGTCGAAGATCGATTGTCGCAACTGTGGTGAGTTCGGACACTTTGCCGACGAGTGTCCTGCAGCGAAGAAGGTGACAAAGGCAATGGCACAGCTGGCCATTGTCGATGAGGAGCCCGCACTTCTGTGATGTGCGATGTGGAGATGCAGAATAAAGCCATCAAGATTAGGGGTGTGATTGTTAGAGTTAATCTTGATGTGAGTCGGGTGTGGTGTGCGTGAATTAGTGATCAGTGTAGGCTGTGATCTGCATATAGGTGCTTGCATGCAGAAGCTCCTTTTGGCTTGGAGAGTGCCGAGTCAAGTGGAGGAGCCTTGGCGTGGTGATCTGCATGCTTGGGTTAGTCAGTGACATGCAGGTGGAAGTGGCTTGCGTGTAATCCAGGGAGACGGGTGCTGGTTGAGTTGTGCGGCCAGCCCGCGTGCTTATCTTGCATGTAGATGTATTAGTGGTGATTAGCTCGTGGGTTGTCCGGGTCTCACGGTAAGACGTGCTGCCGTTTGAACCGTGGCTACTAGCTAGCTTGTGTGCGTGTGTGTTTAAATAGCAGGGCATGTAATCAGTTCTGTGCGGGCAGTGGTGAAGAGAATAGAAGTGGTGTGGGCGCTGGTGTGCAGTGCTGTGAAAAACAAAGTCCAAGCTAGTGCTGGTACGGTGTGCAACACCGTAGTCTGTGTGTGTGCTAGTGTTCCTGTTCGTGTTCTTGAGAGTGCTGTGTGTGTGAGTTGAGAGAGCGCGTGCGTTTAGAGAGTGCCAGAGCAGTTGTGAGAGGTTCCTAGTTCTAACACCCCCCACCCACAGCCAGGACCCGTCAGGTCGTCCTCCCTCCATCGCTACCCACCCCGTCTCCCCCTCCGCCCCGCCCTCGTCCCCTCCTCGCCGTCACCGCTCCCTTCTCCACCTCCGCGGCCGCCGTGGACCCCGTCGCCACATGGGGCCTGACCCCGCTCGCCGCCGCCGACCCGGAGATCTACGACCTCCTGAAGCGCGAGAAGTGGCGCCAGTGGCGCGGCATCGAGCTCATCGCCTCCGAGAACTTCACCTCCTTCGCCGTCATGGAGGCGCTCGGCTCCGCGCTCACCAACAAGTACTCCGCATTTGTTCCCCCGTCGGTTGCTGGCCGCGGGGCGCCGCTGCTCCCGGTCAGCGCGGCCCCTTGCGGGCGCGATAGAGCCCGCACGGACGGGGCGCCTGTGAAGCCGCGGACTACAGTGGCGCGGGGTGGGCGTTTACCACCGCTTTCGTATCGGCACAGGGGATAGGGCGTGGTCGTCGCTCCTCCACCGTGCTGGCATGCGGCGGCGGCTCCGGCGGAGCATGCCGTCTTGGCAGGGCGGCGGCTGGGGCAGAGCTTGTCGCCGCAGAGGGAGCAGGGGGCGCGGTGGCGGGTCGGGCGGAGCACGGTGGCATGGCCGAGCAGGCGCTGGAGCCGAGCGTAGCGGTGCGGAGGGAGGGGCTGAAGCACCGGCGTGGAGAGACGGCGAGGGCGAGGCTGTGACGTCGGCCGCTCTACCTCCATACATGCATATCTCCGACAGTAGGACCTCCAGCTTGTGCACCCACTCTACAGAACGGATGACCCCATGGTGTTTGATGAAATGTCACTCCCACAGCCACAGGTACACTTCTCTTCCCCCTTGAAGAATCACAAAAACTGGTTGCTTCAAATGTCAATACATCTTTTTGCATCCACATTTTCTGTAGTGATCAAATTAACCCAATACTGCTGCTTCTGCAGTGTTGGATAGTTTCTTTCTGTTGCTTGTTTGCGTAGATTTTAGTTCGCCCCCCACAAGCTGTGTACTACTTTGTACAAGCATGACGTTACTACAGATTAAACAACTACGCATTAGCCATCTGCTCATGCCAAGCCTCTAAATTTTCTTTATACATAAGAATCGTCATTGCCTAGAATTTGGAGTGGTGAATTTAGTAAAATAGTATGGTGAAGAAAACAAAAACTCACGTAGGGGGGACGTCGATTAGCTAGCTGCTTTCATGAAAATTCATCTCGCGTTCCTGTCGAAATGGCGATTAGTTGGGTCTGAGAGATGTGGTAGCCCGGATTCTACTTGGGATCTAATCTAGGAAATCAATTCTGGCCATTGTTGGTCGAAATGTGGATGATTTAATTTCATTTTAGATTTTAGTGTCTTGCACGTTTTCCTGATTTTAAGAATTTTTTATATGGACACTAGATGTCTATTGTAAATAGTAAATTGGCATGTAATCGTGAAAATCGATATTTTGCCTGCTTTAGTTTGTCTGAATATATTGCTTTGATGGTGATGGATCTGATATTCACCTTGTTTTCATGTTTTGGAGTATTCTCAATGGATATGATCGTGCTTTATTGGATATGCACTCATATACTCACCAGACGAATTGAAACCATAGCAGGAGTCTTCAATAGTTTGTACTCTTTTATTGCAATGTTTGGTGCATTTTTATAGGTACATGCTATGTTTGTAGATTATTCTGGTTGTTTTCTTTTACTCTAGAACCAGGTGTCATGTGTGTTAGTTACTTTATCTTGCCATCTTGCATTGTTGCTTGCTGTGTCGAGCATTTGTGTCTTATTTTCTATGTGATATGGTATTGATGTGCCTTTGATCCAGATGTATGTGACCATGTTCTTCCTTGTTCCGAGGTCATCTCTTGCTAAAGAACATTGCTAAGAAGCTATTTACTGGTGAAGAAACGAGATGACAGTGGTGGCAGTGACACTGATGCAACCACCTCTAATCAGAAAGATGCCGAATGAAGAAATATATCATTCTTGCTACCTACTACAACTTTGACATTCAAGTAGCAGATCATTTGGTAGTTGTTAGATCTCCATTGTAATACCCCGCCCTCCAAAGCCGCCCCGCACAGCCCTTCCGAGGGGCGTGCACGCGTACACATAGCACACTGCTTACACTTTCGTCCTCGCTTCGTGTAAAAGGGTTAACCCGAAAGTGCTATGGCTGGAAGATAAAGGCTTATAAGTTGCCTCCACCCTTGCTAAACTAGCAATGTGGCACTAAACACGTGCATCTTGCACTCACGGGCCACTACTAGGCCATACAAACTGGGCCGGATGTGACTTCCATGACACATGCTTGACATTAAACTATTATCTTTTTGCAGTCCAAGTAGGGATGCATGAGTAGTGAAGCTCATGTTGTTTTTGTATCTACCAGTTGTGGCCTACTTTTATGTGCCCTTGGTCTCCAGTGAGATGGCCTACTTTTATGTGCCCTTGTCTCCGGTGAGAAGAATCTGTTGCATGGGATTTAGAGTCTAGATCAACCTCATCTTGCAAACTGTTAGTGTTCCAAGCTACCAGTAAGGTTGTTTGGTAGCTATGCATACTTGTTGCATGTAGATTTATGGTGCTCTGGATGTGCTATAATATGCTTCAAATGCCCGGTCAGACACCTGATGGATAGGATAGATTGATGATCTGATGTGCTGTAATATTGATGATTGAGATGGGGGACAGACACCAGATAAATAGTATAGTTTGGTGCTCGGATGTGTTGTCGTATAGAGATATACACTTGATGGCTAGGATAGTTTGGTGTTCGGATGTGCTGTAATATTTATGATTCAAATGTTGGGTAGACACCAATGTTACCATGTTGATGGTGTGCTTCTATCAGATGTGATGATTCGGATGTGATGGTTTGATGTTGAATGTATCTTATATCATACATATAGATTATCATAGATTATCGTCTTTTATTTCTTTACAATTACTTGCAGTTAATTGTTGAAACAGTAAGGCGCGATGCCGAATGTTCTAGTGATATGTATAGTCGGCCCTGCCGGCCGTCACTTGGTGGCACTTGGTGCTCAAGTGCCTCGTGTCTCACTTGCTAAGGTACACTACATAATGTGCTTAGCCTCTTTTCTTTATTTATATTTTGTTTGAAATAATTTGTTTTTACAATATTCTGATTCTGATATTGGACGTGTAAATAAAATAAGAGTAAATTGCACACACCATTCAACAACATGTATACTTGTATCATTTTGGTTCAACATGTAGCAAATCATACCGACGGATACACGAACTTGTTAAATGTGTGCATATACGGTCACATGTACTCAATGCATACGTATTTTACCATCATGGCAGGTAACACAACCAGTTTTGTACATGTGTAAACCCCTTCCAAACTATTGATTGGATGAAATATTTTAATCTTCAGAGGCTGAGCAAGTACTTTTATATGTGGTCTCATCATGGATGTGTGCATGCCTCTTGTTTTCTTTAGTCCTACGGGTACAACTTAGATCCGTATGCAATACATACATGCATGTGTCTTCTTTTTGTTACTTGCACCTCTCTTGCTTTCACTTTTTCTTCATGCAAGCAAGCAACCAAGACGCGCTGCGTGCACCTGGGTCCAATACGAGCCGGACAAGTCAATCAACTCAATAAAAAACATTTTTCTTTCCTTCATACGATCAACTCTCCATGCAATCTTGTACCATATTTGGAAGTCAATACATGGCTAAATTTAGACGAGAAGTAAGGAAGGACAAAAAATAGAAAGTAATGTGCATAAGACCATCCATATCATCTGCATAGTGGTAAAATATACCAACTCTGCGTACATACGACTGTATCTGCACACATTTGATAAGTTTGTGTATCTATTTACATATTTTGCTACTTTTTAAGACTAAAATAATACGATCTACAAGTTGTTGTATAGTGGGTGCAATTTACTCATAAAATAATAAGAAAAAAATGTGACGTGCTTAGCCTCTAGAAGATGATGGCAATGATTCTTCGACGCGGTCTGCACAACAGACATCGCCATCCCGATGAAGCCACTTTGAGGCCACGCCTCGAGTCAAAAACCATTTTCTGACAAACTGGTTTGAATGTCAACTTTATCTAAAAAAAGAGCGGTTAGCCAGCTTTCAAACGTTGATTTGATTCATCAGTGAAATGAAATATGCCTGCCCTTTAAGGCCTCCTTTGGGAGCCCAGACCCCCGCCGGGATCCCGGGCTTTTCCCTGGGCAGCCCACCCCGCGCGGAAACGGTGCCCGGGCTGAAAACCCTCAGCATTTGGAAGCCCAACCCGCGGTGGTGAGCAACCCCTTCCTCGCCTTTTCCCCGGGGCGCCGCCTCCCGACCTCGAGGGTCCGGGCACCGCTGCCCCGTGCTTCTTCGTCTCTCGCAGCCATCTCCCCGTGCCTCTTCGTCACCACGGCGCGAGCCTCACCGCTGCCCTCGCGAGCACCACACTGCCGTGCCGCCACTGCTCTGCCTCCCGTGCTGAGACTCCAAACAGGCGTCGACATTTCGCTGCTCCGTCCAAGCGCCGCGCCTCCGTGCATCGTCTCGATCTGCAACGGCAACACTCCCCACCACGGCTGCCTCCCCCTGGATCCACCACAACGCATCAACTCCATCTTCCTCCTCTGAGTTCTCCCCCCTCCTCTCTCTTCTATTGCCTAGGTTTTCTACTCGCCGTCCTGATCCATATTCTTGTAGATCTTGTTGACTTCAAGGTCGTCATATCCAGGAATCATTCCTTGCTGATCTTTTCACCGGAAATCGTTAACCCAAATAAGTTGTTATCATGCTTGCTAGTCTTTGGGATCGATTTTTTAGTAGATCAGTAGATTTCTTGGTAGATTCCTTGGACGTAGTACGTTCAGTATTCAACATTCTGAGGTGCATTCTGTCAATTTCCTATGCTACAGTGTGCACAGTGTATTTTTATGATCCTGGTTGCTGGAACAAATAATGGATGATTTTTTTTCAAATAACACCATCCAAAATTTGTTCATTTTTTTACTCTTATCTTAGTAGTATATGCTAGAGATGACGGATCAAAATGTCAATAATACAATCGTGCATTCGTGCCTCAGTAGGACAGTAGCTAAACTATTTTTAGGAGGACAAGACTATTCGATGGTTGGACGTTATTACTATGCTCATGCACTGATATTCCGAGTACTCTCCTTGCAATCCATCTTTCATTCACAGTATCTGGTTTGCCTCTAAAGAAGAAATTAGATGATAGTTGCTTGCATTCTTGTGTTCCAAGAGGACATTATTTTTATAAATTTACTTGCCTTTTACCTTTGAATTGTACATACATTTATGAAAGAAGAATACCTGCTCTCCGCTATATAAACTAAAAGGTTGTTGAATCTTTTTGTGTTTCGATTCCAGTACAAATTTGAATGCTCCACTGATTACACTTCATTTGACTTGCTAGCTAGGCTGTTGTCAATTTCATATTTGTGTTGTCTGGAGATGTATTCACTGCACACATATATGTGTCGTGTTGTTTCTGAATTCTAATCCATTTTATACTCATTTGTCTTTATGAGTTCATGGACTTCTTAGTGGCATTATGCTTGGTAGAAGTTTGGGGCATGTTATCAAATTTATACTCATTTTCACTCTCTGAAAATGTTCATCTGATTTTACAGTTGGTTGCGGATGTTCTTGCTGCTTGGTAAAGCGGCTGTTCGAAGAAGATTGGACAAATCGGTTATTACAGGGAGACATTTGGAGATTTGAAGCAGGTAAAGCTTGGACAAATTGGTCAATTATATATGGATTCTAAATGTTTGCTCGCCTATGCAAATGTTACTTTCAAAACCTACAGTTTAGTTTGATGCTTAGTGCAGTGCTTGCTACTTAACTGGAATCTTACTTTCTATCTGGTCTGAAAAATATAAAGTTACTAAATGCTGTTAACTCCTCCGTACTGTCATGCTATAGCTTCGCAAAAAGGAAAATGCTAGTAGTGCCTAATTGATCAGTATTCTGAAATTGGGACAAGCAAATATATATACTCTGTCTAATTTGTGTTATTGAAACAATTCATATGCAGGAAGGTCAAGTTTCATATTCCATTGTGTTTCCTTTTTGTTACCTTGCAAGTCAAACTATGCAGATATACCTGCTTATTTAATAAGAAATTGGGCTAATCTTACTATTATATAAAAGGCAATGAACTAATCTTGAAATGCCGGAAAGGTATTTGAATGATCAGGCTAAATGAAGAGACTATTGCAAAATTAATGCACATTGCTGAAATGATTGCTCTTTCCTTCACTGTGCACTTACATTTGATGAATTCTAACGCATATGAAGCAACGTGTATTGTATAAATAGAGCTTACTAGAGAGTATTATTGCTGCTATTGTGTTATCCTAATTTTTTTATTATTTATTTGACAGTATTAGTGAGTGTTGAGGAGAATGACGAGGCAAGGAGACAATTTTTGTGGAAAGATATTGGCTTCTTACTAGAAAAATCTCTTGTTGCAATAACAGTTTAGTTAAACAGCGTAGTTTTGTGGATATGAGTAGATGCTTAAAACACGAAAAGAACACCTCTCCCTTTGTATCTCTTGTATTAGTTGGATGTAATGTAATATGTTGTACTATTTGTACAGTCTGATGCTTGGTTCTATTTTCTTGTAGTTTGTGTCGTCTAAATTTCTTGGTGATAGATTTTGCTTGTTGATCTGTATTTAATCACTAATGAGATGCAAAAATGCATGCCGGCACTACAGGGAAAAAATGATGTTAACGTAGAATTATTGCTGTATGTCATTTATTCTTCTTGATTGATACTTTACTTTTAAAAAAAATGGTGTGTGCAATGACACAGCCGTCCGGCGACGGGGAGTGTGGGCTGCGTGCCTTCGCCGCTCGCTCCCACCAAGGACTGGGCTGCCCTGCGTCGGAGCCTTCCAAACAGAGCGACGGGGGAGGGGGCAGCATTGCCCTGCGTCGGAGAGGATTGAAAAATCCTAAAATTTTCCCGTGGGGTTATTTCTTCCCGGGGCTAATCAGCCCTACGCTTCCAAAGGAGCCCTAAGTGGCTTTCTGTTCCTGTGGTTGTTTGAATTCAGGTTCTGATGATGCGGCTTGGCTTCCAGTTCCTCCTGGTTGTCTGCCCCTTTCAGTTCAGTTTAGCTTCCTTGGCTGTGTATACTTGGCCTTGTTTAATTCCCAACTTTGACATATTAAAGTTGACATTCTGTCATTAATGCGCCACGGTAGCATTTTGTTTCTATTTATGAATAATTGTCAAAATATTGATTAATTAGGCTTAAAATGTTCGTCTCATAAAGTACAACAAAACTGTGTAATTAGTTTTTGATTTCATCTATATTTAGTACTCATGTATGTGCTGGTATTTTGATGTGATGAGAATTTTTTTTTACATAGTGGAATTTGGGGGTAAAGTTGGGAGGCCCTTGGTGCCTTCGAGGCTTCGGTGTATTTGGCTTCCTCTGTTACCGGTGCCTTTCAGGTTCTGATGGGGTGAAATGACCGTGTTTCTTCAGGGATAATTTTTTTTTCACACACGTTTGACCACTAATTAAGGGTATTAAATAAAGCCAATTTACAAAACTACGTACAGAACCCGGGTTAATTCATGAGACCTATCTGATGAGGCCTTTGACCGTATGATTAGAGGATGATTACTGTAACATTACTGTAGTAAATCATGGGTTAGTTAGGCTCATTAGATTCGTCGCGCAAAGTTACGCTCATTAGATTCGTCGCGTAAAGTTACACTCATCCTTAAAAAGTTTTATAAATAGACTTTATTTAATATTTCATGCACGCAAGATTCCTCGGAAAAAAATTCGATGGAACAAAGAAACACGGCATATACTTGGTGCCTCTCCTGCCCTTTAGAGGTTGTCTGGCTTCCTGTTGACGATGATGGAATTTAAAAAGCACACAACACGATGTGCTTAGCTTTTTTTGTTTGAAAAAAGTCTATTTGAGGTCCCTCATGTATCGTCTTGGTCCAACTTTCATCCCTCATGTACAAAACCGGGTATTACTCATCCCTTAACTTTACAAACCAGTTATTTTTCATCCTCGGGCTGTTTTGATGGTGGTTTTGCTGACATGACGACACGTCAGTAGTCCTACGTGGCACACCGTCAGCCTCGAGGGACCTAAATTGAACTATGCTGGTAGTTAAGGGGTCAAATATACTTTACCAAAAAAATTAAAAATAATTTATCAAAACAATATCCATTTTTTTCTATTCAAAAATCTAGTTTCTTTTTAAAAAATTCATATAAAAATTATTTTACCTCAAAAAAATGAAACTGAGTTTGTTTTTTTCTAAAATCATACTCTATCTCATCTCCTGGTGCCTAGCTTACAGTTATTATTTCTATAGTTATCTACACTAATATATTCATAGATAGGATCAAGTCACAACATCATTTATATTTCTATGTAGTCTACGTCATCAATTTTGAGTAATTATAATAGATAAATAGAGTATCTTCTAGCAAATAAACACACAAAATGTCATAGAAAATTAAATAATTCTTTGTTGTTTGCTATAAGATAGAGTAAAAAGAAGATAGAGTATGATTTTAGAAGAAAAAGAGAAAATATATTTATTTTTCATTGATAAAACAAAATTTCTATGATTTTTTCTAAGATTAGATTAGATTTTTAATATTTTAATTACATTTTTTATTATAAAATATTTGGATAATATTTTGATAAATTATTTGTATAGTTTTTTTGTTACGTGTATTTTGCCCCTGAACTACCGGCATAGTTTAATTTAGGTCCCTCCAGGCTGACGTGGTGTCACATAGGATGGTTGACGTGTTGCCACGTCAGCCAAAACCACCGTCAAAACGGTCGGAGGACAAAAATAACCGGTTTATGAAGTCGAGGGATAAGTAATATCTGGTTTTCTACTTGAAGGACGAAAACCAGACTAGAGAGATACACGAGGGACCTTAAGAGCATATTCAAGAGACTAGCCAAATCGTTTTCTAAAGTTAAATTTAGCTATTGTTAGAGAAAAAACGTTTCCAACGGACTGACCCTCCAAATTTTGTGGCTCTCCATCCCACCTCATTCGCTAGCTATTTTCAGCTAGCCTACCTCACTAGTCATCTTTACATAATCTGTTTGATTACTATGTTATTTGTTAGTTAAATCTATTTTTTAGAATTACATAGTACAACGCAAACGCTCACAACACGCACGCACACTCACTCCTATGAATACACGTACGCAAACCCTACCCATATGAGCACCTCCGAAGGACTGAGCACCCGGTAGATCTGGAGATTCCTGAAGTCACCATTGACGCCTCGTTGTCGACGGAGATTCTGTAAATTTGATTGGTCTAAGAGTCGACGGACCATTGACACCGTTTAAGAGTAGCTAAATCAGTAAATTTGATTGGTCTTTTAGCTAATCTCTTGGAGATACTCTAAGAGCATCTCCAAGAGACTAGCCAAATCATTTTCTAAAGTTGAATTTAGCTATTGTTAAGAAAAAATGTTTCCAACAGACTCTATAAAATATACTGATTTAACTACTCTCAAAAATAGATTTGACTGACAAATAACAGGGTAATCCAACAGATTCTGTAAATGGATGGCTAGTGAGGTAGGCTAGCTAAATATAGCTATCGAATAAGGTGGAATAGAGAGCCACTAAATTTGGAGAGTCATTTACAGAGTCTGTTGGAAACGTTTTTTCTCTAACAATAGCTAAATTTAACTTTAAAAAACAATTTGGCTAGTCTCTTGGAGATGCTCTTAGTGGCTCTCTATCTCTCCTCATTCGCTAGCTATTTTTAGCTAGCCTACCTCACCGCCATCTTTACAGAATCTGTTGGATTACTCTGTTATTTGTTAGTCAAATCTATTTATTAGAGTAGCTAAATCAGTAAATTTACCTATACTTTTTCCTTTTTGTTTTCCGAGTTGAAAGTTTTGTACTGGTACGATTCACGAGCCCACAAGTCATTGGTCCACGGCAGGCGCTCTCAAATTCTCCAGCCCAACTTGCCGGGTGGCATACGGCCCATGTGGACTTGGACTACCCGTGGGGCCCACCCCTTACCCGCCTGACACGTCACATACCGAACCCGGCCGCGCCTCGTCGTACCGAGGACCAGCGCAGCAGCGTCATCATCCTCTGCGATAAAAAAAAACCCGCGACTCAGGCCAGACAGAGCCTGGGGGGAGAGAGAGAGAGAGAGAGAGCTAGAACCACCGGCAGGAGGAGAGAGAGTAGACAGAGGCAGGTCAGGCAGCGGAGCCGGCGCGCGCGCTGTGACGCGGGCGGCCGGGGCATGGCGGGCCGGGTGGCGGGGCGGGGCGGGAGGCCTCTGCTGGGCGGCGGTGGTGGCGGCGGGAAGCGGAGCGGGAGGCCGTCGATGGCCGTCGTGGCGGCGCTGCTGCTGGCCTGCGCGGCGCTCCTCCTCCTCCTCGCGCTCGGCGCGCTCTCGCTGCCCGGGGCCTCCGACGGCGCCGGGGGCCTCGCGCGCCCGCGCCCGCGCTCACGCAGATCCGCCTCCGAGTCGTGCGTTATTTTTTTTTACCCCTCACCTCCGTCTCCGCGATCTCTCTCTCTCCCACCCCGCCTTTTGCTCGCAGGGGTTTCCTGCTAGATGCTGACCGCGTGCTCGCTCGCGCTTGCGTGCTGCAGGGGGCTGGAGATGCGCGGGGAGAAGGGGGAGCCGTGGACGGAGGTGCTGTCGTGGGAGCCCCGCGCTTTCGTTTACCACAACTTCCTCGTGAGTCCCTCGCCTCATTCGTTTCTGTTTGGTGGAAAGGACCACATGCTCTAGATGCGATTTCGCTCCATCCTTGTGGCTAGGAGATCTCGAGGTTTTCCCCGGTTCTGTTGAAATCTTAGTCGAGCAGTTGGCGCAACACCACACCGTTAATCGACACCGCAATTGTGCGATCGAATTTGCTTAGCCCTTTGCGAGATTCGTTGTTCCTTTTTCAGTGAGTTTACAAATGCTTTGGCCTTTGGGCAACCCTGTCCCCAAAGTGGTCGTACTTATATGTACAGAAACAGACTTAGAGCCAGTGATGCTGCCAATGAGATAACATAAAATGTAGTTTTGATGACTCTATTCCAGATCTGGGCTGCTGCAGTACAGCCAATTTACTTGAAATGGCTAGTTTGCATATGGGATACAGCTGTCATTGAGCTTCACCAAGAGTTTGAGCAGAGCAGGTGCTGCATTGTACTTGCCGTTGTGCTTCATAGGCTCGTAGTTTCATGCAGAGGTGAATTGCTAGAGTGATGGATCTGGAATCAAAACTCAGATTTTCAACCATATGGGCTGGATGTTTGCTACATGTTAAGCTTACCACTTGAATGCATTGTCATTCACTTGCCAAATTATTTGAATGATGTGTATAAAGTCATGTTTGCTGAGGTTGCATAATAGAAAAGGAAGTAATATCAGGATTGGTGTCATGTTCAATTGCTCCTATTCAACTCTGTTGTTACTGCTGATTGTTTCCAATTGCTTTACCAAGCAATCTGGTTATGACTGAATTTTATGTTTCTCAGTCCAAGGAAGAATGTGACTATCTGATCTCGCTGGCAAAGCCTCACATGAAGAAGTCGACAGTAGTTGATTCAGCAACTGGAGGAAGCAAGGATAGCAGGTTTGAACATTGCCGAAATTCCAATTTCAGGGGTGTTACACCGCCTGTGATGCTCATTTTGCATGATGCCGTATATGCAGGGTGCGGACAAGTTCAGGAATGTTTCTTAGAAGAGGACAGGACAAAGTTATTCGTACAATTGAGAAAAGGATAGCAGATTACACCTTCATACCTGTAGGTATGCAGTATTCACCATGGGTTTAAAGTTGAAGTGTCTGTACTATTTCGTGAAAAAATTTGAGTGTGCTCAATGAACATTTAGTCATTAGATTTAATGTTTGGATGATGCTGTTTGACACTGCTAACTTGTACATTTGACAATTTTTCAGTTTTACTCCATGTTTCATAAATAGTCTGCTTCATAGAATGACTCAAAAGTCCTGACTACGGCTTTAATGTTTAAAATTTAAATGTTGCCTAACTTTAAAGCACACTTTTAGGTCCAGCATACAGATAAAATAGGCTGTGTTATGGAAATAAAAAAGCTCCTGGCTTCTGCTTTAACTGTCTCCCGGAATCACCAGATCATACATTACTGTACTGAGGATTACTAACACAATCACTATATGCTAAACTGTATGCTACAGTAGATTTATCCTTGATTTTGTCACAGTTCTGTGATAGCATGCTGTTTTCTTTAGTATAACTTGGGAGGTTTCAATGTTTACATGTTGCTCCGTTGGGTTTGCATGAAAAAAAAATTGAATGTACTAATTGTGCACTCACCAGTACATATCCAGAACATAGATTTTTAGAACACTACAGCATGTGCAGTTTTGCTAAACGTGGATAGTTAGGCATATCAATTTCTAAATGTATATTTTAAATCAAAAGGTACAGGTACATAGCCGACAATACGATGAGGTACACAAGGGGCTTCAAGCAACAATTATCAATTGTATTTCAGCAGATAGAAAACAAATAATAACCCATCACAGCAAAATCTGATGGGCGGTCATAAATGTAAATAACAAACACCAAGTGCAACTAGTTTTCTTTGACCATTTTGACCTCCATGCTTGGTTATTTTCTTGTGCAATTTTACTTCAAATGCCACAAGCACCTATCTTTATCGTTTCCCTGTAATATTGCAGAGCATGGAGAGGGTCTTCAAGTCCTCCACTATGAAGTTGGGCAGAAGTACGAGCCTCACTTTGATTACTTCCATGATGATTACAACACCAAAAATGGAGGCCAGCGTATAGCAACTCTACTTATGTATCTGTATGTACCATAATATTGGTATTCTTTGAATATGCACCATTTGTGACCAAATTGACGTTATCTTTTGTTCATGGCAATTGTTATTTACTAGTTCGGATGTTGAAGATGGCGGCGAGACCGTGTTCCCTTCCGCGACAGTAAACAGCAGCTTGTTGCCATTTTATAATGAGCTATCTGAATGTGCAAAGAATGGTTTATCTGTCAAACCAAAGATGGGAGATGCACTACTTTTCTGGAGCATGAAGCCTGATGGATCTCTGGATTCCACAAGCCTTCATGGTGAGATTACTTAATTTTCCTGCCATGACCTGTTTTTCAACAGTCAAGTGTTATGCCACAGTACACTGACACTTCTATAAAACTGCAAATTTCTTTTAGGTGGATGTCCAGTGATACAAGGCAACAAATGGTCATCGACAAAGTGGATGCGTGTTCATGAGTACAAAATTTAGATACAAGAAAAATACAGACATCAGGTACTAGAATTCGCTGATAAAACCAAAATGGTCTTTGAACCATATGTTTATTAGTTTGCGCGTTTGCGCAATGCAAAAGTAGTGCTGTGCCTCTACCCCGCACCAACTATTATTCCTCCGCATAGGCAAACGCCCGAGGTCAACTCTGAAGATACATTTCAAATTTATTTGTTTATTTTTTTCTTTTTTTACTCATTTTGCAGGTCATGCACCGGTTCATATCTGCGGACATTTTAGCACATGTTGAGGGCATCGATTTTCCATAGAGGATTAATTTACAGTTTTTCTTTCTAGCTGTTACCGAGGCTTCATCTTAGGCACTGTGTTGTACATTAACATGTTAGGCTGATGAACCTGATCATTCAGAAGAGATGGACGCATTGGGTGTATAAAACTGCCATTGCCCTTATTCAAATCAAGATAGAATGTTTTATAGATGGTGAAAAGGTCATTTGTTTTTGTGTTGCTGCTAGACGACGCCGAACGGAAGGAACTGCAAAATTGAAGCTGCTTATTCAATCTCAAGATGAGTTTGTTAGCCTAAACCACAACTGGATCACATCAAAACTTTGTTGTAAACTTGTAATCTGAGTGAACGTGCGCACATACGAGAAAATTACAATTTTGGGACTTGAAACGTTGCGCTTCGCAGTTTGCCATTTCTAGCACCGTCTTCGTAAAAATGGGCCTTAAAACGTTATCATTTTGTTTTCCATGCCACTAGATGTATTTTTTTTCTCTTTTTTAATCAAAATACGTGTATTTTCTACCTGAAAGGATAGTATTATCCCTCTGCTCTTTTTGCTTCTCGGGGATGGAGGTAAACCGTGCTGAAGAAACGCCCGAAACCATTACAAAATAACAGTGTGTCCTGAATTAGCATTGCTTTCGAGCACTCGTTCGTTCGTCAAGCTACGCCTGAGATGTAATTGAAGGCCAGCTTACTACAGTACATGCATCACGCAGAAGTTGTAGATGTTGATCCAGAACGCCAGCTTCTGCTTGTTCGTCAGAAGGCTCGGATCGGCATAGCAAAGCTTTTGCATCAATCCTCTGTCACAATGGAGAAGCCAAACAAGTGCTATCAGACCTGAACCTTCTCCTGACCCTCGTACACACTCACCGACTGGGGAGCTCTGACCCTCGTACACACTCACCGACTGGGGAGCTCACCTCAGGTTCTTGATGTCCACAAGGCACAGCGAGATGCGCCCGACATCGACGGACGCCCTCGTGAACTCGACAAACCTCCTCTGGCCACCGGACCAGCTCTTCCGACAGCTTGTTCAGGTTCAGGCAGGCCTTCCTCTCTGGTGCCGGCGCCGGCGCCTCCGGTGGCCTGCAGTGGCTGCTTCTCCTGGCTTGCTCCACTTCATCTCCTAATCCCAACACCATGACAATCAGAGCAGAGGGGCAATACTGTCCTTTCAGGTAGGAAATGTATGTATTTTGATTAGAAAAGAGAGAAAATACGCCTAATGGCATGAAAAAAATAAGAGTACAATGTTTCGAGACCTATTTTTATGAAGACGGTGTCAGAAATGATAAAACTGCGAAGCGCAGCGTTTCGAGTTCCAAAATTGTAATTTCCTCCGCACATGCGAGCATCCCTGCGAAATTGATACTGGAAAGGAAACCGTAGCCCCTGCAGCCTGTACACAACACACTCTCCCTTCCAATTCAGCGAGGAGACGACCAGCAGCGGCGGCGCGTTACACGCGTTGCTCGGAGCGCGCGGCAGACGTGCCCCCAGCGCCGCACGGCGTCCAGCGACCTCGCAAGCGTTTCGTTTTTAATAAGCCGAGCACGCGGTAGGCATGGGGAACGGCGGTGGGACTGGCGAGAGGACGAAGACGAGGACGACGGGAGAGCTCACCACCGGTCGCGAACCCTCCTCCTCTTCCTCGGACACCTCGAAGCGGCGTCGGCGCCTGCGCGGCGAGGCCATGGCCGACCGCTTCTTCCCCAACGACTTCCCCGACTTCGTCGCCGAGGCCCCCGGCGGCGACGGCCACCGGCCCGCGGGGGTCCGGGGCCTGCTCTCGCTCCCGTACACCAGCCTCTCCGACCGCTTCCTCCGCGCCGCGCGCCGCCTCAAGGACAAGGCACGGCTGCGCCCCAGCGACCACGCTACTCGCTCCCTCTGGTTCGTTTCCTGCCGCGCGCCCGCCGGGTGCTCGACTGATTGCTTCGGTTCTTCCCCCTTGGCTGCAGGTGGTGGAGGAGACGTGGGTGAAGGCGGGGCGGCAGGTGACGGACTACACGCTTTACACGGGCGCGCTCGGGACGGCGCTACTGCTGTTCAAGTCCTTCCGGGTCACTGGCGACCGCGGGGACCTCGCCCTCGCCGCCGACATGGTCCGCGCCTGCGATGACGCGTCCCGGGGCCTACCGTAAGACGAACCCCTTTTCTGCTCATGCTTGATACTGCCGGTTGCTTTGGTTGGGTTTACTGGTTCATAATGAGATGGATGGGTGTGGCCTGGGCGGTGTAAGGCGCAGGTTCTTGACGTTCATCTGCGGAAGGGCCGGCGTCTGTGCTCTTGGGGCAGTGATTGCCAAGCATTGCGATGACCAGTTGAGGTGAGGCTTCTGATAAGCATAATTCTGGGTTTATGAGCCATTTTGTTACTTGTGGGTGCCAGATGCTGTTGCTAGTTGCTTCATGGCTGTAGAAGAATAGATGCCAATAGTTGGTATTCCTAATGCTGTGGACTCAGCAGTTCTTGTTTGTGATTTTGTAGATAACAGTCACTGAGAAAGTACCAAATGAGTTGTTGTATGGAAGGGCGGGGTATCTATGGGCTTGCTTGTTCTTGAATAAGCATCTCAGCGAGAAGACGATCCCTCTTGAACACATTGTACGTTGATGCTGTAGTTCTGTTACATAATCTTCTTTCACATTTCTTTTTTTATTTAGGCTTTTGTGAAAGGCACTGGAATTCTTACTGGATCAAATCACTTCAATCACGTAGAATTCTGTGGCAAAGGACATCATTAAGGAGGGAAGAAAGCTGTCAAACAAGGGGAGTAGCCCAATGATGTATGAATGGCATGGGAAGAAGTACTGGGGTGCTGCCCATGGTCTTGCTGGAATCATGCACGTGCTCATGCACACTGAACTGAAACTGGATGAGCAGGATGATGTGAAGAACACCCTGCGGTACATGATCAAGAACCGGTTTCCTAGTGGCAACTATCCCTCAAGTGAAGGCAATGAATCCGATCGGTTGGTGCATTGGTGTCATGGTGCCCCTGGTGTTGTTCTTACACTTGCTAAAGCATATGAGGTGTATTGTTGCGTCTGTTTACACTTGCTCTAATGCATTTCTTTTTTCTCTAGAAGACGCAGGAGAGCTGCATATCATTTCGTTATAGAAGAAAAAAGGTACAACCCCTATAATAACTTAAATACATGCACCCGCCTGCAACAAGCAAAAGAACGGCCAGAAAGAAAAAGCACCAGCCCTATCCTGGCAACAGAGCCTGGAGGTCCCTAGCTCCAGCTTGCTCTATTGCATCTCCAATTGTGTGTCAGCATGTTTATTCAGCATGTTCAGATTTGGCACAGTGTTTAAATGATGACTGAAGCTGTGAATAATTAGTTGGATGTGGTCATCATGTGTTTGTATTTCAGGTTTTCCATGATGATCATTTCAAGCAATCAGCTGCAGAGGCTGCAGAGGTTGTCTGGAACCGAGGGCTTCTGAAGAGAGTTGGAATATGTCACGGAGTAAGCGGGAATGCCTACGCGTTCCTCTCACTATACAGGCTAACTGGCAATGTTGAGTACCTATATAGGGCAAAGGCTTTTGCATGCTTTGTTCTCGAGAAAGGTGATGAGTTGATCGCCGAGGGAGCCATGCATGGGGGTCATCGTCCGTTTTCACTGTTTGAAGGGAAGGCTGGGATGGCATACCTCCTCTTGGACATGGTTGATCCATCTGAATCAAGGTTCCCGGCCTATGAACTTTGATAGACCTCATCAGTACACTATCCTATGAGTTGGTGACTTGTCAGGTTCAGTGATCCATTGCTCCGAAGAAGTTGTCTTGTGTTTTCTTGTTTACTCTGTAACGTGTACCTTGGACCTCGGCAGCATTTCCTGTGTGTAAAGTTTTGTGTTCCTGATGTCGCAAACTTGGCCTTTTGTTAAATATTCTGTATATTTGTGAAGGAGTTCTGGCAATAATGATCATGTATATGGCAGATATGACTGTACTTCTCTTTTTTTATGCTACGAGGGCGGATTACAGAAAATTGACCCTGAGACATATGATTGTGGTGACATCTTCACGGTTAAGTATTATTATTATGTACACTTGTGACTGTTTCAGAATGGAACATATTGAAGTTCACAGTATGTTTTCTTTGTGATATCGAATAATTTTTGTGGAATTGGAAAATCCTTCCACCCAAACCCTTAAACCCTAAACAGACTGCAGATTATCGTTGTCCTCGTTGTCGTTTGCTTTTGGAAAATTATGATTCTTGCTTAAATTGGTATCTAAAATTTGCTTAAATTGCTACGAGATCCTAGGATTTGGATCAGTGCTCCGTTTACTAATAGGCCTGGGAGGCTGAGTAATGTAAAACCCTGAGGAGCTTATAGAAAAAAAAACCTGAGAGGCACCAGCATACATCACAGAGTACAGGCGGATCAGTTTGCACAGACGATGGTTTGTAGTTGTGTTTTGAATTCTGACAGCTGCTATGCTGCATGATTTTCAGCTGCATATGTTTTCATTGAAGTTTACAGTCCTGCAAGAGGGAAAAAGACATACGAACAGTGTGCTTTTGCCTTTCCCATGCTTTATAAAGCAATCTTAGCTATGGCGGTATATAATATGCAGAATTTCAGGTAGTTTTTTTTTTTCAAAAAAATTAGTCAAGTTTCAAGATTGTTCGCTGGCAGTTGTTCCAGAGAAAATATATTGTGATTGGCATATTGTATTTTGCCTCCGATAAGGTATTTCAATGTCTTTGAAATACAGCTGAATTGAAATTGTGCATAATAATTAAATGCAATAAATTTGGATTTACACAAGCAAATTTTTCGATGTTCTTTTGACAGTCTGCAACAGGTACTTCCAGGCTTCAGCAAAGGGACCAGACCATCTTGCACACAGGTACTTCCAGGCTTCAGCAAAGGGACCAGACTATCTTGCACGCCACTGGTGCAGATGCTGATCCACGGATCCTGAGATTCCAGCTTGTGCAGTGTTTGTTTGGGTCTTGAGAAGACATATGGGCTGCAAGCGACGTGGCCGCCGAAGGGTAGAGGAAGAGATGCCAAGTGGAAAAGTGATGAGCCGTTGGTGCACATCTATTTCACTGCCTGGGCACTCCACTGTCTACTCCCTATAATCTGACTGAAAAATCTCGGTCTCGTGCCGGCCTCAAGGAACAGCAGCAATGGCTCAGGAGATCGAGCACACACACCTCCCCATCCGCGGGCTCAACATCCATGTCGCCCAAGTAGGCAAAGGTGAGTCCTTGGCACAAACATTGCTAGTCGGCCGGGATCGATTCACTGAATCCCCAATTTATTTGTAATTTGTTCTTGGTTATTTTTGTTATCGCAGGTGAGCTGGGGACGGTGGTGTTCCTGCACGGCTTCCCGGAGATATGGTACTCGTGGCGCCACCAGATGCTTGCCGTGGCCGCCGCCGGCTACCGCGCCGTCGCGCCAGACTGCCGCGGCTACGGGCTCTCCGACCAGCCGCCGGAGCACGAGGAGGCCTCTTGGGACGACCTCGTCGCCGACGTGCTCGCCATCCTCGACGCCTTCTCCATCCCCAAGGTAGGGGTAGGACAGTGATCGAGGGCTCAAGAACCTGATGAGAGATTTGCCGCGGCTGTAACAGCTGTTTGCCTCTCTTCTTCTTCTTCTTCGGCTCGTGCGTGCAGGCGTTCTTGGTCGGCAAGGATTTCGGCGCCTGGCCGGCGTACGAGTTCGCGCTGCAGCACCCGGAACGCACCTGCGGCGTGGTGTGCCTCGGCGTCCACTTCAGCCCCGCCCCCAAGCCCTACGACGCCATGCCCGAAGGCTTCTACGTCCGGCGCTGGCGCGTGCGTACCCAGGCTGCATCCATATCGTGCATTCAGAATTTTAAACATCCTACTCTTCCTTCGCTTCTCGTCAGATGTTGCTGCAGATCGATCTGCAACTGGTCTTCGGGAAGCTCATGTGTCCCTTTTTTTCTCTGCAGGAGCCTGGCAGGGCAGAGGCTGACTTCGGCCGGTACGACGTGAGGCGCGTGGTGCGCACCATCTACGTGCTCTTCGCCGGCGCCGAGATCCCGACGGCGAAGGAAGGGCAGGAGATCATGGACCTCGCCGACCTGTCCACGCCCCTGCCGGAGTGGTTCACCGAGGAGGACCTCGACGCCTACGCCAAGCACTACGAGAAGTCCGGCTTCCGCTACCCTCTGCAGATGCCATACAGGTACATTAGTAACTAACAGCCAAACGGCAGCCGTCTGAAATGCGATCCAGGACTTAGTCATGCAGCTCCGGTGTGTTCATCGAGCTTTCTTTCCATGGGTTTGGCAACGGCAGGGCCATACACAAGATGCCGAACAGGCTGGACGCCAAGTTCCAGGTGCCGGTGTTCATGGTGATGGGGGAGAAGGACTACTGCTTCAAGTTCCCGGGGTTCGAGACCGCGATGCGGAGCGGCATCATGGAGAAATTCATGCCGGACCTGAAGATCACCTACATCCCGGATGGGAGCCACTTCGTGCAGGAGCAGCTCCCGGAGCAGGTCAACGAACTCCTCCTCGGCTTCCTCGAGGACCACCCCGTCGCCGCGTGAGATGCCACTGAAACCGTGAGAATAACATTTTCAGGGCCTGTTTGCATCCTTGGGCAGAGCAGTTGCTTCACTATTGCCGTTGGACATGTGGCTCTAAATTTTATCGGTAATAAAAAATGCACGTTTTAGCTATGAGACACAAGAGTTTAAAAAGGCCCCCGCGTCGCTCTCCTTCGGGGCGACACGGGCGGCGCATCCAGCCCTTCACCGCCACCCTACTCCCCATCCTCACTCTCCCCTCGCCGCCACTAGAGCAAGACAGCGAAAGCCCATTGGCTTGCTAGGACGCAGGCATCGTTGGACATGTGGCTCTAAATTTTATCGGTAATAAAAATGCACGTTGCTAGTGCTATGTTTGGTGCCTCCTGTTCGTCTGATCTGGGGATGACGTGTGTTTGCTAGTTAATAATTTGATGATTAGGTAAAGGTCGTGATGATGCTTTCAGATTTTTTTCATGCAAGTTAAAAGCGAAAGACTATACAGGTAACAATATTTATTTTCAGGTAGTCTTTTGTTTAATGAAATACAAGTACAGATGTAGACACTCACACGCACGTATATTCACCTCTATAAATACATAAACTCACGTTCTACCCTTATGAACTCCTCCGAGTGACCAGACCGACGGATCCGATCTTGAGATTAACGAAATCACCACATACGGCTCGCTATCAACGGGATGTCACCTTACCACTACAAAAATAGCACCGGTTAATTTCTAGAAAAAATACTATTTTTGACCATCCAACTCTTGCCTCAGTTTGATTTTGACCATCGAGCTTCAAAACCGGATATCTTTGGCCATCCAACTATCAAAACCGTACAAATTTGGCCATCGGGCGGTTTTAATTTTTTTATTTACAATTTAGTCCTTAGATCTTAAAATGATTATTACTTTTTACTCGTACCTCCAATTTTGGTAATTCTTGCGGTCACGTGTTCATAACAACGATCTTTATCTTTTAAATAGTCTTTATACTATTTTATCACTATTTAATATATTATTTTCATGTTGTTGTGTAAAATACCAATATAAGAAAAGTAAAACAAACTGTTAGAAAATAATATGTCCATAACTTTAAAAGATAAAGCTCATCGTTACGAACGCATGACCACAAGAATTATTTTAATCGGATATACCATAAAAAATTAGTAATCATTTGAATATCCATGAACTATTTATTTATAGTTTAGTCCTTGGATCTTCAAATGATTAGTATTTGTTTCTTGTATATCCGATTTAAGTGATTCTTATGGTCATGCATTCGTAACAATGAGCTTTACCTTTTAAAGTCATGGACATATTATTTTCTAACCGTTTGTTTTACTTTTCTTATATTAGTGTTTTTACACAACAATATAAAAATAATATATTAAGTTGTGATAAAATAGTATAAAAACTATTTTAAAAGATAAAGCACGCTGTTATGAATGCGTGACCGTAAGAATCACCTAAATCGGGGGTACAGGCAAAAAGTAATAATCATTTTAAGACCTAAGGACTAAATTGTAAATAAAAAATTTAAAACCACCCATCAAAACCACCCCGATGGTCAAATTTGGACGGTTTTGATAGTTGGATAGCCAAAGATATCCGGTTTTAGAGTTTAATGATCAAAACCAAACTGAGATAAGAGTTGGATAGTCAAAAATAGACTTTTTTCTAATTTCTAAAATAAATCCAGAAAAATATGACCATCTATGCCGAATCGGGTCAAATATGGATGGACAAATTCTACAACAAAGAAAAAAGAACCAAGTCTTCAAAAGAACATACACAGCTTTCCCATAACTAAACAGTTTTTCTTCTTTTTGTCAAATGATGTGCTTCGAGCAATATTGAAAAATGACAGCAGTCACTAGCATTACATGAAGTCCGCAATGCCTGATTCAGTGGAGATAGATAAACAGGAAATTGAGAGAGGTTGCGGTTTTTCCCTCACCAGACTCCCTCTTTTCAACGAAATTCTAGGAAAAATCTGTTCCGAACTTTTCGCGACAAACTAAGGGGATCTTTGGGTCAGCTATAAATCATGAAAACTAACTAAGAAAAATCTTTATCCCATCCAAACAGCCCATATTCTTATTTTCAACTTGTCTTGGAAAGAATGTGCACACTTTTCCTACAACTGAGCAGTTTTTCTTCTTTTTGTCAAATGGTGTGCTTTGTACAATCTTGAAAAAAGACAGCAGTCGCTAACGTTACATGAAGCCAGCAATGTCTGATTCACTGTAGAAAAATAACAGGAAGATTGAGATAGGTTGGCGTTTTCCCCTCAGCAGTCTCCCTCTTTTCAACGAAATTCTAGGAAGATCAGCTATAGGTTATGAAAACCAACTAATAAATCTTTATCCCATCCAAACGGCCAGATTTAGATAATGATTTTTCCAAAAAAATAATCTCCAAGCCATAGCAGTAGGACGAGGCAAGATGTAGAAAATGAAAATAAATTTATTTAGTTTCTCCGTATCATGGTTAAAGTTTTCCAATGCAACATGCATGTGGATGCTCTAAATCTTGAGTTGTTATAGAATCTGCTTAAAAATGTTTCATATGTATATTATTCGGGGTCAAGAATGACGCCAAAACTAGTCATGAAAATGGCAAAATGCAGAAGCAGGTTCAGTTTTGGGGAAAAAAATCTCTACAGGGCTCCTGTCCTCCCTGCATGACCTCATCCGATGTGCGTCGTTTGGGATCGGACGGTGGTACCTATAGAGATACCGCCCGGCTCAGCAGCACTGTTTTCCTCTGGTCAGCTCTGCTTAGTGCTCCTTCTCGACTTGGCTTATGCCGTGTTATCCTCGCCTCTCAGGAGCCTTCCACAACGACCGCGGCTCATATTTTCATCAAGCACGCAGGCATCAAGGACGCGTTGAACCTCACGAGGGCGAGCGCCGTGCTTGACAACGCGATCGATGCATGTCGCCGACATGCCGGACGTGCGCGCACCCGGCTGGAGCTTGTGCTTGACATGCATGCTCAATTGCTCACGAACACATTCTGAAATCTGAAGATCTCATCCCCGCCGAGTCCTTTAATTTTGTAGAGAGAGATTAGATCAACCGTATCTTCATTGATCTTAAGAGCTTACATTTATACATGTACGACGAAGGCTTGAGAGCAGGCTAAAGGCTAACTAATCCTTGGTCTAGCGGATGACGAGCAGCGGAGCGAGCGGAGCTGCGCGTCACGCGCGGCGAGCGCATCTGATGAAGCCGTTCACCAACAAATTTGTACTGTGCAGGTGGCCGAGCTCTTCGTCGTCCACTTCCAACCCGATGGCTCTGCTTGCCTCCGTCCACCACATCCATAGCGTGATAATGGCGGCGAGCCGACGACCACCCCATATGCTGGTGGCGGCTGACAGGAGAAAAAACAAGGCAATGAGCTATCAGCCTGGGCCATGTGCAGGAGCGAGGGTCTGCAGCTGGAGCCGAGCGAGCGAGCCACGGCCTTCCATAAAGCGCGTAAGAGCCGGGCTGATATATAGCTAGCATCCACGCCAGTTCTGCACGGAGGATTCTGTGCAGGACTCCTGCACCGGATTTTTTTTCCTCCAGTTTTGTAGGCAGATCGGCAAATAAAGTTTCGCTGGACAAAAAAAGTCCAAGGCGTAGCAGTGAGCCACATAAATAAGATGTGGAAGATGAGAATAGGCAGAGCCGCAGAGGTATAATCATGCTCAGTGGTTATATGTTTAATGATCTGTCTGATCCTGATGATCAGCTGACTGGAACTGCTTAACCAACATGTGATTTCTGAAGCAAATTAAAATAACCAGCACGAGGGACTTGAGGAGAACTTGCTGCCAAATAGCCAATCAGTGCATCCCTCTCCCCTTTCCCCCACCCAATAAGCTGAAGCACATCTCTCTCTGTCCGTCCTCGAGGAAGCAAGCAGAGCAGCAGGCAAAGCAGCAATGGCGACGCAGGAGATCGAGCACACCCACCTCCCCATCCGCGGGATCAACATCCACGTCGCTCAGGTCGGCAAAGGTGAGAGACTCCTCTGCCCCCATTCGATCCCAAATTCCCAACGGGGAGAGCGGCGGGCGGTGGAGTGCTCTCTCATGCCCGTGCCGTGTTTGCTTGGTCTGTCTGTGGCAGGTGAGCTGGGGACGGTGGTGTTCCTGCACGGCTTCCCGGAGATATGGTACTCGTGGCGCCACCAGATGCTGGCCGTGGCCGCCGCCGGGTACCGCGCCGTCGCGCCGGACTGCCGCGGCTACGGGCTCTCCGACCAGCCGGCGGCGAACGAGGAGGCCTCCTGGGTCTGGGATGACCTCGTCGCCGACGTGGTCGCCATCCTCGACGCGCTCTCCGTCCCAAAGGTATATAGAAAATCTGAAAGGGGCATCCAAGAAACAGGATAAGAGATTGTCGTGACGTGACGTGCCGAGCCGTGCCGTGACGCCACTCGCATTGCTTGCTTGCTTGCTTGCAGGCGTTCGTGGTGGGCAAGGACTTCGGCGCCCTGCCGGCGTACGAGTTGGCGCTGCAGCACCCGGAGCGCACCTGCGGCGTGGCGTGCCTCGGCATCCCCTTCAGCCCAGTGCCCTTCTGCTTCGACACCACCATGCCCGAGGGCTTCTACATTCGGCGCTGGGGCGTACGTGAACTCACGCGTACTCTGAACTAACACAACTCTGCAGCTGGTACGTGTTCATGATCATGAGAGCTTGTGCCTTCTGTCTCTGGCTGCAGGAGCCTGGCAGGGCGGAGGCTGACTTCGGCCGGTACGACGTGAGGCGCGTGGTGCGCACCGTGTACGTGCTCTTCTCCGGCGCCGAGATCCCGGTCGCCGAGGAAGGGCAGGAGATCATGGACCACGCCGGCGTGTCCGCGCCCCTGCCGGCGTGGTTCACCGAGGAGGACCTCGACGCCTACGCCGCGCACTACGAGAAGTCCGGCTTCCGCTACCCTCTCCAGATGCCATACAGGTGACACCAGCGAGCACGTACTTGTCGTCATCAGACTGCAGCTCTTGCCTACTTTTTGCGTCGCACAACTGGCCGGTGTTCATCTCTTTGCTTCCAATTAAAATTAATCTTTCCATGGATGGATCGGGCAGGTCTATACACAAGATGCCGAACAGGATGGACGCCAAGTTCCAGGTGCCGGTGTTCATCGTGATGGGGGAGAAGGACTACTGCTTCAAGTTCCCGGGGTTCGAGGCCGCAATGCGCAGCGGCGTCTTGGAGAACTTCATGCCGGACCTGAAGATCACCTACATCCCGGAGGGGAGCCACTTCGTGCAGGAGCAGCTCCCGGAGCAGGTCAACGAGCTCCTCCTAGGCTTCTTCAAGGAGAACCCCAACGCCGCGTGACATGCATGCCACTGAGACCGTGAGAATAAACATTTTCAGGGCAGTTGCTGCTTCACTATTGCAGTTGGCCACTTGGCACCGCTATGGCGCTATTACTTTTCGCTGGACTTTTATTTGCCTGCTAGTAGCTACCTAATGGGTTCTTATTGGTTGTAACCATATTTGGCCACTAGTTTGGGTAACTTATACACTGAAAAATTTGGGGTGGTACGGTGTCTTACGTTGGAAGTTTGAATTAGAGTGGATTATATTTATTATCTTTTGAGAATGGGTTGGTATGGTAACGGGGTTACAATGGTTACATCCCAATTAGCAGGTTGAGCTAAAGCCTGCAAAATGATAGTGTCCTTCCTTCTCCGGGACGGCTATCTATGCTGCCGGCCAGGCCCAGTGCTACTTCCAGATAACCAATCAGTGCGTTGCTGCGTACGAGTAGTCAGGCCAAGCCATATACAAGGAATCAATCATGTTCTATAATACAATCAAAATTTAATTTAGACATTTAGTTTAAAAATAATAATTAACGTTCCGCGCATGCAATGTTGTGCCCTTCTCGGTCTCTCCTTCGGTCCATTTACAGATTGAATCACATTGCGCGCGCACATCACCCTCGGGTGATGGCTATACGCACCCTTCTCTGGCTAGAACGAAAGTGGTCGTACGGATGTTAGTTCCGTACTTTGGCCTCTCCGTTCCTCACGCCGTCACGCGGCACGGGCAATCCGGCTATGAACGCCAGTGAGTCCAGTGGCAGCGCAGCTGAAGTCTTTTGTCCAGTGTGCTACAGCTACAGAGTCGTGCGCCACATCGAAGAAGAAGCTAAGTGTTTCCTTCCCGCTATATTTTAGCTCTGTCACATCGAATGTAAATATGTTAATTAGGAGTATTAAATATAGATTAATTAAAAAACTCATTACAACATGACTGTCTAATGTAATGTTATAGTAAACATATGATAATTATATATTAATTATAGCTTAATTATGCTTGTTAGGTTCGTCTCGTGAAATAGACATGACTTATGCAATTAGTTTTATAATTAATTTATATTTAATACATCTAATTATCACTTATTTAAATCCCTAAACTTTAGCACCTGAATCCAAACACCACCTAAACCCTCCTGTGTTGTTTGGTGCGGGAGGTGACTTGGCTTTAGCTTCATCAGGCTTAGTTCAAACCATCACAAAGATACTACAAATATGCCCACGCGGCATGCGCGCGCTACCTTTATTATGGAAATTATTTTAAACTATTTGGTTGGTACGTGGGGTGGTTAAAGAAATTTCATGGTGAGAAAGTAATGTCAAAACGACAAAAATTCTCTAAAAACATATTTTTTTCTTGTTTGCAAAAACTTCCATGTATTTTTCTTCAATAGATCTGACATGTAGGTCCTTTGTGAGGGGTGGGTAGAATTTTTTAGGTGAGAAGTGTTTTCAAAAAAAACTGTATCCTTATAGTATAGATAGATAAAGAGAACAATAATAAACCTGGCATACTAAAGAATTCAGAACAACGTATCATTGCAGGAGAAACTTTCAAATGCCCTCCGGACATTATGTAATCGGTTAGTGATACTCTTTATTCTGCGCTCAGAATTTTGCCAGCATGAAGTCTGATAAGATTAAAGGGATTAGGGAACGATGTACAGAAGTTCTAGATTTGCATGGGCTGATCGGGCACATGACAACTGAATTGTGACTCAACAATCTAAGCTCTGTTCTCGTGCAATGTGGCAAAACAGATCTTGTCTATGCCTTGGGCAGTGCTGCAAACTAAAAAACAGAACTTGCCTGTCTACAGTGCAGAAAACTCTTGGGCCATAAGCCCATAAGCCAACCAGGTGCTGAATCCCGAAGAGTAATTACCGCCAAACTATTGATACTGTCTTCAGCTATTCCAGTGCTAGTGTGCAGAAGATTAAAAAACCTGTGGGCAGACAGAAAATTAAAGAGAAGTTTCTTAGCCGAGGGAAATCCCACAGTGAAAGCAAAAGTTGATATCAAGCAAAAGCTAAATAAAAAGGCATAAGAACAATAACATAGATTGTATCAGTGCAGGAAGCATAAGTGGGAAAAATAATTCACAATCAAGCCTAAACATTCAAGGCATTTCATCAGATTTTCATTGCCTTCCAAAAGAAATTGAAGGACCACCCATTTCTGTGGACGCATAGCCTGTCCAATACATGCATCTATCCCAACGCACCAGTAGGAGCATATCAATGGAGGTTGACATAATATCTCCTAACAACCAAACTGGCCATAAGACGTGGTGCGCAATCAGATCAGCAGCTGACACTACCAACAGAAGCTGACCACTGGAGTCCAACCCGGCTCACAGCCCAACTCTTTGTCATTCAAGTAGAAGAAGGTATAAAAGTACAAGGTATGGATTTGTTGGCAGACACAATCGGGAACAACTTCTCTTAAAATATCCCACCGGGCAAGCATGAGCAGAGAAAAAGAAGCCAACAAAGCACTAACAACTCACATTTCAATATAGCAAAGAAATTGTAGCCAACGTTTCATTTTGTGTATAAACATATATATTCACGGGTACTGGTTTGGGTAGAGCCCAGCCACTCTAGCCATGAAAATGCAGATTTACAGAAGTTAGATGGAAGCACCTCTCTGATTGATTGTTTAACCCATCAGAATGTTAGTAAACCAGATTGTTAAGACTTAGAGATCGTGTGATATATGGGCAACAGGAATTGGAGAAACAAGGAGGCAGAGCTAATCAACGCGCCCTCCCTAGGAGGCTCTAAGTATTCAGGATTAACTTCTGGTTCGTTAACAAATATCCTGGCATTATATAGCCGGATGCCTAGTACATCAACTAACCAAGTAATCAATCATGTTATCATACGACTCAATCTCTTAACTACATGCCTAACAAGCTAACACTAGATAACATCAACTTAAGTCATGAAGCACCAGAACAATCTCCTAACCAGCCACCTCCTTGCCTCTTCTCTTGTGTTGATACATCTTTGCCCACAAATGCGTTGGTGACACATGTTTTTTAACCTATACCGACTATATGACAATCTCTACCCAACTATGTTAAGACTGACTGCTTGTCAGCCTAAGCAAATAAAGAGGAAACCACATCGCCTCTGTTTCGAAGGCATCACTTAGGCGGTTGCCTTTGAAACCATCCTCGCTCAAACAAAATATATGGCAAACAGATAAAGCTGTCTAAATATATCCTTCAAGCCTTGAAGAACCTTAGTGTCACATGGAACAAGAAGGCAAAAATAATTTCATAATGAATGGTAGACTAAAATAGTTAAGCCACAATGGTAAAAATTCCAGATCAAAGTGGCTGTAAACAATAACGCACCAACAGAATCTGTCTACAGAGCTCGAAAAGCACTTGAGACTTGGCATAGGATGGATCTAGATTTGAAGCATGATAGAGGTACTTAATTATGCAATCAAAATAATAACTTCTTGTCTTAAACCACCTACTTCCAACATATTAACTCAGCAATATAAATAAAATAATAAAAAGACAGAATAGCTTATAAAGAGGCAAACAGAAATTTCTGAACACTGCAAGAATTATCAGAACTGCAATGAACCAAATACCTTATAAAAACTATATATGACCTCAGAGTCTAGGCTCCTGCAGGATTGAGAGTTTCATCTGCATCTAGAGCTATGACAGCTTTCTTCAGAAGAGCCTCAACTGACTGATGTGAGTTCTCAACAGCCTTGCTTATTGCTTGCCATTTTTCACCATGTTTTGGTTCTGTTGCAACACATCTTTTGAGAACATCCTTTTGTGTATCTGGATTTCCATGCTGAAGTTCAAACTTATAGTACAACTCACAAAAATCCTCAATATCAGGAGCAAGAGTAACAGCCCTGTTCAACCAATTCCTAGCTTTATCATTCTTCCTATCAATCCAGAAGAGTTTGGCCACAGTTGCAAGGACATGTGGATCATGATTACGCTTGATAGCATCTGAACTCTTCCCTTTACGTTGGGGGCGTGGTGCCATCTCAATAGCGGCAGTCCACAGAATACCACTTGTTGGATACTCTTGTAATGCCTTAGCCAGCAGAGCATCAGCTTCCTTTTTGTTCAACGAGCTCCTCCTCGGCTTCCTCAAGAACCACCCAGACGCCGCGTAAGATGCCACCGAGACCGTGAGAATAAACATTTTCAGGCCAGTTGCTTCACAATTGCTGTTGGCCACTTGGCCCCGCTATTACTCTGAATTTCTCGGTGATAAAAACGTACTTGATCGTATTTATCTGATTTGATGATGCCGTGTTTCACTCGTTAGTGTTGGGCCAATTTGCTTCACGCCACGGTGTATTGGACATGTGTGGTGTCACGTGTAGTGAAATTGACACTTGACAGACTGGAGTGAGACGCCAGTTTTGAACTTCTTGGTCTGAAAATGGACAGCAATCTCGATGATTACAGCGAGGCCTATGTCTCAGCGGACAAAGGATCCTAGCATTTTCTCCGACCAGTTCATCTATTTTCCAAAAGAATCGCAGCAGGACTCATCTGCCCTAGACATTAGCCGTTACTACTGATTTCTGCAGCAAACATTCACAGAAAAGCAGGAGACAGGCACACGACTGCAAGGCTATGCGCCTTTGATGCACGTCCTGCTCCTGCATGTACACTTGGTGCAGAGCACGGGCTAGAACCGGTACCCGCTGCGATTGGCAATAGCTAGACAGCTGCTCCTCGAGCTGCAAAATCCAAAGAAAATGCTGCTATGAGCCCTTTTCAGTCATAAAATAAAATGCTAGCTTCTCATAAATTGCAAACAAAAATAATATTCTCCAACCTTTCCGAGATCGAATGCTTCTACTGCCTCAGAAACTTACATGATGTTCTCTAGAGGTGCAGAAGCCTACCAATCTTGTGACATGTGAGGCAATGCATCAAGCAATGGAACAGCTACAGAAGTTGACAGCAGAATACAAGTTCGTTCCAGGTTTCCTGGAATTTTCACGCCGATTCCACTAAGATGAAGAGAAGTTCATTTGTTACGTTGACACTTGCGGCACACAGTTAGGAAGAAACTAAAACACCGAACCTGCGTATTAAGCTGAACACGATTTCCACCGGAAAAATAAAAAGATTAAACGATCAGATTGTGACGTCAATCATCTCCAGCCTCCAAGCACAACAGGCCTGTTAAACTGACACCAGAAACCATGTAGAGTTGTGATCTTATCTGAGCATCTCCATCTCTGTAGCTTATAGCTTCAAGCTAGCAATCAAGAAAAAGTTAAACAGAAAAGAACCAGAGATAGATAACAAGCAGTTTCAATGCATAGCACACAGAAAAGTGTTCATTGAAGACATGAACAATCTAATGAGGTCTGCAATCAGGCTAACTTTGGTTCTACAACTGTTACTGGAGCTGCAGGCTTCCATTCATGACCGGGAAGTACAACAAAGATCAACTGTGTCGAGTGACAGGGTGCAAAGGTCGGAGCAACCGCTCCCCCAAACACTGCACAGGATATGCAGGAGATTGCACCTCTAATTCTCGATATACAAGACTACTAGCAAAACTAATCATATTCTGCATGAATATAAAATATAATCGAAAGGTGAATTAGATGATCCGGCAACAAGGGGCCACTGAAAATGACACAAGTACCAACAGCGCTAATGCTTTTCTTTTTACACAAAACAATAACGCCTGTTCCCATACAAGACTACTTATAGAAAATGAATAAATTCTAAAGGAACACCCCTAACTTTAGTAAGTAAAGAGCCTTCATGTATTTCATGGCAAAAGGAGAACTGCTTGTCAGAGTAGTCACTGCATTACTAGGACTAACTGCCTGAGGCAGAAGATGATGCTCCTATATAAATACGAACATTTCAGAGTTTCTTGAAACATTGCAAAATGGACAATGTGCAGTGAGAACATATAATGCTGAAAATGGAAAAATCATAGTTTCGAATAATAACGACAAGAACCTGAAGATTCATGCACAAATCCTTCAGCAAGAAAATTAGTACCTTCAAAATCCATGGTATAATTGTTAAATTTCCATGGATGTTCCATACTTCCCCTTCTAATCATTCCTTTGCGGAAGGCCAGCAGAAGTTGCCACAGTCTCGAATAATGCTTGCCATGTCCTCTGATATGAGATAGTGTCAAGCTTAACTCCCTTGCTCAACATTTGGCTGAACAGAGTTAATGCATCCTGTAACCTCCCAGACTGACAGTAGCCATTAATTAGAATGTTATAAGTGACACCATTGGGTTTCAAGCCAATGGAGACCATAGCATTCATGAGTTTCATAGCTTCGTCCATTCTGTCAGCTAAGCAATACCCATGCATTATTGTATTATACGAAACAACATTAGGCTTTGGCCCATTTGCAGCCATATAATCAAAAATATTTCTAGCTTCTGCAAACCTACCATTCTTGCAAAGACAGTCCATGACCATACTGTAAGTAACAACGTCTGGTCGATGACCATCTCTGGACATTTGCTTGAGCATTCTAACTGCCTCTTTCCACCATCCTAAAGAGCAATATCCACTGATAAGAGCGGTACATGTAGCAGTATCTGGCATAACACCTTTATCAAGCATCTGCCGAAGGACCTCTTCGACCATGTGCATTGCTCGTGCCTTGCAAAAGCCGTCAATGACTGAGGTGTAAGTCACAATATCTGGGGAAATACCACGATCCAGCATGTCACGAAACACGCCATAAGCTTTGGCCACCTTGCCCTCTTTGAAGAAACCATGAATGACGGTGCTATACGACACCACATTTGGTGTGCATTTGCCTTTGCTTTCATCAGTGGTCATCATGTGGAGTAGCTCGAGAGCCTCCTGACTCTTCTTCTCATTGCAGAGCCCTTTGAGAAGAGTGTTGTAGGAGAAGACATTGGGTGTGCAGCCGAGCTCAGGCATTCGTTGGAGGACAATGTCCATTTCATCGCCTGTCCTCTTCTCCCCACAGATGGCACTCAGCAGGGGCGTGAATGTGATGGCATTCACCCTCCATCCTGTCTTAATAACAAGGGCCAATGAGGCGAAGGCAAGGTCCAAACGGCCCACTTGGCAGCAAGAATCGATAAGGATGTTGTAGGTGTATATGGTGGGAGAGACCTTGGAGGCGCCAGCTTGGGCCATGCGATTGAAGAGAGAAATGGAGAGCGCAGGGCCGTCGCCCACGGAGGACGACGCCGGGGCATTTGCCACGACAGTGAGAAGCTGGTTAAAGGTGTAAACCGAGGCGGACGTGGCTTGCAGGAGCAATTCGTTGAACAGGTGGAGTGCTTCCTCGGGGCCAAGGTCACCCGAGCGGTAGCGCTCTCCGATCATCCGCCCCAGCTTCAAGCAAGAGCGACGACCCGCGGGACGCCTGCTAGGCGCCTTGTCTTCGCCGGACAAGGCTGGTGGCGGCGACGAACATGGGATCGCCGGGAGCAACTCGGCGCAGAGCTTGCTTGCGTCCTCGCGGCCGAGCCTCGTTCCCGTGGGGACGCCCTCCCTAATGGCCCCCTTCAGCTTCGACCATGGGGCGCCCCCGGGACGCATCCAGCGCGACATTCCCGACGCCGGCGGGACAAGTTGGTGGGCGGAACTGCACTCTGCTGCTCGTTGTGCACGACGGGGGGTGCTGCTGCTAATCCTGCGCGGCGGAGGACGATCGGGCTCGGGAATCACCCCTTGGACCCTGGCCGCCGCCGCCGAGGAGGTTGTTGGATCTAGAGGGATCGATTGCTGGAACATGACCCGAGCGGGATATTTAACTATTTGCCACCATCATGGTAGCCACTCATTCAAACGAGAACTTTAGAGTTCACCTGCAGACTTGCCACTCTTAGAATGCTTTCCGTGGATCAGTCATCCATTCTCGTCTCTCCAGCCACTGACATATGGGTCCCGCATGTCGGGACCATCTTCAACCTCTCGCCGTCTCCCCTATCTCCATCCACCGCTCGCGTCACTGTCAGTTAAGCCATTCATCACGAATCATGTAGCCTACTGAAGAATTTATGCATGAATTCGTGTGTTCCACGCTCTCGCATCCGGCGGCGTTCATGAGGCAGCACCGCTCCCCGGTGATGGCGCTGCAGCGAGCGACGTCGACGTCCCTGCAGAGCTCGACCTCAACGGTGCCGCACCAGTCGAGCCGCGCGGCCTTGCACCGCGCCAGGCGCACCCCGCCGAAGCTCTCGACGTCGGCACGGCGGCAATGCGAGGCCCAGAGCGCACCCCCGCCGCGGAGCCGTGCGTCGCGGCACCGCTCGAGGGTGACCTTGCCACCGCGCTCCACCTCCGCGGCGCGGCACCGGAGCATAGACATCTCTCGAACCCCGTCCACGCGCGCCGTGCCGCAGCGGTCGAAGCTCGCCGCGCCGACGCCCTCGGCAGCCGCGTCGGCACAGAGCATGAACCGCACCGAGGTCCTGCTCCCGCCGCCTCCACCTCCTTCCTCTTCTTCGCCGCCGCGGACGAGGACGCTACGGAGATTAGGGGAGGAAGGTTGTGCTATCGAGCGAGGCGAGGTGGCGCTGCTGGTGCTGTCGAGCGTGGGGCATGCGCGCGCGGCGCAGGTGGCGCTGCTGGTGCCGTGGAGAGCTGAGGAAGGAGAGAGAGCATGAGGAAGGAGACGGCGGGAGGTTGAAGATAGTCCCGACACGCGGGGCCCACGCACCAGTGGCTGGAGGGAGGAGAATCCGATGGCTAACGCAAGCAATACAAGGGTAATTTAGTCATTTCACGTGCTTCATCCACGCTGGCGTGAGGGCGTGGCGTGCCACGTCAGCAAAAATGACAAATATAGGACTGGTGCATTCTAAGAGTGATAAATTTGTAGACGTAATTCTAAAGTTTCCATTTGAAGAAATGGCTCATGTAAATGTGACAAATAGTTAAATATCTCGACCCGATCAGCGGAGAGCTCCACCCTCCCGGGAGCTATTTGGTTGGCGTGAAGGGGGCAGATGACGAGGAGGACGGGCACGGGCCACGTGAAGTGCGGCAGAGGCAAAGAAAAGGTCTATGTTTCTTTGGGTCAAAAATTTTATGAATTAATAAACTACAAAACTACATGCAGAATCTTGGGTTAATTGGCGAGACATATCTAATGAGACATTTGACCGTATAATTAAAGAATGATTATTGTAGCATTACTGTAGTAAATCATGGGTTAATTAGGCTCGTTAGATTCGTCGCGTAAAGTTACACTCATCCTTAAAAATGTTTTGTAAATAGACTTTATTTAATAGTTTATGCATGTAAGATTTGTGTAAATTTTTCGGTAGGCCAAAAAAACACGGTCGAAATCTCATTTGTAACTGCCGTGTGCAAATGGTTTGCGCCGCCGGCGGAGCAGGCAGGATTCAGGGCACCCTAAATTTTATTACGTAAAAATAAGATTTACATCCCATCAAAATATCGGTGCATACATGGAATACTAAATATAGATGAAATCAAAAACTAGTTACATGATCTTCGTGGCAACAAATTCATGTAATCATGCACAGCGACGCAACCGACATATATTCCTCACGACGTCACGCGGCACGGGCGATCTGGCTATGAACGCCAGTGAGGCCAGTGGCAGCGCAGCTCAAGTCTTTTGTCGTGCCGCACGGGCCTCTCTAACTCCAATGTGCTACAGCTACAGAGTCGTGTGCCACATCGAAGAAGCTAAACCCTGCTGTGTTGTATGGCGCAGCCGTGCAGGGGATGAACGGGAGGTGACTTGGGCTTAGCTTCATCATCAGGTTCAGTTCCAACCAGCACAAAGATATAAAGGGAACAATAATAAACCTGACATACTAAAGAATTCAGAACAACGTATCATTGCAGCAGAAACTTTCAAATGCCCTTCTGACATATGTAATCGGTTAGTGATACCTCTTCATTCTGCGCTCCGAATTTGGCCAGCATGAAGTCTGATAAGATTAAAGGGATTAGGAAACGATGTACAGAAGTTCTAGATTTGCATGGGCTGATCGGACACATGACAACTGAACTGTGCCTCAACAATCTAAGCTCTGATATCGTGCAATGTGGCAAAACAGATCTTGTCTATGCCTTGGCAGTGCTGCAAACTCAAAAACGGAACTTGCCTGTCTGCAGTGCAGAAAACTCTTGGACCATAAGCAGAAATCAACCTGGTGCTGAATCCCAAAAAGTAATTACCGCCAAACTATTGATGTCTTCAGCTATTCCAGTGCTAGTTTTCAGAAGATTAAAACCTGTGGGCAGACAGAAAATTAAAGAGAAGTTTCTTAGCCGAGGAAAATCCCACAGGGAAAGCAAAAGTAGATATCAAGCAAAAGCTAAATAAAAAGGCATAAGAACAATAACATAGATTGTATCAGTGCAGGAAGCATAAGTGGGGGAAATAATTCACAATCAAGCCTAAACATTCAAGGCATTTCATCAGGTTTTCATTGCCTTCCAAATGAAATTGAAGGGCCACCCATTTCTGTGGACGCATACCCTGTCCAATACATGTGTGCTATCCCAACGCCCCAGTAGGAGCATAGCAATGGAGGTTGACATAATATCTCCTAACAACCAAATTGGCCATAAGACGTGGTGTGCAATCAGTTCAGCAGCTGACACTACCAACAGAAGCTGATCACTGGAGTCCGACCCGGCTCACAGCCCAGCTCTTTGTCATTCGAGTAGAAGAAGGTATAAAAGCACAAGGTATGGGTCTGTTGGAAGATACAATCAGGAACAACTTCTCTTAGCCAAGGAAAATGTCCCACCGGGCAAGCTTGAACAGAGAAAAAGAAGCCAACAAAACATCAACAGAGCACTAACAACTCAGATTTCAATATAGCACAGAAATTGTAACCAACATTTCATTTCAGTGTACAAAACATATAACTTCATGGGTACTGGTTTGGGTAGAGCCCAGCCACTCCAGCCATGAAAATGCACATTCACAGAAGTTAGATGGAAGCACATCTATGATTGATCGTTTAATCCATCAGAATGTTAGTAAACCAGATTGATAGACTAGAGATCGTGTGATATGGGCAACAGGAATTGGAGGAACAAGGAGGCACAGCTAATCAACTCGCCCTCCCTAGGAGGCTCTGAGCATTCAGGATTAACTTCTGCTTCGTTAACAAATATCCTGGCATTATATAACCAGATGCCTAGTACATCAACTAGCCAAGTAATCAATCCTGTTATCATACGACCCGATCTCTTAACAACATGCCTCCAAGCTAACTCTAGATAACTTCAACTTAAGTCATGAACCACTAGAACAATCTCCTAACCAGCCACCTTCTTGCCTCGTTTCTTGTGTTGATACGTCTTTGCCCACAAATGCGTTGGTGACACGTAACCTATAACAACTATATGACAATCTCTACCCAACTATGTTAAGACTGACTGCTTGTCAGCCTAAGCAAATAAAAAGAAACCACCTCGCCTCTGTTTCGAAGGCGTCAACTAGGCGTCCAGGCGGGCCCAGCTCGCCTTGGGGAACAGTTACGCCCTTCGACCTAGGCTTCGCCTAGGCGATAAGGCGTTCACAGCTTGCTTGGGTCGCCTAGTTGCCTTTGAAACCATCCTCGCTTAAACAAAATATATGGCAAACAGATATAGCTGACTAAATATATCTTTCAAGCCTTGAAGAACCTTAGCGTCACATGGAACAAGAAGGCAAAAATAATTTCATAATGAATGGTAGACTAAAACTAGTTAAGCCACAATGGTAAAAATTCCAGATCAAAGTGGCTGCAAACAATAACGCATCAACAGAATCTGTCTACAGAGCTCGAAAAACACTTGAGACTTGGCATAGGATGGAGCTAGATTTGAAGCATGATGGAGGTACTTAATTATGCAACCAAAATAATAAATTCTTGTCTTAAACCACCTACTTCCAACTTTAGACGGTTACATATTAACTCAGCAATATAAATAAAATACTAAAAAGACACAATAGCTTATAAAGAGGCAAACAGAAATTTCTGAACGCTGCAAGAATTATCAGAACTGCAGTGAACCAAATACCTTATAACAAATATATATGACCTGAGAGTCTAGGCTCCTGCAGGATTGAGAGTTTCATCTGCATCAAGAGCTATGACAGCTTTCTTCAGAAGAGCCTCAACTGACTGATGTGAGTTCTCAACAGCCTTGCTTATTGCTTGCCATTTTTCACCATGTTTTGGTTCTGCTGCAACACATCTTTTGAGAACATCCTTTTGTGTATCTGGATTTCCATGCTGAAGTTCAAACTTATAGTACAACGCCCAAAAATCCCCAATATCAGGAGCAAGAGTAACAGCCCTGTTCAACCAATTCCTAGCTTTATCATTCTTCCTGTCAACCCAGAAGAGTTTGGCCACAGTTGCAAGGACATGTGGATCATGATCACAACGCTTGATAGCATCTGAACTCTTCCCTTTACGTTGGGGGCGTGGTGCCATCTCAATAGCGGCAGCCCACAGAATACCACTTGTTGGACACTCTTGTAATGCCTTAGCCAGCAGAGCATCAGCTTCCTTTTTGTTCGCATGCCTCAGTTCAGCTCGAATTGCTGCAAGCCAGAGTTCAGGTGTAGCTGGGTTCTTCTTTCTTGCCATTGTGAGAACAGCACGGGATTTGCTCAAGCCACTAATCTTCTCCTCTAAGCTGGCCAGAGAGAGCCAAAGAGGGATGCAACTAGGGCAGTGCTTCAGGCCATTCTCATAAACCTCCTTGGCCTTTGCTCCATGACCAAGGCGGTCTTCCATCTGTCCAAGCATTAACCACAATTTGAAGAATGAGGGGAATAGCTTCAGACCTTCCTCTAACAACCTCCTTTCCTCACTCACATTCCCTAGCTCCCTTTCAACAATGGCAGATTTCATCCATACCCTCTCAGTGCCTCCTCTTTCCCTGGCCTTAGCCAAAAGCATTCTTGCTCTCTCTGGTTCGTTGTTCTCAAACTCAAGCTTGAATGCAGCCAACCAGATCTCTTCTGAATTGGGGATAGCAGCATACGCTTCTTGAAGAATGGCTCGAGCAGCAGGCACATCGCCAGCCAACCATTTCTCCTTTGCAGCCATAAGCCATAACACTTCAGCTCGTGGATTGTAGTTAACAGCCTTCTTGAGTAGCGCATCAAGTGACTCCCTAGTCCCGTGGCTCTTCTCAAGCTGAGCTGCTTTCAGCCAAATACTCTTCTTAGTAAGGAAAACAGTAAGTGCATGAGCGTAGATGGCACGCGCTGTTTCAATTGAACCACGCTTCTTGCATTCCTCAGCATCAGCAACCCACGTACGCTTCCGATCCTCATCATCAACACCAATGCCAATTGTGTTCTTCACAATAGCCTGGCAAGTCAAAACAGATCCAGCTCGCTCTGCGGCTTCTGCTTCTTTAAGCCACGCTTCTCTATCAATATCCATTCCTTCTCTTTGTAGAGATCTGATACCTCTCTCAATCACCTTGCTAACTGATTGTGTGTTTTCATTAGCCTCCTCCAGCTTCGCAGCTGTAATCCAAATGGCAGGCTCCTTTGGCAGCTTCTCCCTTGCCTTGTTAAGTACCTTCCTTGCTTGGTCATAGGTCTCCAGCCTCGCAAGGGCAAGCCACAACTCAACATGCAGCGGGCAACACTCTACAGCCCTGTGAAGCAACAGCCTTGCATCCTCCTCATTCGCAAGCTCAACTACAGCCTTCCACAGCCGGACAGAATCAGGAATATGTTCCAATCCTTTCCTCAACACTCTACTCTTATTCAGGTCGCTGGTCTCTAATTTTGCTGCCTGAAGCCACAGCTTCACAGAATTTGGAATTGACATAACACCCCTGGCAATGACAGCCTTTGCCTCATCTGGACTAGCCAAACGGCATGCCTCAAGCCAAACATCCTCGTTCTTGGGACACTCCTCACAGCCACGCTGGATGAGCTGTCGAGCAGCCTGGAGCTTGCCTGCAATTTCTTCAAGCCTAGCAGCAGCAATCCAACCGGGTGGATGCTTAGGGTTCGTCTGCGTCACTGACTTCAGCAGGAGACGTGCCTTCTTGATGTCAGAAATCTCAGCATCACTAGTAATCTTCATGCTTTTCAGGTCCGTTAAGTACCCCTTCGGATCAACAACAGTGAGCCCAGAAACCGAATCCGACAGCCTATCCAACTTCAGCGAAAGCACTGTGCCACGACCCTCACCCACAGCTGTAAGATCGGTCACGGGAGTCTGCGCCCACGGCGTCTCTGTGCCACCAGCCGCGCGGCTTTTGGGATCAAGCGCCGTGACATGCTCCTGCTCCTGCCGGGCCTTCTCAAGCAGGGTGTCCGGCACTGGCACGAAACTCTCGAACCGCTTCTTCTTGTTGCGCAGCGAATAGTCCCCAATCTCAGGTATGCTCTCCCACTCCTGAGCGGACAGATCAGCCAGCTTCCTCTTCAGATCAGCAAACTGCTCGGTGATCTTAGGGTTCGACGCGCGGTACTTCTCAATCTCCTGCTTCAGCCTCGCCTCGCGGCGGTCCTTGCGGCGCGAGTCCATCCTCTGGTCGATGCTCTCCCACACTGCATCCGCCTCGCGGTCGTCGTCGTCGTAGTCGGCGTTGGAGAAGAGCCCGGCGTCGTTGCCCTCGAACTCATCGAACTTCTGGTTCTCGTCGTATCCCTTCTCGTCGCCGCCGTCATCGTCGCCGTCGTCCTCGCCTGGCGGCTTCCCGCGGCCGCGGCCGACGGCTGGGGCTGCAGCAGCGGAGGCGGAGCGGTCGGGGAGGTCGGGCGCCGCGCGGGCCGGCCCGATATCCGAGCGAGTGGTGAACCCGGTGGCGCCACGGCCGAGACCCGCGACGTAGTTCGGCGGCGGCTTCGAGTTGAGGAAGTCATACCGCGCGGGGCGAGCGGCAGGCGGCGGCGGGAGCGGGGTCGGGGTCGGGGTCGAGCCAGACATGGCGGCGATGAGCGGGAAGGCGGGGACGACGGCCGGGATGGCTCGATGGTGTGTGGAGACGGCGGCGTGCGGCGCGGGCGGGGGATTGGGGGAGAATTTCCCGATCCGATTGCTGGAATCGTGGGTAGTATAGTAATTTCCCTATCCGTATTGCCGACAGAGGCGATTTCTGTCATTTGTAGTTTCTACGGGGTACAAATTTGAGATTCGGTAATGCTCAAGATGCAAGCAGGTCAGGTGCCTGCCGGTGACCTGCAGGCCGCCGCAACCGCCGCATGCAGAAGCGCGGCTTGCTCGGCAGGAGCCCGCTTGCACCTGCTTCGCTTGCTGCGTTAACCTGCAGGCCCTTCTTTACGTCTCAAATTCTACTTCCTGTAAAATGAAAAAATTTCAACAGATCAAAATGTTACAGCATACATAGAGTATTAAATGTAGATAAAATCAAAAACTAATTACATAGTTTTGTTGTACTCTACGAGACGAACATTTTAAACCTAATTAATTAATTTTTGGATAATTTTTCACACGTACAAACGAAATGCTACAGTGCACATTTATTGTGCACAGTGCATGTCGGTCCCGAATCGGCACACCCGATTCGGGAACTAAACAAGACCTAGGCCTTGCATGAGCAGAAGAAGCAGGTACGCAGGCGCTGGTAGGAGCCCATGTGGAACAAGCAAAAAAATTAGCCACCGCATGAAAGCAGGCAGCCAAGCACAAATTCGGCCGGCTGGGTCGACGATTCTTGCTCCTCCACCCGCTTCCATGGTCTTCTCACCGAGGCTGGCTCGGGAGTAGGAGTAGATGGACGCGAAGGTGAGCAAGCAGCAAACTTAGGGTTACGTGAGAGAAGAAGCCGATGAGAAAACCGACAGCAAACTCAACAAAATACAAAGAGAGGAGGCAGTGGAGGAGGAGAATGGGAGGATCGGTGGGAGGGGCTATCGACGCTGGTGGTCGAGTGTGGCGGCGGCGGCACTCTGTTGCTCAAGTTGCCGCTGCGGCGCAGAGAGGATGGGGATTGCTGGGCACGATGGTGGAGCGGGTTCTTGCGGGCCTTGTAGGCTGTCGTCGGCTTGGCAGGTTTACTTCATTAAGTCCATTGGACCTCACAGGCTTGCCTGCTTAAACCCGTTTGTAAAACATACAGACCTGCAGGCGCCCACTGGGCTGTTTTTTGCAGGCGGGTCTGCCAGGCTCGCAGATTAGCCTGCGCCCACTTGCATCCTGAGTAATGCTTCGTATAGCAATCAAACGCCCACCCATCCATATCGCCCCCGCTCCATTTAATTGCCGTCTGTCCATCTCAACCTCCTCCTCAATCCCGACGACGTCGCTTCCCAATCCGCAGTCCTCTGCGCCGCCGCCGGCTCCTCTCCTCCGCGCCGCCGCCGCTTCCCATCCCCGCTCCTCCGCGCCGCTAGCTCCTCTCCTGCGCGCCGCCGCGGCTTCCCTCCGTCCCGCTCACCCTTGCGCCGCCATCCCCTCCGCACGCACCGCCAGCAGTGGAGCTCGCGCCGAGCTCGTGTCGCCGGACATGGGGAAGACGAACGTCGAGTTTGCGCCTCCATGGATCCACCGTCGCCGGCCCGAACCGGCCACGGATCTGCAGCGTCCACCCCTTCTCTGCGCCGCCCCATGAGCCGCCACCGACTCCGCCACCCCGTGGACCTCCGACGCGCGCAGCCCCGCGTCAGCTCCTCCATGTGACGCCGCTACTCCGCCCTGCTCCTCCCCGTGCTCCGCTCGACGTCGCAGACGCCGTGCAACTTTGTGGGCGCCGCTCCTCCCGGCGCCGCCGACGCCGCCCATTTCCTCCAGCAGGGGAGGGGGTGGCGCGCCTACGGGAGAGCAGAGGGAGGGGCGGCGAGGGGAGGTAGGTGCCGCATTTGCTCTTTTTCTAGGGTTTTGCTCCATGTTGTAAGAGCATATTTCATATGTTTTGGATGTTCCAGAAAAATGTTGCAATTGTTTGATATGAATGTTGCAAAAGTAGATCTGGGATATTGTAGGGTTTTGCTCCATGTTGCAACAGTATGTTTCATATGTTTCGGATGTTTCAGAAAAATGTTGCAACTGTTTGATGTGAATGTTGCAAAAGTAAATCTAGAATGTTGCAATGTTGCTAATGTTTCGCATGCATGCTGCAAGTGTTTCATCCGGATGTTGCATTTTCATTGGGATTTTTTTGACCATTGCCGTGCGTGGCTGAGAGTTGTGAGCGTGTGTTTCTAGTGTTGCAAATGATGACTATTTATGTTCCAGATACTATTGTTTGACGTTGCATACGCTATTCTTGGACGTTGCAAAATTTTACATGTTGCATGCAACATCATTCCCATGTTGCGGCAGGATTTTTTTTTGTGCTACAGTATCGTCGAAGAGGAATACTTAACTGTGGTTGCGCCATGTCACCCTCTTTTTTCCCCTCTGTTTTAACTCCCGCACACGGATGGAATAGTTAGTTGTGGTTGCGCCATGTCACCGTCCGGTTTTTTGTTTCCCGTCGGACGTCCGGGCGCTAGTGCGACCATTTGAAATTTGATAGGTGGTTGTCTAATTGGGCATGTGTTGCACCTCAAGCTGAAATGGGCAATGGCGTAGCTAGGAGTTTAGGTTGCTGGTCCAACCAACGCAAACATTTTTAGCTCTATAAATTAATATAGTAATATAAAATTATAAAATTTAACAAGTGCAGTAGAATGAAACCAATGACGTCTTAGAAATTCTTTAAAAAATAGTTTAAAATTTGTTTAATGTAGTCTACAGAATTACAATAATTGTAAAATAATACAATATTACTTGTTCTTACGAGGCATGTGCCTTCTAATGGCCATAAAAGTGTTGGCTATCATATCATAGAAAAAAAATCTCCCTCAATATATGAAGCTTTTTATATGGCATATTTTTGGGGTAAAATACAATATTTCCACTTTTCATGTTAAAAAAAGAAAAGAACTCATTTGTGACATGAGCAGTAATTTAATTTAGCCTTTTGACACATAAAACAACAGCAGGGAGCAAAATTCGTTTTCGAGTCGTAATTAAGCAAGGCTACAATAATTCTTCTATTTCTAATATAAAGAAATTATCATGTAAACTTGGGTCGGACATTCAGATTAATCCTCTCCCAAAATTTGTAAACAACCTATGGTCCCTAGTCTTTTATCCGATTGGCGTGATGGAGCATCCATACTTTTATTTACATCAAAAATAGAGATTCCACCCAGTTTTTAGGGAAAATCCAAACCACTTTATTTTACAATACCTAAATATTATGCTTATCCTCAATCTGGTTATGACACCATTTGTCGGCCAATAATTTGAGTGGGCATATATTTGTTTTTGTCATGAATTTCAGTTTAACAAAGATCAATCAGAATGACACACCAGAACACACACGATTTAACTATTTACATTGTTTTTTATGTCCCTAGATTGAGTAAAAGAAAAGTCCTACACCAAATTGGATTTTGTTTGAGTGAATAATCGGAATTTGCATTATCTCAACAACTACGGTGAGATTGAGGTTGAGAGGTATTTGTATGTTAAGATTTCAACCATTATCGTCGAGGGTCTACTATCAATTTTCAACCATTATCGTCGAGGGTCTACTATCAATTCATATCCAAGGCAATACAAAACCAAGACATATCTAATCTGGACTCTATCTTTTGATGTTGGCGAACCTCCTTTCTTGAACAATATTTCATGTCTCAGAAGATATATCTCTATTGTTCTCGAGAAAGTATCTATCTGGTTGATTTACCAACCTTATGGATATTGTCAAAACCCATCACATGTCTTGGTTTTGAGCTTACTATCAACATGTCATTTAGTTACTATTATTTTCCCTCTCACTAGTAATGCTAGATTAATAGATGACCACATTACATCCCATGTTGCTAAACACATGAAAAGGTAGGTTCACGTTCCATTTTGGAATTTAGACATTTAGCTAGGGCTTTTATGTATTTTGTTCATCTTGTTCGATCAAAAAAAAGAATATTCAAAGGAGATGTTCTTACATAAAAATGAGAAGATCCCTTATACATGAAAAGAATCATATAATAAACAAAAACACATAATACTCAATAACCATATAATATTTGGATTAACTATTCCAAATATAATTCATCCAAATATAGCTGAATGTTGCCTTATTTCGAAGATTCATCATTAAAGACAACGTTCGTCATAATACGTTGTACTCGAAGTTTAAATAAATTACACATTTTTTCTTTGATTGGTTTTTCCTTGCCATCTGCAGTTTAAAAGCATTGTGCAACCAGACAACATGGTAGAGGCAAAAGAATAACCACACTTAACTAGGAGTTCTTGTGGATTTAATGCGTAGTCTTTTCCTCTCTGTAATAACAACGCCCATATTACCAAAATAATGTCACGCCCCAAATTTTCTAAATTTGGGATGTGAATAAATAATATAAATAAATACAATGATTTTCTCTAATTTATAAAATTTTCCAAGGTTTAAATAATTAACAGGGAATGTAATATATATATATATATAATATAAATATATGTATTCTAATTTCAAAACAACATATGTTTATAATACCCTAAAATTCATCACAATTAAATGGTAGCAACCCTATGAATTTTCTAGGATTTATTAAAGCTTAAATAAAATTTTCTAGGAATTAATTGGAATTTCTAGCCTTTTATCAATTTAAATATCACATTAAATAATTATTTTAGTCAAAATAAGTTTTTGTTGCATTCATGCTGTTGCATATATTTTTGGTTGCTAGTAAAGTAAATTGGAATTTAAATTCTGTTTAAATTCGAATTTGATTTGCTTTTGTTTGAGTTTTAGAAAAGTTTAAAACAGCCGAGTTCGGTTTCGCCCCTCGAACTCTTGGCCCAGTCCAAGTTTGCCCCCTGAACTTTTTCTCTCGCCCGTTTTTCCTCCCCCGCGCCCTTTCCTTTCTTCTCGGGCCGAATTCTTTCTTTTCCCCGGCCCCTTCTCCACTTTAGGCCCAGCGCCGGCCCATTCTTTCTCTCCCGCCGCTTCTCTATCTCCCTCTCGCCGACAGGTGGGCCCCACCTGTCGGGTTCGTCTTCCCCGAGTCAGACTCTTCCCCGAGTCCGACTTGGCCGCGCCGCCGCACCGTGTCCGGCCGGGACACGCACGCCTAGGCGTGACCCGAGCCCCCTCTCGGGCCTATAAAACTCGGCCGCCGCCTCTGTTTCCCTCAACCGAAGCCCCGAGCCGCCATCGTCGCCGCCGCCTAGCTTCGCCGCCGCGCCGTCGATCCGACGTAGCACCGCCACTCGGCCCTTCTCGTCTGCGCTAGAGGCTTCGCGTGAGCGTGTGGAGGCCGCACGAGCAACTTCCCCTCGTTTTCCCCTTCGATTCGGTCGTCGTCCGCGCTCGCCGTCGTTCTCCACCGCCGCCGGCCGCCGTTCTTCGTCGCCGGACGCCGTCGCTGCGTCTCCCTCGACGAGAGCTAGCCAAGTGAGTTCGCCGTTCTCTCCTCTCTCTCCTCGACCTGCTCTCGTCGCGAATAATGCACCGTAGATGTAGATCGCGTGTTCGCCTGCGATGCCCCGCCGCGGAATCGGGCGGCGCCGCCGTCCCGACCGTCGTCGCCGTCGGCCGAGAGCCCGAGCCGTTCCTGACCGCACGATCTGAATCCAACGGCCTAGATTAGAGCCAGCCCGAGTCAACCCGACCTCATAACGGTCAGCCCTGGCCAAATTGCTAAAGAGCCCCTGTAGTTTTTGGAAATCAACCCGCAGTTCAATCTAGTTCAAAAATAATTACGAATAGGTCCTGTTTTCTTCTATTTTAACCCCTGCAAGATTTAAAATTATGCCCGAGGTCCAAGCCCTGTTATTTTATGGTTTAGCCCTCGAGTTTTTATACAAAATTATGTTTTAGCCCTCAGATTTTCGCAGTTAAGCCCCTAGAACTTTTAAAACTTTGCCAGCAAGTCCCTAGACCTTAGAAAAATCATATCTTTCACGTTTTAACTCCGTTTTAATCCGTTCTTGTTGTGTTAGCTTCGTATCAACTTAAACTACGCGTTAGTACTGTTATTTACACCATACTTTATTTCTGAAATTTATTTATTATTAATTTGATTAAAGGCTAATTACATGTGCTTTCTTAAATAAAATCTAATTAAGTTTGACACATCGGTTTTTCTTGTTAAATATTAAACTGATTAATATTTATTCCATGAGTTGTGTAAACAAAAGTTGACTAAGGTTATATCTCGATTTTCATAAATAATATTAACTTGATTAATACTTATTTCTTGAGCGTTCTAAATAAAATTGAAGTAGATAATATCTTGGTTTCTTTAAATAATATTAACATGACTAATGTTTTTGATAACTAGTTTTTCTAATTTAAAACCAAATTAGAGCTATACTTCGAGTTTTTTTTTAAATGGATGTTAACTTGATTAATGATTTTATAATCTTTCTAACTAAAATTTGATTAGGCTCTATCTTGTTTCTTCATAAAATTATGTTAACTTGATTGATGTTTATAATCACTAGTTCTCTAATTAAAAGTTAATTAGAGTTAAACTTCGAGTTTCCATAAATAATTATCAATCTTGATTAATATTAACACAAATCTGTTTAATGACAATATGACTAGTTTAACTAGAGATATAAAGTTATTTGATTAAGATAAACATGTTCCTTTAATTAAAAGCCAATTAAGAATTATATTTTGGTTTTCTTATTAATGTTAATATGGTTAATATATTATAAGTTTTAAAAGTGATAGTTGAACAAGTTATAAGATTGGAAACCTAGGTATAACTTTGATGTAATTTGGATTAAGGTTATATTTAGATTTCATATGTTTTCATAGATCACTGTTACTCGGTTTAAATGGTTATTAACTAGTGTTTCTAATTAAAGCCAACTTAGAAGTTTTACTTCCAAGTAATTTGATTAATAAACCTTCAATGTGACTTTGTTCTAGTGTTCTCGTTTTGTTTATTAATTACCTATCTATTAAGTTTTCTCTATAAAATATGATTAAGTTATATTTCGGATTTTAATAAGCTTATGTAAAATTGATTAATGAGTATTAAACTAGATTTCAAACTAAAAGGTGATTAGCGTCAAACTAAATGCTTTCTTAAAAGAGTATTAATTTGTGTGAATGTCAACATAAATGTGTTTTATCAATAATATTGATTAGTTCAACATGGTCAATAAAAGTTAATCAATTAGATGCTCGCATCTGTTTTTATTACTAAAGTTATGTGTTTAATTACATAATATCTACAAAAAAAATAGTTATAAATAAAATACATTCTTGGTTTTACATATTTAAATATAATTCAATCAATTTCCAGGAAATAGTCTCTTATATATGATTTTATCAAATTAAAATTTATAAAGCGTATAGTGTTTCCTTTTATAATCTAAAGTCTTCCACTAGTTTTAAGTTTTCAATCATAGTTCTGTTCTCAGCCTTTCCTGTGCCTCTAAACCCAATCCTGTTAGTGCACCCTACGTTTCTCACTTAGTCCCTATTCTGTTTTGCCAATCAACTGTCTCCAATATTTATCGCATCCTATAAATTCATCGGCCAGTGTTCCAATGACCGCAGCACTGTTTTCTGCAATCCTGTCGCTAGTCCATCTTTTCTGAGCCATATCACTAAGTTTGAGTATAGATCTTTTCTTACGTTGTGTTTTCTCTGCAAATCAATATTATTTTAATTTTTAACTTTATATTGCTTCAATGATATGGTGTGAGTTACTATGTCATTGTATTGTAATATAAAATTAAATTATTAAAGTAATATATTATTGTTTGAGATCCTCGTATTCATAAATCCTCTGTACGTGTGATATTCCTTGGGCCAATTAAAGCTCTGCTTGGAACCTTCATATCTTTCTCTCTCTCTCTTATCTTCGTGGTCCTTAGGTTCTCGTAACCATAGTAACGAGCCTTATCCGTTAGTACGCTCTTTTAAAGCTTTTCTTTTGATTGGTGTATTGTTCTTAGTTGTACTTGTTTGTTTGCTTGTATAGTTTTATGCTTGCATGCTTGTGTTCGATGATTGCTACGAGTAGACGGAACATTGTTCAACTGAAGAAGACTTTGGAAGATATTTTGAGCAGCTATACTTTGGAGAAAGGCAAGTGTCCCTAACCATCCTTCTACCTATGCTTTATTTATAATATCAAGATGTTTTAATCGGAACATGGAGAACCACCCAGGAAAACAATGCAACCATAAGTACTATATGGCTCTGGTCTTGGCTAATTAATTAGAGACTTTAGTGGATGGTAACCTTACCCGAAAGGGGCAAGAGGTGCGGCGGTTGACGGGGTATAGCTCGGTCCTCTTGAGCTGTGGGCTTTGGTAAGAGACAGATCTCATTAGGGAGGGTTATGCTTTGCTTCTGAACCGGAAACCTTAGCGGGTTATTATTTACTAAGGAATCTTTGTAAAAGCCTCGTAGCGTCCCTATGCGGTCACACCTCGGTAGTGTGATTTAAGAGGATTGGCCCCCTCGGCATGGTTGGGTTTAAAGTTCTTTTGAACTTTTACGCGGCTTATGGTGAAAGTGTACAACCTCTGCAGAGTGTAAAACTGTTATAACAGCCGTGCTCACGGTTAAGAGCGACCTGGATCCTCACATGAGTAATATACTTAAACATGATATTAAATTGATCTCTGGTTATTTCTTGTGGCCTTGCTGAGTACCAACCATAAGTGTACTCACCCTTGCTAACCGCTGCTCAGAAGAAGAACTTGTATGAAGCTGTTTGAAGATGGTGCTCAGTTCTAGGTGTACGCAACCCCCAGTCGACTGCCTGTGAAGTTTGGAGCCTTCGTTTCCAGGATACGCTGTATACTCTGATAGACTCGTAAGTCATTTATATAGTTTATTATACGTGATACTGCATCTTTTATTCACTACTGGTTTACTGTATGTATGAAACTTGATCCTGGCATACATACAGTGTACACTTGATTCATTTTCTAAAACCGGGTGTGACAAATAACATGAAAGAGAGTGGCATTCCAGTGTGAAATTTAAAAATCATATTTCGCTAGGAGTTCATATGGATTTTATTCATCTTGTTGGATCCAAACAGAAGAGTAATAGGGGATATTGTCATGTGAAATGTATCAAAAGATCACTTACATAAAAAGATCATATCTCTAATAGACGAAACCTGCGGACAAATCTCGAGCGCTTATTGGTCCGTGTCGCCTGGTAATCCTAACCGTCCATTCACATGTTCATTTACATCGCGCCGTCCATCTCGTCTTAGAGTATGTTCGTCGATCGTGTATTAAAGTTGAAGGGGCCAGAGTTCTCCAGCGACTTCCTGATATCTCTCGGTTCATCTCGGCCGCTCGCCGCTTTATATTCTATATTAAATTTGTACGCTTCGTGAATCTTGCGATGCCTGTTCATCTTCGCCCCCTCTCAAGCTTCTGCCCAGTGCCAGATGACTTGAACCAGCCAGAGGCCGAGATCCGTCGCGGCTCCAGCTCACTCTCTGATCAAGCGCACCTCAATCTCGCCGCCAATGACCCTTCCGTCGACGGCAGGTCCTACATCGCCGACCAACGAAGCCACACCCCTACCCTCATCAGTTGAGATTGCTTCCTCGACCAGCACGGCCGTCCCCCCTCCATCAACGACATATATCATCCCAACTCAAGGTAAGGGGAAGCCCTCTACCTTCCTCCGTATCTGCATCTCGATATATAACTCTGAAATGCTAGATGAACCTGTCTAATTGCATCATGTTGTATCATGTACTATTTTTTTCTTTGTAAAGATAACTTCCAGTAGTGTTAGCTTTTACAATGGAAGCATAGGTGTCTGTTTACTCATTACTAATTATATTTATTTAATGTTCCCCTGCGCATGCATTACACAAATGTTCAGAGATGGCTAATGAACTATATAAAAATGATCATAGCTGCCATCCAAAGTCCAAGAAGAGACAGAACCCAATACAACAAGTAAAATTTGCAGAACCTCATACCGAGCGAACAAAATATTTAGGAATACATAAAGTAGAAGAGAAGAAAAGAAAACGAGAAGAACAAAATAGCTTTGAAAGCATAGATACAGTGATAAAACGTCATTGTCTAAACATAGAGCGCAAGCATCCATATTTATATTCATCCTATGGTATGGTGTATTTCCCACCAGAATATATAAAGCATATAAAAGAGTCATACAGTGAAAGATCATACTTGGGAATACCAGAACACAAATGCAAATATTGCAGTGCAATATTTTGGTTCGATGAACGAAATAAAGATAAAAACAAGCATAATAGAAAGGAAATTATATATTCGAATTGTTGTAAATATGGCCAAATCCAAATACCACCATATAAAAATCCGCCAGAATTTCTTACGAGATTACTTGACTACAAAGGAGATTCAATGGCTAAACACTTCCTACAAAAAACAAGGCAATACAATAGCTTATTTGCTTTCACACCAATGGGTGGTAATATTGATAAAAATATAAACCAAGGAGAAGGTCCATATGTATTCCGTATAAATGGCCAGAAACATCATCGTATAGGATCATTACTACCAAACCCAAATCAAATACCAAAGTTTGCTGAATTATACATCTTTGATATAAAAAATGAGATCGAAAATAGGATACGAGCATTAAACAAAGAGGACTCGGAAGATAATGATATAAACCCTTACATAGTACAAGAGCTTAAAAAATGCTTGATGAGCATAATCCATTAGTAAAGACATTTTGCCGAGACGTGATTTACTCGAAGAACACAATGGTGTTGATGTTAGTATCCGTATTATAGGAGCAAATAAAGATGATCCAGTACAATATGAAATGTCACACACCGAAGAATTAGCAATATTGGTAGTAGGTGAGCTCAATCTCGAAAACTACATAAGAGATATCATCGTCAGTAACCGAAACAAAGGCCTCCAGCGCATATGTATATTTCATCCAGCATATATGCCATTGCAATATCCTTTATTATTTCCTTATGGAGAAAGATGATTCCAACTTGACATACCTTATCATGAGCAAGAAAAAGGGGACAAAAGAAAAGAAAAAAAGAACTACAGTTACAATGCGTGAATTTTTCAAATACCAAACCAACCAAATCCTTATCTATGCTATGGTAGGCTATCAAAACAAGCAATTGTAGATGCTCCCGCAATGGAAGATGAAGATAGACTTATGTTTATAGCTAGAAACCAAAAAATTCTAAGAGCTGACTACCTCCAAGGAATATTTGATGCAGTAGAGAAATGCTTAATTGAAGGAAATCAAATAGGAAAAAGAGTACTTCTACCTTCAAGCCATACTGGTTCTAGGCGTTATGTAATACAGAACTACCATGATGGCATAGCAATATGTCGCGTATATGGACCGCCGGATCTCTTCGTAACATTCACGTGCAATCCCAGAAATAATTGTAGTTGTTTCAGAAGGGCAACAACCCAGCGATAGACCTGACATCATAGCACGTGTATTCCATATGAAACTACAGCAACTATTAGATGACATACGCTCAGGTTCGATCTTTGGTCCTATATCAGCTATCATTTACTCAATAGAATTCCAAAAAAGAGGATTACCACATGTTCACATTTTAGTCTGGTTACAAAAGAATGGAAACGAAATAACACCTGAAATTATAGACAAATGGATATCTGCCGAAATACCAGACCCTATACAAGATCCTTTGGGATATATACTTGTAGCAGAACACACGATGCATGGACCATGTGGTGAAAAGAATAAAAATCGCCCTTGCATGAAAAAGGGGAAATGTTCTAAATTTTACCCTAAAAATTTCCAACATGAGACTAATTTTACCGATACTGGTTTCACTATATTTAGACGTCGAGATACTGGAATATACATACATAGAGAGAACCACAACTTAGACAACAAATGGGTTGTCCCACATAATTTATCACTTCTTAAAAAGTACCAAGCTCATATAAATGTTGAATTTGTCAATAAAAGTAGGCTCTTAAAATATCTCTGTGAAAGTGCATCTAGGCACTTAATCTATTTTGGTGATTAATGACAATAGAAATTTGGATATAATGCTTTGAATGAGTTGTGCAGGAATAAAATGAAAGAAAAGAAAAGAAATGTGAAAAGAAGGTCCCCAATTCGATTTCTTATGGTGGTTGACTCGATCGAAGAATTTAATTTGATTTTCGGTTTGAATTTGAGTATAGGACCACCGTACTATGAAGGGGGACGTGTTCGATAAATTCTAGTTGTTATAAGTGATATGCTTGAGATGAAAATCCACTTGAGAGACACATAAAGTCACATTCACATGTTGTCTGCTTGGTCGGAACTTAGGCCGGAAGATCCGACCGGAAGTTCCGGTTGGCTCGGTTTCGAGTTGATTTCCATCGGAAGATCTGATCCTAGCATCGTAACTTCCATCGGAAGATCCTACACTGTGTCGGATCTTTCGAGACTTAGCCAGATTTCAGCCTTAGCAAGTTCCGACCCCCTGGCCGGAAGATCCGATCGGAAGTTCCAGCTAGCTCGGTTTTGGTTTGTTCCGGGGCCGGAAGATCCGACGCCTGTCGGAAGATCCGACGCCTGGAACTGTTCTGAGGATCTCTTGCTCTGTTCTGTCTCTTGCCGGAAGTTCCGGCCCTCATCGGAAGATCCGACTCTATGTCGGAAGATCCGATGCCTGGAATCTTTTTGGGGATTTCTAACACTGATCTGTCATTCTTCGGAAGATCCGACTCATGGTCGGAAGATCCGACACCCCTTCGCAGAACACATAACGGTCACTTTTTGGGGGTTGGTATATATACCCCTTCACCCCCCTCCTCATTCATTGCTGCTGCCTCCACTGACCTAACTCGTGACAAACACCAACTTGAGCATTCATTTCACTCCTCCACTCCCTCTCAAGCTTGATTCTTGCAAGGATTCACCTAGGGTTTGAGTGAGAGAGAAGTTTGGTGGTGTGAATCTAGTGCTAACCTTGAGCTCTCACTTGTTCATCTCTTGAAGCACTTGAAGCAACTTTGATTTGTCGATTCGCGTTTGTTACTCTTGGAGCTTTGCTCCTAGACGGTTAGAGGTGCCGGTGAGCTCCCATTCCTTTGTGGTTGAGCCCCGGAAGTTTGTATTACCCCTCTCTTTGTGAGAGCCAATAGTAAGTCACTCAATCCTCATTTGTGGTTGATTGAGGGAGACTAGGGGCTAGTGTGACAACCCGGCTCTTTGTGAGCTTCTCAACGGAGACGTAGCTCCTTTGTGGAGTGAACTTCGGAAGTAAATCCATTGTTTCCTTGTGCTCACTTGTTTTATTGTTGGATTTGCTCGATTTGATCCGATCTACTTGCTAGTTGTTATTTTATTGCGTTGATCATATCTAGAAGGCTCCATACACTTATTGTCACACTTCTATTCAAGTAGAATCTTTAAAAGGGTACTAGAACTCAAATCACGAAGTAAAGTTTTTATCACGTCGGAAGATCCTACACAGTGTCGGATCTTCCGGGGGTCGGAAGATCCGAGACTGCGTCGGATCATCCGACGTCTCACAGTTTTCGGAGAAACTTTACAGAAATTTTTACAGGGCCTATTCACCCCCTTCTAGGCCTAGTGTTGGTCCTTTCACTCTGCAAATATGTAAACAAAGGACCAGATAAGGCAAAAATTATTTTTGAACGTATAAAAAGAGGTGAAGAGCCACCTACAAATGAAGAAACCAATGATATAGATGAGATTAAAGAATATTTAGACTATAGATATATGTGAGTAAGATGCACTTTGGAGATTACTTGGCTATGAGATACATTACCACTGGCTGCCGGTAGAAAGATTACATGTTCATCTACCTCTAATGAATACAATCAGATTAAAAAAAGATGCCAAACTACAGAATATCATCGAAGATCCTAAAAATAAAAAACAATGCTCACAGAGTGGTTTGAAGCTAATAAGGAACATAAGGATGCAAGAAATCTAACGTATTGTGAGTTCCCGCGACAGTGGAGATGGGATGAAACAAAGAAAAAATGGGTCAAACGACAATATGGATTTAAAATAGGGTGACTATATTACGTTAATCCAATAGAAGAAGAACGCTTTTATCTCCGTATGCTTCTAATGATAGTAAAAGGAGCAACAAGTTATGAGGATATAAGAAATGTACAATGGAGCTAAATACCAAACTTTCAAAGAAGCATGTGCAGCACGAGGATTACGATAACGAGTGGTACAACACATTTGAAGAAGCTACACATTGGGCCACTGCTACAGCTGTGTTACCTATTCACAACCATGCTACAATTTTGTAATTTAAAAGATGAACGTACATTCTATGAAAAAATGGAGAAAAATGATTGACGATATTGAACATCGATTAACTCTAAGGTACCATCCGATTAAATATTGCCCTTCTGAAACCGAACTACAAGATCTACTCATCGAAGAATTAGAAGATATCTTCTCTAAAAATGGTGTAAATATAAATAACTTCAACCTACCTCAAAACTCAAACAATATATATCCATTTAGAGCAATCAACTTATTCAAGAAGAGATGAATTATGATATAGAAAAATAGAAGAAGAAGCTAATAAATTGTACTTACAACTCAACAAGGAACAAAGGTATGCTTACCATCACATAGTCAATAGTATTTTGAATAATGAGCTAAGTTTTTTCTTTGTATCCGATTATGGTGAAACTGACAAAACATTTCTATGGAATACAATAGTTTTATACCTAAGAGCACAAAAAAGAATTGTTCTAACAGTTGCATCATCAGGAGTAGCCTCTCTATTACTTCCAAATGGTCGTACAACCCATTCAAGATTTAGAATTCCAATAAATATAGATGAATTATCGATATGCGATATAAAATATGGAACCAAACTTACTCAACTACTTAAAGAAACTTCACTCATAATATGGGATGAATCATTGATGACAAACAAGCAATGTTTTGAGGCTCTCGATAGATCACTAAAAGACATATTATCTGAAAATAATAAAGAAGCTTCTAACATACCATTTGAAGGAAAGGATGTTGTTCTTGGAGGTGACCCAAAGCAAATATTATCTGTTATTAAAACTGGATCGAAATCACAAATCATAAATGTCTCAATAGCTAGATCTTATCTTTGGAATCATGTAACAAAACTGTACCTAACTGAGAATATGCGACTACAAAAAATAGAACCAAGCAGTAATGAATACACAGAGCTAAATGACTTCAATAATTGGATACTACACATTGGGAATGGAACTATTAAAAACACAAGTAATATTGATGATGACCTAGACTCAGACTCAATGACAGTCCAAATACCAGAAGATCTGCTCACACATACATCAGGAAACAAAATTGAAGCATTAGTACAGTTTACATATCCAGATTTTAAAACAAAGTTTCAGCAAACAGAGTATCTTAAAGAAAGAGCTATTCTAACAACCACTAATGAAATTGTTGATGAAATCAATGATCACATGCTTAAATTAGTACCAACCATGGCAAGAGAATATCTTAGTGCAGATACAATATCGAAATGTTCATATACATGCAATGACGCTGATATACTATATCCTGTAGAATATCTCAATCCTCTGACCGCAAATAATTTTCCAGCTCACAAGTTAAATCTAAAAGTCGGTGTTCCAATATGCTCTTAAGAAATCTCAACAAGAGCTGAGAGCTATGTAATGGAACACGACTAATAGTAACTAACTTAGGGGATAATATCATCAAAGCTATGATAATAATAGACACACATACCAGACAAAAACATATATACCAAGAATAAATCTAACAACACGAGGATGTCGTTGGCCATTTACCTTATATCGGCGACAATTTTCAATAAAAGCTTGCTACTCCATGACTATAAACAAAAGTCAAGGACATACTCTATCCAATGTTGGAGTATATTTAAAAAAGTCTGTATTCACGCATGGATAATTTTATGTTGCTATATCACGAGTTACAAGTAGAAAGGAACTCAAAATATTGATAGAGAATGAGAATGGCACATGTGGAACACATACACGAAACATTGTATACAAAGAAAATTTTTATTTGATCTGATCTGTTTCTTACACACTAACTCTATTTCTCATCATTGCAGGACATTGGTTTGTTTTTACATTCAGATGTACACCCAAAATGTGAGACTTAGAGACAAAAACAAAAACGGCGACATCAACCATCTTAACCTTGTTGTAATTTGTCAGAAGGTAATTCATAATACAACCACGGATGCAACTCGTTTTGTACCTCCTACGTTCTCTTATGTAAGAACAAGAAAATTGGTAACAATTATACTAATACCCACCATATCAAAACTTAAATAGTCTTTTTTTTTCTGTTCACACATACAGGTTAGAGAGCCATGTCCAGACCTCCACTTGCCACAGATGGATGGTGTTGATATTTGTCTACATTTTGGTTGACAGTTTACTCCAATCCATTTTTCAAAAACACATTTATATTTAATCCCTTGTAAATTATTCTGTAGCATGTTCTCACATGCTGCCATAAATTTTTATTACACCGTTGCTGTAACACCCTAAAATTCCATCAAACATAAATCATAGCAACTTGGTTTAATTTAATTTTCTAAAGACTTAATTAAATTTTTAAATTAATTTGAGCCTAAAAATATTTAAACATCATTTAAATAATTTTGGAGCAACAAGTGCATGTGCATCATATTTGATTTGCATGTCTTTTGTTTGTTTTGTGTGTGAATTTCAAAATCATGAAAAAGTCCGGAAACGCTCCCTAAACTTTCTCTCAATCTCCTTTTCCCTCCCGCAGCCCATCTCTCCCTCTCTCTCTCTTTCTTTCGGCCCGACGGCGCTTCGCGACCCAGCCCTTTCTCTCCTCTCTTTCTCCCTTCGCGCACGGCCCGCTCCTGCTTTTGGCCCGGCTGCGGCCCAAGCCGTCTCCCCCTCCCCTTCTCTCTCACCGCCGCCGACAGGTGGGGCCCACCTGTCGGGCTCACCCCCAACCTCCCGACGCCCTTCCCCTGCGCCGCCGCCCGACCGAGTCGCTCGGTCCCCCCCCCCCCCCGCGCCGCTCCCTCTCCCTCGACCCTTGCTCTCCCCTCCCATCGAACGCCTGCAACTGTCGCTCCACTACCGCACCCCTTCCCCTCTCCGAAACGCTCTCCCCCACCAAGTCTTTCCCCCTCCACGGCCGATCACCATTAATGGCCGGCCCATCCTTTCCCCTCGGCACCGAGCCTTCCCCCTCTCCTCTTCGCCCTACTTATACCTCGGCCGAGCCCCCTAGAACCCCCTTCGATCCCTCGCGCCACCCAATTCCCTCGGAACAAACTCCAATTTCCGCCGCCGCCATCGCCGAGCGTCGCCGCCTCGTCGGACCGCCGCTCCAGGACCGCTCCGCCCTCTTCTTCCACTCCAGGACCTTCGCACCGTGGTAACGATGCTCCCGAACCCCTTCTCGTTCTCTGTCTCGCACTATTTGTACCCCGACGGCTCTCGCCGGCGCTCCACCGCCGCCGTCCGTCGATGAGCACCACCACCGAAGCAAATTGATCAACGAGAACCCCCTGATCATGTTCACCAGCTCGCCACTCACGCACAGAACCAATTCGCGCTCGAATTCGCGACTCCGAACTCTGGTTCGGGTGAACTCCGGCGAGTTCACCGCCGCCCGCCTCTGTCCGCCGACGAACCGCCACCCTCACTGCGAAATCCACGACGAGAGCACCCCCATCGTGTTCGCCATCCCATTCCAAAGCCGTAGCACCTATCCGCTCTCCAAACCGAGGCTCGTAGCTCGAGTTCGAGCATCGCCGGCGTGTTCCCGGCCCGGCGCCGCCGCTCGCCGGCGTTCCTGCCGCCGCCCGACTCGGCCCCTCTCTGTCAGCCATCCGATCTTGATCCGACGGCCCACGTTCAATCTGACCGAAGTCAACTGGCTGAATAACGGTCAACCAAGGCCGATTTGCAAAAAGAACCCCCAGTTCATTATATATCACAAGCCGGTCCTTCCACTAGTGAAAACCTTTACAATTAGGTCCTGTTTTTATCATTTAAGCCCCTGTCTTTTCCACAAATCACACCCGAAGTCCAGCCCCTGTTCTTTTGCGCGTTAGCCCTCGGGTTTAATGCGTATTTATGTTTTAGCCCCTGGTTTTCTTCAGTTTAGCCCCTGGAAATTTAGTTTTCTTGCCAGCAAGTCCCTAAAACTTGTTTTGGCCGTATCCTATCCGTCCTAGCTCCGTTTTTAGCGTTCTTGGTGTCCAAGCGTTCGTCTTTTCGAGCTTATTAGTTTTAGATGCTTGTTTAGTCTGTTAGAAATGTTTGATGTACTGTTTTCTTATTGTTTTAATTGTGTTGATCGTAGACCTCGTGCCAGTTGCAACCGAGTCGCCCGTCGACGCGGATCCAGAACCACTCTACGAAGAAGAAGAAGATCTTTTTGTAGACCAAGGCAAGTGGCCTTCCCCGCATATTCTTTTTATCCTATATAACTGCATGTCAAACTAAAATTTACTATTATTGCATTAAAATGATGGGAATACCTTTTTAAGGATTTATCTAGTCTTTTACCATGCTCCCTTGTACCAACCCCTGTTTTAAATAATATTTTGGGTTAGTTCATGCTTAGTGTTGCAATACCTTGGGAAGGGTTAAAATGAATCTTTATATAATTGTTGATCATGATAACTTTGTTAATAAATGTTGGTTAATACAAGAGAACGATTATTTAATCGGAACATGGAGAACCACCCAAGAAAACAGTGCAACCATGGTGTCAAAATGGGCTCTGACCTTAGCCGATTAATTAGGTGTGTAATTGTACTGATGGCCTTATCCGAAAGGAGCAGAGGGGGTCTGGGGTTGCAGGGGTACAGCTCGGTCCTCTTGGGGTAGTAGCCTTTGCTAAGGTGCTGACCATTAGGGAGGGTTGTGGTCCGCCCTAGCTGTAACTCTTGCGGGTTGTTGGACTTTTGCATACCTTTGTAAAGGCTTCGAAGTGGACCCCTAGCCACTCACCTCGGAAGTGTTTAAGGGCCTTGCAAACCCGGGCAGCATGGGGAACACGAGCTGTGGTGAAAGTGTACAACCTCTGCAGAGTGTAAAACTGATATATCAGCCGTGCTCACGGTCAAGAGCGGCTTGGACCCTCACATGATAATTAAACTTAAAGATGGAATCTAAATCGTGGTTTTACTCGTGGGTTTTGGAAAAAGATGTTTCTTTTAAATGCTTAAGCGGGTTGGTATAAACTTACATCTAGTAAATAGGAAATTGCTAATAAAACTTGATCAACTCTAAAAAGCTCACTGCTGTGAACCTTAGCCTATCCTTGTGGCCTTGCATTTTCACCCCGCTTGCTGAGTACCTAGTTAGGTGTACTCACACTTGCCATTGCTGAATCAGAAGAAGGAAATGGAGAAGAATACTACAGCGACTACGATGAGTTCTGAGGCTTGCGTTTCCCCCAGTCAAGATGCCTGTGGAAGATGGAAGCTGAAGACGCTTCGTTTAGCTATCGCTTGTTCTGCGAATAAAGACCTTCGTGTCTCCCGAGAGTGTAATATGAATATTATTATAAATCTCTTGTACTTTAGAACACTGTGTTTCGATATTACACTCTTTTGTCTACCATATGTGTGTAAACATGATCCTGGCGCACATATGAGACGCACTTGGTTTTCCTTTGAAAACCGGGTGTGACAGGAGTGGTATCAGAGCAGTGTTGACTGTAGGACGCAGCCTTAAGTTAGAACTGGTCGGAAATTAAGGACTCAACATCTAGAAAGCCATGTCATCTTTCAAAATCCCCCTATTTTCGCATAAAAATCTAATTTATATTATTTCTTTTTGTTAAAAGATCTCATCATTTTGATTTATTCTATACTGAGTCAGTTTTCTTTTCCTTGTCAGATGGTTCGTGAGTTTCATACCGCTCGTGCTGTCACCGGAGGTTCACGCTCTGCTGGACCGTCAGTTCCCCAGCACCCCGTGGAGGCACCCGCTGAGGAGGTCCCGGTTCAGGTACTGCCTGAGGCGCAGGCAGAGGCACAGGAGGAGGAGCCACCTCAGCTCTTCGACGGCACTGTGCTCGAGGTGGACGCCGACGGAGACATGGTGATTCCACCTGCTGCTCCTGCTGCCGGCGACGCTGCACCGGACGCTGCTGGAGGTGACCCAGACGACTCTGGGGACGACAGCGACGAGGAGGAGCCCAGTGACGGAGATGACCCCGACATGGAGGTCGATGACCAGGAGAACGACAACAACGACGAGGAAGATCCAGAGGAGCCCCGCCAGCGTGGTCCGGAGTACCACCTTCACGCTTCGCTGGGTGGTACCGGGCAGTTTTGCAGACTGCTGGAGGAGCTACTGGGGTTTTTAGAGTTCACTCTAAAGCCTCAGTACGTGGTCGAGCACTTCGAGGAGCCCGGCCTGGAGGACTACTACACAGCTCAGGTACACGTCCGGGTACCTCAGCCAGAGGCTTCCGGATGGAGGATCCGTTCGACGCACTACAGCTGTGTTCCCTTCTCCACCGAGGACGCCGCCATCAACGACGCCGCCAGGAGAGCACTCTACTCCTACAGCTACCGTTTCCGCGACCAGCTGTACTACTCCGACTTCCGCCACGTACCCAGCCGACCGGTTGGCACTGAGGACACGGTGGTACCCGCTTCTCAGACCGGAGACGACCGTGTGGACGTCCTTGCTCGAGTCGCTGCTGCACTCAACACCGACTTGGAGGGAGCCACCTCCGAGATCGAGGGACTGCACGGGAAGCTCCAGGACGCTCAGGCCAAGATCGCACAGCTCGAGGCTCAGCTTGCAGGACAGGCACCCCCTGAGGAGATGGTACAGCACTGCACCACGTCTTCTCCACCGCGCAAGAAGCTTCGCTACGGCACCCCAGGAGCTACCACTAGTCTTGGCTAGGAGTTTTTAGATGTCTACCCTTTTTCTTTTGTTAATAATTCCGTTCCTGCGAGGACGATGCGATGTAATAGTGGTAGATGGTTGAAAACATGCTTGAGTTGGATCTTTGTGATGGATGGATGCTTTTGTGGAGTGATGGCCACAACTGCGTTAATTAAATAATTAGTTTAATTAATTAATCTTAGCCCCCTTATGCTTTTATTTTACTCATCTTTATCTGTTCAGTTCTTACCTGAGACACTTTTCCCTAACACTCAGATGGTAAACACCAGGTCAGGAGGAGGACAAGATATTCCACCAGTGATACGCGCTCACATTGCAAGTCAGAGGAATCAAGCACCACCTCCCCCACCAAACCCACCAATGGATCCAGCTATGCAACAGTTTCTGGCTGCCCAAACTCAGCTGCTGCAGACTCTCGCCGCAACGGTGCAAAACTTGCAAGCACAGCAAAACCAGCCACCACAACCAGCACCAGCGCCACCACCGCCCAGAGACAAGCATAAGGAATTCATGAGCCACCGTCCGCCCACTTACTCTCACTCATCAGATCCATTGGATGCTGATGACTGGCTAAAGGTTGTTACCAGAAAATTGGAAATGACACAGTGCACCGATCGTGAGATGGTGCTATATGCTGCAGGCAGGCTTGAAGGACCAGCGGCTGACTGGTGGGACGCATACACTGCTGCACATGCCGCACCACAGAACATCACCTGGCAGGAGTTCAGGGATAGCTTCAGGGCTTACCACATTCCCTCTGGAGTTATGAAGTTAAAGCAGAAGGAGTTCCTCGCGCTGAAGCAAGGCAACATGTCAGTCAGCGAGTACCTGGACAAATTCACCCAGTTATCTCGCTATGCACCTGAGGAGGTCAACACTGATGCCAAGAGACATGAACGATTTCTGGATGGTCTTATAGGGCCGCTCAATTATCAGTTGCAGAGTCACATCTTCCCAGATTTTCAGACCCTTCTGAATAAAGCTATTGGCCTGGAAAGCAAGCGCAAGGAAATTGGTGAACACAAACAGAAGTTCCAGGGACAGTCTAGCAGTAACACTCGCCCCCGCTACAATTCCTCTCAGGGTTCTTACTTCCGCTCTGGTGGGCAGAATGGAGGTTATCCACAGAACATGCAGTTGCAACGTTCATTTCAGCAGCCACAGCGCTTCAATCAACAATCACCTCGTACTTCGAACCCTCAGCAGAATCGGTCGAACAACAATTCAGCCACTCCCTGCCCAAACAATGCCACAGGCGCTCCTGTGAGAAACAATGCTCCAGTGCAGCCAAATGGATGTTTCAAATGTGGAGAATTGGGACACTATGCTAACAGCTGTCCTCAGCGTGGAATGCATACTCCACAGAGAGGCAACGAACAGAGGACTGAGAAGCCATCGTCACAAGTTCGTCCAGGAAGCTCAAGTGCACAAGGCAACAGGGCTCAGCGGAATTTTGTTCGTGGAAGGGTGAACCATGTGACCGCCGAACAAGCCCAAGAAGCTCCAGGAGTTGTACTTGGTACGTTCCTTGCCAATTCCATACCTGCAACAATTTTATTCGATTCTGGAGCAACGCATTCATTTATTACTGAACAATTTGTGGCAAAACATGGTATGACCATGAGGGCTATGAAAAAGCAATTATTAGTTAGTACTCCCGGCGGAGAAATGCAAGCCAGTTTATTATGCCCACAAGTGACTCTTAACATTATGGGAGTAGATTTCCCAGCTGATCTGGTAGTTCTCAAATCTTGGGGAATAGATATAATTCTGGGAATGGATTGGTTACACCAGTGGGATGGATCTATTCAGTGCCGAAAGAAGTCAGTACTCTTGACCAGCCCTAATGGAGACAGAATTGAGTATGTGGCAACTCCCTCATCGACAGAAGGCGGAACAGTAAATTCTATGGAGGGAAAGACTCTGGAAGATATCAAAATAGTGAACGAATATCCAGATGTATTTCCAGATGATTTACCAGGTATGCCACCTGACCGAGATATTGAATTCAGCATTGAACTTTTACCTGGTACTGCTCCCATATCTAAGAGGCCATATAGAATGGATGTCAAAGACTTGGCAGAACTTAAGAAACAAATAGAAGAATTGTTAAGTAAAGGGTTTATCCGTCCTAGTTCGTCACCATGGGGAGCCCCCACTCTTTTCGTAAACAAGAAAGATGGCTCTAGGAGGATGTGTGTAGACTATCGATCTCTTAATGAGGTCACCATCAAGAACAAATATCCCTTGCCTAGGATTGAGGATCTGTTTGATCAAATGAGAGGTGCAAAAGTGTTTTCTAAAATAGATCTACGATCGGGATATCATCAATTGAGAATTCGTCCGGAGGACATTCCCAAGACAGCTTTCACGTCCAGATATGGGTTGTATGAGTTCACTGTCATGTCATTCGGATTGACGAATGCCCCGGCATACTTCATGTATTTGATGAACAAGGTGTTCATGGATTATTTGGACAAGTTTGTAGTAGTGTTCATTGACGACATTCTGATATTCTCTCAGAATGAGGAAGAACATGAGGAGCATTTGAGACTCGTATTACAGAGACTTCGAGAACATCAGTTGTATGCTAAGTTCAGCAAGTGTGACTTTTGGTTAAAGGAAGTTTCATTTCTTGGTCATGTTATCACTGACGGAGGAATAGCAGTGGATCCGAGTAAAGTTCAGGATGTGTTAAACTGGAACCCTCCGAAGAATGTGTCTGAGATCAGGAGTTTTCTCGGATTGGCAGGCTACTACCGCAGGTTTATTGAAGGCTTCTCGAAGATCGTGAAACCGCTTACAACCTTACTAGAGAAAGGAAAAGAATTCAAATGGAGTGATAAATGCCAAGCTAGTTTCGAAGAATTGAAGAAAAGGTTGACTACTGCCCCTGTGCTGATAATGCCAGACATTCACAAAGGGTTTGACGTATATTGTGATGCCTCGCGTCAAGGCCTTGGATGTGTTTTAATGCAAGAAGGAAAAGTAGTGGCTTATGCTTCCAGACAACTGAGGAAACATGAACAGAATTATCCAACGCATGATCTAGAATTGGCCGCCGTTGTACACGCGCTGAAAATTTGGAGACATTACATGATTGGTAACAGGTGTCAGATCTTTACCGACCATAAGAGCTTGAAGTATATCTTCACTCAGAAGGATATCAATCTTAGACAACGCAGATGGCTGGAATTAATCAAGGATTACGATTTGGAGATTCAGTATCACCCCGGTAAAGCTAATGTTGTGGCAGATGCTTTGAGTCGGAAGAGTCAGGCAAACATGCTTATAGCTCAGCTGAAACCGCAAGAGTTATGTTGGGAAATGGCACGGCTCAACTTAGGAATCGTAGCCCAGAGTGAATCTATGACCTTGGAGGTCGAATCAACACTTGAACAGGAAATCAGAAAAGGGCAGTTGACAGATGAAAAGATCAAGGAATACGAAAAGCTGATTGATTCAGGAAAAGTTCCCGATTTCAAGAAAGATGATCAGGGAACCATATGGTTCAGAAACAGGATATGTGTGCCAGAAGACGATCGCCTACGTGAGACTATACTGAGGGAAGCTCATGATTCGGCATACTCTATTCACCCTGGTAGCACCAAGATGTACCAAGATCTAAAACAGAAATACTGGTGGTACGGAATGAAAAGAGATGTCGCAGCTCATGTCGCCTTGTGTGACATATGCCAAAGGGTAAAAGCAGAACATCAGAGACCAGCCGGTTTGCTGCAACCACTGAAAGTACCCGAGTGGAAATGGGAAGAAATTGGTATGGATTTCATTGTAGGTTTACCTCGTACACGCGATGGTTTTGATTCCATATGGGTTATCGTGGACAGGTTAACCAAAGTTGCACATTTTATACCAGTTAAAACCACTTACTCCGGAGCCAGACTAGCAGAGTTGTACATGTCGCGAATTGTGTGTTTGCATGGAGTTCCTAAAAAGATAGTGTCAGATCGAGGCACTCAGTTTACATCACGTTTTTGGAAGAAGTTACATGAGTCAATGGATACGAAATTGAATTTTAGTTCGGCATACCACCCACAGACTGATGGTCAAACTGAAAGGACGAATCAGATATTGGAAGATATGTTAAGGGCTTGTGCTTTAAAGCATGGAGGTAGTTGGGACAAAAGTTTACCATATGCGGAGTTCGCTTACAACAACAGTTATCAATCTAGTCTCAAGATGGCACCGTTTGAAGCCTTGTACGGAAGAAAATGCAGAACACCCTTGTACTGGAATCAAACGGGTGAAAGTCAACTCTTCGGACCAGAAATTATAAAGGAAGCGGAAAGACAAGTTGAGATAATTCGGGAGAATCTTAAAACCGCACAGTCACGCCAAAAGAGTTACGCTGACCCTAAGAGAAGAGAAGTGGTATTCGAGGAAGGAGATCATGCCTATCTCAGAGTATCACCTATCAGAGGATTGCGAAGATTTAATATTAGAGGGAAGTTATCACCTCGTTTTATCGGACATTTTAAAATATTGGAAAGAAAAGGAGAAGTGGCATATAGGTTGGAATTACCGGCTCGATTATCAGGAGTTCATGATGTGTTCCATGTATCACAGCTAAAGAAGTGCTCAAATGAGATTAGAGTGGAGCACTTACCACTGGAGGATTTAGAAGTAAAGGATGACTTGACTTATAAGGAGTATCCTATTAAAATCTTAGACAAGTCACAGAGGGTCACACGAAGCAAGATAATAAAAATGTGCAAAGTTCAATGGAGCAATCACTAAGAAAATGAGGCCACTTGGGAAAGAGAAGAAGAACTTATGGAAGAGTTCCCTCAGCTGTTCTCCGAATCTTCCTGAATCTCGGGACGAGATTCTCTTTAAGGGGGGTAGGATTTGTAACACCCTAAAATTCCATCACACATAAATCATAGCAACTTGGTTTAATTTAATTTTCTAAAGACTTAATTAAATTTTTAAATTAATTTGAGCCTAAAAATATTTAAACATCATTTAAATAATTTTGGAGCAACAAGTGCATGTGCATCATATTTGATTTGCATGTCTTTTGTTTGTTTTGTGTGTGTATTTCAAAATCATGAAAAAGTCCGGAAACGCTCCCTAAACTTTCTCTCAATCTCATTTTCCCTCCCGCAGCCCATCTCTCCCTCTCTCTCTCTTTCTTTCGGCCCGACGGCGCTTCGCGACCCAGCCCTTTCTCTCCTCTCTTTCTCCCTTCGCGCACGGCCCGCTCCTGCTTTTGGCCCGGCTGCGGCCCAAGCCGTCTCCCCCTCCCCTTCTCTCTCACCGCCGCCGACAGGTGGGGCCCACCTGTCGGGCTCACCCCCAACCTCCCGACGCCCTTCCCCTACGCCGCCGCCCGACCGAGTCGCTCGGTCCCCCCCCCCGCGCCGCTCCCTCTCCCTCGACCCTTGCTCTCCCCTCCCATCGAACGCCTGCAACTGTCGCTCCACTACCGCACCCCTTCCCCTCTCCGAAACGCTCTCCCCCACCGAGTCTTTCCCCCTCCACGGCCGATCGCCATTAATGGCCGGCCCATCCTTTCCCCTCGGCACCGAGCCTTCCCCCTCTCCTCTTCGCCCTACTTATACCTCGGCCGAGCCCCCTAGAACCCCCTTCGATCCCTCGCGCCACCCAATTCCCTCGGAACAAACTCCAATTTCCGCCGCCGCCATCGCCGAGCGTCGCCGCCTCGTCGGATCGCCGCTCCAGGACCGCTCCGCCCTCTTCTTCCACTCCAGGACCTTCGCACCGTGGTAACGATGCTCCCGAACCCCTTCTCGTTCTCTGTCTCGCACTATTTGTACCCCGACGGCTCTCACCGGCGCTCCACCGCCGCCGTCCGTCGACGAGCACCACCACCGAAGCAAATTGATCAACGAGAACCCCCTGATCATGTTCACCAGCTCGCCACTCACGCACAGAACCAATTCGCGCTCGAATTCGCGACTCCGAACTCTGGTTCGGGTGAACTCCGGCGAGTTCACCGCCGCCCGCCTCTGTCCGCCGACGAACCGCCACCCTCACTGCGAAATCCACGACGAGAGCACCCCCATCGTGTTCGCCATCCCATTCCAAAGCCGTAGCACCTATCCGCTCTCCAAACCGAGGCTCGTAGCTCGAGTTCGAGCATCGCCGGCGTGTTCCCGGCCCGGCGCCGCCGCTCGCCGGCGTTCCTGCCGCCGCCCGACTCGGCCCCTCTCTGTCAGCCATCCGATCTTGATCCGACGGCCCACGTTCAATCTGACCGAAGTCAACTGGCTGAATAACGGTCAACCAAGGCCGATTTGCAAAAAGAACCCCCAGTTCATTATATATCACAAGCCGGTCCTTCCACCAGTGAAAACCTTTACAATTAGGTCCTGTTTTTATCATTTAAGCCCCTGTCTTTTCCACAAATCACACCCGAAGTCCAGCCCCTGTTCTTTTGCGCGTTAGCCCTCGGGTTTAATGCGTATTTATGTTTTAGCCCCTGGTTTTCTTCAGTTTAGCCCCTGGAAATTTAGTTTTCTTGCCAGCAAGTCCCTAAAACTTGTTTTGGCCGTATCCTATCCGTCCTAGCTCCGTTTTTAGCGTTCTTGGTGTCCAAGCGTTCGTCTTTTCGAGCTTATTAGTTTTAGATGCTTGTTTAGTCTGTTAGAAATGTTTGATGTACTGTTTTCTTATTGTTTTAATTGTGTTGATCGTAGACCTCGTGCCAGTTGCAACCGAGTCGCCCGTCGACGCGGATCCAGAACCACTCTACGAAGAAGAAGAAGATCTTTTTGTAGACCAAGGCAAGTGGCCTTCCCCGCATATTCTTTTTATCCTATATAACTGCATGTCAAACTAAAATTTACTATTATTGCATTAAAATGATGGGAATACCTTTTTAAGGATTTATCTAGTCTTTTACCATGCTCCCTTGTACCAACCCCTGTTTTAAATAATATTTTGGGTTAGTTCATGCTTAGTGTTGCAATACCTTGGGAAGGGTTAAAATGAATCTTTATATAATTGTTGATCATGATAACTTTGTTAATAAATGTTGGTTAATACAAGAGAACGATTATTTAATCGGAACATGGAGAACCACCCAAGAAAACAGTGCAACCATGGTGTCAAAATGGGCTCTGACCTTAGCCGATTAATTAGGTGTGTAATTGTACTGATGGCCTTATCCGAAAGGAGCAGAGGGGGTCTGGGGTTGCAGGGGTACAGCTCGGTCCTCTTGGGGTAGTAGCCTTTGCTAAGGTGCTGACCATTAGGGAGGGTTGTGGTCCGCCCTAGCTGTAACTCTTGCGGGTTGTTGGACTTTTGCATACCTTTGTAAAGGCTTCGAAGTGGACCCCTAGCCACTCACCTCGGAAGTGTTTAAGGGCCTTGCAAACCCGGGCAGCATGGGGAACACGAGCTGTGGTGAAAGTGTACAACCTCTGCAGAGTGTAAAACTGATATATCAGCCGTGCTCACGGTCAAGAGCGGCTTGGACCCTCACATGATAATTAAACTTAAAGATGGAATCTAAATCGTGGTTTTACTCGTGGGTTTTGGAAAAAGATGTTTCTTTTAAATGCTTAAGCGGGTTGGTATAAACTTACATCTAGTAAATAGGAAATTGCTAATAAAACTTGATCAACTCTAAAAAGCTCACTGCTGTGAACCTTAGCCTATCCTTGTGGCCTTGCATTTTCACCCCGCTTGCTGAGTACCTAGTTAGGTGTACTCACACTTGCCATTGCTGAATCAGAAGAAGGAAATGGAGAAGAATACTACAGCGACTACGATGAGTTCTGAGGCTTGCGTTTCCCCCAGTCAAGATGCCTGTGGAAGATGGAAGCTGAAGACGCTTCGTTTAGCTATCGCTTGTTCTGCGAATAAAGACCTTCGTGTCTCCCGAGAGTGTAATATGAATATTATTATAAATCTCTTGTACTTTAGAACACTGTGTTTCGATATTACACTCTTTTGTCTACCATATGTGTGTAAACATGATCCTGGCGCACATATGAGACGCACTTGGTTTTCCTTTGAAAACCGGGTGTGACAGTTGCCGCGCCTTTAGTTTCTAGTAACACATTAAAATGTACTCCCTCTGTTCCAAATTACTATTCGTTGTTGACTTTTTCTCACAACGTTTGACCATTCATCTTATTAAAAAAATGTTATCCAAATATACGAAAAATTAAGTCATATCTAAAGTATATGTGATAATAAAGTAATCCACAAATAAAACAAATGTCACGTGTAAAATTTTTTGAATAAGACAAATGATCAAACGTTATGAAAAAAATTAACAATAAATAGTAATTTGGAACGGAGATAATATAGGTTGACTCGTAGTGTGCTTGCTTTGCTGCCACGCGTAAAAATGTCTCCTATGTGCCATCTAAGACAAAGAATTTGTGTACTCGATAAGTTGCGTCGAAAGAATCCTGAACTTGCATCATGAAAATACAAACTTCAAACTCAATTCCTGAACCTAAACATTTCAGCTTGACAAAACCAAAATATTCAAAGTCAGACTTTCGAACAGTCGGAACAGCCGGCCGGGGTGCCCAACTCGTGTTGGTCCTCGTCCAAACGAACCTACCCGTCTCCCTCCCCTCCGGCCCTCCCCAGTCCGCGCGCCCCCTTTCCACGCCCGCATCCACCACCACTTCCACTTCCACCCACTCGACAGCGACGCCGCCGCACAGGAACTCAGGAACCCCTCTCGCCTCTCCCTAGCTTCCCCGCGACAGCGACGGCCGGTCGCTTCAAGTGACCTAAGCACCCGCGCCCCCTCGCCTCCCCTCCTTTTCTCCCCCCCGGCCCCCGTCCCTCTCCGTTCCTATGACCTCTTCCGCCCCCACGAACCCTAGCCCCGTCCCCGTCCCCACCCCGACCCCCACCGCGAACGGGACCGCTTCATCGCCCAAGGACCAGCCGCCGCCGACGCAACAGCAGCAGCAGACGACCGGCCAGGAGGAGTTAGCAGCGGTGGATGTGGGAGGCGCCGAGGCGGCGGAGTCTGGAGTAGCAGCGGGCGAGGGTATGGAGGTGGATGGGGGTCCTGGCGCGGGGGATGCGGATGCGGGCGGCACGGCGGGAGGGGGAGGAGGAGGAGGAGGAGGTGTCGCGGTGGGCGGAGGAGCGCAGCAGGCATCGCCGGCGACGGTGTTCCGGATCCGGCTCAAGCAGTCGCCCGCCAGCCTCCGGCACAAGATGCGCGTGCCCGAGCTCTGCAGGAACTTCAGGTGCGGGCCGCTGAGCTTCCTGAGCTTTCGTTTCCGGTGCCAAAGCAGATTTTTACTCGCTCTTCGTCGTTGGATGTGAATTACGCTTCTGATGGCTTCAGACAAAAGCCTTGTACTGGTTGTGCTTGAAATTGTGACGAGGGGTTGTAAGAGATCGTGGAATCATTGAGTTATGCAGACTGTATTGGCAGTATGAAGAGATTATGGGCATGCGTTGGCTTTGGTTTGAAAGATGGTTTTTTTTTTGAAGACTCATCCAACTTGAATTTTGAAAGTATTTGAGTATTCTATTTGCTAGTTGAAAGACATTTGATTAGTCATTTGGGATTCCAGAATATATATGCGCTTATGTTTTTAGCCTGGCTTTGGTTCGTGTGGCAATGACTGCAGTTTTGTAGCTTGTAACAATATACAAAATTGTTTGCTTTGCCTTCTTAGATTACTTTGACTGATAGCAGGTCATTGTAGCCTGTTTGTAGGAAGGACACCCTTTTTTTCCTTTCCATGATGAGGTCATCCTTATTGGTCCTTTTTATTGTTTAGAAATCTCATTATTATTTTTTTACCAAATGTTGTATACATGTATGTGCCAACTTTGAACTGCCTTCCGGAGCTGACAGTCTTGTACCTCCTTTGATGACCTATTTGGATAGAGGGAGAACAGTAGTGTCGGGGGAGGGCCTTTGATCCAAATCTTTTGGATTTTAACTAAATCCTAAATTACCCTGAGCAATACTTCTGTAGATACCTTCTGAATTCTAATTATCCTAACAATGTGCATATCGTTATTACTTTTCTGGTTTCTTTGTTTCTGTAATTGTATTTACCTGGTATAGGTAGGGTAGCCACTTTGGTGTTACCTGTAAACTGCTCAATAAATTTCTGTTTTGGTGGGGCTTTCCATTTCAGTGCGGTTGCTTGGTGTGGGAAGCTGAATGCAATTGCTTGCGCATCAGAGACTTGTGCACGTATTCCAAGGTTATATTTCTTTCACCTTCATTCGCTGATTTCTTTTGTCCCTTGATTGGTCTGCACACATTTCATTTGTAATGTTTGAACTATGAGGCTGTCTTAGTGGAGCCTGTGGTAGAAAAGTGCCGTTTCTTTAGTTGAACAGAAACAGCAGGAGAGAGTTCACAACTGGTAAAATAGTAGAGTAAAACTGCACGAGTACTTTATAAAGGGTTTCTTAGGACTCCAGGAACAGGGCTACAAGCCTTGCACAACAAATGAGTAGGGAAAGGAAAGTGTTGACTGTAACATAGAAGACCAACCATTAAGAATACAGTCAGCCATTAAAAACATAGTGTTTGGGTATGAAATCTTTGCAGAAAATAATGTTAATTTATTTCTCCAGCTCCAATTCAAGCCCTCCATTTTGGATTCCTATACATATCCTGAATCCGGAGAGACCAACAGAATGCTCTGTATTCAATGTGAAAGCAGGTATGCGTCTGTTTTATTTGCCGTGCAAAATATTCATAGCTACGATTTACTTGCATGCTTTTCTTTGATATACATTACATGCATATATTTCACAAATTTCAACTCCAGTTGTATTTTACCGGTGTAATTATACCCAGACTGTGACTGTGTACAAGCAGATGCAGATCAAATTCAATACTCTGCCTTGTCTGTAGGAACACGGATGGGACTTTCTTTCTGAAATTTTTACAACTCGTCTGATGTATGTTCATTTTTTTAAATGCTCTGTTCCCAGCATGCTTCACTGTAATGGTATTGTCAATTGAACAGATTCTCCACGTGACTTTGTTCAGTTCATTGAATGGTCTCCTCGGTCCTGCCCTCGAGCATTGCTAGTGGCAAATTTTCATGGGCGGATCACTATATGGACACAGCCAAATAAGGTAAGCTATTTCCTTAAGATGATCACTTTTTTTAGTTTGTATTTGTAGTAATAAGAATTGAGTTGTTCTGGTACTGACTTATTCAAAGTTTATATATCTGATGCCATCGAATCTTCTAATATTAATCACCGTTTTCTGTGGTGAAGGGTCCAGTAAATCTTGTACATGATGCCAGCTCGTGGCAGTGTGAACATGAATGGCGTCAAGATCTTTCTGTGGTGACCAAGTGGTTGTCAGGAATTTCTCCGGTAAGTAACACATACTAGTATTATACCCCATGCTGCTTACCTTCACTATAACATGCCCCCTTATAGTTAATGCAACAATACATTTGAATGATCCTGTTTTCACAGGTCAGATATCCTGAGCACTTGTAGGTTTAATAAAGATCATAATAGTACTTGATTATAAATATGGAACATTGCTTTTATTTTTCTTAAGCACAACGTTCAAATAATCGTAGTGTTTAGTTAAGATCCAGATTGCTGATGTTACACCACAGTATATGTGTAGGTAAATACTTCTGAATTACTTTTCAAGGGCATTTTGGTAATCCTTTATTTAAAAGTTCTACTACCTACATATGAGTGCCTTGGTTAAAGTTGATAAGCATTTAGAAAGGGGCCGAGTAGCATATACTAAAGAGGAGGGGGCATATCATGAAGATGGAATCATGTCTCGGTATCCTTTAGCATCAAATAAAAAAATGCTCGTTCAACGTCAAAGCATCAGGTTGAAAGAATTTGATTCTAGATATAAGGATAAAGGACACCAAGCTATGAGCCTGCTGCTGCTGCTAAATTTGTTCTTCTTCTTGGCTCTGCAGTATAGATGGCTTCCTGCAAACTCCACTAGTTCAAATCTGAAAACCTTCGAGGAGAAATTCCTCACCCAACAGCCTCAAAGTCCAGGTTGGTGAACCAAACAGAGCGTATTACTGGACAGATCTGTTTTTTTGGAGTTCTCGAACATTTAATTTACTCTTAAAAATCTGACTTGCTTGTTGCTTCAGCAGGATGGCCAAGTATTCTGTGCGTTTGTTCAGTTTTTTCATCAGGTTCTGTTCAGCTTCATTGGTTACAGTGGCCTTCTCAAAACTCAGCACAGCCTAGATGGTTTTCTACCAGCAAAGGGCTTCTAGGAGCAGGACCCAGTGGGATAATGGCTGCTGATGCTATTATAACGGAATCTGGAGCTTTACATGTTGCTGGAGTACCCCTTGTTAATCCATCCACTGTAGTTGTTTGGGAGGTGATGCCGGGTCTTGGCAATGGTATTCAGGCAACTGCAAAGATAAATGCAACAAGCTCTGTTCCTCCGTCTCTGAATCCTCCTTCCTGGTCTGGTTTTGCTCCGCTGGCGGCCTACCTATTTTCTTTGCAAGATTATCTTGTTTCTGAGGGTGCACAAACGAAAAAACAGACAGATTCCGAGACTACTGAGGCTGCATCAATCCATTGCTGTCCAGTTTCTAATTTTTCAGCTTATGTCAGTCCAGAAGCAGCTGCACAGTCTGCCACTACTACCACCTGGGGATCTGGGGTTACTTCAGTTGCTTTTGATCCAACTCGTGGAGGATCAGTCATTACAGTTGTAATAGTTGAAGGTTGGTATACTACATTTAGGAGATATCCTAGTTCTTGAGCGATGTAATTGTCCTGTCTCAAAGTCAGTAAGTCAGTAATAACCCAAATTTGTTCTGTCATGACCTTATTTGAATGTTCTCCTACCTACCCTTCGATGATCACATGCTCTGTGCATTTCCAAAGACCCACCCTTCTCCATGCCAAAAGAAAAAGGGAAACACAAGTCATAATCTGTAGAACATGGTTTCTCAACTATCCAACTTCATCCTTAACTTTTTTTTACATCAGTTGTGATAGCTGGTGTTTATTTATTTCTTGATGATCTTTTAGTTACTTCTTGCAGGGCAGTATATGTCTCCTTATGATCCTGATGAAGGACCTTCCATCACTGGATGGAGGGTGCAATGCTGGGAATCTTCGCGTCAACAGGTTGTTCTTCACCCAATTTTTGGAAGCCCTACTAGTTTTGGTGGGCAACCTCCCATGCAAACTGTTTGGTCTACCAGAGTTAACAGAAGCATCCCACCAACAGAGGACCTTAAAAATCCTCAAACATATGTTCCAATGCCAACAACATCAGATGAACGGAGCTCCTCTGAGTGCAGTGTTGACAGAGCGAACAGACTCAGCTTTGATCCTTATGATCTTCCAAATGATGTTAGACAACTGGCTCAAATAGTCTATTCTGCTCATGGTGGTGAAGTTGCTGTTGCTTTCCTCCGTGGAGGAGTGCACATTTTCTCAGGTCCAGATTTTGACCAGGTTGACAGTTACCATGTAAATGTTGGCTCAGCTATTGCTCCACCAGCCTTTTCCTCCAGCAGTTGCTGCTTGGCATCAGTTTGGCATGATACGCTCAAAGATCGAACAATACTGAAGATAATACGTGTGCTTCCTCCTGCAATTCTTAGCACGCAAGCAAAGGCCAACTCAGCAGCATGGGAGCGGGCAATAGCAGATAGGTATTTTACATAATTTATAGATGATGCTTCCTAATTAATGTGATTTATCTTATTGATCCTTAGATAATTTTGTCTCTTGTTGGGGTTTTTGTCTAGCCTAACTCAAGTTGTTTGAGTCCAAAAGCTTGTATCTCTCTAATAAATAACAATTGATAATTCTGGCAGATTTTGGTGGAGTCTATTGGCTGGAGTGGATTGGTGGGATGCTGTTGGTTGTACACAGAGTGCTGCCGAAGATGGTATAGGTAATGGCATTGCTTCTGCTGATATGCTTTTGTGTGTAGTTCCTGCTTTCCAATTGGTTTATGTGTTTGCTTGTTGGAGGCTGAGCTATCGCAATAGAGTCGATCCTTATTAACAACACTTTTAACTAGCACATTTTGGGGTTTATGGGGATTATTTTTAAAATATTTAGGGCTGATCTTGTATTTGATAGTTTAGTTAAGACATCATGTCATAGTGGAATAAATATGTGGTTATGCTTACTATATTTATCTGGTAATATTGTTTGCAAATGATAACTTTGAAGTAATGAACTTTGTATTTGGCACATATGGACTGACATTCCAGTTTTTGTTCCTATATAAACTATATTCCCTTGTATAGTGTTAGGTTATTTCCAGTTGTGGTGTGATTTTCTGAGCAAATAGAATGTGTTTAATGCTTTAGTAAATCTGTTTTTAGCATCTGTTCTGTCCAACACCTGCACTATATATAATGGAAAATTAAATTTACTTGTTTTTTCTTCCAGTGTCACTTAACAGCGTGATAGCTTTTCTGGATGCGGACTTCCATTCTCTTCCGACTATGCAACAGAGGCAACAGCACTGTCCTGTAAGTGTTGCTGCTGCTTTTAGTTAACTATACTAGTTTAAAGTGGTATCTGTTTATATTTTATCTCATTACAGTTGAATTGCTATGTTGCATGTGCTGTATTAACCACAGTCAATTAATCATTTACTATCAGTCACTAGTTGAGTTTGAATGAGAAATTTAGATGTAGACATTGTACAATTTTTCTTAGCTTTTTGGCCCCCACTGGTATTTATGCAATCAGTGTAGATATCTCTTTTTGCCCCCTTTCAGTGAATATGGTAGCTCCTTCTGAAATTTCTTTAAACGAATACATATCCATGTCCTATTCACTGGCCTTTCGGAATTTAAAGTGAATAATAGTAACAAATCAATATACTATTTTCTCCAACTATAGAACTCCAGTTATGTTATTCTGGTGCCATAGGGATGAGATTGAACAATCTGATGGGCATTTGCAACAGTATCATAGCTTTTTTTAATTGCGAAAATGTTGCTGGAAACTTTTACAGTGGCAGTTTTGCAATTTGGTAAGTGGCATCGCAGCAGCTGTCTCTAAATCAATTGAGTAACTGGACAGCTCATTCATGATATAATTTTTATTTAATTTGTGAGTTACTATAAAGTTTGAATTTTCGAGGTGATGTTTTATACCTTTTGGCTTTAATGTTTACAAGGGCTTGTTGAATTACCTACCTCATGATTAATGGATCTACTTCATGCAGAATCTCGATAGGATAAAGTGTAGGTTGTTGGAAGGAACAAATACCCAAGATGTCCGAGCACTTGTGTTGGACATGCAAGCAAGATTACTTCTGGATATGCTTGGCAAAGGAATCGAGTCTGCCCTTATAAATCCATCAACTCTGCTACCTGAACCCTGGCAAGCTTCTAGTGATATGTTATCTAGCATTGAACCTGACAAAATGACCGTTGAACCAGCTCTACTCCCTAACATTCAGGTCTGCTGTCTACTTTATGAGAATTGTTTCCGTTTCATTGTCATGGAACTTAAAATTTAGCTATGTAATGCCCATTTCTTCTGTTCTTGAATTTATTCTTCTAGGACTTGCTACTGAGCAGTATATTGGTATTCTTGACCACTCACATAAACATTGTTTAGTTGTATGAGGTGAACTCATGTTCAATGCCTGTTATGCTTTGCCAAAATTGGTGCATTATATAGTTTTATGATGTTCGTAGTATCGTATAAATTTCTGTACAGGTTATCTGCGTAGAAATCTTCATGTTACTTTACACTCAGCTTATGTTTTAGCATCCAAATGCAGGGTTATGTTGATGCTGTTCTTGATTTAGCATCACATTTCATCACACGCTTGCGGCGTTATGCTAGTTTCTGTCGAACTCTGGCTAGCCATGTTGGACCATCTTCTACCTCAGGCACTTCTAGAAATATGGTTACAAGTCCAACAAACAGTTCTCCTTCGCCATCAAATAACCAAGGTTAGTGATGCCTGCTATCTTGCTAAAGCTTGTGCTTTTCTTTTGTTTCTGCACAAAGAGTGCATCCCAAACTTTGTTTTCTCCATGAATATTTGTGGCTAAAGTAACGTTTACTTCCAGTTTAATTATGCTCTACTGCAAATTTCAGGTAATCAAGGGGGAGCAACATCTGCAACAGGCAGCTCACAAATGCAGGAGTGGGTCCAAGGTGCAATTGCTAAGATTAGTAACAACTCTGATGGTGCTGCCACTGCAACACCAAATCCAATGAGCGGGAGGTCATCATTTATGCCCATCAGCATTAATACGGGAACATTCCCTGGCACACCTGCTGTTAGACTTATTGGGGATTGCCATTTTCTTCATAGATTATGTCAATTATTGCTATTTTGTTTGCTTTTCCGGAGAAGGCAATCACCAAGGTTACTTGCAAATGCACAAAAAAATCAAGATTCTTCTATACAGAAAATACAGCACATGATGAATGCTAAGACAGAGGACAACAGTACGACATCAAGATCTGGTCTAGGGACTGCCAAAGTAGAAGATGGGCAGGCAACGCGTGGTGGGCAATTTGTTCTTGGAGCAAAGGGTCCTGAAGAAAATCCGATTGGAAAATCTGTTAGAATAGGTTCTGGCAATGCTGGCCAAGGGTATACTTCAGACGAGGTGATTATCAAATTGTTGGCAAAATACAGTTGTTCTTTTGGTCGCAACCTGGAGCTTGTTCAATGAAAATAAACTACATCGTGTATATTGGTTAATAGCTGTAAAAAAGGTCTTGGTTTTGGCACAGTTTAATAGTAAATAATATTAAAGGAAACTTCAGGAGTTAGTGTGATTGTACTGTGTTTTCAATTTTAGGTATTTGAACTCTGCTGTTGAAAAACTTGACAACGTTCCAAATGGTCTGAAAAACTTTTTGACCTGAACGTAATGTCCAATATGGAAAAAGAATATGTTTTGTCTTAGTCATTTCTTGTGAAATATCTAGCCTTAATTGCTATGAGAAAAACACGTGAATTATAGCTATCATATGGTGTGATCGCATCTGAATAATTTTATTTCATTGTTGCAGGTCAAGGTCCTTTTTCTTATATTGGTTGACCTGTGTCGAAGGACATCTACCTTGCCGCATCCATTGCCTGCTTCTCAAGTTGGTTCTAGCAACATTATCATAAGGTTGCATTACATCGATGGCAATTACACTGTGCTCCCTGAGGTAGTGGAAGCATCTCTTGGTCCCCACATGCAGGTAGTGGTTGAAATTCTCAGTTTTTTTAGATAAAGGGTGTCTCTATTCGTCAAGGAAATGAAAGTATCCTGGTCTCCCCGTTTCAACGAGTTCAACCGTTTAATTATTACAAGATTTCATCATGAAGCAGGACACTGCTTCATGATGAAATTCTCATCGTTGCATTTGTATATACTTTTTATATGGGCATATTTTGAGCTTCCATCGTCTGTCGATGGTAGGTAGGAGTATAAATTGATGTTCAAGTGCACCTCAATTTTGAGCTTCCGTCGTCTGTTTTGTACTGAACTCAGGACTGACTCCTTCAAAAGTTCACTATTGTTCTGTTAGCAGAAGCTATTCATTTCGTATTAGTTGTCTTTGATGGCACATTTGCTACCTAGGCATGCCATTTTCAATGTTCCCTTGATGCCAAGGTCCCATGCTATTTTTAATATTCATTATTTCCTATATACTTGTAGAATATGCCTCGTCCCCGAGGAGCTGATGCTGCTGGTCTTCTACTTCGAGAATTAGAACTGCAACCTCCTGCTGAAGAATGGCACAGGCGCAACATGTTTGGTGGGCCCTGGTCAGAACCGGATGATTTTGGTCCATTGGATAATATGCCTCATCAAAAAGTCAATGGTTCCATTAGCCCTCATTTGTCTGACATGGAAGAGGACTGTGTCAATTCCCTTGGGATTCAAAGTCTTTGGCCAAGAAAGCGCCGTTTGTCTGAAAGGGACGCAGCATTTGGTCTGAAAACATCTGTAGGTCTGGGACGATATCTAGGAGTTATGGGATCTAGAAGGGACGTTATCACGGCTGTATGGAGAACAGGTCTTGACGGTGAATGGTATAAGGTGAGTATGCTTAAAGTTAATTTACCTTTCACTCTCAAGCCTTGGTCTGAGTTCTCTACCTGGTTGTTATTGGCACATGCAATGCACACTCATGAATTTCATGTTCTCCTTTCCAGTGCGTACGATGTTTGCGCCAAACTTGTGCATTTACGCAGCCCGGTGCGCCAAACCCGGCAAATGAACGCGAGGCTTGGTGGATCAGCCGGTGGAGCCATGCCTGCCCAATGTGTGGGGGCTCATGGGTGAAAGTTGTTTGAGTGCTGGCTTTGTTTTTTTTTTGGCAAAAATATTTAACGCTAGACTATAGGTTCAGGCTGGAGGATCATGGTTGGCCTGCAGAGATCAGTGCTGATAGTCAGACACCCGCTTGGCCTAACAACTGTGTGGCCTGCTGGTAGAATTAGGAGCAAATTCTAGGATCAGAACCATGTACCTAACATTTGCGTAATGCTCTCTTCATGTGCAAAGTGAATTATCCGGTACATGCTTAGTGCTCTATGTAGTTATTTTATTGGTGAAATAAAGTCACTGCCTTTGATGAAACAGGACGTAATTCGGTTCCTTGCTCTGACAGTATTGTTGTGAATTGGATTTGCTAGCGATGAGATTCTCCCTCTGTGGATCCAAAAACATGTCCTTACGTATAGCGGTGCTTCATGTTGGGCCTGCGTGCTGTGCACGTCGAGAAACGCTTTGTTCGTCGGTCTTATGGCTAATGCTCATTTGTTCTGAGAGATGCTGATACTTTTCGAGAGAAAAGTATCGTTGGCTGGTAAGCCAAACCAATAGGGCGTGACTGAAATGATATGTTTCGAGAGAAAAGTATCGTTGGCTGATAAGCCAAACCAACAGGGCGTGACTGAAAGAATGCTTGTCAAGTACAGTACTCAAGTGGATTGTCCATAGACCGTAGTAGTTTTTTTAGCCCGCACACCTAACTATACAAGCTGTAATATCTGTACTCTATACAACACACTCACACCACCACACACGCACACCTTTATAAGCTACGACCTATACAAACGTCATTCCGGAGATCACCGAATCTTCACGAGCTCCGTAGACGACGAGCACGTTATAATTCTACTGTGGCGCCACGCGAGTATTCAGAACCTACACGAAACAATTTGAAAAAATAAATCCTCGGTGAGACACCCGGAGCTCGATTCAGGATCGAACCCGACGTGAGTATTCAGAACCTACACGAAACAATTTGAAAGAATAAATCCTCGGTGAGACACCGGAGCTCGATCAGGATCGAAGTTGTTGACTGCAATGCAAAACTGATATTTTGCTCACGTGTAAAATGGTGCTAGTTTCCATGCCCTGTTTGAATCTTTGCTCTCTTTTTTCTGTGGAGATGATCATTGCCTCTTTTTTTTTGTGGATCTTTAGCTTCAAAATTGGTGTTTGTGGTGTCGATTCTACTTTGTAATACAAAAGTGTTGCAAAGGATTAATTGCAAGGTGTCACGAGTTCATGACCTTCTCGGCGTATTGCTGTAACTGCCTGACGGGCACCATTCATCAGAACTCACAGCCAGGCATCTCTGTTCAAAAGCAAACCACACGCGTTCCGCCCACCATCCGTGTCCCCCCGCCGTCACCGCCGTCGCCGAGAATGTCGCGCCGGATGCGTCCCGGGGGCGCCCCATGGTCAAAGCTAAGGAGGGCCGTTAGGGACGGCGTCCCCACGGAAGGAGCCTCGGCCGCAAGGATGCACTCCAGCTCTGCGCCGATGTGCTCCCAGAGATCCCGGGGCCGTCCCCACCACCAGCCGTGTCCGGCGCGGAGAACATGGCTAGCCCGCGGCCGTCGGTCGTCGCTCTTGCTTGGAGTTGGGGCGGATGATCGGAGCGCGCTACCGTTCGGGTAACCTTGGCCCCGAGGAAGCACTCCACCTGTTCGACGAATTGCTTCCAAAAGCCACGCGCGCCTCGGTTCGCGCCTTAACCCAGCTTCCCGCTGCAGTGGCAAACGCCCCGCGCGTCGTCCTCCGTGCACGACGGCCCTGCGCGTGCCATCTCTCTCTCTTCAATCGCATGGCCCGAGCCGATTCCAAGAAGGTGACTCCCGACATGTACGCCTACAGCATCCTCATCCACTGCTACCGTGACACGGGCCACTTGGATCTCGCCTTCGCGGCCTTGTCCCTTATTATTAAGTCAGGATGGAGGGTGCATAGCATTATCTGTGACCTGTCCTGAAACTGATTTGTGCATCCCACGAACTTGTTAGCATCAGGCCATTACCATCTCATACATTTTCCGATAGAGAAACAAATCTTCCTCTGCTCTGCTTCTCAAAAGGAAAGTCTTCCTTTCCTTTCTCACACAGATGTTTTGGATAGCTCAATGACAACAGAATTCAGCCATGTTTTACTGCAAACAGGGATGCAAATTATGGCCGGGCTGCTGCTGGGCCTCCAAACGCACCAAGACCCACTCCAGTGGCAACTGGCGGGTCGTCGGAGCAGCGGCGGCGGTGGCGCCTGAAAGCCCCCCGCTTCCTCTCGCCTTTGCTCCTCTCGTCAGCACAAAAGCAGTGGTGTCACTTATAAGATTCTTTTTTTGAAAAAAAATACAGCAGGGGAGGCCCCCACTGTGAGCTTTTATTAAAAAAAATCAAAAGCGAAAAACTGTACAGAAGAGAAATAAACATCAAAAAACAGAAACCACCCAAGAAGCTGAGGGAGCCACTGGATAGCTACAAACTAAGAAAAGGAGTCTATACAAAGGAGGAAAACAGAGTGCTTGTCTTCAGACATTCTAAGAGCTTGAAGTCTAGTCTCATCCAGAAAAGAGCGTTTCCAGGAAGAGAAAGATGGTCGTCCTCTGTCAAAAATAAAGTTATTTCGCTGCTTCCATATGTGCCAGGCAGCAATGATGAAGATCTCCATAAAGAAGGGATTTTGATATTGCTGTTTGGATTGCATCATCATTTGGAAGAAATCACTTTGAAAGTTCCAGTGCATATTCAGGTGTTGCCAACAGGCCTGACTGAATGGACAACTGAAGAAGAGGTGGAAAGCAGTTTCCTCAACATTCTGGTTGCAGAGGATGCAGTTATAGTTATTGCCCTCCAACTTGTGCTTTTTTCTTTTAAGAAGGTTCCTTGTATTTAGCCTATCCATAATCAGGAGCCAGGAGAAGACTTTAAGTTTGTTACTGCATTTTGAGTCCCAGATCCACAAGAAAGGAGCAGGGGGCTGGACATTTCTGTAGGGAAAATTGTAGAATTTAGAAGATGTATAGCTGCTGCTTCCCCAAATATAGTGCCAAGAGTCTTTTGTATCTTGTCGAACCTGTATAGATTGAATGTACTCTTGCATTCTTTGATATTCTTGATAAGCTTGTTCGGACAAAGGAAGGTGGAATTGTGACTGGAGGTTGTTGTTTGAAAGGAACTGCAACACAGAAGTCTTCTTGTTTTTAGCAAAAGAGAAAAGTCTTGGAAACTTGCTCTGCATGACATTGCCATTCCAAAGATCTAACCAGAAAAGAACAGTCGATCCATCCCCGAGTTTGCAATTAGCGATTCCTCTGAAGAGATCACAAAGTTTCAGGATATCCTTCCACCAAAAAGACCCTTTATCCATAGTTGCATGTGGGATGTCACCATTGGAGTAGTGAGCATGCCAAACAAGCTTGACCCAAGGAATCTCTTTCCTGTTGTAGAATTTGTCTAGGTGTTTAAGGAGTAGAGCAGAGTTTTGGCTTCTAAGATTGATGATACCGAGCCCTCCCTTTCTTTTTGGCTTGCTGCATTTTTTCCATGCCACCAGAGGTTTCATTTTGGCATTGCTGTCAGAGTCTCTCCAAAGACAGTGTCTTCTTGCTCTGTCAATGTACTCTATAACTGAAATAGGAAGCTTAAGAGTGCACATGGCATAGGTAGGAAGAGAGGACAGGACCGAGTTCACTAGCTCTAGTCTTCCAGCATGGGAGAGAAAGTTTGATGTGGCTGTAAGTCTTCTTTCAACTTTGTTCATGATGAATCCAAAGCGGCTTGGTGGTACCCATTGGCAATCCAAGGTATGTGAAGGGGAGGGATTCCAATTTGCATCCAAAAACCCCAGCCAGCTGATGAGCTTTCTCAGAAGAGAGATTTAGAGGCACCAAACATGACTTTTTATAGTTAACCCGTAGTCCAGTTGACTGTGAGAAAGATTCCAGCAATCCTTTTAGAGTGAAAAGTTCCATTTGAGAAGCTTTCATGATGAGAATGGTGTCGTCTGCATACTGGATAATAGGGTACTGGGCTGTTTCATAGGAGGGGATAGGGAGATCAAACAGTCCTTCACTGTGACCTTTGTTAATAATGCACTGAAGGAGATCAGCAGCCAAAACGAAGAGAAGGGGAGAAAGAGGATCTCCCTGTCTCACTCCACGTCTGCATTGGAACTGTTTTCCAGGCACTCCATTAAGAAGGATGGAAGAGGTTCCTGAATCAAGAATTCGTTGGATCCAGTCACACCAAGTATCATCAAAGCCTAGTTGCTTCATCATTTGAATAATCACATTATGTTCAATAGTATCAAAAGCTTTTGTGAAATCAAGCTTCAGAATAATGATCTCTTTCTTGGATTGCTGACACTGATGAATATACTTATAGGTCCATGCCAAGCAGTCCTGGATTGTCCTAGATTTAATGAAGCCATACTGGTTGGTATGAATGAGTGATGTGATCTTGCCTTGGAGCCTGTTGGCTAGGAGCTTTGTGATAATTTTGAGGACACAATTTAGAAGTGAGATGGGCCTGAAATCATTTACTGAGACAGGGTTGTTTGTCTTGGGAATCAAAGTGATGAAGGAATTGTTTATAGATTGCAAATCCAGGGATCCATTAAAGAATTCAAAGCAGAGGCTGTAGAAATCTCCCTTAATTGCTTCCCAGCAACTTTTGATGAAGTAACCATTAAAACCATCTGGGCCTGGTGCTTTATCAGCAGGCATTTGTTTGACTATATTATTAATCTCCTCAATTGTGAAGGGTCTGGATAGCTGCCTCAGGTTGCTGTTGTACTGGACCAGTTGACTTAAATTGTATAGCATGTCAGGGCTAGTTGTACTGGACCACTTATAAGATTCTAATTAATGGCTACTGTAAGTCTGGGAGGTTACAGGATGCATTAGCTCTGTTCAGCCAAATGTTGAGCAAGGGAGTTAAGCTTGACACTAACTCATATCAGAGGACATGGCAAGCATTATTCGAGACTGTGGCAACTGCTGCTGGCCTTCTGCAAAGGAATGATTAGAAGGGGAAGTATGGAACATCCATGGAAATTTAACAATTATAGCATGGATTTTGAAGGTACTAATTTTCTTGCTGAAGGATTTGTGCATGAATCTTCGGGTTCTTGTCGTTATTATTCAAAACTATGATTTTTCTATTTGCAGTATTATACGTTCTCACTGCACATTGTCCGTTTTGCAATGTTTCATGAAACTCTGAAATGTTGGTATTTATATAGGAGCATCATCTTCTGCCTCAGGCAGTTAGTCCTAGTAATGCAGGGACTACTCTGACCAGCAATTCTCCTTTTGCCATGGAATACATAAAGACTCTTTACTTACTAAAGTTAGGGGTAGAATGAACTTTAAAAAGGTTTATAGTGTGTTCCTTTAGAATTTATTTATTTTCCATAAGTAATCTTTTATGGGAACAGGCGTTATTGTTTTGTGTAAAAAGAAAAGCATTAGCACTGTTAGTACTTGTGTCATTTTCAGTGGTCCCTTGTTGCCAGGTCATCTAATGCACCTTTCGATTATATTCTTTATTCGTGCAGAATATGATTAGTTTTACTAGTAGTCTTCTACATCAAGAATTAGAGGTGCAATCTCCTGCATATTCTGGTGAGTCTTTGCTGTGACGTCCGTGCAGTGTTTGGGGATCAGCTGCTCTGACCTTTACACAGTTGATCTTTGTTGTACTTCCCGATCATGAATGGAAGCCTGCAGATCCAGTAACGGTTGTAGCACCAAAGTTGTCCTGATTGCAGAGCTCATTAGGTTGTTCATGTCTTAAATGAAAGTTTTTCTGTGTGCTACGCATGGAAGCTGTTCCATTACTTGATGCATTGCCTCACATGTCACAAGATAGACAGGCTTCTGCACGTCTAGAGAACATCATGTAAGTTTCTAAGGCAGTAGCATTCGATCTCGGCAAGGTTGGAAAAAAATTATTTTTGTTTGCAATTTATGAGAAGCTAGCATTTGCTGAAAAAGGCTTGTAAAATGTATGAGTACGGCAACGACTCTATCCAAGGAATTATGACTTATGTGCTCGCTGCATATCATTAGGCATGCTTGATTGCTTTGCCTTGTTGTAGCTGCTACCAGAAGCAATGCAGATCTGATCCGATCGGCTGCAATTGCTGCAGCTTATTTGGGCTGCAGCGGTGCAGTGCAGCCGGCTTGCCGATCAGCTGCAGTCCAAAAAGCTGCAGCCCACAGCAAGCAGGCCCAAACAGCTGCAGCAAAATTACCAGCGTCTCCAACCTCTACCGTGTGTCTCCCTCGTTCCTGCGGAGAAGACGCCGCCGCCGCGTCTTGCGGCGACTCCGCCGCCTCCGCCGTCGATACCTCGCGATCTCCTGTACGCGGTGGATCAAGGTATGCCTCCTCTATCTAGCTTCTCTCTCGTATCTTCTTCTTTGTATCATCCTGTTGCCTTTCCTATTTTTCTCATCCCCTTCACCTTCTTGCTAGGGTTCCAGGCAGTAGATTGAGAGGAGAATCCTCTTGTCGATCTTGCATATTTTTCAACCCCCCCCCCCCACCCCCCTGAAGCCTCACACAATATCCCAACGCACACTGGGCCCTCAAGCCTCACACAATCTGTTTGTTTGCTATTGTCGCTGCAGCTCACGGCTGCTGCTGCTGCAACACGCCAACAAGTAACTAGGTAAATTTCTTTTCAAAACTAAAATATGTAGCTAAACACCTATCCAATTGCAACTTGATGATTTGATTGATCGGATTGGGGTGGCTAGGGCAATAGGATTCAATTAGATTAAACAATTCATAATGGCATTGTTTTGTGATTAGATTTAATAAGCTGCTCTCTTCTATTTTTTTCCTTAATTTGTGCTATGCCTTTTTTTTAATCTTGGAGCATTAGCAGATTGTTTATCCTCTCTCTTTTTTACGAGTGCTCGATCAATGATAACAAATAGCATTGTACCGTGTAATCAGTCTATATATATAAATATATTCAGCGTATATAACCTAACCGATATTACATGGTAACATGTACAGAACCCATTCTATGTTTACGGCCAAATATAGTTCGCCAGACCTACCCTACTTATATAATAATATTATTATTATACACAATTATGTCTATGTAGGCAAAGCGTTCTTCCTATTCCTTTTGCCAAGGTGAGACATGGTCACCATTTTAATTGAACTGCACTGCAACATTGTGGCTTAATATACTGATATTTGTCTAGAGGGCGGTTTAGACAATTATTTTGAAATTTTGCTTGATCTAGTAGGTGACTTATTGTATTCACACATATCTGATCTGTCTTGAAAGTTCTACCCACCATTTCTTAGCTATTTTTTTTAATAACCGAGCACAATAAGCATGTAGACATATCATCATGATTGCACACAGATGGCCGGACAACGTGCACACTGGGACTATAACCTTACAAAGATTTTTCTGGACCTATGCATTGTTGAGAAGGACAAGTTGAACTTCAACTGCAAGAAGGGGCTGACCAAAGCAGGATGCCTTTTGAATAGTCTGCACTGTGACCTTACTCAATCTTGATTGGTTGCACTACAGTGCTAAAAATAAAACCCCTTCCTCCTTCCTTACAGGCACAGAAAGGATGGAGAGTATGATACCAGGTTGTTGTCAGTTTCAGAGATGAATTCAAACTTATCCTGGAAGCAGTTCAGTTAGTTCTCCTACAGTGTCACATGCATACCTATGATCTGCTGTTAACAAAGATAGTGTCACATGCATACCTATGATGGGAATTGTCAATGTATATTATATCTTCATCTGCACTCTCAGTCTCTCACAGTTGGAAATATTTCAAGTTTGTGACTGGTTTTACCATAACTATTTGAATAAAAATCTAATTATTTCATTTGTGTATGCTTGATGTTTCTTATGTAGTATGAACAAAGTTGTCCTGTTGCCAGAAGGTTATGAATGTCCAATTTCAGTGCTAACCAGAGTTTGTACCATGGAACTGTTTCAAATTTCAAGTGGGAATGTGATACCTTAACTTACTGTACAGGCATCCCAACAAGAAATGACTACTTTCATATCTTCTTTGCTGCCTCTTCTGTCTGAATATGATAACCTGCAGCCTTCTGTTCTGGATGCCCACTCAATTGTTAGTAATTTAAAGGTATGCTCTGTTTCTTGTATGTGCTATGGCAAGGTTGCTATCATTTAGCATTGAATAATTACTTTGTTGTTGGACTGCAAGGGAGAATACAGTTTCAAGATAAATGATTTTAAGCGCTATACATTTTCTTTCCTTGTACGAAGTATTCAACAAACATAGCATGCCATGAGTTAATTATGGACAGAGCGATCTGAACTCAATTTATATTTTTAACCTGCTATCAAATTGCTTCTATATTGTATCTAATTCAGTTGAAGCCTGCATCTGAGCTAACCATTTCCTAAATGTGTGCTCATTTCCCTGAAGATTTTGTTTAAGCATATGCAGGAGCAACTTATTGTTACTAAGGTGAGCCAAGCTATCGTGCTAATGTAATGTTTCTTTGCATCCAGGGAGGAGCATCTATGACTATGAAGCGAGGTGCAGTTGCTTTTGCACAGACAAAGATGGTGGTGACATGCCATGGCTGGTTGATCCTGCAATTCTTTTGTTGTCCCTGGAACTTGTCCATGTTCTGTAGACGGCAAACCAAAGTCACAGGAGATTTAGTACCTAGCATCCTAGCGTACCTAGTTATTTTGCAACATAGAAGATATGCATATTTCTCGTGATACAGTGAACCGCCAAAATGATCCGAAGTTGAGCCAGGCCTTGGGTTGTAAGATAAAGCATAAACAATGATGATAGAAACCTAGAGGTTGTAACGGTTTTTGAGTTGTACTGAGCTGAGATGATGGCATGAATGTTCTGAGAGTTGATTATTGCTCTGCTTACATGGATTAATTTTTTTATTACAATCCTTTTTTTCTATGACAGACTATCGTGCTTCATTTCTCTAGGTGAGATTTTGCCTCTAGATTTCACTTATCATTTTTCACGCCTGACCTGCAAGGGCAGCAATGTTTGGATTGGTATTTGATGACCTTTTCATTGAGCTTGAGGCATTTTCAGAACTGAGAAGGTTTGCATGCTTCCCTCTTTTCTAAAAAATTTAAACAAGTGCAGCCAGGCTTGCTGGGAGCTGCAGACGCAGTGCAGCCGCAGCCAGTGCAGCCAAATCACTTGAGAAGTGTGACGCACCGGTACATGTGTAGTCCTGTTCGGCTGCACCGACGGGTGGTATTTTTCTCTCACAATAAATCAGCACCAGCTAGCAGTTTTTTTTTCTCGACATAGATCAACGGCAGCCACCAATGAATCAACACCAGCTAGCTAGTAGTTTTTTTCTCTCACGCAAATCAACGGCAGCCACCAGCAAAAATAACAGGTTAAATAACAGGTTGCGGGATGACAAGTGAAAATTTGTCGAAATTTAACTTTCTGAGCACATCTGATGATGATTTCTGTAATAAGAAGATGCCAAAAGCGCTCATCATGAGGAGGACAAACCGAATCGGAGCCGTCCGTTTTATCATACTACTGGGAGGGTTCAGGTCGGCTGCCGCGAGCCCGCGAGCGCGCAGACTCCCGAACCGAAGCCTGTCCAGAACTCCAGATCTCTTCCCCGGCTCCGGCGATGGCATCGCCCTACGCCGGCAGCGTGCAGTCGCCGTCCCCGGCTGCGGCGGCGGAAGCGCAGCAGCAGCAGAACCACTCGCTGGCGTTCCGCGTGATGCGGCTGTCCCGGCCCTCGCTCCAGCCCGACCCGGCCGCGATGCTCCGCTTCGACCCGCGCGACGTCTTCCTCCCGGAGGACGCGCTCACCGGCGCTGACACGTCCGCCGCCGCCGCCGATTTTCTCCACCGCCTCCTCCACCCACTGGACTCCGCCACCGCCGTCCCTGGGGACTTCACCTTCCGGGACCGCTTCCTCCTCCGCGACCCCGCCGACGCCCTCGCGCTGCCGGGGCTCCTCGTCCTCCCCCAGTCATTCGGGTTCGCTTCTACCCTCCAAAATCTCGATTCCGCGGTGTTCCGTGCTGCTCAGGTTGCGGCAATCGCTGATTTTGGTGTGCTTGATTGGGTGTCTAGGGCGATCTATTTGGGCGAGACATTCTGCAGCTACATCAGCATCAACAACAGCTCCAGCTTCGAGGCCAGGGACGTCGTCATCAAGGTGTTCTATCCAGTGAAACCTCTTTTCGTCTCACGAATTTAGAAATGCATTTAAACTCTTGGATCGTTTCTGGCAAATTGGAATTAATCGAGTGAAGTTTTGTGGTTGGTGGTAATATCACTGCAGTCGGTTAAACTTGTAGGTTTCTGCATTTGCTCTATTGTCAGAATCTCTAATATGAGCGATGCTGCACAGGGTTGCTCTCATCAGCCAAGGTTTAGACTAGTCACCAGATTGATCAGATCACTGGTTTCTCACATGCAATGTTTCTAGGTCTTAGATGCTCTTGATGTTGCTTTAATACTCAGTTGGGGCAAGACCTTTACTTCATATCTATGATATCTTCTCACTGTACATAGACTAATAAATGGCTGTATTCACTCTTTTTAAATATCCGATGCTGGACGCATTTACTGCTTATTATTCCAACGTAAAGTTTGACTGGTGCTTGACTTACACTAGGCAGAAATACAAACGGAGAGACAGAGAATACTTCTTCTAGATACATCGAAGTCCCCTGTTGAGTCAATTAGATCGAGGGGTAGATATGATTTCATTGTGGAGCATGACGTCAAAGAACTAGGGGCACACACGTATGTTCCTTTTCATTTTCATTTTATCTGTATGTTTTTCCTTTGCTAAAACCAATCCTTGTAGTTGATTCGCTCATTTTGTGATTGAATCCAGGCTTGTGTGTACTGCCTTATATAATGATGGTGATGGAGAGCGTAAATATCTTCCACAGTTCTTTAAGTTCTCTGTTTCAAACCCACTATCTGTTAGGACAAAGGTAACTAGTTTTCCAGATTTTGTTTCTGTAAAATCTGCATTCTTATATCTCAAAATCATAGTCTCATGTTGATGGAACAAGCAGAATAATATTATACAAAATACGTATCAGTAACTTTTCCTACAACCTTTTCCTTTTCAGGTCCGCATCATCAAGGTAGGCTACCTCTTTTCTTACAAGTGTAAACAACAGCTGTAAGTCATTTGATTAATTGTAGATGCTGTCTTTAGAAATCTTAATCGGTGTATATTGAAGGCCATTACAGATTGACAATTATAAATTAAAACGCGATTCACAATTAGATGAATAGTTTTTGTGTTGACTATAGGTCTATGTGCTTTGTTGTATCAACAGTTCTGCCTTTTTCCCCTTAATATAACCTGATTTTTCTTCAGTGGTTCTTGCGGGCCCATTCATTGTGTTTCTGTAGTAATCAATACTAGCTTCTGATTCATCATATTTTTCTCTCTTTTTTTTGTGGAAAATGACTCTTCACTTTTTTCTTGCCAACTTGAATTTCTTAACAAAGCAGAAGCCTTGCTCCAACGTTATAATTGTGTTCTGTTTTAACAAATTATTTTCAACAAGAGGTAGGGCGTATTTCATTGTTAAAAACAATAGCTCGTGCTGTTTGCTATTTTCTGCATTATTGCACACTTGTTAATTCACCATGGCAGTCTTCAGTTTATATAGTTAGTTTATGTTGACAGGATATTACATATCTGGAAGCCTGCATAGAGAACCATACAAAATCTAATCTTTACATGGATCAAGTTGATTTTGAGCCTGCCCAAGAATGGAAAGCTACAAGATTGGATGCTGATGATCATCCCTCAGCAGTGAAGTCCACAATAGGGTAATCCAAGCACTTAAAAACTAGATTTCTTTTGATAAGAACACTTTTTGCTTACGTGAGAATGTTGAGTGCATGTATCTTCTAATCAAGCTATTAATACTGGTATTCTGTCTGTTGCAGTTTAATATGTGAATGAAAAGGGATGCTTGACTAAGCAAAATATCTTGTTTGGATTCCATTTTTATGTAGGGACCTCTGCAAGCAACCTATCCTCATCAGAGCTGGGGGAGGAATATACAATTACCTTTATCAGCTCAGATCATCATCTGATGAGGCTGGTCAACCCAAGTCAGAGGGAAGTAGTATACTTGGTAAATTTCAGATAACATGGCGTACAAATCTGGGTGAACCAGGCCGCTTGCAGACTCAAAACATTCATAGCACTGTTAGTGAAGCTCCTGTTTCCAATTTAAAAATCTTATGATATGTGTTGGAACATTACTTTTGTTAGTTACAGTGGCATTGAGCCTAAGATTATCTGCTTCCACTCCCTTATTATTGATTTACTTCCATTGCAAATAATTTTTACAACTCCCTTTTTTGCAGCCGACTGCAGGCAAAGATGTTGATCTACGTGTTGTGAAAGTTCCACCTATCATATATGTGGAGAGACCATTTATGGTAAAATCTTGATTTGCGTTTCTTTTAATGCATGACATACTAGATTACTGTTATCTAGTACTGTTATTTTTAATGCAGGATAAATTTACTTTGGAATCGATTATTATAGTTGGTTTGATAGGAGTAATGGTAGTCATTTCAGTATGTTATAAGGTTATGGATGTATCCGCAATTCATTTAGAGTTAGTTAATAGCCTATTTCTTATATTATATCTCTATCCCGTGGTCCTTTTTCATTATATTTTAGCATTCTTTATTAACTAAATTGGAAAATATAATCTTTTCTTTATCTCCTCGCGTCCAGTGTTTCAAGAAAATATTAGATGGAGGTCAATGATTCCTGAATTCCTTTCTGGCCTTTCCGTTCTAGTATAGCTAGAGCTTCTTAGGCTCTTAGCGTTCTGGCTCTTGTCATAAAATCAAGTGGATCTGAATCCATTTTCTCATTGTATCTTCATAATTAATTGCAACTGGTCTCATTGTATCTTCATAATTAATTGCAACTATGGCCTAACCTTCCAGAAGGCAAGCTACACTTGAATCTCAGAAATTCTGTCCCTGTATTATATTGCTCCTATCAACTTATTATTATATTGCTCCTTTCAACTCATTTCACTTTTACGTATCCCCTTGTTCTCTTCTAATTTTCTTTTCAATAGCGCAAGGTTCTAAGATGTCTATGTTTTACATCTAACAAGTTCACCTCATGGTGCACTAGAGCCATTCCTGTTTGATGTTAATCCTATTTGTCTGGATGACACCCACAATAATCTGCTCTTATCCAGTACCAAAAGGCTCAACTTTAAGAATTAACCGGTATCTTGAAAATTAAATTGCATGAAACCGGAAGCGGTCTTATCAGAAGCTCAGTAGCGGTATTTATTGCTTAGCAAGGTTGTTTTCTATGTATTAGCAACAGTATCTGAAAGCTTGTAACTTGTCTTCGTCTTTAGTCTTTCCTGTTGTCTTGTTGAATCAGTTAGGAGTTTGTCTTGGTTTGATCTGTATGGCAACCAGCAATAATTACTAGCTCACATTCTATCTTGTTGGTTTCAGACTTTCAGTGGTATTTGAAGGAACTTGAAATAGTCCCACATCCTTTTCATTTTCTTGATTTGTCTATCGCTGTGGATAAAGTTACATGTGATCGGGCCATTAATTTTAGTATGCAATAATGGTGGTTTTCGCATTGCTACTGCTGTCGTCTAATGAAAACTAATGTCTTCAGGTCAACCTTTGCCTTACAAACCAAACGGACAAAACTGTTGGCCCTTTCGAAGTATTTCTAGCTCCTAGCATGTCCGGTGAAGACAGAGCTGTTCTAGTCAATGGACTACAGAAGTTGGTTCGTTGCTTCACTTGCATGTTATTTTTCGTTTATCGTGAAACATGGCTAGACTAGGTGGTTTTTTACCTGATTTTTTTCCCGTAGAACACATTTTGGTGGGGGCTTTCCAAGTTGTAACATCTGCTTAAACATTTATCATATGAAAATCGTGATTGGCATTCTACTTACTTTGGGCATTAACTTAAACAATTGCCCCCATTATTTAGTTGTGCATTAGTGGGCTGAATATTGGTATGGGTGATAGTTTTCTTTTTTTTAGAAAAAAAGCAAAAATGTTTGACAGAGAATTTCTCATTGAATTCGTACTTTGGGCTAGTGATGTTTTTGGCTATGTAAATGTGGATAGGTGTACATACCAGGTGCGCATTGTTGATATTAGCTGTGTTCTCCCCCCAACTCTGTTAATAATTATTCTACATTATTAAACTCGTCTCTACTCAAGTTATTCTTTAATAAACAATAGCAAAAGCAAGCAAATCATTGTATTGGAGTACAGTAGTACACTGCAAGCTGATGGCAGCTATTCACTTGAGTGGGTCTTTGTCTCTATTTTTATAATGAACACAATGCTGGTAGCATGATTTCTTATTTCCTGCTTTACCTGTGCACAGATTTTACCTTTGGTGGAGGCTTTTGAGTCTTTGAAATTTGATCTGGTGAGGAAATTGTCTGAATTCATAACTTATCTTCTGTACTGTACATATATCCTTGCTTTTCAAAACTCGAGTAGCTGCCTGTTTTTACATTGTATTTCGAACGTTCCTGTCTTCAATTGATAGTCTGAAAAGTGGTGGCGTTTGTTGATCAATCAGTAAAGTCTAGGTCTTTGGATAAATGTGAAATTAACACTGCTCTCATGTGTCTTGTGGTATATAATTTTTAATATTAATTTTGCATAGAAGCATACAATCAAATTCAGTAGCTTGTTAACTATCCTTTTATTTTTGCACGTCCTTGTCCTGACCATAGAAGTCTAAAGTGAGATATGTTTATCTTTTTCTCTGGCCAATGAAATAAAATATTTCCCCCCTTTATGGTGATAAAGATGAACTGACTGTTGACTTTGAGTTTTACAAAAAAAACTGTTGACTTTGGAATAACTTTATGCAGAGCTTGGTAGCCACCCAGCTAGGAGTACAAAAGATTTCTGGAATTACCATGTACGCGGTGCAGGAAAAGAAGCACTACGAACCTTTGCCTGACATAGAGGTAAATATCAGCATTTCATAAAAATCACGTTTATTCTGTGACCATTAGCACGATAGCACTTTGCAATGTTAAGAAGCAATCAATCTTCAATCATGTGAAGTCATCCTATAAGCTGCTGAAAGTCTGAAACCCTTCCAATACATGTTTCCGCCTTGCAGATTTTTGTGGATGCAGAATAGAACGCTGCGTAGACAGGTGCCTTTCCGCCCTTTCCCTTACCATGGGAGGTATACATAGCTTGCACTGAACATGGTGTTGCTGATGTATATTGCCTTTATTAAACAGCTGATACATCCGGTTGTAATTAATATTCACTATCAATTTATTTCTATTGGGTGCCATGTAAGGACACGGTTGGTTTTGTTGCTCCCTGCATCGGATGCCTTTCAGACGATTGAATGTTGCGGGGTTGTGAATTTTGGCCACGAAGTGTGCTGCCAGGTTCTTCCAGTGCTGTTAACTGCTGTCTCACCATGGATTGAATGCAAGCACATGTTATCAAAAAAAAATGCAAGCACATTACAAACAGTCACGACCTTGCAAAAGGGCACACGGCATTACGCCGCCATCCAAGATACGAAACCACAAACTAACCCAGATGCTCTAGTTTTCCATGTCTTAAAAGATCATGTCCTCGGATCAATGACTGAGCGGAACCGAACTATTCTTCTTCTACACTGGAGAATCAACCAACCACGACTCCTGCTGAATTGAAACCCGGCAGAGGGTATCCACACAGCTTCAGACTCGAGGTCGGTGGCGACATCTCAAACTCCTTCGGTGCTCTTCCCCGTGGCTCGGAATCTGACGCCTCCTCCTCGGAATCTGATGCCTCGGGGATGAGGCTCAGCGATCAGCATCGGCTGCTGGTAGAAGTTCTGTTGAGGCGAAAGCATCGCCTGATTTTCTGCCAGTGCCAGCTCAGGGTCGTCAATAGAGTATACAACGACTCCTCAGAAATGCAGTGTACCACATGTTCAACCAAGTCCTGATACTAACCTGCAAGTGCTCAACCTCAGGTCTTCAGCGCAATATCTCGATATCCTGCACAGCTTGGAGAAGTAGAGATTTTTCTGTCTCGCGCCCATCAACCTTGAGCATCAGCACAACGACCTGCAAAAGAAGACATGCCCGTAAGTCACCGAGGAGAAGAAATTTTTGGTGTGAAATTCAGACGGACAGACTGCCAAGGCTCACCTGTTCATCGTAAGCTGGCCCTTCAGGGTAAGCTTTGCCGTACTCGTGATTTCCAGTCAGTACTCAGTAGCAGCCGGTTGCTCTTGCTGGTTTTCCCCTGATTTCCTTGTGACGTTTGCCGGTTTGTGTGATTACGAAATACTGTGTGGTTGCTTCCATTTTTTTTATGAGGTGCCAGTTCATTGCGGTGAGTGTTAGATCCCTCTGGGAATTAAAGATGGCATGCAGCGCAGTGCGCAACTCAGGAAATTGGAAGCAGGTGTTATGGAGAAAGCTCTGAAACACAGCAGTACTTTCCGGGGGCGAAACAACAATAGGTGCTGATTAATTGACCGAAGAAATGGTGATAAGTGTTGTCTGCCAGAGAAGACATAGACCTCAAAAGGCCTTCGATCAAAGTGCCCGCGACCCACTATGCAGCCTAGCTTGAGCGGCTAACCGCAACCTTGCCGCCGAAGGACACAAAACAGTTCAATTCGACTAGTGTCATAGCAGCATATCAATAGTACAACCTTAGATCATAATATATGAATAACTTGTACCAAATGGCCACAAATTCTGTGGCGGATAACAAGTGAGACAGATACTACCTTGCAAACGGGCACTCGACAATACACCACCAACCAAACAACAGAGGAATCCACAAACAAAACCAATCTAACGGATATAGTTTCACTGTCTACAGAGGCAATGACAATCCCAATTCAGTTGCAACGACAGTTGCTTCAGCTGAAACTCGTCAGCGGCGATCCACACAACTGCACGTCGGAGATGTCTGAGAGCCTCTGCCGTGAGCTGGACGCCATCCCAAACTCCTCCAGGTCTGAGATGCTCTTCCTCTTGTTCGCCGCCTCTTGCTTCGGCCTCTCCTCGGACGCCTCCAGTATGGGGCTCAGCGCCGGCGGCTGCTGCTGGTTGTGCTGCTGCGACACCATCGCCTGAGCTTCAGCCACTGTTGCAGGGTCATCCTCAGATGTGTAGAGTATGTTCTGGATAGCCTGGACCTGAGAGCAGAAGACAACGCACCATCATCATTAACACAACTCTGGATAGAACAGCATAACAGTACTTGTTCAGAAGGCTTTCAAATGATAGCTACACTGCAAATTATTCAGTACTCACCGGCACGTGCTCAACTTCAGGGCTCTGGCAAAGGATCTCAATGTCCCGCAGCTTCGAGAAGTAGAAATCTCTCTCCTTCTCCAGGCTATCAACCAGGAGCTTCAGCTCGGTGATCTGCAAACCATGGCATTTTGCACAAGTCATCATAATGTTGTTTATGGAGAACAAATTTGGAGAAACATTCACACAGACTGATTACTCAGGATCACCTGTTCATCATAAGCTGGTCCACCGGAGCTGGCAGGTGATGGCTTAGCACTGCGTTGTGGCACATTCGCTGCTTGTCCACTTGCCCGCTTAGTGCCATGTGATGAAGCTTGGGCCTTGTGTCCGGTGGATGCAGACTTGGCCGGTGTGTGAGAAGGCACTGATGTTCTTCTGTTGGTTTCTTTTCCACCCTTGCTGCTTTCCCTTCTCTCAGAAGCATTGTAGCTGTGTGTGTCATACAGAGCAGGAGAATAGTATAAGAATCCAGACAAATTCTTAAAGTACAGCTCACCTACGATTGGTGGAAATAAGGAAACTAAATACTGAGAAATGTTCACACTTCAATTGGCCTACAGCTACAAATGTTTGTGACCACTGACCAGACCAGTGATTACCTGCTCATCAAGCCACCATTGACTGAATCACAGTATCTTTTCATCCACTGCATGAACTCCAGATTGTCAAGAGGTCTCCCTTTGATGAGCTTATTCACCTCTATATGCTGCGATGATTCACAAAGGAAATAACAAAGAGTAAGATCCCAGTTGAACCAAAATTCTGTCTAGAGCAGCTATTAGCAATCTTAACAAGAAATGTACGTTGCGAGTTATAACAGCCTAGGTCATGATTCAAAATTTTCCAGCGATACAGAAAAAGCAAAGAAAAACAAGCAGGGACGCACCTTGGTAATCTTCAGCTTGTTGAACACGTCCTGCAGGACCTTGTAGTTCTGGATCATATCGTACTCCGTCTTGGCGTCGAAGTTGACCTTGTGCATCGGCACCGCACCCGGGTGCGCTGCATCCATCAGCTGGCACGCGACCGCGCCCGACGCCGCCTGCAGAACACCAAATCAACCAACTTGTTTCAGACTTTCAGGGACTCGCCTCGCACAGAAACCCGACCGCCCAACCCACACGAACAGCGCATCCTCCCCCCACGGATCCATGAAACCTCCGGCCCAAAACCAACGCGAACACCCCAGATCGGGAACATGAGACGCGGGGGCGCCGCTTACCTCCTCCACCTTGGAGAGTCCGAGCTGCAGCGTGGTGTTGATCCACGCGAGGATCTCGTTGCGCCCGACGAAGTAGGCGCCGTCCATCATGCCGATGTTGCTCACCGCCATCGCCGGCCGCCGCTGGCGAGGATCAGGGGAATGCGGGGTGGAAAGCGGTTGGGGGAAGACGCGAGGAGGATTTGAGATTTCGAATTGGGCGGCGCCCGCTGCCCCGGCCGGGATTAAAAGGGGAGAGGGGGCTTCGCGTTCGGACGATCCTGCCCTCGGCGCGGGCCAGGGGAGGTCGATCTGGACGGTGGGAGATGGGCGGGGGCGCTGATGGACGGCAGGGTCCGGTCGACCGTTGGGACGGGCGCGTGGGGGCGGTCTCGTGATTCACCATGGGTAGCTGGAGCCAGTGTAAAGCGTGTGCGATTTTTGGGAATATTCTTTGCCGGGATTTTGGTGTGTTTCTAGGGAATTCCATGTGGGCTCCGTCGAATGGGTGGTGGCAAATTTTATAGACTTCGTGTCGAATGGCGCAAGAAAATTACTGGTGGAAATTTTCATAGACTTGGTGTCATATGCTGCAAGAAAATTGCTGAGGTACCAGGTCCAGTACAAATCTGTAGGACCTCGGTCATCTACCCCACACAAATACACAATGAAACGACATAAGAAATATAAGGTCGAGACATTTGAAGGATGGCTTTTCAGATTGCGTCTCAATACATGTGGTGTAAATCTGCTCACATTGCTGTGAATCACCGGGGTTAAAGTTAAAAACTCTGTCTGATTGTCACACATGGTCTTTAGACTATATTTATTTATGATACAAATATATATATATAAACTAAGCATAGGTTATCAATTAGTTAATTTCTTTGCGGTGAATCATAGAACCGAGAGGTTTATTATTGAAAAAATGGCTTAAAAACAAAATAAAAAATTAAAAAGGATGGTGGTCTGCCAAAGAGGGCGCATGATGGCTCGGCGGGAGTGCGGGTGAGGACAGAGTATTTAAGGTGGTTGGGATCTGTGCTAACTGGCGATGTGGTACTAATCAACCAGAAGTGGCAGTTGTTCTCGCTCTGGTAGTGTCTGTACGTGTATGCTGTAGTGTGGTGTGCGGTGGGCTTCTGGGCTTTTGTTCTCTTGTACCTGGGTGTGTGTGTCTGGCCTTCCTTCATAAGCTAACTGGCTGGGCTCCAAACGTGAAGAGCATACTGCACATTCGACCTTCATGACGTGAGATTGGCACAATAAACATGTTAGCCTGCTGTAAATCTAACTTTTTCAGAGAAAATCAGCACAGTAGTTTTGACCGGTCCCGTGTACAGTACGTTTGTTCCCTGCATACCCCGTATAAGAGGGAATTTACGGATATCCGTCGCGAGTCTTCCACCGCGCGCGTCCGGTCCAGAGCCCGACAGAGCGGCCGGTCGGGTCGGCCCATGCGACCGGCGAAAAGAAACGTGTCCTCGGCGGTGTTTCCTCGTGTGCCCAGCGGCATGGGCGCGACGGCGAGCGTTGTCTCCTCTGACGGCCGGACCGTGTTTTTTTAGCCATTTTTACGAAAGAAGTTCACAAAACAAATATATCTCTGATAGAAAGATTTCAAAAAATTAACACTAGACTCGGCGGCGTATACCATGACACGATGTTACGCGATATGACGCCGAGTCATTGCACAGCCAGCCGTAGTGGCAGGGCTCCACGCCATAGATCTTGGCGCCGCTGGCCCTGCTTGCTTAACGCCGCGGGGGCGCATGCCTAGCCTCTGTGGGGACCGCCTGCCCCAGCTGCTGGGCGCGTGGCCGGCTGGGCAGCTCGCGTGCGCGCACAAAGCGGCATGCCGCACAAGACAGAGCAGTTTGTGCTAAAAAAACTTGCAGAGCTGTTTGTTCTAATAAAGAGCATTTAATCTTCGCATTTTGGCCACGAGATTGCTACAGCAAAGTAGGTCAAACTTAGGACTTTCTTAATTTGAGAGCCAAACTTTAGTTGTTTGGAACGTGTGACTGTAGCATTTCGTTTGTATGGGTGAAAAATTATCCAAAAATTAATTAATTAGGGTCAAAATATTCCTCTCGTAGAGTACAACAAAACTGTGCAATTAGTTTTTTATTCCATATATATTTAATACTCTATGTATTAGCCGATATTTTGAGGTGATAAGAATCTTTTTTTTTACACAGTAAACTTTAGGGATGAAATTTAGGATCTAAACGAGTCCTTAGGTGAAACTAGAAACACAAAACACCAGCTAAACTTGAAATTCGGCACCCATCGTTCCGGTCATGGGGAGAGGGTCAGTGGTTAAAAATCTTGCACCTAGAGCCTGCAAAGCTTCACGTGAGCAGCCAAGCCGCCAGGTTAATTACTACTGCTCCGCGCGCACACGCGACGCCCAGGAGATGGGGCAGGCGGCCCCACTTGGGCCAGGCGTGGGGCTGCTCGCACAGCGGCGCCCCAGCAGCTGGGGCAGGCGTGCGCCCCCGCAGCCCACGCGCGCGAGCGGCAGAACGGCATGACAAGGCGGCGCGCGGATCTTGGCGCCGAGCTCGGCGTCAACATACGTGGCGCCGAGCCCCTTGCCACGTTGGATGCCACGGTGACTGAGGTGTGCTGGCTCGGCGCCACATGTCATGGCGCCGAGACGTGTAACATCGGCGCCATGGTGTAGGGCGCCGAGTCTAGGGTTTATTTTTTAAAATCTTTTCATAAAGGATGTATTTGTTAACTTCTTTCATATAGAGAGCTAAAAAACAAAAAAAATCGGACGGCTGGACGTCGTTGTGCGGTCTGACAATAAAACACGAATAGTACTTGCTGTGTCGGTGCCGATACATGACCGAGCGAGCCCATAGCGCTCGTCGGTTAAAAAAGTGTAAGCCACTGCGATCACTGGCCCGAGCCTGACATGATACCGATAGCATAATTTGAAAGAAAGAAAGAAACATGCAATGTGCACGCCGGTACGGGCGCAGACATCTTTCCGCTTCGATGGACGAAGGGCCCTTGACCGCATGCTGGGCCTCTAGGCCTCCGGCAGCTGGCAACATGGATCGACGTGGAAAGAGTCCTGTTCATCAGTAGTATACTGTACAGATTTTTTTTTTCTCTATCACTTCCGGCTTTCACTCATGCGCTGCGGATAAAGTTACGGCGGTGAACACATTTTCGATGCGAATCGCTGACGGGATCGAGCCCGTATGACATGATGCTGGCAAACTAATCCCCGAATTCTGGGAGCGAGAAAAAATAAAGCGACAAAGATCCGGTAATCTCGCGTGGCTGGGCCCACCTTGTACTCCATATAATTGCGTTGCTCTCACCGTCCTCTCTGATTGATGGCGAAACGGGCCGGTGCGATCGCTGGCCCGCCATGCCACTGCCATCAACGTGCTAGCAAACCTGCAGAGACACCAAGTACTGATACGGTTATACGGACCAGGACACGAAATAATGGGCATTGTGTACGAGTACGACACGGATCGGCCACCACGTAGCAGTAGCAATGTCTGCTTCACGTCCTCTCGCCTGGCCTCCGCATTCCACAGGATTGGAATCTAGATGGGGAAAGATTTCAATTCCATAGATTTTTCTTTTCCCTCGCTCGCAGCTAGCCTGCCGCAACGTAACGAAGCGTACCCAGCGTGGGGCGGGTGTGTGATACGTGACACTGTGACAGTAGTGTACTGGCCCATTTGGTGTCGTATCTCTCGTGTGTGTACGGTGTGCCGTACGTGCTGTCACCTCTCGGCTGTCGCGTTCCATGTGGCCGTGAGCACGCAGTGGGGAGCAGAGCAGCGGTCGCTCGCCACGGCGTCCCGTCCGGGCCGGGTGGGAAGGACGCCATGACCGTGACGGCGGGGGGCCCGTGGGCGTCCCCTCCTGCTGCCACCAAGCCGATCCCATGTACTCCTGCCTGTAGCGCCCATCCTAATCCTAGTCGTACGACCGCACATGCCGACGTACAAAAATGCCCCGTTCTATTCAAGCAGTACAACAACACACCCTTGGGAAAAGGGAACGGGTCCTATTTACCGGGGCTCGACGACTGTGAATAAATAATCTCTGTAACCAGTGCTTTGCCGGACCAGATCCAGCTGACTGCCCGCCTGCGCGACCTCTTGTTTCAGCTTAACAACAAACTGAAGCTGGTTACGTGGAGCCGAGAGTTGGCAGCGCGCCCGTTTTCAGCCGCAGCCGGGGGGAGCCAGCGGTCGCTTTCTCAATCCAGACATCACGAGGGATGGAATACTAAATGGAATACCAGATCACGGAGTGAGAGATCGACGTACAAATAAAATCACCACCGACACAAAAATAATCAAGCTGCTGAGTCTCTCTCCCAGTCCCAGCACTTGACAACTATACGTACGACAACACCCAAATGTTTTTGTAAATGCTACTGTCACAATCGTTGCGGTCCATAGCCATGCATGGGCAAAAGTTATTGCGCGCGGGCGCGTGCACGGTCCAGGCATATCAATTCTCGCGATCCCGCCGCCGGAGGTTCATGAACCGCCGGAGTACTGTGTGTAGGTGTTTAGTCCTATCCATAGGAGGTAAGGCCCCTCAAAATTTCAGACACAATTACCTAGAGTGACACATTTGAAATTAGGATGAAACATCTCCATCTCAATGTATAGTTTCATCAATTGTTATTTCCTAGGTCACATACAAGACACAAGCTGTCTAGGTAACTGTGTGCATTGAGTTTCATCACCATGAAACTCATTTTACATCTCTCTTAATTAATACAGTGACACACCATCAAAAATGCTGACATAACAGTCAATTTATTGTTCATGAAACTCCGACTGGCATAAGTATGTTAATTAGAAGTATTTAATAAATATTAATTAAAAAATTCATTATATAAACTAGGGCTAATTTACGAAATGAATATATTAGACCTAATTAGTTCATGATTAGACAACTAGTGCTACAGTAAATATGTGCTAATTATGTACTAATTATATGTTAATTATGTGCTAATTATAGCTTAATTAGATTTGTTATAATTTATTTTATAATTAATTTATATTTAATATGTCTAATTATTATTTATTTAAAGAGTTAATAGGATTATTTATTTAAAGGGCTAATAGGATTTATGCCTTTGCATTCAAACACCCCGGCCGAATAGAATTCTACCGAGATCAGAGGCGCTGTCGTCGTCTGTGTTAGATAGCTATGCCAGGGACAGCGGCGGCGGGATCTCTGATTTCTCAGCGACCGGATCCCGACGACCTCACCGCTAGGCCGCCGCGTTCGTGAGGTGCGAGAGTTTCCACGCCTCAGGTCGCTCAGGTCGAGTGGAACCGAGGAGCGAACCTCCCAACGAATATGCGAATACCTGACGGACGGCGGTCACAACCTCCAACAATAGTTTTCATAACATTAAATAAACTGTCACTATTTATTTATATGGCACTACGTTAAATACGTGAGAAATTGAAAAGAGAAAAAAAACTACAAGATTCAGTTTCTACACGAAAACTTATGCATATGACACTATTAAATTTGATTTGAGAGAAGATGATGTCTTCATAATGGATAAAAAACAAACATAATTGGTGAAGATGAGAGATAATGAATTTATTGATGACTTACACTAAAAAATTATAGGTTGGAGAATATAGTTTCTAAAGTAGTGTCTTAATAATATGGCATCATAGGCACTACTCATACTACTCATAGACATTATGGGTTGGGACTGGCCTAATACACATGCTAGAAGTCTAGAACCAAACAAGCCCCAATAATATGTACTCCCTCCGTCCCTAAATATAGGTCGTTTTCGTTTCCCGAAAAACATCTTTGACCGAATATATAAAAATATATATTAATATTTATGGTACATGATAAATATCATTAGATAGATATTTGAATCTAGTTTTTTAATAAAATTTTTTAGAGATTAAAATATTACACATATTTTCTACACATCGAAGCAAAGTCGTGATACGGAAACCAACGATGATAATTATTTAGGGACGAGGGGAGTAGATTGTGACAATCCATTACGCCCAGAGCAAGACGACCTGTCGAGAATTATCGTGATCCAACAGATTGCGTGACCGATCGAGCGCGGTCTGCTGTACGTTTGAGATAGGAACAAAAGCCCATGATTGATTTGCTTCGAGCTGACAGTTGGCAGCGCCCGGTTTCTTTTCCCGGTCCATATCATGAAAAGATGACATAAAACCAAGATTCTTCTGAAATCATGGATGAAACAGCACGATCACCGCTAATACTAAACTAAGCTATCCGATATCCGTGCTACAAGAACAGAAATCAAGCTATATTGGCGCGGGGTGGTGCGCGCGGTCCAGTTCTTCCATTCCTGAGGTGCATGCATCCAGCAACTTGCTCATACATGGCAACACAGAATAAAACGGAGTGTACAATCCAAACAAAACCCCGCTTAAACCAGTGGTACCCCAGCCAGGAATCTCTCTCTGCCTCCATCAGCTGTCACGACAAAACCCCACCTGGCCACGAATTTTAATTTCTGTCCGCCAAAGCGGCTCCAGCGTGTATGCAACTGAAAACGTGAGAGACGAGACGATCGAGCCGAGGCGCAAGGAATTCGGTTGCGAAAACGGGATCCTCGATCAGTCCCATTATTCGTCCAAGCAGGAAACCATTGCAGTGTGCCTGCATGCCTGACGAACAACCGAACCCAGTTGGCCATAATTGCCCACGTACAGGCCACATCCATCCATGGCCCCGTACCTCTCGCCCACCGCCAAGTTAACGTGCCGTCATGTCACGCTCACGCGCCTGTCGCGGCTCCATGGAGGCTAGCGAGTCAGCCATGAGCCATATCATGTCCGGCTAGCAGCAGCTGCACGCCACTCGCCGGCCCGCCTGCCAACGCTTTTGGGAGGCCGGGAGACCACCACGTGAGCCGGCCGGACGCCCGGACCCCCGGCCTCTTTGCATCGCATCTCCTTGTCGCTTGCCTTTTGCTGCCTGCCACGCAAACCTGATCCGGATCGACCGAGCAAGCGCAGCAGCCGTGCAGTGCCGTGCCCACAGCGTACTCCTTCTCGTGCCGTGCAGGGAGCACTTCCTCGGAAAGAAAACAGAATCGGGTCGGATGGATTGAGAGCTCATTAATTTACTGCTGGGGTGTTCGCTCCTTCTCGTCCATGCGGTCTCCCAATTCTTTTCGGCTCGCTTGTCTTTGTCCACGTCATAATACATGTGTCCTGCCTTTACACGACCGCGACGGTGTCCACGCGTTATCCGGTGCTGAGTCACCAGCTGCTATATATCCAGCTGGCTGAAAGGAAGGCTGGCCATGCAAACGGGTCGCTTTAGCGAGAGCTAAAAGGGCCCATATCATGCTTGGGTGCCGAGCTAGAGTCGACGGTGCCCAGGCCATTCGCCGTTGTACGGCACACCAAGCAGTGTTACGATCGATCACGGAGAGATCAACGGGTTCGCCTGTGTCGTGTGGGCTGCGGCTGTCACACGCGCGCTAGCTGAACTAGGCTGTCAAAGATCCCCCGGCTACTTGTGGAAAACTACGAGGTTGAGCGTGATCATTTTTTGTATTTTATCTCAAGTAGTGTCAACAACTCAAAACGGCAGCGGCGCGGGTGTGTGGTCCGGTACGGTCTTCCATTCCTGCGGCCGCGGGGACGCAAGTACACACTGTCTGTTTGTTATCTCCACGAGAAAAACGGAGCAGTGCTACGCGTAGATTAGTAAAATAATCCAAACAGGAGCCTAAGTAAAATCAGAGGCGCCCAGCAGCGTACAGTAGCCGCCAGCGGGAAAGGCTGCCTGCCGAGGAATCTCCGTCTCCTCGCGGATCCGACAAGGCTAGCGATCGATAACATTGCCTAGCTCCTCTCTGGCATCATAGCCAGACATCCCCATGCCTCGCTGCCCAGAGCCACGCCAAGAATTTTCCCCGTGACCGCCGAAAACAAAAACTCCTTCAGAAAAATCCAGCGCCCGTACGCTCGGTGTGAACGGGGATCGAATTTACGGTGAGGCGGGCAGCCGGCGGCGCCGAAGCATGCAGCACCCACTCCACAGCCCACACGCACGGCACCGCCGTACCTACTAGCTACCCGATCAGGTCATCACCTGAGGTGGAGCCGACTCAGCCGATGCGCCAGCCAACCTCTCCTGGACGCGCAGCGCAGCCACCGCCTGGCGGACAGCGACGCGCTCTCTCCAAAACCACGAGCGGGCGCGCGCGCGTGCGAGCGGTCGTCGTCGCTCGGTGGTCTCGGCGCGTTACCGTGATGGCACGCTCTAATTTGTACTGGGAGAGAAGCTAGCAGATAGCGGTGGAAGCAGTCAGTCATGATCAGTACCGTGATACAAGTGCTAATAGCTACGGAGTAGTAGATGGCTAGTGATAATAGTAGTAGTACGTCGTCAGCTTGTCGCGTAGCACTGCTCGTTTCATCGACGGCCAACGTGCCCGGCCAGCTCATATTAGCTGGAAACTAACGTGCTAGTACGTCGCATTGACATTGCATCTATATACGTACGTAGACGCAGTGTATACCTACCTACCACACCAAGTATGGCCGCGATTCGTCCTTCGTGCATCAGACTCCCAAGACGGGCAAGTTGCGGCTCGGTCGGGCCAATGGGATCAAATCAGCGGTTGCGATGATACGGCTTGACAGTACACTAAACAATAAGCGCCGGGATTTGTCTCCAAACATTGTCTATTGGATTTGGATGCGAGGACTATCACGACTCCACGAGCCGGATCGAGCCGAGCCGCGGGTACAGTACAGTACAGTACAGCAGGAGTGGAAATGGATGCAGGCAAAATCCAGTTGGGCGCAGAAGATCCATCGAGCCACAGGGTCCGTCACGCAGAGGGGCCAGGGCCGTGTGTGGCATGGGAGGTCCGCAGGGGCCCACGCGTACAGCCAGCAACAGACACACGAGAGCTACCACGTGGTGGCGGGCCCGGCTCCACGTCCCCTCCCCTCGGCCTGGCTGGCAGCCACTCGACTCGAGGCCCCGGCTCGGCTCGGCTCTTCGGCTACGGCCTAGTACGGCTCACAGCCCCGGTGCGCTTTTCCTTTTTTCGGGACTGGCTGGCCAGAGGTTTCTGCAGTAGTAGCAACGTTTATCCGTTTCCCTTTTTTTTCCTGTGACCCGTTTCGCCTGTCGCTTGCGCACTTTCCACGAACTTTTAGAAATCGGCGCCGGACCCGACGGCTAACTCTGCACCATGCGAATAAATAAAGTTTTTTAAACAATGACGACGTCGAATTGTTCAACCTCACGTGCGATTTCGTGTTCTACTCCGCTCTTGTTTATCCCAAATTCACATGGTTTGACAAATTACGTGTAAAGTTGACACTTTGTCATAAATACGGCACTGTAGCATTTCGTTTGTATTTGTAAATAATTGTTCAAATATTAATTAATTAGGTTTAAAATATTCGTCTCGTAAAGTACAACAAAACTGTGTAATTAGTTTTTTAATTTCATCTACATTTAGTATTCCATGCATGTGCCGACATTTTGATTTGATGAGAATTTTTTTTATAGTAGAATTAGGGTGCTTCATGTGGTGTTTGGATCCAGGTGCTAAAGTTTAACGCTCTGAATAAGTGATAATTAGATGTATTAAATATAAATTAATTATATAAGTCATGTCTATTTCGCGAGACGAACCTAACAAGTATAATTTCGCTATAATTAATATATAATTACCATACGTTTACTGTAGCATTACATTGTCTAATAATCGTATAATTAGGCTTAATAGATTCGTCTCGTAAATTACTCCTTATTTATGTAATGAGTTTTTAAATTAATCTATATTTAATACTTATAATTAACATATTTATATTCGATATAACAGCGCTAAAGTTTAACGCGTGGAAAACCAACTGCGCCCGGTATCACGGCGCCTAGTATTACGGATAGAGGTCGTATAAGTTGGAGTTAAAAAAAAATGAATTTCCCAACGCGTGAAACACATGGGAGTCCCGGCGACTGTCATCCGGTTTCGTCGACGTGTTGTTTACACTTTCACTTTCACGCACCAATCAGCGGCCCGTGCGTCACTGTTATTGTCCGTAGTGAAGCGATCTGGATTGATTCGCAGTTCAACCTACGGAGTATGTCTATCTGTCAATCGCATTGCCCTCCGTAGTCCGTACACGAGTAGTTTTTCTTCATCTTTTATTAAAAAGTACGTGCATTTGTTTTTTTTTGTGAAAGTACGTGCATTCAGTTTCTGAGGATGGGTTGGTATCTCACCGTGACAGCAACATGGGAACCACGCCTGTACTACAGTTACCCAATTCGACGAACCTGCAAAATTTAAGCCAAAATCGAGCGCCGCGGCATGGGAACGAAAACTTTCTTTTTTTTTTGAACGTAAGGAACGAAATCTCTCGAGACGTGTCAAAGTCAAGAACACAGGGTCAGGAGGGGCCTAAGAGCAACTCCATCAGATCCAAATAACAATTCCCTTTTTATTTCCTTTTTCTATAATTTTTTTCTTAATCCACTTTATTCCCATCTCATTCCCTTAGAAAGGGGAGGTAATTCCTCTCCTCTTTTCATCTTTTTCCATCACGGGGCCATGGCCTGTGCGCCGCCGCCCCGCTTCCCAACGCGCTGGTTCACCCCGCCCGGGCGCCGCCGCCCGCCGCGCCGAGCTCCGCCGCCGCGTGGTTTCCCGTTGCGTTGTGCCGCCCCAGCCGAGCGGAGGCGCGCACGGGCGTGCCCCCTAGCCGCTACCATGGCCGAGCACAACCGAGCGGCGGCGGTGACGACGGCCCTGGCAGACACCGAGAGGCCCAGGAGCCCAGCGGGCTCATCGGCTTGTTGGCCGCCGGGTGATGCGCCGCCGGCGGTGGCAGCGGCTCGAGGAATAGCATGGAGAGGCCGCCGCCGCGGTCAGGGCTGCCCTCGCGGGAGTCGCCGCCGACGCTGGTCACCAGCGAGGACGCACTAAACATGGGTACGTGCTGCGCGTGCGCGGCGCCGCCGCCGTGCGCGTCTGTCACCACCAAGTCATGGAGCACGGAGAAGGCCTCCGCGCCGGACAACGCGTCGTGATGGTGGGCGGTGTCGTGGCCATGCTCCACGGCGGCGGCAACCCTCGGCGCGGCCGCATTCCATGTTTCTGCAACTACGGCGACGGCGACGCAGCCGTTGTTCATGGCGGTAGCGGCGGTGGGGACGACGGCGACACCGTCGTCCTTCTTGCGGCGCGAGAAGTCGTCGGGAGCGGCGTTTGAGCGCAAGCAGGCAAGAGAGGGAGGAGAGAGATGAATAAAAACGAAAATAGATGGACCCAATGACAAATGGGTCCCACGTGGCAGGAAGATGGAAAGAAAAAATGATAAAGGGAATCTGATGGAGCACCTCTCCTCAATACGCTGAAAATTTGAAAGGTGATTTCCCTATAACGTATTATACGCTGTTTCCCTTGTGTTTGTCCTATGCTACCATCAGCTTTTCCGGCGCGCTGACAAACTGTGAGGAATTGTACAATTTTCTAAAAAAAAAACGCATTGATGGATCACCAATCTTTCCGGTCTAGGTATTCGAAAAATCGTCGCTTAACCGGTCACTCGCAAAGATCCAATCAGATGTGCATGTGCTGCCCAACCTTTCAATCTACTACAGAATGTGCTCCCCTATTTCTTTGTTCTGCACCAAGATCTGAGCTTTTTACTTCTATATGTTTTGATACACAGAATTATTTTTGTATAGTATAAGCAGATGGTGCATGTAGTTATCGTCGTTGACCGAGCAGCTCCCCTTTTTTCTGACGAAAGGAATGACGGGGTTAAAAGTTTAAAACGTTGGCAACGAAAGATCAGCAGGAAGTGCAGCGCCACTGGCCCACTGCCAGGCTGCTAAAGCAGCACACGTCAAGATGGGCTGCTGTGGACTGGATCCGCCGCACGTGGTCAAACGGAAGTCCCAAAAAAGTTACCCCCTACAGTCGAATTCGAGCTCTGTTGCTCCGGCGGCGGCCCGCCGAAGTGGACCAACGTCTGACAAGAAATAGACCTGGATTTTGCGTGCTGCTGTTGAAATTTATCGTTAACAGATTAGTGACGAGGTGGGAGAGCTCCAATTCTGGAGAACAAAGAAATAGGGGAGCACATTCTGTACGCAGCTTGCATTTTATTTTTTCTTATCTATCCTTAATTCCTTATCGCAAAAAATTATGTGCGTTAGGTTCTAGATTTTTCCATTGGGCACTTGCCCATCTATCCAAAGTTTTCGAGAGAACGCTGCTGTGGTATTATATGCGCACATTATGATTGTTGGCCCCAGCTTGTTGCTGATTTTTTTCCTAATAAAGTTAAGTGCTACGTAAGTCATCTAGGATGGGGCTTTACTTTTGGGGGAAAAGATTAAGGGCATATGTTTTTATTTTTTAAACAAAAAAAGAAAACCCGTGCTCTAGTTCAAGAGTTTTCTAGGGTGCACTTTTGGTCTCTTTTCTCTAGAATTTTCAAAGACATTGTGATAGTTTGTGCACGTGTATTGTTTTGTTACGTAGAGTGAGCATTGGGCGGCAAGAAGCACTGGGAAATATGTTTAGGAAAAACAACCACAGGGAAATTGTGGTATAGACATATGGTCAGTGCTTACAATAAGCTTTGCATGTAGTTAAGGGAAGTGGCATTATCATAGCTTTTGCTGTGGTTGAAACTTGATCTTAGTACGTTTTATGTGCATTTCTCATGATATCAAATTATCACACTTAGCTAGTTAATTCTTTGTCTACAAGGCATACCATTAATTAGTATGAGAAAAAAATCCCAACAAATTGTGGGTCTCAACTACAATCTTAAGCCTACATTTACTTAGAGTAGCTCGATCATGTTTGACAAATAAATCCAAATATTCTAAAGCGTGTACGATTCCCTTTCCTTTATGCTTGATAACTGAGTTGGAAAAAAGCATTCGCAATATATTGGCCAAGCCATTAAGTCCAATTATTGGCTTGATTGTTTCTAATTAGGACCAGTTGTCCACCTGCCAGGTGGTGCCAGCATCTATGCAACATTAGATTTAGACCTACCAGAGGGTACTCGACATAAAAAATACTCCAGCTTAGCATAAACTAGGCATTACCGTACTTAACAAGAATACTTAATATAATATGACCTATATATTGAACTAAAATATGGCATTTTAACGGGGAAGTAATGGACCCTCTTCTCTAAAGCTTCACATAGACAGAAAACTGAAGAACCTTTGCGTATATCTCCAAATAATCCATTGCTTCCTTTGCACGGTACTACCTCCGTATCGAAATATTTGTCGCCGTTGACTTTTTCTTACAACTTTGACTATTCGTCTTATTCAAAAAATTATCACAAATATGTAAAAGGGTAAGTCAAGCTTAAAATAGCTACAATAGTAAAGCATGTGGCAAATAAAATGGATGATACTTGCATAATATTTTGAATAAGACGAATGGTCAAAGTTGTAGAAAAAAGTCAACGGCGACAAATATTTCGATACGGAGGGAGTACCTTTTTTAACAGAGAAGTTTGTACTGGTGCTACCGGCATGTTTTTTTCCTGAACCGGAGGAGAAAAGCGTTTTTGCAGTTTGCTCCACCGGCAAAGCTGGCAAAACAGCAGGGTCCGTTACACAAATCTCCCACAGTAAGCAATCAGCCCAAGCCAGCTCGGCTCGGCTCAGCTGCCAGCTCAGCTTAGCCGACTCCGAAACCGTACGCCCGCCACCACGGCCGGGGTTTTTCAGTTTTTTCACCCGCTCACCCCAAAACCAACCCGGGCTCTCGCCTCATCCGGGCCCACCACGTATCGGACCCACATGTCATCTACTGTTCCCAAAGCCAAAGCGCGTAGCCAACCCCTTCTTCCACCCCAAAGCCTATATAACCCCCCCCCCCCCCCGCACGAGCCGCGAGCCGAAACCAAAATCCCCCTCCCCTCCTTCGTCTTCCTCCCAAATCCTTCCTGCCCCGGCTAAGAAACGCCTCGTGGTTCCTCGCCGCCTTGTTCCCCTCCCCCGAAGAATCTTTTTCGAGAGGTTTCGATCCTCGAAACCGCCCAGGGCCCGCCCCGCGAGTGCATGGCAGTGAGCCTCCTGGCCAATGAGGTGTCGGATCTGTGCATCGGCAAGCCGGCCGTGAGGTCGCTCCCGCTCTCCGCCGCCGCCGGCGAGCTCGCCGCCGCGCTACGGAGGGTGGCCCGCTCTGGCGCCGCAGCCTGCGTCGCGGTGACCGGACCAGCGCGCGCCGTCGTCGGCCGGGTCGGCCTCGCGGACGTGCTCTGCTTCCTCTGCACCGAGCCCGAGGCGCTCGCCCGCCCCGCCGCCGCGCTCGCCAAGCCGGTCTCCGCGCTCCTGCCCAAGGACGGCGCCGGAGAGGTCCGCCGCGTCGATCCCCGCTCGAGGTAAGGCTCAACGCCTCTCCCTCTCCCTCTCTCTTGGGTCTCCGGAAACTACGCGTGGGACTCGTTCAAGATTGGGAGTTTGCTAAAACTTGGCACAAGCAGACACGAGTTTGGTCAAAATCCCTAAAAAAAATTGCGAAAAGAAGTGATTCTTGAAATATACGAGAAGGCAACCTTGGTAGTAAAATAAAATTGATGTGTCTATCGGCGCTGTTTTTTTTTCTCTCGAAGCATATACGCGTGCTCATCCTCATCATAGTTACTTGGAGAGTTTGATCTCTGCTGGCATGTTTGGAATATGCGACGCCACTCGAATAAGTGGCTGTCATGTGGTGAAGAAAAAGCCACATTCGGGTCAAATCGTCCAACTCACCGGAGACAATCTTGTGGTTTGGTTCGGTTCCCGGAGATTGCGACGTGCACCCGCGTCTCCTTGCGAGATTCTTGATAGGATCAGCTGCTTCCATCTTCGCAATTTTTGGATATCTTTTCGTCTACTTGATAGGTCCGAAAATTGTGCCGCTTGATCGATATATACTTCGGAATAAAAGAAGCATCGTGGCATGTGGTTTCTTAAATTGCGCGTTGTAACTGAATCTTTCTCGAAAAAGTGGCGATTCTTTCGGGATCTCGCCCTTGTCTAGCGCTTCTTGGCCATTTTTAACCACGCGGTAGATTCAGTTCGTCTTGAGCTGACCAATGTGTTCGTTTCTTTTTGTTGCAGTATCTTGGAGGCGCTTGATGCGGTCCTGAGCGGAGCGCAGGTGCTCGCCGTCCCGCTCCGCGCTGGCGGCCGCAGGAAGCAGCTCGCCGGCGGCGGCGCCGCCGCCGCCGGCGACTTCTGCTGGCTCACGCAGGAGGACCTCGTGCGCTACTTCCTCAACTCCATCGGCCTCTACTACCATGTCGCCGCGCGCTCCGTGTCCTCCCTCGGCCTCGTCCGCGCCGACTTCCTCTCGGTGCGCCCCGGCGAGGCGGCCCTGTCCGCCGTGCCCCTCATCCGCCGCGCCATCGCCACGGAGACCGCGGTCGCCGTGGTCACCGAGGACGGCCACCTCGTCGGGGAGATCTCCCCGGCTCTCCTCTCGGCGTGCGACGAGACGGCGGCTGCGGCCATCGCCACGCTCTCGGCGGCGGACCTCATGGCCTACACCGACTACTTCGTGTCGCCGCCGGAGCACATCCTGCGCGCCGTCAAGGCCGGGCTGAAGGACAAGGGCCTGGACGCCATGCTTGACCTGATCGAGGACGAGACGCTGTCGTCGTTCTCCTCCCTCTCCGCCTCCTCGTCCTCCGACGAGGAGACCGGCCGGGCGCAGCTGAGGCGCCCGTCGTCGGGGAGCTACGGGCGCCGGTCGGCTGAGGAGCCGGTGGTGTGCAGCCCCGCGAGCTCGCTGGTGGCCGTCATGGTGCAGGCGCTCGCGCACCGGGTGAGCTACGTGTGGGTGCTCGACGAGGACGACGACTGCCGCCTCGCCGGGATCGTCACGTTCGCGGACGTGCTGAGGGTGTTCCGGGAGCAGCTGCAGTGAGCAGCGGAGAAGCTCCGAGTTTTGCAGAGATCTGAAGAGGGATTTGCTTGCTGTTTCCTCGTTAGCATCTTGCGGTGAAACGAAATGGGATGAGCATGAACTGTTGTCATCTATCAAGTGCCTTTGTTTTTGAAACATTTTTTTATTTGAAGTTGATTGAGACCTTGTGAGATTACTGTGTGTTTGCTTGGTGCCGATGAACTATTTGGACCTTGGTATGCTTTTAATCAAGTTTATTAAAAATAAAGCAGCATCGTGCTTTGCTGTAGGTTATTGGGCTTCAGAAAATTTGGTCATCGTTCATCCATGCCTATTTGTAATGCTGAGCAGGTCATTTCCCAAGCATGGCTAGGAAGAAACTATTGCAGATCAGATGCCATGGCTATTTGTAATGCTGAGCAGGTCGTTTCCCAAGCATGGCTAGGAAGTAAAACTATTGCACATTGTTACCGTGAATGAAGATGAGGCAAGATAACTGGCCAAGAGGAGAAGATTGTGAAGATATACAGCAGTAGCATATGGGCCATATGGGCCTAGAGAAGGAAGAGTATGTGCCTATCATAGTATGCTGCTTAACACCCCCCTTCAAACTCAAGGTGGATCTGAAGCATTGAGTTTGAGCATATGTAACCGATGTTGCTCTCGAGTTTGTGCTTTAGTAAAGAAATCCGCCACTTGCAATTCCGATGGCACATACTTAAGAGAAATTGTGTCTTGCTGACAGTGAGACCGAGTGAAGGAAGCATCAACACCAATATGCTTTGTAAGTTCATGTTTCACGGGATCTTTGGCAATCTGTATGGCTCCAGTATTGTCACAAAGAAGAGGTGTGGGGGCATCACAAGAAACACCAAAATCAGCTAATAGCCATCGAAGCCATATAATCTCAGAAGTAGTGGTAGCAAGTGCCCGAAGTTCTGCCTCCGTACTGGACCGAGAGACAGCTGACTGCTTCTTGGACCTGCCTCATGATATAGCAGCCTGCCATTCTGGAATAAGAGAAGCCTCATGATAGGTAGATGGCTCATCAAGAATAGCACTTGCACGTGGAAATCTGAATTTTTTAGGTGGCTGAATAGTGGTGCGATCCCGCAGATTGTAGCTGGGCCCAACCTGTGACTCATCAGAAGCATTAGAATCAACCAAAATAGGAGCGTTAGGACTGGCCAAGGAAGGAGGACTAGATGGAGGCTCTAGATGATTGGCAGAACGACGAGTATAGACTCGTGTGATGGGTGGTTTACATGTTATAGATTGGGGATGGTGGACTGGTGTAGAATCATCAGGGGGAGATGGTGTAGACAAAGGTGCATCATCACTGGACAAAATAGAAGGAAGGTAAAGAAAAGAAGTGGACTCTATGGAAGAAGGGGATGAATAGGTAGAAGATTTGTAAAAGAAAGGACGATCCTCAACAAATGTCACATCACGGGAGATACGTATGCGACGAGTGGAAGGATCATAACAACGATAACCCTTATGCTCAGGACTATACCCCAGAAAAACACATTCAGCCGACTGAGCTGTCAACTTAGTTCGCTCACGAGGTGGAAGCAGAACATAGCAAGTACATCCAAAAACCCGAAGATGGTCATAGGAAGGAGGAGTGCCAAAAAGAACTTCACCAGGACACTTACCAGATAGTTTGGATGACGGTTGTCTGTTGATGAGATAAACAGATGTTGAGACTGCTTCCCCCCAAAAGTGAGAAGGAACAAAGGAGGCAATTAGAAGAGTCCGAGTAGTTTCAATGATATGACGATGTTTGCGTTCAGCTACACCATTTTGAGAATGTGCGCCAGGACATGAGAGCTGTGGAAGAGTACCTTCAGAAATCAAAAACTGGCGAAAAAGATCAGATAAGTATTCTCCACCAGAGTCGGAACGAAAAATTTTAATAGAGCTGGAAAATTGAGTATGAACCATGCGAGTAAAAGAGTGATAAATAGAACACAACTGGGACCGGTGTTTCATAAAATAAATCCAGGTGTATCGAGAATGATCATCAACAAATATAACATAATATTTATGACCACCTTTAGTAGCAAAAGGGGCAGGGCCCCATACATCTGAGTGAATAAGATCAAAAGGTTTAGCAGAGTGAGAGACACTAGAGGGATAGGGAAGCTGAATCTGTTTTCCAAGCTTACAGCCCTTACAATGAAAGTTAGACTCGATAGATGTATGACCTAAATAGCCCTGATGTATTAATGTGGACAAATGAGACCCACAGAGATGACCAAGTCGATGATGCCACTTCGCAAAGGATGACGGAGATGATGATGAAACAGATGACACACAAGCGGTGGAAGAAGGAAGACGCAATGTGTCCAAAATGTAGAGGCCAGGAGCACCTCTACGGCGATGGCCAGTCCCAATCACAGCCCCGCTTTGACGATCCTGAATAAAACAAGATGAGTCATCAAATCCAATAAAGCAGTTATGATTAGCAATTTGGCCCACTGAAAGAAGGTTCATGGACAGCTGAGGTACAAATGAGACGTCAGGTACAGAAAATTGTTTGCTATAAAGAGAACCCCGATGAGTAATATAACAGGATGTACCATCTGCTGTCTGAATAGAAGCACCATCGGTGATTGGCTTGCAGGTAGCCAACTGAGACTGATCTGATGTCACATGAAAGGAAGCCCCAGAATCAAGAACCCAAGGCGGCTGAGATACATCAACAGATGGAGCAGCAGCAATAGAGACAGAACCAGATGGAGCAACAGAGGAGGTAGCCCGGCCACGAGCAGCACGAGAAGCTCGACGGGCACGATACTCAGCTAACTTCTCTGGATATGCAGTAAAACAGTTTTCAGATAGATGAGTAGTCTTGCCACAATGCTTACATTTCTCTGAAGAAGTACCTCTAGGTACAGTGCTCCGCTGAGAGGCTGCCAGCACACCATGAGGTGTTGTCACAGAAGAAAAAGAAGACATAGACTTCAAGCGGGTCTCTTCAGCAAGTAAGTCAGCCAATGCTTGGTCCATGGTTATAGTAGCAGAATTATGAAGTAGCCGAGTACAAATAGAATCAAATTCTGGTTTCACCCCCATGACAAAACGATATGTTAGAAATCTTTCAAGAAATTTGTGTGCTGGGCAGTCTGTTGCTGTGCACTCAGGCACCATAGATGTCAATGAACCCATCAAACGATCATAAGCAGAATAATAATCATCAATAGACATATCACCTTGCTTAATGACATGAATTTGCTGCATGAGATTATGTCTTGAACATAGCGCTGCTTTAGAGCAGACCATATTTCCTTAGCAGTTTTGAACTTTCTGAGACTCATAATCATAGACTATTTAGTACTATTAACCATGGCAGCCATCACTTTCCCATCATCAATCTGCCATTTGGTGATAGCACCAGCATTACTGCCATCGGATTTGAGCTCAGGTTGATTATCAGTTAAGTGAGAATAAAGACCTTGACCCCTCAAAGCAGTTTCAACACAAAAGGACCATTCCGGATAATTGGAACCATCAAGAGTGATATTGATAACAATAGGACTGATCTGAGCCATGGAGAAGGTTGCTAAGTACCTGACGATGTAATGCTGCCTGTGTTACAGAGCACCAAACAGGCAGCAGGCAGATAGCAGCAGCAACAAGAAATCCACGTCCCCTGCAACGGACGGCAGAGAGCACCTCTTGAAGCAATCCGCGACGGCGGACAGCAGAGCCGCGACGGGCGGCGAACTGGAGGGCCGCGAAGGGCAGCCGGCGGATGGGAGGGCCGCGACAGGCGGCCTGCGAACGAGCAGCTGGCGGACGGCGCACGCACGGCGCTCGACGCGCGACGAGCAGCAGGCGGACGGCGGACGAGCAGCGGCCGAAGAAAAATGGGAATCTCGGGCGGACGAGCAGCGAGCTGACGGCTCCTCACCCTAACCCTAACCTGCTCTGTACCATGTTACCGTGAATGAAGATGAAGCAAGATAACTGGCCAAGAGGAGAAGACGGTGAAGATATACAGCAGTAGCATATGGGCCTAGAGAAGGAAGAGTATGGGCCTATCATAGTATGCTGCTTAACACACATCAGTGTGCGTGTCTAGCTGGCATGTTCACCTTGGCGCAAAGGTTTGAACAGAGCCTGGATTTAGTAGTGGCAACACTGGCAAGTGGCATTACAAATGGAGAGACAAATTGATGAAAGAAAAAAAAACGATGTTATGCTGACACAGAGAACATTACACAGTCTCATCCTCCATCTGTTCGCAGGGAGCCAGAGAGGCGACACCGGCGGCGGCACAGTCCACTCCAGCGCTCTTCCACCTCTTCCCACGAGCCCGTCGATCAGGGCATGTCGCGCGGGGCGAGGCCTGGGGGCTGCACAGCGCTGCCGCTCCATAAGCCTCGGCCGAGAGGACACGCTCAACCTGTTCGATGAATTGCTTCCCCAAGCCAAGCCCGCCTCGCCGCGCGCCTTCAACATAGTGATCAGACGAACGCAAGATTTTGGATGCACGCCTGACGTTTTTTCCCGCAACACTCTTATGAAGAGAAGGCAAAAGGCTCTCGAGCTGCTTCACATGATGGGCTCTGCGCTGAAAGGAAGAGTCAAAAGGCTCTCTCGAGCTGCTTCACATGATGGCTCATAGTGGATACAACTGCCCACCTACTAATGTGGTATCATATAACACCGTCATTGATGGCTTCTTCAAAGAGGGTTAAGGCTGGGTTTAGATCCTAGGGACTAAAAGTTTAGTCCCTCAAATAAGTGATAATTAGTAGTATTAAATATAAACTAATTATAAAACTAATTATATAAGTCATATCTACTCCACGAGACGAACCTAATAAGCATAATTAACCTATAATTAATATATGATTATCAAATTATTATTATAGCATTATATTATCTAATCATAGACTAATTAGGCTTAATAGATTCATATCGTAAATTAGTCATCGCTTATGTAATGTATGTAAAGATTACATCCTGTTTCGAGAAAATGTTGGATCGGGGGATTTCACTAAATGCTGTAACATCCAACTCAATCATTGATGCCACGTGCAAGGCTCAAGAAATGGACAAGGCTGAGGCAGTTCTACAACATATGTTTGATAACGGTGTTATGCCGAGTAGTGCCACCTATAATAATCTGATCCATGGGTACTGCTCTTTAGGGCGGTTGAAAGAGGTGGTGATCCCTCAAAACAAAAAAAGGCGGTGAGAACATAGGGCTTTTTACTGGTATGGTCTCTATTGGCTTGCAAGGGCTATTTCAGGCCGGAAGGATTGCAGCTGCAAAGAAACTCTACATCAGAATGGTTGGCAGTGGAACACAGCTGAAAATTGATACCTACAACATAGTTCTTAGAGGATTATGTGAAAATGGGTATGTTGATGAAGCGCTGAGAATGTTTCAGTCTGTGTTCAAAAGAATTTCAGCTTGAAGTTAGGACTTTCAGTATAATGATTATCGCCTTGTTGAAAGTTGGCAGGTTGGGCGAAGTAAAGGGCCTGTTTTCTGCTATCTCGTCCAATGGTCTAGTGCCTGATGTAGTATCCTACAGCCTAATGGTAGAATCTCATATAGAAGAAGGGTTGCTAGAAGAGTCTGATGATCTGTTTCGATCTATGGAGAACAATGGATGTCCTGCCGACTCCCGTATGCTAAATGCTGTAGTTAGAAGGCTACTCCAGAACGGGGAGGTGCAAAGGGCTGGGACCTACCTCACCAAAATTGATGAGAAGGACATGTCCCTTGAAGCTTCCACAGCCGAGTTGCTGATTTCTATAGTTTCAGAGAGGAACTATCAGAAACAAGTGAAGTTTCTTCCTGAAAAATACCATTCTTTTGTCGAACGAAGAGACGATTGAAATATTGTCCCAATTATACGGTGGTAACTGTAGACTACAGACTGCTAACTGAGACTTGATGTTCTCTTTTATGCAAAGCTTTTATTTGCAATGCATGCATGTTACCCCTTGCAACCTTTATCGGGTAAAATTGCATCTGAACTCCAGAGATGCTTTACCCGGTCCTACATCTGATTTTCATTCCGTCAAGATTCAAATTGATACCACGTTAGTTTGAAATGGACTAGTTGTAATCAATACTGTGATTTTTTTTATCATATATCAAACATGGAACCACTGTTATTTGGGTTTATGTTGGTTGTCTTGTGCTTACTAGCTACAGGTCCTTTATTTTTGGAATTAAAAACGTAGTTTCACATGGTTCAGTAAGTATAATATGTTGCTGTCTAAAATGCTAAATGCGATTTGAGAACATCCTTGTTGTTAACCTGTATTTTCCTACATGTTTACAACTGATTGCTTCACCTAAAATCAGTGAGCAGAACTGAGAAGGCCTGGGGCCGTGTGTTGGGCTTGTATTGGGCCGCAAGGAAACGGAGGTGCCAACTGCCAGTCTGCTGCCGCACCGGCCGACTGATCCGGTTCCGGGTTCCGGCACGCAGGCACCAACCCAACCGACGAACCAGAAACCAAAAATTCCCGCGGGGGAGGCGCCAACTGAGCCCGGGCGGGCCTCGTCCTCTCCTCTCCTCGCACAGCACATATGCCTTCCCGCGTGTCACCCACCACCCACGCCACGCGCGCACCCATCACGAATTCATTCCCTTTCCGATTCCACCCGTAAAGGTGGGGGGCCGTCGCCCTCGACCTCTGCGATTATGCATACGCAAGGGGGCGGCGTCCGCGGGGAGAGCCTCCTCGACCGAAGCGCCGACGCCGCCATGGAAGGGGGCGGCGAGCACGCGCACCACCCGCTTCGGGTGTTCTTCCGCGACGCCAGGTGAGCCATCCAACGATATCGATCGAGCACCCGCTAGCGCGTGTTCTATTATTCTCCGTCCCGCTCAGGTTGCTGGTTCGTGCTGCAGGCTCGCGTTCAGGTGGGACGAGCTCGGGCGGGAGATCATGGGGATCGCGGTGCCCGGCGCGCTCGCTCTCATGGCCGACCCGGTCGCCTCCCTCGTCGACACCGCGTTCATTGGCCACATAGGTTTGCTCTTGCCTTAATTCTCTTTGCTTTGTTTAATTTTTCCCTCGCTTCCCGTCCATTCCGAAGTCTCCGCCCCGTCCTAACCTGCTCCAGCTAACTCTCGAAAAAAGAATTAAAATAGGTTAATATCGGAGAGTTTTTTTTAAACGAATATCGGAGAGTTTCCAACCTACCATGCTCTACAGTCTGCACCCTGCCTATTGAATGTAAATTGGATGAACTGGCTTAGCTGCCTGTTCCTTATTCTTATTAAAGGCTATAAAGGTCAAGCTTGTGCTTTCTTCTCGTTTCTTTTTTACCAATCAAAGTTATGCTTTCTATGGTTTAGAAAAAAAGAGAGTCCTTTACCTTCCAGTTTTTTTGCAAAGCAAGACAGCATAGTATCTTTGTGATTTTAAGATGTAATCAGTAACCTGCAAGGGTTTTAACACCGATCTTGTAATAATAACCAATAAAATATATACGAGTTGAAAGCAGTTATAGTTGGTCCATGGTCGTTCCTTGGACTTGAAGTGGTACCAAGATAACTGCACAATAGCAACAGAAAAACATATTTAATGACGTGTAAGATGATTATAGACATAATATTTTTGTTGACTGGGTAGCTAATGATGGGCAGATAGTTTACCTGTGCCTAATATCTATTAGGTACTGGAGTCAGTCCCTCTTAGCTTGAATACATATTAGTATGTCAACTTTGGTCAGATAAGCTCAGCCATGATAGCTACCAACTGACACGACATGCTTCCATTTCCCATTGTTATATTATTAACTTCAATGGAGAGTCTTGGCGGCTTTTGCGAATAATATTGACATGCCTTAACTCAAAGGAGAAATATGTTGGGGAACACGAATGCCATGCTACTCGTAGATGAAAATTTTCTACTGTTGACCAGGAAATTCATGCTAGTAGGGGATCATGGAATCATGGATCATTATCATTAGATTAGATGTTCAGTGCAATGGAAGAAGAGTTGAAGAAGCCTGGTCCAATGTCGCACGTCTCAGTGTAGTCGTAATGGCACCTCAATCAGCACCACAGTAGCAGCAACTAAGCCTGCATGACATTCACATGTATACAGGACTGAAACAGTGTACGTAGATTTGGTAGCACCTCAATCGCAATCTAGGGACGATCAATGGAGGAGGCGGCTAGAGTTTCCACTGCACAACTCTTTCTTTATTTTGCAGTATGGTACTGCCTCTTTCCTGTTGACATTTGACACTGGCTTAGTATAAACTATCCTTACGGAGGTTCTCTTTAATTTCAATTAAATTCCCATATTGACGTCCTCAAAGTGATATTTGATCAAGAATTTTGTTACCAGTGGCTGGATGAGATTTACTAGCAGTGACATGGTAGTGCTAGTGCATTCATACAGCTGGAACAACAAAGAATTAATTACCTCATTTTAGTCTTCTCAAGGAAGCATCGGCAGAACAACTGTGGTCTGTATAGGTCGTATCATTTGAGCTCTTTTACGGTGCTCCATACTAGCAGGTGGTAGTATGTAGTATAAACTAGATATTAGCAGGGGTATTATGGTAACATAAAAAATTTATTTTTTCCCAGGACGCCGGACCCTGTGCTGTCATACAAATGAAAATGAGGTAAAGTAGAAGAGATAGAAACAATAAAATTAAAAATTAAAGATATGTCATAATTACATATCTGCCATTCAAAACTTAAAGATATGTCAAAATTACATATTTACCGTTCTGTTTTTTCCCATAATACCCCTATACTACCTATACTACCTACTTCATACTATCTATACTACTAAACACGGTTACAGTAGTATACAATTAATCTGGTCCGTCTGATCTTTATATACTAGTCCTTTTTAAGGCCAGTATGACGCACCGTAAAAGAGCTCTTTCATTTTATATTTAATTTCATTACCAAATTCTCCTTGTTAAATGCGCTGAACTAACTCTTAGATTCTGCGAAAGCTTTTTCCTACAGCTGAAAGCAAATTGTTGCTGAACATTCATACACTTTCTTCTGCTATTGTAATCAGGCTCACGCATATTCATTTTTTGCCTATAAATGCACTGGTTCTTAAGCGTGGTTAGGAACCTAGATTGAAAGTTTGAAACCATGGGACAAGTTTCAGGACCACTGGAGCATTTTACTCTTTTATGCAGGTATTGTGATTGGTCTGATATCTTTTCATTTGTGACAAACAGGTCCAGTTGAACTTGGAGCTGTAGGTGTATCAATTGCTGTGTTTAATCAAGTCTCAAGAATTGCAATATTCCCCCTTGTTAGTGTCACAACATCATTTGTTGCTGAGGAGGATGCTATGTCCAATGGCAGAGACAAAGGCAAAATAAATCAAGAAAATGAACACACTGTTTCTGATAGTGAAATGGAGGAACTGATTTCTCCTGAAGGTAATCTTTTAAAAAGCATGGGCAGATGGTCACTTCATATTTTTATTGACATCTTAAAATTTAGTTGCAGAGCCTAGTGCCGCAACCAGCAAATCATCTTTTGAAACTGACTCATGTGAGGTCAATACTGAGCAAAAAAGGAAAAATATTCCATCAGTCTCTACAGCACTATTACTTGGTGGGGTGCTTGGCCTACTTGAAACCCTACTGCTTGTTCTCTCTGCAAAACCTATCTTAGGTTACATGGGTGTAACACGGGTAACATTTTCTTTATGCCTTCTTTATCTATTGATATTCTTTAGTCTGTTTCACAAAAAAAAGATAGCATAATGGTTCCCCTATAATCATGAAATTATAGCAATGAGCAACAGAACAAACTTTATCAATTTCTTTTTAGTTGAGGATACTGCTGTTGTTATTTTACTTAAATCGCTAAAGAAATGTTCTTTTAGGTTGCTAAAACATCCAATGCAGAAAAGTTTAGAAAATATACTTGCTCCTGTCGTTCTGTTTAGTAACTTTTTCAATAGAGTAGTCTCATATTATCAGTTTAATTTTTGAAAAACGTAAAGATTTTAAAAATTTTATCAAGAATCTGTTCAGCCTTCAGGTTTTACTTTTTGTTGCTTTTACTCCATAAGCGATTACTTATTGAACCTACTATTTTCCAACAGGATTCTGCTATGATGAAGCCTGCATTACAGTACTTGGTTCTCAGATCTCTTGGTGCTCCTGCTGTTCTTTTATCCTTGGCAATGCAAGGAGTATTTCGTGGACTTAAGGATACAAAGACACCTCTATATGCAACTGGTATAAAAGTACTTCATTCCTTTGATAATAAACCATTTATACTTGGCAAATTGAATTCCAAAGAAAAGTTTCACCTTATTGCAATTATGACTGAACTTTGATTTGCCACATTTCATTACGGATCACTTCCCCCAGTAATGCTAGTTTTGTGAATGGTTTGTCATGACGAAAAATCACTACCACCACCACCACAAAAGAAAAAGGTAATGTGCTGAAAAAGTGCCAAATAGGGATGTTTTAGTTGGAGATGGCAGTGTGTGGCCATCGTAGCATGCAGACACGGAGTGACTTGGTGATGGTTTGGTGTAGGCAACACATGCACTAGAGAGGACAAGGGCACACAAAGAGAAACGGATTGAAGAAAAAGATGCAGGGAAGAGTGTTTTGTTTGACTTAATGATGTTAGAAAGCCCGGGTGACAGAGAATCTCATATGTGACATTTCCACATTCAACTAAGTTTATGCCATAAAACCACCAATCAACCCTGTTTTGGATTTTAAGTTATCTGGTATGTGAGCATCTGAATCACAATAACTCTAGCTTATGATGCTCTTAACATTACTCTCAATATTCTTGAGTACACTCTTTTTTATCCATATTTCAATACATACAATTTGGATTGAAGGGCCCAGTATGGACTGCAATATATTCAAGATAATATTAGACAGTTGAACATATTATAGTCATGTCGTGATGAGTAATGTAATATTAGTGGTTTGTGGCAATGTTTCTTGGAAATATTTCTGTTTATCCTGATGTGTTTGTTTTTATGATGACCAGTGGCTGGAGATGCTATCAATATAGTTTTGGACCCAATATTTATGTTTGTGTTCCAATATGGTGTCAGGGGTGCGGCCATTGCTCATGTTATATCACAGTAAGTAGTACTGTTTCCGATGCATACCTTTGTTTTTTCCCGTCAAGATGGGAGGCACATTACATCCAGATGTTTATAATTCTTGTGCTCTATCTTTTGTGATAGTGTATGGTGGAACATTCTGCAGATATTTTATTGCATCCATACTCTTATGGAGATTAAGGCTACATGTTGATTTGTTGCCACCCAGCTTGAAACACCTGCAGTTTGGTCGGTTTCTTAAAAATGGTAATTGTTTTCTAATACACTTGACTCCAACTAAGATATAATACTCATTTTTCAACCATAGAAGACTGTACCATACCCATTGTTACTGTACTGATAACTGCCCTGGCGTTGTCTGTACACTGAAAATTGCTCATTACACGATGATTATTAGTGAACCATTTACCTGCCCATTTTTAAAGTTGACATTGTCATTACGAATATTTTTTACTTTATTTACAATTGACCTATGCCACCTTTTAGTTGTATATTGAAGATATTCTCTTTAATTGCTATTTAAATCACATAATGATTGTATTAAGATCTTCTCTTTTCACCCTTTAGGTTTTCTGTTACTTACACGAGTTATTGCCGCAACATGTTGTGTGACACTATCTGCATCAATGGCTGCACGACTAGGTTCAACTCCAATGGCTGCATTCCAGATCTGCTTGCAGACCTGGTTGGCTTGTTCACTTCTTGCTGATGGGTTGGCTTTTGCTGGACAGGTAAGGGAATCCTTTGCTTTCCCTTGCTTGTTAACCTTCTTTATTGTATTTTATGACATTTAAGCTGCAGTTAACATGATTGGTAACATGGGTTTCCAGATGCACTGACACTAGGAAAATTAATGAGATACTGGTCAATAACTGAAACATACAAGCATCTAATATTCTTATCTGCGTTAGGATGACACATATCTGATAAAGTTGGGAGATGCAACCTGCATCTTGTCTTTTAGTTTATTGATCATAATTCAGGATCACATTTTAACAGGCAATACTTGCAAGTGCATTTGCTCATAAGGACTATCCAAAGGCTACAGCCACAGCTTCTCGTGTCTTGCAGGTATGCTATTTATCTCAGTTTTCTATTTGAGACCTTTTTCATGGCCTTAGAGATGCACTTCTTATTTTGCAGCTGGCATTGGTCTTAGGAATTCTCCTAAGTATACTTCTTGGTATTGGCTTGCGTATAGGATCTAGGTTGTTTACAGCTGATCAGGGTGTACTGCATCATATCTACATAGGAATACCGGTATGGTTTCATTATACTGAATGCTAAGAATTTTCAGTCTTGATGTGCTAGTGTTAGGTTCATATTATTTTTCTTAGTGTTTATAGTTTGAAACGAATACTACCTCTGGTTATTTATACATGACGCCAGAAGCTATTTCAAAATGTCAATGAATACATGATGTTTTGCATGAATACATGAAGCCCCGTTATAGAGGAAATCTGCATGCTAACCTTTCAGAGAGGGTAGGAAAGAACGGGGGCAAATGTGCCCTGTCCTCCAATAACATGCAAAGTCGACTGGAGGTAGTATTACTTAAAATTTCTTTAGCTAAACTGTTTGGTATTTTTTCTCTGTACAGTTTGTCTGTCTTACTCAACCAATCAACGCTTTGGCTTTTGTTTTTGATGGTATCAATTATGGAGCGTCAGACTTTGGATATGCTGCCTATTCAATGGCAAGTTGACAAACTTCTGTTCATCGAGTTGTCCTGTATTTTGTAGAAAAAAAACATTCTCTCTTACAAATTATATTGAATTTTATATTGTCAGGTCCTTGTTGCTATTATCAGTATAATTTGCATACTCACCCTTGCAAGTTATAGTGGTTTTACTGGAATTTGGATAGCTTTGGTGATCTACATGAGCCTCAGGATGTTTGCTGGATTTTGGAGGTACAATCATCCAACCATTCAAACGTTTTATTTGGTCATGAATGCTTCAAATCTTAGCCAGTTCAACACAGAAGCTGAAACCACTCACGCGTGTTGCCAGCCAAGATACAACTTTGTTTTGACATAACCTACACAAAAAGAAACATTTTGTTTTGACACAAGATTTGGATCTTGTATAAAGGAATACTGAGTGCCCACTTCCACCAGTGATGTTTGAAATGGTGCAATATATGCCGCAACATCGAATAACGAGTCGAGTGCATTCCCACCAATGATAGGCAGTTGATCAAGGTGTCCACTGGCCAACGCTTGTTGGGAGGTGGATGGAGCAGAAAGCATAGTGGCGTTACATTCTGGAGATAGAAACACACAAATCACCTTTGCGAAAAGAACAACACAAATCCTTCTTTTGGGAAAGAATGGTACTACCCTCCGTTCTAAATTACTATTCGTTGTTGACTTTTTGCATGTTCTTTGATCATTCGTCTTATTTAAAATTTTTGTCTAAATATATAAACCAATAAATTATACTTGAAGTATATACGATGATAAAGCTAAGTCACATATAAAATAAATGATACTTGTGAAATTTTTTGAATAAGACGAATGGTCAAACGTTAAACGAAAAAGTCAACAACGAATAGTAATTTGGAACGGAGGTAGTATCATTTAGCTCGATTTGGTGGCGCATGTGCGATCTTTTCTTTGCTTGTTTCCCTCTGCACATTGTGCTTGAGTCTCGTGTTACACCAGTTGTAGTGTGGTTTTTGTTACAAATACATTATTGATTGCTCTCTGTTCTTTTCTTCCAGGATAGGGACTGCACGAGGGCCATGGGTTTTTCTTCGCAGCTGAACACGAGTGCACACCTATAAAAATCTAAAACCAGGAAGTCGTTAACTGGCACGACGATCCCATTTTTTATGACCTTGTACTGTAGCAAATGGCGCGAAGGGGGCAGTGTCATGTGATCTTGTACAAATGGATTCCTCACACTTCATTATTTACCCTTCACACCGTTAAACAATTTATTGTACTGTCCGGAGGATAAACAATGGCAGTTATTTTTGACGGTTTTACTAATCATTCATTACTCGAGTGTTTTCTGAAATGTCATCGGCCGATTTTTCTTGCTCCTGCACTTAGTTCGTGGGCCTTTCTTTCCTTGTCCTCCTGTGCGTCATCTGCTACAGTTTTGATCGTGGGCCCTTTTTTAGTGCATTTCTCTCAAGTACGGTCCGGCCCACAAGTGGTTGGTGGCTTTCCCGGTAGTTCAGCCCAAACTGATATCGTCATCTCCAGTGAGTTCGTCCCAGAGTGGACTGTGACTTTGGGTTCCAGGGCTTGTTTAGTTCCAAAAAGCAACTCCTAAATTCACTATGCAAAAAGAAGATTCTCATCACATTAAAATGTCATAACATGCATGAAGTACTAAATATAGATGAAATAAAAAACTAATTGCATAGTTTTGTTGTACTCTGCGAGATGAACATTTTGAGCCTAATTAATCAATTTTTAGACAATTTTTCGTATATGCAAACGAAATGCTACAATAACACAATGATTATGAAGAAACCCCAAACTCTTACTTCGCTTTTCCTCTGGTCGGCTAGCTCCATTCCGAGACGGGGTATCCCGTATCCCGTACGAATTTCCGTGGCGCCGACTACTCCGGCTAATATGCGGTGTCTGCCTGCACTGCGTGAATAGAGTACGTGTCGCAATTTTAGGATAAGTTTGGTCTGAGAACGGGATGGAATAGGACGGCTCTATTCTAATCTTAGGAATAGAATAATTCCAGCTCACTGTTTGGTTGGAGGGACGGAACGGTTCTAGTTTTTGTTTGGTTAGCTGAATATGTATGGAAGGAGATGATTCTATCACTTGTTTTGGTTGGTGGGATAAGAATGAACAATCTGTTTATGGTCACCTTCCTCTTTTGGTCAGCTTACCAGCAACTACAATTTACTACTCCATCCGTCCCACAATGTTAGCATTTTAAGCATTCAAACTCAATAAATAACAAAAATGCTAAAAGACCTCTATACCCATCATTTTACACTACCTACCAACTCTCCACCTAACCTAACAACCCACTGTATTTTGTCATATCTGTAAAAATGACTACATTTTGATACAAAATTTGAACCCTAGAAATGCTTACATACTGGAACGGAGAAAGTAGCCCACTACGACACATACAGCAAGGAGGTGAGATTGGGAAGGTGAAGCAAGAAGTGGTAACGTGAATAGATAAGGGCGGTGGGTGGAGGAGCGCCCGGCGCTGGGACGACGCCCTCCGGGCAGGAAAAAGGACGGGGCCGTTCAGGATCTATAGACTATTTTAAGTTTGGGATGGCTCCATACTATCGCCCCGTTCGTCTGATTGGTGGCTGATGCTGATTTGTTCTAAGAAAAAATTACTGTTGGTTGTTGCTGATCCGTTCTGAGAGAAAAGTACCGCTGGCTGGTGGCTTAAGCCAAACGAGCAGGGCATATACGGCGGTGAAACGAAGGTTATGCAAATTAGGATATAGCCCTTGTTTAGTTCCAAACTTTGGAATGCCAAAGTTTAAAAAGTTTCATAAATGCGACACTGTAGCGTTTCGTTTGTAGTTGTGAATAATTATCTAAATATTGATTAATTAGCCTCAAAATGTTTGTCTCGCAAAATTAAATAAAACTGTGCATTTAGTATTTAATTTTATCTATATTTAGTACTATATATATACCGATATTTTAATGTGGGGGAATTTCTTTTTTACATGGTAAAATATAGAGGTAGAATTCGGAAAATAAACAACGCCGCGGCTCCCTTCAACGTTCACGCCCCCGGTGGCAGTATCAGCCATCGGCCGGGGCACGTGGCCCCCGCGGGGATCTCGACCGGTGACGTCACCACGGGCGGCGCCTCTAAGCTGGTGCCACGTGGCCACCGGATAAGGTTCCGCCGCGGCTCCCGCACATCCCCATCCTCCTCTTCCTTGAGCGAGCAAGCGAGCGGAGAGCAAAGTCGCCATGATAATCACTTGTTTAAGCCGCGCCCTGCGTCCCAGCATCAGTCGGTGCATCAGCATCCATCGCCCCTTGCCCCTCACCTCCCCTGCCTGCTTCCTTCACCCTCCTCTCCCACTCCCACTCCCACTCCTCGCGCGCATCACCTATAAAAATCCAGCCAGGCCTTTGTTTGACTCCCCTCCCTGCTCCCGTGTCCGGGCGGCCGGCCTGCCTGCCTTTTGCCTCCTTGCTTCTTGTTCTTGATAGAGAGGACCCGATCCATGGCGCAGGAGGAGAAGAAGGAGATGCCCTGCGCGGGGTACCGGCACGGCCCGCCGTGGGTGTTCAAGGGCAGGCAAGGCCGCGACTCGCGCTCTCCTCTCTCCTCTGTGTGTTTGCATTCGTTGATCGTGTGTGTGGCAGCAGCAGGGGCCGGAGTGAGTGATGGTTTCATTCCTTGCGAATATGATTTGTTGCTGCTGCTGCTGACTTTGCTGTGTGATTGGGCTTTTTGCCGCGACGAGCAGCGCATTGTACCAGCTGCATTTGGTGAAGGCGTCGACGGCGCGCGCGTTCGTGCCCCGGGACCTGCGCCTCGTCGAGGCCTTCGGCTACACGCTCGGCGGCATGTTCCTCGCGCGCTACCACGACAGCCCCGCCGGCGCCTTCGACGAGGTACGCGCCCGTCTCTCCGGAATTATCTATCCCTCTTAATTCATCGGTTGCCCCGGCCGGCCGTCGTCCGGCCATGCCGCCGCCGCTGATTCTTGCAAGATTGCATCGCCTGCAGCTCGTGGTGATCGCCGGCATTGTCTGGAACCCGCCGACCTCCTGCGCGTGAGTCCGCCGCCCCTTTACTCCCCTCCCCTCCCCTTCCCCATTAGTTCACCGCATTCTTCCTGCTCGATCGGGTTCAGGGCTTGAGGCGGGGGACGTGAGCGGAGCGGGCATCCGGGCTCGCCGACTCGCCGCAGAGAGAGAGAGAGAGAGAGAGAGAGAGAGAGAGAGAGAGAGAGCACCAACTTGCATCTAGAAAACTCGGAACAGCTCGTGCCCGCGCGCGGCCATAAAAAAAACCCACTTGGGTGTACTTGATCGCACGGACTCCTCTCGCCTTGCGCTTGCGGCCTCCAATTATTTGCGGGAATCGGTGGGCTCTGCCTGGGGCGGCCGCGCGCGGCCAGGTGCGCCGCACCGCCTCCGCCTCCGCTCCGCGTGGCCAAGTTGCCGTGCGCAGCTCAGCCTGACCGGAGCTCGCGTCGCGTCGCCTTCGCGTCTTGCTCGATTGGATTGGATGTTGGGGAATATGAGCATGTGACTAACAGCGGCAGTGGAACTCATTGATTTTCCACGGGGCTGCGGGTGGTATTGTGTTCGAGGAATTAAGTTGAAACAAATCGAAATAAGTCTAGATCAGCTGAGCACTGTTTATTCTATCAGCCGAAAGTTTATCAACATTGGGATCCTTTTTTGGTGTATCTTGTTTTTTTTTTCTGAAATAGAGTACAGGAGTACTTCAATGGTTCCTGCTTGGTCTGAACCCTGAACCTTGTTTTTCAGGTGGGCTGCCCGGGTGCTGGTGAACAGCGTCGAAGCCTGCCGGCACGGCCGCAAGGTGCCCACTGTAATCCATGTCTGATCCTTTTGCAGTCCTACTGTGTCCTTTTCCCCTAGCTGATTGATTCAAGACATTCCCACCCATTCTTGCAGGAAGTAGGTCTCCCAAGCCATGTCGCTACATTCTCAAAGGTACTCGAGAAAAAAAAAAGGCTTTCGAGTGCTTGTATGATTAGGATTGACGAATTCTTTATCTTCACGAGATTTGTAACATGTCTATCACATGAACTTTCACGTGGGGCACAGACTGAAACTTGTGCGCTCGGGAACAAACCATCGTCGGTGAGATCGAACGGGTTCCTGAGCGTGCTCGGAATAGGCTCTGCTGTCCCCAAGCAGGAGAACCGCCGCGAGATTGAGATCTCCGAGACCAAGGGCTCCTCCACTAGGCATCTCTGCAACATCAGCATGCCACTTATTACCGGTAATTTGACTCCTCTTATCTCTGCTTAATGCATTGATGTCATGTGATCTATTTATCCTTTTTAGTTAACCTGCCTGAACATAACAGTTACATCATGAACATTGGAAAGTATTGCCATTGTTTTCCCCAGCTTTAGCAGCTAGTTGGGCATCTAGCCTTATTAGAAACCACATATTCGCCTGAATTTGCTATTCCGTTATCCTAGTCTGTACCATAATCTGTAGCCACGTTTATCTCGCTTCATCACTGAAAAACGATGGACGACAACACGAGATTTCCAAATGTCTTTCGGAACGAACACATCTTCCTAACCTTATCTATTTTTCTCTCCCTCTATTGAAATGGGACTTTGTTGATCCAATGCTTTATTTCACTTTCTGATCATGTGAACTGACAACAGGATCACATAGGCACCACAAGTGGATGGGCCCGGCAATCAGAATGTCGCTTCCAAGCTTCAGGTTAGGTGAAACAAACCGGATGGCCTCCATCATTTCTCAGGACCGAGTTCCGGTGCAGTGGCCATAGACACTGCAAGATAAGCAGTCCGCAGCTGTGAGGGAATCACCTGTTGGTCACTGTAGCAACACTGTGCATCACTGTTTCCAAAAGTACTGTACATCACTTTTTAATCCTGTAGCACTTGATCTGGTTCGTTCATCTGTGAAATGGACGGTCACTGTAGCGTGCAGTGCTTATCTTGCAGTGGCTATAGCCACTGCACCGGATCTCGGATGCATTTCTCAAAAGAAAAGCTGCCAGGTCCCAAAAACATGTAAATAAGCGTAAAGAAATTAAATGCTTTACGTAGCCATGCGCAGATTTCTTTTGAGAAAGCATAAAATCCTCGTCGAACTTGAACATGGCTCTTCGATGTCGTGGAACATGAACATGGCTCACTTGTTCTGCAAATTTCAGTGGACAGACTGAGGACCATCCTAATCTTCTCAAGTACTCCTGCCAAGTAGAATGCAGGTGATGTCATGAATATAGTCTCTGCGCGTCCTGAGATATGCAGTGATGGCATAATGTTTTGTTCTTTAACATATAATCCCCTTTCTAAGAGAATACTCTACATTCTTGCACAGGGTGCGTCCTGTAGAGCCTGCTAGGATTTGGAATCCAAGAACCACAGAGCCACAGGAATGTTCTGGTGGCAAGATCAACAGCGCAGGATCCAACATGTTAGCCGACTCGGATGCGCAAAGCCAGAGCATTTCGGTCTTGCTATCAAAGCCCATCTTCGCCCTGGAATTCAGCTCTCTCAGAATGCACGTCGATGCTCCAAAGGTCGTTGCTCCGCACTGCAAGAAGGAGGAGGTCGGATACTCAGAGCACTTAAATATGAACTCTGAAGGAGCTATGCACCATGGTTAAAAAAGCCGGGAGTTTTGACCGCATTTGACCCGGTTGCCTGATGAGTTCATGCAGTTTCTGGTTGCCTTTTACCACCACATATTCTTTCCTTGTTTTGTTCTTGGCAGTGTTCTTTTTCTTGTTTGTGGGTTCAAGGGGAAAAAAACATGTTGTATGTGCCAACTACTTGCTGAATTCAAAGTTGGAAATAGTTTGATTCTTTTTGCAAAGAATTGCAGAGATAAACAACTTTGCCATATTTGCAGTGATGCATATGCTGCATCCAAAACAGAACACGTTAAAAAAGGCACCGAACTACAGGCATAAAAAGATTGAGCTACCAAATGCTTTGTCAGTAAAGATGAACAGGGCTGAAGAAACAAGTGCAGGGTTCGGAAACAAAGAAAAGGTGAAATGTTTGATCAATGCGCAGCTTTCTTAGTTTCTGGTGAATGTTAGTGTGACTCTGGTCTATCAGAAACTAGTCAGCTTTCTTAGTTTCTCAATCTCTAGTATTTAATATTTTTAGAGTGCTTTTAGTCCCTCAATCCAAACATGATAGGGACTAAATTTTAGTCATGAACTAAACTGTAGTCATGGGACTAGAGGATCCAAACAGGGCCTAAACAACACACTGTTAATTCAAGAGAACAGAAGTAAGGGATACACACACTGACACACATCGGCAAGTCCTGCAACTAATGCTGAACCACCATGGGTAACTTAACTCTAGGCTCTGAACTAATCATGGAACTACGATGACATTGTCAGATTAGTGGCGATCAAACCACGGCAAGAAGCTATCGATGTCGTCGAACTGGTAGATGCAGGCCAGCTCCTCTGGTTCCATGAAGCTCAGAGGGACAGGAGACATGGGAGCGCAGACGATGTCCATGGCCCTCTCTCCGGTCTGATCACAGGCAGGTGGTGGTGGTTTCGGCGTCTTCTCCAGACACGGTCGGCTCACCGCGGCCTGCTTCTGCTCGATCATCACCGACCCGCTAACCGGGACCGCCGCGATCGGTTTTTGGCCGGCGGCGACGGCCGGAACCGCCGCCGGCACTGCCTGCACCGGCGTCGGGCCGGCCAAGACGGGCTTGGCAGGGCTGGACCCTAACGTGGAGCTCTCCTCGCTGCTGTAGGAAATCAGCTGCAGGTCCCGCCCCGGCGTTCCGGCGTCGGACGATGTGCTGCAGGCCGGGCGGTTCCGGCGGCGGTAGACCGCGGAGGTCCTCGCCGCCGGGAACTTCTTCTTGAGCGTGCTGTTCCAGTAGTTCTTGATGGCGAGGTCGGTCCTCCCCGGGAGCTGGGCGGCGATGACGGACCAGCTGTTCGTTGAACACATCGGGCGAAGAAATTTGTAACATGTCAGTGATGGTGATCAACAAGAAAACAGTGAAAGTTCGTTGTACTAGAAGCAGAGCAAGATGCGCTGTAACACTACATTTCCTACAACTGACATTAAATCTCAGTTCGATAAACAGCAGTTTGATTCATATGTTCAATCAACTCAGTGACTAAAAGGGTGCTGTTCTTGCAGAATGATATCAACAAGGGAAAGAATGAACTTCTGAAGAATAATAATGGAAGCCAGTGGTGTTAATGTGCAGGCATTCTTGTCAGTTGCAGTTGACATGGAGAATGGGTTCGTGTGAGGCTTACCAGCTTCCCCTCTTGCTGTACATCTCGCAGATGATCCTCTCCTCCGCCGGCGTGAAATTTCCGTGCTTCAGCCCAGGGCGGAGGTAGTTGAGCCACCGGGAACGGCAGCTCCGGCCACACCGCCGCAGCCCTGCAGAGAACCAAGAAAAAAACTTCGTCAGGTCATCATACCAATAAATTCAGTCACGGTTATGAGTAAAGTTTAGCTTATGCATGCAATACCACCATCATATGCCAGATGTGAGTAAAATACTTCTGAAAGTACAAACCTAAAGTGTTGGACAACGCCTGCCAACTACGGCCAATGCCATACTTCTCCTTGGACCACTTCCCCTTCTTCATCATCTCCCCACCCTTTTTTCTGCTTATTTGTACTAAACTCTTTCTCTATTGGATAGTAGATTTTTGCTTTGTCTCCTAAAGGGGCACAGGAATTCAAACGAGGAGTACAGTGCCCAATTTATAGTGCGATAGCCCTGGTACGGTGAAACACCTAATGCGTGATAATCTCTTGTGGTTTACTGTGCTGTAATATATCTTGCTTTCTTGTCGTTTTATCGCTTTGTCTTGTATTATATCCAACGATTCCTTATTCTTAGAAAGGAGAAAAGAAAGGGGTGAAGAGAAAGGGAAGGGTAAAAGGAATCAAATTTCACAGCACATGATGAGGTTGCAGTCTTATAGAGGATTTTTTTTTTTGAAAGATAGACTTACAGTTACTGAGGTAAGCGAAAAGTAAAAAGCAGAATGTCATTGAGATGCTACATTTGATGTAGAAAGGAATTGCATGAGTGTTCTCCTGCCAGGTCCGGTTCCTAGTGTGGTTTGATGGATAATTTCTGGCTCTGTAGCCATCTTGCACCACCTACGAAAAGTCGAGAGAGGAAGAATTTTTGTCCATGAGTAGGTTGCTAAAACGTAGAGATTCTCGAATTGAAATGAAGTGGTAATTCGGCCATGAGAACATGCATGGAAGCAGCTTTTCTTTTCGATCCAGTGTTGCACGTCGTACTTAAATATTGGCACATAAGGTTCACCAAAGCTAGACAATAGAGGTTATATAATAAAATCATGAAGCTTGCATACAAAGAAATCTTACTATTACTAATTGGAGGCTTCTTTTGGAGGCTCTATGTTAATTCCCACGAGACGCGCTAGAAAAAGAGATAATTTCTAAAAATTTCCAAAAAAACAGAAATATCTGACCATCGATTCGGTAGACTCTAATCAGCACTAATATTGACAGCCATTGGATATATTTGATTAAAACAATTACCCACCTCTGCCATTATAAAAACTAGTCATCTAAAGTAACCTCCCATACTTGATTCTAAATTACCCACATTTGCCACTAGAAAAAAATATAATGTAAAGCAACTCTAACCATCTGAATTATCCTACAACCCCATGCATGCTCCTCCGATCTTATCAAAATAACCTTCACATGGCCCTGCAGGCTTCTAAACCCTAGCCGTCATCATCTGTTATCGTCGTTTGCGAGCGCAGCTGCACCATGACACCATCTGGAGGAAGACCGCACGAGGATTGCATCGCTCGGAGGCTGCAACGGCCTCGCCACCGTGATCATGATTGCTGGACATCGGTATCGATCCTTGATTGCTGGACAGAACAACGTCTGTTCGGTGGCTTCCCACGACCGCACGACGAATCCGAATGCCATTCACTTAGATCCATCAGAAGCATGGTCTAGCATGAAGAAATAAGGTGTCTTGGATTAGAGTCGTGCGGCCAAGGGTATAATATATAGAATGAGATGGCTGCAGTATGGGCCAGGCCGGGTGCATGCAATAGATGCATGCGTGTTACGCAAATAATGCAACCAACCAATGAACAGGGGAGCTTGAACCCATGAACAAGAAAGTTAGTTGGATCCACAGTAGCAAGGTACGGCCGTGCGGTCAAGCAAACACGGTAAAAAAGAAACGCCCCTATCGGCTGGTTGGTGGTATATGACTGGTGCTAGTTTGTGCTGAGAAAAATATTGTTGGTTGGCTAACGACTGGTGGCTGGTGCTTATTTGTTCTGAGAGAAAAGTACTGCTGACTGGTGGCTGATGAGCCGAACGAATAGGTCGAAAGATTGGACGGAGAGAAGCAACAAGAAGCAAGTACCCAGCAAAGCAGCCGTTAGCTGCATCTTCATGGAAAAACAATCTATTTGCCGTCTTGCAGAAGAAAATTAAGGTGACCATTATGAAACACTATCGATCGGCAAATCCCAAGTTAGTGCAGTAGATAGCTTTGCCGATGGCATGGAGGCTAACAACTAGGACTTGCGATCAGCGAGAAAGTACACTGTCCTCATGACAAGAAGTAAGATCTGAGAGGTTTGATTTTACGTCCATGGTAATGACCAGCTATTATTAAATTCTCTCTCATCAATAGCCTATACTTTGATTTGGGTTGCAATGACTATGCGCCATTGTGGTCTAGGCAACCAAATAGACTATGGGCAAAGTGGTTCTTAGTCACCGCAAGTATTGCCTCTGTGGCTCTGTTGTCTTAAAAAAAATACAGATATGATCTGCAGCTATATGATTGGTATGATCAATATTAATCCATGTGCTCTCTTACAGAGAACAACCAAATGCTACAATGTGTGTTTCTATAGCTAACAAGCAAAGTGACACAAGGTTAGCAGTTTGCATTTTTGATCATCAGTAACTATTATTGCTGGGCATTATTTAATAGAAGTGTCTTGCATATTATCTTTCTATCAGATCATACATTACGTACTGTACATGTGTGAAAATTGTTGACAATACAAACCGATCTATTAGATTCAACAAAATCTGCACTTCAGTAGAAGAAACATGAGTACTGAGTACATATATGCATGAATCCTACCCAAAAGACTATTAGTCCTCATCAAGTGTAGATAGTAATCTATGTTTCAAAATCTTTCTATTATTAATAGAGATTCTTTTGGAGCCTCCACACTAATTCTTATGACACGTGCTGGACAAGAAAGATAACCCCCTTCCAATAACCATAAGTATTCAATCTTCAATAATACCGTAGACCCAAATCATCATTGATAGTACTAACCATCAGATATATTATGTATTCTATAAAACTACCTCTCTCTGTCATTGTAAAAATAATCCAAATTAACCCCTAAATATATATCTAAACTACTCTCCTCTACCATTATGAATAACCTCAATTAACCCCCTAATATTCATCTAAATTACCCACCTATGCGGCTATGCCATTATAAAAAATAATATAAAGAACCCACCAAAATTTGTATCTAAGATATCAACATCTACCATTATTTGCCATTAGTAAAAAAAACTTAAAGTAATCCCTGAATATGTGTCTTTAGTACCTATGCCCGTCATTAAAAGATATCTGAAAGGACACTAATATATGATTACGAATTACCTATTTTAGTCATTGTTAATATAGAAAATACTAACTGAAAGTATACACTATATGTTACCAGCAGCCAATGTATGCGATAAGTGATAAGAATATTGATTTTTATTGTTAAATAAATGGTTCAAGCTAACGATACAATTAGATATATGGCAAACAAATAAGGAGCTGCAATGCATATTAAAAAAAATAATGGACGTGGATAAAAAGGTGTACATTGATTACTGACTACTCCGTGTATCATGACGGGATAAAGATAACGATAATGTTAGTGTGCATGTACGAGTATTGTATTAGAAAATTCAAAATAATAATGACAAAAAGAATACGATAAGAAATTTCGTATTGGCCATGGATCTTTTTTTTAATGAATTTATAATACGTATATCTCACAAAACAGTGGCGGAACCAGGAAAAAAAATTAGCTGGGGCGACTACCAAACCAAAATGAAACACACACTAGTTCACACATCTATATACTGCAATTGCACAAATTTTATGTGAAGTTTAAAGATGTATCCTCAAATTTGAAGAATAAAGACACAAATTAGCAAGTAATAAGAACCCGCTAGTCATGACGCCATCTAGAAATGCTGACGAAGTTTAGAAATATCATCGAATAAGAAGGAATGTATTCCAACCAGCACAGATCTAGCTGGGGCAGCTGCCCCAGCTAGCCCCAATGTGGCTACGCCACTGTCACAAAATCAATCGTCCGTGCGAGAGGACGGGTTGATGGCCTAGTTACATGTGAATTTAGAACCAAAGAAAAAAAATAACCTACGCCCGTGCGAGAGTGCGCGAGGGTTTGGGCCGAAATGGACAAAAAGCCCAAAAACGAGGCCGGAATCACACACCACGCGCCCGCCGCAAGCCAGTGCCAAGCCGGCACGCCGCCAACCGACACGGCGCATGGCCTCGTCCTCTCTCTTCGCGGCGGCGCGCCGCCTGCTCCGCATCGGCGGCCGCGGCCGCAGCTGGATCCCCCCATCTCGCGCCGCAGCTTCCTCGGCTCGCAGCAACGAAGCGGAGAAGCGACCGCCGCGGGCGCGGCCGTCGCGCCTGAAGGACAAGCTCTGGCCGCTGGGCCATCCGGGCACGCTCCTGGTGCCGGAGATCGAACTGTGGGCCGCGCGGCCCGGGAACCGCCTCCGTGCCGTTGAGCTCCAGCGCATCGTCAAGGAGCTCCGCAAGCGACGGCGCCACCGTCAGGCCCTTGAGGTAGATACCCTCCCCCGCCGTTTCCTCTGCTCCTTGGTTACTGGTTCTGGTTGGCGCGCGATATGTGTTCGATGCGTTGCCGCTGATGTTGTTTGGCTTCTCGGCGGTGCTGCCCGTAGCTTCGTATCGCCTTTATGTGTGTACATTTGTTAGTGACTCACGTGCGTGCAAGGTGCATGAGGTAATGCTGCGCAGAAATTTTGTTCCATTAGTAAGAGGAGAAATTTCATGATTCAGAAAAGGGAGGTGGAATTCTCTCAATTAGTAGGTTATTGTAAACTGTGATGAGTTTCGCGTGAGTTTGATGTTAATCATGTGAAATACTTTCTTTTCATTGTGAACATGGAAAGGACTGTAAGGAGGAGAGCTGTGCTTGTTATTGCTTGGACATTGGGAGTCTATAGAAGAGTTTGCCTGCCATGTAGTTATATGTGTGTCCTGATCAACAAGCATCCACAATGGTGATTGACATCTATAACTCTATACAAGCTAAGGCTACCATTGCCAACAAGCATGTAATTAGTGAACGTTTCCACTGTAAGAAGCATTGATGCTCTAGCCTTCTAGGTCTTGTCTCTGCAGGTTTGCTGAATGAAGCAGTTCATATGTATTCTAGGTAGACTTCATTTAATCATTAGTTTTTTTTCATTTGCACAGATCTCCGAATGGATGAACCTTAAGGGTCACGTCAAATTCTTGCCGAAGGATCATGCAATTCACCTGGATTTGATCGGTGAAATTCATGGAGTTGGAGCAGCAGAGGCCTACTTCAATAACCTTTCTGACAATGATAAGACGGCGAAACCCTATGGTGCACTTATGAACTGCTACACACGAGAGCTCCTGGTCGACAAAGCATTGGCTCATTTTCAGAAGATGAAAGAATTGGGCTTCACGTTCTCCGCACTCCCCTACAACAATCTCATGTGCCTCTACACCAACCTAGGGCAGCATGAGAGGGTCCATCCAGTGATGGCAGAAATGAAAAGCAATGGGATTGTTCCTGACAACTTTAGCTACAGAATATGCATTAATTCTTATGGCACAAGAGCAGATTTTTTTGGACTGGAGAACACCCTAGAGGAGATGGAGTGTGAACCTCAGATTACTGTTGACTGGAATACCTATGCTGTTGTAGCGAATAACTACATTAAGGGCAACCTAAGAGAGAAGGCATACTCTGCATTACAGAAAGCAGAGTCAAAAATAGATAAAAGAGATTCGGAATCCTATAACCACTTGATCTCCTTGTATGGCCACCTGGGGGACAAATCGGAGGTCAAGAGGCTGTGGGCGCTCCAAATGTCGAACTTCAAGAGGCACATCAATAAGGACTACGCCACAATGCTTGCAGTACTCGTGAAGCTTGATGAGATTGCGGAAGCTGAAGCCCTGTTGAAAGAGTGGGAGTCTAGCAAAAACGCATTCGACTTCCAAGTTCCAAATGTCCTGCTCACCGGGTACCGCCAGAAGGACCTGCTGGACAAGGCTGAGATGCTGCTCAACGACTTCTTGAAAAGGGGGAAGAAGCCTAATTCATCCAGCTGGGCGATTGTGGCAATTGGCTACGCGGAGAAAGGTAATGCTGCGAAAGCTTATGAGCTGACGAAGAACGCCCTCTCTGTGTACGTTCCAAACAGCGGCTGGATCCCTAGGCCCTCGATGATTGAAATGATACTTAAATATCTTTGGGATGAAGGAGACCTCAGGGACGTCGAAGCTTTCGTTGATATGCTGAAAGTTGTCGTGCCAATGAACTCGGATATTACTGAGGCTCTGTCAAGGGCTCGTGCAAGAGAAGAGAAGAAGGTTGAAGAGACGAATGCATGAGGCTGCTGTTGCCTGAGCCCTTGATTATAAACGAGTCCTTCCTTCAAACCGCTAGTTATTTTATTTAGAAACAATTATGTCACTTTTAGAGTTTCTCTGGTTCATATGACTTTGTAGCGTGGCACTAGTAGTTTCGGTGAACTACTTATTTGTCAGTGAAAGAGCAACGCCTGGAACAAGCGAAGTCCCTACTTGATAGTATGACTTTGCATGTTGATCGTTGCGTGACGGAAAAAAACCAGTGACAGCGGCAGCCGCTCCCTCGCGTCGGCTAGCCGGCTTCGGCTTCGATTCGCTCTCACGGCTTTGAATGCGAATCGAAGGTGATCGACTACGCCCTGCTTGCTGTTCTTCCGATGTTTGTTCGGCAAGAGCGCCATGAGACGATAGGGATCAGCTGATCCACAGCTGATCACATTCACGCCCCTGCTGAGTGCCCTCTGTAGGGAGAACAGGACAGGGGACGCAGTGGACATGGTCCTCCGACGAATGCCCGAGCTTGGCTGCACGCCCAATGTCTTCTCCTACAGCACTCTTCTCAAAGGGCTCTGCAATGAGAATAAGAGTCAGGAGGCTCCCGAGCTGCTCCTTATGATGACCACTGATGAAAGCAAAGGCAAATGCACACCAAATGTGGTACCGTCCGTCATTGATGGTTTCTTCAAAGAGGGTGAGGAGGAGAAAGCTTATGGCGTGTTTCGTGACATGCTGGATCGTGGTATTTCCCCAAATGTTGTGACTTACAGCTCAGTCATTGACGGTTTATGCAAGGCACAAGCAATGCACATGGCCGAAGAGGTCCTTCAGCAGATGCTCGGTAAAGGTGTTATGCCAAATTCTACTACATATAACACTCTTATCAGTGGCAATTGCTCTTTAGGACATGGAAAGAGGCCGTTACAATGCTCAAGCAAATGTCCAGAGATGGTCATCGACCAGACGTTACTTACAGTATGGTCATGGACTGTCTTTGCAAGAATGGTTGGATTGCAGAAGCTAAAAATATTTTTAATTATATGGCTGTGAATGGCCCAAACCCTGATATCACTAGCTACTCTATACTGCTTCGTGGGTATGGTACTAAAGGTGATTTTGTTGAAATGAATCATCTCATTGATTTGAAGGTACAGAATGGAATGCCACCGGACCATCATGTTTTCACCATATTGATATCTGCATATGCTAAGTATGGGTTGGTAGAATGGGCAATGCTTATGTTTGAGGAAATGAGGCAGCACGGTTTGGACCCTGATGTTGTTTCGTATAATACAATAATGCATGGGTATTGCTTAGCTGACAGAATGGACGAAGCTATGAAAGTCATGAATGCTATGGTCTCCATTGGCTTGAAACCCAATGGTTTCACTTATAACATTCTAATTAATGGCTACTGTAAGTCTGGGAGGTTACAGGATGCATTAACTCTGTTCAGCCAAATGTTGAGCAAGGGAGTTAAGCTTGACACTATCTCATATCAGAGGGCATGGCAAGCATTATTCGAGACTGTGGCAACTGCTGCTGGCCTTCTGCAAAGGAATGATTAGAAGGGGAAGTATGGAACATCCATGGAAATTTAACAATTATAGCATGGATTTTGAAGGCACTAATTTTCTTGCTGAAGGATTTGTGCATTAATCTTCGGGTTCTTAACGTTATTAACTTATTATTCAAAACTATGATTTTTCCATTTGCAGTATTATATGTTCTCACTGCACATTGTCCGTTTTGCAATGTTTCATGAAACTCTGAAATGTTCGTATTTATATAGGAGCATCATCTTCTGCCTCAGGCTGTTAGTCCTAGTAATGCAGTGACTACTCTGACCAGCAGTTCTCCTTTTGCCATGGAATACATAAAGACTCTTTACTTACTAAAGTTAGGGGTGGATTGAACTTTAAAAAGGTCTATAGTGTGTTCCTTTAGAATTTATTCATTTTCCATAAGTAATCTTGTATGGGAACAGGCGTTATTGTTTTGTGTAAAAGGAAAAGCATTAGCACTGTTAGTACTTGTGTCATTTTCAGTGGTCCCTTGTTGCCAGGTCATCTAACGCACCTTTCGATTATATTCTATATTCGTGCAGAATATGATTATTTTTGCTAGTAGTCTTCTACATCAAGAATTAGAGGTGCAATCTCCTGCATATTCTGGTGAGTCTTTGCTGTGACGTCCATGCAGTGTTTGGGGGATCAGCTGCTCCGGCCTTTACACAGTTGATCTTTGTTGTACTTCCCGATCATGAATGGAAGCCTGCAGATCCAGTAACAGTTGTAGCACCAAAGTTGTCCTGATTGCAGAGCTCATTAGATTGTTCGTGTCTTAAATGAAAGTTTTTCTGTGTGCTAAGCATGGAAGCTGCTTGTTATCTATATCTGGTTCTTTTCCGTTTAACTTTTTCTTGATTGCTAGCTTGAAGATATAAGCTACAGAGATGGAGATGCTCAGATAAGATCACGACTCTACATGGTTTGTTGTGTCAGTTTAACAGGCCTGCTGTGCTTGGAGGCTGGAGAGGATTGACGTCATAATCTGATCGTTTAATCCTTTTATTTCATGAATACTTCTTCTAGATACATTGAAGTCCCCTGTTGCGTCAAGTAGATAAGTGGGTAGATATGATTTCATTGTGGAGCATGACGTCAAAGAACTAGGGGCACATACATATGTTCCTTTTCATTTTCATTTTATCTGTATGTTTTTCCTTTGCTAAAACCAATCCTTGGAGTTGATTCGCTCATTTTGTGATTGAATCCAGGCTTGTGTGTACTGCCTTATATAATGATGGTGATGGAGAGCGTAAATATCTTCCACAGTTCTTTAAGTTCTCTGTTTCAAACCCACTATCTGTTAGGACAAAGGTAACTAGTTTTCCAGATTTTGTTTCTGTAAAATCTGCATTCTTATATCTCAAAATCATAGTCTCATGTTGATGGAACAAGCAGAATAATATTATACAAAATACGTATCAATAACTTTTCCTACAACCTTTTCCTTTTCAGGTCCGCACCATCAAGGTAGGCTACCTCTTTTCTTACAAGTGTAAACAAGAGCTGTAAGTCATTTGATTAATTGTAGATGCTGTCTTTAGAAATCTTAATCGGTGTATATTGAAGGCCATTACAGATTGACAATTATAAATTAAAACACGATTCACAATTAGATGAATAGTTTTTGTGTTGACTATAGATCTATGTGCTTTGTTGTATCAACAGTTCTGCCTTTTTCCCCTTAATATAACCTGATTTTTCTTCAGTGGTTCTTGCCGGCCCATTCATTTTGTTTTTGTAGTAATCAATACTAGCTTCTGATTCATCACATTTTTATCTCTCTTTTCCTTTGTGGAAAATGACTTCACCTTTTTCTTGCCAACTTGAATTTCTTAACAAGCAGAAGCCTTGCTCCAACGTTAGTTTATCCGTGTTCTGTTTTAACAAATTATTTTCAACAAGAGGTAGGGCGTATTTTGTTGTTAAAAACAATAGCTTGTGCTGTTTGTTATTTTCTGCATTATTGCACACTTGTTAATTCACCATGGCGGTCTTCAGTTTTATATAGTTAGTTTATGCTTACAGGATATTACATATCTGGAAGCCTGCATAGAGAACCATACAAAATCTAATCTTTACATGGATCAAGTTGATTTTGAGCCTGCCCAACAATGGAAAGCTACAAGATTGGATGCTGATGATCATCCCTCAGCAGTGAAGTCCACAATAGGGTAATCCAAGCACTTAAAAACTAGATTTCTTTTGATAAGAACACTTTTTGCTTATGTGAGAATGTTGAGTGCATGTATCTTCTAATCAAGCTATTAATATTGGTATTCTATCTGTTGCAGTTTAATATGAATGAAAAGGGATGCTTGACTAAGCAAAATATCTTGTTTGGATTGCATTTTTATGTAGGGACCTCTGCAAGCAACCTATCCTCATCAGAGCTGGGAGAGGAATATACAATTACCTTTATCAGCTCAGATCATCATCTGATGAGGCTGGTCAACCCAAGTCAGAGGGAAGTAGTATACTTGGTAAATTTCAGATAACATGGCGTACAAATCTTGGTGAACCAGGCCGTTTGCAGACTCAAAACATTCATTGCACTGTTAGTGAAGTTCCTTTTTCCGATTTAAAAATCTTATGATATGTGTTGGAACTTTACTTTTGTTAGTTACAGTGGCATTGAGCCTAAGATTGTCTGCTTCCACTCCCTTATTAATGATTTACTTCCATTGCAAATAATTTTTACAACCTTTTTTGCAGCGTACTGCAGGCAAAGATGTTGATCTACGTGTTGTGAAAGTTCCAGCTATCATATATGTGGAAAGACCATTTATGGTAAAATCTTGATTTGTGTTTCTTTTAATGCAGGACATACTAGATTACTGTTATCTAGTGCTGTTATTTTTAATGCAGGATAAATTTACTTTGGCATCGATTATTATAGTTGGTTTGATAGGAGTGATGGTAGTCGTTTCAATATGTTATAAGGATATGGATGTATCTGTAATTCATTTAGAGTTAGTTAATAGCCTATTTCTTATACTATATCTCTATGCCGTGTAATATGGGGTCCTTTTTCATTATATTTTAGCATTCTTTATTAACTAAATTGGAAAATATAATCTTTTCTTTATCTCCTCTCGTCCACTGTTTCAAGAAAATATTAGATGGAGGTCAATGATGCCTGAATTCCTTTCTGGCCTTTCCATTCTAGTATAGCTAGAGTTTCTAGGCTCTTAGCGTTCTGGCTCTTGTCATAAAATCAAGTGGATCTGAATCCATTTTCTCATTGTATCTTCATAATTAATTGCGACCGGTCTCATTGTATCTTCATAATTAATTGCAACTATGGCATAACCTTCCAGAAGGCAAGCTACACTTGAATCTCAGAAATTCTGTTGCTGTATTATATTGCTCCTTTGAACTCATTATTATATTGCTCCTTTCAACTCATTTCACTTTTACGTATCCACTTGGTCTCTTCTAATTTTCTTTTCAATAGCGCAAGGTTCTAAGATGTCTATGTTTTACATCTAACTAGTTCACCTCATGGTGCACTAGAGCCAATCCTGTTTGATGTTAGTCCTATTTATCTGGATGACACCCACAATAATCTGCTCTTACCCAGTACCGAAAGGCTCAACTTTAAGAGTTTACTAGTATCTTGAAAATTAAATTGCATGAAACCGGAAGCGGTATTATCAGAAGCTCAGTAGCGGTATTTATTGCTTAGCAAGGTTGTTTTCTATGTATTAGCAACAGTATCTGAAAGCTTGTAACTTATCTTGGTTTTTAGTCTTTCCTGTTGTCTTGTTGAATCAGTTAGGAGTTTGTCTTGGCTTGATCTGTATGACAACCAGCAATAATTACTAGGTCACATTCTATCTTGTTGGTTTCAGACTTTCAGTGGTATTTGAAGGAACTTGAAATAGTCCCACATCCTTTTCATTTTCATGATTTGTCTATCGCTGTGGATGAAGTTACATGTGATCGGGGCATTAGTTTTAGTATGCAATAATGGTGGTTTTTGCATTGCTACTGCTGTCGTCTTATGAAAACTAATGTCTTCAGGTCAACCTTTGCCTTACAAACCAAACGGACAAAACTGTTGGCCCTTTCGAAGTATTTCTAGCTCCTAGCATGTCCGGTGAAGACAGAGCTGTTCTAGTCAATGGACTACAGAAGTTGGTCCGTTGCTTCACTTGCATGTTATTTTTCGTTTATCGTGAAACATGGCTAGACTAGGTGGTTTTTTACCTGATTTTTTTCCCGTAGAACACATTTTGGTGGGGGCTTTCCAAGTTTTAACATCTGCTTAAACATTTATCATATGAAAATTATGATCAGCATTCTACTTACTTTGGACATTTACTTAAACAATTGCCCCATTATTTAGTTGTGCATTAATGGGCTGAATATTGGAATGGGTAATAGTTTTCTTTAAAAAAAAAGAAAAGGAAAACAAAGTTTGACAGAGAATCTCACAAGGCCCAGGCTTTATTCAATATTGCGGTCAATGCCATCGTGGGAAATGGTGAGCAAATTCGTTTTTGGACTGATAGGTGGCTGGATGGACACACTGTAGGTGAATTGGCCCCAAATTTAATTGGTGTTGTTCCCAAGCGCACAGCCAAGCGCAGAACAGTAGCTCAAGAACTCCATAATATATGTTGGGTAGATGACATAAAAGGTGCTCTCACAGTTCAGGTCCTCTTGGAGTACCTGCAGGTTTGGGACTTGGTGGATGGAGTGGTCCTTCAACATGATGCACCTGATCAGTATGTCTGGAGGCTATCTCCATCTGGGGAGTACCGTAGCAAATCTGCTTATGCTGCTTTCTTTGTGGGAACAATTAAGTTTGATCCCTGGAGAAGGATCTGGAAGAGCTGGGCGCCTCCTCGCTGCAAGTTTTTCATTTGGCTGGTTTTCCACAATCGATGTTGGACTGCTGACTGACTTGCTAAGAGGGGGCTGGCACACCCAAAGACGTGTACCCTCTGTGATCAGGCTGAGGAAACCATCCACCACTTGCTGGTCGGATGTGTATTCACTCGTCAAGTGTCGACCTTGATCTTCCAGCAGCTAGGCCTCATCAATCTGACACCAGATCCTTCCGCGTCTCGATTCTCTAAGTGGTGGTGGTCAGCAATCTCAATGGTGCCTAAGGATGAGTGAAAGGCTTAAATTCCTTGATTATCTTAGTGGCTTGGGAGGTCTGGAAGCACCGCAACTCCTGTGTTTTTGAGGGGACTAGTCCTAGCATTCAGAAGGTTCTCAGGGCTGTTCATGTTAGAAAATTAGCCCTCGCGACGACGAGCCGCCCGCTAATCTCCTCCAGCAGAAGCGCCGATTAGATCTACCGAGACGAACTTGCAAGATCACATACGACACCGGAGACACGATCTTTGTTAACGAGGTTCGGCCATATGCCTACATCCCCGGGGCATGACTACGGGCGCTCCTCCCCAACCGCAACACCGGCCGCTCCGGGGTCCCGGCAACGTGCCGCCTCCCCCTGCGAGCCTGTTGCTATGTCGTCATGGTTACAACAGCAGGCCCCCTCTCATATTTATGAGGAGGCCCAGGTTACAGAGTTTGACACGAAATCTACCCTATACTGCTAAATACAACTCCAAGTCTCATCGTAACCGGACTCGTACAAATATTCGACACAATATCTAACAGTTCACACCGAGGGCAACCTTTGGTGTAGCGCTAAGCTCCAGGAACTGATGTTAAGGTCGCTGGCTTTGGGCATTTAGGCCCTTAGGTCATTGGTCAAGTTTCTCTTATTTGTTGTGGCGCGTCCTTTTTAGAATAGGTGTGGGTGTGGTGGTTCTGTGTTGGTTCTTATACTCTTATTTCTTCTACCTTAATGAAATGACACACAGCTCTCCTGCGTAGTTCGAGAAAAAAAATAATAAATAATAGCAAAAGCAAGAAAATCATTGTATTGGAGTATAGTAGTACACTACAAGCTGATGGCAGCCATTCACTTAAGGCCTTGTTTAGATCCCAAATTCTATCCCCAAAGTTTACTATGCAAAAAGAAGATTCCCATCACATCAAAATGTCATAGCATGCATGAAGTACTAAATGTAGATAAAATAAAAAACTAATTGCATAGTTTTGTTGTACTCTGCGAGACGAACATTTTGAGCCTAATTAATAAATTTTTGGACAATTTTTTACACATACAAACGAAATGCTACAGTGACGCATTTATTACTACTGTTCACGACAGTGCCGCGCCAGACCCGATCCGGCGTGTCCCGAATCCGGAACTAAACAAGGCCTAAGTGGGCCTTTGCCTCTCTATTTTTATAATGAACACAATGCTGGTAGCATATTTTTTATTTCCTGCTTTACCTGTGCACAGATTTTACCTTTGGTAGAGGCTTTTGAGTCTTTGAAGTTTGATCTGGTGAGGAAATTGTCTGAACTCATAACTTATCTTCTGTACTGTACATATATCCTTGCTTTTCAAAACTCGAGTAGCTGCCCGTTTTTACCTAGTATTTCGAACGCTCCTGTCTTCAATTGATAGTCTGAAAAGTGGTGGCGTTTGTTGATTAATCAGTAAAGTCTAGGTCTTTGGATAAATGTGAAAATAACACTGCTCCAATGTGTTTTGTGGTATATAATTTTTAATATTAATTTTGCATAGAAGCATACAATCAAATTTAGTAGCTTGTTAACTATCCTTTTATTTTTGCACGTCCTTGTCCTGACCATAGAAATCTAAAGTGAGATATTCTTATCTTTTTCTCTGGCCAATGAAATAAAACATTCCCCTCCTTTATGGTGATAAAGATTAACTGACTGTTGACTTTGGAATAACTTTATCCAGAGCTTGGTAGCCACCCAGCTAGGAGTACAAAAGATTTCTGGAATTACCATGTACGCGGTGCAGGAAAAGAAGCACTAGAACCTTTGCCTGACATAGAGGTAAATATCAGCATTTCATAAAAATCACGTTTATTCTGTGACCATTAGCACGATAGCACTTTGCAATGTTAAGAAGCAATCAATCTTCAATCATGTGAAGTCATCCTATAAGCTGCTGAAAGTCTGAAACTCTTCCAATACATGTTTCCGCCTTGCAGATTTTTATGGATGCAGAATAGAACGCTGCGTAGACAGGTGCCTTTCCGCCCTTTCCCTTACCATAGGAGGTATACATAGCTTGCACTGAACATGGTGTTGCTGATGTATAATTGCCTTTATTAAACAGCTGATACATCCGGTTGTAATTAATATTCACTACTCCGTATCAATTTATTTCTATTGGGTGCCATGTAAGGACACGGTTGGTTTTGTTGCCCCATCAGGATTTTGCCTGTACTCTCTGCAAGCAACTGCTCCCTGCATCGGATGCCTTTCAGACGATTGAATGTTGCGGGGTTGTGAATTTTGGCCACGAAGTGTGCTGCCAGGTTCTTCCAGTGCTGTTAACTGCTGTCTCACCATGGATTGAATGCAAGCACATTCCAAACAGTCACTGCCTTAAAATGTAGCCAATCTTTTCGCAGCCGGTAACATCTTGCGTAACCTTAGATCAATACATCCGTCTGCTTGATATGTTGCAGAATGCACAAGCTCTCTCGCAGAAAAACTACTCTGAAGCAGCCCAACCTTGCAAAAGGGCACACGGCATTACGCCGCCATCCAACATACGAAACCATATACTAAACTAACCCAGATGCTCTAGTTTTCCATGTTTTAAAAGATCATGCCCTCAGATCAGCGTTCAGCGGAACCGAACTACTCTTCTTCTACACTGGAGAAGCAACCAACCACAACTCCTGCTGAATCGAAACCCGGCAGAGGGTATCCACACAGCTTCAGACTCGAGGTCGGTGGCGGCATCTCAAACTCCTTCGGTGCTCTTGGCCTCTCTCATCGGAATCTGACGCCTCGGGGATGAGTCTCAGCAATCAGCATTGGCTGCTGGTAGTAGTTCTGTTGAGGCGAAAGCATCGCCTGATTTTCTGCCAGTGACAGCTCAGGCTTTGTTCAGGAAATGGAGTATCGAAGAGGATCGAGGGAGATTGAAAGGGGTTGAGGAAGATTTTGACTCTTAGGAAAAATTGACACATCCAATCCACTTTAATCCTCTATTTCCCAAAGAAAGCTTCAGACTCGCTACGAATACAACTCTTTAGAAAGAGTGAATTTTACTGTATGTCCATAAACTTTCCTCGAGATCTCATCTAGGTCCGTAAACTAAAAAAGCGGTCATCTAGGTCCATAAACTTTTCCTGAGATCTCATCTAGGTCCGCAAACTAAATAAGCGGTCATCTAGGTCCATAAACTTTTAAAAGTGGTCATCTAGGTTCATAAACTTTTAAAGAGATGTCGTCAAGGTCAGGCTTGTCGCCACCGTCTTGGACCTAGACGACAGCTCTTTAAAAGTTTATGGACCTAGACGACAGTTTTTAAAAGTTTATGGATCTAGATGACCACTTATTTAGTTTGCGGACCTAGATGAGACCTCAGAAAAGTTGATGGACCTAGATGACCGTTTTTTAGTTTGCGGACCTAGGTGAGATCTTGAGAAAAGTTCATGGACCTGCAGTGAAATTCACTCCTTCAGAAATGCAGTGTACCACATGTTCAACCAAGTCCTGACACGAACCTGCAAGTGCTCAACCTCAGGTCTTCAGTACAATATCTCGATATCCTGCACAGCAAGGACCAGTTTTCTTTGTTCATCTGGTGCCACCGTCTGCAGGTGAAAGCACAGTATGTAAGGAGAACACATGTTATAGGTTGATCAGCAAAGCTTATAGCGCTGTTAATATCAGTTTCAATGAAAATACAGATCTGTCCGAAAAAAATTAAGTTACTAATGTTTTATTTCCATGTAACTTGATGTCGAACAAAACTCTAAGTTTAGACATGCTACTATGCAAAATCTGAAAAACTGAGACTACAGAGGTTTTATGGAAGGCAATCACCTTGTTATCTAGATTACGCATGATATGCTGATGACCAATTACAACGTGAGCCGCTCGCCAACCATGGTTACAGCTATAAGGATTATACAACACAAACTTCCTTAACTTAGCAAAATGAAATGGTGATCATATGCATTCAGTGGCATGCCAACTTGAGTTGCAGATGGAATGCATGTGCATACCCTTTTAACGCTAGTTTTCAATGGTTCTATCAGAGCTCCTAAAATCCCTTGGCTCCGATTTCTGAGGATAACTCACGTAGTTGTAAGATTATGTGACCCTGACAACAGATGTGCGTACTAGAGTTTCAGAGCATGGACCAATACTGAATGTTGAATGCGCAGCCATTTCTTGCGGGCACTGAAGGCCGGTGGCCGCCGCCGGCGTCAACGACTACGAGGGCACTGAAGGCGCCGGCGGCCGCCGACGAAGAGGGAGGACACCATGAGGAGGATACGGCGGCGTTCATGTCACAGCGACGCACTGAAGAAAACACTCAACTTCGTCTCAAAACGGCAGTGCATGTATCAGTCGTCACAATTAGGCCTCGTTTACTCCGAGAAAGCAACCCCAAAGTTTACTATGCAAAAAGAAAATTCTCATCACATCAAAATATCGGCACATACATGTAGTACTAAATATAGATAAAATTAAAAACTAATTACACAGTTTTGTTGTACTTGACGAGACGAATATTTTGAGCCTAATTAATTAGTTTTTGGACAATTTTTCATAAATACAAACGAAATGCTATAGTAGCGCATTTATGGTGAAGTGACATTTTTCCCCAATTCCCCACCCCATAATTTGCATCTAAACAAGGGCTTAGTTCCAAACTTTGGAGTGCCAAAGTTTAGAAAGTGACATAAATGCGACACTGTAGTATTTCGTTTTTATATATGAAAAATTGTCTAAACATTAATTAATTAATTAGGTTCAAAATGTTCGTCTCGTAAAGTACAACAAAACTGTGCAATTAGTTTTTGATTTCATCTACATTTAGTACTCCATACATGTGCCGATATTTTGATGGGATGGAAATCTTCTTTTTACATAGTGGAATTTGGGGTGAAATTTGGGAACTAAACAAGATCAAAATGTCCCTCACGCTGAAGTGAACCCGGGCCCTTATTTAGTTACAAAGTTTGGACATCTAAACTTTAGAAAATGTCATAAATGCATCGTTGTAGCATTTCGTTTGTATTTACGAATAATTATCCAAACATTGATTAATTGGGCTTAAAATGTTCGTCTCGCAAAGTACAACAAAACTGTGCAATTAGTTTTTAATTTTATCTACATTTAGTACTCTATATATATATATGCTGGCATTTTGATGTGATGGAATTTTTTTTATAGTAAAATTTGGGGTGGATTTTGGGAACTCAGACGCACGGGAGTGAACGTGTATGGTCATCTTGCGAGAGCACACGATCTTTCTAGAAATGCTATAGCTCAGTAAAAATATTTGTGCATCTCTAGCAGGCTTTTAGGATGCACTTTTGCGATGGTCGTTTGTTTATCAAGGAGGAAGAGCTTAGACATGTGATTAGCCTGCAGAGAAGGGAACACAAGTCAAAAGCGGAAGCACTAATTTTAAACGATGGCAAAAAGGAATTTATGTGGAAATACTCGTCATAACGTGACAACTTCGCAGGATCCACGGGGCAAATTATCTTTCTTTAAGAAAAAAGTGAGTTCACGTAACATAGTACCACTGCTACCACATATTTCCTTGGTCAGAAAGGAAATTAAGTTCCAGATTGAGAAATTGCATCAAAGGCAGGGAAACAGAGCGAAAATGAGAGGATGTGTTCTACTCTCACAAACGAGAGGACGAATGAATCTGGCCGCATTGATGGACGAACGGGATCAGATCCGAGAAAGAGGAAAAACATTTTCAAAGCCGGGACCACATGCCGTACAGGATAAGGCAAAGCTGTTTTCAAAGCAGCCGCAGCTGATCGGTCTAGAAATATCCTGGGGCTGTCTGGTGTCTGCCTTGGCGCGACTGTTCTTTACCCATAATCTCCATCCGCAATCGTCTAAAGAAACTAAGGGCAAGTACAATAGTGTAGACAACTGCTGTCTATCTGTAGTATAAAGACAGCTAAACAGACAACTTATACAATGGGTTGTCTGTTTAGCTGTCTATAAGATAATTAAATCATTATTTGGCACATAAATCATAGTGATTTTGTATATAATTTGATCTTTGTAGCCATTTTGTTGCTTAGAATGAGGATGCATGCCATATTCAAATAATTCTCATGAGTACTTTTAAAAAGACATAAATATAATATATATTCAAGAAAATGGACGTAGTTACACAAGAAAATTCCAATATAAAATGATAGTAGTTCCGAGAACAGGAAGGAAAGAAAACCATCTTTTATCAACAATTGACACGTGCAAAAGCTGCTGCTGCTTCCAGACACTCTACTACATCGAGACACATGCAAAAGCTGCTGCTGCCGAAAGAAATCTGCGTCTGCCTGGCTGCGTGTGCCCTGCGCAAGGGATCCCCGCTGCCATCGACCCTCAACCGCAGAATCGTACGACGCGTGCCTGCCGTCGGCGACGTGCCTCGGAGCACGCAGCGACGCTGTTGACGAACGAGGCGACGACTCACCGGTCGCGGGGGCTTTTCGTAAAAAAGTTGCTGCACGGCGACGGCACACGACGGGCGTTGTACTGCCATATATCCGGAAGTATCATGCCTTAATTAGTTAATTACTGGAAAGATTCACAGCCGTCCTCACAATTCCTCCCGCGAGTTTGACAACTTTTCTCTATAAATATAATTCTGATAAATCTGACATACGTTAAAAAAACAATTCCACCAGTAGTCTGCGCGGCCCCAAAGAGGCAAAATGTTAGGCGCATCCTAGAATAGTACTACAGGTAACCACTACACCAAAAGTGGATAAATGCTCGTGTCTTAGAATCCAAATTTGTAATTGTGGATTCATGTACTCTCTCTAGTCATGGTATCAAGATCTAGGACAATAAAATGAACGGAGCTTAGTTTTGTTTCGTTGTCACAATGATATGCTATCTTGAATTGAGGGAATACTATTTATTTTACATAATTATATTTCTATAAAGTGTGTTTTATATTACCTACACAATTGTTGATTATTTTAGCATAAGAAACAACCAAAATCAAGGGTTATAGATTATTTAGCATTAAAGAACCCAAGTAGATTATGACTCTGAACCCACATTAGCTTATTTCTAAAAGCATTGTCATCTTCCCATTGATATCAGAGTCTGGGATTATGGGCATGTTTGGTTTTATTAATGATAAACCCTCATGAATATGGGATTGCCCTTAATCAAAACACAGAGAATGCATCATCTGGGAAATTGCATGTCAAATTTTGGTTGGTTCGTGAGAAGTTTGAGCTACTTCATTTAAAAGTTGGTATATAGAAACATTTGGAATAAAATTAGGAATTTTGAGTGTAAGAGTGTAAAAATTAGCTACTTCATACTTAGATTTTTAAGTTCAAGATGTATGTCTAGATAGTAGTAAATCTACAGTAACATTTTTAATATTAACCTTATCATTTGAAATACTACCATATAAAATATGATTTTTTAACACTTCATGAGGATAAAATGGAACATACTTATTTCAATACTACAAAAAAATTGATATTTGTGTTTTAAAAGTCAAAATAATGGATTTTATTCATATCCAATTTGAATTTATAATGTGAAAGTACATTTTAAAACATATATGTCCATGACATTGAATTTTAAAACTTGTTAAACAAAAAATTGTCATTATATTGAACTCCATGATTCAAATTTGACATGTTGCTATTTCTATGGAAATGAAAAGAAAATGTAGTTCCAATGCTCTATGATCCATCATCTTCTAATCTATGATATAGTCTTTTGTGCAAGAAAATGATTCTTGGAATCTTGGACCCAAAACAATCATGCTTTCATAGTTTGGACCAATTTGCTTGCCAAACAAAGTAATCCTCAAGAATTCCACCCTTGATGACGGAACCTTGTTTCTTCACGGAATTCCACCTACCAAGCACCTTGAACAATTCAAAATAGTGCCTCATGTGGAAACATGATAATGGGTAGGAGACTGTAGTCTGGAGGTGCATGTTTCTTAAAGGTTCTGAAAAAATGGTAAAAAAGATATATTATAGGACCAAAAATATAGTTATGATAATATAGTAATAGCCATAAAAAACTGATAAAGGGAGTTTGTTAGGGGCTACAGTGTAAGCGTGGATGTTGGATGATGCAGCAGAATTCGAAAGCAATGGCATTGGAACTTGGAAGTGATAATGGTAGGATACAGGGGACCAACATCATGATGCACACATATATACCCAAATTCTTTATTGGCGGAATATACGAGGATAGTTGTAGGTGAAACTAAAACAATGTGTTCGGTTCAGCTTGCTATAGCTGCAGCCGTGTCAGCATTTAGCTTCAGTAGGTGCGCTCTGCTGTATAGCAATCCCTTCCAAACAGACCTGAAGTTTTTTCTTTTGAAAAGTCCGAGAAAAAAAGTCCATTTTACAACCTCCAACTATCACAAAAGTCCAATTTTTAACTTTAAACTACAAAATCGGATAACAAAACCATCCAACTGTCAAAACCGTGTAAATTTAGTCCTTATGGTGGTTTTGTATTTTGTAAAAAAAATTTAAAAAATCCAATTAGATCTAAAAAATCAAAACTAATTCATCTTAAATCAGAAAAATATTAAACCAGTATCAAAAAATTTCTTAAAATGTAACATATCTATTATTTCTCTATTTGAATCTTAGTTATTAAAAAATAATAGGCATAACTATAAGCAACCAAATGCTATGAACATGAAAAAATAGATCCGATTAAGTGACAAATATAGTGACAATACATAGGTTACATTTTAAAAAAAAACTTTTGATATCAATTTTGTATTTTTTGACTTAAAATGAATTACTTATGAATTTTTAGTTTAAATTTGAATATTTTTAATTTTAACAAAATGGAAAATCATCTTTAAAACCACTCAAAGGGCTAAATTTGCACGGTTTTGACAGTTGGATGGCCTTTGTTATCAAATTTTATAGTTCAAAATTGAAAATCGAACTTTTGTGATAGCTTAAGGGTGTAAAATGGACTTTTCCCTTAAAAACATCAAGAAGCCATTCCGTAGCTCCTAATATATAGTTGCTGCAGCTATTCTAAAAAGATAAGTTTCACTGCAGTATATTTAATGTATCATAGTGTGGGTAGCACTAGCACGTCAGGTTTAGAGTTCTCTCACTCACCAAACAGAAACAAGGTAGCTATGTTAGTGGTATGGAGTGTACCTAGCGATAATGGAAGTTGTTTAGTTGAGTCCAATGGAGTGTACCTCGTGAAAAAGAAGAGCTGAAAGCAACGGGATAACCATAGCCCATACCAGGCCCACCTGTGTGTACCAGTAGTCTGTGCGTATAATCTAGAAAGGTAAATCGAGGCTGCCCACCGGATGATCACTGACCACGGATCCCGGTATAATATAGTTTTACCAGCCACCGATATTTTTCTCTCAGAACAAATCAGCCATCAGCCACCAACCAATAACTTTTTTCTCAGAATAAATTAGCACGAGCCACCAGCCAGACGAACAGAACATTAGTTGTGTCTTCTAATGTTTCATTAGTTTTTTGGGTAACATATAGTACATGGCTTAGCGCATATGACAGAATTCTCGTGTAACGTGTTGCATTGTACCGTAGAGACAACTCTTAGGCCCTGAATTTACCGAGCCCTTGTTTAGATTCTAAATTTCACCTCTAAATTTTACTACATAAAAAGAAAATTTTCATCATATTAAAATGTCGGCAGAGTACTAAATGTAGATGAAAGAACATTTTGAGCCTAATTAATCAATATTTGAATAATTATTCACAAATACAAACAAAATACTACAATGCTACATTTATGACAAAATCTCAACTTTACACCATCAAAGTTGGTAACTTTACACCTTTACACCATCAAGGTCCAAAACTTTATGCATCCCGAGTAGTAATCGAGAAGTTTTAAAGTTATGGACTCTTCGATGTTTCCACGAGCCTTTGGTAATTTACCATGTTCCAAAAGAGAGCCTGACAACTTGTGCCAAATCTTCCGCTTTGGTGTAGGATAGCACAGTAATATCGATCGACTCTCCGGCCGCCTCACCTCGCTGCTACCGTTTTTGGTGACCTGTATTTGGTTACACGAAAAGTTTTTAGTCCCGTCACATCAAATAAAAGAATGCTAATTAGAAGTATTACATATATATTAATTACAAAATGCATTACATAAGCTAGAACTAATTTACGATACGAATCTATTAAGCCTAATTAATCTATGATTAGATAATATAATGCTACAGTAATAATTTGATAATTATATACTAATTATAGATTAATTAGGCTTGTTAGATTCGTCTCGCGGAGTAGATATGTCTTATACAATTAGTTTTATAATTAATTTATATTTAATATTACTAATTATCACTTATTTGAGAAAAACTTTAATCCATCGGATGCAACACAGCCGATTCGTCGGCGCATGGTTGCTTTTCCACGCATAACTTTTTTTTTACCCGTCTGTCATCGGACACAACAGTTACCATTAATACCACCCGAAGGAGAGAGAGAGAGGACGGCAGGCGGGCAGAGAGGCAGGCGCCCCAGACGCACGGGGATTTTCACGCATCCCGACGCGGCCACGCCCGCCGCGGGCACACGCGGCGCGCTCTGCTCCTCCCTGTCTGTCTGCCCGCGCCCCCGGCCCGCACACTCGCGTCCTGCGCCGCGCCGCGCCCCGCCCAGCCCTCATCATCGTCTCCTCTCCTCTCCTTCCCCCTCTCAAAGCCCACCACTCTCCCACGCCACCCACCCCCCACACCACACCACACCACCGCGCGGCGCCCGAGAGAGGCCGAGACCCAGACCCCTCGCCTCACCTCCCTCCCCCTCCGCTTCCCAATTGCAGCAATCGCGAGCCCCGACCCCGGCACCACCAGCGCGGCCAGGTGCGAGGGATTTCCTTCCGGCGCGGCGAGGAGGCGGGGGCTTGCCGGGACCGGGTGGCACTTGGATGAGAAGGGCGGCTGAGGAGGATGCGGAAGGCGTACAGGGACTCCATCAAGGTGCTCGAAGCTGACATCCAGCACGCCAACACCCTGTAAGCCCACCCAGCTCGCCCCCGCCACCCTCCCCTCTTCGTCCCCCCCGGCCCCGATTCCGGCGCCTCCTCACATCCCCCGTCGATTCCGCTCACAGTTCACTAGTACGGCCCCCCGTGTCCTTCTCGCCTCTCGCTTGGGGCTCCGCCGGGGCTGCGCAATGCGTCGGCCTGGGAGCGTGACGGGTTGATCAAAATCGAGCGCCCGGTTCGTCTCCCGCGGAGGGATTCGTCATGGGGGTTGGTGCGGTGCCGGCTGCTGATAGCGTTATCCGCGCGCGCACGAGCGCCACGGTGCGGTAGATCGGGAGGGGATCGCATGTGTTTAGCATGTTTAAAGGAAAACACTCTTCCCCATGTGCTTCGGCGTTCTAAATTATAGCTTTTGTCTAGAGGGAAAGGGGAGAAGGCAGTGTCTCTTCCCTGAGGGCATGTGATCTGACAAATGATGCTAGTTGCTTGCTTGTTTGGATGAGCAGGGCATCTGAATTTCCCCGGGACTACGATGGCGCGTGCCTGCAGATGCGGCTGTCTTACAGCCCCGCCGCGCATATATTCCTCTTCCTGGTGCAGTGGACTGACTGCAGCCTCGCCGGGGCGCTTGGCCTGCTGAGAATCCTAATATACAAGGTCTGTGGCATGTGCTCTGCCTCATGGTTGTTGGGCTCACATTGTGGAGGCTCTCTGCTGACTTTGTTGCTCGCTGTGCAGGTTTATGTTGATGGCACGACTACCATGTCGACTCATGAGAGGAAAGCCAGCATCAAAGAATTCTATGGTAAGAGCTCATGGTATTCTTAAAACTTTGCCTGACTATGTTGTCTTTTGTGCTGTTCTGTTGATCGGAACTGATACATGGTTGGCACTGAGCAGCTGTGATATTTCCTTCTTTGCTGCAACTGCAAAGGGGAATCACTGATGTGGAGGACAAGAAGCAGAAGGCCGTGTGCATGGAGAGGTACAGAAAGAATGATGAGGACGAACGCAGCAGCTTATCTGATATTGATGTTGAGAGGGAAGAAGAGTGTGGGATTTGCATGGAGATGAACAGCAAAGTTGTGTTGCCCAACTGCACCCATGCCATGTGCCTCAGATGTTACCAGGACTGGTACGCTCGAAATTTTGGACTCTGCACATGTTTTTTGCATGACTGCATTTAGCGTTATATCCTCAATCACCCTATTTTTACTGCCGTGCAAGTGCAACCTTCTTGCGTAGGCTCTTGTTATCATTATTGATTAGCAAACTTTTTAGCTGGATGACTCTTATATATATTGTTCCTCTTATTTCTGTATCTTGATAATTGTGGAAGCTTGAGCTGCTGCTAATAGTGACTCTGTAGATAAGCTTAGACCTGTCTTTCCGAACCCATATTTTAGAAAGCAAGCTTGATCCCCCACCCCCAACCCCTGAAATGCTTATGGGCTTCTGCACAAGGTTAACCTCTCTTTTAAGAAACCCCCTGGTGTTGAAATTTGGATGGCCAGCAGCTGAACAGAGTAAAGTGATAATTATAAAGTAGCATTGCGAAGCATATTATATTCATTTGTATGTTTTCCCATTGTCATTCTGGGGATCATTAGAAAGTAGCATTGTGATATTCAGGTAATTTCACCAACTACTGTAAGTGTGGTAAATGCTCTGATTCGCAACCTGATTTTTTTTAAGGTATCTTTTGCCATTCCTTCATTGCAAAGAGAAACCTGTGTGCAGTGCCCTATCACGTATTGAGTTTTCTTTTTGGTCCAATCCACGAACACAATCATTAATCTTCTATGTAGACCATGCAATCTGTTTACAGCTCATCGGTTCTAGGCTATCAGAACATGGTACTCTTTTGTTCACTTCAGCTAACAATTTAGCTCATTAAATTGTGGTCCTTCCATTCATAGTAGCTTCATATGTTAGCGATAGTAGGTGCCTGCAATTTATTATTTCCATGTACAGGTGTTCCTATGATAGTTGTGGTTTGTCTGTAGTCTTTTGGCCGATGCACATTTTCAGTTAGTGTACCATGTTCCAGGGTTGCACCATAATTGTTACCATTAGAACTGATATTGTTTATGTTCGATTGATAATAACATTGCTTTCTTGCAGGAATTCAAGATCGCAGTCGTGCCCATTCTGCCGTGACAACCTGAAGAAGACTTGTCCTGGTGACCTGTGGATCTATGTTGATGACCAAGATGTGGTTGACATGGAGACGGTGTCAAGCGAGAACCTCAGACGGCTGTTCATGTACATAAGCAAGCTGCCTCTGATTGTCCCAGACGTCATCTTCAGTGTTTATGATTCCCACATAAAATGAACGTGATGCCGCCTCCTTGAAGACCTTCAGTCAGTGCTCAGTTCCAGTTAATCGTATGCCCTCCATTTCCATGCTTTACTCGAGCTTTTGGAAGTGCCTGAATTGATGTGGAGTCACAAGCCGTCTGAACGTGCTTTAGAACTTATTTAGTGCCTGCATGCATCCTAAATCATATCCAGCCACTCTGTACATATCTGACTTGGCTATGTTAATAGAGAACTTTGTGCTTGCCCCAAATGGAGGCAGGCTTTGTTTGTGACCATCTCGTTTCCGTTAGTGGAGCAACATAAATGTCTGAGCATAGGAAAGCTTCTGCTGCAAAATTAGGCTGCTAATTAGCATCAATTAATCTAGCCCACTATTATCAGTGAGGATATGTCACTGTTAGTTGTATAAAAGGTTCAAACTTATCCATAAATGTCCAACTCCTTTTGAGTTAGCTTGTATTTGCAAGAGAAACGATATGACATCAACTCAACTGAAAGTATTATAATCATCTGTAAGTTCAGAATATGGGAATTTGTCTGAGGCCTTGTTTAGATCCTTAAATTCTACCCTCAAAGTTCACTATGTAAAAAGAAGATTCTATCACATCAAAATGTCATAGCATGCATGGAGTACTAAATGTAGATAAAGAACTAATTGCTCCTCTTCTTGATAAAGAAAATTCAAAAACTAATTGCACGATTTTGTTGTACTGAGACGAACATTTTGAACCTAATTAATCAATTTTTGGACAATTTTTCACACATACAAACGAAATTAGCGTACGCACCCCAGTAGACCAAAATTTAGCTCCCAATTTCGGGAACTAAACAAACAAGGCCTGAATTTCAACCGGAACTTATCTCGTGAAATTCTCTGAACTGAACGGGTGGTTTGTACAGACCTTGAAACCCAGGAATAGGGAATCATGGACAAAATCATTCGCAGAATCAGAATGCATCGGGACATTTTATTGACATTGTGAGGAGCATCCAAGCAATTCTCTCACGACGAGGATGAGCGCTGCCTTTTTTTTCTTGCTCGCCTCCTGATCACCGAAGATCCATGAACATCCGGTAGGCGTCCCTCTGCGGCGCGTAGTAGCCCACGACGACGGAGTCGACCTGGAACCCAGCCTTCCGGTACAGCGCCACCGCGGCCGTCCTCGTCGGATCCACATGGAGGGTCACCCGCTGGACTCTCCTCCCCCGGCACCGCTCCACGGCCGCCCTCAGCAGAGCCTCGCCGTGGCCCTGCCGCCTACAACTCTCCTTCACTGCAAAGTTGCAGTTTTGGGCACGGTTTTAGCTGACAGCTTCAGGGAAGAGAAGAGAGGAGAGAGGAGGCTCTACTTGTGTCCTCACCGGCGAGCTTGGTGATGGTGGCGCAGAGGGAGGTGGGGCAGGTGTACATGGCGTACCCGACGACCTCATCGCCGTCGCCTCCTGCGGCGCTGGATGCCATGTAAATCAGGCCGGAGTTCCGGCGCTTGAGCTCGTCGTGGATGGGTCGCGCCAGCGACTCGTGCTTCGGGAAGATCCTCCTCTCCAGCCGCGCGATATTATCGATAACGCCGCCGGCGAGCTCGTGCGACGGGTCCAACTCGAGTATCGCCGCCGCCGCCATCCTTACTCGTGGCGGAAATGGAGAGAGCTACCTTTTGCCCTTTGCACCCCGCGCTCTCTGGAGTATATTGGGAAACAAAAAAAATAGTCATCTACGGGGTCCAAAACGCAAAAAGGAGGAAACCCCTAACCCCTAATCACCCCGCTCCTCCCCCTTCCTACCTGGTGTCGGGGTTGCGGCGGCGCCGACGAGCCACCACCCAGCGAGATGGCGAGCTCGGCTCTGAGGCGATCTCTCCCGCGGCGCGCCTCGCTCCGCAGCGCCCTGTCTTCCCACGGGACACCCGCCGCCAGCGAGTTCTGCCGCTCCTTCCAGTCCGGTGAGCACCCACACCTCCTCCTCCGGTCCCCGCCGCCCTCTAGCCGCCCCATGCAGTATCTCCCGTCCCTTCGTGCCGCATGATGCGTAGTTCTCATACTTGCCCACCCTTTCCATTTAGTCGTAGAAATAAGTTGAATCGAATGGCCTTAGAGATCTAGGCCCGACGCATATTACTTGCATATCTTTCGCGCGCTAAAATCCATCATTTCCAGTGACTTCAGGTGTAATGTTATGAGATTGAAGAATTGATCTCACAGTGGCCTCTCAATTAGGCTGCTGCTAATGCCTGGTCCCGATTATTGCTGCGCAGGGGATGGCGAGCCTGGCGAGACCATGGACGAATTCGAACAGCGCCTGTTTGGGAGCAAGGGCCTGGACGAGGGGTCACTCTATCGGAAGCTCGATAGGGTTGAAAATACCAGTAAGAGATACGGCATGGGCTCTGGATCAATGGGTGGTTTCGGCGACAGGACTGGTTCTGGGCCCATGGGTGGTTTTGGTGGGTTCGGTGATCGTAACAGCTCTGGATCGATGGGTGGTTTTGGTGGGATTGGCGACAGGAGCAGCTCTGGGTCCTTTGGTGGTTTTGATTCTTTGAACGATGGAATGGGTGAGATGCTCGGTAATGTGGCACGTAACGTCCAATTGGACGATGATGACGAGGACGAGGACTGGGAAGATGATGAGTTTGATTTCAGGCCTGATGTGGACTTTAGGCGAGGTTCGACTTATAATGTTCGGGTAAGAGGGAGTTTGGTTCATCAATGCATAGTCTCATGACATCTAAAACCTTTTGCCGTCTTGAGGTTTTTGTTACCCTGTCTAAGCATTACATAATTCAGTGAGTAAGTGTGTTGTCTGGAAATGCCTGTGTTGTCCTGGAATATGAACAGCAAACTTCTATGTTTACTAGGCAGATGTTTGCTAAACAAAATGGTAATTGCTTTTCCAATAATTTATTCCTCAAACCATTAAAAGCCACCAAATGATAGTGGGATTATCTTTATAATACGATATGTAACTTACAAGTTTCTTTCATCATTTATTAGTTTTCTGCTATTGTCAGACTGCTATTCGAATACCATATTTCTTTCAATTCCAATAACTGCAGGACCTTGACCTTACAAGACCTGCAGCTGCAAAGAACGCTCCTAGACCACAGTTTGAAACAACTACAGCAGAGGTTTTGAGGAAGGCTGATTTTAGGGTGAGTATATCTGCCTGGTAACGCAAGGAAATTGACTGCAGTTTTCATTTTACATTGAGTCATGGATTTTGTAGTGCTCTACTGCTTTGTAACTCCTAAAACTGCTACGTAGCATGAATTTCAGCAACACAATGAGCCTACGCTGATCTCAAAATGGCACCCTTTTTTCAATTAGAGAGTCATAGCCTTGATGGCGTTAACTGCAATGTACTTGCCACCCTATAATTTGTTATGTATTTGTCACTATGTGAATTTTCCTGAAACATCATCTTAGTTACGAATAGGACCTGACCAATATTCACTGTTAGTCCTAAATCTATGTTACTCTGACATTTTCTTGTGATTGTGCTACTTGTTATATTTAAATTTAGCAAATGTAGGATACTTCGTTACAGTGAAATCATCCCTCTGTTTTTAAATATATGGCGTTTAGGACAACTAATTATTTGCTACGGTACTCATTTAAGTTACTAATCCACATATGAAGCTTAAATATATTTTGGGATGGTTTTGGTGCAAACACTTGCTTCAGTAAGTATTAAAGCACATACTTGAAAGCAGCCATGGGTTCCAAGTCTCAATGTGTAGAACACAGATCTTTTGAAATATCAGATCTACATGGAAAGAAAATCAGAATCTAGTGTATAAACCATGCCAATAAATATTTACTGTTAGGCGCCTCTTTGCAAGGAAGGTATATACTACCTCCAGTAAAAAGATACTTGATGCTTTGACTTTAAAAGGCTTTAAGGTGACAAGGTGCAGTTTTGACCACTGTTTTCCTATTAGAATATAGTTATAATGTGCAAATAAATGTATAAGATTCTGAAAGTGCTTTTCAAGATAAATCTAGTATAACTTTCTCCAAAGCTTATATGTTTGATCTGGTTGATGAATTCTTATGGCTTGGCTACAAGTATCCTCCACTTTCATTTTTTAAACATATTCAGAACTGTTCCTTTGCAGAATGTTAGATTCCTCTCCAACTTTCTTACAGAAGCTGGAATTATCATCAAGAGAAGCCAGGTAACTACTAGTTATATACTTATATATGACGATGAACTTTTTTGGGAAATAATCCTGCATTTTTAATGGAATATCAGATCCTGTTGTGCTAGATAGATGCTAAACATGCATGCTGAGAGCAGTGTAGAGTTTGAGTGGCATTATCTTCCTAGAAAGATAAGCCTTTGCTGCTGCTGCTGTGCCTGGATCTTCTTTGATGCACGTTGACCTCTTTATTAATTTTATTCGAAATACAATTCACGTAATTAAATGAAACCGCACATACCATCTATTTCATATATGCAAATCCACTGCCAAGTTTTTTTTTCATGTGCAACCTTGGTTTACTATTACTTTACTACCTTAGGGAGTGCCGTTGCAGCTGCACTTGTGATTTTGTATTGATTTATATGTTTGCCATGGTTTTTTATTTACTGATCTTCTTCACAGACTCGCATAAGTGCGAAAGCTCAGCGTAAGATTGCAAGAGAGATCAAAACTGCACGTGCCTTTGGGCTAATGCCTTTCACAACGATGGGTAGAAGACCATTCATCTTTGGCAGAAGTGCCGAGGAGCACTATTCAGAGGAGGAATATGGACTTGACTTTGTGAAGCAGAAGGATGGCGAGCCTGAGGATAATGGGGACGCTGAGCCCAACATGGAGGCTGCTTAAACATTCCATTCTGGAGTGACCTTTTGCCAGCGCTCCATTTCCTCTGTTCATTTGACACAGCTCCACATGCCTGCCTGATGTCCCATTTTGCTTCTTCAGGGTAGCTCATCTTGACTCAAATAAACTGTAATATTGCACGCGTTATGTACTTTTAGCTCGCCTGTCGTGGTGTGATAACGAAATATCTCCGGCGACGTATCCTACAGGCTGGAGATCATATGCCAATATGCCATATAAAACGGACCATTTGATCGGCGCTTTCCTGGACGCTGGGAAACTTTTGTGGTAGTAGCATCGTGTTCAATTTTGTATCCCATCGTGATTGTTCGGCTGTTCAACGAGGGCATCGACAATTCATGGTTCATGTGCTGGTTGTTGGCAGCTTCGTTTTTCTATTGCCTGGATTTATCCAGATCTCAGAAAGTGTGTAGTGCTGGGTCAGGATATGCTCTTGCACCTTTGTGGCCTCAGAAAGGATTATACTCTGGAGATGCTCATGGCCCCCAGTTTTTGTGGTATGGTGTTTTTTAAGCAAGGATTATTTTCTGTGGTCTGATGTTGACAGGCACAAAAACAATGTTTTTATAATCAGAAAATGTGCTGTAATTTAAAAAATTATAAATTAGAAAACAATGCAACGTTACAGTGTTTCCTCCTGTGTGGTTGGGTGTCACGTCGTTGTTGATTGCCTGATTGGTGCACAGGTCAAGTGTCAATTCGGAAATTAGTACCAGAATATAGGAGCTTGTTTAATTCCCAAACAATTCCCTAAATTTGACCCCAAATTCCACTATGCAAAAAAAAATTCCATTACATCAAAATGTTGACACATGCACGGAGTACTAAATGTAGATGAAAACAAAAATTAATTGCACAGATTTGTTGTACTTTGCGAGACGAACATTTTAAGCCTAATTAATCAATGTTTGGACAATTATTCATAAATACAAACGAAATGCTACAGTTGCGTATTAATGATAAAATGTTAAGTTTAACGTGGCAAACTTTGTAACTAAACAATCTAAAATTATCCGTAGTCACGGAAGGGGTCATTATTGTAGAGCTAAAACTTCTTTTCCTTCTCACGAAAAGCTTGAGAAACGTTCAACCTCGCGCAGAAAATCAACTGAGCGCGCATTTAAAAGGAGCTGGGTTTTATCTTCTGTCGCTTTCCTTTCTGATGAGTGAAGACGAAGCGTGTGGTGCATGCCTTTTCATCTGGTCACATAGAAATGGGCACCGGAGGCAACAGTCATGCGAATTTCTGCGTGTGTATCTGTATAGTTTCTTTTATTTTAAAATTTGTTGCTTCTGTCCTCCGCAAATTCCAACATAAAATCTTTTGTTGGACTAAGTCAAATGCTTATAGCTTGATTAAAAGCTTAATAGAGTGTCTACACAAGATCGCATCCGTTGGGATTACCACCTTACAAGTTACTCCGTAATAAGAAAATTAAACATAGTCATAAACTAGACTCAAACCTATCTCAACTACAATTCCCATAGTCATAACCCGAGAACACATGAAAAATAAATATTTTTCAACAAAACTTTTAGAAAACTTCTTGCAGTGTTGGAGCCTCCTTATTCTAAAACACAACACAAACTGACCGATATCTAATTATTTTTATTTTGGGCAGATTTCTTGGAAGTGCTCCCATTTTCATTGTTAATTTTTAGTTAAGCTTTATCCTCGAAAATTACATCTTAAATTTGTTTTTTTCTACCTTCAATGTTTGTTAACACAACGGATAATCCAATTACACAACTTCACAATGTGACATTCCTGCTGCATCCTTTTCTTCCCATTCCTTATCCACACCGCTTTGCTCTTGCCTCGCGCTGCTTCCTCGCCACTCCACTCTATCCTCGGCACTGAGCCACGTGAAGCAGAAGCGAGGCGTCGCCCGAGGTTGAGACGCTAGGCGGGCGTTAGCGCCGGAGCTGATCGGTCATTGTTTAGATGTAAAATTGACACCACAAAGTTTACTATGTAAAAAGAAGATTTCCATCACGTCAAAATATCGTCCAATGTATGGATTACTAAATGTAGATGAAATCAAAAACTATTTGCACAGTTTTGTTGTACTCTGCGAGACGAACATTTTGAGCCTAATTAATCAATTTTTAGACAATTTTTCACACGTACGACGAAGTGATCTCGTACCCTCAAGTTTGCACCCCAAATTTGCATCTTGGTCAAGGCGAGTAGTAAATCCAGGTGTAGATTTCTCCAACTTGAGAGGCAATTCCAGGAGCCGGTAGAAGCTGGAGCCGGAGCCAGAAATTTTGAAATCTTGCTCCGGCTCCATGCCGGCTTCCCCGGCGGAGCCATTTTGAGAACGCTGTTTGGTAGGCTTCCTGGCTTCCTGCAGAAGTCAGTGGAGAAGCCCAGAGGGCCTTATTCCCAACGCCTCTTCTTTCGCTTTCGCTTTCGTTTTCTACCTGCCTTGCCTCTCTTCTCGAATTTTCTCTCGTCCTGCTCTTGCGCCTTCTCATCCCAAATTCCCCCCGCCGGCAGCCACCACTTCGCCGGCGACCTACTCCCGCCGCCCGCCCAAGCCCACGCAGCCTCACCGCGCTGCGGAGGACACACCCACCCACGCCTCCCTCCACCGAAGCACGCCTGCTCGAGTTCCTCGTCCCCCGTGGTCGCTGCCGTCCTCCCCTTTGCTGGTGACCACCAACCGCCGCAGATCCATCCGGGCTTGGAGTGGTTCCGCTTTGGTTGGCAAGGGATCCTAGCTTGCTTCCTTGGATGGATTGCTCGAAGAGCTAGGTTCGTTCTGGTATTCCCCTTTCTTCGCCGTGAGCCAGGGAATTCAAATTTTCGTTTCTGGGATGGGCGCTCAATTCCGCGCGCTTTCATGCGATTTGGCTTCCTATCTATGCATACAGAGCTGGAAAAACGGGTGGGGTAATCGAGGTCCGCTCCGACCTCCGTTAGTTCGCTGTTAAGTTTGGAATTCTAGGGTTTGGAGGGAAGCATAGATCTCAAGTGGTATTAGATTTGTTGTAATTTCAGTAAATTTCAACAAGAGAAGGCTAGGGAAGTAGTTTTGGAGGAAAATTTGAGGGATTTGTGAGCAAAACAAGTCGAAATTTAAGGTTGGTGACAAGCCTGAGTACTTCACCATGGTGGGGAAGGAATTGGTGGCCCAGAGGAATGGCCCTGTTGACATCCGTGAGATTGCTGCCAAGGCAACTCTCCGTGAGGTGCGGCAGAGTGGGCACACATACGTCGAGCTCCGGCGCGTGGGGAAGCGCGTCATCTTCTTCTGCACCATCTGTCTCACTGAGTGCTTCAGTGACAACGTGCTCTTTGACCACCTGAAGGGGAATCTGCACTCACGACGGTACGCCGAGGCCAAGGTCACACTGTTTGGGCCGATGCCATGGCCGTTTAACGATGGTGTGCTGTTCTTCAACAACTCGTGCGAGAAGGATCCGCTGCTGCTGGACTCGAGCTCGCAGAGCACCAGAGAGTTGGCTCTGGTTCCACAGCCTGAGGTGTCAGGGAAAGATACTACCGAGGTGACTTCTAAGTTGAGAGATGGTTCTAGTTCCAGTAATGGTGTGAAAGGTGCACGCAATTGTGCAAAAGGCCGTGCTAGTGGTCGACTTGTTGTATCTGAAGGCCATGTGCTGTCAAACAGTGGAGTTGATAGTCCTCTTGTTATTCCTGGTGTATTGCTAAAGGATGTTGTTTCAGACTTGCCTGTTCATCTTTTGGGGTATGGAAATATTTCATACAGGATCTGTGAAGGTAGCAAGAATTGCAAGAAGATAAGCAAGATCTGGTGTGCTTGGGTAGGACAAGAAGGCTCCCATGGCTCTGAGGGTTGTAACACTTATGAGCAATCTGGCTTTGCCATAGTCAACTTCTCTTATACTCATGATTTGGGCAGGAAGTGGTCTTCTGATGAACAGGACATTTCTATTTCTGCTGGATCTTTCTTTGTGATTGATGATGCTGGACACCGTGGAAAGAGAATGAAAAAGTCCTTTTCTGATCAGGAAGCATCTTCAGAAGAGTCAAATGGTCAGAACAGCTCTCCCCAGGGCAGTAGCCAAGCTATTGTGACCAGTTCCCCAACAGGTACCTCACACAATCTTCAAGTTGGCCTCTTATCCAGCAAATCAGTGAGGAGAGAGTTGAGGAAGCAGAAGCGCATAGCAGCTGAGAAAGTGTGTGATATTTGTGGGAGACCAATGCTTCCTGGAAAGGATGTTGCTACCCTGCTGAACTGCAATACAGGAAACCTAGCATGCAGCAGTAGAAATTCGAGCGGGGTGAGTAAGTTCAAGCATATTTGCTATTTCTATTCGTTAATGTTTCTTGAAGATAGCTGCAGGTTTACCAATTTTTGTACAGAGAAAGTAAACGAGAACACCTTCTGCAAACTTTTGTTTCACAATTAGCAATACAAAGCATTCTCCCCTGAGGCAAATGGCTCTTACAAAATGCAATGGCAGAATTCCTTATTTCCACCTTAAATATAACAATTAGAAAATTTCACCTTTTGAATTCCAATCTTATGCTGTAATAACTTTGCTACACTTGATTTTGCAGGCCTATCATCTGTTTCACACTTCCTGCCTCCTACACTGGACTATTTTGTGCCAATATGAGATGCTAATTGACCAAATAGCTACCAAGGGGAAGAGCAATCGAGGAAGAAAGGCAAAGAATGCACCTAAGAAGAGCAAAATAACATCCATATTTTGTCCAGAATGTCAAGGTACTGGAATTCATGTCAAGGGGGATGAACTGGAGAAGCCAAGTATTTCTTTGTCTGAGGTTTGGATCATATCACTTGTCAGCTACTTATTTCTCTTCTCTTGTAGGGTACTTGATTTAATTTTCTTTTCTTGTAAAATGTGGCATGCATGAAAATTAGTGGATCTTGGCACTTGCAGATGTTCCGCTTTAAGTTGAAAGCCATTGAAGCTCACAAAGCATGGCTGAAGAGTCCAGAAGTTCTTGAGAACTGTTCCACTGGGCTTCATTTCCCCTCGGAGCATATGGAGAACTCTGAGGTAGATTCCAAAGCATGCCATTCCTGTTCATTTCGGCATAGGTTAAAATTCACTCACAGCACTTCCCTTCATTGCAGGAGAAGGTGATGCCACTGAAGACGATTCCTTTCTACGCTGCTGATGGGTAGGAGACACTCGGGGAAGCTCCGCCGGCGTCAGTTGTGCAAGAGCGTTTGCCCGAGTCGCCGTAAATTCGCTAGAGCAGCAGCTGTAAATAAGGTTGCTTGACAATACTGTGAAAAGTGGTGTTAAACGCTGACACCGTAGTTTGCTTCCGCATGCTTGTTACTAATCGTGTCATAACTCAGTTAACCTGTCTGTCCGCCAGATACCATCTCAGCAAACATGTATGCACTACACCTCGCTGTGTTAAATGGTGTTCATCGCTGCAAATATTTGTGAATTACATTCGCTGGGTTTTCACATACCTTTTTTTTTAATTATTATTATGCCATACTTTCCGGCTCATTGAGACGGCATGTGCTGATAATTTCGGTTTTATGGTCTGAACTGCGTATTGTGTAACTAAATGCTAAACGAGGCTAAGCTTCGGCAATGTGATAAATGACATTTCGAATGCTGGTCTGAAGTTTAACTATTCGACCGTTCGGATGAAGGAAGCAACCATGTCTGATAAGGCATCGCAAGGCAAATCAACGAAGCTGTACGAGACAAGCAATTGAGAGGGAGAAGCCATATGGTAGAAGGGGACAAAGAAAGAAGAGTTGCCGGTTTGTTAGTTGGATCTCAGCAAGACAGTTTAGTCATCAGGAGGCCATCACAAACGACGGCCTCACATTTGTATCAGGAAGATAACGCAGTATTTCTTGAACAGCATCATCGATCCGTGTGATCCGCCAAAGAAAGACGCAAACATCGGGAGAGAAAAAAAAAACCCCAACCAAAACCGCATCAAAAGACACACACAAACACAAACCACAATACCTCCGGGTAGCCGGCGTACTGTGCTCTGCTCTCGACGTTAGAGAAACGAGAAGCAAATGTAAGCTGCGGCCGCACACAGATCTGAAGCTATGGAGAGAACTTTAACACGGTGGTTTGAAATAGATTGAGCGAGGCGGCTGTGGCGTTGCGACTAGGGTTTCTGCGCAAAGCGAAGCGGCCGTCATCTGCTAGAGACCTTCCCGTTTTATAGACTCCTCAACCGGCAGCGGGGCGCCCCCAGGCGGCGGCTGGACCCCACCGCCGCCCAGCGCACAACGTCACTTTGCCAGGCCGGCGGCGGCGGGGCCGGGGCCACCACCACCAAACGATGCGCCCGACCGATCAGGCCGAAACGGGCTGAAACTTCACCATCTTGGGCTCTCGTGGGCGCGCACGCCGCAGGGCACCGAATGGGCCCGAAACCTCCGTCCGTGGCTTTGTGCGTCGCCGAACCGCGGCGTCACACGGACCACCTCACGGCCCACGTGCGTCGCCGAACCGCGGCCCAGCTCACAGCCGTCGCTTTCCCACGCGCGACGCGCCCCCCTTTCTCGAATGTTCCGTCGCCGGCTGCCCCGTCTCATCACCGCACGGGAAAGCCGCACAAAAAAGGAGGCGACCCATCCAGCCAGGGCAGGCAGCCAGGCACCCGGTTCGCTGCGCCGCCTTACCCTGCTCGACCGACCCGATCGATCGATTCGATCGCCCGCGCGGCGCAAATCAGAGGAAAACCCCAAGCCGCAACCTCCTCCACCCCTCGGTAGAGAAGAGAGAGAGAGAGAGAGGGAGGGAGAGAGGGAGAGAGACCGGCGTCCTCTGCCACCGCCGCCTCCGCCGCATCTCGTCCTGCCGCCGCGCGAAGGGTGGGGTGCCTGCAGGCGATGGCGAGCGGCGGGCCGGTGAGGGAGGTGGGGTCGAAGGCGGAGCTGGATGCGGCGGTGGCCGGCGCGCGGGCGGCCGCGGTGCACTTCTGGGCGGGGTGGTGCGAGGCGTCCAAGCAGATGGACGAGGTCTTCGCCCACCTCGCCGTCGACTTCCCCCACGCCGCCTTCCTCAGGGTACGCGTGCCTCCGCTAACCCCTTCGTTTCGGCCTCCGATCGCGGTAGATTTGTTCGGTTCGGTTGGGTAGCCGACGAGTGGGCTCGTCGGACGGGGTATACAGGTCGGATTCGGGGCTAGAGTTTAGGGTTTTGTGTGGTTCTAATGCGGAGGGTGCTTGTTGAAGTACCTCCTTGGTGGGTTGGGTTGCTGTACTGTGAATATTTCCTCCCTAATATTTCGACAAAATTATGAGTAGTCTGTAGATTCCGAGATGTTACTGATTTGATCTGAAGGCAGAGGCGCAAAACTGAGCTTGAATGTCCTGGACTAGTTGACTAAATTGTATAATTTGTACTTTTGTCGCCGTAATGCTTCTGCACATATGCTCACAGGACAGTTTTGGACCTGCCATGACTTGTAGGTTGGTGTTGAAATTGTACTGGCCCTTACTTTCAAGTTTCAACTCTATACAGTATCCAACTTGTAGGGGCGCATAATTGTTAAGCTAATTCTTTCCACTCTATGGCATATTCTGAGTGCTGAATGTTTGCATCTTGACATCTCTTGCCAGTGTTTGCCACTGATTTTAGATGTGCTATTCGGTACTCCTTCAGATTTCTAATGTCATGTAAAATTATTATTGGTGTAGAATACATGCTATTTATTTGTGATATCTAGAACAATTGCTATTGCCAGTCTCATGCTTATATAATTGAATAAGTTTTTCTATGTGGTGATTGTTTACTATCATGTTCAGTTGTGGTAAGGTCACTCTGAGGTCGCAGTAGCTTGTGATGTGTATGCAATTGGAGACTTTTTTTTTTTAAAAAAAAGAAACTACTCATTTGAAAATATTGTGAAACTTATTTAGCAGATTGACTGAATCAGTAAATCATCGGACCGAGCTTTCACTAATTGCTGATGCCATTTAATATTTCTCCTTTGTGATCATTATGCTCAGGCCGCTACTTTGGCATCCCTTAGTGTATCCAGTAATCATTGACAGTCAACAACATCAAAGTATCTGAAAAATGTTTACTTATTTGATTGTAACTTCTGTCAGGTTGAAGCTGAAGAACAACCTGAAATATCAGAGGCATATGGAGTTACAGCGGTGCCATATTTTGTTTTCTGCAAGGTATGGCCAACTACTATCGTTCATTCTTGCTTCTTGTCACATTGTTATTTTGGTTTTGCACAATGGTTTCTGATAAGAATTATGTTGCTTGTCTTCTTCACCGAGGTTGAATAATTGAATGAATCAATTTACCGTCAATGATCTCATATAGTGCATTATATTTAACACAATGAGTGTCTGTACTGTAAGGATCAACAACATTAATCTTTTCACGACTTGTTCTACAACCAATTGCATCAATTTAATATACATGATGAATGATTTGCCATTGTATCCGCAAAAATGAAATTGTAAAGCATAACTGCATAAGTCCATAACCATTGCAGTTGCCCTGTAGCATCTGCACACTGCTCAAACCAAAGTCTATATAGCATTATTTATTTGGTGGTTGGAATAGGTTTGAAGTTTGGGTAGAGTTTTAGTTTCATTCCAGAATCTAGATGGATTCCATGTGTTAGAGATGAGTTCTTTTCATGGTGTTTTGAGGTCAAATGAACGGATACATTTCTATCCGTCTCTCCCTCCCTTCTCCTTGAGGCATAGGAGCCTTGACTAGAATCATGGGGGAGAAAAGGATGCCTTTATAACAGAATATGCTTTCATATACACTGTGCGATACCCCTATTGGCTGTCCAATGGCAAGTTGCCACGGTCATCGGAGTCTCATACAACCACATCCTTAACAAAATATGCTTTCATATATACTGTGCAATAACAACTTGGTATTGTTGGTTCACCAAAATCACTTGAACTTTAAAGTTTAAACTAAATATTTTGTACAGGTTAGTTGAGTGTTGCTGTAAATACTCTGCTGAAGGTTCCATAGACATATAGTACTTGTGGTTAGGTGTATGTCTGATGTTGTGGAATATAGATTTTCAGCAATTCAAGGTCGCAGCATATTTTGAAGTGTTTTATGTTATCTGTGCAAGGCATACGGTTGCCCCTCCAATAGGATTCATTTATAGTCGGTTCTCCTCTAAGATCATGAATCATGGCATCTCTCAGGAATTTTTATTGGCCTGTGGAAGTCCTTAGTGCGTGCTGTATATTTCCAACAGTCGCTATACTTCCATATGACATTCTCTGCAAACAAGTGAGAGGGCAGGAGTACACCACCTCACTCTTGCCAAATTAAATAAACAGTTTAAATGCACAGGCTGCCCATCACTCATTATAGCAATTAATGAATACTGGTTAATTTTCACGAGGAATTCTGTATGAATATGGACAGTTTTTCCATATCGTAACTGCCTCGTTTATGTATATGTATTGTGGACTTGGCATAATGTCCACACACTTTGAGAACTGTCCAGAAGATTGTCAAGTAGCCTAGTAGGTTATTTTTCTTCTTTTGAAAGGATGTAGGTTATTTTCCTATTAGTGATATCGTTTTTTCCTGGAGGAATTTGTTTCTTGTGAGTTAGCTTCAGGAGATCCTCAAATCTGTATTACTGAATTCTTTGATAGATTTGTATATTTTCTTTATCAGGAGGTTATCATCCTCATGCTTACACAATGTGCTTGCAGGAAGGCAAAACTGTTGATACTCTGGAGGGAGCAAATCCAGCTAGCCTGGCCAATAAGGTTGCCAAGGTAGCCGGGTCTGCCAGTGTTGCTGAGTCCGCTGTACCTGCTAGCCTTGGAGTGGCTGCTGGGCCTGCTGTACTTGAAAAGGTCCAAGAATTGGCCCAGCGGAACGAATCTTCTGCTGCTGAAGGCACAAACTCAGGCGGTCTGCCGGATTCACTGAATAACCGATTGGAGCAGCTTGTCAATTCTCATCCTGTATTTTTATTTATGAAGGGAACCCCTGAGCAACCAAGGTGTGGTTTCAGCCGTAAAGTTGTTGATATTTTGAAGCAGGAAGGAGTTGATTTTGGGAGCTTTGATATTCTCACAGACAATGATGTACGTGAAGGAATGAAGAAGTTCTCCAACTGGCCCACTTTCCCTCAGCTCTACTGCAAAGGTGATCTGCTTGGTGGATGTGATATTGTTATTGCTATGCATGACAGTGGTGAATTGAAGGATGTTTTTGGGGAGCACAGTATTCCCCTCAAACCACAGGGAAGCAAAAATGTTGAGGCTGTGGAACCTGAGGCTCCAGCTGGAAAGGGTGCTGCAGTTTCTGAACCAGTTGGGCTTACTGATTCTCAGAAAGCTCGTTTGGGAAGCCTTGTTAATTCCAGCCCTGTGATGGTATTTATCAAAGGTTCACCTGAGGAGCCAAAGTGTGGGTTCAGTGGGAAGTTGGTTCACATCCTTAAGCAAGAGAACATTCCTTTCTCCAGCTTTGACATTCTTTCAGATGATGAGGTTAGACAGGGTCTAAAGGTTTTCTCAAACTGGCCTAGTTACCCTCAGCTGTACATAAAGGGTGAATTGGTTGGTGGTTCCGACATAGTGATGGAGATGCACAAGAGTGGTGAACTGAAAAAGGTTCTGTCTGAGAAAGGGATTATACCAAAGGAAACTCTTGAGGACAGATTGAAGGCCCTGATTTCGTCTGCCCCAGTGATGCTTTTCATGAAAGGAACCCCGGATGCTCCTCGTTGTGGCTTCAGTTCGAAGGTTGTGAATGCATTGAAGAAGGAAGGGATCAGCTTCGGGTCCTTTGACATCTTATCCGATGAGGAAGTTAGACAAGGTCTGAAGACATACTCCAATTGGCCTACTTTCCCTCAACTGTACTACAAATCAGAGCTGATAGGGGGTTGCGATATCATTCTTGAGATGGAGAAGAGTGGAGAGCTGAAGTCAACCCTGTCAGAGTAGGCGCATCGTGTTCCTGTCTTACTGGCGTTTCTAGAGTCAAATTGTGCTGCCATTACATTTATGCCGATGTATTCATAGATCCACGTTTAAGACGTGCCAGTGCCACATTACTAGAAATTGTGACATCTGCGGAAGGAATAACCTGAAACGATTCCGGTACCATTTGGTTTTGTATCAGCAGTTTGATTTGGGTCCTGGCATAGGCTGGAAGTTTTTATTTGGTTATCATCACGATTAGTAGATGGATGATTAAATGTTTATGCGTGTCTACTAAACCGATGCCAGTATTACATTTTTGAGAGAATTTTCTATTGGACCCTGAAAAACTTACTCATTTCTTTCTTGACCCTGAGAATTTTTTCGTTCCTTATTTGACACCGAACAGTACCCAATGAACAGTAACTTGTGTGTTTAATTTATAATATGACATCCAAATCACCTCTAAATTCATGAAAACTTTTGTATAGTGATATAAAAGATAAAGAACTCATTTTACACAAAAACTCACATATATAATTTAAAATATTAAAACTAAAATTCATTAAAATACGTTGTGAGTTTTTGTGTAAAGTGAGTTCATCTCTATCTTTTGTATCACTACAAATTTTTTTATGAATTTTAGAGGTGATTTGGATGTCATTTTGTTAATTAAACACACGGTTACTGTTCACGGTTACTAACGGAACAACGAAAGTGTCGAATAAAGAATGAAAGTTTAAGTGATTTTCTCTATATTTTTATCGAAAAATCATAGTTGATCTTCGTTGAAACTTTGCATCGACGCAGTGCTGGTCTGTGATACTGTTTTGTTAGGTTGGAGGCAATGGAATGATGTAGGCAGGTTGGAGCCAATGGAATGATGTAGGCCAAAATTGGTTGGTGCACTCTCGACGTTCAAGCGCAGTTCATGCACTCTCATCCTAGGCCTGCTAATGGGCTGGGTTGTGGTGGATTTTATGGGTTGTGTTTTGATATGGGTTGTGTTTGGATGGGTTAAAATGGGTTATATATATATATATTCTCTTTTTTATACTTACTTGTTTTTTATTTTTAAATTGCTTTTTTCTTATTTATTTATTTTTACACTTATTTTGTTCATCATGTGTATATATTTGTTCATGATATATAAATATCTGTTCTTCACGTAGAATTATTTCTTCATGTTGTTTGATAATTTGTTTGTGACGTTTGAATTATTTGTTCACTATAGAATAAATTATTTGACTTTAGTAACATTTTCCTCGATCTATTCGGATTTTTATGCTAGCTTATTTTCCATGTAGACATAATTTGTTCGTAATGTAGACGTATTTTGTTCGCCCATAAAAAATTTTGTTCGTGATGTGACCATGTTTGTTCTTCGGTCGAATAATTTGCTTGATGTATGGAGTTATTTTTTATTTATTTGTAAAAATATTTTGTCTCGATATATGTGGTCATTTTTTTTCGCTTTGCATACTAAATTGTTCTCGTATAAGAATATTTGGTGTCTCAATATGTGGTGTATTTGTTCGCCATCTAGACCAATTTGTTCTTATGTGGAGCCATTTTGTTAACTTTATAAACTAATTAGTTCGTGATATTAACTTTTTTGTGCATCCCTTTTTTTGTTCACGGAAAACAATATTTTGTTCTCACTGTTCAAGTATCTGTTAGTTTGGAATGTGAGAGGCATCAACTCCCAGCAGAAATGCAATGCTATTTGAGATAAAATCAGTGAATTTTCAGCCTCCATTGTTTGTCTGCAAGAAACCAAAAGAAACACATTTGATCACTCCTATATGAAGAACTTTTTTCCCAAGCACTTAAATAAATTTGAGTTTGCTCCCTCAGTTGGTGCCTCTGGTGGGCTTGTCACTGTTTGGAATCCTGCTCGGTTTGATGGTGCGGTAATCATGATAAATGCATATTCTGTGACTGTGAAGTTAACTTGTGCTCTTTCTGGAAAAAGTTTCTGCTTGACTAATATCTATGGGCCCAGTGAAGGTACTGAAAAAGCCTCTTTTATTAATTGGCTTTACAATTTTGATACTTCTGGCTTTGAGGACTGGATTCTTGCAGGAGATTTTAATCTCATCAGGTCACCTGACAACAGAAATAGGGAAGATGGTAATCTCAATGACATGTTTCTCTTCAATGATCTGATCCGACACCATGATTTGGCTGAGATTAGTTTTCAAGGCAGAAGTTACTCATGGAGTAATATGCAGCAGGATCCACTTCTGGAAAAAAAGGATTGGGTCTTTACCTCCTCTAGCTGGGCTTTGTCTTACCCTGATAAATCTGTGCAGGTCCTTAGCAAGCCAATTTCTGACCACTCACCTTTTGTTGTTAAGATTGGTAGTCACATCCCAAAGTCTAAGGTGTTCAGATTTGAAAATTATTGGCTGGACTTTGCTGATTTCCTCTCAGTGGTAGAACTTCATTGGCACACTTCTCCTTACTTTGCAAATGCTGCACAGACATTAAATGCCAAGTTCAGGCAGGTAAGGGCTGGACTGAAATTTTGGAGTAAGGAGCTCTCTAAGCTCAGCAAGCTCATCAATAATAGTAACTTTGTTCTTGCCCTTTTGGATGGTTTGGAAGACCAAAGGCCACTCAGCTCCCTTGAAAGTGCTTTCAGAAGAATTGTCAAGAAGAATTTGGGCAAGCTATTTGAAGCAAAGAGGATTTATTGGAAGCAGTGAAACACTGTCGGATGGGTAAAATTTGGTGATGAGAATACTAGGCTTTTTTCAGACTATGGCCACTTACTCTTTGATGAGGAATTTTATGTCTTGCCTGACCAAAGATGATGGGACCATTGTCACTGATCATGAGCAGAAGGCTGGTTTTCTTTGGCTTTCATATAAGGAGAGATTGGGCATTTCTGAATTTACTGAGATATTTTATGAGCTCTCTGAATTAATTCAAGCCTCTGAGCTTCCTGTGTTGGACCACCCTTTTACTATGGAAGAAATTCTTGCTGTCTTAAAAGAGCTATCTCCTGATCATGCCTCAGGACCTGATGGCTTTAATGGTGTCTTCTTCAAGAAGTGTTGACACATTATAAAGGATGATATTATCAAACTCTGTAACGACTTTGCCATGGGGAACCTGAATTTAGAAAGTATTAATGATATCTCATTGCTCTCATTCCTAAAAAGGACAATCCCTAGATTGTAAATGATTTTAGGCTTATCTCTTTGCTTAATACCTCACTCAAGTTTCTCACTAAGTTACTAGCCAACAGACTTCAGAGTGCAATTCTCAAGGTTGTGCATACAAACCAATATGGTTTCATCAGAGGGGGAACAATACAAGACTATCTTGCTTGGGCCTTCCAATTTCTGCACATCTGTCATACATCAAAGAAGGAAAATTGGATTTTGAGAAGGCTTTTGATAAAATTGAGCATAAGGTTATACTGCAGGTCATGAAGCACAAAGGATTCTCTGATAAATGGATTTCTTGGATCAATGCCATCTTAACTTCTGGATCTTCTTCTATCCTGCTCAATGGAGTCCCTGGAAAACCATTCAAATGCAGAAGGGGGGGGGGGGTGAGACAAGGTGATCCTCTCTCACCATTGCTTTTTGTCCTAAATTAACCTGAAGTTTCTGCACAAATTCTACAATAAGCTTGATTTTCCTTGGGTTCATCTGACTTGGCAACATCTGTATAACAATGGTACCCCCTTCAGGAAAGGAAATGTGTTGGCTTGTTCTGTTGGAAGGATGTCATGTCCCTAGTGCAGAAATTCTTCATGATGGCTACCTGCAATGTTAATAAGGGGACTTCAGTTGCTGTCTGTAATGATCTTTGGGATTTGGGAGCCCTAAAATGGAAGTATCCACAATTGTTCTCTTTTGCTAGAAAGAAGAAGTGTTTTGTTATGCAGTTTAAACACTTGGGATGACAGTAGGTCATTTTACTTGCCACTATCCGAAATTGCTCACACCTAGTTACTAGAGCTCAAGGCTGACATTGTGGATTTGCATTTGGATGCTGGCTTAAATGATGAGTGGACCTACATTTGGGGATCCAATTACTTTTCCAGCAAGAGAGCTTACAACTGCCTGCAAGGATCCTTCCCAGCGTGACCTCTCTTCAAATGGTTATGGAAATCCAGAGCCCAAAACAAGCACAAGTTCTTCTTCTGGCTTCTTCTCAGGGACAGGTTAAATACAAGGGGCCTTCTACATAGGAAGAACATGTATCTTGAGTCTTATTCCTGTGTGTTATGTATGGAAACCTCGAGGAAGACTTCTGGCATCTATTCTTCTTATGCCTTTTCAGTGATGCTTGCTGGACTTATTTAGGGATTCAATGGGTACCCTCTTTGGGTTTTCAGCAGATGGTGCTCCAGGCCAGGTTGACATTTCAGTCGGTAATCTTCAGAGAAGTTTTCATCATTGGCTACTGGGCTATTTGGTGTCATCGTAATTGAGGCGTCCCCTCGAAAGAGAGAACTTAATGTGATACAAATACCAGTCCCAGGATGCTGGTTCACATTATTACAACAGATAGTTCAGTACAACAACATTACGGAAGACGGTGGCACTGCAGGGCCATGACAAACAGAACTAACGCTAAGCTCCAGATAAACAGATTGATAACATATAGGTCTTCATCAGAGTGGCAACGCATGCGGCTTCCAGCGGGTGACCCTAACTCACAGGCAAAGGTTGGGTGCAGAACGAACCCCACTAGACGATATCCTCAGGCACAAAGTCCGGGTCTGCCTCTGCAACAGATTAAGCAAGGGTGAGTACATACGTACTCAGCAAGCGCAACCGCAACCACGGAGGGGTATAACAGAAGTATGCAAGGATTGTAACAAGGAAGGCTCATGGTTCATTTAGCAGCAAAGCAAATTTTATTACACATGCAAGGGTTGGTTTTCGCAATAGGTTTTCACAAGTATTTCTTTTAAAGGGGACAGTAAATGTAAATACTCTTTCGAACAAGATTTTGTTGCTACCAGATTTCCCATCTGTCGTAGCCCATGTCAAAACATTTCTCAGCTCAATCAAATACCAACATTTTCTTACACCAAAACAGGGGACTAGTGAAGTGACCAAGCCGTAACTCGCCCAATACCGTGGACACGGCTATCCGGATAGGTTTCAACTCTGCAGAGGTGTACACAACCACAAGTAGGCTACCACAACAAGAACACCTTAGTGCCAGTGCAGCTCCTATCAAAGCCATTACCCACCATAGCTAAACTGACAAGTTATCACAGACGCGACCAGGGGTTAGCAGCCTGCCAACGAGGTTCTAACCAGGGGCATACCTCACATAGACCGTATCCCCGACTCCATGGCCCTCTGTTGCTCACCAGCACACCACATAACCAGCAGCTCAACTAGTGGGATTGATGCTAGGCCGTTGCCACATACAACGGTCGAGTGGTGGTACAGAAAAATGGGTTAGGCTAGATGACACAACAACATCATCCCAAAACTTGTGACAGGATAGACAACTCCCACCATGCTCAACCACACCGGTTCGAGCTCACCTCGGCATTTCACGCGGAAATACCGTCTGTCATATCCCTCACGGGTACTCATTTTATTTACACAAATCATCTCTTTTATTTTAAAGCACGCACACGGTTGCTTTTGTAAATACCAAATGTTTGTCATGGGTATAATGGTAAAATGTTCCTAAGCATTTCTAGCAGTGATTAATATTCAAATAGAACATTGTCATATTTAAATATTAATCTAGGTTGTCAAAGAATCAGTCATAACAATCAAGGTATGGCTATCCAACCGGGTTTAGCGGAAAATTATGCAGATTTTATAAAACAGGCCATGGGTTGTGTTTATAAAAACTGGGACAACAATATGCATCAAAGGGTGGGATTGCACTTGCCGTTCTCCCAACCCTCGGGGGATTCCTGCCCGGGGTCTTGGTCTCCAAGCTCCTGCTCGTAGCACTGCTCCTCTTCGAGTCCTTCCTCGTTCACAGCGGAGTCTACGGCACACACAAACAAACACTCAATAAATAAAAGAAAAATGTTTTATTGAGCTCCAAAAGAAAGACGGAAAAAGAGAGCGGATGGTGATGAGATGATTATTTTCGGGTATGGACTGGTTGGGTTTGGCGAAAATATATTGGTGAATATGGTGGTGGAGTTTGGGGTCAAACGGGATTAATTTGGCGCATGAAATGACGAGTTTAGTGGGGTTTAGGGGCTGTTTATAAAGAACAAGGACCTTTTTGTAATTGTGGGAAAGCTCAGGGGCCTCGGGTGAAATAAACAGAGAGAGAGAGAATAGTGTTGGATGGACCGCGGGTTAAAATGGTAAAAGTTCAGGGGGCTATGTGAAAGTGTGTATAAGAGAGGGGGTCCTGTTCAAATGGACCGCGGGTTCGATTATGAAAAACGGCAGGGGGTTATGCACAAAAGTGCCCTCATCTTTCTCGCGACACAGTGCAGGGGGGGAAAAGCGGCGGCGGCGGTACTGACCGGCCGGATTGCCGGCGATTGGGGCGGCGGCGGCGGACGGGAACAGGGGGGAAAGGGAGTGGGGCGTATGGCGAGTGTACTGGTGGTCCTACCTCGGGCGGAGGTGGAGTGAGGCGGTCGGTTCACCAGAGCGGCGGCGGCGGCGGCACTGGAGGCGATGGCGGCGGCGTTGCGGCGGTGGAGGGGCTCAATTGGAGGGCGGGTGAGCTGGTGGTGAGGGAGAGGGTGCTCGGGACCCCTTTTATAGGCGCAGAGGGGTGGTGAGAGAGTGGGCCGACGAGAGGGTGGAGGTGGAGTTGCTCGGCGGCGGCAATGGCGGGTGGGTGGGGCGAATTGAAGGCGGTTGGGGTACGGGCGGCCCTGTGCTCGTCGGGATGTGGCGTGCGCGGCAGTGGCACTGCTGTCTCGGTGGGCGGCGTGGCGATGCGACCGTGGCGGGGCCGGGCGGTGGCGTGCTGTGGTCGGCGGCGCTACGGTGGTCGGCACGGCAGTGGTGCTGCGGTCGGTGGCGTGGAGCAGAGCGTGGAGTGCGGCGGTAGCGGAGTGGCGAGGGGACAGCCGGTCGGCGTGCACGGCGGGGCAGCGTGGCCGCGGTGCGGCGACGGGGCGGCAGTGGCTGCTGCGTACGGCGGCCGGCACGGCTGCGTGCGGCGCTTGTGCTCGTTGTAGGCGTGCGAGCAGCACTGCAGCAGCAGTGCGGCGGCGATGGGCGGCACGGCAGCGAAGGGGAGTGGGTGGACGGGGCTAGCGGCAGCGTTGCGGTGGGGACGGCCCGGGAGCGCGTGCGCGGCGGGCACGGGCGGCGTGTTTCGGCGCGCCGACCGTACGGCGGTGATGGGCGGCACGGCAGAGGCGGCGTGCCGGTGATGCAGGCGGTCGGGAAGCGGTGGTGATGGTGGTAGTGGGGACGGCGACGACGAGCTCGGGCCGGGTGACGAGCAGAGCAGCGGCGGGGACGGTGTCGGGGAGGAGGAGCAGAGGAAGCAGAGGAGGGAGGGAAAAGAAGGGAGGAAGAGAAAAGAAAAAGGAAAAAGGGAGAAAGAAAGAAAAAGAAGGGAAAAAAAAGGAAAGAGGAAGAGAGAGAGAAAAAGGGAAGGGGGCGGCGGGATTCGCGGCGGGCGGTCGATAACGGTCGGCCAAGGATGGGTAGCCCGGCGGTCGACCCAAGGGCGGACGACGCGGGACGGGACGGAAAAGATGGCAGTGATGCGATGCGGATAGGGAGAGAGTGGGGAAAGAAAACGACAAGCGAAGAGGATTCGGCGGGAGGGGAGCTCGGGCGGAAAAAGAAAACATTTGAAACTTTTTACCAGGTGAGTTAATTAGGTGATTTTCCCAGAGGTTAAAAAGCGGGCGTTACAAACCTACCCCACTTAAAGAAATCTCGTCCTCGAGATTCGGCTGGTTCCTAAAAAGGTGGGGGAACTCTTTCTTCAAGGCATCTTCTCTTTCCCACGTAGCTTCCTTTACACTGTGTCTGCTCCACTGTACCCTGCATATACGTACTTCGGAGTTTCTGGTTCTCTTAGTGACGGTGTCCAAAATTTTGACTGGTACCTCCTGATATCGCAGATCTGTCTGCAGATCTATCTCTTCCTCCGGTATGTGTTCTTCTTCAGGTACTCTCAGACATTTTCTTAACTGTGAGACATGGAATACTGGGTGTATATCTGACATTGCTTCGGGTAACTCCAGTCGGTAGGCTACTTTTCCAACCTTCTTTTGCACCGGGTATGGTCCGATGTACCGAGGGGCCAACTTTCCATGAACTTGGAATCTACGAGTTCCCCGGATGGGTGAAACTTTGAGATAAACAAAATCTCCTGGATTGAATTCCAGTTCTCGCCTCTTCTTGTCTGCGTAGCTTTTCTGTCTGGACTGTGCTGCTTTCAATTTCTCTCTAATTTCGGCTACTTTCTCTTCGGCTTCTTTTATGAGTGCGGGTCCCACTAGTGTACGCTCTCCTACTTCTGACCACATCAAAGGAGTTCTGCACTTTCTCCCGTAGAGGGCTTCAAACGGGGACATACCTAAACTTGCCTGGTAACCATTGTTGTAAGAAAATTCTGCATAGGGTAAACTCTGTTCCCAATCTTTACCATAGGTAAGGACACACGCTCTCAGCATATCTTCCATTATTTGATTTACTCGTTCTGTCTGGCCATCGGTCTGAGGGTGATACGCGGAGCTAAAATCCAACTTGGTGCCCATAGCTTTATGCAAACTTTTCCAGAATCTCGAGGTGAACTGGGTCCCTCGGTCTGAAACAATTCTACTGGGCACTCCATGCAACTTTACTATGTTCTCCACATAAAGCTTGGCTAGTTTCTCTCCACCATAATTGGTCCGTACAGGTAAAAAGTGAGCGACTTTAGTGAGTCGGTCCACTATTACCCATATAGAGTCATGTCCCTTCTGTGTTCTGGGTAGTCCTACCACAAAGTCCATTCCTATCTCATCCCATTTCCAAACGGGAATAGGCAGGGGTTGCAATAATCCTGCCGGCTTCTGGTGTTCTGCTTTAATCCTTTGGCAGGTATCACAATGAGCGACAAACTGGGCTATGTCAGCTTTCATTCCTTTCCACCAATAGTTCTGCTTTAAATCCAAATACATTTTGGTGGATCCCGGGTGAATGGAATATGGCAAGTTGTGAGCCTCGTCCATGATTATCTGTCTAAGGTTTCCTTCCTTAGGCACACAAACCCTATCTTTATACCACAGCGTTCCTTTACTGTCGACTCTAAAGTCTGGTGCTTTATTCTCTCCAGTTTGTTTGCAGATCTGCACTAAATCCTTGTCTGTTCCCTGGGCTTCTCTGATCCGATCCTCCAGAGTGGACTGGATCGTCAGTTGGTGGCTAGCATTCTGGGGGACAATGTGCACATTTAATCGTGCCATTTCTTCTTGCAGGTGGGCACTCTTGGGTTGGTAGGATTTTCGGCTTAGGGCATCTGCCACTACATTAGCCTTGCCAGGGTGGTAATGAATTTCCACATTATAATCCTTAACCAATTCTAAACATCTTCTCTGTCTGAGGTTCAGGTCTGGTTGGGTGAAGATATACTTTAAGCTCTTATGATCCGTGTATATTTCACACTTGTTCCCAATTAGGTAGTGTCTCCAGATCTTGAGTGCGTGCACTACGGCTGCAAATTCCAAATCATGCGTTGGGTAATTCTGCTCATGAGGTCTAAGCTGTCGGGAGGCATATGCTACAACCTTCCCATCTTGCATGAGGACACATCCTAATCCTTGGCGGGACGCGTCACAGTAAATGACGAAATTCCTGTGAATATCTGGTAAGGTTAAAACTGGGGCAGCGGTCAGCTTTTTCTTCAGCTCCTGGAAACTCTTTTCGCACGACTCGGTCCAAACAAATTTCTTTTCTTTCTTAAGTAATTCTGTCATGGGTCTAGCTATCTTGGAAAATCCTTCAATAAATCTCCGGTAATACCCAGCTAAACCGAGAAAACTCCTGATCTCACTCACATTGGTTGGTTGCTGCCAGTTTGAGACCGCCTCTACCTTCTCTGGGTCTACTGCTACTCCTTCTGCGGTCAAAATGTGACCAAGGAAAGCTACTTTCTCCAGCCAAAATTCACACTTGCTGAACTTGGCATAGAGCTGGTGTGCTCTCAATTTTTCCAACACTACCCTCAAGTGTTGCTCATGCTCTTCGGCACTCTTGGAGTAGATAAGTATATCATCAATGAAGACTACGACAAACTTGTCCAACTCATCCATAAATACTTTGTTCATAAGGTTCATGAAGTAAGCCGGTGCATTGGTGAGTCCAAATGGCATCACCGTGAACTCATACTGCCCATATCGGGTGACAAATGCGGTTTTTGAGGTGTCACTCCCCTTAATCTTCAGTTGGTGATATCCGGTTCTTAAGTCAATCTTGGAGAAGTATTTGGCTCCCTTCAACTGATCGAAGAGATCATCAATTCTAGGGAGTGGGTATTTATTCTTGATAGTGACATCGTTGAGTGCACGATAGTCGATGCACAATCTCATGCTCCCATCTTTCTTCCTTACAAAGAGTACTGGGGCTCCCCAAGGGGACGTACTGGGTCTGATAAATCCCATCTGTTGCAACTCTTCTAGTTGTGTCTTTAACTCTGCCAACTCTGAGGCTGCCATCCTATAGGGTCTCTTGGCTATAGGAGAGGTTCCAGGGACAAGTTCAATGGCAAACTCTATGTCCCTATCTGGTGGCATTCCCGGTAGAACTTCAGGGAAAACATCAGGATATTCTTTGATTACTGGGACTTCGTCTATGGTCGTTGTTTCCATACTAAAGATCATAGGGTCTGGTCCACTACCTTTGGTGTGACAGGTTACTTGTATTCCATCTGGGTTGGTTAGGTGCACTACCTTGTCAGCAAAACCTATGAGACCATTGTGTTTGCCTAACCAATCCATTCCAAGGATCACGTCTATTCCTTTGGATTCTAGTACCACTAGGTCTGCTAGAAACTCTACCCCACTTAAAAGGATCCGTACCCGCGAACAACCTAATTGGCACTTAATATCACCTCCAGGTGTTCGGGTTAGTAGGGGTGTCTTTAGTAGTACTGTAGGTATTTTGTGCTTTTCCACAAAACTCGATGATATGAAAGAATGCGATGCCCCAGAATCAAATAATATTGTTGCCAAGGCTGAACCAACTAGGTACTCACCGAGTACTACTCCTTGTGCTCCTTGAGCTTCCTGCGCGTCGATGTGGTTGACGCGGGCTCGTCCGTATGACTGCTGGGTGTTGTTGTTGTTGTTGCCGGTGTTGGTGCTGCGGACGGGTACACGGTTGGCTCCAGACACTGGTGGCTTGGGTCCATTCACCGAGTTGGAGTAGACTGATATTGCAGGCTTGCTCCTAGGATACGGGCAATCGGCGATGTAGTGCCAGGTCTCACGGCAGTTGAAGCAGGCCCTTGCATTGCTGTTGCTGGCTGTGGCCTGACTGGCCTTGCTCTGTGGTGGTTTTGAGGCGGTCTGGCTCTTGAACTGGTTGTTGGGGGCCTTGGAGCTTGTGGCCTGAAACTGGGTCCTATACTGCACGGGAGCCTGGGGTCTAGGGGCAGCATAACCGGAGCTCCTGGGTTTCTGCGAGCGGTCCATCTGACGGTTCTTGCTTTCCAAGAACTTGCGCTTGTTCTCTTGCCTTGCCTCCATTCTGGCCTTTTCTGTGACAATGGCCTTGTTCATCAGTGTATTGAAGTCAGGGAAGCTGTGGGTGACGATCAGGGCTCGTAGATCTGGGTGCAACCCTTGGATGAACGCGTCCTGTCTCTTTGCATCTGTCTTCACTTCATCAAGTGCATATCGGGCCAGTTCAGTGAACTCATGGGTGTATTCTTCCACAGTTTTGTTTCCTTGCTTCAGTGCACGAAACTCATCTGCCTTGCGCCTCATGGTGGCGTCGGGAATGTGGTAGCGACGAAACTCTTCTTCAAATTCTTTCCAGGTGATGGCCGACTCGTTTGGGGAAGCTGCATAGTAAGCGTCCCACCAAGCTAAAGCAGTTCCAGTGAGCTGGTGGGAGGTCAGCAGAACTTTGTCCCGGTCTCCACATCCAAACGGTACCAGTTTCCTCTTGACAGTTCTCAGCCAGTCATCTGCTTCCAAGGGGTTGCTAGACCCTCCAAAGGTGGGTGGCCTGGTTCTCAGAAAGTTGGTCAGCTTATCACCCGCATTGGGTCTGCGGGCTGTCTCCTGACGGCGGCTGGCATTCCACACATTTTGCATGAACAAGGTGTGGTGGTACAAAGCTTGTGCCAGGTTGAAATCTGGTGGGAGTGGGGGCATAACAAAAGATCCCTCATTCTGACTTCTGGGATGGCTTGCTTCTGGTCCGCCTCTTACAGGCGCTTGTCCTTCCGGCTGGTTCTCTCCCATAGGATCCTGCTGATCCACTTCCTGGTTCTCAGGGTTCTCTCTTCTTCCTTCTGGTTGCTCTCCTCCAGCAGGAGGGGCGCGTCTCTGAGAGGCACTAGCACGAGTGTTCACCATCTGCAGGTTGAGCAAGGCCTTCGTGAGATTGGGTTAAATGACGTTTAAGTTGATTAGTTCGCATATTAAAACAAGGCAGAAACAGCACACGAGCTAACAAACAAACACACAAGGTTCCATTCCAGCAGCTGAGGGTTACAACACTTGGGGAGGGTACAACAAGGTTCGCACCCCAGGGCGGGGTACAGGACAAGGTAGGAAAACTACTGCTAAGGATACGAGGGTTCTCCGGACCAAGCTGGCTCCACTCCCATCTGAGTGCTTGACTCTGAGCTTACTCGCGGGGCGAGCTCTCCTCCGGCGGTGCAAGTCGGGCCTGCTCAGCCTCGGTCAAGGTCCCATTCTCCCGAGGTGGCTCAGATGGTCCTTCTTCAGCGGGCGGTGATTCCGCCGGAGTTCCTGACAGTGCCAGTGGGTTTCCCACAATTTCTCCCCATGCCATGATCGGTGTCCCAAGTAGGACATGGGGTTCTCCAATTGCCGGGACAGGTGTTCCACTTCTGGTCCAATCCTGGATACGCAGGTCCCGAGCCTGCCGGAGGCTTTCTTGGGCGACTGCCTCATTGCTGATGGCAGCAGCGGCTCTTGCTTCAGCTTGGGCCACCTGGACTTGGTGCATGCGGACCGAGAATTCTGCTTGTTCAGCCCGGGCGGTCTGTTCTCTCAGGCGTTCAGCCTGCTCGTCAAAGAGTTGGTCCAAGGAATTGAGGTAGGTGACCACTTGGTACAGGATGGGTTCCTCTTGATGGCGCTGCTCCAAGTTCCTCATGTGGGCTCGCCAGACTGCACTTCTGACGACTGGCGGAAAGTACCTCATTGGGGTGGGGACCAAGTGCCTTTCAAAGATTCCGCACATGAAGCGGAGGGCTTTCCTGAGTGCCAAGGGGTAGGTGTCCTGGTGCCTGAATCCTGTGGCGGTCGTACGCCAGGCCTCGACAGGGTGGAGGTCACTCTTGGCGACAACTATGACCACTCTGCAGCGTTGGGTCCCATGGTGCTCATACTCCCTGCTGTAGTACCTCGGGCGTTCTGGTACACCAAGGCGTTCCAGCGCGGGGATCAACAGGCTAGCGAAGCCCGGTGTGATTGGGCAAACTCCCTGGGTCCATTCTTGTTCTGCCATCTGAAACCAGGGGAAAACAAAAGTTTGAACAGATGCAGGATAAAAAGTGACCTTTATTGCATAACATGGCGGGGGTACAACGATCGTGGATACATCGAGGCTAAGCTGGTAGTGCTACTGGAGGCAACAGACTCTACTCTAGGAAAGGCTAGACTAAGTGCTAATCTACTCTAGGCAGACTCGGCGCTTCTTCAGGGGGAGCTGAAACTCTGGCACTTCTTCTTCGGTCTGAGTGCCTGCGTCCACATGAGTCATTTCTGGTTCATCTTCCAACAACCCTCTTTCTCTTCTGTACGCTTCCAGGTTATCCATATACTCATAGTAGGCCTGGCACCTAGCCTGGTGAGTGGCTAGGGAACTGACAGCCTGTGTGGCCGTCACCTTCTGTACCTCCAGTTCTCCCTTCGTTTCTCCTAGCTCTCTCTTTACCTCTTCTAGCTCCTTCTCTGCCTTCTCGGCTCTGCGGATCTGGTGCCTCAGCTGTCCCGATGTCTCCCGGTACAGCCTGTCTAAGCCAGTGAGGTAAATGGACAAGTGGGACACAGTGTCCTCCATATCTTCATCTCTCCCAAGGTTCCTCATCTGGGCAATCCATTCGCGTCCTCCACTTTCCAGGGGTGGGGCAAAACCTAGTGCCGTTCCCACGAGGTACTGCCTGTAGAGCTCGCGGAGGCACATCAAGGCTCTTCTTGCGGCTTTGCGGTAGGCATTAGGACGGTCGTAGCCGGTGGCGTGAACAAACCAAGGTGCCACTTCCTTGTATAGTGAGCTTCTCCCCACAAAGATGAACATCCGGCACCGACGGGTACCATTGGTGGTGCACTCCCGGTAAAAGTACTCGGGGATCTCTGTGACTCCAACGTGCTCCAGGCTAGAAAGAAGAAGTGTTTTGTTATTACCCTAAAATGGAAGTATCCACAATTGTTCTCTTTTGCTAGAAAGAAGAAGTGTTTTGTTATGCAGTTTAAACACTTGGGATGACAGTAGGTCATTTTACTTGCCACTATCCGAAATTGCTCACACCTAGTTACTAGAGCTCAAGGCTGACATTGTGGATTTGCATTTGGATGCTGGCTTAAATGATGAGTGGACCTACATTTGGGGATCCAATTACTTTTCCAGCAAGAGAGCTTACAACTGCCTGCAAGGATCCTTCCCAGCGTGACCTCTCTTCAAATGGTTATGGAAATCCAGAGCCCAAAACAAGCACAAGTTCTTCTTCTGGCTTCTTCTCAGGGACAGGTTAAATACAAGGGGCCTTCTACATAGGAAGAACATGTATCTTGAGTCTTATTCCTGTGTGTTATGTATGGAAACCTCGAGGAAGACTTCTGGCATCTATTCTTCTTATGCCTTTTCAGTGATGCTTGCTGGACTTATTTAGGGATTCAATGGGTACCCTCTTTGGGTTTTCAGCAGATGGTGCTCCAGGCCAAGTTGACATTTCAGTCGGTAATCTTCAGAGAAGTTTTCATCATTGGCTACTGGGCTATTTGGTGTCATCGTAATTGAGGCGTCCCCTCGAAAGAGAGAACTTAATGTGATACAAATACCAGTCCCAGGATGCTGGTTCACATTATTACAACAGATAGTTCAGTACAACAACATTACGGAAGACGGTGGCACTGCAGGGCCACGACAAACAGAACTAACGCTAAGCTCCAGATAAACAGATTGATAACATATAGGTCTTCATCAGAGTGGCAACGCATGCGGCTTCCAGCGGGTGACCCTAACTCACAGGCAAAGGTTGGGTGCAGAACGAACCCCACTAGACGATATCCTCAGGCACAAAGTCCGGGTCTGCCTCTGCAACAGATTAAGCAAGGGTGAGTACATACGTACTCAGCAAGCGCAACCGCAACCACGGAGGGGTATAACAGAAGTATGCAAGGATTGTAACAAGGAAGGCTCATGGTTCATTTAGCAGCAAAGCAAATTTTATTACACATGCAAGGGTTGGTTTTCGCAATAGGTTTTCACAAGTATTTCTTTTAAAGGGGACAGTAAATGTAAATACTCTTTCGAACAAGATTTTGTTGCTACCAGATTTCCCATCTGTCGTAGCCCATGTCAAAACATTTCTCAGCTCAATCAAATACCAACATTTTCTTACACCAAAACAGGGGACTAGTGAAGTGACCAAGCCGTAACTCGCCCAATACCGTGGACACGGCTATCCGGATAGGTTTCAACTCTGCAGAGGTGTACACAACCACAAGTAGGCTACCACAACAAGAACACCTTAGTGCCAGTGCAGCTCCTATCAAAGCCATTACCCACCATAGCTAAACTGACAAGTTATCACAGACGCGACCAGGGGTTAGCAGCCTGCCAACGAGGTTCTAACCAGGGGCATACCTCACATAGACCGTATCCCCGACTCCATGGCCCTCTGTTGCTCACCAGCACACCACATAACCAGCAGCTCAACTAGTGGGATTGATGCTAGGCCGTTGCCACATACAACGGTCGAGTGGTGGTACAGAAAAATGGGTTAGGCTAGATGACACAACAACATCATCCCAAAACTTGTGACAGGATAGACAACTCCCACCATGCTCAACCACACCGGTTCGAGCTCACCTCGGCATTTCACGCGGAAATACCGTCTGTCATATCCCTCACGGGTACTCATTTTATTTACACAAATCATCTCTTTTATTTTAAAGCACGCACACGGTTGCTTTTGTAAATACCAAATGTTTGTCATGGGTATAATGGTAAAATGTTCCTAAGCATTTCTAGCAGTGATTAATATTCAAATAGAACATTGTCATATTTAAATATTAATCTAGGTTGTCAAAGAATCAGTCATAACAATCAAGGTATGGCTATCCAACCGGGTTTAGCGAAAAATTATGCAGATTTTATAAAACAGGCCATGGGTTGTGTTTATAAAAACTGGGACAACAGTATGCATCAAAGGGTGGGATTGCACTTGCCGTTCTCCCAACCCTCGGGGGATTCCTGCCCGGGGTCTTGGTCTCCAAGCTCCTACTCGTAGCACTGCTCCTCTTCGAGTCCTTCCTCGTTCACAGCGGAGTCTACGACACACACAAACAAACACTCAATAAATAAAAGAAAAAGGTTTTATTGAGCTCCAAAAGAAAGACGGAAAAAGAGAGCGGATGGTGATGAGATGATTATTTTCGGGTATGGACTGGTTGGGTTTGGCGAAAATATATTGGTGAATATGGTGGTGGAGTTTGGGGTCAAACGGGATTAATTTGGCGCATGAAATGACGAGTTTAGTGGGGTTTAGGGGCTGTTTATAAAGAACAAGGACCTTTTTGTAATTGTGGGAAAGCTCAGGGGCCTCGGGTGAAATAAACAGAGAGAGAGAGAGAATAGTGTTGGATGGACCGCGGGTTAAAATGGTAAAAGTTCAGGGGGCTATGTGAAAGTGTGTATAAGAGAGGGGGTCCTGTTCAAATGGACCGCGGGTTCGATTATGAAAAACGGCAGGGGGTTATGCACAAAAGTGCCCTCATCTTTCTCGCGACACAGTGCAGGGGGGAAAAGCGGCGGCGGCGGTACTGACCGGCCGGATTGCCGGCGATTGGGGCGGCGGCGGCGGACGGGAACAGGGGGGAAAGGGAGTGGGGCGTATGGCGAGTCTACTGGTGGTCCTACCTCGGGCGGAGGTGGAGTGAGGCGGTCGGTTCACCAGAGCGGCGGCGGCGGCGGCACTGGAGGCGATGGCGGCGGCGTTGCGGCGGTGGAGGGGCTCAATTGGAGGGCGGGTGAGCTGGTGGTGAGGGAGAGGGTGCTCGGGACCCCTTTTATCGGCGCAGAGGGGTGGTGAGAGAGTGGGCCGACGAGAGGGTGGAGGTGGAGTTGCTCGGCGGCGGCAATGGCGGGTGGGTGGGGCGAATTGAAGGCGGTTGGGGTACGGGCGGCCCTGTGCTCGTCGGGATGTGGCGTGCGCGGCAGTGGCACTGCTGTCTCGGTGGGCGGCGTGGCGATGCGACCGTGGCGGGGCCGGGCGGTGGCGTGCTGTGGTCGGCGGCGCTACGGTGGTCGGCACGGCAGTGGTGCTGCGGTCGGTGGCGTGGAGCAGAGCGTGGAGTGCGGCGGTAGCGGAGTGGCGAGGGGACAGCCGGTCGGCGTGCACGGCGGGGCAGCGTGGCCGCGGTGCGGCGACGGGGCGGCAGTGGCTGCTGCGTACGGCGGCCGGCACGGCTGCGTGCGGCGCTTGTGCTCGTTGTAGGCGTGCGAGCAGCACTGCAGCAGCAGTGCGGCGGCGATGGGCGGCACGGCAGCGAAGGGGAGTGGGTGGACGGGGCTAGCGGCAGCGTTGCGGTGGGGACGGCCCGGGAGCGCGTGCGCGGCGGGCACGGGCGGCGTGTTTCGGCGCGCCGACCGTACGGCGGTGATGGGCGGCACGGCAGAGGCGGCGTGCCGGTGATGCAGGCGGTCGGGAAGCGGTGGTGATGGTGGTAGTGGGGACGGCGACGACGAGCTCGGGCCGGGTGACGAGCAGAGCAGCGGCGGGGACGGTGTCGGGGAGGAGGAGCAGAGGAAGCAGAGGAGGGAGGGAAAAGAAGGGAGGAAGAGAAAAGAAAAAGGAAAAAGGGAGAAAGAAAGAAAAAGAAGGGAAAAAAAGGAAAGAGGAAGAGAGAGAGAAAAAGGGAAGGGGGCGGCGGGATTCGCGGCGGGCGGTCGATAACGGTCGGCCAAGGATGGGTAGCCCGGCGGTCGACCCAAGGGCGGACGACGCGGGACGGTACGGAAAAGATGGCAGTGATGCGATGCGGATAGGGAGAGAGTGGGGAAAGAAAACGACAAGCGAAGAGGATTCGGCGGGAGGGGAGCTCGGGCGGAAAAAGAAAACATTTGAAACTTTTTACCGGGTGAGTTAATTAGGTGATTTTCCCAGAGGTTAAAAAGCGGGCGTTACAGTAATGAGATTATTTTTTATAATGGCTCTCTTTCTTTCTCAAGTTGGAGAAGCCTTTTCATCAAGGAGCTGAAAACGGTTAGCCTACGGGCCAAACCGCAGATCAGTGATAAGATCAACATTTGGTTGAGTAGTCTCTTGTAAATTTCTCTTTTTCCTTGGGCCTTGGGCCTTGTATGGTGTAAATATTTTTGAGGTACCCAGTTCACTTCTAGGTTTTGGAAAAAGCTACATGAGTCCATGGATACTAAATTAAATTTTAGTTCAGCTTACCATCCGCAGACCGATGGACAAACAGAGAGAACCAATCAAATTCTAGAAGACATGTTGAGAGCTTGCGCCTTGAAGAATGGTAAGAGCTGGGATAAGAATCTTCCGTACGCAGAATTTTCATACAACAACAGCTATCAAGCTAGTCTCAAGATGGCACCGTTTGAGGCATTATATGGTAGGAAGTGCCGGACCCCATTATTTTGGAATCAGACGGGACAGAGTCAAGTATTTGGACCGGAAGTGCTGAGAGAAGCAGAACGTCAAGTACAAGAGATTCGAAACAACTTGAAGACAACACAGTCACGGCAAAAGAGTTATGCAGATGTCCGGCGTCGAGAGTTGATTTTTGAGGTGGGTGATTTTGTATATCTGAAGGTATCACCCATTAGAGGTCTTCGCCGATTCAAGGTGAAGGGTAAGCTAGCACCGCGCTTCATCGGGCCGTTCAAGGTGCTAGAAAGAAAGGGAGAAGTGGCTTACCAGTTAGACTTGCCATCCCAGCTCTCCGGTGTGCATGATGTGTTTCACATATCGCAGTTGAAAAAGTGCCTGAGGGTTCCTGAGGAGCAACTACCAATGGAAGAATTAAATGTAGAGGAAGATCTCTCTTATTCAGAGTATCCAGTTAAAATTATTGAGACATCAGAGCGCGTCACACGGAATAAGCGGATACGTATGTGCAAGGTGCAGTGGAAGCATCATTCAGAGGCAGAAGCAACTTGGGAGCGCGAAGATGATTTAAAGGCCGGATTCCCGCATCTCTTCCATGACCTCAGCGAATCTCGAGGACGAGATTCATCTTAAGGGGTAGGTTTGTAACACCCTAATTTTCTAAAATTAATGCAAAAGTATTTGTATTGTTGCATTCATGCTGAATAGATGCATTAGGCTCTTTTGTTTGCAATGTGTGACAATAGGAATACGTTAAGCAAGTTTCCAAATCCGCTTAAACCTTAATCCTTTCTATGGGCTAAGCCCACTACTGCTCTATTCGTTTCTTTCTTTTACTTGCTTCCCTGGTCGACTCCTTGCTGCTCGCCTATTGGGCCGAGCCCAGCTTCTCAAAGGATATCTGTCGCCGAGCCTATCCAGTGCAACGCCGCCGTCGCCGCAACGCCTCGCGCAACCAACGCCGCGGAGCTTCTCCCGCAAGCCGCGCTATCCCCGGAGGCAGCTGCGATCGCCCCGAGACGCCTCCCCTGCTCTTTAAAACGCGAAGCCGCAGCCCCCATCCGTGCACTTTCGCATCTACAGCACACCACCCCCTCTCCGTCGCCAGAACCGTCGCCATCGCCGTTCTCATCGGCCTGTGCGGTAAGTCGTGGTTGCCGTCATCAATCTTCACCACGAACACCTTGCCGGCCATACTGACCTCGCCGTAGTCTCGCAGGTACGCGAGGAGGACCCTTCCGTTTCCGTCCGTCGTCGATTCGCGTCGGAGGCCGAAGCATCTCGTTCCTCCCGTGAGTGTTGCGCACCTTCTTTCTCTGTTCATCTAGCGAGTTTCTCATCTTAGTTCATCTCGGCCGCACCCCAGGACTGCCAGGAAGGGACGCCGCCACTTGTCATCGCCATCCCCCGCGAGAACCAGTAGCCTAGCGTCACTGTCTCCTCCGGCCAGACCTCAAGTCGCGTCATCGCAGCTCGTCGAAGTACCCTAGGTGAGCTCCCCGTCCTGAAGGCTTTCCGTTTTGACTTGTCCCGTCGAATTCCGTGCACCGTAGATGAAATTAGAGGTCTATCAGTAGGTTTAGGCCTGAGCATGCGTGCGTGCATGGCCTCCATCTATTCTGTTTACGTGATCCAGTTGCTGAAGGTTGAAGACAAAGCAATGGACGTTAGATCTTAAATGGATGGTTCTGATTAAACATGTGTATACCCCTTCGTGGTGGACCTGGTTCATCATAGACTGCAGTTCTATTTTTTGGTCCACAGCACCCATAGATCGAGTTCGTGGTACAGTACTGCCACCTCACCACCATTTTTGCGTTCTGACCCCTGTCCTTGTTACGAATTGTGGAATAATTATTCTGAGTCATACCATTTATAGCTTCTAACCCCCGAACACCTTGCAATTACTATTCCAGCCCTAAACCTTGTACTTTTACACATAAAACTTTGAGATCTCACTAATCCCAGATCACTGTTCACTGCACAGTACACGAGTTTACTATTCAGTCCCCTGTTTAAAACAGTTTCGCATATAAGTCCTTGTATATTAAAATGCGTATATCTTTTTAACCGTAGATCCGATTTTAGCGATTCTCGCTCTCGCGCGTTCGTGTCGACGAGTAGTACGTGTTAGTATGATTTGTTCAGAACGTTGTGAATATTTGATGTACTGTTATTTATTATTTTATTATGTGCTTTCTTTTCGGTTGTTTGCGCGAGTAGGAGGTGAGCCGTACGCCAATTTTCAAGATCAAGAGTTTGATTTTGAGGAACATCCCACTGCTGAAGGCAAGTGTCCTTGACCATGTTGATCCTAATTTATTTTATTTTAATAGCATAGTTTACTTTTCATGCATGCTGAGTCTAATTTTGAATCCCATGTTATGGTTTACTAGTTATTTACTTTACCTTCCTTGAAGCCCGGTTGAGTCGTGTCTTGGGTAGAAATTGCTTAGCTTGCAGTCGTGGTTGGGCTGGGTGGTTAATGTTAAATTTGACTAATGGAAGTATGCAACCGGGATGGTAATTTTTTGTAGTAACTTGGTGAGTAGGGAATCTGAGCAGGAGAATGGTTCGGTGGTGGGAACCTGTTTTGGTGGTTTGGGTTTGTGCTGGTCCTGCTTAGATTCTGAGGACCGGTTCATGGACAAGTAACCCAGCTTTAACAGCGCAACCGTGAGGTCTATATGGCTCTAGACCTGGCTGATTAATTAGTTGCCCCACCTGTTACATTGTCGGTGGTTTGAGTGGCACAAGAGGGGGCTACCGGGGTCGTTGACCTTACTGTAACAGGGCGAATCCTCTGTGGGTGTACTCAGGTGGGAGTCTACGACTTTTGAAAGGCCTTGTAGTGTGACCTTTGCTGATCACCTCGGAAGTGTGATGCGTAATGGGAAGCACGACTCATGGTGAAAGTGTGCAACCTCTGCAGAGTGTAAAACTGATATATCAGCCGTGCTCACAGTCAAGAGCGGCTTGGACTTCTTCGTGATTAGTTGGGGGTTATGGTATGGTTTGGGTAACTGGATGGAATCCGGTGGTTGGTTTTGGTTGCTCTCGGTTGTCCGGATGGAATCCGAGGGAGTGTTGGTCAAGGTGTTGGAGGAATCACATCTAGTAAATAGGTGCTTTGTTGAGTCCTAGGGAGTTTTGCTTTAGGCACATGTTAAACCTGTGTAAGCCTTCCTTGTTCTAAGCCCCATGTCATATATTTTTACTACACTTGCGGAATACATCTAGATGTAGTCATCCTTTTCCCTTTCAACCCCCGCTGTGTCCATACCCGCTGTTGCTCAGAAGATGGAGGTGGAGTGGAGTACATAGAGGACGACGACTTTGATCCGGATGCTCCGTACTAGGCTGGCGATTCCCCCGGACGACTGCCCGTGGAATAATAGAAGATTCGCTTGTGCTGGACGTCTTAGTGTAGCTTTTATTTTAGACCCACGAGTCCTTTTGTTATAATATTTATCGTTATGTAACAATACAGTGATGATACTCTTATGACGTCAGCATATGTATGATAAACTGATCCTGGCATACATATGGAATACATTCGATTTGTTTGTTTGAAATCGGGTGTGACGGAAGTGTAATACTATATCCTACCAGCGACCGATGGAGCCCCGCGCCGCTCTCATCGATTTTCCCCTGTCTATTTGGTTGAACCGGTTCGTTCCGCCGCACCCGCACGCTTCACCGAAACCTCCGCCACTACCTGGTTCGGGGGTTTGAGCTCATCGCCAGTTTCCTCTCCCTCCCAACCCGCCTGCTGCGCGACCGCGGCCCGCGCCGGCTCTTCCTAGACGACGCTGCGTCCCCTCAACGCTGGCTCCCGTCGCGCTGTTGCCGCCTCCGGTGGGCGGCGGGGTCCCGGCGGACATGCGGATGCGCAGTGCTACCCGCGCGCACTGGCCAAGTCAGCCGCCGTTGCCGGGGCCGGAAGAACTTGCACCTGACCACGGGCGTTTGCTGCGGCGGTGAAGTCGCCGTTGGAGTCGTGCGTCGGTATATCGACTCCAGCGACCACGTACGGGGAGGGCGCGCTGAAGTCATCGGCGGACGGGGACGGCGGCATCCCATTGGTGGTCCACGAGTTATTAAGGTCAGGAAGGTGGAACGACATCGCGAGAAATGCAGACCACGGTCTCTACACTCTGAAGGTGCTCGTGTGTACCAATATCCCAGTTAATGTTCTCGCTCATCCCTTCAGATCCAGTTGCCGATTGAATATGATTTCTCCCATTTCGCTGTTGTTCGAATCCCTGATTTAATTTGTTTCTCTCTTTGCAGAGAAGGGATCGATCTGGCTGCCGATCCACATCCTGACCGTCAAGCTCGGTGGCGTGGCGTGCAGAGGCGCGGCGCGGATGTAACAAGTGAAGCAGATAGATCTACGGCCAGAGAGGTTGACTGCAGCTATGGCGCAGGCTGTGATGGCTTTCCACGGCCACACCACCCCCTCCCTCCCCCGTCCGGTGGTAAGTGCCAGTGCGCAATCTGACGTACATGCAGGCAACGAGATTTAAAGGAAGCCGGCGGCGCGTCGTCCTTGCAAGACAAATCACAACATATTCGGTTGTTCCGCATCCTGATTCCTGATTTACTTCTTTGACTTGGTGAGTAATTTATTAGTTCGAGCCATTAATAATTTCCCTGGTTCATCCATATCGGGGTGGTGACCCGTCACCGGATTCGCCTTGCGTAGATTCAGGGATGTTAAGGTGTTGACCTTCGTGGCTCTATGTACCCCTGACCGGAGTTGCCTTGCATAAGTATGCTGGATTGCTAATCATTTTCTGTGATTACCAATTAGTAGCGATGATTAGAAAATATTCTGCCGGAGGCAGACCAGAGCTCTAATCAAATGATACATGCTTCTTTGTTCCTTCTTTGTTCCTGTATATGGTACATTCTGCTTCTTTCATGTAGACAGCTAGCCGAGCATCTAGAGGTGCAAGGTGTTAGTTTGCAGTCCTACAGTTTGTGTGGCTTCGTAGCATTAGAGTTCAGCACAAGCAAACGAATCATAAATTGGAGCTTAGTTTGTTTAATTTTACAATTGTGATGGACGATGATAAACATTTTCTGCTCCGTTGTCCAACTGTGAAAATATGTTATAAATATGTTTGTTAGTTAACTACAGAGAGAATAAGGTTCAAATGTTCACGCGATAGTAAGGTTAAGGTATTGTATAGCAGGATGACCTATGTTTTTATGATCATGATTAAACTCCGGAAAGTTGGACTGCAGTGTCTAGACTTTGACCGATGAAGCTCGGCTGGTTGAGGTCCTCCCCCCCCCCCCCCCCCCCCCCCCCTTCACATTGGAAATCAATTAGTTGATGTCTTGTGACAATCTGTTCAAAGTTTGGTAATGAATCGCTATTATGGTTTGTGTCCAGAGGCGTAAAATGTTCAGATATGTGTTTAGCCATGCAAATATTTTATTAGTTAATAATGGTTTTCTTCAGACATTGTAATCTATTATTACATAATAACGATTTTGCACTTACACAATGTGTTTAGGCTGTTTTTAACAGGCATTTACTGATAATGCTTAGCTCTTTTGCAGACTGCAATATGCATTCTGGTTTCCTGCATGGATGTGGACTGGCTGTGCCGGGACACTGATGGATTGGGGAGGTATATGGAGGGCACGGAAGGTCTGCCCGGTAGGATCCATGGAGGACCATTGACTACGGACCTGCTCTCTGCTGCGTGGAATGTGGTGGTAGGATTTATGGAGCTCATTGATGCCGATCATGCCATGATGTGGTGGATGCCAGTATTCTGTGTGGTTGCGGCAATTCATTCCGATCGGTGACCCAACTGCAACTGCAAGCACCACGTAAGCCACTTTTAAGATTATTATAATAACAGATTGATTTAATACCAGGTCCTTCTTGTTATCTTTGTATAGCTAGAAACCGTGCATTTTAAAATCCTATGTTCTTCCTGCAGGAGAAGCTCTAAAAAGAGTAATGGGAACTGTTGAATGTCAAAACTGAATGCTAACATTTATGAAACTACATACTAGTAAATTAGTATGTTACCTGCTTGCATAATTGATTCAATGAATTTTGTATCAGCAAACACTTATTTGTGCTCATATTATGGTTGCAAATAAATGAGGATTTTATTGTGCTAGCTAGTTTATAGTGCGCTAGCTTCATTATGACATGATCAATGCTAAATGTTTGCAACATCTCCAAGATACCTTCTGCTGTTGGACAGACCCCAATCCGATCTTTCAGCTTGCCTTCTCACACATCCTTCCAGACGATATCCAGGTATCTAGGAGGCCGTGGCTTTGAATGCTCTCATGAAGAATTGGCAGCAGCAAAAGGAGAGCTCCACCCGGACCAGAATTTGGCTGGATTTGAAGAAAAATACAATCTCACCTTGGGAGCTCTGTCTTCACCCACACCTTTCCTCGACACATTCAGCACCAAGATTTTGGCTGATGCACATGCATACAGGAGTGAAATTCCATGTATGAAACTGTTGATTGGTCACTAGTAGTCCAGCAGGGCGTGAAACAAGCCTGCAACAGCAACTTATCCCATCATTTTCAGCCTGTGATTACGCGATTAAGATTCGTAATTTTTCCTGGTGCGCGCAGATCGTGATATACATGTCGGCAGCCAACCTGATGCCTGCATTGGCCTCCAGCCGTGGAAGTACTGGTATACTGGTTCAATTACATTCTTGATGTCTGTGTTTCTGATAAGGTAATTGAGAGGGAAAAATGATAAATTTATCAAGTAGCAGGGCTTCTACACTTCTCCGAATATGATCTCACCTGTGGGTTTCTTTATGGAACACCATGGCTTCAAATTTTCAGTCAGTATAGCTGAATATATGCCTTCATTCCTTGGGCTAGCTGAAGAAATATATATTATTGAAAATCGCTGCTCGGATTTTGTATTATGATTCATTAGCTAGAAATAGTATATGGAGAATGAGAATATCATTTAAATGAATTATTTATTTACTAGCCATTTTTTCTCTTCACTTCATTCTTTTTTCTAGGAGCCATATTGTGGATCAGATACAACTAGAAACTGAACTTTTTTATGATCTTGTTCTTCAGCTCTCCCATTAATTGATTGCAATCAAGCTCTTCATTTTCTGATTTCTGATTTGTGATTTATGATTTCTTCATTTTCCAATCGGAAATGAAGCCATTTCTGATTTTCTCGAATGGCTGCCAGAATCATTGATGGAGGAATGCGGCAGTTGGATCCATGGAGGGCTGCATTACTGGTGGCAACCAGACCATGATGCCGCCTATACCTGTGGCCACTAGGGCTGCAGCAGCTCATCACGGATGTGGCCACTAGGGCTGCAGCAACTCATCACGGATCCGACCCAAGCAGTCAACAACAGGCTCCATGTAAGCCATCACTTGAGTAATCTTGTGGAGCAATTGTTTGATTGTTTAATGCCTTGTTTTTTGTACTGTGCTTGTCCCCATAAGTGCATATTGCTGCAACTAGCTTTTAGATTTACATGAGAGAACCTGTAGCTTGCATTTCATTTCTGTACATGTAGTAATATTTCAGCAGTAAATAGTTAAAAGCTCAGTTATCTGTTTTGTTCTCCTAGCTTTGAGTTAATCCTTGTGTTGCATATGGCTTGTTCTTTTTACAATTCAGTTAATTAGCTATTTTACTTACTAGATAGCTGTAATCAAGGAAGTAGTATTCCATAACTTTTCTCAGGTTATTGAAGTAGAAAAAAATATGGAATAATACCTTGTTAATATACATCTAGCAGGTTAAGCCTTATTTTCAGTATTTCAGGCATTGATACTATCATAATTCCTTCTTAAATTAAATCTAAGCAGGCATTTGGGATCTAATTGCTATATAGTTCTTCACATTGTACTTATATACCATTTTGCTATTGATTGTCTTCTGAGCAATCAGTTTTTCTTGTAAAATGATGGCACTTTCACATGAATCTGTAGCTAGAAGACGTGCATGGCTGTGTTTGAATAATTCTGTTGAACTGAACTACTTCAATTTTCATGTTCCCTTGATAGACAATTGTTCTGGTATCTTCTACTTAAACTTTGTCCTCCGTCTGCAGCCGCATCTGAACACAGATCTTTGTATAGGTATGAGGTCAAGAAATTGGAGGAGCCACCTATACAAGGTAAAAATATGGACATCACTGTTTAAATATTTTTTTTTATTTGGGTTCACATATTTGAATCGTCTTGTATAATGTCGTGTCATTTGCTAATTAATATTTGTTCTAGCAGGTGACGATGCAGAGTGTGAGAGCTAGGACAATGAATTGGACTGAAGCAGTAGCACGCACTATTTTAGACTCTGCAGCTAGTGGAGATACTGATGGTGCATCACATAATGCTGCTCCTGATGTGCTTCTGCTTTGTGTCACTGAGGCAACACAAGTGATCACATAATACTCCTCACGTTAGAAGGGGCAGGCATTTTCTCGGAACAGCAAAAAAAAAATTAGTGTGATCCATTGTGTAGCTAATCTTATAGATGACGTCTCCAACTGGGGATTTGTACTATTCTACTGAATCTTGGGTGTTAAATACAAATACTAAATCGCAGTACTCCCTGAATATGTATTTATACACATTATATTTCGAGATCTATCTATCCATCAAGCAACAGAAAATAATTTGATTCGTGCACATAACATAATTGCATGGCTCACAAATCTTGATATACGTACACAATTTGACTTAACATGCGTGCATAACAGAAAATAATCGAACCTGCTATCGACGGTGTCACACACACCCATCAAACCTGCTAATGTCGGTAAAAAAATTTCGCAAAAATTGATGGTCACAGACACCCATCAAATCAGCTTATGTCGGCAAAAAAAATCGCAAAAGAAAACTAAAATCAGACCTTTCCCAAACCGCAGAAAGAAAAAAACCGAAAAAGAAAAAACTGGCGTGGGGGAGCCGCCCTATCATGGCGCGTCGGGGGCCTGCGTCGGGCTCGCACCGGCCGGCTCGGGTACAGAGTAATATTCCATATCTGGGTATGATTTAGCAGAGCCCTATATATATATATAACCTATAGTCTATGGCCGTTCATAGAATAACTATTCTAAATTACAATTACAGTAACTCACAAGATTTTAGTAACTTCTTACTAAGTAATTTACTATAATATAATGATAAATATCTCCATGTGTGTTATAGTAACCTAATTATCATAAATATGTATTGAAATTATAGTAAATTACTACATAAAACTACAGTAAAAAGAGATGGCTACAGAATAACTATTCTATGGCCGGCCACAGAGTGTACATTCCCTATATATATATATATTATATATAGGGCCTTCCCTGCTGATTCCCGTCAAAAAAAAGTATTTGTTCGCACTAATAGAAAATATTCTAGTTTCATAAAAGTATTCATAAAATATCTATTTTTTTATAAAATATCTTTTTTTCAAATATAATCAAATTTCGTAAGAAATACGATGGTGCAATCGAAACTTAATTTAAATACCATTTGAGATTTACGGATTTTTTTTATTCCAAACATGCTTGACACGTGGAATGATCTCAGCTCTTTACTTCTCCGAAGTCTATTTCTTTCCGTAACGAGCGTTGTTTACTTATTTAATGGGCTGAATTAGATCCATGATCTCAGCATCTGGGATTCCGTGCTCTTTACTTCTCCCAAGTCTATTTCTTTCCGTAATAAGTGTTGTTTACTTATTTAATTTAATGGGCTGAATTAGATTGATAGTTCCACGCTAGCTAGCTCTTCAGGCGACATGTGAAAACCTATCACCCTGGTGATAGCTAATCGCGCCCGAAGTTGACGGCAGAATACAAGTTTATTCCAGGTTTCCTGGAATTTTTATGCTGATTCACTAAGACAAAGAGGTTATTTATTACGTTGACACTTCCGGCACACAGATAAGATGAAACGAAAAACACCGAACCTGCATATAAAGCTGAGCACGATTTCCACCGGAAAAATAAAAGGATTAAACGATCAGATTGTGACGCCAATCATCTCCAGCCTCCAAGCACAGCATGCCTGTTAAACTGACACCACAAACCATATAGAGTCGTGATCTTATCTGAGCATCTCTATGTCTGTAGCTTACATCTTCAAGCTAGCAATCGAGAAAAAGTTAAACGGAAAAGAACCAGATATTTTTTAGATGAAGGATAAATCCAGCCTACTATATCCACAAGGTGAACATATACAGCCAGGGTTACAAGAGTTCTTAGACTCTAATCCTCTAAGCCGAGGAACTCAGAAACAAAGAAAAAACTAAGAAACTAAAAGAAAGATAAAAGACTACACTTCAATCTTTTTCTCGTATCTGTTTTAACCTTGTCTTTATGCAGAACCAGTGCATTGCATCACTTGTGTTCTTAGAAACCTGATGCAAGAATTGTTCTGCTAGAAAACTTGTGGATACCTCCAAGAAGGATGTGGCATCGAAGATGTCATCGTCGCCCCTCCGGTAAGCCGAAGTTAGGTTTTCACCGGAAAGACCACTAAACCTTGTAATGAGCACCATCGCAACGCCTCATGAAGGACGACACCCAAGCCTTGTCGCCATTGCTGACACCGACAGGAGGGAGGACACTGAGAGATCAAACCACATCGGCATAGCCAACGCCGCTCGCCACAGAACATGCCAACATGCTCCACGTCACCATACCACGCACCTCAAATGCCAGTGCATGAAGGACAACCTGGACCTATTGTTCGCACCCAAAAGTGGCAAGCCACGCAAACCGGTCAGACCGACCTCAGGAAGCGGTCAGACCGGTTTCCCTGTAGCCGATCTGGCAACAGCCAAACCGGTCTGACCGGTTTGCCAGAGCGGTCTGACCGGTTTGGATCCGAGTTGGAGTAGAATTAGGAGTCCTAGTTGTTTACAAATTGTAAAAGGATTCCGTGCGGGGCAAGACCTCCCCACCCTATAAATATAAAGGGCCGTGGCCGATTGAGTTATCATCCAATCGATCAATCAATATATTTTCTACTTTTTATCTCCAAACCCTATCTTTTCCAACCCCTTTGCTTTCCTTGCTTGTCTCTACGGCGTTCAAGGAGGTTCTGAGTGGCCTGACCGATCTCAGAACAACCCTAGGCGCGCCATCTCCGACGGGGTCCCTCCCGAGGTGGTGATCCAAGGTTCATCCCGAAGCCCCGACAGGAACCGGTCTGACCGGATCCCCAAACCGGTCTGACCGGTTTGGGCGAGGCTGCGGCGAGTTCATCTTTTCTTCGTTTGCGCGATTCGGCGCTCGCGTGTGTTGGCCAGAAAAAGCGTCAACACACTTTTGGCGACTCCGCTGGGGAATATAGAAGATCTGGTTGTCAAAGACCGTTCGATCTAAGCTCCAGACAAGATGGGATCTCGATGTGATGTTGACGCCGACAACATTGTTACGGCTTCATTGGAAGATCTTACTCCGGAGGAGCAGAAGAATTTCGAGGCGCTGCAGAAGTTCATGACAATGCAATTTTTGGCCGGCGTCCGAAAAGATCGTCATGGCAAGGTAGCAAGAGTGCAAGAATTTGAGCTACCGGCGATCAAGTTGAACGACAATCGAGTTGAGGTAATACCCACTGTAAGTAAATCACAGAATTCTTCTTCTACTACTGTTCCTAAAAATAGTGTAGAAAGAGATGAATTGCTTGCCTCTTACATTGCTCGTTTAGAAAGATTAGAAGATCTTGAAAAAGATAGGACCTCTACTTGCTTTAATATTAATGAAACTAGTAGTAGCGCTCCTAAAATTAATCTCAGTAGTGGAGTTTCTCCTAGCTTGGCACCTATACTTAATTCTAATATTGAAAAATACATGTATGGTATGCCACCTGAGTTTGCCATTGGTCAATCCCTGCCGTTCCAAACGACCGGGCCGAACACGGCCAAACCGGTCAGACCGGATCAGGGAACCGGTCAGACCGGTCTGACCAGTGCACTTGAATTGGTGCCTGAGCAGCCTTTGCCGCTTTCTGTTTCGCCTAATTCAATGGTTTATGCTCACACTAATACTTTAGGTGCTGCTATGCCTCAATATAGCACAAAAGCTAATACACTTGCTCAAGGAAATGTCATACCTGATGATGTTTTTGAAAGTTATAGATTAGCTCAAGCTAAGGCTACTCCCTACTTAAATAAAATGAATTTGGAGAATGTGCAAACCCAACAACCAAATAATCCTAACTGGGCTGAATTTAATAAATTTAGAGAAGATTTGGCTAATGTAGTAAAAAGTAAACTTGGTGTTGATATTGGTAATACAAATTTGTATCAAAAACCATATAATGCTGAGTTTGATAATTTTCCTCTTCCACGTGGTTGGCGTATGCCAGAATTAATTAAATTTAGTGGAGACGATGACCGAACCACGTGGGAACATATTAGTTAATACATAGCTCAACTAGGAGAAGCGGGTGCTTATAATGCTCTTAAAGTGCGTTTATTTTCTTTATCATTAACTGGCACCGCTTTTGCTTGGTTTTCTTCACTTGCTCCCGGTTCTATTATATCTTGGGATATGTTAGAGCGTAAATTTCATGATCACTTTTATAGTGGGAGCTTGCAATTGAAATTGACAGATTTGACATCGGTTAGACAAAGTAGAGATGAAACTGTTTCTGCTTACATTAAGAGATTTAAAGAAACTAAAAACCGTTGTTTCAATTTGTCAATTACTGATATGGATCTTGCTGATATTTGCTTAAAAGGTTTAAGGTCATCCATAAGAGATAAAATAGAAGGTTCTGATTTTCTTTCGGTTGCACAAGTTCAAATTAGAGCTTTAATTGTTGAGAACCGAATGAATAAAGAAAAAGAAAGAGATACTTCTAGATCACGTCGTTCCAATGTTCATATAATTGATTACGAGTCTGATGATTCGAGTGATAGTGATAGAGAAGTATTTGCTGCTGAATTTGTATGGCCCTCTAAAGAAAAAACTTACTCTTGTACATCACTTAAGCCGGTTAACAAAGGTCGGCAAGAAGAGGTTAAGTTTACATTTGATGTTTCCAAGTGTGATCGTATTTTTGATGAATTACTTAAATCTGGAAATATCAAATTATCTCATAAATTACCTCCACTTGAAGAATTGAAAAGGCGTGCATATTGCAAGTTTCATAATACTTATTCTCATGCCACTAATGATTGCAATGTGTTTCGTCGACAGGTTCAATCGGCCATAAATGAAGGTCGTTTGACATTTCATGAGATGCAAGTGGACAAAGCTCCTTTCCCTGTCAACACTATGGATTTACAGCAGCCCAAGGTTTTGGTTCGGCCGCATCAAGCCGAAGCAACCAAAGGGAAGAATGTTGTGATTGGTGAAGCCAAGTCTGATTTGAGGGGGAAGGAACTGGTTCGAGAAGTTGTATGTGAGACAACTCCAGATGGCAGGGAGACATTCAAAGTCACTGTGAGAGCCTCTGAGCATGGGGGGCAAGAGTCGACCGTTCATACCGAGCAAAGACCGTTTGAGCCTTCACAGGACAAACCGGTCAGACCGGTTATAGCAAGCGGTCAGACCGGTTCTCCCAGGGGCCGGCCAAAAATGATTAAACCAAGCCGTCCGGAGATTGGAAACTGGAAGCTCAATGTTGCAAAGAATCAAGGGAGTACTATTAAGCCAAAGGTCACATTTGATATGCTATTTGACAAGTACTCCAAACAAAAGGCCGTTACAAGTGATCGGCCGGTAAAAAAGAGATTGAGAGTGCCTTCATATCAAGAAGAATATCCTGAGCCAAAGAGGAATTTTGTTCAGCAATGGGAGGCACCAAGTCCATATCCACCTCGTCCAGTTTATGATGATAATGGAGTGATGTGGGTACCATATCAACAATCTTTTCAACATGGATGGGGAGGACCGCGAAGGCCAGCATTAGACAGGATCTCAAGACCTGGACATGACCGTTTGGCGCCTTGCCAATCTGGTCAGGGTCACCAGACCCAACCGGTCAGACCGGTTCCACAAACCGGTCAGACCGGTTTCCTTGGGAAATCGGCAAAACCTCCTATGAAGCAAGTTTACAAGCCGAAACAGCGTGAGGAGGTGCATAAGATGGATATTGACCCAGAGAGAACTACAAATCAAGATATTATTCAGATCGGGTCAATAAACGTTCCTCTTGGAAACGGTGGCAAAGGACCGATTGTCACGGGCAATCAGGTTGAGACACCTATTCAGGAAGGTTCTGTTGTTGATAATGGAGTCAGTGGAAGTAGTTCTAACTCCAAGTACTTTTTACCAAGATGGTGTCCTTATGGTTTGTCTCGTACCCAAAGGCGGAAACTCCAGCGATTAAGGTTTCAGGAAATGAAGGAGAAAGAGCTAGAGAAGCAGAGGGACGAAGCATTCAACAAGTACAGGCCCATGATTCCACAAGGGAAAGAGTGGAGAGCCAAGACCAGCTCCCAGACAGAACCGGTCAGACCGGTTCAGGAAGCGGTCAGACCGGTTGAAACGGTCAGACCGGTTGACGAAAGCGGTCAGACCGCTTTGCCCGACGTGCCACCCGGTTTTTCTTCTCCTTCTCCTATGATTTGTGATGGCAAGCTATCATCGGTATCTACTTCAGAGGACGATGAAGAGCTTGTTGATTATGGTTTTTCTCCTGAACATACAAATTTTGAGCTCAACGTAATTCATATGTCTATGGATGGTTATGTGTTATCAGAAGAAAGCGTTGCTCAACTTGATTTTGGTCCGAAGGAGGCTATTTTCCAGAAGCCCAAAGCTGATGAGAGTCATCTGAAGGCTTTGTACATGAAGGGTCATATCAATGGGAAGCCTATCTCTCGTATGCTAGTGGATGGAGGTGCAATAGTCAACTTGATGCCATATTCTCTATTCAAGAAGCTGGGAGGATCAGATGAAGAGTTGATCAAGACCAACATGACCATCAGCGGCGTTGGAGGAGGTGAACCTATGGGTGTCAAGGGAGTTGCTTCTATGGAGCTTACTATTGGGAGCAAGACTTTGGCCACTGCGTTCTTCGTCGCTGAGACACAAGGTAACTACAGTTTAATCCTTGGTCGTGATTGGATTCATGCAAACCAATGTGTGCCTTCTACTTTGCATCAATTTTTAATTCAATGGATAGATGATGAAGTAGAGGTTGTTCATGGAGATGCATCGGCTTGTGTTGCAGTGGCCGATAGTTCTACCATAGATGATCATGAGAATCTTAAATGCTTATCTGGTTTAGATTTATCTGATTGCGAGATCATTGGTTGCACTAAAGATGGCTTTGCTACTGCTGTTATGAGGCCGATTGGAGATCTGGCCATACCATCTCTTGTGATTTGATGGATCCAAATCTAGAGTGGTTACAGCAGCGGCGTGAGCACTATCGGGCGCATAAGAACGATATGTGTGAAGCCATTGAAGATTTTGATGATTTGAGCAAGTTAGGACAAGGGTTTACGTCGGCTGATCCTCTAGAGGAGGTGGACATTGGTGATGGTACTGTGCCTAGGCCGACATTTGTAAACAAGAATCTTGATCCTTCGTTTGAGTCTGAGTTAATAAAGTTATTAAAGGAGTATGTTGATTGTTTTGCATGGAGTTACAATGAAATGCCTGGTTTGAGTCGTGATTTAGTTGAACATCGTTTACCCATTAAACCTGGTTTTAGGCCTTTTAAACAATCTCGTAGAAACTTTAATCCTAATATTTATGACCGAGTGAAAGAAGAAATTAATCGGTTACTAGATGCTAAATTTATTAGGCCTTGTCGATATGCTAATTGGATCTCTAATATTGTGCCTGTTGAGAAAAAAGGAACAAAAAAGCTTCGTGTTTGCATTGATTTTAGAGATCTTAATAGAGCTACTCCTAAAGATGAATATCCTATGCCTATAGCCGATTTTCTTGTTAATGCTGCATCTGGACATAGAATTCTTAGCTTTCTTGATGGTAATGCTGGTTATAATCAAATATTCATGGCCGAAGAGGATATAGCCAAAACGGCCTTTCTATGTCCAGGTTTTGTTGGTTTATTTGAGTGGGTAGTAATGACTTTTGGTTTGAAAAATGCTGGTGCCACATATCAAAGAGCTATGAATTTGATTTTTCATGATTTGCTTGGCATTATAGTAGAGGTTTATATCGATGATATTGTTGTCAAATCGGCTGGAGTAGATTCTCATTTGGCTGATTTAAGACTTGCATTTGAAAGAATGCGTCGATATAAATTGAAGATGAATCCACTCAAATGTGCTTTTGGTGTATCGGCTGGAAAGTTCTTGGGATTTATTGTGCATGAAAAGGGCATAGAGATAGATCCTAAAAAGATTGAAGCTATCAGCAATGTAAAGGCTCCTACTTGCAAGAAAGATTTGCAAAGGTTCTTGGGCAAAGTAAATTACTTGAGGAGATTTATTTGTAATTTGTCCGGGAAGGTGAATGCTTTTACTCCTTTACTTCGGTTGAAAAATGACATTGATTTCACTTGGGGGGCAAAGCAACAAGAAGCATTTGATGAGATTAAGCAATATTTATCTTCGCCACCCGTCCTTCAAGCGCCTAGGAGTGGAGTTCCATTCAAGTTATATGTGGCGGCGGAAGAAAATGTCATTGGAGGTGTTTTGACTCAAGAAACCGAAGGAAAGGAACATGTGGTTGCATATGAGAGTAGAAGATTGTTGGATGCCGAAACAAGGTACACTTTTATTGAAAAGTTATGTTTATCATTATATCATACTTGTACCAAGTTGAGGCATTATCTTTTATCTAGCACTTGCATAGTAGCATGTCAAACCGACATAATTAAATACATGTTGCACAAACCAATTTTGAGTGGTAGAGTCGGCAAATGGGCTTATGCTTTAGTTGAATATGATTTACATTGTGAGCCATTAACTTCAATGAAAGGTCAAATATTAGCCGATTTTATTGTTGGACATAGAGTAGATAAGCAACTTGATTTAGATGTCGGTTATGTTACTTTTACTCCATGGAAGTTACATTTTGATGGATCGGTTTGCAAAAGTGGTTGTGGTATTGGAATTGTTATTACTTCTCCACATGGGGCCGTTTTTGAAGCACTTAACCGATTAGATCATAAATGTACTAATAACCAAGTCGAGTATGAAGCTCTTCTATTCGGATTGGGAATTTTACATGACATGGGAGTAAAGCATGTGGAAGCTTATGGTGATTCTTTGCTGGTGGTACAACAAGTTTCTAAGGTATGTCAATGTTTAGATGGCTTTTTAAATGCTTATCTTGATAAGTGCTTTGATATCATATCTTGTTTAGATGAGTTTATAATTCACCATGTACCACGAGAAAAGAATCCAAAGGCGAATGCTCTGGCTCAGCAAGCATCTGGTTATAACGTTCAGAAAAGAAATTTTCAAGAACAAAGACCGGTGTTTTTAGAAGCCGAGTGTTCTGTTCTGGAGGAACCGGTCGCACCGCTTCCTCAAACCGGTCTGACCGGTTCAACCGGTCTGACCGCTTTAGAGAACCGGTCTGACCGGTTGTCTGGTGAAGATGCTACTTCGGGTGTTCTTTGCGATCAAGACGAAGTAGATGATTGGAGAAGGCCTCTGATTAGTTATTTACAAAATCCTAGCAGTACAGTTGACAGAAAAATTCGACGGTGGGCTCTCAAGTTCGTTTTGGATGGTGATGAGTTGTATCGTCGGACGATTGATGATTTGCTTTTGAAGTGTTTGGGTCCTGATCAAGCTAGGTTGGCTATGGCAGAGGTTCATGAAGGAATTTGTGGTACTCATCAATCGGCTCCCAAGATGAAGTGGCTCCTTAGGAGAGCTTGTTTCTATTGGCCCAAAATGATAGCCGATTGTTTTAGATATTACAAAGGATGTGAGGAGTGTCAGAAACATGGAGATATTCAGTTGGTACCAGCAGCAATGATGCATCCAATTATCAAACCTTGGCCTTTCCGGGGATGGGGTTTAGACTTTGTTGGAAAAATTCATCCTTCTTCGACAAAGGGCCATTGTTTTGTGATTGTAGCAACTGATTACTTCACCAAATGGACGGAAGCTGTCCCTTTGAAGAATATGACACATAGAGAGGTGATTGAGTTTATCAGAGAGAATATTATACATAGGTTTGGCATTCCACAAACTTTGACTACGGATCAAGGGACTTCATTCGTATCCAAAGAGGTGCGTGAGTTTGTCAATTCTTATGGTATTAAACTTCTTAATTCATCTCCATATTATGCTCAAGCCAATGGTCAAGCGGAATCTAGCAACAAAACTTTGATAAAGCTCATTAAGAAGAAGGTAGAAGATCATCCTAAAAGGTGGCATGAGGTATTATCTGAAGCTTTATGGGCTCATCGTATTTCTAAACATGGTGCTACTAAAGTTACTCCATTTGAGCTTGTGTATGGTCAAGAGGCCGTTTTACCTGTAGAGGTGAATCTTGGCGCATATAGACTTGCAAAGCAAAATAATCTTAATTTTGATACATATTGTGCTTTGATGATGGACAATATTGATGAAGTGACTGACAAGCGTTTGGAGGCTTTGGAAGAGATTGAGAAAGATAAGAGGCGAGTGGCGAGAGCATACAACAAAAGAGTGAAACTCAAATCCTTTCAAGTAGGTGATTTGGTTTGGAAGACAGTTTTGCCCATTGGGATGAAGAGTAACAAGTTTGGCAAATGGTCTCCAAGTTGGGAGGGTCCTTTCAAGATTGTAAAAGTTTGCTCAGGAAATTCTTATATAGTGGAAACCTTACAAGGTCAACAACTGCCTAGAGCTCTCAATGGGAGATATTTGAAGAAGTTTCATCCAAGTGTTTGGCAAAGTGCTTGATAGGATATAGCCGATTCATGTTGGGAATCGTCCTTAGGATAAAATGGCCGGTGAATTCTGTAAACATCGACCTTAGCATGTTTTCTAGTGCATAAAATTTATTAGAAAACAGGGGGGCATGTGTTCGCACCCAAAAGTGGCAAGCCACGCAAACCGGTCAGACCGACCTCAGGAAGCGGTCAGACCGGTTTCCCTGTAGCCGATCTGGCAACAGCCAAACCGGTCTGACCGGTTTGCCAGAGCGGTCTGACCGGTTTGGATCCGAGTTGGAGTAGAATTAGGAGTCCTAGTTGTTTACAAATTGTAAAAGGATTCCGTGCGGGGCAAGACCTCCCCACCCTATAAATATAAAGGGCCGTGGCCGATTGAGTTATCATCCAATCGATCAATCAATATATTTTCTACTTTTTATCTCCAAACCCTATCTTTTCCAACCCCTTTGCTTTCCTTGCTTGTCTCTACGGCGTTCAAGGAGGTTCTGAGTGGCCTGACCGATCTCAGAACAACCCTAGGCGCGCCATCTCCGACGGGGTCCCTCCCGAGGTGGTGATCCAAGGTTCATCCCGAAGCCCCGACAGGAACCGGTCTGACCGGATCCCCAAACCGGTCTGACCGGTTTGGGCGAGGCTGCGGCGAGTTCATCTTTTCTTCGTTTGCGCGATTCGGCGCTCGCGTGTGTTGGCCAGAAAAAGCGTCAACACCTATAGGAGAGGAGTAGCACCTCGATAAAGCCTCCATGGAAGATAATGACTGATACCGGCCCGCAAGAAGCCAGCTAGAATTTCTTCGGATACTTCCTTCATAGCCACCGTCACCCGGCTCCCATATGCCCCCCCCTCGTTGGTGCGCCTCCACACCACCATCGACGTCGCTATCCTTGCAGCTCTTGTCACCGGTGCACAGCAACACCACCATAGCTGTCCGATCTAGAAATTGGGAGAAAGGAGAAGGGAAAGGAGAGGGTGCTGGATTGATTTTACCACGCTGCTGCTGTCCTCGCCGGCCGCAAACTTCCGGCAGCCTGCTCTGGCAGCGTCGAGGTGGGGCTAAGATCGGAAGAGGTCGGCGGTGGCGCGGGTTGGGAGCCGCCTATGTCGCCCATAGGAGCGACGTGGGGGCCAAAGGAGAAAAAAGAATGCTGTTCGGAAAAGAACCAGATATAGATAACAAGCAGCTTCCATGCATAGCACACAGAAAAACTTTCATTTAAGACATGAACAATCTAATGAGCTCTGCAATCAGGACAACTTTGGTGCTACAACTATTACTGGATATGCAGGAGATTGCACCTCTAATTCTTGATGTTCCACTTGAGTATTTGACAAGCATTCTTTCGATCTTGCCAAAAAGTCCTGGGCGTGCACAGCACTGAAGCACAACGAACGAGTCGGCAAGGAAATGGGCGCAGCCCAATAGAGAAATCGGCACGCAGGCCCAACATGAAGCACTAAGCATGTAGCGGACAATTCACTATGTACATGAAGAGAGCATTACGCAAATGTTAGGTACATGGTTCAGATCCTAGAATTTGCTCCTAATTCTATCAGCAGGCCACACAGTTGTTAGGCCAAGCGGGTGTCTCACTATCAGCCCTGATCTCTGCAGGCCAACCATGATCCTCCAGCCTGAACCTATAGTCTAGCGTTAAATATTTTTCCCAAAAAAAACCAAAGCCAGCACTAAAACAACTTTCACCCACGAGCCTCCACACATTGGGCAGGCATGGCTCCACCGACTGATCCACCAAGCCTCGCGTTCATTTGCCGGGTTTGGCGCACCGGGCTGCGTAAATGCACTAGTTTGCCGCAAGCATCGTACGCACTGGAAAGGAGAACAGTAAATTCATGAGTGCGCATTGCATGTGCCAATAACAACCAGGTAGAGAACTCAGACCAAGGCTTGAGAGTGACTCTCAAGGTAAATTAACTTTAAGCATACTCACCTTATACCATTCACCGTCAAGACCTGTCCTCCATACAGCCGTGATATCGTCCTTCTAGATCCCGACAACGTATCCTATGAGAACCAACTTCGTGTGCAAACTATGTAAACTCCCATCACAACCGCTGGATCTCCATCCGAAAGTCAGAGAGATGTGAGAAACTTTAGTACTTAAATCATCCTACCATTAGATTTATTAATCATAATTTTTTAAAACCCCCTCTGAACCAAACCTGAAACGGAGGATCTTTTTACGGCGTCTCCCCGTTACGAGGTCGCGACGTCTCTCCTGTCCCGTGTTTTGACGCCGCCGCCGCCGCCGCCTCGACTTCGTTCGCCGCCGCCGCCTAGACTTCGTCGCGCCCGCCGCCTGGACTGGGACGTCGCTGGTCACCTCCGGCTGCGTGAACCCCTCCACGCACAGGAACTACTGCGTCACGAGCTGGATGCGGCTGTACTCCGTGCCCTCCCTCCACGCGCCGATCGCCTTCTCGTAGAACATCCGGTTGCTGAAGCTCACGATGCACACTCCCCCCCGGCTTCAGCACCCGGCTGATGGTAATATGCATGATGCTGGATGGGAGTCATGGATGGTTGAATTGGTGAGCGTGGCCTGCTTGTCCATTGCATGCAAGCTAGACGAAGTCAATATCTCATCACTCCACGATCTCCAGGTACGTAGGTACTTGACTGCATTGCATGCACATGCCCTCACGCCCGTGCCCTTCGTTTATACTCCACTAGCTAGCTAGTCTTTAAAGAATTATCATACACATGATGTTTGATCAGTACGTACCGTTAAGATTTCACGCTTCGAGCATGCATCCCCATCTGCCATTTGCATTGTTAAGATTCGACGCCGCCGCCGCCGCCTGGACTTGGTAGTGTAATATAGCTAGCACGATAGTGTTCTGTGTTAGCACTTGCAAAGCCATTCATGGTGATGGAAGCTTGGTTGATCAATCTCTCTGCGTTTCTTTGACATGAGTTTGAGGAGGACGCCGAGAAGGCCAAGACCTTGCCCGACTCTACCACGAATGCGAACAAGCTGATCCTCTACGGGCTTTGCAATCGTTGGTGATGTCAACACCGGTAAATATTGATTTTTATCTTCTGGTGAAAACTCTTGCTGTTTAGATGTTCAGGGTTCTCATGCCTAAGCTAGCAATAATGTTCAAGGTTCTTTCATGGCCATTGATGTTCAGGGTTCTCATGCCTTTTTATTTTTTGTTTACTGTGCAATATTCGTTTTTTTTGTTAATGTGTGATATTCGGTCTCCTAGATGGCTGCCTAGATATGAATTGAGATTCCATATATTTATGATTACCAAACGTACTTACGGGTGATTCATTTCTAGGAGATCTACGCCGCCACCGCCATGGAGATCACCATTGATTCTGTCTCCATTGAGGCCATCGACGCAGGAGTTGGAGCCCACCTTGAACATCCAGGCACACCATGGACAAAATCTTCTCCGACTATAGCAATAAGTTGCAAAGAACATTTGAACACGGTACTAGTTCTGCTTGGTTTGTTGATCATACAATGTTTACACTTGTATATGCAACAAGTGACACAGGCAACACAAATTCCAAAGAACAATTGAAGCCAGTGGTTGGAATGATCTTTGATACTCTCACAGATGTGGAGAAATTCTACAAGTCATATGCACATGATGCCGGTTTCTCTGTTCGTGTTGGTCAGCACAAGAAAGAAAATGAGAGAATATTATTCAAGAGGTAGTATTGTTCAAAGGAGGGGTGCAGTCATGAATTTGAAAAAAAAGAAATGCTAGTGATGAATCTGGAAAAAAAAGAAAGGCACCGAAACTGATGGAAACAAGATGTGGTTGTCCGGCACATTGTTGTGAAGCTTGACAGTGACAAGAAATATCGAATAACTTCAATGGTTGAGGAGCACAGTCATGGTTTTGTGTCACCAGATAAGAGGCATTTGCTAAGATCCAATCTTAAAGTCAGTGAGAGGGCTAAGAGTACTTTGTTCCATTGTCATAAGGCTAGCATTGGCACCTCACAGGCATATCGACTTCTCCATGTCAGTGAGGGTGGGTTTGAGAATGTTGGGTGCACAAAGAGGGATTTGCAAAATTATTACCGTGACGTCAGAACCAAAATCAAGGATACAAATGCACAAATGTTTGTGGCATAGCTTGAGTGAAAGAAGGAAGTATATCCGGCATTCTTTTATGACTTTCTGGTGGATGAACAAGGACGACTTGTTCGTGTATTCTGGGCAGATGCTTCATGCAGGAAAAACTATAGTGTTTTTGGTGATGTGATTTCGGTAGATGCAACATATACCACCAACCAGTATAACATGAAATTTGTGCAATTTACATGAGTCAATCATCACTTGCAAAGTGTTTTCCTTGGGGCATCATTCTTAGCAAATGAAAAGATAGAGTCATATGTATGGTTGTTTAAGACCTTTCTTAAGGCTATGGGTGGAGTAGCACCTCATCTAATCACAACAGATGAAGATGCAAGCATGAAGGCTGCTATTGCTGAGATTCTACCAGACATAACTCATAGATTTTGCATGTGGCATATCATGGATAAGGTACCTGAGAAGGTCGGGCCCTCTATAAGAGAAGATCAAGATTTTTGGAAAAGACTAAACAAGTGTGTTTGGGAATCCGAGAATTCAGATGATTTTGTGTCACAAAGGAATTCTATCATGACAGATTATGGACTTATGGAAAATGATTGGTTTTCCACTAGGTTTGCCATTCACGAATCATGGATTCTGGTATACTTTTTGGACATACCTCTAGCAGGAATGCTTAGGACTACATCACAATCGAAGAGTGCAAATTATTTTTTAATCGTTTCATTCATAGAAAGTTGACCTTTGTTGAGTTTTGGTTAAGGTTTGACATAGCTTTGGAGTGCCAACGTCAAGAGGAGTTGCTAGCCGATAATACAAGTCTTCACGGCACTCCTAAATTGATGACACCATGGGGCATTGAGAAGCAATGTAGTGTGATTTATACACATGAAGTTTTCTTAAAATTTCAAGAACAAATCGTAGTTGCAAGAGACCATTGCATTATTCAAGGTATTTCAGAGTGTGAAGATATAAAATGTTTCACCATTAGCAGCCAATCCGGAAAAGATCGAGTTATTTAGATGAACAAATCGAACATGTTTGGTATGTGCTCATGTAAATTATATGAATCCTATGGCATCCCATGTCGTCATATCATACAAGTGCTTAGAGTTGAGAAGCAAAATGAGATACCATCGACTTATATTATGAAGAGATGGGAGAAAAAATGTAAAAGGTGAGTTTGTACCCCCTGTTTTTTTGTATGACTTTTTGTATGGTTATAGTGTTGATCAGATATTGATTTCACAGAGAAGTGTTCTTTGATGATGAAGGCAACCTTCTGGATGAAAAGGCTAAAGATCCTATGGAGGTGGCAATGCGGAAAAAAATTTCAGATTCACTCAACAAGTTTGAAGATCTAGTACAAATGGCCAAGAACTCTGAACCAGCAATTGACTTTTTGTGTTCTAGTTTATCGAACCTAGTAGAACCTCTCCAAAAGATCGTTCTCGCTGCTACAATTAGTAAACAGGATGAGTTTGAAACATTTCTTGGTGGCAAAATTCCACATGAAGTCCAGATACATCCACCAATTGATGTCGTGTCCAAAGGACGATGCAAAAGAATTAGGAAGAGCAAGAAGAATAAGACGGAGAAGAAGACTAAAAAAGATAGGATGTGTAGAAAATGCAAGCAAATAGGAGATCATGATGCACGCAATTGCCCAAACAAAGTTACATGATACTTCAAGTTCAATATGTTTGTTGTGAACATCTTTTTTGTTTGGGTGGTGGTTTTCAGTGATTATAATTGTTGATCATTTCGTAACCTTTTAATTTCTCAGTCTATGAACTTCAGTCTATCAAATTTTCAATTGAAGTCTATCAATCTTTCAATTGTAGTGTATCAGATGGCTGGACTGCTCATTGGCAATCTTTCAATATTGTTCTTTTAATCACTTCTTTATGCGGTTTGTGACGGCGATGATGTCGTTGTGAACCTATATGCATTTGGTCTTTGGCATTTTTGAGGTGCATATATTGGTGAAATTTCCATGGTGGAACAATGTACTCTTGTGCTGCGCCCGCCATGGAATGTTGCTTGTAAACAATTGTTTTTACTAGTGACATCAATTTTGAGTTAAGCAAATTCCGTGCAGTGGGCAGTCATATAACACAAAGAAGAGGAAGAAAACTTTGTATTCGTTGCCATATACAAAAGCCATACAAAAACATGTACAATATCTGCACAATTGGCTAGAACTAGAAGGTGCATTGGCTAGAACTAGAAGAAGCATTTCCAAATCACGACCGAACTGAATCATGCATGCACAATTCGTTGCCATTATCTGAATAAAGCACTTGGTTATCTGAATATCTGCATTGTCGTCTTTGCCCAGCCCCGGTTGCGACGTGCTCGACCTCATGAGCTCCTAGGTCAGCCACCTGCCGCCGGAGCTCCGGCTCGGCCGCGTCGTCGGCCACGGGCTCACCAGGAACCCGCGCCTCGACTCCTTCTTCGTCAAGGACCTCAACACGGACCAGCAGCTCGCGCTCGAGGGCGCCAGCTTCGACGCCGTGCTCTGTACCGTCAGCGTGCAGTACATGCAGTACCCTGTAAAGGTGCACTACCATCCTCTCTTCTTTCAACTGAAATGAAATCAACAGCTAACACAGCAGCTTTATTTGGATTGTCGTGGCATTGACGTCGAACTGATTAAGCTTGCATGAATCTCGACTTGGTTTGGCGAGGTGTTCGCGGAGATCTTCAGCGTGCATCGTGAGCTTCAGCAACCGGATGTTCTACGAGAAGGCGATCGGCGCGTGGAGGGAGGGCACGGCGTCCAGCTCGTGACGCTGTACTTCCAGTGCGTGGAGGGTTCACGCAGCCGGAGGTGATCAGCGGCGTCCCAGTCCAGGCGGCGGACGCGACAAAGTCGAGGCGGCGGCGGCGTCAAATCACGGGACGGGAGAGACGTCGCGAGTCGTAACGGGGAGACGCCGTAAAAAGGATCATCCATTTCAGGTTTGGTTTGGAGGGGTTTTTAGAAAATTGTGATTAGCAAATCTAATGGTGGGAGGATTTAAGTGCTAAAGTTTATCACCTCTCTCTGACCTTCGGATGAAGATCCAGCGGTTCACACGAAGTCCTAGGATACATTGCCCTAGATCCCATAACTCCTAGATATCGTCCCAGACCTACAGATGTTTTCAGACCAAATGCGGCATCCTTTCAGACAATCGGCGTTTTCTTGGCCAAAGACTTTGAATCCCAAGGGAATTGACACAGTCCTCTTCCATGTCAGACAAATGAGGACTAATGGAACCATTGACTTTTTGATGAGGCATATTATCCAATGGACCAAAATCATCCGGTTCTGACCAGGGCCCACCAAACATGTTGCGCCTGTGCCATTCTTTAGCAGGAGGTTGCAGTTCTAATTCTCGAAGTAGAAGACCAGCAGCATCAGCTCCTCGGGGACGAGGCATATTCTACACGTATATAGGAAATAATGAATATTAAAAATAGGATGGGACCTTGGTATCAAGGGAAAACTGAAAATGGCATGCCTAGGTAGCAAATGTGCCATCAAAGACAACTAATACGAAATGAATAGCTTCTGCTAACAGAACAATAATGAACTTTTGAAGGAGACAGTCCTGAGTTCAGTACAAAACAGAAAAAAAAGGCACTAGTGTGATGTCTAATTGAGGTGCACTTGAACATCAATTTATACTCCTACCTACCATCGACAGACGATGGAAGCTCAAAATATGCCCATATAAAAAGTATATACAAATGCAACGATGAAAATTTCATCATGAAGCAGTGTCCTGCTTCATGATGAAATCTTGTAATAATTAAACGGTTGAACTTGTTGAAACGGAGAGACCAGGATACTTTCATTTCCTTGATGAATAGAGACACCCTTTATCTAAAAAAAACTATGAGAAGGTGCATGTGGGGACCAAGAGATGCTTCCACTACCTCAGGGAGCACAATGTAATTGCCATCGATATAATGCAACCTTATGATAATGTTGCTAGAACCAACTTGAGAAGCAGGCAATGGATGCGGCAAGGTAGATGTCCTTCGACACAGGTCAACCAAAATAAGAAAAAGGACCTTGATCTGCAACAATGAAATAAAATTATTCAGATGCAATCACACCATATGATAGCTATAATTCACGTGTTTTTCTCATAGCAATTAAGGCTAGATATTTCACAAGAAATAACTAAGACAACGTTTTTTTTCATATTGGTCATTAGTTCAGGTCAAAAAGTTTTTCAGACCATTTGGAACATTGTCAAGTTTTTCAACAGCAGAGTTCAAATGCCAAAAATTGAAAACACAGTACAATCACACTAACTCCTGAAGTTTCCTTTAATATTATTTACTATTAAACTGTGCCAAAACCAAGACCTTACCAATATACGCGATGTAGTTTATTTTCATTGAACAAGCTCCAGGTTGCAACCAAAAGAACAACTGTATTTTGCCAACAATTTGATAATCACCTCGTCTGAAGTATACCCTTGGCCAGCATTGCCAGAACCTATTCTAACAGATTTTCCAATCAAATTTTTCTTCAGGACCCTTTGCTCCAAGAACAAATTGCCTACCACGCGTTGCCTGCCCATCTTCTACTTTGGCAGTCCCTAGACCAGATCTTGCTGTAATACTGCTGTCCTCTATCTTAGGATTCATCATGTGCTGTAATACCGTTGTCCTCTATTTTAAAAATAGAAAGGTCTCTTCTAAAAAACAAATTGTTTTTCGATGAGAGGAATTTTTTGGAATAGCAGAGGTCTGAGAGACTTGGCTAAGCTTAATTTCCTTTATGAAACTTCTGTGGAAAGAGATTTAGATTTTATTGCCATTTTTGAAACTCAGAGAAGGGATTTTACAGATTATGATCTAAATACCTACTGTGGGGGGAAGGAATTTTTATGACATTGGATTTCTCCTAGAGGTCGGTCTGGTGGTATCCTTCTAGGAGTTAATTTGTCTTCTTTTGTTATAGAAAAGTTTGATGAGGGAGAATTTTTTGTAAAAGCTCACCTTAAGAATAAAAGCGATGGTTTTCAATGGGTTCTAATGGCGGTTTATGGTGCTGCCCAACCAGAACTCAAAGATAGCTTCCTCGCTGAATTTGTCAGAGCGTGCTCCATTGAATCGAAACCTCTGTTGGTTGGAGGCAATTTTAATATTATCAGGAACCCATCAGAAAAAAGTAATGATAGATTTGACAGACGTTGGCCTCTTTTGTTTAATGCATGTATTGAAACTCTTAATCTTAAAGAGTTAGAGCTGTCAGGGCGGAAGTTTACATGGGCTAGTTCATCTTCTATTCCTACTTTTGAAAAGTTAGATAGAATTTTGGTTAGCACTGAATGGGAGCAAAAGTTCCCATTTTCGTCGGTCGAGGCTCTCTCTAGAGATGTTTCAGATCATACCCCACTTTTGCTTGATACCCGTCATGCTGCCCATAGAGGGAATTCACCTCTTTTCAAGTTCGAATTGAGCTGGTTCTTTCGGGATGGTTTTCACGACAGGGTTGCAAAGGTTTGCAATGATACTATAAGAGGAGCAACGCCGTTACAAAGATGGCAAAACAAGATTAGAGCTGTTCGTAGATTTTTAAAAGGTTGGGCTAAGAATGTAGTAGGAGAAGATAGAAGAAAGAAATCCTTTTTGACTAATCATTTAGATGTTCTTGATCGTACAGCTGAAACTTGTCTTCTTTCTACACAAGAGTTGGAATATAAACATTGTCTGATATCTCAATTAGCCAAGTTGCGTAGAGATGAGGAGTTATATTGGCTCCAAAGATCCAAGACAACGAGGTTATTACAAGGAGATGACAATACAAAATATTTTCAATTATTGGCAAATGGTAGACATAGAAAGACTCGTATTTTCCAGTTAGAACAAGATGAAGGGGTTATTGTCGGTGATGATAATCTGAAAGCGTACATCACAAATTATTACAAAAGCCTATTTGGTGATCCGGTTATGAATAACTTCACTATGGATGAAACAATTATAGAGGATATCTCTCAAGTTTCTGATATAGAAAATGAGCTATTAACGGATATTTTTACAGAAAAAGAGATTAAAGAGGCAATTTTTCAGATGGAACATAATAAGGCACCAGGACCAGATGGTTTCCCTGCTGAATTCTATCAGTTTTTTTGGGACCTGATGGCACTATTTAATGAGTTCCATCTTGGTAATTTACCTCTGCACAGTCTTAACTTTGGAGTGATAACCCTTCTGCCGAAAAAAGATGAAGCCATTAAAATTCAACAATTTCGACCGATCTGTTTGTTAAATGTAAGCTTCAAGATTTTCACTAAAGTTCTCACTAATAGAATTTCTCTGATTACTCTTAAGGTAATTAAACCCTCACAAACGGCCTTTCTGCCTGGCCGTTATATTATGGAGGGGGTTGTGATTTTACATGAGTCAATTCATGAGATGCAGAGAAAGAAGGAGAGTGGTGTCATTTTAAAACTTGACTTCGAGAAAGCCTATGATAAAGTGAAATGGCCTTTTCTTCAACAAGTGTTAAGAATGAAAGGGTTCTCTCACAAATGGTGCTCTTGGATTAATCAAGTGATGACTAGGGGGAGCGTTAGTGTTAAAGTAAATAATGATTTAGGTCATTTCTTTCAACCTAAGAAGGGGGTCAGACAAGGTGATCCGCTCTCGCCAATTTTATTCAATATCGTGGTGGATATGCTTACGATTTTGATTGAAAGGGCTGAAGAGGCAGGACAAATGTCAGGAGTGGTTCCCCACTTGGTTGATGATGGGTTGTCTATTTTACAATATGCGGATGATACTATTTTGTTTTTGAAGGATGATTTAGAACAAGCTAAGAACTTGAAGCTTCTACTCTGCGCTTTCGAACAACTCTCTGGTCTAAAAATAAACTTTCATAAAAGTGAGATGTTTTGTTATGGGAATGCAAAAGAAAAAGAAGGAGAACTCTCTCAAATCTTTGGTTGTGAGAAAGGTTCATATCCTTTTAGATACTTAGGAATTCCCATGCACCATCGTAAACTTAGTAATGCAGATTGGAGGGGTGTGGAGGAAAGGTTCCAAAAGAAACTTAGTTGTTGGAAGGGAAAGATGTTATCTGTTGGGGTCGTTTGGTGTTGATTAACTCTGTTCTTAGTAATTTATATATGTTTATGTTGTCATTCTTTGAGGTGCCAAGAGAAGTGCCGAAGAAATTAGATTATTTTAGATCTAGGTTCTTTTGGCAAAGTAATGAACATAAACGAAAATATAGACTTACGAAGTGGAGTATTATTTGTACACCAAAAGATCAGGGAGGGCTAGGTATTCTTAATCTAGATGTACAAAATAGGTGTCTTTTGAGTAAGTGGCTTTTTAAACTTATTAATGAAGATGGGGTATGGCAACAGCTCCTTAGAAAAAAACATCTGAGAAATAAAACAATAATGCAGGTCGAACATGTACCAGGTGACTCACACTTCTGGTCGGGCCTAATGAAGGTCAAACCCGAGTTTCTGAGTATGGGCAAGTTCAATGTAGGCGATGGTTCTCAGATAAGATTTTGGGAGGATGACTGGTTAGGAAATGTTGCTTTGAAGCATTTATACCCCGATCTTTATAGCATAGTCAGGAGAAAAAGTGATATGGTGTACTTAGTTTTGAGCTCCACACCTTTGAATGTCTCCTTTAGAAGGTCGTTGGTGGGTGAAAACTTAATATCATGGTATATTATAGTGGCTTCAGTCCTACACATAGACATCTCTATTTCGAATGGCTACTTTACCTGGTTACATACTCAAAATGGGTCGTTCTCTGTCCGTTCTATGTATAGAACTTTGACTAATAATAACGTGCCCCCGAGGAAACATATAATTTGGAAGCTTAAACTGCCACTTAGAATTAAAATCTTTATGTGGTATATTATTAAAGGAGTCACCTTGACTAAAGATAACTTGGCAAAATGACGTTGGAATGGAAGTACTAAATGTAGTTTCTGCAATTGCGAAGAGACTATTCAACATCTTTTCTTTGATTGTTTTAATGCCAAGCTTATCTGGAGAGCGATACAAGTTTCTTTTAATTTACCCTGTCCATTAAATAGTGTGCATCTGTTTGATGGTTGGCTCAATGGGGTAGACAGGAAAACCAAGTATCAATCTTTGTCAGCGGCGGCTGCGTTTTGTTGGGCTATATGGATAAGCCGAAATGATATTATTTTTAACAATGCGAAAGTATTTTCTCCTGCGGGTACTATTCCGAGGGACTCACTGGGTTTGGTTTTGGGCGCTTATGCAAAGAGAGGAAGATCGACCTTGCATCTTTTCGGCTTGTCATGTCCTTAAGACCTTAGTGATGCATTTTTTTGCTTCCAATGGCTGGCCTTTTAATAATAGACTTTCGGTTAATTGGGATGTTAGTGGTGACTCGGTTGTTGGGTCAGCTTTGCTTGGTGTGCATCTCTATTGTAATAAGAGACCCGGACGTGGTGGTTTGCTTTGAGACTCCGGACAGCTACATGTATCAATCGATACAGAGGCTGAAATATTAATATATATTCCCTTTTCTAAAAAAAATGTGCTGTATTTTCTGTATAGAAGAATCTTGATTTTTTTGTGCATTTGCAAGTAACCTTGGTGATTGCCTTCTCCGGAAAAGTAAACAAAATAGCAATAATTGACATAATCTATGAAGAAAATGGCAATCCCAATAAGTCTAACAGCAGGTGTGCCCGGGAATGTTCCCGTATTAATGCTGATGGGCATAAATGATGACCTCCCGCTCACTGGATTTTGTGTTGCAGTGGCTTCACCATCAGAGTTGTTACTAATCATAGCAATTGCACCTTGGACCCACTCCTGCATTTGTGAGCTGCCTGTTGCAGATGTTGCTCCCCCTTGATTACCTGAAATTTGCAGTAGAGCATAATTAAACTGGAAGTAAACGTTACTTTAGCCTCAAATATTCATGGAGAAAACATAAGTTTGGGATGCACTCTTTGCACAGAAACAAAAGAAAAGCACAAGCTTTAGCAAGATAGCAGGCATCACTAGCCTTGATTATTTGATGGCGAAGGAGAACTGTTTGTTGGACTTGTAACCATATTTCTAGAAGTGCCTGAGGTAGAAGATGGTCCAACATGGCTAGCCAGAGTTCGTCAGAAACTAGCATAACGCCGCAAGCGTGTGATGAAATGTGATGCTAAATCAAGAACAGCATTAACATAACCCTGCATTTGGATGCTAAAACATAAGCTGAGTGTAAAGTAACATGAAGATTTCTATGCAGATAACCTGTACAGAAATTTATACAATACTACAAACATCACAAAACTATATAATACACCAATTTTGGCAAAGCATAACAGGCATTGAACATGAGTTCACCTCATACAACTAAACAATGTTTATGTGAGTGGTCAAGAATACCAATATACTGCTCAGTAGCAAGTCCATAGCAATTCAAGAACAGAAGAAATGGGCATTACATAGCTAAATTTAAGTTCCATGACAATGAAATGGAAACAGTTCTCATAAAGTAGACAGCCAGACCTGAATGTTAGGGAGTAGAGCTGGTTCAACAGTCATTTTGTCAAGTTCAATGCTAGATAACATATCACTAGAAGCTTGCCAGGGTTCAGGTAGCAGAGTTGATTGATTTATAAGGGCAGACTCGATTCCTTTGCCAAGCATATCCAGAAGTAATCTTGCTTGCATGTCCAACACAGGTGCTCGGACATCTTGGGCATTTGTTCCTTCCAACAACCTACACTTTATCCTATCGAGATTCTGCATGAAGTAGATCCATTAATCAGGAGGTAGGTAATTCAACAAGCCCTTGTAAACATTAAAGCCAAAAGGTATAAAACATCACCTTGAAAATTCAAACTTTATAGTAACTCACAAATTAAATAAAAAATATATCATGAATGAGCTGTACAATTACTCAATTGATTTAGAGACAGCTGCTGAGATGCCACTTCCCAAATTGCAAAACTGCCACTGTAAAAGTTTCCAGCAACATTTTCGCAATTAAAAAAAAGCTATGATACTGTTGCAGATGCCCATCAGATTGTTCAATCTCATCCCTATGGCACCAGAATAACATAACTGGAGTTCTGTAGTTGGAGAAAATAGTATATTGATTTGTTACTATTATTCACTTTAAATTCCAAAAGGCCAGTGAATAGGACATGGATATGTATTTGTTTAAAAAAAATTTCAGAAGGAGCTACCATATTCACTGAAAGGGGGCAAAAAGAGATATCTACACTGATTGCATAAATACCAGTGGGGCCAAAAAGCTAACAAAAATTGTACAATGTCTACATCTAAATTTCTCATTCAAACTCAACTAGTGACTGATAGTAAATGATGAATTGACTGTGGTTAATACAGCACATGCAACATAGCAATTCAACTGTAATGAGATAAAATATAAACATATACCACTTTAAACTAGTATAGTTAACTAAAAGCAGCAGCAACACTTACAGGACAGTGCTGTTGCCTCTGTTGCATAGTCGGGAGAGAATGGAAGTCCGCATCCAGAAAAGCTATCACGCTGTTAAGTGACAATGGAAGAAAAAACAAGTAAATTTAATTTTCCATAAAATATTATATATAGTGCAGGTGTTGGACAGAACAGATGCTAAAAACAGATTTACTAAAGCATTAAACACGTTCTATTTGCTCAGAAAATCTCACCACAACTGGAAATAACCTAACATTATACAAGGGAATATAGTTTATATAGGAACAAAATACAAAGTTCATTACTTCAAAGTTATCATTTGCAAACAATATTACCGGATAAATATAGTAAGCATAACAACATATTTACTCCACTATGACATGATGTCTTAACTGAACTACCAAATGCAAGATCAGCCCTAAATATTTTAAAAATAATCCCCATAAACCCAAAATGTGCTAGTAGAGGATAAAAGTGTTGTTATAAGGATCGACTCTATTGCGATAGCTCAGCCTCCAACAAGCAAACACATAAACCAATTGGAAAGCAGGAACTACACACAAAAGCATATCAGCAGCAGCAATGCCATTACCTATACCATCTTCGGCAACACTCTGTGTACAACCAACAGCATCCCACCAATCCACTCCAGCCAATAGACTCCACCAAAATCTGCCAGAATTATCGATTGTTATTTATTAGAGAGATACAAGCTTTTGGACTCAAACAAGTTGAGTTAGGCTAGACAAAAACCCCAACAAGAGACAAAATTATCTAAGGATCAATAAGATAAATCACATTAATTAGGAAGCATCATCTATAAATTATGTAAAATACCTATCTGCTATTGCCCGTTCCCATGCTGCTGAGTTGGCCTTTGCTTGCGTGCTAAGAATTGCAGGAGGAAGCACACGTATTATTTTCAGTATTGTTCGATCTTTGAGTGTATCATGCCAAACTGATGCCAAGCAGCAACTGCTGGAGGAAAAGGCTGGTGGAACAATAGCTGAGCCAACATTTACATGGTAACTGTCAACCTGGTCAAAATCTGGACCTGAGAAAATGTGCACTCCTCCACGGAGGAAAGCAACAGCAACTTCACCACCATGAGCAGAATAGACTATTTGAGCCAGTTGTCTAACGTCATTTGGAAGATCATAAGGATCAAAGCTGAGTCTGTTCGCTCTGTCAACACTGCACTCAGAGGAGCTCCGTTCATCTGATGTTGTTGGCATTGGAACATATGTTTGAGGATTTTTAAGGTCCTCTGTTGGTGGGATGCTTCTGTTAACTCTGGTAGACCAAACAGTTTGCATGGGAGGTTGCCCACCAAAACTAGTAGGGCTTCCAAAAATTGGGTGAAGAACAACCTGTTGACGCGAAGATTCCCAGCATTGCACCCTCCATCCAGTGATGGAAGGTCCTTCATCAGGATCATAAGGAGACATATACTGCCCTGCAAGAAGTAACTAAAAGATCATCAAGAAATAAATAAACACCAGCTATCACAACTGATGTAAAAAAAAAGTTAAGGATGAAGTTGGATAGTTGAGAAACCATGTTCTACAGATTATGACTTGTGTTTCCCTTTTTCTTTTGGCATGGAGAAGGGTGGGTCTTTGGAAATGCACAGAGCATGTGATCATGAAGGGTAGATAGGAGAACATTCAAATAAGGTCATGACAGAACAAATTTGGGTTATTACTGTGACTTACTGACTTTGAGACAGGACAATTACATCGCTCAAGAACTAGGATATCTCCTAAATGTAGTATACCAACCTTCAACTATTACAACTGTAATGACTGATCCTCCACGAGTTGGATCAAAAGCAACTGAAGTAACCCCAGATCCCCAGGTGGTAGTAGTGGCAGACTGTGCAGCTGCTTCTGGACTGACATAAGCTGAAAAATTCGAAACTGGACAGCAATGGATTGATGCAGCCTCAGTAGTCTCGGAATCTGTCTGTTTTTTCGTTTGTGAACCCTCAGAAACAAGATAATCTTGCAAAGAAAATAGGTAGGCCGCCAGCGGAGCAAAACCAGACCAGGAAGGAGGATTCAGAGACGGAGGAACAGAGCTTGTTGCATTTATCTTTGCAGTTGCCTGAATACCATTGCCAAGACCCGGCATCACCTCCCAAACAACTACAGTGGATGGATTAACAAGGGGTACTCCAGCAACATGTAAAGCTCCAGATTCCGTTATAATAGCATCAGCAGCCATTATGCCACTGGGTCCTGCTCCTAGAAGCCCTTTGCTAGTAGAAAACCATCTAGGCTGTGCTGAGTTTTGAGAAGGCCACTGTGACCAATAAAGCTGAACAGAACCTGATGAAAAAACTGAACAAACGCACAGAATACTTGGCCATCCTGCTGAAGCAACAAGCAAGTCAGATTTTTAAGAGTAAATTAAATGTTCGAGGACTCCAAAAAACAGATCTCTCCAGTAATACGCTCTGTTTGGTTCACCAACCTAGACTTTGAGGCTGTTGGGTGAGGAATTTCTCCTCGAAGGTTTTCAGATTTGAACTAGTGGAGTTTGCAGGAAGCCATCTATACAGCAGGGCCAAGAAGAAGAACAAATTTAGCAGCAGCAACAGGCTCATAGCTTGGTGTCCTTTATCCTTATATCTAGAATCAAATTCTTTCAACCTGATGCTTTGACGTTGAACGAGCATTTTTTTATTTGATGCTAAAGGATACCGAGACATGATTCCATCTTCATGATATGCCCCCTCCTCTTTAGTATATGCTACTCTGACCCTTTCTAAATGCTTATCAACTTTAACCAAGGCACTCATATGTAGGTAGTAGAACTTTTAAATAAAGGATTACCAAAATGCCCTTGAAAAGTAATTCAGAAGTATTTACCTATACATATACTGTGGTGTAACATTAGCAATCTGGATCTTAACTAAACACTACGATTATTTGAACGTTGTGCTTAAGAAAAATAAAAGCAATGTTCCATATTTATAATCAAGTACTAACAGTGCTAATGCTTTTCTTTTTACACAAAACAATAACGCCTGTTCCCATACAAGATTACTTATAGAAAATGAATAAATTCTAAAGGAACACACTATAGACCTTTTTAAAGTTCAATCCACCCCTAACTTTAGTAAGTAAAGAGTCTTTATGTATTCCATGGCAAAAGGAGAACTGCTGGTCAGAGTAGTCACTGCATTACTAGGACTAACTGCCTGAGGCAGAAGATGATGCTCCTATATAAATACGAACATTTCAGAGTTTCACGAAACATTGCAAAATGGACAATGTGCAGTGAGAACATAACTGCAAATGGAAAAATCATAGTTTTGAATAATAAGTTAATAACGTTAAGAACCCGAAGATTAATGCACAAACCCTTCAGCAAGAAAATTAGTGCCTTCAAAATCCATGCTATAATTGTTAAATTTCCATGGATGTTTCATACCGTCCTAAAGAGCAATTGCCACTGATAAGAGTGTTATATGTAGTAGAATTTGGCATAACACCTTTACCGAGCATCTGCTGAAGGACCTCTTCGGCCATGTGCATTGCTTGTGCCTTGCATAAACCGTCAATGACTGAGCTGTAAGTCACAACATTTGGGGAAATACCACGATCCAGCATGTCACGAAACACGCCATAAGCTTTCTCCTCCTCACCCTCTTTGAAGAAACCATCAATGACGGACGGTACCACATTTGGTGTGCATTTGCCTTTGCTTTCATCAGTGGTCATCATAAGGAGCAGCTCGGGAGCCTCCTGACTCTTATTCTCATTGCAGAGCCCTTTGAGAAGAGTGCTGTAGGAGAAGACATTGGGCGTGCAGCCAAGCTCGGGCATTCGTCGGAGGACCATGTCCACTGCGTCCCCTGTCCTGTTCTCCCTACAGAGGGCACTCAGCAGGGGCGTGAATGTGATCAGCTGTGGATCAGCTGATCCCTATCGTCTCATGGCGCTCTTGCCGAACAAACATCGGAAGAACAGCAAGCAGGGCGTAGTCGATCACCTTCGATTCGCATTCAAAGCCGTGAGAGCGAATCGAAGCCGAAGCCGGCTAGCCGACGCGAGGGAGCGGCTGCCGCTGTCACTGGTTTTTTTCCGTCACGCAACGATCAACATGCAAAGTCATACTATCAAGTAGGGACTTCGCTTGTTCCAGGCGTTGCTCTTTCACTGACAAATAAGTAGTTCACCGAAACTACTAGTGCCACGCTACAAAGTCATATGAACCAGAGAAACTCTAAAAGTGACATAATTGTTTCTAAATAAAATAACTAGCGGTTTGAAGGAAGGACTCGTTTATAATCAAGGGCTCAGGCAACAGCAGCCTCATGCATTCGTCTCTTCAACCTTCTTCTCTTCTCTTGCACGAGCCCTTGACAGAGCCTCAGTAATATCCGAGTTCATTGGCACGACAACTTTCAGCATATCAACGAAAGCTTCGACGTCCCTGAGGTCTCCTTCATCCCAAAGATATTTAAGTATCATTTCAATCATCGAGGGCCTAGGGATCCAGCCGCTGTTTGGAACGTACACAGAGAGGGCGTTCTTCGTCAGCTCATAAGCTTTCGCAGCATTACCTTTCTCCGCGTAGCCAATTGCCACAATCGCCCAGCTGGATGAATTAGGCTTCTTCCCCCTTTTCAAGAAGTCGTTGAGCAGCATCTCAGCCTTGTCCAGCAGGTCCTTCTGGCGGTACCCGGTGAGCAGGACATTTGGAACTTGGAAGTCGAATGCGTTTTTGCTAGACTCCCACTCTTTCAACAGGGCTTCAGCTTCCGCAATCTCATCAAGCTTCACGAGTACTGCAAGCATTGTGGCGTAGTCCTTATTGATGTGCCTCTTGAAGTTCGACATTTGGAGCGCCCACAGCCTCTTGACCTCCGATTTGTCCCCCAGGTGGCCATACAAGGAGATCAAGTGGTTATAGGATTCCGAATCTCTTTTATCTATTTTTGACTCTGCTTTCTGTAATGCAGAGTATGCCTTCTCTCTTAGGTTGCCCTTAATGTAGTTATTCGCTACAACAGCATAGGTATTCCAGTCAACAGTAATCTGAGGTTCACACTCCATCTCCTCTAGGGTGTTCTCCAGTCCAAAAAAATCTGCTCTTGTGCCATAAGAATTAATGCATATTCTGTAGCTAAAGTTGTCAGGAACAATCCCATTGCTTTTCATTTCTGCCATCACTGGATGGACCCTCTCATGCTGCCCTAGGTTGGTGTAGAGGCACATGAGATTGTTGTAGGGGAGTGCGGAGAACGTGAAGCCCAATTCTTTCATCTTCTGAAAATGAGCCAATGCTTTGTCGACCAGGAGCTCTCGTGTGTAGCAGTTCATAAGTGCACCATAGGGTTTCGCCGTCTTATCATTGTCAGAAAGGTTATTGAAGTAGGCCTCTGCTGCTCCAACTCCATGAATTTCACCGATCAAATCCAGGTGAATTGCATGATCCTTCGGCAAGAATTTGACGTGACCCTTAAGGTTCATCCATTCGGAGATCTGTGCAAATGAAAAAAAACTAATGATTAAATGAAGTCTACCTAGAATACATATGAACTGCTTCATTCAGCAAACCTGCAGAGACAAGACCTAGAAGGCTAGAGCATCAATGCTTCTTACAGTGGAAACGTTCACTAATTACATGCTTGTTGGCAATGGTAGCCTTAGCTTGTATAGAGTTATAGATGTCAATCACCATTGTGGATGCTTGTTGATCAGGACACACATATAACTACATGGCAGGCAAACTCTTCTATAGACTCCCAATGTCCAAGCAATAACAAGCACAGCTCTCCTCCTTACAGTCCTTTCCATGTTCACAATGAAAAGAAAGTATTTCACATGATTAACATCAAACTCACGCGAAACTCATCACAGTTTACAATAACCTACTAATTGAGAGAATTCCACCTCCCTTTTCTGAATCATGAAATTTCTCCTCTTACTAATGGAACAAAATTTCTGCGCAGCATTACCTCATGCACCTTGCACGCACGTGAGTCACTAACAAATGTACACACATAAAAGCGATACGAAGCTACGGGCAGCACCGCCGAGAAGCCAAACAACATCAGCGGCAACGCATCGAACACATATCGCGCGCCAACCAGAACCAGTAACCGAGGAGCAGAGGAAACGGCGGGGGAGGGTATCTACCTCAAGGGCCTGACGGTGGCGCCGTCGCTTGCGGAGCTCCTTGACGATGCGCTGGAGCTCAACGGCACGGAGGCGGTTCCCGGGCCGCGCGGCCCACAGTTCGATCTCCGGCACCAGGAGCGTGCCCGGATGGCCCAGCGGCCAGAGCTTGTCCTTCAGGCGCGACGGCCGCGCCCGCGGCGGTCGCTTCTCCGCTTCGTTGCTGCGAGCCGAGGAAGCTGCGGCGCGAGATGGGGGGATCCAGCTGCGGCCGCGGCCGCCGATGCGGAGCAGGCGGCGCGCCGCCGCGAAGAGAGAGGACGAGGCCATGCGCCGTGTCGGTTGGCGGCGTGCCGGCTTGGCACTGGCTTGCGGCGGGCGCGTGGTGTGTGATTCCGGCCTCGTTTTTGGGCTTTTTGTCCATTTCGGCCCAACATTCCTCGTTGGGTACCCTTCTTTCCACCCAAACCCTCGCTCTCGCTCTCTCCAGCCCGCACGGCCGCACAAAGCCGCCGGAGCGCCGCGCCACCATGTTCCGGCTTCTCCTCCGCCGCCTCTCCACGACCGCCGAGGGAGTCGTTGCCGCCTCGCCCTCCCCGTCCCCATCGAAGCCGTTGCCCAATGACTTGTACCGCCGCATCGTGGATGTTGGGCTCCCAAACCTCCCGTTGTCCCCCGTCCTGGAGCAGTGGGCTCGAGAGGGACACACCGTCAAGAAGAACTCCCTCCAGGCCATGGTCAAGAAGCTCATCAGCCTCCGCCGCTTTGCCCACGCACTCGAGGTACAAGGCGAATCCTCCTTCCTCCTGAACCCACCCCCTCAAATTGATTTTATTTTGTTTAGATTCTTGCCCATTCCCCATTTCCCCGTGCACATTGCGCTCACTTTGTCAGGCGATTCTTTGCGTTCTTGCAGTTGTCGTTCTGGATGACGGACCGGAGGCACCTCCACCTGACGGCCGGTGACGTCGCGTACCGGCTGGAGCTGTTCAACAAGGTGCACGGCCTTGAGAAAGCTGTCGAGTACTTCAGCATGGTGCCGAAGCAGCTGAGGACGCCGCAGTGCTACGGCTCCCTCCTTAGATGCTATGTGGAGGCGAAGGAGGTCGACAAGGCTGAGCAGCTCTTCACCAAGATGGGGGAGATGGGAATGAAGAATTCTTATGCGCACAATTGGATGATGAACCTTTACTTGGAGACTGGGCAGCTCGAAAGGGTGCACGCCATGTTCCGGGACATGGAAGAGGAAGGCATCAAGCCTGATATGTTCAGTGTGGAGAGTCTGTTAGCTGCGTACATTGCTGCTGAAGATTTTGAGGGAGTTCAGAAGGTGCTCGGCAAGGCCAATCCACACGAGAAGCTTTTTGAGTTGGCATGGATATGCTTCGGCAGGAAGAGCATTCACTATATCTGGGATGCAATCGAGGGCTGTCATGGCTCTTCTGGAAGCAGAGAAGCGGATATCTCCCAAGAATGGTAAGATTGCATACAGTTTCTTGCTCAAGGCATACACTGATTTGGAGATGTATCCTGAAGTTGAACGCATTTGGAAGGTCTACAAATCCAAAGTGCCACCATGCAACCAAATGTACATGTCCAGGATAAGTATGCTACTCAAGAAGAATGACATCAATGGGGCTGAAGAAGCATTGAAAGAGTGGGAAAGGGTGTGTAAATCTAATAAGGATTTCAGATTAATCAATATAATGGTTGATGCTTACTGCAGAGAAGGTCTTGTAGAGAAGGCAGTAGCTCTTGTGGATGACACCATCAAGAAAGGGATGATACCTTTCGCTAATACTTGGTATAAGTTGGCCGGTGGATTTTTTAAGACTGGTCAGGTGCTGAAGGCGGTGGACATGTCAAGGAAGTCTCTTACTTCCGCGACTTCTCCTTGGAAACCTGACCTGGAAAATGTGCTGATGAGCCTGAACTATTTCATGGACCAAAAGGATGTAGAAGCAGCCGAGGAGATGGCAAGTATGCTACAGAAGCTGGTTCCTTTGACTAGGGATGTTTATCATAGTTTACTGAAGACTTATGCCCATGCGGGAAAGCCACTGTCTGACTTGCTCGAGCGTATGAAGAAAGATAGCCTTGAGGCTGATGAGGAAACACATAGAATCCTTGCAGGAGAATGCGAGTAGATATGCACCATTTTCTATCACTAAATTATCTCTTTTCTCTGTAAATCGTGTTCCCCCTTCCCTTCCCTTCAGCTCTTCTCGTCAATTTGGCAAATGTCTACTGCTTACATTAAATATCACAATCCTTTGTTCTTGTATGTGATGATCTATAGAGTATTGATAGGATCAGATACGATGGAATTAAACTATTCAGTTTTTAGCTGAGTTTTAGGGCATGATGCTTCAGTTTCCTGTAACCTTATAAATATTTCTTTTGAGTCCACATTACCCCCCCCCCCCCCCCCCCCACCCACCCACCCACCCACACACACACAGTTTGCATATCTTTTCTTGTGTTCATTCACTAGATGCCCATATGTTTATTACGTTTCATCCTCATTTCTTTATCACATTCTTACACTGATTCTCGTATTGCACTTCAATAGTTGGGCTCCTGGAGTCATCAGTTGATAGCTTCCCCTCGGGCACAGCCGCAAGCTGTAGAAGTGAACGGCACATGCCAAAGAACCTGACTAACCTCCAGCAGCTCATGAGTTGCTCAAACACTGAAAAATACTGAAGCGCATATGAGCATGGGAGCTCCCCCAGCTTATGCTTTGAAGAGTTAAAAGTGCCACCATGCAACTCAATTTACTTGATCAGGATAAGGGTACTGCTCAAGATGAATGGCATTTATAGGGTTTATAAAACATTGAAAGAGTGGGAAAGAAAGCTCGGATTCTTTTATGGTTTCAAATTAATGTACTGAATGATCAATGATTGCTGCAGAAGTATTGTGCGGAAACCAGTAGCTATTGTAGATGATGCCATAAACAAATGGTGGAATCCCTGTTCTAATACTTGGTGTGATTTGGCTGAATGGATACTTCTGGAACTGTGAGGTGCTTGAAGGCGGTGGATAAGACGGGGGCTCTTGGTTCCACAATTTATCCACTGGAATCAATGGTGACATTTGTGCTACTGAGCCTGAACCACTTCATGGAGCAAAAGGGTGTTGAAGCACCTGAGATGAGGACGAGTATGCTACATAAGCTGATTCCTTTGACTATGGATGTTTTTCATTGCTTACAGAAGAGATTTGTCCGTGCGGGAAAGCCAGTGTGCTCTTGCTGTGGTCTTGAGGCTGATGAAGAAACAAATAGAATCCTTTGCTTGATCCTGTGGTGTGTACAGGTAGTGAAATCTGCCGTTTATATGGGTTCCTGCTAGAGCCTTTCGAGTCGAGCCGGATCACTGCACTGCCTGCGGCTGCGGCCCAACTGACAGCTCTGTTCTACTAATGTGCTGTTGAGCCACCCTGATGATTATTGTGGTTGGGATCAGCAGGTGATTAGAAATTCTCAGGCAACAACAGATCCTCTGTTCCTGTCGCGCAGCCGTTTGCTTTCATGTCGTGTGATGTCGTCTACACCCTACAGATAGTGAAATCTGCTGTTTAAGTATATGGTTCCTGCTAGTACCTTTCGGGTCGAGCCGGATTCACCGTACTGCTGGTCTGCCCAACTGACGGCTGATGACCCTGATCATTGTGGTTGGGGTCAGCTGGTGGTTAGAAATTCCCAGGCAACACAAATCCTGTTCCTATCGATGGTTCCATTTAAGGCCATGTGATGCGAACTCCTTCCTTTTCGACGATTTTTGCTGCTCAAAAAAAACGTGGCTGCTCCGTCAGCGTCCATCATCCATGTGATGTTTACACCCTGTGAATATATAGTCTGAGCTGTGTGGCTGCGTTGTGTGCCCACCGCCGCTATGCATCCATGCATTAAAAAATAAAAAAAAACTATTTTTCACTTTTTTCGATCTAGAAAAAAATATGAACCCGGCAAACCATTGAGGAGACTTTTCTAAGAAAACGACCAGAAAATTTACTCCCACAAAGAGTCGAAATTTACCCGGCAAGTTGCTACGGGCATTACGACCATTAGGCTACACGGTTGTTCGCTGCATCATGCATCGTCTCCCGGTGTTCCACGGCAACACCAGCCTCTCCTTCTAGTGCTTTATTTTGTCGTGCTGCTTGCTGCGTCTCGTCTCACCGTAGTCTTTCACCTGATGCCTCGTCTTCTTTAGCCAGCTTTTCGAGGCCGTGTTTCTTTGCCCCCGAGAAATTTTTCACTACAGTAATACTACCGTGACTATCATCTAATCATACGGTAAAGACTTATTAGATAGGTCTCGCGAATTAACCCGGAGTTCTGTAAGTTTTGTAAACTGATTTAATTTAATACATTTAATTAGTGGTTAAATGTGTGCGTAAAATTTTTCGCCGCAGAGAAACGCATGATTGCAATGCGAGACGCATTTCATTCGTTGGCACGCTGTTAAAGGCAACAAGGCCCGTGAGAAGTGGGAGGAATCTGGCGCAAGAGGAGAGAATTGTTAAGTTGTAGGCGTCGTTATGGATCCCCTGATTCGCGTTCCCTTCCTAGACAGCAGATTAGGCGTGGAGAAGATGGTAGATGACCCATCTCCCTTCCCGATCCCAAACACAGCAGATCAAGAACACACGAGAGATAGGAAACATAGGTGGAACTGATCTCTTATTTCTTTAGATGTGTACAGGTTCCTTTATATATAGAGTCAACCCTTCAGGGGCACATTCGGTATAAGCCCATAAATATCCCTAGTAAAAGGGATATCTTAACACTTCCCCTTGGGCGAATACCGCGACTAGCACGTGTCTCATTAAAAACTCCTAATAAAAACCCATTGGAAGAAAAATAATGGAGAAAAGAGTACATTGCTGCCGCCTAATGTATTTGTTGCCTCGTCAAAAAATCTATATGAAAAACTTTAGGAAAACTCATTAGAGAAAAAGAGTACAACCTATATGTCTTCAGGACATAATATAATCTTCTGGACTATACTTACTTAGGATCTTCAGGATCCAAATACAGTCGATGTTCAGGGGCGTTCTCCCCCTGAAAACTGCAAATCTTTCAAAAATCTCATGCCGATGCCTTGAACGAATTTTCTAAAAGTCGTAGCAGGAAGAGATTTAGTGAATAGATCCGCTAAATTATCACATGATCTAGCTTGCAGTATTTTTATCTCACCTTACTTCTGGACATGGTGAGGATAAAAAAATTTGGGAGCTATATGCTTTTTTAAATTACTCTTCACATAACCGGTTTGCATCTGTGTGACACATGCTGCATTATCTTCATAGATAATAGTAGGAGTATTACCTACATTAAGGCCACATGACTTCTGGATGTGGTTAATCATGCGTCGTAGCCAAACACACTCACGGGTGGCTTCATACAGTGCTATGATTTCTGAGTGATTTGATGATGTCGCTACCAAAGTTTGTTTACATGAACGCCATGAGATAGCTGTACCACCACATAGGAACACAAAACCAGTTTGAGATCTAGCATTATGGGGATCTGACAGGTATCCAGCATCCGCAAAACCCACCATGATCAAATCATTTTTCTTCGGGAAAAACAGACCCAGATCTATGGTGCCCCTAAGATATCTTAATATTTGTTTGACACCAACCCAATGCCTCCTAGTAGGGGCTGCACTATATCTTGCTAGTAAGTTCACTGCGAACGCAATACAGGCCGGGTGCAATTCGCAAGGTACATTAATGCTCCTATGGCACTCAGATAGGGAACTTCAGGTCCCAACAATTCCTCATCTTGACCCTTTGGTCTAAATGGGTCTTTATCTGTGTCTAGTGACCTCACAACCATGGGGGTGGTCACGGGGTGTGCCTTTAGCATATTAAATCTTTCAAGCACCTTTTTTGTATAGGTCGACTGATGGATTAAAATTCCTTCGGGGAGGTGCTCGATCTGCAGGCCTAAGCAAAATCGAGTTTTACCCATGTCTTTCATCTCAAACTCCGTCTTGAGATAGGCACCCGCCTCCTCAATGTCCTCTGCGTGGCCAATGATATTTAAATCATCGACATAGACTGAGATGATGCAAAATCCATTCTAGGACTTTCTAATAAATACGCAGGGACAATCCTCATTATTCACATAACCTCTCTTCATAAGAAATTCACTTAGCCGGTTGCACCACATCCGGCCAGACTGTTTTAGCCCATACAGCGCCCTCTGCAATTTAACGATGTACATGTTGCGATTTTCTTTAGGATCCGGGATTTTTAATCCTTCTGGGATTTTCATATATATATCCGAATCTAGTGACCCATATAAATATGCGGTCACTACGTCCATTAACTGCATATTTAGATTTAAACCTGCTGTCATCGATAGTAGATATCGGAACGTTATGCCACTCATTACAGGAGAGTATGTTTCATCATAATTGATGCCGGGTCTCTGCGAGAACCCTTGTGCTACAAGCCTCGCTTTATATCGCACCACCACATTATTTTCATCCCTTTTACGGACGAATACCCATTTGTGTCCTACAGGGGATACTTTGGGGGGCGTACGGGCAACAGGACCGAATACTTGCCTCTTTCTAAGCGACCGTAATTCCATCTCTATTGCTTCTTTCCATTTGACCCAATCTGAGCGCTTCCGGCACTCTGCCATGGACTTTGGTTCAGGATCCTCATCGATTGCAACAACAATCTTAGAGACGAAATTTATGTTGACAACTGTAGTCTTTCTATTATATAACTCTCTTGACTCAGGATAGTCGGTGGCAACCTCTTCGTTTGAATCATCCAGCTCATTTTGATTTCCCGTATTACTTGAGTCTGGTTGTTCCGATGCCCTTGTGCTATTTTTTATATTTGTGTGCACTTGTGCACTAGGGCCATCGCCTCCTGGGCGTGTCACTTGTGGGACTACTGAAAGGGAGCGTAATGCGTGAGCTATGGTATTTTGCCTTCGCGGACGTCTCCGCTGTGCATCAACCAAGTCATCCGGTTCTCTCCCCCGTTTTCTAGGATTAGGGGCTTGAGCAGAGTTATTCCCTTCCATGGGTATCTCCACTCTCTCCGGTGCATTAGCCGCAGGGATATGCGATTTTGACACTCCTCTTATATTAGTAAAAGCATCAGGTAAATTGTTTGCCATATGTTGCAGGTTTATTATTCTTTGAACTTCAAGTTCAGTATCTTTAGTGCGTGAATCCATTGAATGGATGCTTGTGTCATTCCATTCTATTTCCCGGCATTTATTTGATTTAAGGTACAATCCTCCCCCTAATGCCGGGAAGTGATCTTCATTGAAGATACTATCCGCGTACCGAGCCGTAAATAAATCCCCAGTTTTAGGCTCCAAATATTTGATTATGGACGGAGTTTCATAACCAATATAAACCCCCAACTTCCGGTGAGGTCCCATTGATGTACGCTGGGGTGGTGATATTGGCACATACACAGCACAACCAAATTTTCGCAGATGGGAAATCATTGGTTCTTTTCCACGCGTTAGTTGATAAGGGGAAGTAGAGTGATATGCAGAAGGTCTATATTGGATTAAGGATGCAGCATGCAAAAGTGCGTGACCCCAACAGCTGGTGGGAAGTTTGCTATTCAACAAAAGTGGTCTGGCAATTAATTTAATTCTTTTGATTAGGGACTCGGCAAGCCCGTTCTGAGTATGTACATGGGGTACAGAATGCTCTACATCAATGCCCATTGCAAGACAATAGTCATTAAAAGCTTTTGAGGTAAACTCTCCAGCATTATCCATCCTAATTGACTTGATGCAGTTCTCCGGGAAACTAGCACGCAAACGGATGATTTGGGCAATGATTTTAGAAAAGGCGTGGTTCCGCGTAGACAACAGGCATACGTGGCTCCACCTTGTAGAAGCATCTATGAGAACCATGAAGTATCTAAATGGCCCTGACAAAGGATTTATTGGACCACAGATATCACCTTGAATCCTCTCCAGGAAACTCAAAGTCTCAGTTTTTACTTTTAGGTAAGATGGTTTAGTAATCAGTTTTCCTTGCGCACATACGGTGCACAAAAAATCTTCAGGTTTAGGAAACTGAGCTGTTTTAATGCCGTGACCAGTAGAGCTATTAATTATATTACGCATCATCCTTGTTCCGGGGTGACCAAGCCTTTCATGCCAGATTCTAAAAGATTCTGGATTTTTGAAAATGGTAGACATCGCAACATATTCTGGAGGGGGCTTAATTTTTATATAGTACAGTCCAGAGGAGGTGCAAGGCGCTTTCTCGGCCACTTTTGTTTGAGTGCCTTCAGACTCCGTTATGTCGAGGTATTCAGTACCGCTTTCACATGCAGTGGTAATATGGTAGCCACTGCGACGGATGTCTTTGAATGTGAGGAGATTACGCTCAGCTCCCGGGTACAAGAAAGCTTCATCTATGAAAATTCTAGTATTGTTAGGGAGGACCACAATGGCTCTTCCGGAGCCCACAATGCGGTCATTGCTTCCGGCAATCGTGAGAACATTTTCAGTTCGTTTTTGCAATGTCTGAAAATATTTCGTATCTCTCAAAATCGAGTTTGTGGCAGCGCTATCGACTAAGCAAAAGTCCTCTTCTCCAGCCTCCATAGGACAGTACGGGCCAGCTCTTGTTCTATTGAAACGTAATTGATTTAATTCATCCGTAATAAACAGAACATAGTTTCAGTCGTACGGAATCAATAGAACATGCAAGCATAGCAAGAGAATGAACGTAAAGGGGAAATTAAGGCCACAAACTTAATTCTAACCGAGAAATAATATTCAAATGCCAAGAGTTTAACCTAAGCAAATAAGGTAGTTTGCTCAACGGGAGCATTATTACATCACGACTAAATTCTTCGGGAAAATAAATCACACTGACTAATGAAACCAAATCTAAGCAATTTAAGCAAATGACTCATGACACAGGAACTACTCCATGTCCCCAAAGTCATCATCAAGAGTGTCCTCTTCATCGAGGTTATAATCATCGTCGCCATCCTGGGTAGCAGTGCCTGAGGACTTAGTTGGATCAACATCCATAGCAGTATGGTCATCCTCTGGCTTCTCAACAGGCTGGGGTATTATTGCAACACGCTCTCCAGTAACAGCATCGACAGGTGCCTGAAGAAAGTGCGCTTCTGGGTTCTGGCGTTTCTTCCACTCCTGGTACATCTGGATCAGGTGTGGTTCGGTTCTACAATTGCGAGACCAATGAACCATTGATCCACAATGGAAACAGCCTTTGTTCGGGTGCTCAGACCCTTCTGCATCACCTTTCTGGCCTTTCTGGGCCTTAATTTTTCCTTGACCATGAGGCTTCTGGGCTTTATTAGGTTGTTTCTTGAACTTCCATTCCTTCTGTCCTTGCTGTCCTTGCTTCTTGTTGTACGTGCCTTTCTTGAAGAAGGTCTTAGGCTTCTTGTGAAAGCTAGCATGTGCTTCAGGCACTGCACTCGAGCCAACAGGGCGCATGTTATAATTTTTCATCAAGAGCTCACTCTGAGTCTCAGCAGCAAGAAGGACATTCATAAGTTCAGAATATTTTCTGTACTTATTGTTACGATACTGCTGCTGGAGTACCATATTTGAAGGATGGAAAGTCTCAAGGGTCTTCTCAATCATCTCAGCATCTGTGATTTTCTGCCCACAGTAGGGGAGTTGGCCAACAATACGGTGAAGCGCAGAGTTGTAGGCCTCCACTGATTTGAAGTCAAGGAAGCGTAGTTGTACCCCATCACGCCTGGCCTGAGGGAGGATCACAGTCTTTTGCTTGCTGAAGCGCTCCTCAAGCGCTAACCACAGCGTGAGCGAATCACGCACCTCAAGATACTCTTGTTTGAGGTCTTTGTGGATGTGGTGCCTCAGGAAGATTGAAGCCCTTGCAATCTCATGCTCTGGGACAGCAGCAGCACCCTCCGCTCTTGGAGTGATTGTTTGAGTCAGCTGCATTGCCGTCAGGTGGAAACGACAGTCCGCAACCCAGGTCTGGTAGTTCTTGCCATTCAGCATGAGGCACTCAAACTGCCTTTTCGCGACGTCACCCATTGCCTAAATGATCATGTAAAACACACTTCAAGTAAGTATACATGAACGTAGCTTAGATAGTCAGTTATTGTCGTATGTAATTTCCTGGTTGTTCCATGCATTTTAATGATTATCTAATCTCATAGCAATGTATGAACATATATAAGCCAGTAAGACAATCGACGAATGCAGGGCAAGGAAAAAAAATAAACAGGAAAAACGGTTGCTAGGTTGAAACGTGATCGCAATAACCCATCTAAAGAAAGATCATGAGCCAAATAAAATGTACTTCGAGATTATCTGGGCAACAAATTCTTTAGGGTTTAATCCATAAACCATAGATTAATGAAACATACTACACATAAATATCAGTAACTTCAGGTACTAAAGTGCCGTCGCGTCGACGCAGCCAGCAACTACAGCGTGTGGTGTTGCCAGCGATAGGGAGCACACCTCCATACATGGCTGCGGCCAAGCCGTCGACAAGCGACGGCACACCCCGCACGGCTGCTCGATGGCAGCGTAGATCTCGCGCAAGCTCGAGTGGTCCAGCAACAGGCGACCCACCGCGCGCGGCGCTTCTAGCGGACGGCGGTGTACTGAGGGCTGAGATATGAGGACTCACCTCAAGGAGCTCAGAGCGGAAGCGTACGGTGCGCACGCATCATCGAAGTCGACGACGGGCGACTGTGCAATGCGGGGGCCAGCTTCAGGTGGCGGCGTGTGGATAAGTAGCAGGTTGTGCACATAGATGCATTCTGGGCCAGCGATAAAAGCATACGGCCAAAGGAAAAAAAAACAGAAACGCATCTACTAAACCAATGCCGTACTAGATTAATCATCTTGAATAAGATAACAATGGTGTACGGAACTAATCAATAGGCATAGAATCAGAGTGACCAATCTTCAGGGGTTCGTAAAAGAAAAACTAGATGCTAGAAATCGATCTACTAGAGATCAGCGAACTAGATATCAACCATAAAGGCAAGAACACCCTTAAAGCATGCTACGGGATCAAAAACTAGTTATAAACAGATCGCATCTATTAAACAAGCATACTCGAGGTATATAATCTTGCTAAAAAGAACAACGGCAAAACACTATGCAACTGATTAACACACATATTCTACCGTCCATCCGAATCCATCTATGAAGGAGAATTCGGTGGGGATCATGAACGACATACCTTGAGTGGTATTCGTGTGTTAAGTTGTAGGCGTCGTTATGGATCCCCTGATTTAACCCACGGGGCACTGGCCTAGTGAGTATTCTTGTGGCGAGGCTAGTACCGCAGCTAGCGCACGCACAAGAGAATCTTTGCCACGCGCGCGCCGGTCTCTCTCGTCTCGTCTGAGTTGGCTGATCGCCTGGCTCCGTGCGTGCATGATCATATCGCACCTCGCCCAAATCATAAATTGCGGGAGGATCCATCAGCACGTACACGGCGTGCAGCATGTCCATTCTTTTGTAGTACGGAGTACTTACTATATATATCTTGCTTGTGTGTGTCTGTAGTATGCTCATGCTGTACGATTTGTGTGTGTTCATGGGTTGTTTTCGGCACGGATTTGGATGCGAACGGACCAGCAAGCTTCTTGCGTGCCGGGATATGATTTTTGACCCCCCGTCATATCGAGAACTCGTCGTGGAGTTGCATGCATGCACAGCTCCGATCTCCATATATACCGCCACCTGTCCACTTTGATTCATTGTTGTTTCATTGGTTGCCTAGTTCAAATTTTCGGTAGGTTTCTTTCAGCGAACCGTGCAGTGGAGAAGATTGGTGGCGGCCCGTATCTTTTGCTTTGGATCATTTTTCATGCGCATTGTGTCACTGTGTCAAGTATGGCGTTCTCTGACTTCACCACAGATTACGTGCGTGCTTTATCCTCCTATATATAACGTCGCTGGTTTCCAACTCCGAGGTCTGTTTCGTTCCTCTGTTGATGAAGCCCACGATGGAGCCGCACACCAAACGTTTTGTCTCTTGTACCGACTCCGCTTCAGTTACGAGAGAATCGCGAAGTCACATAAAATAAAACTCTACGCAGCACAAGAACTTTGGAGCCCAGCAACGGCCATCGGCCATGTCGTTGTGTCTTCCGTCCAAGTTAGTTCTATATGTTCTCACGTCACATTAGTGTGCGGCACTGCGGCAGGGCTCTTGACATCAATAGCACACAAGAACCGGCCAATGTGGACATCAAGAGCAAGAACTGGCCAATGGAGACGTTCGGACACCAAGACGCAAATTCTCTACAGCCTGCAGCGCTTACACGTGACGTCATGACTTGCTGCGGACGCTCGTGGCATGCCTCTGCCTGCTGTAGCATGGTGAGGGATTACTCGACAAGCTCCGGCCAGCAGGGCACCTAACGACAGGACGGCTTAGTGTGGTCAACGATCTTCAGGGAATCCATTAGGGAAACAACATGAGGGTGAGGGTTGTGTCTGATTGTGGAGTTGTTGTGCGATGGAGAGGGAGCAGCAGGGAGGAGAGAAGGGAGGCACTTTGGTTGGTTGGATTTGGTGAGCTGCAGCAGCCAGAGCAGGGACCAGGGAGATGCTCGGCTGGCTTGGAGATGACACTAGGGAGCTGTTGGCGTGCTGCTGCCTGCGATGCTTGTTGGTTGGAGAGGAGGCCACGGCCCATGGCCAACTTGGATTTGGAAGCTCATGTTGATTGGATTTGGGGAGGAGAGAACCGAGGGGAAGATTCCGTGGTGCTGTACTTCTGTGTGGCTGTGTCCAGTGTCTGCACTCCTCAACGTAGAAGAAAAGGCACTAGCTTCTCACCTTGTTGACATTGTTGCGTCACTGCCACAATGCGAGGTGCCGCTCCTCCTTGCACTGGCCTTGCTCTGATAGCACGCGGCAACCATACTTGAGTCAGCGTTGGGTGGGAAGATGTTGCGCACTCACCATCTTCTTGCTTCTGGTGGTGGTGTTATGGCTTGAAGGCGGCTGTGCTCGATTTAGGTGGAGCTCGCCTAGGCTTGGAGTTGCAGCTACACATACATATGCTTGATGAACAAGGAGCAAGTGTGCTTTTTTTTCCTTTCAGGATTTAGCAGGTGGGGTCGTGGATTTGCAAAAGAGTAGAGAGAAAGCTTGAGTTGATTTAGTTGATCGATGGGAAAAAAAGACCGACCAAATATATAAATCAAAACTTCAATTAATACATTTTCAAATGTTCAAGGAGAAAAATAATAAAAAGATACAAACAAATCATATAGATTTTGCAGCACCCGTAGCAACGTACGGGCATATTTCCTAGTGTAGATAAAATCAAAAACTAATTACACAATTTCGTTGTACTCGGCGATACGAACATTTTGAGCCTAATTAATTAATTTTTGGATAATTTTTCACAAATACAAACGAAATGCTATAGTGACGTATTTATGGCGAAGTGACATCTTTTATCCAATTCTCCACCCCTAGTTTGCATCTAAACAAGTGCTTGATCAATTGAACAGACCCACTCCCACGAGACACCATGTAAGAGTAGTAGGACCTAGCTAGTACACTAGTTCGGTAGCTCCAACGAGGCAACGATGGCTACCGCACAGGAGAATCTTGGCAGGTAGTGTTTGCCATCGACCTTGTGCGACAAATTGGGCTCCATATATGCATGCATAGCATGGCCACGGCCGAATCATCATGAATTCACGACAGGATCATCTCAAAACGACACACGCACCAGACGCCAGTGCAACTTGGCCATTTTAATTTCTCGATCTTTTCTCTTCTGTGCCTATGCTCCAGTCCTGCATGCGTCACTTGATAGCTAGGCGAATCGGAACTGAACGAAGGAGCACCGTTGGTGTCAGTGCTTGGGTTTAGGAAAGGGATCAGGCAAGGATTTCTCAGGATTCCACTCTGTTTGCTAGCCTTTCGTAAAGATTCCTTCCCATCAATGATGGTGTGGAAGATGGGAGCGAAAGGGGAGTGCGGTGACATCAGCAGAGGCATCGCGCCGCACCGACTCCGTCCCCAACGAGACTTCCTGAGCGCTGCAAAGTCAAGCTCAAGCAGCACCTCTGCTCAGTTGGTCAGCTCGATCGGGCTCTGGATCTTCTTCCGTGCCCATTTCTTGAAATGGTTTCTCCATGCCCATAGATAGGAGTACACGAGCACAATCAAATGTACTTTGAGAGGATGGAGCTGATCCCTATGGCGTACGTGCACGGATGTCCTTTGGGATCTCGTGTCCTTTTGCGTACTCGATAGTTACGGAGCGGCGCCAAACTCCAGAGGCGTGCAACAACTGCGCGAGCTGAAATTTCAATGGGACCGAACCAAATTTAGTCACAACTCCAGGGAGCAGAACCTCAAACCTGTCCATGCAGCGAGCTTGTAGCCGAAGAAACAATCCAGGCCTTGTTTAGATCCTAAATTTGCACCCCAATTTACTATGCAAAAAGAAGATTCTCATCACATCAAAATGTCATAACATGCATGGAGTACTAAATGTAGATGAAATCAAAAACTAATTGCACAGTTTTGTTGTACTTTACGAGACGAACATTTTGAGCTAATTGATCATTGTTTGAACAATTTTTCAAAAATACAAACAAAATGCTACAGTGACGATCGTATCCAAATTTCGATCGAGATGCTGGCCACGCCACTCAAACATGGCCGCCACCTCGATGGCATCTTGATTTGTCCCGTGAACTTGTACACGTCCCGTGCCAGTTGATTGACTACGCAGTGGAAGATTAGTGAAAAAACGCTGCAGTGGAATCAGCGTCACGGACATGAGTGGACCACTAGAGCATCTCCTCCGTCTCCTGCTTTGAAAATTTTCCCATGGCCATTGTGTCACACTCACACCGCACCATGGCAGACTAGTCTTCTGTGGCTTGCTTTCTCAACTAGTCCGATAAAATTCTCAAAATTCTCCACGTACGCGCCATTCGTGGCATACATGAGGTACAGAATTTACCTGACAAGTGGGCCCGGTTCTGGTCCCACATGTCACTGGGCGAGTGCAGGGTGTGCGCGAAGGATGAAGTCGCTACGGACATACTACACCATGAGTCAAATAATCGAGGTGGAAGCTTTCTCAAAAAATGAAAATAAAAAAAGATAATAGAGGTGGGTGAACCTGACTGTGTGACACATTTGTCGTACCTCGCTTCCGGGAAGTGGCAAACTAGTGTAACCCCATTTAGATTTTTTTTTATGAGATGGGATATGCTACTCCCACATGACTTGGAAGCTGTATGGATGTATATACTAACGTAACTCACACTGCACGTGTAGTGCACCTAAATGAATTCCGGATTTTAGTTCAAAAGGAAACGGACATGGGTTGGGTGCATTCTAGTGGACTGCACTAAAAAGGAGTTGGGTAGCCAAGCCACCGTAGAACTACAAAACGGATGGATGGGTTGGGGGAGGTCATTTAAACATTTGGTGATGCTCGAACCTTTTGCACCCCTACCTGTCTCGATCCATTCCACTCCTCCCAAAGTAGGACGCCGGCAGCATGCATCCTTGATCGGGGAGGCTGAGATGTCGACAGATCGAACTCCTGATGGAGAAGAAAGGAATTCTGAAACGTAGGCCGAGCTCCTGTTGGGGTGGGTTCGGCCTGAAAAAGGCAGGCGCAGCGCTGGCCGTTTCAGGTTCCCCGTCCCCTGGCGGCCGCGCGCGGACGAAGCGAGAGGTGCCGAAATCCGGTGCGGGCTCCGGCCGACGCACGCGACCGAACAGAGTGCGTGGCGGCCGGCCGTGCCAGGGCGCAATCTATCGCCGGCCTGAAATAGACGACGCTGACTGGACGAGTACGCTGGAATTGGCTGGCGGCGAGAGGCCGGGATTGGGCGGTTCGTCACGGCGTACTCGTCACCCAGCTCGGTCGATCTCTCCAGAAGAGTCTGGAACCTACTAGATGGGCAGAGGGGAGTGCCGTGCCATGCGCCCATGCCGTGTAACGCGTGGCTCTCCACCGGTGTTCTGTTGTGTCACGTTCGGAATTACTATGCTCCATCCATAGTACTCACTATTAATTTCTATTAAATCATGAAAAAATTTAAAATTAATCAGAGTCACCCGTTTCTACCTATTTAAACATTGTAAAACAACTCTTAAATCATTAAATATCCATTATTTAAAAATTAGCTTAAATATACAAAAGAACAAAATATGATTGATAAAGTATATATTTGATCATAAGTAAGATACAAATAAAACATAAAACTTATATAATTTTTTTGTATAAGACTAACAGTTATAGTGAATAATATTTTAAAATAGAAGTAGTAATACGGATAGAGATGTCAATATCTGCATCCATGGGGTGGTGAATCTGTCTGACCAGTACTCCGTAACTGGTAAACGCAGCGTAGATGCGTCCTCGCCGCCTGCGTTTGCCGGATTTTGATATCCCGGGAGCGTGGGATTTCGTAGCATCCAAATCGAAAGGAAGCTCTGCCCTAAACAGAGGAAGGGATCGGAAGGAAGTTCATACTTGACACGGCACGCTCGATTGGGAGGTTGATGTTGGTGTAGGTGCGGAAGCTCAAAGGCAGCAGGAATTACGTACGTACGCGGTACGCCTTCCAGACGATTTCGACGCTGACTCACACCGAGACAGAGCTACCAGCAGCTCCTCGAATTAAAGCTGGAAATGAACATTATTGTGCCGACGCGGCGTCCTCTCGTCCGGTGGGGTTCAGGGTGGGTTACCGGCAAGTAGCTGTCCAAGGACACGAGAGTTTTTTTTATGGAAAGGACACGAGAGTTGGTGAGGCGGGGGCGAAGAATTCATAGTTCTGGAGAATATGCCATATGCGAGCCCCTATGACAAACGTGTCACTTACTAGTTCAAACACGGTTGCACATGATCCTCCACCTTCGCTGCACACCCGGTTCTCCGGTCAAAGTCTGTTAACCCCTAGCATAGTTACTGTGTTATGATGAGCAGAGCCATCGTTTTTTTTTCGTGTTATTCTGAGTTGGTTTTGTCCATGTAATCTAGCTGAAAATAACCTCAAAATTTAAGTTGCTGCGTGAGCTGACAACCTCAAATTTTAAGTTGCTTAACTTGGCTGGTCCAAGATTAGCTAGCCTTGGGTACCCACTGTAGCATAATCAACGTTGTTTTGAGTTTTTTTTGTTAAATGGTTGATGGTTAGTATTATTTTATTTATAATTTTTTCTCAAGTGGTGAGGGGTTTTCCGGTGTTTAGTCTAATTTGAATAGTTGTCGAGAGCGGAAACCCACTGGCAACCAAAAATCCCAACTAACATTTTAGAAAAAGAATTGTCGGACGCTAATATTTGAGGAAAAATTGAAGATGAACAATAACATCGGTCATTCGTAAAAAGACATTTTTTTGGAAATTTTCCAAACCTAACCCCGTAATGAATCATTGTCTCAGCTCTCGCTTATCTTTTTTTCTCGAAATGTAATATACTCCTTAACCATATGAACATCTACAAGGAATACAAGAACACACACACACACACCTTAACCATATGAACATCTACAAGGAGCTTATAGCAAAATTTGATATTAACAAAATCATCACGTGACGTGAGTTGTTGCGCGTCATCTCCAACCGAAAGAAATAGTTGCATTAGTGAGGACTATGGACAAAGAGCGGGTCAAATGTTAGGACGAATGCCACAAATCTCAGAAACTCTACCTTGTTATCAAATGATGATGTAGCAGCGCTCTACCCACTTATTACCAGCTACCACTGCTTGCTCTGGAATATATTAAAACTTCCATTATTAATGGAACATGGAAGGGTTTTCTGAAGCCATGCGTTTTAGGCGGTGCTGCTGGCGGTATGGTCCTGTACGCGCTAGCGCTAGCATATCTGACAGGAATATGCCGCTGATGGAGAAGCCATACATCGCACGCAGCATATGCGCAGATCTTGCATGGCATCAACCGGCATGCCGCTGCCGCTACGCGCAAAATAATCTATCCGATAAACTGTTTTTCTCCTCTTGTCTTCTCCCGATACTGACTATATAGAGAACGGCTGTATACATGCAGCCATGTACCTGGACACACATCTACCGGCAAGGCACAACCGCACAATGAACATGTCGGGAACGCTCTTCCCGGAAGCCCGCCGCTTTGTTTTACTGCAGCTTGTCTCTGCCCTCGCCAGAAAATGGCATCAGAGATGGAGAGGAAAAACTTCTCCCACCGTCACAGTTTTATTAGTTACTTCCCGATTGGTAATCAAAATTTATATTAAATATAATACATTCTTGACGTATTTAAACTATTGTTTAGTGAGAAAAAACTTGTCTCCACCATCACTGTTTTATTAGTTACTTGTCCGTGATAAAAATTTATATCGAATATAATACATTCCAAACATATTGAAATTAGTATTTTTTTAGATTTCTCTTGAAGTTTATTTGTTGCAAATTGATCGTAGGTCTGTTGGTAAGGGTCATTGTGGTGGAACCTGCTCGTTTGAGTTCAAGTCCTCGATTCGATAAGGGTAGGGTATTTTTCTAGATTTATTCTAAAAATTAATTGACACTTCATTAGTACGCGATGTCCCCATTAATAGCGAGACGATTACGGTGACTTTGTGAGTCTTAAGATCGGATCTGTCGGCTCAGTCTCTCAGATGTGCTTATAGAGGTAGAGTTCGCCTATGTGTATTCATAAGATGAGTGCGCGCGTGTGAACGTCTGGATCTATACTAGGCTCTCGTAAAAAAGTATATAATCTTTATTTTTATTGAAGATTGTATAATAAATTCAGAAAACGTCACGATACAAACTTGGATGCAGATTACGGAAACCTGACGGCTTAGTATAACTGTTCGTATTTTTAACTATCATTAAAATCACAAGAAAATACAAATTGCCATGTTGTAGTTTAGATATGCATGAGTCTTTTGCCAGCTTATTTTTCACAAAACTTCTCGAATATTTTGTATTTTAGGACGTAGGGGATCGGAGTATTATTGCGGCCGGCTCACGTCGGAACGGATGAAGCTAAGCTCTCCGTCGTGTGCAACTGGAAATCGTGATCAATGCGTGATGGACCGACTGATGGCTCCGGGGCCAACCGAGCTCGTGCGTGCATTCGGCCGAGAGAGCATGGCAAGGCAGTTGGCTCGACATGGGGCGATGTCACGGACAGTGAGCCGGCAAATAAGGTGGCACACTCGCACCCGTTTCGCGAGAGAGGAGATCCACAACCGGGGGAGGCCGCACCTTGCCCGTCGATGCCGTGTTTTCTCGTACCTTCTTGTTCTGCTGCAGACTCCAGCTAACTCGGAGATATCTCTGGGCACGACCACAAAGCTACGTAGAAATGTAGGTCGTTTTTCTTCTCTACGTTTATAGTTCTTGATATGTATCTAGATATATCTAGATTTATAGTATATATCATATCTAGATTTATAGTAAAATCTATGTATCTAATAAAGCTAAAATGAATCTGTATTTTAGAACGGAGAAAGTTTCTCTCCTGGAGACGCCGGGAGAAGATTCCATCGACACTTATTTCTTTTCGCGTACTGTACCTTGTGATCGCGTAGGAAGTAACCTAGCTCCTAAGCACATGCAACTATGCAAGTGCGATGCACCGAACCCTTTGGTAACGCCAAAGTTAAAGTTGTAACGCAGTGGTGCATGCATCCGTTGGATCTTATCCAAGAAAAATAACAGGGCGCCCGCGTACGTGCACACGAAGCACCGTCCGTTTCTTCCGAGACAATTTGAGTGAGTATGTGAAACCGTCTCTCGAATTTCCTCGACCGTCGAAACTTGTGCCACTAGCTGGATGAGCGCGACAGCCAGCCGCCTCTCTGGGCCCCCGGCGGCAAAGCGGCCGCGACCGGCCGGCGTCAGCACGACCCCCCTTGGGCCTCGATAAATTCTACCCTTGAGTTGACTGTGCAAAAACAAGATTCCCGTCATATCAAAATGTCATAGCATGCATGAAGTACTAAATGTAGATGGAATTAAAAACTAATTGCATAGTTTTATTGTACACGAATATTTTGAGCTTAATTAATCAATTTTTGGATAATTTTTTACCCATACAAACGAAATGATACATTGGCGCACGCACACCAAAAGGCCAAAGTTTGGCTCCCAAATCTGGAAGCCAAATTTTGGTTTTTAGAGTGTGTGCGGTACTGTAGCATTTTGTTTGTACGTGTGAAAAATTGTTCAAAAATTAATTAATTAGGCTCAAAATATTCGTCTCGTAGAGTACAGCAAAACTATGCAATTAGTTTTTAATTTTATCTATATTTAGTACTACAGAAATGCTATGACATTTTGACGTGACGGAAATGTTCTTTTTGGACCCAGGGGTGAAATTTGGGAGCGTTCCCCCAAACCGCACGCATCTGCACGCGGCTCCGCCTCCGCCTGGCGTGCGCGGCGCGGCGTTCGGCTTCGGGTACTCGGTCAGGCTCACCAGTCACCACCGGCTCCTGCGACGCGGGTGCGTGACGCGACGTGACTCCCGCGCGCGCGCGCGGGGACGGGGCGCGGCAGCGGCAGCGGCACACGGGCGGCGACCGCGACGTCGCGCGGGGGCCGAGGGGGTGAGCGCTCTCGGGCCAGAAAGCGGGGCGCGCAGCCACGCCACGCACGCGAGCCGGGGGCGCGCCACCTGTGCGCGCGTCGGTGGCCGCGGAGGCCGGCCAGGGGACGTCGCTGCCTGGGGGCAGCTGCGACTGGGAGTGGCCGGCCAGCCCGGGGCACGCGTGAGGGAGCTAGCCGGTACCCGCCGCCTGCCCGCGCGGTCGGCCGCTGGACACTGCCGACCCAGGCCAGTTGACGGGCAGGGCGGGTCACCGGGTTGACAAGTTGCGCGCGGCGGTGGACACGGGCTGGCGCGCGCACGAGCCTGGTGAGAGATCTTGTGGTCCGTCCGGCTTGGATTTTCCAGGACGCATGTTGGAGCTCGGTCTGCCGTGAGAGAGATCTCAAGAGATAAACAGATGCAGGCAATGGATATCATATTTTATCAAGCCAAAATTTACCTCCCAAATTCCACTATATAAAAAGAAAATTATCATCACATTAAAATGTTGGCACATACATTGAGTATTAAATGTAGATAAAATCAAAAACTAATTGTACAGTTTTGTTGTATTTTACGAGACGAATATTTTAAACCTAATTAAACAATGTTTGAATAATTTTTCATAAATATAAACAAAATACTACAACGACGTATTTATTATAAACACCAAACTTTGGATATAAAATTTAGGCATCCCAAATTTCATCCCTAAAGTTCACTATGTAAAAAGAAGATTCCCACCACATCAAAATATCGGGACAAATATGAAGTAATAAATATAGATGAAATCAAAAACTAATTGCACAGTTTTTAAGCCTAATTAATTAATTTTTGGATAATTTTTCACACGTACAAATAAAATGCTACAGTGGCGAACGCACTCCAAAAGACTAAAGTTTGACTCCCAAATTCGGAAACTAAAGAGGCCTAGATCTACACGAGGCCCAAGAAAGCAAGAAAGAAAGAAAGAAAGCAGATGTCAGAGGCGTGCATCGGGGAAGGCTGCATTTGGCCGGCACGGTTGAAGAGTAGTGAGGCAATGCTCCACCACCTCGATGCCTTTTGTTTTATTCGTTGAAGTAGCCAGCAAACTCTCAGGCTACGTAGCGAATGCAAAAATAAATGCATATCGATCAGCAGCAAGACACGCACACAAACAAGCAACTCTTCAAATCAAACAGGCCAAAATGATGCCCGATGCTTCAGCTATGCGATGAACTCGGTCCTCTTCTTGACGTTCCTTATCGGTATCATCGGGTATCTCAACGTACAGGATTATTCCACGATGATAACACCGCCACTACCCGTGGCTCACGGCGCCGTCCCTGTAGTCCGTTCCACTGGCCTTTTTAGGACGGGACAGATGCTGAGGCTCTCTCAGGCATGTCTTGCTATCCCTGGACATGGATATATACGTCAAAGATGTCTTGCTTTACCGTGCCACAGGCTCTGCGCGTAGCCGTGCAGCTCAATATATTCCTCAAAGATCGATCGGTTTGACATTGTACCTCACGGATGGCAAGGATGGGGGCGAGATCTCCCCCCGGCCGATTCTACGTACGCCAAGAACAAATCGGTTCGTAACTTCGCATATATGCACGGCACAAAAGAATTGATTCAGTTTCTTTTTAAAAAAAAAGAATAATTGATTCAAATGTACAGCTATGAGATAAAAACGATAATATACTGGACATCATTTTATATTGACAAGATACAAATCTTGAGTCACAGAGGACTCTGAAGAGTTTCATAAAAAAAAAGAGGACTCTGAAGAGTACCTTAACCATGATCTTGGATTTTTTTTTTCCACGATATCATAGCTAGGTGGACATTGCTTTCATGCTTCAACCAAAATCACTCGCTCAATCATGAATTGGGCTGTCTTGAAATTTTCGTCTCTTTTTCATCAAGTAGCTGTTTGTGGCCAGGACTCCCCGATGCCTGGGAAGGAGGCTTAAATTATCATCTTCACACACCTCATCGTGTTGGTGATCAAATCCGATCACCCAAATTAAATAAAGCAACGCCAATTTAAAACCCAAAACTTCTATTCTATAGGACCCATAGGCATCACCGATTTTATCATGAACTTTGAAACAGACCGGTGAACAGCAGCAGCGCGTCTGACAGCAACGTGAGAGAGAGTCGTTCACTCGTTTTGTGCGCCCATGACCTCATTGGCTCGACGGCCGCCAAAATAATTTCGATATGGAACATGGCATTCACATGATGAAATTTCGTTGCCGAAGATTTCCCTACCGCTCGCGTCGTCCTCGGGCGGAAACCCCCGGGTTCTCCTCTCCATGGCGGCGGCCGGCGCCTCGGCCTGGGCGGTGCGGCGGCGGCGGCGCGGTCCGGCCCGGTCGTGCCCGCGGCGAGGACGTCATTGGGGGATGGCTTGTGGAGGTGTGCTTTGGTGGCGTCTTGGTGACGCGGCCGACGGTGGCTTGCTTGGGCCTGTGCTCGCGGCGTCATGGTGGTGTGGCCGGCAGCAGTCGAGTGACGGTGCATTAGAGACGCCATGATGGCGTAACTGGTTGTTCCGGGCCGTCTTCCTCCTGCGACGAATGTGTCGGTGGTGCTGTGGTGGCATGACCGACGACGGTTCGCACGGTTGTTTGCCATCGGCATCGTGGTGGTGCCGTTGATAGCGGTCGTGCGTCGGCTCCCCAGCAGCGCCATGGTGGTGAGGTTGGTGGCGTCAGCCGTCTCGTCGCTTCGTGGTGAAGATGCAAGTGAAAACTTATCCCTTTTTGGGACGACGTCGATGGCGCTTCGAGTGTCATGTCCTTCCTGAAGGCGACGTCGAGTATCTCCAGTGGGACTTTGCCTCCTGCAGGGGCCGTGGGGTCGTAGGGCTTCTCCGTCTTGCTGCTTCGACATTGGTTGCTTATGTGAGGGTGTTCTCTTTCCTGTTCTTTCTCTTTTTTTTTCCTTTTCTTTTTTAAAAGAGAGGAGAAGAGAGGTTTCAGTCTATGGTAGTGTTGGCTCGTGTCGACGTCTCAACCCGACCGAGCGAATTTTAGTAGAGATCTGGGTAGATGTCCCAGTCCGACCCGGTACATTCTTTGAAATTGTTTGAGTTGTTTAGACTGGTGTGTGTTGATGTCTAATCCAACCCACCGAGTTTTTTCTTAGTTGCACGGACCAAAGTGGTTCGGGATTTTCTACCCCTTAAGTTGTACGGTCGTTAGATCGGAGTTGTGTGAGATGGTATGATACCTCTCGAGTTGTACGGTTTTTGGACCGAAGTTATATGGTTTTCGGGCCCGAATTTTCTTATAAACAGAATCAACTCTCTTCTTCTAGTAAAAATTCAGAAAAACGTAAGCTTTCGCCGTCCGTAAAAAAAATCGTTGCCGAACACCCCCGGCCACAGGTTACTGGTACCAAATATGCACGTCGCCCAGAACGTCTCTCTCTCCGGAGTAGCATTGTGCGTCTCCGACCGATAGAACTCACGATACACGTTTCGATGGCTGCGACATTTGTAGAACGTGCTAACACGCCACGAAATGGACAAATTTTACTTCGGTTTTCAAGTCATACGTGTCAACGTTGTAGAACCTGTGAAAACTTACAAGCAATAGGTAAGTACTGCAGTGCCAGACTTGAAAAAAAGGATAACATATCGGAGTACATGTCAACATCAAAGTTTCAAAGGTAAAGTTTAAGAGAAAATTCCTCCAATGCCATCAGAAATTATACGCATCCCTTCTATGCCATCAAAAATTACACTGTCTCTTCATTGCCATTGTTTTTGATTTAGGATGCCCTCTATGCCATCACCGTTAAATTTAGACAGAGCTCACGCTTGTTCTGTCATAGCAGTTCCGTTCTCTAACGCCCGGTCCGTAAAGCTTCTGCAGTTCTAGTTCCCCTCCCCATCTGCCTCCGTTGACTAACCCTCTCTCAATTCCACATCCTGCTGCCAAACAAATCGACCAATGATCCTTGAACGTCCTTGCCGGTGAGTGATTTGATTTGTTCCTCTAGGCATATACGCCTTCTCTAGCAAGTTCCAGGTGGCAGCGGAGAAGCAGTCCTAAAGGCTAGAGCAAGGTGAAACAATGTAGGAAGAGGGACACACGGCCTGCCATCTTGCTTGTCTCCGTCGAGCACTTGTGGATCTACACGACCCTGTTCGAGGCTGTGCCGCCGCCACTGTGGACTCCCCGCCAGACCACTGGACGCCGGCCGGTGGACATGGAGGCGTGCTGCGACGGTGGCGGTGCTCGAGGCCGAGGCCCTGCTGCGGGTTGCTCGAGGGCTCGTCGATGCGAGCCAGCACGCAGGCGAAATAGCAGCCGACAGCCACTAGGCCTGCTCGGGCCAGCGCCCAGCAGGCTGGGCCTCGTGCGGGCGCACGTCCCTGAAGAAAGAAGCAAGGGGGCCGCCGGTGAGGGGGTCGCGGACTCGCGGCGAGCCTTTGCCCGGATGTGGTGGCCTCCGACAGCCACGGGTTGAGCCATTCGAGGGCCGTCTCGGCAGCACTCAAGTTGCTCGACGTCGACGGCCTGGAGTGACCCGGGTAACTCTTCGGCGGCGCACTCGTGCAGTTGGTCCCGAGGTTAGGGGAGAGCGTAAAGCAGTAGAGGCGCACAGCGGAGTAGAGGCACCGTCGGCATTTAACGCCGTAACCGTGGAATACTACTAAACTTGACGGTAATGGCACAAAGGGGACTAAAAATTAAAAACGATGGCAATGAAGAGATATATTAATTTTTGATGGCATACAAGGGATAAGTATAATTTTTGATGGCATAGAAGGAATTTTCTCAAAGTTTAACTAGAAAATTATAGTTTGTTATAATAAAAAACCAGAGACATCATAAAAAAATACTCCCCATCTCAAAATAAATGTATTTTTGCCATGCACGTGGACAAGCACTTATCCATGTGTATAGTTAGAAATACACTTTTTTTTTCTATGGAGGGAGCGGGTCATCAGACTTTGAAAGAGAGTTTTTTGATAGAATAGAAAACTATGTAATAGTTTCTAAGTTCACAAAAAGATATAGTTTGTTCTAATAAAAAAATCATAGATCAAAATCATTATGTATCTAAAAGATGCGCTAAAATATTTTTTAAAGCAATCATGATGAAATACAATATGTTTTTATATTTTATAGGTGTATATTTTGGCCCGAAATAATTGGGTAAATGTTCGAGCTGGCTCCTAAAATAAATACATCTAACTATGCACTTGTCGAGGTATATAGTCAGAATTACACGTATCCTTTTGATACAGGAAAAGATACAGGGAGCATGTCATCGGACTTTGATTTTTTTTTCCTTTTCTTGAAAACAATAGTTTGTTAGTTCGCATGCTCTAAACAATTAGTCCATGTGCATAGTCAGAATTGTACTTTTTTTTACATAGGGAACATGTTATCGGACTTTCAAAAAGATTTTTCTTCTAGAAAGCTGTAGTTTGTTAGTTTCAAAAAATTAAAATTATAATAAAAAAAATTATAGTTTCAAAGTCACTCTACGTCTAAAAGATGCTGAAACGAACTTATCGTATATCAATTGATAAGTTCTTTGTGGTGAAATCTGTCCACCAGTATTCGAATACCCGATCTAGTATTGTTTTGAATTTTTCTAAATTTATTGTAGGATTTAACTAGTGCTAATCTTTCAGTGGTAAACGACATGTCCATCAATACCAAGTCATCTTCCGCCGGTTCAATTTCTCAAAGACGCTCACAGGGTAGAGTTTTATTGCGTGTATTTATAAAGATAAGTGTGTATGTTGTGAGCGTATGCATATGTTCATTTGCAAGGAAAATTAAAGATCATACTATTTTTTTTAAAGCAATCACGATTAAATACGATACATTTCTATTTTGTACTACGCGGTCTCTGCTGCCAAAAACGGTCGGGTAAATGATCGAGCTGGCTTCTAAAGGGCTGGACCAAATTTCTGTGGTGATCCGATGAGTCCAGCGGGGTCGGAACGCGAGCTGGACCCAAGCGGCGGACCGCGCCAACGGCTCGCGCCGTGTGTGGCGTGGTGGTGTCCTTGTCACCGTCGCGTGTGCGAGCCCCCGTTCCCTCCTCCGCGGCGCAGAGTCACAGACGCAAACAAAGCGGCGGTATAAATAGCATCCACCCCCCGCCTCTCCCGAATCCACCCGAGCTCCATTGATTGATTAGAGCCCGTAGTTCATCCTCATCTTCCCATCGAATCGGAGTTTGCGATAGAGATAAACTAGATCCTTTGAGCAGCAATGGCGGCCGTGCTGAGGAGAGCCGTGGCGCAGCGCTTCGCGGCGGCGGCGTCGGCGCCGGCGCGGTCGCCGTCGCCGGCGGCGTTCGGGCTCCGGCGGTTCCTGCAGGAGCAGCCGGCGTTCCGCCCCGCCGTGCCGCCCGACCGCTTCATGCCCCTGGCCGACCGGATCCGGGAACTCGGGGTCGGCGTCGCGTTCCCGCGGATCAACCTCGACGGCCTCGTCCCGCCCGCGGCGCCGGCGCCGGCCAGGCGGGAGGAGCTGCCGGCGGCGAGCCTCACGGTGGAGGAGGCGCGGAAGGTGCTGCGCGCCACGCAGATGGAGGCGGCGCGCGCGCGGATTCGGGCGTCCGGCGCCGGCGCCGTGCCGTACGCTGAGTTCCTGCGCCTCTGCTGCGACGCCGCCGGGCCGGACGAGGGGCCCTCCGTCGCGCGCGCGCTCGACGAGTCCGGATCCGTCATCGTGCTCGGCAAGACCGTCTTCCTCAGGCCCGATATGGTACGATCCTCACCCCCACCTTCTCTGTTCATCATTTCAAATCCATCAGCTTAATGTTGCTTGATTCGTCTTCAAAGTTTCCCTTGTCTAGTTTTTGCTTTGCAGTTAGGCATGTCTTAAAGAGAAAAGACACGTTGGTTTCTTCTCTCTTGTGTGCTGTTTATAATTTCTTTCCGGGGCCACCGGGAAGAGATTTGATTTTGGAAACCACAGAGATCTGATGAGACTTTTCGCGTGTTTTTTCTATGTTTCCCAACAGGAAAAGATTGAAAGAAAGGGCGGTGTTCTAAAACGATAGTAAGAGAAGTTGACACCCAAAGTTTGGGGAATTTTACTCCGCTCCAAGATGGGAGTTTTTTCTTCTCTCAAAACCAGAACCAAGAAAAAATTTTCTAATTTTATCCCTCTGTCTAAATCAGAGAGGGTAGAATCCAATGAGGAAAAAAACTAACTTTGAATCTTGACCTCCGATGAATGAACTTGAGGAGAATTCACCTGCCCCTCTTTCTGGGTGCTATCAATTTTGGAAAATAATTTGTTCTTAGTATTGCAGCAACTTTTCTGCCAGACAAGTTACAGTACAGGCCATTTGTAGCAATAGCATCATTTGCCCCATCACATGGCAGTGGTGGAGGAGGATTGAATTGATGCACCTTTGAATTAGTAACATAGCGACAGGCTGTAGTTAGCTAGTACACATACATGTTCATTTGCTTCTTTCGCATTACATCTGTCCTTTATGATAATTGTCCCACCAGCCAATCATGTGGTGTCTTTATCACTAGTTTTTTGTTGGTAAAAGTTAAGTTGCAAGTTTATTTTGTTTTGACTTAAAATATGAGATTCTCCTAAGTTAGAGAGTAAACAAAAAAAGTTACATGTGATAAAATTTATTGGAAGTAAAAGGACTTGCCATCTTTACTGTTTGAGATTCTTACTTCATCAAATCAAGTTGTTCTAGTTAGTAGTTACTATTGCCCTTCGTGATGGTGAATATTTTCTTCACACTTCTTCTCGCTGAATGCATTTCGGTCACTATCCATTTGAATAATAGGAGACTAATGGAGGGCTAACAAGTTATGGCTAATCTACTTTTCTTATATTATGGGTGGCGTCCTTTATGATAATTGTCCCACCAGCCAATCATGTGGTGTCTTTATCACTAGTTTTTTGTTGGTAAAAGTTAAGTTGCAAGTTTATTTTGTTTTGACTTAAAATATGAGATTCTCCTAAGTTAGAGAGTAAACAAAAAAAGTTACATGTCATAAAATTTATTGGAAGTAAAAGGACTTGCCATCTTTACTGTTTGAGATTCTTACTTCATCAAATCAAGTTGTTCTAGTTAGTAGTTACTATTGCCCTTCGTGATGGTGAATATTTTCTTCACACTTCTTCTCGCTGAATGCATTTCGGTCACTATCCATTTGAATAATAGGAGACTAATGGAGGGCTAACAAGTTATGGCTAATCTACTTTTCTTATATTATGGGTGGCGTCCTTTATGATAATTGTCCCACCAGCCAATCATGTGGTGTCTTTATCACTAGTTTTTTGTTGGTAAAAGTTAAGTTGCAAGTTTATTTTGTTTTGACTTAAAATATGAGATTCTCCTAAGTTAGAGAGTAAACAAAAAAAGTTACATGTCATAAAATTTATTGGAAGTAAAAGGACTTGCCATCTTTACTGTTTGAGATTCTTACTTCATCAAATCAAGTTGTTCTAGTTAGTAGTTACTATTGCCCTTCGTGATGGTGAATATTTTCTTCACACTTCTTCTCGCTGAATGCATTTCGGTCACTATCCATTTGAATAATAGGAGACTAATGGAGGGCTAACAAGTTATGGCTAATCTACTTTTCTTATATTATGGGTGGCGCAAATAAAGTTTGGTGAACACTCACATGGCATGTGAGCTAGATTAGGTCATAGCATTCGTGGGCAGCACTAGTAGTGCCTTTTTCTCTTTGTTTCATCTTGATCTATTTATTTGTGGTTGGTGGCTACAGAACAGACAATTTGACAATTTGCTGTCATGGTAGTGGTGGTGGAACATTTCAAATATAGTTTTTTTAAAAATCTTTTTCACACTTTAGTGATTCAGCTGCATTATTTTTCTTCACATGCTACAGTCTTGTAAACTGCATCATGGGTGAGTCTGAAGTAGACATTGAAGTATGTCCAGGATGTTCCAATTTTGAGTAAAGGATCTTTATCCTGCACTATCCAGATCCCGGCAGCATGGGATTTTTTTTTCTTGAAGCAATCTGAAGTTTGTTTTACTTTTGATAACATATTTCCATTCATCTCAGCAACACAAAGAACTTGTATTTCTTGACTAGTGCAGAGCATTTGAAAGTTGAGGCATTTGCATTTCATTTGGGCTTCATTGATGCAGTCTTCTCTTATCAGCATTTGCTCTTTCTTTGATGGATCTCCCTTGAAAAGAAGAGCAGCCAAGTAAACCGTGGAAGTGTTTTTCTCTTCTGTTTCATGACAACTGCAGGTCGTCAAGGCCATCGAGAGGGCCATCCCCGTGAGTGAGACGCTGCCCATCGCCGAGAGTGACCCGTCGAGGGAGGAGTTGAAGGCCATGGAGGCGCAGAAGGCGGACATCGACCGCGCCGCGGCGTCCCAGGTCCGTCGGGAGCTGTGGTGCGGGCTGGCCTACCTGGTGGTCCAGACGGCCGGGTTCATGCGGCTCACCTTCTGGGAGCTCTCCTGGGACGTAATGGAGCCCATCTGCTTCTACGTGACGTCCATGTACTTCATGGCCGGCTACGCCTTCTTCCTCCGGACCAAGAAGGAGCCTTCGTTCGAGGGCTTCTTCGAGAGTCGGTTCGCAGCCAAGCAGAAGCGGCTGATCCAGGCCCGTGGATTTGACATCCGCCGGTACGATGAGCTCCGGCGAGCCTGCGGCCTGCCGCCGGTTCTCCAGGCCCGGCCCCCCTGCTCGACGGCGCAGGAGGGTGGCAATTGCCATTCTTACTGCCATTGCCAATGATCTTGTTGTTTCATTCTTTTTTTTTCATGCCCATTTGGTGGGGATGATTCGTGTACCCTTTGTGATGCGCGGATGCAAAAGCATACTCAAATTGAGGCGATGATGAGCCAGATTTTAAACTTGAAGCCTGAATGATTGCTGATTGGCTTCGAAGCCGCAGTAGCTGTCTCGAAACCTGAAAACGAATTATACAGCAAGAGTGGGTAAGTTGGGACGGAGGGCAGCGTGAATTTGCTCCACTCCACTACTCCAGCAAGAAAGTGGGTCAAAAACAAATCCTCCCATCAAATCTTCAATCACGAAGAACGTACGTGTACGGCGTATACCAACCGCCAAACCCATACGGCCAGGCATGAGCTTTCATGCTCGCCTAATCAAACTGATGGCTTAATTCTAACTAAAAAAATGTACGAGAACTCTCTTCTCGTGCCTACTCAGCGAAAGATTAGGATTGCGACCTTATCAGCCATCACTACTTGTCTAGTTGCTGCGTCTCCGGATGTCCAGATGACGTTCTCGTTTCGTCCAGGGATATGATTCTGAAACCGATCGGATGGGCCTGCAAAAATTTTCTAGGGACATGGACGGCAGCACATACGCTGATCACCAGTCATCCGTGTAATCGCAAAGGGCCTTTCAGGCTTTCAGCTACCCTTTTTCTTCTCAACATGGCTATCTTTTTTCCCCAGCCGAAAGGCATCCGCAACGGCCCCGCCGACCAAGAGCAACGACAGCATCCGATGCCAAACAATATACAAACTGGGAACAAGAACAACGAATAAAACAGCTCATGGATTAGCATCCGATTCGTGGATCCGGCGGCCGGATCCGCGCGTCCATAGCACCGGCTCCTCCCCTTGCTTCTGCCCACTGCCACTGCCTCCGCTAACTGCAGGGATCCTCTCCGTCCTCACCACTTCTACCTCTCTGCAGGTCTGCGAGGCAGTGCCGGTGAGAACTGAGAAGGCCCGCCTCCATCGCTTCCGGCGATCTCCCCTTCCGAGCGGTGAGGTAAGCTTTGCCTGTTTCCCACTTCTCTTATAGGATCCTGTAGGTTTACTCTGAAAATAATACTCGCAGTTGGCGATTAGAACAATGCAAAACTATGTGTATACTTACGTTCCCTAAACTAGACATGGTTAGTTTTGCTTTTCTTAATAAAGAAAAAGGGAAAACAGACCCTATCCATCATTCTTAGACTCTGAATCATGCCGTGTGTTCTCTTCTAATATACTTAATTTTTCTAATATACTTGATTTAGAATGTACAAGACATGGCTCTAGACTGAACTGTGTAGAGCATGGTTACGGTTGGAGATATTTTTGAGTATGTTTTCCCTTCATGTGTGAATTTGTATGTGTCAATCAATTTCCAATTGCAATTTATCCTTGGTGAAAATGTTTAGAAACTATTTTCCATTTAATTGTAGGAGATTAAAGGGCGCAGGGAGGCTACATAGTATAATCTTCCCTACCGAAAGAACAATAGAAAACACCTTAACTCAGATGGGTAACCAGTTGTAAATGGCTAGAGATTGAATTTTGAATAGAAGACCATGTTTAGAACTCCAATTACTAGCACATAATTCCTTTGGAAATGAAGTGGAGAATAATGCTGGCCAAATTTGTTTGCCCCTGAATCATGCATTTGTTAGCGACAAGTGAAAAAAGGTCACCGATTTCTGTAAATGATTACTAAAAATGGAATGTTCATAACCTGGTTAGTTCTAGCACCTCTTGTAAATAATATGGCTTACGTATCTCATCCAATCTTTCACAGGTAGTGCTTTGGATATTACCTTCCTCATTGTCGTAGATCAGTCCTAGCCTCCTGGGTTATGCATGACAGCCCCTGTGGCTCTTCCAAATGATCTAGAAGGGGTCTCGCATTCTGCAAGGGCTGAGCTATTCCGGGACTCTAGTTGCAACATTTCAAAGGAGGTGTTGGAAAGTTTGGGAAATGGCCAAGATTCAAATGCTTCTGGAACAAATCCTAGCTTCAGAGTTGGAGAGATCAGGTTTCCTAACGGAGATATTTATTCAGGCACATTATTGGGGAACACACCAGAGGGTTCAGGCCAGTACCTATGGTCAGATGGTTGCATCTATGAGGGTGAGTGGAGGAGAGGGATGAGACATGGGCAGGGAAAGACGCGATGGCCATCTGGGGCCACCTATGAAGGTGAGTATTCTGGTGGCTATATATATGGTGAAGGCACCTATACTGGACCGGATAACATCGTCTACAGGGGACGATGGAAGTTAAACCGTAAGCATGGGCTTGGATGCCAGACATATCCAAATGGAGACATGTTTGAAGGTTCGTGGATTCAGGGAGAAATTGAAGGTCATGGGAAGTACATATGGGCAAATGGGGGCACTTATGTTGGCAATATGAAAAGTGGCAAGATGTCAGGGAAAGGAACTCTTACATGGAAAAATGGGGATTCTTATGAAGGTAACTGGTTAGATGGCATGATGCACGGGTATGGAATCTACACATGGAATGAATGTGGGTACTATGTTGGAACATGGACGAGAGGACTGAAGGATGGTAAAGGTACATTCTATCCGAAAGGTTGCAGAGTTCCTGTTAATGATGAGCTGTATATCAATAATCTAAGAAACCGAGGTGTACTGCCTGATATTAGAAGGCAGAATCATAATTCACGTATACTTCACTCTTCCTCGGTTGACATGGGGAGCATGAAGGTTGGCATGACTAGGCAATCTTCAGATGTTTCTTACAAAAGGAATTCTACTGAGCAGCCACCTAAGAAGAATGGGTCTTTGGAAAGACGGTGGAGTCTTGAGGTGGCTATTGAAAAGTTCATTGGCCATGAATCAAGAGAAAGTTCTAGTTTAGAAAGCTTGGAAAACTTGAGTGATTCTCGTTTGCCTATACTGGAAAGGGAATACATGCAAGGTGTTCTAATCAGTGAGGTGGTACTTGACAGGAGTTTTTCAGACTCCTCAAAGAAGGCAAAACGCCGCCAGAAGAAAATGGTGAGGGACCCAAAAAGGCCTGGAGAGACAATAATTAAGGGACACAGAAGCTATGATTTAATGCTCAGTCTGCAGCTTGGAATCAGGTAGCACCACCTGAAATCCTGGTTTTAATTTGCATTCTTTTTCTTCTGCTCATTGGTTGTGCAGCTAAGGGTGCGCCTGGCATAGTGGTATAGTCTCTCTCTCTCTCCAATTGTGTCCTGGAGGCCCTGGGTTTGAACCAGCCTTTTCTATTGTTTGTTCAGCTATTACTGGCATAGCTACTCCCTGCAGCTTAATGTTCTTGTTTATAAAATAATCCTCTTGGCTCTTGCAACCATATGGTGAAAATCAAGGCATACTAGTAACAGGTTCCTACTTCCTAGTCATCTGGCTCGTGGAAGTAAGCATTCTGTGTTTTTAAAAAAAAAATGCTTGGCATCATTTAGCTTCTGAATAATAATGGTGTAAGGTTCAGTTTTGATGTGCTAACACCAGCAAGTAGTGGTTACCAGCTCCTAGCTTGCAACATGTACATTCATTTCTGTTAGGAACTGCGAGCTCCTGCAACATACATTTTCTGTAGTTGATTCCAGAGCATGATGTTTACAGATATGTTTCCAGTATATTTTGAAATAGGCAGTGTTTTTTTGTACGTAGGTACACAGTTGGTAAGATTACACCAATTCAAAAACGTGAAGTTCGTGCTTCAGATTTTGGACCGAGAGCAAGTTTCTGGATGAACTTCCCAAAAGAAGGATCTCGGCTTACTCCTTCACATTCAGCGGAAGATTTTAAATGGAAGGACTACTGTCCCATGGTTTTCAGGTTCGTTTTGCTGACATTTATGAAAATATGCGCGCCTGAAAAATGATGATGCCCTTATCAGCTGCAGATTCAAGAGATCTTTAGATTCTGAACACTTAGGCTAGCACAATTTTCTTCATTACGACCTCTTGTTGACATACTTTTGTGCTGTCCCAGACTCACACTTTAAAATACAATGCCAATGTAGGAATTTGAGAGAGATGTTCAAGATTGATGCTGCAGACTATATGATCTCCATATGTGGAAATTCTGCTCTTAGGGAACTATCTTCTCCTGGAAAGAGCGGAAGTGTCTTTTTCTTGTCACAAGATGATAGATTCATGATTAAGACCCTCCGGAAATCTGAAGTGCAGGTTCACATTCTATTTCGACTACAAAGATTGTATTTCTTAGCTGTCATGATTGTTTGGATAGTTCATGCATATGCATAGTACAGCACTACAGCCATTTTCCTGGAAAGTGGATACTGAACTTTTCATCATTCTATGTTATCCTGTAGGTTCTTTTACAAATGCTTCCAAACTATTATCATCATGTCCGTACCTATGAGAACACCCTCATAACCAAGTTTTTTGGCCTCCACAGGGTGAAACCTTCTAGTGGCCAAAAGGTAATGATTGGTATCAGCACCACTTTCTTTTAAAGTTTCTTTACATTAGTTTCTTCCCCTTCTTTTTAAAAAAAATTATTGATCATCCTTTAATATCTTCAAATTGCAGTTCCGTTTTGTTGTGATGGGAAACATGTTTTGTACTGAATTGAGAATTCACCGGAGGTTTGACTTGAAAGGCTCATCTTTAGGGCGCTCTACTGACAAAATCGAAATTGATGAGAACACAACTCTCAAGGATTTGGATCTTAACTATTCCTTTTATCTTGAACCTTCCTGGCGTGAGGCTCTACTTAAGTAAGCATATTTTCTCTAGAAATCATATCCTTGTGTGTTCTGTTATGTGATTGCATCATACTTATCTCAAATTAAACTGCTGATTATTCTTCAGGCAGATTGAAACGGACAGTGAATTTTTGAGAACACAGCGGATAATGGATTACAGCCTACTGCTTGGTGTCCATTATAGAGCACCCCAGCACTTGCGCACACGTGCATCCTATCACCGTAGCATGGCGGCAGATAGATTGACTGTTGTTTCTGAAAAGGGTAAGGGGACACCTAACACCTTCCATAAAATGTTGCTCCCAGCAATATCTGTTGCACATATCCATGGGTGTAAGAAAAAGACACACGGATTGGTTTCAACTGTGTGAAGTTTGTGCCCAGCTGGAGCCTGTAGTTGCCAAGCTCTTGACCATTTTTTGATGTTTTTTTTTGTTTAAAAGGAACTTGAATTATGCATCCCAACATCCAAAGTTGCCTGGAATTCTGCATAGCCCTTAAATTTCTTAATGTCCAAATCCTGTTTTGAGTTAGAGTTATCTTCAAGCTATATTTAGTGAGATGCACAAATTTATCTGATAGTTGCTATTTGTCTGCAACGCCTCTTTTATTGTTTTAGCTTGTTCATCACATGCAATTCCATGTTCAATTCTTATTAAGATTGGTGCGCTAATGTTCATGGTCAATAATATTTTGCTCAGATGCTCAGGAAGATGATGCCTTGAACTACCCAGAAGGATTAGTCTTGGTTCAAAGCAGTGGCGGGAACAGTGTTGTTGTTGGTCCTCACATAAGAGGGAGCCGTTTGCGTGCATCAGCTGCTGGATTCGGGGAAGTAGATCTCCTACAGCCAGGTAAGACAGCCATTCTGTGAATTGTTTGTAGTTCAAATATTCTGAGCGACTCGCGGAGATCGTGTTGCACTGCTTGTAGTTTTTAAAAAAGGGGAAGAATTACAACTGCTGTTTTTTACTGCCTTTGTTTTGTTTGTCAGGCTTCAGATCCAGCTAGGAGTTAACCTGCCTGCAAGGGCAGAGCAAATTCCTAATGACGATGAAAGCAAATCATTTCGGGAGGTGTATGACGTCGTCCTCTACCTGGGCATCATAGACATATTGCAGGGGTACAACATGACAAAGAAAATCGAGCATGCTGTCAAGTCCATGCAGTATGACTCGGTCTCAATCTCAGTCGTGGACCCCCAATTCTACTCCGAGCGTTTCTTGAAGTTCATCCAGACCGTCTTCCCTGAGAATTCATAGCTCATCAACCGTTTACTTTTTTTGGAAGATGCCCACCTGCTGCCTTATTTTTTTGTCAGTGAGATGTTGGCCAAGCGCATGAAACCAGATCAGGCCTGCAAAACAGTTCGTGTCCTCGAAATTGGAGCTTGCAAGCATCACAACATCATTGGTCCCTCTTCAGCGCAGGCCTGTTCTTGGATGAACTGGCAGGAAGAATGGTCAACAAGATGAGATTCGTCAGGGGAACGGTCAAGATGAGATGTTCTTGGATCTTGTCTCCGGCTGGTGTCAACCCCTAGTATTTGTATTCATACATGTCATTTGTACGTTCATGGGCACTGGTGCATCGTTTCATCATGTGATGCATTGCTTGATGACCTCGTTTGAGGTCCAAAGATTCAATAGGGTGTACCGAAATCGAGTAAAAAACTGTTTTCTCATCTGTAATTAAAATTCCACACGAGTTCCAGGAGTTGATGTTTAATTGTTTATAGAATGGATCAGTGGAACTTAAAACCATTGTTTAGTGTGCCTGCCAAATTTGAATTAACTTGGATCTCGTTTGCCAATTTATCGAGCCTACCCCGAATGATCACTCTAGAGAATATCGTGATTAACTAGTCCATGCAAGAAATAGTAAAATTAATAGAAAAATATACGCAGCTCCAAAAAAATATGAACTATCATGCTCTTTATTTTCAAACTACATGGGCTCATGAAACGATTACAGAACTGCTAGAAAATCCTCATTCGTAAAATCTTTGTTTACTGCAAAATTAATCATGTGAGGTCCTAAAGTAGCGCGATCAATTTTAGTTCATCTACGTCTCAATTTTTTTTTCTGGGGGAATTGCATCCGGTCTATATCAAAATTCCTCGACACGGGAACGACAGCCCAGCGGGGGCCCGAAGTACCCAAGCCAGTCAGGACGCCATCTGCGCTTTCGAAAGCCCATCAAAACCTCACGATTTAGCCCGCCGACGCCGGGCCCGGCTTAGCTTCAGGTATGCTGCTATGCATCCTCTTCACCTCAAAAAAAATAAAATAAAAAAAAATGCTACGTATGCAGCTTGCAGCCTCTGCCCCTTTCCCGTTTCACCCCTCCTGTGTCCCACTCCCACTACCCTTTTTCTTTCTCCCGTTCACCTCCCTTTCTCTCTCTCTCTCTCTCTCTATCTCTCTCTCTCTCTCCGTCTCTGGCCTTTCTTCCTTGTGGCGACGACTGGTGAGCGCCGCCGCCCTTTCCCCAGCTCTTTTGCTGGCGATGAGCACCCATCAGGTATGCGCGCCCCTTTTCTCTTCTCCCCGTGCGAAACCGAGCACCCCAAACCCTACAGTATATGCTATTTTTCGGATCTGACCCAATTACAAATATCTGCATGATTGATACCTAATAACTCCGAGTTTATGCAAAAATCGTCACCCGTATCCTATACTAGGTCCGCCCTTGCGAGTTAGTTGGGTTTGGATGGGTGGTTTGTTGGACCGAGGGTTGAAGTACTAATCGGAGCTCTTGGTCTGCACCGCTTAGACTTTGCCTGTAGGGGGATTTCTTGTTGAACAGGGGCATCAGCGACCACAGAGGAATGGAAGTATTTTGGGGCAAATAGAATTAGAAAAACATTTACAAAGTAGTATCATTTCCACCTTATTAACTTCTAGAACTAGGTTTGTGTCACTTGATGAGACTTAACTGACGTAATTTCTTGTGGCAGTTATTACTAAACCTTGTGGTGATGAAATATTAGAAAAGGAGGCTGTACCGAACGAATTAGTCAGTCTGGTAAATATCTATATGTATAGAAGCTCTGTGGTGCACTACTAGTTCACCTGATAGATAAATATACTTATTTGCACTCTGGATGGGGTTTGGTGTGGCCTAACTGTGAATTGGGTAGTTCAACTAGTTGTGCATCCTTGTTGATTGGAGACAATAGCATTTTTATTATCCCCTAAAAGAAGACTTTTCTTTAGATGATGGTTTTTCTGTTTATTCTTGACAACACTGGCATGCTTCTATGTGCATATGTGACACTATACATCTGATGTATTCTTCTTCTTGGCTCGGTGTATAATTTCTCAGCGCTTGGATCAAGCTTGCCAAACATAAATAAGCAAGTAGTGTCTGCACGTGATTGGCAAAATTAGTCAAGACGGGTGCTCTTTGCTGCGTGGCCGCTAGGCCACATGGGACAAAGTCTATTCCTGCTAGCAGAGATTGTTCCATGGATCCCACTGAGCCTCGTTGGCGGATAAACTCAAGCTTCTCTCCTCCAACATCAAGGAGATGGGACTGCCGTTATTCATCAGATGGACTGCCTCACAGAGTTCATGATGCTCCTCATGATCACCCACCTTATGTGTCATCATTATCATCCCATAGTAAAGGAAGCGGAAGTGCATTTGGCAGTGATCAGTACCTCAATCACCATCATTCTGTATCTGATGGAGCACTTTCTTATTTTGCGAGTCCAGCTGACAGCCTTCAGGCTCCACGCTGGACACCCTCTCTTCAAAGATTTGATCTCGGTGAATTCTCTACCCCTGCAGGAGGTACTTACCTGTTCATTAACTGTTTTCTATTTTCTCAATATTGTTATCTCTTCATAGAATGCGAGTTAGACTGAATGTAGGTTTTCATTGGAAAAACTAGCACAGTGTGGGCTAACTTATTTCAATTGAGAGAAAAATTGCAATGTCTTTCTCGTTTAACCAATCTTTTACACTTTTATAATTTACTTCTAAAGTAAGCTTGATTATTTACAAATATGCCTTCCCATTGCTAACCAATTGGCGAATTGTAATTTGATTCTTTATTACCCACTTGTATAGCAGCTATTTAAATTACCATTTTTTCCCTACTGGGCTTGCATGGTCATGCTCTCTTCTTATAATCTTTCAAGTGGATGCTTTTCATACATTATATGTTCTGTTACTCAGCACACATTCAGCTGTACCTGGTTTAGATATGGTATGGTTGTGGCTTGCTTGTTTTTGCATCAGATTGAGCAATATATAAGCCCAAAGAAGAGTAGGCTTCTTTATCTAATCTTTTACTTGTTTGTAATTTACTTCTAAGGTCTAAAATAATTTTGATTCTTTACAAACTTGCCTTCTCGTTCCATCATCAACGGGAGACTTGTAATTTGTTTCATTATTGGTACATTCTTACATTGTATTATTTTTTTTGTGTTAAGATATGCGTGCAACTTAAATAGCTATTTTTTTCCCTACTGGACCTTCATGTTTATTCACTCTTCTTGATTATAACCTTTCCATTGGGTTGAGTGTATTATTCTTTTCATACAATATATGCTCTGTTAGTCATAAACGGCTAAGTTGTATAGGGTTGAACATGATAGTTATGCCTCGTTCTGTTTTGCATCAAATTGAGTGTTATTTAAGCCCAAAAGAGACTTAGCCCCTTGTGAATCAAAACAAGTATATCTGGAATTATCTTAGCTGTCACAACTGACAAGCATATTGAGACCAAACACTTTGGTCTAAACGGTTGCTATCAACTGGGCACTGTTATTTTTTTCATTGTAAACATTGAAGTAGGCATTAATCATGCTGCAAGTTAAATACTGCGCCACGATTTCTTCTTCATGACAACCTGACGTTTCCCTGCAATGGTAGAAGCAACTAACAGACATTGCTGTGTTTCCTGTATTCTTTTGATACCTGCCAGTTCAATTAACTATTGCTTTATTCATTCAATCAGGATCAAGACCAGAAACTTCTGACTATCCTCAGTCAAGTGAGGTAAGCTATTTTCTCTTCTGTGTTACCTTTCTGTTCCTTTGACATATGATACAGATCTACTGCAACTAATAAAGAATATTGCAGCCTGTATCTTAGTACTGACATTATTTCCTCTGCTGCAGAGGCAACTGACTGCCACGAGCAGTTTCAGCTCTGCATCCCCGTTCTCGGAATCAAGTCAGCTAGCATCGTCTAGTAAACAACCAGCCCCATATCTACCTCGCAATCAAATGGGGAGGCGATCTTTCATGTCAAAACCAGTCTACCCACTTGTCTTCCGGAATCCAGTGTCAGAAGCAGAAGCATCCAGGATGCCTGAGGTTACTAATGCTGGGCGAATAACACCAAGTGATGATAGCCAGGCTTCTCCTCTGTGGCGTCGCAGCTTGGCGAGTCCGGAGCTCAAGTTCCATAACACAATGAGTGAGCTTGGGAAGATGGAGGCTTCACCTGAACTGAACACAAGCTCAAGAAGGGAAGGATTCAGATGGAGCAATGCCAGCAGTTATGATTTTGGATACGACGGAGATGCCATTGACATTTCAGATCATATCAGCATTGAGTCCCAGAGATCGCCCACAAATTCAATGAGATTCCTCAAGTGTGGGCTGTGTGAGAGATTCCTGCGCCAGAAATCACCATGGACCTCGAACAGGATTGTTCGAAACACTGACATGCCAGTAGCGGCGGTCCTTCCTTGTCGACATGTCTTCCATGCAGATTGCTTGGAAGAAAGCACTCCCAAGACAGAAGTCCATGAACCACCTTGCCCCTTGTGCACTCGAGCCATTGATGATGAAGGGCATGTGTCATTCTCAGAACCTCTGCATGTTGCACTCCGGTCTGCTCGCAGGAACCTTTCATTGGGTGGTGGTGCTGGTGGAAGTACCAGCAGCTCAAACCCTCCTCGCAGTGATCACGGCTTGAAGAGGAACCATTCTGCTATCGCGCCGAGGCACAGTGGCAGCTCATTGTTCCGCAACCGCTTTAAGAAGCAATTCCCCTTCAAGGCTAGGATCGGGAGGGACCTCTTTGGAGGTAGGGTTTTTAATAAGGTTGGATCGTCTTCGTCATCAGGTCAACAGGATGATCATCATCAGCCACTGGCGAAGCATGACCAATCAATGAAGTAGCTAGAACTTGGTGGCACAGAGTATATGTTGTGTGCCCTGCTGATATTTCTATCCATGTTATCGTATTCAGTATAACCTACCATAGCATGTGAAACTCGGCATCCATGTGCAGTGGCCGTTCAGGATGGGGTTTCCTTTTGAGGCTGCTTGCGTTGCATGTGGCACCCACCATTGGCTAACTATTGGCTATCTATGAGGTGTATTATGAGTCCTTTACAGTAAGAATCAATGCCTTATGAGTTATGCCTAGGATTAATATGTTCTCCCTGATCTTACTCATGCTGAATTGAGCAGTTGGCAGTATAGGACGGGTGACCATTCGGCCATTCGCTACTGACTCGGCAGTACTGTTCATTGCCCACGTTTGCAGCGTGAGTGCGTGACCACATGCAGCTGGGCTACCCATGCATGCCGTGCCCGTGCGGCCTCGCTTTCTTCGACATGCCGGCAACGGGCGCAATTAAAATGCCTCTTCAGTCTTGGCTGGATGCCTTGAAATTGACAACGCGTAGTAGGCTAGTAGCGCCGTTCCTTCCGACGAGGGCATGATCTGAGGTTCGCAACCAGTATTCGGGCGGGCATGTTTGTTTTCCTCCGTCTAAGGGCTTTTTTGATAGAGCTTCATCTGATTCTGTTTTTTGTGGGAGTTGATTCTCTGATAGAAGTGATTCTATGGCTGAAATCGATTCTCTTTGATTACTATCGTAAACTATCAAAATCAGGATGGAGAATCACTTCACAGAATCAGGAGCTGCTACTTTTTTCAGCTTCCAGCCTTTTAGTTCATTTTAGAGAATCAGTAGAGAATCACTTCTCCCTCAAAAACTGTTTGACAGAGCTCCTTCTGGATTCACCAGAGAATCAGCTCTGGAAGCTCCGCCAAACGGGGCCTAAACTTTAGCCCGGTCGCATTGGATGTAAACATGTTAATTAAGAGTATTAAATATAGATTAATTAAAAAACGTGGACTAATTTGCGAGACGAATCTATTAAGCCTAATTACACCATAATTAGACATTGTAATGCTACAGTAAACGTATGGTAATTATCTATTAATTATAACTTAATTAGGCTGGTTAGGTTCATCTCGTAAAATAGACATGACTTATATAATTAGTTTTATAATTAGTTTATGTTTAATATGTCTAATTATCACTTATTTAAAGCTCTAAACTTTAGCACCTAGATCCAAACACCACCTAGCATCCTGGAACATTTTTGCAAACTGTCCAGCTTGCCAGAATTGCTGCTAATAATGCTCCTATGCTCAATTGATTTTGTTTGTCACAAATACACGTGCCTCATGTTTCAAAAAACAGGGTCATTGGCGGTTGCGAGTTGATCATAGATCAGTTGGTAAGGTAAGGTTCCTTGTAGTGGAATCTATTTACCTGAGTTCGAGTCCCCGACTCGGTACATGTGTCACATTTTTCTATATTTATTTCTTTTAGTGGTAGGCATCGTCCCCTTCACGAATTTTGATATCGGATATGTCAGTCCTAGTCTTTTGAAGATGCTCGTAGGAGTAGGATGAAGATGCTCGTAGGAGTAGGATTAACATAGATGTATTCATAGGGGTGAGTGTGTGCGTATGACCATCTACGTATGTATTGTTCTTTCTAAAAAAAAGAAAAAGAAAAAGAATAGAACAGTTTTGAAATCCCACGATCCCATGGTCACACTTCACGACGAAGTTAAAACTTGGAGGATTTTTCCTGTGCTTGGAAATTATTAGGACGGTTGATGTGGTCAGATCTAATGGCTGAAAAATTAAGGAACCCATTAAAAAGAACTAAGAACCGATTAGATGGAACCAAAATGAAACCCAGAACCAAAAAATACGAAGGGTATATTGGTATTTCCATGTGTTCGGCCCAAATGCAACTGGCCCACCTCGACGTCGGTCAATATTCGTTGACTTGCTGATTGCCGCCGCCGTAAGCCTCGCGGCCGCGCCCGGGAGCGTCTTTCCTCGTTACAACAGCAGTTGCAGGCGACACCGCCTCCTCTAGCGGTCGCACGGCCGCCACAAACACGGCGTTTGCGAGCGGCATCTCGTTGCAGCGAACAGGCAACCGCACGGCACGATACAGCGCCACTCGTCTACGGCGGTACGGTTCCCGTGCGGTGTCCAGCCTCCCCTCTCCCTCCCTACAATTCCGACCGGCTCACATGGCCGCAGGCCGCGGCCGTGCTGGTGGCCGCCATGGGCATGGCGCTCGTGATACTCCTCCTGAGTCCCAAGATGCGGGCACGGTGCAGTGGCGTAGTGGAGCCTCACGAAGAAATCCACTATCGTCAACGATGAGCTGGACCTGTTGTATGGGGCAATATATAAGATGAAGCGACATGCTGTTGCTGCTACGTGCCACGCCGTCCTCGTCGGCGGCGGTGGCGGGGACAAGCCAAGCGCGCTCGGACGCCTCGGGATGCTGTTCTAGGCCACGTGCTCTTGATCTTGCTAGGCGACCGGAGCTTTTCCAGCAGTTCAGCTGCCCGAGCTACGAGTTGGTCAACATGTGGTAGGCCGGCGAGGAGCTCCACATCGACCTGCGCCTCCACCGTGAGGCCGTCTGCCGCGGCGGCTACTCGCTCCATCCCCACGGCACCGACGCGGACATGGAGGGCAGCGCCGGCCAGGAGCCCGCGATAGATGAAAGCTACTGGCTAGAAGAACCCCGAGGCCCGAGCGAGGCGGCCGACAACGACGACGCATCGGCGATGAGCCCTCTGTTCGATCTGGAGCGCCCCTAGAAGGGTCGCGTGAGGAAGACATAGATTATTATTTGAAAAGAAAAGACCATTGTGCCCTTAGTTATCCCTTAATTGCAACAGAACCAGGTGTTTTCAGTTTTTTTTAATCAACGGTTTACAAAAATTCTAGACACAGTAACCGGTTGGTTCTGTCCAAGCACCGTAACAAGCCTCTAAAACTTGACGAACAAAGTAAAAGGGCAGTGTTTTGATATGAATATACCATGTAATCTCAATAGGGATCAAAATTCATGTTAGAGCGTTGAAACGAACTCCAAAAACACCAAAGTCTTTTCCTGCACCTCTGCTACGCCTTTTCAGCAGCCTCATGGTTCTTCGCTAGCTAGAATATACTCTTCTATCCATAGAAACCATTCCCCCAGTGTCATCTTCTCCACACTACTTCCCCCAATGTGCTCAAGTTAGAAGTTGCCAACGGGCTGAAGCAGGGGTGGAGCCAGCAAATTGATTCGCCGGTGTCAGCTTCATTCAGCATTGTTGTCAGCTCCATTGATCAACATGACTTAACGGTAGTTTATCACTGATTTTGGAGAAAATCTTAGGCCTAGCTCCGCCCCTGAGCTGAAGGCGGTAGAACATTCCGAACATCAGAAGAAGAGGGAGCACCGGTGGGATGACGGCGGTGGCAATGTGAAGACTATGGACGTACTAAGGTTGCGCTCCAATGTGGCAAATAGGCAACTGGAATGGTTGAGCACAGGAACGAGAGACAAGGTGGAGCCGGTGAGCCAACGAGAGAGCAAGCGCACCTAGTCCTCACGGGCGTGATGGGTGAAGTGGACAAAGGAAGCGGCACACCCGTCAAGTCTGTTGTGCCCTCTTTTTAAATTTTTTAAAAATTATTTTCAAAGAACAAACCAAAATGAAAAATATGCAAATAACTGGCCCTGGCACTAGTAGTGAGCCATGGCAGTATGGTATGGCTTGAGCTAGGCCAATAAACCAATCACTATCATAGTGCATAGAATCATTCTCATACAAAACTGCATGTGCAATATCTATGACTGTGAGTAGCGCTGCGATGAGAGATCAAAACGGATAAAGTGATGATCCAGAAAATTTTTGATGCCACTCAGTAATCCATTAACTAAGTGGTTTGGTTTTTAAGATTTATTGATGTTATTTGGTGGCCGATGATTTGCTGATTGTTTGGTCTATAATGAGAAATAATATGTCTATTTGAAATGTCAAAAGTGGATGTGAAAGTTTATATGCTATCATATGATATTTTCTCAAAATGTACTATTTTTGAAATTTCTGCAATAAATTCTTCTTGTTTGGAATTTCATCATCTTTTTTATATAAATGAAGAATTGTATTATATCAAACTTGAGTACATTATCATGTCCATACTACATGACTTTTGAGAATAATAGAGTTACATTTAATAACAATCAAGCACTACTCTTCATCTTTATTGTACTCACACATCATTCAGCCCCAAATCAACCCATACCTATATAAAGATTCATGTGTAAGGCCATAGAAGCATATGCTCAGCAAGCAAGCTGAAAACAAGCGCCCAACGAATGACGGCCAACATCATCATTGTCATATGCTTATGGCAAACCTTCCGCATTGAATAGCAAAAAAATGTATATTGGCTCTTATATAAAGCGACCAGGCATGACGCATGTCACACAATGCAGCAAGCTTAGTGTAAAACAAAACGTCCACTTATCAAAAAACTTTGAGCAAACTAATGAATACAATTGAGTGACATATTACAATATAAACTTTGTTAAAAAAAACTTTCCCCATGGAAAAAGTATATACCCAATTATTCACCCAACAAAGGTACTCATTAGTGTAACATTACTTATTCAACACATTATTCAATCTCCAATTGTCTCATGAATCTGAAGGAAGTTTAATCATGTTGTGGATGTCAGACTCATGGTTATCCCTTATCGTCCAATGATTGGATATACATGAAATAATGTAAGCCAATCTTTCTATTGCAGATATAGATCTTTTATTTCATTTTATTTTTTATGCGTAATGTTATCTATGAGGTTTCTTATACTTATCATACTTTGTGTTATTATAGACATAACACATAAGCCAATCGACCACGTCAAAAGTTCTCACTAGCACAATATCGTCTTGTTTTCATGATCGTCTCTAGTTCTCACAACATTATACATATGCAAATACAACACATATAGTGTGCAGTAATCTTCCCATGTCAAATAGTGGAAATCCAAGGTGTGCCCTCTATCTCTCTTTCCTTTTTGACGTGTATTTATGTGTGTGCTTCTAACTTCTACTCGGTTCATTATCTTTTTTTAAGGAAACTGCACTTGATTATCATTTCTCATATTTGTTACAATAGACAAAATACACATGCCATTTTTGAATGACAGAAGGTATCCAGCAGAATATATATCACACTATTTCATACAATATTTGTGTTATTTAAGTATCAATAATTAAGTTTCATCATGATATAGATGCCAACTTGTGGTTATTCTCGACTCTTAATCAGTGTACATATATAGGGATATGACAATATAAGGTAGCCAAACCATCCACATTAGACGGCAAAACCCCCAGGATGCACCAACTATATTTTTGTTCCTTTTGATGTGTATAATGTGATAGATGAAGTTATGACTTTCCAAGTTTTGATGCCACGATATGCAAATTTTTGTAGCTAGTCTACTTGCAAACGATTTGGATGGGTAATTGATCTAATGAAAGTTTTCGTATATATTTTAATTTTTAAAAAGTATCCATGTGAAAGCTTATTATTTGTCATCCACATAATGAAATCTTATTGTTTAGATTTATTCATCTACATTGTGCACTAAACCTTCTATATGTTGGATTGAAAAACCTTCACTTTCACGTAGATTTTACAACAACACACCTCATGTTGTCTCCTCTAAAACGGTAACTACCATACAACCTAGCCATAGGGTGCAAAAAATAAAGTATGCAAGTGCTAGATCACACCATAAAAATGGCTTCCAATTACATTTCTGCACACTTTGGGCTAGTTTTGCAATGGTAATGCTATATAGTTGATCCAATTGTCAACTTACATGTTCGATTTATACTAAGTACTCATTGTTTATGTATGGATGAACTTTCAACACTTTTTAGATGCATGGACTCTTTATTGTTGTATCACATATTTGTCGCGATAGAAATATGTGTTCATTAACATAATGATATGATGATTGATCGATACATTGTTGCATGTCTAGTTTTGTAAAAAAATCTGAAACCAAGATAAGTTATGGTAGAGATGTCACTACAAAACACAATGTATATAATGTGATTCAACCATCGTATGTCAACTAGAGTTTGTTTTTTCTTTTATTTTGAAGATTCATGTGTGCACAATACTTGTTACCATACTTCATTTTCTCCATATGTTAGCTCATACACCAATTTTCCACATCAAAAGTGTTCGCATTATATCATATTGTAATTACAACCTTTTGAGCACTTAATGTTTGCTCCCCAAACAAATACCAACAAGTGAGTTTAGTCAGGATATACATGCCAACTCATGACTATCCCTAATCCTCTAAGCATTGTACATGCCAACACGACATATATAGCACACACTAATCTCTCCACGCCGAGTGTGGTTGGTTTCCGCTTCTTGTTTGTACTATTGCGGTAGACATACCAATTACGCATGAAGACATGTGTTCTTTAGCACAATACCACACCCTACTTTGTATTGCCTTTGTCTATTCTTTCTTGTATCAACAACTGAGTTTGATCGAGATGTATATGCCAACTCGTACCCATCCTTGATTGTAGATGAATGTACAGACTAATACGACAACATAACGTATGACAATCATCCGACGTCAGATAGTGGAAACCTATGGTGTACCACCCATCTTTTTTCCCCTTTTGACGTGTAAATAATGCGACAATCGTGCATCTTACACTTATCGTGCAATCCAACCCCATATTATTGGTGTGGTATACGACTCATGACACAGTGGAACACAAACAATACAAGAAATTGTAAAACACAAAACAATTAATCAATATTGCCAAGTAACTTAATTATTACCATCTCAAAATTCCTTGTGATTTTCATGGTAATGCTACACAAACGATGTGCATTTTGGCACAAGGAACGCTGCCATATGATGTAGAAACCTAGAGTAATTTCTTCGCCGCTCTTTTCTCTTTATTACAAAAAAGAGAGAGAGATATGCGAACAACAGTAAATTTTTTGATACCACATGATGGTACATGAAACACGGTGCGCCATCTCTGTGTGCTGGCACAGCTGCACCCCCGGTACTCCAGCTCCGGCCTCTTCTCCCGCACGCATCGGCAGAGGGCGCCTTCCCGTCCAGGTACGTACGGCTGGATCCCACGGCGCAGTGCCACGCCAGATCGCCGTGCGCGACGCTCACACCAGCCGCGCTGCCACCCGCGCGCGGCCAAAACGCCCCTCGCCGAGAGCAGCGCGCGGCCGAGCCTTTTCCCCTCGCCCCACGACGAAATTAACCAGGCGCTGAACTGGCCCGAACTGCCGCGCAAGGCACGCATCGTCCAGGAGCCCCTCGCCCCCGACGTGGCAGGACACGGCGGCCTATAAATACCGCCATTGCCGAGCCCTCCCTCTCCGCAAGCTAGATCGCCATTGCACTCCGCCTTCGGTGGGAGGTTAGCTAGGTTCCTAAATAAAAAAACAACCCGTCCCGTTTGAGAGAGACAGAGACAGAGAGAGGGCCCGGTCGTCGGTCGCGAGGATGACGCCGGCGAGCATGGTCGCCATGCCCAGGAGCGCTCCGGTGGCCTTGGCGGCGTCCCCGCGCGCGGCCGGGGAGCGGAGGAACGCCCGGTCCTTCAGGCCCGCGGCGGCTTGCGGCGGGGACGAACAGCAGCAGCCGCCGCCGTCCATGGCCGCGGTGCCGCCGTCGCTGCGCGCCATCCAGGCCAAGCGGAAGCAGGCGGCGGCGCAGCGCGGGGTGATCCCGCGGGCGACGGCCACGAGCGCGGCCGGGTGCGCGGTCGCGGCGCTCGTCAAGGCCGTGGAGGCCGTCCAGGGCGCGGCGGCCGGGGGCGCCGCCGAGGCCGCGCGCGGCGCCGGGGACGCCGTGGCGTGGGTCTTCAACAAGGTGCACCTCCAGTCGCCGGACCTCGCCGTCGGGCTGCTCGGGGTGGTCGCCTGCTGCCTCGGCACCGCCGTCCAGGCGGAGAGGGACCGCGCGGAGGCGGCCAAGAGGCTCGAGTCGGCTCCGGGCAACGCGGAGCCCGATCCCGACGGCGACGACGGCGGGGACGCGGAGGAGCCCGAGGATTTGCCCGAGCTGGTGGAGGGAGACATGGAGAAGGAGCTGTGGGGCCGGATTGGCATCCTGCATGGCGGCGGCCTGTACGGCGACGGGCAGGAGGAGCTCGACGAGGAAGAGATGAAGGAGATCGACGACGCCCGCGCGCGGCGGCGGAAGGCGGCGTACGAGAGGATCATCGCCTCCGGCGGAGCCAACTCGCTCGTCCTCTCCAACTACGCGCAGCTCCTCTACGAGTTCGACAAGGACATCAACAGGTAGGTGCTTCCATTTCCCAAAGCTTGCATGCATGCATGAAACCTAGCTTACGGCCTATTATTTACAAATATATAGAAAAAAATGACATCTGATCTCTGGCACGCACTGCACGGTCATGGATCTTGATTTCTCACGCGTGATCGATCTACATATGATGTGACGTGAACAGGGCGGAGATGTACTTCAAGCAGGCGGTGGCGACGGAGCCGGTGGACGGCGAGGCAATGAGGAGGTACGGGATGTTCCTCTGGCACGCCCGCGGCGACATCGGCGGCGCGGAGGAGATGTTCACCGGCGCCATCGACGAGGAGCCCGAGAGCAGCCACCACCGGAGCAGCTACGCGTGGTTCCTCTGGATGACCGGCGGCGTCGAGACCTGCCTCATCGACACCGGCAAGAACATCAACGGCAACGACGCAGAATGAGCCACCGCAGCCCGTCGGAAAAACCAAAGAAGAAAAGACCTTTTTTTTTCCACCGGCAAGTGCCCGGCGGCGGCGGGCCGGCCATTTAGATGGTGCATCTAGGGTATTGCCGTGCCGCATGACCAGCTATGGCTATGCAGCACTAGTATCATCCATGAGCAGCATCGGCCCTTGTAGGGGCCAGTTATCCAGTATATACTAGACGAATATATGCGCATCAAGGAGCCAACCCAGGAGGCAACAACAAATAATGTTGGCAAAGCTAGCGCATGTAGTAGTAGTGTGTGATGCTAGTACTAGAGGTGTGTGGAATAAAGCATCCATGCATCCTTCCAGGGCATGGATTCATCATCAGACAGTAATGTTATGACCGCCTTGTGAACAATAATAATAGTATATATGGGGAAAACATATAGTGCTTCCTTTTATGTATATATGGTGCTTCAGTTTGCAATGTGTAAGAAACATGGTTACATTGCTGCTGATATTTGACATGTACAGAGGTTTGTACATAGACATGGAGAAAAACCGTCGCATCTTGTCATGGTGGCTCTATAGACAGGCTTGAACACTTATCGAACGATATCAACATATTAACATGAACAACAAAGATGATCAGATGAGCTCTGCTGAATCACCTACAGCCCAGCTCTAATCTCCCGTCTGCGCTGATACTGGTATTTGTGCATAGCTTCTGAAGGTCAATGTAGCCAATGATCGTGTCCTCGAATACAACATCTTCCATCTTAGCATCATCGAAGGTCGATCCTGACAAAACCGTATTCTTGAAGATTGCCCCTGTGAGATCAGCCTTCCCGAAATTGACACGGTCTATCACTGCATTCGTGAAGTCGGTTCCTGGAAAGCAGTTGAACGAGAAGAGCATCATTCTGTTTATTCAGCATTAGGAAACAATGCAACAATATTGTGCAATGAACCAGAACAGCAGAATAAGGTAGCCTACAATGATTACTACCTTTGAAGCTTGCACCAACAGCATAAGCTTTGGACATGACAACTTCAGACATGTCAGCGCCATCAAACTTTGCGTCGGACATCAATGCTGCAGCTAGAGACTTGCCTTTCAGATTAGTTTTCTCGTTCGAGTAATCACAGAACCGAAGATCAAGGGGCTTGTCATACACCCCATTCGCCTGACCAATTGTGTTCCCCACGAATGCACGCTCACATCTGTTTGGCTCCGTTGAGAGTGGAGGCAATCTCTAATAACCAAAGCAAGCAGGGAATAATGTTATCTCAGCAATGTAAAATAGAACTGCAGTAAGAAAAATGAGTCCTAGATTTCGGATGAAATTTCCAAAATGTTGAGAAGTACTGATTGCCTATTCAGGTCACACTTTGTCACCTTTTTTTAGTAGTCACACTTGCAGGATCAAAAAGAATATGAAGAATGCTTGTCTTAAAGCTAAAATATATTCATAGTTTACGAATCATGCTAAGCAAAAATATGTCCAAAATGACATTTGCCATTGGAAATACAAAATACGCCAAGATAAAGACACCGAGATAACTAGTCAATCTCAATGGAAAACGATAAATACTTATTTGTAAGCTGCTTCATTGAAATTCTGTCAGATATATTTCTAAGTGAAAATGCCCTAGCTTCATCCAGTTAATCAGATCACTGAATACAGCAAAATGATCATTTCTCAACCAATATTCCTAGCTGTATCAGAACCCACTTCGTGAGCATGCAATGTGAATCTGAATTCTCATATATCGGTATATACAATAGGCTAATCAGAACATAATTTCTAGCTTTAGATTGAGCAGAAGTGATATTAGAATTAAGGTGCTATCCAGAGTCTGGAGTCCAGACTATAGAGAATTAAATTATTAGCGTTTTCTATTGGTGCGAAATTTCAATGGAGCAGGTTTATATATCTGACGGCAACTTTTTCGAAATCGAATTAAGAGAAACACTAAACAGTGACTTTGTCTAAGAAAAATTCAATAAACTTCCACTATTATCTGCTATCAGATCGTAAAATGTGAGGTCCTAAGTGACATCCGAAGTCACCGAGACATAGACTAGCACTTGAGAAGATTAAAATCCCATTTGATTTGCTTTTGACAGAACGTGAGGTCGATCATAATTCATAAGTACATTCCAAAAATTGCATCCAGCCAGCAGCGCGAATCAGCGAATGTGCTAAGAAAGCGGGGGGAAAACCACCAACCTGGCTCGCGGCAATGACGGGGTTGGACGCGGACGCGACAGCCCATGCCGCCAGCACGCCGCACGCGAGGCGGCCGGCGCTCTTCTTGCCTCCGGCCGGGAGCCACGCCGGCTCGGCGCTCCCGCCGCCGTCGGCCGCCGAGCACGCCACGCGGCACCTCGGCCGCCGCGGGCGGCATAGCGCGGCGCCGGCCGGCGATGCGAGGCAGGAGGACGAGGCCATGCCGATGCTGTGGTTGGCTGGCTTCGTGAGGCGGAGGGGGAGAAGAGATGGCGGCGACGAGGCAGAGTCGGAGCGGCGAGTGCGAGCTCTCTCTCCGCTATCTTATCGGCTTATCCGTCCGCTTGGCGGGCGCCCCGCGGGGCCCACACGTGACCCTCGAGGGGTTCCGACTTCCGGCCCGCCGCGGCCGATGAATTTGAGACTTGGGACATTGTTACACGAGTTGGAGGTGTGGTCGTGTGGGTGATTGGCCTACCCAGCTGGACTATTTTTGGGAGAATTATTTCTTCCTCACGTTTTCCACTTTATTTAAGTTTATTCACTCGCTCAGTTTCCATTTTAACATGAGGAAGGGGCTATTTTTTGACCGGAACAAGGCTCTTGCATTGATGCCTTGTTGAGGCAGAACCGCTACCGTACCATATGCACATAGTAGGAGCATTCAACAACTTGGCCATTGTCTAGTTCCCAAATTTAGGAGCAAACTTTGGTCTTTTGGAGGTGCGTGCGTCACTGTAGCATTTCGTTTGTATGTGTGAAAAATTATTCAAAAATTGATTAAGAGTTAAATGCATCATTAATACACAGACTTGGCGGGTGGGTGCGTTTAGATACATCATCTTTCTAATTGCTCATTTAGGAGCAACAACTTGACATATGGGTGCAAATAGGTCACCGACATGACACATGGGCAAAAAACACGCCACGTAGACAACATATATATAAATTTGGTGTTATTTTATTATTTATTAGAACTCATTTTGACATATACCAGTTCTTACAAATATTAAGTTTTTATGATACTAATACAGGATGAACAAGATATCAGAACAACACAATAATTTGAGGATTTATATTACGCTCAAACTTTGTTAGAGGTAGGGACTGCAAACTAAGCTACCAATCAAAAGTCAAATTTTTTTTAGGCTTATATGATGCATGCAGTCTATGCCAAATATATATCTTGTTTGCTATATTATTTTATTTCACCGCGCCAAAAATAAATATTTTTTTGTAAAATATAAGATTTTTAAAGTTTTTACAATGTTCTTGCCTAAAAATGCTACAAACAAAATCTAAAGAAATACTACTAAAGTAACCTAATAAATTGCATAATGAGTAAGGACTTTTGCAAAAAAAATACTAGCTAACACATCACTGTGACGCTGTCTACGTGACAATTTTTTGGCTATGTGTTGTCGTGGTGACCTATTTGCACCCACATGCCAAGTTGTTGCTCCTAAATGAGCAATTAAAGAGATGGTGTACCTAAATGCACCCACTGGCTAAGTTTGTGTACTAATGATGTATTTAACTCATTGATTAATTAGGCTCAAAATATTCATCTCGCAGAGTACAACAAAACTGTGCAATTAGTTTTTAATTTCATCTACATTTAGTACTACATATATGTGCCGATATTTTAATGTGATGGGAATCTTCTTTTTGCATAGTGAATTTTAGGATGAAATTTGGAATCTAAACAAAACAAGGCCTCGGTGTTGTGTAAAAATGGGTACCCAAACACAACTCGGAGAGAGGTCGATCGGTGAGTGGTCAGGGCCTCAAATCGACATGCAAACATAACTTAATAATCTAGAAAATAAAACAACGCGGGTGCTAGCTTGTGCATGCCGGTACTGTCAGCTAGAGAAAAACTGAAGCTAATGTTATTTCTTATAATTTAATGTGGATCCAAGAAATTAATAACGTTTACATTACAGCCACCGAGGTACTCATCACTTTGTTTCAAATTACTCTTTATTTTGAAAAAAAAATTCTAAATACATAAATTTTACTATATATCTAGAAAAGTAGAAAAAACTAATAGGTTGTCATTTGCAACAGAAGAAGTACCATCAAAATTAGGAATATTTAGGAACATGGTAAAAGTAAGAGTTGCTCTTATAAATTTGGTAGAAGATAGCAAGTTTCATAAATGTTGCATCATTCTTCACGCTAGTAAGTACTCTCTTTGTTGTAAATTATAGTTTAATTTGGTTTTTCTATATAGCTTTTACCATGAGACCCATCTTATTACCTGCTTTTGGTAATAGACATTGAGAGATTTTGAGTAACAACTGTCTATTTTTGTCAGGTCTCACCTTATTTACTAATCCGTAAAGATACATTGCTCATGTGCTCATATATATGGACAGCCAAACAAAAGAAATCGGCATGTAACCAAACTTTTTGTGTGGACACCATATTTTATTGCTGCTCTCTGGCGAATTCATTAGGCGAGGCTTCACAAAAAAAAATCATTAGGTGTGGAAATCACTCATCCTATTATTCAGCAATAAAATGAGTCAATGTTTATGAGACTTGTCGAATTTAGTATTATGTTACCGGCATCATCAAGGGTTCTTGTATTTCAAGAGGAAGTGTGTGAGTGTGTGTTGTGCGCCATGTAGGTCTACTAGAAGAGAGGTGCCTGATCTTTTCCGGCATTTGGTTTTCGTCAAAATTTTAATGATATTGTAAATCATTTTTGTGTGAATATAACTCGACCACTCGATGAGTAATCTTATCGGATTAATTTGATTTTACAAGTATTGCTTTGGATGTAGTTATATATAGGCCGTGTTTCTTTACTTTCTGGCAAAAAATTTTCAAAGGGAATCTTACACGCATGAAGTATTAAATAAAGTCTATTTGTAAAATTTATTTAGGGATGAGTTGCGCGACGAATCTAATGAGTCTAATTAACCCATGATTTACTACAGTAACGCTAAAGTAACCATCCTCTAATCGTGTGGTCAGAGGCCTCATTAGATTTATCTCGGGAATTAGCCCAATGTTGTGAAAATAGTTTTATAAACTGACTTTATTTAATACCCTTAACTATTAGTCAAACGTGTTGTAATAAATTTCCCCCACCAAAGAAACACGGCCTTTCAATCTTTACCTTAAGCAAGTGTTTTTGGTTCGCTAGAATGAACTTGGGGTGGGGACTTTGAGGCCCCGTTTGTTTCCCACGTGCTAAACTTTAGCGCTGTCACATCGAATATAAACCTAAACAAGGAGTAATTTGCGAGAAGAATCGATTAAACCTAAATCTATTAAACCTAATTACACCATAATTAGATAATGTAATGCTACAGTAAACATATGGTAATTATGTATTAATTATAGCGAAATTAGGCTTGTTAGGTTCGTCTTGCGAAATAGGCATGACTTCTATAATTAGTTTTATAATTAGTTTATATTTAATACATCTAATTATCACTTATTTAAAGCGCTAAACTTTAGCACCAAGATCCAAACACCACTTGTCGGTGTCGGGATCGGCTGCCTGACACTAACTAAACGAATGCGCTGCGCCTACTCTCTCGATGGTTGGTACGAAGGATAACACAATGACACCGGTTTTATCCTGGTTCCGGCCGCGGGGTCGTACATCCAGCAAGGGAGGTACACGCACAGTATTACTCCGCACCGGGGTGCCTGTAGTAGGGGTTTACGAGCGAGGTGGGGGAGGAGGTGGAGATCTCCAAGTCCCGAGCGTAACCGGTGGATGTGTTGTGAACTCTGGTGGGGAACTACGTTTGCGAGTGTCGCTGCTCGATGGTTTGTGTGTGCTCCTCCGTTTGCCGGCCCTTGGCCGGGCGTATACCTCCCCTTTTATAGTTCAAGGAGGGGCAGAGATACATGCATCGTACAGTAAAATCTACGGTATCAGGTACTGGAGAGTATGGTGCTAGGCGTGGAGGCTGTCCTGCGGATCCTTTTGCCCGGTGCAAATCGCCGAGCCTCTACCAACTTCCGTGGACGGTGGTATGGCGGCTCCTGTAGAAGGTACGTGTTGCTGTGCTTGTCCTGAAGCGTCTTCGAGGGGTTATGCCGTTCAGTGTCCGAGCTCGGTCGTCGCCCGCACACCCGTTCGAGGGTTCTCCTGTGTCTTTCGAGGGCTTCGTCATGGGATCCGTAGGGGGATCGGTGACACAGGAGCCCCGGAGTCTTCAGCATAGGTCCAATCTGGACTTCGCAAGTCGTCGTGGTGACTGGAGTCGGTGGTACAGGGTCGCACGGTCACGCACAACGCCGGGGATGGCGGAGCAGTGACGGAGTTGGCGGATGGAACCTGCCCTTGTTATCCGTGCGGCTGCATCGGCCAGCGCTCGTGCCCAGTCCTTGCCCGTATGCCCATTCGAGGGCTTCCCCATGCTCGTTCGAGGGCTCCGTTGTGGGGGACGGATAAGTATGGTCAGAGCCGTGCATAGAGGTGACGCTCGCCTGTCCGCACAGGGTGTTGCAGTGCTCGCACAGTGACCGGCGTCAGCCGCACAGTGGTCGGAGTTGGCCGCATAGTGCCTTGGGTCGTGCTAGTCAGCATGGGTGGCGATTTTCCTTTTGACTTCGGCGCCCTGTGGCAGCGTCGGGCATTAAATGCCCCTGTCAGGCGAGGTGGATGGGCGTTCGGGCGCTTTTTGTTTGGAAGGGTGGCCTCGAGCGAGGCGGAGTTGAGGTGTTCGCTCGAGGGAGGTCGATACCCCCGAGCGAAGCGGAGCTTGTACAATGTTTCGGTCGAGGGAGCCGAGACCCTCGAGCGAGACGAAGATGAAGCCTACGCGTCAGGCCTTCGATGCGAGGAGCTCGAGCGACTGTTGGGCCGTCATGGGCCGTGGGCCTTGTGCGTGTTTTGGTCTTCTTTTGGCCCACGTGGATTTGGTTGTGATTCATTTACGTTTTTCTCGGATGATTATTCCCTAGGTTAGGGGACCCCTTGAGACCGTCCCCAACAGCACCTGAGTTCAAATGTTTGAGATATGTGCATTATGATCCTATATATTGTTACAATTAAATTACCCAAAGGAAATTCATATGTTCAAGGCATCCTAGAAAACCACAGTATATATGTAACAAAAACAACAACGCCCCCAAAAATCCGACGGTAAAGAGTACTCCATTCGTATCATAATTAGATGACGTTTTGGATAATGTTTGGGTCAAACCTTTGGAATATAAATCATGAATAACTTTTAAGCTATTGAGTTTAGAAATGTAAAAATCATATCAATAGATTTGTCTTGAAAATTACTTTCATAAAAGTATACATATATAACTTTCTAATAAATATTTTTTATAGAAAATATGAGTCAAAGTTATGCTTTGGAGACCGTATTACTGTTCTAAACGTCATTTAATTGTGATATGGAGCGGGTACCGTACATCGTTCACGAAATGGATTGACTGGTTGATGCATCCGTTTGAAGTCATGGCCAAACTATTAAAAACTCGAAGGCTGACATCCAAAAGCGAGGGACCTGGACATCGCCGGCTCGGCCTCTCCCAATTTTGGAAGAACCGCAGATCCAGGTCACAAACCGAAGGCAAACCAACCAACCAACCGCGAGCAGATCACCACCTCTGACCTCTCCCGTCTCCGCTCTTCCTCGGCCGGCGCGAGGCAAGGCGACGGACGGCAGCCATGAACATCAACCCGAACGGCGGCATCCTGTCCTACGGGACGCTTGAGGGCTACGCGATGTGGGTGGCCACGGGCGTGGCGTCGGCCTTCTTCGCGTCTCTGGAGCGGTGCTCCTGCATCCACCTCCACACCGCCGAGGACGACGGCGACGAGGAGGACCCCGAGGAGGCCAGGGACCGCCCGCTCATGCTCTCCCGCCCTCAGGCGCTCCCCGAGTACTACTACGACCGGTCGGGCTCCTCCGCCTCCTTCGCCAAGATGTGAAGCCACCACGCGTGGATGGATGGATCGCGCCCCTGCGTGATCCGATCCGTTTCTTGATATTATAGTTCTTGATTGATTTTGCCCCCCGTTGTGGGTTGTATGTATGTGACCCGGGTGTCTGAGATCCGGCCGCGTCGTGCCCTCCTCACCAGGAGATGCGCCCCTGCGTGATGGATTTGCAATTCCGTGCCGTGTGTTCTCTGATTTTTTTGGATCTCCTTTTTTTTTCTTTTATGCTTCGTTTTGGTTTCAAGATGGCGGCATTGTGTTCTGCTGAGATCTCGAGCTCTCTGCAAATTCCATATATGCGTGGAATTTGAATATTCAGTGTTGGTTCATATTTGAATTTGCCTGTCACAAACATGTCACTACCCATAGGAATACACGTGTGTCACAACCATGTGTCAATTTTTTGAATTTCACTACCCATGTGTACCTGAACATTCTAAATGTCTGCAGAAGGTATACACATGGTTACTTCCTAGCTTTCCGAAGCGATCTCGCCTAATTGCAAAGCCTCGTCCTGAAACAGCCATATGGAAAATGTCATTTATGTAAAGTCATTTCCTGGCTCCTCTTATTCCATAGTACTGGTTATGTTAGGAGCAACCAGTAACTAGTTTTTACTGAATCTTGCCAGACAGATCATGGAGCCTTCTTCAGCGTCAGAACTTGTTAGCAACGGGTAGGGGTAGGAGTAGAAGAAGAATCAGGGTAATTGGAGTACTAGAAGCAAGATGATGCGACGAACAGAGGAATGATTAGATATTTAGATTCAGTTTGTTTGAGTTCATACACTAGTGATGATCTCGCCCTTCTTCCTTCTCTCCAGAGCACATATGACGTACCTACCTACTCCCTCCGTTCCAATAGGTTTCAAATTTTGTGCCAAAATATAAACATTTTTAGGGATATGACAAAACTAAATGGGTAAGTAGGGTGGGTGGAGAGTTGGTGGGTAGTGTAAAATAAGGGGTGTAGAGGTTTTTTAGCAATTCTGCTATTTTTTATATTTCAATGCTTCAAATGCTTATACTGTGTGGACGGAGGGAGTATTACCGTTCACACTGTTTTTAACTTTTTATGTTTCAAAGAAAAATAGGATTTCTTGTTAGCTCTTTTTCACTGTCTCGGTATCTGAAAAGCTCCGTACATATATATATTTTATTTCAATTTTGCTATATACATATCACTCAGCACAATTTTTGAACAAGGTATTCCCCGTAAAAACCAGGCAAATTCTATGCAAAAACTAGAAGGAAGAGAAAGGAAGAAGAAGCAGCGTCATGATGCGTTGGGCTTGCACGTCTACCAGTGGGCCTTATTACGAGATGACTAATTCCATGGTGAACCTGTTAGAAAATGAGATTAGTTTCACCATGAATGCAACTGTAGTTTAGTGCCTGGGGCAGTAAGCAGGGCACTACAGGCTGCAGCCTGTTTAATATAAGATCCAATTCAGGAATTAGTCCTAGATAGCATCTTAATATATGACTCTGGTGCCAAAAATAGAATCATTTTATTTTCTTATATTGCTTTCTGATGAATACTTGGGACTCAAGCCGAGTAGTAATGGGAAAAATTACTTCTTTCTTTTGTGCCTTGTTAATTTTTTGTTTCAGCTTCCACCTGCCTGACTAAGGGTCCGTTTGTTTCAGCTTTTGGGGAGCTTTTGGGCCTCGGCTTTTCAACCTTCCAAAAACCAAAAAGCTCCAGGAAGCCAAAAGACCAAAAGCACGTTTTGAGGAGCTTCTGGCTTTTGGGTTCCGGGAGCTTTTTGGCTTTTAAAAGGTTGAAAAGCCGAGGTCCAAAAGCTCTTAGGAAGCTGAAACAAACAGCCCTAAACAATGGTGTGCTTTTGGACCCTATATGTCATTGGGCCTCCGGAAGGAAACGATGTTGAAGTTTTCAGATTGTACTGCCTAAGCCTAACCCATCGGTCATTATTGTAGTATACCATCATACACAGCACAGGTCTCGCCCTGTTCGGCTGGCGGGTGGCAGGTGGCTGTTGCTGGTTTATGCCGAGAGAAAAACACTGTTGGCTTGCTGATGGCTGGTGCTGGTTTGTGCAGAGAGAAAAATACTGTTGGCTGGCTGCTGATAAGCCAAGCGAAAAATAATGCCTTACCATCATCATTCAGAGTTTCTAACCCATTACACTAGCTTCTAACCTTACCATCTCCTAAAAATCGACCGAAGAGAATTATAGTGATTGATCGTGCACACTGGTAAGAAATTTGCAAACATTTGCAGTAACATCATCATCATGCACAACAGGATTCTACACCCTATTTTCATCCACGTAAGGAATTATGACTGGTAAACTGCGAAGCACTTCTACAGGGTTTTAATTCGGGTTGAATTCGTGCCTGGAAGGCTGGAACAAGAAATAGAGCTCAGGTGCCGCGCTTATCATGCACGTGACTTTGTAGCTGATGCTAGGAGCTCTGTGTCCGGCGCATTAGCATTGCAAACCACATTTCTTCTCGATGCTGCGATTTTTCACTTCTCAGTTCTGACGCAACACTTCAAAAAGCCCACCATCAGCAGAAGTTAACAAGGCTCCAAGCGCGACAAAATCACAAAAAGGCCCACTATCTCCTCACGTTCTTCGCCCACAGCAGCTCAACCACATGGTTTGCCAACTGGCAATCTGGCATGACCCCCTGCTGTTGTTTAGTACCACACCGCCTGCGCACAGAGCGTAACACCAACTTAAATAGCCGGTCCTCCGCCACTTACTCGCCGAGCAAGTAGCGACTGCTTGTAACCCGAGCGGGGGCATTAAGGTGGTGTGGATGTCAATTGTGGCGCTTGGGCCTGGGTCTTGTGTCGCAGTCTGCGGCCCGCCCGTTCCAAGTTGCGTAGTGGGCTGTTGGGTGCTTCGGCGAAGGCCTTGGCGTCCCAGCATCTGAAGCGGCGGGCAATGCGTGAGGCTGGCTTCACAGAGCAGCGAATACCGCCCGCTTCCAACGGTGGAAGGATTACGGGCCGCTGCGCTCCAGTCCCGCTTAGGCCCATGCGTCCTCTCTGGCAGACCACCATCTTTTTGCCTTTTTTTTTTCCTCCTCTTCGCCCGACGCTTCGCCATCTCCCCACCTCCGGCTCCTCCATCCGTGCCTTCTTCCCTCGTGCGGGCCATCCGCCATCGACGCCGGTGTATCAGACCGCACCGACAGCGGTGGAACTCCAGATGGCCAATGCTCGAGACCAGAGTCCTAAACAACAGGCAACGTACCTTGCCATTGTCAGCTACGACTACTATTATACGGATCGGCAGTAACGAATGGAAAGAAAGGAGATCACCTAAATCATCTGTTATGCAGGGGGTTGGAGCCTTGCGGCACAGGCCTCGCTGACGATTCATACATTCGCCCGGGAGGAGAACCACCGCCAGGACGTTCTTGCGTCCTTGCCATCCTGTAGAGCTGCTCCTCCGCTGAAGACGCCGGTCGCTCGTCTTCTTCCGCAGCGATTCGCCTTCCCTGATTGAAAGCGGCAAACCCTGAAGCAAGTACGCATGCCAAGAGAAGCAGCATGCGCCACGCTGGGATCTCCATTGACGTACGTGGTGGAGAATTTTGCAGTGGAGGAGGAAGAAAGCTGGACTGGACGGGAGATATGAAGTTGCTGATCTTCGAGGACTAATATAAGTAGTTGCGCATCAGAGAGTCCGTTCGGTGGTGCGTCCTTGCTCCAAGTTTGGATCTGTCTAATGATTGGATGCATGTTGGGCTTGTCTGATGCTTGGCAGATGCGTCCTCATCTCATATGGACTGACATCATGGCTTGGATGATTACTCCCGAGGCCCCAAAGGAGTGGTTGGTTTGGGCGGCAGCCGGATTTCGAAAGTTTGGAATCTGACAGTTACTGAACGTTTGGATTACCCCTACTGCATAGTACTCCCTCCTATTCACTACTACAAGTCGTTTAGAACAACGACACGTTACCAAATCATAACTTTGACTTCTATTTTCTATAAAAATTATTTCTTAAAAAGTTATATATGTATATTTTTATGAAAGTAATTTTCAAGACCAATCTATTTATATAATTTTATATTTCCAAACTTAACGACTTAAATGTTACTGGCTTTGTTCTTAATTACTATTCGTTGTTGACTTTTTCGCTTAACGTTTGACTATTCGTCTTATTCAAAAAATTTCACAAGTATCATTTATTTTATATGTGACTTGCTTTATCATCATATGTACTTCAAGTATAACTTATTATTTTGTATATTTGGACAATTTTTTTGAATAAGACGAATGGTCAAAGATCATGGAAAAAAGTCAACAACGAATAGTAATTTAGAACGGATGTAGTATTTATGAGTTTATATTCTCAATGTTTGACTCAAACTTTGTCCAAAACGACTTCTAATATGAAACCGGAGGGAGTACTTTGCATGTTTGGCCCCATCATCCTACCTTATGAAAGCTCAAAATGGTGACCTTTTAACATCATTTAAGAATGCACAGTTTTTCTCTCTCCAAGTTTTCAGCAGTCGGTACCTAGCCTCTTGATGAGAAAACTGCCACCGTGATGACGTGTTTGTCAACTCCAAAATCATATCGTGTCAAGTAAAATTTGTACAAAACAATCCATGAAACTTGTAGTCTTGAATATTCCTACTGCGTGACACTGTTGTTAGTGATTCGTAATTCCAGTGGTATGGTTGCATTGCATACTTGGTTTGGGTCAAGCGGTCCAAAATTAAGAGAAGCTGCGGAAAAAAATATATTATCATGTGTTGTTCATTGTTTCTTTAATCTATCAGCTGCCACCTGCCTGAATAAACAAAGGCACGCATTTGGAATTTTCGATGTTTTTTAAGAACCATTGGAGTGTACTGCCTGACTCATCAATCACTCATTGCACATTCGTATCATACACATCGCAGGTCTGATCTTATTTTACTCCTACTCTGCAAATGGACAAGAGGGGGTTGTACTCCACGGAACCACATATAATACTCTGAATGGAACCGTAGTCACATATCACAGGATCAACTGAGCAAGTTGAGAAACGCACGGTGTCAAAATCACTTCAGTAGATAGTTAATTGTTTAACTCCCTTTCCAGGTTCTATATGGAAAGGAGGATTTCCCTTGGAATTTTGCAGAATTTGTGCTTGTTCTGCAAAATCCCCGTGACATTCCGTCACCTGCAATGTTCCTAAAAAGCATAAAGGAACCAAATGCCATGCACTTCATTTCACTTCCACAAGGTTATATTTTTACATCACGTTATGAAACAACATCAGCTTCTAAAATCACTCTGTATGACTGCGTTAAAAAGAACACTCCCTATCTTTCGTCGCAAGTGCAGACCGGTTTCTGCTTCAGTGGTGCAGTGGGTTTGGCCCCTGAGGAACCAACCTCTTGGATACAACGAGCATGTGTTTGCAACATTCACCAAGGTTTGGCTTTCGCCCTGAAGCTAGAGAAGATGCTTTCTTGGACAAATAGTCCAGCGGCAAGGTCCCGCCGCCGCGTCCGCTGAGTCCCACGACATCCAGTTCTGCAACTCTCCGGCCATAGCGGCGGTCTGTCGCTAGGAGAAGACCGATGAGCAGCAACATCGCTCTGATTTTTAGAGATCTTCTCATCATATGCTATGCTTCAATTCCGGTGGAGAGAAGGTGAGGTAGAGTGAATCGCAGAAGAAGAAGATGATTTGGGCACAGAAGTTTTGAACACAAATCTGATGCTTGGCCACTTTATAGTGAGAAGGTTATGGACCACCAACTACTTTTTCCAGTGGAAGTCTAGGAAGTTAATGCCATGGTGAGCAAAGAATTGACTTCTCATCGGTGATGTGGCAGATTGATCTCTTATAATACACTGCATAGTATTAAACAGTGCACATAATTCTCAAAGAATTTGCCAGAAACACTGAACCCTGATTCACATGCCCATAAACTTACTCGGCTGCTCCATCAGAAAAAATGTAGCAAGGCCTAGAAAGAATTTTGCAAAGGCATGACTTGTACTTGGGCTAAAAGACACGCATGGCTCTGCTTAGCATGACAGATAATTCTTTCACGGGCAAAGAAAGAGCACAAAGTGGCACCGCATGCTTCCGATCGACATTTCAGGTCATGGTTAGGTCCAAGAGTTTTACTCAAAGGTCCCGACAGAAATGTCAGAGCCATTGCCTTTTCTTCAGAAATGAACAAAAAGCACAAATTTCCCATTAAAATTTCCTGCCACGTGAGTGAAATCAAACTCGTAAATCTTCTCGCGGAAAGGCACAATGTTTCGTCGGCATGTAGAACTGTTCCAATTCACCGTCATGTGTGTGCCACATGCCTGAAGATTTTTCAGTCATTAACTCCACCGTCGGCATGTACAACCCTGGTTTTCCTCCCCAGATTGCTCGCGATCGCCGGTGATGAGATGTGACGCGATGTGACCGCGTGAAAATGAAGGGAGCACTCCCGGCTGCTCGGTTCCCTTTCTTCGTCGCCGGGCATAGCTAGACGGTGACGGGGACCCATGGCTCGCGGAAGTCAAATAAGGAGAGGAGGCTTAGGACCCAATGATTTACTAGTTAGCAAAGCAGCCCAAAACCATCATCTTATTGGGTTACAGGCCGGCCCAATAGCGCCAGAGTTCGGTGATCTGCGGCCCACGGGGAAGGGTATTAGCAAAAGCAAAGCAGAACAACCCAGCGTCCCGAGGTAGTTTAGTCCCACCCTGCTCAGCCTCAAGGTGATTACCCAGCGATCACACGTCTTATAGGACGGCAGCTGAAGAATTGAAACCTAAGCAGCTGCGTGGTGAGCACAAAGCGAACTATTCTTTCGCCTTTTACTAAAGAATACCGTGTGCACGCCACAATAAGCAGCATACCCCAATTTTTGGAGGGTGCTTCCTCGTCGAGGGAGTGCCCAACAAACTGAATTTTCAAAAGTTTGAAGGTTTTCATCAAAATTCAAATTTCATATTTGAGAATTTAAAACGAGTGCCCAACAAACTGAATTTTCAAAAGTTTGAAGGTTTTCATCAAAATTCAAATTTCATATTTGAGAATTTAACTCTTCTGGGAAGCTCACAGAGACGGGGGAAACTCTTTGGAAACGTTAGTGCTCAACAGTCTGAAAACAAACCAGGGGGGGGGGACTTTTGGAAACGTTAGTGCTCAACAGTCTGAAAACAGGGCTAGCGGTAAGAGGTACACGGGCTTAGCTCTTCCCAAAAAGCAACTCCAAAGTTCACTGTGTAAAAAAAGATTCACATCACATCAAAATATCGGCTCATGCATGGAGTACTAAATGTAGATGAAATAAAAAACTAACTGCACAGTTTTATTGTACTCTGCGAGACGAACATTTTGAGTCTAATTAATCAATTTTTGAACAATTTTTCACACATACAAACGAAATGCTACAGTGACGCAATGATTATGAAGTGACCCCAAACCCTCAAATTCCCACCCCCTATTTTACATCTAAACAAGGCCTTATACAAGTACAATGCACCAAAGGGCCTTAACTGACACATTGATCGGTTCATGTTTATTTCCAAATATCGTATATAACTTAAGAAGAATAGGGCTCTTGCCACAGCAGCTCTAGCAATAATGTACAATGACATGCAGCTGGAGTAGAGACGATTTGCCACTACATCAACGGATCGACCTGCTGCCATGGCGCTAATTCACGATACAGTTGACGATCTCAGAGAGCAGAGGAGGAGTTCAGTAAGTGAAAGGATAAAAAAAAAATGGGAATCAGAGTATGTATACACTGGGTAGAAAAATTGCTTCATTGCCTCAGTTTTGGGTCTTCTCCACCTTGGCCTTGATCTTCTGCTCAATGATTGCTTTCTCGGTGTCGAGGCTGAACATCCGGTTGAGGGCGTGCATGTTCTCCAGCGTCTCGTCAAGGGTGCGGCTGTCGCTGCCATCGCACCTCAGGTGTTGGAGCGGGCCGTGGAGGAGCTTGTTCACGATCCCGGTGCTCAGCTCCTCGATGGCTCTCCGCATCTTCTTGGTGAGAGCGTCTTCCCCGATCTTCTGCAGGCACTTCTCAAGCTCTGAGGCCCGGATCCTGTCAGCGTATGACCTCAACTTCTTGATGGTCGGAACAGTCTCCAGAGAGTCGAGTCCCTCCATGCCTCAAACCGTTTCAGTTCTTGGGTGATGATTGTCTGCGCCTCCATTGCTTTCCTGAGACGGTCCTCCTTGTTGGCTTCAACCACCTCTTTCAAGTCATCGACATTGTATACTCGTGTGGTGCCAACTTCAGACACACATGGACTGACATTTCTTGGGACAGATATGTCAACAAACAGACGGACACCACCCATAGTATCAGAAATAGGGGGGAGTGCCTCAGCGTGCTCCTTTGTGAACAATGGGGTTTCAGAAGCTTCAGCAGCAGCCTCATACATCTCTGAGAGAGGCCTGTACACAATTTCGATATCTTTCATCTCCTCGCGGATGGCATCCACCCTTTCCACCGAGCGGTTCACCAGAACAACCTTCTTGCATCCTTTGGCAATCAGATGCTTGACCACTAATTTTCCCATCTTACCAGCACCAATCAGTAGAATCCTAGCTGACAGGGCTTCAGACTTTGGAAGCTTCATCAGGGCCAATTCAACTGCTGCTGAACTGACAGAAACCGCACCAGATGATATCACAGTAGTCACATATCACAGGATCAACTGAGCAAGATGAGAAGGTTATGGATCACCAACTACTTTTTCCAGTGGAAGTCTAGGAAGTTAATGCCATGGTGAGCAAAGAATTGACTTCTCATCGGTGATGTGGTGATGTGCTGATGTGCAGGATGTTCTATGGACCTGGTTGTGGCAGAGCATATGCATTGTTTGCTGGTAAAAATGCCAGTATGGTATTGGACAAGATGTCCTTCAAACTGCAGGATCTAAATGGTTATATATCTGGCCTTACATCATCGTATGGTGTTTGGCTCTTGGGATGACCGGGACTCTGGGAGTACAAGTTCACCAGCAGGTATGTGAAGTGAAGGTAGCAACCATGAGAAGAACAGCGTCTGCAGAATAGAGTTATGGTAGCATTTCGCCTGAAGTACGCGAGGAAGCTGGTGTTCCTGAGTCTGACCCCCACCTTGAGCTCAAGGCTGAATGAAGACGATAGTTATGGCAGCATCTCAGATCTAAGGGGAAGAACAAAATGGGAATCAGAAACCGGATGACCTCATGTCAAGTGTAAACTGGATGTGTCATGCCTGATACTTTTGCAGAGATGATGCTTAATTCTACATGATTAGTAGACATGTACTGTATTATACCCAGAATGCTTAAACTTGAAGACGCCACTTGTTCTAATGATTAATTCCACGGTCAACATGTTAGAAAATGAGATTAGTTTCACCATGAATGCAACTGTAGTTTAGTGCCTGGGGCAGTAAGCAGGGCCGTACAGGCTGCAGCCTGTTTAATATAAGATCCAATTCAGGAATTAGTCCTAGATAGCATGTTAATGTATAACTCTGGTGCCAAAAAAAAGAATCGTTTTATTTGCTTATATTGCTTTCTGATGAATACTTGGACTCAAGCCGAGTAGTAATGGGAAAAGTTACTTCTTTCTTTTGTGCCTTGTTAATGTTTTCTTTCAGCTTCCACCTGCCTGAGTAAACAATGGTGTGCTTTGGACCCTACATGTCATTGGGCTTCTGGAACTTGAAGCAAACGATGTTGAAGTTTTCAGATAAACTGGATTGTACTGCCTAAGCCTAACCCATCAGTCATCATTGTAGTAGCATCATACACATCACAGGTCATTGTTGTGTACTGAAACTGATCACAGGTCATTGTTGTGTACTGAAACTGATCACTACGAGTAAATTTTTACCTTACCATCGGCATTCGAAGTTTCTAACCCATTACACAAGCTTCAATTCTAACCTTACCATCTCCTAGAAATCGACCGAAGATAATTATAGTAATTGATCGTGCACACTGGTGAGAAATTCACAAACATTTGCAGTGACGTCATCATCATGCACAACAGGATTCTACATCCCATTTTCATCCACGTAAGGAATTATGACTGGCAAACTGCGAAGCACTTCTTCAAGGTTTTAATTCGAGTTGAATTCGTGCCTGGAAGGCTGGAACAACAAACAGAGCTCAGGTGCCGTGCTTATCATGCATGTGACTTTGTAGCTGACGCTAAGAACTCCGCGTCTGCAGCATTAGCATGGCAAAACTCATTTCTTCTCAATGCTGCGACTTTTCACTCAGTTCTCACGCAACACTTCGAAACTCTTACGAAAGCTCACCCATCAGCAGAAGTTAAAAAGGCTCCAAGCCCGACTAAATCACAAAAAGGCCCACTATCTCCTCACGTTATTCGCCCACAGCAGCTCAACCACATGGTTTGCCAACTGGCATGATCTTCACACCCTGCTGTTGTTTAGTACCACACCGCCTGCTCACAGAGCCGAATGCCAACTTAAATATCCAGTCCTCTACGGCCCGCCCGTAGAAAGATAACGGGCCGCTTAGGTCCATGCGCCCTCTCTGGCAGACTACCATCTTTTTTTTTTCTCAGCGGCAGCAACTGGAACCATGGACGCGCAGGGGCAGAGCTCCTCCAGCTGGCGCGTGGTGGGACTCCAATGCTCGAGACTACGAGTACTTACTGTGTTCTACGGATCGGCAGTGACTAACGGAGAAGAAAAGGAGATCACCTGAATCATCTGTTATGCACAGGGGGTTGGAGCCTTGTGGCACTGGTCTCGCCGACGATTCATACATTCGCCCGGGAGGAGAACCACCGCCAGGACGTTCTTTGCGTCCTTGCCATCCTGTAGAGCTGCTGCTCTGCTGGAGAATGCCGGTCGCTCGTCTTCTTCCGCAGCGATTCGCCTTCCCTGACTGAAACCGGCAAAGCCTGAAGCAAGGTACGCATGCCAAGAGAAGCAGCGTGCTGCGCCATGCTGGGATCTCCATTGACGTACGTGTGGAGGAGAATTTTGCAGTGGAGCTGAGGAGGAAGAAAGCTGGACTGGACGGGAGATATGAAGTTGTGCGCATCAGAGAGTTCGTTCGGTGGTGCGTCCTTGCTCCAAGTTTGGATCCGTCTAATGATTGGATGCATGTTGGGCTTGTCTAATGCTCTTGGCAGATGCGTCCTCATCTCATATGGAGTGACATCATGGCTTGGATGATTACTCCCGTGGCCAAAGGAGTGGTTGGTTTGGGCGGCAGCCGGATTTCGAAAGTTTAGAATTTGACAGTTACTGAACGTTTGGATTACCCCTACCACAACCGGAGTACTTTGCATGTTTGGCTCCATCTTGGTGATCCTACCCCACCTTACGAAAGCTCAAAATCTCAGTGACAGGAGACTAGCAATAATTCTATTTAAATTTAAATATTAAGAGGCTAGCTAAAAAATAAAAAATTATCAAAAGTAGGGGTAAACCAATACACTTTTTAAAAACGACATCGTGGATGGAGAGCCCGTCTGGCTAGACAAAGATACCTAGTGAAGAGAGGAGATAGCTAGCGTGGAAAGATAGTTATCCAGTTGGCTAATCCGTTTGATGTATTTTTTTTCTCTTTTCTCTTTTTTACTAGCCAACGGGATATATAAGAGCTCAAAGGCTCATTTAAGAATGCGCATTTTTTCTGTCTCCAAGTTTTCAGCAGTTGGGTACCTAGCCTACTAAGAAAACTGCCACCGTGACGACTTGTAGTCTTGAATATTCCTACTGCGTGACTGCTGTTAGTGATTCGTAATTCCGGTGGTATGGTTGCATTGCATACTTGGTTTGGGTCAAGCGGTCCATAATTAAGAGAAGCTGCAGAAAAAAAATATTATCATGTGGTATTCATTGTTTCTTTAATCTATCTTCTGCCACCTGCCTGAATAAACAAAGGCATGCATTTGGAATTTTGGATCTTACATGAACAGCACTGCTTTGAAGTTTTAAACTGTTAGCGGTCACGAGGCCTTCGGGATCAACAATAATGTCGATGTTTTTTAAGAACCATTGGAGTGTACTGCCTGACTCATCAATCACTCATTGCACATTCCTATCATATGCATCGCAGGTGTGATGTTTTTTCACTCCTACTCTGCAAATGGACAAGAACACACCTGTATGCTAGAGTCTTAGGCTAGCAGCCTTGTTAGTATTTCACTACAGAGGGGGTTGTACTCCACGGAACCACGTATAATAATACTCTGAATAGAACCGTAGTCACATATCGCAGGATCAACTGACCAAGTTGAGAAATGCACGGTGTCAAAAACACAACAGTAGAGAGCTAATTGTTTTTTCTTCAAAAAAGAGAGCTAATTGTTTAATTCCTTTTCCAGGTTCTATATGGAAAGGAGGATCTCCCTTGGAATTTTGCAGAATTTGTGCTCGTTCTGGCAAAACCCCCGTGACATTCGGTCACCTGCAATGTTCCTAAAAAGCATAAAGGAACCAAATGCCATGCACTTCATTTCACTTCCACAAGCTTATATTTTTTACATCACGTCATGAAACAACATCAGCTTCTAAAATCCCTCTGTATGACTGCGTAAAAAGAACACTCCTCTTTCGTCGCAAGTGCAGACCGGTTTCTGATTCAGTTGTGCAGTGGGTTTGGCCCCTGAGGCACCAACCTCTTGGATACAACGAGCGTGTGTTTGCAACATTCACCAAGGTTTGGCTTTCGCCCTGAAGCTAGAGAAGATGCTTTCTTGGACAAATAGTCCGGCGGCAAGGTCCCGCCGCCGCGTCCGCTGAGTCCCACGACATCCAGTTCTGCAACTCTCTGGCCATAGCGGCGGTCTGTCGCTAGGAGAAGACCGATGAGCAGCAACATCGCTCTGATTTCCAGAGATCTTCTCATCATATGCTATGCTTCAATTCCGGTGGAGATGTTAGAAGAGAGAAGGTGAGGTAGAGGGAATCGGGAAAGAAGAAGAAGATTTGGGCACACAAGTTTTGAACACAAATATGATGCTTGGGCACTTTATAGTGAGAAGGTTATGGATCACCAACTACTTTTTCCAGTGGAAGTCTAGGAAGTTAATGCCATGGTGAACAAAGAATTGACTTCTCATCGGTGATGTGGCAGATTGATGCATAGTATTGAACAGTGCACATGATTCTCAAAGAATTTGCCAGAAACACTGAACCCTGATTCACATGCCCATACACTTAGCCCTTGTTTAGTTCCCAAATTTCATCCCAAATTTCACTATGCAAAAAGAAGATTCTCATCCATCACATCAAAATATCGACACATGCATGGAGTACTAGATGCAGATGAAATTAAAAACTAATTGCATAATTTTATTGTATTTTGCGAGACAAACATTTTAAGCCTAATTAATCAATATTTGAACAATTATTCACAAATACAAACGAAATGATACAGTGGCGTATTTATAACAAACTCTCAACTTTGGCATGCCAAAGTTGTGAACTAATAAGGCCTTACTCGGCTGCTCTATCAAAAAACGTAGCAAGGCCTAGAAAGAATTTTGCAAAGGCATGACTTGTACTTGGGCTAAAAGACACGCATGGCTCTCCTTAGCATGACAAAGAATTCTTTCACCGGCAAAGAAAGAGCACAAAGTGGCGCCGCATGCTTCCGATCGACACATTTCAGGTCATGGTTAGGTCCAAGAGTTTGACTCAAAAGGTCACAACAGACATGTCAGATCCATTGCCTTTTCTTCAGAAACGAACAAAAAGCACAAATTTCCCATTAATTTCTTGCCACGTGAGTGAAATCAAACTCGTAAATCTTCTCGCATAAAGGCACAATGTTTCGTCGGCATGTAGAACTGTTCCAATCCACCGTCATGTGTGTGCCACATGCCTGAAGATTTTTCAGTCATTAACTCCAGCCCCACGCCAGACCGCATCAACCAACTGAACCCTGGTTTTCCTCCCCGGATTGCTCGCGATCGCCGGTGATGAGATGTGACGCGATGTGACCGCCGTGAAAATGAAGGGAGCACTCCCGGCTGCGGGCTGCTCAGTTCCCTTTTCTTCGTCGCCATGCATAGCGAGACGGTGACGCCGAAGAAGAGGCATGGCCCATCAACGTATGATTTCATTAGCAAAGCAGCCCAAACCATCATCCTATTGGGTTACGGGCCGGCCCAATAGAGCCAGAGTTCTGTGATCAGCAGCCCACGGTGGTAGGGGTACCAGTAGCAATAGCGAAGCAGCACAACCCGGTGACACGAGAGGTAGTTTAGTCCCAACCTGCTTAGTATCAAGTGATTTGCCCAACGAACACACGTTTTATAGGACGGCAGCTGAAGAAATGAAAATCAAGCAGCTGCGTGGTGAGCACAAAGCGAACTATTCTTTCGCCTTTTACTAAAGAATACCGTGTGCACGCCACAATAAGCAGCATACCCTAATTTTTGGAGGGTGCTTCCTCATTGAGGGAGTGCCCAACAAACTGAATTTTCAAAAGTTTGAAGGTTTTCATCAAAATTCAAGTTCATATTTGAGAATTTAACTTTTTGAGAATTTAACTTTCTGGGAAGCTCTAAAAAGATAAGTTTTGGAGGGTGCTTCCTCATTGAGGGAGTGCCCAACAAACTGAATTTTCAAAAGTTTGAAGGTTTTCATCAAAATTCAAGTTCATATTTGAGAATTTAACTTTCTGGGAAGCTCTAAAAAGATAAGAAGTTTAACGATGATGAATAGCCTTGTATCCTTGAGAATGAAAGGTAACACAGGTGAAACAGAGACTAGTTACACAGGTGAAACAGAATGAAAGGTAACACAGGTGAAACAGAGACTAGTTTATTTGAGAATTTCTTTTTTGGTAAGCGTTTATTTGAGAATTTCTTTTTTGGTAAGCGATGAATGTAAAAGTGGACTCGAACCATCTGGCCTATAGACAAACAGAGACGGGGGAAACTCTGTACCATTACAAGCTTACAAGTGCAATGCACCAAAGGGCGTCAATTGACACATTGACACATCGATCGGTTCATGTTTATTTCCAAATATCGTAAATAACTTAAGAAGAATGGGGCTCTTGCCACAGCAGCTCTAGCAATAATGTACAATGACATGCAGCTGGAGTAGAGACGATTTGCCACTACATCAACGGATCGACCTGCTGCCATGGCGCTAATTCACGATACAGTTGACGATCTCAGAGAGCAGAGGAGGAGCTCAGTAAGTAAAAGGATCAAAAAAATGGGAATCAGAGTATGTATACACGGGGTAGAAAAATTGCTTCATTGCCTCAGTTTTGGGTCTTCTCCACCTTGGCCTTGATCTTCTGCTCAATGATTGCTTTCTCGGTGTCGAGGCTGAACATCCGGTTGAGGGCGTGCATGTTCTCCAGCGTCTCGTCGAGGGTGCGGCTGTCGCTGCCATCGCACCTCAGGTGTTGGAGCGGGCCGTGGAGGAGCTTGTTCACGATCCCGGTGCTCAGCTCCTCAATGGCTCTCCGCATCTTCTTGGTGAGAGCGTCTTCCCCGATCTTCTGCAGGCACTTCTCAAGCTCTGAGGCCCGGATCCTGTCAGCGTATGACCTCAACTTCTTGATGGTCGGAACAGTCTCCAGAGAGTCCCTCCATGCCTCGAACCGTTTCAGTTCTTGGGTGATGATTGTCTGCGCCTCCATTGCTTTCCTGAGACGGTCCTCCTTGTTGGCTTCAACCACCTCTTTCAAGTCATCGACATTGTATACTCGTGCGGTGCCAACTTCAGACACACATGCACTGACATTTCTTGGGACAGATATGTCAACAAACAGACGGACACCACCCACAGTATCAGAAATAGGGGGGAGTGCCTCAGCGTGCTCCTTTGTGAACAATGGGGTTTCAGACGCGGTGCTCGTGAACACAACATCAGCTTCAGCAGCAGCCTCATACATCTCTGATAGAGGCCTGTACACAATTTCGATATCTTTCATCTCATCGCGGATGGCATCCACCCTTTCCACCGAGCGGTTCACCACAACAACCTTCTTGCATCCTTTGGCAATCAGATGCTTGACCACTAATTTGCCCATCTTACCAGCACCAATCAGTAGCATCCTAGCTGACAGGGCTTCAGACTTTGGAAGCTTCATCAGGGACAATTCAACTGCTGCTGAACTGACAGAAACCGCACCAGACGATATGTTGGTCTCACATCGGACTCGCTTACCAGCTGTGATTGCATCCTTGAACATCCTATCAATGTTCTTCCCCAAGCCTCCACTGTTTTGTCCGCTCCTCACAACTTGTTTAACTTGAGCAAGGATTTGTCCTTCACCAAGAACCAAGGAGTCAAGCCCAGCTGATACCTCAAACAGATGGCGAGTAGCATCACTGTCACGCAACATGAACAGGTGCTCCCTCAGCTCAGAAGCGGGAATGCCACTTTTCTGCAAAATCAGGAAAACACACACATCAGGGCATATTTCCCAAATAGTGTCCTTGAGTAACGGGAAGAAAAGCTGGGGAAAAAGAATATGGATTGAACGACTAGAGATGATCAGACTCTCACCTTTGACATCCAGTCTACTACTTCTCTGATACCACGGTTCCATGACAGAGCCACCACATATATTTCCATTCTGTTACAGGTACTAAGAACAGCAGCTTCTTCAATATGGTTTAGACTAGTGAGTTCTTGAATAGCACGGGGCCACAGTTCCTCTGCAACCGCAAGTTTTTCACGCATCTCCACTGGTGCTGTGTGTACACTGAGGCCTATAACAGCTATGCTACTCCTTTCCTTCATGTATCCTGGTAGTGAATACAAAAGTTAAAACATTGTCAAACACTACAGACTGCATATAGAAAATTTGTTCCTAAGAGAATTAAGCTGAAGTTCCATGGAGATGTTTATTGAATAAAATTATAAGCGAAGAAATTCTTGTGTCTACGGTAGATGAATATGGACAAAACAAGAGAACCCAAAAACTTTCCAGTGTAAAATGCTTGGGTAATAGCTGATGCCGAAGGAATACAATAACTACTCTCCATCTTAAATAATACTCCCTCCGTACTGGTAAAGAAAGACGTTTAGGACAGTGACACGGTCTTCAAAACACAACTTTGACTTCTTATTTCTATAAAAATATTTGTCAAAAAGTGATACGTGTATACTTTTATGAAAGTATTTTTCAAAATAAATCTATTCATATAACTTTTACAATTTCAAACTCAGCAACTTAAAAGTTATTCATGATTTATATTCCCAAAGTTTGACTCAGACCTTGTCTTAAACATCTTTCTTTACCAATACGGAGGGAGTATATAGTATATGAATATAATTATTTGGCATCTTTGTCAAATTAGATTTCTCATTCATATAGGACAACACAGTTGTGTGCATATACTATCATTTAGCATGTTACAAATATTATTTTAGCGGATATAAACAAAGATAAGTGTTTAGTTTTCACCAACGAAATAAAAAATATGTATACAAACATAGGCTCCACCAATCTGTGAACCATTAGCTCCACAATCTGTTAGCCCTCGAACAAACTTGCTTTAGAAATGAAATTAATTAATGTTTGAATCGGGATGCCGGCAGTTTCCTCGTACCCATGACCAATTCAAGTAAAACACAAACCAATTCCCCCCTGATGCCACACGACCTGGTCTCTGATTCCACAAACTAATCTTACTAAAGTAACCAGTTAGGCCATGAGCAGTTCTAACGAACAGCAATAACATTAAAGTTCAAGTTAGTCGAGCCAAAATTGCAAGGGCGACGCAAAGTTCACACCCATTTCTTTGTCTTCTCCAAACCACCCACGCCTTTTGACCTGTACCAAACCGAAACTAATCCCAACTGCAGCAGTAACCTCGACGCGACGCAAAAGATCCCTCAAATCGCGCACCAGGAATTCACTTCACCAGGACGGCACAATCCCCGCATCCCAGGGTTACAGGAACGGCAACAGCGGCGGCGGATTTGAGGACGGGCGAAGGGCAAGGAACTCACGGTCGGCGGAGATCTTGAACTGCTCGAGCGCGGCGATGCTGGCCGCCTTGGCCACCGCCTGCACCTGGGCCTCCACGCCGGCGTCGCAGCGCACCACCCCGGAGCGCCGCCTGCCGCCGGCGATCACCCTCGGGCAGAGGGCCGACGACGAACCCCGCGGCTTGGAGGCCGCAGCCGCGGCCCCGAATGCCGCGGCGGCGGCGGTCGCTGACGTCGTGCTCGCCATCATCTAGATCAACGAGGACAGAAAAGCTGCCTCCTTTCGCAAGGAAACCGAACCAATGCGACGAGAATCGCGGACAGAGACAGACAGGCGGAGGGAGGGATACACACAGAGAGAGAGGCGAGGAGAAACTTCTATCGCTTCTCTCTCTACCTCTCCCCCGCTCTCTAGGGGTAGTTCTTGGGCGAGGTTCCTCGGTGAACGAGGGCTGAGATGTGGAATCGGTTTTCGCCTCGCGTTTGGCCCGAGGGAGGGGACGAGTTGGGTGGAGAGGAGGAAGAAAGGCTGGGCTGCTGCTTGGAGCCAAAGGTTATGGGAGAAGGGGGGAGGAGGGTTGTTGGGTCGCCGGAGCCGAGCGGCATGGCGTGTGGGGCCCACACGTGGTGGGGTGCCTTTGGGCTAGGTCTTTGGGTCGGCTCGGAATTTTCTAAGCTAGAAAATGTTTTCGTAAAGGCCCTCTTGAGAAGCAAGTATTGTATTGAAATTCTTCCTCTGACAAACTAAAGTTTGCAAGATTTTGTGTTACATGTACACACTTATTTTGATAATAACTAATGAGTAGGCATTCAAGATTCATAGTAATATTTATTTAAAATAATATCGATGTTTGTAAGAACTCGCATGCTTCTTCTATTTAAATAACACAGATCATTGGCTATGTGTTTACTTTCACAAACAAACTTATTCTAATAAATCTCTTAGGAACTCTTCCTTCGTTGAAGAAACAAGCACGACAGCTTTCTAGTAGCTCGACTACAATAACCAGCTCATGTATCCTATCCATATATACAATCATATATATATATATACATATATATATATATCAGTTGAGCATTGCCATGAACTTTGATATGGTGGTAAATGCCAAATGAAATTATGATTTTTTTTCGTGTTGTCGAGCATTGCCATGAGATTTGACGTGGTAGTAAATATCATCAAATGGAATTGTGAAAAAAAAACATGTACAACACTTAATATTTGCCCTCCTAATCCCATGAATGGAATGAAAAATCAACCGCTAGTTGTTGCACGAAGAGAAACCAAGGACCTCCACGCAATTGTGAGGAAATTGGAGGCATCTTCCCAAGCTCCTTGTATTTTGCTTGCGTATTTTATGGCGCATGTTGGCACTGGTGGGGCGTGGGTTAGGCACCAGGGAGGAGATGAGCCGGGAGGATGAGAGGGTGGCGGGAGTGTGGTGGCCTCTGGCCTCTGATTGGCTGCGGCCGCACCGGTCTATCCACTACCCTTATCTCCCTCCGATCCTTTGACCCCCGGCCTTTGTATGGCCTGCGAGGTGGGCACACGAGTTCCCATGGCCGCCTCACGCGCAGCCTCGTGCGGCAGATGGCGAAGCGTGTCGACGTGGTAGCCACACTCCCTTGCCATCCCGGGGCCCGCCTGTCGGCGCTTTCCCGTGGCATATTATTCAGCGCCTCACGGGGTTCATGGATGCGTGGATTCATGGGCTCATGGCCTGCGTCTGCTTCAAACTCAAACTCGTAGTAGGATTTTTTTTTCCTTCTCATCTTCACGACTCGTAGTAACGGATCGCGTGAAAATTACTGTATGTGGTAACCGCGTGCTTGAAAGCTTTGAAATTCAAGTGAACAAATGTGAAAAAAGAACTCTTATTGTATGAAAATGCATATGCCTTTCGAATATTTTGCAAGATTTCCCACCGGTGAGTTGTTTCACCCGCTTTCTTTCGTCGCGCTGTTTGTATTCCACCCGTGTTTTGGAGCAAGTTCAACAGCGATATATACCTTCTTTGGCCGGATTTAGCCGCTAGTATTTTCAGCTAGACCTTTCGATCGGAGCATGCAATTTGAGAGGATAGGAAGGGGCAACGTCAAGCCAACTGTCCAAGGCTCCTACTTTGGCAGGCCATGCATAGGGCACGTCTTTGAGTACGTCAGTCGTCAGTCACCTATATCCCAGTTCTTCGAGGAAATGCAAGCATGGCAATTGTGCAGTGCCAAAGAGAGAATTAGATATTATCAATGTATCATGATGTGCACAATCTAGTCTGTTGGCTTATACATTCCTGCTGGTTGTTAGAATGTACAAATATATGAAGTTGAAAACAATATAGTACAAGGAATTTATTTGAGAGGCTGGTAACAGATATCTATTATTGTATACCCCTCCACAAATATAAGCAATTCTACAAGCAGCAATCACTGTTGTGGAAATCATGCTTCTGATAAACTGTGCAGTATATTTAAACTATCTACTAATACTATGATTCTATGAAAGAACATAAAAGCTGACTACAATTAAGATAGTTATGAACGATTTTGCCGGTTTATTGAGGCTAAAACAAACTTTCACTTTATTTGTTAGTTTGTCCCAAAATCACTAAAAGATGTATGTATTCGTTGAGGAGTATGTGCTACCAACCAGGATCCTCTGAAATCTGTAGTGCTAACTGCAAATGATCTAGCTTTGTATAAATTAATATGGAGACAGCGTCAGAAATATACTGTCAACGCAGGCAGCTCATCACACTGTGTTGACGCTTTTTCTGGCCAACACACGCGAGCGCCGAATCGCGCAAACGAAGAAAAGATGAACTCGCCGCAGCCTCGCCCAAACCGGTCAGACCGGTTTGGGGATCCGGTCAGACCGGTTCCTGTCGGGGCTTCGGGATGAACCTTGGATCACCACCTCGGGAGGGACCCCGTCGGAGATGGCGCGCCTAGGGTTGTTCTGAGATCGGTCAGGCCACTCAGAACCTCCTTGAACGCCGTAGAGACAAGCAAGGAAAGCAAAGGGGTTGGAAAAGATAGGGTTTGGAGATAAAAAGTAGAAAATATATTGATTGATCGATTGGATGATAACTCAATCGGCCACGGCCCTTTATATTTATAGGGTGGGGAGGTCTTGCCCCGCACGGAATCCTTTTACAATTTGTAAACAACTAGGACTCCTAATTCTACTCCAACTCGGATCCAAACCGGTCAGACCGCTCTGGCAAACCGGTCAGACCGGTTTGGCTGTTGCCAGATCGGCTACAGGGAAACCGGTCTGACCGCTTCCTGAGGTCGGTCTGACCGGTTTGCGTGGCTTGCCACTTTTGGGTGCGAACACATGCCCCCCTGTTTTCTAATAAATTTTATGCACTAGAAAACATGCTAAGGTCGATGTTTACAGAATTCACCGGCCATTTTATCCTAAGGACGATTCCCAACATGAATCGGCTATATCCTATCAAGCACTTTGCCAAACACTTGGATGAAACTTCTTCAAATATCTCCCATTGAGAGCTCTAGGCAGTTGTTGACCTTGTAAGGTTTCCACTATATAAGAATTTCCTGAGCAAACTTTTACAATCTTGAAAGGACCCTCCCAACTTGGAGACCATTTGCCAAACTTGTTACTCTTCATCCCAATGGGCAAAACTGTCTTCCAAACCAAATCACCTACTTGAAAGGATTTGAGTTTCACTCTTTTGTTGTATGCTCTCGCCACTCGCCTCTTATCTTTCTCAATCTCTTCCAAAGCCTCCAAACGCTTGTCAGTCACTTCATCAATATTGTCCATCATCAAAGCACAATATGTATCAAAATTAAGATTATTTTGCTTTGCAAGTCTATATGCGCCAAGATTCACCTCTACAGGTAAAACGGCCTCTTGACCATACACAAGCTCAAATGGAGTAACTTTAGTAGCACCATGTTTAGAAATACGATGAGCCCATAAAGCTTCAGATAATACCTCATGCCACCTTTTAGGATGATCTTCTACCTTCTTCTTAATGAGCTTTATCAAAGTTTTGTTGCTAGATTCCGCTTGACCATTGGCTTGAGCATAATATGGAGATGAATTAAGAAGTTTAATACCATAAGAATTGACAAACTCACGCACCTCTTTGGATACGAATGAAGTCCCTTGATCCGTAGTCAAAGTTTGTGGAATGCCAAACCTATGTATAATATTCTCTCTGATAAACTCAATCACCTCTCTATGTGTCATATTCTTCAAAGGGACAGCTTCCGTCCATTTGGTGAAGTAATCAGTTGCTACAATCACAAAACAATGGCCCTTTGTCGAAGAAGGATGAATTTTTCCAACAAAGTCTAAACCCCATCCCCGGAAAGGCCAAGGTTTGATAATTGGATGCATCATTGCTGCTGGTACCAACTGAATATCTCCATGTTTCTGACACTCCTCACATCCTTTGTAATATCTAAAACAATCGGCTATCATTTTGGGCCAATAGAAACAAGCTCTCCTAAGGAGCCACTTCATCTTGGGAGCCGATTGATGAGTACCACAAATTCCTTCATGAACCTCTGCCATAGCCAACCTAGCTTGATCAGGACCCAAACACTTCAAAAGCAAATCATCAATCGTCCGACGATACAACTCATCACCATCCAAAACGAACTTGAGAGCCCACCGTCGAATTTTTCTGTCAACTGTACTGCTAGGATTTTGTAAATAACTAATCAGAGGCCTTCTCCAATCATCTACTTCGTCTTGATCGCAAAGAACACCCGAAGTAGCATCTTCACCAGACAACCGGTCAGACCGGTTCTCTAAAGCGGTCAGACCGGTTGAACCGGTCAGACCGGTTTGAGGAAGCGGTGCGACCGGTTCCTCCAGAACAGAACACTCGGCTTCTAAAAACACCGGTCTTTGTTCTTGAAAATTTCTTTTCTGAACGTTATAACCAGATGCTTGCTGAGCCAGAGCATTCGCCTTTGGATTCTTTTCTCGTGGTACATGGTGAATTATAAACTCATCTAAACAAGATATGATATCAAAGCACTTATCAAGATAAGCATTTAAAAAGCCATCTAAACATTGACATACCTTAGAAACTTGTTGTACCACCAGCAAAGAATCACCATAAGCTTCCACATGCTTTACTCCCATGTCATGTAAAATTCCCAATCCGAATAGAAGAGCTTCATACTCGACTTGGTTATTAGTACATTTATGATCTAATCGGTTAAGTGCTTCAAAAACGGCCCCATGTGGAGAAGTAATAACAATTCCAATACCACAACCACTTTTGCAAACCGATCCATCAAAATGTAACTTCCATGGAGTAAAAGTAACATAACCGACATCTAAATCAAGTTGCTTATCTACTCTATGTCCAACAATAAAATCGGCTAATATTTGACCTTTCATTGAAGTTAATGGCTCACAATGTAAATCATATTCAACTAAAGCATAAGCCCATTTGCCGACTCTACCACTCAAAATTGGTTTGTGCAACATGTATTTAATTATGTCGGTTTGACATGCTACTATGCAAGTGCTAGATAAAAGATAATGCCTCAACTTGGTACAAGTATGATATAATGATAAACATAACTTTTCAATAAAAGTGTACCTTGTTTCGGCATCCAACAATCTTCTACTCTCATATGCAACCACATGTTCCTTTCCTTCGGTTTCTTGAGTCAAAACACCTCCAATGACATTTTCTTCCGCCGCCACATATAACTTGAATGGAACTCCACTCCTAGGCGCTTGAAGGACGGGTGGCGAAGATAAATATTGCTTAATCTCATCAAATGCTTCTTGTTGCTTTGCCCCCCAAGTGAAATCAATGTCATTTTTCAACCGAAGTAAAGGAGTAAAAGCATTCACCTTCCCGGACAAATTACAAATAAATCTCCTCAAGTAATTTACTTTGCCCAAGAACCTTTGCAAATCTTTCTTGCAAGTAGGAGCCTTTACATTGCTGATAGCTTCAATCTTTTTAGGATCTATCTCTATGCCCTTTTCATGCACAATAAATCCCAAGAACTTTCCAGCCGATACACCAAAAGCACATTTGAGTGGATTCATCTTCAATTTATATCGACGCATTCTTTCAAATGCAAGTCTTAAATCAGCCAAATGAGAATCTACTCCAGCCGATTTGACAACAATATCATCGATATAAACCTCTACTATAATGCCAAGCAAATCATGAAAAATCAAATTCATAGCTCTTTGATATGTGGCACCAGCATTTTTCAAACCAAAAGTCATTACTACCCACTCAAATAAACCAACAAAACCTGGACATAGAAAGGCCGTTTTGGCTATATCCTCTTCGGCCATGAATATTTGATTATAACCAGCATTACCATCAAGAAAGCTAAGAATTCTATGTCCAGATGCAGCATTAACAAGAAAATCGGCTATAGGCATAGGATATTCATCTTTAGGAGTAGCTCTATTAAGATCTCTAAAATCAATGCAAACACGAAGCTTTTTTGTTCCTTTTTTCTCAACAGGCACAATATTAGAGATCCAATTAGCATATCGACAAGGCCTAATAAATTTAGCATCTAGTAACCGATTAATTTCTTCTTTCACTCGGTCATAAATATTAGGATTAAAGTTTCTACGAGATTGTTTAAAAGGCCTAAAACCAGGTTTAATGGGTAAACGATGTTCAACTAAATCACGACTCAAACCAGGCATTTCATTGTAACTCCATGCAAAACAATCAACATACTCCTTTAATAACTTTATTAACTCAGACTCAAACGAAGGATCAAGATTCTTGTTTACAAATGTCGGCCTAGGCACAGTACCATCACCAATGTCCACCTCCTCTAGAGGATCAGCCGACGTAAACCCTTGTCCTAACTTGCTCAAATCATCAAAATCTTCAATGGCTTCACACATATCGTTCTTATGCGCCCGATAGTGCTCACGCCGCTGCTGTAACCACTCTAGATTTGGATCCATCAAATCACAAGAGATGGTATGGCCAGATCTCCAATCGGCCTCATAACAGCAGTAGCAAAGCCATCTTTAGTGCAACCAATGATCTCGCAATCAGATAAATCTAAACCAGATAAGCATTTAAGATTCTCATGATCATCTATGGTAGAACTATCGGCCACTGCAACACAAGCCGATGCATCTCCATGAACAACCTCTACTTCATCATTTATCCATTGAATTAAAAATTGATGCAAAGTAGAAGGCACACATTGGTTTGCATGAATCCAATCACGACCAAGGATTAAACTGTAGTTACCTTGTGTCTCAGCGACGAAGAACGCAGTGGCCAAAGTCTTGCTCCCAATAGTAAGCTCCATAGAAGCAACTCCCTTGACACCCATAGGTTCACCTCCTCCAACGCCGCTGATGATCATGTTGGTCTTGATCAACTCTTCATCTGATCCTCCCAGCTTCTTGAATAGAGAATATGGCATCAAGTTGACTATTGCACCTCCATCCACTAGCATACGAGAGATAGGCTTCCCATTGATATGACCCTTCATGTACAAAGCCTTCAGATGACTCTCATCAGCTTTGGGCTTCTGGAAAATAGCCTCCTTCGGACCAAAATCAAGTTGAGCAACGCTTTCTTCTGATAACACATAACCATCCATAGACATATGAATTACGTTGAGCTCAAAATTTGTATGTTCAGGAGAAAAACCATAATCAACAAGCTCTTCATCGTCCTCTGAAGTAGATACCGATGATAGCTTGCCATCACAAATCATAGGAGAAGGAGAAGAAAAACCGGGTGGCACGTCGGGCAAAGCGGTCTGACCGCTTTCGTCAACCGGTCTGACCGTTTCAACCGGTCTGACCGCTTCCTGAACCGGTCTGACCGGTTCTGTCTGGGAGCTGGTCTTGGCTCTCCACTCTTTCCCTTGTGGAATCATGGGCCTGTACTTGTTGAATGCTTCGTCCCTCTGCTTCTCTAGCTCTTTCTCCTTCATTTCCTGAAACCTTAATCGCTGGAGTTTCCGCCTTTGGGTACGAGACAAACCATAAGGACACCATCTTGGTAAAAAGTACTTGGAGTTAGAACTACTTCCACTGACTCCATTATCAACAACAGAACCTTCCTGAATAGGTGTCTCAACCTGATTGCCCGTGACAATCGGTCCTTTGCCACCGTTTCCAAGAGGAACGTTTATTGACCCGATCTGAATAATATCTTGATTTGTAGTTCTCTCTGGGTCAATATCCATCTTATGCACCTCCTCACGCTGTTTCGGCTTGTAAACTTGCTTCATAGGAGGTTTTGCCGATTTCCCAAGGAAACCGGTCTGACCGGTTTGTGGAACCGGTCTGACCGGTTGGGTCTGGTGACCCTGACCGGATTGGCAAGGCGCCAAACGGTCATGTCCAGGTCTTGAGACCCTGTCTAATGCTGGCCTTCGCGGTCCTCCCCATCCATGTTGAAAAGATTGTTGATATGGTACCCACATCACTCCATTATCATCATAAACTGGACGAGGTGGATATGGACTTGGTGCCTCCCATTGCTGAACAAAATTCCTCTTTGGCTCAGGATATTCTTCTTGATATGAAGGCACTCTCAATCTCTTTTTTACCGGCCGATCACTTGTAACGGCCTTTTGTTTGGAGTACTTGTCACATAGCATATCAAATGTGACCTTTGGCTTAATAGTACTCCCCTGATTCTTTGCAACATTGAGCTTCCAGTTTCCAATCTCCGGACGGCTTGGTTTAATCATTTTTGGCCGGCCCCTGGGAGAACCGGTCTGACCGCTTGCTATAACCGGTCTGACCGGTTTGTCCTGTGAAGGCTCAAACGGTCTTTGCTCGGTATGAACGGTCGACTCTTGCCCCCCATGCTCAGAGGCTCTCACAGTGACTTTGAATGTCTCCCTGCCATCTGGAGTTGTCTCACATACAACTTCTCGAACCAGTTCCTTCCCCCTCAAATCAGACTTGGCTTCACCAATCACAACATTCTTCCCTTTGGTTGCTTCGGCTTGATGCGGCCGAACCAAAACCTTGGGCTGCTGTAAATCCATAGTGTTGACAGGGAAAGGAGCTTTGTCCACTTGCATCTCATGAAATGTCAAACGACCTTCATTTATGGCCGATTGAACCTGTCGACGAAACACATTGCAATCATTAGTGGCATGAGAATAAGTATTATGAAACTTGCAATATGCACGCCTTTTTAATTCTTCAAGTGGAGGTAATTTATGAGATAATTTGATATTTCCAGATTTAAGTAATTCATCAAAAATACGATCACACTTGGAAACATCAAATGTAAACTTAACTTCTTCTTGCCGACCTTTGTTAACCGGCTTAAGTGATGTACAAGAGTAAGTTTTTTCTTTAGAGGGCCATACAAATTCAGCAGCAAATACTTCTCTATCACTATCACTCGAATCATCAGACTCGTAATCAATTATATGAACATTGGAACGACGTGATCTAGAAGTATCTCTTTCTTTTTCTTTATTCATTCGGTTTTCAACAAGTAAAGCTCTAATTTGAACTTGTGCAACCGAAAGAAAATCAGAACCTTCTATTTTATCTCTTATGGATGACCTTAAACCTTTTAAGCAAATATCAGCAAGATCCATATCAGTAATTGACAAATTGAAACAACGGTTTTTAGTTTCTTTAAATCTCTTAATGTAAGCAGAAACAGTTTCATCTCTACTTTGTCTAACCGATGTCAAATCTGTCAATTTCAATTGCAAGCTCCCACTATAAAAGTGATCATGAAATTTACGCTCTAACATATCCCAAGATATAATAGAACCGGGAGCAAGTGAAGAAAACCAAGCAAAAGCGGTGCCAGTTAATGATAAAGAAAATAAACGCACTTTAAGAGCATTATAAGCACCCGCTTCTCCTAGTTGAGCTATGTATTGACTAATATGTTCCCACGTGGTTCGGTCATCGTCTCCACTAAATTTAATTAATTCTGGCATACGCCAACCACGTGGAAGAGGAAAATTATCAAACTCAGCATTATATGGTTTTTGATACAAATTTGTATTACCAATATCAACACCAAGTTTACTTTTTACTACATTAGCCAAATCTTCTCTAAATTTATTAAATTCAGCCCAGTTAGGATTATTTGGTTGTTGGGTTTGCACATTCTCCAAATTCATTTTATTTAAGTAGGGAGTAGCCTTAGCTTGAGCTAATCTATAACTTTCAAAAACATCATCAGGTATGACATTTCCTTGAGCAAGTGTATTAGCTTTTGTGCTATATTGAGGCATAGCAGCACCTAAAGTATTAGTGTGAGCATAAACCATTGAATTAGGCGAAACAGAAAGCGGCAAAGGCTGCTCAGGCACCAATTCAAGTGCACTGGTCAGACCGGTCTGACCGGTTCCCTGATCCGGTCTGACCGGTTTGGCCGTGTTCGGCCCGGTCGTTTGGAACGGCAGGGATTGACCAATGGCAAACTCAGGTGGCATACCATACATGTATTTTTCAATATTAGAATTAAGTATAGGTGCCAAGCTAGGAGAAACTCCACTACTGAGATTAATTTTAGGAGCGCTACTACTAGTTTCATTAATATTAAAGCAAGTAGAGGTCCTATCTTTTTCAAGATCTTCTAATCTTTCTAAACGAGCAATGTAAGAGGCAAGCAATTCATCTCTTTCTACACTATTTTTAGGAACAGTAGTAGAAGAAGAATTCTGTGATTTACTTACAGTGGGTATTACCTCAACTCGATTGTCGTTCAACTTGATCGCCGGTAGCTCAAATTCTTGCACTCTTGCTACCTTGCCATGACGATCTTTTCGGACGCCGGCCAAAAATTGCATTGTCATGAACTTCTGCAGCGCCTCGAAATTCTTCTGCTCCTCCGGAGTAAGATCTTCCAATGAAGCCGTAACAATGTTGTCGGCGTCAACATCACATCGAGATCCCATCTTGTCTGGAGCTTAGATCGAACGGTCTTTGACAACCAGATCTTCTATATTCCCCAGCGGAGTCGCCAAAAGTGTGTTGACGCTTTTTCTGGCCAACACACGCGAGCGCCGAATCGCGCAAACGAAGAAAAGATGAACTCGCCGCAGCCTCGCCCAAACCGGTCAGACCGGTTTGGGGATCCGGTCAGACCGGTTCCTGTCGGGGCTTCGGGATGAACCTTGGATCACCACCTCGGGAGGGACCCCGTCGGAGATGGCGCGCCTAGGGTTGTTCTGAGATCGGTCAGGCCACTCAGAACCTCCTTGAACGCCGTAGAGACAAGCAAGGAAAGCAAAGGGGTTGGAAAAGATAGGGTTTGGAGATAAAAAGTAGAAAATATATTGATTGATCGATTGGATGATAACTCAATCGGCCACGGCCCTTTATATTTATAGGGTGGGGAGGTCTTGCCCCGCACGGAATCCTTTTACAATTTGTAAACAACTAGGACTCCTAATTCTACTCCAACTCGGATCCAAACCGGTCAGACCGCTCTGGCAAACCGGTCAGACCGGTTTGGCTGTTGCCAGATCGGCTACAGGGAAACCGGTCTGACCGCTTCCTGAGGTCGGTCTGACCGGTTTACGTGGCTTGCCACTTTTGGGTGCGAACACACTGTTATTCACAAAACACTGCACATGGAGAGGAATATATAGTACGGTAGTAGTATTGCAATTTGTAGACGAACCTTCGTCAAAAAGGAAAATTATATTTCCCGGTTGACACCTTCTTGGCGCGTGTAGATACAGCTCTGTTTCTGCACGTTTTAGTTGGGCGCTTAGTCTGTCGAAGCTGGGATCTTCTACAAACAATGACTCATTCCTTTCTGCAGGAGATGTCGCAACGGCCAGCGCGATGAATCAACATAACAGGTCAGCAGATGCAAGAGAACCCGGCGCAGACGATCCCTACTCGTAAAGAAGCCTTCTCCATGGTTGGCTTTGACCAAGCCTTTTCTCCTCTTTCGTTGATTCCTCTCGCATCTGCTAGCTGCTCTGCTTTCACACTGGACGGCAAAGGCCCTCAATTCTCGTTTTTTATATTCTTCAAAACAACAAAAGAATAATTGTCTGTTGTATTAGCCTTTTCCCTTGAGGTAACAAGATGGTTAGTACATGAAAATTCGGTACTTGGATGTAGGAGTTTAAGACCGTCATGAAATGGAAGGGAAAAAGTCTATATCACCCCATCATCTATGGGGTTGGACTACATAACCCATCAACCTATGAAATGGTCCGTATCACCCCCGAACTTTCCAAAACCGATCAAATTACCCTAAAGACATTTTTGAAAAATCACAGTAAATCACAGAAAAATCATAAAATGGAAAATCAAATTGTGTTAGAATTCAAATGAGTATATATACACAGTGAACATATAATATAATATGCTTTAGTACATTTTTTGCTGTAGCTTTAGATCTATGCTTTTCTTCCTAGCTGTAAAAAAATGTACTGAAGCATATCATATTATATGTTCACTGTGTAGATATACTCATTTGTAGTCTAACACAATTAAAATTTCTATTTTATGATTTTTCTGTGATTTACTATGATTTTTCAAAATTGTTTTAGGGGTAATTTGACCAGTTTTGAAAAGTTAAGTGGGTGATATAGACCGTTTTATAGGTTAGGGGATTATGTAGTCCAGCCCTCGTAAGTGAGGGGGTGATATAAACTTTTTCCAAATTGAAATGGACGATTATAAGAAGCAAAAGGTAGGAAGATGGAGTTAGTACATGAAAATTCGGTAGTTCTCTCTTGACCTGCCCCAGCTTAGCTGTAGAGCAAAAGGCGAGGACAACCCAGCATCAACCTCATAAGCAGCTGAACAATCTCACGACATGACCAACGTAGTTGACTCCATGAGATCGTGCGTGACATACGCCCTGAGATAATTAAGATTTAAGAAGAAAAGGCGTCTTTAGGTTGGCCATGCGCTGTCCACCGGTCCTTGACAGATAGTAGTACTTCCGGAACTCGTGTTTTGTAACTCCCTCGGCGACAAATGATGGATGTATTCTTGAAGCTCATTCATCAGATTAATAGAATATCCCAGCTTCTAGATTTCATGTGTTGTACGACAGAAACATTAGATTTTGTTACTATAATAAAGTGGTTTTTGTTTTGAGCTATGTTACTATAATAAAGTGGTTTTTGTTTTGAGCTAGGTAAAACAGATAGTGTGATTACCATCCATTACCATGAACGTTAACAGCTAGAAATAGCATATATTAATGTGGCAATGCTACTCGTCTGCTTGTTAACTTTGTTATGATCAAAATAGTGGACTAGCAATGCTAAAATAGCCGGCTTCAGTAATTAGCACTAGCAAAAAGATGGTGGTCTGCCAGAGAGGACGCATGGGCCTAAGCGGGACTGGAGCGCAGCGGCCCGTAATCCTTCCACCGTTGGAAGCGGGCGGTATTCGCTGCTCTGTGAAGCCAGCCTCACGCATTGCCCGCCGCTTCAGGTGCTGGGACGCCAAGGCCTTCGCCGAAGCACCCAACAGCCCACTACGCAACTTGGAACGGGCGGGCCGCAGACTGCGACACAAGACCCAGGCCCAAGCGCCACAATTGACATCCACACCACCTTAATGCCCCCGCTCGGGTTACAAGCAGTCGCTACTTGCTCGGCGAGTAAGTGGCGGAGGACCGGCTATTTAAGTTGGTGTTACGCTCTGTGCGCAGGCGGTGTGGTACTAAACAACAGCAGGGGGTCATGCCAGATTGCCAGTTGGGAAAGCTTTGTTGTTGGCTATTTGGGGTTTGCTGTGTAGCAACGTGAGAGAGTGGGCCCTTATGTGCTTTTGTTGCCTTGGGCCTTTCTTAACTGTTCTTAATTTGCGTTGGTGGGCTGAGCTTCCTGAAGAATTGTTACATGAACAATTAGATGGAAGCCTGAAAAGGTGAAAAGCGGGAGAAGTTGCTATGGTACTGGTACAGACAGGAGAATTTCGCATCTGCTGGAAGGAAAGCTCACATATGGCCACTGGCACGGCATCCGAGCTCTGCATGTTCCAGACACGGATTCAACCCATATTCTAATCCTGAAGAAGTGGGCTCATAATCTGACTGGTAAAAATCCTTTGCGACATTATTATTCATCCAAATTTTGTGAAATTTATGATACGCTAATGAAGTTATATAGGATATAACAAGATGCAAGACTGTGATATGTCAAAATTGCGACGGTAGAGTATAAGTTATTTGTTATGATCAACTAAAGTCACCAGACACCAGGCAACACTCCTGTCTCCTGTCTATTTGTGCACCGAACTAGTACTATCTGATTGTATTGTGTGCTTCTCCCAAGAGCAAAAATAAGATCAGACCGTCGATGTGTGTGACGGGTATACTGAAAATGATAACTGAAGGGTTAGGCAGCCCAATCCAATATACTAAATGAATATTTCACCATTCATTACAAAAGACATATCTTGACGGCAGCTTACAGTTTAAAATCTGAAGGCAGTTATTGTTCATCAATACTTTAAATGCATACCATTCTTTAGTCAGGCAGACATATCTTGATGTATCTTTTTCTGCCGCTTCTCGTCCATGAGTACGAGATGATACATCAGAATGACAAGTGACGAATCAGAGACAGACTCTCAACCAGTAAACAGAAAGAGAAGTAGTCTGGCAACCAATCTTGTTCTTATAGGACGAGAGGAAATTGCTCGCTAATCATCATATGATCTTCAATTGCATTGTGTCTAAGAACTTGTCTTCGAATAATGTGCTGGGAAGCGTTGACTACATGTACTAAGCATTGGATTGGAAGTTGCTGCACCAGAGGAGAGAGTTGCATACATGATGGAACAATGCATCTTTATTTGAAACATGAAGAGCGTGGAACTACAGCATTGACCCCATCATATTCAACATTCAATTCTGTGAAGTAGTTCCAGCACGCCACTCCTATGTGTCGAAAAACTAACATCTTATTCTTGTCAAACTCATCAGTTTGCAGAGTAAGATCAGACGGTGATGCGTATGATGGAACAGTGCAACGATGATCAGTTCCTATGCATGGTTCAATTGCATAGTATTTTGTTCAAAAAAATTTGCATACTATGCCTTTTTGGGGACACTTCTCGAGTTCTCGTTTATGGGTAGGAGATATTATACAACATCAGAAAATGCCAGGAAAATTTGACAAAGCAGGAGCTGCTTCAGGGGACGAGAGCTGTACACGTGGTGGAACAACTCATCGTTTTTTTTTCTTTTTTTTTGAAAGGAAACCCATCTCATTTTGAACATGAACATCACTAAACTAGAGCACTGACCTCTTCATATTCAACCATTCAATCCTACTGCAGAGTACACATCTACTGTTTCTTTGCGAACATCCATGCAGCAGATAGGCGGCGTTCGGTTATTCCTAAATACACCCTACATTCTAACTCCCTTTGGGCTTTCCATTTTGTTCTTCCCCACGTCGCTCGGATGCATGTGCTTCCTTTCATGGTGCGTCGTCGTCATTCGGCTCAGACTCCGGCTCCGGCTCAGGCTCAAGCACCGGTGTAGGTACAGTAACTTCCTCGCGTATTTCAGGCGAAATGCTAGCATAACCCTCTTCTGCAGGCCCTGCCTTTCTTATAGTTCCTACCTTCACATACTTGCTGGTGAACTTGTACTCCCAGTCATTCAAGGAACCAAGCTCCATTGGTGTGAGGTCAGATATATCACCATTTAGATCCTGAGGTTCGAAGGACATCTTGGCCAATGCCCTGCTGGCGTCTTTACCAGCAAACAACGCATATGACCCACCAGGGCCGTAGAACATTCTGTGGAGAAAATCGATCACATACAGCAAAACATTATTGTCGTATCATCAGTGTCAAACACAATGTGTTATGCACGGTAAATACAGTGTAATCTTCAAGATAAAGACAGTCAGTGATTATAGAGACTTTGAATAGACAGAACATTATCACAAATGTCCTTGCAGTGGAGTGCAGACATAAAATGGCACACAACAAAATCCATAGTATGTACTACACGCCATTTGAAATGCAAGTCTGTGAGGGGTATGCTATCTAAGTATTCTTACTGGAGAAAACAAAAGCCCTATTCAGATCATGCGTCATCTTCCATGAAAAATTCAGTCCAGCTTACAATGTTTCAAAGTCTGTGAGGGGTATGCTATCTAAGTATTCTTACTGGAGAAAACAAAAGCCCTATTCAGATCATGCGTCATCTTCCATGAAAAATTCAGTCCAGCTTACAATGTTTCAAAGAATTGTTGCTCTCCAAGAGCTTAGAGCATCTCCAAGAGCCTATCTAAAATATACTCTCTAAATCATCATTTGGAGAGTTATTTGAGTAAAAATTATTTTCTATATCTTTATACTTTCCAACAACTTTTCTATATCTTATATGCAGTCTAGAGAGTCATCTCGCTCTCCATCTTTGGCTAGCGAGAAATCCGGAATAGAGGATATCTATATTTGGATATCCAATTGAAGACGCTGTTGGAGGATGTTTTTCACCAAAATCTCTATTTTTGTAAGTTAGAAAATATATAAAGAGTCTCTTGGAGATCCTCTTATTGTAGTACTACAAAGTACAAAAAAGTAACGATTCCATCAAAATATGAATTATTAGGTTAGAGTTCTAGACATCAATGAGATATGAGACTAAGATATTTATCACGTCAAAATAAAGGTGCACCAACTAATTTCCTTCAGACACAAAATCAGATCTAGGATCAGTGTGTGCTGGCAAGGATTGACCATCTATGTGGACTGAACCCAGATCAATCCAAGATATACCATGTGGGTTACAATCAATTACTAAATCTACATGCCAAGCATCAGAAACTCCATCACAAGACAATTTGCACTATTATTTGCAGAATTGCAGAACACCTGTTTTTACTGGCCTGACAAACACACAGAAAAAACAGTCGCCATAACAAAGACATTGCAAACACAGTCGATCCACTTGGTTGGTCACAACCTACACTTCTTTGCCATCCCAAATTCAGAACATTGCCAGCTTCATTTCACATCAGTAGCACAAGAACTGATCAAATTAAGAACACTGCTTCTTGTTTTCATATTTGTGTTTGTGCAAAAAAGCAGTTCTACAAGTTAAGAGAATGTGCCACTTATTGATTATCATATAACAATTCACCAGAACAAAGCTCTGGATCAACTTGGATGCAACAACCATAGACGACTGCAAACCAGTGCAACGTTGCAACGGGATGAATGAAGAATTAGAGGCTCAGGGTTGAAGGAATCGAGGGAATCAAACCTGCTCTGGGAGACGTCATAGATCTGCCCCTTGATGGCCATCAGCAGTGGCTTCTCGGGGTCGGACCCGTCGTACTGCCGCAGCTCCTCCTCCGATATCTCACCCACCTGCACCGGCTCCGGCACTGGAGGCGGCGGGGCCGTCTCGGTCTCTACCCGACGGGGCAGGGGAGGGCGCGGCGCAAGGAGACTGGACCCGACCTTGTAGATCGCCACCGCCGCAGCCACGCCGGCGACAACGGCCAGAGGCGGCGCGCCCTTCGCTGCCTCCCACAACTCCGCGACTGCCGCAACCACCCATCAGATTTCCAAGGCGAATTCTACCGAGGGATTTAATGTTTCGGTGCACGAGCTTACGCTTCGCGGGGACCTTGACGCCGCCCTGCCCGGCGCTACACCGCACGCCGCGGAACGCGAGCCGGCGGCGGCGACCAGCCGGGAGGCATACGGCCGCACTCGCGGGCCGCCCACTGGAGGGCGCCGAGGCGGAGCGCGCTGGTGAGGGGAAGACGACGGAGCAAGACGCCATTCAGTGTGACTGGAGGGAGAGCATTTGCTTGCTGCCAGCGTAGCGACTTTGTCTGCTTCACCCTTAATAATTCAACAGAAACGGCATAGTTCTCGTTCACACTCTCGTTCACAATCTCTGTGTGGCATAAATGATCGCCACAAAATTCTCGTTCACAATCTCTGTGTGGCAGAAAAATTTGAATCAGATTTGGTTGGGGGTGCGCCAGGCCGGGCAGCAGTGCAACGCCTAGGCCCGGCGACGCTCGAGGGCCCCGGCTTGTGGCGGGCCCTCCCCATAAAAAATAAATTTAATATCGAAGTGGACACATGGTTGGACAGCGACACGATCTTAAGCATATTGCGCGCCAGATTTACCTTCCGGAAAAACTATAGTGATTGATATGTACACGGGCAGTTTTTGACATATAAAATGAAAATATATATATTTACTGAACTTTTCGGGTAAGTTTTTTTAGATAAAAGATATAATCTGACATCTATATCCGCGAGCAGATATATACAGCCTAAAAAATACATGACTGCTTAGACTCGGAATCTTAACCAAAGAAGCAACAGAAAAGACAGCTAAAAGACTAAAAAAGCTATAAAGTCTAAACTTTAAACTTCTTCAACGGCTTGCTTCATCTTGTTGCTTTAACTCTATGAAACAGCACCCATTTACATTGCCTGTCTACTTAGAAATTTTGACGTTGAAATCGTGCTGCCAGAAAAAAACAGTCCTACATGCTCGATGATTTATCTCGCAAAGACCGCCTGAGTCCTGCCAAGAACATTAGTGACACTGCACAGGGGCAACCGTAGAATCGAGGAGAAGCAAAACGTAGAAAAATTGTACTGATTGATACCGGCCATGAACTATGGCCCTGTTTGGGAACGATTATAATCAGCTTATCCACGAAAATAAGCGAGAATCACACCAAACGCTTCGTTTATTTTCGCTTCTGGGATAAGCCGCTTCAGAGATTTGTACTACAAGAAGCGAAAAGCGATAAGCGAGAAAATCTTCGCTTACCTAAGAATCTAAGCGTGGCTGGGAGAAGCGTACCCAAACAGGGCCTATGTGGGCCATATCCATACCAGTATGTTGAATTAACGGCTCCACATGCCAAAATCAACTTTCCCATGCCATTCAAAGCCCTTGAACACATGGCTTGACAGTTTGACCCCGCATGGCCTGGTCGCATCAGTCTTTAGCTGGCAGGAACCAGCTTCCACGACCCCGCATGGCCTGGTCGCATCAGATTTTAGCTGGCAGGAACCAGCTTGATTTCCACAAGATTTTCGCGGCAACACCACCCATGTGGGTAGAAACTCGCAAGGAACCCTTGTCACAAGTTTTTTTTTTCCGACGAAATGGGAAACCCATACCAAAGTTTTCTTTTATGCTTTCCTACGAAATGGGTGAGGAGATGGCAATAGATGCTGCTTCCGGGCGAAAGAAAATGCAACCGCAATAGAATACTAAAACAACTCATCTTAAAGAGCACCTATAATCAGATCAAGTACATTAACAGCGGATGGGGTGCACAACGGGATGTCTTTGTACTCCAAATCCCCAATGACGGCTAATATATAGAGAGAGCACCTCCAGGGCCATGGCGCTGGTACAGATTACATATCCAAATTACACAGACTATGTGCTGACTCGAGAGGATGGCAGGGCCCTGACATGAACATGACGGGTCCATGTCCAATTATTGCTGCATATCAAGAAGCTCTGAAACGCTCTAGCTTTCCTTGGCACCTTCGTCGGCGGCAGCTTCCTTCTCTTTCACCTCCTCCGCAGCTACCTCCCTCGGCATCTCTTCTGTTGCTGGTGCCTCGGCGGTGTTGGTTGCTGGAGCCTCAGCGGTGGTCTCACTGGTTTCGGTGGCCGAGCTTGCGGTGTTGCCATCTGTCTTCTTGACGGTACCGACCTTCACGTACTTGCTCATAAACTTGTATTCCCAGTCCTGCAGGGCATCCAGCTCAAAAGGACCAAGGCCGGAGATATCGCCGGTCAAGTCCTGTGGCTCGAAGGACATCTTGGCTAGGGCTCTGCTGGCATCTTTACCAGCAAATAGAGCATAAGGTCCACCAGGTCCATAGAACATTCTGCATAGGGTCATAAATTAGACAATGCAATTACAAAATGCAATATGCAAGTAAAATGGGGAAATAAATAATAATCGATATGTAAGAGAGCTTCACAGCGCATTTCTGGACACAGTTCAATTCACAACTGACCGAAATCAGCACAGCTATTCTTGAATATAGTAAGCATGCAACTTATAAAATAACACTTTGCTTAAAAGGCTGCATATATTTTGCATGGATGTTTGTGATTCTGAAAGTACAAGCACATTTGAAGATATATGTGCATATATGTAAAATATAAAAGATCCAAGAACTTCTAAAATATTAACATCCACCCACAAAATATGGGTACACCAGCGCATTTCGCATAGGGATAGATAAGAGATATGATGTATCTTATTCCATTGCGGTACCTAACCAAAGAAGTACTACAAAATAAAGCAACTGAATGAAAAAGAGAGAGAGAGAGAGAGAGAGAGAGAGAGAGAGAGAGACAGCTTTCACTAATCCTTCCAGTGCCGACTGAAAAGCATATAATAAAAGTGGCTTCTGCACCTTCCGGATCTCACAATAATTTTACAGGCAACAAAGATAGCAATACTTTCATGCTTTGGAGATTTATATTTTAGAAGATAATCTCAACTCCAAGAAAAAAACCACAGATTTAATCATATGACACAACCTTCTTATAGCACAAAACAGTTATTCTAGTAAGTCAGGAAATAATTGAAGGTACAAATTACAGAAGTGAATGGAACCCAGCTTATGTGCTGAGGAAAGAATAGTTATTCAGTCACAGCTGCTAGCCAGCAAAACAGTATTTTCACTTATTATGAGCATTGAATCTCCATATTCAATCACGCAATCATTACCAGATATACTTGGATAGCAACTCTAAAGCCCCCAGCTGGCATACAGTCAACTGGTACCAAAAGATTCTAATCAAGCATAAAATGATTTGACATATCAGGCTTTATAGATCATCCAAAGCTTGTACAAAGAAAAAAGCAGAATGCAACACCAACAAGCATTAGGCAACAAGCATGTGATTCACACCCCTTAACTTTGCACCACTACAAGAACTTTTCATTCCCTAGCTAACCAAACCAGTTTGTTGCACCTATAAATTCTGCGAGTAATGATGTTTTGACCTCAAATGAGCTGAAATACCAGACGGTTAGGGCCGTTACAGTGCAATTAATTGGAAGTTTCCTATCTTGTTTCGCCCAATCGACGCCTTCCACGCAACTGAAATCCCGATTATGACAAACAATTCAACAAGACATTCCAGCAGAATTTATAACCTGGATTCCTCCCATCAGCGAGGAAGATGGAAACGGCAAGCTCAAAGGCCTCGAATACAACAAGACATTCAATTGCCTCACAGATACTCAAGCAAATTTATTACCTGGATCACTCGCAAACGACAACTCTACAGTTGCGAAACATGGACAAGAAGTAGCTTGCTACTGCCAAATTGCTCGTTATGTGCTAAAAATCAGCAACCACTACTCAGTCAGGTCACCCACATAGTACTGAATACACAGCAAAACGCACCAATTATGTGACCCCATCAACAATCATACAGTAACTAGTGTCGGCCGTTCCTTGTATACGATCTAATCTCATACACTGACTCTGCTACGGTAGAATCGGGTAGATAGCAAAATCTAAGCCAACATGCATAGAAACAAGGTGGGATTTTAGGGGTTTGGTGCAAAGGAACAGACCTGCTCTGTGTGACGTCGTAGATCTGGCCCTTGATGGCCATGAGGAGCGGCTTCTTAGGGTCGGAGCCGTCGTACTGGCGGAGCTCCTCCTCGGAGACCTCCCCCATCTGCACGGGCGGCGGGAGCGGCTCCGCCTCGGGCTCCTCCCGCGGGCGCGGCGGCGGCGGGGGCGGGGGCGCGAAGAACCCCGACACGACGTGGTACAGCGCGGCCGCCACCGCGACGGCCGTGAAGAAGGCCGCCGGGGACAGCCCCGTGTACGCCACGATCGCCTGCTTCAGCGTCTCCCACAGCTCCGCCACCGCCATCTCTGCCTGGTCCACTCGGGTCTCGCTCGCCGGCGACTGCTGCGACGACGACGGCGCGCTACCCTAGCCTCCTCTCCCCCACAGTCCCCCCTCTGACTTCGGGGGAGCGGGGTACTCTGGTCTTTTCGAACTATACTGGTGAAGGGAGCGTGGAGGCCGAGCAAAATATCCGCGGCTTTTATAAAGCGAAGTTGCGAAGGGAAAGTGATGAGGCGTAAAAACGGCGTAAAAGGAGTGAGCTCTTTCTGGGGAGTCAGTCTGACGAGTGGGTTCATGGATTCGGTGAGACCAATAATATGGGTGGAGCGGAGATCTCGAGGTAGATCTTGGGTAATCGGATCACCTCGGATCCAGGGCCCGGATGTAAGTGGGATCCCGGTCCGTCTCGTTGAGGCCTCTCTGCTCTCGAAATCGCCTCTTGTACCCTGGATTTGAGTACAATTTGACGATTATATTTGGGCAAGGATTTACTTGGAGGTTGTATTACAAGAGTTCTACACGATCTATGCCATGTGGGCATCGAAGGATTCAACGAGATTCTAGAATTACAACCAGGGTGCAACTGCATCAATCTTTACTATTCAGAGTGTACAATTTTTTCAAAAAAAAAACTATGGAGAACGTGCGTTTATTGAAGACCTTTCTGCGTTCCGAGTTCATTTCACATCAGTACGGTTTGCGGCTTTGCGCGGTAGGCCGGTAGCCGAAAACGTCTTCTAGAACATTCATGCTGACGGAATAGCTTACGCCGGCCGTGCGCCTTTGGGGTCACACAGTCACAGGTCGCTTAAATTCCATTAATTAACTCTTTAAAAAATTCAGTTGTACTGTAGTTGTATGCAGTGCCCTTGGAAGCTTTGGATCCTAGAGATATTGTTGTTTTTTTCTAATGAATAATGATATTGTTCCAACGGAGCTATCGGGCCCGTACGCGACTGTCCCTTGTTTGGGTATCCTGGAATGGCCGTTGGCCAATGCCCATCATGCTCAGAGACAACGGGGCTACGGGGGTGTGGCAGTGTGGCACTGGGGGGCAACGCGATACTGCTGCTGCTGTTTTTTTTTTTTTTTGAAAGTATGCTGCTGCTGTCCATCCCTTATCTTCCCTCCTTGGGCAATTTTTTAAAAAAAACAAAACAAAACAGCAGCCCACTCGTCCATGCTGAAAAAGAAAAATTGGGCCCAGGCGTCGGCAGCATTTCGCTGTTTCGAACTTTGTTAGAGACAGATACGACTTAGCCCATTGACAAGTACCAAAACAGCAGCCCAGCCCAAAGAGTCAGACTTTTCTTTTTGCGAAACCCAAAGAGGGCGGACCTGACGACGGGAGACGCCGCGGCGTCGCTGGGCGCGCGCAGCAGCTTGCCCATCTCCTCCACGAACCTGTCCATGGCGGCGACGCTGGGCAGGCCACATGGTCACGACGACGCCGGCCTCGCCACCGGCGTCCCTGAACGGGATGAGGAAGCAGGAAGCCGGCCACCCCGGGGACGGCGCGCACGCGCGGCCGCCGTGCGCCGGCCCTGGTCACGTCCGATACCAGGAACGCGCGCGCCAACGACCCACGGCATGTACTCCATGCCCACCTCCGCGTCGGCATCAAACGAACAGCACCTCGTCGGTGCACTCCACACGGCGAGCTTGCGCGCGCCCCTCGAGTCCCCTGAGCCTCCCCGCGAGCGCCCTGGCCGCCACGGCGTCTCGGATGACCCGCGCGCGCCGGGTCCAGCGCTCCCATGGTCGCGGTAGAACTGGATGACGGGGATGTGGAACCGCATCTCTCGTCCTGGTCGTCGATGTCCGGCGCCACAAGCACCGCTGGGCGCCTGCGCACTGCGAACCTCAACGCCGCCACCGCCATGCGCCGCCGCCGCCAATGAGGTGGCGACGCTGGGGAGGAGCACCGCGGCGCATACACACGCGCTGACGCACAGGCACAGTCGTACGCAGTTCGGTGGAGCACGTTGTCGTGCTGCAGCTGCGGTCACTGCGGTGTCAGTGTGCACTGTGCAGTGACGATGAGGATGAACAGCGAGGAAGACAAGCGCTGTTTGTTCACCATCAGGGATGAGGGACCTGGATCCAGTGCGGTCCCTATAGTAACTGCAACTTAAGCAGTCGCACGATCTTGATTCTTGACGGTCCAAAACAAATTGAAGGGTCAAAGCATGGTAGCCGTAGCTCACCTTGCTCAACTTTCCAACGGACTTGCCCTCTGTGTGGATTCCAAAACGAATTGAAAGGCCACGTTGGGAGTGTTGCCACTGCCAGCCACTTCTTCACTTGAAATTGTAGAAAACGGAGAAGAGAAGAAATATATTGTACTGTATTAAATTGAGAGCTTAATACCATCTAGATTTGCATTCACAAAAGATCATACTCTTAACACAAAAGAGGACATGCTAAACTGACACCCTTTCTAATATATCAAGGTTTTTTATTGCTATTTTTATATACAAAAGATTGCATCACCCATTAGTAGACTTGTAATTTAGATCTGATGATTTCTCAAGTCAATTCAACCTGTATAATTGACTTTTATTTACACTCTGCAGTTGTAAATAATGCAGTAATAATTAAAAAATGTTAAGAAAATGAGAGCCTGAGCTACAACACATTTACTATAGAGACGGCACTTAATCTAGGTCCGTGGATTAGAGGTGCCTTTCTTTCTTGGGAAAAGTTCAATTTTCACCATCTAATTACCATAAAAGTCTAGTTTTCAACTTTAAACTATAAAAACGGACATAAAGGCCATTCAACTATCAAAACTAGGCAAATTTAGCCATTTGAGTGGTTCCAAAGCTGGTTTTGAATTTTATGAAAATTTAAAGAAAAATAGTTTAATATAAAAAATCCTGTACCAATTCATTTCAAACCAAGAAAATTTGGATCTAGTAGTAATTTTTTTTAAATGCAACCTATTTGTTTGTGCTTTGTTTGGAGTTATTTGGGTCTCATTTGTTACTATTCATACTATTTCTTAAAAAAGTAAATCACTAGGAATATGATCAAATAATATCCAAATAGTGCATGGATAGAGAAGTTACATTTCTAGAAAGATTTTAGTACATGTTTCATATTTTTTATGATTTAAAATATTTTTTTATAGATTTTTAGATTAATCCATTTTTATTTAAATGTTCATAAAATAAAAAACCACATTTGAAGTAACCAAATTTGCATGATTTTAATAGTTAAATGTTCCTTAATATCCGATTTTATAACTAAGGATTGAAAATCAAACTTTTATAGTGGCTGAGGATATAAATCGGACTCTTTCCTTCTTTCTTTATCCCTGCATGTTCTGCGCTCGGTTTGTGTGTCCGATGCGCGGGTGGTGATGCGCATTTGGAGCTGCGGGCGGTGCTTGTTGAATCATTGTACGCACGCCATCACACTTCACATCATCAGATCACATGCTAAGAAGATCCTAAAACACTACATTTCACGCGCGATGCAGGGCAAGGGGAATCATTGTTTAGGGTACAGGTTCCGCACCGCGTGGCTGCGGCAGGTCCTACCCTCCGTACATGTCCAAATCATTTGCTTAAACCAGAAGCTAAAAAAAACATGCAAGAGCTTCTAGCATTATACTTGTATTTGTTAGGTAGGGGTAACTTATAGCCACCTCGTGTAAATTGTCCTTTCTTTATTTTAAGAAAAATGCCCCCCTTCTATGCAATCCATTAATTTTGTAACTCCTAATGGTCGTCATGACATTTCTAGGTATATAAATTTTGCTGCGTTTCTAGATATAGTGTATATTTAGATGCATAATAAAAATTGTATGTATGTAAAGGGAAAAAAACAAACGACTTATATTTTTGGACAAAACGGGTACGTTCACTACTACTCTCTCACCTTGAGGTAAACGGTAAATGTTGGTTGTCTTCACAAGTAGGCTTGCGTAGATATTGTTCGTAGAATATGGTTCTTACGCCATGAACAAAACGAATAAAACAGCTAGAAGGCAAATTGAGACTAGGGTGTAGGAGGTGAGATGGGTCACTGCTCTCAGTGTTGTATGAGTTTTTTGGTCTCGTGGTATGGTCATAGACTCATAGTTAGGGGGTGGTAAATGACTCAATAATTTATACTAAAAATTTTAAGAATGGGTCCAACAAGGGGCGGAGTCGGGAATTGAGTATAGAGGGGACAGTGAACAAAGTAAAGTAGAATCTGAAGGAGTGAAAGGGCGAAAGCTAAATAAAATATGAGCAACAAGCGAGAGTATGTCATCGAGCGCAGCGCTTAGTGTTTTTTTTGGAAGCCATCCGAGAGGCCTAAATGGACTGCTCCTAATTGAGTAACTAGGCGTAAACTCTCAAGTACAAGATGTTTGTGCTGAATTAGAAGGAAAAAACAAGATTGAAGACATATATTCACTATATAATATAGGAAATATAGGGGTATATATCCCCTGGGCGTCGGATCAAAATAATATGTTTTTGTTATTCCCTCCTTGAAAAATCCTTGCACAATGGTTTAGGTGAGCTCGAAAGAATATTTGAATTTCTTTTGTAAAATATTATTGTCTGTGTATGTCCAAGTCTTCTCGCTTGAAAGTGGCCGGTTCATAAATGCTCATTGTTGTTGTTGTTGTTGTTTTTACTGGTTCTGCAACTGCAAGGGAAGTTACTCTAGTTTGCACGACAGCCATATTGTATTCGAAGTTACGGAGAAAAACTATACGAGCATAGTTCACGATATGAACTGGAGTGGACACTGCAGCCAGTGTGACTGCAGCACCAAGAGAAACAATAGCACGGCACAGATGTAGTCAACAGAAGAAAGAAAACCCATATGAAAACACTTCATGCGACCATGCACCTTGCCACTTTTCAAATAACATCCAGGACAGGGAAGAAGAACATTGGATCATTTGTTTACATTTGCCTTCCCATCTCTCCATTGCAGGCCAACTTTTTTTCGGATGTTAAAAGCAAGTATTCAAAACCATTGTGTATTATACTTGCGTAATTTTTTTTTTTGCCAATTTTACTCCGAGTATTTTAAGCACTAAATCCAAATTAGAGACAGACGAGAAAAAGAAACGAAGCACTGTAGATATGTTATCACTAGGGTTGTCTTTCAAACAAAAAAAAAAGGTTATCACAAAGGTAGGGAGCACAGTAGCCCACCGATGTCTAGTAATTTAGTCATGCAAACTGAATGCTTTGCTTTAGCCCTATATACTCATACTATGCGACTAAAAGTTGTCCTCTAGGTACTTGTCGAACCTCATTAGAAAAATTTCAAACACGTTTTATATTTTACAGATATGCCCATTATTTAAGTGCGCCGTGAGAATGCACACGCTTAGCTTATTGATAATAGCGACTTGGCCACGACACTGATTCACCGTTGATGTTGCTAATGACGATTGGCTGCTTTTAAAAGGCATGATGCCATGATGGTATCTCATTATTTGTTTCTTTTCATAAGGATACCAAAGGGGAATCATCGATCAATAATTTCAGTGACGTCAGTTCAAAAAAATTGAATAATGTAACATCAGACTATACTAGAGATAAGGAACACGTCACAACCAGTTTAATGCATGCAATTTGCAAAGCCAGCTCCAGTTCTAAACAAAATGATCTAGAATAAAACTCAACGGCAATTGAAGGCGCCCAAACGGGACCATGGAACAACGAGTTCCAACCAGCAAAAAAACCCTTGCACTAAAGCTAATGTACTATCGGCTGGTGTCCCTGCAATATCATTTGAAAGCATACGGTCGACTATCACAACACATTCAAACAAGACGAACCATGCATGGATTTACAGCACTAGCTACACAACATCCCCGGACATTATTGTCGATATTATTTATCTACGGTTACAACTCGGTTCTTTCTATGTTTTGTTTAACGAAAGCCAGGTCAACAAGTTCCTACACTGAAGAGGTGGGAATACCCGGATTAGCAATCTACTCCACAGACGTCATCCTCTCGCAACCAGCATCAAACAGCTTCCCATAATCTTGCAGGTCAAGGGACCTGACCTCATCCCGACGCCAGAACCAATCCTCATACCTATACCAGCGCATGATGCCTTCATCCACCACCATTCGCTGGCATGCGATGCATGACCTGCTCTGGCAATAGTGGAATTCACGCAGCCGTGAAGCTCTCTCGAGAATTTGGCCATCCAGTTCATGAACCACTTGCTTCCGCCCATTTGCCGCAACGATCAACAGCAAGCAGTGGGAAATATTCAGAACCTCAAGATATTCCATCGAGTGCAGTAAATGTTGCAGTGCATCCATGGCCACTTTCGAGCAACGAAGGCTCAATACTTTCAGCTTTGGAAGGAACTGCAGAATCGCCGAGGCAAATTGCTGATCAAATGAGCCCATGATCTTAAGTTCTGTGAAATTCTTGCAGCTCCTGCCTATCTCTTCCATAATATATGGAGGATGTCCGATGGTAGGCATTGTCAAGGACTCCAGCTCTTGCCACCTTTGGATAGCTTGGCATATTCCCACTTTTGTGATGCGGTTCCATGCTGGCATAACCAATCGTTTTAGGTGAGGAGACCTGCTAGACATCAGGATAATTATATAGTGTTAGCATCTTACATGCAAAATGAGAGACCACAAAACTTGAGCATCAGGGGTTTTCTCGAGATATAATCAGAAGACTAATGTATCAAAAAAAATAAGAGGAATCAATTCAGCTCTCGTGTTCTCTAGCAGCCTTCCCTTGACCCCTTCTAGTTTGAAATTTGAATGGCTATGAAATAGCAGCTATCCAAATTTTCTAACACAAAAATGCATGAGAGAATAGCTCCAAACATAGAATATTTACTTTGGATAATGCATTAATATTTATGTGCAGTTCAATTACAGAGATCATATCACCACTACCCACAAGCATTCATTTGTGCAGAAAGTCATATCATGTTGTGCTGAAAAAGAACTTGCAGGGTTTTGTTACCTTTCTGAGATGAAATGAAGGTGCTCATCTTTCATGTACAAATTGTAATGGAATATCATGCAATTGACATTCCCACAGCTAATAGACATAGCCACCCGTAATATTCTTGCAAGTCTCTTGTCAGACCTATCATCAACCCAAATATATGGTGACGCCCTTGTCTGAATAAAATTGGATTTTAACAATCCAAAGTCAAGAGTGCCCCAAATAAGTGGATCTGAACAGGCCAAACGCCACAATCGACAAACTTGAGATACTGGTGACAGCTCAACCAAATTTAATTCCTTGAATATCTTCACAAGGACATCAGTGTCCATGTCCTCCCATCTTTTGCCCATCCATTTATTCTCTCCCATTATTAACAAAAAAACCTGTAACGGAACAAAAATACAATCAGCGAAAAAAACTATCAATCTGCTGCAACTGCAAGGGCAGCTTAATAAACAAACAGAAGATACAGTATGTAGTTATGTACAAACAAAAGTAAACTTCAAAAACCAACATCACAGAAAATAAGTCCCACCACCACAAATTCTACTTCTAAGATCCACATGCTTATAGTAAGCTGGACTATGGAGATCTTCTGGATCAACTACTAGCACAGTAGGCAGTAGAAAAACAACAAATAAATTTCCTGACATTGTACTTTTCAACATGAAGCTCCCACAAATGTATATACATTAAAATTATCAACATATTTGGTCGATGGTTTTTTGTTTCATGTTCAGAAAGCATTTATACATTCGTTATAAGATGGTCCAAAAGTCAGGATTTCAGAAAGGTAGCACTAACCCAATAACCTTAACAAGAAAACATACTAGAAACAGGTTAAGCCTAACAAATGAGACAGGTATTTCATTCTTCAATCTCATCAACACAATATGAAGATGTTTTTTTTTGAAAAGGCAATATGAAGATATTCACCGTTGAGGACTGTATGTATGGTTAGTAGACCAATGACAGGAAGTAGAATTTAATATCATACAAACATTTCGTCTATTCCCTGATCCCACACTGAAATGCCCTGCAAGTACCAAACCAAAAGCCCATGCATCCCTGCAAATATGTTTACCGGCGGACAGAACCATGTACATACAGTTTCTCTGGAGAAAGTTTGAAATTACTCTGCCAATTCTACAAAAACAAACCAGAAGATCTTGAAGAAATATTAACACACATTCCTAGCAACATAAGAAATCGACCGGTAGAATTTATGTTGCTTATAAATGTAAATCCAACTATAAAATTAAAAGGTTTTATGCCCAAAAAGAAAAGGAAAAAGAAAATGAGGAGCCCCTACTGAAGACAGTTATAGACTACGGAATAAGCTGAACAAAGACAATCGGGGATAGGGGAGTCACTAGAACAAAATCCGGGAATGTCAAATTCACGGTGAATTTCACTAGGCTCATGGGCTCAGACAAACGCCCAAAAGTTTCTCTATGAAGTGTAGGCAAAACACTTCGATTGGGGCTATAGTGTTGATGCCAAATAATTCGATCTCGCAAGATGAAAGACGAAAACGAAACCAATCGAATCATAGGGTTCGATTAGTAGGCTACCACTCAGTGCACGAGTTCATGGGTGCAGCGAGCGAACGAAGGATCTGGGTTTGATTGTTGCAAGTAAGAACAGCGAAATCCATCCGAGCGAACGAGAATTACTTGGAGCGAATTACTTACCAGCACGTAAGGAACCCGGCCCTAGCCTGGACGGATCTCCGCCCGCACTAGACTCCTGAGAGTTGAGCGGCGCTGCGGGCGCGGGCACGGGCACGCAGCAGCGCACTGGGGAGCGTCGAGCCGCGCCGGGGGAGGATCCGGCAGAGGGAGAACGGGGACCGAGGGAACGCGCGGTGTTCGTGCTCGGCGGGGGCGAGCGACGAGGGTTGCCCGGCCGCGGCGATGGCGGCCGGAGGCGGTGGAATTGGGGTCGCGCCCCCCTCTCGGCCGGGACGACGAAGAGGAGGGGAGGAGGGGGAGGGGGGGCCGGCCCATGTCCCGACCGCCGGGGTTAAAAACGGGTCGGGTTCGGGTCGAGGGCGCGGCCGCGTGAACCCCGGCTGGCTGGCTGGCCGGCCGGCCGTGTTTATGTTTTTCCACGCTGGATACACCGACGTTAGATGGATGTTTACAGGAATTTATTAGGTAGAAATGTAGAATCACATTAATTTCACGCGAAGACAATTGGTAGGTGCAGTAATATTTTTACAGCTAAAAAGCCTGACATTTCCGATGAAAAAGTATTGTTTTTTTATACATCAAGAACGCACGTGTGATGACACACGTTTAATAGAAAATAAGATTTCATAATAGATAGTTGGTCGGAGATGTTACGAACTCGATGATTCTATACTATAGAGACGGATGAGAGAGGTGGAGAGTTTGATGAAAAAAGCCTGGCAGATGGAGTCGTTAGGAGCGGATAGAGGCCTAAGGCCACTTGGGCCATGGCCCTAGACGTGTGGATCCGGTTGGTCTGTCGTTCATCAAAAGTTTAACGAAAAAATGTCTGATAGGTGGTTCGTTAGAGGTAATATTTCAATAATTTATAGATCCGTCGGTCGAAAGTTTTAAATGTTTACGGTATAGATTTTAGAGTGAACTACCGGAGAAAACCACCGTCGGGTCTACTATCTCCGAGGATCCAATCCTAGCTTGAGGGATAGGTCCTCGTTGACCTGGATCCTACCACGGAGGACACACCTTTGTGCCCGTGCCTTTGTTCAGCGGCAGGTAGCAGGCAAACATTCTCGAGGGTGATGGATCCACACGCGCAAAAGAAAAAGGCGAGCATTCAATTGGATTTCCGCTTCTTGCAACCACGAATCAGGCTCTGTTTGGATACCCATGGACTAAATTTTAGCAACTTATAGGGACTAAACTGTAGTTAGTAGGCATGTTTGGATGGAGGGACTTAAACTGACTAAACGCATTTATTAGAGGCGGAACAAGACCATTCTACCCTTGCTCCAGGGGCAGCTCCCTCCCACCTTTTTTTGGCGTTGCCTTTAATGAGGGCAGTGGGGGAAAAAGTCTCTGGAAGTCACATTTTGACGACTTCTGCTTTTGGGGTTAGGGGCTAATGTTTAGTCACTTTTAGTCATCCTGTTTAGCAAATTTTTGACTAAAACTGACTAAACTTTAGCTACTTAAAATAAGTTGGGGGTATCCAAACAGGGCCTCAATCAAGATGCTTGCCCTTCAAAAAAAAGAGAAAAAAAATCGATCAACTCGAAACTCTGTACTACGCTGATCTGAAAAGCTGGGCATTAAATCAATGGTGCTGAGCAAGAAGTGCGCTGTGCGCCCTTGACTAACGATGACGAAGGAACCCGATCAGACGTGAGGGCGGCAGCGCTCGAATCTCGCCGGAATCGCTGGTGCCGACCCTCCTTTTGATCTGAAAAAAAGGAAGGGGCGCGCGCGCAGGGAACTTTCAGCCTGCCAGCGTAGCCTGGCGGAGACTGACCGACGCGGCTTTTCCTCGGACACCCGATCGCCACCGCCGCCAGGGCAGCAGCTTTTTCTTCCTCTCGTTTCGTTTCTTCCACGGAGAGGCGTCAGAGCGTCACCGTGTCAGTCAAAAGGCGTCTCGCCCGCCAGGCTGGTGACCTCACGGATCTCATCCGCCGCGACGTCATCGCGCTGCCACCTCCGCTTTTCCTCGCTTCGGAGGCCAGTAGATAGATCTCTCTTTCGTGATGCGATTGCCACTGTTTGGGACCTGCCTGCCGGTGTGGGTTTGGTGGGGGAAGCAGCTACTCATGGAACACCTGTGTGGTAGTTTTTCTTTTTTGATAATTTGTGTGGTGGTAATTTGACACGGGTTTCCTGATAAGGGGATGACGGGCAGACTTGGAAAAAAACTGTATAAAAAATGACTTCGGTCACGTCCCTTGTGCGATCCAAGTCCAGGCACCAGCTGTAGCTGAAAAGTACTGGTCGACAGCTACAGTGTATGCGCTGGGACAGAGCAAGAGCAGCGACTCTCTGTCAGCCATAGCCCGTACGGCTGGTCGGCTGTGAGTCAGCTGTATTTTTCTATCTGTATAGACCAGCACCAGCTATCAGTCAGTCAATGATATTTTTTTTTTATAAATCAGCATCGACAACCAGCCGCCAGCCAGCCGAACAGATCAATTCATTCCCAAGCTGCTTGTCTGGAGTCCATTGCACCTTCGTCGTGCCACTGTGCCAGTGCGTTAACAGGAACCGTACGAACGACGTTGCAGTTACCAGTTTCCTTCTCCCTCTCCTACTGCAGCCTAACATTTGTGTTCGCCTAACACTAACAGCAGCGTCCGGTGCCCACGGATCCAAAAGAGGAAGAAAACAACAGTGGCCACGATCTCCACGGATATGCCAAAACAGCGTCGTACGGCGGCAGACAATTCGGCGGTGGAGGGGATCTTTTCTTTCCTTGACGCGACTGTGCTGTGTCCGGTTGTTTCTCCCTTGGCCACACGCCTCCCTGCCTGACTGACATCCGGCGTGGCCGGGATGTGACGCTGACGCTGGAGAAAGGGAGGAATGTTTGAAACATGGCGCGAACGACGTGGAAAAAAATCGGTGCTCCGTGTGAAACTCGTGATCCAGCAACATGTTTATGAATCGCGAGCGCACGCACACAGGTTCAGCATGTGCCCACGGCACGACGGCACGAGCCGTCACGCAGAACGAGCGGGATTTTCGTTGGCCTTGTCGGGCACATTCTGCCATTCCCGTGCGAATTTCTGCTCTCGTTGATCGAACAAACACTGGCACGGATACAGGATCCAGGACCAGTACGTAGAGGCGCCAGCGACGCTTGTGCGCTGAGGGGATAAAAAACGGGCAGGTAATATAAAGGCTAACATCCAACGTGTATAGTATGTATACGCCTGCGTGCATCACGTGTGGGTTTCTTCTTCTTTTTAACAGGCACGAGTAAATGGACATGCGTGACATGCGTGTGCTACCTTTATTACGGGGTCAGACTATTTAGTCGATAAGTATGTGTGATGGATAAAGAAATTCTATGGTGAAAAAAATAATAATGAAAGTATGAATATAAGACGTCTCCGACACGTGAATGCTATCTTTATATGGCTTCATTAAAATTACAATATACAATAATCTTTTATACTACATACAAAATCAATAACATTAGATTTAAAGAAATAGATAATGCATATATAATTTTTTTTCTATTAGTTGAGATCAAAAGAAGAATGCTATTTTTTACCAACTTCCAAGTATTAATGCAGTCAAATAAACGATCATGCATAGGATAATTTAAAATTCTCTAAATAAAAAGGAAATCAATTACGTATGTTGGTGTATGGTGACTGAGCTAAAATCCACAATCACGCCAAACGCTAATAAGGCTTCATAATCCGAAACGAGGGAGTAGGGTTAAAACTCACTATGCTACGTTTGTAGATGACACGGAGAGCGTCGCCAGCGTAGCAGAGCTAATCGCGTCGTGCGACTCGACGGTTGTGACAACCATGCTGCCAGGGGCGGATAGAAGGTTGGGGCCATTAGGGCCATGGCCCTAGGCGTGGGCCGATTTTTTTCATACTGTAGCTACTGTAGCATTGAAGGTCCAAGTTCAACAGCTAGAATAGACCCTGACCCTAGGTGTCGGCCTGGCTCCTGTCCACCCCTGCATGCGCCCACCCTAACTTCTCAAGGTATTCCTTGCCCTGCCGGGAGTATGCGCGGCAGAAGACGAAGGCCTCACTTACCCCCGCCGACTCCAGCCATGTGAACCGCGTACTCGATCATCGACATGTGACAACAACACCTACGAAGAGGCAGGCAGGCAGCAGGACCCGCGAACAGCGACCGGGTGGGCTTGAGATGGTTCTGAAGTACCATCCTTGGGGCACTCGAGTGTGATGAGGGCGCGCGGAATTTGAGCGTGAAGCTATCGGCGAGGAGAATAGTCTGGAGGGGGAGGCGGAGAGGGTGCTGCGAAGAGGGTTGCGGGATTTCTTCTGCGACATGGCTGCTGCAGATGCGGCGGCGGAGAGGGATCGGATTTGGAGGTTTAGGTCCGGTGACTCTCCCGTCGTTGGCGATCGCTACCTCTTCGAATTTAGATTTATGGGATTATTTAGACTAAGCAAATACGTGTGTATCGCACGTGTTCTACCTTTATTACGTAGGTTATTTTAAACTATTTGAATTTTAGATACACGAAGTGAGCAAAGAAATTCTATGGCGAGAAAAGTAATGTCAAAACGGCAAAAACTCTTTAGAAACATTGTTTTTTTTCTTTTTTTTAAAACTCGTTTCTACCGTTGGACCTGGTATATGGGTTCTATGTGAGGGATGGATAGAGCGAGAATTGTTTTCAAAACAACTGATCCCTGTAGTATAGATATAGATACGTGGGGTTCATCAGTGCTCCTGGTCCTCTGGGGCTTCCGGGACCTGCTCCGGGGACGTTTCTTCCTTTGGCCGCCTCGTCCTCCGCCTCTGCATCTGCCTTTGCGGGCTCGGGCTCGTCGGCTTTCTTCGCGGACGCGGGCTTGAGCAGGTTGTTGTAGCTGCCGGTCTCCTCGAACAGCTGCCAGAAGTGGTTCTGGCAGTAGAGGATCCCGTTGAGGGAGGCGTAGGAGGCTGTCGTGAGGAGGCAGCCGCCGTGAGCGCATTTGAAGCAGGTCTTGTGGTAGGGCTCACCCTCCAAGGTCATCTGCAGAATATATTTGAACGATCAGATCACTTTTTTATACTTAAGGGATTTTATTGCTAATCAAAGACAGGTTACAGAGATGGGGACATAGGAACCCCATCTCCTGGAGGCAGGTTACGATCAGATCATTCAGAGTTTTGGCAAGCAAGACCACAACTCCTGGAGAAAGGGAAAATAACTATATGCCTGTGCATCCTGTCAAAAGTATAATCGTGTAAAGCTGGTGGAATTCACAAAATAAAATCGAATATGTGCATTTGCATTCTCCTGACTGAATTTATTTGTCAAAAAAAAGAGATGAGTGTGCAATGTTGCAGCCACAATATGCTAGTTTTATATAACAAAACCAAGGTATTATGATCGCTGGAAAACAAGGTATATGTGTACCTTCTCCAATGGGTACACGGTCTTCTTGCAGGCAGCACACTTGTCTTGAGTTCCACAGAACAAATAGGACAACCTGTTGGGGACCTTAGACTGTTTATAATAAGAAAACAGGTTCATGAGCTGAAATCCATGACAGATTTGACACATGTTGCTGATTGTACTCTTTAAAAATTGAATGGACAGCATGGATGACTAATCATACTGGCAGCCTTTTGAAGATCACAATCCTAATCATACTGGCAGCATGGATGACTAATATTTGTTTAATCATATGGACTCTAGTCTAGGAGATAAATAAGACAACTATATAAACAAAGCAAATGAGCAATCAAGATGGTGAGAATGCAGTACCTGTTCATTATTTGCCTTCGCACCTGAAGGGTAAGAAAAACAGTATATAGCAATAAGATTGATGTCATGCTTTCCTCAAAATCACAGTGGAAGAGTGTGATGCAACTATACAAGCCAAGCTTACCTGTGGGGAAGTTTTTGCTGAACGTGCCTGTAGCCTTGAACAGCTGCTCAAAATGGGTCTTGCAGTAAAGAACCCCATGCATGGAGGGAGTGGTTGCACATCTGAAATCAGCACTATTCAACATCAGCTCATGCATAAAAGTATAACTTATCATAGAGGGTATAAGAAATCGGTACTTCCATATCATGGGTTGCAGATGTCAAGAAGAGGCATACCGAAAGCGTGCCTTTGCAGTGGCTGCATCTGAAGCAAGATTTGTGGTACGGAATGCTATCTGCGGTCAGGAGATCAATAAAATGCATGGTTTTGTCACAAGCCTTGCACTTGTCCTGCGTACCATAGAAAGTCATCTTGATGTCTAAGTGGTGGTACCTAACAATATATGTTGCTCAGTTGCTAACAAGAGTTGGCTGGCATAACCCTTCTAATGGTATCAAAATAACCTCACTTTGGCTCTCAATCAGAAACAAAATAGATGCAGAAGAAAGCCAAAGAAAGGGTGGAAAAAATAAGTAGCAGAAGGCTTTAGAATGCAATGCCTGAATCCTGATTTGCAAGAGAAAAACTTGCATGAAAAATAGAAGAGGGAGGCTCCAATCCAGATGAAAAGGTCATAAGTGTAAGAATAAAAGCGCCACATCGTAACACTATCTTTGGACACTACTACTTGCATGGTTCTAGTTTTTGGTTATCATCCTACACAAAGTTATGGACTATATTTAGTGTCCAATGATAGCTAATGACCATTAATAGTCGAGACTCCACTGAACCAATAGGAAACTAAATAGCCAGTGTTATCTGTTGACCAATATTATTCTTAGTACACCCAAAAATACACACAAAGCACGTGTGCACTCTTAATAAACCCAGAAACACACAGGCGATGGATATAAAATAATACTCACTTCATCGTTTCATGATTTAATGTAAGGAAAATGCCAATAACATTAGCCTTTTTGAGAAATATAGCCTTGAAAATGAATTGTATTGCAGAAACAAATAGGAGATAATAACGAATAAGCTTACATTGAGCATCAAAGAACAAGAACAAAACAAGCTCCTCAAATCAAATGACCAGAACAGAATTACTTCGCCAGTAGGTCTTTGAACTGGTGAAAAAAGGAAAAAAAAATGTGAGACCTAGGATACATGTACCTACCTTTTGTCTCTCACCTGGGTATTGCATGTTCTTAGGCCCCAAAAGCAATTAATACCTGGTTTCAATCCCACGAATTCATTTCTGCGAAAGAGAGAATACCATGTCAGTTATGCTTATGTGCAGTACTACCAGGTATATCCAATGAATTCCCAACAGGGAATGTGGATGAAAAGTGCATATGAAATTTACCAAAACATACATTTATAGAATAGAAAATACAAAAAATACTTCTTTTCCATATGAATAAATGGTATTATTGATATAATATAATTCACTGTTTGCATACATTTCAAAATTCGGTTGCATTCTTTTGGACCTAAGCTGCAGTGGCACACATTGCCAAAAAAAGAATACAACAAGTCAACAACTTTATAGTTGGTTGGCACTGGAATCAAAATGCCTTCCAATTTCTTCCAGTCTTCCAACAAGTTGGTATATTCTGTATACAATCACAAAATATGATAGGCTCCAGTTGATGCTTCTGTAAGCAGCCATTTCAATCTGAACAGGGTGCAACCAAATGAAGTTACTTCTTGAGCAATCTCAAGACATCACCAACAAGGTGCAGGGAGCCAGTAACCAAGACCTGGTTCAGTGTGCAAACATAAACGCATCAGTGTCAGGTAAGGAAACAGCTGCAAGATGAGAAATATGAAAAGTAAAATCCCTATACCACGAATAGCAGAGCCGAAGTAACATGAAACGAAACACAAATTTAACAAAGATGTTGGATATTCCAAATAATGGAAACAAGAACAAAATAACCGACACATGTATGCACAGTCACACATGAGCAACTAGATGGAAAAAAGAAGCCTATGCTGGCACTGAATCTTGCAAATCTATGAGAGAGTGATGAGAATCATGCATCAAGCACTCTGGATGCACATCATAGGACATCAAAGTGATGAGAAGCATTTGCGAGAACATTATATAAAGTGTAGAATAGGCTTTCACCTGAAATTGGGTCGATTGGTTTTGTTGAGCAGTTTCCCTTAGCCAGTGAATTGCCAGTGGAAGAGATTGAAAAACTGAGCTAGTCCTGCTAGACTTTGCACCATTTAGACCTGCATAACTCTCACAAAAGTCCATATATCATCTTCAACTCAATGAATTTCAGTAGGAAAACACATCCTGACAACTAAACACAGTTTCACAATGAAGCTTAGAATAACCTTTATTGCTATGAGGCAGACTTTCCCACGCCCTTTGAAGTGACAACTGCCATGACAAATCAATTAGTTCACGCTCTGAAGGTGGTGATGCAAGGGAACCAAGCTTGTTGTACTGTGATTGGGTTGGCACAAATAAGGCCTGCTCAAAGTGGAGCCCTGAGAAAAATTATTACTGATCATTATAGGACCAAGAGAAGCATTCATTCAACTCACAATACAAATAAACAGATCCTCAAGGGCGAGCAAGAACAAAGTATGACAGTACGGTCACACACTATTCAACTATCTGGTTAATTAAATTATTCTAAGGGAATCATAAGACGTATTTTCTACCTGACATGCAAAATCAGCAATAATAACATGAGAATTTTGTTTTTTGCCCCATACATCATCACATTAGTAACTACAGAAGGAAATCATTATAGTTCAAGAATCAAGATTTTCAAACAGAAATAAGGAAATTTATTGGTTTACCGTTTTGAGCACTTGTATCTAGAAGACATGGAAGCAATCTCTGAGGATCTCTTACAGTCATGCAATTGAAAAGAAGAATCTGCAGACATCCAAAATACAAAAGAGGATGCATATATAGTATAATAAATATAGAACAATGGTCCGCAAAGAAAAGAAAGAAACAAGGTTCGGCAACAATATGTGCTCTGTAATGCATACCTTCCTAGAATTTCTATCACTATGAGGCTGCTCCAAAGAACCTGGTCGTATTCCATCATTAGTAGTAACGTGAGCAAACCACCTCGCACATATTTCCATGCTTTCTGGGCTGTGTGCCCCATCCAAATAGAAAACCAGTGAAGAAATGTCATTCTTATTGTTTTCTGAGTTCACTTGTGGATCTGGAACAATCTGTGCCCGGCCTTGCAGACAAGCAGTTGATAGCCCTTTGATAAACTGATCTGGCAAGGTATCCTGCATTCAGTGGTAGAATGACAACTGACACTAACATCTTGCAGAGACATAAGCAGAGTTATAAATAGATACCTATTTGGAGTACTTACAGAATGTTTGACATGTATTCTATCCAAATGACCTTGCTTCTCAAGCCAGGTATTTGCCAATGCAACAGCAAGACCTGCATTCATGTATTGGTGTTCACCATGGAGTCCAAGAGGCTGATCCTCTAATTTCTTTGGGTCCAAAGGCTGGACTACTTGAAGAGGAACCTTTATAGAATTTAAGTTAATTATATCAAAAACTGATCAGAATTGAAATCATGTTCATGGACAAACTAATAATTGCAAGGTATGGTGGCAACCAAAAAAAAATGCAGCACCAAATGTAACGTACATCCAATTCAGAAGCTCGGCGTATCAGTACAGACATTGCCTCTTCTGGCTGAGGAACTGTATAGGCCGGAACTCCTCTCTGCATTGAGGAAATAGGCCATACAGGAATCAAGAAAAATTCAGTTTTAGCCACAGAAGGTCAGTTAAATAAGATCCAAACAAAACTAGAAAAAACCTTAAGTATCCCAGCCTTATCTCCAGCAATTTCTCCAAGAGTGTTTCCTGCTCATGGGAAAGAACAAACATTGGCTGTCTGAAACAAATCTACCAAGGATGCAAGGTATTCCGTCTTTAAGTTTCATCACTAACCCAGAATTTCCATGTGATCATACCCAAGGGATGCTATTCCACAAACTACAGGTGTTCGGACCTGCAAATGTTTCAATTTACAATTCAGCTATGCTCCCCAGCCTTTGTTCAAGTCAATATATTGGCGATGATTTCAAGAGACTAAAATAGAGAAAAAAAAGAGGGAGAAGGAATGCCCAAGTACAAGCTTCAAACAGACTCTTTGCAGAGTGAGACTGAACCTAGATGGCTAAATAAAAGAACTACAGCAATACCGTTCTATTATAGCTTGCAACATGAACCCAGTCCAAACTTTTTAGGTACAAAATCTAGCTGCAAAAAACAGCTTTTACATTAGAAATTCAATATGGTATATTGACTTCTTGGTAGGCGACAAGCTCCTTATTGGTTGACGATTATATCATATGATTCATGAAAAAATTCTACCACTGTACATTAATAGCAAATGATAAAATAAGCATGCTACACACCACATTCGTTGCATCATATTTCCCTCCCAAACCAACCTCAAGCACAGCTACGTCCACCTGCTTAAACGGGACAAAACAAAGAAAGGTTTTAAGTAGGCTGCTAAGAAAGCACCATAACATTTGTGCAGTATATGACAGGTTCATCAACCTAAAATGGTAATTTGTTCTTAAATAAACTTATAGTAGAAAATTAAGCACTTCATAATTCATATTACTAATTATGGCGGCAGACACTTCAAGTGAAGATGATGACAAATATTATGGAGTAAGCAATCTTTTAGATTTAACAACTATGCTAGAGGATATGCTTTTCTACTAATTCAGACTGATATAAATGAGCCAATGCCCACAAATATCCTTTGACTAGAATAAGACTCAAAATCCGTAAAAAGAGAAGGAAAGTTGGGGTATGCTTAGCAACACCACTACATGATTAAAAAAGTTGCAAAAGCAGACCAGAAAGTGTTTGCAAAATATTAACCTGCTCATCTGAAAAGATCTTGAATGCTAGAAGTGTGAGGAATCTAAAGTAGGCAGGCATTGGAACATCATCACCAGTCTTGTCCTGGCAGGTACAACAAAACATTTGACCATGTGAATGATTGTTTCCAAGGAATCCATAAACCCAGAGAAAGATTCTGCAGATCCATTTATGTTTCTTTTATATTTCACTACCCATATAAAGCAAATCATATGGGTAGTTACCTTCAGTTTGTTCCAGCACCACCAGAAATATCTTATAAACTTTTCTTCCGGAATGTCCAGCCTATAAACTCATCAGTAAGATAGGACACTCAATAAGTGTAAAGGTTAACGATAGCAAGAATCAAATAGCTAAAGCAACTCAACTGTAAATGCCTTCAAGTACAATGATGACAAGCTAAGCATACCAAGCTGATAAAAAATAAAGGTTGCAAGGGTGGTAACATAGAAAAGTACCCATCAAGCCGAAATCTCTCACGGACATCCATCAAGTGCGGTGAAGTGAACAGTCCAGTGCGAAAACCACACGATCGAAGGATTGACTCAGCAAATGTGCAAGTTGAACCCTACAGGATAGAAGAGATACGGAGCTATCAGGATGCATCCATTAAACATTTTCCTTTGCAAGATTAGTGAGTTTCTATAGTATATTGAGGGCACTAAATAATCTAAAAAGAGCCTCCACCCATTTTTGCACTGGTCTGGCAAACAAAGCTTTCGATCCATTTCTCAGTAAAGAGAAACTCCACAATCATGTAGGTTTTCAAAGTAAACCATTTTACACCAAAGGTCATGGTGGTTGCTCATGAATTCAAGTCTCCCGCTCTCCCAAAAATCGAAGAGTACATGGTTGCCCTCCTTTTTTTAATGCCAATATAGTAACAATGCCGAGGCTCCAGTGTTCCATAGGGAAACATGGGCCAAATAGGAATCACTCCCTCTAGTCACAAATATAAGCAATCTAGGACATCAACATGGTCTACAAGGTGCAACTCAGAGTTTTGACTATTTTTTTATAAAATGTGTTTATTTCAAATATGAAAAGTTATATATTACAATGTTACTTTCCATGATGAATTTAATAGCCTCAATCTTATGTTGCAAAACTAATTGGAATTTTGGCAATTAATGGTCGAAGCTAAAAAAAAGTTTGACTTTGAAGAAACCTAAATCTACTTATATTTGTGATCGGAGTAGCACTGGTCATTGAGACTACCGTTGTGCAGACTCAGCAAGTATTACTGAAACCGCACCCAAAATCCATTCAAAGTAATTCAGAACTTCACGACAAAGCTAACCCCAAAGCGTGACAACACATGCAGCGCTTACCTTCCCTTTGGTCCCAGCAACGTGAACCACCTTCAACCGCGCGATGGGATCCTCCAGTTCCAGTATCTGGCAACGCAACCATACCCAAATCAGAAAGACAGAAACAACCACCACCACCAGACACGAACCAATCGGAAACCCACCGGCGGCCACCCACCTTCACGTACTTGGCCATTAGCTCCCACTGGTTTCCGCGGTTGCCGGTGTCCGTGCGCACCTTCTGCGTGATCAGCGACGCGAGGCACCCGAGCACTTCCTCGTACTCCGCCGACCCCGTCGCCACACCTGCACTCCACCCGCACCATCGATTTTCACCAACCAGAAAATCAGCGGAGGCTTAACCGTACGGGCTCGGCTGGCACGTCTCGCTCACCTGCGTAGGCGGCGCCGGCCATGGCGCGGGGTAGGAGGAGAAGGGATGGTTGAACCGGCCCGGGGAGCGGGCGGCCGGGGTTTGGAGCGAGCGGGTGGGGAGCGGCGGAGCGGAGTGGGAGGAGGAGGCGGCGGAGGTGCCCGAGGCGCGGCGGGGGCATTGCGACGGAGGCGGGTACTAGTAGCGTGGCAGTGGCGGAGGTGGCCGCGGGGAGTGGTGCGGGTCGGGGGCTCGCGCCGCCGCCCGCGCGCATCGCTTTGATGTCCGATGAGTGGCGCGGACCGGATCAGCCAGCTTTATGCGTAGGCTTTTGGACCTGAGAAATGTTGGGCCTGAAGGCTGAATTCGGTCGTGTTCTGTTATTGGGCTTTAGGGGTTTCACTCACCGGCTCGGATGGGTTTGTTATTGGGCTTAGAGATGCATTGTAGCCCAGTTTTGCGTGCAGCCTTAAAAACAATTATGCAACAGGGGGCAACCCACTTCGATAAAAAAAGTAAAATCAAAACATCACAAAAAGAAAACGTAATAAAGAGGATGCAATTAAGGAAGAAAACAGCGGCTAGACCAACGATAAAATGGAACTATATTATCCAACTTCAAGCAATATACCGATGGCGGCGCTCCGAAATAACTTGCAAAAGTAAATTTGAATCCCGGAGCAGAGCCGATAGAACTTTGGAACCAAGGACTTTGATTCAAGATTAAAAAAAATAGAAAACACATGGAGTACTTGTGGAGAGTACAGTAGTGAACAAAATCAAAACAAAACGCCCGAGAACCTTAAGAGCTAGTTTAGATAATCTTTTTTCCTTGTGGATTGGAGGAGATTGAGAGAGAAATAAACCATTTTCTCTCTTCAATTCTTTCCATTTCTCTCCAGTGCAGATGGGAAATGGATGTATCTGAATGAGCCATAAGCCAAAACAAATTTGCTACAGCAGGAATTAGGTGTCGTTTGGATTCAGGTGCTAAAGTTTAGAGATTTAAATAAGTAATAATTAGACGTATTAAACATAAATTAATTGTAAAACTAATTGCATAAGTCATATCTATTTCGCGAGACGAACCTAACAAGTCTAATTAAGCTATAATTAATACATAATTATCATACGTTTATTGTAGCATTACATTGTCTAATCATAGTGTAATTAGGCTTAATAGATTCGTCTCGCACATTAGTCCTTATTTATGTAATGAGTTTTTAATTAATCTATATTTAATACTCCTAATTAACGTGTTTATATCCGATGTGACGGAGCTAAAGTTTAGACGGTGGGAAACAAACGGGCCTTAGTGCCTTGCTTACCATATTACGAGTCCAGACCAGCAGTAGTTGGCTAATAAATCTGGGGCCTGTTCTGTTCATGTATCTTGGGTAAGCGTACTGGTTCTAGCATGGGCATGGCCCTGGCAATGCAGCGTCATGTGGCATCGGAGATGCTCAGGAAATGCCATTGCAGCAAGCTAGCAGGTGACAAGTCCTTTCCTAGTGCATCACTTCCCCTGTGATATATACGACCGAGCTACTGCATTGACAGGCTAACTTGCTATTCTTCTTCCATACTTCCTCCGTTCCAAAATGACAGGCTAACTTCCTATTCTTCTTCTTCCATACTCCCTCGTTCCAAAATATAGATTATTTTGACTTTCTTAGACACATGGCTTTTACTATATCTAGATATATAGTTTTTACTGTGAATCTAGATATAACGTATACCTAGATACATTATAAAAACTACAAATCTAGAAAAGTCAAAACGACCTACATTTTAGAAACGGAGGTAACGCTGCCGGTTGCGTGAAACATGCGGAGACTAGTTTATGTATGTGACAGCGTACCCAACTGTCCTTTGGTGGCAGGCCTCTGGAGTAGTACGATATATCAGGGCTTGTTTAGTTTTCAACATAGGGGGACCAAATTTGACACTTATTACTGTAGCGATACTGTAGCATTTCGTTTGTATTTGTGAATAATTATCTAAACATTGATTAATTAAGATCAAAATGTTCGTTTCGCAAAGTACAACAAAACTGTGCAATTAGTTTTTTATTTCATCTATATTTAGTACTCTATGTATGTGCCGACATTTTAATATGACGGGAATCTTTTTTTATAGTGAAATTTAGGCTAAAATTTAGGAACTAAACAATAAACAAGCCCAAGCTTCGTTCCCATTCCAAGGAACCGGATCCTCTGCAGTAGAGCAAACTACGTAAGAGGGAGGTAAATCTTTGAACTGCTGTCGCTCAAGCATCCAACGCCTCTTTGGCATCCTCCTTTTAAGGCCACTGATTAAGAACTCGTCTCAACATCTGAAACATCTGATTAAGGCCCTTTTGGAATTCTTGAAAGACTGAAAGATGTCAAGATGACAATAAATTCATACTCATTAAAAGGCAGCTGGAATCGATTGCTCATTGACATGTAAAAAAATTAATCCTATGATCTACAATCCAATGAACCAGCAGATTACAATCCATGAGGAATTCAGATTGATCCTTATCTCCTTTTACGAACAGAAATCAGAACAAACACCATTGGGTGATACTCTGGATCCGAATTCCAACTTGCCTTCATCGTCACTTGAATCGGAGTCTTGGGCAGTGTTGGGAGGGAGTCTTCCAGCTCGACTGCGTGCTCGTGCAGGGAGCGGGAGGTGGTAGCACCAGATTTGGCTGACACAATTTCAGTACTTGCGCTTCAGGAATCAGGAGGCGGAGCTATTCTTGACGAGCTGGCTCTTGGAGAAGTTGAGCTGCAGGCAGCTGCGCATATACTCAAAGAAGGGTCGCTGTGTCGTATCATGACGCACCTGTCCGATTGACTATCGGTAGATCGGCGCAGTCGGTATCTCCTTTCTCGAGGCGATAGCGCATTGCCCTGGCGGTGCGGCACCCGGCGCCGGCAGCGAGCATCGTCTATTTTCCTCGGCGATTGAACGCGATAGCGAGGAGGAAACCAGAGAGGCGTTGGATGCTTGAGCGACGGCAGATCGAAGATTTACCTTCCTCTTACGTAGTTTGCTCTACTACAGAGGATCTGGTTCCTCCGTTCCAATGCATTGCCGGATTCTCCTGCCGTGTGTATCCCGGTGAACGCGTATCCCGGTCCAAAAAAAATACAAATGAGTTTGGTTTGTATAGTTTTTCTTATATCCAGACATAAAACATACATGTAGGTGTAAAAATTATGCGTCAATAATGTATTTCGAAAAACTAAAATGAATTGTAATTTAGGACAACGGGAATAGATTACAAATGAAAGTGACAGAATTTCTAAGATGAAAATACAGGGCACATTCGAGGAATGAAATGGATTCTTTTTAACTTAAACCGAACATGGGTACGGGAGAAATCGAAGTACTCTATATATTATTGTTGGTATTAGATGACGTTTTAGACAAGATTTTAATCAAACATTAGAAATATAAATCATTAATAACGTTTAAGTTGTTGAGTTTGAAAATATAAAACCCATATGAATAGATTTATCTTAAAAATATTTTTATAAAAGTATATATATTATTTTTTTAATATATATTTGTAAAAATAAGAAGTAAAGTTATGTTTGGAGACCGTGGTGTTGTCCTAAACGTTATCTAATACCAATCCGAAGGGAGTAAGTTACATTTGGAACCCAGCGCGGAGCCCAACCATGGGGCATTCTTCTCGTTCCTGTGAAGGGATACTAGAAGGGAAGGCGCGCTTCGCTGCGCCCGTGTAAATCACGCGGCAGTTGTAGGGCTAGGTTGATAGGGCTCCGACTCCTTGTAAAACAGCTCTGGCTATGGTTTCTTCGGTGGAGCATCTTCTTTGATGTAGCCAAAATTGTTTTGAAAAACGTTTGTCAAAATAGCTCCTTTTATTTTTTATGCATGTATAGAAGAAGTCAAATGTCTGATACGTCCTTAATTATCTGACTTGATTGGCAAATGAGTTGTAGTGTCAGTTTTGGAATAAACGAAGAATTTTGATAAAGACCGACGTCATGTTCGCTTGGCTTATCAGCAGTCAGCCAGCAGTATTTTTCTCTCAGCACAAACCAGCACCAGCTACAAGCCAGCCGAATAGGGCCCGGAAAGGGAACGAAATACTGATTATAAAACATGAGAATAACAAAATATTAAAATTTAAAAGGTGTTTCAATTAATCTGTATTCAAGATAGAATAGTACTCCGTATACTCTATTTTATTTACTATGTATCTCTCTTAGTGTCTTTTACCAAACACATAGTGACACACGAGTGCTATTTCTTTACCAAACACACAGTAACACGGTATGCATCTTATCTGTTCCAGCGTCCTTCATCTCTATCCAGTATCCACCCACCGTCCTGTTCGTCTCTGCTCTGTGCTCTCTCTCTCTTTCTGCTCGGTCAAAGAAATGGAGGGTGGTGTGAGCAGCTCTATAGCAGAGTCCAGCTAGGATATAGAAAGCACTAATGATCAGCTGTCCAACGGCTTTGCTATAGTACAATGTCCTAAATTTAAGGTCCATATGTCAGTATTTCTTTAATATACTCTCCACTACCAGAATCCTTCACATCCGCCCGCCTCCTCTGCCTCGGCCATTTTGGACCCGGTGCTGATGGGGCTTCAGCACCGGGTCCAACGGCTAGGAGCGGGGGCGGCGCTGCGGGGTGTCAGGGCGGACACATTAGCACCGGGTCGTGGCAAGACCCGGTGCTAATGCGCCCCCTTTAGCACCGGGTGCAGCCAGCAACCGGTGCTAATGTGCCGAGGCCATTTAGCACCGGTTGCTGGCTGCACCCGGTGCTAAAGGGTGCGCATTAGCACCGGGTCTTGCCACGACCCGGTGCTAATGTGTTTGAATATAGGGGCTTCCTCCTCCCCCGCCCGAGCCAGCTGAACACTTAGGCGCTGTGTTCATGCTGCTCGGCCGTGGGAGGGGAGGTGCTGCCCAAATTTTTTTCAAAATTTGTGAAGATTCTACTCATCTAAGGAGCACTACAAGGTACACTCTTTCATTCTCTAATGTTTTATTTAGCTTGTAATCCTTCTATGATTTAGAAATAGAGGGATTTGTGAATCAAAGTAAAGCTAGCTAGAGAGAGCTTGTGTTCTTGGAGGAGAGAGAGGAGAGAGCTTGAGTTCATGGTGGAGAGAGTGTTCATATTGTGTTTTAAATGGAGAGAGAAGGCAAGCTAGTTAGTATTTTGTTTTGTATGACTTGTGAATAGTTATAAGGCTTATAGTAATGTAGTTTTAGAAATTACTAGAAAATCAATATAACATGCTAGAAAATCTTATAAATTATGAAGCGGAAGTTCATTATGATGCCAGTGCTCATCGAAGGCCCAAAGCAACCTGGCAACGACATTGATGTGTACCTAAGACCATTGGTTGACGAACTTTTGCAGCTGTGGAAGAATGAAGTTGTTAGCGTGTGGGATGAGGACAAGCAGGAGCAGTTTGACCTTCGAGCACTGTTTTTCATAAGCATCAACGACTGGCCTGCACTAAGTAACCTATTAGGACAATCAAACAAAGGATATAAAGCATGCACTCACTGTTTAGAGGAAACCGAAAGCATGTATTTGAAACATTGTCGTAAAGTTGTGTACATGGGTCACCGTCGATTCCTTCCGGCGAAGCATGAGCTACGAAAGAAATGTGCGCATTTTGGCGGGAATGCTGACCGCCGTACAAAGCCGAGACACCGGAGTGGAGAAGAGCTATTTGATATGGTGAAGGACCTACACGTGGTGTTTGGCAAGGGAGACGGAAGCCAGGCTGCTCCGACGAGCGAGGATGGTCGTGCCGCGATGTGGAAGAAGAAGTCTATCTTTTGGGAGCTACCTTATTGGCAACGTTTAGAGGTCCGTAACGCGATTGATGTGATGCATCTGACGAAGAATCTTTGCGTGAACTTGATAAGCTTCCTGGGTACTTATGGGAAGCCAAAAGATACACTGGAAGCACGTCAGGATCTAAAACGATTGAAACAACGGACTGATCTACATCCAGAAAAGAGAGACAAAGGACGCCAGTACTTGCGTCCTGCCAGCTTCACTCTCAGCAAAGAAGAGAAGGCAAGCATGTTTGAATGCTTGAACAGTATCAAGGTTCCGTCTGGCTACTCCTCCAATATTAAGGGAATAATAAATATGAAAGAGAAGAAGTTCACAAACCTGAAGTCTCACGACTGCCATGTGTTGATGACACAGCTGCTTCCCGTCATACTCAGGGGTGTGCTACCAGTTAACGTGCGGAAAGCCATTGTGAAGCTATGTGCATTCCTCAATGCAATTTCTCAGAAGGTGATCAATCCAGACCATTTAGATCAGCTACAGAACGACGTGGTGCAATGTCTTGTCAGCTTTGAGATGATATTATCCTTCTTCAATATCATGACACATCTATTGGTTCACCTCGTCAAAGAGATTCGTATATTGGGCCCAGTATTTCTACACAACATGTTCCCATTTGAGAGGTTCTTCGCTGTCCTAAAGAAGTATGTCCGTAATCGTTCTCGTCCAGAAGGATGCATTGCTAAGGGATACGAAACGGAGGAGGTCATTGAATTCTGTGTTGACTTTGTCGACGATCGTATGCCGATTGGTGTGCCCGAATCCCATCACGAGGGGAGACTTGGTGGAAAGGGCACACTAGGGAGAAGATCGATGGTGATCAAGGACGTTGAGACATTTCGTAAAGCGCACCTCACAGTTTTGCAACAATCAACCTTAGTTGCTCCGTACATCGAGGAGCACATGCAGATTCTCAGGGACGAAAACTCAACAAAGTCTGCGGCCTTCATTCAGCGTCTGCACAATAGTACTTTCGCCGATTGGTTGCGAAGACGTCTTATGGGTGTCGAGGGCATTGATGCGCAGCTAGCTTTTGTAGCTAGAGGTCCATCGAGCACGATCTTGACATTCCAAGGATACGACATCAATGGGTATACATTTTACACAAGAGCCCAGGACAAGAAAAGCACCAACCAAAACAGTGGTGTCCGGATCGACGCGACAGACACCAATGGCAATACAAACTCATACTATGGAATCATAGAGGAGATATGGGAACTAGAGTACGGACCTTTGAAGATCCCACTGTTCAAGTGCCAATGGGTGAAGCTGACTGGAGGAGGTGTTAAAGTTGAAGCGGACTATGGAATGACGTTAGTGGACCTAAACAAGATTGGCTTTCTAGACGAACCGTTCGTCCTGGGCAAAGCTGTCACACAAGTTTTTTATGTGAAGGACATGGCTAGCAGACCGAAGAAAGGGGCGGATAAGAAAGGTGGGGGTAAGCAATTGGACCCATCACAAGACGAGCCAAAGCGTCATATAGTTCTTCCTGGAAAGAGAAAAATCGTAGGAGTTGAGGACAAGACGGATGAAGATTATGATATGCTCGATGGCCGGCCTCCATTCTCAGTGGCTGATGACCCAAGCATCCTGTTAGCGGCGGAGGAGACACCGTATCTACGGCGTGATCACAATCAAGGAACATTTGTAAAGAGGAAGTTTATTAGTGTCCGAGTAAACGATGATGCCATGTAATTTAATTGCACTATGTTCCACCCAATTTGTAATAACTATATTTGCATTTATGTTCCACCTATGTTCTAAGATTTTCTATTGATTTATAAGATTGTTTTTATTAATTCTAGCATTTTATATTGATTTTCTAGTAATTTATAAGATTTTCTAGTAATTTATAAGATTTTCTAGTAATTTATATTGATTTTCTAGCATTTTATATTGATTTTCTAGCATTTTATAAGATTTTCTAGTAATTTATAAGATTTTCTAGTAATTTATAAGATTTTCTAGTAATTTATATGATTTTCTAGCATTTTATATTGATTTTCTAGTAATTTATAAGATTTTCTAGCATTTTATAAGATTTTTTAGCATTTTATATTGATTTTCTAGTAATTTATAAGATTTTCTAGTAATTTATAAGATTTTCTAGCATTTTATACTGATTTTCTAGCATTTTATATTGATTTTTTAGTAATTTATAAGATTTTCTAGTAATTTATAAGATTTTCTAGCACCGACCGGGCCTAAGGGCCTTTAGCACCGGGTCTTGGCTGCACCCGGTGCTAAAGGGACTTTAGCACCGGGTCGTGTTTGCACCCGGTGCTAAATGGCCTTTAGCACCGGGTCGTGGCTGCACCCGGTGCTAAAGGCCACGACCGGGCTACGGGGGCCGTGCGGCGGGGCCAAAGACCGGCCTGGCCACGGAGGCCGTGCGGCGGGGCCAAAGACCGGCCTGGCCACGGAGGTCGTGCGGCAGCTGGCCACGTCACCGGGCGCACACGAGCCACGTTACTGGATGAACAAGAACAATTTTTCTTTTTAATCTCTGTATAAAAGTTGTAACTAGTCGTTCTCCCTCGTACAAACTTCAAAAAAGATCATTTTTCTTCCTAAAAATTCCTAAAATCATACTCTATCAAGTTATGAAACTTATTAATGTTATTATTTTGAAAAATCTTCTCGTGTTTGAACAATCCAAATTTTGAATTAAAAATGACAACTACAACCAAGGTTTTTTTCACACTAGGTGATGTCAAATGAAAAAGTGATGAATACCAAAGTTTCATATTTCATCATGATCTACAATCTTTGTTTAGGTCATTTTGTCATTTTCAAAATGGGTAATAACATGTAGTACAAATTTGACAAGTCTCTAACAAAGTTTTAGAAACTATGCGAGTGAATCTAGGATTAATGAACAATGTATACTACCACTTTCTCAAATGCAAAAATGACTTAAATAAAGATTGTAGATCTTGATGAGATATGAAATTTTGGTATTCATGACTTTTTCATCTGAGACCATTTAATGTTCCAAAATCTTTCATTTAGTTATCAATTTTTGTAATTTATAAGATTTTCTAGTAATTTATAAGATTTTCTAGTAAGTTATAAGATTTTCTAGTAACTTATAAGATTTTCTATTAATTTATAAGATTTTCTATTAATTTATAAGATTTTCTATAAATTTATAAGATTTTCTAGAATTTTATATTGATTTTCTAGTAATTTATAAGATTTTCTTATTTAATATATATTTTTAATAGGTATTAATAACTGAATTAAAACAAGTATTAATAACTATATATTAAAAACTATATTTATAAGATTCCTAAATAGTAGCCCCCGGTGCTAAAGGCCGGTTTGGAAACTAGGCGCCAAACGAAAATTTGGGGCCTTGAGCACCGGGTTGATCTAAAATCCGGTGCTAAAGGCCCCCAATTTTCGTTTGGCGCCAGTTACGGCCTTTTGCACCGGGTGTAAAAGACCCGGTGCTAAAGGGGGGGCCTTTAGCACCGGGTCGTGGCTGCACCCGGTGCTAAAGGCCTTCGTCTGGCGCACAGTTACGGCCTTTAGCACCGGGTGTAGAAGACCCGGTGCTAAAGGGCCTTTAGCACCGGGTGGTGGGAAGACCCGGTGCTAAAGGGGGGGCATTTAGCACCGAGTGCTGTACAGACTCGGTGCGAAAGGTCCTTTAGCACCGGGTCGTGGCTGCACCCAGTGCTAAATGCCCCGGACCTATATAGGCCGGGGACTTCTCTCCCCTCCCTCACTTCGCCCTCATTCCTCCCAGATCGAAACCGCCGCCGGTGCCCCCTCGTCTCCTCAGCCGCCGCCGCCCGTCGCCCGTCGCCGCCGCCGCCCGTGGTCCCCGCGCCCACGCCGCCGCCGTCGCCCGCCGCGCCCGTCACTGCACGATAAGCCTCTGTGGGATGTTTGTGAGCCGGCCTTCGTGCCGTGCGTGAATGTTTGTGAGCCGGCCTTCGTGCCGTGTACGTGTTTGTGTGTGCAGGTACCCGTTGCATGGCCGAACACGTTCGCACATTTGCTTAGCGAACGTGTTCGGCCATGCGCATTTGGTTAGCGAACAATGCGCTTAGCCGAACGCGTTCGCTAAGCACATACATTGAAAATATTAGAAATTACATTGAAATGTATATTGGAAATGTTATATTGGAAATGTATATTGGAAATGTTATATGTTTGAAATGTATATTGGAAAATGCTCCATTGAAATGTATTGGAGATATTTACATTGAAATGTATATTGGAAATGTTATATGTTTGAAATGTATATTGGAAAATGCTTCATTTAAATGTATTGGAGATATTTACATTGAAATGTATATTGGAAATGTTATATGTTTGAAATGTATATTGGAAAATGCTTCATTTAAATGTATTGGAGATATTTACATTGAAATGTATATTGGAAATGTTATATGTTTGAAATGTATATTGGAAAATGCTTCATTTAAATGTATTGGAGATATTTACATTGAAATGTATATTGGAAATGTTATATGTTTGAAATGTATATTGGAAAATGCTTCATTTAAATGTATTGGAGATATTTACATTGAAATGTATATTGGAAATGTTATATGTTTGAAATGTATATTGGAAAATGCTTCATTTAAATGTATATTGGAAATTCTATGTACCCGAACCCACCGCGCACCCGAACCCCTTAGCGAATCCGTTTTTTCGCGCACCGACCCCCCTTAGCGAACCCTTAGCGAATCATATTGGGAATATGTATGCTTTGTATATATTTCTTATCAATTATTTTTAATTCTATAGATGGCGGACAACAACAACCCCGTCCCACCCATGCAAGAGGACAACAACAACCCCGTCCCACCCATGCAAGAGGACAACAACACCCCTGTCCCACCCATGCAAGAGGACAACGACACGTTCTTAGCGAATCAACTTTTCAATATGGTAACCCAACCAATGTCCATGGATGATGTGTTGGGGATCATTGGAAGGGCCGAAAATGTTGAAGGGGCCGCCAATGTCCAGGCCGAAAATGTTGAAGGGGCCGGTAACGAGCCCTCGTCTAGTCAGGTGTGTATATAGATAACATAAATTTGTACTGTACATGTCAATTATGTATACCATCTCTATATCATCTCGTGTATATGTAATTTGTGTAGGCCGCCTCTGCTTCTACAAGTCGAGCTAAGAAATCAAAACGATCGACCACGAAGAAGCTGAAGGATGTCAAGTTACACATCACCCGAGTGGAGGATGACGGGGAGCCAGTTGAGCCCCCAAAAGTGGCCAAGAAATTTGTATCTCAGTGCGGGGTAATTGTACGGGACAATGTGCCCATTAGTATCAGAAAATGGAAGTCCACGGACCCCACTGAGGAGTACGTGCTCCCCGATACGGAGAAGGAGATGCTATGGAGGGAATTAAAGGCAATATTCGACTGGCCTAGCACTCATGAAGCAGAACTGAGGGATTGGACAATGAAGAAGATGGCAGTTCTGTTTCAGGATTTCAAGAAGAAGTTGTACTCGCATTTTCTCAAAACCGGAGAGGCCCCGGATCCTGAGAAGTATAAGAAGATCACCAATGACGAGTGGGAAGCATTCCTTGAGTACAAAACCTCCGAAGAGAGTGCAACGACTAGCGCTAGAAACGCTGGAAACGCCGCAAATAAGAAGTACTCCAATCTATGCTGTTAGACACTGTAAGTACTTTGTTGTTGCTTATAATTCACAGTTTGAAAACAATAATTCCAATCTATGCTGACGCGGGCTTTATTTATTGCTTAACATATGCAGAATGGAGATTCAAAAATGTCGGAGAGATAATATATATGACGTTGGTTTCGTTGATCCTCGAAGGATAAGTGAAGCAATGATACTGCACAATCCTAAGGAAACATATTTAAACCTATACAAGTATATTAAGAAACAAAATTACTGCGACTCCATACTAATCCCGTACAACATCGAGTGAGTACATACACAGGCTTCTTCTTATACTGTCTGTGTACTAATTCATTTCTGATTATAATGTATACATGTGCACAGATTCCACTGGTTCCTAATAATATTGTGTCCTGACCGAGGTGTCGTGAACGTCTTTGATTCGTTGCACACTCCAAAAGAAAAACTACAGAACATCATGGACATGATGACAAGGTGATGTATATTTTCCCCTACTTAATTCACCCCTTACACTCGCAATGACTTAACTCAATTTTTTTGTTCGCATGGCCTGGATTCAATTTCGTCAAGAACACCCGGGAATTCAACATGAAACACTAAAATGGAACATTGGCTTTCCGGTAAGCAAGTAATTTGTACATGTAGGCCTCGGCTAATATATTATATGAATTTTACTTAATTTCTTTTGGTCGACAGTGTGCCAAACAGGGGCCGGGAAATAATTTATGTGCATACTATGTTTGCGATTTCATGTGGAATTGGGGACATAAAAAGCTTACACAACAGGATATTATGGTACGTAATAATAAACACATTTCCATTATTATTAAGTGCACAATTATTGTCTCCAACTCGGCGGATTAAATATGTTTCAATTATTTGTAAATTACAGATGTTCAACCTGAAGGAAGAGTCCCTAGAGCTAGAAAGAATTGACGCAATTGCAGAACAGCTCGTCGGATGGATCTGGGACGAGGTCGTCAATCCCCGAGGAGAATTCTACTCGCCAGTACTGGAGGACGTGCCGGACAGTCCAACAAGCTAGTCGTCAATCTTAATTAAGTAGAAAATACAGTTTAAATATATATAACTCGAGTTGACATGCATGAATATCTACTTTTGTAATATATATGTCTTCTATTTTGATGAAATGTCAACTAATATGAATATAGAGACGGCCGAATACGCATTAGAATACACGTATTATAATATATACGTATATAGACGTGCACGCATGGCTACTGAAAAAAGCAAAAAAAAAGAAATCCGGGGCCTTTAGCACCGGTTGCAGACAGCAACCGGTGCTAAAGGGCCTGCCTTTAGCACCGGTTATTTAACCCGGTGCTAAAGGGGTACCCCTTTAGCCTCGGATTAGTTGCACCGGGTGGGAAACCCGGTGCTGAAGGGCTTTCCCACCCGGTGTAGATGTCGATCGTTCTGGTAGTGGTCTCTTTCTTCCAATCGTAACCGCGTCCATCTCTGCTTACCGATCTTTGTGCGAGCTGCATGGGTGGGGTTGGTTCTGCATCGCACCGCGTGCTATCGGCTCTCGTTACATGTAGCGACGATTTTCTCTCTCCTCTTATTTTTTACTATCAAATGATGACGTGGATTGTTATAGAAAGCTCCTAACAGCCCGTTGCGGCTGCCCTCATGGCCGTTCCAGACCACGAAAACCAGTATAGGCTACTTGAGAGTATGGCGCACTACTCCATTGGGGGCAGCGCGGGGCGCGGCCCTCGCAGCGGCGGTGGCGCAGGAGGCGGCGGTGGTGTAGAAGGAGGCGAGCACGGCATGACGGCCAGAGCGAGGCCGTCGGAGCGCTCCGGTGAGCAGCTCCCGCACCGTCCTGCTGTCGGCCTCTCGGAGCATGGCGCGGACCCAGGCCGCACCAGCGCGCTCCTCTCCTCCTCGCTCCCGGCCCTGGCCGGCGTAGGGCTCATCGCACATGGGCACATCATCCTGCCCCGCCGTCGGCGCGTCCTGGTGCGGAGGGTCGTCGCTGCCGTTGGGGCACGCGAGGCGTCACGCGAGGAGGCGAGCCGAGCGGGCGGGCAGCCGGCGCGACGGGCAGCCAGCCTCGCATCCGCGTCAAGGTCGCCGTCGATCCACCCGCCACCGCCGCGTCCGCCTCCGCGACCATCATCGGCGGCGGGAGCGGTCTCGTCCGGCGGCAGACCCCGTCACCTCCGCCCTATCCTTCCCCCTCCCTACCGTCCACGTGGGGGATTTGGACCGCCGCGACACGGAGCGGGGGCAGCGACGCCGGGCTCGCCCCTCCCCTCCCTCCCGTCGGCGCGGGGATCTTGGAGCCGCGGCGGCGGGAGCGGCGTGGCCCGGCCCGAAGCGGGAGCAGCGACGCGCGGCGTGGATGGGGGCGGAGCGACGTGTGGGCAGCGATAACTTGCAGGGACACCGACGACGCCCACGGGACACCACGTGCGTCGGTTTGCATGCGACCCGTGAAAGGAGAGCGGTTGGATAGGGCGGACGCTGTAGACCGAGTCCACGCGTCGCGTCCCGAGGCACAGAGGCCCTGGATGGGCTGGGAAATCTTCAGGGAGATCTTAGTTTTATTTATCATGACTGGTTAAAAAAATTGGCTGCGTTTAATTCCTAAAATTCCACTATGCAAAAAATCTCATCACATCACATCAAAATATCGGCAAATGCTCATGCATTAAATGTAGGTAAATAAAAATATAGGTAAATAAAAAACTAATTGCATAGTTTTGATGTACACGACGAAACAAATTTTTGAGCCTAGTTAGATCATGGTAGCACAACAATAAACGAAAAGTGTTACAGTGCGCTACAGTGTCCGATGTGACTTTTCGACCACCCTTTTCCAGCGATCTAAACACAGCCATTATGGATGGAAGAACAAGTTACAGGACTATGCGGAATACAGATACCGGTGAACCAACGGAATCTGCATGAACATGGCAAGAATGCGTGACAAACAAGTGAATAACTGTCTCTTTCTTGCAATTAGTTGATACAAAATTACAAATTCAAGACTTCATTTCATTCTTAGCACAGAAGTACAGAAGTCATGGCAGCAGAAAACCACTGCTAAAATTTCACTTATTTGTGAACATTATGGCAAGAAATTGTGAGACTTCAACATTACTTTGCTTTGGCAGACTCTCCAGCCTTGGCGAGCTCCTCCAGCTTCTTATCAATCTGCGCTTCCGTCAGGCCGTCCAAGTTCACGCATCTCTCAACGCCCATTTCTGACCAGTTAAATGCCAGTGGAGAGTTAAGCCAAACAATATGTTCCACATAGCAATCAAGCAGCGATGAAGATACACCATGGAGCAAATATATCCTCCAACAAAAGGATCCAAAACAAACATAAAACACTGTGGCCATGATTATCTTTTAGTTACAATCCTTGTCAAGGTGGATTATCTATGTCTAATATCCCTATCAAGAAAGCCAAGCAATAACTCGGTAGAGTCTCCAGTTGAGAAGCTGCTCAGTGTGCACAGGTCATGTGAGCACCTCCCTAAGGCCTTATTCAGTTAATCCCCTCCCAAGGGGTTTGGAGTATCAGTAACGAAATTAATCCCCCTCAGTTCCCCTCCACACCCCCTCCAATCCAGGATTAACCGAACAAGCCCTAAAAGTTTGGTACTCAGTACTCGCCCCTCTTAAAGACAACGCCAGGGGGGGACATCTCCCCTGTCAAGGTTTATATCACCACTTTTGTCCTCAACTACAATACTCAGCACCCATGATGAATAAACAAAGTATGTGAACTACACTCCACAATAAGTACAAGAGAATTCAATGCTGAAATACACAAATGACGCCGATCCAAATAAACTATAAGTGAGTCAAATAATGAAATGCATAGCCAATAAATGATGAGATAATACAATATTTGAACACTCTGAACTGGAGTGCATTTCTCTGTTTTACAGTGTATTTGAAGTACTGTGCAATGCAGTTTGTGGGATGACAGAAGAAACCAAAATCCCAAAACGGTCTCCCAGTATAATAAGGTTTTCCTTTGTTTTATCTCACAGTATGATGCTATCAAATCTCCAGGTATTTCTCCTTGCAAGATACAAAACATTAAGTAGCTTGGAAGTTGGAACACCCCAATAAGGTATGCCTTAATATTTTATTATGGTCAGAGGTTAGGTTGATTTGAACTTTGACCATGGGAAGATGATTTTTGGTTAACTGGTGCTATGGAAACAAAGTTTGCATCTCTGTAAAGCAGAAATCATGGCTCTACGTTTCTTGGACCTAAATCGCCCAGGTTTTACGAGAAATCAACAGTGTCCCAGGCTATAATTTGTTTTCTTAAAATAAAGCTATTCCATTGAAACTGCATCAACATAAGCTTGGTGCATTTATGAAACAAAATTCTTTTGCATAGCCTAAAGCACTGTCTTGTATAAAACTTGCTTTTTCCACTTTTTTTTGTGGTAAATCTCTTGCCAGGTTAATTCCATGCTACCGGACATAAACGAGAAGAACAATGGTGAGGTTTATTAATGACATGTTGCTGATCCAGTTTCTGTCAAATTATTTATGTGCACAGCAATGATTAGTGAAGCTTAGGAGGCATTTGGCAAAATAAAGCTTAATCCGATGCCAAAAACAGAGCTTGTTCCAGTTTGACTGGTTGAACAGGCATTAATTTCATTTTTAATTTGGCTAAATATTCCTATCACTTATAAGGTCACTCGAAGTGGAACGATGGCAGCTGTTTTTAGCACAGTAGCTTTGACGGCTACTGTTGGTAAGAGCGGAACAAGAGATGCAGAATAAAGGAATTCTGTGGAATTGGACTATTGGAGTGAAAAAGAAAATTTCGCAGCCCCATTTGAGAATAATGAGGAGGATGAAATAATGATGACATTTTTTTATTTAGCTGTGGGTTGTTGAAGAGAGATGATATGGTAACTGCCATGGTTAAAAGGCAAATTTACCTCCCGCAAAACATGGCAAGAAAGATGGAGCTTCAGGCTGGATCTACATTATGAGTTTCCCTTAGCCATAAACTGACTAATTCGGTATGCCCGAGCTTGGCCAAAAGTCCAAGAAATAATATAGTGGAGTGTCAGGCATAATTAGTTCATGATGCAAGTGAATATAGAATTCTAGATTTTAAGTTGACCATATGGCGATAGCACATTTTAATCCTTTTGACTGCAGATATTCTTTACAACAACTCTGATATATTATTTGAAATTCAATCAAAATGTTACTAATGAGAAAGCTCTGTTGCTTTTACTTGCAAGCTAGATGAAGAAACAGAATGTAACTATTACAAAGGAAGAACTGTGGAAGAAAATTTCGTCCAGGATTATAAAGCTGAGGATGTCATAGAATCAGCTTAGCCATCACATACCCACGGGACACTGGCAACAATAGTTTTAGAGGTTGGATTTGACACGGGGCTGCTACAACACCATATTTTTCCAGGAAAGCTAATCCGGAGGAGGTGTGACACCAGTACCGTACTACGCCATCAACTATGCCTGCACAGTTATTCTCAACTAATCTCTGGCAGATTTTTCGGTAATTACTAGTACCATTTTGGCTCACACATGAACTGTGGAAAAACGCCAGAGGCAAAGACAACATCCGGAAATGCAGATCAAAACATTACACACGGTACAGGGAAACTATTTGGAAGCGGACCCCTAGAATCGTCTCAAACTAGTCCGAATCAGACCTTTCGGTGAGGACCAAGGAAGAGGGATACGTACCGTAGCGCGCCCAGATCTGGGGCTGAACACCAGAGCACTCGCGGACGAGGAATGGCAAGGAGGGGTTGCGAGACTTGATGTCCCCGTAGTTCTTCTTCACGAAGTCCCTGCGCCGCCATCAGATCGGCAACACCACCGCATCAGAAGCAGCAGTTTCGTATAGAGACAGAGTCTGATGGGGAAAAACGAGGGTTGAGGCCGGTACCGGACGGCGGCGCTGGCGGGGGAGGACTGGCAGAAGAGGACGCGGATCTCCTTCACGCTGCGGGACAGGCTCCCCCTCCACGCCATCGCCGCCGGCTGCTCGCGTTCGATTCGATTTGTCGCCGCCGGCTGCTGTCTCTCGGCTGTGTTGGCGATTGTTGCCTCTGCCTGCCCTGCGTTTTCTGGTGGAAGGACAAGGCCTGAGCAGTGAACGACTGGCAGCCGTTGGATTAATTGTGAACGTCGGATACATAGACTGCCTTCACTCGCTGAAGGCAGAAGTCACCAAATGTCGAAGCACTACTCCACCAAAGATAGAACAAAAGATAGTGCATGAAACGTTGGAATATTAAAATAAATTGAACTAATTTACTTGTCTTATAAGCATTATATTTTAGACAAAAATAGTTTATAAAATGTTAAGAGATTAATAAAGTTTAAAAAATAATATATTAGATGTATTTTATTGTATTAATTCCAACCGTCAACTATATTTCAATCGGATTCAAGATTATAGGTAGACAAAAGAATAATTGAAGTTTGGAATTTGTTTAGTTATCCGGGTGCCTACGTTGACGTAGACATATGCAACCACAGATGAGACATACTCCCTCCGTATCTACAAAGAACGACGTTCTGGCCGTGAAGCTAATTGCGAAAAGAACGACGTTCTGGCCTCACGGGAGTGTTCCTTGACGTGTTTGCCCTTCATTTAATTAGCCGCTTCGGTTCCCGTAGTCTCGCGTGGGTTCCCGATGTCGCCTCGGTACCTGTCCGTCTTCCGTCCACGTACCGCTGCGCTTCTCCTTTTGAACGTCATCTGCGCCGCGCCTCCTTCCATATGCGCCGCCCCTCCTTCCATCTGCGTCGTCGTGCATCCTTCCATCTGCGCCGCGCCTCCTTGCCATGGAGTGCATGCCGGAGTCAGACGAGCTGCTCACGCCGGCGTCCAAGGAGGTGCTCATGCCGGCGTCCGAGGTGGTGCACGCGCTGCCGTCCGAGGAGGTGCTCGCGCCGGAGTCGGACGAGCTGCTCGCGCTGGCATCCGAGGAGGTGCACGCGCTGGCGTCCGAGGAGGTGCTCGCACCGGAGTCAGATGAGCTACTCGCGCCGGCGTCCGAGGAGGTGCTCGCGCTGGAGTCGGACGAGGTGCTCGCGCCGGCGTCCGAGGAGTTGCTCGCGCCGGCGTCCGAGGAGTTGCTCGCGCCGGAATCCTTGCCGCCGAGCTTGGAGACGACGGTGCCAGACTCCATGCCGCCGGGCGCGGAGATGACGGTGCCAGACTCCTTGCCGCCGGGTGCGTTCATATGTGGTCGCTGTCATCTTGTTCATGAAGATCGCGAAGCATGGAATCGTACACACTCGCGGACGTGGCCGTGCGCTCGTTGCGGCCTCATCCACTTTGATTACTGGTTGAGTTCTACGATTCACAGCATTGACGAGTTCGATTGCGCTGCTACGCTGGACATGAAGCACAAGAGGGAGGAAGGTGAAGTGGAGTGGAGGAAGATGAACAGCAAGTAGAAGAAAGAAGAAACAGGAAGATGAAAAAAGTAAGATTACATTGCTCATAGTTCCCGACAGCAAGTTCTTGTTCAATCATTGCTTTTCATCTAGTACTAATCGAGTTCTTGTTTCATTCTAGACTACCAACGGCTTCAGCTAGCAACAATGGGTCACAACAAATCTGCAGGGGCAGCCGTTCCTCTCTCTCTAATATTTCCTTTTGCATGTGTGGAATTTTGTAGTTGTTGCATCCTTTAATCTTCATGACTTCCATCAAAATAGTTTGGAGGGTGACAAATATTCTGTTTGCCTTGTGTGGACTGTACTCCATGAATGCCTATATGTGTTGAAAAAATTCAGTGAGTATAAACCCCAAATCAAAAATGTTAAAATGAAGATAATTGATGAATTTACCTCTTGTAATACTGGAATGAGAGCTTCAATTGTTTTTGCATTTTTCCTGTATTGAATGGCTTGAATAGCTCGAAAAAATCCCAAATCAAGAATGTTAAAATCTGGAGAATTGGGTGGTTGACAAATTAGGCGAATGTCAAATCCATTTTGCTTTGCAGCCTCACAAAAAATTGGATCATCCAATTTTAAATGGGAAGGTGCATTATCTTGCTGAATGTAGATTGGTTTGCCCAAATCCTCTCTTGGCCACTTAGCTCGAATTGCCGGTAAAACTTTGTTGATCATGAAGTCCCTCATCACATCTCTTGTGATCGAAGTTATAGGCTTTACCATCAAGTCTCCACGAACACGACCGGTTCTCTCATTACCCCTTTGAGCCGGTTCATAAGTAACTAGAGAGAAACAACCAATCTTGCCATAAAAAATACACTCCCCATCCCTAAACCTTGGCCGAGTACAAACACACAAGAACATTAGCCTAGGGATGTAATTCTTGTTCTTACAAGTGCGATGGGGATCATCTTCATCGGGTAGCAAGTAATATTTCTCTGATTTTGGAGAGAGGTAAAACCATTTTTCATCTATAAACACAATGTCAAACAGATACTTAAATCTTGGATCATCTAAGATATCCTTGTCAATCATATCAACACACCACTTCAACCTAGCCCTTTTGTTAGCATCAGTGAGGTAAGGTTTGATGCTACTAGAGTGACGCCTAATCAATCCTTTTTTCAGTAACCTCTGAATTTTCCATTTGCTCATGTTAAGTTGGCTACACACATCTTCTATTGTCATTCTATTCTTGAGAGGAATATCACGCAATGCTTCCAAATTAACAGGGATTGCCTTACGACCACATCTACCTTTCTTTCTACTGCCAACCTCAACCGGAATAAAATTTGCAAGTTGTGTTTTACCTCTCTTCCACAAACGTTGGACTGCCAGAACGTGTACCCCAAAATGTGCAGCAACAATACTTGTATCCTTCTTTCCTAGAGTCCCATTCTTGCTTCTTGCTAACCAGGCTTGGTACACTTGATTTCTAAGATCATCTGACATGTTGGCATGTCTACGGTTGGGTGCTTGAACAGGAGCTTCCATGGCTTGTTCTACGTGAACAAAAAACACTAAAGTTACATGCATCGCGTTTTGTTACTTGCAAAATAAAAACAAAGATGACACATTTTACTTACCAAGATTGTTTTGAACAAAATAAAAATCCACCGCACCGAACTCATCTAGTGGAAGGTTAAGATCAAATGCAAAGTCATTGTCCTCCACTACAGGGGCGTTCTCATCTTCAAATGCAATAGGAAACTAAGAAAATGAGAAAGGAAACGAAAACAAATCAAATGCAAAAGGAAACTAAGAAAATATATTACCATTGTTGTTCTCATCTTCACGTATAGGAATGTTGAGATCGAAGCCACGATTGCCGTTTTCTTCTTCCTCTAAAGGAATGTTGAGGTCCATTTGTTCCAGTGGAATGGGAGTTTGGGCTTTGTTTATCGCTGGATGGGAGTGTCTCGGTGCTGTGCTGGATGTGTTTAAATAGCGAAGGGAACCGAAGCGACGAGCGGCAGCGAGCGCACGTGAAAAAAAGGGTGCCGGGCGCACGCATGCAGGCGAGCAAAATGCAAAGTAGGCGCGCGAGCCAAATAAACGTGCATGCACACGCGCGCGAGCAAAATGAATGCCAGCGCGTGCGTCCGCCAAAAAAAGCGCCAGGCGCACGCACACGCACTCGAGCGCGTCCGCCAAAAAAAATACGAGCGTCGGGCGTCACCAGTGCCATGCAAATTCATGCGAACGGCAAAACAGTGGGGGAGCAAGGGATCGAACCTGAGACCTTTGGCTCGAAACTCGATGCAGCAACCACTTGCACCGCATTAGGTTGGTGCTTAGAAGTGACCGCAGCTCTATTTAATAAGGGCAAACATGGAAAAATACACTCTATTTAATGGCTCCTTTGTATGTACAATCTTGTCCAAAACATCATTCTTTTCAGATATGGAGGGAGTATACGCCCAGCAGCGACGAGCATAGAGGAGCAGCGAGCGCGAGTGCAGAGGTAGAGGTGCATGACAGAGGAGCAATGGCAGCAGATGCGTGGTGGCTAAGGCATTCTCCAATGGTTGAGCGAACACGCCAGCTCTAAGCACTCTAAGAGACAGCTACTCCAATAATCTAGCTCTTAGCATCTAGCTCATAACATGAATGACCCCACACATCATCCTCACATAATCTCGAAATACGTGTATGAGACTGTCTCTTGAACAAGAGCTGGCTCTTAGCTTTTTGCACTGTTCACAGATTAAAAATTTTATGAGCTAGCCCACACATCATCCTCACATAATCTCGAAATACGTGTATGAGATTGTCTCTTGAACAAGAGCTGGCTCTTAGCTTTTTGCACTGTTCACAGATTAAAAATTTTATGAGCTAGCCTAGCCTAGGAGACAGCCATCGGAGGGTGGACGCAACCCTCAACTGACGGGCGCGGGGCTGAGGGAAGCAACGCACGGTTAAGACGGCTTGCGGCTACGGGCACAACGGGGTAGCAACAAGAGCAGCAAATCCAATGAGATAAATCAAATCACCATAAAATATTACATACATCTTATATATTAGAAGTCGAACTGTTAAAAATACTTTCGGAAGCCATATATAACTGTCGTAGGATTCTCCGTTCTCCTTGAAAGCAAACTTGGGCCTTGCAAAATTTCTCCGGACTTTCGCTCTGTACTATCGGACCAGACAGGAAAGATAGTACAGGAGTAGTACATTACTTCTGCATGACTGCACCTGTCCGAAGCAAGGATAATGTTCTTCTAAAGAGACTAGTCAAATCATTTTTTAAAATTAAATTTAGCTATTGTTAGAGAAAAAATGTTTCCAACAGACTGTAAATGACCCTTTAAATTTAGTGGCTCTCCATCTCACCTCATTCACTAGCTATTTTTAGCTAGCCTACCTCACTAGCCATCTTTACAGAATCTGTTGGATTACCTCACTGAATTACATGACTTTCTATTTTTACAAAGGGGCTATAATCTCCATATTTAGCTAACACAATACAAAATCTCTTGGAGATGCTTTATCTAGTTTCAAAGTTTGACATGTCAAACTTGACATTTTACCATTAATGTGTCACTGTAACATTTCGTTTGTATTTATGAATAATTGTCTAATCATTGATTAATTAGGCTCAAAATATTCATCTCGTAAAGTACAATAAAACTGTTCAATTAGTTTTTGATTTCATCTATATTTAATACTCTATGTATGTGCCAATATTTTGACGTGACGTAAATCTTTGAGACTAAATTTGAGGAACAAGGCCTAAATTTTCTCTTTTGCCTTTTTTTCCCTCGATGCGCGCACATACGTCGGGTTAGAAATTAAAGTGCCCACTGTCTGTTACCGTCTGTAACTTACACAGAAATCGCGCCTGTGAGCCTGTCTAGTGTTGAAGCACAGTGATGCGGATTGTGGAGTGTATTGCCCGGAAGAAGAAAAAAAAAACTGACCCGATTTGTTTCGGTAAGGTATTGTCGGAAAGAACGAACCAATTGCCACCAGACTACCACTGCAACTTCTTGTCCGAAAAGTGCCAGCCAACGGTGAGAACGGAGAGAACCCGACTCACCAGTCTTCGGTCATCAGTTTAAAGCTAAGCGTCCAAGTGGAAAAGACGAGGGTCTGACCGGCTCAAGTCGTTAATGCAATCCACCATGCCACTTGCTAGATGCATCGTAGATTCATCCATATTAGGTGCAAGCACACTTTTATGCTAGCATCGGCGTTCAGCAATCCCTAGCAGACACGTCTAACGACTACTGTAGATGAAAAAAAATTAAAAACTTTACACCTCTTTTCTTTATTTAGACTAGAACGACTTGGACTACCAACACCCACATGCCATAGCGACTATCAACACATCAAATACTCTTGGAGGACCTCGGCAGAAGAACTCTATCCCTTTTTACGTACTTTCTCTATTTTAAATTATAGCTCGTTTGATCTTTTTTACTCTAAGTTTGATCGGTCGTCTTATTCAATATTTTATACAAATTATCATATTTTTTATGTTGGCATGTTTTATTAATAAAAAATCTTCAAAGATATCTTAAATTTGACTATTTATATATTTTTTAAAATAATACAAGCAACCAAATTTATAGTAAAAAAAGTTAAATAAACTATAAATTGAAACGGATGGAGTATACTGGTCCAGAGAATAATTTCAACGTTGCTCCGTTCCATTTGCTCCTCTAGGAAGTATGAAGTATCCACGGATCACGGTTAGTCCACGGCGATGACAACGCAGAACTATATACGTCTTCCACTTCCCAAACGTGAAACGTTCCGGATCCCGGCACAAGCAAAATACTAGAACGAACTTGATCATTAATTAGTATAAAAAACTTGATCATTAATTTGGCCTATATACTTATGTACCGTGCTGGGTAGTACATGAGAGCTATCTGATAGCAAAGTTAATAATAAAGACAAGTGTTTACCTTTTGATTAAGATATAAGAGCCAAATTATACAACAATAGTCTATTACTTGTCTATATATTACTATTTTTTTATCATTTACCACGCTCTCCTCTTTTCTTCTCTCCACGTCAGCAGAAATACTGACTAGCTTAGCTATAAGCCGATTATTATACTTACTCTAATAGACGCTCTTATACGGAGTACATTAACACGAGATGGCTTAGCAGGCAACCCAAATAATAGTTTATTATTTTGGTTGTCTTACAATAATATCACATCCCTTTTATTTTGTGGGTGAAAAAGGACAAATATTGTGAGGTGTATGGCAACAACTAATCATGCAACGGTGGATAATTTATCACATCAAAATTATTAAAAGATGCTACTGATTGCCTCCCTCTCCGCGCTCCACGCAATCGTGCTATCCTTGGCATGCCGACACGTGTCGAAGTTCCAAAAATGCCCCTGAAGTTGAACTTATTTACCCGCTTATGCCATCAAATAAAATTCCCAGGCTAACCCTAGCTGACCCGATCCCCTTCCTCCTCCCCCAACCCACCCGCCGCCGCCGCCTCCCATCGCCGGCTTGGCGCGCCTCCCCAGCCCGCCACCCCTAGCTTGCCCGCGCTGCCCGGAAAGCGACGACGATCCCTCACGACGCAGCGGCCGGGGGTCCTCTCGGCGTGAAGGCTGGGACCCCTCCTCGTCGTTGTCTCCGTCTTCTCGCGGTGCGACTCGCACTTCCCTAGATTCGCTGGGGGCCGGATCTCCACGCGAGGAGGACGCAGGTACACTTACTGCAGCCACTCCTTCCTTTCTCTTGCAGATCCAAAGAACAGTAGGCTACGGGAGCTTGCGGGGCGAGTCCACGCACAGGAGGGCCGCGCCATGGTGGGCGCCGCCGCGGCGGGTGACAGGGCGAGCGGACAGGCAACTGCAGCAACGAAGGGCTGCATCGCGCACAACGGCGGCGTCGAGGGAGCGGATGAGGCGAGATTCAAGCGGAGGAGGAGCAGCGCACAACCACCTGACACCCACGACTCCGAAATTGCGCTTGGTACGGATACAAGCATGGTTTCCTCGGCTCGTGATCCATGCTAATAGTTTGCCTAAGTGCTAATTTCTGCGGGGATTTTTATGAAGTGAGGGGCAGGCAAAGCAATCGAGTAAGGTGCAGAGCAGCTGACCATAGCTAGGGCTCAAGCATGCGTGGAGATTGCCGAGAAGCAGGGTAGGATGGTCATGCTGGAGGTGCAGTGCGGCAGCGGCACCTTGAAGTAGGTAAGGATGAGATAAGTCTGGTTAGTTGGGGCACATTTATGATCTCCCTGACCTGACTGCAAAACAACGACAGTGAGGGTATCTTGAAGATTGTATCTTTCATTCTTTCTATAGGGCCAATGGGATCATGTATAGTCCAATGATGAATTTTTGTAGTGGATTGAAAAGCTTGTTGATTCTTGTCAAGTTCTTGAGGTTGAGAGTGGCTGACCCCGTTATGCTTGGTTTTCTTTAGCGGAACATGCTTGGTTCTCTTACTACGAGAGGGTCCGTGGGTGTCTGTGGGGGGCAGAGGGTTCATCATGGTTGAAAACTAAATAAACGGAAAAACTGAGAGTAGGAAAGATTTTTTACTTTACCTTTTTTTTCTTTTATTGTGTTGGGAGGAACCGGCACAGACATAAAGCAACAAATCAATTTGACAAAAGTCTATCATGCAAAGCCCACCACTAATAGGCTAAAGTTTGCTTAGTTTCATCCATTATACTATGATGTTCTCGCACATTCCTAAAATTTAACGTTTAATGTAAAAATTCATTTAATAAATTTGATATTATATCGTTTTTGGGCCCAACCAATATTTTAAAAAATAAATAAATGTGACTCCATACAACCCTAAGTTGCTTAGCCTCATAAGGTATTCTAGGCAAGTGTTTGAGAGATTATCGGCGTTCTTTGCCGAAAAGGCCAAACAAGTCATCTATAAATTAGAAGCCCATTAGTATATGAGGGGTATTTCATCTTGTAGTCCCATGTTGCTAATGGATAAAGTTGCGAAAGATTTTCCTCCCTATAATTACAGAGCACCTCTCTTATGGAACAATATGCAACAGACTATTATACAAGAAGGCCCCTAAATTTGAGAATCACCAAAATACACATCAACAAGTTGTTTCAACCTTGTACATGCATGTGGAGGTGCAGCTAGTGTGCACATTAAATGACCTACATCAAGCAGTATGACTATCTCCTCGGCTACTCACAATCTACGAACCCTTCCATATGCTCACTATTTTCATTCACAACTTCATAATCCCTGCATTTATATTTGATTTTATATATGAATAAAACATATAGTCAAAAAATGGCCTTATATATGAATAGAAATATAGTAAAGCATGAAAGCTAACTAAAAAAGTATTAACCCAAGAAAAATACCATTTGCATGTTCTCCAAGACGCACAAAGGCCTTAACAGTGCACATTATTCTTCTCATCACAGGAACACAAGTTCTCTATGAAATGTGCTCCTCCATTATATATATAATCATTGTGGGAAGAAATCTTGACAAAAAGTTGATGTATTGCTTAATTTGATTGATAATATGATTTTGCAAAAAGGAGCACTGAAATTTGAAACAATTGAGAGTACTTCACATACTGTAGTGATTGTCCTCTCTCTTCTTCCCATGGAGTTCTTGCTCTTCTTTGCATGAAGTTCTTGTGGGTAGGGGGCTTGTGCCCCTTGGGGGTAGGGGGCTTGCCCCCTGCTCCCACGCTGGATCCGCCGCTCTATATGGTCTAAATGGTCTATAATGCTCTATATGAGTCCGATGATGAGCTCATTCGTCGCCCGATCGACGATCGGCTCTGAGAAAGACGAGCTCGAGGTAGAAGGAACTGGGGGCGGCACCGCACGACGAGCGCTCGTGGCCTCGTCACCCCTGAATCAAAGAACAACATTAGCAAAATCGCTATATTTGAGGATTGAGAAAAAGATCTCTTACCCCCGCCAGCGACGAGGTGGAGGCGGCCTGGACGGTGCATCGACGGCGTTGTGTTTGCTTGCCATAGCTACTGTTCAAAGGGAAAAAAAAGGAGTAGAAGCCGAATGTTGCAATAGAGATGAAATATAGCGTGTCTAATTCTAAATATAGCGTACCTACACGAGGGTAATTAGTAGTGGGGCTTTCAGAGTATTCAGAGTCTGTTTCTTTTGCTTTATGGCCTAAAATTTGAACACAAGATAAAATAGTAAATCGAATGCAGAGTTAAAACCTAACAAACTGTTTCTGAAGAAGTCAGGGAAACTTCAAAAGTTTTAGAGGAACATGAACAGAAGGAGCAACATTCGGCTTACCACTCCAAGCGCTTTCAGCTCTTTACTTCTCTATACAAGTTGACGATCCGCCGATGTATATGATATCTTGAGAGAGGCCCATCGGACCCCATATACTGTTGATCCTGGAGAGACTAAGATGTATAGAGATCTTAAGCAGAGCTTCTGGTGTATCTCTGCCACTCCACTGTAGCTTTATTATCTCCTGTTGATTTGATATGTGAGTTGAGAGGAAAGAAACAATAACATGAGATGACATGTGCACCGGCCATGCTTTTGGCAACTTGTGTGTGTCTCTGCCACCCTACTACCACCACACTACGACATGCCTTTTAGGCTATGTGCCGCTCTACTTCTCTCTCTTTATATTTTGGATGCCCCTCTTTAATTTCCCTCCATCATATTAGTAAACATCCTCTCGTAATCCATGACTGTAGCTCGCTTAAGTTTAAATAATTTCCAGCGATATGGGAAGACAAACTATTCTACTTTTTAGTAGGCACTCTTAATTTGATCTTCCGTTCCATTGGATCCTATACACATACATACTCTTCCAATTGTTGCAAGCACAACATGCAGTAGTAGCGTGTATATGGTAAGGGTGGATGCAGGAAGCAAGGATTAGGGGGCTCATCTCCCTTCTCCTTCCTCCAGCACCCATTTTCCTCTCCATCTCTCTTTTTTTTTCTCTTCTTCTCCCTCCTTCCTCTTTCTTCTTCCCATGGAGTTCTTGGGGGAAGGGAGGCTTAAGCCTCCTGCCCCCACGCTGGATCTGCCGTTGTATATGGTTAATATAGTACCTGACCTTGAGTATTCAGAGCAAGATGTTCCAGAAACATGCATGCTCCCGTCTTATATATTGAATTATTATTCAAGTATTTTATTTATCACGCGCTAATTATATTATTACAAGTTCAACAAGAAATTGAACATGTGCAGAAATCAAGTCATACCAGACACTTTTTGGCCACATGACGGGCCTTCATGTGGTGTCTAAATGGGTTGTTCCACCAAGGATTGGCCAGGCATGGGCTGTGGTGTGGCTGAGAAAATGCTAAGGAGATTTAATGCCTTGTCAAGCCACTCTCACCATGTCATAAGAGCTTGGTAGCCTCCATTAGGGTCCTTTTCCCCCTAATGACCCGCAAGTCAAGAAAATTACCAATGTGGTATAAAATTTAATGTCTATGAAACACCCCTATTGAGACTAGTAGTCATAAATTTTAGCTCAAGGGCAATGCATACTACCCAACTCGGTAGGAGGAATGGGCGCAGTCTGAGCAGGTAATAGTTAATTTTACTTCCACAATGTAGCGGCATTAACACGACACATGCAAGAATAAAAAAAATTACAGCCCTGTAGTGACACTTGCATGCAGTAGAGAGAAGCACATAGTAGCAAGTCGGCTGCACAATCCTTTTTCAGTTGTTTATTCGCTCTTACGGGTAGCAAGCTTGTTGCCTGGCAATAGTTGCTACCTGCTTCCACAATGGCTATTACCCGCACTCCCTTCGTACACGTTTAAATATCGTTCTGATTTTAATCAAACATTGGGAATACAAATCATGAATAATTTTTAAGTCGTTGAGTTTTAAAATGCGAAAAGGATATGAATAGATTTGTCTTAAAAAATATATTTATAAAACTATACATATATTATTAATAAATATTTTTAGAAAAAATAAGAAGTCAAAGTTACGTTTTTGGAGACCGTGTCATTGTCTAAAACGACATATAAATCATATACAAAGGGAATAACCGGTAATAGGCTAGCATTTATTGCTTACTGTGTGGTTTTTAAGCACATTGTGGGTGTCCTAAGGCGTTTGTTTCGTAAAGAACCTTCTTCTCTCACTTCCCTCTTTCTCTCCTCTACATCATCGAAACTTCTATGTGGCAATGTATAAAACGATCTTTAGACGACATCAATATATTTGCCCTCGCGACGACGACGGCGCATAAATTTTATATTGTGAAGAACTTGTCCTAGCTAGCTATGTGTCATGCTTACCTGTGATCCCTTTGTTTTCTAGGGGAGATGCTAACGACGTATGATTCGTCTGTCTAGTTTCTTAGATATATTTCCAAGTAGCGGTTAAGGCCTTGACGGCGATACTTAAGTTTGGCGCAATCTATGAGTTCAGATGTTGAGCACGGGCCAGCGCGGTGTCCCGGGCTCCCGAGTGAGGAAATGGGACGAGTTGACCGACCGACCGAGGGAGCCATACTGCTGGTCCGTCAGGCAGAGCCAGACCTGAGATGCTCTCAGGCGCGTGCATGACTAGCCGCCTCTTGTTCGTTTCTGCAGACCAGGGCTCCTATAGTCCTATCTTAAATTTCCATCTAACCACCCCGCCAATCACACGCTAATCCAGACCTGGCCCAGCTTAATTGTCCGTCTAATTATTTGGTCGGCTAATATAAGCCAGAATCATCACCTGACCAGCGGTAGTGATAATAGTACCAGTAACAAATAAACCACTAATCTTGAGTAGCGAAATGGACTGAAAGAAATTGGTCGAGGGTCTCGTCGATGCCGCTCAGTGCTGCGATGGAAATGGCGATCAGCGATGATGGGTTGACACCGAACGGCCACCCACTTCGCGCTCTGCTAGTGCGGGCAAGAATAATATTCGTGTCATCGGCGACAGATCCCTTTCGCCATCCAGTCCCCCACTCTTAAACCAAATCCCTGGTCCTCCCCGCTCTCGCCGCATGCAATTGCAGCGAAAAGAAGGGGGCAGGGCGACCCGCAACGGAAATGGCGCGAAATTTCAGCCACGCGTTCAAAACTCACCTCCAGTTGCTGAAGTAAACCCTGCATCTGGAACCTGGACTCCGGCAGAAATTCGATTGAAATTTCAGAGACATGAACACATGAGTATCTGTTGGAATTGGGTAGATCCTTGCCATGCGTCTGCCAGTTGATATTTCCTACGGTAGTACGCAGTACTAACTACTCCCTCTGTTCCACGGTATAAGCATTTGAATCATTCAAATATAAAAAATAGCAGAACTGTTAAAAGACATCTATATCCCTCATTTTACACTACCCACCAACTCTCCACCCACCCCACCAACACATTTAATTCTGTCTTATCCCTAGAAATGCTGATATTTTGGCACAAAATTTGAACCCTATAAATACTTACGTATTGGGACGGAGGGAGTACTAAGTACCAGCAAAAAGGATTAGCCAACGACCACACTCGATCTGTCTGCCTCCGTGTGAGATATTTTTACAAGAGCGATGCTAAGGCCGTGTTTCTTTGTGTGGAAATTTTTTTCCACCCAATTTGACTAATAATTAAGGATATTAAATAAAGTTAGTTTATAAAACTATTTTTACAACCCTGGGTTAATTCACGACACAAATTTAATGAGGCCTTTTGACCACACGATTAGATGATGGTTACTGTAGCATTACTGTAGTAAATCATGGACTAATTAGGCTTGTTAGATTCATCGTGTAAAGTTACACTCATCTCTAAAAAGATTTTACAAATAGATTTCATTTAATACTCAAAATTTCTTTTGAATTTTTTTTTCAGAAAGCGAAAAACACGAGCTAGCTCGCAGGGACGGGTAGGCCACACGATCGCGGTGCACGCGCGCGCCTTCGTCCACACGAGCAAAGCAATGATGATGCAGGTTGCAGGGAAACACCGTCCCTTTCGCTCTGTTTCGATCAGTGCTGTCTGCCCAGCAGGGCCAACGCACTCTCGCACGCTAGTGGTGTACCGTCGCAACGGGTTAGTAATCCCCGGCTGAAGTTTCAAAAAAAAAAACCCGGCTGTCCGAACGGATGGGCACGACGGACATACCAGTAGTAGCACACTACTGTAGGAACATATGAACTGACGGGCACAGCACGAAGGGGACACCAGTACGCCCACACGGATGTAGACCGCAGCGCTGCTCTTCTCAGAACACGTCCAAACACCCGTTCTCCTCCCACATGTTCGGTCCGGTGCGTCCACACAGGTCGCATAAAATTCGTGCTACCAACCAAAACCGGACGAATCCGTGGCCATCTTTTCACGAAAAAAAATTACCAAGCCGCTCCGTACCAGCCAACTGCCCCCCACCAGCCGAACGGGAACGGTGACGACTACTCCGAGTAGTTTATCAGGCGCCTTCCCGCTGAAAGCGAGGTCGCTTTTCCTGTTGACTTGACCTGACCTGACGCGCAGGCATCGTGTAACTTGTTTAGCAACTGCTCCCTCATTTCCCCCGAAACCCCCCATCTCATCCCACAACACCCTTACTCTCCCGTACGGTCGTGCATATAAGCGCACCCCAGTGCCGCTCCTTTCCGCACACCAAACGCATCAGGACCATCAAGCAGCAGCAGGCATCTCGCCGCCGCCACCATCTTCTCAACAGAGCTCAGTGTCAGTGAGCAGCGAGTCGCTGTGCATTACCACCAGAGCAGCAAGCAAGGAATAATGGCGGCGTCGCTCAAGTTCACGGTGCGCCGGAAGCCGGCGGTGCTGGTGGCGCCGGCGGCGCCGACGCCGCGGGAGCTGAAGCGGCTCTCGGACATCGACGACCAGGACGGGCTGCGGTTCCACATCCCCGTCATCCAGTTCTACCGCCGGAGCTCGCTGATGGGCGCGCGGGACCCGGCGCCGGTGATCCGGGCCGCGATCGCCAGGGCGCTCGTGCACTACTACCCGTTCGCCGGCAGGCTCAGGGAGCTCCAGGGCCGCAAGCTCGCCGTGGAGTGCACCGGCGAGGGCGTGCTCTTCATCGAGGCCGACGGCGACGTCCGGCTCGACCACTTCGGCGACGCGCTGCAGCCGCCGTTCCCGTGCCTCGACGAGCTCATCTTCGACGTCCCCGGCTCCTCCGAGGTCCTCGGCTCGCCGCTCCTCCTCTTCCAGGTACGTACGTGACAGCGTCGTCGTCGACGTGTCATACCCTCGCTCGTTTCTTTGGGCACTTTTTCGTGCGTGCGTAACGTGCATGGTGTGGGAGGCTTACGTGTACGCGCGCGTGTGCACGCAGGTGACGCGGCTGGCGTGCGGGGGATTCATCCTGGGCGTGCGCCTGCACCACACGATGGCGGACGCGCAGGGCCTGGTGCAGTTCCTGGGCGCGGTGGCGGAGCTTGCCCGCGGCGCGGCGGCGCCGTCGGTGCGGCCGGTGTGGGGGCGGGAGCTCCTGGAGGCCCGCGACCAGCCGCGGCCGGCGTTCGCGCACCGCGAGTACGACGTCGTGCCGGACACCAGGGGCACCATCATCCCGCTGGACGACATGGTGCACCGCTCCTTCTTCTTCGGGCGCCGCGAGGTCGCCGCCGTGCGCGCCCACCTCCCGCCAGGCCTCCGGTCGCGGGCCTCCACGTTCGACCTCCTCACGGGGCTCCTGTGGCGGTGCCGCACCGTGGCACTGGCGCCGGACGCGGACGAGGAGATGCGCATGATCTGCATCGTGAACGCGCGCGGGGGCAAGTCGGGCGCCGCGATCCCGGAGGGGTACTACGGCAACGCGTTCGCGTTCCCGGTGGCCGTGGCCACTGCGGGGGACCTGGCCGCGAGGCCGCTGGGGTACGCGGTGGAGCTCGTGAGGCGGGCCAAGGGGGAGGTGGGGGCGGAGTACATGCGGTCGGTGGCGGACCTGATGGTGCTGCGCGGGCGGCCGCACTTCACGGTGGTGCGGGCGTACCTGGCGTCGGACGTGACCAAGGCCGGGTTCGGGGACCTGGACTTCGGGTGGGGGAGGCCGGTGTACGGAGGCCCGGCCAAGGGCGGGGTGGGAGCCATCCCCGGGGTGGCGAGCTTCCTCATCCCGTTCAAGAACGCCAAGGGCGAGGACGGCATCGTCGTACCCATGTGCCTGCCGGGCCCCGCCATGGAGACGTTCGTGGAGGAGATGGGCAAGCTGCTGAGCCCGCCGCCGGCGGAGCAGCCGCAGGAGGAGGCGTTCCCCGTCATCAGGTCCGCGCTGTGAGCCGAGTCAGACAGTCAGTCGCCGTCGTTTTCGTTCGTGCTGTACTCTGCATTTCTATCGTGTCGCGCGCGTGTGGGTAGTGGTGGGTGAACGGAGGTTGATGTGTGCAGCTTTGCGTGGGCTCACGTTGGTCTGTATGTGCACTATATCCATACACGTCGTCTAGCAAAGCGGGAAGGGCTCGTCGGCCGGCGGAAGTGCACGCATTATTTGTGCACTGCAGTGCTGCGACCGGCAAATGGGCTGTGTGTTTGTTGTATACTTGTATGTAGCATGTGGATTTGTGTATGTGTGCCCTTTTGTATACTTCGATTGAACAGCCTCGTATCTTTTTTTAGAACAAATACTCTGCGTATCCGTATATTTCCAGACAAAGTGCGTACTAAGCACTGACCGCTGATGCTACTCATGCTATTCTCCGCACGTATGCTATCTGCTAACCGGAGAGAGCTGTTTTTGTGTCTCGAGTCGCGCTGTTTTTTTTTAGCACAAGAGTCGCGCTGTTATATGAGTGAAGGAAATAAGAAGAACAGTGTTGTGGGCCGGGCTGCCGTTTCGATAAAAAGCTTATATAGGCCCAGCATCAGCTGAGCAGCCCACGAAGACCACTGCTAGCGGCCCAGGCCGAGGCACCAACAAATAATTCCGTTCCGTCGAGATCGGGCATCGTCTGCTTTCCGGAGGACCTAAAAAAAAGAATCTGCTTTCCGGATTCCCCTAAAAAGGAACTGCTTTCCGGATCGAACGGAATCACCGAAAAGCTCGGCAGAGAAAAGCATGGCGGAACGCACACCGCTCGCCCACATCTGGTCAGTTTCTTGGTCGAGCTGTTGAAATAACTAACTATAACTTATGAAATAAAATATCGCAACATGTAAAATTTACATTCAAATTGCATATTGAAGATCAAACATTAAACATAATTTTTTTTGAGATCTAAAATTTGTGAAAACGTGATGAAATTGCAACATGTTGAATTGGTTATTGTAAAGAAAATCATAGCTCAAGATTTTGCCACGTGCAAGTAATACAATTCACAACATGTTAGATGACCTATTGAAACAAAAATATCATACTTCCTCTAATGGATGCCTTAAATAAAAAATTAGAATATAAATTTGAAATATCAAAAACAAGCAGAAAAAATAAGTTATAGCCATTGAAACATGAAGAAAAGATATGTATCCATCTGATCATCTTGAAACATAAAGAAAAGATATTTATCTTCCTCATCATCTTTATCCCTTTGAAAGAAATAAAATACGCTTTTGGAACATTTAGAAAAAAAATATCAATTGTATCTACCAAAAATGCTTCCACAACATTTAGAGAAAGATATCTCAACATCTAGAAAAATCCACCGCAACAAATCAATCCCCATGCCTATCTAAAACAAATATGGCTTCCTTTTTTTAGATAATGGAAATAAAATTCTGGGTTCACTCCTCTCTATCTAGAAAGGATCAGTCCTAGATTATTACAACGGTAGCATACTCCTACCACAATCACACACAATTTAACTAAAAATTAAAGGAGTCTCAAACACCAATCCAAAACCTAAAAGACCATCCATGTGAATTGAATAAACTTAAGGCGGCCGTCTCCAGCGAACTACATGACGCGCTGAAGAGTTCCTGGTCACTCTCACGTCGCTGCAACTTTGCCCAAAAGCGGGGCTGGTAATTTCCCCTGAACAGCACCTGGAAAAAAGTTTTAGGTTGGCATTTATCAAAGATCACTTCATTTTTTTGTAAGCAATTGTGGCTTTCTAAGAAGGTAATTCACATGAGGGGATCAATTTTTTGTGCCCACATTTCATGGTAGCAACACATTGGAGAGATGATTCCCATCCGATGAGGAAGAGAAGATGAGAAGGAAGATAGAGAGAGTGTGCATCACCAGAAATAATAGGTCGTGCATCTCCCTATGCAGACAGATAGCAGGTTGCCACATACAATAATGGAGGAGGATGTGTGTGTGTGAGGCAGGAGGGGCCGGCAAGTGGGGAGCACACGAGGAAGAGAGGAGCTTATCTCAGCGATCCCCACCGACGGAGGCTCACCCAAAGTGCACGTAATAGAGGAGGGAGTGAGGATTGTTTTTCAGATTGAGAAATTGGGACAGAGGGTGATTGATCTCCTGCATGACCTGTGAGAGATCAAGAAACTAAATTGACCTGTTTGAGGAAGAGAATCAATATGCTCAAGTTGAGAAAGAGAAGGTGATCAAATCTACGAGACAACAGGGGGGGAGGGGGGGGTTGGATTTCTCCCTTAGTGATTTTGTGGTAGAGTGCGAACGAATAAGAAACCAGATGGTTATGGATGACATCACACCATGCATTGTCTGATGAATGTATTTTGTCTCGGATTGCCGGATATAAGCATTACCGTATAACTAACTAGCCAAGCGGGCCGCGCAAACAACGCAGGTAGCTAGTATTTTTTTAATAATTGTCTTTGTTCTAAATGATTCAACACTCTAAGCTGTGTTTTGTGTCTAAGATTCATTTTGGTTTGTAGTTTGTTTATGTCTAAACTTTATACAAAATGATTTATATCTGAAGTTCTCATCATTGTCTTAGTTCTATTTTTTAGATTTGCTAACCGGGACCTATATGTATTTCACTTTGGATTTGGTTGGTTTTCCATTCGACTAATAGATCAATAATTTTGAGTTCAAACAATCTGGTATCCAAATTGACCATTTCTTATATCTATCATTTTTGTTTATTGAGGTCTTGTTGTATGTGTTCAGAGTTGAATTTATTTAGTCTATAACTCCGTCCCTAGCCTTTCTAGTCCAGTGTCCAATTGCCCTAATTTTCTACGCTCTACTTTCTCTACAGTGAGCCAACCAGTATGAGTTACCAAGCGACACAACTCCTTGCCAGCTCCCGTTCCTTTGGTTATTGGAGACGAAGGCTAAGAGTTGCGATTTGTCATGGAGGATGCATGCGTCAATGCCTCGAGGGGTGCTAGTTGTTGTTGCACGCTACACTGGGCGGCGCTGTATCTAAAGCTAATGATGAAAATGGGTACCCAATGGTATTTTTTGGCCGGCTAATTAATTATGTTGACTTACCAATTTATTTCAGTTCTCTCCTCTAAATTAATTATGTGACATGATATTGTAGTTCATTTTATCAAATTTTAGGTTGACTCAGCGACCCAAAATAAATGGAACTTGCATCCCAATATGTAGCCACCCTGCAAGACGGGTGTGGATGCATTGTTTCATATGTTCCTCGTCTACCTATTGTTTCTCCCTTGTGTTCTTAGTTGACTCCATCTGAATCTCTGATGTGCTCAATCAAAGTTGTCTTGCGGTTGAGGATTTATGAGTGCTTTCTGTCATGGACCAGATAGATAGATACATAGATCTTTTTATGTGCCGTACTTTTTTATGTTTTTTGTAGAATTATTTTTTGTTTGGTTGTAGCAATTTTATATGTGGAGTTTAATTTTTCTGATTTGAACTTACAATATTGTTTCATATGGTTTTAATTTCTTCATTGATTTTTACTTAGAATTGTTTATATTGTTTTATATAGGAGTAACAGAGTGAGCTATAATTTTGTATGGAGAAATATTTTGTCACATGTAAATATATAATATATATTTGTTGATTAAAATATATTATGGTCTGAATGTACATAGTATTTTTGTGCCATTAAATTGCAAAGCTTCCATATAAACAATTCTTTTTGTAGAATGTATTGGATTTCCTGAATCGTCAATCAACCTTTCCATTCACCATTGTGATTCTAGATATTGCAAGGTAGAGTTCTCCACAGTGTGCTACATGTGTAAGTAAATATGACCTTGTTACGCGTTTGTCCCTAGCTCTTGATCATGGTGTTTGTGAAGCAAACTGATATTGAATATTGTCTTCTATTTTGTAGTGAACATTGGCTTGACATTGTTATGCAAAGCACATATACCTTGTCACCCACATGTGTTATAACAATTATTTTTGGGTTGATGTAGTTTTTATCAGAGTTATGTGATTGTCAATCCTGTGTCATTGGATAATCCTCATGCATGGTTTATTGTTTTAATTGAGTAGCATAATCGACTTTGAATTTCAGCATGTGGGTTGGGAATCCTGGGAACATGAAGTTTGTTGTTGATGAATTCCTTAGGATAGATGTAACATGTCTCTCTCTATTATGATGGTGTCATACTTTAGGTATGCTACCTTTCCAAATGGTCTTTGTCTAATTATGAATTTTTTTATCTCTTCAACCTTTTTGTTCACTAAGCATAATATCATCCTTTTTTCTAGGCAATGCTGGTCTTTGTATCAAGTATGCAAGTATGAATATGTTGACTTGATGATTTCTTTTACCGGGTTATTGTGTTTATGTAGAGGTAGGTTGCTTGGTACTTTGATCCACCCCCCCCCCCCCCCCTCTCTGTTCGATGGCGCTATTCCTTTAGGCCAGTTCTCAGTGGGGTTTCATAGAGAGTTTCGTGGCATTACCTTTGCTGATGTGGCAGAGTAGAGAGAAGACATAATTTCATAGTATGCGAGAGGATGCCCATAAACTCATCTGGCTCGGTTATGTGCACTGAGACTGTGACGTTCATTAAATTCCTTGGCATTTGCAGTTTTTTGTTGTTGTCTGTCACATAACTCAGACTCATGTTTCTATGAGCTCTTCGAGGTGCTTCCACAAATGTGACCTTTTTATTGTTGCATTTACAATCTCTTATTCCTTTATGCACCATTGGCAAAAGTTGCTGAAGTCCCCTCCCAGAACAACTGTCATGCCGCTGAATGGTCTTAATGCAATTCGTCACACTTGAAGCTTAGCTTAGTATACCCCTAGTATTATCTAGTGTCTCGTGGCACTTTTATGTTTGCCATTTGAGCTTCTTTTCGTATTGTCATAGAAGTTTTTTTTAGCAGATCACGTGTGTGTCGCAGATAAGAAATCTGATGTGCTAGTCAATTGATCCAAAGTTAATGCGCTAATTGACGGACGTTGTACAAATACTTGTAATTCACTGATTCAGTCGTCGAATCCCGCCAAGAAAAATCCAAGGCAGTAAGGTATCATAGTCGAGTTGTTTGAGCAATCGCGACAAAAAAAGATGGACAAACTCCTCTGTTCAGAAGAATTCATGGAGGACCAAGCATTGGCTTGTATGGAGTATTTGCTTATCGGGCGTGAGGAGTTGTGTCAGAGTCGGCTGGTCATGAAAGTTGGAATCAACCTTATTTAATATATATATATATATGTTCTATGATGAGACCTTGCCCTTTTTCTCTTATTACGGAAGTCGATCAATCATGACCTATAGAAACATGGAGTCCAAACACCAATATTTTTCTGCACGTATGGATGGACATGGATATGTTTTGCACGTATCAATGTATATGGATAGATATGAATAGATTCAAAAAATCATTATGGACGGTGCCTATTTTTTAATTCCAAATTTACGTATTTACTGATCGTATTAGATATAGATTTCTTGGGTTAGTTTGAACCGTTAGATCTAAATAAAATCCGACAGTGCCTATTCTTTTCTTTTTTAGATTAATGTGGGAATTTCTAGCCCCTCTCGACGAACGTGGTGGCTACTTTTAGCACTATTATATTAATATAATAGATACTAATGTAAAATTTACTTTTAAGGAAGAATGCTTGTTGTATGAGGTAGCATAAAATACGTTGGTCGTGGTTGTCTCCACTAGGTTTCTCGAGTTTTGGAGACTTTAGCTAGTTGAATTTAATTTTTGGCCTATTTATTTCATGAAACTCGTCAGCAGTTTTGGGCCATTCTGCCAACACTGCGTATAGATTCAATTATGCAGCTTTAAATAGACATGCACTTTTTATGCTGATCTTAATACATGCATGAACCTTATTATGAATTTTATGTGAATATATTTGTTTTTCTTAGGCTCTACTCGTTCCCTCTCAAATATATATAGGCCCCCTTTGGTAGAGCTCCTGGAGCTGTACCAAATAGTTATGGCGGTGAATCACTTCTAGGGGTTGGTTGTAAAATGTGTGGTTGTTTTACATATGGCATAAGTGAAGCTGATGAAGTTAAAAAAATCAGCTCATCTACCTCTACCTCCAACTCCACCTCGTGTGGAGGCCCACCAAAAGAGGCCATAATCTATCGTGGAATCAAAGATGGTCTATGTATCCTCCTCTTCCATCTTCTGGTACGCCGTCTATTCTTCCTCTCTCAATCGCCGCGTGCGGGTCTCCTACTCTCGTGTCTCCTGCTCCGGCTCATCCTTCTCCGTGTCTCCATATCGGCAGTTACCAAGGTCGACGTGGTACTTAGGCCAGACATACGAGCATTGCAGACAAAAGTATGGCTGAACGCACACTATTAGCCCGGATCTGGTCAGATTTCTTGGTAACTGCTTCAACCTAGTGTATTGTTAGGACATTTCAGGTAAAGGCCAGAGCATATAGTTCCTCTAGATCTCTCATGTGCGTGATCGAGTCGAGTGCAGGCACTTGGTGCTGCACGGCTTGGATCACCCCCCGCCATCCAGCTCCGATTCTCGACGGCAGCGATTTGGTCAGCGGTGTCATGACGGAAATTGTAGGGTCGCAGTGCTTGTGTAGAATTACTTAGGTCAAATAGACTTGACGAAAAAAACTTCTGGTTACGGCAACATATCAATTTCATGATCAGTATAGCCGAGTACTGATGCTTACAATGTCACGAATAGCGTCCTCCATCGATGGGAACTCGATCCTTGATCCTAATTTGGGACACCCAAACTTTGAAGTTTGGTAATAAATGCGCAATGTTGTAGTGTATTTGTGAATAATTGTCCAAACATTGATTAATTAGTCTCAAAATGTTTGTCTCGTAAAGTACAATAAAACCGTGTAATTAATTTTTAATTCATCTATATTTAGTACTCCATGCATGTGCCGACATTTTGATGTGATGAAAATCTTCTTTTTGCATAGTGTAATTTGGGCATGAAATTTGGGAATTAAACAAGGCCTACGTTGTGTTGGATTAATTGGACCTTGGCCCATTTTAGTCTCAATTAATCAAAGAATTAAATGTCCACTGATAAATGCTAGGGAGTTAAATCCCGGATGGAGAGTCAACGAGAATCCTAACCAACTTAAACGGTGGACCAGCTGTGGACCACTTGTGAAGCTGGTAAAAGGAGAAGGACATGCCACGCGCGTGCGCTCTCTGGCCTTGCCGAGCCGTGGACGTGACGTGCTGCTCTGGGTGTGCAGTGCGGTGAATGTTTTGCCACCGATGACAGTCACTAAGTCAATAGCCGTTACTGCCACTATTCAGAGGATCAATAACCGACGTTTAATGGTATTATTGGCTGGCCAGTAATTGAAGGTATTATGGCCATTGCTGCCTCAGCGGTGTCCAGGTTCGTCCCCCTTTCTCCTCTAGTCGCCTATATAAGAGGGGCTCTCTCCCTCAGGCAACAGACACACTGCAACTCTCTGAAGGTATTATGGCCATTGCTGCCTCAGCGGTGTCCAGGTTCGTCCCCCTTTCTCATCTGGTCGCCTATATAAGAGGGCATCTCTCCCTCAGGCAGTAGACACACTGCAACTCTCTCCCAGGCCTACCTCTCACTCCCCCCTCTGTTGTTCTGCTGCTCTCTTGCATTCCCGACGTAAGCCTTGCGCACACAATGTTTGCGTGAGCAGAAGCCTCCGAACCCTCCCTGCCTTGAGATCCTACTCGAGATAGGCAGGCGATAAGGTTTTTGGGGAGCGTACGAGTACGTGACCGCTCGCTGCTGCGAACGACTACTTCCCGACGGCCAACTTCATCACCCGTACTGGCCGGCTTCGTCAACCCGAACGACTACTTCCCGGCGTCCGTCTTCATCAAGCAAACGACTAGTCCTGGTGGCCTGAACGACTACTTTCAGGAGGCCGTTCGAGGGACTCCACTGCAGCACCTCGTCACTACACCGAAGAAGATCGACTACTTCAAGCAAGGCCAGTCGAGGATGATTCCTCCAACTGGTGACGGCGCACCCGGTGCCTCCGGTACCGATCCCGCCTCGGAGTACACCCTACACTATAACTTGTTCTGGTTTTTCATGTTATTCATGTTAATTAGGAGATTTAACTTGAACACTCACACATACTCTGTTATCACTGGATCACTCACTACTGTCATAAATTTAGTGCAAATTTCTGACATTAAAATATACCGAATGTTGCCTAATGTCTGACAGGTCGCACTTGCGAGTTGCACCGACCATGCAAGCTGAAGGACTGATCGTCTGGTCCATATATCTCCAGCTTGCCATGCTATGAATTAGTAAACAAAAGCTGACTCCGGACAATTGTTTGGTCGTACCAAACTGTACCGTTTCCCCCTAGGGAGGGACTGAATTTAGCAGCCAGCTCCTCTGGAAAAAGGCTCTTCGGCTCATGTTGGGCCAAGAGGCAACCAAATTCCAACACAGCTCGAGTCAGACAATCTGAATTAGAATTAGAGCATACTACTAGTACAGAAGGAGATCTGCCGTCGATTCCAAATTGTTGGCTACTATGTTATCATCACGAATTCCGGGTGTTGCTTGCATGCAAAAGAAATGGTTCGACGATCTTAACAATAAGCTATGCCAAAGTGTCTGAGTATGACGTGCGAGCTCCCAAAGCAGGAGTGATGATGCACGCTGGGTGCGCCAAGCGAATCCTCCTTTACAAGGGCTTCGAATCAGCATCCGCATTTATGCTCGCTCTGCGGTACTAGTCGCCGCGGTTGGCCCCCGACAAACCTTCACTAGTAGAGCCGCGCCCCGGCCCCGCGTCCGCTCCTCCGCGCCCACCGCTCACCTCCCTTCTGAGTTCTGACCCCCGCGCGTTCAGCATTCCACGAGCCACGACGCGACCGTGCGCGCCGCATCGCATCACCCCCTCCAGGCCTCCACGCACCCACCCATACCGCCGCCGCGACCGGGGCCCTCATCTCCTCTCCTGTCCTGCCCTCACCGCGGGTGCCCGCACCGCGCGGCGACGCCTCCCCCCTTCAAAATCTCTCCCACGAGCTCGGGCCTCGCGGACCACCACCGCCCCGCACCGTCTCGGACGCGGCAGCCGAGCATTGGGTTCGGAACCCCCCTGACCGAGCGAGCGGGCGTGTCGGCTGATCTCGCGCGCGATGTGGCGTTCGGCGGCGGCGCGGCGGTCGGGGCAGATCCGGCGGCTCATGTCGGCGTCCGCGCCCCCGGCGGCCGCCGGCGCCGCCGTCCCGGGGCCCTGCATCGTGCACAAGCGCGGCACCGACATCCTCCACGACCCATGGTACAACAAGGTAAGGCAGCCCCGCACGCGGCGTTCCCCGCCCACCCCCGATCTCGCGATTGCGCGCGGGGCTCTGATGCGGTCTCAGCTTACCTTACCGGGGGCTTCCATTCCGTTTGGGCGCAGGACACGGCGTTCCCCATGACGGAGCGCGACCGCCTCGGCCTCCGGGGCCTGCTCCCGCCGCGGGTCATGTCCTTCGAGCAGCAGTACGAGCGATTCAGTGAGTCACCCGCCCACTCCCGTCTGGCCGTCTGCGTCCTTCGCTTCCTTCGTCGCGTTCGCCGCGTGCCGAATGGGTCACCGGATCACGGAATCCGCTGTTGCTAATGCGATGCGTGCTGGCTTTTGTTACAGTAAATTCGTACCGGTCGCTGGAGCACAACACCCGGGGCGAGCCGGACTCCATCGTCGCGCTGGCCAAGTGGAGGATCCTCAACAGGCTGCACGACCGGAACGAGACCCTGTACTACAGGGTGAGACCTCGGTGTTGCAGTATCGTATTTGGGCACAAAACTGATACGATGGCGATTGCACTGAACCTGGAGTGTTTATATGCTGACGTGCCTTTTTTTTTGGCCAGGTGCTTATTGACAATATCAAGGATTTTGCACCCGTAATATACACTCCTACTGTCGGGCTGGTCTGTGAAAATTACAGTGGTCTCTTCAGACGACCCCGTGGGATGTATTTCAGCGCAAAGGATAAGGGGGAGATGATGTCCATGATTTACAACTGGCCAGCAGAGAAGGTATAACTGAAACTGCTGTCCAAATGCACTTTTTTTAAGTGGTGCCTCTAGTGTAGCAATGAAAGTTGTGGTTATTGGAGTATTGATTCAATTAATAAGATACAAAACCGATTCACTACATTTGATTGATGCTAGTTGTTTCCCAGAGCTATACCGCATGCTAGTGTATTTCGATGTCTTCATCCAATGCTTAGAAGCAATCACAGTAATTTGCATTCAAAACATATTGTTAGTGTTCATGTTAAACCCTCTGTTGTGCTTTATGTCTTTCTGTTTAGAAACCTTACGAGTTCTTCCAATTCTGCCTTTATGACATGCCTTTATGTAATTGGTTGATACTTTTTCAGGTTGACATGATAGTTGTGACTGATGGGAGTCGCATTCTAGGCTTAGGTGACCTTGGTGTTCAGGGCATAGGCATACCTATTGGTAAACTGGATGTTTATGTTGCTGCTGCTGGTATTAACCCACAAAAGGTATGAAACATCATATGTTCTGTGACTTCTCTCTGGAATGAAAATGCACCAGCTACAGATAAATTACTTATTTGTTAATATATATAACACAGGCAACTAGAACAAACCGATTATATCCAATACCCTGCCCTTATGGCATACCTTTCTCATATTTTCCTTCTCTCTGAAAATACATCAATATTCACAGGTTCTTCCAATAATGCTTGATGTTGGAACAAATAATGAAAAACTCCTGGAGGACAAGCTATGTGCGTAAGATACATTAAACTTAATTTCTGAAACATTTTCATAGTGAGACAATTTTTGGAACCTTTTTATAACCTTTTGTTTGATTAATTGAAGTCTGAATGCTATTTTGTTTAGATAAAAATGTATTTGTTAGTAAATAAATCCATTGTTGCATACCTTATTCAGTGGTATTTACTTAGATTTAGGACTGAGGCAACCGCGGTTGGAAGGAGAAGAGTACTTGGCTGTTGTAGATGAATTCATGGAGGCTGTCCATGCTCGTTGGCCTAAAGCAGTTGTGCAGGTAATTGTACTTTAAGGTCACCTCTACTTGCTAATTCATTGTTTGCTCTGTTTCTGAAGTGATAAAATCACAGTTTGAAGACTTCCAAATGAAATGGGCCTTTGAGACTCTTCAGAGGTATAGGAACCGGTTTTGCATGTTCAATGATGATGTTCAGGTACTTTGATTCCCAAATTATTACTATGTAATTTATTTGGTGACATTCTGTTCAGTTTTATATCTTATTATTTGATCGTCTCATCCCGTTTAAAACAGGGGACAGCCGGAGTTGCTCTAGCTGGCCTACTTGGTGCTGTTAGAGCACAGGGCCGACCTCTCCAGGATTTCACAAATCAAAAGATAGTCGTTGTGGGAGCTGGAAGGTATCCGATATGTTTGACATATTTGTTGAATTTCCTTGGTCTATTTTATATGGCATGTTCCGTGTCAAAAGTCTGGTTCGTCCATTCTAATTCCTCTTTAGAATCCAGTGCTGGGATAGGTGTGCTTAGCATGGCTAAACAGGTAATGTTAAGGATGCCTGGGATCCATAGAACCGGGGAAGGACATAATCAATTTTGGGTTCTGGACAAAGATGTAAGTTAACTTTAGGCAAGCAAATATTTGTTTCTGCTTTATTTTCTACATCAGGTGTCCTTTGTATGTGCTCAATCTTTAAGCCGATTACTTATGTGCTCCTGTTGTACTATACCATGTAGGGCCTTATTACGAAATCTAGGAAGGGTCTGGATCCTGCAGTGGCCCGTTTTGCCAGAGGATATGGTCCAGATGAGGTCCCAGATCTCCATGAGGGGGCTAATCTTGTTGAAGTGGTATGATAATGAGTTCTACGATAATATTTTCAGCTGCTGAAGCTTGGAGAATATTATTATATTAGAGTAATTGCAATGCTTCTGTGCTTGGACTAATTCAGTTTGATACTGATCTCAGGTCAAGAAAGTTAAGCCTCATGTGCTTTTAGGACTATCTGGAGTTGGGGGCATATTTAATGAGGAGGTAAGCATTTCTAACCTACTTCTTTCATGATTCTGTAACAAATTGAGAATGCCCTTTCTCTTTATCATACCAGTCCTGAGTTAGCAGCTAGCAATCTTCAGTCTAGATGCTTTATCGCTAGCACTAAAATAGCCTTTTAAGTTCAGTTAACGACCTTGATCTTAGCTTTTTTTTTAATCTAGAAAATATTCCCAGTTCCAATAGCTTTGACACATACAAATTCACTCTTATGATGAGTGAATATGACTGCGCCAGTTACTGCCTTATTGGTCAATATATGCTTGAAAAAAGATCCAGTTAATCTTATACTTCAGAAGATACTCACTTTGGACTGATTGAAACACGATTCATGAATGATCTCCTAGACAATGACAGTCCCAATTATCAATCTTTCTCATATAGACGGATCTGTGAGTGCACTGTCAATCATTGTAGCCAATACATCAGGACTTTGTTGAAAGTTCCAGAGCTGCAGAACAGAAAATAGTGGGCTGGCTGTTGTGAGCTGTGTACTCTCCTAATTTAATCTTTCCTTGGGTTCAATATTGTTACTTGATCAAGTAGTGGGAACCATCACCACTCAAGTCAGGGCCGTCCCTAGGCAATTGCGGGCTGTGCGATGGCACAGGGCCCCCAAATCAGTTCACCAATAGTAGTTTATACCCTTCCAAAACTACAGCAATACATCTCTAATCCGCAGCTGGGCCTCAAAGTTTCTACTTGCTGAGCAGTGCAAGTTTTCCTCAATAAAGAAAGCAGTGCCGTCGCCCACCAATGCTAGTCGCTAAGGCATGCACCTGCACCCTTTGCGGCTCCCGCCTTGCTCCCCTGCATAGCCCTATCACGTTTATGTTTTGTTACTGAATATTAATCAGCGCATCATATATTTTTGTTAATGCAGTGTTTCAATTTCGAAGCCATATATTTTGCAAATCAGATTAAATATAATTGTTGTTATAGAAAATGAACAAAGAAAAAGTAGAAGATCTAACACAAGTTCAGAAATGACCTACGGGTTAGTTTAGAAAAGAATCACAAGGTCCTCCATATAGTCAGGTAATTGGTGTTAATATTGCTATTGATGATCGTGTTGGTGGTGAGACCTGGGCAGAAATTTTTTGTTGAGAAAGTTCATGTTGATACCACATATGTCGAGTGCTAATCTTGTTTTACCATATGTTGCTATATAATAATACATCATATATTGTTATTGTTTCATTTTAAGGACTAAAGTTTGGATTTCGCACAGGGCCCCGGAATTCTCCGGGACGGCCCTGCTCAAGTGGCTATACTGGATTTTCTTTTTCCTTATGAAATTTCATCATTGAGCAGATTTGTAACTAAATTGCTTAATTGCACATCCTGATGAATGGTCATCAAAGCCCCACTCCTTGTCTTTGCGAATATGACCATATTGGAAATGTCAAATTATACTCCAAGTGGTGTATTTTTGCAATTAATTGATAACTCCATAAATTTCCAGGTTCTCAAGGCTATGAAAGAATCCGATTCCCCTCGCCCTGCAGTTTTTGCGATGTCCAACCCAACGACTAAAGGTTTGTTTGTGCCCAGCCCACCTACAGATAGTTTGAGGATACCACCCAAGGATGATTTTTAAGAAAAGAACCCCAAAGATGAAGGCCTAATTTTGGTCCTCTCTTGTTACGTTACAGCTGAATGTACTCCTGATGATGTATTCAAGCATGTTGGAGAGAATGCGATATTTGCTAGTGGAAGCCCTTTCAGTAACGTTTCTTTAGGTAATTCCTGCCTGCTCTCTTTTTCATTGTTTGATAGCAATAATTTCTAGTAGATGATGGCTGATGCTAAAGTCTTGATTTCTTAGGAAATGGTAAGACAGGTTTCGCCAATCAAGCAAACAACATGTATCTATTTCCTGGGTACGACAAATTTCACCTCTCCTAGACAAGTTTTTGGTTTTGAGTTTTACTGATTGAAGTTTGGTCAAAATTCAGGATTGGTTTAGGAGCTCTTCTTTCAGGTGCTCGGCATGTTTCAGATGGCATGCTTCAAGCAGCAGCTGAGTGGTATGTTTTGCTTGATAAAACTGTATGGGCCCACCTGATAATGTGCCCCTGCATCTTGTTTTGCCGAGGTTCCATTAGCTTTAGATATCAACTGCTACATTGGTTCCACAAATGCCTAATCTGTTTGGACCACGCTGTATTTCTGTTTGTTTTTCTTGTGGAAAAAATCACAATTTTGATAAGCATATACTTGTTATTGCAATGCAGCCTGGCATCATACATCACAGACAATGAGATTCGAAAAGGAATCCTCTTCCCATCAGTCTCCAGGTGAGCTTCACCAGCCACTGCTGGCTGTTACCACTGACACAAGCATTCCACCTATTCATTTCTACTGATGCCCACTACCATCCACAACACTGCAGTATCAGGCACATAACGGCACAGGTTGGCGCAGCAGTCGTCCGTGCCGCCGTTGCCGAGGACCTGGCTGAGGGGTGCTGCGATGTGGGTCCTAGGGAGCTCGCGAGCATGTCAGAGGTACCATACTATTATGATATAGTAAATCCTACAGCAGTGTCTGAAACCCCTTTTCCTGTGCTGACAGTTGGAAGCAGTGGACTACGTGGCTCGGAAAATGTGGTACCCTGTTTACAGCCCCCTTGTGAGCGACAAATAAATAGAGAATCTCACGAGCTGCACTGAAGCAGATGTTCCATTGGAAGGAATGTATCAAGCTTGACATGAATGTTCGCTACCTGTTATTAACCATTTTCAATTTAGCTTCTCATCTAGAATGCTTAGACATTCATTTAGCTACTCCCCACATATATGGCTTTGTAACGCACCATTCATTTGCTTAGACATGATTACGTCACCATAGAATGCTCAATTTTGTGATCCGTTGAGCATCATACTGCCGCAGTAAGCGTACTTGTGATAGTTGTAATAAGTATCAGACCGGAGCTTCTCTAGTTCTGTCCTGAAAATTGTCATGAGATCATAGACAAATTGATATTCTTTTTGCCTCCCAGGATGTTCACAACCCGTTTGCAACAGAATATCACCACAAAGCAGATAAGCCCAGGTATCTCTCATCAAAGGAATTTGATGGAACAATTTTACAGGGGTACCAAAGCTAATTCCTACTTCCACATTGGATGGCCAAGGGCTTCACAACGAAGTGTTTCTGTCACCTTCCACGACCTTTTGTATCGCTACCTCCAGCGTTCCGCCGCGCGCAGCAGCCGACGAAGTACACGAACGACTAGCCACAATGTCAGAGATAAATTGTGAAATGAAAAGGTAGCAGATCAGCACGAGTTAAAAAAAATATTCATCTTTTGAACAGTGTGTGTGCAGTCTGAAACTAGCTGTGGTATCAGTGTTCGTGTCCAATTCCACGCCAGGGCTTACCAGGATGACGAACAATATCACGTTGAAGATGGCAACCACGCGCCACTCGGTTTTCATGTACTGCGCAACCCCAGCTCTGTAACCAAAGTTTGGCGTAAGCCTTACATCAAAAAATGGCTCGATGATTTGAAGCTAGGGAGTGAGGTGCCAAGCAGCTTACTTGCAAGAATCACAGTCGTAGCATCTGACAGAGCGTGCGTTCTTGTACAGTTTGCAGTCGACATTGGTGCTCACCGGATGATAGCTCAGATCGAAATAGGAGGCATTCAGAGCTGGGTACCCACACCTGAAAAATCAGAGAAATGTGATGATCCATGTTTACGATTATATTGAGCAGTTGCAGGCTCAAAACTTTCAAAGTTTCAATACGAGATGAAAGGTTCAGGTGCATACTCTGCTGGTGGGAGGCAGCAACCGGACTCCATGGGAGTAAGGTCTGCAAGCTTGTATTGTTTCAGTGTCTGCATGAAATTGGGTTGTGCTAGTAAGATCACCATAACAGAAATTGTAGCAAATGGAGCAACTATAAGATGTGCCAGAAATCAGGTGAAGGAAGATGCCAAGAGAGGAGTGACCTTGTATCTTTTTGAAAGGTTATTACAATCGTCTGACTTCACAAGACAACTTCTCAGTTGAGTCCATTTCTCCGTGTCATTGAGCTGGAGTTTGGAAGAAGAAATAAATCAAGAGAGTTATGTGTCAGCCCACATCAGAATATTTATATGTACTTGCATAGCAGGAAACATGATTTTTACATGAAAGAAAGAGTGCATGCCTGTTTGACAAACCAGGAGCTGTAATCTTGTAGACGGTACTCTTTATATCTGCATAGAACATGAGAAATGCCTCAAAAGAATCAGTTAAGAAGCTGGAATTCTTTGGATCATTCAGTACATGATTTATATGTTAACCCTTTTTATATTAGATCACTATAAGCCCAATATTCCTGTATTTGTTTGGAACATCCTCTGAAACAATAGAAAGCTTGCAGACTCCACGGGACTATGGAACTGGATTTCTTTGGATCATTCTGTGAATCACTATTAGGCACATACCTAGCCCCAGGAACAACATGGCCGGTTCCTGTATTTGTTATGATAAACCTGCAGCAGTAAAGACAAAGACAGTGTTACTAAAAACGTGGCTACTTCTTTCATTTAGTCAATTGATAATTAGCACCCAATCGGTGCAGTACAATTCTAACAAGACCATCACATAATGAATGTGCACACCACCAACAAGCAAAAAGTACGCCATCATTGCCACCAAGTCACCAGCTAAATAAAGGCCGTGTAATCACAATTGAATGTGAAAGTAACTTACGCAAGCACCGTGAACACCATGATTGCCACCAAGACCAAGAACAGCATGATTAGGTACTAGGAGCCCACATGTCAAGGCAACAGATAACTCCAAAAGTACCCAAAAAATAAGGAACCAAGACAATTAGCTGCAGTCATGTGACGGTGAATTTACCAATTCAATTCACGGGAAAGCAAGGATACTGTCCAAAGTAAGCAGGAAATGTTCTTCCAAGCACCAAGGAATCCCACAAGCGATCTGCAGCATAAATCGCCAGTGAGCCAGGTTAAATGAGGAGCATGATAATTCACCAAGGTAGTCTCATGGGACGAGATTGAGATGCGATTAGATACGCACATGAGAAAGATCACTCCTCCGAGAGCTATGACAGGGATAGTCAAGGTCCGCCTGCACTCGTCATTGTGAGTGCTCATCCAGAACCCGAAACCCACCACCAGTAGTGCCAGTATCTGTCCAAGAAACAGCAACGCAAGAACACCATAAAGTCATTTACTAAGAAAACTAGTAAGCAGTCTCTCTTTCGCCTATGCTGACATGAACTTTGAGTTCAACTGTTGCCAAAGACCAAAACCCAATCAATGTGGGGTGAATTTGGAAGCATTGCACTGCAACTTAGCACAGAAATGCACGGGGCAGAACCACCAGATGGAGGACGAGGAAACGACGAACACAAAATTTCAGAGAAAGGGTACGCTTATAAAAAAAATCAGAGAAAGTGTAAAGCAAAATGATGGGGAAAGTGTCCTTGAGCAATCAGCCGCGCTAGTGAAGCTAAAAACCACAATTCGCGGGAGAAATGATGTGCTGAATCATTACACTGCTCCTGAACCAGGAATGAATTCTGAAGCCTTGCCAGCGGCACCAGTTCATTCCGAGCAGTGAAGAAATAATCGGGCAATTATTTTTTTATATCTATAAAAATCAACCAGCTTAAAAATAGCCAGCAAATGCGGGACCCCAACCAAGAGCAAAGCGAAGGCAAACGCCTCCTCTGATTCGAGGAACGGGGGCGGGGGAGCGAGGGGGAGTTGAGGAGTGAGCTGGGCCGAGCGCAGCGACTGACCATGGTGAAGAAGTTGATCCACCTGATGACGAAGGCGCTGGTGCTGCCCATCCTCCCCTCCCTTCCCCAACCAGCCGGGACTGCCACGGGATTCTTCGCCGCGTCACGGGGCGGGATCTGGCGTCAGGCGAGGCGGCGGCCCCGGGACGAGGAAGAAAGGGGTGGAGACGGTGACTGACGGGTGACGGCGGCGGCGGCGGTGGCAGTTCCTTGCTCGTGCTTGTGCAGACTGCAGAGTGTGGGTTGATTCGCGTGCGAGGTTAAAGACAACGGCAAGCCAGGCACGGGGCGCAGGTAGATCAGCAGCAGCGGGCAGGGGCAGGGCACGCCACCTGCCTGCTCGCGGCCGTTGCTGTGGGCACAGCTAGGGTGGAGACGATGACGTGCGGGGCCGCGGTGTCGGTGGGAGAGGGAGTCGGCTCGGGGGTGGCTAGCGGCGGCTGCGGTGAGTAACTGTGAGAGCATGGGCTTCCGTGTCAGTGTGGTGTGGTGTGGTGGGGGCCGAGGGAAAATGGACAAAAAGGGCGTCCGTTCGAGTCTCGGTTTGAACGTGGTAGGCGCGGCCGCGCCGTGCCTTTCTCCGTGCGCTGCGGCCGGAGCCAGCACGGTTCACGAGCACGGCCTCGGTTTACGAATCGACGACGGGCCGCGTGGGGGGGGGGGGTGTTCGTCGGCTCGTCGCGTCGGAAATGGGAACGTTGAGCGGCGCCGGGCGAAGGGAAACTGCTTGTTGCAGCATCTCGTAGATTCGTATTCACGTCGCCACGCCGTACAAGGATCCCGAAAACCCTGACAACATGAGTACGTCATCATCCTTTCTTTCCCCAACAAAACGTCCTGACGCCCGTAAGCTCCAAATTTTTTGTTTTGCTTACATGAAGAGGTCGGCCAGCGAGCGAGCGAGCAGCGGGCCGACCGACCAAGCACGTGTTCCGCCTTCGCGCTGTCGCCAGCACGGCTACGTCCTTGCACCTACTGCTACGGAGCTCTAGAGCGGGCACGACCGCGCCCAAGAACACCGCGACGCCAGACGACCGATGCAAATTACTACAATCCGCGGCAACGGGTACTACATCACCTCCGTGCTTTCGCTTCGATGTCCAGAAATAACGTTGGACACGGGTACTATCGAAAAGAAGGAAGAGGTACACAAATGCTTCAATATCAACAGTATAAGCCATGGAAAAACAAAATCAACGGAAAACTCCATGTGTCATAACAGAAAGGAAAGAAAATGAAAACAGCTGATGAATCAAGATGATGATTGACAACTCAAGCGGAACTTAGACTAGCAAACAAGTAGAATTAAAATGTTAGGACTTGCGAGAATCTATAAAGTAACAACTGTTTCGTCTGATCACGGTTCCGGACCTCCAAGCAAGCCCAGTGTGCATGCCCTCAGTTAAACTCAACGGTATCAGTGCCGACAGGAAACCCTTCCTCTACTAATCGAAGTAAGCTTAGAAACGTCATCAAGGCACCAAAACGAACCCTACAGGTATGAGAGAATTAAATATTATCCGAGACAATACAAGGAGCTTTGCAACGAGTGACACCTTAGTTGGAGAACTCACTTGATGGGTTGCTATGTACATCTGTATTTGCCTGATAAGTTTCTCATGAAAATGAATGCATTGATGCTTCTGAAACTGCCGCGTTGATCATTGGCAATATACAGACAGGTCGATCTGCGGGGGTATTGTCTTAATTTCTGTTCCGAGTTCTTGCTCAATCCTATACCTGCAAATTGAAGAGAAAAAATAAAGTTCAGGAATCTCGATACAATAATGAAGTACAGCTTGTTTACTCAGAATGATGTGTGCACTTTTGCAGTCCAGACTTACAAATTGAAACGGTCTTCATAAGTGATCAAGTTCACTGCCAAACCAAGGTGCCCGTATCGACCGGAACGACCAACCTAGAAGAATGCAAATAGTGCAGAACTTGTAAGTTCAACAAAGTCATGAAACAATAAAGAGCTCTTAGAAAAAAGACAAGATAACAATGTACCCTGTGCAAGTATGTCTCGGAGGTCTTGGGGAAGTCAAAATTAATGACCACATTAACAGCTTGGATGTCAATTCCTCTAGTAAACAGATCTGCAACAAAGAGACACAATAAGATAGGACATAAATGCTATTCGACATGTGCTGAAAAGTAAATTACATAATCGAAGACCAATAAGATTTGAAAATTTGAGTCACACAAGATTTTCCAAGCCAACAAAAAATTACAATCTTTCCTAAAATATAAGAAGATATTTGACAAGGGAATCAGTGCAGACCTGTACACACAAGGTTTCTGCAAGCACCATTGCGAAAATCATGAAACACTCTGTTTCTGTGGTCTTGCAACATCTTAGCATGAATGTAGAAGCACGAATAACCAAGTTCAGTTATTTTCTTAGCCAGTAGCTCAACTCTATTAACAGAGTTGCAGAATATAATGGATTGATTAATTTGAAGCTGGCCAGAACACAAAAACAGGACAAAAGTGTCAGTTTATACTTAGATATGGAAGAAACAAGACAAAGAGTTAATGTTTGCTGTACCTTAGAGAAAAGTGTATTCAGGCAATGAACTTTCTGTCTTTCTTCAACAAAAGCATAGTATTGAGTGATTCCTTTCAGGGTTAGTTCATCCATCAGATTAATAACATAAGGTTTAGGCAGATATTTATCTTTGAATTCCTTGACAGTTACAGGAAAGGTCGCTGAAAACATCAACAGTTGCCGACTAGCTGGAAGGAAATGAATAAGTGCCTCTACAGAAGGCTGAAACTCTGGAGCCAATAGCTTGTCAGCCTACAAGTTAACACAAATAAGGATATCTTTTATTCAACTTGCAATTTTCAACAAATAAACATATTTGCACATGAAACTGTTGAAACATCTGTATCAAAACATCCCAGAAGTAACAAGACCATGAAAGGTCCTAACACTATGAATTATCAAAAATAAACCATGCACACATTTGTTTCACGGTCCACCCTGCAACTACAAATCAGCAAAATTGAAGGACAGATATGCCCTAAGATCAGAGTTTCCCAATGTTTTTTAGCAGTGAATCAATATATGCAGATTATTAAGATCAATGATCAGTATCAAGCACATAACCACAAGGGTGGTCAGTGCCACAGTAAACTAGATGAAAATAGATACAAAAGGCAACACTATTTTTCTTTTCTTTCAGCAAGGAACTACAACATCAACAAATTTAAGTGATAGATTAATGTTAATCAAATGGGGGAAGCAACCTTGTCAATAGAACACACTTACAGTGCCTAAGCTATGATAGCAAAATATACAGATAAAGCACAAGGTGTTACTTGTGTGTGTTCCTTATCATACCTCATCCATGACGAGCATTGAACAATCTTTCAGCACACATATGCCCTTCCTGGTAAGATCCAGTATACGGCCAGGAGTGCCAACGAGTAAATGAACAGGTTGGTACAAACGCATGATGTCATCCTTCAAGCTGGTTCCTCCAGTGCTGACCATAACTTGAATGTTCAGGTACTTCCCAAGCTCTTTACAGACTTGTGAAGTCTGAAGAGCCAGTTCCCTTGTTGGTACCAGTATAACAACTGAAGAAAAGACCCACAAAAACAGAGAAGTTACTTTTACAGATAACAATTTGCAGATTCGCAAAAATAAGAAACAAACAACAAGAAACACAGCATGAACTAATACAAAGTGGATGTAAAACTGGCACTACACAAACACCCACAGCAAATGTTTATGAAAGTAAGTAGAACGTTGTTGCATTATGTACAATTTCAGTCTGCCAATCAGCCATATAATGCTAGACCACAAATGGTTTGCTTATCCACAAAAAACTTTCATACCATCAGTAGCAAATAATATCTTTCTATGACTAGTTCGTTCCGTGTAAATGCAAACAGCAGACTACAATTTAAGAATGGTAAATCTAATAGACTAATACATACAAAAATATTTCTAACCGGAGTCGTGCTTTCAATGTATCAAATGCATCTGCGTGGCCGATAATAATAACATAACAATAATTCAGTGCCCGTGTAACATTAACAACTAATGGATAGGAATTGGAGAGCAGGAACTTGGGCTATTCTTTTAGCCAAGTAAGTTACCACATGATGGTACCAGCAATAGAAAAACACGACTCTAATTAGGGTTCCTTCTAAATTAGACCAAATCAGATAAGAAATCACCTTGAATGGCATTTTTCTCAGGATCAATTTTTTCAAGTGCCGGAATGCAAAATGCAGCGGTCTTCCCAGTGCCATTTTTCGCTCTTGCAAGAATATCACTTCCAGTCAGCGCAATTGGAATGCTTTCTTCTTGAATAGGAGATGGTCTTTCAAACCCCTTTTCATATATTCCCATAAGCAGTTCGCGTTTCAAAAAATAATCTTCAAACTCATTGCCTTTTGTTGCAGTGACATCCTGCATAAGACAACACAAATATCAGAGAGAAATAATAAATAGCCTGGATACGTAAGCAAATGGGATACATCCAAAAACTTCTCTGAGACAGTCAAATAAATCAGGATGCATTTTGCATATATTCTCGAACATGAAAAGATAATAAGAGTGTTAGATGGGGAACTCACCTCTGTCCTATAGCGTGTATCTGGAGCTGGTATATTCAATTGTGCCTTCCAATCTTGAGAACTGAAACAAACAAATGAAAGCCACAATGATGATGATGATAGATAAAGTTCAACCAACATGTTAAATCAAATACAGCACCAAGTGAATTGTCTATATAGTGGGGAAGTAGAGAACAGCAGCAACAGTGAAACAAAAATGACAACATCATGCACTTATGCATAGAAAACACATGATGGAGGCAGGTAAACAAAAGCAGCATGCAACATTCACAGAATAAGTTAACAGCACTGTTAATCATCATTTAAACTGAACAGCATGGATAGCAGCAAGCATAGAGCAATAATTAGGTTCCTTTTTTACCAGACACATGATCTAATCAAAGAATAGTCAGCAAGCTCTTAACTAACATCAGCATGCCATAACAGCAGAACTATTATGTCCAATGCAGCAAGACAGCAGCCAAAATCAAATATATATCATTCGAGTATCCAGCGTGCTGCCAATTCTACATCTACATTAGCTAAACAAAGCACAGATCCTAGAGAGTGGCAAGGCACAAACAGAGACCAAAGCATGGTTCACCAGAGGCGATGGGCAAATCAGCAACGCCAGTACCTCGAGTCTACGGCGTCGTGCTGCGACGCTGTCCTCCCAGCAGCATCTCCAGATCCCGCCGCGGCGGCGGGGGGTGCCTGGTCTCGCCGCAGCCACTGCTGATGCTGATGCGAGGAGTTCCTATGCGCGTTCTGCAGCTGCATCTGCTGCTGCTGCTGCTGCTGCTGGTATTGCTGCTGCTGGTGGTGCTGGTAGTGGTGATGCTGCTGCGGCTGCGGGTTCCGGCCGTAGTAGTTGTGGTTTCCACCGCCGCCTCCGCCGCCACGTCCGCCGCCGCCGCCTGCCCCGCCTGCGCCGTTGCCGCCTCCGCCGCCACGTCCGCCGCCGCCGCCTGCCCCGCCTGCGCCGTAGCCGGGCGGGTAGCGGGCTCTGGGCTGGTGCATGGCGGATCTAGGGTTCTGGAGCTCGTGCGCGAGAGATCTAGGGTTCCGATGGTTTCGCCGTTGCGGCGGGCGTGGGTTTCGCTTTTGGACTTTGGAGGTGGATCCGGGGGCGTTCGGTTTCGAATGGGTAAGGTTGCCAGGTAGACTTGTGGGGAGGAGGCGGGCGGGCCATCTTTGGAAGCTTTCCGCCCTGAGCTCGTGACTGAATGAAAATTCAAACGTTTCTTTAAAAGAATCTAAATTTGAGTCGGTCATGTTTTTAAACAAATATAATACATATGCAAATATTATATACATGTATTTCTATACCTATAAACATCTTCATAAGATCATATCTACAATTCTTAGGATTAACGAGATCGGCATAAAGGATTATTGTTGATAAACATGTCACTTACAACTTCAAAACTAATTAGCCAAAAATATAAGTAGTCGTGTCAAATCTAGATATTGATGAGTATGTTACACAAAAAAAAATTAACTAGCTCTAGTTATGCAAAATAGTTAAAACAATATACCATTAAAAAGATAATTTTATGTGATAAATATAATATCAATAGATATTCTCTTTTATAAAAAATGATTTTTAGCCATCGTGATCATAGTAAAAAATGGCCGAGAACATACATGTATGAGCTTATATTTTGAACTATAGAGAATAGGAGGTCCTACAACTGAGAAATACAACTTTTTAATGAAATCGAATGTTCACTTAGAACTTCAAGCCTTAAAGATTGCTATCGGCAAAAAAAAATGTATGCCATGCAAGCTAATTTGATAGCGGCCCAGGTACCACTATGTCCAGTCAAAGAATACGGAGATTACACTAAAGTATGGTGCTACCGTGTTACGATACTACGGCTGCGTGTGTCTGGTTACTCCCAACTTTCCAAACTTTTCATCACATCGATGTCACATTAAAATATTAAATATAGTAAATAACGCATGCATGGAGCATTAAATATAGAGAAATAAAAACTAATTGTATAGTTTTGATGTACATGACGAGACGAATATTTTGAGCCTAGTTAGATCATGGTAGAACAACAATTACCACAGACAAACGAAAAATATTATAGTGCGATACAATGTCCAATGTGACAGAGGAGAGCCCAAGCGTTGCCATCGTCTACTTGAACCAACGGACGCTGGACGGGGCTGGCCCGGTGGATATGTTGAGGTAGATGGCACGACAGCGCATTGGAGGGAGGGGCACACCACACGCCGAGGGAGGAAGGACGGAATGGCTATCTGTCCCGCGCAGTAAATGGGCTCGGTTCGGCCCACGAGAGCATTTTGGACTGCATGCGAGTGATACAACTAGCCCAATAGAAATCAATGTACTGTTTTTTTCTTTTTAATTCATTTTTTTGTTTTTATGAGTATTTGGTTGTCATTATTTTTTTCATATCATTTGTATCAAATTATATATCTCTTTTCTCTTTCTTTTTACTTGTTTTTTCTTATTTATTTTTTTCTATTTAATTTTATTAGCTATATTTTTACACTTATTTATTCATCATGTGTATACATTTGTTCGTCGTGTGCATATATTTGTTCGTCACGTGTATATACTTGTTCGACATGTGTATATATTTGTTCGTCGTGTGCATATTTTATATATAATTTTATCTACGATTTTGATGTTCTCTATTTCTATTTGCTTTAATTTCTCTTGTTTTTTGTTTTTATCCGTTTCTATTTTTCTTTTTATTATTTTTTCTTTTATGTTCTCTTTTGTCACGTATATATATTGTTCGCAATGTGGATATGTTTGTTCTCCATGTACAATAATTTGTTCGCAACTTAGATTTTTCTGTTCTCAATGTGCAACAATTTGTTCGCAATGCGGACTTACATGTTCTCCATGTGCAGTAATTTGTTCGTAATGTGGACTGATTTGTTCTTCACGTGCAGTAATTTGTTCGCAACGTGGACTCATTTGTTCTCCATGTGCAGTAATTTGTTCGCAATGTGGACTGATTTGTTCGCATGTGCAGTAATTTATTCGCAACGTGGATTCTTCTGTTCTCCATGTGCAGCAATTTGTTCGTAATGTGGACTCATTTGTTCTCTATGTGCAGTAATTTATTCACAATGTGGACTTACATGTTCTCAATGTGCAGTAATTTGTTCATAATGTTGACTAATTTGTTCTCCATGAGTAGTAATTTGTTCGCAACGTGAATTCTTCTGTTCTTCATGTGCAGCAATTTGTTCGCAACATGGACTCATTTGTTCTAGTTTGATAAAAAATATTTAAAAAATCATCTAAATATAGTCAAGTGAGATCTTGTTTTGAAGATTTTATCGTAATAAGCATTATGGTGCGATCGGAATTTAATTTGGATGTTTGGTTTAAAAGCAATGACTTTTTTTCTAAATGCAAATGAGTGCACTGTTTTTCCTGCTACTTCACTGTTTAGCACGAAAAATTGTCCAATAGCTGAGTAAACAATCGGCCCAACATCAGCCCAACAAAAAAATAGAAGCTTCTCCGCTTCTTTGGACGACAGACGTCTCCGCATCACGCTCGTGATGACTAGAGGCGCCCGAGGAAAGAAGCGCCGAGGTCGGCGGCCGAAAGGGACCAGGCGATTGTGCGAGATGGATAGAAAACGGCGTCAGAGACGAGAGAACTGTTTCGCTACTCCTGTTCTACAAAGAATCAAAGATCGTCGTTCCGTGCGCCCTTTTTTTTCGCTGTCTTTTGACCTCAGCTCGAAACGAGAGATTATTTGACGTAAAATTCTGTCTGACAATTCTAATCTCCCATCATTCCAGTCACAAATACAATACTGCCAAGAAAAGGCAGTTCTGGTGGAGGTGCATTGGGTGCTTCTTCAAAGCATATGTGCACCTGGAATTGCCCAATAGACCATAGTAGCTGAAGAGAGCACAGGATCTTGGATACGAACAAGAATGAACCAAAATAATCAGCAGCCACATGCTATGTTCGTATCGTAGGAGGGCGTCTCACGATTCATGTATCCTGGAAGCCCAAACGGAGCACGTCACAAAAAGACCAAACTACATGTTCGTATTGATTCTTAGTACAGATATTGGATTATACTGAATACATCTTATACATGATTACAGACCACATGACCTCGCTGGTTGTTCCAGGATAGGTGTTCAGTTGATGACAAAACTGTAGTCCGTGGACTTGACCATGCAATTGATGATAAAAACTAACGACATTATAAGTTAGCCATGCATCGAGCAAATAAAACATGTAAATCAACATGGCCTGATCAGTTAGCTGGGACATGATCTATAACTGGCTTGATTAGCCACAGGTAACCACGGTTTCCCCTTTGTCTACCAAGAAATTTGCAGTTACCGCAGTACGCTTCTGGTCTTTGTGTTGCTGACAGACTCGATAATCCGGTACATCCATCGATCGAGCATTCCTGTATACAAAAAAGTCAGCAAGAGTGTTGCAACAGACAATGCACCATAACAACAATGAGCCATTGATGTTTTCTTTTTCCAAGTTTTGTTATCAGTACACCTTGTAAGCAACTAGTGTTATTATTGAATCCAACTCTGGAAAAATTAACACGCATAAGATAAAACATAAAACTATAGGGTTGAGGTTAACCTGTCATGGCAAATGTGCCACCAAGAACCGCACATAGACGAGTTAGGAAATGAAGGAAATTCCGTCTTTCCTCTTTGATGGTGACTGTAATCGGTGAGAGATCATACAGGAAGTAAACAGCTGCAGAGCAAGCAGAAACAGTTTAGCTTTGAAAAGAGATGAACACACACCATGCTTGGAGGGTGAAACAAAGAGATTTTTTTTTCTCGAATACGCAGGAGAGCTGCGTATCTTTGTATTATAGAGAGGAAAAACAGCCCATGTACATTACCAACTCATGCCGGTACCATACATGAGAAGGTTGGGGTGAAACAAAGAATTACCTGGCCAGGCCCTGTCAGTTGGGCGAATGGGAAGAAAATACTCCGTGACAGAAAACTGATTTGTTGGCAATATTTTCTTTGAGAGATATCTGTACTCAGTCGGAACAACCTGCATATCAGTTGGGCAAACAGATGAGAATGCTTTATCATGAGCTATTACAAATCGTAGAAGAAAATGAACTAGCGAATATTCACTTTGCAAATGTTCTGGTTTACTTGACAAGATCAAATTAACATCGACATAGACTCGCTGGAAATGGGAAATGAAACTTTTTCTTTGCACCGCCCAGTGATGACCTTGTTTTTTTTTTTTTGCAAGAAGTGATGACCTTGTTATGAAATGCTTGATTACAAAGGCTGGAGAAATGGCTACTCACCTTGATATAATATTTGAAAGTTCCACTTGTGTCATGAAGTATCCTAGAGGTTTCATCCAGTGGATTATGAATTCCTGGATACTTAGGACCAAAGGACAGATCATGAATAACATGACTAACGTTCACGTGGCTTGATCCTTCAAAAATCTGCATAAAAATTACAGATCAGTAAATCATATTAGAAAAGCCCAGTTGAAAAGGGAAAGTGCTAATAAGGGTAATGGAAGTACTATTGGGTTAGGCGAGAAAGGAAAGTTTGCTTGTTTATATAATCAACAAAAACAGTGATTTCTTTCATTCATCACTGGAAACTATTTATACCTGGAGAAGTTAACAGACCTGCCAGCAAAACACAATGATTCTAATTTGTAAAAGTGGCCGCAAAGTAGCATATGCCCAAGAATAAAAGAACTAAGATACTTCATGACTTTTCAGATGTGTGGTAAGACTGGTAAAAGCACAAAGCCAACAGAAGAGCCACAGAAGAAACCAGGGTAAGTTCAATATCATGTGATGTTAATACAAAAAAAAACTCAGCTATGTGCCTTTCGTCCCAATGAGAGTTTCAGTAGTTTCCTGGCTTGTTATTTCTCTATTATCCTTCTTTTTATTTTTATGTAGTCATGTTTTTTTCTAACATCACAAAATCGTATGTGCTTACCGTGAAGTAGCATGCAATAAATCCTAATATCTGTCAGCTATCGATGCTGGTTCAAGCTGAGCGCTAAGAAGTAGGAAAGCTAAATACTGTCAGGATTTGACACAATGTAGTTAGCCACTTGAAGAGATGTATTGTTAGGAACCCAAATGATACCTTATGAAGGAAACCTAACTAAATGAACCCTATTTCAGTATTTCTCACATTACAACTGAGCCTTGTTAGCAGCTTAGACTTCTACCTTATGAAGCTTATAATTAAAGAAAGTAATACTTCAGAACCAAAATGTACAAAGGACAGAAAAGTCACAGGGTATCTGTAATTTTAGATTACTGACCTTTTCAGCAACAAAAATGTTTAAACCATGCACTGAGATGTGGAAGTTACCAGCAACCCTCTGCACATCTAACATCCCATAGACCTGTTAATTGAGGATGCAATTTTATTAGCAACACCAAAAAATGTAATCCATGATCACAACCTGAAATACCATTCTGTAAAACAAATGAGAACATGTAGGTGAATAACTTACTCGACACCCTTCACCATTTTCCAGTGCTTGTTTGACACTCTTGACCATTTTCTCTGCATCTTCATTGAAGGTGTGTTCATGCTTCTTTTCTTCATCGTGATGCTCATGACCATGGTCTGTTTTAGAACTTTTAACGAATGAGCAAATTATGAAGAATTATTCTAACCAAAGCATATTGGTCATTCAAATCAAACATTCAAACTAAATTATGCCCAACATTAAAAAAAAAAGTCGACCATGGTGGGAGACTCCCACCAGGCTTTGTTCTAATAAGGTGCCGTGCTTCGAACCCGGGTCAGGACGGGAGTTTCAGTGACTCCCCAGTCCACCATGAGAAGCTTGGCTATGCCCAACATTAAATGAGACAATCTAAATCAAACATCTTTGATACATCAAATTAGTCTTCCCATGATAATCAAGACTGAGAGCATGCGCTTCTCTTTCAATTATTGATTACTTCAAAAGTACCATGGTGCTTTTTTGGGAAAAAGGCAACAGCTAGGAGTTCCAGCTTTCACTGTGCGGAGATAGGCACTGGGTTCAAGCCTGAATGGCTAGGGTACCCAACAGCACTACTTACTAAGTGAGATTATTTACAACAGCAGAAGATACTTTCCTACATCAAGTAAACTAAGAAAAGGACATACATATTGCAGATAAAATGATTTCATATGTATGTCATGATTCCACACTAAATTACTTTCCTTTGTATATAGAGAGGAAGAAGAGTATACCATGATCATGATGAGCCCCGTGTTCCTTTTCAACTAGATCAGACAAGTACTCTGTACCAATAATATGGCCGTGCCTATCCAAGCGAAGCTGTATTAAGCAGATATAAAGGAAGAGAGAATATTAGACATGAGAGCAAGGCAACTGAAACATTTTTACAAAATATAATACAAATTTTGCTGGAAAAAATACTAAACGTTAGAATACATATGAAAAATACTGTGTACACTGCACCAAGAATGTAAGATACAAACCAGAGATTGTAAAAGTACATGTCTCTGCAGTTCTACATTAACATATGAAAAACAACTGGCCAGCATAATCTATTGTCTGCTGGCTTCTGACCAATGAGGACATGCATTTTATCACTTAATAATGCCCGCATGTAATGTTTCTTCATCGCAACTCATAATCAACAGTATAACAAATAAATGCAGCTAATGTATTAAAATAAAATGCTAGAACACACACCAAAGGGAACATAATTTTGAACGAAGATGTTACCTTCCAAATATTTGTATGCAAATCAACTTCGTGTTTCCCAGACATGTCAATTGCATCCACACTCAATACTAAACAAACAAGAGCCAGAGAAAGATATATCAAAATATGAAACGTCCTTTCAAAAACAAAGTCATGAAACACTTTGTTCAGTAATCCGCAAATAATGACTTGCAACAAACTAATTATGACTGAACTTAATCAATGACTGACCTTCACATGGCAAAGAAGGAAACGACATATTTATATGAATTGGCAGAGTTTCTCCTCGTTTTAGATCTACAGACATCTGCAGACAGTATCAACTGGTGAAGGATTCATTGATACAGATATTTGGCTAGGATAAATTCAATGAAAATAAAATTAACCACAGCAAAATTACTTTACCAAGATCTCATAAATGACAATTACGAGGTTATCACAACAATCAGAAGACACTGGGTTGTTCAGCAATGTAATTGATTGATAATTTATGTTTCTTATTTAATAAAGGCGTGTTTGTTGTCACAAGAATTCTTTGATCGGATTGGTGCTTTTGATGCTTGAACTCAATCCCCACAAGATTGTCTTAAAGAGAAATAGCATTATTTACTTTGTACAGTTGATTTACATTTACCACAGAATAAGCTCCTAATTTCGACAGGCATATTCACAGTGCCAAGCAAAAAAATTAAGAGTTGTTTGAAGGGGGGCAATGAAATGACCTATGTGAATATTACAGAAAAGTTGTGTATAGTAAATCAGGAACATAGAAGCTGTGAGTCTGTGACCAACCATACCTGGTGCACGGTGTAGGTGGTAAGGTAAAACTGCAGCTCATGCACGAATAGTGTAAACATTATAATTAGCCCAAGAATTGTCACTGTCCAGATATCAAGGGGTGGCACAAGTTAATAAATATCCAAACCATACACTGCAGCATCCACTGGAAACAATCACAAAAGAATAGGTCGTGATAGTCCATACCAATAGCGCCAGAGTAAGTCTTCTTCAACAAGTGCTCCTCGGCATGCGGAAACGCATTGAGGCTCTTCAGTGACGGTATCCTCGCCATCTTTCAGCTGCCATAGAACACACCAACTTCGTCAAGACTAGATCACATCAACCAGCGTGAATTCTAACTAAATATCTCCAGCCAGGGGCGGATCCAGTATAATACATGGGTGTACATATGATTTTTGTTGAAAAATAATCGAATTTAGTGGCTATAACACATACATGTAATTGGGCCAGATACGAATACAAATAGCTTACATTAGGGTTTGGGGTGCTCGGTTTCGCACATCGGGAAGGGAAGGGAAATGAAGAGAAGAGAAGGGAAGGGAAGGGCGTACCTGGTGGATGCTCGCCGGCGGCGGAGGGACCGACGAAGTCGCCGCGCGATGGGGGCGAGGGGCCCCGCTAGGAAAGAACGCCACGAGAAGGGGGAGACCGGGAGAGGAGAACACGGAGGCGAACGGGACTATTATGGAAAATAAGTTACTGTATGTCCGCTAGAACGACCGATAACATCAGGAAATACGAAATTTTGGTAGCCCAACTGGCCAGCCCATCGAAACTTTACCCAAAATCGAACGGCCCAACTGGACAGGGCAACGAATACTTCGCACCCACGTAACCCGGTACAGGCGTAGAACACCGATGGTAGTGTACTTATTTCCCAGGCACCTAAATATCATTTTTATAAAAACAGAACGAACTAATTTTTTTTTCGAAAAGTCATATATGTTTTAAAGCGAGGAAATATTATTTTTTTGCTATTTTTTATAAATCAATTCATCAATGTATAGAATTTATATTTTTGTATTTTACTAGTACTAGCAATCTTAAAAGCCAATCCAACAAGGAATATGAAATGAAGAGCACGTTATATGTTAGCTGTATAAGATATTATGTATTCCTAAGGTTTTGTGTGCGTAAATGTGTTTCTTCTCATTGCATCCATTTATTTCCTACTCACGAGTCTCAAAGTTTCCGGTTCACTAGCTTAAACTAGACCTTAGGAATATAGGAGTATGATTTCTCATGATCGACCTAGACCAACCATTACAGGTCTAAGGCCTCTTATGAGATGCATATTTTATATCAAAGCTCGTGCCGGGTAGTTATGGTATTTACTTATAATTTCTATTATTGGTAAATATAGCATCAAAATGAGGGGCAACACTATCATTTGGTTACCTCCTTTGTTTTGGTCGATCGTGATTAGATAAAGCTTATGCTATCTTTCTCTTCCAATGTTTCTTCTTTCTCGCTACAAATAAATGTCACATGGATTTCCTCCCTCATCCACCTGCCGCTAATTGTTTATGGGAATGTCGTCTCTCTAGTTGCATTCACAATTTATCCCTCTAGCACTAGGTTGGTTTTTTTCTCTAATTAATGTGAGTATTTACTCAAAGTTTATGATTAGTATATGAATATATAGAGTTATATATTTGCTACTACCTCAGATCAACATATTATCTTATACATGTAAGGTTTGATTCCCATGTGTCCATCCAAGCACTACCAAGATAACATCTCTAAAGAACCAAATCTTCTTCATTGATTATTAAATCATAGGCTTCTACGTCGCCCCCTAAATTAGAGCTATTGGATGAAGTTTAGACATGATCTGAACAGTGGATTCTTTTCCCTTGCCCGTAATTATACGAGACAGATTTGGAGCCACACTATGGAGGACCACAGAGTCTTATACCTTGCGAAGAGTACCAGGCATCCGCCTCTCGAGCACCGTCTGCAACTGGTCGTGCAACACTCTACCGCTTGCTCATCGAGGCCGCACTATCGAGCAACACCTCCATGGCATCATCCCCGATTCCATTCCTTGCTTTTGGATTTGAACTATCCTCAAAATCATGCATGTAGAAAATTATTAGGGGCTAGTTAGATCCATGCCATTATAATTTTCACAATTTGAAAATATGTCATCGGTGTGTCACTGACAGGTGGGGGCTACCACAGTCACTGACAGTGGTATTTTTCTAATTTTTAAAAATTATAATGGCACGAGAGGAATTAATCCAATTATTAGATGTAGTTCTCACAACATTTAAAGAATACTAGTACTACCTCCGATTCGTTTTAATTGTCGTTTCGGACAAGTAAACAAAACTGACCGCAGGCCAAAAGTTCTTTCGGTGGCGTCAAATATAATGAACCGGAGGTGATATATTGTATTTTGGGGGGCAAGCATTTGTAGATGTGTGGAAACCATGGATTTGTTGACATCTAGTGGATAACATGCTTCATTATTAGCATTTGAAGACTGATAAGTGTACTGGCAGCATTAATTTGAGGAATACTAGACATTTGCTGACTTTTTTGTTGTTCTCGTGGCATTATGTTTCTTGCGGTGGAAGTTGGTTCCTTTTCTTATAAACTTGATTGAAAATAAATAAATTTGACTTAGAACTAATAAAATGATTTATAGTTTAAAACGGGGGACACAAAGAGTGACGAGTGAATCAATCATTTGTTTCTGTTGTTTATTCCATCTTTTCTTTTCTTTTTTGATTGAAATGGAGTTTATTCCGCCTACGGCCTACCTGACACTAGCTGACGCGCGCTGAGATGTGAGTTGGTCTACAAGACTACAATGAAGTGGAGAAGCCAGCAAGCAAATGGCCGGGTTTCAGGTAGCCCACGCCCACCGTTAGGATGTGCTCACTTGGTGGCCTACAAAGATTCAGGTGAAACGTGTGGTGTTGCCACTTGCCAGCTCGTAGAGTTTCAGAACCCAACAGCGCCCGAGGATACGCGGTTTTCCGCTTCGAGCACAATCCGGCAAACTCAGCCGGTTGAGGACACAACCACACACGCACCAAGCCACCAAATGACCAAAACCGTCGGCCTTCCCCGTCGGTGCACTGTGTGTGCGCGCGCGCCAGAATTAGGCGGCCTAGTCAACTCCATTGTCCTGGATTCGTTCGCCGGCCAATGAAGCGCCTGATAGCTGCTAGAGAGTGATTAGTCCCCTCCTAAACTTGCCCAAGAAGCACTCATCACGTGGCAGGGCCTAATAAAGCCTAACCACTCACCAGGTTTTAAGGCTGGCCGGCTGGGGTTTCACACATGTCTCACGCAGCATATGCCTGCTGTCGCGCCGCGTTGTGAGAGGAAGTCCAATGTATCCACTTTTCTCTTTTTCCATTTTTTTCTTGCTATATAGGGAATTTCATTTCAGTTTTCTGGGATATTGGAAACTCCAGCCTATCCTTTTTCTATTTCCCCTTCTCTTTGTTTTTATCTCCACCTACGATGGGTCCCATATGTTAGTGTTCCTTTCTCCCGTACTCCTCTCTTCCTCCATCTTTTCTCTCGCGAGGCAACGCCGGCACTGCGGTGCGCGGTGCGGCCGCTCGTTGGCGTGAGGCCAGGCGAGCACGGCCACGGCTCCTGCCGGCCGTGGCCCACTCAGGAACGGCCGCGAGCATGCGACGCCCGGCCTGTGGCGGCTGCTCGAGCGCGCAACACCTGGCTCGCGGTCGGTGCGACGACGTGGCCAATGCGGCAGTGGCGGCGAGGCGGCGCATGGCCGGTGCGACGGCGGCGCGAGGGAGCTCGAAGGTGGCGGCGCCTGACCGGGGAGCGGTGACAGTTTGGGTGGGGCGAGCGCCGCACATCGGGGTGTCATCCGCGCGGCGCATCGGGGCGTTGGCGGCACACGGGAAGGCCCGGCGGCGGCGCGTCGGGCGCCCAAGCAGCAACGTGTCGGGGTGCCCAGTGCCCAACGGCGGCGCCTCCCGCGTCTGGCAGGAAAGAGAAAAGGAATTTCTTTCCCTTACTAAAGGAGAAAAATATTAGATTAAAAAAATTGAGATAGAAAGGGGATCCGTTGAAGCTATAATATAGAAAAGAGAAACTATTATCAAAGGATCCGTGAGCCGTGACACGAGCCCACGGTTCGCGACTCCTATCTAGCAGTATCAGAGATTCAGAGGGGACAGAGCGGAGTACATAATCCCTTTCACAAGATTCGCGACGGCTCCACGTTTCGTACGACGAAATGCTGGATTCTTTCCTTCCCGTACGCGCTGAGCCTCGGTGGGACCCACCCCGTAGCCTGTGTAGCCGTGTAGGTGGTGCTCTGGACATGGACAGACCATGCAAGAGACGTCGGTTTCGCCCGTTTGGGAGGTGGTGTGTGTATACGGCCACCACACAGGACACAGCTGACACAGCCTACAGAAAGAGATCGTGCCAGCCCGTTCCGTTCCGTTTCGAGAGAGAGACCCCTGCAGGTCCTCGCCGCTCCCGACGGGTGGAAACCGGCAGCCATGGCTCGCAGAATCGGAGGCCGCCGAGGGGGGGTGGGTGGGGGCGCGCGCGCCGCGACGCGGGTGGTTTCGAGAGCGCGCGGAGGCCCAGAGCCAAACCATGGCCGTAGCCCACCGGTTCGGCGCCCTCCCGGCTCCCGATAAATCCCCGGCCGCGCCACATGCCAGCCTTCCAAAGTCGGCAACTCGACGGCTTTTACCACCACTCACTACTCTCTTCGCATTGCCAGTGCCACGCGCTCTCTCCTTGGAGCACTGCAGTAGTAAAAGACTGCTGCTGCCCGGCCGTCGCGATCCATGGACGTGTACATCTCGGAGGAGTACGTGGCGCAGCGGCGCGCCGAGAGGAGGGCGGCGCGGAACGCCGCGGCGGCGCGCGGCGGCGAGGAGAAGGCGCGGGCGGACGCCGAGCAGAAGCGGTGGACGACGGCCGCGTGGGCGGAGGAAAAGGGGAAGCGGACGGTCGACGGCAATGGCGGTAGCGGTGGCGCAGCCTGGCTCGTTGGGGAGGACGCCGTTCTCTACTTCTCGGCTTAGACGACGCCGCTGTACGTCCCGCTGCATGCGTCGAGCTGCTAGGGACAATGCAAATAGACTTTGCCCATGCACAATTTGCATGGATCGATGATATTGGTTTAGCGCGCATTCGCCGTATGACTTATCGTCAGGTTTTAATTTGTTTTGTAACTAGTGTGACGATCGATTCGACTGTGATTGGCAATCGGTTCAGCTAATCACTTTTCCCCCCTCTAGACCTCGCAGAGATTGAAGGCTTCCCACACAGAAGAACTCTAGCTTAATCTCTCTGATACTACTTTAGCACTCACAAAAATTCATAAAACATGTACGATTTGCCCCCCTGTTTTGTGTGTGTAAACTGTAAATCCTAGCCGGTCACGAGAAATTTCAAGAATTGACACCAAATTTGTAAGTCTTTTAAGATTTGACACCATTATCTACATCCTGATAAGGATGTTAAATCTTGAAAGTCTCACAGATTGAGTGACAAATATCAAAATCCCTCGCCGGCCACGCCACATGCCGCTCCTCGGGCCTCCCACGAGACAGAAGTTACTCTTGTTGTTAAACCACAGGACACAGGAGGCCCAAAGAATTCAGTAGATCTTTTTTTTTTCGCCACATGGCCATGCACAGGGGACTCCCCACCTGAATTCAGTAGATCTTTATTGGCAGATCAGGTTGCCATGCTTTTACTGGCAGATCGATAGAACGAGACAGGCAGATGCCCAAAGAATTCAGTATAGATCTTTCTGTTACTCTTTGTTTTAAACCACATTCCACGTACAGGTGGCCAGCGAATGCCTTTGCAGTAACATTACACATTTACACGCCACTAAATCTGAACTAACTATGAAGTCTCAATAATTCAGTAAACAAAGGTCGGACAAAATTTGATTGGATTTGGTTCTTATAAGGATACACCAACTGGAAATCTGGAACGGATGAGGCTGTATCAGTGGCTCAGGGCTTGTACACTGCCGAATGCCAATGCGTGTGTTCGTTGTGCGTTGGAGCAGTGACATACAGCACGACAGAAGCGCCAAGCAGTACGACGAGAAGAGCTGTGAAGTTCACCAGCAAGGCTTCCGAGCTGTACCTGCCGAGGCCGCCGGCCTGAAGGAAGGTGAGCTTCTCTAGGAATCCCAACTCTGCCGCAAGCAGTGCCAGCAAGTAGACGACAAGCCCAGAGCGAACGTGCCATGGGAGCATTCTGCGCCGGACTGTTGGCGAAGCACCAGGGAAGAAGAAGGTTGTAATGCCAAGTAGCCACTGAAATATGAAATCAATGAATCAGTGTTTCAGTTTCATTCTGAACTGGTTCTTGTACAAAACCAACTGTCTGAAAAAATAATAACAGCAGCAAAATCAACTATTGCCCTACACACAAAAAAAACCACCAGCGCAATATGAACAAGATCAGGACACTGCATGCTTACAAGCCTCAGTGCAAACGAAAAAGAAAGTTCGGCTTATATACGCATTACCCAGGCTGAAAGTTAGGGTGGCCATATATAGTTCATTCGAACTATTCTCTTTTAACAATGCCATTGGACTGTTTAAACTATTTATTCTGAAAAATACCTAGGGGAGAAACACAGTATGACAATCATACTTCATTTCTACACACGTGTCAACAGGGGAACAATATCCTCTGCAGGTAGTTCACAATGTAAGAAGAAAAAGGTTCATGTCCATCACCTGTATACCGTACAGGCAGATAGTTCCAAGTCCAACCCACGAATGCAAGCTGTAGAGATTATCAATTCCACTTTCATTGTGGAACTTGAAGGCAGCATATATTCCAACAGAACCCAGGAAGAGTGCAACAGCATGAAGAAACATGTGAACCATCTTATTTGTATCATGACTCCATGGCAGTATTTTGTAGCTCATTATGGCTGCAGACAAATTAAACAGCTTGGTAAAAATGCTCAATACTTCCACATGATGGAAAGATCATCAAGGAAAGAAAATGAAAAAGGGCATGTACTATACCTTCACTCCCTAGGATGATGAATCCTATCAGCATAAGCACAGGATGCACCTGCGCAGATGTGGCTTATTACATCAGGACATTTTAAGTACAACCTTAACATGGCATCATACACGTCAAAGGACCCTTTTGTTGAAATGAACACTACAGATTCCTCTGTCCATGAATGATTTTTTGGTTTCTTGGCTACCTATTGATGAAAAGAAATATGATCTAGGATTTTTTGTTTGGCAGTAACTGTTTGGGGTCAGGAATAAGATGGCAATAGAAAATAAATTCTAACACTCCGTGACTGACATTCTGTACAAAATAATTCATTTTATGAAGAAATGGAGTATTCTGTGAGCAAGCAGGATGGACTGGGGCTACGACGCAATGATGACTTGATGAGGAAGGTGAAATGGTGGCTTGATGATTCACATACAGCAGAAAATAAGATTCAGATGATAAGGTTTCCAATCTAGATCTTCCTTTGAACTGTTACTGAAGCCTTGCGATCATAGACTGCTTTATATTTTGTTTATGTACTTTGATGATTTGCTACAAGTGCAAGTTAGTGCCCCTAACAGTTTGTAAAACAAGCCATCTGCTTTCAATAAAAGCAGGTAATAAATTTTGGTAAAAAGAGAACTAGGGAACCTTACATTCCCAAATACGGATCCTATTCGATAGAAGATTATACGCCCTCATAAAGTCCATGAAATATTTTGTTAGCTTGCAGTTGTAACTTTGAAGGAATTAAGTTCCAGAATTTCTTTCATCAGAAATCTAAAATGTCTGAAGATACCCTGATACTTCTCGATCAAGAATGTATTGGCTGAATAAGGACAAGAAATTAGCTGTGAGCCTATCACCTTTGTTGATGAACACCCCGAAGCAATAGGGATATATATACAGATCACTAATACTAACAAATTCATATGGTAGACTGACAAGCAAATTCAAATTAATAAATTACATATATACAGATCATTACTCTAAACATATAAGCATTTTTTTCCTCGAACACGCCTATCACTGTATTAAGAAGAAGATCACATATAAGCAAATCCATATTGGTCATATATCATATGGTAGGCTGACAAGCAAACCCAAGCCAGCACTTCACTTTGATGTCACAATTGAACATGCTATCCATCAGGAGTGACATCTGGCAAATAACCAGAGGGCAAGAATTCTCTATAAGGCAAATCGGTTAAAACATGATGTCTAGATTTGAAAAACCTGATCGAGCACACTACAAGTCTACAACGCTAGATTGCCAGAGCGAGCAAGTGGTTACTAGTACAGCACAGCACTGAAGTTACAGACAAAGCAGCGACGAAGGCGTTAACCGGTTGCCCGGTTGGTAGCTAAGATAAGTTGATTCCCTGCTGAGGTGGGTGAACCAAAGCAATGAACAGTTGACCACGGCAGATCCCCGTTCGCCAGCGGGGCTGAAGCGCCAAAAATCCGAGACACAATTGAGCGAATCGGATCACGGGAATCAAATTCCAACCTAACCAAAGGGCTCTAACGGCATGGGATGGAATGCTACCTCCACGGGAAGAAATGACAGAGAAGGATCATACTCATACGTTGAAGATGAGGCCCTTGTCGGTGGGGGAGCCAAGGGAGAGACCACCGCGGAAATGGACGCACCACAGCAGCACGAGCACCGCCGCGGAGGCCGCAAGCGCGCGCGCCACCTTCGCGGGCGCCGGCACGGCCATCTCCTCCTCCGTCGCTGGAGGGGATCGGAAATCGGAAGTCTCCGCCTCTCCGACGACCCGGCCGTCTCCGCAATGTCAACAACAGACGACTATCCTCTGCTACTTGCTAGCAGCGAAGGCCCACACAAAATGGTTGGCTCGGCCCACACCACCATTCGCGAACAAGTTGGCCCATTTATCTGCCGGGGCCAACCGTCTGACTGCCCACGAGCCACTTGACCCACACACCGCCTCCGTTCCTTTACGCTTCTCTTCTCTCTCCCGTCCCACTCCCCGAGCCCCAGCCGCATCACGCCGCGGCCGCGCCTGCTCGACTTGCCCCGACACGATCCCCCCCCAACCCTCTCGGCTCTCGCGACTCCAGTCCAGAGAAGCTCCCTTCGGAGAGCGGCGAGAGAGTTCAAGGTCTCGAGCCCCCGATCACATCTAGCCGCCGTGGAGGTACACCCGCGCTCTCCCCGTTGCTTCCCAGAGTTCCTGGCATTATCCAGTGCGCTTCTGGGTCTGGGCCTGCAGCGCTCGCGCTTCCGCTCAAACCCCAATCTGTTTCGTTTTCCGATGGGATTTCTCTTTTGTCTCATGTTCGTCGTGCGTGCCGCGTGTTCGTGGGTTGTCGGGTACTTCGGGTGGCAGCGGCACGCGGCTACGGCACCTCAGTGGCTGTGCGCGGCCGCGGCAGGACGAAATGTCGAGGGGCGGGGGCTTTTAGTGGGTTTGGTGGGTGGTAGACTCACGGGAGGCAGAGCTGGGCTTCGGTGCGACAGTGACACTAGGGTTTAGGGACGTGGGGAGAGGAGAGATTGGGTGCGGGTGCAGTAAGAGGGCTGCAGAGAGGACTGAGGTTTAGGGGGGCGAAGATATGTGGTGAATTATAATCTGTCTGTCGTTCTGGAATCTCTATAGTTTGTGCGAAGATAGTTTCTGTAGTTTTATCAGTAGAATTGGGGGTTTTCTCTGATATGGTGAAATGAATTTGACGTGATGCTTCTCAATTTGTTCGGGGAAAAATCTTATCAACTTTGAGCATGAAGTGTTTGCTAGATTGTGGATGAGCTGAGAGGGGTAACATTAGGCAGTTGAGTTAGTCACTCATTTTGATATCGGATCTCTAGGCTTTTCAAACTGTGAAGTTCAATTGCATTTGGTATGGATGTGTGGCTTGGGAAGGGAAGACAATTGTCTGAAGCAGACGCTTATGTTAGGCTTTCTATCCACTGATAACTGGCTGTTTTGATGTGGACTTTGTTGTGGATGTAATTCAGGGTTCCTTCATTGACTTGAGCTATTCGTGGTTTAAATTTTACTAGCCCCACGTGCATGGCTCACACTGCTTTCCTCGTTGGAACCTCTTTATGCCAGGAGAATGCCTCGCAAGGTTGTATCTGGACCCGACTACGATGACGAGTACGATGACTATGATGAGTATGATGATGACTATGATGAGTATGATGACACCGGATGCGGCAAGGATCAACATCCTGTTCAGACAGGGAAAGGTATACTTCCGAATCTTCTGGCTTTATCCGTATCACCTCAAATGAGAGGCCAAAATGTTTACTAGAGTTGCTTTATAGTCTGATTCTGACAATCAGAAATAGTGCATGGTTTTTGTAAGACTTTACCACAGCAGTTTTATTGCTCAAAGCAATGGTTACTAAGCTCATGTTGTTTATTCCGTCATCTTGCATTAATTTAAACTTCCTATTTTGCGTATCAACTGCTGATAAATTCAACTGATTGTGGATTGCATGTACCTGTGTCCAGTTGTATTGAAGCTATATGTGAGACAGTGACTTATTACATGCAAAATATCCATCCTCTTACCGGGTGCTGTGGAGATGTTCTGTTACGTACTCATTGCTTGAAAGCATCCTGCATATGTGCATTTTCTGACTGGAACCAAATTTCATCCATCCAGTCAGGCAGTCAAAACTTACACAAAAACCTTGTGTGGTATGAAAAAGTTGCTGGGGGGCTTAGCAGGTTACCAGTCAACTAGTGGGTTTCACTGCTGATTGCTGGATTATCAAGCACATGTTTTTAACATTGTAAGCTAGCAAATGATTCCTGGCGTCCTCCGGCTAATTGATTTGATTGGTAGTTTGGTACCATTTTGGTGCTGCAAACTTTTTATGCTTTACATGTTTTGCATTTTGTGTCCTTATTGCATGGTTTAGTTTTAAGGAGTTTCTCTGCTACATTCCAATTGACTGTAATAGGACTATTGACTCTTTGATCTCTAATATTTGTTGCCAATAATTGCATAGAATCATCGAAAAAGTCCTCAAGTATGGTGCCCGTGCATTGGACGTGCTCCATGTGCACATTCAATAATCATGAAAGCATGACATACTGTGAGATGTGTGGGGTTTTCCGTGAAACCTTTGTCAAATCTGCCAAGGATGGTTCATTAAAAGGTATCTAGAGTCGCACATGCTTGAACCATTCCTATTCTGTTTATAAGTATACATGGAGTCACAATGTTTCTTTGTTACCATTGTTCTATCAGATGCAGTCAGCGCAGTGTCAAGTGAACTTAGGACACCTGCTGCTCCAAAAATGGATTCTTCCAAGACGCCAATGAAGACTCGTGCAGTAGATTCTGATGGTGATTTTGCAAGAAAGAAAGCTAGTGCGCCACGTCATAAAGGTATTATTGGTGCCCATTGGCATCATCTGTATAGATTGTTAATATGTCTAAGAACGGGGGCGGGGGGATAATGATTCACAATATAACTGTGCATGCTTGCTTCTAGTTTGTGCTGAAAATTCTCGACCTTTTTTTCCCTATGGTTCTCGATTCCATGTTCCCATGGCTTTGTGGACTTTCTACTTTCCGGCAGTCTAGTTGAAAAACTCCGTTCTGTTGCGATTAGAATAGGATTATCCATAAATATCATTGGATGCTAAACATTTTCGACACACAATAAAACAAGTGATTTGCTTGTTCGATGTCTTCTGGGCTATATCTTGTTTGCTATGTTTCCTGAATCGGTTTGTTCTTGTGTTTTTGACACGAGGATTGTTCTTGTGTTAAGATTGAAGTGCTGAACTAAAGTTGTGCTGGGTGGTTCATCGCTCTGTCCTTTGATAAGCTTGTCTGCTGAAAAATGAAGGTTGTTAGCATTTGTTTTATTTCTCAATTTTAATTATTTGTGCATCTCAACAGCCAATTCCACACAGTTACCATCTTCTGGTAGCTCAATTGGTACTGAAAAAAAGAAGAAAACCCCTGTGCTTTCTGAAGAAATACCTGTGGAGAGGACAGCTCTATTGGTCCCTGATCATTTTCAGCTGAAGGGTGATCAGAGTGGCGGGGCAAGTAGTTCTTCACAGAACGATTATGTGGTCCAGAAACTCTCTTCTGACATAAGCCAGCTAAATATAGACAAGAACAATGTGAATGTTACAAAACCTTGTATGCCTGAAGAGTATAAGCCTGAGAAGTGGATGTTAGCTGATCAGGAGTCAGGGGTGCTGAGCCAACTAAACCTTGCAATAGTAGGTCATCACTCATCTTCTGTTGTAAATACCATTTCTATTATTTGACATCGTTGTTCGTCTAAATATCCTTTGTCTAAAGGGTAGTTTCTATGAAAATTTGGGTAGGTGGGTCATGTTGATTCTGGCAAGTCGACACTATCTGGGAGATTGCTGCATCTATTAGGAAGGATATCGAGAAAAGATATGCACAAGAATGAGAAGGAGTCAAAAGAGAAAGTATGTCAGTCCTCTCTTTCATATCAGCTGTTCTGTCTTCATGTGCATATCTAACTGTTTGTGTTTTTATCTCATTTGAAGGGGAAAGCATCATTTGCTTTTGCATGGGCCATGGATGAGAGCAGTGAAGAAAGGGAACGAGGTGTAACAATGACTGTGGGTGTGGCTTATCTGGAGACGAAGAAATACCGTGTTGTTTTGCTTGACTCGCCTGGCCACAAAGATTTTGTGCCAAATATGATATCTGGTGCGACACAGGCTGATGCAGCTATTCTTGTGGTTGATGCTTCGACTGGTTCTTTTGAAGCCGGCATGGATGGTGAAGGAGGAAAAAATGTTGGCCAGACCAAAGAGCATGCTCAGCTTATTAGAAGCTTTGGCGTTGAACAGCTTGTTGTCGCAGTGAACAAGATGGATGCAGTTGCATACTCAAAAGAAAGATTTGAGTTCATCAAACTACAACTTGGCAGCTTTCTGCGATCATGCAACTTCAAAGACTCAGCTATTACCTGGATTCCTCTTAGTGCTGTCGAAAATCAAAATTTGATCAAACCTCCTTCAGATGCTCGTTTGACCTCCTGGTAAGTTCTGTTTCAGGTGAACTTTTGTCTCATGTAGAACATTACATAATGATGAGTCTTCTTTCAATGGTAAGGAAGTTATGAAGTTTATGACCTGTTTTAGAAGCTGTCTGAAATTTATGATCTGACATTTGTATTCCTTTTTGTTTAGAAGACACTCTTCAAACCTATTGTCATAATGGATCTTAAATTTATATCATCTCATGGATTGGCTATTTTATGGTACCAACAATCAATTTTGAAGCATAAATCATTTGTATATTTCTAACCAGAGTGAATTTCACTGTAGGTCCATGAACTTTTCCCAAGATCTCATCTAGGTCCGCAAACCAAAAAAACGGTCATCTAGGTCCATCAGCTTTTTCTGAGGTCTCATCTAGGCCCGCAAACTAAATAAGTGGTCATCTAGGTCCATAAACTTTTAAAGAGCTATCGTCTAGGTCCAAGGCGGTGGCGACGAGTCTGACCTTGACGACTGCCCTTTAAAAGTTCATGGAACTAGATAACCACTTTTAAAAGTTCATGGACCTGGATGACCGCTTATTTAGTTTGCGGACCTAGATGAGATCTCGGGAAAAGTTTACGGACCTAGATGACCGCTTTTTTAGTTTGCGAACCTAGATGAGATCTCGAGAAAAGTTTGTGGACCTACAGTGAAATTCACTCTTCTAACAATATCACAGATTCACAGTCCAAAATAGTGGTAGCCTGGAATGTCTTCAATGACCCTACTATACATAATGCTATGTTAGGTCTCTTGCATGAAAATGGTCTTAGGAGATTATTATCAATGCTAGTTCCTTATAACTCCCTCTGGTCAGTGTTGTTTTGAACATAGATAGAACCTTCAAAATGCAACTGCAGCTCTAAGTTTTATTGTAATGCCTTTTTTCCTACATGTAATTGGGAACAAATATTGGACTTATTAATTATTAATTTGCTTATCCATTTTGGAGCAAATGGTTGCAAACAGCTATGCTGCCATGGAGTTTTCTTGTAAATGCCATGCAGTTATTTGTTATACTTAAACTTAACAATGTTTTGGAGAACAGCTTTCCACTACTCTAAGAATGATATGCTATGCATGTAGTCAAATGTTTAGTATCTTTTTTTTTTGCTTTTGAAACTGGTTTTTACTGATCTTGAATTTAGTTTATTTTCATAATCAAATGCTTATCGGTAAGCCGTATCTGGTCAAATTTAAGAGTTTGGACTTCCACATGCATGGGAAGAGCTGCCGAATATTTTGAAATATCTTGAGAGGGGCCCCGGGGGGGGGGGGGGGGGGGGGTGATGTATCTATCTGAACCAAAGTCCATTGTCCTCATAATTTTAAATCTATCTGAATCCTTTTAGGTATCAAGGGTTGTGTCTCCTGGATGCTATAGATTCCCTGAAGCTTCCTTCTCGGGATGTTTCAAAGCCCCTCATTCTTCCAATCTGTGATGTTATCAAGTCTCAGTCAACAGGGCAGTTGGCAGCTTTTGGAAAATTGGAAACTGGGGCTATTCAAAATGGTTCAAAGGTATATTTCCTTTATAACTTATTTTCCCTGCAGAAGATGTAAATTTGATACCAGTGGATAGGATTCTAGTCTATTGAGACCATGATCTTGGCTGTTTGATGCTCCTCCTTGATCATTCAGTAACAAGATGCTAGAATGCTGCTGCACCTAAGTTCAATCCTTTTGTCCTGGGGAAAATTCTGTTTCTTATTCTTGCTTGACAGTTCAATTGAACGGTTATGAACTGTATAATTCTTCTTATATTTTCTCTCTTTGGACATCTTACGTGTTATTTCCTGCTGCCAGGTGCTAGTTTTGCCTTGTGGGCAAGAGGCAACGGTGAAAACCATTGAACGGGACACTAATTCATGTAGCATAGCAAGAGCTGGTGACAATGTGGCGGTTAGCTTACAGGGTATTGATGGGAATCAACTAATACCTGGCGGGGTTCTTTGCCACCCTGGTTTCCCTGTGGCTGTAGCTAACCACTTGGAGCTTAAGATTCTAGTCCTGGACGTCACCACTCCTATTCTTATTGGTTCTCAGGTGAGTGAAATGACCAAAAGCCTGCTTGATTAGCCTTTTGCAGCGTAATAATCATAACCATGTTATGGACCTAGGTGGAGTTTCACATACATCATGTCAAGGAGGCCGCAAGAGTAACAAAAATCATTGCATTGCTTGACAAAACTGGGAAACCAAGTAAATCAGCACCTCGATTTCTTAAATCAAAACAAAATGCTGTTGTACAGGTAATCAACAAGTGGGGATCATTGTGTACAACTTTCTCTCATAAAATTTCATATCCTAGGATAATGTACTTCGTGTAATTTGTACAGTACAGTATGATTCAAAACTCATGCTTCTAATTATTGTGCCAGGTTACGCTCGACGGGGCTGTATGTGTTCAGGAATTCTCTAAGAGCCGAGCACTTGGGAGGGCGTACTTAAGGTCGTCTGGTCGCACGATCGCTGTTGGCGTAGTTAACCGGGTAATTGGCCAAGATGAGAAGTAGAAGACCCACTCTTCTGAATTCTGAACCGAGTCGCTGTCGTAACTAGGTATACTCTGTGTAGTGCTGGCAAATTTTGTTTTCCATTTGCTTATCGGCGTTATCGCCATTCCGATGTGTTGAGATATGGCTGTAAGGTGGTCGCAGTTGAGGTTTTTGTTCCGACCCAGTCTTTTTTGCTAAACTGCCACGGAATTTCCCCTCAAAATGCTGAATTCATGTCTATTCGGCAGACAGATATGTAGTGCAGAGATGCAATATGAACGGAGGGGCGCGTATTGATCTGCGCAGCTGCAACTATCGGGAATAGCTGCACGACGCTCGGCGTGTGTTCCTCTAGATTGTTTCCGAGTATAAACAGTGCAATTACTTTTTTAAAATTACACGGTACAACGTAGACGCTCACAATAAGTACGCACACTCACCCCTATGAATATACGTACGCAAACCCTACCCCCATGAGCACGTCTAAAAGACTGAACACCCGACAGATATGAAGATTCCCGAAGTCACCGTTGGCGACGGGAACACTGCTTACCACTTAACGTATAACGCCGGTAAATCCTGAGAAAATCTTAAAAAAAAGATGCGAGCATTGGGATTTAAACCATGGTGGGTAGTGTCCCACTGTACCGTACTACCGTTGAACTACAAGTCTAATCACAACGGTGCAATTACTGGCACAGCTGTCCGCTGGACAGTGGATGAACCGGCTGTTACGGATGTGTTTGGTTGATGGGATGGGAGGGAGGAGGGATGGGATGAGTTCATCTTTTTTTTGAGGTGTTTGGTTGGATGGATGGTGTTGACGCGGATGGAATATACCATGAAAATACTGGATGGGGCCATCCCTCGAAATCGGAGGGACGTGGGTGGCAGCGTCAAGCCACCCGACGCATCCTCTGTTTACCGTAACCTCTCCCCTCCCGCTCACTGCACCCCCACCCAGATCCGCCGCCGCCCACAGCTGCACCGCCGCCCCCAGCTGCGCCGCCCCACCCACGTCGCCGCCGTCGTCGCCAACCCCGCCCGCTCCCTCCCCTTCTCCGCCCACCTCTTCGCTCTCGTCGTTGTAACAACCCTAAAATACCCTTAGGATTTGTTGAGTGCAAAAATGTGGTTTTCAAAATTTTTGGTGAATTGTTGTGCATGCAAACCATTATTTAAAATTAATTCTAATTGCTCCCAAAATTCTTAAGCAATTTAAATTTGAAATTTAAAATCAATTTGAAGTGCTAAGGATGAAATAGTGTGATTTGGATTTATTTGGGTTTAATTGGATTTTTGGTTGGTTTGAATTCAAATTCTAGATTTGAATTCAAACTCTAACCATTTAAACTAATTTCCAAATCTATCTAACTGTTCGTGGGCCAAAACCCGAAGCCAAAGTCCATCGAACCCCCCTCAAATTCTTTTCCCCGAGCCAGCGAACCAGCCGGCCTGCTCGGCCTTTCGGCCCAGCGCGGCCCAACCTCTCCCGCGCGCCCCCCTTCTCTTCTCTTTTCTTCTCCCGCCGACAAGTGGACCCGGGCTGTCAGCCCATTCCACCGCGTCGCCTCCACGTCGCCTCCCTCTCCCACTGACAGGCGGGCCCCGCCTGTCAGCTTTCTCCCTCACCTCTCGTCATCTTCCCCCCGCGCCGCTCTGCTCTCTCTCTCTCTCTCTCTCGCGGCCGCGCGCGCGCCCGTGACCTCCAACCACCCGAGCTCCGCGGCCCGTCTCGATTGCTCCGCGTGTCCGCGGGCGCTCGAGCACTCCATCCAGCCGTCGAGCTCCTGAAAAACCCTAGCCGTCGCCTATAAAACCCGCCGCCGGCCCTCTTCCTCCCCAAGTCGCGCCGCCCCTTTGGGGTTCGATCCAATCCAAACGCGAGGGGTGAGAGGTGCGAGGAGTGGTGGGGAAGAGTTTGAGCGGGAGCAGGAGCAAGGAGAGGAGCCGGAGCGTCTTCCCCGCGTCGTCGCCGAAGGCCGGAGCGCCGCCGCGCGTGGACCGCCGACTCCAAGCCGAACCAGGGAGCAAGAGGAGGAGCACGAGCTTCGCCAAGCCACGACGAGTCTACCCCGAGCTGCAGCGATCGACTACTGGCCCCTAGGTGAGCGCCGCCGAGTTTCCCCCTTTCTTCTCTGTTTCCGGCGAGTTGCGCCGCCGCCGCCGTGCTAGCCCCCTGGGACCCGACCTTCGAGTCGTGGCCATCTTCGTGTGCAGGAACCCGTCGCCGCTAACCCCTCTGCAACCCGCCATCGCTCGAGCCTTGCAGCCGAGGCCGCCGCGGCCGAGCTCCGCTCGCCGCGCGCGAATGCCGAGGCCGTGTCGCGGCCGTGGATGACCACGTGCCCGCGCACGCGCACCTAGCCGTGCCCCAGCAGTCGCTGGTGGCAACGCGCGCGCAGCCGAGGCCCTTCCTGGCCGCGCAACCCTTCTCCGTCGCGTGCCGCCGCCGCTCGCCGGCCGAGCGCCGCCTGCCTTCGTGGACGCTCGCACCGTGGACCAATCACCCACCTTTTCCTCGCCGTTTGTGACCGCCATCCCCTGGCCGAGCCGTTCCGACCGATCTTGAGCCCAGCTGAGCTTTTTCCGGCGAGAACCGCCGCCGACCGTCGCCGCTGGCGTGCTCCAGTGCGCGCCACGCGCGCGTCGCGTCGCGACGTGGCCGAGCCACACGAACGACCACACCAGCACCACGCACGCGTAGCCACAAACAATCCCGATTCGGCCACAGATCGATCCCGTGCACCCGGCTCACGTGAACCGCACTCTCGGTTCACGGTGGACCAAGTCCACCAGAGCAGCACCAGCAGCGCCCCCTTCGTGGGCCGAATCTTGCGTTTAAGTCTGGTTTGCACCCTTGAACTCTTCCGGCCCAGTCACTTTCGGCCCAATTCCAGCCCAGCCATCGTCTAATCTTTTTCTTTTTCTTTTAACCGCGCTGACGTATGGGACCCACCTATCATACTCTGCGAGTCACTGACACAAGGGACCCACTGACCAGAGCTGACCGTTGACCGTTGACCCGTTGACCGTTGACCAGTCAACGCTGACGTCAGCAGGGCCCACTGCTGACGTCATCCTAGGCGGACCCCACTGCTGACGTCAGCATGACGTCATGCTGACGTCAGCAGGCTAATTATTTATCTGTTTTTCTTTTTTGGAAATTATTTAATATTTTCAGAAAATGATTTAAACTTCAAAAATTAATAATAAATCAACCGTAGCTCAGAAAAATATGAAACCAGTTTCCATATTTTTCTAAAATCATGACCTACGCGTTAGTGTAGAGTTTGGTGTTATTTGGGTCTTCTCTTTTCGCTGAATTGGAGTTTCTTTGCTAGTAGTCGCGTCTTATTTTATTTTCCGCAACCTTAGGAGCTCCGGAGAGTCTGGAGGAGCCGGACCACTTCGACAACTGCTTTGACGAGGACGAAGACCTTTGCCCGGGTTCACGCCCGACCATTCTCTGAAATATCTATTAGACATGCAACTAGTATGCTAACGCTTTACTTTACTCGCATGATAAACCTGCACTGCCTTTGTTATTATCCTGTTACCTTGCTACCTACCACTCACTTTATTAGATGTGCTATGCTATGCATGTGTTGGGATGGTTGTGATTTGATCCTCTTGGCGTGAGTTGTGGGTGGTATGGGAGGAGTAGTGCAGCTAGGCGGTGTAAGCGAGTAAATAACAACTCGATCGTTTGATCGAGGTGCTGAGGGGCTGCACTCGGGCAGTCCCTACGGAGTACCTGTTGTGGGTACATGGTTCTTGGATATTGGTACTTGAGGAGTACTTGAGGAGTTTGGGTGGCAATACCTGTTATGGGTGCCGATTGCGGACCGTTGCGGCGGATCGCTTATGACGCAGATACTCGCTTTACCGAAAATTAAGGACCGAGTCGTGCCCCAACTTTGGACTTGGGATTACCGTGCTCACCATCTACCCAATATGGGGAGGGTTCCAGCAAGCCTACTCTAGTGCGGCGCCGAGACTGTAGGAGAATCGAGCTTGATATGTGTAGGGGGGAATCGTTGCGGCGTATTCTCCCTGATTTACCACGGCCCCCGACTGGCCCCGGTGGGAAGGTTTCACGACCCTGAGGCAGATGTTAGATCGGATGTTTCCCGAGCCCAGGGAGACAGGATTGGCGCCGTTACTGTTTAGGGTCTTTGCTGTGGGCTGTGTCTCAGGTTGGTTGTGGACTAGCCTTGCAGCCCAGATGGATTCCTGGAGTGCCATCTCTGCAGAGTGTAAACTATACGTATAGCCGTGTCCACGGTTACGGACGACCCATTTCTGATAAGCCCCGACTAGCATGGGAATCTGCTTTCTTACCTCATCCTTGAATTGGGTTATGAGAGATTGGTCCAGCTGAGGCTGTTGAGATAAGGTGGGGAGGGAGCTCACCGAGTCGAATAGAGAGAGAAAAGGCGTTGGTGGATAATGTTTGCGGGAACCTGCTGTGGCAGGACGAGCCCGATGGGGGAATTGTGAGGCTGACGGGTGGTTTTGGGAGTGGATGTGTGTGTGAGAAGGAGTTGGCGATGAGATGAATTTGGGTTATTGCTGCTGCTTGCATAAGAAAACCCTGGCTCAAACCTTGATTATTTCTATACCTTAGAATAGGCCACTTTAAAGCTTGCATCATATTATGGTTGGTGACGTGGACCTGTCCCATTTCCTTGGGGACAGATTTTGGGTTCTCAGGTGAAGACCCTGACCACGAGTTCAACCAGGACAGGTGGTACGACTGAAGGGAGCGCGCTACGCTCAAGGATGCCTGTGGAGGAGTGGACCCTGTTGATCTAGCTACCGCTGCGCAGATGCTTCTTATTGTCGATTTAGCCTGTACCAGTCGCTATGTTTTATATATGTCATGTAATGGATCTTTTATCGTTGTATGAATGTGATATTCGACTGAGATGAGTTCTGTACGAGATAGTTGCTATTCCTGGGACTATCTCGAGGGTACAGGGAGTCGGATTCTCGTCGATGGGAATCCGGTTCGTCACAGTTGGTATCAGAGCCATACTTGACCGTAGCGCGTAACCCTTAGAACAGAAACTTAGGACAGAAGCTCTAACTGAGTCCTCTACTGTATATGAAACCCCTTGGACTATTGAAAAACTATATATAAGTACATCTCAACTATTTACAAAACTTTTACCCTTACCTTACCTTACTAACTTGCTAACTTACTAACAACCCACTAACTGTCTGGCAGATGGAAGGAAGAGGATCAACAGATGAACGACGGGAGGTTAGGACCACAGGAGCAGACTGTGGAGGTTTGGCAGTGCTACTGAGGGAGGTGCTGCGTACAGTGGGGATAGACGTGGACAACGTCTTCTACGATGGCTGGACCTACGGCCCTGGTGAGGGAGTACACACCCGGTTGCAGATGGTAGTACCCAATATCCCTGGACGACCAATGTCACTGATGCTACGGGCAGTTACTAGCGAGAGCACCTTCAGTCGGGCAGTGCAGACTATAGCTATGAGGATACTCCGACTTGCCACACTTGTGTACCAGAACCAGCTCAGCCACACTCGTTTCCGGTACCTACCGAGGGCTCTTGAAGATCCAACAGACAGAGACGCAGTCAGCTTGCAGGCTCACACAACAGACCGAGAGCGGAACGTGACCCTGCGGACCTCAGTTCAGTGCATGATTGAGCAGGAGTACTTAAACATTGGCCTAGAAGAGAAAGTTGCCAAGCTGAAAGAGAGGGTATGGAAGCAGGACATCCAGCTGATGGAGAAGGACAACAGGATCGCCTTACTTGAGGAGCAACTCAAAGCTAAAGCAAGAGAAGTCAGAGTCCTGGAATATGAAGCGCGCAACAACAGACAGTTGGCAGGACTGATCCGAGCAACTCACCATGCTCGAGATGTCCGTCTGGAAGATCAACTCACAGAAAAAGACAAAGCACTGGCAGCCAAGGAAGAAGAGATAGAAGGACTGAAGGAAGAAGTATATTGGTTGGACAGTCACAACTCAGAACTTCAGGAAGAGGTGGATAGCTACAAGGAGAAGAGTGGACGAAACTACCAGCTGATGAAGTATTTGAGTCTTCAACAGATTATGGCAAAGGATGAAGCTCGAAGGACCCTTAGTAGTTGGGTAAGGTCAGACAGGAAGAGGGTAGCAGAGGTGATCACAATGAACCAAGGACTTCCAGAGGAACGCAGAGTTGAACCCAGAACAGAGCACTACAAGGTCTCACCAAGCCGAGTTGAGCCGATACTACTACCTGAGACTCGAACCCTTACTCCCGAGATGACAAGACTGAGACAAGAACTGGCACACCTAGAGCAGCAGCTGGCAAGACCTGAGGTGGACACAGTGAGGTTGGCAGCGCGCCTCACGGACACACTCCACGACGACAGGCAGTGATCAAGCAGCAGACAGAGACTGAGGCTGTGAGGTTGGCAGCGCGCCTCACAGGCACTTTCAGCAGTATGAGACAGATGCAGTAGGCAGTATCAGCAGATGTCAGCAGTAGTGATGAGACTTGTATCTATCTTTTTGAGCAGATGTTTAGACTTAGTAGATCATGACCACCTTTTGGCTCAGCCACGATGTAGCATTCGCTTAGATGTACTAATCCTCAAGGTTCCAGGAGCTGGCCTCGGGATAGTAATCATGTCTAGGGTGTAATGCTGTAATGAATGATCGATCTTTATGGCTGTTCTTGCAGTTTTATTGATGTTCATCTTGAGTGTACTTTAGTGTTGAGTCTATTTCATGTGTGCAGCTCCTACTCTAGTTACGCTAACCTAACCCTTACCGACCGCCACTAAATCTGCTGTATGAAAAATACAGCAAGATGTCGATCCGAAGATCCAACCGACTGCTTGCACATTTTGAGGAAGCTGAGCAAGAAGAGGCAGCAATGGCAGATAGAGGCAGAGGACGTGGCAGAGGTCGTGGTCGTGGAAGAGCAGCAGCTGCAGTTAGAGGCAGGGGCCGTGGATGCGCAGCAGGCGTGCTCCAGCCCGAGAACAACGCACCAGGTGGAGAACGGGAAGTGGAGATGGAAGAACCAGCAGTGGAACCTCAGCAGAACCAGCGGAACGAACAGCAACCACCGCCACCGCCTAACTTGGTAGAAGTGATGACTACTCAAACACAGCTGATGCAATAGATGGCACAGGCCAATACTCAGATGATGCAAGCTATGCAACAGATTCAGGGAAACCAGAACCAGAACCGTCAGGGACACCGTGAGGAAGACCTACAAAGGAAGATTGAAAGGTTCATCAGGCTGAAAGCACCCACCTTTGACTACTCGGACGAACCACTCGACGCACACGACTGGTTGCGTACCATCGAGACGAAGCTAGACCTGACAGACTACACTGAAGAGGAATGTGTGGCCCTTGCGGCGCACCAGCTTGAAGGAGCAGCGAAAGCGTGGTGGGAGAGCTACTGTGACTCTACGCGAACCCCGCTCAGATCACCTGGCTAGAGTTTTGTGAAGCTTTCAAAGAGTACCACATCCCAGAACAAGTCATGGTGCATAAAGCAATGGAGTTTAGGACAATGACCCAAGGAAGTTTGTCTGTAGCTGAGTACGCTCGACACTTTGCTAAGATGTCAAGGTACGCTCCTGAAGACGTCAACACTGAAAAGAAGAAGCAATTTTGGTTCCAGCGTGGTTTGCACAGAGTGCTGAGGACAGCACTCGCAGTGAGTTCACACAGGACACTCAGAGAGTTGATCGACAGGGCTATCGCAGTTGAGAAGGAGAGAGTGGGCCTCGAAGATACTTGGAGAGAGAAGAAAAGAAAGGCTGAACAGTTGCACAACCACAGACTAAGTCAGAGGCCGAGGAGTGGCCAGAGCAACATGCTCAGGAGAAGCTTTCAGCAGAGCAACAGCCAAGGAAGCTCAGGGTTCAACAGGAACAGCTACCAGGGTAACAGAGGCAGTAACAGCAATAGTTTTGGCAGCAGAGGTAACAACTACGGCAGTTTTGGTAACAGAAACAACAGCTACTCAGGTCAGAGAAACCCCAACTGGAAGCCAAACAACACGCCCAGAATTGGTGGAGGGACCTCAGTGGTCTGTTTTGCTTGTGGGAAGCCCGGTCACAAGTCCTTTGACTGTCCGGAGAAGAAGAACAAACAAACCCCAGCCAAAGCACCGGCACCTGGAGGACAGGACAGGCAGCCAGCAACAGCGCAGAGGGGACGCCTCAACCACCTGACAGAGGAGGAAGCCGAGGACGCTCCCGACGTTGTGCTCGGTGAGTTTTTAGTAAATGGCATTCCAGCTTTGATATTGTTTGACTCTGGAGCCACTGGATCTTATGTCTCGACGAAGTTTGTAAAAGAGCAGTCACCCCCAACAATACCTAAGGCTAGACCTATAGTCACTACTTCTCCCTTAGGAGAGCTTATGTGCACCTTAGAGTGCCCAACAGTTAGTCTGATGATAGGTGGGCAGGAGTTCGTAGGAAACCTGACAGTCCAGGAGTCAGATGGAATTGACGTGATACTAGGAATGGATTGGCTTACAGAGCACAAGGGAGTAATCAGTTGCTCACCCAGAACAGTTGAATTGACACACCCTAGCGGAGTCAAAGTAACAGTGGAACCACGAAGAAGGAAAACAGGGAAGAGATCCAGAACATGTATTCTGAGGCAGTTGGTATACTCCATCGAGAAACAGACGATCGAGGAAGTACCTGTTGTGTGTGAGTATCCTGACGTGTTTCCCGTAGAGCTACCAGGATTACCACCAGACCGAGACGTGGAGTTCATAATCGAACTGCAACTGGGCACATGGCCCATTGCCAAGAGACCGTACAGAATGTCAGTGGAAGAGCTAGAGGAACTCAAGAAGCAGCTGAAGGAGATGCTTGAAAGCGGTGTGATTCGACCCAGTGCATCCCCATGGGGATCGCCAGTGTTGTTTGTGAAGAAGAAAGATGGGTCAATGCGCATGTGCGTAGACTATCGATCCCTGAACGCAGTGACGATCAAGAACAAGTACCCATTACCTCGGATTGATGACTTGCTAGATCAGTTGAAGAAAGCCAAATACTTCAGTAAGATTGATCTGAGATCGGGATACCACCAGATGAAGATTAGAGAAGGCGACATTCCCAAGACAGCCTTTGTGACTCGGTACGGACAGTACGAGTTCACCGTTGTGTCCTTCGGTTTGACCAACGCACCCGCTTACTTCATGAACATGATGAACAAGGTTTTCATGGAGGAACTAGACAAGTTCGTAGTGGTGTTCATTGATGACATATTGGTCTACTCAGAAACAGCCGAAGAACATGAGGAGCATCTAAGGATTGTACTAGAGAAGCTGAGACAACATCAACTCTACGGGAAGTTCAGCAAGTGTGAATTTTGGTTGGAGAAAGTAGCCTTTTTGGGTCACGTGCTGACAGCAGAGGGAGTAGCAATAGACCCAGAAAAGATTGAGGCAGTAGCAGAATGGAAGCAGCCGAAAAGTGTCACGAAAATCCGCAGCTTTCTGGGCTTGGCAGGTTACTATAGAAGGTTCATTGAGAACTTCTCCAAGATTGCCAAGCCAATGACCGAACTACTCAAGAACAATGTCCCGTTCGAGTGGACGGACAAGTGTGAAAGAAGTTTCCAAGAACTCAAGCACAAACTCACTACAACTCCAGTATTGACCCTGCCAGATATTCGCAAGGATTTCGTAGTCTATTGTGATGCTTCGAGACAAGGTTTGGGATGTGTTCTGATGCAAGAGGGCAAGGTTGTTGCTTATGCATCAAGGCAGCTGAGGAAACATGAGGAAAACTACCCCACACATGATTTAGAACTGGCAGCAGTGGAACATGCATTGAAGATCTGGAGGCACTACCTGATAGGCAACAAGTGCGATATCTATACGGATCACAAAAGTTTGAAGTATTTCTTCACCCAATCTGAACTGAACATGAGGCAGAGAAGGTGGTTAGAACTGATCAAAGATTATGACTTGGAGATACACTACCATCCTGGCAAAGCCAACGTAGTGGCAGATGCCTTGAGCCGAAAGAGTTATTGCAACAACTTGATGATAGAAGGAAGTCAGCCAGAACTAGCCAAGGAATTGTACATGCTGAAACTCGAGCTAGTAGAAGCAGGAAAACCCCAGGAAATGCGGGTGAAGTACAACCTAGAAGACCGTATCAAAGAAGCTCAAGGAAAGTGTCCAGAAATCCAAGAAGTAAAAGAGGATATCCGACGAGGAGTAGCACCCGACTTCCGGATAGATGAAGCTGGGACAGTATGGCTGAAAGACCGTATTTGTGTACCGCAGGACAAAGAAATCAGGAGAACAATTCTCTCAGAGGCTCACGAGTCCAAGTACTCGATACACCCCGGATGCACCAAGATGTATCAGGATCTAAAGGGTAAGTTCTGGTGGAAGAAAATGAGAGAGGACATAGCAGAGTATGTAGCCAAGTGCGATTCTTGTCGAAGAATCAAGGCAGAACATCAAAGACCAGCAGGATTGCTGAAACCACTGGAAATTCCAATGTGGAAGTGGGAAGATATCAGCATGGATTTCGTGGTTGGCCTACCTCGCACTCAGAAAGGGAATGATGCCATTTGGGTCATAGTTGATCGATTGACGAAAGTAGCTCACTTCATACCAGTCAAAAGCACACACCCAGTAAGCAAACTAGCAGAGCTATACATAGACAACATTCTCAAGCTGCATGGGGCACCAAAAAGTATTGTGTCAGACAGAGGACCACAATTCACAGCTCAGTTCTGGAAAAGCTTACATCAAGCCATCAGAACAACCTTGGAGTATAGCATAGCTTACCACCCTCAGACAGATGGGCAGACCGAAAGAGTGAACCAGGTTCTTGAAGACTTGTTGAGGGCATGTGTTTTGGCATACAGCACAGACTGGGAGAAGAGTCTATCGTATGCAGAATTTTCCTACAACAACAGCTACCAGGCCAGCCTGCAGATGTCACCCTTTGAGGCACTATATGGCAGAAAATGCAGAACACCTCTAATGTGGTCAGAGGTGGGAGAACGAACACTCTTTGGACCTGACATGATTGCAGAGGCAGAAGAAAATGTGGCCAAGATCCGAGAGCACCTGAAGGCAGCTCAGAGCCGACAAAAGAGCTATGTGGATAAAAGGAGACGAGATCTAGAGTTCGAAGTAGGGGACTTCGTCTATCTGAAAGTGTCACCCCTCAGAGGGCATAAGAGATTCCAAGTGAAAGGAAAGCTAGCACCCCGGTTTGTAGGACCGTATCAGATACTGGAGAGAATAGGGAAGCTAGCCTACAAGCTAGACCTACCAGAGGACCTAACTGGGGTACACCCAGTGTTCCATGTATCCCAGCTGAGGAAATGTCTAAGAGTACCAGAACATGAGGTCAAGACAGAGGCATTGGACCTACAAGACACCTTAGAGTACCTAGAGTACCCAGAGAGAATACTAGACAGAGCAGTCAAAGAGACCAGAAGCACAGCTATCCTATTTTGCAAAGTGCAGTGGAGCAACCATACAGAAAGAGAAGCTACTTGGGAGAAGGAGTTAGTACTAAAGGAGAAATACCCCCACTTGTTTAGACCATAGGTAATCACAAATCTCGAGGACGAGATTCTTGTGGGGGGGGAGACTGTAACAACCCTAAAATACCCTTAGGATTTGTTGAGTGCAAAAATGTGGTTTTCAAAATTTTTGGTGAATTGTTGTGCATGCAAACCATTATTTAAAATTAATTCTAATTGCTCCCAAAATTCTTAAGCAATTTAAATTTGAAATTTAAAATCAATTTGAAGTGCTAAGGATGAAATAGTGTGATTTGGATTTATTTGGGTTTAATTGGATTTTTGGTTGGTTTGAATTCAAATTCTAGATTTGAATTCAAACTCTAACCATTTAAACTAATTTCCAAATCTATCTAACTGTTCGTGGGCCAAAACCTGAAGCCAAAGTCCATCGAACCCCCCTCAAATTCTTTTCCCCGAGCCAGCGAACCAGCAGGCCTGCTCGGCCTTTCGGCCCAGCGCGGCCCAACCTCTCCCGCGCGCCACCCCTTCTCTTCTCTTTTCTTCTCCCGCCGACAAGTGGACCCGGGCTGTCAGCCCATTCCACCGCGTCGCCTCCGCCTCGCCTCCTTCTCCCACTGACAGGCGGGCCCCGCCTGTCAGCTTTCTCCCTCACCTCTCGTCATCTTCCCCCGCGCGCCGCTCTGCTCTCTCTCTCTCTCTCTCTCGCGGCCGCGCGCGCGCCCGTGACCTCCAACCACCCGAGCTCCGCGGCCCTTCTCGATTGCGCCGCATGTCCGCGGGCGCTCAAGCACTCCATCCAGCCGTCGAGCTCCTGAAAAACCCTAGCCGTCGCCTATAAAACCCGCCGCCGGCCTTCTTCCTCCCCAAGCCGTGCCGCCCCTTTGGGGTTCGATCCAATCCAAACGCGAGGGGTGAGAGGTGCGAGGAGTGGTGGGGAAGAGTTTGAGCGGGAGCAGGAGCAAGGAGAGGAGCCGGAGCGTCTTCCCCGCGTCGTCGCCGAAGGCCGGAGCGCCGACGCGCGTGGACCGCCGACTCCAAGCCGAACCAGGGAGCAAGAGGAGGAGCACGAGCTTCGCCAAGCCACGACGAGTCTACCCCGAGCTGCAGCGATCGACTACTGGCCCCTAGGTGAGCGCCGCCGAGTTTCCCCCTTTCTTCTCTGTTTCCGGCGAGTTGCGCCGCCGCCGCCGTGCTAGCCCCCTGGGACCCGACCTTCGAGTCGTGGCCATCTTCGTGTGCAAGAACCCGTCGCCGCTAACCCCTCTGCAACCCGCCATCGCTCGAGCCTTGCAGCCGAGGCCGCCGCGGCCGAGCTCCGCTCGCCGCGCGCGAATGCCGAGGCCGTGTCGCGGCCGTGGATGACCACGTGCCCGCGCACGCGAACCTAGCCGTGCCCCAGCAGTCGCTGGTGGCAACGCGCGCGCAGCCGAGGCCCTTCCTGGCCGCGCAACCCTTCTCCGTCGCGTGCCGCCGCCGCTCGCCGGCCGAGCGCCGCCTGCCTTCGTGGACGCTTGCACCGTGGACCAATCACCCACCTTTTCCTCGCCGTTCGTGACCGCCACCCCCTGGCCGAGCCGTTCCGACCGATCTTGAGCCCAGCTGAGGTTTTTCCGGCGAGAACCGCCGCCGACCGTCGCCGCTGGCGTGCTCCAGTGCGCGCCATGCGCGCGTCGCGTCGCGACGTGGCCGAGCCACACGAACGACCACACCAGCACCACGCACGCGTAGCCACAAACAATCCCGATTCGGCCACAGATCGATCCCGTGCACCCGGCTCACGTGAACCGCACTCTCGGTTCACGGTGGACCGAGTCCACCAGAGCAGCACCAGTAGCGCCCCCTTCGTGGGCCGAATCTTGCGTTTAAGTCTGGTTTGCACCCTTGACCTCTTCCGGCCCAGTCACTTTCGGCCCAATTCCAGCCCAGCCATCGTCTAATCTTTTTCTTTTTCTTTTAACCGCGCTGACGTATGGGACCCACCTGTCATACTCTGCGAGTCACTGACACAAGGGACCCACTGACCAGAGCTGACCGTTGACCGTTGACCGCTGACCCGTTGACCGTTGACCAGTCAACGCTGACGTCAGCAGGGCCCACTGCTGACGTCATCCTAGGCGGACCCCACCGCTGACGTCAGCATGACGTCATGCTGACGTCAGCAGGCTAATTATTTATCTGTTTTCCTTTTTCGGAAATTATTTAATATTTTCAGAAAATGATTTAAACTTCAAAAATTAATAATAAATCAACCGTAGCTCAGAAAAATATGAAACCAGTTTCCATATTTTTCTAAAATCATGAACTACGCGTTAGTGTAGAGTTTGGTGTTATTTGGGTCTTCTCTTTTCGCTGAATTGGAGTTTCTTTGCTAGTAGTCGCGTCTTATTTTATTTTCCGCAACCTTAGGAGCTCCGGAGAGTCTGGAGGAGCCGGACCACTTCGACAACTGCTTTGACGAGGACGAAGACCTTTGCCCAGGTTCACGCCCGACCATTCTCTGAAATACCTATTAGACATGCAACTAGTATGCTAGAGCTTTACTTTACTCGCATGATAAACCTGCACTGCCTTTGTTATTATCCTGTTACCTTGCTACCTACCACTCACTTTATGAGATGTGCTATGCTATGCATGTGTTGGGATGGTTGTGATTTGATCCTCTTGGCCTGAGTTGTGGGTGGTATGGGAGGAGTAGTGCAGCTAGGCGGTGTAAGCGAGTAAATAACAACTCGATCGTTTGATCGAGGTGCTGAGGGGCTGCACTCGGGCAGTCCCTACGGAGTACCTGTTGTGGGTACATGGTTCTTGGATATTGGTACTTGAGGAGTACTTGAGGAGTTTGGGCGGCAATACCTGTTATGGGTGCCGATTGCGGACCGTTGCGGCGGATCGCTTATGACGCAGATACTCGCTTTACCGAAAATTAAGGACCGAGTCGTGCCCCAACTTTGGACTTGGGATTACCATGCTCACCATCTACCCAGTATGGGGAGGGTTCCAGCAAGCCTACTCTAGTGCGGCGCCGAGACTGTAGGAGAATCGAGCTTGATATGTGTAGGGGGGAATCGTTGCGGCGTATTCTCCCTGATTTACCACGGCCCCCAACTGGCCCCGGTGGGAAGGTTTCACGACCCTGGGGCATATGTTAGATCGGATGTTTCCCGAGCCCAGGGAGACAGGATTGGCGCCGTTACTGTTTAGGGTCTTTGCTGTGGGCTGTGTCTCAGGTTGGTTGTGGACTAGCCTTGCAGCCCAGATGGATTCCTGGAGTGCCACCTCTGCAGAGTGTAAACTATACGTATAGCCGTGTCCACGGTTACGGACGACCCATTTCTGATAAGCCCCGACTAGCATGGGAATCTGCTTTCTTACCTCATCCTTGAATTGGGTTATGAGAGATTGGTCCAGCTGAGGCTGTTGAGATAAGGTGGGGAGGGAGCTCACCGAGTCGAATAGAGAGAGAAAAGGCGTTGGTGGATAATGTTTGCGGGAACCTGCTGTGGCAGGACGAGCCCGATGGGAAAATTGTGAGGCTGACGGGTGGTTTTGGGAGTGGATGTGTGTGAGAGAAGGAGTTGGCGATGAGATGAATTTGGGTTATTGCTGCTGCTTGCATAAGAAAACGCTGGCTCAAACCTTGATTATTTCTATACCTTAGAATAGGCCACTTTAAAGCTTGCATCATATTATGGTTGGTGACGTGGACCTGTCCCATTTCCTTGGGGACAGATTTTGGGTTCTCAGGTGAAGACCCCGACCACGAGTTCAACCAGGACGGGTGGTACGACTGAAGGGAGCGCGCTACGCTCAAGGATGCCTGTGGAGGAGTGGACCCTGTTGATCTAGCTACCGCTGCGCAGATGCTTCTTATTGTCAATTTAGCCTAGAGGGCTTGTACCAGTCGCTATGTTTTATATATGTCATGTAATGGATCTTTTATCGTTGTATGGATGTGATATTCGACTGAGATGAGTTCTGTACGAGATAGCTGCTATTCCTGGGACTATCTCGAGGGTACAGGGAGTCGGATTCTCGTCGATGGGAATCCGGTTCGTCACAGTCGTTGTCCTCGTGCCCGTCTCCACCCCGTCGCCGTCTTCATCTCCCTCCTCGCCGTCGGTGCCATGGCTGACGGCTACGGCAGCACCCCCAGCACCTCGACACCGGCGCCATACACCCCTCCGCCACGTCGCCGCCGGCCTAGGGCGAGGATAAGAAGAAGCTGGTGGTGGTGCGGGTGGAGGGCCTGGTGCTCTACCAGAGCTGCGCGCGGCGGGGGTCGCAGAGCCTGGACGGCGCGGCGCCGCTGCCGCGGGCCAAGGTGACGGTGACCTGCCACGACCGGAAGAACCGCGTGATGGCGTTCCAGGAGCCCATCGCCGACTACGGCGGCTACCTCCAGGCCGAGTTCGACGTCGAGCGCGTCTGCGACTTCTTCGTCGGTGACCCATGGACGGCCTGCTTCGTGCGGCTGCAGTCGTCGCCGAACGACAAGTGCAACAGCCTCACCAACATCAACGGCGGCGTGGTCGGCATGGTGCTCCGCGACGAGGGCAAGCGGTGGACCGATGGCCGCAGCGTCGAGAACGTCATGTACGCCGCCGGCCCGCTCGCGTTCAAGCCGGGGATGTGCGTTCAATCTTGTTGTACAATGTGGTAACCTCACCAATTATACAGAGAGGTGATCATATACATGCTGTACACCTTCATCCATCCAACCAAACAGAAAATATGAATGACACTATCCCTCAAACCAAACACGTGATAGGGATGAACTCATCCCGGATAGCATAGATGGGATGATCCCATCCAACCTTGACCGTCAACCAAACACATCCTAAGTGGCGAACAAATTGACCCAGCAAACTATCATATATGTGTTTTTTCGTAAAATATAAAGGTTTTATTGGGCCATAGACTAAAATGGGCCAAAATGGTACTCCCTCTGTCCCGAAAAACATGTAATTGTAGCAATTTGCACAGAGGTCAATGGCTAGAGGTAATTACGATTATACCCCTGCTGCAAATAGGAGACAGCAAAAACAGAGACAAATGGTTACGAAACCACCGGCTCTGGATGGTTCGATAAGGTGCGGGAGCCGGTCTATTTTTTTTTTGCAGATGAGTGATTTCTTTTCCTCGGTAACTTCCCCAGCGACACAGAAGGAAGCAGACGGGGTGTTGTTTCTTCTCCATACGGAGTTTTCTAATGAGTTCAGTGGGTCCCACATCAGCTGTTGTGTGTAGAATTACATTTTATTTGGGACAACATTTAAATGGTAGAATTGTATTAATTTTGGGACGGAAGGAGTAGTAACTAAACGACAATGTTATCTGCTTTTGGATTAAAAGAAGGTAATGACTTCTTTCCAGCCGGCCGTGCGCTCGTCGCTCGGAACGGTCGGCTCCGTCCAGCGCGCCATCTTTGGCCCACACGCTCCACTGCTTCATGTCCCCGTGTGGGACCCGGTTGTCATACAGACGGTAGAATTTCTAGCGTTTTCAAAAGCATTTTTGGGGGACTACGCGCGCCTGTTCATTTCCTCCCCCGCATATTTCATTTTTGTTTATCTCTCTAGGGTTCCTCTCTCTCGCGCGAAATCTAGGCGATTGCGCTTCTGCTTCGCCTCTCCCCGTCGATCCTCAGAGAAGGAAGCACTAATCCATGGTGGGGAGCGGTGTCGCGAGCACGTACGGTGAGTCCAGTCCGTCTTCTCTCTCGTTCATACTCTGTTGCGCTGCGTTTCTTCGAGACGAACGATTTGATTTGGGGGGATTTCAATTTTGTTGATTCAATATAGGGTTTGGGGAGCAGAGAGGGGGACGTAGGCTCTGATATTTTGAGGTAGTGGAGGAGCGAATCCCACGGAGGTGAGACGCATTCGTTGATTTTCGCAATCTCGCGCTCCCCTGGATTCATAGTGTTTTTGTGGATTTCTCGTATCTGTCTCGCGGTCGCATCACATGCATCTGGTGATTTTATGACTACTATTTTTCCGCATCTGTGCGCATGTCATCGCGTGTGTTGTGCGTGAAGAAGCCACAATCCAGGAGCAATTTTGTTCAGAGAGCATCGCCCAAAAGCGGGAGGTGGAGATGGTCTGATATTTTTAGGGGCAGAGGAGGAGCGCGATTTACACGAAGGTGAGATGCATTTGATTTACCCCTCTCTTCCCTCTCCCCCCCCCAACACACACACCCCCACGCGCCAATCTGCAGTGAGTTGTGATTTCTGCTGGGTTTTTTGCATCTGAGCACTGTTTTTGCGTATTATATAGCCTGATTGTGATTTTTTGTAATGTCTGATTTCTGCTGATTGCAGTCATTATAGAGCCTGTGTTGTGCATTGAGAAGCTACAAGCCAGGAAGGATTTGGTTTCAGAGAGAGCATCGCACACGAAGGTGAAATCACCATTCCCCCGCGATCTGTTCTAACAAGATTTCACACCTGTTCTCTATTTTTTTTAGTTTTCTGATCTGCTTTTTTGCTGTGTGTTCGAATATAGACATTTAGCATTAGTATTCTGGATCAGTAATGTAGAGGTAGAAACATTATTTTTGATGGTACATAGTATACTTACATAGTACAGACAGTAGCATGTCTACATCATAATGTAGACAATAGCATATTTCACATAGTTAGCTTTGATCCGTGTTTTTTGATATATAGACAGTAGCAGCAGTGTTTTACGATGAATATATTCTGCATCATAATATAGGTACGAAGTGGTCAATTATATTGTTACAGATAGGCAATTATATTCTTATAGGTAGGTAATAATATTGTTATAGATAGGTAATTTTTTGGGTTCAGAGTATGCATTTTTTCAGATTGGCAATAATACCTCAGTAGGGGGGTGGTAGTTGATGTGCATATATCAACAGAACTAACAAGACTAGAAGTAGATAGAACTGTAGTTTCTTTTTTACACCCACCATTCCCTGTTAATAGTGCTTGTATTTAATGTAGAGTTGCTAATAATTCTAGCTCTTTTTCAGAACCTTTTTTTCCTTTTTTGATTTCCACCACTGAAGTCTATATTTGAGCCAACGGAAACCCAGCAAGTGGTATGTGGTTTTGTGGGCTGAAGTTGTCTGGGTCCCCTATCAATGGGGTTTTTGCACGCCTGATGATGGCTTCAGCTTTGCAAACCCTGTAATCCCCAGTCTGGTGGCTCCCAGGATGGATGTGGTTTTGACATGTGTTACCATTTATTTGTCTATATTTTTATGGATATACCGGCCTATTTGCACCACATTATACCATTTTAATTGGTCTGCACTCACACATTTTTTCCCTGACTTTCTGTTTTCACAAGCAAGGATTCTATACTTTGATTTCTACTAGAAAGCACAAGATCTGTCACATTCAGGTATCTGCTTTGTTTTGTATACATACATGCAATTATATTGTTATAGATAGGCAATTATATTCTTATAGGTAGGTAATTATATTGTTATAGATATGCAATAGTAGGCACATTATCCATCTTACATTACCATTTTTTCTAGTCCATTGTAATCCTTGTTTCTTTTGGACTGCACTCTTATATTTCTCATGTTCTTTGCAAGTAAGGACGTCTACATTTTTTAATCTCTCCTTGGAAGCTCAAGCTGTGTTCCGAGATACTTGGCACAATGCCTAGACGACCCAAGCAGCAACAAAAACGCGCACCACCACCCAAGGTTTGTATGTCCTTGAATATACTTTATAGCTTCAGAAGCAATTCAGCTACATCATATTTTTTTTTGTTTCTTCGCTAACCCCTTTTACTACTGTGTTTGGCTGATCAAACCCAATTCTTATTCCCAGCTCCGCAGGAACAGGGCAACACCTGCTCGGCTTGTCAAATTATACAAGGATATTTCTCAAGATCAGCGAAGAATTATAGAAGATACATGTTTCGGTGGTCTGCTCAAGACTGCATGCCACACATTGCCAGCAGAGTTTTCAAGTTGGCTCATAGCTGAGTGTTTTGACGCTGAGTCATCACAACTTGTACTACCTGGCAGGGGCAGAATCGCAGTGACAGCTGAGTCTGTGCACGACATCTTTGAGCTTCCCATTGGAGGTGAAGAAGTGAAGTATGAGCTTGATGTGGAAGCAATCAACTTCACACACGAGAAGTATGGTATTGATAAGGGGTATGCACCCAGAATTGAGACAATTATAACAAGATTGAAGAACAACAAGGAAGCCAATGAGGATTTTCAGAGATCATGGCTCATGATTGCAGTCTCAACCTTTCTGTGCCCTTCGAGCGGTCTATGTATTAGTACCAGATGCTACCCACCACTTGTCGATCTATCTCGTGTGAACAAGCTGAATTGGTGTTAGTTTGTGGTTGAGCAGCTCAAAGATGCTGCTTCGAAGATTGATAAGAAAAATTCTTTTAGGGGGTGCCTTCTTTTACTCGTGGTAAGTTCATTTTTTCACCTATCATCTTTGACAAGTTCATTTTTTCATGTATTATTTTTTTTCTAACCTGGAGTCTTCATTTTGGTGGTGTAGATCCTTTACGTAGACTCATTGGAAGTCCAGAACTTGCAAGTCCCACCAACAAAGCCCATGACTGCTGCTTGGACTAGGAACTTGTTGGATAAAGTCATCAAACTAGACACTAATCGCGATGATTCATTTGGCAAACTCAAGGTAAGAAAAAACACAACATGTGTCATCTTTTTTAAAATTGTTTTTTATCAGCCCATGTGCAAGTTTTTTTAAATTCTTTTCTTTTCTTGCTCTTATTTACATGTCCAGATCAAGGATCTGGGTCACTCCGCTATCTGTGGATCATTATTCAACATTGATGACATAAGAAGATTTGTATCATCAAAGGTTTCCAGAGATATGACAGAACAGGTGCCTGTACATATTTTCTACTTTACCACATTTTTTCAATTTTTCTCTTAATTATTTTATGTTAGACTAACATGCCTACCTGGGCAATTACATTGTTATACATAAGCAATAATATTGTTCAATAGGGGCAACAAATTTTTTTTTGGCTTCTGCAACAATTATACCTACTTTTGGCACAACATGTTTCATAACTCTTTTTAGCACACAGTTATCGTTTTGTATTCGACATTTTCATACTATTGCACATTTTATACTCTTAATTTTTATGTTTTAGACAACATAACAAGTTTAGTCAAGCAATTATATTGGCCCGGTCAAGCAATATAAATGTTTAATAGTGGCAATTTTTCATTAGTTATTCACGCCACCATTTTCCTTATGTCCATTTTTACTATTGCAGGGGAAGAGACAATTGTCAAATGCTGTGAGCCGGTTTTGTCAGGGGTTTACAGAGATGATGGGTAACTTCCTTCAGGATCTATCAGCAACAGGAGAATCTTCTGAACCACAAGCTTCAACGTCACACAAGCAAACCAGGTCAAAGCGTGCCAGGACAAATGAATAGATATATGTAGAATTGGATTCAGATTATAGTGAAGAAACAGATTTAGATTACCATGAAGAAACAGACTTATCTGAATATTCAGATCTAAATAAAGATGATGACATCACACCCCCTATGGTGGATGATGAGCAAGACCACGACAGCAGAGACCCTGATGCCTCTGGAAAATCAAATGGACATGGTGACCAGCATAGCAACAGAGATCCTCTAGCAGGTGGACAACGACAAGGAAATGGCGATGGAAATAAGACCGGCAACGCACCAGTGAGACCTGCACAACCTCAGGAAGGAGACCACAGCCATCCAGCGGCTCCAGTGGGACATGTAGACGGACTACAACATGGAAATGATGATGAGGTGCCAGTGATTGTCAGGCTAAAGAAGATCCAATCATCCATGAGGTCAGCTAGCAATGAACAATCAGTACCTCGGTACTGCACTAGGGAAGCGGAAAATGATCCTGTGCCGCTAGAAGTTGTAGCCCCGCCATTGATGGATTTAAAAAGCAGGCGAGATAGGTTAAGGCTGCCACAGATATCAGCTGCCAACGCCCAACCGAGTAAATCTGCTGATAATTTGTTTCAAGGAGAAGACAATACAAGAGTACTAGACAGGAATAATTCTTGGGATTTCACACCACCAGAGTGCAACATAATGAAGTTCATTGAAGAAGAAGATGATGATCAGACTGATCCAGCCAGAGCAAGCTTCACAATATATAAGGATGATGACGATGTACCTGAAGAATTGCTTAAAAAGTTGGAACAAGATTATTACATCAGTGAACAGCAGCAAAATATGAGTTCAAAGATCGGGGAGGCAAGCACTAGCAGAAAAATCGACAACCAAGAAGTTGTGACCGGGAGTAAAGAAGACATGCCCCCCCCCCCAACACAAGTGACCAGGACAACCCCTCCAGAAATGGCGCCAGAGTCTGGCAGTGCTAACTTGTCCATCACACCTTCACACCAGCCCCCTCCTAGAAGGGTTTTAAAAAGGGCCGCCATATTGCAGTCACCATATATTGACTTCGCATCAAGGAAGGTATTCAGTTGCAGCAAGGCCGTGCGTGACCTATACAACACAGTGTGTGCAGCTCGAGGAAGGTATATGCTTTTTTTTCTTTTTCGATTGCCTGCTGTAAACTTTTTATCTATTGTTCGAATCAATGTGTCCTTATTTGTCTCTGCCTCTCTCAGATAATCTTCTTTTTTTGTGCACAGCTTCATCATAATAAATTACCTGGACTTCTATGTTACATTAGATGACCTTAAAAGGTCTGTTAAACCAAGGGGAAAACTAACCAACACGTGTGCTGAAATCGGATTGTACGCCATTGACCCCAAGGGCACGAAGGCTATCAAACGCGTGCTCCCACTTCGAGTCTCGGTGAGTGTTTTTTGCATTATGTTGATGCCTAACAAGTAGGTAGGCAATGTAATGCTACTGTACAAGCAAATCAGTGTTCTTTGTTAGGCAAATTATCAGTAACAAAAACTGACACTTTTTTCATTCTGTTGCAATGTTATTCTATTATCTAGGCTTTTTTGCAAACGGGCCAGCTTGACAGGCTAGAAGTTAAACGGGTATTCAGACTTGGAACAAACCATTTAGATCACCGCTAGCTGGTATGTATGCCGTTTTCTTTTTGCAAATTTTTCACACATAATACATATAAATTATAAATTTTTGGTTCCCTTCTTTTTTTACTAGGTGATTGAAAGGACCAACACTAGGCCTAGAGGGGGGGGTGAATAGGCCCTGTAAAAATTTCTGCAAAATTGCTCTGAAAACTGTCAGACGTCGGATGATCCAACGCAGTCTCGGATCTTCCGACCCCCGGAAGATCCGACACTGTGTAGGATCTTCCGACGGGATAAAAACTTTACTTCGTAATTTGAGTTCTAGCACACTTTTTAAAGATTCTACTTGAATAGAAGTGTGACAATAAGTGTATAGAGCCTTCTAGATATGATCAATGCAATAGAATAACAACAAGCAAGTAGATCGGACCAAATCAAGCAAATCCAACAATAAAACAAATGAGCACAAGGAGACAATGGATTTACTTCCGAAGTTCACTCCACAAAGGAGCTACGTCTCCGTTGAGAAGCTCACAAAGAGTCAGGCTGTCACACTAGCCCCAAGTCTCCCTCAATCAACCACAAAGGAAGATTGAATCACTTACTATTGGCTCTCACAAAGAGAGGGGTAATACAAACTTCCGGGGCTCAACCACAAGGAATGGGAGCTCACCGGCACTTCTAACCGTCTAGGAGCAGAGCTCCAAGAGTAACAAACGTGAATTGACGAATCAAAGTTACTTCAAGTGCTTCAAGAGATGAACAAGTGAGGGCTCAAAGTTAGCACAAGCTTCACACCTTCAACCTTCTCTCTCACTCAAACCCTAGATGAATCCTTGCAAAAATCAAGCTTGGGGAGGAGTAGAGGAGTGAAATGAATGCTCAAGTTGGTGTTTGTCACGAGTTAGGTCAGTGGAGGCAGCAGCAATGAATGAGGGGTGTGAGGGGGTATATATACCAACCCTCCAAAATGTGACCGTTATGTGTTCTGCGAAGGGGTATCGGATCTTCCGACCAAGAGTCGGATCTTCTGAAGAGTGACAGATTAGTCTTAGAAAACCCCAGACAAATTCCAGGCATCGGATCTTCCGACAGAGTGTCGGATCTTCCGATGAGGCTCGGAACTTCCGACAAATGACAGATCATAGCAAGAAAGCCCTCAGAACAGTTCCAGGCGTCGGATCTTTCAACACCCTGTCGGATCTTCCGACAGGCGTCGGATCTTCCGGCCCCAGAACAAATCAAAACCGAGCTGGCCGGAACTTCCGGTCGGATCTTCCGGCCAGGGGTCGGAACATGCATGTGACACACAGAAAAGGCTGAAATCTGGCTAAGTCCCGGAAGATCCGACACAGTGTAGGATCTTCCGATGGAAGTTCCGATGCTAGGATCGGATCTTCCGACGGGAAACAACTCGAAACCGAGCCAGCCAGAACTTCCAGTCGGATCTTCCGGCCTAAGTTCCGATCAAGCAGACAACATGTGAATGTGACTTTGTGTGTCTCTCAAGAGGATTTTCATCTCAAGCATAGCACTTAAAACAACTAGAATTTGTCGAACACGTCTCCCTTGATAGTACGGTGGTCCTATACTCAAATTCAAACCGAAAATCAAATTAAATTCTTCGATCGAGTCCACCACCATAAGAAATCGAATTTGGGACCTTCTTTTCACATTTCTTTTCTTTTCTTTCATTTTATTCCTGCACAACACATTCAAAGCATTATATCAAAATTTCTATTGTCATTAATCACTAAAATAGATTAAGTGCCTAGATGCACTTTCAATCTCCCCCTTTTTGGTGATTGATGACAATATCAATTTTGTTTTACAAGATGAGAATAAAATTCATGTTTTTCACATCCAATAATAGTTAGAAAAGCTCCCCCTAAATTTTTGCATTTTTAACTTAAAAAGCCCTAAATGCTTTTGCACAAATTTAAGCAAAACTTTCCTATTCAACCTTTTCATCCATGTGCTCAAGTGTGACAATAAATCCGTGATGCGTATGACATATATTCACAATCATTAAAGAGAGAAATAACATTACACCATCCATAAGCATCACATGAAAATGACATCAAGTTCAACATCACACTAGCATGAATTATAAATAAGTCTTCCAAACATAAAGGTTCTCACTTGGCACACCACACATAACTCCAAATAAAGTTCTTACAAGTCCACAAGCACAAGCTAAAAGATAAATAAAGGATAAAAGATAATGATGGGCCTCTATCCAATTCACTCCCCCTTTGTCATCAAGGACCAAAAAGGGAGCTACTCGGTGGCTTCGTCGTCGTCCCCGGCACCACCATCATCATCGTCCTCACCATCGTCACCATCATCACCACCGTCATCGTCCTCATCGTCACCGGCTTCTTCTTCGTTTTCCGACTCGCTTTGGTAGAATTCCTCTTCGCCGTTGGTGTCTTCCTCTTCCACTTCTTCAATCTCATCCTCATCGTATTGTTGAGGGGCTCCAAAGACATATTCTTGAGTATTAGCCTCCCAAGGATTGTAGAACTGAGGAGGAGGAGAGAACTCTCTAGGCTGGCGAACGGGGGAATGAGGCAACTGATAGTGATCCAAGAGTTCTTTGTGTTGCTTGTCAAGCTTGCACATGTCCTCATCCAAGCGAATGTCACGTTCATGAGCTTTCTTGGCTTGATAGAAGCATGCGGTGAAACAAGAGAAGAGCCCTTGCACAATAAAGTCTAGCTTCCCTTTCTTGCTCTTGGGACCAAGAGGAGCACCACGAGAGGAAGATGGACCTTCTGAACGAGGAGGTGCACGAGAAGATGAAGCACCATGAGTAGTAGTCGGAGCACGGACACCTTCGTAGGGCTTGGCCTTGATCTTTAACAGCTGCTCAATTTTGCCTTGGGGAGAGTGATATGGGAAGTGAGGCTTGTCAGTCACAATGTTTACTCCAGTCACATGCTTAATCATATGGAAGATGTAGGGAGCAAAGTGACAGCCACTAGATGACTCATGGGAGCACAAGATAATTTCGTTCCAAATGAAGTTGAACACTTTGAACTTGGGCTTGCCGGGGGCCATCTGAAATAGCAAGTTCTTGGCCCTCTTAGAAATGTTATCAGCATCACCTGCCCTAGGATACAAGGTTCCCCTAAAGAGTTGATTAAGCAACTTGTAAAATGGAGAGAGACCCTTGTACTTCCCAAAGACAACAGCTCCATAAGCCCCATCATACATGAAAGCGAGCTTCACATCATCAATCTCACGCCCCTGATGAAGATCTACCTTGCTGTGATCATTGATAGTGTGAGCATAGGCGGTTTCCTCAGCTAACCCAAATAGCCCCGCAAAAGCATGTAAGGAGATGGATAGGCGTTTGCCACAAAGAGTCCAATGCATCTCATCCCTCTCCTGATCAATCCACAAGGTGGCATAGAACTGAGCAATCACTTCTTCATTGTAGGCACACTCAAAGGCCATGATGTTGGCCACATCCATCTCAACACACGCTCATAAACATCATCAACAACTGGCTTCAGTGGCGGTGGCATGCCCTTCAAATAATTCCAATCCACCCAATACATGGGTGTACACAGCCTACCCATCTTCAGAATCACTGACTCATACCAATCCGCTTGATGAGGCAGCCAAAAACGAGGATCACCCTTGAATTGCTTGGAGATGATGGATCAAGGATCCTCATGTGCACTAAACCGAAGTGGTTTCATGCTATTGGCTGCAGACTTGAAATTTATCAAACCTCTATCACTCGGATGACGAAATGGAATAGCAGTGGATATGAAATTCTGAGCAAGAGTAGATAGATCAATGTCATCATTGTATTCTAACCCAGTATGTTCCTCATGGTTAGCTCTCTTGGTCCTTGGACGTGGAGGAGAGGAGGTGGTCTGAATTTCCTTTCCTCGCCCTTCACCACTAGAAGGCCCCCTTCCTCTAACAGTCCTTGTGGCAAGCTGTTTCTTTACTCGTTTGCCTCTTCCTTGCTCTCTTGTCCCATTGTCAGAATCGGACTCGGTGTCAGATGGTGAGCCAATATTTCTTCCATAGCTAGGCCGAGCTTGCAAAGTTGACTTCTTCTTCTCAGTGTGCTTCATACGACCAATCTAGACAGACAACAAGAAAGGATCAACAGATGGACGATGAAGAGAGAGTTCACATTAAAAAGTCAGTGCCCCAGGTCTGTCGGATCTTCCGGCTATGTGTCGGATGATCCGAGGCTCGGATCTTCCGACGCATAGTCGGACGATCCGACAAAATCGAGGATGACCTAAAAATTTGGGAATAGAACTTCTAGCCCACCAAAAGTTATGAGATCATAGGGAAGTGTTCTAAACATGCATATGAAGATATTCACCAAGGGAAATCCACTAGAACCTTCTACATTGATAGATCGGGCGACGGGAAGTTTGAATGAGATACCTTTGAGATTTCCCGTGAAAAGTTCGGAAGATCCGAAGGGGATTGAGTTCTTCAAAATGGGGAGAATCGAATGAGCCACAAAGATGAACAATCCTTCGGTTGAACTCCAAAAACGCCGCACGGGTGGAGAGTGAGTGAGAGGAAGCAGTTGGGAAGAGAAAGGAATGAATAGAGGAAGTAACGGTTCATCCCAGATATTTATAGTCGCGAGCAGTCCGGAAGATCCGACGCACGGTCGGAAGATCCGACCCTGGAGAAAGTAACCAGAAGTTCCAGCGGAAGTTCCGGCCTTTCCCAGGTCCGGAAGATCCGACGCACAGTCGGAAGATCCGACCCTGGAGAAAGTAACCAGAAGTTCCAGTAGAAGTTCCGGCCTTTCCCAGGTCCGGAAGATCCGACGGACCGTCGGAAGATCCGGGATTCCAGAAAACAGATTTGACAAGGATTTTCGAGATGAGATTTGATGGAAGATTTTGAGAGATATTGCCTATGGACATGTAAGACCCTTGACTCAAAGAGATCAGCCACAATCATCAACACATAACTATGATCTTTTGAGATAAGGAATGATCCACCGATCACAAGATCCAAAGATTTTTGAAAAACTCACACAAAAAGGGTAAAAACAGTTTTTCTTCTAGACTAGGCAACAAACAACTTGTGTATGCAACAAGTCAAGCCAAGTTACGAGAATCCAAGATATTTAGCTCACTCCTCAAAGAACAAAACCTTTGCTCATCAAGAGGCTTGGTGAAGATATCGGCTAGTTGTTTATCGGTTGCTACATGGCTTAGAACGATATCTCCTTTGGCTTCATGATCTCTAAGGAAGTGATGTCTAATGTCAATGTATTTGGTTCTTGAGTGTTGAATGGGATTGTTTGCTGGTTTAATGGCACTCTCATTATCGCACAAGAGAGGGATATTTTTGTACTCACATCCAAAGTCACTTAAGGTTTGCCTCATCCAAAGTAGTTGAGCACAACAAGCACCGGCTGCAACATACTCGGCCTCGGCGGTGGATAGCGCAACGGAATTTTGTTTCTTAGAACTCCAAGACACCAAAGACCTACCAAGAAATTGGCAAGTCCCCGTTGTACTCTTTCGATCTAGCTTGCAACCGGCATAGTCCGAATCAGAATAGCCAAGTAAATCAAAAGTGGAGCCTTTGGGATACCATAAGCCAAGGTTCGGAGTATGCACTAGATATCTAAAGATTCTCTTAACAGCCATTAGATGACATTCCTTTGGATTGGCTTGAAATCTTGCACACATGCACACACTAAGCATTATATCGGGCCTAGATGCACAAATGTAAAGTAAAGATCCAATCATGGAGCGATATACCTTTTGATCGACCGATTTTCCTTCTTCATTGAGATCAAGATGACCATTCACGGGCATTGGAGTCTTGATGGGTTTAGCATTGGCCATATCAAACTTCTTGAGCATATCACTTGTATACTTTGTTTGACATATGAAAGTTCCATGATTCAATTGCTTAATTTGAAAACCAAGAAAGAATTTCAATTCTCCCATCATTGACATCTCAAATCTCTTGGTCATTATCCTACTATACTCTTCACAAAACTTTTCATTAGTAGAACCAAAGATAATATCATCAACATAAATTTGACACACAAATAAATCTTTGTCTATTTTTTGAGTGAAGAGAGTAGAATCCGCTTTGCCCATTACAAAGCCATTTTTGAGAAGAAATTCCTTAAGGCATTCATACCATGCTCTTGGGGCTTGCTTAAGCCCATAGAGCGCCTTATGGAGTTTGTAGACATAGTCGGGATGCTTGGGATCTTCAAAGCCCAGTGGTTGCTCCACATATACCAACTCGGAGAGAGGTCCATTCAAGAATGCACTCTTCACATCCATTTGATATAGCTTGAAGTTGTGATGTGAGGCATAGGCTAGTAGAATATGAATTGATTCAAGCCTTGCCACCGGAGCATAAGTTTCACCAAAGTCAAGACCTTCAATTTGAGTGAAACCTTGAGCAACCAATCTTGCCTTGTTTCTTGTGACAATCCCATTTTCATCTTGCTTGTTCCGGAAAACCCACTTGGTGCCAATGAAATTTTGCCTTGGTCTTGGGACCAATTCCCAAACTTAGTTTCTTGTGAAGTTGTTTAACTCTTCTTGCATTGCAATGACCCAATCTGCATCGCCAAGAGCTTCTTCCACCTTGAGAGGCTCCAAAGAGGAAACAAACGAGTAACATCCACAAAAATTTGCTAGACAAGAACGAGTGGTTACCCCTCTTTGGATGCTCCCTAGAATGTTATCAACGGGATGATCCCATTGAACGCTTTGATGAACACTTTGTTGTGGAAATGTTGATTGACGTTGAATAGATCCATCATCATCTTCTTCATTGTGAGACTTTTCACCTTGAGTTTCATCACCTTGAACTCCCACTTGATCGTTGCCATGATCATGATTGTCACCATGATCTTGAACTTGATCTTGCGAAGAGCTTGGTGGTTGTTGGCACTCCTTACGGCCTACAGATAAATCCGCAAGCGGACGGATACCGATGTAGCTTTCACCCAGGAGTATTCCAAGGTATCGATTTCCACGGGGAACGAGAAGTGTACTAATCCTAAACTAAGTTGTCCTAGGTAGATGGAGTGGATGAATGAAATGGATGAGGTGGATGACGACAACAAGGAGAGAAGAGAAGAGGTAGGAGGGTAGAGAGGGTACAGGTCTGGTAAGGGTATTCTACCGATTGACTGAGTAGAGCAGAAGATACAGATAGATACTTGCTTCGGGACTACAGAGCCTCCGACACACAGAAAGGGATGAGAAGGGGTGCCGGTTACCCTGAACCTTGGGTCCTAGGACACCGGAACTAACGTGATGGACTACGAAGACCGAAAGGGCTGTCACCACCTTACGGCTACCACCTCCGTTGCGACGGGCAGAAACTAAGGTTACTGGCAAGTCTAGGAACCACTCCTACACTAGTCAATAACTACTTATCTCCTATAGCAAGATAAGCACCCAAGCTAAGCAACCAGTATACAGTTATACCAATCAACTAAGCATTGAACGAAGAACGAAACAAATATATAAATGTAAGAACTGAATGCTCAATTAATCAGAGAGAGATACAAGAATTACCAGACATGACCCGGATGTCACTCGAAGCAGAGCCGCATCCGTAGAGGTACAACGGGAAGAGGGGCCGACACTCCGGCTCCTCTCCGGGACGCTCACCTCTCCTCTCTCCCTATTCTACTCATACAAGTGGTGGAACTTGGCAACGCTCACTTTACTCTTGTGTTGTGTGTGATACAAGGTGTATGCCACTGCTTATATAGGTGTCCTAAGGCGGTTTGGAGTGGAGTAACCGCCAAGGGATCCCGGGGATATTCCCTGTTGATTCGGGCGAAGAGACCGGGTTCGGCCGAACAGGTCGGTTCGGCCGAACCCCTGGATCCACCGCCTTGGCTCTGGACGGCATGGATGCACTCCTGGAGGCGGTTGGTGCATTGCGGGCGGTTCGGCCGAACTGGTGGGTTCGGCCGAACTGGGCTTTCAGCCCAGAACGCCCCCCGTGCACCGCCTCTTGCTCCTGGACCCCTTGGGCTGGCCTCTGGTGCTTGGGTTTGAGTTGATTCGGCCCAGGATGACGTGTCGGTGCTCCGGGATGTGTTGGCGGTCGTCCACGTGTCGTGTGTTGTCGTTTGGTTGACGTGGACGGCTCCCGCTGGCCTGTACAGCTAAGGGGGGTAACCGGCCGAATCGTGTCGTTCGGCCGAAACGGTCATTTCCGATCCCTATAGCACGTATTTCTCCATTTTGTACCTGCACAATGGACGATCACCAAAACTCGTGGAAATATTCAGTGATAAGCCCTATAGCTATGGTGTATGTCTCCATTGTGTTTGTTTTATACTCGGTTGGGGGTCGGAAATCGGTCTGTAACGACCGCCAACAGTGGTTCCACTCTTGTTGATGATGTTGATGGGTCAATGTTAAATATGATTTCCGAGACTTGGTCTTGTTCATCATCTTCTACTTGGGGCTCTTGAGGCTTCACTTCACCTAAACTCATTTTCTTGATAGCTTGACTTGGTGGATCTTCATATACAAGGTCATTCACAACTTGCTCTACTTGAGAGCCGTTTGATTCATCAAATTTCACGTCTACCGTGATCTCAACACAACCGGTGGTTTTGTTGAAGACACGATAAGCGTGTTCGTTAGTACCATAACCAAGTAGAAAACCTTCATCAACCTTAGGTGCAAACTTGGAGCTTTTGGTTTTCTTGTTAAGAATGTAACATTTGCAACCAAAAACTCGAAAGTAGTGCACCTTTGGTTTGTTACCGGTGAGGATCTCGTACGGAGTCTTTCCCAAGTACTTTTGAAGATAGAGGCGATTAGTGGCATGGCAAGCCGTATTGATCGCCTCGGCCCAAAAGATATCCGGAGTCTTGTATTCATCAAGCATGGTCCTTGCCATTTCAATCAAGGTCTGGTTCTTTCTCTCAACAAGGAGCGGAGAGCTCATGCTTGATGCCTTCTTCATCAAGAAATTCCTCAACATTGAGATTCTTGAATTCCGTCCCATTGTCACTTCTTATTCTCTTGACTTTCAACTCAAACTCATTTTGAGCTCTTCTAATGAACTTCTTGATAACCCCTTGAGCTTCACTCTTGTCTTGTAGGAAGAAAACCCAAGTGAATCGAGAAAAATCATCCACAATGACAAGTCCATACTTGTTCCCACCAATGCTTATATAAGCAATTGGCCCAAATAAATCCATGTGAAGCAATTTCAAGGGTCTTGAGCTAGTCAATATGTTTGTGGGTGGATGAGGGGTTCCAACTTGCTTTCCGGCTTGACAAGCACTACACAATCTATCTTTCTCGAAGACAACATTTGTTAATCCTAGAATGTGTTCATCATTTTGAAGTTTGGCCAAATTCCTCATCCCAACGTGAGCTAGCCGGCGATGCCAAAGCCAACCCAAGCTAGATTTTGCCACTAAACAAGTCTTCGGTTCCACTTTATTTGTTGTGAAATCAACTAAATAAAGCTTTCCCTTAAGTTGACCTGTAAAAGCAATAGAGGAATCCTCCCTTCTAAGGACGCTCACACCCTCATTAGTAAAGAGACAATTGTAGCCTTTTTCACAAAGTTGTGATACGGACAACAAATTGTACCCTAGAGAATCAACTAGATAAACATTTGAAAGAGATGAGTCTTGTGATATAGCAACTTCACCTTGACCAATCACATCACCATGGTTGTTGTCACCGAACGTGATCTTTTCTATAGGCAAGTCATATTCTTTCAACTTAGCAAACATGTTCTTCTCTCCGGTCATATGATTTGAACATCCACTGTCAAGCAACCATGAGGATCCACCGGAGATATATGCCTACAAAACAAGTTTAAGCTTTGAATTTAGGTACCCAGAAGAGATTGGGTCCTTGAGTGTTAGCTTTTGAAATCTTAGGCACCCAAACACTCCTCATCATCTTCTTTGCATGAGCACCCACATACTTTACCACCATCTTCCCATTGTGATCCCACACAACCGTGTAGTCAATGGTGTAGTTGGGAGATGGCTTATGCTCAATGCTCTTTTCTTCTTTCTTGATCTTGGTTGAGCTCTTGACATTGTTGGTTATTGCCTCAACCTTAGGCGTGTCTTCTATGGTGTTCACAATCACTCCATGAGCAATGTTCATCAAGTCTCCAAGGTTTGCACCCTTGGTGAACATTGGCACTTCATGACCTCTCAACATTCTTGTACCATTTGTTTTTCCTCCTCTAGTGAATCCGAGCCCATCCTTGATACTAGGATATCTTACGGCTTTATATGCCGGATGGCTCTCAAATTCACTCTTACCTTTGGCCTTTCCTTTGCCAATTGTCTTGGTCAATTCTTGAATCTTTGCATCTTTAGCTTTGACTTTCTCTTCTAGTTTTGAAAGGTTAGTGGCATAAGCATTTATATCAAACTTATAGCATCTTGAGCAACCTTCACTAGTAGAGACATTTGAGTCAAGAATTGTCTTAGAGTTAATCTTGGTGCTTTCCCAAAGAGCGCTAAAGTTGACTTCTAGATCTTTATATTTGACCTCTAGGCTTGAATGCCTTTCTTGAAGCTCACTTTGTACATTCTTTAGGTTGGCAAGAGATTCATTTGCCAAGGACAATTCCTTAGACATCTTCTCACAAGAGTCATTGGCAAGTGACAAGTCACAAGTCAATTTCTCCACCATGATCTTCTCCTCAACTAGAGTCTCTTCAAGAGCAAGGTTTCTCTCCTTTTCAAGGATGAGCAATTCTTCTTGCCTATCAAGAGACTCTTTCCTTTTCTCCAATTTCTCTACTAGTTTCTTAATTTGTTTGTAGCCTTCTTTGCCAAACTTGTTTATCATGTTCTTTTCATGTTTGGCTTCCTCTTCATCTAGATCATTTTCTACATTCTTAAATGTCAGGATGGTGGATGAAATAGATGGGGTGATGTTTGATACCTTAGTCCCTTGGGCCATGAGGCACATGGGAGCTTCATCATCACTATCTTGATAGTTGTTGAAGAGTCTAGATGTTGATGTAGGGACTTGAATGGAAAGAGTTGTCACTTCTTCATCATCGAAGTTATCACTCGAAGAATCCCACCCTTGACCAACATGAGCACTTCCAAACTTCTTCTTGTACTCTTGACTCTTCTCTTTGTATCTCTTCTCCATGTCAAAGTACTTGTCCTTCGACTTCTTGTCTTCTTTGTCATTTTTCTTGCGGGGGCAGTCGGCAATGTAATGCCCTTTCTCCCCACACTCGTAGCATCTTCTTTGAGACATGTACCTCTTGTCGCCCTTGTTCTTCATGAACCTCTTGAAGTTCTTCACCATCATGGCGGTTTCTTCATCGGTGCTATCACCATCACTTGAGTCTTCTTTCTTCTTGGAATTGGAAGTCTTTTCAATTGACTCAACCTTCTTGCTTGGTTCGGCTTTGAGAGCAATGGTCTTCACTTCGGTTGGTTCCGTCGATCTAGCTACATCCAAGTTGTTCATTTCATGATATTGTAATTTGTTGAACAACTCCATGGGTAGCATCTTCTTGAACTTGCCCTTCTCCCTAATTATGGTGGCAAGCATTGGGTTCTTGGGTGCATATGCTCTAAGCATCTTCTTGGTCACTTTGTGCTCACCCCAATCTTTGCTACTTAGCATTCGTATCTCAGTGACAAGTAGCTTCAACCGATCATACATCTCTTGGAGAGTCTCATCCTTCTTCATGACAAAGGCTTCTAGTTCTCCTTGTAGAAGATCAATCTTGCATTCCTTGACCACATCCGTCCCTTCATGAGACAATTGAAGAGTGTCCCAAAGATCCTTTGCAACTTCAATTTCTCTAATCTTGTTGTACTCATAGGGACTAAGAGCACTTCTAAGAACCATCACGGCTTGAGAGTTGCGGAAGAAGTCATACTCTTGTTCACGACTTGGCTTGGCGTCTTTGTCAACACCTATATTCACAACGGTCCAAAGAGAGGGGTGAAGACCATATAAATACATTTTCATATCATCACTCCAACGAGCATAGTCGACCCCATTGAATTTGGGAACTTTGCCCATTGGAACCGATGAGAAATTAAGACTAGTTGGATCAAGAGATTTGTTAGAGGATGATGTCTCATATTTATGAGACACGGAGTAGAGTCCATCCAAAACTTCTTTTTCCTTTAGCTTCTTCTTGAGAAGCTTTTGAGCCTTCCTTTCGGCCTTTTCTTGAATTTTCTTCTTCATCTTCTCCTTTCTCTTCTTCTTCTTTTCTTCTTCATCCAAGCTTTCATCAACGTCGCTGATGATAAGATCATCATCACTTGAGCTTGAATCAATGAACAATGATCGATCATCCTTGGAAACGGAAGCACCAACACCGGAGTTGTCCCCCTTGTCGGACATAGTGTTTTTCCCTTAGCGGTTAAGCCTTAATCAAGGGATTAGGCTCTGATACCAATTGAAAGGACCAGCACTAGGCCTAGAGGGGGGGTGAATAGGCCCTGTAAAAATTTCTGCAAAATTGCTCTGAAAACTGTCAGACGTCGGATGATCCGACGCAGTCTCGGATCTTCCGACCCCCGGAAGATCTGACACTGTGTAGGATCTTCCGACGGGATAAAAATTTTACTTCATAATTTGAGTTCTAGCACACTTTTTAAAGATTCTACTTGAATAGAAGTGTGACAATAAGTGTATAGAGCCTTCTAGATATGATCAATGCAATAGAATAACAACAAGTGTCACACCCGATTTTCGAGGGAAAACCAAGTGCATCTCATATGTGCGCCAGGATCATGTTTACACACATATGATAGACAAAAGAGTGTAATATCAAAACACAGTGTTCTAAAGTACAAGGGATTTATTATAATATTCATATTACACTCTCGAGAGACACGAAGGTCTTTATCGTAGAACAAGCGATAGCTAAACGAGGTGTCTTCAACTTCCATCTTCCACAGGCATCTTGACTGGGGGAAACGCAAGCCTCAGAACTCGTCGTAGTCGCTGTAGTATTCTTCTCCATTTCCTTCTTCTGAATCAGCAATGGCAAGTGTGAGTACACCTAACTAGGTACTCAGCAAGCGGGGTGAAAATGCAAGGCCACAAGGATAGGCTAAGGTTCACAGCAGTGAGCTTTTTAGAGTTGATCAAGTTTTATTAGCAATTTCCTATTTTCTAGATGTAAGTTTATACCAACCCACTTAAGCATTTAAAAGAACATCTTATTCCAAAACTCATGAGTAAAACCACGATTTAGATTCCATCTTTAAGTTCAATTATCATGTGAGGGTCCAAGCCGCTCTTGACCGTGAGCACGGCTGATATATCAGTTTTACACTCTGCAGAGGTTGTACACTTTCACCATAGCTCGTGTTCCCCATGTTGCCCGGGTTTGCAAGGCCCTTAAACACTTCCGAGGTGAGTGGCTAGGGGTCCACTTCGAAGCCTTTACAAAGGTATGCAAAAGTCCAACAACCCGCAAGAGTTTCAGCTAGGGCAGACCACAACCCTCCCTAATGGTCAGCACCTTAGCAAAGGCTGCTACCCCAAGAGGACCGAGCTGTACCCCTGCAACCCCAGACCCCCTCTGCTCCTTTCGGATAAGGCCATCAGTACAATCACACACCTAATTAATTGGCTAAGGTCAGAGCCCATTTTGACACCATGGTTGCACTGTTTTCTTGGGTGGTTCTCCATGTTCCGGTTAAAGAATTGTTCTCTTGCATTAACCATTATTAACCATTAAGTTGTCATGATATAATCAATATTTTATAAAGATCCAATTTTTATCATTCCCAGGGTATAGCAACGCTAAGCATAACTAACCCAAAACATTATTTAAATCGGGGTTGTTTACAAGGAATTATGGATGAAAGACTAGGTAAATCCTTAAAAAGGTGTTCCCGTCAAATTAATGCAATAAAAGTAAATTTTAGTTGTCATGCAATTATATAGGACAAAAGAATATGCGGGGAGGGCCACTTGCCTTGGTCTACAAAAAGATCGTCTTCCTCAAAAAGTTGTTCTTGATCTGCGTCGACGGGCGGCTCGGTTGCAACTGGCACGAGATCTACGATTAAAACATACAACAATAAGAAAAACAGTACATCAAACATCTCTAACAGACTAAAACAAGCATCTAAAACTAACAAGCTCGAAAAGACAAACGCGAGGACACCAAGAACGCTAAAAACGGAGCTAAGACGGAAAAGATATGGCTAAAACAACTTTTAGGGACTTGCTGGCAAGGAAACTAAGCTTACAGGGGCTAAACTGAAAGAAACCAAGGACTAAAACATAAATACGCGTTAAAACCCGAGGGTTAACGCGCAAAAAGACAGGGCTGGACTTCGGGATGCAAAAACAGAGAAGCTTAGGGTGTTTTTTGTAAAAACCAGGACCTAAATCTAATTATTTTTGAACTAGACAGTACGGCGGGTTGATTAAGGAAAAGCTTAGGGTCTCTTTTGCAAAACGGCCTAGGTTGACCGTTACTCGGCCGGATTGACTCGGGTTGGGTTGGATGTGGGCCGTCGGATGCGAATCGGACGGCTGACAGGGAAGGGGGCAGTCGGGCGGCGGCGGGACGCCGACGCACGGCGGCGCCGGGCCGGAAGTTCGCCGGCGAAGCTCGAACTCGAGCTGCGGTGCATGGTTTCGAACGGGATTGGCACCTATGGCTTCAAGGCGAGGAGGCGAACTCGGCTTGGGGGTTCTAGGCGGCGCTAGCACGGTGGTGGCGGCGATCGACAACGAGCAGAGGCGGCGCTGCTCCGGCGAGATGGATGGAGGTGCTAGCGGTCGAGAGACAGAGGGGAAAGAGGCTCGGTGTGTTGCTTACCGCAGCGCGAAGGTCTCAGTGCGGTCAGACGGAGCGGAGAGCAGCCACGGCGGCGGGTCGACGACGCGGCGGAGCTCCGGTGGCGACGGTCGGCGTGGATTGGAGCTGCGGCGAAGTTGTGCGTGGCGCGAGCGGGTGAAGGGGGTGCACAGAGGCTCGGCCGAGGTATAAATAGAGTGGAGGGAGGGAGAGTAGGGGCCGGCACGGCGGGGTCGAGGTCGTCGGCCATTTAATGGCGCTCGGCAGTGGAGGGGCTCGGTGGAGTGGCCGTTTCGGTGGGGGGAGCGAGGGGTTGGAGTGGGGTGTAGCAGTTGCCGCGGCTCGGTGGGGCTAGGAGGGGAAGGGACGGGGGGAGAGGGAGCGACGCAGGGAGCTCAAGCGGCGCGGCGGTCGGCGAGGCAGGGGAGGGGCGCGGCTGGAGGTAGGAGGCGAGCCTGACAGGTGGGCCCCACCTGTCAGCGAGAGGGGAGAGGAACGAGCTTCGTGGGCCGCGGCTGGGCCAGAAGCGGGGAGCGGGCCGTCGAAGCGGAGGGAAAGAGAGGGGGGGCTGGGCCGCGCGCTGCTGGGCCGGAAAGAGGGATGGGCCGGCGGGAGAGAGAAAAAGAGAGAGAGAGAGAGAGATGGGCTGGGCCGAGGGAGAGAAAGAGAGATTGAGAGAGAGTTTAGGGACGGTTTCTGGACTTTTTCATGGTTTTGAAATTCTCACACAAATCAAACAAACGACATGCAATTTAAATATGATGCACAAGCACTTATTGCTCCAAAATTATTTAAATGATGTTTAAATATTTTTAGGCTCAAATTAATTTAAAAATTTTAATTAGGTCCTTAGAAAATTAAATCTAACCATGTTGCTATGATTTATTTGTGATGGAATTTTAGGGTGTTACAACAAGCAAGTAGATCGGACCAAATCAATCAAATCCAACAATAAAACAAATGAGCACAAGGAGACAATGGATTTACTTTCGAAGTTCACTCCACAAAGGAGCTACGTCTCCATTGAGAAGCTCACAAAGAGTCGCGCTGTCACACTAGCCCCAAGTCTCCCTCAATCAACCACAAAGGAAGATTGAATCACTTACTATTGGTTCTCACAAAGAGAGGGGTAATACAAACTTCCGGGGCTCAACCACAAAGGAATGGGAGCTCACCGGCACCTCTAACCGTCTAGGAGCAGAGCTCCAAGAGTAACAAACGTGAATTGACGAATCAAAGTTACTTGGGGAAACGACTCGAAACCGAGCCAGCCGGAACTTCCGGTCGGATCTTCCGGCCTAAGTTCCGACCAAGCAGACAACATGTGAATGTGACTTTGTGTGTCTCTCAAGAGGATTTTCATCTCAAGCATAGCACTTAAAACAACTAGAATTTGTCGAACACGTCCCCCTTGATAGTACGGTGGTCCTATACTCAAATTCAAACCGAAAATCAAATTAAATTCTTTGATCGAGTCCACCACCATAAGAAATCGAATTGGGGACCTTCTTTTCACATTTCTTTTCTTTTCTTTCATTTTATTCCTGCACAACTCATTCAAAGCATTATATCCAAATTTCTATTGTCATTAATCACTAAAATAGATTAAGTGCCTAGATGCACTTTCAGTGATGTTTCCGGTGCTTCAAAATATTGGAATGGATGGTCCAGACTGTGTTGGCCACTACTTCCTGCTGGTTTTGAACCTTCACAGCAACAGGTTCGAGGTCCTTGATTCAACAAGAACTTTGGAGGATGAAACGCTCAGTAATTGCTGCAACACCCTCATCGCTGCAATAAAACAACTATGGCAAATCCATTACCCAGAATCAAGCAAACCTATAGATAACTACGAGCTTGTTGATATAGCTGTCCCAATCGAATCAAACAATTAAGTTTGCTGTGTTTTTTTTGTACTACGAGCTATTTTTGCAATTTTTCTGCATATTCATCCATGAATTTTCTAGTGTCACTTCTTTAATCTTTTTTAACACATCACAACAATGCAGCCATGACTGTGGGTTTCACATGTTGATGCATGCTGAGCATTGGGATGGCCGGTCAATATACAACTTCCAGGAGAAATACATAACCAATATACGGAAGCTGCTCACCCACAAGTGGCTTACGCACGCAGAAAATGACACATCATGGAAGGAAAATCTTAATCTGGCATAGGTACGTTTAACTCTGAGCAATATAGCTATGTCGTGCAGGCATTTCAAGTACATGTATCTAGCAACGTACCCTTCAAGCCCAAGCAATTTTTGAGTTTTTGCTTTTTTAGACATACCCCACGCCACACGCCTGTATGTTAAATATTATAAATGCATTACATATAACGCCATTAGGCAAACATCTATAGATAATATATTTTTTATCTAGACACAGACAGCCCCTGAATCCGCTACTTTCTTCTCTGGACATCTCGCAGCATTGTGACTCGTTGACTTGCAAATGCTGCACTTGTTCTTTCTCTTCGGTTCAGCGTTCATCCCCTTCTTTAGCCTTTTTTTCCTTTTTGCGCCCTTTAACTTTAGACCTTGGCGGGTTGCCTATGATTGCCCCCATTGATGCACCAGGAGTGGTAGTTGAGCGCCCCACAGCACCTATATCATACGTGGTGTCATTATCAGCTGACTTAATCAGCACAAATAGACTTTTTTTGAAAAAAATATAGATTTTGAAGGTCTAAAGTTAGGTACCTGCACAGCTAGGTCCAGCAGCACTTAACATGAGACCTGGATTTGATGTTGGGGCATTTTGTGTTGGTGCTGCATTAACATGATATGTTTCCTCATCAACACCAACCATGTGTGGTGAGGCAACAACAGGCAACATAGAATCAGCTGCAGGCCCAGATGCTGCCCCATTGCCTTTTCTCTGGTTGTTGTTCCTTTTTCGCTTCTTAATTTCATCAAGTTCAGAGCACATCATCATGATGTGATTTTCTACCACTGTATAGGTTTCATTCGACACACACCCTTTAACAGCTAGGTCTGCAAATGATGTGGAAATGTTGGTGTACCACAAGGTTTTCCTATTGCTCAGGGGCATACCTCGGGCTACCAAATCAGCTTCCACATGTCCATTACCACTTGCATTTTCATTTGTATGAACTGCTTCTCGCGTTCACCTTTTCATTATGTATCTGTCAGGGATGGTTTTCACTCCCAACCTTGTCATGATCTTCAAAATATGGCAACAAAGTATCCCATCTCTGTCAAACTTGCTGCACTCATAAAAGTAGCTTTCCTCGTCTTCAATTGCTGTCACTAGATAATCCCTTTTTCCATACCCATAAACAGACTTGTTATTAGGCACTAGCCAATATTGGAACTGCGTTTCAGGCTTCACATCATACTCAGCAGTTTTCTCAAATTATTTTGAGAACCTATAGAACAAGTTCTTGGTGTAAACGGTAGCAGCATGCTTCTCAATCGGGTATCTTGACCATCTCCTCCTTTCATTGTCATCAGTCTTGAAGTCCTGACCCCCCCTGAGCAACAAGACATTTATCCTGAATCTTCTGATACTGCTCCACAAAATGAAGTAGAGACATGTTGGGGTTTACATATTTCTTGAGGACGGCATTGAACCCCTCACTTCTCTGAGTAGACTGCAAGAAGGGGAAAAAATTGTGCATGTAGTATGCTGGAACAAAACTTGCCCGGATGTAATATAGGCGCTGGAAATGAGGATTGTCTTGCAAACCAAACCTGTCTATCATAGCTGCCCACTTCACCTCAAACTCTGCAGGAGTTACAGTGTGGTTCACACACTCTTTGAAATCCTCTTCTAACTCGGGATCATCTTCCAGCAGTGGACCAATTGTTCCAGAAAACTTGTCCATTATGTGCCATCGGCAATTACGATGGGTTGTATATGGGAATACAAGCGTTATAGCACTTCTCATGGCACCATCCTGATCAGTGATGATGTTCAAGGGTGCTTTGCCTTTCATTGCCTCAAGGAATGTCTGAAACAACCATGTGTAACTTGGGGTCTTTTCATCTCTTAGGAAGGCACACCCCAACTGGAAAGACTGCCCGTTACGGTTGATCCCAATGAAGGGAGTAAAGGGCATATCATACATATTGGTCATGTATGTGGCATCGAAAGACACACAGTCATGGTATGACTCGATGTATGCGTGTCTAGTTGCACTATCTACCCAGAACAGACATTCAACCCTGTGCTCAGCATCTAACTTGATTTTGTGGAAGAATTCAGGATCTTCATGTTCCAAATCCCTAAATCTGTCCAAAGTCTCTTGCATGTCCTTATACTTTTCTGTCCTTCTAATGGTAGAGCGAAAGTTGCCCACATCCTTCCCCTCATATGGAACTAGCTGTGCAGATCCGTAGAACTCAATCATAAGCTGCATTATGCGCCCCGTGGTCAAGTTGCACCCATGCAACAATACAATGAAGTCTTTTTCCTGTTTGGGAATTCCTTTGTGAGACCTTAGGAACTTTTTCGGTGAAGGTTTAACAACAAGATCATGGTTGTGGTCAGGTATGAAGTAGATTACATGCCACCTCTCACCAATCAGCTTAACAACCATCCGGGCCTTACAGCCAGTGTACTGCATTTTTTCCCTCTTTCTCTTCTTGCCCCCATCAAGCTCTTTCTTCTTTTCTATTTCTCCATCATTGGCTTCAGCGACACCAATGTTTTCATGCTCACTATACAAACCAACGGAGTTGTCATCATCAGATGATGACTCAACAGTTGGTTCTTCTACTCTCCCCCTCCTACCATGGCCTTCCTTGTTACATACAAACTGAATTTTCCGTTGCTCCCTTGTCATAGCTGACAGGCGGCTTGTGTTTGTGCGGATTGAAAAACCAAGCCTCTTCGCATAGGCATTATAGTAATCTCGCGCTTCTTGTTTAGAGGCAAATGACTGACCATTGTATGGTATAGGAGGTGTAGACCAAACCTCATCTGCAACTACATCATGGAGATCATTCCCTTGATCATTATCATCATCACCAGCTACAAACTGGTTTGCTTCACCAGCTCCTAGATTGTTCTCAGAAGCATCTCGGTCAGCATGTCTTGAAACATGCCCTGTTTCTTCCAAAAATGCCTGCTCAAGCGACAATCTGACTTCTGAAATAGTAGGCACATTTAGATGGGGTGGAACTAGCTGGGTGCAAAATGATGGATTCGACGTATATGGATCTTCATTGCCTTCATTGTTGTCATCCAGGAAGTCAAAATCAAAATCTGGGGGGAGCTGATTCAAATCCATGATATTGAATATCTGCTTACATAAAAAAAGTAGGCAATTTGGCAGTCACAGTTAGGCAAAACACAACAATTCAGTAGGCAATTTAATTCATGTCTATCAGTAGGCAATTTATTTCATGTTTATCAGTATCTAGCTTCATCAATATACAGTTCACAATAACAGCTATCTAATCATCTGTTCATCTTTTTTGTTTTCGTTTCATGACAGGGAACCAAAGATATTCAGACAATTATCTCAACTACATTTTGTCAAGCACACAACAACTTCAGAGAAGCAATGGAAGGAAAAGTTGTACAGTTTTAGCCCGGCTCAGTGCAGATAACAAACAGGGGAAGTACCATGTTTGTGCTATTAAAACCAGTCGCACATAAAGATCGCAACCTGGTGAAAAGAAATTGACAGATCTGTGTGGTGTCCCTTTTGGGAAAAATTGCTTCTATGTTTTTCTGGAATTTTGCATCGGAAGTGGATCCAGGAACTCTATATCAGATCTAGGTGTACAAATTATTGACAAAAAGATAGCAGATCTGTTATGTGTACCTTGTATCCTCTCTCTTTTTGCCTAAATTTTAATCTGCCTGCATCGTCGCCAAAGTTGTCTGTTGTCGCCCCGTCGGCGGCGCGCAGGAACTCGAGGTGGCGGCGGATCTTTTTGGTAGCGATAGATGGGGGGAACGGGGGAAAGGTCGTGGGCCCCCCGCTTTTTTACCCTGAGCAGCGCGCTTCGGTGGGGGGGGGGGGGTGTTGGCGCATAAATTGCTAGCTGGCCCACCGACGGCAGCAAAGCGCGTCCAGCTGACTTACTTTCCCAAACAAGGGTGTGCGCCTATCACACGGCCGGCCGTGCATTAGCCGGATCCTTAAAAGAAAAGATTATTTTCGTACCTCCTAAAATGTCTCAATTGCCGTCCCTGTCCACTGCAGAGAAACATCATATTCTCCCCCCTGCGTCCTTAACCACCTTCCGCAAACACAAAATCCACGGCAGCACCACACACGGAAGTCGTGCATAATGATGCACTGCTATGGACGTGCTAAAGGCCAAACAAATCCCCTCATCAATGGACCTCGCCAATTGCGTGCCTGCGTCGTAGCCTCTTCCCAGCTCTTCTTTCCGTTCGTCCTCGATATCTGACGAGAGTGAAACGACACCGATGCCTACTCGAGACCACGCCCTGCCCGCCCACGACGCAGCACCTACCGAGCGGTCCGGTCTCTATCGATGGGCCGTCCGCTCTATCCAGCTCCGACTCGGGCTTTGGGCTTTACCTGCTCGCTCGTGTGCGCTCCCGGCCGTTTGCGTTGATAGCGTACTGTCCTTTCACCGAAATATGGCCAAAGTCTTCAGCGAGCTAGAAAGTTCATTTTCAGAGAAAAACGTCAGTGCAATCACCATCTCGCAACGAACGTCTTAGCCTTCCTTCGGAAACATTGTAACCGCAACGGCTCCCAAGAATCCTTACTCTTTCCAGCGTCTGTCATACCTTCTAAGTTCAGTCTCCTTCCTGCACTACCGGCTCATCATCACCGCGCACAATTCTAAATTTCTCTCTCGAGCAACTGTTCTAGCACTGTTCATAACTTAACACACAGTTTTCCCTTTCCTTGCAGTTCTAGCAATGCATACGATACAACTTATCAAGGGTTGATTTCCTACTGTTAGTACATAAACTTCAATCAGCTAGCTACCCTCCTTGCACTCCAATTTTAACCTTTTGAGCCATGCAGAAGCTACATACCAGTGCTGCAGTGCAGGAAAATTTTCTGTTGGGCATGTACAGCAGGTCCAGGTCCAACCACCGCTCACCTTTACACCTTGAAAGCATTGAAACATAAGGTTTCAGCAACGGCAGTTTACCACCAGACATGGTACCACACCATCATGTTTCTCTCTCTGGGTTTCAGGATTCAGACAGAGAGGAAGTTTCATCTGCAGTTTTAACCGGTCCCTGCTGCTCTCTGCCACTGCAATGTCTTCCGACAGACAGGGGGCCGGGTGAGCTGAAAACCACCACGACGAAAGAACAAGTGGCACATGTCATCTGAGCATACAGGCAGAGATATTCTCGTTGCTCAACCTCTCCTTTTTCCTTCTCTGCTTGGAACCATGCAAAACTCCAACCGCAAGCTTCCTACACATGACAGCGAGCGTGAGCGGTTTCGTACCGTGAGGGCAAGCTAAGCATGCAGATCAACTGCAGCTCTGCATAAAGCAGCAAAACACATAATAAAAAAATAAAAAGAAAAGAAGAGGCTTTGGCATTCTTTTTGTTTCTCTTGATTTTGAAGGCTACATTCCCATGCATCCACAGGCAGGTCGACGAGAGAGCAGAGCAGGCCCGGGACAGGTAGCTCATGCCTCCAGCCATCTTAGGTTTAGGCGTTTAGCCAACCGTGATACCAACTTCCCACTGAGAAGTCACTGGCGCTAGTGCTGCGACGTTGGCAGAAAGCAAATGCGTGACACTTTCCAGCGAGAGGGGGAAGAAAAGCGAGAAATTAAGCCGTGGGATTATGAGCGTAAAAAAGCCCGTGTCAGTCTCCATTTGGGATGATCGATTGATCTCTGATGAAAGCATCAACAATAACCTTCTGAGTGAGTTTTTCTGTGGCGGGAAAAGGAGCAATCGATGCGGTTCACTGTCAACTTTTGCGAAAGAACCGTGGGCCGTGGGGGGGCCCTGCGTGTTTACTCTTTACTTATAAGCCTTTTTTATCATTTTACTTATAAGCCTTTTGGCGAAAGAGGTCATCATGCAGCCAGCGAAATAACAGCAACGGAAAAGATACCTCACCCACCCGTGGCGAAGACACCTCTCGGATCACTGCTGCTGTGATAAAATCTTCCCGTTTGGAACACTACTCTCTGCTCCAACCGCGCGTTTACAAAATTATCTTCACAACTCCAAATTAATTCACGAGACAAATCTAATGAGAATTTTAACTATATAATTAGATGATGATTATTGTAGTAAATCATGGACTAATTAAACTCGTTAAATTCGTCGTTTAAATTACACTCATCCATAAAAAAATTTTACAAATAAACTTTATTTAATACTCAATACAGGCAAGATTTCTTTTAAAAAAATTTCCAAAAATCAAATAAATACGGCCATGTTTCTTGTGCCATTTCTGGTTATATATGGTCATGAGTCCCGGAGTACGTTGCCCGCATTTCTCTTGGGAGAAACTCACGGTAGGTATCTCACCGCACCGCGTCTTCACCGCGCACGGATCTTGCTGCAGCACCCCCCGGAAAAGGAAAAGGAAACGGCAGCAAGTCCGGCACGCTTATGATTGCCCAGGTTGACTGCTGCCTGGCACTGGCACCGTGGCACGCCGCGCCGCGTCCGCGCACGATCCCTCCAATTCATCCAGCTGCGAGATCGCACTACGCACGAGTACGACGGCGCCTAGGCGTGAAGAGCAATGATCGCGGCGCAGGCGAAGGCTCGCCGATCGGATCGGCGGGCACGTACACCCACTGATGAGTACGTACGTGCCCCGTCCGTGGCAGCAGGCAGCCGCCGCGTCAGCCAGTCACGCGCCAAGACCCCAAGTGCCTGCCTGTGCGTGCCCGCCCGGCCGGAGACAACGACAGGCGAGGCACGAGGCATCATGGCGCCGGCGCACGTCCGATCGGTGCCCGGGGGTTGCTGGACGACGCCACGGCCCGCGGCAGGCCACTGGTTCTCGTGGGTTATTACTTGCTCACGACCGTGGCATCTTCCTAGTACAATGGTATCTGCTCGGGTCGGATTAAAAGTTGTTGGCGTGCCGGAAACTTTCTTTGTACTGCCAAAGTGCCTGTAGGGAGGACTACTACGGTGCACGGAGAAGGGAAGTCGCTGGAGATGTATATAAAAGTGTAACTATAGTAATGTTTCCCTTTTTGCGGATCAGGCTGGATTATAATGTGCGGGAGTACGGAGGTTTCTCTTTTCCGTTAATTTCGTTTGGTCCGTGTTCATTCGGGAACAGGTCGATCACCTGTGCCACCGCGGCTGTCCGGCGCTAGACAGATTCAGCCGTGCCCGGGCACACTTGGAAGCGGGAGGTGTGCAGCCGAGGCAACCGGCGAACGCTGCAGAGCGGCCGCGTGGGCTCGCTGCACTGCAGACCGCTGGTGAAGTGAACGTTGTTGGTGCGCTGGCGAGTTCGACTCATTTGATGCATGGAGTCGTCGAGAGCCATAAATTGGGTGCCAGCTCACGCACCGCTTCCAGTGCCCTTTTCCTGCCGACGATTCTACGCGACACTGCACGCTACAGTTTGAGCTCTGACGAGTGATGACCTCTGAAGCGTGTGCCCTCGGTTCAGTCATGCCATATACTAACAGTAGCCGTTGCAACAATGATGTTTAGGCATATCAGAGAAGGTAGGATCATCTATAGTGTAGTATCTGTTAGGAGTCTAGTTTATCCGGGACAGTTATTATTGGTTCGTCGAATTACTCCCTCCGGTTCACTATTACAAATCATTTAGGACAGCGACACGATTATTAAAACATAACTTTGATTTCTCTTTTTCTATAAAAAAATTTCTTAGAAAGTTATATTTTTTATGAAAGTGATTTTTAAGACCAATCTATTTATATGATTTTCACATTTTTAAATTCAACGGCTTAAATGTTATTCATAATTTGTATTCCCAATGTTTGACTCAAATCTTTTCTAAAACGACTTCTAATATAAAACCGGATGGAGTATACGCATGTGCCACGAGCTAATATTCCATTGTAATTAGTGGAACAGTTGCCTGCGCGAAGGGATTGCATTACGTCAGCTGATCTATCTCCTGTCACGATTCTTGCAGTTCTATTTTTTAAATCAGCTGCGAATTACACTCTATCGTTTATGTAAAGTATGTTTTTTAAAAACATCTTCAAGTTAAAAAGGACTCGGTTTTTTAACAAAAAAGCACTGAGATAAGCACTGAACAAAAATGATTCGTTTATAGTACAGTTGATATAAAAGAAGCCTTGCAGAATGGCCTGAGATAAGCACCGAACAAATATATAAAGCACCTCGTGATAAACAAATTCTGGCAGCCCCCTTCTGTCTTTGTCGTCCTCATGCTATTGTACACGCACATTTCCGAATCCAATCTCTGCACCTACCCCGGCAACGGCAGATCGTCTGAATTTGTCAAAGCAGAATTGTTGTCGGTGAACCATCCTTTTCCAAATAACAATCACGAGAATATGAAATGCAGAAAAAGAGAATAAGAAAAACAAAATGAGAGGAGAGAGTACTCCAGTCAGTGGATAAAAAAGGGGTAGGACCCACAAGGTGCCGGTTGGAAAAGTGACCGTTGGGCTGGCAGGAACTACCCTGCTCTGCCTGCCTCTGCTACACGCCAGCACGGCAGCACCCAACGATGAAAGATTCCAAAAAAATCCACGCCCACCGCTTTGACTTTACTTCTTTTTCGCCTTTCTTTTGTTCTACGTGAAAATTTGAGTCATGTGAACTGAGAAAAAGTCGTATTCTTTTGTTGTTAGGACGAATTATGGAGCTGTTAGTGTCAATCATAGCGATTTTCTTAAGGAAAACAAATGGAACAAGCAAAAGCTCTAACTACAAAAGTGGATAGTGCATCAATCTTTCGCCCTTGTGAAGGTGATTACAATAGTACATCGATCTTTTATTGAGTCGTGCAACATCCCAACAACAGCAAAGCAGTGGACCAAAGGATTGAATAAAAGTGATGGGGGCACTAATCATTTATTGAGAAAGAAGATGAGGCCACTGGCGATGGGCATGGGTATGCCCTTCGTTAGCTAGCTAGTACAAGAAGCACAGTGCCCATGTATCACAGTGTCGGAGCAGTATGCCCATGACTGTTGGAGCATTTAGGAGGGTTAACTTGTGTTGGAGCATTTACGGTAGTTCTAGTACTCCCCTGTATACCATTTAGATGATGTTTTGGATAAAAATTTAGTCAAACATTGAGAATATAAATCGTGACTAATTTTTAAGTCGTTGAGTTTAGAAATGTGAAAATGATATGAATAGATTTGTCTTGTAAATATTTTTATAAAAATATACATATACTATTTTTTAATAAATATTTTTGTAAAAATAAGAAGTCAAAGTTACGTTTCGGAGACCGTGTCGTTGTCCAAAACGTCATCTAAATGCTATACGGAGGGAGTATAGTGCTACTGGATTGAGAACGAGCACAATTGTATAGTCATTTTTTAATATCGGGAAAGCTGAGTATGTTGATGATACATCACTTTTCTGGAACGAAACAATTTGTAGAAATTTTGGCAGGAGCTTATTCACGAACTACCTTGTTTTTTATGTAGGTCGTATTAGGATTTGAAAAACTCAAATTATATAGGTCTTGACTAACAAGAAGTTAAATATTGTTTATGCTTATTTAGTATCTAAATAAAAGTTGTACCAATAGATTACATTTACATAGCTTCGATACGATGATATTGATTTTGTAACAACTGACAGTGTATAAGTCTACTATAACAAAAAGCAATGGTCAGTGCTTATAGATAGATATCACTGTATCAGCAGTGCCGATGCATGGCAGCAGCTCCGATTTCCGACGTGCCGACTGCCGAGGTGCCTTGATTGTTGATCAAGTAACCCCCCCCCCCCCCCCCCCCCCCCCCACGCCTCGCTAACAGATCGACGGCGACGCCGCAACGGATCGACCAAAGGCGCAAAGCGGATGGAGGCGGCAGGGCTCGTCGGTCGTCGACGTTGGTGGATCAGGATCACATCACATGGCAAAAGGAAGGCCGGCCACGGAGATAAAGGGGATGCTACGTTCTGCTCCTACGCACGCATCCCCTGCGTCCATGCAAAAGTAGAAGTACACTCGGGGGACGGCGCGGGACCTACCCGTCAGCCCGTCACGGCATTGTCGTGAATAGGGTGAGTGCGTAGGCGTTCGTTCTCCTATGATTGTCAGCCACCGTCGTGGTTAGGCATGTACCAACGTGGCAACGGGAGCACTGTTGGTTGGACAGGGAAAGCAGCCAGGGGCCAGCCAACGTTGGACCGACAGAGACCACTGCACTGTCGGTAGAGGCACCTCGTCAGCGGTCAGCACTCAGCACTGCGCTGCACTGCCGAAGCTACATGCCTTGATGCCCTTTTTTAAAAAAGGCACTGCTAGCTTGGTCACCTAAAACAACCGGGAATTGGCTCCTTGAATAATTAAGCAGCAATTATTCAGCAGGCCGGCCGGGCCAGCCAACAGGGCAGCCCTACATACACATACTCCCCGGACCAGCAGGACCAGACCACCCACCGGACGATTTGCCACCGGTCGCTAGCTCTCCACCGTCCCGGTTGCCCGTGCACAGGGACGACGGCCGCGGCGAGCGGGGGAGCCGGCCGGCGCGTGTAGTACGTGACGCGCGGCGGCGGTGGGGGTTAGTTATTGATCGCGTCCGGGCGCTCTTGGATCATCGGGCCAACGCCGTGCCGTCTCGTCCCCGTCGCCGCTCCCGAGCCCGCCGTGCGTTTGCGTACGGTGCTGTGCGCCCGCGCCGCGATTAAATCGCCATAACTCCATGACCTAGTAGCTCTAAAGTGAAACGGGGCCACAGGGGTCAAATATTTGCAGGAAGATGTCACGGAGTCACAGTCCCACGGTAATGAAGTCCACCATCGATCAAAGGAATAACAGCTCGGCTCGGCAGCAAGTCTCGCAGAGGCCAGACTCGTAGAGAGAGAGAGAGAGAGAGAGAGAGAGAGAGTTAAATTCAGGAGTGGTTTCAGAAAAAAAAAGAAAAACCAGACGGAGAAACCTCACCATCCAATCCCACAAGGCAACAAGGTTTTCGGACGGGTTTGTATCAACTTTTGGCATCGCCTAGAATAGCATGCTGTCACGTATGCTTTCTCAAACAACCACCACTCCTAATGATTCGAGCTAAAAGCAGACAAGCAAGCGTACCCCCACCGAAACCGATTTGCCTCCAGATGAGCGTATAATATACGTACAGTACACAGTCGTGGTCGAGCCGATCGAGGTTGGAGGAAACGACCGATCATGCCTGCCGGCCGGCCGGCTGCGGCTGGGACTGGGACTGGGACCAATATAATCTATCGATCGACGCAATTAAACGTCAATAATGCAGACCAACCGAGCAGCCGGCCAGGACCGACCCGGAAATAAACGGCGGCGGGAGAACTGGAGCTAGCTGCCGCGGGCAGCAGTGGCAGGGAAAAGGCCGGCTGCCCCAGTGCCCCGACCACGACGACGCTCGAACGGCTAGTGAGTTGTACTACTAGCCGGTAACAACAGTGCTGAGCCAGTGCAACGCATTCGATGATGCCCGATCGCCTCACCACCTCCTTAATAAAGGCCACCGGGTCCACCTGTGAGGGAGTGATGCAAGGCGTGCGAGATGGAAAACGGGGGAAGCAGATCGTGTACGGACAGCGGCAGGATAAGGGGTAGGGGTATCCCTGTTGATTGGATCGACGGGCCTGCTCGATCTTCCTTTCCCCCTTTGGGTGATTGGCTCTGATCTGCGCACGCTAACCTAACCTAGGTTGCCGCACCGAATGGTTGGCTTACCAAGGCGCGATCACACTCGCCATGAGGTTATCGACTTTGTGCAGTAAAAAAAAAAGAACTGGTGGTCATCAGTCAACCACCGGTGCGTTTCTGCTCAACGACGCATTCTTTATTTTAAGTGGAAAAAAATGAGGGGCCGCAAGTCAGCTTACGATGGAAGGAGGAGGATGGAAGTTGGAAGCGGATGATTGAGAGAAAAGATACGCGGATTTTCCGGACGCGCGGAAAGTCAGACGAGAGGATGTGGCATTGTGGAGGGTGGCTCTAGCATGAGCAAAGGAAGAGGGCAAAAACAGGACACGTTGCAGAGAAACGGCAAGCCTTTTTCTTTAATGAAATAAGTACAGTACAACAGTTTAGACAGCTGTTGTCTATTTAACACATAAAGACAGTTCAATAGTCAGCTCTACAATAGTTTAAACAGCTGCTGTCTATTTAGCTGTCTATGTGATAATAAATACGCACTCTGATTTATGATGTTTTGTATGGGAGCACGAGCCAAAACAGTAGACGAGATAGTAGACAGCAACACTCTCTTTCCTCATTAAATGATGACCACATCAGCTCGTTTGATCTACGTGGCAACAAAAAGACAGCTGCTGTGTGTGGGTTGTAAATGCCCTAAAAGGACGAACACCAACTGATGGTTGGAGAGGTAGTGGAGCGTATATCGCCGGTGAATGATTAATTAAGCAGCAAAGGGAGAAGTAATGTTCTCATCGAAAGAACACCATATAATATATAATTGGTTGTTCTATTTCTCCAGCAGATCTATTGATAGCAATATTCATGGTGCCTGTTGCTCCCTTTGGTGGCAAATAAATGTTTTTGGGTTCACAAATTACAAATCAACCTTTCTAAACTTTGCTCACGAGCTGGTTTTTATGCATTGAGTTTTGATATTCAAAGAATTAATGTTATGAATAAATCTGCACCAAATTTTAGTTTTATGAAAGTAGTTAAAACATTTTACAATAACAACCACAATTGTTAAATCTGCGTGTTGGACTGTTGGGACTTTACCGATGTCAAAACCGTCGCTTATTTGTGAATAAGGGAGAATACAAAAATTAAAGGGGCATAGATTTTTCGAGTGCGAAGGAATGTACTTGAGCCCCATAATTATTTTATGTTTCTGATAAGGTCCTGTTTGGATCTACTCGTCTAATTCATTAGCTGGTTAGTTAGAATTAACTGTGTTGAACTATCTAATTAGATAGTTTCTATTCAGCTAATAAAATAAGCATTATTTGAGAATTAATTGGTGGCAGAGCTAAAGGGTGGTCCCTGTGGCCATGGACCACCCTGAAATTTTGGCCCAAGGTATATTACCCTCAGCAAATTTGCTTGTATATGTTCAGTTCATGTTGGTTCGTTCGTAGGTCTTTCTCGTCTTCATTTATAAACCTTTACCTTCTATGTTAACATATTATATTTGAGACATTAAGAAAATTATTTTAGGTTGGACCACTCAAACCTGAGATCCTAGCTACGCCACTGCTTGTAACGGGGCCTAAATTCATCCACGACTAAACCTCACATATATACATATATAAAACTAGTATATATTTTGCTGACGCCAGCTCATAGATACTACCCAAACGCACGCCGCTCGTGCTCGCCCTCGTCGTGAGAAAACAAAACCAGCAGCACGTCGTAGCAGTTCGCCCAGTTCGATCGGTGCAGCTAACACCACCACCGTACCCTCCTGTTTTTGGATGGATTCGTAGCGTCTGGATACGCCTGTCGGGAGCCGGGACGTCGTTCGTACTAGTACTAGTACTACCGCCTACCGTGTCCACGGAGAAGAGAGGCAGATCTCAGATCATGTGGGCGGCCGGGACGGGTCACCAGGCCACCCCACCGCGGCGTGCGCCAAGTTGTATTGTAACCGCGAGGAGAGGACCGCAGCAAAAGGGGGCGCCGCGGCGGGGGCATGCGCAAAGGCAAAGGCCCCGGGGCACCACGCTGCCTGCCGCGTGCTTCGCCGCTGTGTCTGTCTGTCTCCTTCCTTCCTTCCGGATCCGGAAGGAGAGGGTTGGAGTTGGACGGCATATATCCTCGCCGCCGGAAGGATGGCGCCGCGTAGGGGTAGCCGGCATGGACAAAACGGGCAGTAGACTCACCTGGGAACGTCGTGTTCCCGGCCTACTCCACCTTGTTTGCTTGCTTGCTTGCGTATCAGCAGATGCATGGCAGGCTGGGAGTCTGTTTCCACGCCTCCTGGACCAGAGGAGATCGAGCACGGACGCAATAAGCACCCGTTGTCCATTGAGGCTGTGGCTGTTTGCGCATGGCCTCGCGAATCTTGACGCGTGACCGGCCATACCGTGACCATTGCGGCGAGTTTACATCAGCATTTGCTGGGGGCAGTGTGGCATTCCGTTTGTGGTTTATTGAGGGGTTGGGGGCGCGCTCTCGGCTGTACGCGCACTGGATATAGCGCCGTGAGATATTTTAACTTTGATTCGGAGCTGCTCCGTATCTGCAACCGCTTTCAGTTTGACCAGCCTGCATGCATACAAAATTCTGTAGTGTTGTAAAATGAATTGTCGCTGCTTTAGACTATAGTACTACTGTAGTAAATAACTCCTTCACGTGATCACGTCGTCGGTTCTTGGATTTTGTTAACCCACTGTATTAAATAAGCCATACCAATACCATCCAGTGTATGCGATTCGGTATCCATCGTCTTCTCATGTACAGCTAGCTTATACACTCGTTGATTAAATCAGCTTTCGAAATGCTTCGGATGCATTTTTTCCCCCACGTGTTTATTTGAGTATAATATACGGCGGTCACCACTTTGGCACTTTGCCCTTCAATATTTGTTTTTTATTGCCCTTCAATACTTGAACCCAACCAAATGTTGAACGTCAGTAGACAGTAGAGCCTTCCAGCTGACCATCATACACACTCTCTCAGACACACGCACGCACTAGACGCACTAGAATACCTCTGCATTCAGTAACCACTAACCAGTAGTAAGAAACTTCGGTCTCAAGCAAGCTCCTCTCATCACGTGCCCCTGGTCCATGGATGGGTCAGGCATGGATCCAAATCCAAGTACTGCATCCCAACATACAGAACTCCAGAAAAAATTATAGAAATATCCAACATGCGGCATCCAAGCAGCGGAGCAACCGCCATCGCCAGGCCCACACGGCTCTGGGGGCCGCAGGGGAGCACGCACAGCCGCTACCGCTGCTGCAGCTGTGAGGCTCACGCAATGGCGGCACACGGGTACGCGCACCAGCGACGCCGCACAGCAACGCTGCAGCAGCCGGGTGCTCAGATTTTATAATCCATCACTTCTCACCAGATCCCAATCGCCCTCCTCCCCAGCTGGCTGTACCCAGCAAATCAATTCCGTTTCTCCTTTTTCCCAAACAATTGACCACCGTTTTATAGCCTCTCTCAACCTTCTCTCACTGCATTTCCTCTCTCTCTAGGCTCCTAAACCCCCAAATCAGAGAGAGAGAGAGGGGAAAAGCAGAGCTGTAGAGAGAGAAAGCTCAGCTGAGGAATGAGCTCTGCCCCCCCTTTCTCTCACTAGATCTAGTGTCCACTGCCTGTGCCTCGGCCTCGTTGCTGCGCTGCGTGCGTGCCTTTGCCCAAAGGCGGCTGCTTGCTTGTGCCTGCTGCCTCGCCTCGCCTCGCTTGCAGCTGCAGTGGCCTCACTCGCCCACTCCCCCCCCACGCTCGCTCTATGCTCGCTCTGCCACCATGTGGTGGTGGTGGTGGTCTTCGCGCTCCAACTAACCAACAGCACCCCACACCACCGCATCGCACCGCGATGCCAAGCTCGGTGGCGTCACGCGGCCCGGCGGTGTCTCCTTCCGCGCGCGGCGACGGCAATGCAATGCCGCCACCGACGGAGGCGTGACGGAGCAGCTTAGCTAGCCCGGCGGCCGACGCCAAGGGAAGCGGAGGCCGTTCCTGCGAGGGTTTGTTCCGGAGCGAGCGCGGCGGCGGCGCCGACATGTTTAAGTCGCGGTGGCGCGGCGGCGGCGGCAAGGCCAAGGCCGTGTTCAAGCTGCAGTTCCACGCCACGCAGGCACGGCTCGCCTCCTCCCCGTTGGACTGAAGCAGAACTTCGATTTTTATTTTCTTGAGGCGTGACGGGAGGTGTGATTCCCTCTTGGTGCAGGTGCCGGAGCTGGGATGGGAGGCGATGATGGTGGTGGTGACGCCGCAGGACGCCGGCCGGCCGACGGCGCGGTCGGAGCCCGCGGAGGTCACCGACGGCGTGTGCCAGTGGGCGGCCCCCATCCTGGAGGCCACCAAGCTCCCCACCGGCAAGGACAAGATCTACCAGTTCCTCGTCTACGAGACTGTAAGCGACCCGCCGCCGCCGCTAACTAATTCGTGATTAACCGCCGGCGGCGATTCCGTTATGAGATCGATCTTGACCCGGGCAATGCCGTCGGTGCAGGGGTCGAGCAAGGCGGCGCTGCTGGGGGAGGCGACGGTGAACCTGGCGGAGTACGCCGACGCGTTGAAGCCGTCGGCGGTGACCCTCCCGCTCAAGGGCAGCCCTGGCGCGTTGCTGCACGTGAGCATCTCTTGATCCCCATCTCTCCCCCTCGCCTCGCCTCCCTTAAAGGGTCGTAGCGTTTTCTTGTGACCTGTGACGGCGACGTGCTCGCGATTTCTTGATTTTGATGTTGCTGGTGCTTCGCTTCCTGTGACAGGTGACCATCCAGCGGGTGGTGGGTGGCGCCGGTGGGTGCGGAGACGACGCGAGGTGGGTAGGGTGCGGGGTTAATCTACGCGCACATCTCTGCCGCATTGTGCTTTGTTTGAGCTTTAAGGATCGTCTCGCCGCAGCCAGATTTAGCCATTGCCGCTGCTGCATTTGTTATTTGAGCCTTAGGGATTGAGCCATCTCGTCCAGATTTCTAGTCGTTGCTGCTGCATTGTGGTTTGAGCCTTAAGCATTAGCTCGGTTGGGGCATTTGCTTGGTTGCTGATTGTTGTTGTCCTTCTGGTGGCAGCAGTGAGAACGGCGACACTTCCCCAGTGGTGGCAAAGACGCCACAGAGAAGGACGACGCTGCAGAACCAGCTGAGCCGGTTTGAGGACGAGGACAGCGAGAAGGCGAGAGCGGCCGTGGATGCGATGAGTCCTGTGCAGGTAAGTGGGGGCTTTTGGGTGTTCTTCAGAGCATTTCCTCCTTTGATTCATCATCATTGCGTTGTTAAGAAAGAGGGCTTTTGGCATACAAAGAAGTTTGCTAAATAAAAAACGGTGCAAAGGGTGCCTACGTTTATCTCAATGATAATTAGCTCTATGACACTTTTTGTTTGAGATCTGAGTTCTTCATGCCTGTAGATGGGGGCATTTTAGAACTGAACAATGCATGCTAGTAGATGTTATTTACTTTTCCTGTGTTCTTCAGATGGTTGATATCTCCCTTGTGCAGGATGGACTGTTGATAAGAAAACCTCCAGGGATGAGGTTTCCATCAAGAAGAAACACGCCTATGTCTGTTGACCCTGTTGGCCATCTCCACAATGGCAGCAGCTTTGATGCTGTCTCGGTGTCCGGTTCAGATGGTAGTTCAGGGAGATTTACCCCCAAAACCACTGCAAACCTGCACAGCTCATTTCCTCAGGATAGTAGCAATGCCCTCTCTCCATTTGCCAACAATGGACCCCTAAGAAATCCATTGACCAGTTCTGGTGACTGGTCAGGAAGCTCAGCTCCTGATGCTAGCACGGATGGGTCAACAAGCAATTCTGGTGAGGCAGGGTTAAGAGGTGAAGAGGATGACATGGAGAAGCTAAGAAGTGAGATAGCCACTTTAACAAGGAAGTTGGATGTCTCAGATATGGAGTTGCAGACACTCAGAAAGCAAATTGTGAAGGAGAGTCGGCGTGGGCAAGATCTCTCCAAGGAGATGAGTAGCCTGAGGGAGGAGAGGGATGCACTCCGAAGAGAATGTGAAGGACTCAGGGGGGCGAAGAAGATGACCCATGACTTGAATGGCTCAGGTAAACGGCTCTCAGACGGGGAAGACCCATGGTCACAGATTGAAGAGCTGAAGCAAGATCTGAGTCATGAGAAGAATCTAAATGCAGATCTTCGTGTACAACTGCAAAAGATGCAGGAATCCAACTCGGAGCTGCTTCTGGCTGTGAAAGATCTTGATGAGATGCTCGAGCAAAAGAACGGAGAGATTTCCATTTTGCAAGGGGATACACAGCAGGATCCGCAGGAGGCAGAATATGAGCATGCCCTGTCAATTGTGCACAATTCTGGGCAAAAAATAGCCTTATCTGAGACTAGTTCAGATCAAGAGAAGGAAGATGAGCTTATGCTTGATGCACTGGCAAAGAAACGTGACGATATCTCCACCTCTGAGCTTGAAAAGAAAATTGTTGAGTTGAGCAATGAAATTGAGTTGTACAAGAAAGACCGCGAAGACCTTGAGATGCAAATGGAGCAACTTGCACTTGATTATGAGATTCTGAAGCAAGAGAACCATGACATATCTTCGAGGCTGGAGCAAACACAGCTGAGGGAGCAGCTAAGGATGCAGTACGAGTGTTCAGCGCATTTGTCTATAATAAGTGATCTTGAGGCCAATATTGAGAGCTTGGATAATGAACTCCAGACACAGGCTAAAAAGTTTGAGGCTGACATGGCAGAAATAATGACTGCAAAGGTGGAACAAGAGCAACGGGCCATAAAGGCTGAGGAGTCTCTAAGGAAGATAAGATGGAACAATGCTACTACTGCTGAACGACTTCAGGAGGAATTTAAGGTGTTGTCTTCGCAGGTATCTTCTGCTTTCAGCGCAAATGAACACCATCTTGTGCAAGCAAGAAAAGAGGTTGCAGAACTGCAGTTGCAGAAGAGCCAGTTAGAAGAGCTACTGCAGAAGGCCCAAGGAGATCTTGGATCAGTTCAGGATCAGCACCGGGTGAAGGTTCAACAGCTAATAACCCTAGTGGATTTCAAGTCAAAGGAGATTGACAGGCTACTGATGGAGCTCAAAAGCAAGAGTGATGAGTTCCAGAACCAAAAAAGATGCGACGAGGCAAAGTTGAATGCTCTTTCAGAAGACATCGACCTACTCAATGCCAAGATCGACAAGCTGTCCAGTGAAAGAGATGAACTCTTTGAGAAGAATGAGCAGAAAGACAAGCAATTAGCTGGAATTAATGAAAAGGACATGCAACTGCAAGACAAAACTGCTGAGATTACTTCGCTAAATAAAGAACTTGCATTGATCAAGGACCAAGTGAAGATGCATTTGGAGGAACTACACAATTTAAAATTCTCAAAGAATGAGAAGGAGGAAACAATTGGAAAGCTGCAAATAGATATTGGGTCATTGAAGCTCCAGTGTGAGAACTTGAAAACTTTGCTGTCCAAGAAGGAGTCTGAGAAAGACAACCTTGCTTCTCAAGTGCTGAAGCTAAGAAGATCCCTTGAAACCAGGGAAGGTGCAAAGGCAAATGACTTAAATGCAGATGTGAAGGTAAATCCTATAAAGCAAATATGTTTCAGTCCATATATATTTTTGGTTTGTCTGCTGAAATGCTTTTTTATGCTACTCTTTTGGCATGTCTATAGCATAAAAGTTTAATGATAATCTAGATGTCAACAACTGCAATGCTCCAAACACAATTGATGGCAACTATATTGAAAAAGCAACTCTTAGAACATTTGCTTGCTGACCACTCATCTGAACCAGTAGCTGCCCTTTCTGTATTTAAGGCTGAGCATCCTGTGAAACGCATGAAAAGTATGTATTAGCACCTGTCATGAAGAATTCTCATGATTCCTGTCCTTTTGCACATGGGAAGACAAAATTTGCTTTAGTTCTATTATCCACCAGCGGACCAGCCTCCTTGACGTCATAGACTGGGGACTAGCTTTACAAATAGAGGTCCCCACTGATGAGAACATGATATATTACTTTACGTTGTTGAGCTATTCGACCTTTACACACAAGCTTACATTATAATAATACTCATGTTGCCTAGAAAGTTTCACAAAGTGCTGTGTTTTGCAGGACAATCAACACACTAATCATAAGCGCATCAAGCACAACACCAGCTCCACTGGGAGCACTACTGCACTGCCAGGCACCAACAGACAGAGCGCAGATGGTGACTGCAATGGTCTTGACATGAGGTAACATCAATCATCTGAACTTGACATATTAACCTTTTGAGCTATTGCCTTATAAGTTCAGAAACACATGATCCATGGCTGACACACGCCTTGCTGCTGGCAACGGTTCATCAATGTCAGGAACGCCGGGGATCAATCAGCAAAGGAGCTGGCCTCCCTGAAAGAGAGGAACAAGGCAATGGAGGAGGAGCTGAAGGATCTACATGAGCGGTACTCGGAGATCAGCCTGCGGTTCGCAGAGGTGGAAGGCGAGCGGCAGCAGCTGGTGATGACGGTGCGGTCCCTGAAGAACTCCCTCCGGTGACTGCCTTCTCCACCGCGCATCTGCGCTCACTCATATTGTAGCTACAAAGATTTAGACGGGTGCCCCGAGGGCGTTGTACAGGCGGGCGACTGGAAGACAGAGAGACACTCCCAGGGCTTCGCGGAGGCCATGCAGGCAGGGCACCCCGGGTAGCAGGGTGTCCGTGGTGTGGCCGGTCAGAGTCACAGTACACAGCATGTAGATCTCGTCACAATAATATTCTTTTGTTTTCTTCGTTCCCCATTGGCGTGTGTGCAGTAATATAAGTTGTAATAGTCGCGTTACCCTCTCTAGAGTGTGTGTTGTGCTGTATAATTTTCACGGTGTCTCTTTGACTGTGTTGTGAAGAAAGGAAAAATGAGAAAAGAGTGGTGTGACAGTTTGATCTCAGAAAGGCCCTGTCTATCCATGTGCCTGCATCGTGCTCATTGTTCCTGACTGATCAGTGTGGATTTGGGGCTTCTTCGGCCAATCGTCCTGGTTGAAATTGGCGAGCTCGAAGGTTTCCCAGTGATATGGAGCTTTTGTTTTTGCCGATAGAATCTGTAGTGTTTGTTCCATATGCTGAAACTGGCAGAACATATATAGTACGTATTTGTTTTTGCCGCATATGCATTTTACTCAGTGCCGTAGAGCTCATTCCTAGTCATGCAGAGCAATGCAGCATTTTTTTAGATGGATGAATTCACGAAGCCGGCATAGTGTTGGGCTACAGAGTAGTGTGATAAACCTAGCTAGAAAGGCCGATTCAGAGCCCACCGATCGGGCCCTTGGCTCGTTCGCGCAGGCCCTCCCTGGGCCCAACAGCCCGGCACACTAACCGCTTCTGCGTCGCACCGCACGGTCGCGGCCCGCCGGCAGCCTTCGTATTCGTAATCCGGGAGTACGTACATGAAACCTTCTTTTGTACCACACCGCTTAGGCAAACAATATCTTACCTTTTGATAAGACAACTCCCGGGCACCAGCGAAGACCGTCGTGACATAACGAATCCATTCGACATTCTATGGAATCAATATCAAGATTTATTAGAACTAAAAGCAGCATTCCATCCAGCAGACCAAGTCGGGGAGAAATGGCAGATTGGTATAGGGGATTCGACCTACTCTTAAGGCACACCACCCCGCGGCAGGCGCGGTTGGCCACAGGAGTGTTGTTGTTACTCCTGGCGCGCCAGTATTCATTCAGCGGGCCACAGGAGTTTGCTAATATTGCTCCTGGCGGGGCCTGTCTTTAATTTATTGCAGGTGAAAGGTTATAAAGTACACACGACATGAGTACTTTAGCTTTTTTTTTTGCTTAATTATCTTTTGCCGCTCTGCAAATCTAATCCTAATGAATGGCCACGCACAAGATTCTGTTTGGTCCTAAATGAAATCTTTAATGCTTCGCAGCGATGGCACGGGCGCTACCAACAAGATTCTAAAAGACTCTTAAAAATAACGATTCTAAAAGACTGCAGCAGCAAAACAACGGCACAGATTCATTGCGCTGTACCGCGGTAAACCCTTGCGCTGCACTGTTATTACTGCTAAAAGGGTTACAGTGGCACTCCGTCGATTATGGATTTATGGGCAGGGTAACGCTAGCTGATCTGTAGCCCGGAAGACGGTTGGTAGGCAAATGCAATGAAATGATAATCTTTGGCAAGGAAGACCGTACGGTGACACTGAGAAAAAAAACCAGAACAACTCATCAACACGTAGTAGCACTAGTTCATCCCAGTCACAAATGCACAAATACACAATAGACCGATCGACATGCATCAATCGGCTAAGCTACGCACTCCACGACCATCAACCTGTTCACACGATTTATTCCACATCATACACACATCATCACCACACACAAGCAGGAAAAAGCCATGCCAGATAGATGCACACGCACGCACGCAGAGAGGCCGGCGATGCATCAGAATTCAGAGCGTGCGCGCTGACACGCGGCGGACGACACTGCGCCTAGCACTGCGGGATGGTGACGCTGCAGGCGGTGAGCGTCTTGCGGGCGTTGGGGCTGTTGATGTAGCGGCCGTACGTCGGGTTGTGCGCGTACTCGCAGAAGCACCCCTCCTGCGCGCGCAGGCTGGAGCAGCACGCCGCCGTGGGCGCCGCGCCGCTGATGATCGCCGGCGCGCACACCGCGAGCTGCCCCGCGTCGCAGTCCTGCGCCGCCGCACCCGCCGCCGCCGCCACCAGCAGCACCGCCACCAGCGCCGCGACCGCCTTCGCCGCCATCGCACTCTCCGCTTCTTCTTCTTCTTCTTGGCTGCGCGAGTCGCAGGCAGGCAAGCGTAGGGTGATCGAGGTGAGTCGTGTGGGCCGGTGGTGCACGGGATGGAGATGGAGCGCGTCCTGGGGGTGGTATTTATAGGCGAGCCGCCGCGCGCTCGGGGCTTCGGGGACTCAGCCGGAGAGGGAGACGTCGACACGTACGCCGCTGCAGAGGCAACGCGCTTCTTGCGTGGGCGGTGGGCGTACGGTTGCGTGAGCGGACTCTGCTAACATCTGACTAGCTGCATGCAGGCATCAGCTTTTGTCCAGCTGACGTCAGCTTTTGTCGGACGTGGAGCATAGAGAGCACGGAAGAGCATGTTTTTGACATGCTGCTCCCACAACCTTCGGTTACAGCGCCCTGTTATTTTCTTGTTTTTTCAACTCTCTCTCGCACAATGTCAACTGTCGATTTCATCTTCTTGTTGGAGACGTCCTTGCCGTTCGACACTTCGACCGCCGTCGGGTGTTGGTAAAGATTTCACCTCAAGCTGCATGCAATTTAAATCGTTGTTTGGTCCTATCGGGAAGCGGCTCTACCGAGAGCTGGATGTGTAGTCTGGCAGTACCGATTGCGTACAAAAACATTGATTGAGTAGGACTGTAGGTATCTGGCGGCGAATCAATACGTATAGATCGAAACGTAAAACGCCGTCGTCTACACGTCTAGCTGCGCCACCTGAGATAATAATAGCCTAAATTTAGTATCCAGCTAATAAAATCCTCTTTACGTATGGCTTCCAGCTAAATACCTTTAAATATTAGCGGGAAGATCCGAATAGAACGCAACTAATAATCAAGCTAATAGAGACCTGCTAATAAAAAGCTACTGCCTACGTTTCAAATTAATTAATTTTTTTCGTAACTTTTGAGCATTGATCTTATTTAAAAAATTACATCAAATATGTGAAATAATAAGTCATACCTAAAGTATGTTATAACAAAGTAAGCCAAAAAATAAAAGAAATGCCACTTGTAAATTTTTTTAAATAAGATGAAGGGTAAAACGTTGTGAGAAAAAATCAACAATGAATAATAATTTAAAACGAATGGAGTATTAACTACCAGCTAAACAATTAGCAGACGGGATCCAACAGGGCCATAATCTACTTCCTAACTGGCACTGTTAGGCCATACATCGGTTATATTATATAAGCTAGATTATATGCTACATATAGTATAGTAAAAGATCATAATAGATTATTTATGGTTCCTAGATGGTATAAGAATGTGTTTTTACCATACTAACCCAGTTTAGATTATAATCTAGATTGTATAATTTAGGAGTGAAACAAACGGAACTTTAGTAGCTGTCGATGGTAGGATTGCGCTTAGACTTGCCATAATTAGTTCTGAGTATGCATGGCTTTGTACAAGACTACAAGAGAAACAGTAAAGATATGGACTCGCTATTGCTTACTTTGGTGAGAGAGCTTGCCGAACTGGTCCTGCTCCTGCCACGTCAACATGAACTGGACGCCTAGACCGGAGGAGTTACATCTGACAGTTTTCATGGTGGAAATTGTTGTAGCTGTTGCTTATGCTCAACTACTACTCGCTACAGACGGGGAGGAGCGTCCTGCAGAGATATAAAGAGGCAGTCTAGGCCTTGTTTAGTTCCTAAATTCCATTCCCAAATTTTACTATGCAAAAAAAAAAAATCCATCACATCAAAATGTCGGGACATACATGAAGTATTAAATGTAGATGAAATCAAAAACTAATTACATAGTTTTGTTGTACTTTGTGAGACGAACATTTTGAGCCTAATTAATTAATATTTAGATAATTATTTGCAAATACAAACGAAATGCTACGCTACAGTAACAAAGTCCCAATTTTACACCATCAAAGTTGGGAACTAAACAAGGCCCAGCTGAGAAGCGAGAAGGAATAATTAGTGCACGGAACGTGGTGATATTCTCTGGCAGATCGTTTTTTTAATCCAAAATCAGATCGATCGGTTCTACGTCTCGGTCAACAGAGACTGAGAGGTGTGTGGACTGGTGGTGCACAGGATGCATATGCATGGAGCCCATCATGAGGTGGTATTTGTAGATGAATTGAACAGCATGCGGACAACATCATTCGTCACTCCAAGGATAATAGCCTAATTAATAGTATATAATTTAACCATCTAGCTAATAAAAAGTTACTATCTAATCGTTTCTCTAGAGCTAATTGTCGCTAACAATTAGCAGGAGAATTCAAACGAGGTGTATCTAATATGTATTATTGATCAATAAAACACTACTATATGGTAATATCTGGAAGTACAAGTCGTTTTGTTTTTTCTAGATAATTATTTTTTTCTGTACACTTATATATATATATATATATATATATATATATATATATATAGCGTCTAGATACATAATTATGTATACAGAGAGTTAAAATAATTTATAATTTATAACGGAGGAAGTATTAGCTAGTGGTCCGATCCAAATATGTCCTAACTAATAGCCTAATTAGTAGTATAAAATTAACTGTCTAGCTAATAAAAAACTACTATTTGATGGCTTCGTTCAGATAAATGTTTAACTATAAGCTGAAGAATTCAGACGAGACAGAGCTCATAAAATTGCAGCAAATAAAAAGCTATAAGCTGGCTTTCTTCGACTAGCTAACAATTAGCGGTCTGATCCAATCCAAACGGGGACACAAACCTAACCGGCTGGCTAATAGTGATAGTGGCTCGTGGTAGACGGCGTTCAGACCTTCCATAATAACAGCATGCAGTTAAACCATTTTTGGTTCTGTACAACAGACACGGTAAAAAGTAAGGTCCCGCCACGTCGACAGACGCTGGACCGGAGGGTTACGTACAGTAGATCTGACAGTTTCAAGGTGGAAATAATGGTAGCTGTTGCTTATGCTCAACAACTACTCGCTACAGACGGAGGAGTGCCCTGCATGCAGAGATAAGTGAGGACCAGGTGTGTCCGAGGACCGGTGGATGGTTGCTTCTCAGTGTGATGAGTGATTGACAACGTGGTGTTGGACTGACTCTTGGCCTAGTATTGCAGGTGTTCGATGCAACTTGGTTTGCGTTGGTGTAGGTGAAGAACAAGCGTGAAAGGTCTTAGCCAGAGTTGCCTCTAAGGAGTGAAGAGACAAGTAGGCTTGGTTCGAGGGACCCGGTGGCCAGACGGAACCGAGTGCGGTCGGCATGGTGCAAGAAGAGCAAGACGACATCGTGAAATGAGCCGGTGCAAGGTAGCCGCTAACAACCGAGGCTTGTACGCGGGGTTTGATGGTTGGGCCACAAAACCGTCGGAGGTGGGTTTCTCGGTTTGGGCCTCAAAACCGAGCCCGAAGGCCCAACGTGACGGAGACGGTGATCTGGGCATATTCGGGAAGCTTCGAAGCGGTGGACACGCGGCGGGATCCTGGAGCTTGCGTCGGAGGGAAGCAAGGCCGGATGGACGGCGTGCCCAGCCGGAGGAAATATCTCAGAGTTCCAAGATTGCCCCTGAGGGGTATGTATCTTAGGCTTAAAGTGTAGGGGTAGTGTGGTCTTTTCCCCCCACCATATGACTCAATATAAATAGGAGGTGGAGGGGATGACAAGTTAGCTGTTCGAAACCCTAGTTCATTTGCTCTCTTTTCTGGTAGGCTAGCCAAGTGCAGATCGAGTAATCTTAGCGGGTGGATGAATGGTGGAGGTTAGCCACCGTTGTACAGATCGTGACCTCTGGTTGTATGGAAGAATCGTTCTAGAAATGATTTGCTTGTCTTCCTTCCCGAGTTTATTTTGTGCCATTTTCGTTCTTGGTTTGATTCCTCGTTTCTAGACCGTTTCCTCTCGGATTTCTTTGTGGGGATCATGGGTGAGTGCCTTGTGCCTCTTTGTGGATGATCTTGATCCCTCAAACGCCGAGATTTGGTCCAGATTTGAAGTTTTTGTGATGAACTCGTGGTGAGGGTGTTCTTCTATTAGATCCGCGATTCCTCGTGTTACAGGGAGATAGAGGCCGAGATTTTTGGGGCATAGCTTCCTCTTGGGTTGCTTCTCATCTCTCCAAAGTTTCGCTTCCAGAGCTCCAGCCATTTGGGAGATCCGGTGTTGGATTTGGGGGAGTTGACCCGCACGTTACCGTAGCTGTTCTTCCTGTTCGTCCGTCGGGCTTCTCGGACGGTGTGACTTGGTATGGCGGACGGTCCGCAGGGTTCCCGGACAGTCTGCATGTGATTGGCGGACGGTCCTTGGTTTGGTTGCCCTTCTGAGTTTTTCTCGTTTTGGTTAAGTCTTTTCTCGGATAGTCCGTGTGACTTTTTCGGACGGTCCGCGACACTGGCAGACGGTCCGCAAGACAGTCCGTAGAGGACCCAACCTTCTGGAGATTCAAGTTGATTTTACGGATGGTCCGCCCTTCTCAGTCGGACAGTCCGCCAGGTCCCCGGACGGTCCGCGAACTCTGTGCGGACAATCCGTTGGGGCTCAGGCAAATAGCAGTTGGTTTCGCTTTTTAAGTTGTGCTTCCACTTTCTATCTCATTCGAGCTTGTTCCTAGGGTTAGTAGGTCCGTTGTAACTACGCTACCTTGACAAGCGTGTGAGAAACCTGTGAGTAGTGGTTTTGGGATATAGGCCGAGTTTCGAGAAGAAATTTTTATCAGCTCCAATTCACTCCCCCTCTCTGGTCGCCGTTTCGATCCTTCAATAAACCCCCCTCTCTGGTCGCCGTTTCCATCCTTCAATAAGAGGCAGCCTGAGAAGGAACCAGTATACACACGTGGTGATATTCTTTGGCGGATCCATCGGTTCCAATTTCTACGTCGCGGTCAATAGAGATGCCCCTGCCTATCTACCTGCGATGAGACCTCCAATGCTCGGTCCTGGATCATCAACTGTGCGATCATGACATGCAAATGAAGTTGTGTATGAAATGAATGCTGACTTGGCAAACCCTATGTGGTGGCCACTGGCCAGATCATGTTCGATTCTTCATCATACGACGAATGCAACATCAATTTGATCTGATTAATTAGTGATCATCACATAAACTACTATAATAACATATCTGAACTCGGAACTGATGGGTGGTTCAGTCACTGTACAACGAGCACCACTTCTAAGCACGCGTCGTTGTTTCTACTAAGCCCTCGTAGATCAGCATCTCAGACCCGTACGAAGCAAATGAATTATTCGAAAAATCCACAACGATTGTAGATGCATTCCGTGTTGGAAACGAGACTTCAAATCATGGAGGCTGCAGGCACTGCCAGCTAGAGTGCCAGTACCATCTCCCATCTGAGAGCGTGTTCGCCGTAAGTAGAATTTGGATCGAAACCGTCGTGCCGGCACCGTGTCCTGCCATTCTGTTCGAGTTTGGCAATACTCTTTTATCTGCCCGGGACTGGCAATCAAGACGCATTTACACATTTGAGGCCTACGGGTTGGTGGTTGTCAGTTGGGTCTGGCCGTAATGGCATACAAGACGCGAACTGTGAAGGAAGAGGGTATTCGTATACATGCATGTGTGTTGGTATGCGAATGGAAATGGCGTATGCCAATTGCCAAATGCCATACCAAGGCAAGGGCAGTTGTGCGACGTCTGATCAAGACAAAATGTTCACTGGAGGTACATTGTACCTGACCGGCCAGATCACTGGAAATGTTCAAGGAGAAGGCTTTACGAGTCTACAGCTAGTAGAAGAACTACAGTCTACAGGGCAGTTGCAGACTGAAATTCCGCGACGAGAGCCAGGGCAAAGAATGTTTGGGAGAATCACGCCACGCTTGTCGTTGTCATTGATGATTATTCACGTCGTACAGCGGTTTGCAGGCTGTTGAGATACAACAGATTTGCTATATCTAGCGTGTGTTCTGATATACTTGTGATGTTTGATTGTGCTGGGAATAAAAAGGAAATGAGAGGAAGAAAGTGGTGTTGCAGTTTGATCTTCGAACGACCCTGTCTGTCCATTTATAATTCCTACCTGAACGATCGCAGGATCACGAGCGGAGCGGACGTTTAAACTGAAAAGCAGTCATGCAGCAACTTCCGTGGACGAATTTCCATTGGGCTTCCTGTACAATATACTATGAACATGGGCCTCAAAGCCGAGCCAGAAAGCCCTTCGCGTGCTCACCTGCCAGCAGCCCACGGGCCTGCCAACCGCGCGCCCTCTTCGTGCATCGTGCCTCCCGAACACGACGGTCGCGGCCCACGGCACGTTCTCGCGCGATCGCACCACGGTCCCACTCCGTAGATCCTATACAGCTTTCGAAAGTTTTTTGGCCCACCTAGCTTCCAATATTTGAGATTCATGTGGCCAACGTGGGCCGCACAATCTCTATCTTCTTCCTCTGTGGGCGCCGACGACGAAGGGGCGTGCGTCGGGCGGGGCGGCTTGACGGTGTGGGCGCCGCCGGTGATGATTAGGGTTAGGGCCTCGGGATTGCCGGGGTGGGGGCTCCAATGGCCGCCGGACTTAGAGAAGAAAGGGGGTGGGGGCGGCGGAGGACCGGCGGCGGAGGCGAGGCGGCGCGGGAGCGCCGCCGGCCGGCCGGGGACGGACGGGCGGTGGGCCGGTGACCGGCGGCGGGGGCGGTGACGGCCACCGGGTTAGGAAGGCGGGGAGGAGCGGCGGAGGCGGATGATGGGCGGGCGGCGCGGCGGCACGATAGCTGCCGGCCGGGGCGGCGGCGGCGGAGGAGGGGGTGAGAGGAGGAAGAAGACGGAGATGGACCTCATGGGCCGAAAGCCTGCTTCCTTAACTGGCTTCCGTGCGTGGTATAGGTGCCCCCGTCCCACTCCCACACCTCACCGGGCTGCTGCATGTTGGTGCGCCGCGAAGTGGCCTTGCGAGCTAGACGGCGACGCATGACACATCTCGTCGGCCTCGCGCCGTCCGGCCCGTGCACCGTGCCGCCGTGCACGGTCTGGCGCCACACCAGTACACCACGCAGCAGCAGGAGCAGCCGCGGCGGCGGCGTGACCTCCGGGCGCTCCGCGCTCGGAACGTCCGCGTTACAACTTACAAGTGTGGAGTGGGCCATTTGCGCGGGGCCATTGGAGGACGTTAGCAGCGACCAAAGTTACTGACACTGGCAATGTCGACTCAATTAGTAGCAGCGGTTCACACGCTCCAGCACAACTTCATATCAGGTACAATTGGCAATTTACAAGGGGCCGGTGATCGGCATGCATCAATCGAACAAGTAGACTTGTACTTGGGTGAGCCTCAATCTTATACCTTCATCTGTGTACTCAATGATCAAAATGACGACTAGAGAATCTTGTACCTTCATCTGTGTAAATGATCGAAATGACGACTAGGGAGGGGGAGTGAATGGGAGCCGATAAAAATCTATACTATAAAAAGAATTAGATTTGAAAACGTTTCTCATCAAGATTAGGTCCACCCCCACCTCACAGAGGACCCATCTGTCATGAAAAAAGGAATACGAAAGGGGAGGGGGAGACCCATTTTGTCGCCCTTCGGAAGAGAATTCCCCCCCAAAACCCAGAACTTTTTTCACCTAAATCGAGTCCACCTAAATATACCCACGCGTCCTTTATGTTGCCATATTTAATATGTATAATCTTAGCAAGTTATCAAATAGATGGTAGTTGATGATTATGTTTGGATTTAAGTCCAATCTGTTACCATAATTAATATGTATAATTTGAGTATGTTTTTAAACAGACGATAGATTTTCATATTTAATATATATAATCTGAGCAAGTTTTCAGATAGATGATAGTTGATGATTACGTTTGGATTTAAGTCCAATGTGTTGCCATAGTTAATATGTACAATCTGAGCAAGTTTTCAAACATATGATAGGTTTCCTTAGTTGATGATTGTGTCCGGATTGAAATCTAATAATTATGATACTAGACTGTCCAAATTTAATATATACAATCTGAGCAGGTTTTCAAACATATGATAGGTTTCCTTAGTTGATGATTGTGTCCAAATTGAAGTCATAATTACCATACTAGACTAGCTAGGACTTATATAAATCACGTCAACCAGCCATCACTTCTCATTATCCCCCCTCGGCATGTGGTTGTTCCACAAATCCTCCCGCAGAAAGATCCGCTGCTTCGCCATCACCCGCGGCCGTCGGCTCAACACATATGTGCACCTGCACGCCGGCGCGTCTCCAGCGTCGGAGGCCGTACTACAGGGCGTCGTGCATGATGGGTAGAGGCATGAACGTTGGCGCCGTCGACGGCGATACGACAACGTCGGACGAGGAGGACGACGAGGTCAGAACCAACAGCTTCGCCATGTCCGACGTGATGAAGAGCCCTGCGGCGGCGGCGTTGAGCCGGCGCGAGAGGTACTACCTGGTGGCGTGCAAGCAGATGGTGTGGTTGTTTGCGATGGTATGGGTGAGTCGAAGTTGGTGCCGCACGTCGGCCATGTCAGGTTCTCCTGCGTCGGCCACGGTATCATGGGATACTAGACTAGATAGTTTGATGAACTTGTTGATAGGATGAACTTATTGCGTCGACCGCGGCACATGCAACTATCGAATTGATTTAATTAGTTGTTAGATCCGCATGTTTACGTGATTTGTGGCACTGTTTGAATTTGTTTTTTTTCTGGCAGCTCATACTTCATTTCTGAACATATATACAGTACGTATGCTGTCATATATACATCATGGTCAAAAGGAATTTGCCAGTATACTTGCAAAACTGGCGTATATGATTACGTTTAGATTAAAGTCCAATAATTTTATATTTTCTTTTTATTTTTGTAGTGTACAATACGGTAAGTTTTGCTTGCGATGCTGCGCCCTTTATGTTGTCATATTTAATATGTATAATCTGACTGAGTTTTCAAATAAATGATAGTTGATGATTATGTTCAAATTTAAGTCCAATAATGTTACATTTTTTCCATTTTTGCAGTGTACAATATGGTAAGTTCTGCTTGCAATGCCGCTCCCTTTATGTTGCCATATTTAATATGTATAATTTGAGCAAGTTTTTAAATAGATGGTAGTTGATGATTATATTTGGATTTAAGTCCAATAATTTTACATTTCCTTTCCATTTTTGCAGTGTACAATATGGTAAGTTCTGCTTACGATGCCGCGTCCTTTATATTATCATATTTAATATATATATAGTCCAAACAAGTTTTCAAATAGATTGTAGTTAATGATTACGTTTGGATTTAAGTCCAATAATTTATATTTTTTATCTATTTTTACAGTGTATAATATGGTAAGTTCTGCTTACGATGCCACGCCTTTTATGTTTCCATATTTAATATATATAATGAGCAAGTTTTCAAATATATGGTAGTTGATTATTACGTTTAGATTTAAATCCAATAATTTTACATTTCCTTTTCTATTTTTGCAGTGTACAATATGAAAGTTCTCCCTGCAATGCCGCTCCCTTTATGTTGCCATATTTAATATGTATAATCTGAGCAAGTTTTTAAATAGATAATAGTTGATGATTATATTTGGATTTAAGTCCAATAGTTTTACATTTTCTTTCCACTTTTGCAGTGTAAAATATGGTAAGTTCTGCTTGCGATGTCGCGCCTTTTATATTACCATATATAATATGATCAAGTTTTTAAATATATGGTAGTTGATGCTTACGTTTGGATTTAGTCCAATAATTTTACATTTTTTTATTTTTGCAGTGTATAATATGGTAAGTTCAGCTTGCAATGTCGCGCCCATTATGTTGCCATATTTAATATGCATTATCTAAGCAAGTTTTTAAATAGACGGTAGTTGATGATTACGTCCGGATTTAAGTCCAATAATTTCACATTTTCTTTCCATTATTGCAGTGTACAATATGGTAAGTTCTGCTTGCGATGCCGCACCCTTTACGTTGCCATATTTAATATGTATAATCTGAGTAATTTTTCAAATAGACGGTAGTTGATGATTATGTTTGGATTTAACTCCAATAATTTTACATTTCCTTTCCATTTTTGCAGTGTACAATATCGTAGGTTCTCCTTGCAATGCCGCTCCCTTTATGTTGCCATATTTGATATGTATAACCTGAGCAAGTTTTTAAATAGATAGTATTTGATGATTATATTTGGATTTAAGTCCAATAGTTTTACATTTTCTTTCCATTTTTGCAGTGTAAAATACGGTAAGTTCTGCTTGCGATGTCGCGCCTTTTATATTACCATATATAATATGTATAATATGAGTAAGTTTTTAAATATATGATAGTTGATGATTACGTTTGGATTTAGTCCAATAATTTTACATTTTATTTTCATTTTTGCAGTGTACAATATGGTAAGTTCAGCTTGCAATGTCGCGCCCTTTATGTTGCCATATTTAATATGCATTATCTAAGCAAGTTTTCAAATAGATGGTAATTGATGATTACGTCCGGATTTAAGTCCAATAATTTTACATTTCCTTTCCATTATTGCAGTGTACAATATGATAAGTTCTGCTTGCGATGCCTCACCCTTTACGTTGCCATATTTAATATGTATAATCTGAGTAATTTTTTAAATAAATGGTAGTTGATGATTATGTTTGGATTTAACTCTAATAATTTTACATTTCCTTTCCATTTTTGTAGTGTAAAATATGGTAAATTCTGCTTGCAATGCCGTATCCTTAATATTGCCTTATTTAGTATATATAGCCTAACCAAGTTTTTAAATAGATGGTAGTTAATGAATACGTTTGGATTTAAGTCCAATAATTTTACTTTTCCTTTCAATTTTTACAGTGTACAATATGGTAAGTTCTGTAGATATGACTATTTTCACCTGCTTCCAAATAGTTATTTGGATCTTCATCACACAATGGTACCTCATCCTTCGAAAGTCTATGAGTTAGAGTAGATGTGCCAATTGCACGTTTAGTCTCTATTTTATATTATCGTTTGGAACATTTCGGTCTCGAATATTTACTTATTTTCCTTTGCAATATTTACTTATATTTATATATTATAGTATACACTTGAGTTCGATATTTTGTCCATTATTCTCTCTTTTCGGTTTCTCTGATTTGACGTAGTGCTGAAACAGTTGATTACTGAGCCAGTGAAAGGTGAGCTCCAAGCGAATGTTCGTGAGCTTGTGATTCCAATTTGTGAATTCACAAAAAGAGAAGAAGCGTTGAGCATAAAGATTATAGAACTTGTACCGTGTGTTTTGCACTTTAAATTACAATCAACTTTCTATTGAATTTAAGATTTTTTCCATGCCCTTTTTAAAACACGTGCCTGTGCCACGTGCATACCAACTAGTTCTCTTAAAAGGAGTGAACTCGGCCTATATCCCAAACTCACTATCGACGACGACCAACTCACTTTCTTGCCAAATCCTTGAAGTCACTGGAGTACTTCTGGACCTAGGAACAAGTCTTCAAGCAACTCAGCTATCAAACACACAACGGAAACTAAACCTCAAAGCTTAAAGTAGCACATAGATAAAAAGCGGTCGGACCGGTTTCCCAAACCGGTCAGACCGGTTTTGTCCAGAAACCTAAAACAGAGCAGCAGCCTGACAAACAAGCTCTAAGCACTCCAAAGAAAATGACCAGGCCAACACTCAACCAAAACACACCTAGAGACACAAAAACTAACACCTCTAGCACCAAAACCGGTCAGACTGGTTTTCCAAACCGGTCAGACCGGTTTCCCCAGACATACACGGGAAAAATATGCCCGCGGGAAAAACTCGATCTTATCCTCAACCGATCTCCTGATTCGCTCCACGGATTCAAGTGAGACTTTGGAGATAGGTAGGATACCTCATGAACTAGTCATGGCTCTGAAATCACCTCACAAAACGCACCAAATCAAGAAAAATCGAGAAGCAAAGACACGAGCACCGTTTTGCTCGGGTTCATCCAAAATCCACCAAATCGAAGGCTTTTTCCCGAGGATTGAGGGGGCCAACTCACTATAGAAGAATCAACAAAGACCCATGAGTGAATCCCCAACAAAATCTCGCAAAGAAACGGCCTCAAATCCGATGAACAAAAATCTCCTCAAAAATCACCCAAAAATCCCGAAAAAGAGAAAACGCAAAGGACACAAGAACTCAAGGATTCATCACAAGGAGTTCTCTTAACATCACGAGGTCAACTTCTTTACAAAAGGTCTAGCCTCCTCCCTTCATCCAACCTACTTGAAAGTGGAGGAAAATTGAAGTGGAGAAGTCCTCTCCTGTCTTCCTCACAACATGAAGCTCATGGCTAGCCTAGGAAAACAAAGAGCAAATGAACTAGGGTTCCAAGAGATGGCTGCCATCTCCCACTAAGGTCAGTATGTATGGCCGCGGACGAAAGACTAAACTACCCCTACAACTTAACTCTACGATACATGCCTTCAAGGACAAAACAGTAAAGTTGCAGATATTTCTCCTCCAGCTGGGCACGCATCCATCTGGAGTTGCTTCCCTCCGACGCAACCTCCACGACCACGCCGCGTGTCCTCCGCTTCGAATGTTCCCGACGGTCAGACCGGATTCCTGAAGCCAAACCGGCCAGACTGGTTCTGCCACACCAGGTCTTCGGACTTGGTTTTGAGGCCCAAACCTAGAAACCGTTCTCCGTTGGTTTTGTGGCCAAACCGACAAACCCCGCGTACTTGGTCCAGCCTTCACGCCAAGCTTCGAGCACGCGGAGCCTTTCACCTCCGACACCCAGACGGTCTACTCGGTCTTGCCTCGTTCCTTGACTCGGCCGCGCCCAATGTACCGGCTCAATCACCTTCATCCACGTTGCCTTGCTTGTTCTTGCACTATGTGAATCACACTTGATCCCACCGGCCATCAGGTCCCTCGAACCAAGCCTACTTGTCTCTCTGCTCCTGGGAGGCCACTTCGGCTAAGACCTTTTACGCTTGTTCTTCACTTGCACCAATGCAAACCAAGTTGTATTCTACATCTGCAATATTGAGCCAAGACGAACGTCAGTCCACGCGACATTGTCAATCACTCATAACTAGGAAGCGACCATCCACTCGGTCCCTCGGATACGCATAGTTCTCATGTACTTTGGGTCATTTCGAGATCTGAGTCGGAGCAGAGTCTAATGTATTATGTCACATTATATATCTGTTGTTTGTACGTACCGTATGGTTTGGGTCAGATACTGCACTGTACCTCAAATATATTGTTTGTACCGTTAGCTTCCCGATTTCAAAATGATTTGAATCCTAGATCCTCTCTCGTTCCTCCGCCTCTTGGATTGAAGGCCGGCAGCAAAGCGACCGCTAGATCTGGACCGCAGAAGGCTCCAACGACTGGGCGCGGTGAGCCTGCCGGCGGCGGCAGACGTCAGCGCCGGGAGGAGGAGGTCGAGATGAAGCCGTCGCAGCGGAGCCGGCGGGAGCCGCGCCGGGTGAGCAACTCCGTCGCCATGGACACCGTCCGCAAGTACACCCTCAAGCCTCTCCTCGCCAACGACGCCGCGCCAACCGGCACACCACTCCGTCCCTCATTTCTCGATTTCTTTTTCCCCACCATTAGCCAGCTTATTTATTTACAGTAGGATTCCCGTTCATGGAGCTCGCCGAGTGCCTGGTGTCGCGCAACCTCACGCGCCTCCCGTGTAGAGCATTGACGTGATCCAGAAGAAAGGAACATGAAAGTCGATGTTTGGCATGCACGTCGTTCCCGTCCATAATAAACTTCAGGTAGTGCTTGAAAAAAGAACGAACCACACACACAGTCAAACATCATGGATGCATCTTCAACGATCATGGCATAATAGGCAAACTTCTTGGGAGTAGAAGCATAAAAGAGACAATATTAATAAAAAGAGGTAGCAGGCGTAAGACAATACTCCCTCCGGTTTCATATTAAAAGTCGTTTTGGACAAGGTTTAAGTCAAATATTGAGAATATAAAATATGAAAATCATATAAATAGATTGGTTTTGAAAATTACTTTCATAAAAATATACATATATAACTTTTTAAGAAATATTTTTATAGAAAAGAGAAGTCAAAGTTATGCTTTGGTGACCGCGTCACTGTCCAAAACGACTTCTAACAATGAACTAGAGGGAATATATAAGTATGTATGTCTCAGGATTCTTGCCACTTTTCATGATACCTATTTCCCACGCCACTAACTGTGATGCTGCCAGGAACCAAACCTGCCGTTATTGCTGTTGTACGTGCCTTAATTTTCACTATTTGCCTATCTGCTGATCATTTATATTTACAGATGCCATCAATTCCTGGTCTTCATTCTTTCCTCCCCACTCTGTAATCCTTTCAGCAGCCAGCATGGCCTGCAATATTTTAGACGTCAATGGTGAGTCACTTCGTAGGTTTTGTGTTAAATCCCTTAAGTACAACTGTATTAACAGAAGCACACTGTACCTGTCTCTCCCACTTCATTCTGACGATAATGAAAAGAAGTATGACTATTTGGAGTAACGTCCCTTTCATCATGCCAATCCATATACCCTGCAAAGTTAAAAAAAAATCATGCAATATATACAAGAACACTGCTTACGATCAACATGCATGGTTGTCCATAATATGATGAATGCCCATCGTCCGGCTGATCTTACCAGTGTACCGAGTTTTAGCTTGAAGCCAAACAGGACCCCCAACGGAATACCCACCAAGTAGTAACAGCCAACGTTTATGAATGCCACATGCACTTGCAACCCTGATCCTACCGCCACACCTGCAAACAGTTAAAATAAGAGTTTGAAACATTTTCACATAATTAATTATTCCAAGGACCCGCACTCGGATTTCGAGAACACATGAAGTAAGCATGTTAAATGATTTATTTTTTTTGTTAGTAGTACCTGATAGTAGAGGCCAGATGCTGCTCATAAAGACGGTCAAAGCCAGAAGATACCCTAATCTGGTGGCCCCGTGTACCACCTCTTCGCTATCACTGAAGAACCTTGGCAAACTAGTCCTCCAAATGAGGAAGACAGCCATGAAAATTGCTCCGATGAAGACTGATGTTGATACTGCAACAACAACCGAGAATTGTGCTGCCTTGGGCCTGTTTGCACCCAGCTCATTCGACACCCTCACGCTGAAACATGCACAAAATTATGCAGATGAAACCAGGGATTTGTCACATCTATACAAGTATTGGGTTGAATCTCTAATTTTTCTTGTTTACCTGATTGCTGTGCTGAAGCCCAGGGCGACCATCATGGTCCAGAACTCATAGTTGATGCTGTTATTACTAAGAATAATTAATCCTGACTGCTCATGCTGTGCTTCTGTATTAGCTAAACATATGTATGATGATTAGAATCACTTACCAAACTGACATGATATCAAGTTGGAGTTTAGCATTCTTCAGGAGACCAACAAGAATGAGCAATGCAGCGTAATACCAAACCTCCAAGCTACGTATTCATTACACAAAATGGGAAATGAATGAAACCTTACGAATTGTAATTGCATACGCATTCGATATATGCTACTGGAAAGAGATGCTGTAACTAAAACTGGGATAAAATGTGCAAATGTGAATTCTCAGAGTACCAAACAGAGCCTTGTTGCAGAAATACAAAAACAAGTTTTGCCAAGCTTGTGTGTTCTTCAACCACTTTTTGCGGCAATTGGATCCTAATGGAACTTGTTGGCCAACGACAAATATTTTTTCGCAAACATGTATTAGCACATATTTGTCACACCCCAAAATTTTCGAATTTTGGGATGTGAATTTTTAACATAATTAATACAATAATTTTCTCAATTTTCTAAAATTTTTCAAGCTTTATTTAATTTACAGGGAATTTGTAATTGAAAAAAATAATAATAATAATATAAAAATATTTGCGAAATATAAATAAAATATTGTGTGTGTTGCATTCATGCTGCTGCATGTGTTTTGGTTCAAACGGAATTTAAATCGGATTTAAATTCGAGTTTGAATGACCTTTGTTTGAGCGCTAGAAAAGTTGCAGCGGCCCGAGTCCACTTTTTCCCCCTGAACTTTTTCTCTCGGCCGAGTTTGGCCCTCCTACTTTTCTCTCCAGTCCGGCCCGTCCCACTCCCGCTGCGGCCCAGCTTCCCGCGTTCCCACTTTCGGCCCAGCCACGGCCCGTTCCGCTTTCCCCGCCGGCTTGCCTCCCGCTCACGCGCCAGCCCACCTCGCGGCCCAGCTCTCTCCCTCTCTCTTCCTCTCGGGCCGAGCCACGCGAGGCCCGATTTGGGCCCAAGGAACAACGCGGCCCAGCAGCCAATCCACCGCCGCGCCCCGCACCCTCTGCCGCTGCCGCGTGGGGCCCGCTTGTCATACCCGTCCCCTACCCCCCCCGACGGAGTCCGACCCGGACACGCGCCGGAGTTCGGCACGGCCACGGCACGAACGCCGAGGCCCACCCGAGCCGCCCTTCGCCGCCCTATTTAAGCTCCGCCGCCACCTCCCAATCCCCACCCTAACTCGCGCCGCCAACCCCGCTCGAGCTCGCATCACCGCCGCCGCCGTTCCAAACCGCCGCCGTCGATCCGCCGGTGCAGCACCGCTCCGGCCGAATTAACCGCCGGGGAAGCTTCCCCAGCAGGTACGCTCGCTCCCGAGCCCCTCCTTGCTCCCACTCCCCCTCTGTCGCGGGCCGCCGTCGCTCATCGTCGTCCGCCGCCTCTGCTCGTCGTCGCCGGCCGCCGCCGCTGCGTCTCCGTCGTCGAGAACCCCCCTGTCGAGTTCGCGCGGTCACGCCGCGTCCGTAGCGCCCAAAACCCGCGGCAGTCTTGCACCGTAGTGCCGCCGCCGCGTTGCACCGCCGCAGCCGAGCGCCGCCGCAGCTCGTCGCGAGCCACCTCCGCCGCGCCGTCGTCGTCGTGATCCCCTCCGGTGAACTCGTCACGTCGTCCCGAACCCGTAGCGCCAATTCCCGCCCCGAACCGTGCCCCGTAGCTCGAGTTCCCCTCCTCGCCGGCGATGCGCCGCCGCATTTGACCCAGCGCCGCCGCTCGTTGCGCCGCCGCCGCCGATTCCCTCCCCTGGATCTAATCTCCATCGTCCAAACCCAATCCAACGGTCGGATGCACCGAGCCCGAGTCGACCACCCGAGTCAACCGAGTCTCTACCGGTCAAACATGGCCTTTTTGCAAAAGAGCCCCTCCACTATTTCGAAATCAACCCGCAGTGCAGATCAAGTCAAAAATAATTAGAATTAGGTCCTGATTTTTACAGAAAACCCCCTGCCTTATTTAAAAATAGCACCCGAGGTCCTGTTTTGGTTAATTTGCAAATAAACCCTCCTGTTTTAATATAAAATTATGTTTTAGCCCCTGAGTTTTTGCAAATAAGCCCTGGAACTTTGAAAACTTTGCCAGCAAGCCCCTGAACCTTAGAAAAGCCATAACTTCTCTGTTTTAGCTCCGATTTAAACCGTTTTCGTTGCGTTAGATTCATATCAACTTAAACTACTCGTTAGTACTGGTAATTGACACCTAAATTGTTTCTGAATTTTATTCAATATTAATTTGATTAAAGATTATTTAAATGTGTTTTCTAATTAAAATCCAAATAAGGTTTATACTCGGCTTTAAGTTAAATAATAAATTATTCAATCTATTTCTGAATAAAATATAATTAAGTTTCATCTCAGTTCTCGTGATGTTAATTTGATTAATGTTTATTTCACTAGTTTTTTTTCTAATTAAAAGCAATTTAGAGTCAACCTCCGGCTTTTCATAAATAAATGTTAACATTGATTAACATTAACATAAATATGATTTTGAATTATAATATTGATTTAAGCAACACAGTTCATAAATTATTCAATTAGATGCTCTCACATATTTTATTTCATGTTAATATTTAATTTGGTATAATCTATACATAAATAATTATAAATAAAATGTGATTAAGACCTATCTCGGTTTTACAAATTTAGATAGAATTATTTGAAATGATCTCTCCTTATGAATTTCTTCAGTTAAAATCAATCAAGCATATGGCTGAGCCATTTAATAATTCAAATCTTTCGATAGCTGTATCTTTTCAATCGTAACTCCGTTTTCAGCGATTCTTGCGCTCACGTGACCATCGAACCAAGCCCTATCCTTTAGCGCGTTCTTTTAAAGCTTTTCCTTTGATTGGTGTACTGTTCTTAGTGTATATTGTTTGCTTGTATGATTGTGCCAATGATTGCCGCGAGTAGAGGAACGTCATCAAGCGAAGGAACACCCCTCAAGTGCTGTCAAGTTTTAAGATCAAGACCCGAAGACTAAGTGAATACACCGGATTTGAGGCAAGTACAGCACGAACAATCCTTGCTACCTAAACACACCTCTTACATTATTTACTGCATATGCATGTGTCTAAATTGTCACCCTTTTTAAGGTCGTACCTAGCTTTGTTTATCCTATACCTTGACTACCTTGGGTTATTGCATTTGGGTAGAACTTTGCTAGGCGCAGCTACTGTCACCAATGTTTAACCATTAATCTTGACTTAATGGTTCACTTCAATGACAATGGTAAAACTTGCTTTTTAGCAACATGGATCAGGGAGCTAGGGTATAAGCTTCGTGCCTGGCCCTAGTGTCTCTTCGTAAGGACCGGTTCTTAAAGCGGCCACCCAGGAACCTGTCGCCACCGCTGGAACTATAATGGCTCTGGTCTTGGACAAGTAACATGTACGGCTCTAATTTAACAGTAGTTACCGACAGGCCGACGGCGTTATGGGAAGCATGGGTGAGAGTATGGTTTGATCCACCGAGGACGGGTTTTCCGTCGGCTATGCCTCGTCAGGCAAAGTCCCGTGCTCCGCACGTTGCGCTATTTACTTTTGTCGCTGGCCTTCGTGCCGCGCTCCGGACGCCATTGACCCTCCTATTCGGAGCGCCCTGGGAGTCAGTCAATCTCGGTGCCTTGGGTCATGCTGCCTAGGTTGTACCATAACGGCTACTGTTATTTTAGGGTGTCCTGTGAAAAGCCTCGTAGCGTCCCTATGCGATCACACCTCGGAAGTGTGGTTTGAGAGGTCTGGTCCACCTCGGCATGACTGGGTTTAAAGTTCTATGAACTTTTACGCGACCGGTGGGTAAAGGGCGAAACCTCTGCAGAGTGTATGATCTATCATGATAGCCTTGCTCAGGGTCACGAGCGGCCTGAATCCTTTTTGATTAGAAGATGCTATTATTTATTACTGTTTAATGTTTATTTCTACTTTACTAATTGGGGAATTCAACCGGGATTCATTTAATTGTAGTAACTTGGTGAATGATAAAATGAATCAACTAAAAGTGCTAAAGCAGCACAGCCGTGTCAAGCCTTTCTTTTAAGCCTTCATATACCCGTGTTGTACTTGCTAAGTAAGACAATTACTTACACTTGCCAATATTCAACAAAATCCCGGATGGGTAACAGATGGAGTGAAAGAGACAACTACCGAGATTCCTGAGGATCGTCTGTATTCTAAGCTATGGTCAACCAGTCGGTGTCCCTGTGGACTTGAGGCTCTACCTGTGAAGATAGTTAATAAATAGCCTTCCGCTGTGTTTTAGGTAAACTCTGATGCAAAACTAGTTTATTCGAGCATATGTACTCTGTTTTACCACATTTGTAAGCTGTATGTGTTTTGTAGACTTCCTGGGCACACATACAGTAGCATTCAGGTTTCTGTGTAAATCCGGGTGTGACAATATTTCATTAAGAAGAAAGTAGTTTATAGACAGTACTTGTCCCAGGCCAAACATGAATTGACCTACACAAGCGCACAAAGGACTAAAAGCAGAGAAAAAACTAAAAAATGGCCAAGAAACAAACGGCCAACAGAACAATCAGAAACGAGCGACCAGGGCTTCAGCACACCCAAACCCAACAACCTAGATACGACCACACTCCTGAACCTGCAAACAGATAGCCTCGTCATGGGCGCTAAAGGACTCAACGGTGGCAAAGCATCCACCTTGCAGCACGAACACTACGGTAAAGCATCCGCCCGAACCAATGATGAAGCACAGCAGGGGTGGCAAAGCATCCACCCAAACGACCACGGTGGCAAAACATCCGCTCGAACAACCAGGACGACCACGACGGCAAAGCATCCGCCAGAGAAACAGGAGAACCGAAACGACCGCGACGGCAAAGCATCCGCCAGAGCAGCGTAGGGGGCGGCAAAGCATCCGCCAGACGACGATGACGACGACCTAAGCAACCTAGACGAGGTGGGCGATGAAACCGAAGACAGGCGCAGGAGCAGAACCACCATGGGGACGACCAGCAACCGCTGCCAGATGGGAGGTAAGGCAAAGCCCACCGGGGACGTCGGTATCACTTCCAAGACAATGCCTCAAGTCCGACCAATCATGGTCAGGGTTTTCACCCGAAAGATCACCGAAGATGGGGAGGGAGGAGGGGGGACGTATGATGCCGTCAGCAAGGTAAACGACGCCAGAAGGTGTCGCCATCAAAGGGCTTTCGCCATCTCCCCCCCACTAGGAGCACATCTCACCAGCGTGAAAGACAACCACACCGACGGCTTGGAAGACCCCCACAAGCGGCGACAGGCAGCGAGCGTACCTCTACCGAAATGACGGGCGGCAGCACGGACCCAACGACGAACCAGCGACGGAGGTGGCGGATTCGATGGAGGAGGTGGCGGATCCGGCGGGAGCGGACCTGGTGGCGGCGGATCCGGCAGATGGGAGCCGCCGCCGGCAAATCCATCGGATCCAGCGCAGGGGGGACGCAGCCACCGGCGGCGGACCACCTAGAGCCAGCGCGAAGAGGCCACCAGCGGCAAATCCATGGTGACGACTAGCGGTGGCGGTCGGAGGGGATGGGGCGGTGGCCGGCGCTGCTCGCGGGGCCCCCCGGCGGCGGTGGCGCAGTCGCCTGGGAGGGGGCGACGCGAGGGGTAGCGGTATATGCCAACAACAAATATGGCTCGAGTTCATCAAACAGGGATCTTATTTGAGTCCAACGAGATCTGACAAGTAGCACCTCGTTGACTAATATTTTCATCAACAAAATTCCAGTGGCATTGTGATGAACTGGGGTTTTTTATGGAATTTTTTTTTGTAAAAGATCGAAGCACTAACCAGATCATGATGGCTGACACGAGCGAGAGCTTGACGAATGCGCCAAGGTTATTGAACGTCCGAATGGAGAAGCCCTTCCATGCGTCAGGGAACCGGCCTCGCACCATGTAAACGAACTGCACGACAACGATGAGCCAGTGGGAAACGTTGCCAGCAACAGCAGCCCCTCGCAGTCCAAACCCCAGCCGCCTCACGGCGACGTAAGTGAGCGCAATATGGACGGTCAGTGATGCTCCAGAGATGACGGTCACGGCCCAGAGCTTGCTCTGGGTCTGGAAGAACTTGAGGAGCGGGTAGTTCATCGCGTGGGCGAACAGCCGCGGGATCGCCCACCGGGCATACGGCCCGGCGATGGCTGACACGTCGGCGGGCTGGCGGAGGAGGGATCTTAGGATCGGTGAGGTGAAGACGTACGCCGGCGTGAGCGCCAGCGCAGTGGCGCCGCAGACGAGCCACGACTGCTGCGTGTAGATGCCCAGCATGTCCAGCTGCCCGGCGCCGACGGCCTGGCCGCACAGCGTGTCCAGCGCACTGCCCATGCCGAACTGCGCGCCACGGCACATGAACAATATGTGTGTGATTATCCTGCTACGAGCAAGAGGCCGGGAGGAGATTATATTACTAGAATTCCGTTGTGGTGAGTTCTTACCAGGACTCCGAAGGCAAAGCCCTCCATGATGTTCTCCACCACGGTGACCGCGGCGAGCTCGACTTCCCCAAGGTGCCCGACGAAGCTGGTGGTGACGAATCCGATGGAGAACTGGAACACCTCGGTGAGGATCGCTGGGAAGGCGACCTGCCATAGCAGCCTGGCCTCCTTCCAGCTCTTCCTCACATGCCTCTCCATAATTGACATGGCCCCTTATATCTCACTACCTCATACCTGCTTGAAACTCCGGCAGAAAAAAGGAGGTAAGCGCTAGTAGGCTATGTCATCACCCAAAAATTGCAAAGCTTTTGATCTACACAATATAGATAAATGCGCAGAAATATGAATGGTCACCATCTGCTTGCTGTTTTTTTTGACAAAGTCATTTTTAAATTGCTAGTCACTGAGAAGGTGTTGGGGAGAAAGTGGTTGATTGCTGGAACAGGTATGGCCATATCCGGAGACAGAGGATCCCACGCCAGCAATAATGGCTGGCCTGAAAATGCAGGTGGGTTAGAGATAATATGATGGTGGCTCTCATGTGGTATCTACTGATCGATGTATGCTTACTAGCATGTGGTTCTGTACGCCAAGCACATGCAAGCAACATAAGGCATTGAACATATATGTATGCATGTCGAGATCAGCATAAGAGTTCTTAGTGTATTTTGGGAGCTCTGCTATTCAGGTTTTGGTGCAAGACAAATAACATTTCTTACCGCGTAGTAAAGACTGTGGCTCAGAACAACAGGTCAGGTGGGCGGTGGTATAATACACGAAGTGCAGAATGGTTTGTCAACGCAAAGAAATAGATGATATCCTCACCTATGTATGTACGGCGACATGGTTCAGAGGCATGTTGGTGAAGTGCGGCGAGATAAAGACTACGGACGAGTTGCTTCATCGAGATTCCGTTGCTGGCGACGGGCACGTACACGCAGGTATCCTTGGCATGGGCAGAGACGGCAGCAGCAAGTCTAGACGCAGATCGAAGGTGACCTCCCGACGACGAACACGGCAGTGAGGAAGATGAAGTTCGTCGATGAGGTGATGACTCCAAGAAGACCACAACTATCTCAGTTTTGGGAGTGGAGTAGGATGGAAAGGCCGAAAGAGGGAACTTGAAGATTGTCCAGGAACGCAGGTATGGAGGAAGTGTCATTTCTATAGGTGTGAGGATATATAGGAGCAGAAGGGCCATGCCGATGGATAAACGTCTGGCATTAGTGGAGCACTAGAGGAGCTTCGAGTTATGAGGGCATGTACAACCCACAGACATCAGCTGTCTTTTTATTGGCACATAGATCAAATGAGTTGATGTGACCATTATTTAATGAGGAAATAGAGTGTTGCTGTCTACTATTTCGTCTACTGCTTTGGCTCGTGCTCCCATGCAAAACATCAGAAACCAGAGTGCGTATTTATTATCACACAGACAGCTAAATAGACAGCAACTGTCTAAACTATTGTAGAGCTGACTATTTAACTGTCTTTATGTGTTAAATAGATAGCAACTGTCTAAACTGTTGTACATGCCCTGACCACCGCGTGATTGAGGTGCTCGATCGACAGTGGAAATTGAAAGATGATAGTGGGATATTAATTGCACTAGGAAGTGGGTGTTGAAATTAAGCAGGCGATCTGTGTGGTCAGGAAATAAATCGACGTCTGGAAAATAGCACAACTCTGGTGCATGCTTGCATGCAGCAATGATGGAAAGCGAGATTGAAAAAAAGTATGCATGCTAGCATATGTTACGTGGATTGAAGGTTTGTTTCGTGAGGGTAATAACAAAGAAAAGAAATGAAAAGTTTGGATCCGCAAGAAAAAAAAGAAATAATGAAAATTGAATGGAGCAAGGAAAAATAAAAGATCAATTCGGCTTAAATTGAAAGGAGAGTGTGCCAAAGAAATTTAGAATTGATTTAGGATTAAACATACAAAATCGAAATATGATCGCAATTTAAAATCAAATTTTCATACAAAACACGATGGAAAGCAGCATGAATGCAACAACTCACATAAACTGAATTGCAAATATTAGAAAACTATTTTCTATGTCTAAATTGGATCAAATTAAATATTGGAAATTTTATATAAATAATAAAATCATTTATTTTTTAATGATATCTATTCACAACCCAAAATGATAATTTTGGGGCGTGACATATATTGATAACTCAAAGTCTTACAAAAGAAAAAGTAAAATATACAAGAGATTATACCAGAGCTTCTGAAGACGATTCTGTAACCTCGAGGTAAAGCTCGACTCTAACTCTCAACTAAACTATGCTAACTCTACTAAAGAGACAAATGAGCTCCTCCGCCAAAGTGTCATCTGGCACCGCCTTCCTGCCTACGGTTCTGATCTCCTCCTGGATGACGGTTGTGGTGTCGGTTGAATGTTTGCATGCATGGGGGGCTTCGGTCGAATAGGTGGGTTCGCCAGAATTGGGCCTAGCCTATGCTGCCCACGATGCACCGCCTCTAGTTTGGAATGTCCAAGATTGCCTCCACTTGGCTGGGGCTGTGTTTGTTTTCCCCGGATGGATGACGCCAGCGATCCGTGTGACTTTGTTCGATCATCACTGACGTGGATTCCATGGAGTGGACCTTGTCTAGGTGTATTTATCCATGTGATGGTGTGCCACATATGAATGGGCCTAGGGGATGGTTCGGCCAAATTGACCACTTTTGCCCCCCCCTAGTCCATATTTGTCAATTATGTACTTCCACATCATATATTCACCAAAACTCGTGAAACTTTATTAGAATATGAACCTAAGTGCATAAAATGACTCATGTGACCTCATTTATTCCCGAGAATTGGCAGTCAAAATCGTGCCATAACGACCGCCAACAAACTCGACGTCGGGGTAGCAGATTCGGGGTCCGGTTCTGGATGTGAGGCATAACCATCGAGCCTGTCAAGGAGGATTCGATCGGCATTGAGCCGGCACAACTAGGCGAGCCGGCGCCGCTACTGCTTGAGGTGGAGTGGCACTCAGCGAAGAAGCTGATGCCCTCCAGGTGTTTGGGGCTAGCCTCCATGCTTTCCGGGAAGACAACGTTGGGTTGATTTGCCATCGATTTTGCTGTGAAAAATTTCGAGATCACCCCTACCTAGCGCGCCAACTATTGGACTTTATGACCGACAATCCATAAGGGGATACCTAAGTGGTAAATTTGTAGGTGGAGGATCACGGGGTTAGCAAGCTTAAGGTAACACAAGGCGCAAGATTTAGACAGGTTCGGGCTACCCGGAGGTATAATACCCTATGTCCTGTATTCTGTGTTGTTTGTATTGCTTGTGTTTGTCAGAACTTCAAGAAGCTATGGCAAACTTTATGGGTACAACCGGGGGTTGAGTCTCGTGTTCCCTGGAGATCACCTAGGCCACCTTATATAAACCGATAGCCAAGAGCCTACGAGTCGGTTTAAATCTAAAACCTACTGGGGTAGGTTAAGTAAATCTATCCGACTAGATTACAATATATACAATATATATTCTTGCATATCCATGTACAATATGACTTACACACCGTGGTAGTTATATCATCAGACTCGCTCAATAAAAGAATACTAGGATACCTTGTAGGACAAGTAGGCCGAGGTATACTGTCACCTCGCTACTGATGATGGGCCGAGAGGTACTCAAATCCCACCGTAACTTCATACACACCGCTTGCCCTTTACCCATACCACGTGAGAACCACCATCATATCAACTACATTACTAATGTCCCAGGTTTTGGCGCAATTTGAGAGGGGTAACTTCTTGTAGATGTGGGCCCAGCAATAAGGTAGGTAGAAAAAAAAGTTCTTCAGACTTCACACCGACAGCAATTTGAGAGGGGTAACTTCCTGTAGATGCCGGCCCAGCAACAGATAGATAGAAAATAAAATGCAAAAAGTTCTTCAGACTTCCCTCCGACAGAAAAAAAAATATCACACTCCCATCTGTATCCAGTTCCTGTTCTTCTCCTCCGTTAAGCTCAATCTTGTCCCTCACAACAGACCTGGAAAAATTCAGCAGATCACCATAGCTTTCATGGGCGGACCCCTCACAATCCACAACAGCGATTGACGCCGGAACCTCCCCTCACAATGCACAGCAGCGATTGACGGCGGGACCAAGGTAATTAAATTTACAACTTGAACGGCGCAGCGTAGCGCGCCAACCCACCTGCATTTTCAGGCCAGCCATTATTGCTGGCGTGGGGTCCCCTCCAGATATGGCCCAGCAATCAACCTCTTTCCCTCCAACACCTTCTCAGTGACTAGCAATTTAAAAATGACTTTGTCTAAAAAAACAGCAAGTAGATGGTGATCATTCATATTTCTGCACATGTATCTATATTGTGTAGATCAAAAGCTTTGGAATTTTTGGGTGATGACATAGCCTACTAGCGCTTATCTCCTTTTTCTACGGAGTTCCAAGGAGTTATGAGGTAGTGAGATATAAGGGGCCACGTCAATTATGAAGAGCCATGTGAGCAAGAGCTCGAAGGAGGACAGGCTGCTATGGCAGGTCGCCTTCCCAGCGATCCTCACCGAGGTGTTCCAGTTCTCCATCGGATTCGTCACAACCAGCTTCGTCGGGCACCTTGGGGAAGTCGAGCTCGCCGCGGTCACCGTGGTGGAGAACATCATGGAGGGCTTTGCCTTCGGAGTCCTGGTAAGAACTCACCACAACAGAATTCTAGTAATATATTGCTCGTAGTAGGATAATCACGGGCATATCTATATAACCTATATAATTGGTACCCACTATCAAGTCATGGTTGGATTTCTCTCAACATGCAACCATTCCACGTCATCATCTACTATGCGCCATATCACTATCCACTATAAGCCATGTCATCATCCACTAGACCATCTATTTATTCTTCAATCGATTTTCTGTGGCCACATTTTTGTGAGTAGCAATTAAAAATTACAGGAGTAAAAATTTACTGTACGATCAGTCATACTTCCATGTATAATGTTTACTAAATAACGTTGCAATACAATCACTTTGGTGTTTATACTTTCACATTTCACTTTAAAATTTTGTTTAACAAATTCCCACAGCAACGCGTGGGGTATCACCTAGTTGTTCATGTGCCGTGGCGCGCAGTTTGGCATGGGCAGTGCGCTGGACACGCTGTGCGGCCAGGCCGTCGGCGCCGGGCAGCTGGACATGCTGGCACTACGAGAAAACTCAAATTTATCGAGTGCCTCAACCTTTACCAAGGGTATTTTTTCATGCACTCAACAAACAACCTCTTCGTCGAGTGTCAAAAATAAAACACTCAGCAAACAAAATACATTCGATAAAGAGCTTGTTTGTCGAGTGCCAAAAAAGCACTCGGCAACGACCTTGTTTGCCGAGTGTAAAAACAATACACTCGAAAAAGAAGCTCTTTACCGGGTATATTATATTTGACACTCGGTAAAGAATTAAGTTTTTTCCCTTTTTTTAGCCACAAAACTTTTTCTATTATCCACATACAACGGGTGTTACTCCATGTTAAAATTTGGTATATTTTTGTATTTATTTGCTATAATTAATTAATTATATTTTAAGTAATTTTTGAATCAAGTCAAATTTGAACTGCAAGTGATTTAAATAATAAAATACAATGAGTAGAAAAATTATATTCATGTTATTTACCGAGTGCAAAAAAAACACTCGGTAAAAAGCTTGTTTGCCGACTGTTATTTTAGGCACACGGCAAACAAGCTCTTTGTCGAGTGTATTTCTTTTGACACTCAGCAAAGATGTGAGTTTGCCGAATATTTTCTTTGACACTTGACAAAGATTTATTTATTTTACCTCTTTTGGCCTCAAAACTTTTCCTACTCTCCACGTACATGTGTAGCTCCATGTTAAAATTTGGTACACTGTTGTATTTGTTTGCTATAATTAATTAATTAATTATATTTTAAGCAATTTTTTGAATAAAGTTAAATTTGAACTGCAAGTGATTCAAATAATAGAAAACAATGCGTAAAAAAATTATTCATGTTATTTAGCCCATTTTGAGTCCATACTCATGAAATGAAAAGAAACTTCAAACATCTTATGCCAAGAAATATGATCACTAACATGTGTTCGAATAACTTTTAAATTCTAAAAAAAGTAAATTAAGTCTGAAAATCATGAGATTTGTCTTGATGTGATGGTATCACACATAGAGGCTGCGATAAAAGTTGAGAAGATTTCACACAGTTTATCATAACAATATTTATAAAATCGAAACAACTCACACGAAATATATGTGTGATTGTATGTGAGAGAGTTAGTGAATATATTTTTTGAATACAAACTTTTCTATATGATCTCATATGAAAAAAATATTATACAAAAGTCATACACCTCGACGAAATATAAAACTTTGTAGTTGACAATTTTTGTATTTTAGATCGTTTAATAACTCAAAATGTTATTATAAATTATCTAATTTGAAATTTAAAATTTTCAAGTGATCTCGAATGTTAATAAGTTATATATCAAAGTTGTACATATCCATAAAATATAGAACTTTTTAGTTGACAATATTTTAATTTGAGATTGTTTAATACTTTAAAATATCCTCATAATATATCTTATGCGATATGGGTACCATTGGGCCCGCTGTCAGAGGAGACTACGCCTACCTGGGCCCACGCCTGACAATGTTGTGGGCCGACCCCTAGTCAGCCCACAAGAAATCCCTGACTTGATGAACAAGCTTGATGAAGACACAGCCGGTGGCGCGGCCGGATATCTCGGGATATCTTGTTGTAACCGACTCGGATATATTCCTTAGTCGTAATCCAGTAGGTTTAGATTGAAACCGACTTGTAAACCCTAGTCTTTCACCCTATATAAGGCGGCATAGGGCAACCCCATGAGGGACAACCGATACGCCATCCTGTAACCCTTCTCTCGTCCTTGCTTCCTGAAGCTTGGCCGAGTTCCAGCAATACAAACACAAACACCGACACATCACGTAGGGTATTATACCTCCGGATAGCCCGAACCTATCTAAATTAGTGCCTCTTATGTACCATCAAGCTGCTCGCTCGACGATTCCTCGCCTACAAATCAACCAGTCGGGTACCCTCAGGTGGATTGCCGGTCCTAAGGTCCGACAGTTGGCGCGTCATGTAGGGGTGATTGTTGAGTTTTTCAAACCAGCTAGCTTGATGGCAGATCAATGTGGCGTCACTTTCTCGGCGAGCATGAAGGACAGCCCCAAGCACCTCCCGGACGTCAGCTTCTTCACCGACTCAAGCAGCTCCAGTTCCGCTGGCGTCGACCCGTCACCAGCTGGTTCTGCTTCGCCAAGCTCGGGGTCTTCCCCCGACGTTGCCGGCCCGCTCCTGCAGGAGGTCGAGCAGCTCAGACTCCGGGATCGGATCCCAGATCTGCTTCCTCGACACCGAGTCCCACCACCCGATGAGATCGTCGTCGGGTTGGATCGCATCAACGACACGCTCGTTGAATGCATCGCCATGTCTGAGCGGGCGCTGGATCGCTTAGGGAACAAGTTCCCCTTCGGGCTCAAGAACGTGACCGCCGACTACTCCGGTCTGAGCCCGCGACGCGCGACTCAGATCCGATTTGAGGACCCACCCGAACCCACCTAGTTTCCGGATTGCGGTGAGTTTTAGGTTGCTGCGACCATCCTCCCGTCCGCTGAAAACTCGGCCGACGCGAGTTACACCAAGCCGCCTGACCGCGAGGTGTTCGTATATGAGGACCAGCCTTGTCAGAACGAGGAGACCCAGTCCCAACGATAGCGCCGCGTTGAGGAAAACGAAGACCGAGCTCGGCGACGTGCTGCAGAAGCCAAATATGACCCCGTGGCTGACAGGGACCAAGACAACGACGACCCCCTAGGCCCGCACAACCTAAAACGCGAGTTCGACAGGGCGAAGGCGGCGTTCCGCACCCCATCTGCTTTAAGGGCAGCAGCCCTCACCGAGCTGGAGCACATGGAGGCCACCCCCGAAGCGGCGCACATCAGAGCTCGCCTCGTAGTGGCCCAAGAGTTGGAAGAGGAAAATCGACAGGCCAGATCAAGATCAGGAAGGTCGTACTCGAGCAGATCCCACTCCCGCAGGTCCGGGTACAACAGATCTGATCAGGACCATCACCGACTACGTCCCCCACCCCTGGAGGTCATCAATGAAGAAGTCCACTAGGAGCATATGGACGACCACCGTACAGATGAATCTGATGGCAAGCACCCTCGCAACCGCATAAGGGGCAACTGAGAGAGGCGACGGGAAGATCGTTGACCAGATGGCGATCTCCGCGACCGCCTCTGTAGGCCAGACCGCGATATGCGGAGGAACCTCAACAATCGCCACAGGGAGCGCGATGCGGTCGAGCTGGAGCGTCGCGAGTGGTACGACCATGACTTCGGCCGACCCGACAAGCATGGAGACCGGTCCGAGTACTCCAACGACGATGACAATTGCCGCGCACGCTGCGAACTCGATGAACGCGATCGCTACAATCGCCGCTACGGATCACCTCGCGCCCTTGGGCACTGCTGCGACAACGGGGACAGAAACGACGACTTCGACGATGATGATTTCGAGTTCGAAGGTTTCCAAGCTTTCTCCCCGCGACTCCGAGCTATCCAATGGCTGGACACCTTTAAACCGGCCATAGTCGACAAGTTCGATGGACGCTCCAACGCCAACCTCTGGATCTAGACTTACATCACGGCGGTCAAAGCAGGGCGCGACTCGATCGACCAGGCGGCCGCTTATTTCCCGGTAATGCTCGGGAAGACAGCACTCCTTTGGCTCTCAGGCCTACCGAAGAACTCCATCGACACATGGGCCGACCTCTACAAAGTCTTTACGTAGAACTACCAGGCCACCTACACTCGGCCGGGTACCAGATTCTACTTGGATCTGGTACGGCAGTCCAGAGGCGAACGTCTTCGGGACTACACCGACCGCTTTTTTGATAACCATAACAAGCTTACGGACGTCGAGGAGAGGGACGTCATTGACGCATTCTGCAGCGGCCTCTACGGCAAGGATGTCTTCTGCACCATGTTCAAGAGCGCCCCCAAGATGGTTGGGGAGATGATGAAGGTGGTAGAAATGGAAGCCAATGCCGACGCCGCGGAGATGGCCCAGTTCCGACCTAGGGACGGAAGGACCGACCACCATGACTGGCCAAGCACCGAGCACAAAAAGGGGGAGCCATCGCGCAATAGGTGCAGCAGGGCCAACATCATTGCTGTCACCGAAAGTGACGGCAGGGTAGAGTCAAGACTCCTGCCCACCGAGCTGACGCACCTAGACGAGTCGTGCCCCTTCCACAAGGACGCGCAACACTCGTTCCGGGACTGCTGGACCTTGAAGAAAGAACTCGGAGTCCCCCCAGCTCTGAAGAAGCCGCGCTACAACGACAATCGCGGTGACAGGAGAGACATTGATCACCGCAACGATCGACGCGAGAATCGCAGAGACGGCGGCTACCACCGCAACGACCGGCCACACGCTGCCAACATCAAATGCCAACCGAGAGGTCAATGTCATCGTGGGAGGCCCGGACGCCTTCCCAGAACGGAGGAAGAAGAAGCTCCACAGCCGCGAGATCCATCTGATTGGCACCAAGGAGGTCAAGTACATGCGTTGGTCGGAGATGCCGATCACTTTCTCTAGGGACGACCACTGGGTCTACCTGCCCGAGCCGAGCTTGTACCCCCTTATAGTCAACCCGGTTGTTGACAGGGTCCTGCTGACTAAGGTGCTGGTAGATGGGGGCAGCACCATCAACATCATCTTCACCAGCACCCGAAACAGCATGGGCTTCGACTACGGACGACTTCACCAAGCCGAACACCCATTCTACGGCATCATCCCAGGGAAGGCTTCCTACCCAGTGGGGAGGGTCACCTTGCCGATTACATTCAGCACGCCCAAAAACTACCGGACCGAGTACCTGTACTTTGAGGTGGCCTAGTTTAACAGCTCCTACCACGCCATCTTCGGACGGCCCTTGCTAGCATGCTTCATGGCGATCCCCAACCACTCCTACTTGGTGATGAAGATGCCGGATCCCAAGGGGGTCATCAGCGTCAGGGGCGACGTCAAGACGTCGTACGAGTGGGACGGTGAAGCCGTGCGGCTCGCCGAGCTCTCCCGCCAGCTCGGGAACAACGTTCTCCTCGCCGGACCAACCAAGGAAGAGCCGCTCCTGCTATATATAGTAGCAACCACCTACGTCGTCAGCGCGGTCTTAGTCGTGGAATGACAAGAAGAAGGCCACGCATACCCCGTCCAGCGACCGGTCTACTACGTCAGCGAAGTGCTGGCCGACTCCAAGATCTGCTACCAGCACCGACAAAAGTTGTTATACGCGCTCCTGATCTTCTCGAGGAAACTGCGCCATTACTTCCAGGCTTACCCAATCTAGGTGGTGTCCAACTTCCTCCTTGGAGAAATCCTCCGAAACCGTGACATCAACGGCCGAGTGGTGAAATGGGCCGTGGAGCTTGGTGAGTTCGACATTACCTTCAAGTCAAGGCAATCGATCAAGTCACAAGTATTGGTCGACTTCGTAGCTGAATGGACAGAGATCCAGGCGCCAACCCCAACAGAGCCGCACGAGCACTGTTGGCGGTCGTTACAACACGTTTTCGACCACCAATACTCGGGAATAAAAGAGGATATATGTGACATTCCATGTACTTAAGTTTATTTCTAACAGAGTTCCACGAGTTTTGGTGAGTTACACTTGTGCAGGTACAACAACGAGAAATACGTGCTATAGGGGTCGGAATTGACCGATTCGGCCGAACTACTCCATTCGGCCGGTTACCCCCCTTAGCCGTACAGGACACCGGGACACGTCCACGTCATCGATGACCAAGCAACAACCGTGAGTGACATGTGGACGACCGCCACCTCACTTCCGGGCCAAATCAACACGAAGGACATCAACCCAAGCCAGTCCAGGAGGTCCACAAGCAAGAGGCAGTGTTGGGGAGGCCGGCCACGGGCCAGGCCCAGTTCGGCCGAACCCAAGCCTTCGGCCGAACCGCACCCAGCTGCCAAACCGACCAAGGGAGAGCATCCAAGGCGGTGGATCTGATAGTTCGCCCGAATCCATTCGCCCGAATCCCCTGGATTCGACCGAATTGGCCGGGCCACCGCCTCTCACTCCCTTGGCTGCCACTCCACTCCCACCGACGTGCTCAAGCTATAAATAGAGGAGTACTTCACTTGTTTCACACACACCAAGCCAAGGAGCTCTCATTTCCACTTCTCTCTAGTAGACTTAGGATAGTTTAGTTGGGAGTTAGAGTCGAGTCAAGCTTTGCCTCGGAGGTTCCGGAGTCGTCTTCAGAAGCTCTGGTATAAGCTCTTGTATCTTTTCCTTTTCCTTTTGTAAGACTTGAGTTATCAATATAATTATATTTATCATCATGCCTTTGTCATTTATAGCTTGCTTCTACTTTATTCTAGTTGCATCTATATCGTGTTTAGACTATAGTCGGTTCTAGTTCTAGTGCTTCTAGTTCTTGTTTAAGTCTTTGTCTTAGCTGGTTCTTCGACTTAGCTCAATATTTGCCGGTGAACTGTCACCGGGGGTATTGACGGGTTGCTTGCTTTTGCTAGTGAAGTAAGTAGTCGTTGGTTAGTGTGGCTGTGGTACCCAGACTAGTCAGTGGCCTTGGTTTGCCCCCGATTCAATGAACGTGTGGTAGCCGTTAGGTGGTGACAGCCCTATACGGTCTTTATAATCCACCTCGTTAGTCTCGGCCTGTAGGATCCCCCAGAGTGGAGCTGGTGGCACCCCTTCTCATCCCTTTTGCGTGTCACTGGTGTCCATTGTCCCGATGCTAAGACATTAGAGTTAACCCAGACCTTCCAGTGCTGGCTCTTTAGCCGCTGTATCTCTAAGCCCGAGTGACATAGACAGATAAAGTCCATAGGAATCCTCTATCTCTTCTCGTTGTCCTCCCAGCTATCTATACCTTCTCTCTCTTACCCGAGCCTCCCTTGAGCCGTATGTCACGGTATATCCACTCCTATCCAATACCATTATCCCCTGTCTTGTTTAGTTGTGTACCTTTCTCTGATAGTCTTGAATACCTGTTTACTAGTACTCTTGCCAAAGCTTCCCTGCGGAAATATAAATTACGATACCTCGGGATACTCCCAGGTGAAGTTCTACAGCGGTGATTCTGTGCGCTTGCAGAATATTTATATATTTTACTAAGCCATAAGGAAAACCACTGAAACACTCCTTACCCCAGTACCGGGATTCTCAATCCTGATATTGGATCGTAAGAATTGCCAACATCGGTTCACTTGCATTGCTGAAAAAAAAATCCCAAATTTTTTTTTGCCTTTGTTCGATCTTTGTGCTGAATCTTGAACGAGTTTGTGGTGGTTTCAGACACCCACACGAACGACTAATCTTTTGTGGAGGTTTTCATCCCCGCAAGAACGACTAACTCTCTCGAACAACTGACTTGATTTACTTGTGCTAACCCATCTATTCAGTCCCTTCGGGTAGTCGTTGCGCTAACCTTTTGCAGGAAGCATGTCGAAGCTCTTCTCCGCGTTACGTCGCTCCGCCCGGCTGAGCAAACGCTCGGACGATGCTGGGAACTCTCCAGCCCCGTCCCGTGGTTCAAGTCAGATGGAGGTGGACGAGTCAGGGGCAGCCGACTTGGGGAGAGGCTTCGCATCGCACCCAACCCGGCAGCTCCTGAACGAGAGTGACATCATTCTCCGGACGGACCGGGAGCAGAACGTCTTCAACATGCTACGCCTGAAGGAGTTTGATCATACCCGTGTCTACGAGCAGGACCTGCTCGTAAGAACGGGTATGGACGAAGAGTTCCCAGAAGTCTTCGAAGCCGTTGGCTGGGACAACTTCTGGCGTGTCGACGAACAAGGTTCGTATCTCCTCACCCTCGAATTTCTTTCGACTCTCACATCTGGACGGGAGGGTGTTCGCTTTCGATTTTTCAACCAAGAGTATTCCTACTCTTGGAGGGATTTGAGTACGGCTCTGGGTTTTGCTAGTCATTGTTCTTTGGAGCCTGCCAAAGCTTTGAAAAGTTTCACTCGAGACGGGTTCTGGAAAAAGATTTCGGGAAGCACCAATTGTTCTGCACCACGCACGAACAATATTCATAACCCCACCTTTCGTTTCATGCATCGGTGGATGGCTATGATGGTGTTTCCACGTTCTGATTTGCGTCCCGTTAATATAGTCGAGTTGTGGTTCTTATATGCTATGGTTAAACGAGTTGCTGTTTCTCCAGTAAAAGATTTGGTTGCCCATTGGATGTCTCATCACTCTCGCGTGGGTAGCATGGCGGTGACTTCTCTAGTCACTCGCCTTGCTAACCAGTTGGGCGTTCTGAAGGGCGCCCAACTTGCGTACTTAGAGACAGCGCGGCCCGTCGTGGATGCTGAGCACTTTGTGCAAGGTCACATGATACGACGGGCGCCCGATGCAACGCTGGTTATGATCTATCGCGGTTATACAACCGAGATGCCCTTGCCTTGTGCAGGACTGAGGTTGTATACCGCTAAAAAATTAACACTCCGGTTGAGTACCGAGGCGGATGACTCTCCTCCTCGGAGAGAGCTGGCTCGGCACAGTGTTGCAGGAGAGGGGCCATTCACCCGGGGGCAAGCCAGGCGTGATGCCGGGCTTTTCACCGCTCAAGAACCAGAAACTTCACCGACGCAGCCGCATCGACACACGTCTGCATTCGAGGCAGCTTACGATGCATATGATGGTTCTGGGACGTCCGGAGTAGGAGGCTCTAGACAACCCCAGGACCCAGACTACTTCACCTCGGGCTACTGGGACTATGCTCCGAGTACGGACTCAGAGTACTCCCAGGGATGGTACGGAGGAGGGTACGACAGTGCCTCCCGACCATACTTCCCTGGGCACTCTCAGTCCGCATGATTCGCTGCACCCAATGGCTACGAAATCGGTCGAGAGTTGTCTTACATCTCCGACCGAGTCGACCTCCTCGACGACCGTACACAGAGCATTGAAGACACCCTGGCACACCATTCTCAGTATCACCAAGAGAATAGCGGCGTGCTGGACTCTCTACGGTACGACGTCTAGCAGCAGACGGATCAAATGTCATAGTACTTTTCAAAGTTTCAACCCTACCAATGAAGAATCCAAGCTTTGGGGAGGACCCCCATCAGGTATGTTCGATGTCCCTTTAGCACTTTGATCTTGCACTTGCCATTTCCCTTTCCATTTTACTTCCACCTTAAAATGAAAACACCAAAAAAAATATTTCCCTTGAATAAAATAACTCCCAACTATGCATGGAATGAATCATATGCCTCTCACCTTGGAAATGATGAATAGTTGCTCTGTCATTAATTTTGCAAGTGCCTTGTTTTCAACTAGTTGCTTTATAGTACTTGAGTTATTTGGCATGAGTAAAATGAACCTGAAAACCTCGTGAGAGCACATGCTTTATTCCAAGTCTAAGTTGTTGTGAGGAATGATATAGTGAGATTTGGTTGAGTTCTTGCTTTTGCTCTTAGTACGGTGAATATCTCAGATGTCTTTTGCTTTCAAAAATAAAATAAAGTTCCTCATTGGTAAAAAATACCTACCAAAGCCATATGCTAAGCGTAGTCAAAAATTTCTACTCATATGTTGCTTGTTGTCTTAGTGAGCTTTGTCAAATTGTTGTGACCTTTGGGTGAAACCTTCGTCCTTCTAAGATCGAGATTCACATACACACCACTCTCACTTGCAATTCCTACACTGGGAGTTAGCAAATATTTCCATCATCCATCCACAAAATAAATACTCCATGTTCTATGATCTCCTCTCCAAATATCCTTGAATAGAGACATGGGCTATGCAAAAAGAAAAGCATGACAAAGAGCATGGCAAAAAGAAAGAGAAAAAGAAAAGCATGCCAAAGAGCATGGTAAAAATAAAAAATAAGAAAAGCATGCCAAGTGGCATGGCAAAAATATGAGCAAAAAAAATATAGATAGCCCATGTTCTCGAAAATAATTCAAGGGGAGGAAGAATCACCCCAAGGAGTTCCACCACATTCCACATTCCACATTCCACTCCACATATTCCACACACTTGCACTTCTCGATCTAAAGGTATGATTTGGTCCCCCAAAGATCCGGTCTTTGACTTAGCAAAATATAAGATGCAAGCAGGACTTCATCCTTTGTCCCTGAGCCACACAAAAAGCTTTGTTAGATTTTAGGATGAAAGAAGGTGCAAGCCTTTGGTGAGGATACAGACAACACTTGAGGGATCGAGTGTACCAATTGAGGAACAAAATTTAAATTTTCGAAAATTGTGGAAACTCCGAGATGGGACCCTGAAAAGAGTAGGAGTGGAATAAAAACTGAGTTAAGCTGTTCAACCTTTCAACCGACCAAGACAAGGAGATTGCTATAAGCCCCATAGGTAAAATGATGAGTTAAAACTTTACCAATGATTCGACTATTTTCGAGTACTAGTTGTTTATAAAGTTACCTGCAAGAAAATTGACATTGTAGCAACTCCTGATCCACCGAGCCTAAGTCTTTATCTTTGCTCAAGGACGAGCAAAGGTCTAAGCTTGGGGGAGCTTGTTGGCGGTCGTTACGGCACGTTTTCGACCACCAATACTCGGGAATAAAAGAGGATATCTGTGACATTTCATGTACTTAAGTTTATTTCTAACAGAGTTCCACGAGTTTTGGTGCGTTACACTTGTACAGGTACAACAACGAGAAATACGTGCTATAGGGGTCGGAATTGACCGATTCGACCGAACGACTCCATTCGGCCGGTTAGCCCCCTTAGCCGTACATGACACCGAGACACGTCAACGATGACCAAGCAACAACCGTGAGTGACACGTGGACGACCGGCACCTCACTTCCGGGCCAAATCAACACGAAGGACATCAACCCAAGCCAGCCCAGGAGGTCCACAAGCAAGAAGCAGTGCTGGGGAGGCCGGCCACGGGCCAGGCCCAGTTCGGCCGAACCGCCCCCAGCTGCCAAACCGACCAAGGGAGAGCATCCAAGCCATCCAGCATCCAAGGCGGTAGATCTGATGGTTCGGCCGAACCGGGTAGTTCGGCCGAACCAATCCATTCGCCCGAATCCCCCGGATTCAGCCGAATTGGCCGGGCCACCGCCTCTCACTCCCTTGGCTGCCACTCCACTCCCACCGACGTGCTCAAGCTATAAATAGAGGAGTACTTCACTTGTTTCACACACACCAAGCCAAGGAGCTCTCATTTCCACTTCTCTCTAGTAGAGTTAGGATAGTTTAGTTGGGAGTTAGAGTCGAGTCAAGCTTTGCCTCGGAGGTTCCAGGGTCGTCTTCAGAAGCTCTGGTATAAGCTCTTGTATCTTTTCCTTTTCCTTTTGTAAGACTTGAGTTATCAATATAATTATATTTATCATCTTGCCTTTGTCATTTATAGCTTGCTTCTACTTTATTCTAGTTACATCTATATCGTGTTTAAACTATAGTCGGTTCTAGTTATAGTGCTTCTAGTTCTTGTTTTCTTCGACTTAGCTCAATATTTGCCGGTGAACTGTCACCGGGGGTATTGATGGGTTGCTTGCTTTTGCTAGTGAAGTAAGTAGTCGTTGGTTAGTGTGGGTGTGGTACCCAGACTAGTCAGTGGCCTTGGTTTTCCCCCGATTCAACAAACGTGTGGTAGCCGTTAGGTGGTGACAGCCCTATACGGTCTTTATAATCCACCTTATTAGTCTCGGCCTGTAGGATCCCCCGGTGTGGAGCTGGTGGCACCCTTCTCATCCCTTTCTGCGTGTCACTGGTGTCCATTGTCCCGATGCTAAGACATTAGAATTAACCCAGACCTTCCAGTGCTGGCTCTTTAGCCGTTGTATCTCTAAGCCCGAGTGACATAGACAGATAAAGTCCATAGGAATCCTCTATCTCTTCTCGTTGTCCTCCTAGCTATCTATACCTTCTCTCTTACCTGAGTCTCCCTTGAGCTGTGTGTCACGGTATATCCACTCCTATCCAATACTGTTATCCCTTGTCTTATTTAGTTGTGTACCTTTCTCTGATAGTCTTGAATATCTGTTTACTAGTACTCTTGCCAAAGCTTCCCTGCGGAAATATAAATTACGATACCTCGGGATACTCCCAGGTGAAGTGCTACAGCGGTGATTCTGTGCGCTTGTAGAATATTTATATATTTTACTAAGCCATAAGGAAAACCACTGAAACACTCCTTACCCCAGTACCGGGATTCTCAATCCTGATATTGGATCGTAAGAAGTGCCAACAAGCACTGGACCCTGTACTTCGACGGCGCCCTCAACCTTGAAGGAGCAGGGGCTGGCGTGCTTTTTATCTCCCTAGAGGGCAAGCACCTAAAATACGTCCTACAAATCCACTACAAGGCAACCAACAATGGCGCCGAGTACGAGGCGCTGATCCACGGCCTCAGGATAGCAACAACGCTCGGAATCAAACAACTGGTCTGCTACGGAGATTCGAAGGTCATTATCCAGCAGGTCAACAAGAATTGGGACTGCACCAAAGACATGATGGACGCCTACTGCGCCAAGATCCGCAAGCTCGAAGCCCATTTCTAGGGGCTAGAGTTCCACCACGTCGTAAGGGAAGAAAACGTGGCGGCCGACGTCCTCTCCAAGCTCGAATCCAAGCGATCCCAAGTTCCAGCCGGGTTGTTCGTCCAAGACATCCGCAAGCCATCCATCAAATTGTTGGACGATGCACACGATGAACCAACCGCCGACCAAGTTGTTGCAGCTATTGATGGACCCCCGGAGGCAGACTGGCGTGAACCCCTAATCGCGTTCATAAAAGAAGACAAGATTGCCGTAACGAACAAACTCAAGGACGACTAGGTCACCCTCGAGCAGCTTAGTCGGCGAACCGCCAACTATGTGGTCATCGGCTCCCAGCTGTACAGGAAAGCAGCGTCTACAGGTGTACTCATGAAGTGCATCCTACGAAGTGAAGGCTTGACACTGCTGCATGAGATCCACTCGGGCAGCTGCAGCAACCACCCGACAGCTAAGACGTTGGTTGGCAAGGCCTGAGCTGGCTTCTTTTGGCCTATGGCGGTCACCGACGCAAAAGAGCTCGTCCAGCGCCGCGTCGGGTGCCAATTCTTCCAAAAGCAAAAACACCTGCCAGCCCAGGCGCTCCGTACTATCCCGCCGTCCTGGCCCTTCGCGGTATGTGGCCTGGACAACGTGGGACCCTTCAAGCCGGCCCCAGACGGCTTCAAGCACATCTTGATCGCGGTGGACAAGTTCACAAAGTGGATCGTGTACAAGGTGGTCACCGACACCAATTCGGCGACAGCGGCCGCCTTCATCAAGGAACTTACGCATTGCTTTGGTGTGCCAAACCGCATCGTTACAGACCTTGGCCCCCAGTTCACTGGCCACGAGTTTTGGGACTTTTGTCAAGATAGCAACATCGACGTCTACTAATCCTCGTCCGCTTATCCCCTCTGTAACGGGTAGGTTGAGCGCGCCAATGGCATGGTCCTAGACGCCCTCAAGAAGGACATATACGACGCACTCAACCCACGCGCAGGCCGCTGGGAAACAGAAGTACCACATGTGGTATGGGGCCTATGCACCCAGAAGAGCCGAGCTACGGGGTACATCCCTTTCTTTCTGGTCTACGGATCGGAAGCTGTCCTACCGGCCGACCTGGCCCACGGTGCTCCGCGCATCCGGTTCTACGAGGAAGACGAGGGCGAATTAAGTCGGCAGGAGGACATCGACGCTTTAGAAGAGCACAGGCTCTGCGCCTTGACCCAACATGCACGCCATGAGCAGCAGATCCACCGGTATCACGATCGGAACGTTAGGGAACGCTCGCTAAACATGGGCGACCTCGCATTGCGCCGAGTCATGAGTGCAAAGGACCAACACAAGTTGTCGGCTCCCTGGGAAGGCCCCTTCATTGTTGAAGAGGTCATTTCACCAGGAACATACCGTCTGGAGTGGGCCAACGACGGTATAGTTCCAAACGTCTAGAACATCCAAGGATGTAAATATGTTGTATCAAAGTTGTAGGTCTCTAAAAGATATAAAAGTTTTTAGTTTACAACATTTTCATTTGAAAATGTTTAGCCATCCAAAATTGTGTTACAAGTGCATTGAGAAAACATAAATCGTCACGTCATCCATCCACCACATCAAAATCATGGCCTCTCATTGGTCAAAAAATAGAACCCCGGATCCCTCTCCTATGCCCACTGCCTCTCATCCATCCACTGCCTCTCATCTCTCTCTCTCCCTCATCTCTCGTCTCCCTCTCGTGGCTCCGGCGCGGACCTGGCGCGCGCGGCAGCACGGGCAGGTGGCGGCCAGGCGTGCAGCCGGGATAGCGGCGCGCGGTCGGGCGGCGCGGTCGGGCGGGCGGTGTTTTTTTTTCTATATGTTCGTCGAGTGTTGTGTTTGGCACTCGACGAACTCTTTGCTTTTTCAAAAATATTTACCGAGTGCTGTGTTTTGCACTCGGCAAACTCTTTACCAAGTGCCCGATAAAATACACTCGGTAAAGAGCGCTTTGCTGGCTCTTTGTTTACCGAGTGCTCTTCGCGGAGTGTCGTACTCAACGAAGAGTTTGTCGAGTGTTTCTACGGCTTTGTCGAGTGTTAGGGCGCTCAGCAAAGCAGAAGTTTCCCGTAGTCGTGGCTCGTCTGGCGCTGGCGCTCACGCCGGCGTACGTCTTCACCTCACCGATCCTAAGATCCCTCGTCCGCTAGCCCGCCGACGTGTCAGCCATCGCCGGGCCGTATGCCCGGTGGGCGATCCCGCGGCTGTTCGCCCACGCGATGAACTACCCGCTCCTCAAGTTCTTCCAGGCTGCGACGAGAATTCGGAAATAGAAATAGAAATGTTAATTTACAGACAACCACTGCAAGTAGCCTTACACGGTACGCCGACCAAATCGGCAGCGATCGACGGGATTCGACGGGGTCGCGATGCACCCGCGTCCAAACCCCGCCACCTGACGACGAGCCGAGGCGTGCTCCGGCCTGATCATTCATTCCTCCTCGTCGGCCTGGCCTCTCTCTCTCTCTCTCCCATAGGTGGACCTTCCAGTCGCTTCTTCCTCCCCAACCGAAGCACGGCACGGCACCACCTGAGCCCCCCACGCGTCCACGGAACTCCTCGCCATAACCACGTGTGCGTCGAGGTGGCCCTCTCCTCCCCCCGGCTACCTCCTATTATATCCTCGTCGAGCCCCTCGCCGTCATACCAACTTCTGCCACTCAGTTAGCCAAGCAACCAGAGATTCAGGATCACGACCCAGCCTTGTCATCATCTTCGATCGCGATCAAGTCCGATCGATCAATCAGTCGGCAGCAAGCTCGTCTCCTCGCGGCGTCGACGGCGATGGACGCGCCCGCCATGCTCACCCGCAAGCACGTCCCCGAGGACGTCGGCCTCCGCAACACCGGTGAGTACTCCGCCGGCCACCGCGCCGACCGCCGTGGTCGGGATTGGCCCGTCGCTTACCTTGCTTGGTGATCTCGCGAGTGCAGGGGAGGAGGAGGGTGCGGCCGGGGGCCAGGGGCAGCTGCACCGCGACGAGAAGCAGCACAAGCCGGTGCTGAAGAAGGTCAAGGAGAAGGTGAAGAAGATCAAGAACACGCTCGCCGGCCATGGCCACGGCGGCGGTGAGCACGGCGGCGACGAGCGCGCGGGGTTGGACGCCGGCAGCACCGGCAGCGAGGAAGCGGAGGAGGACGCCGTTGAGAGGGAGGCCGCGCTGGAGAAGGGCGGGTACATGGAGGACGTCGAGGACAAGCCCGTCGTCACGGAGTCCGACCCCGAGGTCCACGGCGCGCCGAGTAAGTAGCAGTTCACGGCGAGGTTTGATTGCTTAATTGGTCACACATTCGGAGTCTTTGGTGTACTTACATGGCGTGCGCCGCGCGACGCGTTGCAGTGTACGAGTCGGAGCGGGCACCGGCCGTGCAGGACCTCGTCGCCAAGTACGACCCGGCGAGGGCGCCGGCCGTGCAGGAGCCGGAGGGCGACGGTGGCGCACCGAAGGTGCGGTTCGGCGACCTCGGCGGCCCCGTCGTCGAGGATCCGGCCGCGCCGCGCTCCACCACGCCCGCTGCTAGAGGTTGGCTCACCCAACACGTACTCGTTCGTGTACTCATCATGTGGCTTTGACACGATTGCACGTCTCTTATTCGCCGGTGTGCTAATTTTTGCAGAGGGTGAGGACATTGGCACGACGCCGGTCGTGCAGCAGTTCGAGACCATGAACTTGTCCGACGACCCGGCGCACGTGGGCGCGGGGAAGAAGGACACCAAGGTGGAGGAGTGGAAGGACACGGCCGCGGAGAAGATGGGCGGCGCGGCCGGCGGCGTGGGCTACACGGACAAGCTCAAGAGCGCGGCCGCGGGCACCACGGAGTACGGCAAGAAGCTGGCGAGCACGGTGTACGAGAAGGTCGCCGGCGCCGGCGCCGCCGTCGGGGCGGTGAAGCGCGACGATGAAAGCACACAGGCGGCGCCGGCGTCGAACGCGGCCGGCACGGAGGAGTGGAAAGACGCCCCGGCGTCCACGGACGCGGCGAACGGCGGCTCGGCCGGCGCGGGCTACACGGACAAGATCAAGTCGGCGGCGGCCGGCACTACGGGGTACGGAAAGCAGCTGGCGTCCACCGTTTACGAGAAGGTCGCCGGCGCCGGCGCCGCCGTCGCGCCGAACCTCCGCCCGCAGGTGGGCGGCGCCGGGAAGCCGGAAGACGCACGCAGCGAGGCAATGCCGGTGTCCGACACCGGCGCCGAGGAGTGGAAAGACGCCCCCGCGCCCGCGGCCGGCGGCGCGTCGGGCCCGGGCTACACGGAGAAGATCAAGTCCGCGGCGGCCGGCACCACGGAGTACGGCAAGCAGCTGGCGAGCACCGTTTACGACAAGGTCGCCGGCGTCGGCACCGCCGTGGCGGGCAAGGTCCAGCAGGCGACGCAGTCGTCCGGCACGGCGACGCCCGGGGTCGGCGCGCAGAAGCTGGACGCGGGCGCCGGCGGCGGCGGGCAGGACAAGGGGGTGACCATGACGGGGTACATCGCGGAGAAGCTGCGGCCGGGCGACGAGGACCGCGCGCTGAGCGGGGCGATCTCCGGTGCCGTGCAGCGCCGCAAGGAGGGCGTCAGCGGCACGGTGGCGCAGCGGGTGCCGGCGCCGGGGCAGGTGATGACCAAGGCGCGGGAGGCCGTCACGTCGCTCACCGGCGGGAACCGCGTCTCCGAGACCGTGCAGCCAGGCACGGCCACAGGTACAGAGTCTTCCACCCCGGTGCTCTGTTTCTTCCATTAGCAATCGATCACGAGCTGACGAGAGCGCGATGCAGGGGAAGAGGTGAAGGAAGGCTACGCGGCGGAGGCGCCGGTGATCCGCGGCGAGGAGGTCGGCGACGCGAGGCTGAACACGAATACAATGTGAAGTGCGTCGTGAGAGCACCGAATGTTGTGGGTGTCGTCTGTCGATGTGTCAATATACACGTGTGTGTGTGATGTGATTAGTTCTGTGGAGCCTCGTCTGACGTCTGGAATAAGCGCACTGGTGGTGTTCACAGTGTGGGGTCTTCTTTTCTGGGTGTATTTTGGCCTTTGGTTTTGACTGTTTATGTAGTGGTTTCTTGTAAGTAAGCATACGCGTGCCTGTAATCTGTTTGTTCAATGTAGTTCTGTTCCTTTGATCTGTTATTTGTGCTCTATGGATGTGTTTAGTTCCCGCGAAAAATTGATAGAAAAGTCGTATCGAACACCAGTAGCACTTTTCATTTGTTTGTGGTAAATATTATCCTATCATATCTAATTGCACTTTTCATTTATTTGTGTTCTATCATGACTTAATTAGACTCAACAGATTCGTCTCATCGTGTACATTAAAACTATATAATTAGTTTTTTTATTTACTCATGTTCCATACCGTGACTTTTTCGTTTTCGTTTGCAATTCGGGACTGAACACACCCTGTGTCGCTAAGCAGTGCTCTCGTTATCTCGCTTGATACAATTTATGCTACAGGCCTTCATGTAGAAATCAAGAAATCAGCGTCGGAATCATTTTTTTAAGAAAAAAAACGCATATTTGCCACTCGAAGAATTCAGAATTGCTGTAACTTGCAATATAGTACTGACGTTTGAGGTCCTCGCAATAGAGGATCAAAATATTTGTCGAACTTGAAAACAAAAATCACAGTAACAGAAAATGACAACATTACCCCTGCCCATTTCTATCCTAGAATTCAGGCTGCCAGGCCCCTGCGAGTACCGAACTCTTTCTAGGAAGCTCCTTCGCATATCCTCTCCAAAATCTAGCCTTCAATCAACTACTATCCCAAATCGAATTCTAATCAACTCAAATGGATCGCAACTAGGCTGCGATTGCCCGCATTATGGCCGGGAGGAATAGTGGATCAATTTGGGAGCACTGATTTGCATGAAAGAGTAAATTAACCAGCAGTTTAACACCAGACAATATTACTTATTCCATGACAATGATCGACTCACGACAAGATAATAGAGAAGCCATACATGGGACGTTGACTTATGACTTGCAACTCATCCATGAGAAGGGTGAGTTGAACCAAACATGACAAAACAAGCCAAATTCTAGAACTACTTATCCATCCTTACCCAGAACTAGCTAAAAGGTAGCAATATACTAATTGGGATTTATAAGATGAACTTGGTGCAAGAACTTATTTAAGATACTATAGTAGATTATCAGACTATACCCCCATATTCTAAATGGTTACGGCGGGAACAAAACTTCCATCAAGAGACATCTTACGCCTCTTCTCCCCTCCACCTCCTTTTCCTCCATTGAGGCATGGCGGGATTGCCTTTTCATTGTCATCATCAGCCACATTGGGGATAATCACAATGAGGTGACCATCCACATACCTAGCCACAATCATTGACAGGATGGATGTCTCCATCAAGCGGAATCGTAACTTGTCATAAACCATTTCATCCCGCGGATCAGGCTCCCCTGGGCCAATGTGAACCACCACCCTAATGAAATCCCATGGATCAAGCCTCAAAACACGCACCTTGACCTCACCGGGCTCACCAACAACACTAGGGGGCACGATAATATAGCTAACTTCAGGAGAAATGTGTGTGCGCACGTCAGCATTCTTTGGAAATGGAAGCTCTAGTTCTCGGCTAAAAACATGTGGTAGGCGACGAAGCTTATTTGTCTCGGGCTCCATTGGTGGTTTTGGGTGCACTGACATTGCTCCTATCTTTCTACCAACAGAAGGAATTGAAGAAAGTATATATTTCCTTGGCTATTCTTTACCTAACGACTTTCGCTTAGGTTGCCTTGAATGAAGGTAGCAATGGAAGTGAGTGATTATTTATAGGTGACAGCAGATGGAGGTGTTGTGATGATCTTCATTGAGAAAGGCATGGATAATTAGGACACTAAGAGGTGGGAAGGAATTGGAAGCGATGATTGAGGTAGGGGACAAATGTTGTTCTTGTGTTTGTTTCTGAGAGCATGAGCCATGCTTGGTTGTTGGATTTGCTAAAATTTCATTGCCACCAGAGGCACATGAAGGTTGGCCATTTGTTAAAAAATAAACGGTTTTATTAAGATATTTGATCCATTTAGAAACTATTTTGATGATGGATCTCTTTACCTAAATTATGAACTTGTGATCTAATGGTCAGAATTGCACATCACCCTTATGCTGTCATAGTAATAATTGTAGAGGATCATACATTCATAAACTATAGTTAGTGGTGCATGAAATGTGTCGGCTTAGCCCTCTGCAACATCAAGACAAAGAAAAATGCTCTTTAAAAATTGCATCTTTTTATAGCCCATTTGCACAAGCAAAGCTATAGAAGGATGTCCACCATTTTTTGTTTTACCCTTGAGTCATGTAATATAAAGATATGTTAGTTTTAGCTTTGTATCATGACTTGTTAGTATGAAAAGTGAGGCGAGGAAATGTACACACCATAAAAAGCAGAAAGACATGCCACATCATGTTGATGCAAAAGTAGATTGTGTCTTTTGTGCGCCACATCATGTATAGATTTTCGTATGTCTAAAGGTGATGTGGTAAAGATATTGAAAGGCAAGTAGTTTTGGCCATTTTCCCTATGCCAATGAAAATGTGTTTCTTTTTGTTGTGAATGCTAATCCTTATTGTTAAGGACAAGTACTAGTAGAATGGTTAGATAAAAATATATAGAACCACCTATACCAATACTAGTATGCATGCTGCAGAAGTACTCTTTAGTATTATTTTTTGTTTGTTTCAAAGCTGTGGTCTATCGGGCCTCAACTTTGAATATGGTTTTACTACTTTGCCATAGGCTAATGTAGTGATGCAGTTATTGTGTAATTTAAATTTATTTAAATAAACATTCTCGCTGAGAAAATTAAATGAATATATTTCACAATGGATTATGTGGAGTACAGACTCTTAATCTAACCCATATGCCTTGATCTAAACCAAAAAGAATTAAATGATTTTATGTTCATGTTGCATGCAACAATTAAGCTAGAACTGCACATAATTCATTTAAAGAGAAGTGCTATATACAAATTTTGAATACTACTGATGTTGTTGCACACTATATTACATAAATTACATTCCTTTCTGCACCCCCCCCCCCCCCCCCTCAAATGTACATGCTAGGAGTTCATGTAAGCTGAAGTTAAGAGGTGGCTCAAGAGAGATAAAATAACATATCGATATTTCATAGTTGATGATGATATAGGGGTTATTTAGTTTGCACACCTGGGTGGAGTTGTAGAAGGAGATCTTCTAGGACGATGAAGTAACCCCATAGCGATGGTGTTCCAGATGATGGATGGAAAAATGGCTGTAGAATAAGAGAAAGCTCTACCAATGGGTCTACAAGGGTTGAGGTTAAGGTGGTAGGCTCATCATATATACACAAGTTGTATTTATGCGGAAAAGAGAAATGGGTTGGTGATCACGCCGTGTGATGGGATGCGTGTTTGGAATATAAGGTAGGAGGTTAGTGGGCACACATGTTATGTGCTAGAAACGTGAAGCGTGTCTCGATGAGTTGAGAAGTAGGCGGACGGTGAAGCAAATGCATGGAGTTGAACATACAAAACCTTTTCTTAAAAACTTCATCATATATAAATTTTTTAAATAAATTAGCAAAATACATATTCTTATGATGCAAATGTACCTCATCGAACTGGTAAGTCGCTTAAATATCCTATCTAAAATATAAGTCATTATATGATTCATGTTGCGCAAACTTTGTATATTTTTGACCATCAGGGTATAAGAGCAAAGACGTAAAATCAATGCCACTAGTTCCTTCATTGAAAATACCATTATGTAATGCACCATCGACGCCAATATTTGCTAATTAAAATGTGGGCTACGCCAATATTTTGAATAAATTAACTGTTGCCATCGACGTTAATAAATTAACATGGCAGTAGTAGAAAATTGTTGCACAACGTTAATCCAACATGCCATGTTTTGCTAAAATCTAGTGTAAACCATAACAGGATGATGATGATATATATTGTGTGTCACCGCGAGAAATTCTATCTCTAGTCCCTTGGCATCATCCCCACGAGTGATATGCCTGTTCAACAGTAGCCATGGAATATGCAAAATCTTTACCCACTGAGAAAACTATAAATCTGCCCAAGCTCTTGTAGTCATTGTTTATATGGGTGGACAATGTACAACAATAATTTGAACTGCGCTATATTCATATAGTGTATCAAAACTCAAGACAGTAGAAATAGCCACATCTGTTTCTGAAATTGACAAGGACACGGAGATAGAGGACGCGGAGTGAGAAGACTTGAACCATGTTTAGATCGACTGATGTAATATGATTCTACATGTTTGAGTGCCTTGTTCTGCAGAATCCTAGATTTGAACTTTACGAGTGAATGTTAACTTCTCTCGGTTACTGAATGGAAGTATCAGATTTCTTGACCAATCCTCTTTTACCTGCCAGATTAAATTATCTGAATGTGAGCTTGCATGAGTTCATATCAAACTAGCTACAGTCTGCAGGCTATTGTCATTCTGCCAAATGCAAAACTATCAGATTTGAGATTTCCCTGGATGTGTCATTCTACGTAAAGTTATCAAAATTAGTTCTTCCAAACAATAATGACACATGTTTGTTTTCTGTATTTACAGCTGTTACAAACAGTGTTCGGTGTACATGTAAAATAAAACATATTCATGGCAAGGTTAAACAAATAGCAAATGCCTTATGACAATACAGTAGAACAGTAGTATATACACATCAATCAGTGCATTTTTCATACATGTCAGTGCCAAACTGAATCGAATTGTTTTTTGTCGGTCCATTCGTAATGTCTTTAAACAAAGTTGAACGTAGTTGCCTATCTCGGCATTGCCACGGCTTCGTGTTTATATAGGGCGAAAGCCAACAGATATACATCAGCAGGTTGTTGAGATTTGGTTCAGTTGGGATGCAACTTGAGTTACAAGCTTTATATCTCTAATGCTATCAACAGAACCAAACCAACAACTCCCTGAGTTTTACACAATCACCAAGCATATATTCGGAGTCAACAATCCTGACTCTCGGTGATACAAATACTAACTATTTCGTTCCAACAATGTCAACTCTTCAGGTCCTCTTCGAGCTCGTCAAACTCCCGCCCGCTGATCTCCTCACATGAGTATTCAACTATCACAAGAATAGAAGCCCAATAATTTAGAACCAAATCATACATCACTCAAAAAGTAGGTGGACGGCGGACGGACACCCACGACGGCGGCGGCGCGCGCCTGCGGACGACCTGTCGATCGAGCGAGCGAGAGATAGCGAGGAGGCGGCTGGGGTGTTTCGAAGGAAGAGCAGCAGCAGCTCGTGCCCCCCGTACCCGTACATACCACGTATCTTGGAGCTCGGCGCCAAGATATGTGGCGCCGAGTTATCTACCATGTAGATGCCACCTCATCTTTCTATGCTGACACCTCGACGTCAGGAATCGGGCAAGCAAGGGATGGGAATCGGCGAATCGTGATCGGATAAACCGGCCGCGGGGAGGCCCCAGTGTTCACATTCCCTCTAGGAAAAAGTCCTATTTACCTCTCTGGACAATAACCTGAGTTTGCATTTCCTCCCTGAACTCGAAAACCGTCCGAACAGACTCCCTGAACTCTCAAAACCAGACACGTGTCCCCCTCATCTAAAACCAATCCGGTTTTGTCCAACGTGGCGCCAAGTCAACCGTCCTATGTGGCGCCACGTCAGCTTTGAGGAAGGTAAATTGGACTTTGCATGATAGTTCGAGGGGTCAAATAGACTTTACCAAAAAATATTATTTTTCATAAAAATACATACAATAAAATTAATCCTAAAATCTAGTTCAATATTAGAAGATTCATAGAAAAATATGACACTCACTTTCTATATTCAAATGAGACTCAAGATGTATAATTGTACAGATTTTATAACACAAAAATTAAGAAAATTATGCAAGATAACAAGGGTACCTGCTAGCAAATAAAAACAAAAAAGAGACCATAAAAATTAAGTAACACAAATTAGGAGATGGAAGATAGAACATGATTTTAGAAAATTAAGTTTAAATAAAAATTTACGATTTTTAATTGTATACCTCTTCTAAGAAAAAAGTTACTTTTGAAAGGTTTATTTCGATAAATATCTAAATATTTAAAATTAGATACTACAAGGGAGCATGATTTTAGAAAAAGAATATGAAACTAGTTTCATGATTTTTCGATCTAAAACAATTTTTTATGAATTTTTTAAGATTAAAATAGATTTGAGGATTTTTAATTATATATATTTTTTAAAAATATATTTTTATAAAGTCTATTGGACCCTTTAACTATCATGTAAAGTTCAATTTACCTCCTCAAAGCTGACGTGGCGCCACATAAGACGGTTGACGTGGCGCCACGTAGGACAAAACCGGACTGGTTTTAGCGGAGGAAGGTCACGTGTCTGGTTTTGAGAGTTCAGGCAATCACAGTTTTCGAGTCCAGGGAGGAAACGTAAACTGAGGTCATTGTTCAGGGAGATAAATAGGACTTTTTCCTTCCCTCTAAGCAGGCTGGATTTGCGCGCGGATAGTAGGCCTCTATTTTTTGGATGTTTAGAATGAGGCCCAATAATTAGCAACGAAAAGTCGGCCCAGGCACGAGTTTTCATTTGTTGGGCGGAATCGAGCGCACGACGGCAGCAAGCACCCTCAGACACCGCCGCGCCGCCGCGCTCCCCGCCATTGGCGTCGCCACCGCCACCGGCCACCTTTCGAACCAAAGCTCGACACCACCACCTTCTAGCGGAGCTGCTCGCTCGCCTTGCTCTCTGGCGCGCGCTCCCTATGATCCCGGGCGCTCACCTACCTACCCTCCGAGCAGTCCGGGCGCTCTCCGCCCGGCTCTGGCCGTCGCGGCATCTCTGCAGCGACGGGTCCAGAAACGGCAGCGAGAGCCCCGAAGGCACTGTACAGAGCAATGGTGACGGCGTATGTGCGGGAGAAGAGGAGGTGACTGGCCTGGATGCGGGCCGCTTCCCGCGGGGAGTTCTCCTCCGGCTGCCGCCGCCCGGAGGCCCGCCGGAGAGCGATGACGATGACGGTGAAAATTTTTCTCCTGGGCAAGGTTCCAGGAGACGGTTCTACGAGGATGTGAGGCTGGAGGCGGACAGGATCTTCAGGATACTGCTGCAGGACGGCCCGGGGTTCAGCGCCCGCCAGGCGCTCGATGAAATGCGCCCGAAGGTGTCCAACGCACTGATGAGGGCGGTGCTGTTCAGGATGGTTGTGTCCGTGGACAGTGTGAATCGTGAAAGGTACCCCAAGCTTGCATACAAGTTCTTCGTGTGGGCAGGGCAGCAGGAGGGGTACCGACATGACACGAGCATGTACAACCTGGTCATGAAGGTTTTCGCTCAGTGTGGGGAGGTAAAGGCGATGTGGCGGCTGTTTGAGGAGATGGCGGAAAAGGGGCTGCCTGTCTCTGCCCGGACGTTCCACCTCCTGATATGCGCATCTGGACAGGTTGGGTTGAGACGGAGGCTGGTGGAGAGGTTCATCAAGTCCAGTACTTTCATCTACCGTCCATTCAGGAATGCGTTCAATGCAATACTGCACACTCTTCTGACGATAGAGCAGTACTCACTGATTGAGTGGGTTCACCAGGAAATGATCCTTGAGGGGCATTCGCCTGACGTCTTGACATACAACATAGTGATGCGTGCAAAGTATATGCTTGGAAAGTTGGATCACTTCCATCGCTTACTTGACGAGATGGGAAAAAATGGGCTTGCGCCAGACCTCCATACTTACAATCTATTGCTTCACGTGCTTGGTAAGGGAGACAAACCCCTTGCTGCACTCAATTTGCTGAACTACATGAGTGATGTTGGATGTGTACCAAATGTGCTCCATTTCACAAATTTGATAGATGGTCTTGGCCGTACTGGCAACTTAGAAGCTTGCAGGTATTTCTTTGATGAGATGGTCAAGAAAGGCTGTGAACCAGATGTTGTCTGCTATACCGTTATGATCACAAGCTATGTGGCAGCTGGAGAATTTGAGGAAGCCCAGACATTTTTTGATGATATGCTGGTGAGGGGGCAGCTTCCAAATGTGTACACATACAATTCAATGATACAGGGGCTTTGCACAGTAGGGGAGTTTGATAAAGCATTCTCTATGCTGAAAGACATGGACTCGCATGGATGCACACCAAACTTCTCAGTGTACAGTAGTCTCGTGAGTAGGCTGCGTAACTCTGGGAAGGATTCTCAAGCTAATAATGTCATTAAGTACATGACCGATAAGGGTCATTATCTTCATCTGCTGTCAAGGTTTGGGTGTTATAAAAGATGCTAAGATGAGATGCTCCATTTCGGAAAGATTGATTAAGGGGAAGTATCCTTGAAACTGGTTATACTTGATGTAGCACATGGAATTATTTATTTGTTGATGAAGTACAGAAGTGTAGTGTTGTATGCAATCATTGTTTTTTGTAACATCTAAATGGGATAGGGTGGTGGACACATTAGTCTTGAGTAATGAATAAATCCTGATTCACTGGTCCTAGTTAGGACATCCAATCTTCTTTTGTTGCACTGGTGTATACTCCCTCCGTCCCAAATTTTATAGGTTGTTTTGTTTTTTCTAAATTCATAGATTTTGCTATGTATCTAGATATACTCTATGTCTAGTTTATAGCAATATCTATGTATCTAGAAATGCCAAAACTACCTACAATTTGGAATTGAGGGAGTACTTAGCAGTTCTTTTACTGCTTATTGTCATTACACTGTTTTTAGTGTCAATAACACACCCTAATTAAATTATCAGGCAATTTCATTTTTCTAAATGGATAACAGAATGAATGTTTAGTTATTAATTAATCCACCTTTGAACTTTTACTGCTCTCTGATTTGATAGAATGAAAAGGATTTATATTGCTCCCTGATCTGCTCAAGGAAGCATAAATAGAAAGTTTCATGATCTGTTAGCCAGTTGACGAAAAAACATTGCCACAGTAGCTCGTGTCTTTCCCCAGTTTGGGTTCTGCACCGAAAGTCATTTCTGCCAACCCTAGCATAGGATTAGTGGATTACATGTCAGAAATCAGATAAGATCCAAGAACGCATTGTGGATTATCCTTTAGCACTGAGAGGTGGAAGTTTATTCACTATTGTCACTTTCTGCTGCTCTTTAAGATATTGGCAATATCTCATCATTTGACTGATTTATTGGTATTTTAACCTGTTAAAAAGTTTACCTTTTCTTTAAGGGATAGGGATCGGTGATACATGGCAGTTTAAGTATTAAATATTATTCCAGTAATTTTCAAGATTCAGTTTGACCAGTCTCCACTACTTCAGATGTTAAGAGAGTATTCATATGATTCATTTGTTGGATACAGGTCTGCCAGGATTCTGTTATAGTTGCCATCCTTTCTGTGCTATTTTAGTTCCCTCATAAATGTTAGTTAGGTTGAGCATCTAGTTATTTATGGACATGGATGCACAAATCATGCTTTTATTTTTAACTAATATTTACTCTGTTGTTATGGCCACTGGCCATGATAGGGATAAACACCACCGGGAGGATAGCCGGATGGAGACGGCTGTTAGGGATGAGAACTAGATCATAGATGAGAGGGACTAGATCATAGATGAGAGGGAGGAACACTTGATGAGAATTAGATTGATTGTTTCTTGGCTTGCTTGATTCCTTTAATTGATACAACTCCTCTCATTATATAGAGAGGTTGACTAGACCCTTAACAATAAACTACCAATCCGGTACTATTATCTCTAATTAATCCCGTGGGTACTGTTCACAGGTACTGTAGCGTCGGGGTACTGTTCACGCCGGCCCACCAAAGGCCCACCGGCCTAGCCCATGACACTTCACCCCTCTTTTCGAGCAGCTCGTCCTCGAGCTGCAGACATACTCGACATGCACACGCAGGTGCAAAAACAACCTAAATTGACTCTGAAATATGCCTTTTACATCTCGGCAATATTTCTTTATTAATAACTAAAAATAAATTTCTTTCCTATCCATCTATCAGAGGATGTAGGAGGACCCCATCCTAAAGCACGAAGAGATAAAAGGTCCTGGTTCCTGTGATCTCCTGCCGTTACCAGATGATGTCTATGTTGTTCTCCCAAAAAGTGGCAGGACTTGATGTCAGACAGCACCATGCTGTCGAGGACTCCAGTCGGGGCTGACGACCCGGAAGCCTTCGATATGCGCGGATGCACGGCCTCTTCCATGCTCTGTTTGGACAGCAAGGCGACGCCATAGACCAACTGGCCGTCCAGATCATCGATGCTGCAGCCGCTAAGGCGTGGCAGCGGCGCGTTCGCGATCTTCGACGGAATCGGTGCATTGACCGGATCGGCGGCAGGCGTAGCCGCGGACTCTGCGGACAGCAGCTTTGGCGACGGCGGCGGCAGATCAGCAGCTTTGAGTGGAACTGGATCAGCAGCAGCAACAGGCGTGAAGAAAGGATCAGCAGCACTGTCGGCAGGATTGGCAGCGGATTCAGCCGAGGCGTCGGTGAGCACACCCTCCTGACGCTCAAGGCGTGTCAAGCGATTCATGATGCCTTGCAGGATCGTTGCGAGCTTGTCGTTGTTGGCCGACTGCTTAGCGCGACCTTCTTCAATATCTTGGCGCAGGAGCTTGAGAGCCTCGCCTTGCTCCTTGATCGCCGCAGCCTGCTCCTCGAGCAGCTTCTTAACTTGATCCAGATCAGAGGGAAAACCCTTGGATCCTGATACCAAGTTGTTATGGCCACTGGCCATGATAGGGATAAACACCACCGGGAGGATAGCCGGATGGAGACGGCTGTTAGGGATGAGAACTAGATCATAGATGAGAGGGACTAGATCATAGATGAGAGGGAGGAACACTTGATGAGAATTAGATTGATTGTTTCTTGGCTTGCTTGATTCCTTTAATTGATACAACTCCTCTCATTATATAGAGAGGTTGACTAGACCCTTAACAATAAACTACCAATCCGGTACTATTATCTCTAATTAATCCCGTGGGTACTGTTCACAGGTACTGTAGCGTCGGGGTACTGTTCACGCCGGCCCACCAAAGGCCCACCGGCCTAGCCCATGACACTTCACCCCTCTTTTCGAGCAGCTCGTCCTCGAGCTGCAGACATACTCGACATGCACACGCAGGTGCAAAAACAACCTAAATTGACTCTGAAATATGCCTTTTACATCTCGGCAATATTTCTTTATTAATAACTAAAAATAAATTTCTTTCCTATCCATCTATCAGAGGATGTAGGAGGACCCCATCCTAAAGCACGAAGAGATAAAAGGTTATGTCGGTAGAAAATGTTACCGTAGATGTCGGCAACAGCTTCAATGGCCTTCTGCTTGATCTTGTCATCAGTCATGGTTGGAACCCTCAGCACCACCTTCTGCTTCGAACCGATCAAGCAACACAGAGGTATGAGCAATCGAAGGAACTGAATAACAAAATTAGGAGGGAGTTGTCTGCATACCTGAGCCATCTTGAAGCTCTAGAAGATGGAGTGGAGGAGAGGAAGGGAAAGGCAGAGGCTATGCCTGAGAATGCCTTGCAATGGGTATGTACAAGGAGAAGAAACCAAAGGTGATGCTGCTGGTGGGTTCCTTTATATAAAGGTGCAAGTGTGCTTGCCCGTCTGTTCTTGGCGCTGAGTAGCTTAATAGGCCAGGGGGCTGTTTTGGTTGACACTGCAGGGTGTGGTTGTAATTCACCAACTATAGTTCTATATATATTCACTTTCCATTTTTATTTTTCAAAGGTGTGTTTGCATCCGTGAGGTTTTCTTTTTCAAAGGTGCGTTTGCATCCGTTCGGTCGCCCTCTGATTCAGCGCTGATGCGTGATGAGTCAGGCCAGCATCACTTCTGTGTTGACAAATAATTCCACCTCGGCGACGTCTGCATCGAAGAAGAGGTACGGAACTGCCAATCCTGTTTCATTTTAACATAGGGATAGTTGATACCAATCTCTCTGGGCACCTCTCTCGTTCTCAAGCCTGAATCTGTGTGCCTGCATGCGTTATGAATGCAGAACTGAGAAGGCCCCGCGACAAGCGGAGGGCAACCGACCACGCCACCGAACGCACAAAAGGACGCCCAGAGCTGCTGCGCCATCTGCGGAGTGCCGTCCACAGCCATGTCGAGCACGGCCTCGACGACGGAGCCGAAGATCCAATTCCGGACACAGCAATCCGCCTGCTGCCATGCGGGATCGGTGGGCCGCGTTGGAGCGGAACTGTCGACGTGGTGAAGCACGCCGAACTTGCCGCACATGGCGAGGAGGTAGGTGCTCCACTTGGCGAAGTTGCCGCCCTTGAGTTCCAAAGTGATCGGAACGTGATGCTTGACGTTGACGGAGGCGAAGGGGTGGACGAAGAGATGGCTGACGACGTCGCCCTGTGTCCCTGGCGAGGACGGGCTGCTGTCGGCAGAGAGGGTAGAGGAGTTGGTCGATTCCGAGCCGGCGGACGTCATGGCGGCGCCCGTGCGGAGCAGATGGAATCAAGACAGATGAGGTTGGGATGCGGCGGTCAAAAAAGACGGCGGCGGCAGGGGGTTGGTTGGAACCGCGGCCGGAGATGGCGCGGCAGGGGGTACGGAGATGACCGCGGCCAGGAGTGGCGGCGACGGTAGGGTGCAGCCGAGGGAGGAGCTCGGCGCAGGGGTTGGAACGCGGCCAGGCGGTGATCGGTGGTTTAGCGGAAGGTGGAGGAGTCGGGTGGTCCCCAGACTCGTGATACCATGTAGAGAGATAGAATGGGGGAAACACCACACCCAATCACGGGGGCGGTGAGTGTAGAATATTGGGCAAACACCACACACCCAAGATGGGGGTGACCTTTCATTATATAGGCCGGATACGGCTTGGAGTACAAGTCATACAATACAATACCATATACAACACTATATATCTAACACACGCTCGCAGTCGCAGGTGGACTAACGCCTAGACTGGACCTGAAATCAGTAGATAACTGTACAGAAAGACCCTTAGTCATAATGTCAGCAAACTGGCACGACGAAGGTACGTGGAGAACGTGAACTTGACCTAAAGCCACCTTCTCGCGGACGAAGTGAATATCAATCTCAATATGCTTCGTTCGTCGATGATGAACTGGATTGGCAGCCATATAGACCGCACTAACATTGTCACAAAAGACGAGCGTAGCCTTTGAGAGAGGAACATGAAGCTCTTGAAGAAGCTGTCGCAGCCAGCAGCACTCAGCAACTGCATGAGCAATAGCACGATATTCTGCCTCTGCACTGGAACGGGAAACTGTAGTCTGGCGCTTCGACGACCAAGAGACCAATGTATCGTTGAGGAGGATACAATACCCAGAGGTAGAACGTCGAGAATCAGGGCACCCAGCCCAATCAGCATCAGAGTATGCCGTAAGAGAGTCAACCAAACTAGTGCCAATCCGAAGACCAAAGGACAGGGTACCTTTCACATACCGCAGGATGCACTTGAGAAAAGCCGGATGAGACTCTCGAGGATCATGAATGAACAGACAGACCTACTGAACAGCATAAGCAATGTCCGGTCGTGTCAGGGTGAGATACCGAAGAGCACCAGCCAAGCTCCGGTAGGCAGACGCATATCTCCAAGGCATATTGCCGCTGAGAAAGGAACAGCCCGTCGGAAGAACGAGTCACAGACATGTGTAAGAAGTCATGAAGATCCCCCAGATCTATCATAGCAAACTCACTGTGCAGACGGTCAATAATGTGCTGAAGTAGAACGTCAGAAGAAGCACTCAAGACAATATCATCCACATAGAGAAGAATATAGGCAATGTCGTCACCATTCCGATAGACAAACAATGAAGTATCCATAGCTAATGGGACGATACCCAAAGAGCAAAGATATGTCGCAAACCACTTATTCCAAGCACGGCGGGGAGCCTGCTTCAGTCCATATAAAGACTTCTGAAGGAGACAAACATAATCAGGATGTGTAGGATCAACAAAACCAGGAGGCTGCTCACAATAGACCGTTTCCTCGAGATAGCCATGAAGAAAAGCATTCTTCACATCCAACTGATGAATAGGCCACTGACGAGAAGCAGCAATACTGAACACAGTCAGAATCGTGCCCTGCTTAACAACCGGGCTGAAAGTCTCATCATAATCTACACCAGCCTTCTGATTGAATCCTTGAGCAACCCAGCGAGCCTTACGCCTGGAAAGAGTACCATCAGAATTGTACTTGACTTTCCAAAGCCACCGTCCGGTCACAACATTAACACCAGGAGGACGGGGCACCAGACGCCATGTGCCATTATCCACCAATGCTTGGTACTCATCAGCCATTGCAGCTCGCCAATTAGGATAAGCAAGCGTACTGCGATAATTACTCGGAACAGGAGAGGCAACTGTAGAGGTAGTTGTGACATTCCGATAATTAACAGGTTGAATCGTACCAGACTGAAGACGTGTCAAACGGCGTAGAGCGGGACTTGGCTGAGGACCGTGGATGTGCTCAGGGCTAGGCGGAGGAGGACGAGGACGACAACTGTAAACCGCCCGTCCAAACCGCCCAAACCAAGGAGCATCGGCAGGTGCTGAAGACGCCAGTGCCAGCACGTTGGCCGACACGGGCGCGGGCGCAATGGGTGCCAGGGGCGCGGCGGCGGGCGGCAGGGGTGCGATGGGTGCTGGTGCCGAGGGCGCCAGGGGCGCGTCGGGCGCAAGCACCGACGCACTCCCGCCCGGAGAAGAAGACTCCGAAGGTCTTGATGGGGGCACGGAACCACACCCACCAGAAGCAGAACGCGGTCGCTCAACATCCAAGGAGGACGGAGCAACCGCAGAAGGACCACTAGCTGCATGATTAGTAGAACAAGGTGCAATATATATGTCGACATCTAGAAGAAAATCAAAGGAACTGGTGGAGGGAGGAGGAGATACGCTGACAAACGGAAAAACCGACTCATCGAAAATGACATGTCGAGAGATAATAATCCGTCGTGTGGAGATGTCCAGACAGTGATACCCCTTATGTAAGGAGGGGTAGCCGATGAACATGCAAGCTGCCGAGCGAGGCGCAAGCTTATGGTGTGACGTGGCTTGCAGGTTAGGATAACACAAACAGCCGAAAACACGTAGATGCACATAAGCTGACGGGGAACCGTGAAGACGGTAGTAGGGGAGCTCGTGGTTTATGGCGGAGGATGGTCGTTGGTTCAGTAGATAGGTGGCTGCAGATAGCGCCTTAGCCCAATAGGCTAGCGGCATAGAGGCTTGGATGAGCAGGGTGCGCACGGAGTTGTTGCGCGTACGAAGCACACGTTCAGCCTTGCCGTTTTGTGCGGAGGTGTATGGACAGGAGAGGTGGAAAACGATGCCGTGCGCAGCAAGAGTACTATGCATAGCATTATTAACAAACTCGGTGCCATTATCAGCCTAAAAGCATTTAACAGAAAGGCTAAACTGAGTACGAGCAAATGCAATAAAATCAACAATGTGTTGATGCACCTCAGACTTGCTCTTAAGGGGGTACGTCCAGCAATAGTGCGTAAAATCATCCAAAAGCACTAGATAATACTTGCAACCAGATATGCTAGCAATCTGAGAGGTCCAGACATCACAATGAACAATCTCAAAAGGAGAAACAATTTTATATATAGAGGTACTAAAAGGGAGACGCACATGCTTGCCAAGCTGACATGCGTGGCAAAGCGAGTGATCTATTTTTTTACAAGAAATTAAATTGTTGTTCCTAAGTGATGCTATGACTGCTGGACCAGGATGACCGAGACGACGATGCCATAGAGAGGTGGAGGCGGCGAGCATGGCATAGGCAGAAGCAGGGACGACCGAGGGGATGGTGTAGAGGTCGCCAGTACTATTGCGGCGAAGAATCACGCGCCCCGTCCTGAGTTCCTTAACAGAAAAACCGGAGGCGTCAAATTCAACGGAACAACTATTGTCGCGGGTGAACTGGCGAACAGAAAGAAGATTATGCACAAGTGATGGGGCGACAAGAACATTGTTCAAAGCGAAATTAGGATGGAGGAACCTCTAGACGTGACAGGAATACGTGCACCATTGCCTACAGTAATCGAAGAATAAGCAGCTGGAAGACGGGAGAGAAGTATACCATTCGAGGAGTGCATGTGCGTGGAGGCGCCAGTGTCCATCACCCAAGCGTTGCCTTGAAGAGCTATCTGCTGGATCGCCGCCACCAGTCCGGCTGTATCCCACGAGGACTGAGCCGGCGCCTGAGGGAAGGAGCCGAAGGCGGCATTGGCCTGTGGAGGAGGGCCCAGGAGGCCCTGTCCTCCGCGCCATTGGCCGTTGCTGCCGTCACCAGCGCCCTGCACCCCCTGGAGGGCCTGTGGATTAATGCAAATCCATGGACCGGCTGGGAAGGGAGCGCGATGCTGCTGTCCGCCGCTGTTGTTCCTCCTGCCACTGTTCTTCCGGCGCCGCTGACCGCCGTTGGAGCCACCGTTGTCTTGCTGTGGGTGCTGCTGCTGAGGCGGCGATGGCTGCTGAGGCTGCTGCGGCGGCGGGGAGCGACAGTCGGAGCCGCTGCAGCCGGAAGAGAAGGAGGCAACACGAGCATTAGTTGCCTCGACCTTGGCTTCGTTCTCCAGGCGCAGTTCCTTCAACTTGAGCTGATCAAGCGCGGTGGAGAAGGTCATGTCGGGGGTGCCAGCAATGATGTCGGCGGCGGTGCTGAAGCGACAGTTGACGCCGCGGAGCAGGTTGAAGAGAAGGATGGGCGCCGACACAGGCTACCCGACGTCCCGGAGGGCATCGGTAGCCTTCTTCATCTCGTTCTCGTAGTCCTCAATCGTGCGATCTCCCTGAGTCATGGAGTGGAATGCGTGACTCAGGAAGATTGTGCGAGGAGCTTCGTTTGCCAGGAAGTGAGCAGCTATGGCCGCCCATAGGTCATGGGTGGTCTGATTTGGCGCCATGGCGAAGTCGAGGACCGCATCTGCAACTGAGCCGTACAGCCAGCTGCGGACGTAGAAATCCGCCTTGATCCACTCGTCGGTGCGCGGGTTGGGAGTGTAGGGAGATAGGTTTTGGGGAAAACACCACACACCCAATAGGGGGGGGTGATCTCATTTATATATAGCCAATATGGCTTGGTATACAAGGAAAATAATCAGGTATACAAGTCAAGTATATGTGCACGCTATACATATTTAATACCCGCCCGCAGTCGCAGCGGGAGGATCACGGACGCAAAGACTGGACCGAAAATCCGTGAACAACTGAACGGGCAGTCCTTTCGTCAGGACTACATATCGGCACGGGACCTGTCCAGTCCCTGACTGCTTACTCGGATGCCCTGACTCCCGACGCTCCACCTCCGGCTACTGCGTCTTCCTCGGCGACAATCTGATTTCTTGGTCTTCCAAGCGTCAGACCACTGTGTCCCGTTCCAGCGCTGAGGCGGAACACCTTCACACAGGCCCACGACCTCCTCTCCCTCAAGGAGCTCCGCCTGGCCAATGAAGACAAGGTGGCTCAGGGGACTGCTCTCCTCGCCTCGACTGGGACGCCCACTTCCTCGTCGTGCTCTTCTCCGGGCGGGTGCCGCACCATCGTCCAGAGCGGCGGAACAGCGCCTCGCGGCGGGAACGGCGGAGGCGGCGGCTACGGCAACACCAGCGGCGCCGGCGGCGGCAAGAAGAAGAAGGGGAAAGGCTTCCCCAAGCCCACTGGCGGATCCTTTCCGCCGCAGATGGCTGGGGGCGGCCCACCCCGTCCCGGCGGCCCATGGTTTTGTTTTTCTCCGTGGGCCGGACCGCCGCAGCACGGTGCGGGCGCTAGCAGTGGCTGGCGCGCGCCGGGCCTTCTTGGGCCGCCGCCCCAAGCCCACACCGCCTTTGCTCCACTTCAGGTGTCTCCGCCGGCCCAGGCCTGGGACCAGGCTGGGCTCATTGCTGCACTGAACCAGCTGGCCATTCAACAGCCCAACTGGGTCATGGACTTTGGCGCTTCTGCCCACATGTCGTCCTCGGATGGTATACTCCTTTCTCGTTTACCTCCCTCTCATTCTTTCATCACTGTTGGTAACGGTCATACCATCCCTATCACATGTCATGGCACTTCCGTTCTTCCTCATGGCACTTCCAATTTCACCCTGTCTAATGTCCTAGTCGCACCTTCCCTAGTTCGCAACCTGCTTTCCGTTCGTCAAATCACTAGAGAAAACAATTGTTCTATCGAATTTGACGCTTTCGGTTTTTCTGTCAAGGATTTTCCGACCCAACGCGTGATGCTTCGCTGCAATAGCGACGGCGACCTTTACACCATCACTCCAGCTGCCACGTCCGCCACGCCACATGCCAGCATCGCCGCCACTCCCACCATTTGGCATCAACGCTTGGGTCATCCTGGCAGTCCTACTTTTGATATTCTTCGAACAAACTCTAGCATAAATTGTAATAAAGGGCCTCACTCTCTGTCACTCTTGTCAGTTAGGGAAACATGTGCGGCTCCCATTCTCGCCTTCCCGTTCCCGTAGCTCTGATACCATGTAGGGAGATAGGTTTTGGGGAAAACACCACACACCCAATAGGGGGGGGTGATCTCATATATATATAGCCAATATGGCTTGGTATACAAGGAAAATAATCAGGTATACAAGTCAAGTATATGTGCAGGCTATACATATCTAATAGGGAGGAGCCATGCCGTCGATGTGCGCAAGGAGGCCGAACTTCCCGCACAGCGACTTGAAGGAGGTGCTCCACTTGGTGTAGTTCGGGGAACGGAGCTCCAGCTTGAGGGGGACGTGGGACTGGATGTTGATGGTGGCATAGGGGGAAGCCATGGCGTCATCGAGGTCGTCGTCGAGGAAGTTGTCGCCGAACAGGAGGGAGAGACCGACGAAGGAGTCAGAGTCGCTGTCACCGGCAGAGGAGGAGTCTGCGTGGGTGATCGTGGACATCAACAGATTGGATCTGTTGAAGGAAGCGGCGCCCAAGGAAGAGGACGACGCTGGTGTGGTGGAGGAGATGCACGGCCAGGGAGACGGCGGTGCGCTGGGCAGCGGAAGAGGGGAGGGGCGCACGACCATGGAAGAGGCTGCGCGTGCTAGGGTTAGGGTTGCGGATACTGTTCATGGATGAACAGTACTCGAGGTGGGGGGAGGGGAGAAAAGGAAGGCCTAGGGTTTAGGCTCTATACCATGTAGAATATTGGGCAAACACCACACACCCAATACGGAGGGGGGTGACCTTTCATTAAATAGCCCGGATACGGCTTGGAGTACAAGTCATACAATACAATACCATATACAACACTATATATCTAACAATGAACTTTCATATATATAGCCAATATGGCTTGTGTTACAAGGAAACAATCCTAGTACAAGTAAATCATATCAGCTATACATTTCCTAATAGATATATCTTCTTGACTGGTTACTCTGCTGCAGAGCTCATCGCCTTGTGAACTGGGATTGCACACTTCGAACAGCAATTTCTGATATCGAGGTTGGCAAATCTTCCACATGTCCAATAGAAAATTGAGTAGCATTCAATATTATGCTTCAATATGATGTAATTATGTTCCATCACTGCTTTTCAGGTTGACCATGAGGATCTTACAGGGGAGACTCCATTAGAGGTTCCTGGTTATAGATCTCCAGTGCAGTTTGGTGTTTTGATATCTTTTGCCTATCCTCTAGAGGAAGGTTTAGGTGAAATTATTGTCGCAACAACACGGATAGAAACGATGCTTGGTGATACTGCCATAGCTGTTCATCCGCAGGATGGAAGATATAAGCACTTACATGGAAAATATGCCCTACACCCATTCAATGGCCGAAAACTCAAAATAATTTGTGACGCTGAATTAGTGGATCCTAGTTTTGGTACTGGTGCTGTCAAGGTTGGTTGTGGTCACCCAAAAGTTTTGGATATGTTGATTTTGGTTTTCCCACTCGGTCTATTTACATATTTCTATAAGTACACACTCTTATATCTACTTTGTATTTTCTGCTATCTTGCAGATTACACCAGCTCATGATCCCAATGACTTCAAGGTTGGGGAACGGCATAACCTTGAGTTCATTAATATTTTCACAGATGATGGGAAAATAAATGAAATGGGAGGCCCGCAATTTGAAGGGATGCCACGTTTTGCTGCTCGAACTGCTGTTATTGATGCATTGAAGAATAAGGTGTTGCTATATTATTTAATTTTTCTGCTATTTCAATTCAGTTAATTCTACCTCAATCTTGTGTTTGGCTTCCATTCATTCTTATTTAGATATCTTAACCATCTTATGGTTACTCAGATTCACGATTGAATTGAATCAACTAGAAAAAAAGAACCTTTATCCCCATATAGAGTAATTCTGCACATAATTTGATTTTCTTGAACCTGAAGCTTAGCAATTATTAGAAAAGGTAAACTCAATTGTATGGGTATTTTGTTGTTACATGTTAACATTCTATTTTTTATTTCTTCAATTGGCTTGCCTTCTATCTGGAATGGAAAAAATGGCATTAAAATTTTAGTTCCATTAAAGCCTTTTCCTGCCCCGGTTTTGCTCTTGTGCTGGCATTATCATAATCTGTGGGGGAAAAAACTGTTATGTTAGTACTATAAGTGACATTTGTGTGTAGATTACTTGTCATCTTTTTATTTTAAGTTGAAACCTGTTGCATGTTTGTATTGCTGCTACCATCTATGTTTTCCTGTATTTTGTTGTTATTGTAATTGCAAAATTATAATCAGTTTGCACTTGTCAATGAAGGGTCTCTACCGAGACACAAAAAGTAATGTGATGAGCTTGAGTCTGTGTTCAAGATCTAAAGATGTTGTGGAGCCAATGATGAAACCCCAATGGTTTGTTAGTTGTAACTCTATGGCAAAGGGAGCTCTTGATGCTGTAAAGTCTAAAAAAATTGAGATCATTCCACCCAATATGAGCAAGACTGGTATCGGTAATATATTTTTCTTTACTGCCGACATGCATCCTTTTTAAGTATAAATTGCGCCCATCCTCCTAGATTACAGAATTAGTAGACAAATAATCAATGCTGCATGGCCTTTTTTGTGTTGCAGATGGCTGGAAAACATATGTGATTGGTGTATCTCAAGACAACTTTGGTGGGGACACCGCATACCTTCTTGGTATGTGATATTAGAAGACGACGAAGAGAAAGACGTGGGTTCTTACAGTGATCACTGGATTATTGCAAGGGGTGAAAATGATGCAATCCTGGAGGCAAAGCAGAGGTATCCAGGGAAGAGATATCAATTATATCAAGATCCTGATGTACTGGATACATGGTTTTCATCTGGCCTCTTTCCATTAAGCGTACTTGGTTGGCCAGACGATAAGCCTGATCTTAGTACTTTCTACCCTGGTTCTGTCCTTGAAACTGGATCAGATATCCTCTTCTTTTGGGTAGCACGGATGGTGATGATGGGATTGCAACTTGGTGGGGATGTGCCCTTTCAAAAGGTAATAAATAATAAGTATTGAAAGTTGCAGGTGTGCCAAATACTTCTCTTGTAAATAGATGCGCTGTTAATTCTTCTGCCATAGTGTAGAACACTGCAACAGCTTGCTAATGTTTAATTGGTTAGTTTTAATTGTAAATCAAATAGAAATGTACAAGTTCTCTTTTGAGGGCAAGCCCATGCCTGGTGCTTGACCTATTTAACTTCCATCGGTTTGGCCTGTTAGAGAACACCTGAAACTCTCGATCATTTTCAACCACTCTTATTTATCTTGCACCCTGATTAATACCGACTTTTTGTCAGGTTTACTTGCATCCAATTATTCGTGACGCACACGGTCGTAAAATGGCCAAGTCACTGGGAAATCCATTGATCCCATTGATGTTATAAATGGCATATCACTGGAAAATCTTCAGAAAAAGTTGGAAGATGGCAATCTGGATCCAAAAGAGGTAGAGAAGGCCAAAGAAGGACAGAGGAAGGATTTCCCTAATGGCATTCCAGAGTGTGGTACCGATGCCCTTCGCTTTGCCTTGATTTCCTACACTTGTCAGGTTACTAACACTGATTCATTTTTCCTTCTTCTATTGTACTTGGCAACTTGTAGTAAAACTCTCTTGTCTTGCAGTCTGACAAGATAAACCTGGATATCAAAAGAGTGCACGGGTATCGACAGTGGTGCAATAAGCTGTGGAATGCCATTCGTTTTGCCATGAACAAGCTTGGAGATCAGTACGTCCCACCATCAACTATTGCAGTGTGTTCTTTGCCACCTGTCTGCAAATGGATACTCTCAGTACTTAACAAGGCTGTTGGCAAGACCAAGTCATCATTAGAAGCATATAAAATCTCTGAGGCCACGTCCTCTATATATTCATGGTGGCAATACCAGCTTTGCGATGTATATATTGAAGCAATAAAACCTTATTTCAATGAATCTCAAGAGTTTGAAACTGCAAGAGGTGCTTCAAGAGATACATTATGGGTATGCTTGGACACAGGTTTGCGCCTGCTCCATCCATTCATGCCTTACATAACTGAGGAGCTTTGGCAGCGTCTTCCTCAACCTAAAGAGGCCTGTACGAAAGATTCAATTATGATATCAGAATACCCCACAGTTGTACAGGTAAGTTACGTACTTCAGGACAAGTTTGATGTTCGATTTAATATTTTTAAGACAATAGGTAGAGCCTGTTAAATAAAATAAAACAATACTGTTGTTCGAGAAATAAAACAATACTGTTGTTCGAGAAATAAAACAATACTGTTAAAGGAAGCAAACATTGAAGTGGATATGCATTAAACACAAATGAAGAAAAGGATAAGGCATATGCCTCAATTTGGGAGATTGGCCAATAACTCTGCATCACATCGTGAATAGAACACTCAAGGGAAACCTTTTCTTTTGGTTGAGAGGAATGGACAAATGCTCAAATCGAAAATGAAATGGAGATTGTGTTAGACACTGTTAACAAGCTACGATCACTTCGGCCATCAACAGATACATACGAAAGGTTATGTTCATGACTATCTGTGTTAGCATTGTGTGACAGATGATGTTTAATGATATTGCCATTTCATTTGATCGGTTCTTCTGATTAATGAGATCTTCATCTGAATTTGATTCTGTATTTTTTTCTGCTTGCACCTGAACAGACGTCCTGCTTTTGTGCTTTGCCGAGATTCGGAGACTGCTGCCACCATTCGCTCTTATCAGTCTTATATTACAACACTTGCGTCTGTATCATGTCTTCAGGTTCGATCAATCATTCATCCATTTGTTTGTTCACTGTATTTATATTACTAATCTGTCGAAGTCAAAGGCACTGAAAAAAACAAAGGCCTCATCCAAATGGTATTCTACCACCAGATCCTGGCCGAAGATGACCCGACTCCTCTCGATTGCGCAACACACATCGTAAACAAGGATCTATCCGTGTACCTCCAGCTCCGGGGAGCTCTGGACACTAAAGCTGAGCGTGAGAAGCTAAGGAGAAAGAGGGAGGAGATCCAAAGGTAAGAGCAATCGGCATCGAACTACATTAGCATTTCCACAGTTTGTATTTAGTGGTAACATGGTGTGCTTTCCCATTACACAAATGCAGGCAACACGATGCCTTGTCCCAGAAAATGGATACTTTGGGTTACCGCGAGAAAGCCCCGCAGATCAAGAAAGACGAGGATACGAGGAAACTCGCTGCTTTATTGGGGGAACTTGAGATCGTGGACGAAGCTGAGAGTAAGCTAGACGCCAACAATGAAAGAACTTGACGAATAACTGACGTAGATTTTGCGAGGCTTTCGATAGATGATTCCTTACAGTTTCACACTCATGAACCTAAGTTTGCAGGATAAAAGGAACGTACCCCGAATCTGTAAATAGCTTTTCTTAGGGCCCCTATATATAACCAATCGTGTCGTTATTTTGTCATCTGGCCTCTGCGCCCTGGCCCATCGCTGTTGTAGCCTCACCTCCGCAAGCGTTGGCGCGAGAGGGTATCGCAAAGCCGAAAACTGCTCGCAATCTCCAACACTACAGGAGGCGGCCTCGTGTAGTTCGTATCAGTATGCAATAAAATTCAGGCACACTTGGTTAAGATACGCACTCCTAAAATCCCACAATTCAGAAATCCAAAAGCCAGGAAATGGCTTGAGCTAATTTGACTTTTCTAGAAATCCAAAAGCCAGGAAACTGTGAAACTGAACCGCACCAAAGCAATCTAGTATATGTTTTAAGTATTTTTTGTTTTTCTAGTAACACTACTTGATTCCACAGAACCGTTATGACCATTTCCGCCTGTAGATTGTCAGCACGCTCAGGTGGACTGGCAGCGTACAGCTTTCTTCAGGGCACCCAGGTATGCTAAAATCTTCTCCATATGAGACCCGTAGTACAGTGAGAATATTGACTCTGCTCGCAACAATGTGGCTGCTGCACCTGCCCCGTCTCCCAGGGACAGCAGAATCGAAACGAGCTTGATTAGCTCATGTGCAATGGCGATGTGTTTCGGGTGGTACAGCTTCTCGAGGATCTGCAGCATCACGGCACTTATTCAGAACAATGCACTTGCACACACACCTCTCCTGTTGCATAAAGATGTTCCTCAACAGGCCCAAGACACCTAAATATACTAAGCAACAGTTGATGATATGGAAAAATGGGCTACCTGAATTGACGCTTCGCAGTGCTTTAGTGCATGTTCGTGGTCTCCTACCTTTGCAAAGGCCTCTGCCATTGTGTCTTCGGCCTACATATTTCCATATGTTGATATAAGAATAAGAGCATCTCCAAGAGACTAGCCAAACCATTCTCTAAAGTTAAATTTAGCTATTGTTAGAGAAAAAACATTTCCAATAGATTCTGTAAATGACTCTTCAAATTTAGTGGCTCTCCATCCCACCTCATTCGCTAGCTATTTTTAGCTAGCCTACCTCACTGGCCATCTTTACCGAATCTGTTGGATTACTCTGTTATTTGTTAGTCAAATCTATTTTTAAGAGTAGCTAAATCGGTAAATTTGGCTAGTCTTTTTAGCTAATCTCTTGGAGATGCTCTAACTTACGTGTACAGCAAGTGCAACGTGAACTTGGATATAAATTTGAACAAAGGCCAGTAAGTTAGCAACCTAACCTGAGCAAGAGCCTTGCTATATGGGTGCCTCAGCTTCTTGAGTTGTTTTAGGGATTCTAGTGCCTCTAGGATGAGAGTTTTGTCTAGCAATGTAATTTCCTTCAACCTGTGAAGTGCAATTGTTGTCACAATTTCTGGTATGGATGAAGGCTCACTATTTACGAATGCCACCAAATTGAAGAACATACCTATCAATCTTTGATGATTCCCTGTGTGATGTAGCCGCCGCTGATGACACATCAATATGGGATCTACAATTCATGCAGCATCCAGGATCTATGCTCAGACTGACACCACTGTTTCCGATAAGAGATCTAGCAACTTCCTCGATATCCTTACCGACCTTTGATAGACCCTAAATGAAAAGAAACTCATCATGGTGAGCATCCATAAAAATAAGTAAATGAGAAGATACTTAAAAGCCATATGAAAACAATCGTACAGGCCATGATAGTTTGCAGACATAAGATCCTCCTAGGGAAGCATTCACAAAATTCTCTTTGGACCTGTAGTAAGTTGATTCTGATATGGCACCAAGGCAGTTTCTTTGTGGACAACAAAATGAATTAATGACAAGGTCTGATAGATTTAGCTCCGAGCAACTTGAACATTGACAACTAAAGTAGTAATTCTCCTTAAGTGACTTCAGCCTCTCTGGAAGATGCATCTCACCAACCTACAAATGAGGAGCACAAAAAGTTTGAAGCATAAGACATTACATCTCTGATCCAGAGAGAGATGGAAGGAACTGAGGAACTGCAGGGTTCAGTGAAACCTTCACCTGTGGACCATATGACAGTTCGACTGGGCTCCCAGATTTTATAAATTCTGTAGATCTTAGAACAAGAGCACGTGAAAGAAAATATGCATGTACATTGGCCCGACAGGAGTGATTGAACATGCTACCAGATACATAAATAGCTTGAGCAACCCTGACCTAACAGTATGCAAACAAAACGTAAGAAAGGTTCAAATAAGCAGGCACAAGATCACATCCAAGTCCAAAGACCACAATTTCATCCTAATAAACTAGCCACACGTATTGTGATTTATAGTTATTTGATAGTTGATATAATAATTTTGAAATAACCTCAAATTCCTTTATTTATAAAAAAATAAATCTTATCCAATATTGAGCTTCTGGGTTGAAATCGCATTCTATCAGCACGAGAGAGAAAAGCAACTAGTGCAGACTTAAGAAAAACACCAAATGGTCTCTGGCAACTTTAATAACATGATGATATATTGCTCCCACAAAAACACACATAGAGTAATAAAAGTCTTTTGAAAAGACAGACCTGCTCCACACTACACATGCTTGCACCTTCTGCTGCAGAAACACCTCTATTTACTGTGAGATCTGGGCCTCCATCCATCGATTTCATACGAACAATAGCAATTGAATTGACTTTAATTTGAAATATCAAAAGAACCAGCTGTAGATGATAACCAACAAATTAGTTTCTTCTTTCCCAACAAACAAAATGTGAATATGATACTCCATACTTTCTGTATACCTCAGGGAAAAAGTTTTGTGGGCATTGCAGTATATAGGAATTAGGAAAGCTTAGTAACAAAAAACAAACCGCAGTTGAGATAAGAAAATCCTTGAAACCCAAGTACCTTAGGGTTTCTGACTGAACCTTAAGTTATAAGCTTGCCTGATTTCTTGTCTGGCCAGCACATTGAAGGCAATTGGTGGGGTTTAGGTAAGACACAGTTGCAGTTATGGTGTCTGCGGGATGGCTCTAGAGACCATCTAAAGACACTGTAGGTTGACTATCCTTATTAGTTCCACTTTTCTTCCTTATTACGTCTGGTTTGATGTGTTCACATAAGTTGCAACCTTTGATTCTTTACCTCCTTTTGTTCTTCTAGATAGAATAGAATCACACAAATTCTTACATGTCAAGAGAAAACAATTGGCTTATCAGAACAAGCAAAGAGCAGAAGGAAGTTCAACGAAATAATGTTACCTGTGAGATGAGCATATGGTTAGTGATTAGTGAAGAATATGAAACTGGCAATCCCCATCGAGACTGGATATGTCAATTCCACAGGTGACGAGCAGTGGAAAGCTGATTCGTATGGATCATCTAAGCTGCGATACACAGCGCGATTCAGGGTGAACGGGTAGGGAGGAGCCACGATGGGCAGGCTGATGGATGGAGGACGATCCGTGACTGGTGGTGGCGGAAAAGCAGGGCCATGGCTGTTACGGGTGACGGCAGCTCTGTTCTCCCGAAGACACATGTGGCAGCAGCGGACGGGAAAATAATGGAGCAAAAAATTTGGATCATGGGTGGGATTAGATTAGTCCTAACCGTGACCCTAAACCTTGCTCTAATTCCATGTTACATTAGAATGATTTCTGAGAAGATAAGTTCATTAGGACTGATGATAATATCATGGAGATATCCTCATGGGCCATGGGCCCATGGCCCATAATATACTTAACAATGTCCACCGAGAGAGTGTGGATCAAGATGTTTGATACCTGTTAGAGTGTACATGTGCCGTGCATGTATGAGGGCCCATGCCAGGCTAGAGCCGGCCGGTCTCCCGGGTACAGATAGATATGAGGAGATCCCATTTGGTTCTGTTTCAATAAACCACAAGAACTCATCACCCCTATATATATGTACCTATGTCTCTCAAATCAATCTAATCCAATATTCCATGCAATCTCCTTTGCTTTCAATACCCAATTCAGTATTGTAACTAATTTACACAATAACTAAAAATCTGGAACTGAATCTGCCATTAACTTCAGATTTCAGACCATACTCAGTAACCAGATATATTAGTATGGGTATCTCAAAGATAAATGTCATACAAACCTGTGATAGAGGATCTTCTATCCATAAAAGGTCTGATCTATAATGGTTTTGGAGGCATAATAATAGGACAATGGCATATATCTGAGACTCCAACTTGTTAGCAGGAGAATGCTGATCATAATGGTGAACCAGATCCTGCAACAGTCAGGTTAGCTCATTATTTCCTGATATGATATTACCTAGTATTCTATAATATTAGAGTGCTAACAGCACAAGAGAATGGCAAGCTCATGTAGAAATCAGGTGTTTACCAAATTTGGGCCAGAGATAGCAACACTCTTTCCAGATAGCATCCTTTTTTCTATGTCGTGTGCCATTATTCGTCCAGCTAAAACTATATCAGCTGGTAAAACAGCTGCCCAGTGGGCACCTCCACATTCGTGCCTATGTTCAGCAAACAGTCTAGAGCTTGGAGACTTGCAGCTAGTAGAAGTTATCCTCAGTTTTGCATGACTCGTTACATGACCATTATACTCAAAATGAGTATCTTGGTTACAATAAATATCTCCTACAGCATGCTCCTGGCACCTTTTTGAACAGTAAATTGGTATTGTACACAAATGACAGAATAAAACATCTGCTGGAGCTTCACTAAAGCAGAAGTGGCAGTGTGTTTCACGGGAAGATTTCATGATAATCTGCATTCAACTGTTGCAGGTAAGAAGCATACAAACCTTCAGTTCATACTTATGAGGAAACTGAAATCAGAAACATTAACTATTCATTTATTTGCACAAAAAATAAAACCGGGTTCATAGACATGTGATAAATGTCATGCCTCAGAAAGAAACCTAGTATGCACATTGAACAGATATATAGGGCCATTGAATTTATATGCAACTTGTTGTGGCTTCAAGAATACATATATGGCTATAGGAGGATGAAGAAAAATCATTTGGTATAAACAGAGATGGGTCTTAATTATACCGCAGCCAGAGGATCCTCAACATGAATCAATGAAGCTGGCGGGATATCATCTGTAGAAGCCATTCCTCTACCTTTGTCAGGTGTTGAGATACTCTCTATAATAACCTTATGAGGTTGCCCTGTCAGTTAGCCAAACAATATATCCCACTTAGTATGCATCCCACAAGAGAAAGTAGTATGCACATAAAAAATTCTAACTTGCAAGTGGCAAATCTTCATCCATGCTGTCACGGTTTGATGTCCCAACTTCAATGACATTTTCATGCTTCTGTAAAATCAACTTCAACTCTTGTTCTATGTTACTCTTCCCTAAAGAAGTCACTTCCTTGCTCAATGCAACCTCCAAATCATGTATGGCAGATGAATAATTCTTAAGCGATGCCTTTACCATTCCCTTCCTGTACCATGGCTGAAACACAGAAACAGGTGAGATCAAAAGAGTAGCCTCCATGTTTTTGCTTGTAATCTCCAAATCAAAGAACCTCAGTATAATTATGCGAAACTGAAATGTCATGCCTTAGAATAGTTAGGTGAAACAGCAATGGCCCTGTCGCAATCCCTTAGAGACTCTTTGAACAGGCCTAATTTCTGCATATAGTTGTATAAGAATGATTAGAATACATAAATTCTTCAGCTAACAGGAAAGGGTATATTATTTTTAATGTCAAAATAGTAGCCAAAAACATATTTAGTAGGTCCCATTCCAAGCTATCCACTATTTGTCACAGATCTTGACCACCTCTATCTAAAACTTTGTGGGACTGTGGATATAGACTTCTCTGGGTAATGCCCCTGCCACAAGTATATTTAATTGTCCTATTTGCAATCTAATAGACTCAAATATTTATCAAACCCAATACTCAAAAGTCAAAACGTATCAAAATGCCCACTACCCATATTCAGCACACAGGTAAATGAAAGACTAACATGCATGGTGGAGGCACGGTTGACATATATTGCAGATACCAAGTTCACATCCATGCCATCCGAATTAATCGGAGCATGACGCAATGCCTGCAAGACATAATGCAAATAATCTGTTATTACTGAGATAGAATATTCATCAATCAGCTACATAAAAATCAATAATTCATCATTACAAATGGATGGGTGGGAATCAGTTTTATGTAAGTGACTAGGCCCTGTTTGGCAGAGCTCCCAGAGCTGATTCTCTGGTGAATCCAGGAGGAGCTCTGCCAAACAGTTTTACAGAGAGAAGTGATTCTCTGCTGATTCTGTGAAGTGATTCTCTGAAATGAACTAAGGGGCTGGGAGCAGAAAAAAGTAGCTTCTCCTGATTCTGTGAAGTGATTCTCCATCCTGATTTTAAGAGTTTATGATAGAGAATCAAAGAGAATCACTTTTAGCCACAGAATCACTTCTCTCAGAGAATCAGCTCCCATAGAGAATCAGAATCAGGTGGAGCTCTACCAAACAGGCCCTAAACATGCCACTATTTTGACAACCTAACTGCCCAAGAACTTCAATGGTGAAAATGCAATTACTTGTCAATTACTGGAACCTGATCATTATTACATGGTGTATTATAATGAAATTAGCCACAACTGACAACTTATTTTCTCTTATGAACTGCAATTGTAGGATACTGTAGAAGTAACTGCTTAATTTTGTTGTTACAATAGGTGAAAAAATCTCATCATAACTGCAGAGTCGCAGAGAGATCTACCTTTTTAATCAAATGTCATATACATAAGACTGTATTGTATTGTTGGTGTGAAACAATGAAATGCTACAGTCATTTTTAGCTTATAAGGTTCAATTCCAACCTAGCAAACATTTACTGTTTCTTTCTGTAATTCTTTTAGCTGTCCTGTTGATATGCTTTCTTGGCACGGTAAGACAATTTCAGAACTAATGGACTACTTATTTTACTAGATATCACTCAATTTTTGCAGCAGTTATGTAATTCCACCAAAAAAAGTGAGAAGCCAATCCACATGTCCCAAATAAGTAAAGAGGACGCAAACCTGCGAATAGAACCTGAGAGCTTCCTCAAATTCCCTCCTCGAGAAGCACGCATTGCCCTTGCCCTTCAAATCGACCGCCCTCCCCCTGTCCTTGCGGCACAGCGCAAGTTCCGGGTCGGTCAACTCTGTCATAACCTTGCAGCGGAAAACAACTCCTCAGACCAGCGGCCTAGCAGCCAAGCTCGTCTCCAGGATAGAGGTGTGTCGGGAAACAAAGGGAGCGGGTGGGTGGTAGTTACCTCGTGGAAGAGAGGGAGGCTGTCGAAAAAGGCGAGCAGGCGGGAGGTGGTGGCGGGTAGGTCCGCGGCCGTGCTCTCGCCGACGGCCCGCCGGAGCTCGGCCGGCACCGCCGATTTGAGCCGCTCCATAGAGAGCCCGTGGCGGAAAGGGTGGGTGGGTGACGTCAGCCTTAAACCCAAAGGGCGGGCGTGTTGGGCTGATTTGGGCCAAGTTCTCGAATCTTGCGGTCAAATCAGAAGTTTGGCGTGGGCTGGGCTGGACTGGACTGGACTGAACATGTAGCAAACACGACAAGATGTATGTCTGCGGGATCCTATATGGCTTCTACAAGTTTTTTTTTTGACGAGTTGGCTTTTGGTGTTTGAGATTCGTGCGTGGCATACCAGCCATCAGATCAACCTCCTCTCCACGACTCACTTCGCCGGCTCCCGCCGCCGCTCGTCGGGCCATCGGGTTAGGGTTTCGGGGTTCGAGTTGAGGGATTGTCGGGGTTACTAAGCTGCCAGACCTGTAGAAGGTCGTCGGAGAGCTCCCCGGACCGGCGGTGGAGGCGGTCAAGACCGCGGTGAGGCGGGGGTGCCGCCCGTCGGGAAGTGGGAGATGGCGGTTGGGCCGATGATGGTGGCGGGGGAGGGATTCTGCCGGAGCTAAGGAAGAAGGTTGTGGTTAGGGCGGCGGCGGAGGTGCCGGATCGGCGCCGGAGCCGAGGGAGGTGGTGGAGATAGGGGAGTTCGGCCAGAGCTAGCGAGAAGACTGGGATTAGCGGCGGCGGTGCGGAGGCGCCAGAGCCGATTGTCGGTGGTGGAAGGCGGGGGAGCACTAGAAAAGAAGAAGTATGGGCGGACGGCAGACGGAAGGCGCGGCGGCGAAGGCGGCGGCGGGGGCAGCGAGGGCCATCGGGTTAGAAAGGGCGGGTCGGCGCGGCGGGGGCGAATGGCGGGCGGAAGGCACGGCGGCGGCAGCCTCCGGCCTGGGCGGCGGAGGCGGCAGCGGGGGTGGAGGTCGGGCGGGGAAGAAGGAGGCAACGGCGGAGGTGGGTGCTAATGAGTCTTGTTGGGTCCTAAGCTCGCACCCCTACCTGACTTCCGTTATCTATGATAGGAGCCCCTGTACGTCTGCGGGGAGCAGCTAGCGGTGTTCACTTAAACTCAAACTAAAAAAACGGTGTTCACAGACTGACAAACCATCGGCACGCACATATGAGGTGGTGAAACAAATCTTGGCCATGGATGAACGAATGCAAATGAAGGTGGTGAACCTGTTGTGGCAATGGTGGCAGGAGTAAAACCGAGTCGGTGAGGGAGAAAGGAGGAAAATGGCTGTGTCAGAGTTCATTAGCACTTGTTGGGTGCGTTTAAATCCGTGAAAAGTTCGATGAAAAAGTCGCATCGGACACTATAGCGCACTGTAGCATTTTTCGTTTGTTTGTGGTAATTATTGTCCTACCATGACCTAACTAGGCTCAAAAGATTCGTCTCGTCGTGTACATCAAAATTATGCAATTAGTTTTTTTATTTACCACGTATAGTGTTTCATACATGCGTCATTTGCTATATTTAATATTTCGATGTGATGCCGATGTGATCAAAAGTTTGAAATTTGATGGAACTAAACACACCCCAAGCAGGAGCTGAGAAGCCAGCAAAACTAGCCTAGGCTTCCTCCAAAAAAAAAACTAGCGTAGGCTAGCGGATGGACTCAAAATAAATAAACTCGGAGGAGCATACATATGGTCAGCAGCCAAGCACAGGTCATGGAGGATGGGGATTCGTGATCAGATAATGGATCAGTGATGGATCAACCGATGAGCTGAGTTTCCTCCATACAAAGACAAGCATCGCCCATACCTTTCATCTAGTACCGTCCAAAACAACATTGATCTCTGCATTGTTTTCTTCCCTGCACATCTTCTTGTCCCTCGTATCTAATTTCCTTGTCCTATATATTTGGTTTTTTCTTTGGTTTCACATTTCCTTCAGTGTCATCCGATTTTAAGAGGCCCCTTCACATTTGAAGTCATCTTCTCCGTTTACAGTTGAAGTGGTGAGCATTTTCAATACCTCTTTCACATTATACTCACGGCTCTCAATCCTCAATGGGTCCTGAGCGGTCTAATTTCTGAAGGTCATTATCCAAACAATTGCAAATTGGGTGAACTGCAGTCTGAACCTCATATGAATGAGAGAAAAGGCTGATTTCCAATATGGAAGTGATTCAAGCTGTTCGTAGAGGTGCCGAGAAATGCAGCTTTCTGATGAACAGAAGATATCGTTTACTGAACTAGAAGTTGTCAGCTATGACCCAATGGAGGTTTTAGATTAGTACTCCTAGGAAGTTCAACGTCAAGAGGTGATCCCTCTTCGCATCTATGCGTAAGAACAAAGTTATTGCTCAACTAGTGCTATCTTTTTCCTTCCTCTTCTATTACCTCTTGAATTCCGTTTCTTTCCAGTACTTGGCATGTCTTTTAAAAGTCTTCCAAATTTATATAGTCTGAGTTGACGTGTGGTTCCCATAGTTGTCAAGACCTTACTAATTTTTAAAAAACATCCAATTATCAACGACATCATCATAGCAATCAAACACCATATCATGCCAACACTTAACTTTGTTGAACACACGTCTCTCACCAAGCTGAGATCAGCATCAGCTTCTTCGTGAACATGTAAAATAAAATAGAGTAAACTGCATTGACCATACAACAAATTAAATGGTTGTATCACTTTGATCCAACAACTCATAAAACATGCAAATGTATGCACAAACTTGTCAATAATGTGCATGTACGGTCATATATACACAACACCTAGTGATTTTTTCAACAGAAAAAACTTTTAAAAAACATATAAGTAACGAAAAGTGTTCTGCAACCGATTTTTTGCCATCTGACTATTCTGTACTTAAAATTTGCCATCATACAACCAGCCAAATTTATATTTATGTTTGTATATAATGAAAATAGCACTAGCTCGAGTCAAAAATAGTTAGCCAACAGTGTTATATGTAACCTCAAGGTTTTCACGGCATTGCGATTCAAATTCAACAAGCTAATGAAGCCGATTCTATAAAACCAAGGAGCATTAAGTCATATCTTCCCTAACAAAAAAGAAGTCATTGCTTAAAAGACACATTTAACACCTATGTAAGAAATACCTGGTCTATTGTTCTGAGAGCTTCTAAAATATGCTCAGACCTGCGCTAGCGGTCCAAGCGGCTCGTCATCGTGGCAAAAATACACTCAGTGGCGTACATATGACTGTGCATGCACACAATTGACAAGTTTATGCATCTGCTTGCATATTTTACAACTTATTAGACTAAAGTGACGCAAACATACAAGTTATTGTATGGTGAATGTAATTTACTCAATAAAATAAAACACTGTGTAGTCAGGAAATATTTCTGGACTTTAGGCGGAATTATGCGCACTGAATGTTTTCAATAGCAAATTCATGTTATTTTTTATAGAGTTAGATATCATCCAAGACCAGCATTCGATCCTTTGCCGCAACACCCCTCATTCATGTGTTTTCCTGCGCCATTTGCTTGATTCTCCTGAGTCCTGACCCCTCCATACATCACACTTTGGTTTCCCCTTTTCTGCAACATAGATTAATCATCAAATAGTGAAAAGATTAAAGCAATGAGATCGGTACCTTGTGTTGAAAATAAGATGTATTTCTACACTTACAAATAGATCAACATAGTGTTGCTACTCTTTCTCTAACAGCAACCATGTCATTCTGTTTCTTTGGAAAATGTATGGAGACATCCATCAAGAAGCTTCTGTAGACTCAGTAGTAAGCTGTATGATTTTCAGATTAAAAGTACATCTGCTAACAAATCTGACCAGGGGGAATAGAAAAGGAGTCGTTCTATAGTGTGCATCAAGTAGTCTTTGTTCAGACTTCAGAGTGCTTCTTTGAAGCCTAGGCCAAAGAAAGACTTCGATTTATAGTTGCGTCTTACTTTTGTAAATGAACTTGTGAGGAAAAACTGCATCTTGACATTCTACACGGTATACATTGATTTTGCCCAAAAAAACACCTTATGCTATTCACACTCCAAACTCTGCTTTTTTTTTCTATGAACTGTCGCCACATTTTTGGAGCTCTTCAGCCAACCTGGGTGACCGGTGGCACACCCAAAATTCCTAAACATCGCCAGAGAGTAGTTCTACATTACATAATTCGTAAACTCATTTAATTTGCTCCACTTATAAAATATCCAGTTGTCTCTGCTTCTGAAAGTTATGATGTGTCCTTTGTACAGTCAACTTGCTCCACTTGTTGATGCTTCATCATTGGTTTAGACAACTGGATCTTGTATATATACACATAATGATGTGACTTGAAAAGGATATACATTCAAAATGGAAGCATCCAAGAAAACTAAGGTCTCATTTAGGACCACAGTAATTATTGTAAAATAAAAGAAACCAAACAGCTAAAATAAGAAAGATTGTGAGGATTCGAACAGCCTGATATGTGATCAAACGATTGCACATACAAGTGAAGAGTGCTGAATCCAGTGGGGTCTCCCCCTTTGTATAGCTTTTCAAAAAAGGAGTGCTGAATCAAACTATTGACATGGAAATTTGCACAGTAATTGTTGCACTGGTTAGCTACTGCGGTTGAACACCACCACGAAAATACAGATGGGAGAGTTCGATCTCTTTATTCTGTGACTTCTCTTTTAGGGGGTGCATCATGATTTGTGGTATATATACGGTCAGCTGGGTACAATGTTTCCATTATTTACAACTTAGCAGAAAATAGCTGTTTCATTAGCATGCAAATATCCTCAAACTTAAGCATGATGCAGCGCCGCTGGGGCGAAGTACTATGCGGTTACAATGGACGCGTTTGTGTCGAAGAAATGATAAGCTCGGCCTAGTCTAATAGAAGAAGATGGTGGACCTTATTGTTTTGAGTTGGTTGCTGTTATTTATTTGCAGTGGACTTTGACAAGTTTCAAGTCTTCTAGTACTATTTTTTTATTGGTTAGCATTTTGTTCGAAGTTTCCTATTTATGAGGTCGATATGCATGTGAAGCCATCTTCTCTTGTACCAGCAGTGAGCAGCTCTTCTTCCATACCTCGTGAGAGCATTATACCTCAAGAACTCAATCCTCCCAATGGGTGATGCTGTACTCTCAGCCTTTCTGCAAGTCCTTTTTCAAACCATTGCAGATTTTGTGAAGGAGGAACTGCGGTCTGAACATCGTCTTGAGCAAGAGAGGGAAGGTCTGACTTATCATGTGGACATGATTCAGGCTATTCTTAGACAAGCTGAGAAGAAGACACAACTTTCTGAGCCACAGGAATTGCTGTTTTCCATGCTGAAAGATACTAGCTACCATGGAGCCGAGGTATTGGATGAGTACTTCTACGAAGTTCAACGTCGCAAGGTGATCCATTTTGCCGATAAGCGTAATAGCACTGTATATACTAGTTTGAATCCTTCTCTTTCTGAGAGGTTGTAAGGTTTTCCCATCATATAACATTTGCAGTCCGCACCTGAGACATGCGAAGCAAGACCGTGCATCATTTCAGACAAGCTGTAAATATGCTCTTCACCCCTGCAGTCAACATGTGCTCTCTGGAAAAAGGATTGGCGAACTAAAGATCTGAAGTAAGATCTTCCAGTGTCCTCAATTGTTTCACCGGTCCTTAGATTAGGTTGAATGAAGCCCTGAGCTATCCAATGCTGGATAAGCCATTCCTTCTCAAACTGGAACTTTTGTGGAATAATGGAGCTGTACGCAAAACAAGGCTTGAGATGAGAGTCTAGCTGTACATAGCTCAGTCGGCGGGCTCTGTTGAAATGATTTGTGCTGGAATCCCATTCCTTCCGCAAAATATCTGCCCACTTGCTTCTGTCGTTCTCCTGGTGCCAGAAAATGCTATATCCTAAACTTGCTGCTATGAAAGGTACACCCTTGCATTTCTGTAAAACTTCTTCCCTCAATCTGCAAAAACAAACATTGCCATATTGTAACATTTGAAACATAATATTGCACGTACATGATACGGGAAATAATTGAGAGGAGTGAGTGTGCGTGTGTGTGCATGTATGTGAGTGTCCGCATTTGTATTGTGTGTGTTGCAAAAAAAAAATCACTCCATTCTTTTTTTGTTGTCATTTTAGCTTGTTAACATGTTATTTTTTTGTTCGCCATTATAGTTTTCTAAAAGGCGTCTTGTGCATTCCGATAAATAAAAAGGACATCCATTTGGAACACACTAGTCATTAACCTCATGCTCTCATATGGGCTAGTAATTTTGAGAGACATAAGTAGAGGAATTCATAAAAAAAACACAAGCTAATAATCAAAAGATGCTCTCAGTATCTCTAATTTGTTAAACATTCTAACATAATACTATAATAGTCATAGATATGCACTTATTTTATTCAATTGCAATGGACTTTTATATTTAGTAATACACATATCGATTTCTATGTTAAACACATACCTCAAACTAAGGATTCAACTAAACAAATGTCAGAAACATATGGTGGTGTGATGAAAAAGTGGAAAACACTGAATGTGGGTGAAAAATTTTAGAATATTTTTTATAATGGCATATTTAGGTAATTTAGCTAAAGATTAGGGGTTGTTGTATGCTATCTTTTATAATGGCAATGATAGGCAATTAAGATATAACTTTAGGGGTTACTTTAGAGTTCTTTCGTAATAGCACGTGTGAGTAATATTTTAATAGCTATTATTATCAATGATGATTAGAGTCCACTGGTTGATGACTAAATGTTTCTAATTTTCACTCGATATCTAGAATTTACTTTTTTTTTCTAGTGCAGTTCATGTAGATTAACATGCAGGCTCCAAATTTCTACTATCTCACTAGGAGGTGCCCAATCCAGGTGCCTCTTGATTTTAAAGCTCTGAGCGTTAATGTTCTAAATGAGTTGAGACTTGAAAGTGCTATAATTTTTGAGGTGATGTGGCATAACATAGAGTATACATTAGGCATCGACGATTTCAGAATCAAAGGGGAATTACCACCCAGGGCCGTCGATCAGCAGGGGCAGGGTGGGCGACCATCATGTGGTCATTAAACCTTAGATAATGTGCAAATTAGTAAAGCAAACAGACTAACATGCAGTAGTTTATCTGAGTCTCCTACTGTGAAAAACTAAGCCCCACCATCGTCGTGTGAAGATTACATAAAATTATATTACTAAGCATGTTTTAGACTTTAAATGCAACCTCATTGTTGGTTCAAATTAATTATTAAAAATATGGTATATAGCCTAATTAAAATACAAATTGAGTCTTCCAATCAACAACTCATCTAAATTTTCCCTCTAGATGCCATATTATACATCAGAGTATGGCACCTCCTGTTAGAGTTCAAATCCTACTACTTGCTAACTACACACAAATTTGGTTTCAGTTGTAGATAAATAGACAATTGTAATTGGTAAATACTTCCTCCGTTTCAAATTACAGGTCGTTTGACTTTTTTTACCACAAGTTTGACCGCCCGTCTTATTCAAAATTTTATATAAATTATCATATTTTTGTGATGGCTTGCTTTATTAATAAACATTCTTCAAAAATGACTTAAATTTGACTATATTTACATAATTTTTTTGAATAAGACGAACAATCAAACTTGTGGTAAAAAACTCAAACGACCTATAATTTGGAAGGTAGTAAAGAATATCCTCATTTACATTGAGGACGTACTTTCAAATTTGCACAGGGCCCCCGTATTCAGCGGTACGACCCTGTTACCACCCTTTCATATAATAGCCTGTTTTTCTTTAGGATTACCAATTTCATGTAAAAGAGCAGCAACTAAACAAAGCCTTTCAAATAACTTAGAATGTTTCGGTTGGACTTTTGCAATAATCAGGCTCACTTCGAGAAATAGACTAAATGGCTGATTTTTTGCATTTCTATTTGTTCCATCCAAAATTACATGACAAGTAAAGTTTTAGAGATCAGATTCAAGAAGTACCTTCGGTCTAGGTTAGCTCCATCGTTATGTGCATGTCCTTCTGCGCCTTGGGCACACTGACAGAATAATAGCCAGCAGTCCTTTTCTTGTAGATGTTTCAACTTATATTGAGCTACTGTACTAAGAACTCGAGCAACTGATTCACTCCTAGTTGTCACAATGATCTTGCTTCCTCCCTTGCTAAAGCGATACAATAAACCTTTGAGATTATCCCAATCCTGCCAGTTCTCACTCCAGTAGTCATCCAGGACAAGGAGATACCTTTTTCCTCGCAGCACCTCTCCCAGGCAGGTCTGGAGGATGGTCAGGTTGTTAGGTTGAAACGGAGAGAGCTGTATGGATTCTATGATGGATGAAATGATCCTTTCTATATTGAACTCACGCGACACATGAACCCACAGCTTCAGATCGAAGTGCATCGAAACACGCTCATCGTTGATGACTAGCTGAGCCACAGTTGTCTTCCGATATAAGCCTCGCCTACTATTGACAAGACCCCAACATTGTGCTTCCCATCGGGTTCAAGAAGCATATCTAGTATCCGCTCCTGATCATCATCTCTACCACAAACTACGGTTGGAGGAACAAAGGTGGTCGTCGGATCGAGTTTACCACCTTCATCAGCTTGGAAGGCCCGGTTCATTTCCTCTACACCTTCGATACGATCAATTCTCTTAGCAAAATCCTTAATATTCTTTTCCATATCATGCCTAAACTTTATACGCGAGAGAGCCAGAAAAGGAGAAGGTCCGGCATTTAACTGTAGTCTTCAATAAGGTTGCCAATCAAGACATGTTTGAGGTGATTTCCTGTGGCAAATTCTTGCACACATTTATAGTTTTGGGTGGCTCTGAGGACTTGGAATTAAAGATCCCTAATGACATTGGGAAGAGATTTACAAGTCTACGCACTTTAGATTTAAGTAATTTTGGTGTAACTGATCTGCCCAAATCGATTGGAAAACTGAAACATCTTCGGTGTCTCCAGCTTCAAGGCACCAAGATCAAATGCTTACCCAAGTCAATTTGTAAACTCTACAATCTTCAAACACTGGGCCTCAGAAACTGTTATTATCTGGAAGAGTTGCCACGTGAATTAAAGAATCTTCGCAAGCTAAGGCATATTGATCTTGCAATGACTCGTGATCCCCTCCACAATGTCTGCAGCTTGAGATATATGCCCAAGGATATAGGGTTGCTGTCTGATCTTCAAACGCTGTCAAGATTCGTCATAAGTGAGAGGAGTACTGTTAGTATCCACAAAGGGGGTATAGGGGAATTGGCCGATTTGAACAAACTCCGTGGGAAACTTCTCATTACAAATATGCGTCTTGTAAAGGATGTGCAGGAAGCTGAAAAGGCACAATTATCTTCCAAGAAATTCCTCCAAAATCTGGAGCTTTCATGGAGCAACAACAGCGCTAATGAAGAAAAAGCTGAGCAAACATCAGAGCACCTAAAGACATCCATCTTGATTAAAGGGCTAACTTCCAAGCCCAAGAAGTTTTTGCATAAGCTTGAGCCTTCATGCAGCAGCAGAAACAACGAACAATCTGAGAAAATATTTGAGTACCTAAAGGCACCCAGTGCGATTAAGGAGCTTACCCTTTCAGGTTACCCCGGCATGGCATGCCCTAGCTGGCTTGGTTCTGCAGAGTATAGGAATCTGGTAACAGTGTGCCTCTACGATTTTCAGGGCTGCAGTTTTCCTCCTCCCCTAGGGCTGTTACCTAATTTGGAAAGTCTCCACCTCAAAGGTTGGGATAGGTTGGTCTCCATGAATTGCAGCGAATTTTGTGGTAGCAGTTCTAGGAAGAACGAATTACACGATGCTAGTTTCAAATCTCTGAAGAAACTGCATTTGGAGAGGATGGACAGACTGAAGCGTTGGGATGGGGATGAGAGATGTTGTCTCCCTAGCCTCGTTGAGCTTATCCTCGAGAATTGCTGCAAGCTGGAACAAGTGACTCACAGTCTCCCTTCACTGACAAAGATAACAGTGGAAGGGTCACCTGATTTTTGCGGCCTTCGGAACTTCCCATCTCTGAAGCACGTGAACATAACTGCAAGTGGTGAGTGGATTTGGGGATCATGGTCCTCCCTTTCTTCTCCTATATCCATCACTCTATGCAAGTTGCCGACAGAGCACTTCCCATCAAGGTTTGGAGGATTCCATACATCCTTGCAGCGCCTTGAGATCAGCCACTGCAAGCAACTGGTGTCTATACCTGACGATTGGCCACCGTGTAATTTGAGCCACTTCTCCGTAAGGCATTGCCCTAAGCTTCGTCAACTGCCAAGGTACATTCAACGCCTGAAACTACTGGAAGACATGGAGATTATTGCTTGTGGGCAGCTTTCTCACTTCCCGGAGATGAGTGGTCTTGTTTCGCTAACCCGACTGGAGATCTCAGAATGTGGTTCAATTCAGTCGTTGCCGAACGCAGGCTTGCCTAGATCACTGCAGATCTTAAGCATTAACAAATGCCCTCAGCTTGCGCGGTCCTGCATGAACGCTGGAAGTGCAGATCAAGTCAAGATCAAGAACATATTTTCAGTCTGGATCGACGAACGTGAAGTGTCCACCTCTGCAGGGCGCTGAGTGCTGATACGCCTCACGTAGGCCCGACAAGCTTCAGGAGTTTGAGAAGTACATTGAGCTGTGTCTGTTGCGTACTACTCACCCCGTTCCAAAATGTAGGTCATTTGACTTTTTTGACCTTAAGTTTGACCACTCGTCTTATTCAATTTTTTGTGTAAATTATCATATTTTTGTGGTGGTTTGCTTTATTGATATAAAATCTTCATAAATGTCTTAAATCTAACTATATTTTCATAAATATTTTTGAATAAGACGAGTGGTCAAACTTGGAGCTAAAAAAGTCAAACGACCTGTATTTTAGAATGGATGGAGTGGTTACGGTGAAACTCATGTACATCTATGCAGATTAGCAGAGTACTTGGAGCTGCATTGGACGCAAGTGTTGTGCCATTTTACGATCCATCAAAAGTTACCAAAATTGTAACGTTGATTTCGGTGGCCAGAAAGGCTGATACAGTAACAATTTGGTACCTCACGTGTTATATAGAATCAGTGGTACTCCTGTCATAAGGCTTTCTTCAAAGGTCCGAGATAATTAGTTTAAATCTATCACATCATCGGTGCAAGAACTAATTCATGGCCGTGTTTCGTTGGAAAGCGGAAATATTTTTTCGAAGGGAATATTGCATGCATGGAGTATTAAATAAAGTCTATTTGTAAAATCTTTTTAGGGATGAGGGTAACTTTGCGCGATAAATATAATGAGCCTAATTAGTCTATAATTTACTTCAGTAATACCACAATAGCCATCCTCTAATCGTGCGGTCAAAGGTTCCATTAGATTCATCTCGTGAATTAATCCGGGGTTATGAAGATAGTTTTGTAAACTGACTTCATTTAATGCCCTTAATTATTGGTCAAACGGAACCCCAATGAAACACAGCCTAGCAGCCTGACTTTTAAAATACTTATGGGACCCAGCTACATCAATTATTACCCTTCTTCCCCACGCGAACGATTCATATATATAAATGTTTATTACCACTGGCATTTGTCCCATCGTCATATTTCTTTTGTTCTAAATTACTATTCACTATTGAATTTTTCATATAATATTTGACCATTCATCTTATTCAATGATTCATTTTAATGTATTTTAAAAAATAAATAAGCAAATAAAATAAATAATAGTTGCATATTTTTTGGAATAAAATGAATAGCCAAAAGCAACAATGATAGTAATTTAAAACGGAAGTAGTATATTACTTACTCATCGGAATAACTCCCCTTATTTTATTAGTATTTGAATGGGCCCTTCAACTTTTGCCCGGTACCCAACATAGATAGCTAGGAGAGAGAGACTTTATGACTACTTTTCAATGTAAGCACAACATCACTTCTCATCCAAATAACTCATCTCATTTTATTTCAAAATGTATACATAGTTACTAGCTTCTCATCGGTCGCTCCGTCGCAACATTAAAAATTAAATGCTGCAACATCATGTATCACCTCTCGCAACATATGAGAACATTCACAAAACAGACTCCGACATATAATCCTTGGATGATAAATCTACTGCCCGCAATATGCACATCGTGTTTCATGCAGCATCCATTGAGAGGTGCCTAGTACAAAAACAAATTTGTAAATATCAATGTTTCTATTTTTGCAACAGTCATAAAAACATATTGCAACATTGAAAATCGCAAGCTGCAACACCACACAAAAACAATCTCAACTAAATTACCTATTGCAACAACATAAATCATCTCTTCAATATTTCAATCAGTATTTTACAACATCTTGATACGTAAGGCATCAAACCCAATGAACAAAATCAAATGATCTATTGAAGCAAACCAAATAAACTGCTGCAACATTCAAAATAATTAGTTTCAACATGCTTAGTTATTAGAGTTAAACAACATGTGGAGATTTCACCGTTCCTTCGACGAGGAGATCCTAGTTATTGTGTGTCTAGACGAAGGGGAGGACATTGCTACACCAGCCCGAGAGCTTAGGCGCCGGTGGCCTAATGGACATGAGTGTGTGTGCTTCATCTCAATGGGTGCCACCCTCCAAGCTGCACAGCATGCTCGGACTTGCCAGACGCCGCTACCTCGAGGTGTTCGGCAGCACATGATGCAGCATGTTGGGCACTGTCTATCTCAAGGGGCTCGACTACACATGCTCTAGCTCACCGGGATCACCCCACGCATCGCACCGTCTCCTCAAACTCACTAGGCCTCACCGCCCACCATGTCGTCCCGCTTGTTCGAGCTTGCCACGCTAGAATAATGCTTTAAATAGAATCCAAAAAAATGAATGTATAAGTATGAACAGAACCCAATAGATGACAATGAGGAGATGGAGGTGGACCCGCGTTTGAATTTTAGTTAGGCGTCCAATACTTGAGTTCAAGTATTACTCTCTTATCAAGATGCCATTTATGTGTGACTTTTTTTCATGTTACCGCTTACTACCAAAAGTTACACCTCACCGTAAAATAATGATCTTATCCACTTGAGTACTCAAGACGCAGAAAAATTAGAAACTCCTCGGTGGAGAAATAGTGGAATTCTCTACGTGTTGTTTAACTCTAATAGCTAAGCATGTTGAAATTGGTTATGTCAGATATTGCAACAGGTCATTTTCTTTGTTTCAACCAAATATTGTTTGGAATGTTGTAGAGATGATTTGGGTTGTTGCAATGGGTAATTTAGTTGAGATTGTTTTTGTTTGGTGTTGCAGCTTGCGATTTTTAATGTTGCAATATGTATCTTTGCTTGTTGACAAATGTAAAGATTGATGTAATAAACTTTGTTTTGTATGAGGCACCTCTTCGTGGATGTTGCATTAAACATAATGTGCATGTTGTAGTGGGAATTTATTATTTGAGAAGTTTATTTAGATATCACGGTCATTTTTATGTTGTGAGAGGTGATATATGATGTTGCAACATTTAATTTTTAATGTTGTGATAGAGCATCCGATAAGAAATTTTCGATTGGAAGTTCATACGCTAGTACGTTTAATTATAATAACTACAGGTAGTTACTCTACATCATGCCTAAATTAGCCGCGTGTCTTTTCTTTCCTAAGTTGGCTAACACATGAAAGACAGATGTAATCAAATATCTTGTGGCTATAGGTAAACAACTTATTGTAAATAAGAACAGAAGAAGACCTTGCCCTATGGGCTATGTTCAAATTATGTGTAGGTGTTTGCTTTTATTTATGTATTATCTCATCGGTCGTGGGTACATCTAGACATATATGAATTTTTTGCAAGAATAGCAAACACTACATAATATTCTATCCATTTATGTTTATATAGTAAATGTGCCTGTGCGTTGCTACGGGTGAAGGAGACTTCATTAGCGAAGGCGCGTGTGAGCTATGGACGCCGCCGATTCCGCATACGATGTGAAGCACAATAAAGGACAGAACCTCAACAGACACTATGCCCGGAAATGATAGCGTGTCGACGACGGGGATGCGAGTGGTGTAAGACGACAAAGGTGTGTATGCGGTGGTGCGAGACAATGAGAGGAGGTAAGGTATTATGAGTTAATTTATACCAGTGCGTTGCTACGGGTGAAGGGAACTTCGTAAAGGAAGGCGAGTGGGAGCCGTGGATGCCGCCAATTCCTCATCGATAAAGAGCACGGCAAATAGAGATTATCTGTAGACTTTATATCCAGAAGGACGGGAGTCAACACATCAGGGATGCGAGCGACGTGTGAAGATGAAGGGATGCGTGCAGCGGTGCAGGACGATGAGAGGAGATGAGGTACTCCGGTGAAGTAAGCGAAGCTGCGCAGGAGTCATGGACCCCTCCCCCCTCAAATTCCGCATCCAGTGAGGAGGAAGACAAATGAAAAATCTTCGATATACGATGCGCCTGGATATGAGGTCAGGGATGCGAGCGATGTGAGAAAATGAAGGGGTGTGTATGGCGGTGCCTGATGATGAGAGGAGATAAGGCATTGCGGCTAGAATAACGCCCATGCGTGCTACGGGTAAAGGGACATTCGTGAGCGAAAACGCACAAGAGGGATAGGCACCATCGATTCTACATCTAGTTAGGAGTATGACAAAAGATATCCTCGATAGACGTCGTTTTTGGCCGCAACGTGAGAAGATGAAGAGATGCATGCAATGATGCGGGACGACAAGAGTTGACGAGGTACTGCGTGGGTGTTGGTAGATGATACATCATGGGGTTTTCTCAAAAAATATAACATATTAAAGGATGGTGGGTTTATTTCTATAAATATTAGGGGATTTTTGTAAAATTATGACGTAATTCTTACTTTAGTATTACTAACAAATATGCCCGTGCATTATAAAGGATGGTGAGTTTATTTCTATAAATATTAGGGGATTTTTGTAAAATTATGATGTACATTCTTACTTTAGTATTACTAACAAATATGCCTGTGCATTGCAACGGGAAGAAAACATCATCATATGCTTCTATGACAAATATTTGATTTGTGACTCACATCAATTATTTTAAAATAAAATTAAAATATATGCACAGATTTGGCTCCCTAATTTTGATAAATAACCATCAAAATAGTTAAACCATAACTTCCTAGGCAACAAATTTATCAAATCATAGATTAAGTGCAAACATTATTTTAGGTTATATTACGATGCCAATCAGTCTGATGCTACACATAGGTCCTCATAAACATAGAATGGCAAAGGATGAGAAATCAAGGAACAACTAACAAGATTTGGCTAGAGCATCTTGTCACTAATGAGACATGTTAGGACATCTTATCTCTAATAGTTCAATTAAGAAAACATATTTTGGGCATATTAAGCCATCTTGTCCCTAATAAATCAACTAAGCAAACATCTACCAATGGAACTTTATAGACCTGCGATTGAGGCATGCATCGCATCCAGGCATCTGAATGTTGTACACGAAGCTGAGAGCGAGCCGTTGTATTGTAGGCCCATGGCCCCACATTTACCTTATCTCTCTTCTACATAATTTGTTTTTCATTTTTCACGATGCACATATCGAAAGCAGCTCTGCTCCACTTACCAGCAATCTGCCTCCAAGATCGAGTGCGGCCACGGCTATCGACCTGCAAGCTTGCGGAGTGGAAGTAGTATGAGGTGGGCGACAACGTCGTGCTCGCGGCCATTGACTGAGGAGCTGCAACACGGAGTGGGAGCGCGGCCATCGATGGAGGAGCTGCAGCATGGAGCGGGAGCGGGAGCGGCACGAGCGCGCAGTGCTCGCGGCCGTCGACCAAGGAGCTGCGCCACGGAGCGGGAGCGGCGTGAGATGGCGCGAGCGCGGCGGCGACAGGCCGCTGCAAAGCCCAGTCTGGGGAGCAGCGGAGCCGTGAATCCTGGTCGTGGCGGATTTAGACCACCGGTGGATTATTTTTCTCTCTAATTTTTCTTTTCAATTTGATTTGATTCGAAACTTTTTTCCCTGCAGCAGAATATATGGAGCTGGCAGGGGAGGGAATGCGCGTGCGGATCGGCAGGTGGGACTCGATCTGGGGGCTTGGAGCACGCACGTCAAGGAGATGAACTTGTGGGAAATCGGGCACTGCACGAGGCGACGCGATAGAATCAAAGTCGGTGGCATCAGCCGATGTACCAAAACTCAAAACTGAACATAATTACAACTTATAAAAAAACGGTAGGTTGGTTTCTATAAACGTTAGGGAGTTTTCGTAAAATTATGATGTACCGCATAATTAATCTTGCTTTAGTATTAGAATAGAGATAGAGAAAATATAGGCATGATTTTCTAAATTATACCTCTGTCATTTATTTACCTTATATTATATAGTTTATTGTTTAAAATTTATGAGAGAGTATATTTGAAAAGTCTATCGTTTCAAGTTTATATTATAAAGTTAAAATAATTGGCTAAATTATTTACTAAACATGGTAAAGTTTGAATATGAATATACGTGTGCGTTTTATAAACAAAATATTAAAATTATATATCAAAATAACAGAAATGCCCAGTAGTTAATTTGAAGGAAAAGCAATTATAATGGAACAAGTGGCTTCGGGAGGGAACCGTCGGGACTGATCAGCGTGTGCGCTCGCTTTGGCGGTAGAGGGTGGCTCGCCGTGAATGCGCTTCCGTCGCGGGCGCGGGCGCCGGTCACGCGCCCCAGACCGGCTGCTTGTGGGACCCAGCCCCGCTGCGAACGGCTAACCTCCGTAACCGACACGACACAGGACACACGACGTGTGCAGGGAAAGAAAAATAGCAACAAACAAGAGGGGTGAAACGGGATAATCCCTCGTTTTTGCCGTCTCCCTCCCGTCCGGCGGCCGCGAGGCGCGAGGAGCAGCCGAAAATCTTCCCAGCCACGAATTCGCGCAGGCGGCCATGGGCGGGCACGGCGGCCTGAACATCCTGCCGCAGAAGCGGTGGAACGTCTACAACTTCGACAACCGCGAGAAGGTCCGCAACGACGAGGCCGCCGCCGCCCGCGAGGAGCAGCTCCAGCGCGAGGCCGAGCGCCGCCGCGAGTCGGACCTCCGCCTCGCCGCGCTCCGCCGCAACCGCGGTCTCGTCCAGGAGGAGCCGCCCTCTACTACCGCTCCCCCTCCTCTCGCCGCCGGAGGTGCCGCGGCGGAGGATCCGGCGGACGCCCTCTCGTCCCCGGCCTCCGACGGGGACCACATCAACCTCTTCTCGGGTAGATCCGGCGCCGCCGCCGACTTCGCCGCGCTCGCCTCGGCCAGCGGCGGGAGGGGCGCAGCGCGTGAGCGGGAGACCGATGCCAACCCTAACCAGAAGAACCCTAAGAAGCGGAAGAAGGAGGAGGTCAGGGCGGTGGGGCCCGACGAGGAGAAGTACAGGCTGGGCTACGGCCTCGCCGGGAAGGGCGTGGCGGTGCCATGGTACATGTCGAGCCCTGCGGCGGCGCCATCTAAGGAGGGGAGGACCAGAGATGCAGGGGAAGGGAGAGGGGGGAAGAGGAGTGGAGGGAAGAAGAGCATAGAGGAGCTGAGGGAGGAGAGGAGGAAGAGGGAGGCCAAGGAGAAGGAGCGTGAGCGCGCTGTGCTGGTTGCTGCGGGGAGGAAGGAGAGGCAGACTGACCGGGGGCGTCAGTCGAGGTAGCGTCATGGTGGAAATTTGTTCTGATGATTTCAGTTTGCATTTTGGGCTTGTTTGTATGAATGTATGATGATTACTGTTTTTGCGTCCCATCAATGCAGATGGGCTCGGTGATGTGAGGATTTTCATGGTATAACGCGCAAGAATGCAAAGGATGTTTATTGAAGGTAAAATATTGAAATGCCCAATGATGTTCTAATTTGTGACAACATAGATGGCTGATTGGTCATGACTTTTGACTTGGTCTTTCTTCTTCTTATTCAGCAATGAGTGTGTAAAGATGGCTTATTTCCTTTGATCATGTGGCTTTGTACAAACATGAGCATACTTCTGATTTGATTATTAGTTCTATTTGCTTCCTCCCTTCATATGTGCTAATTTGCTTGTCATATTGAATCCATCCGATTTTTTTTGTGATGATTAATCAAATATATTCTGATAGTGTTTGTTTTAGGAAGATGCTATAGGCTCCAGATTCCATAACACATACGTATGTTCATGGTATCGCTGAAAAGTAGACATTGCTACTGGTAGCAAATTGTGAACAGTACTCCCTCCGTCCCACAATATAAGGCGCGCACGTAATTTAAGATTCAAACTTTAAAAGTTTTGACCTATAGTTAATCTTTCATAATAAAAACTTTATCTAACAAAATAATACCATTAGATTTGTATTGAAATGTACTTTTATATAATTATGATTTTGTTGCTACAATCATTATAGTATTGAAGATATTAAGAGTCAAACGTTAGTATGGGAGACTGTCAAGTTTGACGTATGAGAGACTGTGTCAAGTTTGACCGCGCCTTATATTTTGGGACGGAGGGAGTATTTTCTTATTCTTATTTGAATATTTGCATCTTGGATGGGAATAGCATGTTGTTTGTTGTGGCTCACAATTATTGAGTATCTTGTGCTTGCAACAAGAAGATCTTCCGTGCTGGAGCTAGAACTTTACTTGAATTTCTTACTGATAGTTTGTTTGTGCCGAAGTTCTCTAAAATGTTGCTGGTGCTTGAATGATCCTTTCAACTATTGGTTTATTAATTTATTCTAGTTACTTCTTTTTTAAAGTTAAAAAATGGCTTATTCTTGTGACTGATATTTCTCTTCTGCAGGATAAGTCATTGAACTGGAGATGGCCTGACTACCTTTATCAAGTAGAATGCAGATGATTGCATGTGGCAGCAAGAATTACACTGTTTATTTACCAAGCAAAGGATACTCGTGACTCGTGAGAAGTTCAACTGTTCAAGAGCAACTTGGTCAGTAACAGCAAGATTGTATTCTTTGTTAGAAATCATTGAATCAATTAATGTGGGATTTTCTTTTGTAAAATACTCTGGGTAATGTACCGAAAATGCAGTGAAGCTAGCAGCTCATGCAACACTAGTGATGTTTGCTTGTAAAGCTATTTGCATTTCCTGATGTACAGACTTGGTTTGTGACCTTTTCAGAAATTCTGTCAATGCCAGATAATTTCAACTTGCTTAGTACTGTTAAGAGCACATAAAACATCTCTGCAAGTTGTGTTGCATCCTACTTTTATGATTGTTGGTTTGTGCGCAATTAGCTGCTGACTTCATGGTGCATAAGGCCAGCATCAAGGTTAAGAGTCAAGACTGAAGAGTTAGTTACCTGAGAAGTCTTGGTTAAGCACTTGAGCTGATAATTTGTTTTGAAATATGATTCTGGCGAATTTGAGTAGACCTATGGCATTATTCGGACAAAGATATGTGTTTTTTAGCGACAGGGTCATACTAAAAAGGTTTAAAACCAATCCACGTTCTGATTGAGTGTATGAAGATGGATCTATCGAATGCGTAGTTTGGATTGTTTTTGCTTTGATCCTGTGTCCTTAGTAACTGCTGATTCAACTTTAGCTCTGCTTATTAGTATGCTGCTCCTAACTACCCTAACCATGTGGGTAGTGTTTCTGGAAAGCTGCTTGTAAGGCTTTCCTTTTCCTTAATTAATGTGTGTTGTTTTGTGCTAGTTTACTCTTGTCATGTTAAACCCATCAGAATTTTGTGTGTGGTAATTAACTGAGAATATTCTTGAAATATTTATTTTAGGAAGGTGATAATCTCTATATTCCATGGCATCCGGGTTGATGGTTTTCCTGAAAATATTGCATACTTTCTTGCTATAATTGAAAAATCGTATTTTGAGTGGGAGTGACTGGTTCTGTATTGTGGTTCAGAAATATTAAGCATCTTATGCTTACAACAGCATACTCTATTATCCAGTTGGTAGTTGGCGTTAAAACTGAATTTTTCTGTTGAAGTTTGCTGCTACTTGAATCATCTGCTGAACAATTAGTAATGTTTGTCCGTCTACTTCTACTCTGGCTTGTTTGTATGGCTGACCTTTCTCCTTAGAAAGGGAATGAGAAACTGAAGCCTCAGACAGCACACGATGCATGTTGTGGCAAAGAGTTTGTATGATATTTACAGTAGGGTCCTCCGACGGCTTGTAAGCAACTCAAGAATATCCTCATCGGTGGCTAAGATTGTTCCAGATTTGTTAGAAATCAATTTATGTGTGGAATCTTCATTTTAAACTGCAAGCACATATTGTCCAATGTACTAAGAATGTAGCGAGCTAGCAGCTCGTGTAACACAAATTGTCATGGTTTTCCTGGTGTACAGACTTTGCTTGTGAAATTCTGAATTATTATCAATGTCAAATAGCTGCAACTTGTTGAGTGTTTTTTACCATCATTAGACTACTACGTCCATCCTAAAGTATGCACAAGCTGTGCTGTATCCCACTGGGCTTCATGGTCAAGAGCCAAAACTGAAGAACCATGGATCACTTCGCAATAAATCTTACAGTCAAGCTGCATCTTTTTTTATCATGACTAATTCGAGTGGACCAGCATATGACAGTATTGGGACAAGAAAAATCACCCACTCATTTGTCACAACATGGTCACACTCAAAAGTGGAAACAATCAATCCACAATTTAGGTGATAAATTAAAGGGGATGATACAGAAATCAAACACAATAAGAGCAATAATCACTTTTCCAGTGATTAGTAAAAATGCATCATTGATCAAACTAGATGCCATTACACAACCAACTATTGTCAATTTGACGCTCGCGCTGTTGCACGGCTCGGTAGCATTGGCAGCTGGCTCACGAATCTAAGAATCACACGATGTCACCTTTTATTTACCATAACAAGTACCCGATTAGACTATGGAATTCTCATTTTTTTACAAGATAACCAATAATGATGCACAGGAGCCCAATGGCTATTAAGAGAATGAGTGAGAAGCTGCCTTGCTGTTTACTGGCTTCGCGCCTTACAAGTTCCTGCATGTCACAATGACAGACATAGCCATCTTCAAGTGAGTTCAACAAAATTCATAGCAGCTACAGATATAAGAAATTCAGAATTCAGTATAATATTTCTTCTATGGGAAACCTTAAACAATTTTACAACCTATTAGGGTGAAAGACTTCTTATTGTTATGAAGTCTGATCTGAAAAATCTGGAAACCATTAGCTTCTTCCTTAGCACACAAAAAATTGTTTTGAGTAACAAAAATTAGTTATTATTCATTGTTAAGATGAATTAGTTGAGATTGTCTATTACCACACGAATATTCAAAAGTTAGTTTGATTCATTTTTTTTCTTTCTTTTTGGATAAAACTCGCCCCAATTTTCAATTCGTAATCTTGAAAAGCTAACCTTAGGTTTCCACATTGGATCTCTGAGACCCCAACAAAGTGTCCAATGCATATCAACAAGTGTTCAATGCCTATTAACAACTCCAATGGTTAATAATCTAGAATGGTCCCTTGATTGTGTTCAAGTCCAAATATCTCTCCTTTAGCCAGTAATATTTATATTTTGATATACATGGGTGTCCCTCAAAGAATCCCTTACCAAGAGAAGTAATAGTTGAACACACTAAAGTAAACAGATGTTGGTATACAGCTGCAGCTACGCCACTTGAAGCCCTTTTGAAGAGACCTCCTAGGAGAATGGTTATGCCTAGAGGCTGTTGTCAGGTACATCAGCCTGCTACTTAAGGTGCTAATGGCAACCCATGAAAAAGCACATGATTTCAACCAAATACTCACCAATTCATCTCGAAGCTTTCTATTTTGCTCAAGTGCAGAATTCTTTTCTTCGGTCAGTTTTGCAATTATAGCTGACAGCTGGAATGAGAGAAAACAAGTGTATATTCAGCTCAGAAATAACTACACAATAAATCTCAAATATATCAAATTTACATCAAACGAAAAACTGATTTCTGGAAGAATCACTAGTAAAATACTCAGCACACACTAAACTAAAAGAGCACCATGTTACCAATATCAATCACATGATTTGCATCTACTTACAGTCAAGCAAAGTAACAAGATTAACACGAGAAATGTTTTTAAGTGGCTATCTATGTGCAATGAAAAACTTCGATGTAGATAATTCCAATAGAAATCAATTGAAACAGAATTCATAAAACATAGCTCAGGAGACCTGCTATTACATCCCCGCATTCTTTCAGAGCAACAAAATTCAAAGAAGGAATAGAGTCAGTAAGGGCATAACTGGTTTCTCCTTTTTTTTTTCTCTAATGTTGTCAAATGAGCATTCTACCTAGACATATGGAAAAACCTTCAGTATTCACAGTCCACGCAGGATACAAGCTCACCTGATTGGATAGTTCAGCAGATCCCGCGTATGTTTTTGTTTCCTAGTATTGAGACAGATGCAACTGAAATTTTAATAATCATGGCACAAAATATAAACTGTAGAACAAAGAATATGCACATATCACATACCAGAGAAGGTCCTGCACCCTTCAGAAACTCCTGGCTCTTCACAATTCGCCCAATAGGTGATCCCACCTCCTGAAACGATATTAGGAAAATCATCAGTTCGTTTTCTTAGAAACTTGCAGCTATAAAGACATTCCACAAAAAAAGAGCATTTAGCACACTTGCTAACCCCACCTCTGCTGATCTCAAAGAAGCAGAGCCACTCGACAGCTCTGAAGTACTCCTTCCGTTATCCCCAATCCGCTGCATAGGCACTAAAATCCTCTCTAAACCATCGTGCTCCTCTGCAATCTCTGATTGTGGTTCAGGTGGCATCACATAAGCAACCTTCAGCTTCACCTCCTCAACTACATTATGCCGGTCTTTCACGAACTGGGAAGCAGGCACCAAACCACCGATTCAGTACCAAACTGATAGCCATAAATCAAACTAAAAAGAATACGTCCTACTACTACCATTTTCGAGGTTATGTCCTTGGCTGACAAGCCGTCACTGACGACCACGCTCTGCACCAAGAATTTGTCCTTGCACTGCAAATCCGGAGGCACCACCTTCTGCGCTTGCATCGTAACTACAGGAACGCAGAATGCATCAAAAAACTAAAAATATTGAATGTTCACCAGCAAAACTAACAAAAGATAAGGCTCCCAAATTGAGCCGTTTCTTGAACACGTTACCTACAACTGTGCAGGAGGATCGTGGGGGCACGACGCCATTGTTTGGCCGCACGCAGTACTTCCTGGGGTTCGTCGTCTTGACCTACTACCCACACAAATCACAAGGGCGCCAAGAAAAGCATTAGAGAACAAAAAATTCCTCATGAAGCCACCCGCAATCCCACAAAGAAACTCCCTAGGGTTTTACACCGCAATCAATAGGTGAACCACCTTAAAGGCGACGGTGCGGTCGGTACTGTTGGCGAGCCGCAGGGGGCAGGAGATCTGCTTGTCGAGCACGACTGCGCATCACAAGAAATCGCGAAAGAATCAGCTGAAAAATTCAGGGAAAGAAGATGGAAAGAATTCGAGATGAGAGAAGGACGGGGAGGTAGGGATGAGACCCTCTAGGGGCAGGGAGCTTACACGGGAACTGGAGCTCCAGAGGGTCGACGTCGAGGAGGTCACAGGAGGCGGCCATGGCTGCTGCTGCTGCTGTTGTCGCGAGAGCCGAGAGGTGGGGGAGAACGGAGACGGAAGTGGTGGGAAAAGTGGGCTTTGAGGTCAGCCGTGGGTTCGCTTTTGTTTGTGCCTGAAAAATAATTCTTGGAAGTTTTATGTTTGGTTTGGTTTGACTTTTTTTTTAAAAAAAATAGATTAGTCTTGATAGTGATGTTTCTGATCTGCCCTGCGGAGATATAGCCAGGTATTGGGATTTTTATTTTTTAATATAACTAATTAAAGTTGTGTTATTTATGCAAAGTTTTTCCATATGCTAAGGAGCCAAATATTCTATGGAGCACATTATGTTTGACAAGGTGGAAAGATAGTTTTACTAGTAGAAAACTTTTTCTCAAATAAATAACAACAAGTGGATTCGAATTTTGTTACAGGGATAAAGGCCTTACTCTGCACCTTTTGTGTTAATACTACAATAAATTTCAAAAATAAAAAATTATTTATAAATTTATGAGAGATAAAATTCTCTTCACAAAGTACCAAGGCCTAACTCACCGTCTATCCATACTCAATATTCTTTTATCAAATACAAAAGGTACTGACTTCAAATTTTTGGGGACCAATGCCTTGATTGACTTATCTGCACTTATATTAGGACCCCTATGTGTTAAAATCGTATTGAAACTTTTGTTTGTGCATATGGTGAACCATTGCGAAATATCATCACTAAGCAAGTTAACAGTCCCTTTGTTTGAAATTACAGGTTTCATTTCATTTTCTCAGGACAAACATTTGACCAATAGTTAATTTATTAATACATAATTTGTGTGACATAAAATTGATTTTATTATATTTGTACTACCTCAGTTTCATATTGCTGTTCATTGTTAACTCTTTTCCTTAACATTTGACTGTTCATCTTATTCAAAAAATTAGTCCAAACATACGAAATAATAAATTATATTTGTATAATTTTTTAAATAAGATGAATGGTCAAACGTTGTGGGAAAAAATCAATAACAAATAGTTATTTAGAACAGAGGGAGTACTTCTTTGTGATTATAATCATGTACCATATAAATGAAATATCAAAATGTAATCATTGATCAAAGTATTTTCCTAATGAAGTGAAATGCGCCTTGTAAAAGTAGTTGGAGCAAATAGTTTTCAAATAAACTATGCACAAGGTTTTACTATTTAAACATATTTACATAGCCATTATTCATTTTATATAATATTCTCACATCACAAGATATCTCTTTTTTTAGTTTCCTGAACTCATTTTCCATCTTTCCACTTTAGTTTGACTTTGAAGTTTCTTTGTTCGAATTTACTGTGGATGGTAAAGGTAGTAGTGGTTAGTTCGTTTTAATGGTATGATTATGAAAGATGCTTATGTGACTTTCAAAATTTCTGCATTGAGTGGTCTATATTTGTCACCTACCAAGCGTGCACTTCGGTATTCCACAACGTGCGTCTACTTATAGAGAACCGTCACCCTTAAACATGAGCTTGTTTCAAATGTATCTGACCCTCTTTGACAAATACTACTACTTTTAAAACCTTTTGTTTCTAAATACAATATCTAATTTAAGAAAAATCTTCAAAACGATCATATACGTAACTTGAAAATATGACGAATGCATATTTCTTTTATCTTATTCCGTGTTTTCCACATGCATGTTTGACACCAGCAATGCTTAGAGCAGCCATGACATTTGAAATATGGTCATGGCTTCATGGAAGCAAATCTCTGATGCGTATTTTAGATAGGGGAATGTACCCACAAGCATAAAATATGGACTAGGGTTTGAGACGATGGACATACTCTAGTACTCTACGAACGACAAGTTTGTAATTTTGTATGATTCCAAGTCGGATATTAGAACAAAAGAAGGCTAACTTTCACTCATCAGCAGGGCAGCATATACTCTCGTTGTTGCACTGTCATTGTCGTCCAAGCTGGCATCGCATTTTTTTCACAATAAATACAAAGGTGTTCGTACGTCCTCTCAAGGAGGAAGAGAATATAACCGGGTGTTCATACATGATCAATTTGTATCTAGCCATCTAGGTGCAATGCAGATGGGTTTTGTCAAAGGATGATGTATAAGTCAAGGGAGCACTTTCCAGTTTCCAGTGCTTAGGACAATTTCATTAAAACCTTCTCATTATAATCCTGCATGTTCTTTTCATGTTGCCTCGCAGTCACGTTTGGGTACAGTAGTCTCGCACTCGCCTATACTCGGCCGAAATATACCCAAAAATCAACAGATGGGGAAGAGAGGAGGCCCATCACTGGCCCAGCTGACCTAAATCCTGGACCCCTCTGGCCCTCTATACCTCGTCAAATCCAATTGGCAAACCAGACCAAATTTATTTGCTCCACATGGATGACTAGACATCCGCATATTGAAACCCATCTGCATATTGAAGAATTGGTGTATGTTGCTATATAATTTTTCTTCAACGATTTAAGCTTTTGGAGGAGGTAATAAGAAGTGGAGCCAGAAATGGACCAAATACTGGGCTGGATCAGTATGGCTTTTGAGATGGATAATGTGTGTGCTTACCTTTCCCAATCCAATATACTCACAAAAAAACTAATCCCCATTTCTAGTGACAGCTCTTGGCTTGGGATCCGCCCGTGTGTTAGGACGAGAACTTGCATTGTTGGTGCTCCAAACTCAACCATATGCAACCAATTCCCAGCCGATGCACTGCTATTTTGCCACTACATCGTTTGAGTTTAGGCACGACATCTACGCATTCACGCTAGGTTGCTAGCACTAGATTGACCAGCCTACACCCAACCCTAACACCACCCATATTGCGACCACGATTGCGTTCTGTATGATGCTACCCCGCTGGCCCTTGCATTTAAACGTACTCCTACGGCTGCTGCTTCAGGAGCTGCGCACCGGAGCGAAGGGCTGGCGGGGAAGAAGACGCGTGCGCGAGCGCCGACCCCGATGGATGCATTGAACGGCCGGCGAGCATTGAACGAGCGGCGCCGTGTCTCCGGGGTCCGGGCCGGGCGCGCATATGCGGGTGGGGCGGGCGGGGCGGGGGCGCATGATCTGATAGGTTTTTGTTGTTGGGCGGCCTGGTCTGGGACGTACTGCAGACTGCAGAGCAGTGGTTGTGCTAGTATAAACGCAACAGTGGTGGGCGATGGATGCATTGAACGGCCTGGTCCGGGTGGATTGGCATACACGGCGAGCTACGCCACAGGCCTAGTACAGTAGTTTAGGAGGGAGTACACGAAGAGAAACAGGTAGGCTACGCTAGCATCACTATCGCATACACCCAAGATACTTGCGAGTAGAAGAACATAGATCGTTACCACTAGACGTGCAGCGCAGCGGAAGAAGTCGCGCGTCGATGTAGAGGAAGTAGTCGATCACGTCCCACGAACCGAGCTCCTCGTCCTTGATCCCAGCAGCCGATCAGCGCAGCAGTCGCAGCAGCGCCTCCACGGAGTCCACACGTACGGGGATGGAACGCCGGGCGTCGGTGTGCTAGCACCGCACACACGGCAAGGGCGGCGGCCGAGAGAGAGGAGGCGGCGACTAGGGTGGGCGCGACTATTAGGTCATCTTGCCCCCCTAACCCCTCCCTCGTATATATGGGGCGTACTAATGGGCTTCTATCTCATAGGCCCATTAGTAACCCTAATCCCTCTTGGATCAATATCCTCTTGGGCCTTTAAACCGTATTGTGATGATAGGCTCTTGGGCATATCACCAACAATCTCCCACTTGCACTAGAGACAATCATACATGCAAGCTTTCCAACATTTCGAACCCCTTAAGTGTGTGATCCGTTAGGTTCATGTGTAGATGGTCGTGAACGGAAACCATTTCCGAATCACAAGTCAATAGCGGCACCTAGCAGGGCATAGTGACTCACATATACACATAAAGATTATATCGACCGAACCTTAGATATACTCATACACCGAATCCCTTTGCCACACGATACCTGTCAAGCTCAAGGCGAGATGCGTGCCACCTTTGTGATAGCTCGACCATTCTCTCGATCTAATAGTGGATTCTATTCATAACTAACATTTAGTCATCATGATTAACTCTTTAATCATTTTGGCATGGCCATGCACTTTTCAATCCAACTATCTCGAGGGGCCCAGAGATATCTCTCCCGTTATCTAGGAGGGGCAAATTCCATCTTGATCCGCTCACATCCCATTCCATGTTTCATGACACACCTGTAAGCTACTTTTGTAACTACCCAGTTACGGAGTAGCGTTTAGCAGCCCCAAGATGCACCACTACACACAGTGAGAAACAATGGCGATCTCAGGTCTGAGGATCCAGTAGGTACAACACTCAAGAACAACTAATGGCACATACAAGATAACAATCCCAACATTGTCTTGGAGTGGGTCAATCCAACACCATGTTCACCAACATGTGTCCACATTATTAATCCAATATCTCCATATCCATGATCCGTGAAACATGATCATCAATTAATGCATGTGCTAGTCTCAATGTCGTTGTTGTCCCACGTAACGACATAAACTAGGGATAATTTAGAATCATATCCTTGTCAACAAAAAGTTTCACGAACAAGTCACATACTTGATAATTAATGTAAAAGATAATCATCCATGGAACAAATAACAATTATTCATTATTACATAAACATACTTATGACACAAAATCTCCCACGCACACTGAAATCACTGATGTAAGTATCTAATACCCATAGATCTCATGTGCGCCTCATGCTTTGGTTGTGGGAGAGGCTTCGTCAACGGATCAGCAATGTTTGAATCCGTGTGCACCTTGCAAACCATCACATCACCTCTCTCAATAAAGTTACGGATGAGGTGATACTTCCGCAGTATATGTCTGGACTTATTAGTTGTTCTAGGCTCCTTTGCTAGTGCAACGACACCACTATTATCACAATAGAGGTCCACTGGACTGGAGGCACTAGGAACAACACCCAAATCAGAAACAAACTTTCTGATCCAAACAACTTCTTTTGCAGCTTCGGAAGCTGTAATATACTCGGCCTCTGTCGTCGAATCAGCCACCGTATCTTGCTTGGAACTCTTCCAGCTCACTGCCCCACCATTGAGGCAGAAAACAAAACCGGATTGCGATTTGGAGTCATCTTTGTCTGTTTGAAAACTAGCATCGGTGTAACCCTTTACAACGAGCTCATCTTCGCCTCCAAATATTAGGAACATATTCTTAGTTCTTCTAAAGTACTTAAGAATACTCTTTACAATTGTCCAGTGAGCTTCACCGAAGTCTGACTGATACCTGCTCGTGACACTTAGAGCAAAAGAAACATTCGGGCGCGTGCAAAGCATGGCATACATGATCGACCCTATGGCTGAAGCATAAGGAATCGTACTCATCCTCTTTTGCTCATCAGGTGTCGTAGCACACTGACTCTTGCTCAGAGCAATGCCATGTGACATTGGCAAGAAACCTTTCTTGGAATCTTGCATATTGAACCGATTCAATATCTTGTCAATGTACGTGTCTTGGCTTAATCCAATTAGCCTTTTTGATATATCTCTATAGATCCTAGTACCCAAAATGTAAGCCGCCTCTCCTAAATCATTCATCGAAAAACTTTTTTCAATGAGGTTTTAACGGTTTCAAGCATTGGAATATTATTTCCGATCAGTAATATGTCATCCACATATAGGACCAGAAACACAAGTGCGCTCCCACTGGCCTTTTTGTAAACACAAGGCTCATCTTCATTCTTGATGAAGCCAAACCCTTTGACTACTTCATCAAAATGAATATTTCAACTCCGAGATGCTTGCTTCAATCCATAGATGGACCTCTGAAGCTTACATATTTTCCCGGCATTTTTAGGATCGACAAAACCTTCAGGCTGTGTCATATACACATCCTCACTTAGATGTCCATTAAGAAAAGCAGTTTTGACATCCATTTGCCATATCTCATAGTCATAATATGCGGCAATTGCTAGGAGAATCCGAACAGACTTTAGCATTGCGACAGGCGAAAAGGTTTCTTCATAGTCAACACCTTGAATTTGTCGGAAACATTTCGCCACCAATCATGCCTTATAGATGTGAACATTTCCATCCATGTCTAATTTTTTCTTAAAAATCCACTTACAGTCGACGGGTCTAACACCGTCAATTGGATCGACCAAGTTCCAAACTTGATTATCATGCATGGATTTTAACTCGGATTCCATGGCTTCAAGCCATTTATCGGAGTCGGATCCCATCATTGCTTCCGTGTAGGTCAAGGGCTCATCATTTTCCATCAATAATACGTGGCGCTCCTCCGTAATGAGGAGGTTGAGCTTGTCAGTAGCGCGACGTGCCCTTATAGACCTTCGTGGGGCTGGTGCCTCAACTACGGGTTGTGCAACATCTTGCGCATCCCGTGGATCTTCAGTGGGTGCTGAACAGTTTCGGGTGTTTCCTGAATTTCTTCAAGTTGCACCTTGCTCCCACTGAATCCTTTTGAGAGAAACTCATTTTCTAAGAAAACACCATTGCGAGCGACAAACACTTTGCCTTCCACCTTATTGTAAAAATAATATCCTTTGGTTTCCCTAGGATATCCCACAAAGAAGCATTTGTCTGACTTTGGAGTGAGCTTATCTGACATCAAACGTTTGACATAAGCCTCACATCCCCAAACTTTGAGAAAAGATAATCTGGGATGCTTCCCAGTCCATATCTCATATGGTGTCTTCTCAACAGACCTACTTGGAACCCTATTCAGTGTGAACACAGCAGTTTCAAGAGCACAACCCCAAAATGATAATGGAAGATCAGCTTGGCTCATCATGGACCTAACCATGTCCAACAAGGTTCGGTTCCTCCGTTCGGATACCCCATTCCATTGAGGCGTTCCGGGCGGAGTTAGTTGCGGAACAATTCCACATTGCTTCAAATGATCACCAAATTCAAGGCTCAAATATTCTCCTCCACGATCAGATCGCAGAAATTTAATTGTTTTGCCTAATTGATTTTGTACTTCATTCTAAAATTCTTTAAACTTTTCAAACGATTCAGACTTGTGCCTCATTAAGTAGATATAGCCATATCTACTAAAGTCATCAGTGAAAGTAATGAAGTACTAAAAACCACCTCTGGCTATTGAGCTCATTGGTCCACATACATCGGTATGTACAAGTCCCAACAAGTCACTCGCCCTCTCACTATGACCAGTGAAAGGTGCTTTGGTCATCTTTCCAAGCAAACAAGACTCACATGTGTCGAATGATTCAAAATCAAACGAGCTTAACAATCCATCTTTATGGAGTTGTTCAATGTGCTTCTCATTTATATGACCTAAGCGACAATGCCAAATAAAAGTGGGATTCAAATCATTTGGTGTAAGCCTCTTAGTATTAATGTTATAGACAGATTTATCCTCAAAATCAAGAACATATAATCCATTCACTAATGGACAATGAGCAAAGAAAATACCATTGCAAAAAATAGAACAACGTCTGTTCTCTATTACAATCTTAAAACCATCAACTTCTTCCAAACATGAAGAAGAAATAATGTTCTTGCTCAAATCAGGAATGCAATAACAATTATTTAATTCCAAAACTAATCCGGAGGGTAGAGACAAGTGGTAGGTGCCGACCGCCAACACAGCAACCTTTGCGCCATTGCCGACACGAACGTCCAACTCGCCTCTTGCAAATCTTCTAGTCTCACTTAGGCCCTGCAACGATTTGCAAGTGTGAATCATCGATCCAGTATCAAATACCCATGATTCACTAGAAGATAATGCAATATTTATTTCTATAACATTTATACCTGAAGTGGAAGTCTCACTTCCCTTCTTCTTCTTCTTTTCTTCCAAGTACTTCTTGCAGTTCCTAGACCAATGTCCCTTTACATGACAGTGGAAGCATTCATCGTCAGAAGTAGGGCCAGATTTGGCCTTAGGTGCTGGCTTTAGCTTAGAGCCCGAGGACTCACCACTGGAACTCTTTTCCTTGCCTTTACCTTTAGGTGGCGTCCAACGCTTCCTCTTTTTGTTCCCCTTCTGAATCATCATCACATGATTGGGATTTTTCTTAATGCTCTCCTCTGCTCTTTTTAGCATCCCATGCAACTCACTCAGTGTTTTATCCAAGCCATTCATCTGAAAGTTCAAGATAAAAGGCTCGTAGCTCGGCGGGAGCGACTGGAGAATAACATCAGTAGTCAAGTCATGGTGAAGTTCAGAACCAAGTCTGTCCAAAGTCTCAATGTAACCAATCATTTTGATCACATGAGGACTGACCGGGCTACCTTCTGGCAGCTTGCACGCAAACAAGGACTTTAAGATATTGAACCTCTCAGTCCTGGCTTGGTTCTGAAACATCCCACGCAGCCCCTCGATCATGGTGTGAGCATCATTATGCTCATACTGCTTCTGCAGATAAGGGGACATGGTAGCGAGCATCAGACAACTGACATCAAGTGAGTCATTGCAGTGCTTCTCATAAGCTCTGCGATCAACAGCATTTGCATTGTTAGGGAGATCATCAGGATATGGCTGCTCAAGAACATACTCCTTTTTCTCTTGCCTGAGAACAATTCTTAGGTTGCGGTACCAATCAATAAAGTTTGTTCCATTTAACTTTTCTTTCTCAAGAACAGAACGCAAGTTGAAAACGGAATTATTACTGGCAGACATGATCTACAACATTAAAGTAAGGCAAGATTTCAGCACTAAGTTTATGTAAAGACTTTCATTAACTGATTTAACAAAAGACAACCGACTATATCTAAGTCATCTTCCCTGTAATGACGTATAGTGGTTCAAGATCCATAATCACTAAAATCCTAGTGAGCTTTAGCATCACGGCTAGAAAAGTAGTGATACAGGTAAGCAACAAATTGCTAATCATATCTCTATACGACTCTTGTTTGTTGGGTGGCATCCAATGCCCCGGCCCCAACCCTATGCCTTAAAGCCCAAAACTGTTTTGATAGCTTTGCTGAGTAAACCAATACTATGCTTGTGAATGTCTGACATCCACCCTATACAAAAGAGATAGCTGAGGGTACTCTACTTTGGTAAACATACCACACAACGATCAAAGTTTATAGGTGCAGCTATTGGTAAAAGGCATAAAAAAACTCAACTTTTTCCGAGGGAAGCTATTCTATCATGATTAAAACATCCACCATATGTAAAAGCATGAAAGAATAATATGACAGGAAAATAAACATCACAGGCATATAATCATATTATATTGTGAATAATATGACCTCTTGCATCACAATGGGCTCCATCGCCATGGCTCCAATGTGACCTCCGTTGCCATTCGTCCTGTCTTGTGGTGATCATCATCGCCATCATGATTGAAGCCTCCATGAAAAGATACTAAGCTACTACATCTAATAGCTAGTGAAAAAATTACATAAGGATTCAAGCAACACAAGTTGACACGCAGGTCGTTATACAATAATGGTGCAACCTCAACCCGGTTGTGTTAACTTGCGACACGCAGGCTGCACAAATCATTACATACATCATCACATGACATTGAGGCCATACCATTCACATCATACCCTGCAAAAATGAGTTAGGCGTATGACGTGTTCTACCAAAGTAGCGCTTAGGAAGCCGCTATAGCGAGAAAGCAACGGCGGTCCCGAGCCATTCATGATTAGCATCTATGGAATCCTTATGAAAATCTCATTGGAGTGATCGCATCACCATAAATCCGAGCCATTCATAATGCCTCAATTTTCACTAGGTCAATCACATTGACCGTGCAACCTTTGCACTTGAGAAGACTGCATCTACACATGACCTCGATATGTTGGTTCAATCAGCTGACTATGCACACAGTCAGTCCCTGATGGTGATTCCAGCCGGTAGGGACATGTCGTATGCACAACAGAGAAAGAACACGAACTAATCTTTTTGGTCACATGCCGCGCAATCAACTCGCTCCAGTTTTAACCCCTTATGACCAATTGATCTAATCAAACCATGCAAAAGTAATAGATCCAATCTACTACAACAACATATCACCTATATGCTAATGATTCAGACCAAAAACTACGCAAGATGGCTCTGGTACCACTGAAGGGAAATAGGTAGGCTACGCTAGCATCACTACCGCATACACCCAAGATACTTGCGAGTAGAAGATCATAGATCGTTACCACTAGACGCGCAGCGCAGCGGAAGAAGTCGCGCGTCGATGTAGAGGAAGTAGTCGATCACGTCCCACGAACCGAGCTCCTCGTCCTTGATCCCAGCAGCCGATCAGCGCAGCAGTCGCAGCAGCGCCTCCACGGAGTCCACACGTACGGGGATGGAACGTCGGGCGTCGGTGTGCTAGCACCGCACACACGGCAAGGGCGGCGGCCGAGAGAGAGGAGGAGGCGGCTAGGGTGGGGCGCGACTATTAGGTCATCTTGCCCCCTAGCCCCTCCCTCGTATATATAGGACGTACTAATGAGCTTCTATCTCATATGCCCATTAGTAACCCTAATACCTCTTAGATCAATATCCTCTTAGGCTTTTAAACCGTATTGTGATGATGGGCTCTTGGGCATATCACCAACGGTACAAAGTGTACAACTGCGTCTGGTCCAGCAACCCAGCGTTTGGGAATGCATGGTTGGGTACACGTACAAGTTTTTAGAGCTCCTTAATTCGGGCTACAACCTTTTTGAATAAAGTTCAGGCTACAACCTACAAGTTCAATTTGGAGCGATTACTAGTCTGGGTTCGTTTTGGTCACTGGTGCACTTCTTGATGGCTCTGCTGGATTGGCGTATGCTTGATTAGAGGTCCAAAAAGTTTGGTGAAACAGGATCAACAATGTGAAAGAATGTCTGTCTGCTGCTGTTGGTAACTTAAGATGCAAGACACAAGATCGTAGCAAAGTAACAAAGAACTGTAACAAAGAGAGATTTTTCTTTTTTTCTTCTAATTTTTGCAGATATGTAACAAAGAACGTTCCACGCTTTCACGCATTGTTCGTCATGCGTCATAGTACTACCAAAGCACCAGTCAGAAATCACACGGGCAGATTGGTTCGGAGCAAATTAAATTTTGTTGAAGGTTTCGCCCAGACATAATGGTCGGTAACATGCAAAGTGTTTTTTTTTTGGGTAACATGCAAAGTGTTTTGCACGCGCTTTTTGTACAAGATTTTTCAAATAGTTAACCAAACTTGATGCTGCTTCTGATCTTTCTCTTCCTATACATGTTCTCACACCTCATCCCAACAGGTACGTGCACAAGAATTCACACCGGAGATAAGTGAACTGAAACAGCTGCTAAACTATAGCAACAACCCTCTCATCTCCTCTTCTTTGTAACTTCTCAAATCGCTCTGAAGTCTGCTACAACTAACTACATCTACCCTTTTCTTTTTTGCGATCGAGTTACTCCATCTGTCCACTAGAACTAGAACCCTCCTAAGCTTTCCTTCTTCTCTCCCGCTCCCACATTGCCACTGCTGCTGCTCTCCCTGGTGACCCTGATGTAGCAGAAGATGACGATGATCAGCGCGGCGGCGAACCCGGCGAGGATCACCTCCCCTCCGGCCTCAGAGCTGTCGGGCCTGCCGCCTGGCCCAGCCTGCGCGGCATCCCCCGGCCCCGCCGCCACGGCGCCCGGCGAGGCCGGCGGCTCGGCGATGCCCCGCAGCGGCCTGGCGGCCACGGCAACCTCGCCGTGAAGCGCAGCGCCAAGAAGCACCACCAGGAAAAGCAGCCTTGCCAATGGCAAGAAGCTGCAGCGGCTAGCCATCGTACCGTTGCGCGAAGCTGTCTGCAACCCTCTCCTAGTCTCCTCTCTCAATCTTTGCTCAATCTTTGCGTGAAGGGTGGTGGAGGGGGGTGGGGTGGGTATATATGGGCAGGGAGCTGAGCTGAGGGAGTGAGGTGGAAGAGGCAGGAAGCAAGGCGGACCGTGGTCTCGCGCCTGGCTGGCACATGAGAACCGAGGCCGAGGGAGGGAGATGGTGAGATGGACTCCATGGGATTCTTCGATCTGCCCTTGTGATGATGCGACGCTGCTGCGCTCAGCGCTCTCCCCTGCTTGTTTGGCTGGTTGGTTTGGTTGAAGGGGACCGGGGAGGAGGTCGTGATCGGGGGAGATAGGCTCGGGGAGGGCTGGACCTGGACGCTGTGTCCTCCCGCCCGATTGCAGTTGGGGTAGAGAGAGCATGGGCATGGCTGTGTGATATATCTTTACCACTCTTCGTCTTCCTGTCCTGTGCCTTTACCTGGAGTGGTTATGCGTCCTCATGGTGGCAGCTGAGCTTGGTGACTTGGTGAGGTAGTAGTGGGCTTGTACTTATAAACTTTTTCTTGAAACGTATTTTACAAAATAAACTTAGGTGCACAGCGTATGCAATGCAGCGTAAACTTCTCATGTGTGCACTATATATGCAATGCGGTAAAATCCTTAATCCTAGCTAGAAGCATCAAACCTCTTTTCTACCCGCTACAAACAACCATGAACCATACATGGATCGATGCATGTGTGAGGATGCCGTGGAGAATGTTTGTTCCAGCCACTACACGTATCAAACTGCGCTAAAACAAAACCACGTGCTGCTCATCTGAGACACGGAGACAAACAAAGAGCAAAGCCCAAGCTCGCATGCCGCATCGTAGTCGTAGTACTAGAAGAGAAAACGATCTGTCCGGTGAAGGTTCATACGGGCCCGTCTTTGCACATACCGCAACAGTGGAGCCGTTGTCCCGTTGCAGCAGAATAGCATATGCATGCATGCTGCTACATCTGCACGTCTGCACCACCACCACTCCACCAGCATTCCCGGGGGTGCGTGGGGCCCGCGTTTGACCGGTGTCAGCGTCAGAGCGGCTGCGTCTTTTATTTCCCGGCGGCCGGCACGGCGTGCTGCCTGTGGCGTAGCTGGATCCCTCCTCCTCCTCCTGGGTGTGCTAGCTGACCTCTCGCAGTCGCGGGTCGGGAGCAAGAACCAAGAAGCGCTGAAGCAGCCACGTGCGCCGCGGCCCGGTCACGAGACGCGTTCCGGAATAGCTGGCAGAGTACAAAGCTCACAGGGGTTTAGTTCTACTTCTACGCTTAGAGGCGTTTGGTTTCAGCACTAAAGTTTTATAGCCCCGTCACATCGAAGGAAAGAATGCTAATTAAAAGTATTAAATATAGATTAATTATAAAATGCATTACATAAACGAGGACTAATTTACAATATGAATCTATTAAGCCTAAGTAGTCCATGATTAGACAATATAATGCTACAGTAATAATTTGATAATTATGTACTAATTATATGTTAATTATGCTTGTTAGGTTCGTCTCGCGGAGTAGATACGACTTATGCAATTAGTTTTATAATTAGTTTATATTTAATACTACTAATTGACACTTATTTGAGGGACTAAACTTTAGTCCCTAAGATCGAAACTGTGACGAACCGGATTCTCACCGACGAGAACCCGACTCCCTGTACCCTTGAGATAGTCCCAGGAATAGCAGCTATCTCGTACAGAACTCATCTCAGTCGAATATCACATCCATACAACGATAAAAGGTTCATTACATGACATATATAAAAACATAGCGTCTGGTACAAGCCCTCTAGGCTAATTCGACAATAAGAAACATCTGCGCAGCGGTAGCTAGAACATTAGGGTCCTCTCCTCCACAGGCATCCTTGAGCGTAGCGCACACCCTTCAGTCGTACCACCCGTCCTGGTTGAACTCGTGGTCGGGGTCTTCACCTGAGAACCCAAAGTCTGTCCCCAAGGAAATGGGACAGGTCCACGTCACCAACCATAATATGATGCAAGCTTTAAAGTGGCCTATTCTAAAGGTATAGAAATAATCAAGGTTTGAGCCAGGGTTTTCTTATGCAAGCAGCAGCAATAACCCAATTTTCATCTCATCACCAACTCCTGCTCACACACACACATCCACTCCCCAAAATCAACCATCAGCCTCACATTTTCCCATCGGGCTCGTCCTGCCACAGCAGGTTTCCGCAAAACATCATCCACCAATCACCTTTCACTCACTAGTCGACTCGGTGAGCTCCCTCCCCACCTTGTCTCAACAGCCTCAGCTGGACCAATCTCTCATAACCCGAATCAAGGATGAGGTAAGAAAGCAGATTCCCATGCTAGCCGGGGCTTCTCAGAAATGGGTCGTCCGTAACCGTGGACACGGCTATACGTATAGTTTACACTCTGCAGAGGTGGCACTCCAGGAATCCATCCGGGCTGCAAGGCTAGTCCGCAACCAACCTGAGACACAGCCCACAGCAAAGACCCTAAACAGTAACGACGCCAATCCTGTCTCCCTGGGCTCGGGAAACATCCGATCTAACATCTGCCCCAGGGTCGTGAAACCTTCCCACCGGGGCCAGTCGGGGGCCGTGGTAAATCAGGGAGATTACGCCGCAACGAATCCCCCCTACACATATCAAGCTCGATTCTCCTACAGTCTCGGCGCCGCACTAGAGTAGGCTTGCTAGAACCCTCCCCATACTGGGTAGATGGTGAGCACGGTATTTCCCAAGTCCAAAGTGGGGGCACGACTCGGTCCTTAATTTTCGGTAAAACGAGTATCTGCATCACAAGCGATCCGCCGCAACGGTCCGCAATCGGCACCCATAACAGGTATTGCCGCCCAAACTCCTCAAGTACTCCCCGAGTACCAATCCCTCAAGTAACCATGTACTCGCAACAGGTACCCCATAGGGACTGCCCGAGTGCAGCCCCTCGATCAACGATCGAGTTGTTATTACTCGCTTACACCGCCTAGCTGCACTACTCCTCCCATACCACCCACGACTCACGCCAAGAGGATCAATCACAACCATCCCAACACATGCATAGCATAGGATAGCATATTTCATAAAGTGAGTAGTAGGTAGCAAGGTAACAGGATAAAAACAAAGGCAGTGCAGGTTTATCATGCGAATAAAGTAAAGCGCTAGCATACTAGTTGCATGTCTAATAGGTATTTCAGAGAATGGTCGGGTGTGAACCTGGGCAAAGGTCTTCGTCCTCGTCAAAGCAGTTGTCGTAGTGGTCCGGCTCCTCCTGACTCTCCGGAGCTCCTAGGGTTGCGTAAAAATAAAATAAGGCGCGGCTACTAGCAAAGAAACACTAAGACAGCGACGAAAGAAGACCCAAATAACACCAAACTCTACACTAACGCTGTCGGGGACAAACCCAGGGGGTCCCCTAACCATCGGGGTAATCACCCTCTAAAAACAAACTCCGCCTCGCTCGAGGGTAGCGAACCCCCTCGAGCGGGCAAAACAAACTCCGCCTCGCTCGAGGGTAGCGAACCCCCTCGAGCGGGCAAAACAAACTCCGCCTCGCTCGAGGGTAGCGCCCCCCCCCCCCCGAGCGGGCGAAACAAACTCCGCCTCGCTCGAGGGTAGCGAACCCCCTCGAGCGGGCAAAGCAGACTCGGCCCGGTGCACTCCGACGCGCCACCCGACAAAGGCAGTTAATGCCCGCCCCGTCAGCCAAGCACCGAAGTCAAAAGGCAATCTTCCCCCATGCCGCGCCGGACATCAACAGTGCCCACTATTCCACCTGCTCCGGTCGCCATCCGCCGTCACCGCCACTGTGAAAGCGCACGCGGCGGTACAGAGCACTGTGCGGACTCTCAGAGGTCGATCCGCGCCCCTGTTCCACCAACTCCCGGTCAGGTGATGGCAAGCGGCAGGTCAAGTCCGCCAACTCTCGGCCATCCCCTGATGAACGAAGCACGCCGCGCGCTGTGGCCGACGACGACGACCAAGCCGGGCCCTGTGCTGCCGACTCTCGTCCTTCCTCCACCTACCCTACCCTCGAGGTCAATCAGCGAAGGGCAGCTGGACATGGACTACGACGGCAACACCCCTCGAAGCCGCTCCAGGACAAGCACAGGGACAGCCACGACGCCCGCAGAGGCCAGGGATCGCCATGAATCTCCTGCCAGGGTCAAGGATGATGGCAGGCCCGACGCCATACTCTCCAGTACACCCCCCTGTGGCACACCTCACGCATGTACTTGTAAACGCCTCCCCCTCCTTTCTCTCCTTGGTCTATAAAAGGAGAAGGGGACCGACCAGAAAAAGGGGAGATCACCACACACGGGACAGACATTCGACTACATCCCAACACTCGCTCTCGGGGACTTGGAGAAATCTCCTCTCCCGCCGTGCTTGTAGCCCCCCTTCTGCAAGCACTCCGGTGCAAGATAGTACAGCGCCCTTGAGCGCACTCTGCTGGACGTACGACCCCCACGGTCGGAACCAGGATAAACACCGCCTCATTGTACTAAGCTCTTGCATCAACCGTCAAGGGACGGGACACAGCGCATTCTGTTCAGGCACCGGGGATCGACCGACCAATCCCGGCACCGACAGTGGCGCGCCAGGTAGGGGGGCGCGCTGTGATCGATCACACCCGATCAGTTCCCTTGACGACAGGTCGCGACGAGACCATGTCACCTCGATCCGCCACGGGGCCCCCCGGTCCGCTTCCGCGCGGATACCGGATCGCGTTTGGGAGCCTGGAGTTCGAAGCGACCGGTGAGGGCCTCCTCATGCGGCTCGCCTCCAGGCCACCAAGCGTGACGCCCGACACCCCGACATCGCCGACGCCAGTCCAGCTCAGGCGACGGCGGAGACTTCGCGAGCTTCAGATTAATACGGAGCAGCGCGTCGCTCCGCGCGTCGTCCTCCCCGATTGGGACGCCCACTTGCTGCTTCAGCCCGCGGCCACATTGCAGGGAGGCGGACTCCCACCGGCAGTTCCCGCGGAGGGAACGCACCGAGAAAATGTGGCCAGGCTAGCACGCCTCCCGTTCGGGATGAGCAACGCGGCCGCAAGCCACTCCACGGTGATCAGCACCATCCTGGGCGCGCGTGGAGACTCGCCAAGACATCGGCAGGCCCCAATCCGCGACCTCGGCACTTCTTCGCCCGGCGGGCTCCACTCCGAGTCAGAGGACGAAGAAGATGTGCGCGGCCAGGAACACCCGGACCTGGATTACACCGAGTTGCGCAACCGCGAAAACCTCATCGCCTTCCAGGCCGTCGCGGACTTCTGCCTCACCTGCTCCGACGACTCCAGCGACGTGGAATACGACCCCTCGCGGGAATGCTTCGTCCTCGACGGAGAAGTAGAGTCCGTGGGAGAGGACGAAGAGACGCGCGACGGGGCCGGACACGCCGAACCACCACCGGCGCCCGCCGAGCCAGCGAGCGATGCCGCACTCGCGCAGGCACAGCTTGCGCAGGTGCAAGAGCTGGAAGCCAAGCTCCAACAGGAGCGCCAACAGGTACAGGAGCTGCGCGCAGCCCTGGAAGCCCGGCAGCCCAAACGCGGCGAACGCGCACGAGCTGCCGGGCGTATTGCTCAAGCGCGCATCATGGGTGACGGCGACGACGCCGGTCCTGCCATGCCGCCACGAGCAAGCCAGAAGCTCGTCGCCGCAGCAACCTTGATTCGGGCCATGCCCGAACCATCGACACCAGAAGCACGCAGCATGCGGCGCCAGGTGCAGGCCCTTGTCGAAGAAGCGGCCGTTCAACAAGCGGAAAGTTCCGCCTCCCGCATGCGCCACCAGGACAGTTCGAGAGCCGGAGGCGGCAAGTGGGATAAGGAGCAATCCATCCACACCCCACCCAGGGGCGCGTGGACGCCTCGCCGCCCAACGAACGACGGAAGGGCGCTCGTGGCCGGCGATGGCGAGACGAGGAGGTCCGCGAAGGACCGACTTGTGGACACGCGGGGCGCCGTCGATGATGGCGACGCGCGTAACATCCTGAACAGGAAGAGGCAGGATGCGGCGCCTCCCCGCAGCAAGCACCCCCGACGGGGAGGCCGCTATGACAGCGAGGAGGACAGAAGCCCGACGCCGGAACCCCCGGGAACCCCGGTGTTCAGCCGGAAGATCCGTTCGGCCGCCATCCCGCCGCGTTTTCGCCAGCCAACCACCATCACCAAGTATTCGGGTGAGACGAAACCCGAGACGTGGCTCAACGACTATCGCCTAGCTTGCCACTTGGGCGAGGCCACCGACGATGCCATGATCATCCGCAACCTTCCGCTTCATCTCGCGGACTCGGCGCGGACGTGGCTCGAACACCTACCCGCGAACCAAATCCACGACTGGGACGACCTGGTCAAGATGTTCGTGGGTAACTTTCAGGGCACATACGTGCGCCCCGGAAACTCCTGGGACCTGCGCGGGTGCCGGCAGGCGGCCGGCGAGCCGCTGAGGGACTTCATCTGCCGTTTCTCCAAGCGCTGCACCGAGCTCCGGAGCGTGGGTGACTCCGAAATCATCCACGCCTTCCTCGAAGGCACGACCTGTCGAGAGCTGGTGCGCGAACTGGGGCGAAACCATCCCACCAGTGTCAACGCTCTGTTCGACATCGCCACCAACTTTGCCTCTGGAGAGGAGGCTGTCGGGGCGATCTTCGACGGCAAGACCAAGGGGAAGCGCGCGGAGGAGCTGCCCGCGGAGGGCAGCAAACCCAAGGCCAAGACGAAGAAGCAGAAACGGGGCAGTAAAGGCAAGGGGCCCCGGCAAGCCGCGCAGCAGCAGCGGCAGGGCGAAGACTCTGACGACGCCCTCGTGGTCGAGCGAGGCCGCAAAGGCCCTCGGGGCCCCCCTCAGGGGGGAGGCCTGTTCGACGAGATGCTGAAGAAGCCATGCCCGTACCACAAGGGCCCTGTCACCCACACCCTCGAACAGTGTGGGATGATCAAGGGCTACTTCAGGCGCACCTCCGCGAAGGAGGATGGCCCGAAGAAGGATACGGGCGATGGCGGCAACGACGAGTTCCCTCATGTGGAGAATGTGTTCTTCATCATAGGGGGGCCCACGGCGAACGCAACGCCCCGGGAACAGAAGCGTGAACGCCGAGAGGTCTTCTTCGTTCACCCCGCAACGCCAGCTTACCTCGCCTGGTCGGAAGAGACCATCTCTTTCAGCCGCGAGGATCACCCAGATTACGTCCCGAACCCGGGGCGGTATCCGCTCGTCGTCGACCCCGTCATCGGCAACACGCGGTTCTCCAAGGTACTAATGGACGGAGGCAGCAGCCTCAACATCCTCTACGTCCACACCTTGGAGTTCATGGGTATTGGCGTAAACCAGCTGAGGCCAAGCAAGGCACCGTTCCACGGCATCGCGCCGGGAAAACGGGTCCAACCCCTCGGGCAGATCGACCTGCCCGTTTGCTTCGGTACTCCCGAGAACTTCCGGAGGGAGACCCTCACCTTCGAGGCTGCGGAACACACCAAAGCGGTGCCCCTCGACCCCGCTGCCCCCGAGGGCAAGGCGTTGAGGGTCAGCACCACCCTCGACCCCAAATAGGAAGCAGTGCTCGTCGACTTTCTCCGCACCAACGCCGACATTCAACAGCTACGTCGCTTCTACCCTTAAAACTCTCGGTATTTCATACAAATACTTCATGTTCTTAGTCAACAATAATGAAAAGTCCAAAAAATTCGGAAACATTGTTGCTAAAAACATGATCAGGGGTATTTGAAGCCAAACACCCCTCGGGGGGACACTCGGGGGCTTACCCCCACCCCCCAATCATCCTGTTTTCGCTTCCGTTGCACTGAAACTCGAGGCACCCGAGAAAAATACGGGGCGCAAGCCAATTAAGGCTGGAGCCGGTTGAGTCGTGGGACCGCCTACGCCCGCGAAGGGATACGACATCCCCCTCTCCACTCCACGCGTTAGTTGCTCGCGAACTCGAAATACCCGGCCAGAATCTCCCTAAAGCCAAGAGCAGCACAACGGAGTGGAAATAGGGTGCCAAGCTTTTCCTCCTTAAATCAAGAAAGGTGAAAGCAGGGCACGAGTCTACTGCGGCCAAGAGGCGGCAGAGTCGTGGGACCGCCTACGCCCGCGAAGGGCTATGGTATCCCCCTCACCACTCGGCGCCAAAGTTACTAGTGTCCACCTGCCAAAACCAATCTCGAGTTAAGGGGAAAGCGCGGCACACCAAACAAACGAAACCTCCCCTTGGCCCAATCATTGTGTTGGTGGTCATCCTGCGGCCCAGGTACAGACGCCCCCTGGACCGGACCCGCGCGAAACGTCCGCGCCGCCACGAGAAAGGCCGTTCATCATCGCCAAGGACCCCGAGCCTGGCGCCTGCGAGCGGGCGAGCGAAAGGGGCGAGGCCTTCGCTAGCACCCGAAACGGCAAACAGCTACGTTATTCCTATCCCTAAATCTCTTAGCGTTTTTTCTCGTAGATGCTTCATGTTCTTAGTTAAAAATAACGAGAAGTTTTCGAAAAAAATTCGGAAACGTTGTTGCTAACAACATAACTAAGGGGACCTTGGTTTTATTTTTAATAAAGCCAAGCCCCCCTCGGGGGCTGCAGGGGGGTTAACCCCCCTAATCGTCCCGGTTTTTTCGAAAGTTGTGCTAAAACTCGAAACGCTTAGAGAGGGGCGGGGCGTGAGCTAGTCAAAGCTGGAGCCGGTCGAGTCGTGAGACTGCATATGCCCGCGAAAGGCTACAGCGCCTCCCTCACCACCCCACGCTTTAATTACTCACGAATCCGAAGTACCCGGCCACAATCTTTCGAAGAGCTAAGAGTAGCACATCAGAACAACCAAACAAGTGCGAAACAGGCAATCGACTTTTAAATTTAGTTTTTATATGTATATAAGATACATTTGAAGCCCGAATTCTTCAGGCTCCATCCCCCTGCGAGGGCTCGATGGACTCGGCAGCAAGGGTCGAGGGGACAGACGAAAGCGCCCCGGGACCACTCTCCTCGCCGCTCACCGAAGCAATGTCGTTCTCGAGGGCCGCCACGGCGTCGGCCTCCGGGTCGGCCTCGACTTCAGCAGCGGTCGCGGTCCCTGGCTCGGCGTCGGCAGGCGCATCTTCCTCCTCCTCGGGGAAAAGATCGTACCGGAACTTGAGGGTCAAGGCCGTTGCGGCGCTCTCGGCACCGTCATCAGCCTCCTCGAGGGCGGCGAGGGCGGCGTCATCATCCAGGTCAGCGTCAATGAAGTACCCGCGCCCCACCGCCGCGAGGTCGATGTCGTAGTGCGTCGACACCACCCCAAGTGCCTTCTTCACCCCGAGGTGAAGCGCGTGTTCGAGACGCTCCGCCACGCAGCCCTTCAGGGAGCTCAGGCGGCTGGACAGCGACGACCCCGACTGCGTGTCGACGCATTGGACGTCTCGGCACGCCATGTCGGCCGCAGCCTTCAGCGCCTCGAGCTCCCCCTGGGCCGCGGAGTAGGCAGCCTGGAGGGCCGTCACCTCGTCCGCCTTCTGGGCCTCGGCCCTCCGCAACCCTGACAAAAAGCTCGGACATATCAGAGAGCAGTTTTCGACACAAGGAAAAGCCGAAGGAAACATGAAGTCTTACCGTCCACCAGGGCTCTCGCCTCGTTGAGCAGGCCATCCGCGGTCGCCAGCGCGGCCTCCTTCTCGCGGAGCGCGCAGCTCAGCTGCTCGGCCTCCCGGGCCTTCTGCTCCGCCTGAGCCGACACCTCCGCGAGCTGGGACTGCGCGGCCTCACGAGCCCGGCGCTCGAGCTCAAACCGCTCTAACGCCGCGGACGAGGTCCGGGCCTCCCGCTCCGTCGCGGCATCGCGCTCCTTCTCCGCGCGCGCCTTGGCCTCCTCGTGCGCTCGGGCCGCCGCCTCCGCCTCCCTGGCTCGGACGGTGAGCCGGGTCACGTCCGTGCCCAAGTCGGCGTTCGCCTGACGGAGCCGGCGGAGGTCGGTGTGCAAGCCCGCAATGCATGCGGTCTTGTCCGCCGCCTCTTGCCGAAGGACCTACCCGAAAAGTCACCAAGATCAAGCCATGAAACCGAAAACGTCTCGAAATACTAAAGATGAAAGCGAGAATACCTCGAAAACCTCCAGCGCTTGCCTGGAGTGGAGGTCGGCGGCGGCCGAGATGGCCCGCTCCAGATCCGTCCCGATCCGCTCGGCCTGGGCCCATATCTCGTTTTGCTCAGCCGCGCTTCGCCAGACCTGAGCGGGGACGCCGGGCCCCTTCGGCCACTCGCTCGGCATGCGCCGATCCTGGAGCTGCGCCGCCTCGGCAGCATCCCACTCGGGCGTCCCTCGGACCGCGGGCATCTGCGGCGGCCCCTGAGACAGGAACCGCACCGCCGACACCTCGGCAGCAGAGGCCCCGATGAGGGAAGCGTGCCGGCTACCGCCAGGAGTTGGCGGGGCGACCGCCTCCTGCCCTCGACCGGCAGGAACCGAAGCGGTGGCACGGCTCCCACGATCGCCTGCCTCCGCCGCCAGGGTGCCATGCCTCGGCCCCGCCTTGACAACCGGGGCACCTTGCTCCTGCTCCGTCGTTGGCGGCGTCCTCTCCCCCCCCCCCCCCCCCCCCCGCCGGTCCGGAGCCTCGCGCCCCCGGCGCCGGTTCCGCCGGCGTCGCCTCGAGCGCCGCTGCGGGACGCGGAGCCCCGCGCGAACGCGCCTCCCCGGCGTGAGGGGAATCTGACCCCCCAACCTTCAGCGCCTTCTTAGGCGCAATATTAGGGGGAGCCTTGGTAACGCCCCAAGCGCTGGACCAAGAAAAGGGAAACATAGGTCAAAAGAGAAATCGTATGGAAAAACGAAATCGAAAGAGATTCGAGGAAGAGCTCACCGGATGCAGTCTCGCAGCTTCCGCTTCGAGCCGCTCGAAGAAGGGGCCCTCCTCGAACTCGAGGCCCCCCTCGGATCGCTCGGGGGCTGCGAACCCCCCGAGCCCTCGACGCTCGGGCACAGCGCCGCGCGCTGAGCCGGCGCGGCCGTCGCCCGCATCGCCGCTGGCGCGACGTTGCTGGGGACCGCCACGGCCACATCAGGCAGCGGCGCGGCCACCTCTATTGCCTCGACGGCGGGTCCCCCCCCCCCCCCCCCCGCCGCCGGCAATCTCCTCCTCGCTTTCCTCCTCGCCCTCCTCCTCGCTCGGAGAGTCCTCGGGGGACGACGGCGTCTCCCCGCCGTCCCTCCTCCACCGGCGGAGCGCCGCTTGGTGCGCGTCCCGCCGGGCCTGCCTCCTACGACTGCTGGCCCTTTTCGCCTCCTTCGCCTCCCTCTCGCGGTCGCGGCGGGCGCGATTCGCGGCCCGCACCTCCGGAGTTGGCGCTACGGAGCGGTAGAGGCCGCAGTCCACCTCCTGAAATCACGACGAAATCAAAAAGAAGTTCCAAAAAAGACGACAAAGAGGAGAAAGGAGGACCCACCGACAGGATATGGCCCTCATCGGGGCGTAGCCGGAACGACCGGAGGTCGCTCGGCATAGTATCAGGGTGGACCGCCGTCCGCACCCGCGTGACGACGTACTCCTCGAGGAGCGGCTCCGCCAGCATGCGTGACGCCGCTAGCGCCGCCGGGTCCGCTCCCTCCGTCATCTTGAACAGGGGGAGTGGCCTCTCCATGAGGGGGACCACGCGGCGGCAGTGGCAGTGTGCTAGCACGTGCGCCACGGTCAATCCTGACCCCTCCAGGGAGCGGAGGACATCGACGACCGGGCGGAGCCTCTGCCACTGGGCGTCGCCAGAGACGCCGTAGCCCCAGGAGTCGGCCTTCTCCGTCAGGACCTTGCCGGTGTACTCCGGCAGCCCCAGGCCGTCGTTGCGCAGGTAGAACCACCCTTTGGCCCACCCGCTGTTGTTGGTTGTCATCTTGTAGCCCGGGTAGATGCGCTTCCTGGACTCCACCGGCGCAAGCGTGAGGCCACCCGCGCACGAAGAACGGCGCACCCCCCTCCCCGCGCCGGACGTGCTGAGCTCGGCGCGGAAGAGGTGGACCCATAGGTCCCAGTGCGCCTCGACCCCCAGGACGGCCTCGCAGACGCCGACGAACGCCGCCGCTTGCGAGATTGCGTTGGGGGAGAAGTTGTGGAGCTCCACGCCGTAGTAATGGCAGAGCCCCCGCATGAACTGGCTTGCGGGCGCGTTGAAGCCCCGCTCGTGGAAGCGAATAAAGCTCACCACGTAGCCCGCCGGCGGATTCGGCGCCCTGGCCGCCAGCGCCGGAACGATCCACGCAGGCCGCGCTGAATCGCCCCGGGGCGACAGTTGCCCACCATTCACCAAGCCCTCCAGGAGGTGCTCGGTGGCGGTCGATGGAGTCCACTCCGTGGCACCCTCAAGGACAACCATGGCGAGAAGAGGAGCTTAGGCGCGGGGCGAAAGTGGCGAGATGCGAGCGGAGCACGACGCGCAGGCTGGAGGCAAGCACTAGGCACGGGCGAAAGCTGGAGCGAGAGATGGCAAAGGTAAAAAATCCCCTTCCACTGCTCCCCTTTTATAGGGAACGGGCTCTCCCCGGCCGCGCCACGCCAGCCCGCGCGTGCCGCCACCGAGCCCGCGCGCTAAGCGCGGCGGCATGGAGAGTCACTGACACCCGGGCCAGGCGCACGATGAGGATCGCCAAACAACCGGCGCGCGTGGGCGGCGACATTTATTACGGCACGGTAAGCGGAAGCGGCGCGCCTGCGATGCTTAACTGCACGTCGCCTTGCCTCCCCCGCGCGCGCGCCAAGCCCGCCTAAAAAGGCGCGCCCACTACGCCCATCTCGCCCACTCCGCGATGCGTCAGCCACGCCCATGCCCGCTAGCGGTTGTGCGCGGGCCCGCGGAGCCGAAACGACCCAACCATTGGGTTCCCCCCAGGTAAAGCTGCAACGCTCCTCCTTCCCGAGGCACGGACGCAACTAATCAGGGATTCGAAGCCCGAACCTCAAAAAGGTTCAAAGGGTGCCCCAGACCGAATAACGCGAAGGCCGCCGATCGCATTCGGCCAAGCCTCGAGCCCGCCGCTCGGGAGCAACCCGCATCTTACGCGAGGCCCTACTGATCAGGAGTACGAAGCCTGGCCCTCGAAAGGGTTCGACAGGCGCTCCAGATCAACAGAGTCAGGGACGATTCGGGCGTGTCGAACGGACTTTACCCCGAACGCGAAGTTTGGGGACGCTCCTGTCGTGTTCAAGGCCAGACAAAGGCAGCTAGTCGGGGGGATCCCAACGAGGGAGAGCTTTCGCGCCCTCGGTCCCTACGAAAGGGACCGAGCCCCACCTAGCAAACCTTTGCAAGCGCTACATGGACGTGTCTCCGGACCACGAGCCGACCCCTAGCGAACGGGGCACGGACGTCCACTTGAACTACCCGCTAACAGCTCACTGAGGTATCCGCGTACGTTGCCCAATTCGAGGGTTGCACGGATGACCTCACCCCTCTCCCCCGCGAAAGGGGTAGCGAGGGTCGAAAATCAAAGACAGGAAGCCCCTCCGATCGCCTCCACACGGGCCAGGAGCTCAGGGGCTCCCTGCAACATATCCTCCTACGCGCAAAACGCTTCGAAACCGTACAGGGTTCGCCCCTCGAATTTGGCGTAGCTCGGTCTCACCCCCGCCGCGTTGGAAGCAGAGCAACCGACACAAAATAAAGCCCTTGCACGAGTGAATCCACTCCTCCAAGGGCTCGGGGGCTACACCCGCGGGTGCGCTCGCGCGCCCCCACGGAAGAATGTGCATAATCAGAAAGGGATAAATCCCCACAGGAGGCCCGGGAACGACCCTGCGAAACCATCAGCCTCTGCCCGACTGAACCTCAGTCCGCCAGAGGCTCGGGGGCTACTGTCGGGGACAAACCCAGGGGGTCCCCTAACCATCGGGGTAATCACCCTCTAAAAACAAACTCCGCCTCGCTCGAGGGTAGCGAACCCCCTCGAGCGGGCAAAACAAACTCCGCCTCGCTCGAGGGTAGCGAACCCCCTCGAGCGGGCAAAACAAACTCCGCCTCGCTCGAGGGTAGCGCCCCCCCCCCCGAGCGGGCGAAACAAACTCCGCCTCGCTCGAGGGTAGCGAACCCCCTCGAGCGGGCAAAGCAGACTCGGCCCGGTGCACTCCGACGCGCCACCCGACAAAGGCAGTTAATGCCCGCCCCGTCAGCCAAGCATCGAAGTCAAAAGGCAATCTTCCCCCATGCCGCGCCAGACATCAACAGTGCCCACTGTTCCACCTGCTCCGGTCGCCATCCGCCCTCACCGCCACTGTGAAAGTGCACGCGGCGGTACAGAGCACTGTGCGGACTCTCAGAGGTCGATCCGCGCCCCTGTTCCACCAACTCCCGGTCAGGTGATGGCAAGCGGCAGGTCAAGTCCGCCAACTCTCGGCCATCCCCTGATGAACGAAACACGCCGCGCGCTGTGGCCGACGACGACGACCAAGCCGGGCCCTGTGCTGCCGACTCTCGTCCTTCCTCCACCTACCCTACCCTCGAGGTCAATCAGCGAAGGGCAGCTGGACATGGACTACGACGGCAACACCCCTCGAAGCCGCTCCAGGACAAGCACAGGGACAGCCACGACGCCCGCAGAGGCCAGGGATCGCCATGAATCTCCTGCCAGGGTCAAGGACGATGGCAGGCCCGACGCCATACTCTCCAGTACACCCCCCTGTGGCACACCTCACGCATGTACTTGTAAACGCCTCCCCCTCCTTTCTCTCCTTGGTCTATAAAAGGAGAAGGGGACCGACCAGAAAAAGGGGAGATCACCACACACGGGACAGACATTCGACTACATCCCAACACTCGCTCTCAGGGACTTGGAGAAATCTCCTCTCCCGCCGTGCTTGTAGCCCCCCTTCTGCAAGCACTCCGGTGCAAGATAGTACAGCGCCCTTGAGCGCACTCTGCTGGACGTACAACCCCCACGGTCGGAACCAGGATAAACACCGCCTCATTGTACTAAGCTCTTGCATCAACCGTCAAGGGACGGGACACAGCGCATTCTGTTCAGGCGCCGGGGATTGACCGACCAATCCCGGCACCGACAAACGCGTAGATCATGATTTTAGAAAAATATAGAAACTAGTTTCATATTTTTCTGAGCTACGGTTGATTTATTATTAATTTTACAAATTTAAATCATTTTCTAAAAATATTAAATAATTTCCGAAAAAGAAAACAGACAATAATTAGCCTGCTGACGTCAGCATGACGTCATGCTGACGTCAGTAGTGGGGTCCACCTAGGATGACATCAGCAGTGGGCCCTGCTGACGTCAGCGTTGACTCGTCAACGGTCAACGGTCAGCGGTCAACTCTGGTCAGTGGGCCCCATGTGTCAGTGACTCGTAGAGTATGACAGGTGGGTCCCATACGTCAGCGCGGTTAAAAGAAAAAGGAAAGAGAATAAACGATGGCTGGGCTGGAATTGGGCCGAGAGTGACTGGGCCGAGATAGTTTAGGGTGGTTAAAAAGACTTAAACGCGAACATTAGGCCCACGAAGGGGTGGCTGCTGGTGCTGCTCTGGTGGACCAAGTCCACCGTGAACCGTGAGAGGGGTGCATGTGAACCGGGTGCACGGCATCCAGGTGTGGCCGAACCGGGATTTTCTGCGGGTGCGGTGTGGCGACTTGGTGTGGTCTTCGGTGTGGCCACGCCACGGCGCGACGCGAACGCGCGCGGCGCGCACTGGAGCACGCCGGCGGCGACGGTCCGCGGCGGGTCTTGCCGGGAACGGCTCGGCTCGGGTCTAGATCGGCCGGGTTAGCTTCGCTAGGGCTCGGCGAACACGAACGGGGAGAAAAAGGGCTAGGATTGGCTTTGGATCGGGTTTACCGACGCGAACGGCGGCGACGCGGCCATGGCGCCGGCGAGCATCGACGGCGACTCGGGTATCGCACGCAACGGTGCACGACTTGGGTTCGGCTTGCGCGCTCGTGGCTGAAAGGACCAACACTAGGTCTAGAGGGGGGGTGAATAGGCCTGTTTAAAAATTCCTGCAAAAATCCTCCGAAAAATGTTAGAAGGTCGGATGATCCGACACAGTACAGGATCTTCCGACAGGGACAGAATACCGGAAGATCCGAGAATAGGCCGGATCTTCCGACAGGCAATTCAAGGGTACTTCGAGATTTGAAATCTAATAACCTTTTCACGATTCCACTTGAATACGAGGCTCACAAATGATGTAAGGAACCTTCTATATATGATCAATATCAGAGTATAGCCACAAATAAGTAGATCGAGACAAATCAAGATATAAAGACAATAAGAACAAGAACAAATGTGGAGACAAAGGATTTTCTACCGAAGTTCACTCCACAAAGGAGCTACGTCTCCGTTGAGATGCTCACAAAGAGTCGGGCTGTCACACTAACCCCGAGTCTCTCTCAATCAACCACAAAGGAGGATTGAGTTACTTACTATGTGCTCCCACGAAGAGAGAGGGTAATACAAACTTTCGGGACTCAAACCACAAGAGAATGGGAGTTCACCGGCACCTCTAACCGTCTATGAGCAAGCTCCAAGAGTAACAAACGTAAATCAATGAATCCAAGTGCTTCAAGTGCTTGAGAGATGAACTAGTGAAGGGCTCAAGGTTGCACAAGTCTCACACCTCAAATCTTCTCTCTCACTCAAACCCTAGGTGAATCTTGGAAGAATCAAGCCTTGGAAGGGAGTAGAGAGGTGGAGTGAATGCTCAAAGGAGTGTTTGTCTCGTGTTAGGTCAGAGTGAACAGCAGCAATGAAAGAGGGGGGTGAGGGGTATATATACCAACCCCCCAAAATATGACCGTTATGTGCTCTGCGAAGGGGTACCGGATCTTCCGACACTTAGTCGGATCTTCCGACAAACAACAGATACGTGTTAGCAAAACTCCAGAAAAGTTCCAGGGGCCGGATCTTCCGACTGTATGTCGGATCTTCCGGGGGACCCCGGAACTTCCGGCCCGGAGAAAAACAAGACAGAGCCGGCCGGAACTTCCGGTCGGATCTTCCGGCCTCGGGTCGGAACTTGCAACAGGACACTCGTGAGCTCGAAAAACGGCTAAGTCACGTATCTTCCGATGCAACGGCCGGAACTTCCGGCCAGGAAAAACTCAAGACCGAGCCGCCCGGAACTTCCGGTCGGATCTTCCGGCCTAAGTTCCGGCCGAGCAGAAAAGGTGTTTGTGAAGTGTTTTTGTGACTCTCAAGAGTTTGTCATCTCAAGCAAAGCACTTTTAGCAACTAGAATTTATCAACTACGTCCCCCTTGATAGTACGGTGGTCCTATACTCAATTTCAAACGAAAAATTAAATTTAAATCCACCAATTGAGTCCTCCACCATATGAATAAGCGTTGGGGTCCGTCCTTTAGTATTATCTTCTTTTTATTTCATTTTATTCCTGCACAACTCATGCAAAGCATCATATCCAAATTTCTATTGCCATTAATCACCAAAAAAGATTAAATGCCTAGATGCACTTTCAATCTCCCCCTTTTTGGTGATTGATGACAATACAAATTTGGGTTCACAAGATAGGAATAAAATTCATGTTTTGCATCCAATATATTTTGGAGAGGCTCCCCCTAAATATGTGCATGTTCAACTTAAATAGCCTCAAATGCTTGTGCACATATTTTGCAAGAACTACCAAAAAGAATTGCATACAAGTCCTTGGTGTGACAAAATCAACGTGATGCATATGACAAGTTATACACAACAATAACGTGAGAAATAACATCACATCAATCATAAGCATCTCACAATGAAAAAGATAATGAGAACAACATCACACTAGCCATAACCATAATTAAATCTTACAAATAAAAAGTCTCACTTGGCACACCATTCATAACACAAGTCCAAGTTCTCACAAGTTCACAAGCTAAAAACATGAGTAAAAGATAGATAGATAGATTCCAAATTCACTCCCCCTTTGTCATCAAAGACCAAAAAGGGAGCTACTCGTCCTCGTCGTCGTCGTCATCGTCACCATCGTCATCGTCGTCCTCATCGTCATCATCAGCGGCTGCGACGGCCTTGCCCTTGCGACGATCCTCATCCGTCTCTGGCTCACTAAGATATTCCTCTTCCTCTTCAGTTTCTTCCCCTTCCACTGCTTCTTCTTCTTCTTAGGATACTCACACCCTCATTAGTAAAGAGACAATTGCAACCCTTCTCACAAAGTTGTGAGACGGACAACAAGTTGTATCCCAAAGAATCAACAAGATAAACATTGGAAAGGGATGAGTCTTGTGAGATAGCTATTTCACCTTGACCTATGACATCACCATGATTGTTGTCACCAAATGTGATCTTCTCAACGGGTGAGTCATACTCTTGTAGCTTTGCAAACATATTCCTTTCTCCGGTCATATGATTTGAGCATCCACTATCCAACAACCACGAAGGTCCACCGGAGGAATATGCCTACAAAACAAGTTTAAGCCTTGGACTTAGGTACCCAAAAGTGGTTGGGTCCTTGAGTGTTAGCTTTTGACATTTTAGGCACCCACACACTTCTCATCATTTTTCTAGTATGAGCACCTATATACTTTACCACCATCTTCCCATTTTGGTCCCAAGTGACCATATAATCGATGGAGTAGTTTGGTGATGGCTTGTGCTCAATGACCTTCTCTTCCTTCTTGGTCTTGATCTTGACATCTTGACTAGATGCTTTTGCCATTGGCAAGGGCTCCATGGACCTTACCACCCCATGAGCCGCATCCATTAGTTCACCTAGATTGGTCCCCTTGGTGAACAATGTCACATCACGACCTCTTATCTTCTTTGTCCCATTGGCCTTTCCACCTCGAGTGTATCCAAGCCCGTCCTTGATAGTACCATATCTACTGGCTTTATATGCCGGGTGGGTCTCGAATACACTCTTGCCCTTACCTTGGTCTTGGCCAATGGCATTGGTCAACTTTTGGATTTGGGCATCTTTAGCCTTGACTTTCTCCTCTAGCTTAGAAATGTTAGTTGCACAAGTATCCACATCAATTTTATAACATCTTGAGCAACCTTCACTAGTAGAGACACTTGAGTCAAGAGTTGTTTTAGAGTTGTTCTTGGTACTTTCCCAAAGTGAGCTAAAATTGGCTTCTAGATCTTTATATTTGATCTCTAGGCTTGAATGCCTTTCTTGAAGCTCACTTTTAGCACTCTTTAGGTTAGTTAGAGAGTCATTTGTCAAAGACAATTCCTTTGACATCTTCTCCCGTGCGTCATTGGCATGAGATAACTCACAAGCCAACTTCTCAACCTTGAGTTTCTCCTCAACTAGAGCCTCTTCTAGGACAAGGTTTCTCTCCTTCTCAAGGATGAGCAATTCTTCTTGCCTATCAAGAGACTCCTCTCTTTTCTCAACTTTCTCTATTAGTTTTTTAATAAATTTGTAGCCATCTTTGCCGAACTTCTTTATCATGTTTTTCTCATGTTCGGCTTCTTCATTATCTAGATCATTTTCAATGTTCCTAGATGACAAGAGAGTGGGTGAGAGAGGTGGTGTGGTGTCAAATACCTTAGTCCCTTGAGCCATGAGGCACATGGGAGCTTCGTCATCGCTCTCATCGATGTTGTTGAAGAGTCGAGGAGTTGATGTAGGAGCTTGAATGGCACAAGTGGCCATTTCTTCATCACCGGAGTCATCACTTGATGAATCCCATCCTTCACCGACGTGGGCATTTCCAAACCTTTTCTTGTACTCTCGACTCTTCTCCTTGTATTTCTTGTCTTTGTCACCGGTCTTGTCCTTGGACTTCTTGTCATCCTTGTCATTCTTCTTGCGAGGACAATCGGCAATGTAGTGACCTTTCTCCCCACACTCATAGCATCTTCGTTGAGAGAAGCTCTTCTTTTCACCTTTTGTCTTCATGAATCTCTTGAAGTTTCTAACCATCGTAGCGGTTTCTTCATCGGTGCTCTCATGGTCGTTTGAATCTTCATTCTTCTTGGAAGTTGAGGTCTTCTCATTTGACTCAACTTTCTTGCTTGGTTCGGCCTTGAGAGCTATGGTCTTGACTTCGGTTTGTTAGATTGACCTTGTCACATCCAAGCTATTCATCTCATGATATTGCAACTTGTTGAATAGCTCCATGGGCACCATTGTCTTAAACTTGTCACTTTCTCTAATCATTGTGGCAAGCATTGGGTTCTTGGGTGCGTATGCTCTAAGCAATTTCTTTGTGACCTTGCTCTCGCCCCAATCATTGCTTCCAAGCATTCTAATTTCGGTGACAAGAAGCTTCAATTGATCATACATCTCTTGCAAAGACTCATCCTTCTTCATGACAAAAGCTTCTAGTTCTCCTTGTAAGAGATCTACCTTGCATTCCTTGACCTCATCCGATCCTTCATGCGCCATTTGAAGAGTGTCTCATAGCTCCTTGGCACTTTCGATTCCTCTAATCTTGTTGTACTCATAGTGGCTTAGAGCACTCCTAAGCACGGTCACGGCTTGAGAGTTGCGGAAGATGTCGTACTCTTGTTCTCGACTTGGAGTTGCACTCTTGTTGACACCTATTTTCACAATAGTCCAAAGAGATGGATGAAGACCATGCAAGTAAACTTTCATGTCATCGCTCCACCGGGCATAGTCAATCCCATTGAATTTGGGGACTTTGCCCATTGGAACGGATGAGAAACTAAGACTAGAAGGGTCGAAAGATTTGTTAGAAGAAGATGTCTCATATCGATAAGACACCGAATGAAGTCCGTCGAGAGCGTCTCTTTCTCGTATCTTCTTCTTGAGAAGCTTTTGCACCTTTCTTTCGGCCTTTCCTTAATCTTCTTCCTTATCTTCTCCCTCCTTTGCTTCTTCTTTTCTTGTTCATCCAAGCTCTCATCAACATCGCTAATGTTGAATTCATCATCGCTTGAGCTTGACTCAACGGGCGTCGAATGTTTATCTTTGTGGGCGGAAGCCATCTCGGATCCACCTCCCGTATTGGCCATAGTGTTTTTCCCTTAGCGGTTAAGCCTAAACAAGGGATTAGGCTCTGATACCAATTGAAAGGACCAACACTAGGCCTAGAGGGGGGGTGAATAGGCCTGTTTAAAAATTCCTGCAAAAATCCTCCGAAAAATGTTAGAAGGTCGGATGATCCGACACAGTCTCGGATCTTCCGGCCAGGAAGATCCGACACTGTACAGGATCTTCCGACAGGGACAGAATACCGGAAGATCCGAGAATAGGCCGGATCTTCCGACAGGAAATTCAAGGGTACTTCGAGATTTGAAATCTAATAACCTTTTCACGATTCCACTTGAATACGAGGCTCACAAATGATGTAAGGAACCTTCTATATATGATCAATATCAGAGTATAGCCACAAATAAGTAGATCGAGACAAATCAAGATATAAAGACAATAAGAACAAGAACAAATGTGGAGACAAAGGATTTTCTACCGAAGTTCACTCCACAAAGGAGCTACGTCTCCGTTGAGATGCTCACAAAGAGTCGGGCTGTCACACTAACCCCAAGTCTCTCTCAATCAACCACAAAGGAGGATTGAGTTACTTACTATGTGCTCCCACGAAGAGAGAGGGTAATACAAACTTTCGGGACTCAAACCACAAGAGAATGGGAGTTCACCGGCACCTCTAACCGTCTATGAGCAAGCTCCAAGAGTAACAAACGTAAATCAATGAATCCAAGTGCTTCAAGTGCTTGAGAGATGAACTAGTGAAGGGCTCAAGGTTGCACAAGTCTCACACCTCAAATCTTCTCTCTCACTCAAACCCTAGGTGAATCTTGGAAGAATCAAGCCTTGGAAGGGAGTAGAGAGGTGGAGTGAATGCTCAAAGGAGTGTTTGTCTCGTGTTAGGTCAGAGTGAACAGCAGCAATGAAAGAGGGGGGTGAGGGGTATATATACCAACCCCCCAAAATATGACCGTTATGTGCTCTGCGAAGGGGTACCGGATCTTCCGACACTTAGTCGGATCTTCCGACAAACAACAGATACGTGTTAGCAAAACTCCAGAAAAGTTCCAGGGGCCGGATCTTCCGACTGTATGTCGGATCTTCCGGGGGACCCCGGAACTTCCGGCCCGGAGAAAAACAAGACAGAGCCGGCCGGAACTTCCGGTCGGATCTTCCGGCCTCGGGTCGGAACTTGCAACAGGACACTCGTGAGCTCGAAAAACGGCTAAGTCACGTATCTTCCGATGCAACGGCCGGAACTTCCGGCCAGGAAAAACTCAAGACCGAGCCGCCCGGAACTTCCGGTCGGATCTTCCGGCCTAAGTTCCGGCCGAGCAGAAAAGGTGTTTGTGAAGTGTTTTTGTGACTCTCAAGAGTTTGTCATCTCAAGCAAAGCACTTTTAGCAACTAGAATTTATCAACTACGTCCCCCTTGATAGTACGGTGGTCCTATACTCAATTTCAAACGAAAAATTAAATTTAAATCCACCAATTGAGTCCTCCACCATATGAATAAGCGTTGGGGTCCGTCCTTTAGTATTATCTTCTTTTTATTTCATTTTATTCCTGCACAACTCATGCAAAGCATCATATCCAAATTTCTATTGCCATTAATCACCAAAAAAGATTAAATGCCTAGATGCACTTTCAATCTCCCCCTTTTTGGTGATTGATGACAATACAAATTTGGGTTCACAAGATAGGAATAAAATTCATGTTTTGCATCCAATATATTTTGGAGAGGCTCCCCCTAAATATGTGCATGTTCAACTTAAATAGCCTCAAATGCTTGTGCACATATTTTGCAAGAACTACCAAAAAGAATTGCATACAAGTCCTTGGTGTGACAAAATCAACGTGATGCATATGACAAGTTATACACAACAATAACGTGAGAAATAACATCACATCAATCATAAGCATCTCACAATGAAAAAGATAATGAGAACAACATCACACTAGCCATAACCATAATTAAATCTTACAAATAAAAAGTCTCACTTGGCACACCATTCATAACACAAGTCCAAGTTCTCACAAGTTCACAAGCTAAAAACATGAGTAAAAGATAGATAGATAGATTCCAAATTCACTCCCCATTTGTCATCAAAGACCAAAAAGGGAGCTACTCGTCCTCGTCGTCGTCGTCGTCGTCACCATCGTCATCGTCATCATCAGCGGCTGCGACGGCCTTGCCCTTGCGACGATCCTCATCCGTCTCTGGCTCACTAAGATATTCCTCTTCCTCTTCAGTTTCTTCCCCTTCCACTGCTTCTTCTTCTTCTTCTTCTTCTTCTTCTTCTTCTATCTCATCCTCACCTTGTCCTTGGTGTTGAGAGGCACCAAAGGTATACTCCTATGAGTAGTCCTCCCAAGGATTTGCAAAGATAGGTGGAGGAGTGACTTCCCGGAGTGGATGAACAGGAGAATGTGGCATGTTTAACTTATCAAGAAGCTCCTTATGGCGCTTATCCGCCATGTATCTATCATGCTCGGCGCGTTTCTCACGCTCATGAGACCTCTTGACTTCATATTTGCACATGTTGAAGCAAGAAAACATGCCTTGAAGCAGAAAATCAATCTTACTCTTCTTGCCTTTGGGAGTGAAGGAGGGGCCACTAGATGAAGCTGGAGCATGTGATGGAGGAGCTTGGGAAGATGAAGCACCTTGAGAAGATGGGGTTGGAGCACCCTGATATGCCTTGGCCTTGATCTTGAGGAGTGGGGTAATTTTGCCCGGGGGAGATTTGTATGGGAGATGAAGCTTGTCAGTCAATATGTTGATCCCAGTCACATACTTGATCATGTGGAAAATGTAGGGAGCATAGTGACAGCCACTAGAAGCATCATGAGAGCAGTAGATAATTTCATTCCAAATAAAGTTGAACACTTTGAACTTGGGTTTCCCGGGGGCCATTTGAAAGAGTAAATTCTTTGCCCTCTTTGAGATGTTGTCGGCATCTCCAGCTCTAGGATACAGAGTCCCTCGAAAGAGTTGATTCAACAACTTGTAGAACGGAGAGAGACCCTTGTACTTCCCATAAACCACCTCTCCATAAGCATGATCATACATGAATGCCAACTTGGTGTCATCTATTATTCTCCCAAGGTGAAGATCAACCTTGCTACGATCATTGCTAGTATGAGCATAAGCAGTCTCCTCAGCAAGATCAAACAAACCAGCAAAGTTATGCAATGAGATGGAAAGACGTTTCCCACACAAAGTGCAATGCATCTCATACCTTTCCTCGTCAACCCATAAAGTAGCATAGAACTGGGCAATGACTTCTTCATTGTATGGACACTCAAATGCCATCAACTTGTCCACATCCATTTCCACACATCGCTTGTATACATCATCAACAACAGGCTTGAGCGGTGGTGGGAAGCTCTTCAAATATTTCCAATCGACCCAATACATTGGAGTACAAATCCGGGTCATCTTCAGAATCACAGACTCATACCAATCTGCCTGGTGTGGAAGCCAAAACCAAGGATCACCCTTGAAGAGTTTGTATCGGATGCTCCTTGGATCCTCATGTTCACTGAACCTTAGAGGCTTCATGCTATTTTTGGCTAACTTGAAATTAACCAAGGCATTGTCCTGAGAGTGACGGAAAGGAATGGCAGTGCTTATGAAATTATGAGCGAGAAAGGATATGTCAATGTCATCATTATACTGTGTCCCTGGTCCTTCTCCCTGGTTAGCTCTCTTGACTCTGGGACGAGGAGGAATCTGTCGCCCTTGCACACTTGACTGAGCTCTACCTCGAACAGAGCGAGAAGTTGTCTGTTTCTCTGAGCGCTTCCCCTTGCCAACTTCTCTAATCCCCCCTTCAGAGTTGGTGTCCGACTCAGAGGACGAATCACTGGGTGGATGAAAGGAGCTTTTGGTGCGACCGGTACTTGGACGCACAGTCAAAAAGGTGCTCTTCTTCTATGTGACCTTCTCTTTAACCATCTGACAAGATATGCAGGGATATATTTAGAGAAGGGATCAAAGATTGGTAACTAAATTGATAGGACAGAGCTCGACTCGGTCGGATCTTCCGGCAATGGGTCGGAAGATCCGGGGGTCCGGATCTTCCGGCCCATAGTCGGATGATCCGACAGAGTCGGGCCAAACCCTAACAAGTTAGGAACCGAAGATTTAGCCCACCAAACGACACGAGATCATAGGGAAGCATTCTAGGCATGTATATGAGATGATTCACCAAGGGAAAACCACTAGAGCTTCCTACATTGAGAGATCGGGCGATGGGGATTTTGAATCAATACCGTTGAGATTTCCCGCGAAAACTCCGGAAGATCCGAGAGGAAAGGAGTCTTGGAGTGTTGGGGAATCAAAGGATGCCACTTGACGAAGAAATCCACGGTCCAATCTTCAAATCGTCGTAAGGGGTGGTGTGTGGAAGAGAGGAGGCGTTGGTGGAGGAAGAAAGATAGAACCAGAGAGGTAACGGTTCGTTCCAGATTTTTATATGCGCGCACAGGCCGGAAGTTCCGGCAGGGGGTCGGAAGATCCGACAGAGACAGTATCGAAGAGATAAGCACCGGAAGTTCCGAGAGATCCCAGGTTCGGAAGATCCGACAAGCTGCCGGAAGATCCGACCTGATCGGAAGATCCGGCAAATTCTCAGAGAGAGCGAAGGGAGACAGAGCCGCCCGGAACTTCCAGGGGTAAGTTCCGGGGGTCTGTCGGAAGATCCGGCCCAGAGAAGATATGTCCCAAAGATGATTTTCCACGACGAGATTTGATTGACGAATTTGAGAGAACTAGCTTATGAACATGTAAGAAACTTGTCCCAAAGTTGATCAGCAACAAACAATCAACACATAACCATGATCAACTTGAAACAAGAAAAGATCCAACGATCATAAGATCAAAATTTTGAAAAACTCACACCATAAAAATAGAATAAAATCATTTTTCTTCTAGTCTAGGCATCAATCAATTGTGTATGCAACAAGTCAAGCCAAGTTATGAGAATCCAAGATATTTAGCTCACTCCTCAAAGAACAAAACCTTTGCTCATCAAGAGGCTTGGTGAAGATATCGGCCAATTGTTTTTCGGTTCCAACATGGCATAGGGCGATATCTCCTTTGGCTTCATGGTCTCTAAGAAAGTGATGTCTAATGTCAATGTGCTTGGTTCTTGAGTGTTGAACGGGGTTGTTTGCTAGTTTTATGGCACTCTCATTGTCACACAAGAGTGGGATATTTTTGAATTCACAACCAAAGTCACTCAAGGTTTGCCTCATCCAAAGTAGTTGAGCACAACAAGCACCGGCTGCAACATACTCGGCCTCGGCGGTGGATAGCGCAACGGAATTTTGTTTCTTAGAGCTCCATGACACCAAAGACCTACCAAGAAATTGGCAAGTCCCCGTTGTACTCTTCCGATCTACTTTGCAACCGGCATAATCTGAATCGGAGTAGCCAAGTAGATCAAAAGTGGAGCCCTTGGGATACCACAAGCCAAGGTTTGGAGTATGCACCAAATATCTAAAAATTCTCTTAACAGCCATTAGATGACATTCCTTAGGATTGGCTTGAAATCTTGCACACATGCACACACTAAGCATAATATCCGGCCTAGATGCACAAAGGTAAAGCAAGGAACCAATCATGGAGCGATATACCTTTTGATCGACCGATTTGCCTTCCTCATTTAGATCAAGATGACCATTCACGGGCATAGGGGTCTTGATGGGCTTAGCATTGGCCATGTCAAACTTCTTTAGCATATCACTTGTATATTTGGTTTGACATATGAACGTGCCATGCTTCAATTGCTTGATTTGAAATCCGAGAAAGAACTTCAATTCCCCCATCATTGACATCTCAAATCTCTTGGTCATTATCCTACTATATTCTTCACAAAAATTTTCATTAGTAGAACCAAAGATTATATCATCAACATAAATTTGACAAACAAATAAATCTTTGTCTATTTTCCTAGTGAAGAGAGTAGAATCGGCTTTGCCCATTACAAAGTCATTCTTGAGAAGAAAATCCTTAAGGCATTCATACCATGCTCTAGGTGCTTGCTTAAGCCCATAGAGCGCCTTATGGAGTTTGTAGACGTAGTCGGGGTGCTTGGGGTCTTCAAATCCTGGTGGTTGCTCCACATATACTAGCTCCCCAAGAGGCCCATTCAAGAATGCACTCTTCACATCCATTTGATACAACTTGAAGTTGTGATGAGATGCATAGGCCAAAAGGATACGAATTGACTCAAGCCTTGCCACCGGAGCATATGTCTCACCAAAATCAATCCCTTCAATTTGAGTGAAGCCTTGAGCAACCAACCTAGCCTTGTTTCTTGTGACAATGCCATCTTTGCCGAACTTCTTTATCATGTTTTTCTCATGTTCGGCTTCTTCATTATCTAGATCATTTTCAATGTTCCTAGATGACAAGAGAGTGGGTGAGAGAGGTGGTGTGGTGTCAAATACCTTAGTCCCTTGAGCCATGAGGCACATGGGAGCTTCGTCATCGCTCTCATCGATGTTGTTGAAGAGTCGAGGAGTTGATGTAGGAGCTTGAATGGCACAAGTGGCCATTTCTTCATCACCGGAGTCATCACTTGATGAATCCCATCCTTCACCGACGTGGGCATTTCCAAACCTTTTCTTGTACTCTCGACTCTTCTCCTTGTATTTCTTGTCTTTGTCACCGGTCTTGTCCTTGGACTTCTTGTCATCCTTGTCATTCTTCTTGCGAGGACAATCGGCAATGTAGTGACCTTTCTCCCCACACTCATAGCATCTTCGTTGAGAGAAGCTCTTCTTTTCACCTTTTGTCTTCATGAATCTCTTGAAGTTTCTAACCATCGTAGCGGTTTCTTCATCGGTGCTCTCATGGTCGTTTGAATCTTCATTCTTCTTGGAAGTTGAGGTCTTCTCATTTGACTCAACTTTCTTGCTTGGTTCGGCCTTGAGAGCTATGGTCTTGACTTCGGTTTGTTAGATTGACCTTGTCACATCCAAGCTATTCATCTCATGATATTGCAACTTGTTGAATAGCTCCATGGGCACCATTGTCTTAAACTTGTCACTTTCTCTAATCATTGTGGCAAGCATTGGGTTCTTGGGTGCGTATGCTCTAAGCAATTTCTTTGTGACCTTGCTCTCGCCCCAATCATTGCTTCCAAGCATTCTAATTTCGGTGACAAGAAGCTTCAATTGATCATACATCTCTTGCAAAGACTCATCCTTCTTCATGACAAAAGCTTCTAGTTCTCCTTGTAAGAGATCTACCTTGCATTCCTTGACCTCATCCGATCCTTCATGCGCCATTTGAAGAGTGTCTCATAGCTCCTTGGCACTTTCGATTCCTCTAATCTTGTTGTACTCATAGTGGCTTAGAGCACTCCTAAGCACGGTCACGGCTTGAGAGTTGCGGAAGATGTCGTACTCTTGTTCTCGACTTGGAGTTGCACTCTTGTTGACACCTATTTTCACAATAGTCCAAAGAGATGGATGAAGACCATGCAAGTAAACTTTCATGTCATCGCTCCACCGGGCATAGTCAATCCCATTGAATTTGGGGACTTTGCCCATTGGAACGGATGAGAAACTAAGACTAGAAGGGTCGAAAGATTTGTTAGAAGAAGATGTCTCATATCGATAAGACACCGAATGAAGTCCGTCGAGAGCGTCTCTTTCTCGTATCTTCTTCTTGAGAAGCTTTTGCACCTTTCTTTCGGCCTTTCCTTAATCTTCTTCCTTATCTTCTCCCTCCTTTGCTTCTTCTTTTCTTGTTCATCCAAGCTCTCATCAACATCGCTAATGTTGAATTCATCATCGCTTGAGCTTGACTCAACGGGCGTCGAATGTTTATCTTTGTGGGCGGAAGCCATCTCGGATCCACCTCCCGTATTGGCCATAGTGTTTTTCCCTTAGCGGTTAAGCCTAAACAAGGGATTAGGCTCTGATACCAATTGAAAGGACCAACACTAGGCCTAGAGGGGGGGTGAATAGGCCTGTTTAAAAATTCCTGCAAAAATCCTCCGAAAAATGTTAGAAGGTCGGATGATCCGACACAGTCTCGGATCTTCCGGCCAGGAAGATCCGACACTGTACAGGATCTTCCGACAGGGACAGAATACCGGAAGATCCGAGAATAGGCCGGATCTTCCGACAGGCAATTCAAGGGTACTTCGAGATTTGAAATCTAATAACCTTTTCACGATTCCACTTGAATACGAGGCTCACAAATGATGTAAGGAACCTTCTATATATGATCAATATCAGAGTATAGCCACAAATAAGTAGATCGAGACAAATCAAGATATAAAGACAATAAGAACAAGAACAAATGTGGAGACAAAGGATTTTCTACCGAAGTTCACTCCACAAAGGAGCTACGTCTCCGTTGAGATGCTCACAAAGAGTCGGGCTGTCACACTAACCCCGAGTCTCTCTCAATCAACCACAAAGGAGGATTGAGTTACTTACTATGTGCTCCCACGAAGAGAGAGGGTAATACAAACTTTCGGGACTCAAACCACAAGAGAATGGGAGTTCACCGGCACCTCTAACCGTCTATGAGCAAGCTCCAAGAGTAACAAACGTAAATCAATGAATCCAAGTGCTTCAAGTGCTTGAGAGATGAACTAGTGAAGGGCTCAAGGTTGCACAAGTCTCACACCTCAAATCTTCTCTCTCACTCAAACCCTAGGTGAATCTTGGAAGAATCAAGCCTTGGAAGGGAGTAGAGAGGTGGAGTGAATGCTCAAAGGAGTGTTTGTCTCGTGTTAGGTCAGAGTGAACAGCAGCAATGAAAGAGGGGGGTGAGGGGTATATATACCAACCCCCCAAAATATGACCGTTATGTGCTCTGCGAAGGGGTACCGGATCTTCCGACACTTAGTCGGATCTTCCGACAAACAACAGATACGTGTTAGCAAAACTCCAGAAAAGTTCCAGGGGCCGGATCTTCCGACTGTATGTCGGATCTTCCGGGGGACCCCGGAACTTCCGGCCCGGAGAAAAACAAGACAGAGCCGGCCGGAACTTCCGGTCGGATCTTCCGGCCTCGGGTCGGAACTTGCAACAGGACACTCGTGAGCTCGAAAAACGGCTAAGTCACGTATCTTCCGATGCAACGGCCGGAACTTCCGGCCAGGAAAAACTCAAGACCGAGCCGCCCGGAACTTCCGGTCGGATCTTCCGGCCTAAGTTCCGGCCGAGCAGAAAAGGTGTTTGTGAAGTGTTTTTGTGACTCTCAAGAGTTTGTCATCTCAAGCAAAGCACTTTTAGCAACTAGAATTTATCAACTACGTCCCCCTTGATAGTACGGTGGTCCTATACTCAATTTCAAACGAAAAATTAAATTTAAATCCACCAATTGAGTCCTCCACCATATGAATAAGCGTTGGGGTCCGTCCTTTAGTATTATCTTCTTTTTATTTCATTTTATTCCTGCACAACTCATGCAAAGCATCATATCCAAATTTCTATTGCCATTAATCACCAAAAAAGATTAAATGCCTAGATGCACTTTCAGTGGCCTCCAGCGACTGCTGGGGCATGGCTAGGCGCACACGCGCGGGCTCGTGGTCGCCCACGGCCGCGCGTGGCCTCGGCGTTCGCGCGCGACGAGCGGAGCTCGGCCGCGGCGGCCTCGGCTGCGGGGAACAAGGCGACGGCGGGCTGCAAGAGGGGTTAGCGGCGACGGGTTCCTGCAGAAGAAGGTGCACAGCTCGAAGGCTGGCTCACAGGGGCTCGGTCGGCAAGCGACGTGCACGCGCGGCGGCGCTCCGCCGGAAACAGAGAAGAAAAGGGGGGCTCCGCGGTTGGCTCACCTAGGGCGCACGTCGAGGTACGCTGCAGCTCGGGGGAGGCTCGACGCGGTCTAGCGGTCCTCGTGCTCCTCCTCTCGTCCCTGGTCCAGCTCGGGGTCAACGGCTCCACGAGCGGCGGCGCTCCGGTTCTCGGCGGCGACGCGGGGACGGTGCTCCGGCTCTTCTTCCCTTCCTTCTCTCCTTCAGCACTCCTCCTCTAGTCCTCCTCTTCCCTCTCCTCTCACGAATTGGAGAAATAGGAACCCCAAAGGGGCGGCGGTGGCTTGAACAGGGAGTGCGGCCGGCGGGGGCGATTTATAGGGCGGCGGCTGCGCTAGGGTTCGGGCGCGGACGGCGAGATAGGGATGCTCGAGCGGCTGCGGACACGCGGCGCGTATCGGACGGGCCGCACGGAGCTCGGGTGGTTGGGTCACGGGCGGCGCGCTCGGGAGAGAGAGCAGCGTCGCGAGGGAGATGACGCAAGGGGCGGAAGAAGAAGGCTGACAGGCGGGGCCCGCCTGTCAGTGGAAGAAAAGGACGACGCGGCGGGGGTGAAGGATGGGTTGCTGTTCGGCCGAAAGGCCGAGCAGGCCGGCTTGGATCGCTGGCTCGGGAAAGAAGTTGGAGGGGGTTAACCGGACTTGGGCTTCGGGAATTTGGCCCACGAACAGTTAGAAGGATTGGAAATTAGTTTGGTCAATTAGAGTTTGAATTCAAATCTAGAATTTGAATTCAAACCAACCAAAAATCCAAATAAATTCAAATAAATCCAAATCACACTATTTCATCCTTAGCACTTCAAATTGATTTTAAATTTGAAATTTAAATTGCCTAGGAATTTAGGAAGCAAATAGAAGACACTCTTATATGTTTGTTTTCATGCACACAATTCCACCAAAAATTTTTAAATTCGAATTTTTGCACTCAACAAATCCTATAGGGAATTTTAGGGTTGTTACAGAAACACAGCCTAAGAGCAACTCCAACAGTCTAGCTAAAAATGGATAGCTAAAATCTTGATTTAGCTATTATGTAAAATAAAATGCCAAGTAAAAAAGTAATCAAACCCAACAACCTCTCTAAATTTTAACCCTCTATGTTCAAAGGCTATGGGCCGTACATTTTTTTCCACTTTGGGCCCGTTCAGCTTCTTATTTTTCTCGGCCCATCCCTCTCATCTTCTCTCAATCCCATCCCCGCATCCCCTCTCCACCCACCGCATACCACCGTTCCTCCCCGCACCGCGTCTCCGCGGGCTCCTCCGCCCCGTCCCGCCCCGCGCAGGCCACCGCTCCACCCTCCTCGCGCCATCGCGTCGCCCGTCCCGCTCCTCCCTCTATGCCCGCCCGAGCCTCCTCGACATCGAGCGCGAGCACGCCGCCCGCCGCACCGACGTCGACGCCTTCCTTGTTTCCCTCGGCGTGGACACGGGCGAGCTCGCGGGCCTCGAGCTCCTGGTCATCGTCGAGGTCATGCGGGAGCGCGCCGAGTTCCTCGCCTCCCTCGGCCACACCCGCGAGGACCTCGCCGCCTACCCGCTCGCTCTCGGCTGCAGCGTCCGCCGTGACTACCTCGGCAAGCTCGGCGTCCGCCGCGACGCGTTTCCAAACCTGCTCCGCCGCTACCCGCAAGTGCTGTACGCTAGCGTCGTCGACCACTTCGCCTCCCTCCCGCCCCCTGCAGCCGTCGGCGAGAAGCCACGGCTTGAGTTGCCGACCTGGTCCCCGGCGCCAGCCACATCGGCAAGGACGCCCTCGTGTTCGTTATCGGGTACCTCTACACCGGTTGCCTCAAGCCGCCGGCAATATCGACGCGGGAACGAGGGGCGCAAGGGCGGGAATGAGGGCCGCGGGCGCGGGCGATTTGGTATGGCGAGCATGTGTCACTCGGTAAAGATGGCGAGGGCCGGCTGGAGAATACCGAGCGCAAAAGAATAGCAAGCGTGATACCGTATCTGTTGGATACAGTTTTTTCTCTCCTTTTTCTATTTTTAGCCAACCGAAGGTAGATACAGAAGCTCTTGGAGTTGCTCTTAAAATGAAGTTCACCAGCAGCGGCTTTATTACACCATGATTCACGACAGAACTAGTTTACCGTCATGATTGTGCACACCAAATAAACGACAATTACAAAGAGGTCGGCCACAAAAATCTCGTGAGATTTGCATCCAGCACCCCGTGTCGGCCACATCGATACAGAATCTAGATGGAGAGCCCTCTCCATTTAGATTTAGATGGAGAGTCCTCTTAATTTAGAAACAAATCCACTATCCGAACATAATTGAACCAAAAAAGGAAAGAAAAAAGAGAACGCGACAATCCAACTGAAGAAGTAACTAAATCAAGCCATCGACTCTGGTGACCTCCTCCTCTTCTCCGGCGGCGAATCCAACTCCTGTGAGCTCCGATTCGAGTTAGGGTTTAGGATTGGAGTTAGGGTTTTGGGGTCGGGAGGGGATCCATGGTCGCCGAATCTAGAGGGATGGTCGGGGGAGGCTGGACGACCGGCGGCGGTGGCGAGCGTTGGGCGGGACGGCGAGGCAGTGGTGGCGCCGCACGCCGTGGTGGTGGAGGAGGGCGGTTGGGGCAAATCGGAGTGGCGGGGGCATCATGGATCCAATAGAGAGCAGGGGAGAGGGAAGAGGGAAGAGGGAAGGGGGCGGGAGGTGGGTGGTCCTCGCCGGCGCCGAAGGCGACGCCGGCGAGGGGGGCGAATGCGGTGGCGGCGGATCCGGCGGGGGCAAGCTATCAAAGTGGTTAGTGATGGGCGGGTGGAGGAGGAGGGGTGGGCGGTGGCGAGTTTGCCGCCAGTCGTGGGAGGTGGTGGAGGCTGGCGGCGGCAGGGCAGCATGGCAAGAGCATTGCATGGAGTCTTCTCAGATCCGGTTGAGGGAAGGGGGATGGGGAGAGAGGAGGAGGAGAAGGAGGAGGGAGGGTGGTATCGTCGGCGGTGAGGGCTGGTGGCAGGAGGCGGGATGGCGGGCGGAGGCATGAAGCTGGTGCGTCGAGGAAGATGAATGGATGGAGAAGATAAGGCTAGGTGGGGCTCTCGTGCGGAAAAAATTAAAGCGGCCCAGGGAAGGGGCTCTCGCAGTAGCGCTATCGGGAGGGTCCTCTCCCTGTAGTCGCCTCCTTAGGGGAAATCGCCTGCCTTTCTCCTACGCGTGCCACCGATCAATCGCGGAGGGGAGAAGAGTGATAAGCCAGCAGAAGGAAGAAGTACTCTGACATGTACAGAACGCTACCGTGGTGGCGTCTTTCTGCTGGCCATGGTGAGATGGATGAAGAATAGCCTAAGGTTGTTTGCAATAATGGACCTTTACTCTACCCTCTAAAATATAATATTTTATCCTGGTCATCGATATTCTCTACTCTAAATTCTTTTCTCCCGCACTCGTCATACTCTATCTCCACACTTTATATCAACCACCATCACGCTAGGCCCATCACTAAATATTTTTTAACCCCCTCCCTCTCTCGTTTCCCTCTCTCTCCTATCATATCCTCTCCTCCCCCTGCCCTCTGCCTCTCCCCCGCCCCGACATCTCCGCCTCTCCCCCGCACTGCCGCCGCCCCATCCCCTCAACCACCGGCCTCCTCCGCGGCCCCTCCACCTCCCCCGCCCCTCCCTGGCCCCTCCGCCGATCGCGATAGGGCCCCGGCCTCCCCCGCCTCCACTCCGGCGTGGATGGCGAGCGGCGTGGCGCTATGCCCCGACGACTACGGCGGCGATGCCACCCACCACCGACACCACCACCTCCTCCAGCAGCCGACCTCGATGCGGAGGGAGCGGGGGCACCTCGTACGCCGTCATGCTAGCGCTGCCCGCCATGGCCGGGCGCGCAGTGTGCCATCTGCCCATCGCCGCACCTGGGCTCGCTGCAGCGGAAGCGGTTGGGGAGCCAGGAGAGGAGCACCGGTGGCGGGGCTCCCCATCTCTCTCTCATCCTCCTCCCCCACCGCTAGCCCCCTCCACGGCGCGCCCTCCTACCCTGCATCCTCCTCCCCTCCGCCAGTGGCCGGCAGCAGCTCGTGGGCGGCGGTGGTGTCGTTGGAGCTGAGGGAGAGGAAGAGCGTCCCACTCCCCGACCCTCCAACGACGGCGACGACGACGGGGGCCTAGCCTCCTTGGGCGGCAGCCCTCCCGTGCGTGCGGAGGTGGCGGGACAGCGGCGAATCGAGCGGAGGCGGTGGGACGGCGGCGAATAGAGCGGCGGCGACGGCGAATCGAGCGGAGGCAGCAGGATGACAGCTCGGGGAGGCACTGCGGCGGCGGCGAATTGGGCGGGGGCGGCAACGGTGTCGTCCGGGCGCGCGGGGACCTCCAGCCTTTAGCCATCATTATCTTTTCACAGAGGTTCCATCATTCCATGGTGAGGATGAATAGATGATCCCCTTGCCCGTAATCATCCTACTCCATGCTTGAACCCTTTCACCATTTAACAGCCGAAGCTTTTGACAATCTGAGGGCCTGTTTGTTTCAGCTTCTTGAGAGCTTTTGGACGTTGGCTTTTCAACCTTCTGTTGACGACCAAAATTGGCACGAACCGAGGAAAACAGGTCTGACCGGTTTGCCCAACCGGTCAGACCGGTTTGGATCTGTAATTCGAGTAGGTTTAGGATTCTGAGTTTTGTCCCATATTGTAATCGACTCAAACGGGTAAGACCATCCCACCCTATAAATATAAAGGCACAAGGCCGATTGAGATATCCCCAATCGAATCTATCAAATCTACCTTTTATCGTTTTGTCTTTACTTTTATCTCTTTACCCTTCTCTTCCAACCCTACCATGTTGTTCTTCCTTCGTCTCTATGTCGATTGAAGGCATTCTAGGTGGCCTGCCGATCCTAGAACAACCCAAGGTGCGCCTGTCCTGACGGGGTCCCTCCCGGACGGGCGTTCGTTGGTCTCTCGCCGGGCACCGCCGGCGAAACCGGTCTGACCGGTTATCAAAACCGGTCTGACCGCTTTGTGCGGAAGGGCAGCAAGGAGCTACTCCGCGTGCTTGTTGTTGGCGCGGTTTCGTGTCAACATATTTTGGCGACTCCGCTGGGGAACGAAAATCAGGTTATCATGGTCGATTTGTCAAACCCTAGTGATACGACATCGTTTGAAGAACTACTTGAGGAATATCAGCAAGAATATGACAGAGCAGTTCAAAGTCTATTCTTGTCTTGCTATCGTAAGACAGGACAAGGAGTCATCAAGATTAAAGAGTGGCAGCCACCATCGACCACCGCCATATTAAAGGAGATACAATCTTCCGGTACTATATCTACCCGTCTATCTGCCTATGTTAAATTTTTGATTACTCAAGAGGATAAGGTAGATTCAATTCCCGTCGATCAAGAGTTGGCTATTGAAAAGCCGACTAATGCTATTATTGATCCTTGCAACTTGCCAAATTGTGATGTTGTTGGTCAAGAAACAAATCGGCCGTCTCTAGCCGAAATTGTTGATCCAAAATCCCCTAGCATGAGCATAAAAAGTGTATCTAGTACTTCAACGCTCGGGGGGCAACAAAACAAAGGCAACGGTGCCGGTTGCATTGTAACCGGTCTGACCGGTTCTCAAACCGGTCTAACCGCTTCATCTAGGGTTTCGCAAAATAAATTGAAACCAAAGATGGTTAAACCCAAAAAGCCCGAGATTGGTGTTTGGAAAACCATTGAATCCAAAGGCCGTCATAAGCATCAAAGAGAAAAGCCGAAGTATAACAAGAAACTTCCGGCTAAGTCTCAAAGACAAAAGATTGTCAATGATGCTAGTCGGTCTAAAAATTCCAAACAATCAAAATCTTCTCATAGAGAGAAGTTCCATAATCGGGATCGGCAATGGAATAATTCTCACAAATCAATGCCGTTTCCACCGTATGGATCACCTACACCGATGCCATGGGAGTCTTGTTTTAATATGCCTTATTCTTATTCTCCTTGGTATTATAATTCATATATGTCGTCTCTTCCTAGATATTTATGTTCAGATTATATTACTTATAGGGAGCCGGTAATTAATAAGCCATCACCTATGCATAATGACCGTTTTGATCAAAAGAATCGGTCCACACAGAAAAATAAGCATACAGTGATTAAACAAGTCTACCGTGTCAAAAAAGATGGAAGATTAAATAAAAATCCAGATTTGACACTAGACATAGAAAAGCCGTGTATTGAAAAATCATCGGCTAGTTATGTTGATCAAATTGTCTCCAATGATAAGCATGTCGTAAATAATATAGCTGAGCAACAATCCTGTTCGGCTGGGGGGCAAGATGATCTCAAAGTTACTGGTTCTGAAGGAACCGGTCTAACCAGTGTTCCGACCGGTCTGACCGGTCATATCAAAAATTTTGGTAGAACTCCAAGCGTTACTCCAAAGAGTAAGGTGGTGAAGAAAAAACCAAGCTTTGCTGAATTGTTACATAAATATCAGAAGATAGCCGAGCAAAAGCAAAGCAATCAATTAGGAGATCAAAGTTGGTATTCATCATCACCAAGAGCAAAGAAGCATCAACGGTCATATCATTATTTTTCAACATTTATTCCGTCGATGCATGTGTCATGGAACGCGTATCCAAGCATACCTAATTACAATTTATGGTTTTGGTATAATCCTTGGTCTTCTTTTTATAATTATCAATATTATGCTTCTGATGTACCAAGGAACTACGGTTGGTTGTCATGGCCATATCAAGATTTCAATTATTAGATGACCTGATCATTGAAGATTATTTTTTGGCACGCAAGCTTTGCCAAAAAACAGGGGGGCATATGTTGACGACCAAAATTGGCACGGACCGAGGGAAACCGGTCTGACCGGTTTGCCCAACCGGTCAGACCGGTTTGGATCTGTAATTCGAGTAGGTTTAGGATTCTGAGTTTTATCCCATATTGTAATCGACTCAAACGGGTAAGACCATCCCACCCTATAAATATAAAGGGACAAGGTCGATTGAGATATCCCCAATCGAATCTATCAAATCTACCTTTTATCGTTTTGTCTTTACTTTTATCTCTTTACCCTTCTCTTCCAACTCTACCATGCTGTTCTTCCTTCGTCTCTATGTCGATTGAAGGCGTTCTAGGTGGCCTGCCGATCCTAGAACAACCCAAGGTGCGCCTGTCCTGACGGGGTCCCTCCCGGACGGGCGTTCGTTGGTCTCTCGCCGGGCACCGCCGGCGAAACCGGTCTGACCTGTTATCAAAACCGGTCTGACCGCTTCGTGCGGAAGGCCAGCAAGGAGCTACTCCGCGTGCTTGTTGTTGGCGCGGTTTCGTGTCAACACCTTCCAAAAACCAAAAAGCTCCCGAAAGTTAAAAGCCCAAAAGCACGTTTTGAGGAGCTTCTGGCTTTTGGGTTCCAAAAGCTTTTTGGCTTTTGAAAGGTTGAAAAGCTGAGGTCCAAAAGCTCTCAGGAAGCTGAAACAAACCGGCGAGACGGGTTTTGCATCAGGTGTTCGGTTTAGGCGGCTTGAAAAACCGTTTACAACGTATATCTTCAGATGAACTTTGGTAATCTTTTGTGGTATCCTGTTGGTATTAATTTTCTTTCAGTGAGAGAGATACTCCATGCCATTGCAAATGCAATGTTTGATGAAACCGAAACTTCAACTCCATCGATCGAACACCCTACTACCCACCACGGTCGCGTTGTGTACTGTCTGATGGGCGACGCTTCTCCAGTTGTCCTTGCATTAAACGGGTGCTTCAGGAGCACGGGACCAAAAGGAAGACGCGTGCGCGCCGTCGTCCTCAACCATGCGGCTCTGAACTGGCCGGCGCGGCGGAGCATTGAACGAGCGGCTCCGTGTCCCCAGGAAGTTCAGGACGCCCTCTTGTTCTGATTGAAGCCGTTGGGCCCGGCCCGGCCCGTACTCCTACCACTGACGAATTGTCATACGCGCTGAGCTACGCTGATGTTGTAAATACGTACAAGCGGCGAGATCCGATCCAGAGCAATGCAGTTTCTAGTTTCAGTTGAGTTGGTTTTGGTCGTGTCGCAAATGTATTTTTCTAATAGATCTAAGCTATTCCAAATTCTATACTGAATTTGATTTCAGGTATTTCTAATTTGACGTGCGCTTGCTGACGATGAGTGATCGGGGCCAGCTCAAGAACGAGTCTTCAATCTGCATACATGGTTCAGGCTTCGATCATAGCAGAACAGTCGATCGGAAATCATACGGGCAGATTGGCGTAGCGCTCAGCAGGTTACTTTTGAGATTTGGAGTTCAATGAAATTTGATGCTTCTATTCTTTTCTCCTACGTATCACCTCATGGTCCTCATCTCACAACACATGTACACACCAGACACCACACAGTGAAATGCCAAACCTGAAGCGGCTGCTAAACTATCCCATTACTTTACAAACCTCTCTGAGTGTACTGCTACTGCTACGCCTATCCATTACAGGTTCAGACTTCAGACTGCTCCCAAGGCGCCTTCCTGCTTCTCTCCCACGGCCACGCTGCTGCTGTTCTTCCTGGTGAGCCTGATGTACAGGAAGATGACGACCACGACCGCCGCGGCAAACCCGACAAGGATCACGTCCGCGCCGGCCACGGACCGGTCGGGCCTCCGGCCTTCGCCGGGCCGCGACGCGCCGACGGGCGCAGCTGCGGTTTCCGGCAAGGCCGGCGGCTCGGCGATGCCCAGCAGCGGCCTGGGCACCGCCGTCGCGGCCACAGCGTCGCCAAGAACTGCCAGGAGGAGGAGCAGCCATGGCACTGGCAAGAAGCTGCACCGGCTCGCCATTGCACGTACTGAACGCTGCCTGCAAATCTCTCAGCTTGCTCCAGAGTTGTGTGGATGTGTGATTGGTTTACGCCCTTCAAGAAAAGAGTTGTGCTGAGTGAGGGATGTGAGGAGAGGGTGGGGTGCGGTATATATACATCGGCGTCGGCAGTGCGTGGGCTGGAGGCCAATGAGTGAGGGAGTGACTTGGAAGGAAGGGGGACCAGACCAAGGTCTCGTGCCCGGCTGGCACATGAGAATCTGAGGGAGACGATGAGCTGGTTGTTGACGGGATTCTGCCGCGATGCGATGCGGCGCTGCCCTGCTTGTTGTTGGATTGGATCGGTTGGATGGTTGAAACGGGAGGAGGGAGGTCGGCATCGGGGGAGATTGTCTCGGGGAGGGTGGGATGCAGGACGCTGTCTCGGGCCGGGCAGCTCGTGTGTCTGTGTGACCAGTGGCCCTGCGCACGCAGTTGTGCTCTCCTGTGTGCCTTTACTTGGAGTGGTTGCGTTGTCCAGGACTAGGAAGCAATGCTACTCCTACTCTTTTTTTTAAGCGAATCATGCAGGAGAGCTGCCGATTATATTAAAAAAAAGATAAAGTCCGGACCGGACATTACAACTAAAATAAAAAACTCAATAAAATACAACTCAACTTGGGGCGATCAGATTGGGACATCGACGCGAGCCCTCTATCCGGTCGGATTGGGACCTCGACACGGAACAACGAGTCCTCCCCGACAGACGCGACACCAACCAACATACATACCCAAACAATCGTCGAGAACCTACAGACGTGACCCTGAGCCGAAAGAAAACCGACGGAAGCAGACCGCACCACACCGAAAGAGCCACCGCCATGCGGGACCCTACGCCGTAGTGCCGCTGCAACCCAACTCTCCACCTAACGGGGTGATGCCACCGAATCCGGGCCTCTCACAGGCTGCCTCGCAGTCGCCACCACGAAAACACAACGCGCGGGGACCTCGCCGCATCCGTCGTTGGACTCCACCTCTCTCGTCGTCTTGAGGAAGCTCCACACGCGGGGGCCACGCCACGCCTGGCTCAGACTCCACGTCCCGGATCCGTTTCTTAAATTGTCATCGGGTTGGTGAGCGAAATTGCCCTACTTCCCCGGGTTTCCACCAAACCACCAGGCCATGGCTGTAAGCCGACCTCACGTCCTTGCTGCACCCCCGCACTTAGCCTCTGCTGTCATGTCCGCAAACCGAAGAAGTCGCTTGCGCCATCTTTCGACGATGTGCCGCACCGGATAGCCTAGCCAAGCTGAGGCAATCCACCGCAACCCGCTGCAAGCCGAGTCGTCCCACGATGCTGATGCCGCAAGCGCCGTCGTATGACGCGGTCCCACACCGCACTGACAATTGCCAAGCAACGCCAGCTGCCGCGGTCCGCTGCAAGCAGCACGAACCGGCAACCATGCGTCGACCTCCAGCCGCCGCCATGACAACAAACACTTCCACGTGGGCGCAACAACACCCGTCCATCTTGCCACACGGCGAGACTGCCGTCACCGCCCTCCTCCACTCTGACCAATGAATCAGAGATGCAAAGGGTTGAGTTGGGTCTCTAAAGATGATGCCTCCAAGGAGGGTGCGACGCCAGAGGCACCGCCATCACTCGTCCAGAAAATGGACATGGTTTTCACACAGAGAACCCCGTGCAGCATGGTTGAAGCTCCAAAATGACGTCCCCAGCAGAGAAAACGACGCCTGAGGCGCCGCCGTCATCTCCACCAGCGAGAGAGCCGGCGAGGGCTTACGCCCGGAGTATCTCCTTCCCATGCTGCACGCTCAACCTCACCACTCCCGGAACACGGCCAAACGAGCCCGACGCGACCGCGGCACCACCGCGGCACCACCGCTCCTCCACTCACCCAGCCGCACCTACGCACGAGGCCACCACAACCCACGGCCGACTCCAGCCCTCGCTGCTGACGAGCACGGCCAACCCGCGGTCGACTCCCACGCTCGCTGCTGACGAGCACGGCCTCCTCCGGGCACGAGCCCGCAGGTCACGCCCCGGCTGCCGTCCGTTCTACTCTTGCTACAAAGCAAGCTGATTGGCGTGCGCTTGGCCAGTAAAATAGAGCAAGCAGGTGGGGTGTGGGGGTTGTGATGATTTGTCAATTGCGTTATCCCAGTCATGCTCATGCGCTGTGAATAATCTGGCACGGGTACTGATAATCTCTGAGGAAACAATATCCAGACTTGCATATTGCATCCGCAGAGGAACGAACTATGTGGCCATGTGGAGAAGGCTCATGTGGGGGAGAAGTTTGCACGTTCTGGAATGGTTGTTGGGCTTGCAGCAGATACAATACAACTATACAAGTGCCACGCTACTCCATGAACAGAGGGGCGCTGCCGCGGTGCAGCGCTGTTCCCAAGTGCGTGGCTGATCAGCCGGCCGCCTGCATTTGACCGTTGTTGTCAACGTCCTCAAAGCCCATAGCGGCTGCATGTCTGGTGTCCTCAAAGCCCTGCTGTGGCGTAGCTGGATCTCCTCGAGCACCAGGGCCTGTGTTTAGACGAGGTGAAAAGAGGGTGAAAAAGTCACATCGGACACTGTAGCGTACTGTAGCATTTTTCGTTTGTTTGTGGTAAACATTGTCCTATCATAACCTAACTAGGCTCAAAAGATTCGTTTCGTCGTGTACATCAAAACTATGTAATTAGTTTTTTTATTTACCCACGTTTAGTGTTTCATACATATATCATTTGCTATATTTAATGTTTTGATGTGATGTCGATGGAATGAAAAGTTTTAGAATTCAAGCAACTAAACACAGCGCAGCCGGTACTGCCTCCCGGTCAGAACACGCGTTTCGGATGTTTGTCTGCTTTCCGCCCGTGTTGCAACGAATTAGGAGCAAGCTCTCTCCGGCCCCTTTGGTCCAAAGAGTTTAAAAAACAGCTCCAAACAGCCCTAGGGAGCTATTTTTGCTGAAGCTGTACCAAATGATCATGACGGATAATCACTTCTGGAGGTTGGTTGTAAGAGGTGAGGTTATTTTGTACATGGTACAAGTGAAACTGGTGGAGCTAAAAAATTAGCTCCCCCATCTCTAACTTCAACTTCACCATCACGTAGAGCTCTACCAAAGGCGGGCTCCCTCTGCTGATCCACCAGCAGCTTTTCACGGCCTCTGTGCTTGAATTTGTGACTGCAGAGTTCTGTGCTGGCTCGTGGAATTACTTCGCGGAGATAAAAGGAGATATGTGCACAACGCAAGCTTTCGGAACACGCTTTTGGTCCAGGCGTCCGGCACCTACATTGCACAGTATGGATCGTACGGTTTTAAAAGCCTCTCTGCTCGTCCAGCCGCGACTTTTCACGGCCTTGTGCTTCAACTTGTGGCTACAAAGTTGTGTGCTAGCTTATGGAGTAAACACTTCGAATGTGAGCGTACCTTAGTGTGATAGTGTCTGTCACCCACCAACCTCCATAGGATCTCCAGGGATCCGGATCAGATCTAGTGTAATGTGAAATTGACCCCAAAAAAAGAGTGATGGTTAAAGGCAACCTTTTTACGACACTTTACCACTAAAAATACCCTGCGTTGCATAAAACTAAGCTATCTCTCACTCGTACCAGCTTTTCTTGCCTGCGCTAATGCTGCTTACTAGTTATAAAAAATGGTGCTTACTTAAACCCCAAGTAATCAATCTCCGGGTCTAAGGACTAACGGCATCTTCACCCCTGAAGAATGTGCTACGTGTACGCCGCACCTGCCATGCCATAGACAGGGCCTCGAAGCACATGCAGGCAGCATCGCGGCCTCGGCAGTTTGTGCGGCAGCATCGCATTATTTGGTCCGTTACATGAGCCCGCTCGGCCGGCACCCAGCAGGTCTGCTCCACCGGCCACGGGACAGGAGAGGAGCAGGGACAGGGCTTGGCTCTTTGCGTGCGAGGCAGAGGCCAAGCAGAAGCAGGGGCACAGCTGCGTGGAGCCTCGCATGAGCCGGCAGCTGCATGTTCGGCGCAGGCTCTGGCTGGTGGCTGTAGGTCATGTGGTTGGTGATCGTGCCCAGAAAATGGTAAGGTGGTCAGAGACACCGGTCGCCAGGCAGCACGCGTGTCTAATAAATTATTCATCACAAAATATCTTGATATGTCACATGAAGTGACACCGGAAGCAGCATATCGTCGCGCAACCACGCATAAGCATACGCATGCGTTTACTTTCTTTTATTGAGATCAGCAAATGCTTGTGTTCAAAGAGAAGGTCAAAGGTGCATCTGACTAGGGCGCAAGGTCGAACTCTGATCTTCGCCAACTAAATCATTCACATGAAGACTGCACCTTAGGATGATGTATAAACTTATTAGCTGCTGTGGGCATGTATGGCCTTCACAACTACTCCGTATCTAGGTAGTACAACATACAGGCCGCGGAAAGGAATGATATTCAAAAACGGAGAACCGATCAACACAGAAAATGTGAGAAGAGGAGCTATGGACCTACTCAAAATCATTTTGATGCGGCTTTACATCAGTAATAAGAGTTTAAAATTGATGGATATCTTGTGGTATCAACAGCGCCTCATAGTCATCCACCATGACCTGTAGTAAACCAAACAGTCAAGAAAATTTGTGCATAAAAAAAAGTTGGGGCAAGATAGTACGTGATGGCGATCTCTACCTTGTATTTCCGACCATGAAATGTGTACTCAACAACTAAAAGCTTTGGATCTCCAGGACAAGGATCGTAGAAGCCCATTATTCCAGACTTCTTTATCCCCTCATGAAGCTGCAGGTGGCAGACCAAGAACATTCCGTATCAGATAACCACAAAAATATTTGCTAGCATACCTTGCAGAAGCGTGAATCAGAAGCTAGTAAAAGAGATACTTTAGAATTTCAAGCATATGTATAGATTTTTATATATGGTTAGGTGACGAACAGTTTCTATCTATTTGCAGGTTGCAACCAGACGCAAAACCAGCAGCAAATTTCCAAATGTCCCTAACATATTGATCATCCAATGGAACCAATAACCAGTGAAAAATAGCATAGATACCATGCAAAAAAATCAGCTAAGATATGTGGCCGAACTTGGTAAGTGCTAGGTTAATATCTCAGATAAACACACTTATCAGCAATGTAAAATGTACCTTGAGCTGGCCAGCGTCAGTAACCAGGAAGTTCAATGGGATGGTAACATCAAACACTTGTGAAGCCACATCATCATTTATCTCATTCAATTCACCGCTCTCTTTGATTTCTTTGCGGTTACCATAGAGAGCCTTGGTAATCACCAACCCATTGTTCTCTAGCTGTCTATTCTTCTTACGATTGGAGACAGGTTCCAGTAATTTCTGAGCTTTTTTAGCTGCCTTTCTGGCTTCAGTTAGCTATACAGAAAAAAAAAAGGACACCTTCAAATGCTTGCCAATTCTTTAAAACTTAATCATGGAAAAGCAATGCAGTTAGGGAGTTATTGCCAACAAATATACTGCCAGAAAGACAAACCACAATTTGGTTAGAAAGGTGAAAGGCATGCTACGCATACCAGTTAAACTAACAGCCAAAATTAGGTGCATTCCAAAACAAAAGTATACATAAAGTTGCAAAGAGGAAAGTACGACGAGTTCCTCCTCCCTTTGTGTGCATCTGTTTAAGATACATGATAATGTAAATGCACACAATAAACTCAGGTACCTGTGTAGATAAGCCTTCCATCTTTTCAAGTGTCTTCTGCTTTTCTTGCTTAAGGTAGTAAGGCTTCACAACAAATGTCTGTTAAACAATAAGAGGCCACAGCTAGATTTAGTAAACAGATGCAGTTAAGGAGAAAAAAGTACGAGCAGGACTACTCTATATGTAAGACATCAAGGATAGAACCAGGAATAGAACCTGAAGCAAAAAATATAATGTTGAAGGAATAGCAAATGCGCTGGTAACAAATAATGCATTTAAATCAGTCGAAAGCAAGACCTGCAGATTTAAGCAGAAGTCAGTGAAAATTGAACAGAGAATGACAAATGGGAAAGCATGGTAACGAAACCTCCACATGTATCGTAGGGATCAATAGTTCAATATTGGAAACAAATAAAATCATGTTGTATTGCTTTCATCTTTATGCCATAGTTATATACTATCAGCTAAACAAAACATATGAAAGCCAGCTGAGACTCCAAGGTGGAACAGCTCCACTTACAGGGATAATTAATTTCTGACCAGCACGATGTAACTCAAATCTCCAAGAGACACCCTACATCAGATATGAAGAAATTCAGAGAACAAAATAGATTAAACATATATGGCAAGCTGTCAAACTAAGAGGAACATCAGTTCTAGTGAAACACGTTAAGCAATAAAAGTTTTCTACAAAATATTACTACCTCCGGTCTAAATATATATGTAGTTTCAGACAAGAAAGCGAGAAAAAAACAAGGTAGTTTCATGTCTGAATGTCAAATAAAAATGATCAGAGGTAGTATATGAGAAGAAAACAAGTTTTTAGAGGGTACAAACAAGGATGCACACACCACACGCACACACACGTGTGCACGTCCATGCACACGTTAGAGAAGAGATCGGAGAGACTACTGCCCTCAGTGCACGGGAAACACGCAATACCACTGAGCACGCACGGATGTGTGTACCCAATACAACTAATAGTTAAGACTATCAATATAGTGACAACAGAGGCCATCTAAGAAAAAACTGCATTGGACACATCATAATTGCAACTAAAAACTGTATGGTAAGATCTCTTATAGAACACTGTCTATCTAAACTGAACCAATATGGTAACATCTCTTAGAAAATTGCATTAATGCAGTCTGCATCAGCAGTATAGGGCAAGTTCAAGAAGCAAAGTGACTAACAGAGAACACATAGGACAGGGGGCCTTAGAAACAAACAATCACCTGAATTCCTATGTTATACATCATCCGTACAGTGCTAAATTCTGATATCCGCCTCCCTCCTCCAATTTCAAAATCAAGGGCCGTGCTGCAAGGGAACAGTTCAAAAAAGAAACAGTAGGTTTCATATAGAAATGCATGTTCTATAGCCAGAAACAAGAGATATCAAAATCATAGGTACCTTCCAACTCTACCAGCAATGCGACCATGAGATTTGGGGGAGAAGCGATGGATGTAATGAGCAGATGCACCAAAGAAATTAGTTCCAAACTGAGGAAGAAAAGAAAAGGGGTAATCAATAATTGAGACAACCTCGAAAAGAAAGCATCATATGTTGGCCTGACATTAGAGGTGAAAAGATATAAAACAGGTATCTCCTGACAGCAGAAGGCATTACGAATTTACAATCACAAAATAAATGCGTTCCCTGTTCTCAAGGCCCCACACTAAATACAAGCAAGACAGTATGAGTTTCTTGTTTCCCAGGCTCCACACTAAATAACAGGCAAGGCAGTGCTGAAGTTAAATAGAATAGCATATGCTTCTTCTGTAAGTACTGTTTGTTCCTGATCTTGAAGACCTTTGTACCATTTGTTTTGTAAGTGGTTTGTACACATCACCCAATATCTATGATATTACAATCTCAGTAGGTCCCTCTCTTATTGTTCTCCTAAAAATCAACTATATGGTGGTCATGGACACTTTTAGTTGCTCCTTAATCCTACTCACACACTAACTATAGATGCTTTGACCAACCAGCTAGCTTCAGAACACAATGGGAAGCTTTTGAAATAGCTACAGCAAGTACAACTTCTTAGAATGTTCCAAAGAGAACTCGATGGGGTGATTACTCAAAAGAAAATAAGAGCATATATTCTTCAGAACATAACACCTAAAGTCCTAAACTAAATGTATCTGGAGTCAACCATGCAGCTGTAAAAAAATTAACAGTTTCATAAATGTTTGAATTGGCTTTTAGATGTACCTTTATTTCTCCTGTTGCAGTACTTTTTTCATCCTTCTTTTGCCATCCAACAGAAATACTTGATTCATCACCAAGGACTAGCTGTATCTGGAGTTTGATGAAAAGAGAAAGAAACAAACACAAAAGGGGGAAAATGGCATAAGCTTACCTGCACAAAAATACATATATATGGAGTAGATAAACTATCACCCTACTCTTAAGAACTCAGCTGTAAGAAAAAAAAATAGCAGGTAACGAATACCTTGCTAAAACCCCTTACAACAGGTAGCTGTAAGAAAAAAGATAGCATGTAACAAATACACTATCTAAAGGAAGACACCTCTTGGACGTCCATATCATTTGAAAAAATCTAAGATGCAATATGTGGAAGTTGCACTATAACTTATCCAGCATTGACACTTTATTCTGGACATGCCTATGAGGCCTAAACTTGCACATTAACTATGTAACTGTAAAATTAACAGTTGATGTCCATTCGAGACATGAATTTAAATTTAACACAAACCCTGAATATGAACTTAAAAGATTGCCTAGCTCCAGCAATCCTTTTTAGCTAGAAGCTTCGTATGTCAATTAACATAACAGTTCACATAGTCATGTATATAAGCAACAGAACTTAAGTCATTTTTTCAGCATCTATTATTGAAATCATGGATTACTATCAATGTACATATGACCGTCATTATATCAAAGAGCAATAAGCTACTTTTACATAAATAAGTATCGTGCACATGAGAAAAGCATTTGGGTGTAAGGTGTCATACATTCCCAACAGCATTTTCAGATAGTTGGCGAGTCCAGGCATTTGACAGGTTGATAGATCCATCTCTTAAAGAAACAGCAAGTCCAGAAGTTGCTGTAGAATGTGGTGAAATTTGACTGAAGTACAAAATGTTGACCAATTAAAATTTGCATCATGCACGAAATTAGTAGTGGATGTAAAAAGGGATGACACTCACCGTGACGTTTGCATGCCAATAATAGAGCGTAGTCCAGCTGTTGCCATAAACTCAATAGAGGAAACGGAAGACAACTGGTGCCGCAGCACAGTGCTTGCTGCTCCAGTTCCAGCTGAACCATTAACAGCCAAATTCCCACCAACAACGACAGTATTTTGCTTGGATACTGGCAACTCAACTTCACTAGACATTCCCATTCTATCCATTTCCAAATCAAATGAATAAATCACTGTACTGTCTACAAACTCACACAAAATCTAAAGAACTAATTGAAAAACGGGACAGGATATGTCAAGAGGTTTTAAAGTCTAAACAAATTGCTAAAGTGCCGAAATGCTGAGCACTGAAAGAAAAGAATAAAACACAAAAGGTAAGCTGCAAACAGCAGTAGCGGATTCCCAGCTCCCAGTGGTCAACTTCCTGACAAATGGTTTGCTTCCCTATTTACCATAGCTCTAACTTAGATATAAGCAGTTAAACATTGAATGGCATCAAAAGGGGTGCAAGTGGTAGTTATGCACATAAATTTGGAAATGCTACTAGCCACTTAAGAAAAAGAACCTGTATGTGCCGGAATGAAAATTTAAAATGTATACGGATTAAGCATAGTCCATCATAAATGATGCTGAAGTATGCAAAACAGCACACGATGATTCCACCATCAAAATTACAATGTACAAGTAATAAATTACTAAGCAATTTTGCCATACTGTAACCACGAATTGTACAAGAGAATAGTTTCAATATTATCATAATTCTTAGCAGCTTCCCGGTGATGTTACTGGACAAAAGAGTACTAAAATGGAAAACACTTTGTACCCTTTCATGATGCCATCACCATCTAGATATTGTGGCACTGAGAAATTAGCAACGATTGAGCCATTGGGTCGAGCATGTGAAAAAAGTTTCTCTTCCTCCTTGCGCCTCCGCAGTCGTTCCAACTGCTCTTTGATTTCCTCTGGTTTAGTCAGCTTGGGACCAAGTTCCAGGCCAGAATTTAAACCTTCCATGCCATAGATGTCATAAATCTGTCTTTTGTTCTCATCCGATAGTATCTCATATGCATCACGTATTCGTTGGAAATTTTCAGTTGCTACTTCCTTCATCTAGACAATCACAGATGAAAATGAAGAAGGATACTAGTCAGTCCAGAAGAATGCACTAATGTCAACAGTACATGACTAGTTCAGACAATCATAGATTCATTTCTGCAGGAATCTAAACTAACCACATTATTTTTTATTACTTGAAATGTAGGCGGACTAGAAACACCTGATGTTTTCTGCCAAGTTACCAGCTAAACAATATGTCAATGTTAATGGCAGGATTCATCTTAATAATATTCATAAAATCGTATCTGAGAAAAGTTGAAGGTTTCTTTTTTATCAGCTAATAATAAATTCCTTCTCTAACTAGCATTCTTTCAATAAAAAGTTGTTATTCCTCAGAAAATGAATGTAGATTTAACATGTTCGTACAAAATGGATGTGCACAGGATAGGTTCAGGATTTTCCTCCAGTTTCCTAAAAAATTATAACAAATGCAAGAACCCGTGCTGGCTAGCACACCAACCATGACACTAACCATTAAACCCAAGGGGGCTCCTCAGGGAATATAAACATAAATGGCCCACGACTATTTCCAATTCGCTAATGCAGCACCAACTGGCGGAGCTTAATCCAGGAAAAAAATACAGATTTTCATTCACCCTGCCAAGTGCCAACATTTTGGAAATTTACTGACATAGAACTAGTGCCAAAGTGCACACTTACGGCTTATCCACCTGCTCTGTCTATTTCTACAAATACAATGATGCTACTAGTCATATATTCAGAGAATCAAATCGGTACATAACAAATAAAACCACATTGCATTCCCACACAAATTGTCAAACCGTCACCCTTGATACTGTGTCCTGAAGAGAGAAATCCGTTTTGATTTCTAACTATCATCGCAAAAATCAACCTGTTCGGCTGGCTTTTCGGCAGCCAGACAGCAGTGTTTTTCTCTCTGCACGGACCAGCACCAGCTACCAGCCAGCCAAATGTATTTTTCTCTTGGCATAGAAAAGCACCAGCCACCGGCCAACCGAACAGGTTCATATGAACTTGTTCATAGAAGCATGTCACGACAGGTAGCCAGTGCAAACTCCAGTCCACATGGAACACAGCACTTGGTTAAAACTTAAAACCCGTCAACACAAGCAGCTCACTGAACTCAACCCCATTGAATCCGGATGCCAATTGCCGCACGAAGCCGAACCACAATCCCGCTCCGAACGGAGCACGGCGCGCGAACCCTAAGCTAACTAGTTCGAGCCAATCAGATCGCACGGCAAGGGGTGGCGGCCCTACCTGGGGGTCCTGGTACTTGTCGGGGTGGTAGATTTGCGCGTACTGGCGGTACGCACGGCGGATTTCCTCGTCGGAGGAGTCCGGCGAGAGGTGGAGCAGCGCGTAGAGCTCCCTCCCATCCTCCGGCTCCGGCGTCGACGCCATCCCGTCGTGCGGCGGCGGCGGCTTGTCTGCTCGCTCGGCGGCCGGGGGAGGGGCCGAGGGGTTGGAGGGGACTGGTTTTTTTTTCTCTTTGGCGAGGGTTTATGCGGAATTCCTTCTCTCGTTTTTTTTTCAGTTAATTTGCTTGGGTTGTTGACTACTTCCACCTCTCTAGATCACGACGTCGGCACCCGTTCGTGTTTACTTGCCGGCCCAGTCTGGCCTAATGATACAGAACCACAGCGCGATAACAAACGATGGTGTGGCCAACTTATTACGTGCCATGGCCCATGGATCATTATGGGCTGGGCTAAGCTAACGAAACAAAACCCACACGAGTCGCAGAGCCACACACCGACTGTGGTGGGCCCAGAAATTTCACGCCGAAATGAATTACCAACCGGCACAGCGGGCGGGGCCGGGGAACAAATCACCGAACCGCCCAGGTGCTCGCGCACGCGCATACAGCTTCTTCCACGCCGCGAGAGACTCCGCTCGCCGGAGCTCCGCGTCCGTCGTCGCATCGCTATCCGTCGTCCCGGACGATGGAGCTGTGTCGCCGGAGCAGAAGGCTGATGGCGGTAGTAAAACCAAAATCCACCGCCCGTCCGTGCGACCGTGCCCCGGGGGTAATAATTCTGGGCCGGCCCCCGTGGTGGCCTTGTGGGGCTCGGCAACGGGGCCCATGCACGTGAACCGGCTAGCTGTCCCGGTCGCTCGCCGCGCATGCACCGACCCCAGTAAAAAAACCGAACCGGTTCACTGGTCCGACCCAAAAAAAGTGAACCAGTGACCTGACTGATTCGGTTTGATCAAAAGACGGTTATGCAGTTGAACGCGAACCGGTCGAACCGACCGGTTTTCATCGAACCAGTGAACCAGTGAAGTGGGTTTTATGAATCAATGACCGATTTGGCATTTGGATATCGGTTTTGAAACTTTAGACACTATACTATTATGTTATTTCTAGGTAATCCCATCTTTCATGTAATATGTGATATGTTTTAGTAATAAAACTTACATATTACTCACATAAATAATGAATAATAAGTATTATATTAATAAATAATGAACCACTGGTTTGACCACTGGACCACTGGTTGAACCGATAAACCACTGAACCAGTTGCCTGACCGGTTCGATCTCCGGTCCAACTTTTCGCACTATGGCACCGACCGGAGCCAATGGCGCCGCCCCATCACCCGCGTGGGCGGAGCGAGCCCGAACCGACCGGCGCGCGCTCTCGGCTCTCTCGATCGGGGGTGATGGCCATTCGCTGGCGCGCCTCGGCGGCCCTCGGACGACGGCGGGCGCGACGCCGACACGCACCGGGCCGCTCGCCGCGAGTTCGGCGCATGTGGCAAGTGCACTGTGCCCCGAGCAACATGGGCCGGCGATGTGTTTTAATACTTGCCGTTGCAACGGTTTAAGATGGATGGGCGTACTGCAGCAGCATACACACTCTAGCCCGTTTTTCTGGCACTCTTGGGTACGCGTATTGATTTGCACCCATGTTGCCCGTGTCAGACTGCACGTTGCATTGCATTCCGTCGCAACGCGCTCGATGGACTAGGAGTACCCCTCTCAACTTGCAGGTAGGCGGCAAAGAAAGGTATGCTGCCGCCGGGGCCGCCTGCCGGCTGCGCTGTTCATCTTATCCATACGGGAAATGGTAACTGAATCACGCCGCCAAACCGCCAGCAAATCTCGCAACGGATGATCAGGGCCGGCCCTGCTGTGTATTCACCGGGGGCAACCGCCCCGGCCCCCCAAATTGGAAGGGCCCCCAACCTGTATACATGCAGTATATACGTCTTTAAGGTCTGCTAAGCTACAACTGATTGATCAAGCTACAACGTATCTCATCAACGCCTAATGAAAGAAGCAAACAGAGCAAGCCTTTGTTCATTCACATCACCGTATACGATCTTTTATCCTTCCAAGCATATCATCGAAGCAATTGTTTAGATCCTCATACCTTTGCACATTTCATTAGTTTCCTCTCTCCGAGAACTGTTACGAGAGATTGTTCAAATAGTATCTAGAAAGTGCTACCTACCATAGTTTTTACTAACGAGCATCATTTTTGGATGTGTACAAGTGTTTGACGGTAATATTTTTTATAATGCATAAATTATCTTTTGCAATTGATATTTATGTTCAACAGGGTCATAAGGGCCTCTGATTTTAGATTCGCCCCGGGCCCAAAAAATACAGGGCCGGCCCTGCAGATGATGATCCCCTGCGACAAAAGACTCACTGCAGAGCAGGCGTCTCCTCTCTGGCAATCTCTCTCTCCGCCGTCCAGCGCACCGCGCCGCGGAACCAACCCACGAAACCCACGAAACGAAACGAAACCCACGAAAAAACCCGCCGCGCCCGCGCCGCGCGTGAGGGCAACCGTCCGACGCGACGCCACGCCAGGCCGGTCCCGATCCCAATCCTGCCTGCCACCCTGTGACCCATCATTGCTTTGCCCCCACCGCCACGCACCAGGTCACCACTGGGCACTGGCTGACTCGCCGCACTGCACCACTGCAAGTGAATCCGCTTCGCATCTCCGCCTTTCTTTCCCCGCCACTCTCTCCCCCGGGCCTGTCCCGTCCGCCTCGCGCTCTCGTTTCCCAAGGCGAGGGAGCTCGAGACCTTCGCGATGCTGCGGCGGCTTCTCGCGCTGGCGGCGGCCCTGCTGCTGCTGGCGCTGCGGCCGGCGGTGGCCACCGACCCCTACGCCTTCTTCGACTGGGACGTCTCCTACGTCACCGCGGCGCCGCTCGGCGTCAAGCAGCAGGCAAGCATTCCCGTTCCCGGGCCAGCCAGCGCCACCCGCGCGCGCCGGCCCTTCAATTCCGAGATTTTTCCTTCCACATTCTTAAGCCAGAGTGTGCTGACGAGCCCGGTGGAAACAAAACTGCACTGCCGGTAGGTGATAGGCATCAACGGCAAGTTCCCGGGGCCCGTCGTGAACGTCACCACCAACTGGAACGTCGTCGTCAACGTGCTCAACGACCTCGACGAGCCGCTTCTCATCACCTGGTGAGCACGCACGCACGGCATGCTCCTGGCTTCAACAAATTCCCACGCCGCCGCGCGCGAGCGAATACTCCATGTCACTGGCTCACGGTGTGTGAATTTGGGATGCAGGAACGGGATCCAGCACCGGAAGAACTGCTGGCAGGACGGGGTGCTGGGCACCAACTGCCCCATCCCCTCCGGCTGGAACTGGACGTACGAGTTCCAGGTGAAGGACCAGATCGGCAGCTTCTTCTACTTCCCCTCCACCGGCCTGCAGCGCGCCGGCGGCGGCTTCGGCGGCGTCGTCGTCAACAACCGCGACGTCATCGCCGTGCCCTTCGGACGCCCCGACGGCGACATCACCATCCTCATCGGCGACTGGTACAACAAGAACCACACGGTATAATCTCACTTCACTCTTTTAACAGCGACAATGAACTGGCATTACCAATGACTGGCTCAGTGCCATCGTTTTAGTTTGATGGTTTTGCCTCAGACGTTTTAATTTGGAGAAGTGAGCGGCCTCACTCTGGATGAACTGAATTGCAGGATCTGAGGAAGATGCTAGACAAAGGGAAGGACCTGGGGATGCCGGACGGCGTGCTGATAAACGGCAAGGGCCCGTACCGGTACAACGACAGCCTTGTGCCGGCCGGTATCGAGTACGAGACCTTCAATGTGCATCCGGGTAATTGATTGAGCAAGCCCCTCGTCTTAGCACTGTACTTTAGTACCATTATATCTCCGCATTAATCCGTAAAACTGACTGGCTGGCCAGTGGAGGAGCACTAGAGCAGGTTGCGTCGCTTTTGTGCAGATAGAGCATTGTTTTTCTCCTAGGACAAGAATCTTGACACCCTGTTTCATGGTACTAGCTTTCCTGGTAAAATAAAGGGTTGGTCATTCACCTTTACTCTGTTAAGGTGTGTTAACTTCAGAGTTTTCTTGCTGACTTTCAGCCGTCTCGTGCTGCAGTTCTTGCGGTCACTGCAATCCGTTAGAACTAACAGGACAGACACTGCTAAAATCAGCCACACCATCCGGTAACGGTATTTGGTTAGAAGTAAGATGTCATTAGACTGTAAAGTACTGACATGCTGCAAAAGAAATGAACCTAAAAACTTTAGAATTTCCCTAGTACTCTACTAATATCTTTCTTGGTAAAATAGGGGTATTCATCTTTAGCTTGTAGAGTGTTAAGATTAACTTTAGAATTTTCATAGCAATAACTTCAGCTGTCTGGTGCTGGAGTACTCTGATTTTGTTAGCCTCTGTCCTGTTAGTTCTGCACCCATCACTATATAGTTCAATCATATCAGTACTGCTTGGTCGGAAGTAAGGCCTTGTATGTCAAATTTCACTCCCAAATTCCACTACGTAAAAAGAAGATTTCCATCACATCAAAATGTCGGCACATACATGAAGTACTAAATATAGATGAAATCAAAAACTAATGACACGGTTTTGTTGTACTTTACGAGACAAATATTTTGAGCCTAATTAATCAACGTTTGAACAATTATTCACAAATACAAACGAAATGCTACATTGTCGCATTTATGACACTGAAGGGCTAAGAGGTCGTTGGATGGCAGAGTGCTGACATGCTGCCACAAAAATGCACCAAAAAATTTACCTCCCTTCAACTATTGCATCAGTCAACTTACTGCAGAAAAGGTTGATTCATTCAGGCAACGATGCCACTGAATATAGTTCGGTTGTCATCATGTCATGCAATAGCTTCCGGTTGACAATTCAACAATAGGAAACTGAAATGTACACAGCACACAGAAGAAGGATGTGCCCAAGTGACTGTATACTATCAGTAAATATAGTTTGAAGCATGCAATAACTTCTAGTTGATAGATCGACAACGGGAAACTGAAAAGGTGATGGCCCGGAGTAACTGTATACTGACATTTCTGCATTTCTTTCATTTGTTCCTGAATGTGTCGGTAGAGTTTTCTCTCTGTGCGTCAGGATTCTTGTCACAGCTCACAGACTCTTGTACTGACAGCAAGGCGCTTTCCTGAGTTGCTCCTCCTACTGCACAATTTTGCGTTTCAAACATCACCATCCCTGGAATGAATCTGTTTCTCAACAGCAGCAATGCTTATGTTGCCATTACCACTACAAATTGGCAACCATTTTCCTGCCTGATAAAGCACAATTCAGTAATGCTGACACTTACAATGGCCGATTGGTGGTGCAGGCAGGACGTACCGCATCCGGGTGCACAACGTGGGCACGTCGACGAGCCTCAACTTCCGTATCCAGGGCCACAACATGCTTCTCGTCGAGACGGAGGGCTCCTACACGACGCAGCAGAACTACACCAACCTGGACGTCCACGTCGGCCAGTCCTACTCCTTCCTCGTCACCACCGACCAGAAAGCCAGCTCCGACTACTACGTGGTGGCCAGCGCCCGGCAGGTGAACGAGTCCCTCTGGCGCCGCGTCACCGGCGTCGCCGTGCTCCGCTACTCCAACTCCGGCGGCCCGGCCTCCGGCCCGCTCCCCGACCCGCCCCAGGACCAGAACGACCGGAGCTTCTCCATGAACCAGGCCCGCTCCGTCCGGTGGAACCTCAGCGCCGGCGCGGCCCGGCCCAACCCGCAGGGCTCGTTCCGGTACTCCTCCATCAACGTGACCCAGGCGTACCTGCTGCGGAGCACGGCGCCCGTGTCCATCGGCGGGCGGCGCCGCGCCGCGCTGAACGGGCTCTCGTACACGCCGCCGGAGACGCCGCTGCGGCTGGCGGACGCGTACGGGGTGGACGGGTTGTACACGCTGGACTTCCCGGAGCGGCCGCTCAAGGGCGCGCCGCGGATGGCCAGGTCCGTCATCAACGGCACCTACCGCGGGTTCATGGAGCTCATCTTCCAGAACAACGACACCCGGATGCAGAGCTACCACATGGACGGATACGCCTTCTTCGTAGTCGGGTAACCGATCGTTTGATCGACGCCAATTACCGCTATACTATGTTCTTGCCAATGATATATGGTTGGATAGATAGAGATGATAAGGCGTGTGCGTGCGTGTTCGTGGCCGGGGAAATACTGCAGGATGGACTACGGGGAGTGGACGGAGGACAGCAGGGGCACGTACAACAAGGGCGACGGCGTGGCGCGGAGCACGATACAGGTGTACCCCGGCGCGTGGGCGGCGGTGCTGGTGTCGCTGGACAACGTGGGCATCTGGAACGTGCGGTCGGAGAACCTGGACTCGTGGTACCTGGGGCAGGAGGTCTACGTCAGGGTCGTCAACCCGGAGGACACCAGCAACAAGACCGAGATGGCCATCCCCGACAACGCCCTCTACTGCGGCCAGCTTCACAAGTACCAGAAGTACGTATGGCCCTGTCCCGCAGCCGCAGATCTTCACCAGCTTCTTCTTCTTCGGCATCCTGCATGTGTTTGCTGACGCTCTGCATGTGTTTGTTCTTTGATTCCAATTTTGTTTCAGGGAGCAAACCCCTCATCACAAGATGGGGGTGTCGGCTGCGGCGCAGCGCTCGTGGTCCGTGGCGAGCCGGCTGGTCTCGATGGCGCTGCTCCTGGCCGGAACCTTCGTGCTCGCGCCTTAGTCATTAGCGCGTTACTTATGCGGCGAGGTGGCTCCGTAATCTCCGTTTATGTAGGTTTGTTTAGGATCAGATTCAGAGGTGTAGGCCGTGCCATTTTCCCTGTCGATATGAGAACTGCTAGTGTGCAGCGCCCGATTGATTGCTTGCCCATGGTCGAATTGTGATTTGTTCATTCGTTTGTCTGTCCACCAGGATAAATTCCGGTAGCATCTTATTTCAATCGTGTGTCCTCTCTTGATTAGCTTTCTTCTTTTTCGTCTCAAAACGGGGATCTGTTCCTGTTCAGGTGCAGCAGGACAATCATCAGACCACAAAGTTCAGAAACAGGTTTAGATAAACACTCTAGAAATGACAGCATCATTGGTCTTGCAACAAGGCACTATAAATCGCACGGCCTGTTGTTTACAGTGCCTGGGCCAGAACAAACTGCACCATTATTGGCAGCAGTCGTTGCGTACGGCGTCTTTGCCCCCTCCCCGCGAATTAGGGCACGCTCAACGCTCCACCCTGACCAGTAGCCCCAACCTCCACATCGACCAGCACCCTCTAAATCACCTTGATCGGTGGCTTCGCAGAACCACAGAGCAGCTTGCAGAGGTAACAAAGCCTTCGCCTTATCAACGAGGCGCGCGTTGTGGCCGGGAAAGATGAGACTTGCTGCTGGGACCACAATAATCTTGGGTAAAAAGAGCCAGCGCGTCAGCAAAAGACGACTGTGCCGCATTGACCAGCGCAGAACCAGATTTTTCGCAGGGAGATCGACGGTTTGATGACTTCCTGACATAGGTGGCATGTCACTTTTTTTAGGCTATCATTTTTATTCCCTATGTTGGTCTTGCCCTTACCGTTAAGCCCTTAATTTAATTTAGATGCAAATTAGGGGTGGGAAATTGGAGGAAAGATGTCACTTCACCATAAATGCGTCACTGTGTCATTTCATTTGTATTTGTGAAAAATTATCTAAAAATTGATTAATTAGGCTTAAAATGTTCGTCTCGCCGAGTACAACAAAACTGTGCAATTAGTTTTTGATTTCATCTACATTTAGTACTTCATGCATGTGTCAATATTTTGATGTGATGGTAATCTTCTTTTTGCATAGTGAACTTTGGAGTTGTTTTTTAAAACTAAACAAGGCGTAAGTGCAGCACATGCTCTTCCCTTGTAGAATCTCTGAGTCTGAGGGGTCCAAGCAGGCAAATTTTCCCTGCCTTTTGTCACTCTACTGTGGCGCTTTTCTGCGGTCTTACATTGAAGGACGCGCGTTATTACTGTTTTTATCCCCTGATGGCTGATGCAGCTCTCTGCACATGTGATGCCTGCAGGCTGCCGAGGCAACAAATTTGGATCCCAAATTATACCTCCAAAGTTCACTATGCAAAAAGAAGATTCTCATCACATCAAAATATCATAACATGCATGGAGTACTAAATGTAGATGAAATCAAAAACTAATTGCACAGTTTTGTTGTACTCTACGATACGAACATTTTGAGCCTAATTAATCAATTTTTGGATAATTTTTCACACATACAAACGAAATGCTACAGTAGTACAATGATTACGAAGTGACACTGTACCCCCAAATTTGGTCACTCAAATTTGGAATCTAAACAACGCCTTGACTGGCCAGACGGACCCGATTACGGTAGGGCACCCTACTCCTCTCGTCTGGGCTCACACCTCACGGACGCAGGCCGGTAACGGCCCGCCAGCCCGCGTCTGTCTTTTCCCTGTTCGGGTTTGTCTCTCTCCTAAACCGTGAAATGCCTGACTGGGTTTGAAACAGAGGTCTTATTTTTGTTTAGTTCTCAAATTTCACTATAAAAAAAATAAAAAACTAATTGCACGGTTTTGTTGTACTTTACGAGACGAACATTTTGAACCTAATTAATCAATATTTACATAATTATTCACAAATACAAACGAAATATTATAGTGTCGTATTTATGGCAAAGTCCCAACTAAAACTGGGAACTAAACGAGGCCAGATTCAGGAATCAGGAGTCGTTCCAGTGAGTGATACCAGTACTTGGGCATTCACATGACCATAGCGGAACCAAATATGAAACGTGTCCACTCTTATTTTAGTGGACAATTTGAATATGCCTGAATACGAAACGTATACTGTACTTATATTTTTTTTTTGTCAGAGGAGGAAACTAATACGGCGGATCAAATGTGTGCATTTTTAAGGCCGCAAGTTTCGTGGACCCAAACAGAAACAAACAAGCAAAAGGAGGGTCATCATATAGTCCATTCGCAGGGCCCATTGGTTGCATACAGCCCAGTTCACCTAACAAAGGCCTTGTTTAGTTCTCGAAATTGGGAGCCAAATTTGAGTCTTTTGGAGTGCGTGCGCTACTGTAGCATTTCGTTTGTGTGTGTGAAAAATTGTCCAAAAATTGATTAATTAGGCTCAAAATGTTCGTCTCGTAGAGTACAATAAAACTGTGTAATTAGTTTTTGATTTAATCTACATTTAGTACTTCATGCATGCTATGACATTTTGATGTGATGAGAATCTTCTTTTTGTATAGTGAATTTTAAGGATAGAATTTGGGATCTCAACAAGGCCAAAGACGAACAAGCAAAAATGTGTTCCATCTGCTTGTTTTGCTACAAGATTCAGGTTCCCTGCCCGTACACGGTAGACCAGTGCCCCGTTAGTTCGACCTCAACTATCTGAAATTCCTATGTGTCCAAACAGATGTTTTGCGGTACTCCTATCTCTACACAAATGCATTGAAATATCCCAATTCTTTTGGTGTTTGTCGTCACTTCATCTTCAGCACCATAGAAAGGACCCTTCGCCCTGCACTCTGCAGGCCTGCCTTAAACAAGACATCCCCAGGTCAAAGGGTTAGGTTTTCTATCCACGGTCTTCCAAGCTCTGCAAGCCTGCAACGGCTCGTCCCGGCACCTTTAATTATGTCTGTCACTGAAACGATACTAAAATACGGAGTAACTTGATAAAGTAACCCACCACCAAGTACCAAAAAGTCATAAGCACACACGAGACACAAAAAGGAGAGCAAGCAGTGCATATCTGATGTACCCCTACCAAACAATGATTGATTTCACAGGTGTGGATTGCGATGATGCCAACCACTCGCCACTGGTGGTGCTCTATCAGTCTCCGGCTTCTGCAATGAGGCGGCACGTTTGGAGATCTGGAGCGAGCAACTGATGAGGTTCTAGAGAGAGAGGGGAGTGCGCTGCCCATTTGCAGAGAGACAAAAGAATCCTCACGGCAGGCACTGCTGCTGAGAAGGATGTGGCACCTATGCTGGTGTCATCTTGCACTAACAAATCCTGAAGAATCATTAGTGTTTTGGGGGATGAGATTTGGAGGGAGAAACGGCGCTCTCGATTTGCAGGCCGGAACAATCAGAACGGAAGAATCTTCTTCATTGGTCACGAGGAGGATGTGGCACCTATGCTAATGCTAGTGTCAATTTGTCTGTCATCTTCCATTCCACTTGCAAATCCTCATCATTTCTCCAAATAAAAAGATAAAATGAACGGAACAGGAATGTTTAATTTTTCTTCGTCTGTCAAGATCAGCCACAACATTCCTCTACGCAATTATCAATTTTAGGGATATCAGAAGAACAAAATGCAGTTCTTGCATAAGAAACAAGTGTCTGTACCATCTTTTTCCCCACTGATTACTGAAGACTGAAGTAGCAGCAGCGTCACCTCGCGGTGGCCCAAAGCAAGGAAGCTAGATCCAAGCTCACAGAAAGTGTTCCATAACTGTGGCCTGTAACACTGTGTGTGAGTCGCTTTCATCGACTAAACAACCCAGCCCGCCACGCACCTCCCAGAATCCGTGCTCGTGACAGTTGAATCCTTTCGAGCGCAACAAAACAAAACCATCCCCTTCAGACCAGGCAAGTGGACGAGCTAAAGAACGCCCAAGCTGCTGGGGTACCCTCCAAGCGTTGAACTGGTAGAGAATGACGCGTGGGGTCGGCGAGGCAGTTAGGTACGCTGCTGGCCTGCTGCTCTGGCCACCGCGTGGGTGCTATTCTGGGCTCTGGCCTTGTTTGTACAGCTCATTCAGATGCGGCAGCAACTCACCTTTTTGAGAAAAGTGCCCGGCTAGATAGTCAACGGACCCATTGACCATCTATGCAGTGATGCAGCAATTCGAGGCCTTGATTAGATGTAAAATTGGGACCCCAAAGTTCACTATGTAAAAAGAAGATTTTCATCGTATCAACGTCGACCCATGTATGGAGTACTAAATGTAGATGAAATCAAAAATTAATTGCACAGTTTTGTTGTAGAGACGAACATTTTGAGCCTAATTAATTAATTTTTACACAATTTTTCACACATACAAACGAAAATGCTACAATGACGCATTTATAGCGAAGTGATCTCATACCTCCAAGTTAAGTTTGCACCCCCAAATTTGCATCTAAATAAGGGCCGAGTTTCACATTGGTTTGATATGGGGACCGCAGGAGCCCTAACTTGTAAGGAGATTTCAGACCATGAGATGAGATTCAGCTCTACTGAAGGTTTAAAAAGAATTTATAGGATAATTATGTGTATCTATATGTGAACATTTACGTATACTGTGTATTCATTTTTATATTTAAAATTATGAATGAAAATGTTTAACAACATTTAAGCAGTTCTACGAAAAAGTTGCACCCCTAAATAAAAACATCTTGAGTGTAGTGATCAACGATACCCATAACCTTTTTTGCAGAACAAGCATATTTATTTATACTATACTTTTGAAAATCATCTAAACCAAAAATCCTCCTTTCCGTTAAAAAAATAAAAAGAGTGATGCCTCGCTCCGTCAACACATCCCTTATAGTGTTCAGGCTCTTCAATAATTTGAAGTGCAGAAATACACCGAGCATTACGGTTTGATTTCTCATTTCTCAACGATTTAGAGAAGTCCACGCATCCTCATAGAGCCCTTCATATATTAGGCATGAACCGAACCTTCATCTCCTAATTTCTTTCCTTTTCTAAAATAATAAAAATTTCAAGAAAGACGCCAATTTTGCAAACATTCCAAACTTCAGGATCTGAAATGTCTTCTACCAGTGTTTATCTACGTGGTCGGTCCCACGGACCCACACACCTCTTCCATGGCAAAACAGGGACCTTCAGTCCTTCACGAGCAAAGTAGTGCGTAGGAGCAGAACGGAGTAGAAGCATCTTTTTCCCCGAACACCTACCCTGCCTCCACGCAGAAATTCCACCTCTTCCATTCCACTTCCACCCCCCTTCTCTTCTCGCGACGGAGACAGAGCCTTGCTTCTTTTGCTCCCGTGCCTCCAGCTCTCCGTCCCAGATCCCCCACTCCTCGCTCACTTCCACCCTCCACCGCCCCAACCCCTCGCCGCCCCACCGCCCCGCCCCGCACCACCCACCTCCGCGCTCCCGCAATTCGCGGCGGCGACCCCCCGCCCCGCCCGGCGGCGGAGACAACGAGTGGACCGAGCGCGCGGCGGCGGGCGCAGCCATGCTCCACAAGTTCGCGCTCGCGTTCAAGACCAAGACCATCGAGTTCTTCGCCGAGGAGGAGGAGGACGAGGACGCCGACCGATTCGCGCGCTCCCCGCTGCCGGGGTCGGATGGGGTCCTGGCGGGGCAGCGGGTGGTCGTGCTGAAGCCCGACCCGCTGAACCCTAACCCTAGCGCGGACGGGGCCGGGCAGGCGGTGTCCGGGCAGGAGGCGGCCGTGGCGGCGGCGCTCGCGACGGCCTCGTCGTTCCAGGCGGCGTACCTGCACCTGCAGGCGGCCCACGCGCCGTTCCTGCCGGAGGCGGCGGCCGCCGCGGACGCGGCCGCGGTGTCCCACCTCCGGCGGCTGTCGGAGCTCAAGCGGATCGCGTCCGGGGCGGACGGGGACGGGACGACCCTCACGGCGCACCTCGAGGCGCAGGTGCGCGAGAACCAGGCGCTGCTTCGGTCCTTCGACGCCGTGGTCAACCGCCTCCAGGCCGCGCTCGACGCCAAGGACGCCGCGGCCGCAGCGCTGCGGCTGGACCTCGAGGCGCTGGACGACTCCAACGCGCGGCTCTCGGCCCGCCTCGACCGAGCGCTCGCGCCGCAGCCGGGCGGTGACGCCGTCGGCGCCATGCTCTCTGCGGGCGTCTTCGACTCCGTCCTCCGCGACGCGCTCCGCGTCGCCCACCGATTTGCCCGCGTGCTCGCCGAGGTCCTCCGGTGCGCTGGGTGGGACCTGGCCGCGGCTGCGGCAGCTGCCTACCCCGGTGTCTCCTACTCCAAGGCCGGCCACTGCCGCTATGCGCTGCTCTCCCGCGTCTGCCTCTCCATGTTCGACGGATTCGACTCATACCAATTTGGTGCCACAACTGACACCACAGAGCTGGAAGGAATCGAGTTGGCAATCCGTAGGAATGAGTCATTGCAGCAATTCATCGAGCACTCAGATGCAGACCCCATGGAGCTCATGAATTCAAGCCCGGACTGTGAGTTTGCCCAATTTTGCGATCGCAAGTACAAACAGCTGATCCATCCTGGCATTGAGTCCTCCCTCTTTGGGAATTCAGAGTGTGGAACATTGCCGGTGATGAGTGTGGCTGGACCACTCTACGAGCTGTTTGTTTCAATGGCAAGCTCAATATGGACACTCCACAGGTTAGCTTGGGCATATGACCCGGCAGTCGGCATTTTCCAAGTCGGCAAGGGCACAGAGTTCTCAACGGTGTACATGGAGAACATTGTCCGGTCGAAGGGGTTTTCAGGGAGCAGGGAGCTTGGGAAGCAGCCAGTGCGACCGAAGGTTGGGTTCACGGTTGTGCCAGGCTTCCGGCTTGGAGGGACAGTGATCCAATGTAGGGTGTATCTAGATCATGGGAAGAGGGAAGAAGACATTATAAACTCAATTTGAGATGATGTGAAACTATATAGTCAAAAAGGAAACTGTACATTCGGAAACAAAAGGAGGCTGTGTAAAGGCGATGAAGAACAGTGTAAGAAAATAACCTTTGCAGGATCAAAGCCGCTGCTCAATGACGAGTATAAAGAAAGCTATTTATCGTTTTGTTTTAGTTTTTTTGGTTCGGCTGAAAGGAGGGGTTGTCTTAGTGTTGTACAAAGGCCATCAGAGAGCTTTGTGTTCTAACAGCGTCGAAGAGTTATTATCTAATCTTCGGTAACTTATTTGTGTGTAATTCGTTTTCATCTGTAACTGTATATTTATGAGTATGTGCTCGCCAATATCTATACTATTTAGTAAACCAGACACTGATTTGTTTCACTGAATGCTATCATGCCATTGTTTCTGTTTCCAGATTGTTTCCAGTTGTTTGGTCGATTCAGAACTGTAGGATAAGCCTGCTTGTCATTCAATATTGCTGCTCGTCTGCTCCTCTATGCGACTGCCGTTACATAAGGCCTTGTTTAGATCCTAAATTTGGTTGGTCAAATTTGGGACTATGATGTCTCTTCGTCATCATTGCACCACTGTAGCATTTCGTTTGTATGTGCGAAAAATTATCTAAAAAATGATTAATTAGGCTCAAAATGTTCGTCTCGCAGAATACAACAAAACTGTGAAATTAGTTTTTGATTTTATCTATATTTAGTACTCCTTATGACATTTTGACGTGACGAAAAATCTTCTTTTTACATAGTAAATTTAGAGGTGGAATTTTGAAACTAAACAAGGCCTAAATGTGTTCTTCTTTCCAGGACATGCTAGATGCCTGAAAATCATTTCGGGTCGAGAAATCAGTCAAGTTCAGGTGGCACACACATATTCTGCCTCACGCTTGGCGCCTTGTCGAACTTCAGAAAGGGATTCAGTCTTCATTCTGGCGACACTCGCTTTCCTTCCACCCGCAAGAAAGGATTAGATTCCATGGATGTGATTTCAGTCTTCCTTTTACCGTATCTTCCGTCCGGTTCTTCCTGAAAGCCAGTTCAATCGCGCCGTACAATCATCAACGCTCTCGGATCTAATTTTTCCACGCCGTGCCCTTTTCCATTGAAGAAAAGGTTTCGTACTCGTGCAGCTACTCGTCATTGATTCCCTGTGGCACCCATCCTTGACTCTGCACAGCTGTCTGGGCACTGGGCTGGGCTACCATCACCACTGAGGCACTGACCCAGTGATCCCTCGTGGACAGCCAAACTTACTATCTGGCCACCTGCATAATATATTAGCAGCAACCTGCAATGTTCTTTGCTTGATACCAAATGACATGAATACACAGTGTCCCTAAATTACAAACTTTCCATCACATTGAAACATTAGATATAACAAATGACGCATACATGGAACACTAAACGTGGATAAAAAAAATTAATTGCATAGTTTTGATGTACACCACGAGACGAATCTTTTGAGCCTAATTAGGTCATGGTAGGACAACAATTACCACAAACAAACAAAAAGTGCTACAGTGTACTACAGTGTCCGACGTGACTTTTTCACCAAACTTTTCGCGGATCTGAACACCCCGCGAAAATTCAGGTTCTTGCCAGAACTGAAATGTATCTCATCGATTTTTTTTCTCGGAATGAGGGATGGTTCTTGGGCCATGATTAAAAGAAGCATAGCTGGCTCTGTAGAATGGTCTGAGGTCTGAGACACGGTGGTACACGGTGTGGGGGCTGGTATGTTCGTTGCTTCGGCTTTAGTCCAGGTCCAGCAGCCGGGCGCTGCAGCCTCTGATGCTCTGTCCCCGTGTGCCAAGCTTTAACCCTTTTGGGTTTTGACCTCGCGCGATAAGAAATGGTTTGCCGGATGCCCCGATTCCTGTCGTGCTCGCTCCGCGCCATACAGCGCAGCGCGTGCCCGTTATTCCTTGAGTTCGCTTTACTCCCGTGCGATCTTGCCGCCGAAGGCGAGCATATTTCTATGATGGTGGTCGCCTGCTGCTGCAGGAGTCGTGGACGCCGCAGCACGGCAGCAGGCAGGTTTCTGCTTCTGGCTCTTCAGGGGACACATGAAAACCTATCACCCTGGTGATAGCTAATCGCGCCCGAAGTTGACAGCAGAATACAAGTTTATTCCAGGTTTTCTGGAATTTTCATGCTGATTCACTAAGACGAAGAGGTCATTTGTTACCGTTGACACTTGCGACACACAGATAAGATGAAACGAAAAACACCGAACCTGCATATAAAGCTGAGCACAATTTCCACCGGAAAAATAAGGGAGTATCTATATGTCATCCGGGTGATTTTCTTTTCAGTTGTCAATCACTTTTTTGACCAATACAAAAGGAAAAACTGAGTGATACATCAATATTTTACAACCGTAAAAGCAGCGAACTTAAGATAACTAAAAACTGAGTGAGAACAAGAGAAGAGAAACACCCAAAAAAATAATTTGCTTCATTGGGCTGGCGCATGAGATCCATGATCATTTAGTGACTGACCCTCGCCACCAGCACATCAATGAAACAAAGACGTAACTTTCACATGAGAGAGTATAATAATTGAAGATCTTGCCAATGTAAGTCATGCCACAAACTTTCATCTTTGATGCACAGGTAGCATATATCGCAAGAGTACTGAATACAAATTTGATTCCAATACCAAATTTAGATCACAACTTTGAGGGGCATGTAACAATTTCATGCCTGAGTCTAAAAAAACAATTTCATGCCTGAAAGTTTTTTGGTTATTCAGAATGCTTCAGTAGATTGTTTCCAGCTGTATTATTTTTTACTAAAAAATGGAAAAAATAGCTCCTAAAATCATAAACATAGCATGCACATTGAGATCTTGATGTTTCATACACAGGAAGTTTTATGATTACAGCTTTGTAAAAAAGAAGCAAGGTGGTAAATTTGCTAGGCATTTTCTGAATTTAACATGCACATGCTTCTTTGTTTCATCTCCGAGCAGTATGAAAATGGATATTGCGATTATTTTTTGTTAAGCTAATTGAACTAGTAGACAGATAAGAACTCGACAAGAAGGGAAATGATATAGACTGAATATCTTTCAGTTTCTATTTGAGTTTCAGAGCTCAAACTGAAGTTCAATTGATCGAAGATGCAAATGGAAGTTTAATCACGTAGCATTATAAAATTTCAGGATACAAGGTATGGTCTTAGAAAAATTCCTTGGTTTGCTCTACCACTAAAACTACTCAAAATGAAAAAGAATTTCATTTTCTTGACATATCTGCTTGAACAATCTGTATGTCTCCCACTATCTGACACAATATAGTTCACCTATTTTCTGAGTTGGACACTGCCAAACAGGACACAGAAGATATATAGAGAGAGAGCATCTATTCTGTAGTCAAAGATCAAATTTGCAACGAGGAAGATATAGATAACAAGCAGCTTCCATGCGTAGCACACAGAAAATCTTTCATTTAAGACATGAACAATCTAACGAGCTCTGCAATCAGGACAACTTTGGTGCTACAACTGTTACTGGATCTGCAGGCTTCCATTCATGATCAGGAAGTACAACAAAGATCAACTGTGTAAAGGTCGGAGCAGCTAATCCCCCAAACACTGCACGGACGTCACAGCAAAGACTCACCAGAATATGCAGGAGATTGCACCTCTAATTCTTGATGTAGAAGACTACTAGCAAAACTAATCATATTCTGCACGAATATAGAATATAATCGAAAGGTGCATTAGATGACCTGGCAACAAGGGAGCACTGAAAATGACACAAGTACTACCAGTGCTAATGCTTTTCTTTTTACACAAAACAATAACGTCTGTTCCCATACAAGATTACTTATGAAAAATGAATAAATTCTAAAGGAACACACTATAGACCTTTTTAAAGTTCAATCCACCCCTAACTTTAGTAAGTAAAGAGTCTTTATGTATTCCATGGCAAAAGGAGAACTGCTGGTCAGAGTAGTCACTGCATTACTAGGACTAACTGCCTGAGGCAGAAGATGATGCTCCTATATAAATACGAACATTTCAGAGTTTCATGAAACATTTTTTTTTGCGGGCGAGTTTCATGAAACATTGCAAAACGGACAATGTACAGTGAGAACATATAATACTGCAAATGGAAAAATCATAGTTTTGAATAATAACAACAGGAACCCGAAGATTCATGCACAAATCCTTCAGCAAGAAAATTAGTACCTTCTAATCATTCCTTTGCAGAAGGCCAGCAGCAGTTGCCAGTCTCGAATAATGCTTGCCATGTCCTCTGATATGAGATAGTGTCAAGCTTAACTCCATTGCTCAACATTTGGCTGAACAGAGTTAATGCATCCTGTAACCAATACTGAAGTCTATCCTGCAGATATCACCAACAAATACAAATAATGAGAAAAAAACAATATTAAAGGTTAAGAAATCATATTTTGCACTACAAAATCCTTTCTCAAGTATTAAAACAAAGAAACAGCACCAATTATGAAACAGAGGGGAATTTTGGTAGGATGGCAAAAGTGCCAATTTAGTATTAAAACATTACAACTTTAACTTATGCATCCCTTGATCCCTTCTCCAAATCTTCATTTCTAACCTTAGATGATGTATTAAGAGGATAAAACCTTTATAGGGGGCATTTTTTCAATGGTAACACCCCCCACCCTCACCCCCAATGAAAAAAGAGAGGCTACAAAGCAGCCCAACCCCCATAGGTGAGGGGGTGATCTATACTTTTTCCAGCTTGAATGGCTCGCAACGAGCCTTTTACTGGACTGGAGCAGGCGGGATTACCAGCCGTCCAGATCAAGTGGAACAGTGGCTAGGCGACAATCGGATGGCCATCCTTATAAAACTAAAAAGCGTGCAAACAGACGGTATGTGTTCAGCACCTCACATCATGAAACTACCGGTACTATCGGATTCAGAAAGTCAGTGATGAGAAAGCATTAGAATTGAACCCTCGTGCAAAGAGAATTCAGAAGTAGCATTAATTTACTAGCATCAGAGATACAAGTATATCAACCTCTCACAAAGAGTACTCTGAAACAAAATGCAGAGCATATCATCAGAATATGACCACAGGAGTTTGCACAGGCCAAAAGTCAGACCTCCATCAGGTCTGCTATTTCAGCCTTCCACAAACATGGAATTGGTGTTGGACGACGGTCCAGGGCCAAGCAGCAACGGTGCCGCGTCCTTCTTGTCACTACCGGAATCAGAATCATCTTTCAAAGCAGGTCTTGCAGCTGCTCACGCGCAAAGTGGCGGCTCGAACATCTTCTCGGCGACATCCGGGGGCGGTTGCTGGGGTTCGTCCTCTCCAGGGAGCACCATGATGCCCTTCTCCCTGAGGGATGGCTCGTTGTAGCATTCCTTCCATAGAGAGTCCACCAGCTGGTGCTCCTCGCGAGCAGCTTGGAGTTCGTCAGCTGTCACACCCCAAATTTTCTAAATTTGGGATGTGAATAAATAATATAAATAAATGCAATGAATAAAACAAAAAAATATATATATAAATAAAATTTATAAAGTTTATAAAATTTTATAAAACTTGGAATGATTTTCTCTAATTTATAAAATTTTCCAAGGTTTAAATAATTAACAGGGAATGTAATATATATATATAATATAAATACATGTATTCTAAAATTCAAAACAATATATGTTTATAACTCCCTAAAATTCATCACAATTAAATTGAAGCAACCCTATGAATTTTCTAGGATTTATTAAGGCTTAAATAAATTTTCTAGGAATTAATTGGAATTTCTAGCCTTTTATCAATTTAAATATCACATTAAATAATTATTTTTAGTCAAAATAAGTTTTTGTTGCATTCATGCTGATGCATATATTTTTGGTTGCTAGTAAATCAAGTTGGAATTTAAATTCTGTTTAAATTCGAATTTGATTTGCTTTTGTTTGAGTTTAGAAAAGTTTAATTAGCCTAGTTCATTTTCGCCCCCCGAATTCTCGGCCCAGCCCAAGTTTTCCCCTCTTTTTTTCTTTCTCTCCTCGCTTCCGGCCCAATGTGCAGCGCCGGCCCGTTTCTCTTTTCCCCGGCCCGTTCCTCCAACTTCCGGCCCAGTGCGGCCCGTCCTGATCCACCGTCGCCGCTCTCTCTCTCTCGTGCCACTGACGAGTGGGTCCCCCATGTCAGCACCTCCTTCCTCCCGTGTCCGACCGGGACTCGAACCCGAGTTCCGAGCGCCACCGCTTCCATCTTCGATTCCGGCCGCGTCACGCCTGCCGAGCCCCGGACTTCCGACCTATTTAAGCGGACGGATCTCGTCGTCCTTTTCTCCAACCCAATCGAGCTAATCGAGCCGAAACCGAGCCAAGATTCGTCGCCGAGCCGCCATAGTCGCCGCCCACTTTCACCGTCGATTTCCCACCATCGTAGCTCGTCGTGGAAGACCAAGATCTCCAGTAGCTTCACCTCGTCGTGGCATATTGATTCCGCCGACTCTCGTCGTAGTTCGGCCGCCGGAGTGCCTGTTGCGCGTGTGGCCGAGGACCGCCGCCGCCGTTGCTCGTCGCCGGCCGTCGTTGTCGCTCTTTCGTCGACGAGAACCTCCCCAGTAAGTTCACCTTGGTCCCCTCTTGCTCTCCGTCCATGTCTCGTCGCGCGTTGTGCACCGTAGCGTCGTGTCCACCTTCGACCGAGCGCCGCCGCCGCCAAGCTTCGGCCGCGCTGTTGATCTGCCGCGGCACCGCCTCTCGACCCTTTTCGACCGTGCCAGAGGCTTCGTGTGTTCGTGTTGAAGCCGCCCGAGCAACTTCTCCTCGTTTTCCCCTTCGAGTTGATCATCGCTCACGCTCGCCGTCGTTCGTCTCCGCCACCGGCCGCCGTTCTTCATCGCCGGTCGTTGTCGTCCCTCTCCTGTCATCGATAACTCCCGGGGTGAGTTCGCCATCTTCCACTCTTCCTTCTCGGCCATCTCTCGTCGAGTTTTATGCACCGTAGCTATAGTTCATGCTCTCTCCGGCGAAGCTCCGCCGTAGCGCCGCCGCTCTGTTTCCCCGCCGGCGATACCCTTCGGCCGATTGATTCCCAACCGTCCGATTGAAATCCTACGGCTGAATTAGATCCGTTCCCGAGTCAAACATGAAGTTACCGGTCAACTGTGGAACTTTTGCAAAAGAAACCCTGTAGTTTTTAAAAATCAACCCGCAGTCCAAATTAAATTGAAAATAATTACAAATAAGTCCTTTTTTCTTCTGTTTTAGCCCCTGGAACTTTTAAAACTTTACCAACAAGTCCCTGAACCTTAGAAAAATCATATCTTTCACGTTTTAACTCCGTTTTAATCCGTTCTTGTTGCGTTAGCTTCGTATCAACTTAAACTTCGTGTTAGCACTGTTATTTACACCATATTTTATTTCTGAAATTTATTTATTATTAATTTGATTAAAGGCTAATTACATGGCTTTCTTAAATAAAATCCAATTAAGTGTGACACATCGGTTTTTCTTGTTAAATATTAAATTGATTAATATTTATTCCATGTGTTTTGTAAATAAAAGTTGACTAAGGATTATATCTCGATTTTCATAAATAATATTAACTTGATTAATACTTATTACTTGAGCGTTCTAAATAAAATTGAAGTAGATAAATATCTTGGTTTCTTTAAATAATATTAACATGATTAATATTAATTTTATAATCTTTCTAACTAAAATTTAATTAGGCTCTATCTTGTTGCTTCATAAAATTATGTAACTTGATTAATGTTTATGACCACTAGTTTTCTAATTTTTAAAAGCTAATTAAGGTTAAAACTTCGGTTTTATAAAATAAATATTAATCTGATTAATATCAATAAAAATATGTTTTAATGATAATATGACTAGTTCAACTCGAAATATAAATTTATTCGATAATTACTCTCACATGTTTTATTTAAAATCAATACTTAAATTGGTATAATTTATACATAAACAATTATAAACAAAATGTGATTAAGTTATATTTCGGATTTTAATAAGCTTATGTAAAATTGATTAATGAGTATTAAACTAGATTTCAAACTAAAAAGGTGATTAGCGTCAAACTTAATGTTTTCTTAAATGAGTATTAATTTGTGTGAATGTCAACATAAATGTGTTTTATCAATAATATTGATTAGTTCAACATGGTCAATAAAAGTTAATTAATTAGATGCTCGCATCTGTTTTGATTACTAAAGTTATGTGTTTAATTACATAATGTCTGCAGAAAAAAAAATAATTATAAATAAAATACATTCTTGGTTTCACATATTTAAATATAATTAAATTAATTTCCAGGAAATAATCTCTCATATATGATTTTATCAAATTAAAATTTATAAAGCGTATAGTGTTTCCTTTTATAATCTAAAGTCTTCCGCTAGTTTTAAGTTTTCAATCGTAGTTCTGTTCTCAGCCTTTCCTTTGCCTCTAAACCCAATCCTGCTAGTGCACCCTACGTTTCTCACTTAGTCCCTATTCTGTTTTGCCAATCAACTGTCTCCAATATCTATCGCATCCTATAAATTCATCGGCCAGTGTTCCAATGTCCGCAGCACTCGTTTCTGCAATCCTGATGATAGTCCATCTTTTCTGAGCCATATCACTAAGTTTGAGTATAGATCTTTTCTTATGTTGTGGTTTCTCTGCAAATCAATATTATTTTAATTTTTAACTTTATATTGCTTCAATGATATGGTGTGAGTTACTATGTCATTGTATTGTAATATAAAATTAAATTATTAAAGTAATATATTATTGTTTGAGATCCTCATATTCATAAATCCTCTGTACATGTGATATTCCTTGTGCCAATTAAAGCTCTGCCTTGGAACCTTCGTATCTTTCTTTCTCTCTCTGATCTTCGTGGTCCTTAGGTTCTCGTAACCATAGTAACGAGCCCTATCCGTTAGTACGCTCTTTTAAAGCTTTTCTTTTGATTGGTGTATTGTTCTTAGTTGTACTTGTTTGTTTGCTTGTATAGTTTTATGCTTGCATGCTTGTGTTCGATGATTGCTACGAGTAGACGGAACGTTGTTCAACTGAAGAAGACTTTTTGAAGATGTTTTGAGCAGCTACACTTTGGAGAAAGGCAAGTGTCCCTAACCATCCTTCTACCTATGCTTTATTTATAATATCAAGATGTTTTAATCGGAACATGGAGAACCACCCAGGAAAACAGTGCAACCATAAGTACTATATGGCTCTGGTCTTGGCTAATTAATTAGAGACTTTAGTGGATGGTAACCTTACCCGAAAGGGGCAAGAGGTGCGGCGGTTGACGGGGTATAGCTCGGTCCTTTTGAGCTGTGGGCTTTGGTAAGAGACAGACCTCATTAGGGAGGGTTATACTTTGCTTCGGAACCGGAAACCTTAGCGGGTTACTATTTACTAAGGAATGTTTGTAAAGGCCTCGTAGCGTCCCTATGCGGTCACACCTCGGTAGTGTGATTTAAGAGGATTGGCCCCCTCGGCATGGTTGGGTTTAAAGTTCTTCTGAACTTTTACGCGGCTTATGGTGAAAGTGTACAACCTCTGCAGAGTGTAAAACTGTTATAACAGCCGTGCTCACGGTTAAGAGCGGCCTGGATCCTCACATGAGTAATATACTTAAACATGATATTAAATTGATCTCTGGTTATTTCTTGTGGCCTTGCTGAGTACCAACCATAAGTGTACTCATCCTTGCTAACCGCTGCTCAGAAGAAGAACTTGTATGAAGCTATTTGAAGATGGTGCTCAGTTCTAGGCGTACGCAACCCCCAGTCGACTGCCTGTGAAGTTTGGAGCCTTCGTTTCCAGGATACGCTGTATACTCTGATAGACTCGTAAGTCATTTATATAGTTTATTATACGTGATACTGCATCTTTTATTCACTACTGGTTTACTGTATGTATGAAACTTGATCCTGGCATACATACAGTGTACACTCGGTTGGTTTTCTAAAACCGGGTGTGACAGAGGTGGTATCAGAGCTGTATCGACTGTAGGACGTAAGCCTAGATAGAACTGGTCGTTTATTAAGGTCCAATTTGCTATATAATCCTTGCTTCCACTATCCTTGGTATTTTTGTAAAAAAAAAATGCTATCCTTGAGCATTTTACCCCCTTGATGATTTATCTTTCTGGTCATTACATCCTTGAATATTCCACCTTCGCCTTGATAACTTATTTCTCACCATAGACTTTTGATTATTCACCTCCGCCTTGGTTTGATAAATTGCTGATCTAGCATCTTTGACCATCTCACTTCTCCTTTTGAAGTACTTTACCTTGACCATTAACCTCTCTCCTTGAAGTTGATATTATGTCTGTGAGTATCCTTGTTTACTCACACACATCCGGATACTAGTCAATTTACTCCTGTTTCCTCATTTTACCCTCCGTGCTTTTATGTCACTTTGGATTTCTTCCTTGGTTTTGATCCCAAAGTGTCTTCTCTACTCTTCATTTACTTTAAAAATATAGCATGCATGTATCGTTTAATGCAAGCCCAAATCACCTTGAAGAATGAATATATGAGTATATTACAAGAAGTCCAACCGGAACAATGGAAGACTGCATCAAGCCTACCAAAGTTACAATCAAGAAGTCAGCTTCAAGACATTTGAAGATGTGCCATATGCCCATATTTAGGAGGATTCCCTAAACCTTGACTAACAGCGTTTAGTACCATTATATGCTTGTGTGATTAACCTTAGTTGAGTGTGCTTGTAATGCCTGTTATTATGCCATTGTTTGATTTGCTTCTTTGCATTGATTGTATAGTTGGGTTCTCCCTCTTTTTCCCGTGCATCCTTGCTTTCTTGCTATCTCTTCGTCACAAGTCGATAAAGAACATCGGAGAAAAAGAAAAGTTGATCTCATGGTGAAGAAATGAAGCTAAAAAGAAGATTAGGAGTGAAGACTTTGCAATTTCATCAACAAAGAAGATGAAGTCTAGTGAACCAACTCCAGAAGATCTTTCTTCCCAAAAAAAAAAATCTACTGTACTGTTCTCCTCCTTGATCCTTAGTCTCTCCGAATCTCGGGACGAGATTCTGTTTAAGGGGGGTAGTCTTGTCACACCCCAAATTTTCTAAATTTGGGATGTGAATAAATAATATAAATAAATGCAATGAATAAAACAAAAAAATATATATAAATAAAATTTATAAAGTTTATAAAATTTTATAAAACTTGGAATGATTTTCTCTAATTTATAAAATTTTCCAAGGTTTAAATAATTAACAGGGAATGTAATATATATATATAATATAAATACATGTATTCTAAAATTCAAAACAATATATGTTTATAACTCCCTAAAATTCATCACAATTAAATTGAAGCAACCCTATGAATTTTCTAGGATTTATTAAGGCTTAAATAAATTTTCTAGGAATTAATTGGAATTTCTAGCCTTTTATCAATTTAAATATCACATTAAATAATTATTTTTAGTCAAAATAAGTTTTTGTTGCATTCATGCTGATGCATATATTTTTGGTTGCTAGTAAATCAAGTTGGAATTTAAATTCTGTTTAAATTCGAATTTGATTTGCTTTTGTTTGAGTTTAGAAAAGTTTAATTAGCCTAGTTCATTTTCGCCCCCCGAATTCTCGGCCCAGCCCAAGTTTTCCCCTCTTTTTTTCTTTCTCTCCTCGCTTCCGGCCCAATGTGCAGCGCCGGCCCGTTTCTCTTTTCCCCGGCCCGTTCCTCCAACTTCCGGCCCAGTGCGGCCCGTCCTGATCCACCGTCGCCGCTCTCTCTCTCTCGTGCCACTGACGAGTGGGTCCCCCATGTCAGCACCTCCTTCCTCCCGTGTCCGACCGGGACTCGAACCCGAGTTCCGAGCGCCACCGCTTCCATCTTCGATTCCGGCCGCGTCACGCCTGCCGAGCCCCGGACTTCCGACCTATTTAAGCGGACGGATCTCGTCGTCCTTTTCTCCAACCCAATCGAGCTAATCGAGCCGAAACCGAGCCAAGATTCGTCGCCGAGCCGCCATAGTCGCCGCCCACTTTCACCGTCGATTTCCCACCATCGTAGCTCGTCGTGGAAGACCAAGATCTCCAGTAGCTTCACCTCGTCGTGGCATATTGATTCCGCCGACTCTCGTCGTAGTTCGGCCGCCGGAGTGCCTGTTGCGCGTGTGGCCGAGGACCGCCGCCGCCGTTGCTCGTCGCCGGCCGTCGTTGTCGCTCTTTCGTCGACGAGAACCTCCCCAGTAAGTTCACCTTGGTCCCCTCTTGCTCTCCGTCCATGTCTCGTCGCGCGTTGTGCACCGTAGCGTCGTGTCCACCTTCGACCGAGCGCCGCCGCCGCCAAGCTTCGGCCGCGCTGTTGATCTGCCGCGGCACCGCCTCTCGACCCTTTTCGACCGTGCCAGAGGCTTCGTGTGTTCGTGTTGAAGCCGCCCGAGCAACTTCTCCTCGTTTTCCCCTTCGAGTTGATCATCGCTCACGCTCGCCGTCGTTCGTCTCCGCCACCGGCCGCCGTTCTTCATCGCCGGTCGTTGTCGTCCCTCTCCTGTCATCGATAACTCCCGGGGTGAGTTCGCCATCTTCCACTCTTCCTTCTCGGCCATCTCTCGTCGAGTTTTATGCACCGTAGCTATAGTTCATGCTCTCTCCGGCGAAGCTCCGCCGTAGCGCCGCCGCTCTGTTTCCCCGCCGGCGATACCCTTCGGCCGATTGATTCCCAACCGTCCGATTGAAATCCTACGGCTGAATTAGATCCGTTCCCGAGTCAAACATGAAGTTACCGGTCAACTGTGGAACTTTTGCAAAAGAAACCCTGTAGTTTTTAAAAATCAACCCGCAGTCCAAATTAAATTGAAAATAATTACAAATAAGTCCTTTTTTCTTCTGTTTTAGCCCCTGGAACTTTTAAAACTTTACCAACAAGTCCCTGAACCTTAGAAAAATCATATCTTTCACGTTTTAACTCCGTTTTAATCCGTTCTTGTTGCGTTAGCTTCGTATCAACTTAAACTTCGTGTTAGCACTGTTATTTACACCATATTTTATTTCTGAAATTTATTTATTATTAATTTGATTAAAGGCTAATTACATGGCTTTCTTAAATAAAATCCAATTAAGTGTGACACATCGGTTTTTCTTGTTAAATATTAAATTGATTAATATTTATTCCATGTGTTTTGTAAATAAAAGTTGACTAAGGATTATATCTCGATTTTCATAAATAATATTAACTTGATTAATACTTATTACTTGAGCGTTCTAAATAAAATTGAAGTAGATAAATATCTTGGTTTCTTTAAATAATATTAACATGATTAATATTAATTTTATAATCTTTCTAACTAAAATTTAATTAGGCTCTATCTTGTTGCTTCATAAAATTATGTAACTTGATTAATGTTTATGACCACTAGTTTTCTAATTTTTAAAAGCTAATTAAGGTTAAAACTTCGGTTTTATAAAATAAATATTAATCTGATTAATATCAATAAAAATATGTTTTAATGATAATATGACTAGTTCAACTCGAAATATAAATTTATTCGATAATTACTCTCACATGTTTTATTTAAAATCAATACTTAAATTGGTATAATTTATACATAAACAATTATAAACAAAATGTGATTAAGTTATATTTCGGATTTTAATAAGCTTATGTAAAATTGATTAATGAGTATTAAACTAGATTTCAAACTAAAAAGGTGATTAGCGTCAAACTTAATGTTTTCTTAAATGAGTATTAATTTGTGTGAATGTCAACATAAATGTGTTTTATCAATAATATTGATTAGTTCAACATGGTCAATAAAAGTTAATTAATTAGATGCTCGCATCTGTTTTGATTACTAAAGTTATGTGTTTAATTACATAATGTCTGCAGAAAAAAAAATAATTATAAATAAAATACATTCTTGGTTTCACATATTTAAATATAATTAAATTAATTTCCAGGAAATAATCTCTCATATATGATTTTATCAAATTAAAATTTATAAAGCGTATAGTGTTTCCTTTTATAATCTAAAGTCTTCCGCTAGTTTTAAGTTTTCAATCGTAGTTCTGTTCTCAGCCTTTCCTTTGCCTCTAAACCCAATCCTGCTAGTGCACCCTACGTTTCTCACTTAGTCCCTATTCTGTTTTGCCAATCAACTGTCTCCAATATCTATCGCATCCTATAAATTCATCGGCCAGTGTTCCAATGTCCGCAGCACTCGTTTCTGCAATCCTGATGATAGTCCATCTTTTCTGAGCCATATCACTAAGTTTGAGTATAGATCTTTTCTTATGTTGTGGTTTCTCTGCAAATCAATATTATTTTAATTTTTAACTTTATATTGCTTCAATGATATGGTGTGAGTTACTATGTCATTGTATTGTAATATAAAATTAAATTATTAAAGTAATATATTATTGTTTGAGATCCTCATATTCATAAATCCTCTGTACATGTGATATTCCTTGTGCCAATTAAAGCTCTGCCTTGGAACCTTCGTATCTTTCTTTCTCTCTCTGATCTTCGTGGTCCTTAGGTTCTCGTAACCATAGTAACGAGCCCTATCCGTTAGTACGCTCTTTTAAAGCTTTTCTTTTGATTGGTGTATTGTTCTTAGTTGTACTTGTTTGTTTGCTTGTATAGTTTTATGCTTGCATGCTTGTGTTCGATGATTGCTACGAGTAGACGGAACGTTGTTCAACTGAAGAAGACTTTTTGAAGATGTTTTGAGCAGCTACACTTTGGAGAAAGGCAAGTGTCCCTAACCATCCTTCTACCTATGCTTTATTTATAATATCAAGATGTTTTAATCGGAACATGGAGAACCACCCAGGAAAACAGTGCAACCATAAGTACTATATGGCTCTGGTCTTGGCTAATTAATTAGAGACTTTAGTGGATGGTAACCTTACCCGAAAGGGGCAAGAGGTGCGGCGGTTGACGGGGTATAGCTCGGTCCTTTTGAGCTGTGGGCTTTGGTAAGAGACAGACCTCATTAGGGAGGGTTATACTTTGCTTCGGAACCGGAAACCTTAGCGGGTTACTATTTACTAAGGAATGTTTGTAAAGGCCTCGTAGCGTCCCTATGCGGTCACACCTCGGTAGTGTGATTTAAGAGGATTGGCCCCCTCGGCATGGTTGGGTTTAAAGTTCTTCTGAACTTTTACGCGGCTTATGGTGAAAGTGTACAACCTCTGCAGAGTGTAAAACTGTTATAACAGCCGTGCTCACGGTTAAGAGCGGCCTGGATCCTCACATGAGTAATATACTTAAACATGATATTAAATTGATCTCTGGTTATTTCTTGTGGCCTTGCTGAGTACCAACCATAAGTGTACTCATCCTTGCTAACCGCTGCTCAGAAGAAGAACTTGTATGAAGCTATTTGAAGATGGTGCTCAGTTCTAGGCGTACGCAACCCCCAGTCGACTGCCTGTGAAGTTTGGAGCCTTCGTTTCCAGGATACGCTGTATACTCTGATAGACTCGTAAGTCATTTATATAGTTTATTATACGTGATACTGCATCTTTTATTCACTACTGGTTTACTGTATGTATGAAACTTGATCCTGGCATACATACAGTGTACACTCGGTTGGTTTTCTAAAACCGGGTGTGACAGAGGTGGTATCAGAGCTGTATCGACTGTAGGACGTAAGCCTAGATAGAACTGGTCGTTTATTAAGGTCCAATTTGCTATATAATCCTTGCTTCCACTATCCTTGGTATTTTTGTAAAAAAAAAATGCTATCCTTGAGCATTTTACCCCCTTGATGATTTATCTTTCTGGTCATTACATCCTTGAATATTCCACCTTCGCCTTGATAACTTATTTCTCACCATAGACTTTTGATTATTCACCTCCGCCTTGGTTTGATAAATTGCTGATCTAGCATCTTTGACCATCTCACTTCTCCTTTTGAAGTACTTTACCTTGACCATTAACCTCTCTCCTTGAAGTTGATATTATGTCTGTGAGTATCCTTGTTTACTCACACACATCCGGATACTAGTCAATTTACTCCTGTTTCCTCATTTTACCCTCCGTGCTTTTATGTCACTTTGGATTTCTTCCTTGGTTTTGATCCCAAAGTGTCTTCTCTACTCTTCATTTACTTTAAAAATATAGCATGCATGTATCGTTTAATGCAAGCCCAAATCACCTTGAAGAATGAATATATGAGTATATTACAAGAAGTCCAACCGGAACAATGGAAGACTGCATCAAGCCTACCAAAGTTACAATCAAGAAGTCAGCTTCAAGACATTTGAAGATGTGCCATATGCCCATATTTAGGAGGATTCCCTAAACCTTGACTAACAGCGTTTAGTACCATTATATGCTTGTGTGATTAACCTTAGTTGAGTGTGCTTGTAATGCCTGTTATTATGCCATTGTTTGATTTGCTTCTTTGCATTGATTGTATAGTTGGGTTCTCCCTCTTTTTCCCGTGCATCCTTGCTTTCTTGCTATCTCTTCGTCACAAGTCGATAAAGAACATCGGAGAAAAAGAAAAGTTGATCTCATGGTGAAGAAATGAAGCTAAAAAGAAGATTAGGAGTGAAGACTTTGCAATTTCATCAACAAAGAAGATGAAGTCTAGTGAACCAACTCCAGAAGATCTTTCTTCCCAAAAAAAAAAAATCTACTGTACTGTTCTCCTCCTTGATCCTTAGTCTCTCCGAATCTCGGGACGAGATTCTGTTTAAGGGGGGTAGTCTTGTCACACCCCAAATTTTCTAAATTTGGGATGTGAATAAATAATATAAATAAATGCAATGAATAAAACAAAAAAATATATATAAATAAAATTTATAAAGTTTATAAAATTTTATAAAACTTGGAATGATTTTCTCTAATTTATAAAATTTTCCAAGGTTTAAATAATTAACAGGGAATGTAATATATATATATAATATAAATACATGTATTCTAAAATTCAAAACAATATATGTTTATAACTCCCTAAAATTCATCACAATTAAATTGAAGCAACCCTATGAATTTTCTAGGATTTATTAAGGCTTAAATAAATTTTCTAGGAATTAATTGGAATTTCTAGCCTTTTATCAATTTAAATATCACATTAAATAATTATTTTTAGTCAAAATAAGTTTTTGTTGCATTCATGCTGATGCATATATTTTTGGTTGCTAGTAAATCAAGTTGGAATTTAAATTCTGTTTAAATTCGAATTTGATTTGCTTTTGTTTGAGTTTAGAAAAGTTTAATTAGCCTAGTTCATTTTCGCCCCCCGAATTCTCGGCCCAGCCCAAGTTTTCCCCTCTTTTTTTCTTTCTCTCCTCGCTTCCGGCCCAATGTGCAGCGCCGGCCCGTTTCTCTTTTCCCCGGCCCGTTCCTCCAACTTCCGGCCCAGTGCGGCCCATCCTGATCCACCGTCGCCGCTCTCTCTCTCTCGTGCCACTGACGAGTGGGTCCCCCATGTCAGCACCTCCTTCCTCCCGTGTCCGACCGGGACTCGAACCCGAGTTCCGAGCGCCACCGCTTCCATCTTCGATTCCGGCCGCGTCACGCCTGCCGAGCCCCGGACTTCCGACCTATTTAAGCGGACGGATCTCGTCGTCCTTTTCTCCAACCCAATCGAGCTAATCGAGCCGAAACCGAGCCAAGATTCGTCGCCGAGCCGCCATAGTCGCCGCCCACTTTCACCGTCGATTTCCCACCATCGTAGCTCGTCGTGGAAGACCAAGATCTCCAGTAGCTTCACCTCGTCGTGGCATATTGATTCCGCCGACTCTCGTCGTAGTTCGGCCGCCGGAGTGCCTGTTGCGCGTGTGGCCGAGGACCGCCGCCGCCGTTGCTCGTCGCCGGCCGTCGTTGTCGCTCTTTCGTCGACGAGAACCTCCCCAGTAAGTTCACCTTGGTCCCCTCTTGCTCTCCGTCCATGTCTCGTCGCGCGTTGTGCACCGTAGCGTCGTGTCCACCTTCGACCGAGCGCCGCCGCCGCCAAGCTTCGGCCGCGCTGTTGATCTGCCGCGGCACCGCCTCTCGACCCTTTTCGACCGTGCCAGAGGCTTCGTGTGTTCGTGTTGAAGCCGCCCGAGCAACTTCTCCTCGTTTTCCCCTTCGAGTTGATCATCGCTCACGCTCGCCGTCGTTCGTCTCCGCCACCGGCCGCCGTTCTTCATCGCCGGTCGTTGTCGTCCCTCTCCTGTCATCGATAACTCCCGGGGTGAGTTCGCCATCTTCCACTCTTCCTTCTCGGCCATCTCTCGTCGAGTTTTATGCACCGTAGCTATAGTTCATGCTCTCTCCGGCGAAGCTCCGCCGTAGCGCCGCCGCTCTGTTTCCCCGCCGGCGATACCCTTCGGCCGATTGATTCCCAACCGTCCGATTGAAATCCTACGGCTGAATTAGATCCGTTCCCGAGTCAAACATGAAGTTACCGGTCAACTGTGGAACTTTTGCAAAAGAAACCCTGTAGTTTTTAAAAATCAACCCGCAGTCCAAATTAAATTGAAAATAATTACAAATAAGTCCTTTTTTCTTCTGTTTTAGCCCCTGGAACTTTTAAAACTTTACCAACAAGTCCCTGAACCTTAGAAAAATCATATCTTTCACGTTTTAACTCCGTTTTAATCCGTTCTTGTTGCGTTAGCTTCGTATCAACTTAAACTTCGTGTTAGCACTGTTATTTACACAATATTTTATTTCTGAAATTTATTTATTATTAATTTGATTAAAGGCTAATTACATGGCTTTCTTAAATAAAATCCAATTAAGTGTGACACATCGGTTTTTCTTGTTAAATATTAAATTGATTAATATTTATTCCATGTGTTTTGTAAATAAAAGTTGACTAAGGATTATATCTCGATTTTCATAAATAATATTAACTTGATTAATACTTATTACTTGAGCGTTCTAAATAAAATTGAAGTAGATAAATATCTTGGTTTCTTTAAATAATATTAACATGATTAATATTAATTTTATAATCTTTCTAACTAAAATTTAATTAGGCTCTATCTTGTTGCTTCATAAAATTATGTAACTTGATTAATGTTTATGACCACTAGTTTTCTAATTTTTAAAAGCTAATTAAGGTTAAAACTTCGGTTTTATAAAATAAATATTAATCTGATTAATATCAATAAAAATATGTTTTAATGATAATATGACTAGTTCAACTCGAAATATAAATTTATTCGATAATTACTCTCACATGTTTTATTTAAAATCAATACTTAAATTGGTATAATTTATACATAAACAATTATAAACAAAATGTGATTAAGTTATATTTCGGATTTTAATAAGCTTATGTAAAATTGATTAATGAGTATTAAACTAGATTTCAAACTAAAAAGGTGATTAGCGTCAAACTTAATGTTTTCTTAAATGAGTATTAATTTGTGTGAATGTCAACATAAATGTGTTTTATCAATAATATTGATTAGTTCAACATGGTCAATAAAAGTTAATTAATTAGATGCTCGCATCTGTTTTGATTACTAAAGTTATGTGTTTAATTACATAATGTCTGCAGAAAAAAAAATAATTATAAATAAAATACATTCTTGGTTTCACATATTTAAATATAATTAAATTAATTTCCAGGAAATAATCTCTCATATATGATTTTATCAAATTAAAATTTATAAAGCGTATAGTGTTTCCTTTTATAATCTAAAGTCTTCCGCTAGTTTTAAGTTTTCAATCGTAGTTCTGTTCTCAGCCTTTCCTTTGCCTCTAAACCCAATCCTGCTAGTGCACCCTACGTTTCTCACTTAGTCCCTATTCTGTTTTGCCAATCAACTGTCTCCAATATCTATCGCATCCTATAAATTCATCGGCCAGTGTTCCAATGTCCGCAGCACTCGTTTCTGCAATCCTGATGATAGTCCATCTTTTCTGAGCCATATCACTAAGTTTGAGTATAGATCTTTTCTTATGTTGTGGTTTCTCTGCAAATCAATATTATTTTAATTTTTAACTTTATATTGCTTCAATGATATGGTGTGAGTTACTATGTCATTGTATTGTAATATAAAATTAAATTATTAAAGTAATATATTATTGTTTGAGATCCTCATATTCATAAATCCTCTGTACATGTGATATTCCTTGTGCCAATTAAAGCTCTGCCTTGGAACCTTCGTATCTTTCTTTCTCTCTCTGATCTTCGTGGTCCTTAGGTTCTCGTAACCATAGTAACGAGCCCTATCCGTTAGTACGCTCTTTTAAAGCTTTTCTTTTGATTGGTGTATTGTTCTTAGTTGTACTTGTTTGTTTGCTTGTATAGTTTTATGCTTGCATGCTTGTGTTCGATGATTGCTACGAGTAGACGGAACGTTGTTCAACTGAAGAAGACTTTTTGAAGATGTTTTGAGCAGCTACACTTTGGAGAAAGGCAAGTGTCCCTAACCATCCTTCTACCTATGCTTTATTTATAATATCAAGATGTTTTAATCGGAACATGGAGAACCACCCAGGAAAACAGTGCAACCATAAGTACTATATGGCTCTGGTCTTGGCTAATTAATTAGAGACTTTAGTGGATGGTAACCTTACCCGAAAGGGGCAAGAGGTGCGGCGGTTGACGGGGTATAGCTCGGTCCTTTTGAGCTGTGGGCTTTGGTAAGAGACAGACCTCATTAGGGAGGGTTATACTTTGCTTCGGAACCGGAAACCTTAGCGGGTTACTATTTACTAAGGAATGTTTGTAAAGGCCTCGTAGCGTCCCTATGCGGTCACACCTCGGTAGTGTGATTTAAGAGGATTGGCCCCCTCGGCATGGTTGGGTTTAAAGTTCTTCTGAACTTTTACGCGGCTTATGGTGAAAGTGTACAACCTCTGCAGAGTGTAAAACTGTTATAACAGCCGTGCTCACGGTTAAGAGCGGCCTGGATCCTCACATGAGTAATATACTTAAACATGATATTAAATTGATCTCTGGTTATTTCTTGTGGCCTTGCTGAGTACCAACCATAAGTGTACTCATCCTTGCTAACCGCTGCTCAGAAGAAGAACTTGTATGAAGCTATTTGAAGATGGTGCTCAGTTCTAGGCGTACGCAACCCCCAGTCGACTGCCTGTGAAGTTTGGAGCCTTCGTTTCCAGGATACGCTGTATACTCTGATAGACTCGTAAGTCATTTATATAGTTTATTATACGTGATACTGCATCTTTTATTCACTACTGGTTTACTGTATGTATGAAACTTGATCCTGGCATACATACAGTGTACACTCGGTTGGTTTTCTAAAACCGGGTGTGACATCAGCATCCATCGCACTGATCCCTTCGATTCGGCTCTTGAGGACGTCGTTCAGCTTGTCTTGGTCAGGCAGCACGTTGCCAGATGTCTTGTCCTGTGCCAACTTAAGGAGACCACTTAACGCAGCTTCACGCACCAGGGAATCCTCACTGGATGTGAGGTGCATCATCAGCTTTGGAACACCAAGCTCTGTAGCTACGCTACCTCCTGTCAGCCTTGTTGTTATGCAGCAGGTATTGTATGGGATTGAGAGCTTTCCTGCAAGGATACAGTAGAACTACGTCATTAACACTGTAGTCGAATAATTCGACGAGCAGTGAATATTTCAGCCAACACCGATGACGACTGGTCAGCAGAATAGATAAAATGGCTCTAAAAGAACACTGTCTTAGAAGCATCATATTGTACGCCAAACTCTCATTGATTGAACACTACCATCAGAAAAATAAAAAAACAAATTACCAAATAGCATGAACACGATTATATGGTTCTGTTAGTATGCAGCTGCTTGTTAGTATGGATTCTAGGAATAATTTTTGAAACGAAATGCCCTGTTACAGCATCAGTACATTTACCCAAATTCTACTGTCTCTTAAGAGCTGTTTTTAAGAAGATGACACAAAATCAACCAAATTGTAAAAAGTCGCACAAAATGCTGGGAGTCCTGCTACCCTAGGTATCATCGACATACCTCTGAAGTCTGGCATCATCAGAACCAAGAGCATCCTTCAATCCAGCATAGACATTTCCCAGGCGAAATGCAGAAATTCCAGGCTGGTTATGACGAATCAGAGCTGCAGAATACAAATGGTTTATGTTAGCATGATCAATAGAAGATACTGTGTGCAAGTAAGTGCACAAATCTGGCAAATGATTATACTCCTATGAAACAGAGTGATACAGGATATGGCTCCTAAAGCCTTTGTGCGTGCACTTGTGCTTGGATCTGACTTGAAGTTTGTTAGCAGGGGCTCCAGTCCATTGGATTCCATGACAAGTTGCTGACTCTTGGGATTATTCTGCACAATTGTACTCACAACTTCTGCCTTTGCTCGGATGTACCTGATTCTGCTTCAGATAAACCGAATCATTTCATCAGTGTAAACAAACGACATAGGAGGTGCCAGCTGCTATCTTTGTAGATCCAGAAAATAAAAATATCATCATTCCTATCAGAATGATAAAAGCATTGCTTCTGATTGAGTATGGCAAAAAAGAATAACCATCTTGGGCAACCAACTTCATGCTTCAAAGAAGTTAATCATGATCATGACAATGGTAACAGTATCTACCTCACAACGAAAGTAGAGGCCACAAAATTATCACATACTCAGCATAAGCCTGGCTTAGCCCTTACTCTACCCTCAAAGACGCCAATAACAATCAAGAGAAGCCATACAACTTTCAAAATCTCACACAAAGCCCATGAATAAATAGTCAACGAAAATAAATTTGAGCAGTTTCAGGTCCACATTCCCCAGAGATATGGTAAATATTTTTCAGAAAAAAAGCAAAACTAGGAGCGCATTGAGAAGTCAACTCTGGATGAATAAAGTAATGATCAGTCAAAAGTCACGTAGCAAGAAAGGTTCTGAAATTGTGCAATAGTAACAAGCTCACAGCCCAATCTGAAGGGCATAAGTGATAAAACAAGCCCTTATCTAGCATAGGTAAACTTGTCTTGCAGAAATAAGACCAGTTTAAGAAAGGCATCAATCTCTCTCACACACACTGACATTTGATTCTACTTCAGCTGAACCATCTCATCAGTATAAACAAACAATAGGAGATGCCAGCTGCTACCTTCATAGATTCTGAAAATAAAAATATCATCATTCCTATCAGATTCGATAAAAGCTGCTTCTGATTGGGTATGACAAAAAAGAATAACCATCCTTGGGCAACCAACTTTATGCTTCAAAGGTAATCATGATGCAGGTAACAGTATCAACCTCGCAACGAAAGGAGAGGTCTCAAAATTATCACATACTCATACTCGGCATAAGCCTGGCTTAGCACTCACTCTACCCTCAAAGAGGCCAATAACAAGCTCATGACAATCAAGGAAAGCCATATAACTTTCAAAATCTCACATACAGACTGAATAAATAGTCAACAAAGATAAACTTGTGCAGTTTCAAGTCCACATTCCACAGAGATACGGAGAATATTTAAGAAAAGGCGAAATTAGGAGCATATTGAGAACTAAACTCTGGATGCATAAAGTAACGATAAGTCAGAAGTCACCTGACAAGAAAGGTTCTGACATTGTAGCAATAGTAACAAGCTCCAAGCCCAACCTGAAGGGCATAAGTGATAAAATAAGCCCTTATCTAGCATAATTATACTAAGCACAAAATTATCACGCTTCATTCATGTCGTTTCCTCAATAGGTGCTTCATTTTCACCATCCGTAGGATTAGGATCATCAACAATTGTGAGGCTTTCAATATCCAAAGGGCGTCCAGTCGGATCAATAGGACATCTGTCCCGAGGCCCGCCCTTGTGTGCCATAGCTAGCATTGGAGGTGGAGGAAGAATTCCAGCACGGAAGAGTATGCGCTCCACAGGATCTGATGATTGTGCTCCAACTGACAACCAATACCTGCAGCAAGACAATAGTTATTTGAGAGTAGCAAACTAATAGCAGTTCCAGTACAATCTTGCAGCTTCATTCCATTTTCTAGAACAAATACATGTTCTACAGATGATCAATCTCCCTACAGTATGACTCAAATAGGTGCTATTTTTATTTTTATTTTGCGGGCAACTCAAATAGGTGCTAATGAACTCAAAAGTTGGAAAAAAGCATGAGCAACCGCAAAACTGGCTACCTATAAAGCAGCTACTAAAAGTTTGATCAAGAGTCTATTGTAATTCTTAAAAAGTCGGTCACACAGTTTTCTGTGACATGCCTGTTCTGCCTATGCTAGTCCAACAATTTAAATGGGCAGCCCGCCTCATGCTATCATGCTCCAGATATTATTTGAGCATTCAGATGGAAAGGCTAAACTAAAATACTAAAATGAGCATAAAATTCTCAAGTTGGCCTCTGCCTATTGATCTAAAGTTGATAGGGTTTGTAAAGGGTATACCGGTATAGGGTTACATCGCGCAAAATAATTAATTGTTGCAAATGGCCATTCAGTGGATGCACAGCGCTACAGGGCATGCAGAACCCCAAGCACAATGCACCACAAAACAAGGAAACTACAATTTAGCAGTTAACACCCCAGGATTTGGAGCTTTCAAATAATAGCCGTACGCCCATACTATGGATGAGTGAAATGGTTGAGAATTGACCTTTTCTTCGCCTCAATGGCTTAAAAGTTATTAGATATAAACACAACAGTTACTAACGAGTAACGACTGGTTATGTAGCTAGCATCTGACTACCACAAAAAAATTTTAGGAAAAAATCAAATAGCTAGTTCAATAATAAACCAAAAGGTTAATTCTAGGAATGCTCTGACATTTCGCACATTCCAAAGTTTTCGGACAGTTTGATAACTAGATCATGACCAACTAGTTTGTAAATCGTTTCCTGTAACGAAAGGACAACAAGTGCCGCTGTACTCACTTCACTCGGTCAAATTTCAACCCCATCCTCTTGCCACCGTCCTTTCCTGCAAAACAGTAACACAAAACACCACACTCAGTCACTACTCATGTTACCCGTTTGCAAGGCTAGGCTATTTGATCTTAACAAACTAAAGCAAGTTGATGGCAGGGCGCAATAAATTAGGCTTAGGGGTTACCAGGGAGCAGGTCGTAGTATCCAAGGACCTCGAGGTGCTTGCCGTCGCGCCGGAAGCGGCTGTCGGCAGCCATGAGCCGGTAGAAGGGCCTGTTCTGGCGAGACAATATGTTCTTTACTAGCTAATTACACTTCAAATTCAGAATTATTTCAGAAAGATACAGATTGCTTGCGAGACAATATGTGAAAGATGATGAAATGATTTTATATTTTTCTTTTATTTTCTTTACATCCCTATGGACAACCACTGTCGTTTCCTGAATGCAAAATTGCTGTTTCGTACAATTGTTCAAATGCATCTTCCTGCAGCATTCTAATGTCACATCTCCATCTTGTAAAGACAAACCACTGTATATCAAGACCATACGATGCTGCCTGTAGCAACATATGTACTCTCTCTGCTATGAACAAACAAAACTAAAGCTACAGACTGGAGTTTCTTTCAGCAGTACCCTCTGCAGGAACACCTGCCTTCTTCGAAATGATGGAACCTGCTTGAGTCCCTCAGGATGATCTCTCTGTCGCACATCTTGGAAATGAACTTAGCAGCCTCATGGCAGTGGGTGCAAACCCTCGAGTTCTTTGTCACGCGGACTGGCCGCCCTTCCGACAAATTGAGCACACCGAATGCGATGGCAAGCTTTGAGCTGTGCCCACAAAGTGCCTCGTCATGCACCGCGTCGTTGGCACCCATCAGAGCATACTTTTTCTTAGGATCATGGCCTTCTTCCCGCATCCTTCTGGCAACATCATCCAGGAACTCTGCAATCCTGTTCGCTTGTGGGTGATTCCGGTTGTCCGCGACAAAGATATATACCTTACCCCTGACCTCAATCCAACTGCAGCCAGTTTTCTCGCGTAGCCCTCGACCGCCAATCTTATTCTTCAGCTTCTTGACAGACTCCCATCTCTCAGCTTCGGCGTAGATGTTGGAGAGAAGGACATAGTACCCTGTGTTCTCAGGTTCCAGCTTGAAGACCCTGTCTGCTACCTTCTCTGCAAGTTTGATATCCCTGTGAATTCTACATCCGTGCAGCAATGAAACCCAGATGCTTGAGTCAGGTTCAATAGGCATTGACTCGATGAACTCAAAAGCCTCCTTCAGATTTCTGCTATGGCTAAGCAGGTCAACGATGCAGGCGTAGTGCTTCGGTTTCGGCTCTATTTTGTGTTCATTTCGCATAGCATTGAAGAATCTCCATCCCTCATTTTGAAGGCCTGAATGGCAGCAAGCATACAATATGGCACTGAAAGAGGCTGAATCTGGCTCAACACCACTGCTTCTCATCTGTTCGAAGAGGGTGATAGCATCTTTTCCACGACCATGCATACCATATCCAGCTATCATGATGGTCCATGATATGAGATTCTTCTTTTCCAACCGGTCAAACAAATGCCGAGCTACCAGTAGCGCACCACATTTGACATACATGTCCACAAGTGCATTGGATGTATAACTGTCTTCCAGATATTCTCTTCGAAGTGCATAAGCATGTATCTCCTTGCCTCGCTCCAAGGATGAAATGCTTGCAGCAGCAGGAAGGATGCAGGTCATGGTCACTGCATTAGGTCTGAACTGGAGCAACATGTCACTGAACAAACTGAAGGATTCATTAGCAAGATTATTTCTGGAGTAGCCTCCTATCAGTGTATTCCATGAGATTATATCCTTATTCGCCACAAGGTCAAAAATCAACCGTGCTTCTTCCATATTCCCACATCTCACATACATTTCCATAAGTGCATTTGCAACAGGAAGAAGTTTCTCCATTCCATTTCTAATGGCATACCCATGGACAGATTTGCCTTGTTTCAAAGATTCATCACCAGCAAAAGCATGAAGGGAACTCGTGACTGCAAAGACATCAGGTCTGATACCGTCTAATACCATCTCTTGAAGTAACCCAGCCACTTTGTCAAACAAACCAGCCCTAATATAACTCGTGATCATTGCTGTCCAAGACACCACGTTTTTCTGACCCATGCTTCTGAACATTTGATTTGTGCTATGCCAATCTGAGCAATTTGAGTACATATCAAGAAGTGCATTAGCAAGAGATGTCTCCCCAATCAATCCAGTTTTCACTGAGTAACCATGAACCGCCCTTCCCACAAACCAATAGCATGACTGCGCACAAGCTGGCAAAACACTTAGCAAAGATGTTGAGTCCAGCTCCTGTCCCTGCATCCACATTGTTATAAACAGCTCAATAGCTTCGATGTTTAATCCATTGGAAGTGCATCCACTGATTACGGAATTCCAAGAAATGATATCCTGATGAGGCATTCCGTCAAACACCTCGAATGCATCCTCAATTCTGTTTGATTTTGCATAGAACGATATCAGTGCGTTGCAAACTGCACACTGTGCCCCAAAACCCAACTTTATGAGATACCCATGAGCCACCAAGCCATCCCTGACACGAGACAAACTAGTGATACACTTCAGAAGGCAAGAAGTGGTGTGTTCATCTGGGGCAATGCCAAGATCATGCATTTGCTCAAAAAGTAAGAGGCTTTCTTGAAATTCACCAGCCTTTGCATAGCCACCAATTAACAGATTCCACACATGCACGCTACTCTTAGATGACATTACATCAAACACACTTCTTGCAGAGGCCATGTCACCGCATTTCACATACATGAATACGAGCTTGGATCCAAGAACATCATCAATCCCACCCTCTAAAGATTCAAGCTCCCAAAGTAATCCAGCTTTCACAGAGTATCCATGTGCCACTTTTCCAACAAATTCATAACCTAACTCTGCACAGGCGGGCAAAACACTGACCATTGTCACGGAACTGATCTCCAGACCTTCAGACCACATTTTGCTGAAAAGATCAACAGCCCTTCCATGCCATCCATTTGAAAAGCAACCACTAATCATAGAATTCCAAGAAATGGCATCCCGGGGATGCATATTCTCAAATACCCTCATCGCATCCTCCATCCGGCCACACCTTGAGTACAAAGCAATCAGAGCATTGGCAACCGCACATTCTGCCCCAAGATCCAACTTCTCAAGTAACCCGTGAACTAACTCGCCGTCCATGATGCTGCCCAAACTGGCAATGCACTTCAGAACACAGGAAATGACGTGGGCATCCGGACTAATTCCGCAGCAGTGCATCTGCCTAAACAGTAACACGCCTTCTTGAAAATCACCAGCCTTCGCGTACGCGCTCATCAGCGAAGTCCAGACACAGACATCAGCGACATGTGGAGGCATTTCATCAAACACCCCTCTTGCGCTCCCCAGGTCGCCGCATTTCAGGTACATTAGCACTGTTAAATGTAAAGATATATTTTGTATTTATGTTTTGCTGTTCCTAGACTTATGCGGCTGTGGTGAATCTTCCCAGAATAGATTAGATAGAGTTTGTTGTAACAAACCACAACCGGTTCTCTAGGGATGGAGCCTATGTAAGCCACCGGTGCCAGGCGTTTTGGCAACCATAAGAATTAACACGCAACCGGCCAGGAGCTCCAAGTTTGGGGCCCTGCCGTTCCACCACATTGCGCCTCTGAAGCTTTTTTACATGGTATCAGAGCCTAGGTCACCATGTCGTCAAGTTCAAGCGTTCCGCATCCTCTCTTCGGTGTTCCAATCACCGAGAAATTGACAAGGAAGAATCACGCGCCATGGCGCGCACTCGTGCTTGCAGCCGTCCGCGGCGCACGCATGGAAGGTTACCTCAATGGCAAGACTCAAGCTCCTGCGCAAGAGATCGAGGAGAAGAAGGCTGACGGTACAACCGTCAAGGTGCCTAATCCGGCCTATGCAGATTGGTTCGCCGAGGATCAGAAAGTCCTTGGGCTGATCTTGTCTTCGGTCGGGAAGGAAGTGCAGCCACAGGTCGTCGCTGCAGTGACGGCGGCCGAGGCATGGGGAGTGATTGAGAACATGTTCTCCGCTCAAACCCGTGCCAAAACGATGAACGTGCGATTAGCACTTGCTACAACAAGGAAAGGTAACCAGACAATTGCTGAATACTTTACCAAGATGAAAGGCTATGCAGATGAGATGGCAGCTGCGGGGAAGCCAATGGATGACGAGGAGCTGGCGGCCCATATCTGTAACGGGCTGGACGCTGAATTCAATCCGGTGGTGACATCTGTTACTGCCCGGACTGAACCGCTCTCAATTCATGAGTTGTACTCTCAGCTTCTTAGCTTTGAGACGCGACTCGAGCTTCAAGATGGGTCGGGCTTCTCTGCAAACGTCGCCAATAGGGGCGGCCGATCTGGATCAGGAGGATCTGGGTCGGGCGGCTACAACAATCGCTACTTCAACAACAATCGCGCCCCTGGGCGCGGTGATGGAGGCCGTGGCGGCTCGCGTGGGCGCAGTCCCGCGCGTGGTCGCGGACAACAACGCGGGGGAAGGGCACAGCGCCCCAACCTTGGAGGCGTGGATGAACGTCCTCTTTGTCAAGTGTGCTTAAAAACAGGGCACATTGCGGCAAAGTGTTGGCATCACTTCGACGAGTCCTATGTCCCTGAAGAACGGCACGTGGCTGCGGAGATGAACTCCTACAACGTCGACACCAACTGGTACACGGACACGGGCGCGACCGACCACGTCACCAGCGAATTGGAGAAGTTGTCCTTCCGTGAGAGGTATCACGGGAATGATCAGATCCACACAGCTAGTGGTGCAGGTATGGTAATTAAGCACATCGGTCATACTACTGTTCCAACCCAGTCCCGTAATCTTCATCTAAACAATGTGCTTCATGTTCCAAAAGCTAGCAAAAATCTTGTTTCTGTTCGTCGCCTTGCTGAAGATAACTCTGTTTTCCTTGAATTTCAACCTGATTATTTTCTTATCAAGGATCAGGCCACGAAGAACACGATTCTTAGAGGACGATGCCACCGAGGGTTGTACCCTCTTCCATCAGATCAGTCAATAAAACAGGCGTTTGGAGTAGTGAAGCCGTCCATGTCTAGATGGCATAGCCGCCTGGGTCATCCAGCTTTTCCAGTTGTTTCCAAAATTATCAGCAGTAATAAGCTCCCATGTTCCTCTGAGAAAAACAATGATTCAGTTTGTGATGCCTGTCAACAGGCAAAGAGTCATCAACTTTCTTATAGTAGATCCTTTAATTCCTCAAAATTTCCTTTAGAACTTGTGCATTCTGATGTCTGGGGTCCTGCTCTAGATTCAGTCGGGAGAAAGAAATATTATGTTAGTTTTGTTGATGATTTTAGCAAGTTCACCTGGATCTACTTTATTAAATACAAGTCTGAAGTGTTTGAGAAATTCCATGATTTTCAGGCCATGGTAGAGAGACAATTTGGTCGCAAAATTCTCACCATGCAAAGTGATTGGGGAGGGGAGTACCAAAAATTGCATAATTTCTTTACCAAAAGTGGGATTGTGCATCATGTTTCTTGTCCCCATGCGCATCTACAAAATGGAGTTGTTGAGCGCAAGCATAGACACATTGTCGAAATTGGGCTTTCCCTCCTCGCTCATGCCTCTATGCCACTAAAATTTTGGGATGAGGCTTTTGCAACAGCTGTTTTTCTTATTAACCGTATGCCTAGCGCTACCATCCAGCATGAAACACCTTTAGAACGCTTGTTTAATCAAAAGCCTAAATATTCCTCTCTTCGGGTTTTTGGTTGCGCCTGTTGGCCCAACCTTCGTCCATATAATCAACATAAGCTTGAGTTTCGCTCAAGACGATGCGTTTTTATTGGCTATAGTCCTCTCCATAAAGGGTTCAAGTGTCTAGATGTGTCATCCGGTCGTGTTTTTATCTCTCGGGATGTTATTTTTGATGAGTCTATTTTTCCTTTTTCTGGACTCCACTCCAATGCAGGAGCCCGTCTCCGTGCTGAAATTAATCTATTACCATCAGACCTTGTTCCTTTATCTATTCCTGGGGTGGAACCTGTAGCAGACCGTATGTTTAATTCCGCTAATGCTACTCACCAGAATGGATCTAGTGCATGTGATAACAGCGCCACGGAGACGCTGGTTCACGCTCCGGCACTGCCTGACCCCGCGTGCACGCCGGGTGCCCCACCTGGTGCTGACGTGCGGCCGAATCAGGGTTCAGGCGAGGGGGAGACAGGAGCTGTGCCTGCGCCTGATTCTGGAGCTGTGCCTGCGCCTGATTCTGACGCTGCGGACGATGTGGCCGAGAGAACAACGCCTGTGCCTGATACTGCAGATGCAGATCTCCCTGTTGATGAATCCTTTGTGCCAGCACCACATCACCGGACCCGGCTGAGTGCAGGTATTCGTAAGCCAGAAATTTATACTGATGGAACAGTCAGGTATGGTTGTTTTACTGCTTCCGGGGAGCCACAAAATTTAGATGAAGCACTAAATAATAAAGAGTGGAATTCAGCAATGGATGCCGAATATGAGGCTTTAATTAGGAATCAAACTTGGCATTTAGTTCCTCCAAGAAAAGGGATTAATATTATTGACTGCAAATGGGTTTATAAGATAAAGCGAAAAGCGGATGGGAGTCTGGATAGGTATAAGGCTCGTCTAGTTGCAAAAGGTTTTAAACAGAGATATGGTGTTGATTATGAGGATACTTTTAGTCCTGTTATTAAGCATGCTACTATCAGAACAATTCTATCTATTGTTGTTTCTAGAGGATGGAGCCTGCGGCAACTTGATGTACATAATGCTTTTCTTCATGGTTTTTTGGAAGAAGAAGTGTACATGCGTCAGCCACCTGGTTATGAAAGCAAGGCTACTCCAGATTATGTCTGTAAGTTAGATAAGGCCCTATATGGTTTGAAACAAGCGCCAAGGGCGTGGTACTCGAGGTTGAGCAAAAAATTGTGTTCTTTAGGCTTCAAGGCTTCGAAGGCTGACACATCTTTGTTCTTCTATCAAAAAGGGCCTGTTACTATATTTATTCTCGTATATGTTGATGATATCATTGTTGCTAGTTCCACACAGGAGGCTACAACTTGTTTGCTGCAGGACTTGAGGAAGGAATTTGCTCTCAAGGATCTTGGAGAGCTGCACTACTTCCTTGGGATAGAGGTAAATAAATTGAGGAATGGTATTCTGTTGACCCAGGAAAAATATGCTAGAGATGTATTGCATCGTGTGGGCATGAAGGATTGTAAACCAGTAAGTACTCCTATGTCTACATCAGAAAAATTGTCAGCACAAGAAGGGACACCTCTTGGACCAAAAGATGCTACAGCATACAGGAGTGTAGTAGGTGCATTACAGTACTTGACTTTGACTCGACCTGATATTTCTTTTGCTGTGAACAAAGTTTGTCAGTATTTACATGCTCCTACGACACTTCATTGGGCGGCAGTAAAGAGGATCTTGAGGTATTTAAAACACACTATGAAGATTGGGCTCCGTATTAGTAAAACCTCCTCTCTTTTGGTGAGTGCCTTTTCAGATGCAGATTGGGCAGGAGATGTAGATGATCGTCGGTCAACTGGAGGATTTGCAGTATTTCTGGGGTCTAATCTGATAGCATGGAGTGCAAGAAAACAAGCCACTGTCTCCAGATCAAGTACAGAAGCTGAATACAAGGCTGTAGCAAATGCCACAGCTGAGATTATGTGGATACAAATTCTGTTATATGAATTGGGAATACAGGCGCCCAGAGCTGCCAAATTATGGTGTGATAATATTGGAGCTAAGTATCTCTCTGCTAATCCAGTTTTTCATGCTAGGACAAAACATATAGAAGTGGATTATCATTTTGTGCGAGAAAGGGTAGCAAGAAGATTACTTGACATTGAGTTTATATCTACAAGAGATCAAGTTGCTGATGGCTTCACAAAACCATTGCCGGTAAGACAATTAGAGATGTTTAAGAACAATCTCAACTTGAGAAGTTTAGATTGAGGGGGAGTGTTAAATGTAAAGATATATTTTGTATTTATCTCTTTGCTGTTCCTAGACTTATGCGGCTGTGGTGAATCTTCCCAGAATAGATTAGATAGAGTTTGTTGTAACAAACCACAGCCGGTTCTCTAGGGATGGAGCCTATGTAAGCCACCGGTGCCAGGCGTTTTGGCAACCATAAGAATTAACACGCAACCGGCCAGGAGCTCCAAGTTTGGGGCCCTGCCGTTCCACCACATTGCGCCTCTGAAGCTTTTTTACAAGCACAAGCCTCTTTCCAAGAACGCTCCCAATTCCATCCCTTCCAACACCGGATGCGCGAACCACGACATGGGCTCTCCTCCCCGCCTCAAGCGACCTCTTCTCCCCGCAGAGCTGAATGACCGCGCACTGGCTCCGCACATCAATGCCGTCGGAGCCCAGCAACCTCACAGCCTCCGTGAAGTCACCGGCCTGACAGAGGCGCTGGATTTGCAGGTTCACGTCGGAGCTCGGGACCCGATTGGGCCGGTTCTTTGAGCTCATTGGACTTGGAGCGGCAGCGGCCGCTTCCAGGACTTGACCGGCCGGTGGCGCGAGCACGCCACACCGAATGTTTGTTCGGGGGCTACTGGCGGTCTTGGGAGGTGGCCATGGTGGCGAGGCGCGGTGGTGGGCGGAAATGGCGGATAGCGGAGGCGTCGTCATCGGAACGGGAGCGGGAGCGGGAGCAGGGAGGACGAGAATTCAAATTCTGCCGCGAGATGCCTTTAATTTGTTGGTTTGGCTTTTTGCTGAGGAGAACGATGCGGTCGTGCCCCGTCGCCCCAGCCCAGAGGCGGCAGGAAAGAGAGGATGGCGCGCCCCGCGGCGGCGGTGGCGGCGGAAGCGCGGGAGAGTGACGAGGGGGCAAGGGGAAGGAGAAGGGAATGCTAGAGGATAAGATATGACTTGCGAGTTTTTTTTTTCTATTTCCACGTCTTCAACCTACGTGCATGGGTGATGGGTCAATGTTTGTAATAATTTCATGAACCAAGTTTCAAAAAAAAAATCATGAACCACTACGAGAAATGTCTATTTTATTGATCCTCCGTTCGAGCACAAGACACATTATAGTTTGGCCTTATCGTCAAGATTATGCGTTGATCATAATTTTCTCATAAAAATATTATATAGAAATAGTAGAAAAGATTAGGGGGGTTAATTGTTTCCTGCAACTCGTAATTTAGTATCATTATGCCAACGTTTTGTGAGTGTGAGAGAGAGCAAACAGTGCGGGGTTTGCAAGATGCGGCTGCATTTTGTTTGAATGTATAGTAATCATGTATGGGGTCTATCGTATTTAGAAATTGTTTGGTTGGATGAATTGGATGGTATAAGAATAACATTTTTCTTATTCATCTTACTCTCTCTCTTTCTTTTCTCCTTGCTAATTCATCCATCGAGTGATATTCTGTTTTCAAAACACGTGGGTCCTACCGGATACTACCCTACAACCTGGGCCGATGAATCAACGCAGAACGCAAGAGATCAGGTGGAGGAAACATTTATGTCGCTGATTTTCTTCCCCATCGTATTCTCCCTCGCAGTAGCTTGCAGCAGATCGATCTCATACGTGGTGGCGTCCAGGCCATGGACCCATGGTTGGTGTTCTTTGGTCGTTGCTTTACAGAACCACGAGCAGAGGCGCACAACAATCTCCCCTGACGTTTTCTGTTTTCCTTTTTATTTTCAAGTGCATTTCATGAGTATCGATCCATTTGATTTGTTTATGGTGATTCACTGGTATAATAATGTTAGTTAATGTAACACCAAAAATAGCCTATTTAAAATTTTTAGTAATTAATTGACATTTATTTAATTTGTTCATAATTAATATAGGTTAAATGAATTATTTATTAAAATTAAAATCAAATATAAGTTGTAGAAATATTTTTGTTGCATTCATGCTGCTGCATTTATTTTTGTATTGCTTGTGATTCAAACGAGAATTTAAATCATCTTGTTTGGAGTCCTAGAATAGTTATTTTAACCTGAGTTCACTTTCGCCCCCTCTACTCTTTCCCGAGCTCAGTTTAGCTCCCTCCACTTTTCTTCCCGGTCCGGCCCAACCCCTCCCCCCCCCCCCTCTTTTTCTCCGGCCCAATCCCCTTCCCCCTCCCACCTGGGCCTTTCCCCCGCCGCTCGGCCCACAACTTCCTCCCTCTCGGCCCAGCGCCCCGCGCCGGCCCAGCCAGCACAACCCCCTTCCCTTCTCTCTCTCACTGCCGCCCGACCCCACGCGTCGGAACTTCCTCCTTCCTCCCGCCCGACTGAAAGGACCAACACTAGGCCTAGAGGGGGGGTGAATAGGCCTGTTTAAAAATTCCTGCAAAAATCCTTCGAAAAATGTCAGAAAGTCGGATGATCCGACACAGTGTCGGATCTTCTGGCCAGGAAGATCCGACACTATACAGGATCTTCCGACTGGGACAGAATACCGGAAGATCCGATGATAAGCCGGATCTTCCGACAGGCAATTCAAGTGTACTTCGAGATTTGAAATCTAATGACCTTTTGACAATTCCACTTGAATACAAAGCTCACAAAAGATGTAAGGAACCTTCTATATATGATCAATATCAGAGTATAGCCACAAATAAGTAGATCGAGACAAATCAAGTTGTAGAAACAATATGAACAAGAACAAATGTGGAGACAAAGGATTTTCTACCGAAGTTCACTCCACAAAGGAGCTACGTCTCCGTTGAGATGCTCACAAAGAGTCGGGCTGTCACACTAACCCCAAGTCTCTCCCAATCAACCACAAAGGAGGATTGAGTTACTTACTATGTGCTCCCACGAAGAGAGAGGGTAATACAAACTTCCGGGACTCAAACCACAAGAGAATGAGAGTTCACCGACACCTCTAACCGTCTAGGAGCAAGCTCCAAGAGTAACAAACGTGAATCGATGAACTCAAGTTGCTCGACGTGCTTCATGAGATGAACAAGGGGAGTTCTCACTTCTAATCTTCTCTCTCACTCAAACCCTAGGTGAATCTTGGCAAGGATCAAGCTTGGGAAGGGATTTTGAGGAGGGGAGTGAATGCTTTAGACTTATATTAACTCGTGTGTACAACAGCAAATGAATGAGGGGGGTGAGGGGTATTTATACCAACCCCCCAAAATATGACCGTTATGTGCTCTGCGAAGGGGTACCGGATCTTCCGACACTTGGTCGGATCTTCCGACAAGCAACAGATATGTGTTAGGAAAAATCCCGGAAAAATTTCAGGAGCCGGATCTTCCGACTGTATGTCGGATCTTCCGGGGGACCCCGGAACTTCCGGCCCTGAGAAAGCCAAGACAGAGCCGGCCGGAACTTCCGGTCGGATCTTCCGACCTAGGGTCGGAACTTGCAACAGGACACTCGTGAGCTCGAAAAACGGCTAAGTCAAGCATCTTCCGATGCTACGGCCGGAACTTCCGGCCCGTAGAAGCTCGAGACCGAGCCGCCCGGAACTTCCGGTCGGATCTTCCGGCCTAAGTTCCGGCCGAGCAGAAAAGGTGTTTGTGAAGTGTTTTTGTGTCTCTCAAGAGTTTGTCATCTCAAGTAAAGCACTTTTAGCATCTAGAATTTATCAACTACGTCCCCCTTGATAGTACGGTGGTCCTATACTCAATTTCAAACGGAAAATTAAATTTAAATTCACCAATTGAGTCCTCCGCCATATGAATGAGCGTTGGGGTCCTTCCTTTAGTATTATCTTCTTTTTATTTCATTTTATTCCGGCACAACTCATGCAAAACATCATATCCAAATTTCTATTGCCATTAATCACCAAAATAGATTAAATGCCTAGATGCACTTTCAATCTCCCCCTTTTTGGTGATTGATGATAATACAAATTTGGGTTCACAAGATGGGAATAGAATTCATGTTTTGCATCCAATATATTTTGAAGAGGCTCCCCCTAAATATGTGCATGTTCAACTTAAATAGCCTCAAATTCTTGTGCACATATTTTGCAAGAGCTTCCCAAAAAAAATACATACAAGTGCTTGGTGTGATAAAATCAACGTGATGCATATGACAAGATATACACAACAATAAAGTGAGAAATAACATCACATCAAACATAAGCATCTCACAATGAAATAGATAACGAGTTGAACATCACACTAGCAATAACCAAAATTAAGTCTTACAAATAAAAGTCTCACTTGGCACACCACACATAACACAAGTTCAAGTTCTCACAAGTTCACAAGCTAAAACATGAATAAAAGATAGATAACGATAGATGAAGAGTGGCCAAATTCACTCCCCCTTTGTCATCAAAGACCAAAAAGGGAGCTACTCGTCCTCGTCGTCGTCGTCGTCATCACCACCATCGTCATCGTCATCATCATCGTCATCGTCATCATCAGCTGCTGCGGCTGCCTTGCCCTTGCGACGATCGTCATCCGTCTCTGACTCACTATGATACTCCTCCTCCTGCTCAGTTTCTTCCTCTTCTTCTTCTTCTTCTTCTTCTTCTTCCACTATCTCCTCCTCACCTTGTCCTTGTTGTTGAGAGACACCAAAGACATATTCCTGTGAGTAGTCCTCCCAAGGATTTGCAAAGGGAGGTGGAGGAGTGACTTCCCTCAGTTGATGAACAGGAGAATGTGGCATATTTAACTTTTCAAGAAGCTCTTTGTGGCGCTTATCCGCCATGTATCTATCATGCTCGGCGCGTTGCTCACGCTCATGAGACCTCTTGACTTCATATTTGCACATGTTGAAGCAAGAGAACATGCCTTGGAGCAGAAAGTCAATCTTACTCATCTTGTCTTTGGGAGTAAAAGAGGGGCCACTAGATGAAGCTGGAGCATGTGATGGAGGAGCTCAGGAAGATGAGGCACCTTGAGAGGATGGGGTTGGAGCACCCTGATATGCCTTGGACTTGATCTTTAGAAGCTGCGTAATCTTGCCCGGAGGAGATTTGTATGGGAGATGAAGCTTGTCAGTCAAAATGTTGATCCCAGTCACATGCTTGATCATATGGAAAATGTAAGGAGCATAGTGACAGCCACTAGAAGCATCATGAGAGCAGTAGATGATTTCATTCCAAATGAAGTTGAACACCTTGAACTTGGGCTTCCCGGGGCCATTTGAAAAAGTAAATTCTTTGCCCTCTTTGAGATGTTGTCGGCATCTCCTGCTCTAGGGTACAAGGTCCCTCGAAAGAGTTGATTTAGCAACTTGTAGAACGGAGAGAGACCCTTGTACTTCCCATACACCACCTCTCCATAAGCATGATCATACATGAATGCCAACTTGGTGTCATCTAGTATTCTCCCAAGATGAAGATCAACCTTGCTACGATCATTGCTAGTATGAGCATAAGCAGTCTCCTCAGCAAGGTCAAACAAACCGGCAAAGTCATGCAAAGAGATGGAAAGACGTTTCCCACATAAAGTCCAGTGCATCTCATACCTTTCCTCATCAACCCATAGAGTAGCATAAAATTGGGCAATGACTTCTTCATTGTATGGACATTCAAATGCCATCACCTTGTCCACATCCATCTCCACACATCGCTTGTATACATCCTCAACAACAGGCTTGAGCGGTGGTGGGAAGTTCCTCAGATATTTCCAGTCAACCCAATACATTGGAGTGCAAATCCGAGTCATCTTCAGGATCACAGACTCATACCAATCTGCCTGGTGTGGAAGCCAAAACCGAGGATCACCCTTGAAGAGTTTGTATTGGATGCTCCTTGGATCCTCATGTCCACTGAACCTTAGAGGCTTCATGCTGTTTTTGGCTAACTTGAAATTGAACAAGGGACTATCTTGTGAGTGACGGAAAGGAATGGTAGTGCTTATGAAATTCTGAGCAAGAAAGGACATGTCAATATCATCATTATACTGTGTCCCTGGTCCTTCTTCTTGGTCAGCTCTCTTGACTCTGGGACGAGGAGGAATTTTGCGCCCTTGCCCACTTGACTGAGCTCTTCCTCGAACAGAGCGAGAAGTTGTCTGTTTCTTTGAGCGCTTCCCCTTGCCAACTTCTCTAATGCCCCCATCTGAGTTGGTGTCCGACTCAGAGGACGAACCACTGGGTGGGTGAAAGGAGCTTTTGGAGTGACCGGTACTTGGACGCGCAGTCAAAAAAGTGCTCTTCTTCTGTGTGACCTTCTCTTTAACCATCTGACAAGATATGCAAGGATATATTTAGAGAAAGGATCAAAGATTGGTAACTGAATTGATAGGACAGTGCTCGACTCGGTCGGATCTTCTGGCAATGAGTCGGAAGATCCGGGCGGGGGTCCGGATCTTCCGGCCCATAGTCGGATGATCCGACAGAGTCGGGCCTAACCCTAACAACCAAGGAACCGAAGATTTAGCCCACCAAATGACATGAGATCATAGAGAAGTGTTCTAGGCATGTATATGAGATGATTCACCAAGGGAAATCCACTAGAACCTCCTACATTGACAGATCGGGCGATGGGGATTTTGAATCAATACCGTTGAGATTTCCCGCGAAAAACTCCGGAAGATCCGATGGGGATCGAGTCTTCGAGCCTTGGGGAAACAAAAGAAGTCCAAAGATCAGCAATCCCACGGCCAAACTCGGAAATCACCGCACGAGGTGGAGAGATAGAGAGAGAGGGGCTGACTGTGTTGAAAAAGGAAGAGGAGATGAAGTAACGGTTGAGTCTCGGTATTTAGAGTTCGCGCACAGGCCGGAAGATCCGACAGAGTGTCGGAAGATCCGATAGAGTCAGAACCAGGGAGATCAGCACCGGAAGTTCCGCCAGCTCCCATGTCCGGAAGATCCGACATGTTGTCGGATGATCCGGCCGGATCGGAAGATCCGGCAAATTCTCAGAGAGAGCGAAGGGAGACAGAGCCGCCCGGAACTTCCAGGGGTAAGTTCCGGGGGTCTGTCGGAAGATCCGGCCCAGAGAAGATATGTCCCAAAGATGATTTTCCACGACGAGATTTGATTGACAATTTTGAGAGAACTATCTTATGAACATGTAAGGAACTTGTCCCAAAGTTGATCAGCAACAAACAATCAACACATAACCATGATCAACTTGAAACAAGAAAAGATCCAACGATCATAAGATCAAAATTTTGAAAAACTCACACCATAAAAATAGAATAAAATCATTTTTCTTCTAGTCTAGGCATCAATCAATTGTGTATGCAACAAGTCAAGCCAAGTTACGAGAATCCAAGATATTTAGCTCACTCCTCAAGGAACAGAACCTTTGCTCATCAAGAGGCTTGGTGAAGATATCGGCTAATTGTTTTTCGGTTCCAACATGGCATAGGGCGATATCTCCTTTGGCTTCATGGTCTCTAAGAAAGTGATGTCTAATGTCTATGTGCTTGGTTCTTGAGTGTTGAACGGGGTTGTTTGCTAGTTTTATGATACTCTCATTGTCACACAAGAGTGGGATATTTTTGAACTCACAACCAAAGTCACTCAAGGTTTGCCTCATCCAAAGTAGTTGAGCACAACAAGCACCGGCTGCAACATACTCGGCCTCGGCGGTGGATAGCGCAACGGAATTTTGTTTCTTAGAGCTCCATGACACCAAAGACTTACCAAGAAATTGGCATGTCCCCGTTGTACTCTTCCGATCTAGTTTGCAACCGGCATAATCCAAATCGGAGTAGCCAAGTAGATCAAAAGTGGAGCCCTTGGGATACCACAAGCCAAGGTTTGGAGTATGCACTAAATATCTAAAAATTCTCTTAACAGCCATTAAATGACATTCCTTAGGATTGGCTTGAAATCTTGCACACATGCACACACTAAGCATAATATCCGGCCTAGATGCACAAAGGTAAAGCAAGGAACCAATCATGGAGCGATATACCTTTTGATCGACCGATTTGCCTTCCTCATTTAGATCAAGATGGCCATTCTTCGGCATAGGGGTCTTGATGGGCTTAGCATTGGCCATGTCAAACTTCTTGAGCATATCACTTGTATATTTGGTTTGACATATGAACGTGCCATGCTTCAATTGCTTGATTTGAAATCCGAGAAAGAACTTCAATTCCCCCATCATTGACATCTCAAATCTCTTGGTCATTATCCTACTATACTCTTCACAAAAATTTTCATTAGTAGAACCAAAGATTATATCATCAACATAAATTTGACAAACAAACAAATCTTTGTCTATTTTCCTAGTGAAGAGAGTAGAATCGGCTTTGCCCATTACAAAGCCATTCTTGAGAAGAAAATCCTTGAGGCATTCATACCATGCTCTAGGTGCTTGCTTAAGCCCATAGAGCGCCTTATGGAGTTTGTAGACGTGGTCGGGGTGCTTGGGGTCTTCAAATCCCAGTGGTTGCTCCACATATACTAGCTCCCCAAGAGGCCCATTCAAGAATGCACTCTTCACATCCATTTGATACAACTTGAAGTTGTGATAAGATGCATAGGCCAAAAGGATACGAATTGACTCAAGCCTTGCCACCGGAGCATATGTCTCACCAAAATCAAGCCCTTCAATTTGAGTGAAGCCTTGAGCAACCAATCTAGCTTTGTTTCTTGTGACAATGCCATTTTTATCTTGTTTGTTCCGGAAAACCCACTTGGTGTCAATCACATTTTGCTTGGGTCTTGGGACCAATTCCCATACTTCATTTCTTGTGAAGTTGTTCAACTCTTCTTGCATTGCAATAACCCAATCCACATCTCCAAGAGCTTCTTCTACCTTGAGAGGTTCCAAAGAGGAGACAAACGAGTAACATCCACAAAAATTTGCTAAACGTGAACGAGTGGTTACCCCTCTTTGGATGCTCCCTAGAATGTTGTCAACGGGATGATCTCGTTGAACACTTTGGTGAACTCTTGGATGTGAAAATGTTGATTTACGTTGGATGGGTCCATCATCATCTTCTTCATGATGTGACTCAACATCTTGAGCATCTTCACCTTGAGCTCCCCCTTGATCATTGCCATGGTCATGATCGTCACCATGATCTTGGACTTGATCTTGTGATGAGCTTGGTGGTTCAACTCTTGTTGATGGTGATGGATTGATGTTGAACATGATTTCCGGATCTTGGTCTTGTTCTTCATCTTCATTTGGAGGCTCTTGAGGCTTCACTTCCCCTAAACTCAAGTTCTTGATGGCTTGACTTGGCGGGACTTCATCTACAAGGTCATTTACAACTTGCTCTACTTGAGAGCCGTTTGATTCATCAAATTTTACGTCTACCGTGATCTCAACACAACCGGTGGTTTTGTTGAAAACATGGTAGGCGTGTTCGTTAGTACCATAACCAAGTAGAAAGCCTTCATCAACCTTAGGTGCAAACTTTGAGCTTTTGGCTTTCTTGTTAACAATGTAACATTTGCAACCAAAGACTCGAAAGTAGTGCACCTTTTGTTTGTTACCGGTTAGTATCTCGTATGGAGTCTTGTTCAAATACTTTTGAAGATAGAGACGGTTAGTGGCATGGCAAGCCGTGCTAACCGCCTCGGCCCAAAAGTTATTCGGAGTCTTGTACTCATCAAGCATGGTCTGTGTCATTTCAATCAAAGTCTGGTTCTTCCTCTCAACAATGCCATTTTGTTGAGGTGTGTATGGCGCGGAGAGCTCATGCTTGATTCCTTCTTCATTAAGAAACTCTTCAACATTGGTGTTCTTGAACTCCGTCCCATTGTCACTTCTTATATGCTTGATCTTCAACTCAAACTCATTTTGAGCTCTTTTAATGAATCTCTTGATGATTGTTTGAGCTTCACTCTTGTCTTGCAAAAAGAAAACCCATGTGAAGCGAGAAAAGTCATCTACAATGACAAGTCCATACTTGTTCCCGCCAATGCTAACATATGCAACCGGTCCAAATAAATCCATGTGAAGCAACTTGAGTGGTCTTGAGCTAGTCAAAATATTCTTGGGTGGATGTGGAGCACCAACTTGCTTCCCGGCTTGACAAGCACTACACAATCTATCTTTCTCAAACACAACATTTGTTAGTCCTAGGATGTGTTCATCCTTTTGAAGTTTGGCCAAGTTCCTCATCCCAACATGAGCTAGCCGGCGATGCCAAAGCCAACCCAAGCTAGATTTTGCCACTAAACAAGTCTTTGGTTCCACTTTACTAGTTGTGAAATCAACTAAGTAAAGCTTTCCCTTGAGTCGACCCGTAAAAGCAATAAAGGAATCCTCCCTGCTTAGGACGCTCACACCCTCATTAGTGAAGAGACAATTGTAGCCTTTCTCACAAAGTTGTGAGACCGACAACAAGTTGTATCCCAAAGAATCAACAAGATAAACATTGGAAAGACATGAGCCTTGTGAGATAGCTACTTCACCTTGACCTATGACATCACCATGATTGTTGTCACCAAATGTGATCTTCTCAACGGGTGAGTTATACTCTTGTAGCTTTGCAAACATATTCATTTCTTTGGTCATATGATTTGAGCATCCACTATCCAACAACCACGAAGGTCCACCGGAGGAATATGCCTACAAAACAAGTTTAAGCCTTGGACTTAGGTACCCAAAAGTGGTTGGGTCCTTGAGTGTTAGCTTTTGACATTTTAGGCACCCACACACTTCTCATCATCTTCCTAGTATGAGCACCTATATACTTTACCACCATCTTCCCATTTTGGTCCCAAGTGACCATATAGTCGATGGAGTAGTTTGACAATGGCTTGTGCTCAATGACCTTCTCTTCCTTCTTGGTCTTGATCTTAACATCTTGACTAGATGCTTTTGCCATTGGCAAGGGCTCCATGGACCTTACCACCCCATGAGCCCCATCCATTAGTTCACCTAGATTGGCCCCCTTGGTGAACAATGTCACATCACGACCTCTTATCTTCTTTGTCCCATTGGCCTTTCCACCTCGAGTGTATCCAAGCCCATCCTTAATAGTACCATATCTACCGGCTTTATATGCCGGGTGGGTCTCGAATACACTCTTGCCCTTACCTTGGTCTTGGCCAATGGCTTTGGTCAACTTTTGGATTTGGGCATCTTTAGCCTTGACTTTCTCCTCTAGCTTAGAAATGTTAGTTGCACAAGCATCTAAATCAATTTTCTAACATCTTGAGCAACCTTCACTAGTAGAGACACTTGAGTCAAGAGTTGTTTTAGAGTTGTTCTTGGTACTTTCCCAAAGTGAGCTAAAATTGGCTTCTAGATCTATATATTTGATCTCTAGGCTTGAATGCCTTTCTTGAAGCTCACTTTCAGCATTCTTTAGGTTAGTTAGAGAGTCATTTGTCAAAGACAATTCCTTTGACATCTTCTCCCGTGAGTCATTGGCATGAGATAACTCACAAGCCAACTTCTCAACCTTGAGTTTCTCCTCAACTAGAGCCTCTTCTAGGACAAGGTTTCTCTCCTTCTCAAGGATGAGCAATTCTTCTTGCCTATCAAGAGACTCCTCTCTTTTCTCAACTTTCTCTATTAGTTTTTTAATAAGTTTGTAGCCATCTTTGCCGAACTTCTTGATCATGTTTTTCTCATGTTCGGCTTCTTCATTATCTAGATCATTTTCAATGTTCCTAGATGATAGGAGAGTAGATGAGAGAGGTGGTGTGGTGTCCAATACCTTAGTCCCTTGAGCCATGAGGCACATGGGAGCTTCATCGTCACTCTCATCAAGGTTGTTGAAGAGTCGAGGAGTTAATGTAGGAGCTTGAATGGCAAGAGTGGCCATTCCTCCGTCTTCGGAATCACTTGATGAATCCCAACCTTCTCCAACATGAGCACTACCAAACTTCTTCTTGTACTCTTGACTCTTCTCCTTGAACTTCTTCTCTTTGTCAAAGCTCTTGTCCTTTGACTTCTTGTCATCCTTGTCATTCTTGTTGCTCTTGTCATTCTTCTTGCGGGGACAATCGGCAATGTAGTGGCCTTTCTCCCCACACTCATAGCATCTTCGTTGAGAGAAGCTCTTCTTTTCACCTTTTGTCTTCATGAATCTCTTGAAGTTCCTAACCATCATAGCGGTTTCTTCATCGGTGCTCTCATGGTCGTTTGAATCTCCATTCTTCTTGGAAGTTGAGGTCTTCTCATTTGACTCAACTTTCTTGCTTGGTTCGGCCTTGAGAGCTATGGTCTTGACTTTGGTTTGTTAGATTGACCTTGTCACATCCAAGCTATTCATCTCATGATATTGCAACTTGTTGAATAGCTCCATGGGCACCATTGTCTTGAACTTGTCACTTTCTCTAATCATTGTGGCAACCATTGGGTTCTTGGGTGCGTATGCTCTAAGCAATTTCTTTGTGACCTTGCTCTCGCCCCAATCATTGCTTCCAAGCATTCTAATTTCGGTGACAAGAAGCTTCAATCGATCATACATCTCTTGCAAGGACTCATCCTTCTTCATGACAAAAGCTTCTAGTTCTCCTTGTAAGAGATCGTACTCTTGTTCTCAACTTGGCGTTGCACTCTTGTCGACACCTATATTCACAATAGTCCAAAGAGATGGATGAAGACCATGCAAGTAAACTTTCATATCATCGCTCCACCGGGCATAGTCAATCCCATTGAATTTGGGGACTTTGCCCATTGGAACGGATGAGAAATTAAGACTAGAAAGGTCGAAAGATTTGTTAGAAGAAGATGTCTCATATCGATAAGACACCGAGTGAAGTCCGTCGAGAGCGTCTCTTTCTCGTATCTTCTTCTTGAGAAGCTTTTGCGCCTTTCTTTCGGCCTTCTCCTTAATCTTCTTCCTTATCTTCTCCCTTCTTTGCTTCTTCTTTTCTTGTTCATCCAAGCTCTCATCAACATCGCTAATGTTGAATTCATCATCGCTTGAGCTTGACTCGATGGGCATCGGATGTTTATCTTTGTGAGCGGAAGCCATCTCGGATCCATCTCCCGTACCGGCCATAGTGTTTTTCCCTTAGCGGTTAAGCCTAAACAAGGGATTAGGCTCTGATACCAATTGAAAGGACCAACACTAGGCCTAGAGGGGGGTGAATAGGTCTGTTTAAAAATTCCTGTAAAAATCCTCCGAAAAATGTCAGAAAGTCGGATGATCCGACACAGTCTCGGATCTTCCGGCCAGGAAGATCCGACACTGTACAGGATCTTCCGACTGGGACAGAATACCGGAAGATCCGATGATAAGCCGGATCTTCCGACAGGCAATTCAAGTGTACTTCGAGATTTGAAATCTAATGACCTTTTGACAATTCCACTTGAATACAAAGCTCACAAAAGATGTAAGGAACCTTCTATATATGATCAATATCAGAGTATAGCCACAAATAAGTAGATCGGGACAAATCAAGTTGTAGAAACAATATGAACAAGAAAAAATGTGGAGACAAAGGATTTTCTACCGAAGTTCACTCCACAAAGGAGCTACGTCTCCGTTGAGATGCTCACAAAGAGCCGGGCTGTCACACTAACCCCAAGTCTCTCCCAATCAACCACAAAGGAGGATTGAATTACTTACTATGTGCTCCCACGAAGAGAGAGGGTAATACAAACTTTCGGGACTCAAACCACAAGAGAATGGGAGTTCACCGGCACCTCTAACCGTCTAGGAGCAAGCTCCAAGAGTAACAAACGTGAATCGATGAACTCAAGTTGCTCGAAGTGCTTCACGAGATGAACAAGGGGAGTTCTCACTTCTAATCTTCTCTCTCACTCAAACCCTAGGTGAATCTTGGCAAGGATCAAGCTTGGGAAGGGATTTTGAGGAGGGGAGTGAATGCTTTAGACTTATATTAGCTCGTGTGTACAGCAGCAAATGAATGAGGGGGGTGAGGGGTATTTATACCGACCCCCCAAAATATGACCGTTATGTGCTCTGCGAAGGGGTACCGGATCTTCCGACACTTGGTCGGATCTTCCGACAAGCAACAGATATGTGTTAGGAAAAATCCCGAAAAAATTTCAGGAGCCGGATCTTCCGACTGTATGTCGGATCTTCCGGGGGACCCCGGAACTTCCGGCCCTGAGAAAGCCAAGACAGAGCCGGCCGGAACTTCCGGTCGGATCTTCCGACCTAGGGTCGGAACTTGCAACAGGACACTCGTGAGCTCGAAAAACGGCTAAGTCAAGCATCTTCCGATGCTACGGCCGGAACTTCCGGCCCGTAGAAGCTCGAGACCGAGCCGCCCGGAACTTCCGGTCGGATCTTCCGGCCTAAGTTCCGGCCGAGCAGAAAAGGTGTTTGTAAAGTGTTTTTGTGTCTCTCAAGAGTTTGTCATCTCAAGTAAAGCACTTTTAGCATCTAGAATTTATCAACTACGTCCCCCTTGATAGTACGGTGGTCCTATACTCAATTTCAAACGGAAAATTAAATTTAAATTCACCAATTGAGTCCTCCACCATATGAATGAGCGTTGGGGTCCTTCCTTTAGTATTATCTTCTTTTTATTTCATTTTATTCCTGCACAACTCATGCAAAACATCATATCCAAATTTCTATTGCCATTAATCACCAAAATAGATTAAATGCCTAGATGCACTTTCACCGACGCGTCCTCCCTCCCCGGCGCCAATCCCGCCGCGCCCGCCGGCCGACTTGGTCCCTCCCCCGCGCCGTGGGCCCTCCATGAACCTTCCCCGCACCACCCTGCCCCCGCACCCTTCCTTTCCTGGCGTGCCCTGCAAGGAACGCTCCGCTCCCACATGGAAGTCGATCGCTCCGCCGCCGCGCCTTCCTTTCTTGGTGTTTGTGCCACCCCGACCCCCGAGCACCCCCCGAGCTATAAACCCCCCCCCCCCCCCACCGAGGCCCCTTGACCCTCACCACCCGACGCCCCGAGCCCCAAGCACCCCCCATTGCCTTCCCCTCGCCCAGCGCCGCTGCCCTTCGGTCACCTCCGCTGATCATCACCGCCGGTGCCGAATCCTCGATGAGAACCCCCGCAGGAGCTTCCCCTCGAGGTACTGATGCTGACCGAGCCATCCCCGCTGCCTTACCACCCCTCCAACCCACTCTAATTGCTCGCCGTCGATTTGCAGTGCCGCCGAGCCGCCCCTCACCGTCGAACCACCGCTCTAGTGCTTCTCCGCTCCGACCGACCCTCCGTGCAACTTCGCGCGAAGGTAACGAACCCCTTGCGCCACTTCCCGACCGCTCCCTCGCCCCTAGCCCTTCTCGCGACCTCGTCGGAGTTGGCCGCCTGCTGTTCGCCGTCGACCGCCGCCATAGTCGCCTAATCGTCGACTTGAGTACCCTAGCCGCACTCGCCATAGCACCAGCTCCCTCCTCGACCAAACCCCGTAGTGAATGGCGGCCGGGAACACTGGATCGAGTTAGGTCCGGTGAGCTACCACCGCTTGGCATGGCGGCGCCGCCGTCCTCCACTGTTCCCGCCGGCCGCCTCCCCCCCGGTCCGATTCGGACCGTTGGATCCCGATCCAACGGCCCACGCCCCTCCCCTGCCCGAGTCAAACCCCCTGGTACCGGTCAACCGTGGCAGTTTCGCTTAAGAGCCCCTGAACTTTCCAAGTATCAACCCGCCGTCCATCGCCGTAGAAAAATAATTGTAGTTAGGTCCTTTTTCTTTTGAAAAAACCCCTACCCTTTTCAAATTTAGTGCCCGAGGTCCTGGTTAGGTTTATTTGCGCGTTAGCCCTTTAGTTTTTTATGAAATTACGTATAGGTCCTCGGATTTTCACAAATAAGCCCCTGAAACTTTTCAAAGCTTGCTAGCAGGTCCCTAGAACTTAGAAAAGCCATATCTTTTTCGTTTTAGCTTCGATTAGTGTGATTTTCACGCTCATGTGTTCGTAGTGAAGCGTAGAATATTTCTAGAACCTTAATTTATATTGTTTCTACTGTTTGGTGTACTGTTCTAATAGATTATTATTTGTTTGCAAGTATTGGTTTGCGTGCTCGTTTGTATGGTGATTCGTGTCCAGTCGGTGAGCCGTACGCTTTGGACTTCGAGTTCGGTGAGGACTTTCCGGAGCAGGACCCACAGCAGCAGCAGCAGCCGTCCTTCGAAGAAGGTAAGTTATAGCACAGATAATCCTTGCTACCTACTCACTTGTATTAAATTATTCCATACTTGCATGAGTCTAAATTTGATGTACCATTAAGGTTGTACCTAGTTTTGTTATCCTATCCTTGTTTACCCCGGGGTTATTGCATTTGGGTAGAATCATTGCTATACGCAGCTACTGTCACTATTACTTAAATGTTAATCTAATGATAAAACTTTCTTTTTAGCAACTTGGTTTAGGGAGCTAGAGCATGTGCTTCGTGCTTTGCTCTAGTGTCTCTCCGTAAGGTCCGGTTCTTAAAGCGGCAACCCAGGAGCCTGTCGCCACCGCTAGAACTATTATGGCTCTGGTCTTGGTCAAGTAGCTTGTACGTCTCTAGCTTGTCAGTGGTTACCGGAGTGGCCGACGACGCTATGAGAACCACTCGTGAGTGTATGGTTTGATCCACCGAGGACGGGTGACCCGTCGGCTATGCCCCCGTGAGGCACAATCCCGTGTTGGGAGCCCCTGCGATGGGGAACTCCGCACGTTGCGCATTATTGGGTGTGATACCTGCGCTCTGGACGCCATCGACCCCCTTATGGTGTGACTCCGTAGGCGTACGTCGATCTCGGTGCCTAGGGCCATACTACCTGTAATGTACCATAGCGGCCACTGCCTTGTTAGGGTGTCTTGTGAAAAACCTCATAGCGTCCCTATGCGGTCACACATTGGTAGTGTGATTTGTGAGGTCTGATCCACCTCCGCGTGGTTGGGTTTAAAGTTCTTTTGAGCTTTTACGCGACTGGTGGGAAAAGGGCGAAACCTCTGCAGAGTGTAAATCTATCATGATAGCCTTGCTCAAGGTCACAAGCGGCATGGATCCTTTTTGATTAGAAGATGATATTTATTTATGTTTAATATCACTTATACTTTATTAATTGGGTTACAACCGGGTATCATTCACTTGTAGTAATTTGGTTAATGTTAAAATGAACCAACTAAAAATGCTAATGCAGTTAAGCTGTGTCTAGCCTATTTTGAGCCTTCATACCCGTGCTATACTTGCTAAGTAATTGTTTACTTACACTTGTCATTTTATTCAACAAAATCCTGGATGGGTAAACAGATTGGGTTGGGCATGAGTCTGCTGCTGAGTTTCTCGAAGATTTACCGTACTACTGAGCTGTGGTCTCCCAGTCAGAGTCCCTGTGGATTGCGGCTCCATTAGTTGAGAGTTTATTAGTCTTTCGCTGTTATTGCTTAGTTCATTTATGAAGCACTCTGATGTAAACATTTTATTTAATGAAGAATTTATTCTAGCATATGTTATCTGTTAATCATATTTGTTCGCTATATGTGTAATATGACTTCCTGGGCACACATATGGCCGCATTCGGGTTTTTGTGAAAATCCGGGTGTGACAGTTAACCAAAGTTATGATATTGTATTTAGTGTAATATATTATATTTACTATTCCAAATTACTATTTGTTGTCGGTTTTTTCGCTAAACGTTTAACCATTCCTCTTATTCAAAATTTTTTGCAAATATTATTTATTTTATTTGTGACTTATTTTATCATCGTATATACTTTAAGTATGACTTATTTTTTCATATATTTGGACAAATTTTTTGAATAAGACGAATGGTCAAAGGTTGTAGAAAAAAGTCAGCAACGAATAGTAATTTAAAACGGAGGTAGTATTTAAATGGAACAAACAAGACGTCATTTAGGAAAAAGTATTGCATTTGTAGCTAGAGATGTTTATAACTTGTAACAATGCACATGCATTCGCCTCATTTTATTCCCTTGATGATCTTAACCATATTGCATGGAGTCAATAAACTTTATAGATGGCTCAACAATAACGAAAATTGTTAATTCATGGCAGTTCAATAATCTTAACCATAATATTTATAGCTAATTCAATAATAAACCAAAAGCTAGGAATGCTCTGACATTTCGCACATTCCAAAGTTTTTGGACAGTTCGATAACTACTCCGTAGATCATGACCAACTAGTTTAGTAAACACGGAGGTAGAGCGGAGTGGAGGTAGACGAAAGACTACGTCCATGGGCCGGCGAGTTGCATGGGCTTTCATGGGCCAGGCCCCAATATTCTCTTCTAGTTGTTTCTTTTCAATTCTTCCCTTTCTAGCATGTAGGTTGATTGAGTGATTGACTAGTCGAGATGGCACTTTTTTAGAGGGTTCATCCCTAACCCATAGTGTCTATAGGTGATGTCTAAACAAAAAGGCTAGTAAGAAACTGTACATAGACACTACATCTCTAATATCTAGTTTCTATGATAAACGAAGAAAATAAATCTCCTCCAATCCTATGTCTTCTCTCTCTTTTCCTCATCCTATCACTCTTCTATCTTTCTTGGTTCTTGTGTAGATATGGTGTCTTGCATGAGAAATCATGTCTATCTGTTCCTCATTAACTCTCTTGTCATGCCACCAAATTGTTTATGTGACAACCTTATTAATGCTATATAAAATATCATACTACAAGGGTTAGGGATGGCCTTACGGTGCTTGGCCGGAGCCTTCGTTCCGGCCTAGGGAACTTTTTTCAGCCCTCGTTGTCTAATGCATCTCGCCATTGTAAATTGTGTGTGATACCGCAGTCACCAATTGGGTTTCTTAAAGTGAGATGCCTCTTTCGCGCACCAGAGCGATTCATACATCCTCTCCTTGCACCACCGCGTTTCACGCGTACGGCCCTCCCGTCGTGAAAGCGGCCTCCTCCGGTCCTCCCTACCGCTCAGAAATGCTAGCCACGTGGTCGCCGCATTTCAGGTACATTATTAGCACTAACCTCTTCCCAAGAACGCTCCCGATTCCGTCGGTTCCAACACCGGATACGCGAACCACGGCAAAGCCTATAAGAAACACGAGGAGTAATTAACTGTCTGGAGAAAGAATACATAGTAAGATTTGTGTATTTGTTTAACCTAGAAGTGAAATGGTCAAATTGCAATAAGGATATTTATTAGTAAAGAATTGAGGACGGGAGGAGCTATGCTCTGTCCATTGTGACCACTGGCATTTTTTACTTACAATCGGTTTTAATTCTTCGTTCCAAGCGTAAATGATTGCTATTCCATTGGAAAAGCATGGTACCTCACTTTGTTATGATGGAATGGAAGTGGCACCACATATTATTTACTCCATTTTTATGCAGGTCAAATTATTTTTAATTTTTATGGAAGTAAGTTCAACCGTGGTGGTGTCAGAATATATTGCAACCCTGCCAAGGCCTTAAAATTTGATAAGAGTAAGCCAATGATCTGCTAGATGGTCTTCTACCTAATAGCTACATCTACTAACTGTTGTAACTATCTTCTACCTTCAAAATGTTGTAGAAGTAGCAACATATCTCATTTTTTAGTAATAGACGAAGATTTTTTTTGCCAAAAAGAGTCATAGGTCAAGATTATTTGAAGATTTTGGAATCTGGGAGATGTAGTTCTGGTTCAGATACTACACATTTTCGTTTCAAGTTTTGAGGACATACTTGTATCAGATAAACGAATGATGCAGACCTAATAGATGGAGAAGCAAGCTTTGATTTTTGTTACACTTTGCATAGTTTACCAAGATTAGTTGGACATGTTAGATAAATAGTTTATGAAACTTGTTAGATAGTTTATTTTCATAAGAGTATGTTGGCAACACGATCATATCATCCACCTTGTAATGGAATACTTTCTAATAAGCTAAATATATTTGTTCATGAGATGTTTTCTAAAATGTGTGTGGCAAACACAAAATTTTAGGTTGGTCATTGACAATTCCAAAGCATAGAAGTGTTTGTGTAACCTATGGATATATTCGACAAATATATTTAGTATTATACATATCCATTACAACTATATTTGGGGAGGTTTAAAACCTTGAGAAAACCAATACTAATAAAAAGTTTCATATTATCTACTATCACTTTTACGCAGCACAAAATTCTTATTTATTATGGTCTTTTCAAATACGTGCGGTACGCACATGCACTCTACTAGTCTTGTTAAAAGAAAGTGGAAGGGTTGTACAAAGTGTAGCTTTTGTGGCTCTATACAATGTTTATTCAATATGATGGCAAAAGGCAAGATGGTCACTTCACGGCTTCACAAATACAACTTCAAGAGGGCTCAAATCAAATTCCAAAGTGGGTGTAGGAATACATTCACGGAAAATAAGACTACCCATGATTTGTTGATGGCTGATTACTATGGCAGCCGATAAGACATCATCTGGTTGTGAGTTATGACTGGACCAAAAGTTACCGGACATGACTACTTGCTCCCTCCATACTGGTAAAGGAAGTCATTTAGGACAGCGACACGGTCTTCAAAACACAACTTTAACTTCTTATTTCTATAAAAATATTTATCTAAAAGTGATACATATATACTTTTACGAAAGTATTTTTCAAAATAAATCTATTCATATAACTTTTACAATTTCAAACTCAACAATTTAAAAGTTATTCATGATTTATATTCCCAAAGTTTGACTCAAATCTTGTCCTAAATGACTTCCTTTACCAATACGGAGGGAGTATGTGCACTCCTCGGTTCCTTGCTACAGCTTTGGACCACGGTTGATACACACAAATGGCCAAGTTACCTTATAGATTGTATCCATCTGCGTAACCGTGTGACTGGCGACTGATAATGTATTACGAGGTGCATGCCTAATGAGACTAAAACATGATGTCAAGTTTCAAGCAATCAATCACAAACCTTATTGGCTCCATATTTTATTAAACATCAAAATTTGGATACATTATCTATCAAATGCACAAGTTATGATTTCCACTTCTTTGTTTTCTAATAACCTGCTGGTACAAAGAGGACGATGTAATAGCCTAGGTGCTTATTCAATTCTTGCAATGATGGCACAAAGGGAGAAAAAAACACTACGCCAACTCTGGATGGCGCGGCAACATCGCGTCCAGAGTTCTAGTTTGATCCATTTTCATAAAAACCCCCTATGGTCGTCGGCACGCTACACGACATGTCAATACTCAAGAACAGCCGCCGCCACTTTCCCATGGTCAGTTTCCATTCATCAAGAACCCATCTCATCTCATCATTATAATAGAGGGAATTAGAAATTATATTTTAAAAATACATTATGTTTTTTCTAATAATTTTGAAATGCTATGATATATAATAATATATTAACCATATTGATATAAAATTTTTATGAGAAATAATGATGAAAATCTCATATTATATTTTTAAAAAATATTATATCTGTATCTCTATAATCTCACAAAATTTTAACTTAAAACACTTATAAAAAGGTAGATTGGGATGTAAAATAAACCCAAAACATATTTTAGGGGCTAATAACGGGCACAAGGTAGTAATTTGCATTTTTCATTAAAAACCGAAGCCGCTAATGGGCCGATGACCTTTCATTTTGCGCTTTGCATCCCTTTCTCCGCTCTCCAGCAGCGCAGAGAAGCCCTAATCCTCTCTAAAAAAGAGAGGCCCTATAAAATGCGTTTGTAGCGGAGACAAACAGCGAGAGCAACGGCGGCGGAAGTGGAGAGAAGGAGCGAGAGCGACATCACTTTGCCCTAGGTCTTCATCGATGGCGTTCGGAGCAAGATGCGTGGGGCTCCTGGCGCGCCGCGCCAGATCGTCCAACGTCGCCGTCTGTGCACAGGTATTTCGAATCTTGATCTCCCCCCTCACCCTCACGATTCCTATGGCCTCTTCCGTAGCGAATAGATGCGATACATCATCTCTTCCGTGGTGAATAGATGTGATACATGATCTCTTCTGTAGCGAATAGATGTGATACATCATCCTAGTTCGTTCCGTGCCGTAAGATTTGATCATGGTTCTCTTTGTCTGAGAGATCGGTGGTTTTTGCTAGGTTTGAGTTCCTCTATTCGACTATAAATTGGTTTCGGCAGGTTTTCCTAGGTTTGGGTTCCTCTATTCGGCGATAGACTGGTTTATAATGCTTTGTTACACACTTCAAATTGATGTCTACGTCTGTGACTAGACATTATGCTGTATGCTGGTTCTCTATCTGCTTGTCTCACCAGATTGGCTTACCTTTATTCCGTTGTAAATTTGATGCATTGATGGTACGTTATATGGTTACACTACATGTGGCTGGAATATAATGGTTGGTGAGACCAGCTTGCCAGGTTTTATTTCTAGATGTTCGAAAGTTTATTTCCGGCTTCAGTCATTCTCACTTGAGAATGCATCAGTCCACAATTCTTACAAAACGGATGCCATCACAACAAAGAAAATCACACATCTAAAAGGACATATAGCTAAAACATCATATGTTAAACTTTGGGACTAGGATACGCTCATGAAATTGCAATGCTTTCCATTAATGTTATAAAATATCTCTCGTTTCTTAGAGAAATGACTACTAATTCTATGTGTTTTAGGATTAAGTTATGTACCTGTTCAACTTGCCTGAATCTTGCTCCTTTTGGGTTTCAACTCTAGCCTACTGCACTTTGCTTGGGATGCTTTCGATTCATGCATATGTTAAACTTTGGGAATGGGTTGCACGTACATGTTAAACTTTGGGACCGGGTGGCACGTACGCTCCTATCAATTTGCAATGCCTTCCATTAATTTTAGAAAATATCTGTCATTTCTCCAGCAAAGGCCGTAGCCAACTTTATAGATAAAGCAGAAAATACTAGGAATACCAGTTTACAATAAAGCGCATTGGGGAAACCGGTTTTATAATAAAGCACACACACTGCCAGCAGTTCGGGTAATCTACAAACCCCACAAAGGGGCCCCATGACAACCATCAGAGATAGAGCGGCTCTACTCCAAACAGCGGCTCACGAGGACAAGAGTCTCTTGAAGCGTCTATAGGACCTAAACCACCGGCGAAACCCTCAACATCGTTGCCGCAGACGCTAGGGTACTCCATTAACAACGCCTTCAGGAAGGCTAAGACGCTTAGTGTCAACGTTAGGTTTTCACCTCGGATACCCTAGAGATACCGTCGATGGAGGTGATTGCAGAGCAGCACCCTCACTAGGGAAGGGAGGTCCGAAACCTCCCCGCTGCCCGATCCAGGGTCGGACCAAAACTTTTGCCCGCGAATCACCTCCATGAAGAACTAGAGGACCCAAACCTGAAGAGCGCGCCGCCATCCAGTAGCCACACCTCGTAACCGCTGGCCACTCCGCATGACCCATCACAAACTAGAAACGCCGCACGAACCACGTGTCCGGGGTCAGGTGCCCCCGATGCGCCTGAGCCCTTGCCGCCTCCCATCAATTGGAGGCGACACGAGCGATTCTAATCTAAATTAAAGCTTGGATCTCGCAGAGGAGAGCAGTGGCCGAACGGGGACAACCAACAGGAGACGCAGCACAGGACGGATCCTCGGGGATGACGAGGACGAGGGCCGAGCTCCACACCCCTCCCACACGCCCCACCCCGCAAGGCCGGAGGCGGACGGGAGGGCCAGGGCGAGGCCCGAGAGGGGGGCAGCGCCCGCCCAGCGACGTCGCACCCACTCTCCTGCTAGAGAACCGAGGCCGGCGGCGGCCCCGCCACGGATCTACCAGGACTCGAGCCACGAGAGGCGACTCTGACCCAGCTGCCATGAGCAAAAGCCGTCGGGGCCGCGCCGCCGCCGCCGTCGGAGCTCCCCCGCCCCGCCGGACTCCTGCGCCAGCCAGGGAGAGGGAGGACCACCGTCGTCGGTCCAGATCCGGGGGATGCGCCGCCGAATCGCCCTGCCCCACCACCGGACATGGCTTCGCGCGACGATGCCGCCGCCGGGGACAGGGAGCGCCAGGATGCCACGCCGAGGGGAGGAGAAGAGCCCCGCCGCCGCCTTCCTCGCGGGTGAGCTGCTTAGCCTGGAGCCTGCTCGGGCGGCGGCGTGGCGGGAGGCTTCGGTGGCCTGGGACGGGGGCGGCGGCGCGGGGGCTAGTGTTCAGCCCGTCACCCCTCAGAGAGAGGCACGGGCTTCCCCCCTCTGTTCGAAAAGAGTCACACCTCCCCGTCATATCTGCCTTTTCTGAGCTCAGATTTCTTTTGTACAGATCACTAACAAGTCAATTTACCTGAACCTTGCTCTTTTTGGGTTTCAACTCTAGCCCACTGCAGCTTGCGTGGGATTGTTTTGTTAGAACAAGTATAATAATGGGCTTATAGCCAAGCTAATTAATGTTTTTGCTGCCGTGGAGGAGAGAAAGAAGGAGAGAGAAGAGAGCTTGGCTCTCATGCAAGCAACAAAGCTGCACGGGCTCCGATACAAAGATGGGCCAGATGAGAGAGGATGTGAGGGTGAATAGGAAAGAGAAGACAATAAATGGTAAAAAAATAGTGATGTGTAGACAAGTAATAGACTACTATTATATGATTTGACTATTATATCTTCTCTAATAGTCAAGTATTTGTCTCTATTATTAACCTTACTCTTATTCTGTGCATGTTAGTTCTGTTAATATCTAGGGATTAAATGCACTTTCCATTCTGTCCAATCGAACTGATATCTATTTGGAAAGAACACATTAATTATCCTTTGTCATTCTTTTCGAATGCACTGAAGCTCTTTTTGATTGAACTGAAGCACATGTTTATTTGGAAAGAAGTATATTTTTAAAAACAACCTTAACCAGTATATTTTATTACGGAGCATCCCATTTCCGGAAAGGAGTATATTTTTAAAAATAACCTTAACTAGTATATTTTATTACGGCGCATCCCACTTCCCCTTTGTTTGTATTTTATTATCCTTATTGTAACGTTTGTTGTTTACTAAAATTATTGGTCGTATTGCAAGGAGGCCCCTGTGACTGTAAGCGTGTGTTTGGTACGAGGAACGGGATGGAATGGAACGGGACGGTCCTCATTTTGTAGGTGTTTGGTTATGACTTTAAAGTGGCACGGGTCATCCCATAGGAAAATATTCGTCCCAGATGCCAAAACGAGCGGAGGGAGGCATCCCACTTCGCCTCCCGTCACAGGCCGTCTGCCTCCGTCGTGGGTGGTGCGCGAATCGGCCAGGGCTGCGGAGGAGGCTCGACTGGGAGGACGTTCAGCGGAGGAGAAGGGCGGCCGCGCGAGCTCCTCCGGCTGGCGGCCGCACGAGCGGCTCCGGCGGGGCGGACCCGCGAGCTCCTCTTGCTAGCAGTTGTAGGAGCTCGTCTCCGACAGGCTGCGGAAACTCCTCCGTTGAGCAAGCCGGTTAGTGGGGAGAGGAACGGAGGAGGCGCGGCCAGGCGGAGCGGAGGCGGGGTGGCGCGGCCGGGCGGAGCGGAGGCGGGCCGGCGCGGACAGGCAGCACGGGGGCACGATCAGGTGGAGCGAAGGCGAGCCGGCGCGGCGAGGCGGAGGTGAGGCCATTGGCGAGCTCAGCGGCGAGGCGGAGGGGAGGCGTCGTGGGGTGGTTGGTGGGGAGGGGTAGAAGAAGATGAGATGTAAAATAAAAATAAAAATGGCTTTACAATAAGAATGACATGTGGGCCATGTATATGACATGTGGGGTTTGCTGAGTACAGTGTCTAATGGTGTTAAAAACTTCATCCACCACATACTCTCGATCCTTGTACCAAACAAAAAATTAGGATGAATCGATCACTCACAACCAAACACGAAACGGGATCGTCCCATCCTATTTTGACGGGACCGTTCCATCTCGCCTCGTCCCTGAAAGAAACGCTCGCTAAGTTAACATGATTGACATATTTATTGCGCTCTTTTTCTTTATCCTTGAGTAAAACATTACCTTTTCTTTTGACACAGAAAGTATAGCTTGACGCCGTAATAGCTGAGTGTACTGTAAAGAGTGCAGAAGGCCTAAGCACAGTGTTTGGTTCATTTTTAGTCCCGTCACATCGAATGGAAGAATACTAATTAGAAGTATTAAATATAGATTAATTACAAAATGCATTACATAAGTCAGGACTAATTTACGAGAATCTTTTAAGCCTAATTAGTCCATGATTAGACAATATAATGCTACAATAATGATTTGATAATTATGTACTAATTATAGGTTAATCAGGCTTGTTAGGTTCGTCAAACAGAGTAGATATGACTTATGCAATTAGTTTTATAATTAGTTTATGTTTAATGCTACTAATTGTCACTTATTTGAGGGACTAAACTTTAGTCCCTGGGATCAAAACAGCGCCGGCTGCAGCGGCACGGTCGATTTCGCTGGCTGAGCTGGAAGGCAGAGAAAAAAATAATAGTATTTTATATATTTGTTTCTCGTTTATGGGACAACAGACGCCTTAGAGCAAGTATAATAACAGGCTGCAAGCAGGCTGCATCCTATGTGGAGGAGAGAGAAGAGAGAAGAAAGTGGGCTACTTACAGCCAGCTGAGGCACAGGTTCCTATAAATCTTGTGAGAGTGGGTGGTGGGCCAAGTAGTATGTTTCTTAGCCAACCTATTATATGGATGTATTGTTACTTGGCTATAAATGATGTGGCAACAACATACAGCCTACTTGCTGGCTGAATTATTAGCATTGCTCTTGTGGGCTCTCACATTTCCTCGATCCGTGAGATTCTCTCTCTTCCTTTTCTGGTTTCACGTCAGAGAAATGCCTACTCCGCTGAGGAAGTCGCTCATTGTTGGAGAAGTCCTGAGACTTGAGATGAACAAGCTAGGCTAGACTTGAGGTCTTTGTTCGCTTCTTGCCGACTAGGGCTTCTCAGAATTGGGAGCCAAACTTTGGTCTTTTGGAGTGTGTGCGTCACTGTAGCATTTCGTTTGTATGTGTGAAAAATTGTCCAAAAATTGATTAGTTAGGCTCAAAATGTTCGTCTCGCAGAGTACAACAAAACTGTGCAATTAGTTTTTGATTTTATCTACATTTAGTACTACATACATGCTATGACATTTTGATGTGATGGAAATCTTCTTTTTGCATAGTGAACTTTAGGGGTAGAATTTGTGATCTAAACAAGGGTTGTGTTTAGTTCCTGGAATAGGGAATGTGAAGTTTGGTGAAAATGTCACATCGGACACTGTAGCGTACTGTAACACTTTTCGTTTGTTTGTGGTAATCGTTGTCCTACCATGACCTAACTAGGCTCAAAAGATTCGTCTCGTTGTGTACATCAAAACCATGTACTTAGTTTTTTTATTTACCCACGTTTAGTATTCTATGCATGAGGAGATAGATTTGATGTGATTTGACGTGATAGGTAAATAGTAAAATTTGGAGAGAATTTTTGGCTTTTTAAGAAACTAAACAGGGCGAAGGGCTAGGAATGGAGCGTGCTGTGCGCCGGCGCGGGCCCCCAAAAGCGGCACGCACGACCCGGAAGCGCGCTGGTGACGTTAAAAAGCTCCCCAGCCACAGGCCACCCCCGGCCGCCCGCCGGCCCTGCTGCCGCCGCTTTGAGCGCCAGCTTTAACGGCCCAATCGCCCGACCGCCCGCGCACCAGCGCGCAGCCAGTCAGCTTCGTCCGCGACGGCCCTAGCCTCGCACCGGTGACGGCGACGATGGTTATTCTACGATAAGGCCTTCTCCAACGGATCGGCGAAATCGCCGGGCGACGTGGAGCTTAAACAAAATAAAAAACAACAAGAATAGCTGGCTACGCAGGAGGGAAGTACGTGGGGCTACAGAGCAAGAGAGTGTGTGGTTCATTGGGGATTGTGTGAGCCAGCCGCTTGCAGGCGCGCTAGCGCGTTCTCTGCTTCAATCTCTCTCCTTCTGGTTGGATAAAAGACTTGGCAGGCTGTCGATTTCGACCACCGTTGGAGAAGGCCTAAGAGCAAGTCTAATAGAGGGCTGGGAGCAGACGAAAGCCAATCCGATAGAGAGAGAAAATAAGAGAGAAAGAAGCGGACGGGTAGCCAAACGTCGGTAAAAAGCGGGCTGGATGCACTACCGCGCTGCTTTCTTGGCTTCCGATTTATTGGTGCCACTGCCGAAGTACCTGAAGAAATAAACAACGTCGGCGGTTGGAAATAAAAAAAGAAGCGTGAGTCTCTCTTACAGCCGGCAGCCGGCTGGCTTATTAACCATGCCCTAAGCTACGCAATGCAACCAAATTAATTTAAGACATGGCTGTGCTCAGTGAACGTCAGAGAGGTCAGGGCATTCGTGTCCAGTCGATCCGTATGCCGTACGTGCAGAAGTGTGCCGCGGCCGGGACTCCAGCCTCCTGCTGTTGGTTGGTCCAGAGGGGCGCAAGGAGACGACAATGCAAGAGGAAATTAACATCGAGGTCGCAAATAAAGGAGCGAGGGGTAGCGGTGGTCGATGCTACCATCCAATGCAACCACTGGTACCGACTGGAGCGGCGTCACTGCATATGCATGCTCGCACTGCAGGGGCAGGCCAGCAGGCCGGGCGCGTTTGAATTCCAGCGGCTGGTTCAGCAGCAAGCGAACAAAGAAAGGGAGGAGAGAGCAAGGAGCCAAGGACCGGCGGTCTTGGGGGCGGCAGGAGGATTCCAGACAAGGCGAGCCCGTGGCTGCCCTGGCCTCCCTTTACTCGACAGGCGGCGACGAACGGAAACAAAAGGGTAAATTAAAAGAAGTGGAGGGGAGAAAAAGACGCAGTAAAGAGCGCAGGGTAAAGCTAAGCTAACGACTGGTACACTGGTGCTAGTACAGTAGTGAGCAGCTACAGCAGTAGCACCAGCTAAACAGACGGGAAAGAAAAAGAAAAAAAAAGGAGAGTTGATCAACGCCAAAATAGACTAACCGTTAAATGGCCAAGCTTTGATCGATCAACCAGCAGCATTATAGGTGCGCGATTCGAAACAGCGAGCTGAGGGCAACATTAACAAAGAAAGATCGAGTAAGCCCTGCTAGATTTATAGCCTGATAGTAGTAGTTCATAGGAGCCAGTAGTTAAAAAGGAGAGTAGTCTCTCGGCAGCTACGTAGGTAACAGTAGCAACTTGCTATCTAATTAAGCTCGAGTAATCAGTATGGAGCAACCCCCATGTTGGCCGCCGCCGCCGCAGCCGCGGCTGCCGCCGCGTAGAGCCCATCCTTTAGAAGCGCGTCCTTTCTCTGGTGATCCTGGTAAAGCCAAAAGCACAAAATGATATAGTTTATATTAAAATGATCCACCTTGATTCGTTCACAACAAGCTTGGATATGCTGGCTCTCCCTACTCTTATATTCCAACACCATTTACAATTAGATAATCTTTAAGTTAATTGCTCGATCAATCTCATAGAAATAAAACTATACATTTTGAACATGCATTGTTGTCCAATATATCTTTTAGCAAAAATGTGATTTATGAAATCCAATAGATTTGCCGGATCACATGAAAGTATATATGTTTCTTACAAGTATATAAAAGTAATTAATTTCATGTTTCCTAACTAAATATTCAAAATGTATTGATAGCCAAAGTCTCAAAAGTTTGACTAGGTCTTATCCAAAATGCCAAGTATGTATTTGTGAACTGAGGAGAGTGAGGGGGATATATAATTATTAGAAAACCAACCTACTTATGTCTATACAGGGAAAATGAGTTTTGCATGCATTTCTCAATTTTGAGGTGTAGGAACAAAACCATAATTCCACAGATTTCTAAAGCTAAGCCAATATGCAAAGACTCAAGCAATATACCTATAACAGAACAAAGACAGCTAAGAATAAAAAGAAAAGCCAAGTTTGAATTTATGAGATAAGTGTTCCAGACTACCAAAACTAGATTTGTAGATTCCATTGCCAAAAAATGGCGACGAAAGGCGCGCTGTGGTTTCATTACGATTGCCAAATTCTGTAACCACCAGGTTGAACCAGATGCTTTACCCCACATTCGAGTGTTTAAGCTCGATTTATCTAAGAAGAAAAATCAGGGGACAACTGGCGTTGATAGTACTATACACTGGTTGATGGTTTGAGAGCTCTGCAAACCCCGCCTTTTTATTTCATGTCCTATAATGTGTGAATGAAGTGAAACTTTTTAATGTGTTTAAAACAATTATTCAAATTAGCAACACAAAAACTATAATGCTAGTTTTGTCACCGAATATATTACTTTCATAATAATATACATTTACTCCTAGATATTACCTTTGGTAACATAAATTTAAATTTCTAGGTAAGTTTCAATGTTGCATACAAAACTCATGAAACTAATAGAATGCTACTGTATAATATCATTCTATCCTTTTTATCAGAGCATGCGGGAGATCTGCACCCATCTCCATTTTGTGAGAAATTTAACCGATATATCAAAAAAATGTTTTTGCATTTTATTTTGAACTTTTAAAAAGGGGAAAATTTATATTAGCCGTTATGTTTTTCTTGATATAACAGTATACATTGGCAAATAAGGGTTGATCGATTTATCACCTGAGGTAGTAGGCTTGTCTTCTTGAGCCCCTGGTGGTGATCTGGCATGAGTCCAAAGTGGATATGCGGAAAGTGCGCCCACTGCGGCAACAACAAAACCACCACACCAAAACTAGGATTCAGAAAGGGGGTGCATGGAACCGTATCATGCGATTTTGAAAGATCGGGAAATCCTAGGAATGCACACTTGCACAGTAGCTGGACGAGCAAAACCCTAGCTAGTAGCTAGATAGGTTATTGGATCAGACCATACATATATATAAATTAATTAGTAAGAAGAGAAAGATCCAGGCGAGGGGATAGAGGAGAGGAGGAGCTGAGAGGAAACCACTGACGTTCTTGGCCGCCGCGCTGAAGGCCTCCCTGTGCGAGATGTCGGGATTGCCAGCCTTGATGCGTTGGATTTCGTCCCTGCAATCGCATTCCCCGGCCCCGAGGGAGAGCCAGAAAAAGAAAAGGGAAAAGGGAGACGTCAGATCGATCCATATGATCAGCGCGGCTTGCAGCTATAGCCCAACGACACGACGCTCCCATTATTTGCCATCACCGATGCATCATTTGCATGCCGGCCGTGTGTCTCATAAACGAGTAGAGTACACTGCGAGCTCTCTCTCATATATCCCCCTTTTTCTTTCGTTCTCTCTCTTGCTTCTGCGTGCAGTGTGTGTAGAGAGAGATAGAGAAAGAGAGAGAGGCCAGGAGGGAGCGCAAAAACAAGCAGGTCTCTCTCTGCCCCTGCAAAAGCTCTCGCTGCCTCTCTGCACCCCGTCCCCGGCCCCGGCCGGCCCAGGACAACCGGCCGGCCGGCTGCTGCCACCGAGGCAGCGGCATTGCCGTGACCGGGAGAACCACCACCGGTCGTGACTCACACTGTAACTACTGTAACGCACAGCGTGAAAAATGTAGCAGCGTTTTTACTGGCACTCACTTGATGAAGCGGTTGTACGCCGACGGCACGCGCTGCCTCTTCTCCGGCGCTGCAAAAGAGACACGAGGGCAAACGAAACCTGTTAGCCAACACAGTAATGCCGCATGCACGGAACGCGACCAGCGCTCTCATCACTCCTCTCGCCTGCTCGGCATGTACACGTACTGGAGCTAGCTAGCTCCCGGTGCGCCACTGATCTGCACGCGCGCAGGTCATCAGCTGGCCGGTAGCGCGCCGTGGCGGCATCCGCCACTGCTTGCTGGTTCTCACAGTGAAAAGAGCTCGAGAACGAAACAAAGAGAGATGCGCCGCTCGCTAGCTAGCTCTTGGACACTAGTTGAAAGAAGAGCCAGCGCGCGGTGTGGGCAACTGGGCGTCGTCGCGCGCACTTATTGATGCGACATGTACAACACCTAGATAGGCGCATGTGTCGCGGCCCGATGCGACCACTAGCCCAGGCCATCTGGTACGCGTGCTCACGCACTGATCTGGTCAGCCAGAAGAGCATGGTTGAACTAGAAGATGAGCTCGGCCAACGGTTTCACACAGTACACACACCTTCCCCGGCCATGGCCAGGCTGATCGTGTGTTCGATCGATCGATCACAAGAAACCGGTAGAGCAAAACTTGGGCAATCGATGGCGAAAAGAAATGGCGAAGGAACATTCGGCGACGTGCATGCTGGAAGCTTATTAGGCGTGTGAACACTTACGTCTGTTGACGATGGGGTTAGCGCGCGGCGACGGCTCCTTCGCAGCCTTCCCCGACGCTGGCGGCGGGGGCGGCGCCGCCGCGTTCCTGCCGCCGCCGGGGATCAGGCCGCCGAGGCCGTGCTGCTCCAGCAGCTGCAGGCTCGGGTTCGCGCTCGATATCTCATCCTGCATGCACGCAAGCGGGCGCAAGGTTAGGCATGCGATATATATATGAGATCGGAGCGAGCGAGCTAGCTAGCTCCGGGCTATTTTGAAGCTCGGTGTACCAGGAGAGAGCAGTGTACCAGGAGGGATTGGTGGGGAGGGTTGCTGGGCGCGAGGTTGAGGGAGTGGGGGAAGTGGTGGAACTGGCCGCTGTTGACCGAGGTGGCCGGCGGCGGCGGCGCCGTGGTGATGGTGATGGTGGTGGTGGTGCTGTCGGTGACGTCAGCTGGCGCGGCGGCGGTGTTGGTCGGCGTGCCCGGGAAGAGGAGGCCCCTCATGTTGACGGTGAGCAGGCTGCTGCAGTGGCCGCACCGCACCGTCACCGTCTTGAACAGGCTGCTCGTCGGCACGCTCACCTGCACCCACACGCAGGCATCAGGCTTGCAAGAATTGAACCTGGACGGGGAGGAGCTGCATGTATTATATATATGGAAAGAGAGAGGGAGAGATCGAGAGGAGCTAGGGGTTCGGTCACGGACGACGAGGACGGTGTCGCAGAAGTGGCAGTGCACGTAGCAGAGCTGCTCGGAGGCCGGCGCCGCCGCGGCCACCGGCGAGAGCTGGTGCAGCGGCGGGAGGTTCTCGACCAGCAGCGGCGGCGGCGGCTGAGGGGACGGCGGGAACACGGCGGCGGCGGAGGCCGCGGAGGAAGAGGACGAGGAGGACGACATGCCGGTCGGCCGACAACCACCGACCGATCGCTGCTTTCTCCTTCAGGTATGTGGTGCAAGCAACAGCAGAGCACGCGAAGCAACAGGGCTACTGGCCGGCTCCCTGCGTGCCCCCGGTCGATTTGACGCGGCAACGAACGAGACGATGAGCTGATGAGAGGTGGTGGAGGAGGAGGTGTACGTGAGTGGAAAGGCGGCACGCGATTGCTGGCGAGCTACCTGATTGATGGATAGATGGACTGCTGCTTTAGTAGTCGTAGCATATCTCTCTCATCCTGCTAGCTCCTCTCCCTCCCTCTCTCTCTCTCTCTCTCTCTCCTCCTTGCCTGTGTGATTTGATGTGAGTGTGATTTGATGGTTTGGGGTGAGGTGAGGTGACTGATGTGTGATGCAATGGAACCTAGTATGTATTGGATCTGTTGTTGCTGCCGCTGCTGCTGCGATTTGGGAATTAATAGAGAGAGAAAATAAGAGAGAGAGGGGAGAAGATGGGATGAGAGAGAGGGTGCCTTCGCTTGGTTGGTGAGGAGAGGGGGGGCCGGCCGGGGGAGAGAGATATAGGCAGAGGGCAGACTGCGCGAGGATGTGTGTGTGTGGGGGGGGGGGGGGGGGGGTGTTTTGGGAAGTTCTGGTCAACAATGAGCGAGGGACAGTGGCAGCCGCAGTTGTGGCTAGGTACCGAGCTAGACGACGGGGGTTGTGTGGGCCTTTTCTCTCACTTCTGCAACGCCATATACATGCCATGAGAAGCTGAGAGCCAGGCTCTAGAGGAAGATGCATGGGAAAGACAAAGAGGGGTTATTTTCGTCTACTAGTATACTATATGCCTATACTCATGTGCATGCACTGTTTTTGTGGTTTACCGTGATTGAGAAATTGTATTATTATAAAATGAGGTCTTTGCCCTATTTTTTGGGAGAATATAGAGTGTATTCACTATTAGTCACTCTATTTTCCTCCCAAGTCAAATCTCTCTAATTTTGTTCTAGTTTATAGAAAATAAGTAAGAATGTTATATGAATCTGCATAGTACTAACAAATAAATACACTATTAATATATATATATTAAGGTGGATTTAATTAACCCTAATTTAATATTATAGAAGTGCTTTTTAATAAATCTGGTCAAAGTTATATATGTTGACTTAAAGATAAAACTAAAATGATAAAATATTTGCAACGTATGCCTATGTATCTATCATCAGGCACACGGCAAACCATCGGATTCCGGTAGTGATACGTATGGGACATGCATATTTGACCCGTCCGTGTGTGAGGATCGTTGCTGTTGCGCAGATAGTCCCAGGGCTGCCGACCGACCCGGTCAAGTACTTTTGCGTACGTGGATGGTCAATACCGAATCAGTTGATGAAAGGCTATGCACTGTGTACGTCGACCTTATGTTGATAGCTAGGCATTCACATATGTGATACACAAAGATGTACGTGGGCGAAAATCTGTAGGGATGCTAGCTCGTAGACAAGTAACACAGGTTAATTACCAATGTCACCACCTATTGTCAATGGCAAACATAGTACATATAGACAGTTACGCGCCATCCCTGGGACCGCCCTGGTGAACATTCCCCATGATGGTCCATGCATATATGTCAATACATATCGACAAAATTAAGGACGAGCTGGCGGTGGATTATGCACAACAGACGTTGAGGGGAGTAAAATAGACTCTTTTCTTAAGAACTTAATTTGTGTCCTACCACTATAAAATGCCGGTGAAGGAAGACGAAGCCGGAGAAGTTAAGCATGCATGAGAATATATATGGGGGGAAGCCAAGGAAGAATAATGTGAAAAAGTGTGGATAAGAGAAAGGTTAATTGTAGATGAGCTGGTAAATCAAAAGGGATAAGAGAAAGGTTAATTGTATCAGTATGGAAAGTAAACATGTGCTAGTACAACCTAGGGTACCTAGCAGCTAGGACGACGCAGGCTTACAGTTCCCTACGAATTTATATGTACCCCACCAAAGCATAATGTTTCTATGGCCGGTACTCACCACTAGCTAGCCTCCAAAAGGAAGAGCACGTATCTTTCATGAACAATAAAAGGCGTTGCAAAACATATTTATGAAAACACTATACTGTGTATAGTGTACTCCTACCTTCTTTTCCTTGTGTAAGCTATGGCGGTATTTATGATGTTGTCGACTTTGACCACTAGTGCCATTTTCTCCAACATGAACAAAGATTGGGACTCTTAATATGTTGCATATATTTAGTTGATTTCTACGATTTGAAGTGCTAGGAGGTTAGCAATAATGTGGGATTCTGCTGAGGTGTTATCGACTCCTAGGCTTAGAGGAAGGGACCGCGTGGAGTAGGAGGGCTCAATAGAGTTGACAGGTGCTGGGGTGGCACAACAAGGAAACAAGAATGCCAGTAGTGTGGCCGCAAGGTCACAAAGCGTGCGGTGGCAAACAGTGAAAACGGGGCAGCTTGCCAACAGCCATGGCAAGTTGGCAACGAGAGAAAATCTCATGGTGTCCTCATTGATTGAGATGGGGAGGCAAGCAGTGTAGGAGATTAGCGGCAAGCGTGAAAAATGAAGGAAAAAAATGAAACATTAAGTCTAATGCGCTACCGGTCGCGCTCCGCACCGAGAGCACAAGCCGCTGGCAGGGTTAGGGCCCCAAGTTTGCTGGTGGCGGAGATCACCGACGACCATAGAAAGGTGGCAGGGGCGAGGGTCGGCCCTGCGGCGGCGAGGGCGCCGCTGGGCGGGTGGTGTCGGTGGCGGGGGCGGAGATGGTGGAAGAGGAGGCAACACCGATGGATTAGCGTGGCGGCGGCAGAGGCTGTGTTGTGTCGCCCCGAAGCCAGGGCAAAAGAGGCGGTAGGGGCGAAGTAGGCGGCGGAGGAGATCAACGGCCAACGGGGTTGGTGTGACGGTGGTGGTGGGCAGCGGCGATGTTGCCGCCGGTGCCGGGCGGAGGAGGCGACAGAGACGAAGGAGGCAGCGGAGGAGACCGACGGCCGACTGAGTTGGTGTGACTGTGGTGGCGGGCGGCGGCCTTGGCTCCAAGAGCCGAGGAAGGCGGAGGCGGCGGCGCTCGTTGGAGGTTAGGGATGACAAGCAGGACCCAGGTGTCATTGGGAGAGGGAGGTGACATGAGAGGCCTGGAGCTACTACTGTTAACGTTTGAGTTCACAGAATGGGAAAAGCGATAACGGATTAACCTTACAATGCTATTTTGATCCAACGGTATCAAATTGATCCAACGGTATCAAATTGTCGACAGAAGTGGATCAAAAGAGACGTCCCCGCCACGAGAGGCAGGATAGGTATGTACCATCACCAAGCGCGTGAAAATTGAATGGGAAAAATAAAGTACTCGCTCGAGGAGGAGGAAGCAATCTGGATCACGTTTTTTTTTTATCACACGGTTGCAAGTCGTCAACTGAGGAAGAAAACAAAACAAAAGAAAAAAACAGTTTGATGTGTAGCATCTCCGGATGATCTCAACTTGAAAGTCCAAGACGGCACTTATCATATCTGATCCCGAAAGAGCCCAATAAAACTGAAAAAAGCTACAACGCCGAGTAATTAATCCATCCATCTCATGCATGTTGCAATCAGACAAGTGCATTCCATGTACTTGCCCTCATTAATTAACTTTAACCGAAACCTCGATGGATCAGTGGGCTCAACATCAGGGCCGTCGCTGTCGTCGTCTTCACGCCGTACCCCTCGAGAGGACCCCATCACATATTCCTCGCTCTCCACCACGGGATCGATACCCCCTACGCCGTAGCCGTACTGTAGCGCTACACATGCAAGGCAGTACCCCCCGCTGATGCCTGACCATTCACACCAGCCACGCCACGCGCGCCGCGCCAGGGAAAGCAGCGGCCGGCGGGCCTCGCCGCGCGCGCGGCATCCGTGTGGGGGATTCATCGATGTCCCGGCCGCCGCGAGCTCGATCGGCAATCACGATCAGAGTCAGAATTCAGAAGCGCTGGCCGTCGCGCGCCTGCCGCGCCACACACTGTTAACTGTAAGTCTGTAATAACTGACCGAGAGGCCGGGCCGGCCGGCGCCGCTCGACGCCGGCCGTGCCGCGCCGCGCCGCGCGAGTTACCCCTTCGATCGCTAGCTTCGCGCTGTATGAAAAGGAGACGGTGCGCCGTACGAGCGGCGACGGCGACAGAGCCGGATCCATGACGTATACGAACGTGCATGCAGAGGTGAGCTGCGCGCGCGCTCACCTTTCCACGGTTCCACGGCCATGTGCGTCGCTGTGTGTACGTATGGACCTGGGAGCAAGCACTGGCAGGCAAGGCAAGGCGATCGAAGCACAGCTGCTGCTGCTGGTAGAGGGCTAGCTGTCTCGAGGCGAGCTGAGGTTGCCCAAAGGAGCCGGCAACCGGTCGACCAGGTGTAGTGTAGTGTAGGTGGTGGAGAAGCGCGGCCGGCGGGGCGCGGAGGCGGAGGAGCCTCCCGGCCGGCCTAGCTCTCGCGATCGAGTACGTGGCCGCGGGACCCACGCCGCGGCGGTGGATCCATCGGTGGGATGATGACGATAATGACTATCTGACGGCATGGTCGTTTTCGTCCCCCGCGCACGGAGGAAGTTAGGCTATAGGCCCGGCCCGGGCCACCACCGGTCACCAGATGTTGCGTGTTGCCCACCACTCCACCACATGTTGCTCCATGTTGTTGCTAAAGGCAAGGGGGGGAAATCTTGGTCTAGCCTACGCACCGTGCTAATAAAGTTCCATTTGAATCCAACCGGCCTCAAACTCTTCGCGAAACATCGTCGCCTTAACCTTGGATTATTTGGATGTATGTGTGTTTTTTTTAAAAAAAGAACACTTTGGATGTGGGTCGTTAGATTTTGGCAAAATAGACAATCCCGTCCTCGAACTCTCGCCCAAGGATCAACTTCCTCCCTCAACTCTCAAGTTAATTTAGTCCCTAAACTTTGATTTTACGGTTCAATCACATGCTCTGTCCGAGCTGTACATCCACGTTGGCACTCCACGTCATCCCACCTTGTGTTAGGGTTCTGCTGCATAGATCAAAGGTCTAAAGTGCCCTTCGTTCTTCTGTACCCCTTCGGGACGCATAACACTGAATAGCTCTTTTATTTTCCGTCAGTCTGCCTTCCCGTCATGAACTGCTCCCCATTTTTCCTTCCGTAGGACTTCCCCGTTGCTCCCCCTCCGCCCTCCAATTGACAACTGCAATGGCGCGTAGTGGCCAGCACAGGCATGGATCGATGCTAGGGAGGGAAGGAAGGACACAAGCCAATGAGGAATTGGAGCGCATGCATGCAGAGACGGAGGTAAGGCCTCAATCTTTTCCTCAAAATCGGATTCTTCAGATTTGGTGGTGGAATTGGTCAGAGATTTGTAGGCGAATTTGCTTATTTCTTTATAGCTCGAACGGTTGCTCAACGAACAGTCAGAAGGCATGGGCATGGTGGTTTGGACTGGGCTAACATGCCGCCATGGCCAGCACCAAAGATTGGCATGCGCCTGATCTGGTATGGATGCAGGGAGGAGGTTTTTGCAGTGTTCAGTTGTTGATGATCCATGTGATTTCAAGCACTGGATTGACCCTGAATTTTCTGGAAGAGCAAAGCGAGTCCCCTCTGCGCCCTCTCTGCAATGTTGCAGATCATGTGTAGCACTTGTTGCGCACCTCCAAAACATCGTCGTCCTGCCGCTGAGTCCACTCCCAGGAAACAAACCCTAAGAGAAGGGTTCCTTGCCATTTGTTGGTGGCGGCGGCTTCACAATAGACGATGCCGTGAGGGGAGAGATGAGAGAGCAGCGGAACGAAGAGGGGCATATAGGACATTTAGCATTGCTGACTCAAGGTGGGATGACGTGGAGTGTCAACGTGGATGTACAGCTCGGACAGAGGACGAGATTGTACCGTAAAATCAAAGTTCAGGACTAAATTGACCCATTCCAGAGTTGAGGAATGAAGTTGACCCTTAGACGAGAGTTTGAGGACGAGATTGCCTATTTTGCCTTAGATTTTTATGTTGCAAGTGGGGATAGATCTCCCCTTCGCTCTCACTAGCACGGTAGCACCATCTATATGCAGCGCACACGAGCCTGGCCACGTCACTATAGTCTGACCAATACTCTTCTACATTTTCTTTATCGAAGCATCATATCTACGTAGTTATTTAAGTCACTTTAGAGTTTATACAGGAAGATATAAGTATTTACGGTAACAAATAAGGGCCATTACATTCATCATTAATTATACCTGTAAATTTGGTTAAATTTGAAAGAATATGTCTTAGGACAAAAATAAAATAACTTATTTTTTGAGACGCAAGGAGTACATGTTTGCACCAAGCGCCTTAGTTTGTCCGTATAGATGGGGCATGCGTGCATAACGTCAAAATGCATCAGGCGTGTGATCTTTGCGTTGTGCACTGGACCAGGTTTTTATTCATGGACCCATGAAAAGGACCTTGCCTCTTCCCCCTCCTTGCACTCACTTTGGAGAGCTCCATTCAAAGCTCAAAGGCACACATATACACATGAGAGAGAGAGAGGGAGAGAGGGGGGGGAGAGAGAGAGAGAGGTGCGTGGTTCACAGAAAGTAGCTTTAGAGAGAGAGAGAGAAACTGCAGAGAGAGTGGCCGTAGCTGGGTAGTATGGGCGCCGTGTGTCTCCCTGCTGGTGCTGCATACGTACATGCCTGCATATAGACGAGGGGACAGGATGCATGCATGCGCGCGCCCTCCCCTTTGCTACTTGCATGCATATGGCGCCGCACGCCGAAACATACCAAGCCCAAGCAAGCAGCTAGCACTCGAGAACGGCTTGGCGCCGCGCCCTCGCGCCCCGCGCGCGTGTACACGCATGCATGCAAGAACCCGGCCAGGAGCTAGCAAGCAGCTGGCAGGCACGCACCATAAGGCCATGCGTCCAACACAAACTCCTGTGCCGCAATAGTAAAGCGGATCGAGCAGAAAGGTTGTTTTTTTAGGCATGGATGGCATGCATGCAATGTCGCCCTGCTTTTCTTTTCCCATCAAGTTCCATCAGTCCGCCCGCACCTACCTGACCGAGAGAATTTCGTCGTAGCGAGAGGAATGATGGCCGGTGATGCATGGATTCGATCACTAGCTAGTGTGATCCGTTGAATGGACTAGTGCATGCATGTGCAAAGTGACACAATGATCGAGCTCGCTCGCTTTATATTTGGAGGCGAGGAGGTCTCTCGGTGTTGAATTGATGATGGTTTCTCTGCTTGCTAATGCTAACCTAGTAACCTCCGCAGTTGATTGACGTGAGTACGTGTGTTGAAAGTTTATAATTTGTGCCATCAGCATTTGTATTATGTACGATCAGTCTCGTTGTCATTTTCACTAGCTCGTGATGTAATGTTTCTTCGTTGCTGTCTCCAATGATGGTGAGATCGATCAACGACGGGCGAGGCCAGCTGGGTTTCTACTACTTGATCCTAGGCCCAGTCTTCAATGAATGGAGGAGCCACAGCCACTTGGTTGTGATCATCACCTTCACCTTATTGTACGTGACCAAGATAAGAGAAAGAAGAAGGTTGGCTAGCATCAAGCGGGCGGTGGTGCACGCTGTGGAAGCATGTTGCATTGGATGAAGCTAGGGGAGGCATGCATGCATGTGAGTTGTGAGATATAGGCAATTAATTAAGCACTCAACCCTAGCTGCCGTGTGGAATAAGAGTAGAAGCGGATATATACTCATCTAGCCCCCTTGGCTCGTATAAGAAATAGTCCGGATCGGATGACAGCTTGAGATACATTGTCGGAGGTTAAGGTCAAATTATCTGCATGTGGTTTAGGAGAGGAAAGTTGGGGTGGGGGGGGGGGAGTAGTGCGAGTTGGAACAATTCCTAAAATTGTAACAATACCACAGGCCAACGGGGAGTAGTGCGAGTTGGAACAATTCCTAAAATTGTAACAATACCACAGGCCAACGGGGAGTAGTGGCCAACCAAATGGTTACCGTCCAACAATCTGTGATGATTCATTTTGCTGTATACAATTGACTACAAGCAAAAGCATAATCAATTTGTGTTGAAACAATTGACTACAAGCAAAAGCATAATCAATTTGTGATGATTCATTTTGCTGTACTAATTAAGTCATACCAGCGAACTGAACGTAAATAAAGACTACGTACTCTATATATTGCACGATCTACCTCTGAACGAATGCCTAGATCTAGATGCTAGATATACAATTTTAGTCTTTAGAAAATATACAATTATAGCCTACAAAATATATAAAAAATTCTGCAGGGAAGCACATAGCATGCGGAGGATAAGCTACTATCCAGATAGGTGCTACTGCTACCAATGCATGCACGATCACCTGCTTGGTCTCCCGGCCCCGGGCGAGTCACAGCCTCACAGGCCCTAGAGAGAGAATGGAAGAGAGGAGAGGGAGAGAGGAGAGTACAGCCCCCTTGGCGTTCTCTGTTCATCTGTGTTTACAGAGTACTGAAGTGTATGTGTCCAAAAATAATGCAGTGGACCCTTAGGAAGATTATTATTAAATAGTACAAGTGTAGAGAGAGAGAAGGGCATGCAGAAATGAAAAACAAAGGCACCATTCACTTTTGGTGATTTGACCTCACCATGCAGTCAGGAGTAACAGAAGGGCAGCATGCAGCTGCAGGGCTGTGGCAGAGATCTCTCTGCCCAGCCCTCTCCATGCTAGTACCTTCTCTGATCCCTCCCTCTCTCTCCCTTGCTGTTCATGCAGTCATTCGCATATCCGACCTTATCTTGGAAATCACCGTGTGCAGGAAATTCTTCTCAAATTTACACAAGAATGTCCCGCATTTTTTAGAGGGCCAGATGGGGAAAAGTACAGTAACTGCCAGTAAAATTTGCTAGCTTATTATCAGCAGGTCCGAATGGTTTGCCCTCATCTTCCATTTCACCGCACTAATACAGCAGAACCCTTTGATGAAGATTAGCTGGTGATCTGATTTCGAGGCCGAGCAATGAGTATCATATCCCCATAACCTGCAACCCATCAGGTCACCATACTGAGCCGTTATATTGACACCCTGCTTAACATGAGCGCGTTGAGCAGTATTGGAAGAAGATCGATTCACTGTAGAGTATTTACCTTTTCTACATTATACTAAGAGCATCTCCGAGAGATTAGCTAAAAAGACCAGTCAAATTTACTGATTTAGCTACTCACAAAAATAAATTTGACTAACAAATAACATAGTAATCCAACAGATTCTGTAAAGATGGTTAGTGAGGTATGCTAGCTAAAAATAGCTAGCGAATGAGGTGTGATGGAGAGTCAAAATGGTCATTTACAGTGTCTATTGGAAATGTTTTTCTCTAACAATAGCTAAATTTAACTTTAGAAAACGATTTGGCTAGTCTCTTGGAGATGGTCTAAGGCAAGAGAAAATCGTAACCGTCGACATTGCGACAAACATAGCTTGAGCTTCCATTTACTCAAGCTATATATATGAGTATATAACTCATGATTTCATGAATAAAACGCAACCTTTGCAAACTGGAGAGCGAGCATATCGAAGCCCGCCCCGGCCTGCCCCCCTGCCTGCGTACGTCTCAGCAAGCGCTTCTTTTCTTAAAAATAAAACGATGCTTCTCCATCTCGGCATTCTTGCCATTGTCCATGTATATCCACTGCACACCACCTTTGACGCATGGCCCATGGTGTATCCCACTGGGAATGCCTTTAATTTTGTGTGGAAACTAAAACAGTAGCGCTCCGGCCTCGCTAGCTAGCCCATCAATGCATCTACCAGTGTAGAATACTATATTGCCAATTATAATGTTTATTAGCATGCATCTGCTTGCATCGCGCGTGAAAATTGAGCATCATGTCCTCGGACATATATAAGCTATATCTATATGGTTTGGAAAGTTTGATGTGGTGGTACTACCTGCCCAACAGGGATGTAGGCGCTACTCTAATATACCCGATTTAATAACGACCTACTCCCTCCGTCCCTAAATAACTGTCGCCGTTGGTTTTTGTGTCACAATTTTACTTTAATTTATAGAAAATACGTGCAACATATTAATCTTCAAATAAATTTATTAAAAAAACTAGATTCAAATATCTATCTAATGATATTTATTATATACCATAAATATTAATAGATATTTTTATATATTCGGTCAAAGATGTTTCTTGGAAATTGAAAACGACCTATATTTAGGGACAGAGGGAGTAGCTGATAATGCTGACAGAAGCAGAACCTGCTTTAGGCCTTGTTTAGTTCCCGAAATTGGGAGCCAAATTTTGGTCTTTTTGAGTGCGTGTGCTACTGTAGCATTTTCGTTTGTATGTCTGAAAAATTGTCCAAAAATTGATTAATTAGGCTCAAAATGTTCGTCTCGTAAAGTACAACAAAACTGTGCAATTAATTTTTTATTTTATCTACATTTAGTACTCCATGCATGCTATGACATTTTGATGTGATGAGAATCTTCTTTTTGCATAGTGAACTTTGGGGTGGAATTTGTGATCTAAACAAACAAGGGCTTAAGCTTCGTTAACAGGGTTGGCTCTGACAATCAACTTGGTTATATTGTCTTGTCGAGCACTACTACTACACGTACAAATATTTCACAGCAGATCTCAGGATCCACTTGTTCGAATCACTTGGATGATAAGCTCACAAGATCCTCCGGATGATCTAAAACTAAAATGCATATTTATATTCAAATATATATAGTGGCAATTAATCATAGCATTTCTCTTGCCTATATATGCCTTAGGTCCGATCTGTCTAGACATCCTAAAACACTCCCTAAACTCTAATTCAAACTCAAACAAATATGTTGATAACGTGCATATATGGAACGGAGATGGATTAATATTTCTCGTTCTTTAGCCACTGGAATAGTCTTTAATTGTTGGAGTATTTGCTCTTAGGACCGCGTCGTCGTCCTCTGCATGCGATGCGAGTCACAGTCCCTGGACTGACTCCCTATAAACCGTTGAGAGGCAAAAGTGAGACGGTCACATTCACGATCCCCCAAGATGGGGACCAATATCCCAGTTTCGAGGGCTGCAAAGGGCTTTATTTTTCTTTCCTTCCTCTCTGAAAAGAAATCAAGGTGTGTCACAGTCACAGTGTCACGTTTGCCTGCGACCTCTCCTCCCTTCTTGTTTGGCATGGCAGGTGGTGATGGGACGCCTGCCGATGTGGCCGGCCGACCCCCCGGTACGGACGGATTGCAACTGATGATTGCTAGCCGGACACGCTGCTAATTCCCCCTTTCCAATCACGTCATCTCAGAGCAAATCTTCAACTGGATTACGACAGATTGTTATCGTAAGGTGGATGGGTTCCACCAGCATATACATTATTAGTACTATCAGAGCAGAGCAGCACAGTGCTACCGGTGGGAATATTGAAGAGGTTAACGGAGATGTAAGCATGGAAAAGCATCAGAAACCGACCCCAAACCTGCTTTCAGTCTGCCCCCTCGTGACACATGGGGGTTGAATCATAATGGTTTCGCCCTGTTTTCTTGCGAAGCCACGGCGCCTCAGGCCGATGGGCTCGAGCGATCAAACAGCGCGGGCAGCCGGCAGGTGCCCAGGTTGGAGAGGGAGAGAGAGCACAGGAGGGTGACTTGCACGCGATCCCGCGGCCGGGTGACTGCGCAGCCGCAGCGGTGCTTGTCACGCCGGCCGGCCGGGTACGGGCATTTACTGGCATTGCTCGGACCAAGAAAGGCTGGCAGCGGCCGGCCAGGCGGGCAGGCGAGATAGAGCCCCCGGTTGGGGTGTTGGGGAGCCCAAATCTAACAAGAGCCCACATGGAACCCGCCCATTCCTCCCCCTGCCTTTCCTATTTTATCTCTGCTCCCTTTCTTTCTCTGCGCGTGTCCGCCAGCGTCTCTCTCTCCATTAACTCCGTTGAAGCGACCGAGGAGGAGGCGGAGGACGACGGGAGGCCTCTGCGGCGGCAGGCACTGACTGACTGGCATTGAGGCATTCACGCCGCGCGCAGCCGCGCAGTACGCAGCCATGATGCCGGCGCCGATACCCTCCCTCCCGGCGTAAAGGTGCCGCGCACCGCGCACCCTAGGCGTGCCGGGGCGTCACGAATGCGTTGCGTGGAATTGTTGGGAGTTGACCGTTGAATTGGGTAGAGTCCGGGGGCCGGCCTTCGTATCGCCCGTGCTTAATTAACAGAAGCCAAGCTGTTGTGCTGATCCATTCATGAAGTGAAGTGCCAGTAAAAAATGGATAGGTTTCGTGTGGTTCCATGACTCGTTAACGAACTGCTGCCGCTGACCTGCTCGGTGTCAGAAACTTATCGAGGGGGGTATGGCACCGGGATGCGCCGAGTGCAGACACACGGGAGCAAACACGAGCAACTGCCCGCGTATGTAGCCCCATGCTCGGCGTCGTCGGCTTGTCGCAGCAGCATCTAAGTCCGGCGACTAGTACGGATCGGGTTTCGACTGTACTCCGTAGAATAGAATTTCCATGCCACGAGAGCATGTTCGTTCGTGCACAAGATTCTAAACGGCGTTCCGCGGTAGTAGGTCTCACAGGTCACACGATAGCATGAGCCCGTACGCGGAGGCAAAGCACAAGGTTGTTGTGTTAGCTTGTCCAATTCAAACAGCGGATAAGTTAATCGCAAAAAATCGACCATGTAACTTAATTGCAATGTGTGCTCTGACCAAGAAACTGAAACTGTAGCTCACCTCTGTCTTTTATGTTGCTTTACAAGAGACATTTGGCGAGAGTGGTGGACCAATTCCTTGCGCGGCTAAGAGCCAAGAACAGAAGATCAATTGCATTACTATTCATGTATACTGCATAGCATGTTTGGAAGGAGAGGAACATAAGAGTTTTTAAGACCAAGCAGTGTGTTTGGTTTGAGACGAGATGGGATTGGATGGTCCCGTTTCTGTTTTGGTAGGATGGAATGGTTCCGTTTTGTGTTTGGTTAAAAGGGACGGATCCATCCTGGTTCTTCGTTTGGTAGGAATGATCATTGAAATGGGATGGATGATATGTTTATCACCGTTATGTACATTACTTAGTGGACCCCATATGTTATGCACGTGGCCCCCACGTGTCATCCTCAAAACAAATCTATTTTTTAATTTTTTTATGCCTTATCTTCTTCCTCTCCAGACCAACGCCCTCCTCCTCCTGCACTGATGCGCTGCCCACCCGGCGGCGAAGCACGGCCGGCCTGCTCGCGCCGCCCGGCCACAGAGCTTGGCTCGTGCGCGGCGCCTCGCCCTGCCCGCGCGGTGGTCGCGGCGACGTCGGAGCGCGCGTTCGGCGGTCGCGGCAGTGTCGGAGGTCGCGAGCTCGCGCCGGCGGCCCTGCTCACGCTGGCGTCGGAGTTCACGCCGACCACGGCGCTCCACCGCGCCGGCCGGCCTGCCCGCCGGCCCCCAGTCAGCTGCCTGTTCTCCCGTGCCCACGATGGAGAAACGACGGCGTCAAAGTGGGACGACCCCGTCCGCTCGTTTTGAAGGGACGGGGTTATCCCGCGTCCAGAGAGAATATTTCTCTACGGGGAAGACTCCGTTCCACTGGCCCTTGAACTAAATACTTGTAAAAATGAGATCGGCCCATTTCCTCCCGTCCTGTCTTCACAACCAAACACACGCGTGTTCAATTTCAACAACGACGTCAAGCTACGATGCTTAGCTTCTGACTCCCCAGATCTGGGCTGGAGCAACTCCAGTAACAGTTTTCTTCAAATGTTAAATGGAAGCTACCACTACTTTTTAAGGGTAATAGAATTTGCAACAACTGCACCAATAACCCTCGTAAATAGAGGATTTTATAGACCTCCCAAGAATAAAAGGTGGAGTGGAGTTGGAGACCTCTCCAAAACAGTGGGTAAGTAGAGGCCTACTAAAATGTATTTTTGTTATTTAGCCCTCTAAATTTAGGATAGCGGCGTGGTTAGAAGGTTTGCTAAAGTTGCTCTCAGAGATAAAAGTTAATTTTATATATATCATATCGTAATAGTGTGCTACAGAACTCTGCTATCTTTTTAAATGAATGGCACTGCTCCTGCTAAAGTTAAAAAAAATAGCAAGAGCGGGTATGAACTCTACACACATACAGGTACCGCCCAAATTGTAGTGCCTCTGGAACTTTAGCGACTCCTACAGCATTTTTATACCAGGATGCTGTTTATACCTACTAGTAGCGGTTCAATTACTAGCACATTGTATCATTGAAATTTTTAAATGGAATTTTGCTATCTTATTACCTTATTTGGACGTACAACTCATATATGGCTCTAAACACTGAACAGTCAGGGTTTTTTTTAGAACACACTGAACAGTCAGGGTTTTTTTTAGCACACACTGAACAGTCAGGTAATCTCTCTCCCGGCACTTCTGTAAAGGGCCCCTTCAAGTACATGGGCTACTAGAACATGGGCTCACGAACTCAAGTCTTTTGGGCCACACAAATAACGGCTCAGCGCCCGGTACAAACAACGACCAGAAACCTAAAGCACCCACCCGCTCAAGTCTCATCAAACGATTTTCGCATTGTTAACTTATTAATCCACTGGTTCCGGATACTGCATCAGTATGATTCCAGTTGTTACAGCAAACACACAGCAATGAAACTAATAAGTCTCAAAATAAACAGCTTACGAGTTACGAACGAACTATCGAAGACCCAAAAGGCTTGCAAGAGTTGGCATCTGCTTTTAAACGGCTCCCGAAATCCACTGTGCAGCTGAAAATGATGTGAATGTTTGGAAAGGCAGCTTTAACGTTGAGCTGAAAGAACATACCACACCAACACTATTACCCTTCAATTCTTTGTACTTGTAGCTCAGTGAAATTGGCAGTCACCTTTCTCTTATGATTCACCATCCTCAGAGGCTCCAGGTTCTTTGCTGATAGGTCCCTCTTGATAGCAGTCTGCGATCTTACCCTGCAGGTCTTTCAGATTGTACCCATGCTCATGTAGCTTCGAGTCCTCGGTTTTATGGCCAAGACCATCTTGATCAGAACCATAAGCATCATGACTTCCACTTAGCTCATTGTAGCCATTATCCTGACCGTAACCAGCCATATTTCTTTCATGCCTGGGCTCACCGTTGCCATATGCACCCATCTCATGCAAGTGATCTCGATCTTGATGGCCTGCACGCTCATAATCTTTGATGTGGTCCCTGCCATGGTCACGATGGAGGTTATGTGAGCGTTTCCGTTCCCTCTCTCCTCCATCATAGTCACGTCCATGATCCTTGTGCTTATCTCTATCACGACGACTGCGACGGTCACGCCCACGATCTCTTTCCTTGGCCCTCTCTCGGTCCTTGTCCAGTGCCCTATCACAATCTCTAAAGCTGTGCCTCTCTTTTCTAGATTCACGATCACGTGTCCGGTTATGTGAATGCTCACGGGTTCTTTCATCCTGGCTCCTTTCATGTACTCTCTCGCGAGATTTCTCCCCATGCCTGCAGCAAATGAAATATGGAAAATAAACTTAATATAAAAACCAAAGTAAGGCATCCGTCTCATAATTTTCTATGATAGGTTTATTGTTTACCTATCTGCATGACAATAATCCCTCCTAGGCCTCTCTGATCCGGGTCGCTCAAGAAGCTGTTGCTCCCTGGTAACAAAAACGTAGAGATGTCAAAATAGTAACAAGGAGATACGACATATTCCTAAATAACAATACCAAGCTATAATGAACCACATGATGTGAAATCCCCTTTAGAGCAATAAGCATATATCAGATAGATCGAGGGTGAACAGCACACTGCAAAACTTTGGGAGCAATGAACCTAGCTTTCAAAATGGTTTGTTTACCCTGTCCTTAGCATAGCTAAAATCATTTGACTTTTTCAAGCAATCAACTAGAGATAGTTAATATACCTATCAGCACGATTGTGATCAGCACCTTCACCACTGATCCTGGTTGATCCAACTCCACCACCTAGTCTCCTGGGTCGCCAATTTGGAACAGTTCTTCCATGCTCAACATCAACTATTATCTCTTGTTGTCCAATTTTCTCCCATCTGCTTGCTTGTATGCATCTGGTAACAACCATATTCAGGGAGAAAATGATGAGACATCAAGCACATGAAAGCATTATGCACGGAGAAATTACAATCAAAGACTTACTTTTCATGTCCCAAATGTGAGCATATTCTACAAATGCATATCCTCTGGGTTTTTCAGTTTCCTTGTCAGTCACAAGACGTACCTGCAAAGCTCCAAGATCATAATTAGGGGTTTTCTAAAGAGAACTGTATTGAACTTGAGAATATGAAGCTATGCTACTAGTTATGATTAAAATAGTTTGTTTGGTTTTAACAAATTGTACCAGTCTAACTTGCACGATAGACAGGCATAAGGCCTAACTAGCTGAGCCAACCTTGCATGAATCCAGTACAACATCAACACAGCCGAAGGAAAAAACTGAACTCGAGATTGGTGCATATTGGAAAATAAATTGCCATCCCCTTACCAGGGAACTTAACTAAAGGCAATAAAGTAAACAGCAATAATACTAAATACTATACCAGTTTGTCCTCCAAATTGCAAATAATTTGTTCAACCTTTGTGATCAAAGACAAACGAGAAGTTACAGGAAATAAGGTGATAAATATCAATTGAGTGATGGGCAGGTATTCCTTACACACAGTAAAAATGAAAGAATATCAAACTCTAGCTGGGAGATGCCATTAGCATCATATTTTGATGTTGTTTCCTTCATGAGAAGCAGAAGATTGCAGGACCAGAAACTTTAACAGCTCATATGAATAACCATAAGCACTATACTCACCATCAGACCTACGAATTAATTAATTAACTCATAGATTGTGGAAACTCCCTGCCTGCAGATAAGCTGCTTTAAGAAATATGCTTTAAGAAATAAAGTGATATATGCTTATGTCACTGTCACCATTCTTCAAGCTTGTTTGCTTGAATGGGAGACACATAACCTAATCATAAAAACAATTCTACCTTGCTGCCTTTGACAGAAGAATGACTTACACTGTTGAATGACTTACATTGTTCCTTTAGAAATATCTCACCAGCAATAAGATACTAGAACATCCATACTGTACACATCTGCATACAAAATTACCTTTGGGTGATGCTCCCACTAAAATGTTCTGGCCCTCGAATTTTGTACTAGTAATGTACACATTAAAATGTTTAACCAAACATCCAGTGCCAAGGGACTAATTAATTAATGCCGACCAAAACCACCTAAACTAAATAGTAAACATTACTACTTCATTATTGGACCACCCAGGTCTATCAAAACCTTTGTAGACTGTTCAATTCCATTATAAAATAGAGGCAAACTGTATTAAAATCTAACCCTCCCAAACTGACTCATGCCTATAAATGCCATCGTGGAAAGTACAAATGTATATATCCTCCCACACATGGATCAGATCTCTGAACATATTGTTTCTTATCAATACTATTTTGCCAAAAAAGTTTCACACAGAGCAACTCTCCCATCTTTTTTCTTAGAAGAAGATACTAGAAAGATAAAGATTTTTTTTTCAAATGCATGAAAACAATACAAATAGCGAACAACAGCTGATTTTTGAGAATCTTTAGCAAGGAAGATTCCTAATTCTCTATGGTGTGATCAACAGAATATAAGACAGAAATCCTTATAGCATCTTGTCATGAGAACTAGTGAAGCGACACCCAATTGACTACTGCTTTTCCAGTGTTCACCCACGTTTGTAACTGACAGAATAATTAAACCTTACCAAAGATGAATAACTTCACCTGCACTGGGATTTACCACATATACTTACCCTTTTAATAGGCCCATAAGCTTCAAATTCCTTTTTAATGCTATGCTCTGATGTCTCGTAGTTCTGCAAAAATCAAGGAAAATCAATGAGCCTCAAGCAATATGTTGCAAAACAGTGCTGCTTTCAGAGGAATGAAAGTTGCCCGAATGATTTGCCATATCTACTTACAAGTCTTGCAACAAATAGTGTTTTGTATGGATCTCCAGTGGCATTGGGGTCACTCTGTGGATCATCTGCAAAGATTTTTTTAAAAAAGGATTTATCATAGTGGCGACGATACTATAGCTATGGTATATTAGCTGAAACAAAAGGGTTGTGCGCCTTTGAGGACGAATTTACACTTCTGAAGCTCTTCAGCAACCTTAGCTGCACCTTGTTCACGCTTGAGCGTGCAGATTCTTGCCTTCTTTGCAGCCTGTACACAGCAGCAACATATATTACTCAAACCAGAGATATAACAGGAAAAGTGTACAGAAATCCACAAAGATCAAACAGGAAATCAGATGAAGTACAGGCAGAGGTTACCTAGTTGATGTATCATTCACAAGGTGCAACATTTTGTTTCAACAATTACAAAAGGGCCCAAAATTGACAAGGTAGTTGTTTGAATAAAAGGACGCATCCTCGAAGTGGAAACATTTGAATAGTTCGTTTTATTTCATTGGAGCAATCTCACCCAAGCAGGCACAATTATCTTGACCTGTACCCCTACTCTCATGCAGATTAACGTGCAATTTAATCCTGGCTACACAACTTCAAAACTTCCTCAAAGACACAGCCAAATTTTGAAAAAGATAAATTATTCTAGCATAGTATAACATATAATATCATCATGAGCATATACTATTTTTATAAACACAACAATGAAACCACATTAGAATGCTGGCACCCCAAAATTTAGCACAGATTGCAATCACAATGGCCAAATGCCTACCCTAGTCTCGCCCTTGGTGAAAGGATGCGCATACTCGGGATCCCCAGGCTCAGCAAACCGCGACACAAACTGCGCAATCCCTGCAACCAAAAAACAAGATCGGATTAGAATCTCTCCCTGAAACAAGCGAGCCAGGGAACCCGGTCGGTGAATTACCAGTATAAGCCTGCAACTTAGGCTTCTCGATGGGCGGCTTGTACTCCAGTTGTGGCCGCGGCTCGAACAGCTTCAGCAGGTTCGACGTGAGCCCCGTCGGGTGGCCCTGCGCCACCTGCAATGGAACCAAATCTCAGACCGAATCGAATCAAGCGGACGAAACAAAAAAGGAGCAAGGTTAGGGTTTATGTGCGACGGAGGCGGCGGCTTACGTGCTTGAGATGGAGGACGTTGGCGCGGCTCTGTCCCTTCGTACGAGACTGCACGCCGGCGTCCGGGTTCCGCATCATCGCGTTGCCGCAGTCGCCCATGGCGGCGACGGCGGCGGCCAGAGATTTGAGAAAAGGTGGTCGAAACTTCGAAGCGTCCGTATGACCGTATACAAATGGTTGACGATTATTCCGATTCGTTTTTGGGTTGCTAGGAAGATACTGTATTGGATTTATTTAAATTTGAAGAATTTCTAGTGGAGACATAACAATTTACAAAAAAACGGTAATGCTTCACTCCGTCCGTCAGGACGCATGCGAACCATCGAACGGCTCTATCGCACTTTTTTTTTCACGCGGTGGTGCTGCTGCCCCCTCCGCGCGTGATGCCGCCGCGGCTCCGCTCCTCTGCATGCGCTCCACCTCCACATGCGTCGCCGCCGCCGCACCTCTCCACACGTCACCTCCCTGCTCCTCTCCGCCGTCGTCGCTGACTCCCGGAGCTTGCGCCGCCGCCAACCATGTGCGTCGCGAAGCTCCCCGCGCACCACCGCGAAGCTCCTCCGCCGCGCCCCTCCACGCGCCGCCGGCCATCTCCTCCGCGCGCGGCGCTCCTGCTCACCATCCTCCTCCTTTTTCTCCTTCGGTTCTCATTTTTTTTCTAGGGTTTTTGCTGCATGTTGCAAGTGTATGTCCCACATGTTTCGGATGTTTAAGAATAATGTTGTAACTGTTTTATATCAATGTTGCAAAAATAGATCTAGGATGTTGTGATGTTGCATATGTTTCGCATGCATGTTGCAAATGTTTCGCATGCATGTTGCAAGTGTTTCATCCTGATGTTGCATTTTTATTGAGAGGTTTTGAGTGCGGCCATGCGTGACTGGGAGTTGGGAGCACGCCGTTTTTATTGTTGCAAATGATGACTATTTATGTTGCAGCTACTATTGTTTGATGTTGCATACGTTATTTTTAGATGTTGCAAATATGTTACATGTTGCATGCAACATCAAATCCATGTTGCGGCGGGAATTTTCTTGTGCTACAGTACCGTCTAATTTTTTTTGTCCCGTCGGACGTCCGGGCGCTAGTTTGACCGAAAAAAAACTGACCGCAGTCACACCGGTGGTCATAATACAAAGGCAAATGAGAAAATAATAGGTTGTTGTGTGTTGCGATGAACAAAGCTAGTTAAATTATGACGATGAGTCTACAGTGACAAAACTTTCTATTGTGTTATGCAACCATGTATTATTGTGTTATTGTGACCAAACTCTCAAAGACGAAGAGCAACGTGTCTTAAATCGACCATGTATGAATTAAACAAACTTTGTGATTTATTTACGTACATGGTTGATTAATAATTATTCATCATCTGTCACTTCTAGATCGTAAAATCTACTGCGAGTGGAGTCGCACTCGCGCGAAGTGTGCGGCCCTCTCGCGGCCCAGTGGAAAAAAGATGGGCTGCTGCGGTCCACAAGTTTTTCCGTTGTTTTACTATTAAAAAAATGTCATAACTTTCTTGTTAAGTTTTCATTTTCAATTCTGTTTGTACTTATACATTCCTGACACTGAGATCTATAAAACTAGATCCATGATGCATATATCTTAAATAATTTTTATATGATAACAACTTATGTTGATGTATATTTTAACTATACAACAACTTATGTATAAAGTTATCAACACGAGTTGACAGTACATCTTCTTTGAGTAAGTTGATAGTACAACTACATACAATTTGATACATTGTCTATATCTTAATAATGTATTGATAATTTCTACATAAGTTTAATACGTATATAAGTTGATATGTAGTCTTTATAATACTAAGAAATATAAATTGATATAATCATTATGCATAAATTGATAGCGCTACCATGCATAAGATGTTGACAAATGCATATACAATATAAGTTGCTACATAATCTAAAATCTCTATATAAATTGATACATATTATCTACATGAGTTGAAATACTAAGAAATATAAACTGATAGAATCATCATGCATAAGTCGATAGTATTGACATGTATAAGATGTTGGCAAGTATGCACACAATATAAGTTCATATAGAGCTATATAATCTCTACATAAGTTGATGCATTATCTCTACATGAATTTAGTATATATATAATTTGATAGATAGTATATAGAATCTGATAGTACTATTGATAGAACCACTATATAGGTTGTGACAATGTAAAAGTTTTCATCCATTCTATAAATATATTGATATTAATAAGTTGATATAAAATCTTATGTAATATAACGTATTATTTGAATTGTCATAATGATACATCGTGTCTATATAGGTTGATATATATAGGTTGTCGTACAACATCTTCATAACTTGATATACGATCTCTATATAAGTTGTTAGATCACTTCATATAAGTTGACATTATAAATAAAATGACTTCAAAACATATACAATATGGGCCTTGTTTTGTAGATCTCCTCGTAAAGAATGTATTGGTTCAAACAGAATAAAATTCAAACATCATATGAGAGAGATATTGTCATTTAAAAAATCATACTTACATAAAAAAGTCACGATGTCAACTTATTATCTGTCTGCAATCGCACTGCACTTGGTGCGTGATTCACCCGAAAACAACAAATAAATGATCGCTATGTGCTCTGTACTCATGCATGATTTGGTCGGAGGAGTCGCGCGCTCGGCATGATTTAGTCAGAGGAGGGTCGCGCGGTCGTCTAGGGAGCTACCCGTCGCGCATTAACGCGGTCCTTATCTATCTACAGAATCTGAACGGGAGGATAACAATGATGTGGACATGTGATTAGCTTTTATCTGAAACTATAGTCATATATTTAAGTATATAGTAAAAACTATGTATCAAAAAATTTAGAATAAGTAATTTTTAATCGATTAGGATTTAGAGGTAACGCTTGAGTGTCGTCCCGTGTCATATATGTACAGAGTATATTTACGTGAGACATTGAGGTTCTAAGGTTACGCACATATTATGCATGCCAAAAATTAGAATGGATGAGATTTTTTTTGAGGAACCTCACCCTTTATTAATCAGCAATATAATTACAAACTCCATTGTATAAACTAAGAACTATACACGTCTACTAGCTGAAAATAGAATAGATGCCAGAATTCAAAATGGGTGAGATGGTCCACCACAGCCGAAAAAGGTGAGCTCGATAAATGACATATATGGCTAGGCCTCGCTAATGACGTGGAGTTGAAGGTGCGCAAGAAGTGGGCCGACTTTTCCCCTAGAAGGTGCTCGTTGGTTTCGCCGAGCAACTCCAACAGGCTCGGTAAATGGCTGGACTCGGTAAAAAAATAAAAAAAAACATCGATGTTACCTGTTCCAACAGCTTTGCCGTCTTCCCCTGCTCGCTAATCGGATCGCCATTCCGTCGCGCTCGCTGGTCAAATTTGCCGGGAGGTTTAACTTTTTTATCACGTAACGGAAGGCAGCTCCTCATATATCATCTTAACAAATTGCGCTACATTTTTACCACGCAACGAAGAAACGCGCTTCAAAAATACAACATCTGCATCTGTGGCACGCCATGTCACCTGTCCACGCTGGATCCAATGCATACGGTGTGAGAAATGACCTCCGATGCCTCTGACCCCGTCCTCTTTCTTTCCCTCTTCTTCCCGAGGAGCACAGCAACCAGCTTGAAACTTACAGACCGTGTGCTGCCGCAGATGGGGACGTCGCCAAGGACATGGCCACTGGCACGGTGGGCGGCGCTGTGCAGCTGGTGATGGGCCACCCGTTCCACACCATCAAGGTGAAGCTGCAGAGCCAGCCCACGCCGCCGCCCGGTCATCACCGTAAGGCGACGCTGCCGCAGCACGCAAGCCCCGCCTGGATTCGGCCACTGCGGTCTCGGCTAAGATGACGGTGGTCTGGAGGCGGGGCTTCAACGGCAGCGCCTGGGCGACCCCACTGTCGCCATCGCCATCGCCGGCGCCCTCGTCGTCGGAGGGGATCTCGGTGGAGTGGTGTGCGGCTGCGTGGTGGTTCTCGATGACGGAGGTGGGAGAGTCCACAACGGCTCCCCCTACAGAGGGGGCGGGGGCGGCAAAGCGGGGAACAGGGTGGGCTTGCACGTGGGAGTGGATGGCAGAGCATAGGGAGGACGGGGTGAGCGGGCGGACGACGGGGAGGGGGGACGAGGAGGCGGAGGCCGGCGGCGAGGAGGAGAGCGCGGCGAGTGGGATGCAGGAGAGGTCGAGCGGGAGCGAGTAGGGGAGCGGCGGGCCGTCGTACTCCGCCGCGAAGGAGTAATTGGTGGAGGTTGAAGGTGACCCAACTTGTGGGTCTCACGTGTAAGTGACAGTAGAGAGAGAGGAGAGGAAGGGGACAAAAGAGCATGATGGACATTTTACATGCATGGGTGCCCTCGATCCAACGTAAACAAGTGATATGGCGTGCCATAGATGCAGATGTGGTATTTTTGTAGCGCGTTTCTTCATTATGTGGTAAAAATATAGCGTCATTTATTAAGGTGATATTTGAGAAGGCGCCGTGTGTTATGATGATAAAAAGTTAAATATCCCGGATTTGCCGAGGCCATCGCCCTCGCCACCCGGAGTGACTATCTATCACGCGCGCGACAGATAACAATCTGTCACGCGCGCGGAGGGTGGGCTCACTTGGACGTGCTTTCTCGGCCCATTAAGATCGTGTGCTGTGCGGAGTACCACAATAAGCCCAATAAAGATCCATATATTAGTTTTTTTTGTTATTTTTATTATTTATTATTTATTTACTTTTTCTATATCTATTAATTTATATTTTTTCTGTTCTTTTATTTATTTTCTGTACTCTTATTTTTTATACTAGCTTATTCGTCGTGTGTATATATATATATTGTTCGTAATGTAGATATATTTGTTCTCCGTATATATTAATTTGTTCGCAACGTGGATTCTTATGTTCTTCATGTGCAGCAATTTGTTCGCAACGTGAACTCATTTGTTCTCCATGTGTACTAATTTGTTCGTAATGTGCACTGATTTGTTCTTCATGTGTAGTAATTTTTTCGCAGTGTAGATTCTTATGTTCTCCATGTGCAGCAATTTGTTCGCAACGTGAACTCATTTGTTCTCCATGTACAGTAATTTGTTCGCAACGTGGACTCTTCTGTTTTCTATGTGCATCAATTTGTTCGCAACGCGGACTCATTTATTCTAGTTTGATAAAAAATATTCACAAAAAATTATTTAAATATAGTCAAGTGAGATCTTGTTTTGAAGATTTTATCGCAATAAACATTATGGTGCGATCAGAATTTAATTTGGATGTTTGGTTTAAGAGTAATGACTTTTTTTCTAAATCTTATCACACGTAAAGAGTAACAGTGAACCAGTCATGGATGGGAGCGACTGGGTGCATTCGCACGCGCGCGGTCTTCTTCGGGTGATAGTTGTGTGCGCATCGAAAGCGTGATGGCCAGACCTGCGCCCCTCCCCTCCCTTTCCCGCACGCTGTTGCGCTTCACGTCCGCGCGTTCTCTTTCCCTCGCACCCTCGCGCCGCCCGTTCCTCTTGTCCATCGCGCCTTCGCGCTGGCGCCGCTCCTCTGATGTCTGCTCTATCCCGGCTGCACCGCTCCTCTGCTCCCTCGTGCTCTGAGCACTCACGCCCGCGCCGCTCCTCTGCTCCCTCGCGCTCCCGCATCATGAACAGGCTGTCGCGTCCCTGGTCAACGGGGCTCGGCAAACAGACGTGTGGAATGGATCCACCGCCGGGACTCTTCTCTTTCTTCAGTTTGCGCCAGGGACGGTAGATCCGGGGGCACATCGGCCGGAGGGAGAGATGGAGCAATCCGGTGTCGGATTGATTCGCCGTGGGGTGGTTCCTCTCACAGGGTTCCATGGCCTGATGGCAGAAGATATGCTCAATGCTGAGCAGTTCGACGAGGAGGACGCCTGCACTGGTGAGATGCTACTTCTTGTTGTACTGTTGCCAACCAAAAATAGGAATCATTTGATTGGAACAAGTGTTAGTTGCAGTAGTGTTAGTTTCTAATTTCAATGTCCACATGTACCATTGGATAATTCGGATAGATTAGATTCATCATTCATGGTGACTTGTGCATTGATGGACAGCTTCTGAATCACACCATCGAGTATTTGCATACCGCGGGCTTTTAGTATTACCGAAGAGAAGATGTCTGAACCAGTAATGTTCACATGAGCCTGAAAGTATGGAGCTTTGCTCTGATGACGATGAGGGAGATGGACTTGAGTTGAGATGTAGCTTATTGTAAACACTTGGGAGTTATATTTGTTAAAATTATGTTGCACGGTCTTTGCTGCTCTATTGATCCATGTTTAATTTTGTTGAAAGAACTTGACTAATCAATAAATTGGTTGTTTCCCATGCTTGGTGCAAAAGATTTATTTGTGCTATGTAATGACTGAAATCTTATCTGTTCTTGGGCGCAGGTTATTAACTTAGGCTTCAAAGCTAGCGATATACTTCTTGGGTAACATACAGAACCCTGAGTCAAATTCAGTCGTAGAAGAATAGAGAATTTGTTCCATTTATTTCAATCTATATGGAAGACTAGATATGCATGACTGTATGTTCAAAACTGCATACAATATTCAGACTAAACCACTTTTCCAAATTGTAGAGCACTCATTTTTCATCTGCTTAAGCCAAAGTCAGGCTTAATCTCTAACAAGTACGAAGAAAAGGTGTGGCTTGCTAAATGTGATAGAGATGGTGATCTTACTGCTTTGTTCACATGGTCTAAATCATTCAGCATATCTGGAAATTATACTAGTATTATATAATAGCTCATTATTGGATATCTGATGAAACTGGTGTATTATCCACTTTTAGCACAAATCTGTAATGTTCTAAACCTGCAAGTTGAAATTTTAGGAATTAAACAAGTCAAAACTATTTCAGTTTCAGATAGGTTATTTTTCTCCGTTATTATTTGTGGTACATCTTTTTCTTGAATAAGATTTTTCTGACCGCTGCTTTGCAGAGTTTAGAATGTATGAATCTCAAGTTATTTGATTTGGCAGACTGCAGTATTCAGTTGCAGGTTAGATATCGCCTCATACCCTTGATGACTGACTGGAAGCGTATATGTGTTCGCACCTAAAATTGGCAGTTGCCTATCAGGCCGAGGGCAAACGGTCAGACCGGTTCTAGGAAGCGGTCAGACCGGTTTTACTGTAGCCGATCTGGCAACGGCCAAACCGGTCTGACCGGTTTCCCTATCCGGTCTGACCGGTTTCTCCCGTATTGGAGTAGGTTTAGGACTTTAGAGTTTTATCCCATATTGTAAACCAACCTAAATGGGTACGACTTCCCCACCCTATAAATATAAAGGGTCATGGCCGATTGAGAAGAATCCCAATCGAATCTATCAAATCTACCTTTTATCGTTTTGTCTTTACTTTTATCTCTTTACTCTTCTCTTCCAACCCTACCATGCTGTTCTTCCTTCGTCTCTATGTCGATTGAAGGCGTTCTAGGTGGCCTGCCGATCCTAGAACAACCCAAGGTGCGCCTGTCCTGACGGGGTCCCTTCCGGACGGGCGTTCGTTGGTCTCTCGTCGGGCACCGCCGGCGAAACCGGTCTGACCGGTTATCAAAACCGGTCTGACCGCTTTGCGCGGAAGGGCAGCAAGGAGCTACTCCGCGTGCTTGTTGTTGGCGCGGTTTCGTGTCAACATATTTTGGCGACTCCGCTGGGGAAGAAATCTCTGGTTATCATGGCTGATTTATCAAGTGATACGACATCGTTTGAAGAACTACTTGAGGAATATCAGCAAGAATATGACAGAGCAGTTCAAAGTTTATTCTTGTCTTGCTACCGTAAGACAGGACAAGGAGTCATCAAGATTAAAGAGTGGCAGCCACCATCGACCATCGCCATATTAAAGGAGATACAATCTTCTGGTACTATATCTACATTTCTATCTGCCTATGTTAAATTTTTGATTCCTCAAGAGGATAAGGTAGATTCAATTCTTATCGATCAAGAGTTGGCTATTGAAAAGCCGACTAATGCTATTATTGATCCTTGCAACTTGCCAAATTGTGATGTTGTTGGTCAAGAAACAAATCGGCCGTCTCTAGCCGAAATTGTTGATCCAAAATCCCCTAGCATGAGCATAAAAAGTGTATCTAGTACTTCAACGCTCGGGGGGCAACAAAACAAAGGCAACGGTGCCGGTTGCATTGTAACCGGTCTGATCGGTTCTCAAACCGGTCTAACCGTTTCATTTAGGGTTTCGCAAAATAAATTAAAACCAAAGATGATTAAACCTAAAAAGCCCGAGATTGGTGTTTGGAAAACCATTGAATCCAAAGGCCGTCATAAACATCAAAGAGAAAAGCCGAAGTATAACAAGAAACTTCCGGCTAAGTCTCAAAGACAAAAGATTGTCAATGATGCTAGTCGGTCTAAAAATTCCAAACAATCAAAATCTTCTCATAGAGAGAAGTTCCATAATCGGGATCAGCAATGGAATAATTCTCACAAATCAATGCCGTTTCCACCATATGGATCACCTACACCAATACCATGGGAGTTTTGTTTTAATGTGCCTTATTTTTATTCTCCTTGGTATTATAATTCATATATGCCGTCTCCTTCTAGATATTTGTGTTCAGATTATATTACCTGTAGGGAGCCGGTAGTTAATGAGCCATCACCTATGCATTATGACCGTTTTGATCAAAAGAATCGGTCCACACAGAAAAATAAGCGTAAGGTGATTAAACAAGTTTATCGTGTCAAGAAAGATGGAAGATTAAATAAAAATTCAGAATTGACACTAGACATAGAAAAGCCGATAATTGAAAATTCATCGGCTAGTTCTGTTGATCAAATTGTCCCCAATAATAAGCATATCACAAATATTATAGCTGAGCAACAATCATATTCGGCTGGGGGGCAATATGATCTCAGTGTGACTGGTTCTGAAGGAACCGGTCTAACCGGTTCTAAAAACCGGTCTGACCGGTTTGACAAAAAAATTGATAAATCTGCAAGTGTCACTTCAAAGAGCAAAGTGATGAAGAAGAAGCCAAGCTTTGCTGAATAGTTACATAAATATCAGAAGATAGCCGAGCAAAAGCAAAGTAATCGGTTAGAAGATCAAAGTTGGAATTTTTCATCACCAAAAGCAAAGAAGCATCAACGGTCATCTCATTATTCTTCAACATTTATTCCGTCGATGCATGTGCCATGGAATGCGTATCCAAGTATACCTAATTACAATTCATGGTTTTGGTATAATCTTTGGTCTTCTTTTTACAATTATCAATATTATGCTTTTGATGTACCAAGGAACTACGATTGATGGTCATGGCCATATCAAGATTTCAATTATTAGATGACCTGATCATTGAAGATTATTTTCTGGCACGCAAGCTTTGCCAGAAAACAGGGGGGCATATGTTCGCACCCAAAATTGGCAGTTGCCTATCAGGCCGAGGGCAACCGGTCAGACCGGTTCTACCGGTTTTACTGTAGCCGATCTGGCAACGGCCAAACCGGTCTGACCGGTTTTCCTATCCGGTCTGACCGGTTTCTCCCGTGTTGGAGTAGGTTTAGGACTTTAGAGTTTTATCACATATTGTAAACCGACCTAAAGGGGTACGACTTCCCCACCCTATAAATATAAAGGGTCATGGCCGATTGAGAAGAATCCCAATCGAATCTATCAAATCTACCTTTTATCGTTTTGTCTTTACTTTTATCTCTTTACTCTTCTCTTCCAACCCTACCATGCTGTTCTTTCTTCGTCTCTATGTCGATTGAAGGCGTTCTAGGTGGCCTGCCGATCCTAGAACAACCCAAGGTGCGCCTGTCCTGACGGGGTCCCTTCCGGACGGGCGTTCGTTGGTCTCTCGCCGGGCACCGCCGGCGAAACCGGTCTCACCGGTTATCAAAACCGGTCTGACCGCTTTGCGCGGAAGGGCAGCAAGGAGCTACTCCGTGTGCTTGTTGTTGGCGCGGTTTCGTGTCAACAATATGTATGCAGGAAATTCATATGCAGGTGGTGGCCCTGAATGAATGTGTGCCTGGAATTCGAGTCTGTCTTCAAGGCAAGAGCTATCTTCTCAAGCTTCAGTACAAACTGTCCAAGCTTAATAGTCACTTGTTCATAGTCTAGTGTTTCATCGGTAGTAGGTCTATCTGTGAATTTTTTTAACACTTCTTTCCTATGTTAATTATGCATTGATATGCGGTACAATCTATGATCTGCATTTTACTATAGACTGTACATTCGCATCTTTTCCTCCAGCATTGATACCAGATTACATAATCTCCAATTAGCACTCTGGTAATTAGCACTCAGCAAAACCTCTTGAGATGTATGATAATTGTCATTACTTTTACCTTAGTTTTTACCTGTGCTCTGAATTCTTGCGGTCGTGTCGGCGGTGGCAAAAATACTGCAGATTGACGCTACGAGAGAAAAAAAAATAATCGGCCAAAGGCCTCCAACACAATACGTCGGATGGATGACCAAAGGACCATAGGCCTCCAGGACGCTCGGCCCAAAGGTTTGGAGAAAAAGAAGACGATAGGCCCAAGTAATTTAAATATAGGTAGTTCAAATTTGGAGAGTCTCTTGGTTTGGGGTGCGTCTGGACGTTACCGCGTGACGCGGAAACAGTGTCGCCCGAAGAAGCGGACGTGTTTTCTATTTTTTTATTAGGCTAATGCTGGGCTGATTGTTTGGTCAGCTGTTGAACTGTTTTCGCGTGTACGCCTCTTACCTAATGAGTGGAGCAGCACAAAAAGCAGCGCACGTGTCAGGTCATTTGCATGCGATAAAGTTTAGAAAAAAAAGTCATTGTTTTTAAACCAAGTATCCAAATTAAATTTTGATCGCACCATAATATTTATTGCGATAAAATCTTCAAATCAAGATCTCACTTGACTATATTAAGATGTTTTTTTGCGAATATTTTTTTATCAAAAGAGAATTAAATGAGTCAGTGTTGTGAACAAATTGCTGCACATAGAAAACAAAAGAATCCACACCGCGAACAAATTATTGCACATGGAGAACAAATCGGTCCACATTGCAAATAAATTTACTGCACATAGAGAACATGTAAGTCTACATTGCGAACAAATTACTGCACATGGAGAATAAATGAGTCCACATTGCGAACAAATTGCTACACATGATGAACAGAAGAATCCACATTGTGAATAAATTACTGCATATGGAGAACAAATCAGTCCACATTGCGAACAAATTACTGTACATGGAGAACAGAAGAATCCACGTTGTGAACAAATTACTGCACATGGAGAACAAATGAGTCCACGTTGCGAACAAATTACTACACATGGAGAACACATTAGTTCGCATTGTGAACAAATTATTACACATCAGTTAAATAACAGGAAAATAAAAAAAAATAAAAAAAAATAAAAAAGAAAAACAAGTATACGAAAAGAGGAAAAAAAGAAAAAAAGAAAAGATATATAAAGTGATAGAAATGATATAGAAAAAACCAAAACAAAAATAAAATTAGAAAGAAAGAACCAGGGCTTTATTACGATGTTTTTATCACTCCCATGCAGGCCCACATGCTATAATGGGCCGAATACGATCCACTCAGCCGTACATAAACTTAAATTTTGTATATGGGTCAACAAATAAGCTAGTGGGCCGAAAGAAAACACGAAAACAAGAGAAAGTGGAAGAAGGCCGGATGCTCCCGTGCGTGAGCGACAAACGTGAATAAATCACGCGCGCGATAGCTGGTCACGCCGCTGGGTTTGCCCCGTAATTTAGCTAGCTGTCTATTTTTTAAAATATTTAAAAATTCTAAATTTAGTTAGGATAAATAGCTGGGCTCTTGGACAGTTGGAGTTGCTCGCACGGCCCCGCCCACCTAAAAGCCCGCCCGTTCGGCCCGTCCCGGCTCGGCATCAAGCAAAACCACGCGCGCCGGCACGACAGGTCGACAGGTGCGACTAGGGAGACCGTGCTCACCGCCGTCACGCACGCCGTGCCACGCCCCTAAAAAACCCCCAGCCGTCCCCGGTCCGTCCTCTCTCCCCCTGGGCTGACTCGTCCGCCTCCCCTTCTCCCCTCGCGTCCGCCGCACGCGCTGCCTGAACCCTAGCTTCCGCCGCCGCAGGTGAGTGAGGCCGGGACGCCGCGGCGCGTGTCTTCTGCTCCCGCGCACCCGCCGGTTGTACCGATCCGTCTGATCCAATCGTTGCGGGTGGCGCAGGCAGCTGGGATGGAGAAGGGGGCCGCGGACTCGTCGCTCAGCTGCGCTCGCTGCGGCAAGCCGGCCCTACTGCAGTACGTTTCTCCCCCTTCTTACACATATTACTTCCTTTTTACGCGGGCTTGTTATCTACTGCCGAGCTGCCCAGTTTCGATTCCTGCTGCACTTTGCTTCAGCGCCATAGAATTCTCTATCTAGTAATAGGAATTGACTATCGGGGCAACTTTGCTGTGAAGCTGTTTAGCAAGTTATATAAAGGGCGTATCTAGCTTTCATTTATAGTAAGTTATTAGTACTTGGAACGAAGACCCCCGGTGTCTTTTAACCCATATGCGATCTGAAAAGCAACATTATGGTTCTTACCCTTGAAAGAAGTTGGCAGTGGGTATTGCCCAAGTCCTTGCTCATCCTTTGTTGTTTTCCAGATGCCCCAAGTGTGCAGAACTGAAGCTGCCGCGTGAGGGTGCTGCTTTCTGGTCAGTGCCATCCTCCCTCTCTCTGTCTGTTCTTCATGCAACATCATCGCACCTGGTAGCTTACGTGATGCTTGATCAATGAGTTAAGATTTATACCGGGGCCTTTGGATTCTATTATTTTGCGAGTTAAGTTGCAAAAATACCACCCATTGCATAGTCATCACCAATCATAATGAATTTAGTTCAATAAAGCGTTTTCTTTAGATACACTTGTCAGTAAGGATAGTAGATTTAGATCCTTTTTCTTTTAATGTTTAAAGAAAACATGTGTTTTGATCTTAAAGTATCCATTCGAAGTGCCAGGATACTAGCTCAGGATAGAATCATGCTTCATATGTAGCAATAGGGCTTCGGCTGTTTGAGCTAGAGGAAGAATTAAAATTCTTATGTTTTCACAAATCATTCGCAGCACGCAGGATTGCTTTAAGGCAGCATGGAGCTCTCACAAATCTGTCCACCCAAAGCCAGCATCCCAGCAGTCTCCAGAAGGTTGGAAGTATTGTCTGAAAAAAGGGCGTGCACGTTCGTTGCAGCTTCCTCGTTTTGATTGGACAGGGTGAAATATTATTACCTTATATTTGCATTTTTAATGTTGACCATGTTGTGTTCATTATAGTGAGCATCCCATCTATCTCCGGAGTTGCAGGCAGGCTTTTAAAAATTGCTGATAAATACATGTGCTTCCTATTTAGTTGGATAAATACATCACCCATCATAGCCTACTAGATTTCCTTCCAATCAGACAAGAAAACTGCCACACATCATAATCAACAAATAGAACTGTGGCAAACTGAAATTTTCTGCAACGTATATATGTCATATTTCTTTATGAATACTCTATGGTAGGACTAAATGACTAGTTTGATAATACGTCTCTCACATTTTATTGAATGATAATGTCTTGCAGTCCATTGAGACCCTATCCAATATCAAAGACGCGTGTGGTGCCAGATGAAATCGAGAAGCCTGATTGGGCGCTTGATGTAAGTCCTTGTCAATTTATTGCCTTTTCTCCACTTTCTACATGTATTGTCATTATTGCCAATTGGATTGACATATCTTTCTAAACATGAAAAGGGATGTTATTATACCTTGTAATATGGCCCTCACATTTGCAATGCAGGGAATTCCCAAGATTGAACCAGATAGTGATTTGCAGAAAAGAGTGGAGGTAAATTTTCAAATATATACGGACAACTCATGTTCCGTGAATAAATGTCTGATGATTACTATTGTCTCTGTAGATCAAGACCCCTGAGCAAATAGAAAGGATGAGAGAAACATGTCGAGTAAGTTCCCTGAACATATAAGTGAGTGATGACGTACTGTAATGTCACTTCATTAACCATTTCTGCTTTGTTATATACTGTTGTTGTTAGATTGCAAGAGAGGTTTTAGATGCAGCTGCTCGTGTAATAAAACCCGGGATTACAACAGATGAAATTGATAGAGTTGTCCATGAGGAGACAATTGCTAGAGGTCAGATTAACATCCTTTCAGAATTTAAATGCAACAATCGAACACCAGATAATTGAATGGGAACTTATCTTGTCAACAGCTACAAGTATTTTTTTTAAGAAAAATACTATCCACACCTTATCATGCTTACTTTTTCTCTTATTGATCATAACTTCCATCTTGATCCTCAGGTGGATACCCGTCGCCATTGAATTACCATTTCTTCCCAAAGTCATGTTGCACGTAGGTTGTCTCTGTTTTAATTTAATAATGCTTAGCCGTCTTCATGGCTAGGAGAATATATACATTGGTATACTCACATTTTTTGTTTCTTCTCAGGTCTGTCAATGAAGTCATTTGCCATGGAATTCCAGATGCCAGGTCCTATTGAATACATGCTATGCTAGACTTTCATTTATATAGCGCCAGCGACCTTTTTCATGCCTTTTCTTGGACTTTTTGTTGCTTTGACTTGTTTTGACTTATATGTATAGAGATTGTTTATCTTTGTATATTTACTTGATTGGCTAATTAGGACAGCATATACACTGTAGCTGCATGACTGGACCAGATAGGGATTTGCAAATAATATGTTCTAAGTCGTTCCATTAAAAAATAACCCCAGGGGGACATCCCTCTGGGGCTTGTCTTAAAGTAGGCATCTTGCTTTGAACCTGGTCTGGACGGGAGTTTCAATGACCCCTGGCGTTCACCGTTGTAACCATTGCACTGCGAGTAGCTTGGCCTAAGACGTTGCATAGACCCTGTAAATTTGCAATTATATCTAAGGGCAAAAAATCAACAATTTAAATGTCCTACTAATGGATTACCTACTTATTTCGAAGTTTAGATTTAGATATGCAAATGCCAGATTCTAACTTCATGTTTTGATGTGGGCAAATTAAAATAGTTTCACTGTTGGTAACTTACTGCCAAGTCTTTTTATTTGATTGCCATTGGTTTCTAATTCTATCTGTTTTTTAACAGGAAACTTGAGGACGGTGACATTGTAAATGTTGATGTAACTGTATACTATAAAGGCGTTCACGGTAAAGTCTCTTTTGTTTTGTATGATGCTTAGCTGTTTTATATATGCACTTATAAAAAAGAAACCGTCTGTATATGTTATGGTTATTTTAATTAGCATCTTCAACTGCAGGTGATTTGAATGAGACATATTTTGTTGGCAATGTCGATGAAGCTTCCAAACAGCTTGTCCGCTGTACTTACGAGTGCTTGGATAAAGCGATTGCTATAGGTATCATTATTTGTAATTTCAACTTGCTTTATTTCTTATATTTATATATGTCCTAGTCTTCAAGATGAAAACAAAAGTAATTCCTTTTGTTTGCAGTTCCCTATATATTTTCTAAACCATCAGATAATAACTGTAATGGATTTATGATATTTTATCTTAAAACATATTTACGTGCAGTTAAACCTGGAGTTAGATTTCGAGAGGTTGGAGAAATCATAAATAGGCATGCATCCATGTCAGGTTTATCTGTGGTTAGTATCAGATCGTTATTGAACTAATACATTCATTACTATCTCCATGGGATGTTTGCACCTATGCTCTTGCGATTATCTTTCTTTCAGGTGAAATCATATTGTGGCCATGGCATAGGAGAATTGTTCCACTGTGCCCCAAACATCCCTCATTATTCGAGTACATTTCTTGCAGCTAGTCTTATTTCCATTCTTCTTATTTTAGTGCAGTATAAATGTGACACTACCTTACAAGCTATGCCCGAAGGGTACGCAATTTTACTTAACTCAAGCTATGCTTGCGTTATTTAATGTAGGAAACAAGGCTGTTGGCATCATGAAAGCTGGGCAGACATTTACAATTGAGCCAATGATCAATGCAGGCAAGTTTAGATATTGTACAGCTCCAAAAGCTCATGATGTTTCCACCCCAAATAATTGAGTGCTCATCATTATTGTAAATACTTTCATATTTTGTAGGAGTTTGGAATGATCGTCTGTGGCCTGATGATTGGACTGCAGTGACTGCAGATGGTAAACGGAGTGCTCAATTTGAACATACACTTTTGGTGAGTTAAATACTTTTGAGTTTTTTTTTGTCTGATTCCTTAGAGGAATTAATCCATTTGTTTATTGGAATCTGTTTATTATATGTGTACAATTTTGTTATAATAGAAAGAACAAATAACCCACGTGTAATGCTATTTATTACTACAGTTTCGGATAAATTTGAACCGAGTTTTTACCCTTCAACCTACTGCTAACTGATTGTTACTCGGCTAGGTGGTATTTGTGAACTTGTTTATTTGCTGTTCTCCAGGTGACCGAGACAGGATGTGAAGTTTTGACGGCACGGTTACCCTCATCACCGGACGTCTTTCCATGGTTGAAGCCGTGATGCGCGTACTCTAGCCATCAGCAGCAGCAAGCTACAGATACATCGGGACTGCACAAATTTTGTTGTTTCTATAATCAGTCAGTCGCCACCGAGAAATTTCAAAATTTCCAAACTAGCTGCATGTATGCTACTGTTGAACAGTCACTGAAACTGTCTGCCCTGCTGAGTTTTTTCCATGAGTGTATTGTTGAATCGATTTGTTTTAAGTTATACGAGACCCAGGGATAATTGAGGTGTGTTACCATCATGTTTATGCCATCCCAGTTCGTACATGACAGGTTGGCCGCCAATTGCTCTGAAACCTGTTGGGATACTGCTATGAGTGAGTTTTAAAAGCTGTCGGCCATGCAATTGCATAATAGTTTCAGGCATTGCTGAATTCGTCCATCCTCCAGTGTTCAGGGCTTTGCAAGCTTGGAAGGATATCTGGAAGCCGCCCCCCATTGTTAAGGTCCTGTTACGCTTAGATTATCTCGCTTCTCGGAACGTTCGGTGAGATTCTCACTTCATAAATAATCCCATTATAATCGTCCGTCTCACTTCTTTTCAGCATGCCCCGATAAAATTACATAAATCCACGTGACAATCCTTGTGCCGTTTGGTGAGGTTATTCCCTCCATCTAAAATTGTATATCGTTGGTGAGGTTATTCCCTCCATCTAAAATTGTATATCGTTGGTGAGGTTATTCCCTCCATCTAAAATTGTATATCGTTTATGCATCTAGATATATGCTATGTCTAACTATGTATCTGGAGAAAACAAAACAACTTAATTTGGAAGAGAGAGTAACTTTCTATCCATCCTGTCATTTGGAGTTCCTAACCTTACCAGAATTTTTTTACAAAGATTTGTTCAACCACCTCTCCTGTGTGTTACCAGTGCAATGCTTGTGGCTCTAAAAAAAAAGAATCCATCCATCCTCTCCTCGCGATCCTTCCCCTCTAAAGCAAAATTTTGTAACCAGTACAATGCTTGTGGCTCTAGAAAGCCAAAATAGTATTGCAACCGGTTCCTGCATCCTAGTATCCACTGAAATCGACTAACGATGAATAAGATTTGTTTTCATCAGTCGAAATAGTGTTTCGCATATCAGCAGCTCTCCTTGTTTCTTGGTTTTCAGATTTCAGTGAAGTGGTGACCCTGAAACCAGCCATCTGGTTGATTTCTGACCTCTTGCGCCTTGCTTCCTCCACATCTCCTTCCCAGCACGTCTCTGCGAGCAATTCCTGGGCTCTATCCATATTTTCTGCCGGAATAAGATCGTCGTTTTGCAGCAGCACAAGGTACACCTGGTCGGCTGCAGCCTTCCGGATCTGTCACATTGCAGAGTTTTGAGCTCAACTGATCTTTGCGTGGAATTCTGCGCTTCTGAGGCAAGAAGTGGCAAATGTTACCTTGGGGTATCTGTGGCCTAGGAATGTGAGGAGTTGAGAGAATGCCTTAGTGCAAGTTCCATCTGTTTGTGAAGAAATGTATCCAAGGATTGAGAGGCCTGCACATAACTTTGTGAAATCCTTTGATCCTTTCAGCTCAGAGCCCACCGATTCTACAAGTCCACTGTAGAACTCACTGTACCCCTGTTAAATGTCGAAAAAAGAAGACACGGAAAAACCTTGTAAAATGTAACTAAGAAAGCGAGCAAAGCGTTCTTTTGGCAGCAAAAGCATTCAACCAACATGAGATGACTAAGTTTGTAGATATGGTATTATCTCTTTACTGTGAAACTCTGACTTTTAGGTTGCCAACTTATACTGACAATGACTGGTGCATTAATAGTTTGATGTGATCAGATGATGACGCCCTACTTTTCTAAGATTCCACTGCTTTGTGGCATAACAAAAAATCATCTCTGTTTTCTCCACTAGACGTGCACACAGAAAAGGAGGCCAGCCTCTCACCATACTGTGACTATTTAGTGCATTGCTGAGTAAACTCACCTCCCTGTTCAAGAAAACCTTTTTACTGAAGAGAGCCTCAATAGTCTGCAAATACAAGGCCCTTGTTAGATCTAAAAAGATAATATCTATAACATCAAATGTGGGAAACAAGATGTGAACTTTTACTATTTAAAATCATATAACTAAAACTAATAAGCAGCACCAGTTGTAATGACGTTACAACGAGTAGACATGAGTTGGGTGTATAAAAAAATACATCGATTGCTACTGATTGAGAGCACATATATTAGAAAACAACATAAAATTGAAAAGCTATTCAAAGCCCCATGCAAAAAATAACAATATAGGATTTACATGCAACATATGAAAGATCTAAACGCAGAATATGATGTCATCAGACAATGTGGATAAACCTCTGTTACCTTAAATGTGGGAATAATCACACGATCACACTTCTGGTAGCGCCGTAGAACCCATAGAAGATCACAACTCAATAGATACTCTCTACTTTTCCCGTCACAATTTGTATTGATGTTTGAATCCTCAAGATACCCTACTAAAGCTGATGTTGAAGCTTTCTTCAAAGACTCCTGCAATCCACCTGTAGAAATCACAAGCCCTGAGAGCACAGATTTGCTATAGCAGCAGACCTGAAGAAGCTTCACCAATCGTGGATATGATACTGTAGGAACCTGAAAAGACAATTTCTTTAAGTGTCAAAAAACAATACCACCACTAAGTAAAATATTATGCACAAATAGGTGACAATAAACAGTGCACAAATTAGTAAGTGACTAGCCAAACTTCTTGTAGGGGATCAGTTAGAGCATGGAACTACAGGAGTCGTTGAAACTCGCGTCCTAATCCAGTTTCGAAGCAAGGCACCTTCTTAGGACAAAGACTGGGGAGAGTTTCCCGCCATGGCCCAGTTTTTTTTTGTTAAGTGATTATATGCTCATAGAAAACATCAATTATTCAAGAAAGTATATGGACTGTGGGTAGAATGGAAGATCCAAAACCCCCGTTACTTGATTCCCAACATGACTAATTTCTAGAGCAACAAACTAATATGGAGAGATACTGAGCATTAAAAGATCGAATTGAAAGGAAGGACAGGTAATTCTCACAAGTCATAATAAACCAGTGCCAAAACTAGATATGAATTTTTTTCCCATGAGTTTTCACGATCACTTACTGTCCACTCCAAATCTGTGCTGTTGGGAATAATTTCTTCCAGCAATTCCCTGTGTGGTATAAATGGGATGAGGTGTTCCTGGTGATACAAAATTCTCTGCAGGGTTTTGATAGCTATTTCTCTCATCTTATCCATTTTCTCAACTGCTTGTTTTGCAATGCCTGCGACCAGATCCTGTGCAATTCCAGAATCAAATAACCTTTGTGCGGTACTACTTGCATTTACTTCCATTTCACTCGGTTCAGACTCATGACCAGAAACTGGTGCTGTTCTCAACGCAACAATATCTCTCCTGCAGAGGATGAACGTGCACCGTTCTAGTGCATCCATTGCTGCTTCACGTACCCAAGAACCCACGTCTCCTCTGTTGTCCACAGCATAATCATCAAGTGCTCTAAATAAAGCTCGGATGACATAATCTTTTATGTATGCATAAACAGAATCTGCACTATCTGAGCTCTGATCAAAAGATGCTGCTAGTGTTTCGCAAATCGAAATTAGCCCCATTACAGAGTTCACACGTGCTTCAGCATCAGGATCATCAGGCTTATCCTACAGATCAGATCACACGGGGGTTTTAGTTCCAGTGTTAAATAACAACATATTTTTATTGTATATTTCTTCTTCTTAATGAAATGGCATGCACTTCTGCGTTGTTCGAAAAAAAAAGAACGTCATCTTATTCTCTCTTTTTACTATTGATGAAATATCCATAGGTAATTCCATTACCTCAATTGTGCATGAGCTGCAGAGCTTACTCATGACAGTCATCCATTTCAATGTCAAGAATTTGGATGGTAATATTCCAAGGGCCAGTGCGGCTCCTCGTCTTGCAGCCACATTTGGGTCGTCTAGAAGTGCCACATACTTTGAAATGATATCGTTGGCAATCTTTTCACCAGATGATACCAGATATGCTGGAATAAAATGCTTTAATGCATCAACAGCAGCACCCTGGACAAAATAGTCAAAAAAAGAAACACTAAGTCTACAAATGTAGATGGCTAGTGTCATGGTTGTACAGCATCCAGTGTACAAACAAATAAGGGATTGGTTACATATCAAATAACAGGACCTAGTAAGATGATAGTACTGGGGCATTCTTTGAGTGAATGCACATCGAGAAAAAAGAAAGTTCACCTGTATTTGGGAATTGGGATGCCTCAAATTTTCATTGAGTGTTTCTAACAAACTTTTCTTTATTTTCTCAGTCAAGGATATTCCAGCTATAGAAATACATGAAATAAACCGGGAAACAGCAGAGCGCATAATCTCTCCTCCTTTGCCTCGATAAAGGCGTGCCTTTTCTATTGCGGGAACAATACCTGACAGAGCTTTCTGCATGTCTAAAAAATAAAGATACAGATGCAAGGTCACTTTTGAGGTAAGCAGCTCAAAACACTAATTAAAGTGATAAGTATCACAAAAGTGCAAGTCATAATATACGACATTTCCATCACTTACCTGTGGAAAAGGTAAAACCAAGTTGGTGCAGCTTTAAAGCAACCTCGCCAGCAGCTAAAGTGGCTCCATGGCGAGTACACAAGTCCGACGATAGAGTGCATGGAACTAACTTTTCAAGGGCATGCCCACCGAAGTAATCCATATCATATTGTACAAGCAAAGAAAGGGCCTGAGCAGCCAACTCTCTCAAGCTTTTCTCCTAGAAAGAAAGAAAAGTCAGCCCAAACAATGCATTGAAATATAGCAACTTCATCTCCTCCATAAAATTTTTGAAAAGCAACCAAGAGATCAAGTGTCACGAAAGCAGCAGTCCATATAAAACAGAATTTGCAAATTGACAGCACCGCACAATAGAAGTGAATGAAGTGGAGATCTAAAAATGTTTTAGAAAACCTGATGAATGGCAGTGCAAAATTGGTATCACAAGACCCAAAAAAAAATGTAATTGCTGTAACAATACTATACAAAAAGTAAATAGCACTAAAGGGCATTTACATTGTTAATGATTTTAACTTCACTTCCCCAAATCAGCTACCAGTTCCAGGTAAGGAGTGCAGAAGTCAAGAAGCAAATAGCAATTGCAGCACAGGTAAAAAGTGTGGAAACTGGCAACAACAAAAATGCAATCTTACTCAAACCATAAATAACTGCAGAGAGCTACAGTACCCAGTGAGTTATTTTATTGCAAAGCAGCTCATCTGCGAAGGGATAAAGATATTCCTTGTACTGAGCAACAGAAACAGCAACATTCAGATAAGAGTTTGATCGGGAAGCCAGTGCAAAGTAGTCTGTTGTATTCACAATATCAATGCCATGTGGAAAAGTTCCCTGTCTTCCAACATTCTCTTGAAAGGCAGCAGAAGCAGCCCTTCTACAATTAACCTACCATCACAGACAATAAGGATCGGTAAGATAAGATCCTGTACTCAAAGTACCATGGGATCTGAGGCAGAAAACATCTGGAAGCAACAAATGTAGAACTAAATTAGAAATAAGCTTGCCTCTCGATCATAACAAGCAACTGTTAGAAGGCGGGGAGCAAGTTGTTCCAGGACAGCCTTCATATCATAATTGGTATAAGCTCGACCAAATGCCCAACAAACATATGCTGCAGCATCTCTTACATGTGATCCAATGCTATGTGGACCTCTTCGTACATCGTAGTGTAAAGCCTGCAAAGGTACGTCAAGAAATCAATTGAGATAGTAAAGTTATCTTATTGAACGAGCACTAAACATAGGCATCAATACTTAGTTGTAAAGGAATGAAAGGGCATCTTTCAGTAGTATCTACTTATTGTGTTATTTATGCACCTTTATTATAACAGGAATAACATCAGCAAAGCTAGAAGGCAGCAATAACCCTCTCCGAGCAAGTTCAGCCAAGGCCAAACAGCCTCCATGCCATGAACCATCACCCTTCAGAATCCAAAAGGCATAAGTTATTGCATGAGTAATAAGGTGAGAAAACTAGCAAAGTCCACAAGTTATACACAGACCTCCCCAGGAGAAAAAAGTTGCAAGATTGATGATATAACTTCCTCAGACAATGCTGGTGTTAAACGTGCAGTTATCCTGCCAATTCCTTTGGCAGCAGACCACCTTACAATTGTATCCTGACAGAAAATTAAAAAAAACATTTGGCTTTAGTTCAAGAACAGTAGTGTTAGGCTTAATGGAAAAGATTAATAATTCACAAAAGTACTCCCAGTACAACTTCATCTGGGATGGCAATGCTACTAATCGCATGTCATATTCCAATAGGACTTTGGCACTTTAACATGCAAATAATCATAATAGCAAGTAAGTCTAGCAGGCTCCCTACTTTTCTCCTCCAAAGCACATGAAGCAGTGAATCATGACTCCAACTGTGTACATATTTTCTCAATTCTCATAAATACAATTAGAAGAACTTATTCATTCGAGATACCACCATTCCTGCCGCGTCTGTCCTTTAGAGCAGGCAGTTGCGTTAGTTGTTTGAAACAATCCAGTTCACAAGTGATAGTACTATGTCAGATCATAAATACTTGACAACATTGTCTTTTAAGATATTTGAGTTTTGACTGACTAATATTTTTTAGTAAATTCTCTCATTGCCACTGGAATTTATAGCGATTCCTTCACTGCATCAAAATTTTGCTCTTCCCTTCATTGCCACTATTTTAATTTTTTTTCCTTTGTTGCCATTCCGTTAGTACTCCCGTTAACTTCTGACGTGCCAGTCTCGGACCTGCTCGGCCAGACGGCCATCATCGCGGATGAACTGGCACTAGCGTTCAACTGCTCAAGGCCATACGGTTCACATGCGCCGGCGAGGTGCTGAAGATGCTGGTGGCGCATAGTCTCTGCGACGCCGTCGGGCGCCACAAAGTTCCTTGTAGCGGCCCCACGCGAGGGCGCGGACGGCGGGCTGCGGGAGCCACGATGTTCCGCGTCATCCCAACCACCGCCCACGCTTCCTGCCGGCAGGAGATACGGCCATTGCCTCGAGAAGCAGAGAACAATGCTTTGTTTCTTGCCCGTAGAAATTGAAGCCTTTTGCATTCACTATTCATGCAGCGGTGCTAATAATATGCAGGGATTATTTTAGATTTTTCTTATGCAGTTCCAGCCTTCCAGGTGCATGCGAGCGCAGCGGCCCCGAGCATTGGCGGGTGGCGGCAGCAGCAGTGCCGGTGCCGGCGGCGGCGATGGGATGATGATGGTCCCGAAGGAGCTCAGATCAAGCCCGTGGATGGTCAACTTCCTCCAGCGAGAACCTCTCCACCCGGGAGCTGGAGCAGCTAGCGGCAGAGCCACATCGAGCCAGGTACTAGGGGTAGGGGGCACTGCAGCAGCATGGGTGGGCAAGACACGATGCTCTTCTTCAGGTGTGCGGCGTCGGCCGCATTGGCACATAGCATCATGAACATGCGCTTCGGCTGCAGCGCCTCGCGAGCTCCTTTCTTGCACACAACCACTGGCGTGCCGGCATTCTCCCTCTCTCTCCGTGTCTATGTGATGGTCTTGAGTAGATAAAGTTCCAGTGGGGGCACACTGTCAGTGATACATTGGGATGGAAAACATGACGGAATGGCAACTAAAGAAAGGGAAATTAGATATAGTGGCATTGAAGAGATGAGAACAATTTCAATGGGGAAAAAGTCTAGACCACCCCCTCACCTATGGGGGTTGGACTACATAACCCCCCAACCTATGAAATGGTCTATATCACCCCCTAAACTTTTCAAAACCGGTCAAATTACCTCCTCAAGAAATTTTGAAAAATCATAGTAAATCACAGAAAAATTATAAAATGGAAAATCTAATTGTATTGGAATTCAAATGAGTATATATACACAGTGAACATATAATACGATATGCTTTAGTACATTTTTTTGTTGTGGCTTTAGATCTCTTCATAGCTGTAAAAAAATGTACTGAAGCATATCATATTATATGTTCACTATGTAGATATACTCATTTGCAGTCCAACACAATTGAATTTTCCATTTTATGATTTTTCTGTGATTTACTATGATTTTCCAAAATTGCTTTAGGGGGTAATTTGACCGAAAGTTCAGGGGGTGATATAGACCGTTTCATAGGTTAGGGGGTTATGTAGTCCAACCCTCGTAGGTGAGGGGGTGATATAGATCTCTATAAATTTCAGTGGCATTGAGGGAATTTACTCAATATTTTTCTTATTAGAATATAGTAATAATATCCTTTTTTTCCTGAATACGCAGGAGAGCTACATATCTTTTCATTAAAGTGGAAAGAAAATAAAACCGTACAAGGCCAACGCCTTCAAAACTTTACAATATTCGCACCACAGACTTAGGAATAATTATAATATCTAATAACAAGCATAACAATATGAATGTACGCAGATAGCTGGCTGTATTTTCCTTTTTCTGTTATGTAAGGTTTGGATATCCTCTTAAGGAGAAGTACGCATGTATTTGGTTTTGGTCCATTCCTTCTTTTAATACAAAGATATGGAGCGTATTCTAGAAAGAAAGGATTATGAAAGTACATTTCAAGAAAAATCTACTCATGATTTTTATTTTTTGAAACTAAATATTTTGATAGTCCAAGTTTCAAAAGTTTGGTCACATTTTGAGCAAAGCGCCAAGTAGTTGTTACTGGATGGAGTAGCATAGATGAATCTCCAAAGAAACAATCCATCAACTCTCTTCTAAGCAATCAAGCCAAGTTTTGAGTTCAATTATATTCTACAAATAATTTTATAAATTCAAACAAGAATAGGCTGGGTGGCCTTTTTGCTCCAACATACAGGACAATATGGACAATGTTATGCATTTATTAAGATATGAATTCCAGTGAATGTAGACTAGCAGGTGAAAGTCCTTGTGGGGAGAAAAGCTGAAAAGGATATTCGCCAGCAAGCAAAGAGAGAAAATAATAACAATAACATTGTTATTATAATTATTCAAGCACACACAATGTGCCTGACATGTATGGTACTCCCTCTGTCCTGAAATATAGGTCGTTTTGGCCTTTCTAGATACATAGCTTTTGCTATGAATCTAGACACTGTCTAAGGTGCATAGTAAAATCTATGTATCTAGAAAAGCCAAAGCGACCTATATTTCAGGACGTAGGGAGTAGAAGACAACATATAATTGGGTAAATATTACTACCAAATTCTAGAGAATAAAATTAAAACTCTACAGTATAATATCAGATTGAGAACATACTGAATCCCTCAAACCAGTCAACAGCAAGTCGATAATCTCTTCTACAATTTCTGGAACATCCATGTCTTCTTCCACGAAACAAGTGTCTGTCTGATCAATATTAGCTTGTTCACTTGATCCACTTGAATACACTTCTTCAGCAGTAGCACTTGAAAGGTTTGCACCCAGCGAACTGCTAATTGACTGCATGGGATTAAAACAGTGAGCACTGTAGTAGAGATATCACCTAATAAGCTATGAAGCATAGAAAAGTAGACTTAAGAACAGCTTAAAATATAAAACGTCTCTCAATACTGCTCCCATAAAATAAAGATGTAAAACATGACATAAATTCTTGATTATTAGTCATCTGGGAAACTGGCATGAGCAACCTAGCAAAGCAGGTAGGTACATGATGTGCTTTCGATGCACTTTACTGCCACCTAGCTGATGCCTTACATGTTTATGCCCATGTCCCAAGACAATTTCTTGATATATGTTTAGATTTTCGCAAGATTCAAATACTAAGAGCACTGTATTCTCCAATGCAGAATCCAGCATATGCATTGATTTCTTCTAGAAATAAATAAAAAATATTAACAAGTTAGAGATTTCGATTCCGAGAAAAGAAAATACATAAATATCCACCCAAATTTAACTTCTGACATATTTGAACTCAGAAACAACTTCAATTATTCTTCCCAAGAAAGAAATAGCGCTTTGTATTGAACGTGTTTACTCAACGCACCAGTCCTGAGAAGTTTACTGTTCAGAGTTAGCATATCCCTAATAACAATTCTGTACTTGTGATCAAGCTATGAATGTTTCCTTAACTGATCGGGCATTGGAGCTCCAGCATAGTCAAGAAGTTCTTCACCAACTGCTACTATATGAGTGCACATATATAAATTAAGCGAACATTTTTCCAGGATTTGCATATGATTTGGAGTTCTGCATGGTGTATACAATATAATCAGACTGCAAGCGCATGCCAATCAGATGTCCTATTAAATTCCAAGTGTGTATGTGATGAAACACAAGTATCAGGTACTCCAGCAATAAACCTCTTTTACCTCGTACTAGATGTCCTATTAACTTTACAAAGGACACATGCATGTATAAAATAATCAAGATTTTCTGCATGTGCAACCTTAAAAAGAACATAATTCTTAATCACCATAATGTTGACGTCTTTTTTGAACAGAAGCGAAATACAAGTCATGATTGTAAAATGCTGTGGTTTAAAACAAAAATAAGAGACTGAAAACCTTATACCGCCATGATGGCGAACGTGGAGGCAAGCTAATGAGAGCAATTCGCTGGGTCAGTTTCACCAGGAATTTTCTAAGAAGCGAACTCCTGGCTGAGACATTCGTCTTCATCAGAACTGAACAATCATTCCAAGTACCAGAAACAGCATCATAAAGTGATCTACGGTTACCAATCTGCAATAAGAGTAACCAAAAGAAAGGCATCGATGTGAACTTACAATATGTAATTAATGGAAGCAAATGTGCACATTAATGCCCTGTTGACAACCACAAAAAAGAATCATGTGTGTAAAAGAACTCCTAGTAAGAGAAAAACAAAGTAGAAAAACTTTAGCTGTGAAGGCAAAGATATATCCACCACATGTGAAGAATACTGATTAATAAGTACAAATAAGTCGCAGACAAACCTTAAATATTGACGCTAAAGCTTCCACTATACCAATGGACCTAAATTGATCACCAAAATCATCTGTGACAGATAATAACATCTTGTGCGCCCATTCCATAAAACTGAAAATAAAGAGAAGCAGGACAACTCAATATATCACCCAATATAATGGATAGAAGTACCATGAAACAATCGAGTGAATATAAGTTGTTAATGGTGTTCAATAATTACATAAACAATAATCTTTCATTTTAGTGAATGGTGATAATGGGATATCTTTGAAGGTACAAGTCCCTGCAGTAATTTAAAGCATAAATGCATGTGAGTTGTACAAAATAAATTGTAATGATCACCTGCTGAAAGCCTTTGCCATGTCAGGACGAGTCAAGAGCCTTGCAAGCAATAATCCTGAAATCCTTCTCATTGGACCAGAACTGGAGAGATAATCCTTACAGATGTCCAATATCCTTGTAACAAGTGGAACGACCTCAGCCTCATCCACGCTATCAGCAGTAGCAATGCTTGTATCCACAGTGGATATGTCAAATGGAATAAGGACCAGTATATAAAGCCACAATAGAACAACACATTTAGACTCCATTTCTCCTGTGCTCTCTTGCCTAAGAGCAGTAGCCGAACTCATTGTATGACACTTCTCAAGGAGAGCAACCGCAAGCTCTAGATCTGAGACCTGATGAGGGAAGAACTTGATGACGCTCTTGTACCCACACACTGTGACCAGGGTGTAGATGATGATACACAGAGGCTTGATAATGTCAAGCAGCTCATCGGTGCCAGCACCAAGTTCCATTGTCTTTGACCGAACTAATGACATAAGTGGTGAGACAATGTTCTCAAGGTATGGTTCTAGTAGTTGACCCTCTTCTTGATATTTGTCCATCTATTGATTGACAGAAAAGAAAAAATTTCATCATACTGAGCTCTTAAGCATGATAATTTTGGCATAAAGTCAGTTCAAAGATTGACGCTCTATGGATATTAAGATTGGATGTATGAAAAAAATGTTTGCAGATTTTTCTGAAAAGTGCTTTCCTAACAGTACAACTTACTAGGTTTTACAAATATAATATTATAGTATAAAGTAGTGGCCAAAGTTGTGCTCTGGAAACAATGTTGATGTCAAACATACCATTCATTTGGGAAACAAAGAAAATGAACTATAAATATTTACTCTTAAGTCAGTAATAAGATGTGTGTGTGTTATCCAAATATATCAGTTGTTATAGTTTTCCCAATGCTTACAGTTTCCACATTATCTTGGACCTTTGACTCTTAGCTTTACCTACAGAGGTTGCTATAGATCATAAGTTGCAACTTTCTCTCAGGTCCACATTTTTCACCAGGAAAAGCAGTTAATGTAATTCATAAATAACACATCATTCTAGGACATAGGATTGATTCGTGTAGATCATTTGTAATCAGCTCAGCCTTCTCTTCAGTGTTTACATTTTTCACCAGGAAAAGCAGTTAATGTAATTCCTAAATAACACATCATTCTAGGACCTAGGATTGATTCGTGTAAATCATTTGTAATCAGCTCACCTTTCTCTTCAGCGTTTGCTCTCACTGTCCTATATTAGCAACAACGTGCGCATTTGCAGTTAAACGTCAACAAAACAGTTTAAATTGCGTCCTAGACTATTCAACTAGTGTTTATCAAACAATTAAAATAGGGGTTCGTGAGAAATGCTGTTTGAAGTTTTTACATGATCTCTTCGAATTTTGGTCGTGTGCATTTAGTAGCATACGCTGAAGCAGATTCATCCTCCCCGTAACAAGCAATTAAACAAACAAAAGCTAATGTTACTCTCAGAGCTGCAAGCTCTGCTCTCCGAGATCTAAGGCTCAGCGACAGGGAGCAGTTGGGAGACAGGGAGGGGAGAGGAGTGCTTACGATAGAGCGGATCCTGTGGACGTCGGCAGGCTCGGCGACGCCGCCGCCGGCGACGATGCGGCGGAGGATGGTGGAGACGACCTCCCACTCCTGCAGGAAGTACCTGCGCAGGACGACATCCTTAGAGTCGTGCTCGTCGTCGCCGACGGCGGTAGGATCAGCGGAGGCATCGCCGTCGGGAGCGGCTCCTCTGGGCTCGGATGCTGTCAGGAGGGCGGCATTAGGCTCCGGGGCAGCGATAGCGGCGGCGGCGGTGGTGGTTTCCTCCATCGCCGGGGCTCGGGGGTGGTTGCCCGACTGCTGACTGGTGGTGCCGTGGTGGTGTGCGAGGCTGCGCTACTGCGTTCGTGTGTCTTCTGCTCGTGCTCTCAGTTTCCGTATTCGCAGGCAGGAGGCGTCTTTTCATTCATTCTTTGCTGACGCGAAGACGGCAGGGTAGCAAGGCGCCTACGGCAGGGTAGCAAGGCGCCTTCTGCGAACTCGTCTCTCTCCCCAACGAACCAACCTCGCCACCGTCAGTGCCGGCGATGCAGCGGCGCGGCCCCTCCGGCCGGCCGTCGGGCACGGACGGCTCCGACTTCTCCTACCGCATGGTCGTCGAGTCCCGTAAGGACCCAGCCCCCAAACCTTCGATTCCAACGCTTCGTTGACACCTCTCTCCTAACCTCTGCGATTCTCGCGATTTTGCAGGGTACCAGAGGGTAGCTGAGGGCAGATCCCGCCTCGCGCACCTCATCTTCGTGCAGGTGATGGCACAGCTCGGCTGCTGGAGTCACTTCTTCATCTCTTGCCGTTGTCGGCGGTTCTTTGATCTGACGAGTGCTCGTGGCTCGCTTCCTGCAGGCACTGCACCAGGTAGCCGGGGGCGCGCTGCTGCTGCTGACGTTGTCCAAGGGGAATGAGGTGAACAAGTTCGCCGTGCTGTCAGCAGCCGCGGGACTGCTGGCAATAGTGGTGGGGGAATTAGGTGACATTCCTGTGCCTCAATTGCACTGATTCTCCTTATATTTTCTACCAAAAAAGAATTAGATCGACCTAGCTCTGAAAAGAAAACTGCGCTAGTGCCTCACAATTTTACAAGTCTTATAAGTTCAGTAGAATGATCCATGGCACTGTTACATTAGTTTTCAATGTTTTGTTGATGCACTTCTTGCTTAGGTGGTTGCTGATTAGCAAAACAGGAGAGAATTTTTTTCACTGCTCTTGTCACGGATTATGTATTAGGCGTTTCAGCTGTATTTTGCCAAAACCAGCAAGCTGGTTTACTATATTCTGTTTGGCATCCACAGCAAGAAACTCTGCCCTGGGTTAGGTTACTTGTCAATGTTTCATTGACGCGCTTCTTGTTTTGGTGGTTGCTGATTAGCAAGATAGGAGATAATTTTTTCTTTTCACTACTGATTAAGTATTTAGGCGTTTCAGCTGTATTCTGCCAGAACCAGCAAACTGGCATCCACAGCAAGACACTCTGCCGTGGGTATTATATCCGCTTGCACTCTTGGACATCATTATATTGGATCAGTTGGTAGGCGTTAAAGCTCATGTCACCATAAGCCCCCAAAGTAAATTGTATCAATCTCCACAAAAATAAGCTTATGATATTTTCTCTAAACACCTTCGGCACATGGATAGCTAAAGAAATAACACATCTATTCATGTTTCCACAAAGGATATCCTTTTTGCAATGCCATATCAATCACCCTTTGCCAGATTATTGATTATATTTGTTAGATATATAGAGTTGTATATGGTCTTGTATAGTACCACATTGGGTGTTAGATGTACTCCAAGCCGTATCCGGCCTATATAATGAAAGGTCACCCCCCCATCTTGGGTGTGTGGTGTTTGCCCAATATTCTACATGGTATAGAGCCTAAACCCTAGGCCTGCCTTTTCTCCCCTCCCCCACCTCGAGTACTGTTCACGTGAACAGTACGCGCGACGTGAACAGTACCCAAACCCTAACCCTAGGCCTGCCTTTTTCTTTCCCCCCCAAACTCGAGTACTGTTCACGCCCGTGAACAGTACCCTAACCCTAGCACGCGCAGCCCCTTCCCCTGGCTGTGCGCCCCTCCTCTCCTCCGCTGCCCCCACCACACCACCCGGCGCCGCCGCTTCCCCCCTGGCCGCGTCCCTGCCTCGCGCCTTGCCTCCTTGGCCGATTGCGACGCTTCACAGATTGCCTCTGTGAATGTCCTGCGTCACCCACGCGGACTCCTCCTCCGACGACAACGACTCCGCTTCCTCCGTCGTCCGCTCCTTCCTGTTTGGCGGCTACTTCTCCGGCGACGAGCTCGACGACGCCATGGCTACCAACTACGCCTCCATCAACATCCAGACTCATGTTCCCCTCAAGCTGGAGCTGCGTTCCCCCAACTACACCAAGTGGAGCACCTTCTTCGAGTCGTTGTGTGGGAAGTTCGGCCTTCTCGCACACATCGACGGCACGCCTCCTCCCGATCCACGCACCGACGAGTGGAATAGGGCTGATTTCTGCGTCCGTAATTGGCTGTACGGTTCCGTTGCCGATGCGGTCCTCGACTTCGCCATGGCGCCCAACCAGACCGCCCATGCTCTATGGACGGCCATTGCTGCTCACTTCCAGGCGAATCAAGCCCCTCGCGCCATCTACCTGAGTCATGCCTTTCACTCCATGACTCAGGGAGATCGTTCGGTCGAGGACTACGGGAACGAGATGAAGAAGGCTGTTGATGCTCTTCGTGATGTTGGGCAGCCTGTGGCGGAACCTACTCTCCTCTTCAATCTGCTACGTGGAATCAACCCCAAGTTCAGTACCGCTGCTGATATGATTGCCGCCACTGCTGGCATGACTTTCACCACCGCTCTTGATCAGCTCAAGTTGAAGGAGTTGCGCCTGGAGAACGAAGCGAAGGTCGCTGCCACCACTGCTCTTGCTGCCACCTCCTCTTCCGGCTGCAGCGGTGCTGACTGCCGCTCCTCGAAGCCACATCAGCCGCAGCAGCAGTCGCAGCAGCAGCAGCAGCAGTCGCATGGCGCCAGCAGCTCTACTGGCGGTCAGCGGCACAAGAAGTTCAACGGCAGGCGAAACAACAGCGGCGGACAACAGCCTCGCACCCCCCTCCCTGCTGGCCCGTGGATTTGCATCAATCCACAGGCACTTCAGGGGACACCGGGCTTTGGCGGCGGCAACAGCGGGCAGTGGCGTGGCGGACAGGGCCTCCTTGGTCCTGGTCCGCAGGCCAATGCCGCCTTTGGCTCTTTCCCTCAGGCGCCGGCTCAGCTCCCCTCGTGGGACTCGGCTGGATTGGTCGCGGCACTTCAGCAGATGGCTCTTCAAGGCAACGCTTGGGTGATGGACACTGGCGCCTCTACGCATATGCACTCCTCGGATGGTATACTTCTCTCCCGTCTCCCAGCTGCTTATTCTTCGATTACTGTAGGCAATGGTGCACGTATTCCTGTCACATCTAGAGGTTCCTCCATCCTTAAAACCGATACGTCTAATTTTGCGTTAAACAACGTCCTTGTCGCTCCATCACTTGTTCATAACCTTCTATCTGTCTGTCAGTTCACCCGCGACAATAGTTGTTCCGTTGAATTTGACGCCTCTGGTTTCTCTATTAAGGAACTCAGGACGGGGCGCGTGATTCTTCGTTGCAATAGTGCCGGCGACCTCTACACCATCCCCTCAATCGCCCCAGTATCTGCCCATGCCATGCTCGCCGTCTCCACCTCCTTGTGGCATCGTCGTCTCGGTCATCCTGGTCCAGCAGTCATAGCATCACTTAGGAAAAACAATTTGATTTCCTGTAATAAATTAGATCACTCGCTTTGTCACGCCTGTCAGCTTGGCAAGCATGTGCATCTTCCGTTTAGTGCATCGATATCTAAAACTGCTTCTCCTTTTGAAATTGTTCATTGTGATGTCTGGACCTCTCCGATTGCGAGTATTTCTGGTTGCAAGTATTATCTTGTGCTTTTGGATGATTTTACACACTATTGTTGGACGTACCCACTTAAGAGCAAATCTGAGGTGCATCAACACATTGTTGATTTTATTGCTTTTGCTCGTACTCAGTTTAGTCTTCCTGTTAAATGCTTTCAGACTGATAATGGCACTGAGTTTGTTAACCACGCTATGCATAGTACCCTTGCTGCGCACGGCATTGTTTTTCATCTCTCCTGTCCATACACTTCGGCACAAAACGGCAAGGCTGAACGTATCCTTCGTACGCTCAATAATTCAGTGCGCACTCTTCTCCTTCAAGCCTCCATGCCGCCAGCCTATTGGGCTGAGGCACTAGCTGCAGCCACATACTTGATGAACCGACGACCATCTTCTGCCATCAACCATGAGCTTCCCTACCACCGTCTCTATGGTTCTCCGCCAGCTTATGATCATCTTCGTGTTTTCGGCTGTTTGTGTTATCCTAACTTGCAGGCCACTTCACCACATAAGCTGGCACCTCGCTCAGCGGCTTACGTATTTGTCGGTTATCCCTCCTCACATAAGGGGTATCGCTGTCTAGACATCTCTACGCGACGGATTATTGTATCTAGGCATGTCGTTTTCGATGAGTCAGTTTTTCCGTTCGCACGTGTCTTGCCTTCGCCATCTTCCAGCTCGTTTGATTTCCTGTTAGGTGTCAACATGGATATTGCACCTTGTTCTACTAATCATGCAGCTGGTGGCTCTTCTGCGGCTGCTCCGTCCTCCTTGGACGTTGAGCGGCCGTATTCTTCTTCTGGTGGGTGTGGTTTCGTGCCCCCATCAGGACCCTCGTCTGCGGCTGCTCCATCTTCCATAGATGTTGAGCCACCGCTCTCTTCTCCTGGTGGGAGTGGTTCCGTACCCCCATCAGGATCTTCGGAGTCTTCGTTTCCGGGCGGGAGTTCGCCGGTGTTTGTGCCTGCTGCTCCTACGCCATCTGTGCCAGCAGCTGCTGCAGCACCTGCGCCAGCAACTGCAGCAGCACCCGCGCCAGTAGCTGCAGCACCCGCGCTAGCACCACCTGCAGCAGCACTTGCGCCAGCAGCAGCCGCACCTGCGCCAGCAGCTGCTGCACCGACGCCTCCCCCTCTGTTCGGACGATTTGGACAGGTCTACAGTCGTCGTCCACTTCCCCCGCCGATCAATCCCGAGCAAGTTCATGGTCCCCAGCCGAGTCCTACTATACGTCGTTTGACACGTCTTCAGTCTGGTACGATACAACCTGTTAATTATCGGAATCTTACAGCTACTTCTACAGTTGTCTCCCCTGTTCCGAGTAATTATCGCAGTGCCCTTGCTGATTCGAACTGGCGCGCTGCTATGGCTGATGAGTACCAAGCATTGATGGATAATGGCACATGGCGCCTGGTGCCTCGTCCTGCTGGTGTTAATGTTGTGACAGGACGATGGCTTTGGAAAGTTAAGTATAATTCTGATGGTACTTTTTCCAAACATAAAGCTCGCTGGGTTGCTAGGGGATTTAATCAGAAGGCTGGAGTTGATTATGATGAGACATTTAGTCCAGTTGTTAAGCAAGGTACGATTCGGACTGTGTTGAGCATTGCGGCTTCTCGTCAGTGGCCTATTCATCAGTTGGATGTGAAGAATGCGTTTCTTCATGGATATCTCGAGGAAACAGTCTATTGTGAGCAACCTCCTGGTTTTGTTGATCCTGCACATCCAGATTATGTTTGTCTCCTTCAGAAGTCTTTATATGGGCTGAAGCAGGCCCCTCGTGCTTGGAATAAGTGGTTTGCGACATATCTTCGTTCTCTAGGATTCGTTCCATCAGCTACGGATACTTCGTTATTCGTCTATCGCAATGGTGACGACATGGCCTATCTTCTTCTCTATGTGGATGATATTGTCTTGACTGCTTCTTCTATCACATTGCTTCAGAACATTATTGATCGATTGCATAGTGAGTTTGCTATGACAGATTTGGGGGATCTTCATGACTTCTTACACATGTCCGTGACACGTTCTTCAGATGGGTTGTTTCTTTCTCAGCAGCAATATGCTTTGGAGATCCTTCGGCGTGCTGGTATGAGTGATTGTCACTCTACGACAACGCCTGTTGATACGAAAGCCAAGTTGTCTGCTACAGATGGTGCGCCTGTTGCTGATGCGTCTGCTTACCGGAGTTTAGCTGGTGCTCTTCAGTATCTCACTCTGACGCGTCCGGATCTTGCATATGCTGTTCAGCAGGTCTGTTTGTTCATGCATGATCCTCGAGAGTCTCATCTGGCGTTTCTTAAGCGCATCTTGCGCTATGTCAAGGGTACCCTGTCCTATGGTCTTCGGATTGGCACTGGTCCGATTGACTCTCTTACGGCATACTCTGATGCTGATTGGGCAGGCTGCCCTGATTCTCGACGTTCTACCTCTGGATATTGTGTCTTTCTTGGCGATACATTGGTCTCTTGGTCGTCAAAGCGTCAGACTACAGTTTCTCGTTCCAGTGCAGAGGCAGAATATTGGACTGTTGCTCATGCAGTTGCTGAGTGTTGCTGGCTACGACAACTTCTTCACGAGCTTCATGTTCCTCTCTCAAAGGCGACGCTCGTCTTCTGTGACAATGTCAGTGCAGTGTATATGGCTGCCAATCCCGTTCATCATCGACGAACGAAGCACATTGAGATTGATATTCATTTCGTCCGCGAGAAGGTGGCTTTGGGTGAAGTTCGAGTTCTTCATGTTCCTTCGTCGCGCCAGTTTGCTGATATTATGACTAAGGGTCTTCCTGTACAGTTATTTACAGATTTTAGGTCCAGTCTAGGCGTTAGTCCACCTGCGACTGCGGGCGGGTGTTAGATATATAGAGTTGTATATGGTCTTGTATAGTACCACATTGGGTGTTAGATGTACTCCAAGCCGTATCCGGCCTATATAATGAAAGGTCACCCCCCCATCTTGGGTGTGTGGTGTTTGCCCAATATTCTACAATATTTTAGCTGATGTGTTATTCGGTTCTTCACAGGGCGAAGGCGGACTATGGCTGTGCTCCTTCGGCTTTACACGAGCTTGTCATCAATCGCAGTTGCATTTTCTGTGACATGCATTATCCGGTCAGAATTGTTCTTGAAGGTTTGTGATGTGAAATTCAGAATTTGAATTTTTGCAAGTGATGTGTGTGTGAAGATGTATCCCGTACGAGTTTATCATTTTTCTGCCTCTTGATGCTATCCAAGTAAAAGCATGAGCTCAACCTTATTCAATTTTTGGATCAAGCAGCATCCATTAAGGACGTTACTTCATTTGAACTGCAGCTGTAGAGGTTTCACTTAAACAGCAATTATATAAGTATAAAAAACGGCAACTATACTGCTTTGCTGTTCTCACTATAGTTGCTGTTCTCACTTAGTCCTGTCAATGCAGTTAATGACTTCCCAGAATCATGCTCAAGAGTTAAGATTGGCATTGTGTAGTGTGGTTGTGAACTAACCGAACATATAGTTGAAATTTTGTAAACCTTACCCATTTGTAGAACCTTTAGAGGTAGATAACCCCTAGTTGAAGTCCCACATGGGGAGTACATTTGCAAGAATGAGACTGAACCTTGGACCTGCACTGTCGGGTTCGATACTTAACTTTACTGCAACATGGTCTTGGCTTGTTTTAAGTTAGATGCAAGAAGTGTCCATTGAAATTTGGACCTGGCTTTATGATACAGTTGAATAAACTAGTTGTGCATGAAGTGGTGGCTTCATTTTGTTGGTATATCCAGTCCCCAGCAAAAATATCTCTGGCAATGAATGTATTGATAGTGAGTCCATATTACAGAAACTTATGTCACCACTCACCAGCTAGAAGATTAACGAATAGAGGGCCAACTGAATCCTTGGGATGATCCAGCTAGGATGGTGGATTCACCACATTGAGTAATGATAGGGCATCAGCATCACTGTATGTAAAGCGCATAATGGTATTAGATTTGAGAGGTTTGATAGTCAGCTGAAAAAACATATAGGCCTGTCTAGCTCTAGCAGAAGAAAAATATCTGTAGATAGGGCCCTCTATTTTTGAAGGAAAAAGGATAGATGGTATTATCTGGATCAATGTCTCTTTCAGTGTCATGCCCACATGGCTGAGCTAGTTGACTGGTATAACACAGTACACATATCTTAATCTCAATAATTCCACAAGCAATAACTTAGACCTGCACATTCCGTCCTAAAATTAGCTATCATATTCATGCCAGTATTCTAATGTCAGATAAACTTGGAGTTAATCATAGCGTTAGTCAATTTGAGGCCACAATTTTGTTTTGTTTCGCTCCTGCACCTCCTGCAGCTGGTGGCATTGGGTGATGTATCACTTTTGCACTTTGCAATTACTTTTACATGCCTTTGTGTATGTGGTCCTCAATGAAGTTATCATTGCAACAGCCTTTTGGGAGTGTGTATATCATCAGCTATTTGCATTTGGTTTTTTCCTAGGTTATGAAGAAAAACACAGAAGCCATCACAAGTTATGAAATGTTTGATGCCGTTCGTGTTGCTCTTGGTAGGTTCTGGCTCCTGGATCTCTTTTACATTACAGTCGATGTATTTGTTGCTAACTTGTGGTCTACCCTCCTACACGTTGCAGGGATCCTGCTGCAAATGGTGGTTATAGCTACAACCACCAGACTTCTGCAGAATATGTCTCCTCCCAAGAGAGCTTCATGAATGCTATGGCATTGTAGCTGTGCTTTACCATTAGAAATGATATACAAAGTTCAAGTTAAATATTGATCGAGTGCTATAGAATTGTAACGGGCGGCAGCTGGTGTACAACCTTCTCTCAGCGATCATGTGTTGCTTGTTTCATCTTTTGTTCTCCTTTTGCTTCATCCCTTTCGCTGAATCTGGAATTTCCATTGCTTAATGCACTTTGCAACCTACAAGGTTGATGAAGCATTTTCCATGACTCATCTGATGTGTTGGTAATCTTTTATATCATGTTTCCTTGCGCTGGCTGTAGCTACTAAGGCCAATTCTTTCATATACTGAATTGTTGATGTGATCCAGCTCTGGGCAACCAGGACTTGTTCGTTGCCGTAGCATCTTGCTGAAAGCGCAAGATAACCGTTAAGCAAGCATCACCTTCAGACTGCAGGGCAGCAGTACGATCGATGTCTATGGTTATCATGTATGGTGTGCAAATGTGACTCTTTGAGTGTGACTTGTTGTAACTACTATCGATCCATTTGTTTTGCTGCGTTTCGTGCCTTGTGAATCTGTAGTAGTTTGGAATGTTGCTTTGGAAGCGAGTCTGGATGCGTTCTGAATACCTTTCACTCTTTCTGTTAATCTGTTACTGACCAGCGCTTGGTGTGTGCAAGTGTAACGGTATCAAGACAAAATTAAGTTTAGTGCCTCATGCAATGGGAGAATAAAGGAGTTCTTGCTTGCACGCGACGAAGGATAGTCTGTAACTGTCTTGGTCACCGGTATTGTGTTGTCCGGTATCCTTGTTTGTCTGAGTGGTAGATACGAACATTTATTAATTAAATATAGCTGCAAATATCAAAAGTACAGCAATCCCATTTCAATTCCGGATCTCTCTCTCTCTCTCTCTCTCTCTCTCTCGGCGACCAATTACCGGATCTCATTTGATATGGTCGTTTACTGGTCGCATCAGTATTTAGAAACCTGAATAACAACGCAGGATAGCCAGACGATCAGTCATGCAGCATGTACAGATAGATCTACTATAGCATAAATATCCTTGAACGAGACACAAAACTAAGCACTGCCCGGGCACGATTGCAGTACACACACGACAATCAATCCGTGATGTTTCCATTGCCACCACCACCAAATCAGAATCAGCTGCGATCACGATATTATCAGTATGATCTCACACGCAACAAACAGCATAGAGAGACGTATAGGTACACGTATGCATGCACAAGGCACGCCACACATGCTATCGCCATACACGAGCACAACAGAACCTTAGGTTATTTGCTTGGCCATGGCGTTGACGATGCCGAGCGCGTTGGCCGTGAGGTGGGAGACGCCGGCGAGGTGCCCGCGCACGGCCTCCCTGACGCCGCCGCCGCCCGCGGCCTCCGCCTTGAACCCCTCCACGCACATGTCGTCGTTCGTCAGCGCCGCGCTCGCCCACGTCTGCACGCTGTCCACCTGGAATTTCTCCTCCCGGCTGCCGCTCGCGGCCTGCCCCTTCTGCTTCCCTGAGCCGGGCCATGGCGTCCGCCGCCTGCTGCAGCAGGTCCTCTGAGTCGCCGAGCATGCTCACGCAGTCCTGCGCGGCCTCGGCGCCCATGGGAGCCAGGTGGCCCGCGGACGCCATCGCCTCCATGGTCGCCTTCGCCTCCCGAGCGCCGCCCAGCGTCACCGTCAGCGCCGCCCACGAGAGTTTCGCCGGGCTGGTCCCGACCACCGCCGCGTACGGGAGCAGCGTCGCCTCGCACAGGGACGGGTACTCCGTCCCCGCGCACCACGACTTGACGAAGCTCACGACGCCGTCGGAGGAGGAGGAAGGCGCTGGCCGCGCCGCGGCGGCGGCGGCGGCGAACCATATTAAGCACGACAGCGCGAGGAGGAGCGGCGGCGGCGGCGTCGAGACGGCGGAGCTGCGCCGTCGTCGTTCCGGTGCCATGGCTAGCACGTAGAGCTGCGACGGACGCGGCTGCAGCGTGTTGAGTGGCGCACGGGTTTCAGAGCTTGCGTGGACGGAGGGCGGGTTATATAGGGGTGAGAGGATAAGTTGGCCGTGTTTTTTTCTTTCCAGGAAAAAAAATTCTAAAGAGAATCTTTGCATGCATAGAGTATTAAATAAAGTCTATCTATAAAATATATTTTTTTTGAACGAACTACACTCGACGAGTGCGTTTCTATTAATATAGCAGAAAATACAAGACTACGGCCCTGGGAGGCCATAGGCAGGAAACAGAAAAGAAAAGGAAAACAACGTAACTCGCCCGGTTGGATTGGGACCTCAACACGGGTAAACGCACAAACTATACACACTGGCCGGTTGGATTGGGGCATCAACACGGACCAACACCACTCGCCACAACGACCGAGGAGACAGAACCCAAACCGCAGCTTCCACCCACAACCGCACTAATGCTGGTATCGAGACCTCTGAAGTGATTCAGCGCTGATAGAGAATCAGAGGGGGTAGACACCACCGCACCAAGAGGGTCACCGCCATGCAGGGTCCACCGCCGCAGTGCTGTTGCACCCAACGTCGACCGTCCGACGACATGAGAGCACCAAGTCCGAAGAAATCCAAACGCACGGGGCCACGCCACATCCGCCGTTGGACGCATCGCGTGCGCGGGGACCTCCAACCCGCCTCTCAGCACGCCTCACTCTCATGTGCGGGGACCTCAAACCCGCCACACGGCTCCACGCTCCAGACTCGTTTCAAGAATAATCGTCAAGGTGGCCAGAAGAGGTGCCCCGCCCCCCAGAACTGCATCAATACGCCAGACCACCGCCGTGGATCGAAATCATCACGTTGCATTCCCCCTCGCACGAAGACACCGCCGTTGAGCCAGAAGACCGAAGATGTCGCCCGCGCCGTCTTTCGACGTTGTACCGTACCGGGTGAGTTCAGCCGTGCTGAACAAAACCGCCACGGTCCGCTGCAGGCCAAGTCTTCACCGGAGATCCTTGCCGCAAGCGCCATTCTTCAACGCTGTCCCGCACCGCACTGGAGGTTGCCAAGCAACTCCAGGCGCCGCGGAGACGCTGCAAGCAGCCGAACAACCGCCAAGTGAAGACTCCCGGTCACCAACAGGAGAGCAGGCATCTTGGCGTGAGGTAGGCAACCCCCTTCTCGCATGTCCTCCGACAGATTTGTCCCACCGGCCGAGGTCGCCGCAAGCGGCATGCCAGCTATGTCGCCGAACAGTGTCTCTCAAGACGACGCCTCCAAGGAGGTTACGATGCCCACAGGCGCCGCCGTCGCTCGTCCAGAGGCTGGACCAGGTTTTCAGCCAGAGACTCATGCAATAGGGTTCTAGCTCCTGAATGACTCCCTCAGCAGGGAGAGCGGCGCCCGAAAGCGCCGCCGCCATTCCTCCAGAATGAATCTGGTGAGGGCTTTCGCCCGGAGTGTGAAGCCCCGCTGCACACGTTCGCCGTTGCAAGCTGACGCCACTGCTGCGGCCGTCCCAGCCGGAGGACGCCACTGTCACAGCATCGTACCAAGCTGCCGCCGAGTTGTATCACCAATCCACCGTCCTCACGCATACCACCACTGCCCTCCACGCCGCAAGTCCCCCGGCGCCTCGGCCTGCCTGCACGCGCAGACGTGCTCCGCTGCCGTGTCGCCCCCGTGGGACGCAGCAGCCACAGCGCACCAAGCGCCCTCGCCGCCGGCAAAAAGCACAGTCGGCCTCCTCATGGCGCCAAAGCTCCAGCCCTCCACCACCGGCGCGCTCTCCCTCGCAGGTCGCCGCCACCCTCGCCGCATGCCCCGCACGCCGCACTGCCTGGCGCTCGCCCACCGGAGCAGGCGCCCTCGTCGCGCCGCGCCCTCGCGCCAGCCGCGGACGGGCGGGCCTCAGCTCCGCCTGGGCGCACGCCGCAACACGCCGGAGCACCGGCCGCCGGAGCGCAGGAGCCCCTGCCGTTGCCCGAGCAACACCCGGCGACACGCAGCCCCGACGCCTGGGGAAGCTCCACCCGACGGCAGATCCGCCAACGCCGTCGCCGGATCCGGCCATTGGAGGCCCGGATCCGGCCTCCCCGGCGGCGACGACGAGCAGGCCGGGGCGAGCTCCTCCGGCCTCCATAGGCAGCCGCGTCTGCTGTGGGGGAGGGGGAGCCACGCCGCCACCATCCCGGCGGACCGGACGGGCTTCCGTCGGCCGGCTCCGGCGGCGGCGCGGCGAGGGGGAATGTGGGAGGGGTGACGGCGGCGGCCAGGGGAGAGGACCGCCCGAGCCGTCCGAGGGGTGAGTATAACTTTACACGATGAATCTAACGAGTTTAATTAGTCTATGATTTACTACAGTAATGCTACAGTAACAATCCTCTAATCGTGTGGTCAAAGATCTCATTAGATTTGTCTCGTGAATTAACTCAGGATTATAAAAATAGTTTTGTAAACTTACTTTATTTAATACCCTTAATTATTGGTCAAAAAGAGTGAAAAAAATTTCACCCCAAAAAACACACTGCCGGCCTGCACTGCACACGTATGGCTGGCTGGAGCGGCTCGTCGTCTCCGGCCACTGCCCACTGGCCACTGGCCAGGCAGGATACACGACGTGGACGCCGGCCGGCTTGCAATTCCAGCCCTCTCGTCTTCTCTGGTGCGCACAGAGATCGAGGGGGAGAGCTAGCCAAGGTGTGGCCTTTGATTTGCCGATGCCGCTGGCGGCATGCACGCACGAGACAACGTGTTGCGCGCGGAGATTTCGCGTGGCAGCTAGCGTGTGGGGTCTAGTCGTTGCGAGGCAGCGATGCGGGCCCGGGGACCTGCGAGCCCCCGGAGCGGAGCGGGCGCACAGTGACGCTGTTTGGAGACATTTTCCGTGGGAGCTTATTCTCTGATAAAAGTGATTCTGTGGCTGAAAGTCAGCCTCTTAAATTATCTAGCATAAACTATCAAAATCAGGATGAACAATTTTCACAGAATCAGGAGAAGTTACTTTTTTTCAGCTCCCAGCGCCTTAGTTCATTTCAGAGAATCACTTCTCAGAATCAGTTCTTGCTGGAAAACTGTTTGACAGAGTTTCTCCTAGATTCACCCAAGAATCAACTCTGAAAGCTCTACCAACAAACCTGACATGCAGCAGCACGACGACATGCAGCAGCACGACGACGGCACGGCGTCTCTGTGAGGCCAGTGGCCTACTGGCCGGATCCGCGAAACTGAATCTCGCGGCAGCTGTTGCCTATGCCTTGCTAGTCGGCTCGGCTGGTGTGGTGTGGCAGGCTGGCAGCTAGGGGATCAATGAAACGCATGGAGATCGAGGGCGCGTACGTGCGCGGATATATGTGCCAAGGCTACGCTGCTTTCAGGGTGACCGGGACCGAAATCAATGGCGCTGGAGGTTTCCGCTTCAGATCGCCATCGGCGCATCGGCGCGGCCTCCACAACGCATGGCTGGCTCGACCGGCCGGCCCGGATACGTAGGCGCCGCCGGCCTCCAGCCCTTTTCCGCGGGATCGGGGGGACCTCGATCGCCTTTGATTCGCCGATCGGTCGCACGCACGCACGAGCCAGAGCCAACGTGTCGCGTGCGGGGATTTTACGTGGGCGCTAGCCGTCCAGCACTCCAGCCGTCGCGAGAGACGGCGACGACGCGGGGGTCCCGGCTAGGAATACGGCTGCGGCGCGAATACGGGATCGATTAAAAATAACCCCACGAGGGCGCGCGCGGACGTGCCAAATAAGCTGGTGGGGACGTCCTGAGGTGAGGCCGGATTCCTGTCAGGGTGTGGGGATCGAATCAATGGCAGCGTGTTCCTGTCCTGTGTCCTGGTGGGGACGTCGTCCTTTCCGTTCGAGATCGCCGTCGGCCCACGGCGGCCGGCCGCCAGTTACCCTCGAGTCGGATGAAACGCCGTGGTAGCGTGTGGGACAGGGACCGGCGGCTCTGCTGTTTTCGTCCGTTGTGTGCGCTTTGTAACCGGTGATGACGGCAAAACTGAACTGCGTCTGCACCTGCCCTAAAAAAACGGACATGGAGAGAACATCAGGAGATGCGGATACTTGATTTAAATCGTTGAGACTTGAGAGGCATGCAATATCTCCATAGAAGAAGAGCACTAGCTAGCTAGCATGTTTTTTATCGATGGTACTGTGCATCGGCATGTGCATGCGGCTGAAATCAACAATTTCATCACCCACCCATGACGTCAGCTCCGGCCTCCACAGCCCATGCACGGTCGGCCCCCAAATCATCCATCCATGGCAAATATAATATCTAATATAATATAATCCTCCGAATGGATACTTTTAGATGCTGCCAAAGATATTATAATCGAGATGATATTTGATCACCCATATTGTCTCCCCGTTCGGCCTTAGATCAACATCACAATTATGGGCCAAGATCGCTTTTCATGCAACTTGCTCTCGTGCGCGGAATGTATAGCATGTACGACTGGTGTTGACTCCACGAGGGCAGTCGGAACCCTCCAGCTCAGTCAGCATACGTAGAATTAATTACACTACCAACTAAGTAAATAATATCTGACGTGGCATGAAAATTAAGAGGAGGAGAGAGAAGAAAATATAAAGAAATCAGACCTCATGCATAAAACCTCGCTATTGGGTAGGGGGAGGAAGCACGAGCAACAAAGCCGAGACCAACAAGACGGTAATTTTTTTTCCAAAACACAGTAAAGAATGGGGCTAATTGTCATTTTTGAATGAGGTTTGGACCTACTTTTTTTCTAACCATCATTTTTGAACGGAAATGGTCCATTTTATTACCCTTAACTATTTACTTTATCCATCTAATCCTCAATAAAATTTAGGCTCAATTTACTGCCCCAAACTATTTGATTTGGTCTAATCTGCCATCTAATGAGATTTGTCTTTTTTTTATTTTCTCCACATATAAGATGAGTTTTTCAGTAAAATTTTGTGAGAATATAGAGAAAATGATGTCGTGTGTTAGAAAAATATAATAAGAATTTTTTATAGTTATTTTCATAGATTACAAATATTTAATACGGAATCTATGCTAACGAGATAAAGTTGTATGCAAAGAAATCATGAAAATTTTCAAATATGTTTTTTTCTAATATAGGGCATCATGTTATAAGTCATTTGGCCAAATTTGAAATTAAAATTCAACCTGTGTAGGGAGAAACATAAAAGACAAATCTTATTAGGGGTAGATTAAACCAACTAAAATAGTTTGGGGAGTAAAATGAGTCTAACTTTTATTCAGGGGTTAAATGGATAAAGTGAATTGATGAAGATAGTAAAATGGATGAAAGAGCCTCTACTCTAGTGGTTAGAGCACCTAAGTAGCACCCAATGGATCCAGGTTCGACTTCCTGTGGGAGTGAATTAACTGGGTTTAAAATAAAAAAAATAGGTAGGGGCTTCCCCTCCCGACTTCGACCAAAAAAGATAGTAAAATGGACTTTTTCCCTTTTTGGACAAAGTCTCCTTCCTTCCTCCATCTTTGGCATGAATTTGACAAGCAGAGTAAGACTTGATCACTTGAACATGCTGCTATATAGTACTCCGGGATCTGCATATATATCCTGATGATATCCGTCGACGATGGCGTTTATGACACCAAGAGATATCTAATCAGCCCTAGCACTTTAAAATCGCAGCACGCTAACAACGATTATTGTTAGAAGAAATCGAACAAATGAAGACAAATTAAAGATACAGGTGTCGCAACTTAGGGCCGGCAATCCACATGAGGGTACCCGAGTGGTTAATTTGTAGGCAATGAATCGTCGAGCGAGTAGCTTGATGGTACATGGAGGCACTGATTTAGACACTTTTGGTGATGACGACGATGTCGGCCCTACTGCATCTGTTGCGCGACGGCTCCCCCTTTTCTGTGCTTGGCGCTTGGCCGGTCGTGGTGGTCGGTCCTTCTGTCCCTGGGTCGGAACTGGGCCATCTCCGCGGCGTCGGCGTTGGCTTCCACTTCTACCACCTTCATCATCTCCCCAACCGTCTTGGAGGCGCTCTTGAACATGGTGCGGAAGACGTCCTGGTCGTAGAGGCCGAGGCAGAAGGCGTCAATGACGTCCCTTTCCTCGACGTCCGTAAGCTTGTTACGGTTATCGAAAAAGCGGTTGGCGTAGTCCCGAAAACTTTCGCCTTTGGACTGTCGTACCAAATCCAAGTCGAATCTGGTACCAGACCAAGTGTAGGTGGCCTGGTAGTTCTGCGTAAAGGCTTTGCAGAGGTCGGCACATGTGTCGATGGAGTTCTTCAGTAGGCCCGAGAGCCAAAGGAGTGTCGCCTTCCCGAGCATGACCGGGAAATATGCGGCCGCCTGGTCGATCGAGCCGCGCGCTGCATTTACCGCCGTGATGTAAGTCTGGATCCAGAGCTTGGGGTCGGAGCGTTCCTCGAACTTGTCGATCATGCCCGGTTTGAAGGTATCCGGCCATCGGACCGCTCGGAATCACGGGGAGAAATCTTGGAAGCCTTCGAACTCGAAACCATCGTCGTTGAAGTCATCGTGTCTATCCCCGTTGTCGCGGTGGCGCCCACGGGCGTGAGGTGATCCGCAGTGGCGATCGTAGAGATCGCGTTCGTTGAGTTCACAGCGTGCGCGGCGATCGTCGTCGTCGTTGGAGTACTCGGACCGGTCGCCGTGCTTGTCGGGTCGGTTGTACTCACGGTCGTACCGCTCGCATCGTTCCAGCTCGGCGGCGGCGCGCTCTCTGTGGCGGTTGTCGAGGCTCCTCCACATATCGCGGTCTGACCTGCGGAGGCGGTCGCGGAGGTCGCCATCTGGTCGGCGATATTCTCGTCGCCTGTCGCGGTTGCCCCTTGCGCGGTTGTGAGGGTGTCTGCCTTCAGATTCATCTGGGCAATGGCCGTCGATATGCTCTTGATCGACTTCCTCGTTGATTACCTCCAAGGGTTGGGGACATGGTCGTCGCTAGTCCCGATCAGATCTGCTGTACCCGGACCTGCGGGAGTGGGATCTGTCCGAGTACGACCTTCCAGATCTTGATCTGGCCTGTCGATTTTCTTCTTCCAGCTCTTGGGCCACTATGAGGCGAGCTCTGATGTGCGCCGCTTCGAGGGTGGCCTCCATGTGCTCCAGCTCGGCGAGGGCTGCTGCCCTTAAAGCAGATGGGGTGCGGAACGCCGCCTTCGCCTTGTCGAACTCGCGCTGTAGGCTGCGCGATCTCAGGGGGTCGTCGTTGTCTTGGTCCCCGTCAGCCATGGGGTCATCTCTGGCTTCTACGGCGCGTTGTCGAGCTCGGTCTTCGTTTGCCTCCACGCGGCGCTGCCGCTGGGACTTTGTCTCTCCGTTCTGAGAAGGCTGATCCTCAGATACGAACACCTCGCGGTCAGGCGGCGTGGCGTAACTTGCGTCGGCCGAGTTCTCGACGGACGGAAGGGTGATAGCGGCGACCTGAAACTCGCCGCAGTTCGGAAACTGGGTGGGTTCGGGTGGGTCCTCAGATCGGATCTGAGTTACGTTTTGCAGGCCTCGACCGGAGTTGTCGGCGACCGCGTTCTTGAGCCCGAGGGGGAACTTGTTCCCCAAGCGATCTAGCGCCCGCTCAGACATGGCGATGCATTTAGCGAGCGGGTCGCTGATGCGATCCAACCCGACGATGATCTCGTCGGGTAGTGGGACTCGGCGTCGGGGAAGCATATCTAGGATCCGATCCCGGAGGCTGAGCTGCTCACCTGCTGTAGGAGCGGGCCGGCGACATCGGGGGAAGCCCCCGAGCTTGGTGAAGCAGAACCCGCCGGCGACGGGTCGACGCTGGCGGAACTGGAGCTGCTTGAGTCGGCGAAGAAGCTGACGCCCGGGAGGTGCTTGGGGCTGTGTTTCATGCTTGCCGGGAAGGTGGCGCTAGATTGATCTGCCATCATGCTAGCTGGGTTTTCGAATCGAAAAAGCTCAACAATCTCTCCTACCTGATGCACCAACTGTCGAACCTTAAGGCCGGCAATCCACCTAGGGGTACCCGAATGGTTGATTTATAGGCGAGGGATCATCGAGCGAGTAGCCTGATGATACACGGGAGGCACTGATTTAGACGGGTTCGGGCTACTCGGAGCTATAATACACTACGTCATGTGTCGATGGTCGTGGTTTGTATTGCTGGAACTCGGCCAAGCTTCAGGAAGCCAGGACGAGCAAAGGGTTACAGGATGAGATGTGGGATGTCCCTCGTGGAGTTACCCTAGGCCGTCCTATATAGGGTGACGGACTATGGTTTATAAGTCGGTTTTAATCTAAACCTACTGGATTACAACTAAGGAATATATCCAAGTCGATTACAACCGGATATCTCCGCACTTTCATCAAGTGTGTTCATCAAATCGAGGATTGCTTGTGGGCCACCTAGGGGTCGGCCCACAACCTTGTTAGGCGTGGGCTTAGATCGGCATAGTCTCCTCTGATCGTGGGCCCAGTGGTACCCATAGAAGGAGTTCTATTTTTATTGATCTACACAGATACATAAAGCTTGCCAATGCCACCCCATGCACTATACAGTATATCATTATAACTGTTGGTTGGGAGATAATATTATTTGTGCCCGGTCGTCAATTTGTGTAGACCAACTGTCCACAACTTAGAGTATATATAGGCCACGCAGCACTTCTTCCCACGTCTATATGAATATATGGAACCTTTTTCTTCAGGTGGGATGATGTTTTTACTAATTATTATGGGGTAGTTGGGGGTGGCGGAACCGGTGTGAATTGGCAGGACCCGCGGCATATATCGACTCCCATGGGCTTGGCCATGGCGTTGACAATGCCGAGCGCGTTGGCCGTGAGGTGCGCGACGCCGACGACGTGCCCGCGCACGGCCTCCCTGGCGCCGCCCCCTCCCGCGGCCTCCCCCTTGAACCCGTCAATGCACGTGTCGTCGTCCGTCAGCGCCGCGCTCGCCCACGCCCGCACGCTGTCCACCTGGAACCTCACGTCGTCGTCCCTGCTGCCGCTCGCGGCTTTCCCTCCCAGGCGCGCCATGGCCTCCACCGACTGCCGCAGCATGTCCACGGCGTCCCCGAGCACGCTGACGCAGTCGCGCGCCGCCTCGGCCGCCGCGGGCGCCAGGCGGCCCGCCGCCGCCATCGCCCTCACCGCGGCCGCCGCGTCGCGCGCGCCGCCGAGCGTCACCGTCAGCGCGGCCCACGAGAGGCGCGCCGGGCTGGCCCCGACCTCCACCGCGTACGGGGCCAGCGTCGCGTCGCACAGGGACGGGTACTCCGTCCCGGCGCACCACGACTTCACGAAGCTGCTGCTGCCGCCCGCCGCGGCGGCGGCGGACGGCGCCCCCCGCGCCGCCGTGGCGGCGCCGCACCAGCACGAGAGCGCTAGGAGGAGGAGCAGCGACGAGCAGGCGCTACGTCCCAGTAGTGCCATGGCTACGACGTCTAGCAGTAGAGCTCTTTAAGTACGTGCCTACGTGTTGCGTACTGTCTTTGAAGGGCGCACGAGTTGTCAGAGTTTTGCGTGTGCTATGGCAATTACCTGGGATGCGGCCGGCATGTGGCGGGCGCGGTGTTTTATAGGGCGGGAGGATAGGGGGCGGCCTGCAGCCTGTAGCTATGGCGGCTGCGTGTACAAGCAATGCAAGATGGCGTGGGCACACGGCTGGTTGGTGCGTGGTGTTGCCTTGCCTGAGTACGGCCAGGCTCTCCCAAAATAGAGGTCGGCAACTCGGCATCATTTCATTTCTCGTGAAGGCAGACGTGCTGAGACTCTGGAGATTTCGTCGGCGAGACGGCGACCGGGCGGCCAGTCAGTCGGCCTGGGCTGGCTGCTACGGGGATGGCGTGCATGGAGTGCAGCATGGCGGCTACTAACAGTGAGGTTACTTTCAGGGCGTGGTGGGGCCAAAATCGGTGGCGTTTCCGTTTCATCTTTCCGGTCGCCATCGCCGCCGGGCGGCTGGACTGGAGCTAGGCGTGGGCCAAACAATCACTGTGGCGTTTGGCTTGGCGTTCCAGCTGCGTGCACTGTAGCTACATGCGCCGGCCGTTAATGTGACCGATGGTTTCGTCCGTTGTGCCGTGTGCTCCAGTCAGTGATGACGGGCAAAAAACTGGATTGCGCTCGCTAGCTGCTGCTGGTCGACACGGCGAACCAGATACGCGATCGAGGAGAGATGCAGATACTTTCCCGTAAGATGAGCGAAAGCTAGCAATAATCCTCCGTTTCCAAGCAGAACACTGGAGCCGATATGACAGGGTTTCCAGCTTCCACTATTAGTCATTGGATCAGCGTCACGGTTATAGCAATAGTCGCTGTCCATGCAACTTGACTTAGCCGATCATACGCATACGCCTTGTCGTGGGGTACGGGGGGCAGCTGAGACGAACACGACACTGTCTGTTAGTACAGTGCTATCCGCAACTTGTGAGCGCACCGAATTGCCAACGGAAAGTGCCAGGTGCGGACCGCAGGGACTGCCGCTCTTTTTATCCGGACGGGGCCCCAGAGACGATTATTTCCCCCTCAGATGGATACACGAAAAGATGCACCTGTCACGGTCACTGCAATTTGCTTCCTCTGTAGGCTGTAGCTACGTTTGCCCCGGATCCTTGCCACTGGGCAGCGAGCGACAGCTGAGTGCTTCGTCCGTCGCACTGGAACACTGCAGGATCCACGGAAGCAGAGAGTGGCTTATGCTAGCGATTGCTATATGCCTTTACCGGCACCGTCGACCCTCAATTTTTTGAACTTAATATGAGACATCAAATTAAGATGTGAAATGGAAGCAGTAGGATTCTACGTGTAATGCAAGCATCTCTGAAGCAACTAGGCATGGATCATGAATGAATTGTCATGCGCGAGCGTGTCCTGCCAAGCTGGGAGGAATAATGGGAACAGAGGTGCCAGCAGAGATATCAGATCAAAAATGAACTTAGACGCTGCTGAACTAGCAAGGGATGCAAAGGAAAAGATTCAGAAGAACGATCAGCTGCCCGCCGTGAGCGTTATCTCTCGCCACCCTTGTACAGTTTTCTTGGTTAACAAGATTGGAACGGAATTCTGCTGTGTGCGGTTAGTGCCCTTCGGAATCCGAAACTACGCAAATAGTAGCTCTCCGTGGCATCGGGACCTCACACGTCAGTCCCTAAACTACTTTTTCACACGTCCCAATACAGAGTGTCGTGTTTGTTGGTGTAATCGAGACGAGATGTTCCTCAAGAACGCTGGTTAGCGTCGTGCTTGTTGGTGTAATCAAGACGAGATATTCAAGAACACTGGCTCGAAAAATCCACTGACAGGACGTGTATATTGTTCCCGAATAAACATTGGTTTCTGATGACACAATCGCCAATCCGCGAAAAGTTTTGAATCGTTTCTTATTACTCCTTCGATCTTGTCTTGGTACGTACGTAAGGATGCAGGTGCGGCATGTCGACGTCAGAATGGCGCGTGGCTGCTGCTACGGCGTGTCGTACAGGGGCCGCAGGCGGCGGTGCACGGCCGGCGCTGCGGCGTCGCCGGCGCCGGCGCCGCCACGGCAGCGCGGGTTCCACCCGGGCCACGGGAAGACGCCCTTCCGCACGGGCACACGAGGGCCGCAGCGAGACGCCTGCCTCCCCGGCGGCACCGCGACGGTGTCAGCGTCAGCGACCTCGTCGTCTTCCGCCCACTCCAGCGTCGCTGCCACGGCCGTCGCCGGCGCCTCCGCCGGCGAGTCCGCAGGCCAGCTGCCACCGCCGGCGGCCGGGTCGGCTGACGCCGGCGAGAGCAGGAGGGCCACGGCGCACATGGACAGGAGGGAGAGCATCACACCAGTTCGTGAGGCAGGCATCGTGGCGTTTGTGACTCTTGCCAACCTTTTCTTGCTGTGTTGGATCGAGGTGTGTGTAGATGGTACTTATAGGAAGTATTTTTTTGTGACCTGTAAACTTAATGCAGGGAGTTTTACGTTAATTCAAGTATGAAACAGATCCTGTAACATTGTACTTATTTAATGAGAAACGTCACCTGAAGCAAAATTCTCTTCAATGTTCGGATGTAAACTGAGAAATGGGATTTCAGCAGCTGACGGGTACATTTGCGACACCTTGAGTCTTGAGAGAAGCATTGGTCAACAAAAAAAAAACTTGAGAGAAGCACCACCGAATTTCTTGGCGTAAAGGGCTGGCACTCTGCGCTAGCAACTGGGGTTGAAAACGGTCGGGATAAATCCCGTACTGTCCCGATCCGATTTCTATATTTGATCCGATCGAATTCGTATTTTCGGACAAATATGAAAACGGGACGGAAACGGTTTAGGATGTATCCCGATCGTTTTCGTTTATCCCATATTTCGCCGGGATATCCCGTATTCGCAAATACGATACATCATGTTTTTTCCGGTCTAACCCAAAGAAGTGATCTAGCCCAAAGAAATTATGACTATATACCGTTTGATTGACGGGCAGAATACTTAACATTGTCCATATGTGCTGCATTGTTGCTAATTTTCTATGGTGTATCTGGATAAGTGTATTGGTGTCAATGTGTCATTGAGATCGATTTGATCCCTCAGGGTATTTACACCTATTTAGTGTTCCCGTTTTTCTTTTCATATCCGATCGTTTTCGATAAGTGGCCGTTCGAATTACTTCATTTTCGTTTTCGTTTCCGACAAGTTCATTTTCGTTTTCGTATTAAAATGTGAAAGTAAAAACGATATGGGGTTCATCCCGACCGAGTTCGACCGCTTTCAACCCTACTAGCAACTAGCAAGTAAATGACTGGCCTGAACAAGTAAAGCATCGACCGTCTGAATCTCTGAACTACAGCAGCACCGTTTTCTGGTAATTGAACCTAAAGTCTTACAGAAATGATCGATGCTGATCATAAGACGTATATTTGACAAAGCGTGATCCGAAGCCAGCAACAGCACAAGGCCAGAGGGCCAGAGGAACTCCCGGAAACATTATATTTGAGGCAATGGAGCATAGGTTAATCCCACTCTCAGTTTTCCTCAGAAGAACCAACTCTAGCACCCGGCGGAAGAATCAGGGGGGTCAAGCTCCAAAGGCTCTCGTCTAGCCTAGAGCGGCAGAGCTCCATCGGAAACCCTTCTCACCTTTGCCTGGTGGGGGGAAAGGCAGACATGTAGTTGTGGCCGCATGGCTTACCTCAGATGTCCGTTCCTCTCACATGATATTCATCCAACCGTTGAATTTCTCACTTACTCATGATTCTCTCACCTACTTATGTATGATTCATCTCACCCTTGATTTCAAGATGAGAAAAGCATCTGCATTGTTGATCAATACAAAAAAGCACTAAGATTAAACCCATGCGGCCTCTGGGTTTTGGAGATAATCAAATTCAATTAGCCAAACGCCATGTCCACCCTTCCTGTGGATTCCTGGTTTCACCATATATCAGAAGTGCAACCATTAGTGACATATCTTAGGCCTTGTTTAGATCCAAATTTTGGATCCAAACTTGGGACCAAAGTTTGGCGTTTGTAATCATTGCGTCACTGTAGCATTTCGTTTGTATGTGTGAAAAATTATCTAAAACTTGATTAATTAGGCTTAAAATGTTCGTCTCGCAGAGTACAACAAAACTGTGTAATTAGTTTTTGTTTTCATCAATATTTAGTACTCCATGCATGTGCCGACATTTTGATTTGATGGAAATCTTTTTTTCATAGTGAACTTTGTGGGTGAAATTTGGGATCTAAACAAGGGCTTAATCTTTTTGACAGGAAATTAAGGCAGAGCCATGCAGAGTGACATATCAAAAAAGTCCATGAACTTTTCTCGAGACCTCATCTAGGTCCGCAAACTAAAAAATCGGTCATCTAGGTCCGTAAACTTTTCCCGAGATCTCATCTAGGTCCGCAAACTAAATAAGCGGACATCTAGGTCCATGAACTTTTAAAAGTGATCGTCTAGTTCCATGAACTTTTAAAGAGCGGTCGTCAAGGTCAGGCTCGTCGCCACCGCCTTGGACCTAGACGACAGTTTTTTAAAAGTTCATGGACCTAAATGACCAGTTATTTAGTTTGCGGACCTAGATGAGACCTTAAAAAAGTTGATGGACCTAGATGACCATTTTTTTTGTTTGAGAACCTAGGTGAGATCTTAGGAAAAGTTTATGGACCTGCGAAATTCACTCAAAAGAAGCAGGACCTCTGCCGTTCCATGAAGAGAAAGAGAGCAAATATATAAGAGCTCACCCAGGTAGATAGGTAATAGATAAAAGAGAGCCTCGGGGAACAATGACTACTTGGTTTAAAGTACATTCAAATAGCACTATGCATGGGCAGCGAATGCTCTCCTCCTCAGTTCAATGTCATCTTTCGTTCTTTGAGGCCACATACCCATGCCCCAGAAAGGGATCTGTGTTGGAAAATTCTGCAATTTTGTTCTTTGCAGAAATTCCACGTGATACAATCAGAAACCCAAAGCATACGTTAAGAGAAATTGGCAGCGCTACTATACTAACACTAAGATGATGACTGATGAATTACAAGGGCCTACACAGGGCTACAGCTACCAAACCTCTTGCGTTAAAAGTGTAAGACAAAATCACCAAATGTTAAAGCATCCAATTGTGTTCAGGTAAGTGAGAGGCCCTGAGTGTCTGAAAAATCTAGATCAATCATTAGAGTGAAATTTCTTGGTCTATGCATCTTGAAGTCATCAATCCAACCAATTCCATTTGGAAGATCAATAAGACAATTGTTTTTCCGTATGACTTCGATTGCAATATCACAAGAGGGATAGTAAAAAAATGCTCAGTAAAAAGATGATGAGGCCATTCATGGTTCACTTATGAGGAAAAAAGTAGTCTTAATGAAGTACCTGTCCGGGGTGTCTAAGTAATATTCAGTTGCACAGATAAAATGTTCCAGTCATTCAACCTTCGCTAAAATAATGATATTTCTTAGGAAGTGACTTTTTATGTTCCTCATGTTTATCATCTGAGAAAAGAGACATCAGAGCTTCAGTGGTCGAAGCATGAAGAGGGAAATTCTTCTCGTCAATTTTCGAGAGGTAAGTTCCAGCCTTGAGCACCTCCCCTTTTCCAATAATATCCTAACTATACCATTCAGCCTACGAGGGTCAGCTGCACAACCACTCTTCTCCATTGATAAGAACATGTCATCAGCCTCTTCTAATAAACCATCTTCTATAAGATCTGTTATCATTAACCTGTATATGTCAACATCAGGTTCCAAACCATTGGTTGAGATTGCAGCAAAAACACCCTTGGCTTCCTTCCTTTTACCAACTTTAAGCAAGCCATAAATCATAAGATAGTAGGTATGAATCTCAAGACGAAAATTCATAGAACGTAGTTATGATATATGACGAGTGCTTCATCCACAAAATTATTCTTACAAAGTCCTCCTAGAATTATATTATAGATAGAGATTTCTAACTTCACTCCAGTGTCAACCATCTTGTGATATTGCTCCATTGCAGCAGTAGTTCTACCAGCATTAAAAAGCCCATCCAATATAATGCCATATGAGATAACAGTTGGTTTAATTTCCTTGCTCAACATTTCTCTGAACAGAGTCAATGCATCATCTATCCTCCCAGTTTTACAATAACCGTTAATTAGAGTACCATAGATGATACTATTGGGTTTTAAGCCACTAGAGACAAAATCATCAAACAATGCCATTGCCTTTTCCATTTTCCTAGATAAGCAATATCCATCTATAAGTATACCATGCATAAGAATGTTGGGTTTCTCACTTACACTTATAAATAGGTCGAAGAGATTTTGGGCTTCTTCAAGTCTTCCCTCATGGCATAGATTCCGTATAACTAATGTAAAACGCTTGGTTTCAGGATGAACACCTCTCCTTATCATTTCATAAACTAATTCCTTTGCTTTCTTCCAATTGCCACATGTGCAAAAACCCTCGACCAGGAAAGTATATAAGATACAGTTAGGATGCACTCCTTCATGAATGATGATTGAATAGGAACATAGCATCCTCCATCCTGCCTGCATTGCACAGAGCATTTATTACTGTTCCATAGTGAACCACATTTATGCTAACTCCTTGCTTCCTCATATCACTAAGCACAAGCATTGCTTTGTCAGCACTTCCATGAACAGTGTATGCAAATAGCAAACTGCCAAACACGTGTTGATTTGGTGCAACTAGCAAGGTGGCCCGCGCAAATTTACGCGGGTAGCTAGTTTTTTACTAATATTTAGATTTTTTTTAACTTAAATATAATTTTATTTAAATATCCGTTGTTCTATTATCAATATTGTTTGTCCAAGTGTGCCCAAACTAATGTATTATTTTTTATCATCATGCATGTGGCACATGGTATGAATTAATGATGCAAGCTTATATTTACTAATTCTATTTGTTATTGATTCTTAGGTCAATTTATATTTTCCTTATTTATTTAATTTAGAATTTAACTATTTATTTACTCTAATCAATGTACTTTAAGGTTAATATAGATGGTTAGATGTTATCAAAAATCAACGGTGTGTATTATTTTTATTTCGTTTAATATGGTAATAATATTATGTTATTAAGATTAACTCTATCAATACCTCTAAGACTCTCCAAATACTAAAATGAGTCTACTTCTATTTTTAAGGGCCAAAGAAATGCTACAACTCCAGCAAGAACCCTCATAAATATAGGGCTTTCTATAGACCCCCCGGAATGGAGGCCTACTGGAGTGCAATTTTTTTCTGGACCCTCTAAACTTGCGACAGGGGCTTGTTGTGTTTGCTGGAGTGCAACTTTTTTCTGGACCATCTAAACTTGAGATATGGGTTTGTTGGGTCTGCTGGAGTTGCTCTAAGATAATATATTGTGTGGCCTAATATTGAGGTAGTGATCATGGGTAAGTGAATACAGTAATTCATATAACTTTACGTATATAAAATGCAACTTACTGACATGACATGAGATACTCCCTTCCTCACGGACATGAGAACTACCTCTACGAACTTGCAATAGCGTAACACATGACGATTGGATTAGAGTAGAAATCTTCTACAAAACATAATGATGTTTGGGTTGTCTCACTTTACAAATTAGTGGTATGGTCGGTAGCCTAGCTTGCTACAGAAATCAATGATCAGAATGACATACCATGAAGGAAAGCTTAAGGAGGGAGGAAATCAAATATAGAGGGTAATCAATCACACCAGGAAAATGCTATCCAAAAAAATTTATGAGAAAAATACTACTATTTTGCTAGTTATGCAATGAGAACTTAGGCTGCAGTAACCAATGGGTGCCTATTACGGTTATGGATCAATCTTTTGCATTTTTCCTCCTCCGGTAAAAGATGGAGTAATATATAGACATGGTTGATGCCCAATCTAGTGAATGATCGACGGTAGTTTACGGTTGCACGATTATATCGGGTATTAAGAGAAGCATTTCTTTGCCCAGCCTGTTGTCACTCAACTTCCATATCAACACATGTGCACATCAAGCACGCCTATCATCAAAGTTGTACGACACTTGAGTTTCTTTGCTTTGTTTTTCCTAAATCTGCTTTTGCTTCTTTCACTGACTCGTTTACGAAGACCATCAAACGGGATTGAGTGTGGGCAAACCATTTGATGATCTTCCATGAGTGCTGGGCATGACCATGGTGATGATCAATTTCAGCAGCGATTCACTTCCTTCGGATATGGAGAATTTTTCTCTCACGTTGTTCTCACAGCCTTGGTGAACGCCCTAAATCTAAGCAACTTTCATCAGTTACATGTGCAAATCAACATGGTGTCCTTCGCTCATGTTGAACGCTGCACCACCTTAGTTTCTCCGCTTTGTTTTTCCTCTCTCTGCTCCTTCTTGCACTAAGTCATTAACAAAGACCATCAAAAGGGTTTGAGCGCGGATAAACCATTTGATGATCTTCCATTAGTGCTGAGGTGCGGCCATGGTGCTCAATCCCGACAGCGATTCGCTCCCTTCGAACGGGGAGAATCGTTATATCTTGCTGTGCTCACAACCTTTTTGAACGCCCTAAATCCGAGTACCTCTCTTTAGGTACACGTGCAAGATCGACGTGGTGTCCTTCGCTCATTGTTGAACGTTGCCTCTTATATAGAGAAACGTGGAAGGGCACATGGGGCTTCAGGCTATCCGCACTCGTCGTACTCTGTTCTTATCCTCTAAAATGAATATTTGTGCCTAGTCACTGAGATTCTCTCCTATATATTAATTTCTTCTGCATCCGTTATCTTAAATATCTCATATTATATACCAACTACTAACATGTGAGCCCACCCATCTCTTTTTTCTCCGTTTCTTTCACCGACGCCCCCACTCCCCCCACTCTATCTCTCTCCCTCTATCTCCCCACCTGTCTCTAGTGGCGGCGGCGGCGAAGGGGTGTCGGTCTCCCTGACCGGCAGCCTTTGGCCCCGCTGTCCTCCGGCGGCGCGCGGAGCGGCCGGACCCCAAACTCCGAAGGCACGCGGGCGGCTCCCACGGCGGCGGCGACGGTGCACGACCTCCTGGCGGCGGACGGTCGCGCGGCAATGATGAAGGACTCCCGAGGCGGCCATAGACAGCCGCGCAGCCGCGGTGGAGGGCTCCCGCGGTGGCCGGGGACGGTCTTGCGGCGACGGCGTTAGACGGCCTCCCGGCGGCGGACGGTCGCGCGGCGACGACGAAGGACTCCCGCGGCGGCCACAGACAGTCGTGTGGCGGCGGTGGAGGGCTCCCGCGGTGGCCGGGGACGGCCTTGCGGCGACGGTGGAGGCCTCCTACGACGACCATGGACGGCTATGCGGTGGCGGCGGAGGGGCTCCCGCGGCGACCGCAGAGGGGTGGCGGCGGACGGAATAATATAGACCGTTGGATCTTCATCAAATCAGACGACATATAGTTTTCTCTTTTTTAATTAACGAAATAATATAGACCCTTAGATCTTCATAAAATCCGACGGCATATACTCTTCTCTTTAAACCGTTAGATCTTCATCAAATTCGACGACATATATTTTTCTCTTTTTTAGATTAATGGAATAATATAGACCGTTAGATTAGATGTTCATAAAATCCGATGGTCCATATCCTTCTCTTTTTTTAGATTAACGTGAGAATTTCTTGGCCCTCTCGATGAACGTGGTGACTTCTTTTAACACTATTGTATTAATATAATAGATACCATCCCTTACCATCATCTCATATATGCTTTGAGCATCAGCGACAGATCCATCAAAGGCATAACCATGAAGCAGGGTGCCATAGGCGGTAACATCTGGCTTTTCACCAATCTTGAGCATATAATCAAAGACTTTTCTAGCTTCACTGCACTTTCTGTGCTTGCACAGACCGCCAATTAATGAAGTGTAACTGATGACATTTGGTTTAATACCCTTCCCGATCATCTCCTTGAACATCATAAGAGACCTGTTCCACTGTCCTGATGTGGCGTACCCATTGATCATGCTACTATACACAGCACAATTCGGGGCAACACCTTCATCAATCATCCGTAGAAGGACCCCGTTGGCCTTGTCAACTGCTCCGTCCTTGCACAGCTTGTCAATGATCGAGAGGTGTCCCCGCATCTGGTGAAAACCCTTCGTTACGCATTTCATCGAACAGCCTGATGGCTTCTTGCACCTTAGCTTCCTTGAAGAGGCCGTCGATGACGGCGCTGTAACACGGCACGCTGGTTTCATCTCCATTCCGTGTCAACGTGCGGAGCAGCTCGAGCGCCTCTAAGCTCCACCCGTCGTCGCACAGACCCCTGAGGATAGCAAAGTGGGAGAGAAGGCGTTGGGCGCGCATCCCAGCTCGGGCATCATGCGGCGCGCTACGTCCACGGCCTCCGCCAGCCGCCGCTCGCCGCATAGGCAACGGAGGAATGGGGTGAAAGAGTGGGGCGCCAACCTCAGGCCCGCCTTGAGGGCAGCGCCGAGCGGGGAGAACGCGAGGTCCACCCGGCCCGCGCGGCAGCAGCTGGCCGATGACTGTAGGTACGCGCGTCGGGCACCGCGGCACCCGATCTGGCCATGCGGCCGAAGAGGGAGACGGCGCGCGCTGCGCCGTCGTTGCCGCCGCGGGCGACGGCGGCGAGTAGGTTATTGAAGGCGATGGCCGGGCCGGGCCTGGACCGCGGTTGACGGAGAAGTTCGTCGAATAGGCGGAGCGCGTCGTCCGGGCCAGGCTCCTCGACCGCGCGCGGTCGCAGATGGTGCGCTCCAGGGACGAAATCAGGGACTGCTTCATGCCTTCGGAATATGAAGACATAACTAGAATCAGTGGCTCGAACTGATGGAGGATGTGTTGAGGACTGCGCCTATTCTTCTTCCCGATTCCAATTTGCAGTCGCACCGGCCCCCGCGTCGCCCCCGCGGCAGGCGACTCGGGCGGCGCCCATCCCTCCCCAAGCCGCCGCCGAAGGGTGCCACCGGAAGTCCGGTTGACCCCTGGGATGGTGGCGGCGGAGAGCTCTCCAGCGCGGCGCGCGGATCTGGGCCTCGACGTGCGGGCCGGCGGCGCGGATCTAGGAGCGCGCGGACGGCGGCGGCCTCAGCGCGTAGGGACGGCTGGCGCGGCGCGTCGACGGCCGGGCGCACGGGGAGGGTCGCCGGAGCGCGGATCTGCCTCGACGCGCGGATGGCGGCGGTCTTCAGAGGGCGGCGTGTTGCCGGCGGCCTGGGCGGCGCGCCTGCCGGTGGCCTGGGCGCGCGGGGGGTGGCTCGCGTGGCCGGCGGCGGCCAGGCACGATGCGGCTGGCTGCGGGCGATGGCGCAGCGCAGGGAGGAGGCGACCGCGGGCAATGATGCAGCGACGAGGTTCGACGGTGCGGCTGTCGGTGGGCGGGCGGCGCGCGGAGGGACCGGCGTGGGCGCACGGAGGCACCGCGCGCGGTGGCGGCGGTGCGAGGTGCCGCGCGCCGCGGTACGGCAGAGGCCGCGGTGGTGGCGGCGGCGGCCGACGTTTCGGCGCCGACGTGAAGACGGCGATGTGGTGACACAACTCAGCGGCGGCTTGGTACGATGCTCCGACAGTGGCGTCCTTCGGCTGGGACGACCGCAGCAATGGTGTTGGGTTGCTACGGCGAACGCGTGCAGCGGGGCTCGTCACTCCGAACGAAAGCTCTCGCCAGATTCGTTCTGGAGGAATGACGGCGGCGCCTTCGAGCGTCGCTTTCCCTGTTGAGGGCATTTTAGGAGCTAGAACCCCGCTGCACGAGTCTCTAGGTGAAAACGTGGTCCAGCTTCTGGACAAGCGATGGCGATGCATGTGGGCGTCGTGACCTCCTTGGAGGAGGAGTCTCTAGAGACACGTTCGACCGGCGGCACGGCCGGCCTACTACTGCGATTGCTCCGGTCGGTGGTGACAAATCTGTCGAAGGGCATGCGAACATGGGGGTTGTCTACCTCACGTCAAGACACCTGCTCTACGGTTGGTGACCAACGGTCTTCATTAGAATGTTGTTTCGGATGCATACAGCGTTCAGCGGCGCCTGGTGTTGCTTGGCAACCTCCAGTGCGGTGCGGGACAGCGTTGAAAGACGGCGCTTGCAGCAACGACAGCCGGTGGCGACTTGGCCTGCAGCGGATCGCGGCGGGGTGTTCAGCATGGCTGAGCTCTCCTGGTGCGGTACAACGTCGGAAGACGACGCGGGCGACATCTTCGGTCTTCTGACCCGATGGCGGTGTTTTGTGCGAGGGGGAAAGCAATGTGATGATTCGAACCACGGCGGTGGTCTGGAGGTTTGAGACCGATCCCGGGGGACGGGGCACCTCTTCTTGCTTCCTCGACGATAATTCTTGAAACGAATCCAGAGCGTGGTGCCGTGTGGCGGGGTTGAGGCCCCCGCGCACGAGAGCGAGGCGTGCTGAGTGGCGGGTTGGAGGTCCCCGCGCACACGAGTGACGGTGGAAGTGGCGAGGCACCCGCGCGTTGAGTTGCTTCGGACTCGGTGGTTTCATGCCGTCGGGCGGTTTGGTTGGGTGCAGCAGCACGACGGCGGTGGGTCCTGCACAGCGGTGGCCCTCTAGGTGTGGTGGTGTCTTCCCCACCGGCTCCTTTATCGGCGTCGGATTGCTTCAGTGGTTTCGATACCGGCAGGTGCGCGGTTGTTGGTGGAAGCCGTGGCTGTGTTTGTCCCCTCCGTCGTTGTGTGTGGTGTGTTTCCGCGTTGATGTCCCAATCCAACTGGCCAGCGTGTGTTGTCTAGCGGTAACCCGTGTCGATGTCTCGATCCAACCGAACGAGTTTGTTGTTTATTTTCTTTTTCTTTTGTTTCCTGCCTATGGCCTACCAGAACTGTAGTCTTGTTTTTTTTCTACTATATCAATAGAAACACATTCGTCGAGTGCTGTTCGTTCAGAATAAAAAAAAGCTCAGGCGGGCAGGAGACCACGCAGCCGCACCGCCGCCGCCGCAGTCAGCTGGGCCAGCGGGCCTCGATCATTCTCAAAATACGGCTTTTAACGGCCCACTAGTGTAGACAGGCTTGAACATTTAAAATGATCTTCCTCCTCTCTCCGAAAGAAAGGTGTGCACAAGGCTTTTAACCGCCACTGTGTGTTTTCCTACTTGCAATATTTCGCCACCTAAAAGTGTAGGCTCGAAACAAGGAGAGATTATGATTGAAATCGAAGGCATTCCAGTTGCTTGTTGGCCAAATAAGTCTAAAGAGTTCAACTACAATATTTCCTTAAAAAAGCAAGTGTGCTGTATCAGCTTCAAGCCTTCATATATGTAAGCAACTGATGAGCATAATTTGTTTGTTTCAGGCTTTCATGTATATTCAACACCGAACTAGTCTGCCAACGCAGGTCATGGCGGTTATCAAAGATGAAGTGAAGCACTGGATAGCAGCTGGGAGTCCGGGACAACTTCACATTTTGTGATTCTGATTATCCTGCATTTCTCCAACGTAGCCTAGCCTGCAGTTTTCTGCTATTTCGTAACAAAAATGTATAATCATTTTTTAGCACTTTCTGAATTCAAAAACCAAACGCCATTCCAACCGCAAGTGTGCGACAAAAAACGCATGACTTTGGTAGCATGTATGCGGTATATGTCCCAGCAAATACAGGTGACCAAAAATGCAAAATTCAGCATCAGAGATGAGTCTGCAAAAGTAGGGTTCACCAAAGATATATAAGTACAGTATTGTTGCATAAGATGAGCAAGGGATGCAAAATATTATTACATCTCTGGACACAAAGTTAGGAAGTTGGTTGTACAGGTGCTTGAAAACTTGGCAAATGCAGATACAAATTTTGTGCTCCTAAAACATCATTGAATTCACAAATCACAAGACATCCTTCAGAAAGCTGCTGTATACTAAAGCTAAACCACAGTGGTTCATTTTACAAGAGGAAGGATAGATTCATCTATATATTCCAGGTTTTTTTAAGAACTATATATTCCAGGTTTCATTGCCAGATGCCAAGCATGAAATGAGCACATCTGCTCCAAAAGGTAGGAATGTGAAACCTGACACAGATCTCAGGCCTTGATTCCTAGAATTTAATACGAATCGAAACAACTAATTCACCATGGCCTTATTCTTCTTTCTGATGACTTAAATTGCTGAACTGGGTGTTCAGGTCTGAAAACTGATCAACTAAAAAGAAAGCACTTAAACTGACCGACTGAAAACAAAGCACCTAATCATCAGATATTCAGGTCCGTCATAAGCTAACGGCAGAAGGTTCATCATGTCAATGGACGGATCCCTTTGCTCTCATAATGGTGGTGATCAACCCGTAGAATAACCTGCATCGAGACAATTAAAAAAGAATGGATCAACTATATGCATATGAGCCATGACATTTCAAACCTCAGATGGGTGGATTCATTTGGGACGTGTTCTTTGGATTGGCCACAATGGATGCAACAGAAAAAAGAAGAATGGATCAACAGGTTCAGAGTTTCACCGAACCAATTTCAAGAATTAACATTCTCTAGCTGAACGCGACAGAATTAGTTAGGAATGGAGTATGTGCATATCAGATTGTGTGATATCCTACGATCTCATAACTCGATTCCCTTGAACGCAGGTATGTGCAAACCTAAACAACACTTGCAGCCAGACTGCCTGACTCCAAAACAAGAATTCAGAACTAAGAAAGTGCATAGAAGCTTGGCAGAGCTAGTACTACAGAAATTACCTGGGGTGTAGAAGCTCATGTAAGGAATGACAGTGTAGACTCTTCCCCTGTTGGACACCTTCTTGACACGGTCTGACTTGAGGTCAATCGCGAAGACCCCAGCCTCTGTCCTGACGAAGATGATGCCGAGGCCCTCCGCGAAGCCAGCCACCCTAGGCCAAGGTGAGACGAAGAGGGCACGAGCAGGCAGTGTATTGAGCTCGATTGCTCTACGTTGCGTCCAAGCCGCAGTTCCGTCGGGACCGGCCTCCCTTGACCACAGGCACAGGCAGGTCCCACTCACGCCGGCGAACCCCAGCCCACCGCCTACGGCCAGCATGAGGAAAGCGTAGCCCTCGGCCTCGAAATGCGGGTGATGAACGCGAATTGCCGGCGCCCCAGGTCGAACCCCACAATTTCCTTGCTCTGTGAAGAGATGAAGTAGATCGTGTTGCTCACAAGCGCGCTGGGCCTCATGTCCATGTCGTCGAGAGCATCGGGGTCCTCGGCCTTGGCGTAGGTGGCATCGCCCCAGGCCGCGGCCTCCGAGGAGTAGACGCAGGCGAACGTGAGCCCATCATGGTCTTCGTGGGTGGTGCCCAGGAGCACAACGAGGAAGGGCGCGCCGTGGCAGTCGAGGTGGTCGCAGTCGCCGCCCCCTTGGCGCGCCGCCGCGGCGCAGAGCACCGCCGTGGCCCAGCGCCACAAGGACGGGATCGACGGCAGGGGCACCTCCCACCGCGCGCCCGTGACGGGGTCCCAGACGAGCATCTCCGGTCCAGGACCCGGGGGGCGTGGAAGAGGACGCGACCGTGGCGGGAGTCGTGCGCGCGCCACCCGTGGTGGTCGGCGGCGCGAGGGCGGAAGGAGGTGGTGCGGACGAACCGAGAGACGGCGCGTTCCTTGGGGAGGTCCAGGTTGATGAGGAAGCCCAGCATGGGGGGCGCCCCGTGGAACGCGCGGTAGCGGCGGAGGAAGGCGGGGTCGGTGAGGAGGAGGCGCCAGGGTTTGGAGACGGCGGAGCAGCGGATGAGGCACGCGGGCTTGTGCGGCGGGAGGCGGATGAGGATCTCCTCGATGAGTTCGTCGAGCAGCTGCGGCGGAGGCCCGCGGAGGCGCGGCGGAGGCGTGACCATGCTTGCTCTCGCCGCGACGGTTGGGGGCGGCGCCGCGTCGCGGGCGAGAGGACGACGACGAATCGAGGAGGAGAAATGTGACAGCCTGTTACTTTGGGTTCAACCCGTTTGAGAGGTTTTATGCCATTGCCATGTGGGCCCGTCAACCGGGGTGGCTGCCTGCCTGTCCGCCTGTGAAATTGGGGGGAATCGCAGACTCGCAGGCGTAGATCACGTCCGAACTTGGCAGTTTTCAAATTCGGTTCGTGGCCCATTCAAATTCTTCGTCCCCGTCCTTCCCCCGCTCAACGACATTGTTTGCCTTAGTCTATTTCTTGGATCAATCCTTGGGAGGGTGAACTTTGTTGCTCATCCATATGGTCTTTCAAATATATACTAGAAATATGGCGCGCCTTTGGCGCGCAGTTATAACCCGTTAATCCAGTATGCGTAGTGCAGCATTAGATTTAGAGGATATAAATACTTACCTTATTTCAGCGCTCGTAAGTACGAGAGGCCTGTTTTATTTGTCAACTATCTTGAGTAATAAATTAACATATTAATATAAAATTAGCGTAATATAAGTACATTTGTGTTGAGCCTGTAGAACTTGTACTGAACTGTTTTCTGTTTTTCTTTGCAACCGCAACTCCTTGATTCACCACCCTTTTTACATTTTACTTGCCTTATGAATAGGAGCGGACTCCATGCTACTTGTTTCATAAGTTAAGTCGTTATAGGCATCTAGAGGGGTCAAGGCCTTTGAGGTTACCAAAGCTGTTTAGGAGGTTGATCCACAATTTCACACCATCTGAGTTTTAGAGCACATTTAGATATATTCGTCCTTCACACATTCATCATATATATTATGGTGGCATAATTGTTTGTTCTTAGTTCAAATTTTGTGATTGAATATGAAAGATAAAGATTCTGCGTAATAATGCATATTCCTGATAGTACACAGTTTGTCATTTTCCAGCCAATTAACTTTAAGGTAGACTCATCATGCAGTACGTGGAGTAAAATAGCCACTCGCTGCATAGCAAACTTGTCATTTTGATTATATGATTTGAGGTCTGACTGAATTTGTATCATTTTAGGTAGGGCGGCAAGAGATTGCTCTTGATGGAAAATGATGCGGTGCTTTGTGGCCTGAGTCTGAGAGACGCTCCTATTTACACCGGCCTTAACCTTGCGTTTGTGGACATACGGGGGCACCTCCATCTGACATCGAGTGGGCAGTGCGCAGGTAAAACAGGCATGCCTCTCCGATGAACATGTGAGTGCATCTACCTGCGCCGCCCCCACAAGCAGCGCGCTCGTCGGGAGATGTGGGGGAATACAGGGCACATGATTTTATTGGGCAACAGGAGTGGATGGTGGGAGAGAGCAGGGCCGTATCTATGATTTGGAGGCCCCGGGCGAAACACAGAATGGGGCTCTAAAATTAAAAAATACGACATAACTAAAGTATAGAAATATATTAAATATTAATTCTAAAACAGTAAAGACAGTACCCAAGCAATAAACTTAGCTCATATTCTACTAAATTGAGATTCTTTCACAATAAATCTATCAAGAGCACCCTTTTACGATTGAGCCACCGCTTCTAGTCTTTGTTTCTTCTTACGTTTCTCAGACCCAGAATCATATTTTCTATTTCTCGAATACATGATGATGCAAAACAAATGTATTCTTGTTTTGATAAACCAATATACCAGATAAAACTAATAATTTAAAGTTCTGATAATATGAGAATTCTAGGCTTAATTTAACTAGGCGAGAAAATAATATATTAGAAGTTTAGAACTAAAAAGTAGAACTTGTACTTGTGCTTGATGATGGGCGTAGTGCGTTGAGATTGAGAGAGAGAGAGAGCGATGGGGCGTGCCGCGGCCGTGGCCTGTAGGAAAATATTCGGCAAACTGGCGGCGACTCGATGTTTCGTTTGGTAATTTGGATTTTGGAAGATGAACTGGTCGCATTGCAATTCGATTCCCCGTACGGAAAAACGCCGACTCGTAATTCCTAAATCCTAAATATCCACCGTAGCTTGTTGTATGGGGTTTTAGTGGGCTTTTTTGTTTTGCTGTACTTAGGGGGTGTTTGTGGATCCATGGGTAAATGGTAAATGGCATCTATTTTGCTACTATTTTTGCCATTTGCCTCCAAACACTCCCATGGCAAAAGGGCAAATGAAAAATGAGATGGCAAAAATCTTTTGGCTCAATATTGTAGCAAAATTGGACAAATGGGCAAAACTTTTGCCATTTGTCTCCAAACATCCCATGGTAAAAGGAAGGAGAATGGGTTTAAATAGGTTTTTGCTAAAAATTTTGCTATTGGATCCAAACACACCTAATGGCAAAACTTTTGCCATCTTTTTTTAGACAAATATTTTGCTCTTTTTTGCTCTTGCCATATGAATCCAAATAGCCCCTTAAATACATAATTAGCTAACATAATTAGGGTGGGATTTGGGGGCCCCAAATATTTGGGGGCCCTGTGCGGGCGCCCACCTTGCCCCTGCCTATGTACGGCCCTGGGAGAGAGAAGTAGGAGGCGCAGCTGTGCAGCCTTTTTCTTACCGTGGTGAGCAAGAAATGAATTGATCTGTACCATTAACTTTTCATCCGACGGATAAAATCATTTTTATTGTCATGGTCCAATGACAGAGCTCGGAATGCACGAGCTCTATATTGGAAAGATTCTGATTTGTGTTTTGCATTCAATTGATAATTGATATGTTATCTAACAGAAGCTTAAAGGGATGGCAGATGGATCTAACTGGTGAGGGTACCGGCTAATTAGGGATTTTTAATGGCATCTAGAAATTCAGGAGGCAAACTCGTGGCAACTACGCAATTTGCCCTAATAGATGTTACCTTGTCTTTTTTTTTTTTGAGCGATACCTTGTCTTTTTGTTCAGCACAGTGCAATCCTCTTGTTCGGTAGCCTGAGAATTTCAGGCTCAGGTTTCTTAAAGAAGGTCTTGTTCATTAGAGTGCAACCGTCTGCATGCAATTTTCCTTTTTGGCTTGAATGATGTGAATGAACGCATATCAGTTTGCTTGTTGGCCAAATACGTGAATGATGCTACTGCAAGTGACTGACTGTGTTGTTTCAGCTTCATATGCATGAGCATAATTGCCTGAGGCTTTTGTATGCATCAAATTGTTTTCATTCAGCGTCAATGTTCTGTGTCCTTGTTTCAGTGGCAATCTGAACCAAACTGTCTTATTTCAGCAGCATGGATACTCCAGTACGTGTATGAATTATTTTGCTGGTTTTCTTAACTAAAGAGCCTTCCAGCGACATATTTGTGTGCATGCAGTGTATGTTCCAGCAGATGAACCGAAAGAAATTTGCAAGATTCAGCAACAGAAAATGGATCAAAAAACGCAGGACATGACTCGGCAAGATACTCATGCATTTTTCAAGACAGCTGAGGCACAGAGGTTCATTTCAGGAGAAAGAACAATAGATTCCTGTCCCAGTCCCAGATTGCCTTACCATGCAACAAACGAACATTTACTCAAAACAAGAGCAAACATGTCAACCTGCCACATAGATCTCAACCCATGATCCGACCCAAGGAATACAACAGCTAATTGACTAGCATGCCCGGACCTGTTGACCATGATCACCAACTGTTTTCTTGTTTAAACTGTCCAACTGAAAACAAAACACTCAAAGCATCAGGCCTGCCGCAAGCCAAAAGCAGAAGATCGTCATGCTAATGGATAGGTCCCGGCATCCGGCGGTGGCAATCCTCCCGTAGCATGATCTGAAAAGGTACAGTTGACAATTGTTAATGGCCATGCTGTAGCTTAAGACTAACAACACTTCATAATATTTCAAACATTGAAATGTTCTTCGGATTGTCCATAACTGAAATAAGAGGGGATCAGCAAGTACCTACTCTAGCAATTTTAATGAATTAACATCCCATAGACCAACCCAACAAAACTTATTTAAGTACTAAACTAAAACTATTGCATATTGCATTGGACAGTGTTACCCAATCTGTTAACAGCACAGGTAAGAGGGGAAATAATGGATCAATAAGTATATGTACAGACTGAAATTATCCAGACTATTACATGACAAACTGAAATATCGCTTGCAGATTGACACAAGTTGTGTGCTCATAAAACATCATTCAACTATTCAAGTTATGACGGTTGCACATTCACATAACATCATTCATGAAGCTGTAACTGAAGCTAATACACAGATGCCCAACTATGAGGAAAAAAGGACAGATTCTTCTATCAGTTCCAGGTTGCCTTGCCAAGCCTGACAGAACATCTAATAAGAAAAAAAAATCAGAAATGCTAACCTGACACATATTTCAAGCCATGATACATTCAACAGTAATAGAGAACTGATTCACCGTGATCACTGACTATTTTCCTGCTTAAACTGCACAATTGAAAACAAAGCACTTGTAGCAGCATCAGGTCTGCTGTAAGCGAACAACAGAACGCTCATCATTCAATGGATGGATCCCGGTGTTCTCATGGAGCTGATAATGAGCCCGTAGCATGATCTGAAAAAATACAATTGCTGAACTTATAACCATGCAGTAGCTCAAGATTCAAACATATGAGTGCAGGAAAATTGGTGAACTTATAACCATGATCTGAAAAAATACAATTGGTGAACTTGTAACCATGTCCCTGGACCCTGGGTTCTTCCAGGGCGTGTATGCTTTGAATTGGCCATAGAGGCCGAGTGTGTAGGAAAATTGTCACACCCGGATTTTCACAAAACCCGAATGCGGCCATATGTGTGCCCAGGAGGTCCACAGAACACATACAACGAACAAATATGATAAACAGAGTACAAATGCTCGAAAATAAAATAGTTTACATCAGAGTATAACAATAGTAATTATTACAGCGGAAGTCTATAACTCTCAACTAGCGGAGCCGCAGTCCACAGGGACTCTGACTGGGGGAGCGCAACTCAGAAGTACGGCAGGTCCTCAGGGAACTCAGCGGCAGTCTCCTGATCAACCCAATATGTTTACCCATCCGGAATTTTGTTGAATATTGACAAGTGTAAGTAAACAAATACTTAGCAAGTATAGCACGGGTATGAAGGCTCAAAATAGGCTAGACACGGCTTAACTGCTTTAGCACTTTTAGTTGATTCATTTTAGCATTAACCAAGTTACTACAAGTGAATGATACCCGGTTGTAACCCAATTAAATAAGTATGAGTGGCAAATATCATAAATAAACATCATCTTCTAATCAAAAAGGATCCAGGCCGCTCGTGACCTTGAACAAGGCTATCATGATAGCTTTTTACACTCTGCAGAGGTTTCGCCATTTACCCACCAGTCGCGTAAAAGTTCAAAGAAACTTTGCACCCAACCACGCACATCAACACTTCCGAGGTGTGACGGCATCGGGACGCTACGAGGTTTTTCACAAGACACCCTAACAAGACAGTAGCCGCTAGTTTAACAAGGCGGTGAGACCATAGGCACCGAGATCGACGTACGCCTACGGAGTCACACCATAGGGGGGTCGATGGCGTCCAGAGCGCGGGCATCACACCCATCCATGCGCAACATGTGGAGTTCTCCATCGCAGGGACTCCCAACACGGTACTGGGTCTAACGTAACCTAGCCGACGGATCGTCCGTCCTCGGTGGAATCCGGAAACACCCTTTCACCTTGTGCCACTAACGCCGTTGGCCCCAATGGTAGCCACTGGCAAGCTAGAGCCGTACAAGTTACTTGACCAAGACCAGAGCCATAATAGTTCTAGCGGTGACGACAGGCTCCTGGGTTGCCGCTTTAAGAACCGGACCTTACGGAGAGACACTAGAGCAAAGCACACGGCACATGCTCTAACTCCCTAAACCAAGTTGCTAAAAAGCAAGTTTCATCATTAATGTTGAAGTGAACCATTAAGTCAAAATTTACTGTTGAATAATGGTGACAGTAGCTGCGCATAGCAAAAATCTACCCATATGCATAAATCCCAGGTAATCAAAGGATATGAGTAAACAAACTAGGTACAACCTTAATAGGACATCAAATTAGACACATGCATATGAAAGTGAATGTATGTAAAAAGTGGGTTTAGGTAGCAAGGATTGTCCGTGCCATAACTTGCCTCAAATCTGTTATAATTACTCATAGTCTTCAAATCTTGATCTTCAAACTCTTCCGCTTGAAATCTCTCGATGACGTTCCTCTACTCGCAGCAACCATCGAGCATAGCATGCAGCTAAACAAGCAAGCAAACAATATACAACTAAGAACAGTACACCAATCAAAATAAAAGCTTTAAAAGAGCGTGCTAAGCGAAGGGGCTCGATTCTATGGTCACGTGAGCGCAAGAATTGCTGAAAACGGAGCAACGGTTGAAAAGATACGACTATCGGAAGATTAGAATTATAAAAGAAAATAAAAGACTATAAGCTTAATTAATTTTAATTAATTAAATAATATAAAAGATATTTAAGAGAAACATCTTATGTTGGAATTAATTCAATGTTATTTGAATTTATAAAATCTGGGGTAAAACTAATCATTTTTATTTATAATTGTTTATGTAGAATTTACACAATTAAACATTTAACTTTTAGGAATAAAAATATGTGAGAGCATCTAATCGAATAATAAGATGTTTCGTGTTTAGCTAGCCAATATTATATTTAAAACAAAGTAATGTTGACTTTATTCAAATTGATTTAGTTATGAAAACTCGGAGTGAAACTCTAATTTGCTTTTAAAAGCTAGTTATCATATACATTAAGCATATTAATGTTAGTTTATGAAAATCGAGATATAACCTAGTCAACTTTTATTTATAAATCTAATTGAATAAATATTAGTCAATTTTATATTAACATTTAAAAGCCGAGTATAAATCTTAATTAGATTTTAGTATAGAAAACATAGTTAAATAACCTTTAGCCAAATTAATATTTAAATAAAATTTAGAAATAAACAACATGGTAAATTTTAGTGCTAACGCGTAGTCCATGTTTATACGAAGCTAACACAACTTGAACGAGTTGAAACGGAGCTAAAACGCGGAAACTAGAGCTTAAACAAGATTATAGGAACCTAATCGTAATTATCCGTAGATTCCAGGGGGTAGCTTGGAAGTTTGCAGTGACTCGGTGAATAGTGGCTGAGAATACAAGAAAACTCGGGGTTAGATCTGAAAAGAGGCTCGGGTTGGATCTAAGTGTGGAGGGTAAAAACTTGCAGGGGGCTTTCCGTGAAAATTTGGACCTAAACATAAATATTTTTTTTAACTAAGCTAGACCGCGGGTTAATTCCGAGAAAAGGAAGGGGCTCTTTAGCAAATGTCGCTAGGTTGACCGGTATGAGATATTTGACTCGGGAGCGGGGATGATCTGTGGCCGTTAGATCTCGATCTGGCGGTCCAGATCGGATAAGGAGAGGGGTGGCCGGCGGCGACAGGGGGGGTGGCGGCGCCGCCACGCCAAACGGTGGGGGCTCGCCGGAGCTTCTCCAATCCGGCGATTCCGACCGCCATTGGCGACGGGAGGTGGCTGGGGAGGGGTCTGGGGCCATGGGGAGTCTGTCCCCTGGCCTATCGCCGGCGGGGAGGGCGCACCGAGGCCGGGCGGCGACGGACCGAGGCTGGCGAAGCTCGGCGAGGACATGCGCGGGTTGGGGGACGAGGGAGAGGGCGGGAGCGGGCTTCGGAGGTTCCTTACCTCTGTGCGAGGGTGCCCCGAGGCTCGGGAAGGCAGGAGCGGCGGCGCAATGGCGGGTCGTCGGCGGTCAGGGGAGCTTCAGGGTGGCGGCGGCGCTAGCGAGCTCGGGCGGCGGTGTAGGGGCTCGGGGACGGGCTACGGTTGGAGCGGGGCTAGGGGGACCGAGGGGCGGCGGCGAGGCGAGCTAAATAGGCGCGCGGGGGGAGCGGCCTCGGTGTGCGGAGCTTGCCATCGGCGGGCGCGCCATCAGCGGGGGAGAAGAAGGGAAGGAGGAAGGGGGAGGCTGCCAGGTGGGGCCGCGCGGCCAGTGAGAGGAGGAGAGGGAGGGTTGGCGGGCCGGTGGGGCGCAGGGGGAAAGGAGCTGGGTCGGGCGTTGGGCCGAGCGGAGGTGGGGGCGCGCGTGGGGGTTGGGCCGAGCGTTGGGCTGTGTTTCGGCCTGGGAGGGTTTTGGGGTTTTTCTTTTCCTTTTTCTTTTCAGAAATTGTTTTTCGTGCAAAGATAAATCTAGAAAATTCCAGATAAATCATTTAAGCCACGAAAAATACTCCAAAAATTCCAGGAAAAAATCCCAGAGGTAGAGTTGGACACGAGAAACCCAAATAAAATATTTGGAGCTCATGAAAAAGGTTGTAGCACCTTCCAAAAAATTGGAATATGCTCTAGGAAAGTTAGGAATAAATTCCAGAAAAGTCTGGAAAATTCCTATGAGGCTCTTAAACACATTTTAGAAACTTACACACATAAATCCACTAAATGCAAGCCGACATGAATGCAAGGCACTCAACGTTAAACCTATGTTGTTTTAAATTAATTTAGAAAAATGGTTTTCCTTACACTAAATTCCCTGCAAATTAAATAAAGTTGAGAAAATTTTTAAAATTATGAGAAATTATTTATTTAATGATTCTTTAAAATCACATCCTGAAATCCAAAAATTTCAGGGTGTGACAAAAATTGAATAACAAGAAGCTACTATATCTAGCCAGTCTCAAGTACTAACAGCCTAACAAAAAAGTAGTTAGAGATTGACCTAGAGCATATTAAACAGCAAAGTTCATAAACTCAATTCCCATGAACATCTAGCCACCAAAATCTCTATGTGACACCACTGAAAACCACAACTACTAGAAATTACCTGGAGTATAGAAGCTCATGTAAGGAATAACAGCATCGATGCCAAATCTGCTGGACATCTTGCTGACTCGGCCTGACTTGAGGTCAATCTTGAAGATGCCAGCACATGTCCTGACGAAGATGACGCCGAGGCCCTCGGCGAAGCCAACCGTAGTAGGTTCATTCATGGGGGGCCCACCGGGCAGTGTGGTGAGTTCCAAGACTCTGCTCTGCGTCCATGCCGGAGCTCTGTCAGTACCGGTCTCTCGGGACCACAGGTAGAGGCAGGACCCCCGCACGCCGGCGAACCCCAGACCTCCGCCCATCGCCGGCATGAGGACACCACGACCCTCGTACGCGAAGGGCGGGTCGATGAACGCGAGTTTCCGGAGGCCCAGGTCGTACTCCACGATGGTCATGCTGTCTGTCGCGAGGCAGTAGACCATGTTCCCCACGAGCGCGCAGGGCCTCATGTCCATGTCGGCGAGGTCATCGGGGTGTTCGGCGTGGGTCGCGTCGCTCCAGGCGGCGGTCTCCGACGAGTAGACGCAGGCGCGCGTGATCCCGTTGTCGTCGGTGCCCACGAACGCCACCAGGAATGGCCCGGCGTGGCAGTCGAGGTGGGAGCACCCACCGCCCTCCTCGCCCGCGGCCGCGGCGCAGAGCACCGTCGCGTTCCAGACCACCGTGTGCGAGACCGGCAGCGGCAGGAGCAGCCCCCGCCGCTCGTCCGTGACGGGGTCCCATACGACGAGGTCGTCTTCGCTCTCCTCGTAGGTCGCGTTGTGGAGGAGGACGCGGCCGTGGCGGGCGTCGCGCGCGCGGCAGCCGCCGTGGTCGAGGGTGCGGGGGCGGAAGGAGGTGGTCCGGTGGACGAACTGCGCGACGAAGGGTTTGCGGCGGTGGGTGTCCTGGTAGTTGTAGAGGACGCCCAGCATGGGCGGTGCCCCGTGGAAATTGCGGTAGCGGCGGAGGAAGGCGGGGTCGGTGAGAAGGCGGCGCCAGGATTTGCAGACGGCCGAGCATTGGATGAGGAGCTCGGGCTCGTGCGGCGGGAGGCGGATGAGGATCTCGGGGATGAGGTCGTCGTTCAGCTCCGGCGGCGAGATGCGGAGGCGTGGCGACGGAAGGGGCGCATCCGGGGCCATGCTTGCTCTCGCGGCGTCGGTTGGGGGTAGCGAAGCTCGCTGGCGCAGGCGAGAGGAGGAGGAGGACGACGAAGGCAATCGCTGCTGATACTTTTTGGGGGCTTCGACCGTTCAAGTGTTCAACCAGTTCGAGTCTTCTAGACCCCAATATGCCAGGCTGGGTCGCTGGGAGCCCAGCCCGTTAACCTGCCACCTCAGCGCGTATCGTCGAGTGGATTTTGGGTGATCTGTGCGACTGCGCTGCTGAGCCGTGCCAGCCAGCGCGATGTGATCGGCCCATCCAAACGAATATCGGAATATGTGGGTTTACCGGCTTTGATTACACGACCCAGTTTTGGGCCATATTTGTATCACGGCTTAATTTGGCCCATTATCATTCGATTCGGGGGATGGACCACGAATACGTTTTAACTCATCTGAAGGCGGAAACGCCTTCCATTCATCCGGCAGGCTCTATCCAAAAAACGGCGTGGGCAACTTCCTCCCGCTCGGCTTCCTCTTCCTCCCCCAAATCACACCACGTCACAACTTTCACCATCACTCGCAGCCTCCTGCCCCCTCCTCGGCTCCTCCTGATGCTTCGCCTCTCCATCACCGCCCTCACCTCGCCTCTCCTCCCTACGTCCGCCCCCGCCGTCCGACTCTGCCCGCGCCCCCTCATCCGCCTCCGCCTCCGCCTCCGCGCCCTCGCCGCCGGCGCTGCCCCATCGGTCTCGCCGTCCGCCCGAAGCCTCCGCCTCCTCGAATGGGGCAAGGTGTGCGACGCCGTCGCCTCCTTCGCCGGCACTGCCCACGGCCGCAACGCCACCAAGGTATCGCGCTCCGATCCCCTAGGTCCTAGTATGTCATGTCTCGTCGCCAGCGTACCACCGAAGGGGTTGGCTCTGACGACAGGTGTGGAATGGTTTGCTCTGTGGGCGCAGAAACAACTGTGGGAGGTGGAAGACGTGAGCTATGAGCAGAGCCAGAGGCTGCTCCAGGAGACGGAGGCGGCTGTGTGGCTGCTTGATAACGCCGGTGGAGCGATGGATTTCTCGGGTCTGGACACTGTTGCGGTGAGGACTCAGGATGCTTGAAATATTTGCGGTTCGGCAGTGTATTCTCACGGAATTCGTCAGTTATGCAAATTGTGTAGCAAGCAGTACAAGTAATTACTGTATTAAACTGCGCCCTGTGCTCCATTTCTCTATCCTAGTTAAGTTATGTAGCCTTATGTGTACAGACATAAGTTCATTCTGAGTTTTCTTATGGATATAATATGCACTCCATGTTCTACTTTTTAAAAAATAATGTAGTACTGTAACGATGATATGCCTGCGTGAAGTAAATTCTAGTACCAAATCATGCATGAATAATATATGCGCATGTTTCTGAATCTGTTTGCTATCTTGATCTTATTTGCTGATGAAGGAATTTCAGTAGCACTGTTCTTCGCGCTTCATTTTGCTTTACACGCCTAGGCACCAATGCCAGGTTATGGAAGTGTGTAATTACACTATTGAATCTTTTGATTTTCTGTTGAACTGAAGATAGAGTCAGCAATACACTGTTTCTCTGGAGGTGCTGTGATAAAAGGCCTGGAGGCAGTGGCAGTTGCTAGCCTTTTGCTGTTTGTTGAATCCTTGCAAGTAAATATTAAAGCTTCCATGAAGCTGGACGAAGGCTCACATAGTCGATTAGCAACTCTTATAGAAACAGTAAGCAGCTCAGTTTTTGCTATCTTGCATCTTTTCATCACCTATTATTCAATCATTCATGGCAGTGAGCTATGCTGAATATTCTTGTTCTGAACTGCAGATTTTAGATGTTGACGTTAGCAAGTCACTAGTGAAATCCATACAAGATATCATTGACGATGATGGCTCTGTAAAAGATACTGCAGTTTGGTTCTTGCATCCTGTTTTTACTTCTGTTTCCTTCTAGTTATACTAGCCCGATAAGCATTTCATTCACAGACTCATGAATGTCTTATCTGAACAACACCTCAGAATTCTGCTGATTAAATCAATAGAGGGGTAGACATGAAAACGGCTGTCATCCATGTTTGCAATTCTTTGTAATCAAGTGACGTGGCATCCTAAAATTAATCCAGAGGCATTCATACATGCTTACTATCGTTCACTGTATAAAAAATGCAGTATAGCTATACAAATGGATGTTTTAACTGAAGTGACTTTACTTAGTATATTATTATCAGTAGTTAGTCTAGGTGTCTGCTAGATGTTTTTGTTCACTATAACTCATATACATTGTCTTTTGCCTTTTTCTTTTCTCATGATACTTTATAACTTATCCTAACTGTTGTTGTACGTCCCATTTTAAGACCTTGCTTTCTCGGTGATTGTGCTCCTCTGGATTATGCTTTCCTAACTTAGGAGAATTCTTGCTTTTCCAGAGTCCTGAACTAAGGCGGTACCGAGAGAAAGTACAACTCCTAGAGAGCAGGGTAGGTGGTTCTGGATATCCTTTTCTTTTTTATTATTTCACTGGACTAAATAAGGCATCCTAGCTTAATATCCATATTTCTGCCCTAGTTTTATTACAAGGCACATTTTAGCACCGAAAGGCATTTGTTTGTTTTGTTTAAGGGAATAAAGTTACTCTTCGATGGAATGTTGTTGATATCGACTAATTCTTAAAAGTTGCATCTTGTTAACTTTTGCAGTTGTATCAGCTTATGGACAAGTTGATGCGCAATGCTGATAGTGAAGCTTCCTTGTCGGTATTGTTTCATTTAACTCACTTATTGCTAAGAAAACACCATGTTCAATGAATTACACACTGTTAATTTTCTCTAGGAAGTATGCATTGTAAATGGACGATGTTGCATTAGAACAACTGGGGATAAGTCTTCAATTTTCGACGGATTACTGCTCTCCAGGTGCACTAAGCATTTTTACATTTATATATGTTCTAGAGCAATGACTGTTTCCTTGAACCATTTTCTGTTTCTTCTAGGAAGATATAAGCCACACATATATTCTCCTGCTTTATGGTCGACTGATTCCCACAGGATTTGGATTTTTAAATGGTTTCACAGAATGACTTGCTAAATTATTCTCAGTTCATTTGAACTCTCAAAGAAACTGGGTTCGTTCCTATATCATTTAGCACGCATTTGTGTACTTGTACTAGCATTTGATTGCATGTATTTTTGTCAGAAGAATCATTTTGCAAGCCCCAAGGATTTATTTAAAAATTTGTGACCAGTGTGTAAAAGAAACCTGTCTATAGTTTTAACCTGATTTAATAATTCAATTTTGATGACGATCCATATGTGCTGTAGTGGATCAGATGCTGGAAGTATGATAGAACCAATTGCTGCTGTCCCGTTGAACGATGAGTTGCAGGAATCAAGAGCTTTAGTGGCTAAAGCTGAACTGGATGTTTTATCAAAACTTACTGATAAGGTTGTAGAGGATGTTCAATTTGATTTTGTAATGTGCTGTTCTCTTATGTCTGCTTTCTATCTTTTATTGGCAGATTCGACTTGAGCTTCATAGCATTCAGAGTTTGCTGCAGGAAATAATTAAACTCGATAAGGTGCAGTTTTAAAATTAGTATCTTCTATGTATCTTAATATTTCATCTTCTGGTGTATTAAAAATCAAATTCTTCTAGGAACTATGCTCATCATATATACGAACATAAAAGTTTCTATGCTTAAATTGTAGTACTTAAATGCTTACAGGTTATGATGTCCTGCAGTCCTACACTTATTTCTCTATGATAGTGTATTACTGAGATAGCATCAAACCATTCACCATAGGACATTACTGATTTTTTTCTTTGTTCTGATTGGTGCGCCGTTAGCTGTGCACTGGTTACAGGAACCCAATGGAAGGTTTTCATAATTCTTATTCTTGACCAATGACTAGTTGACTGCATTTCTTACTTCCTATTGACTACCGTGGAATTATCCTTATCAAATCCATGCTATAATTCACAGCCAGGCAGCACGATGAGAAACATGTAGACTGGATTGCTTGATAAGATGTCTGGCAGAAAGTTGTGCATGATCTGCTGTCATGCAGTTCAAACTTCACCTAAATGATAGGGTTGGCATTACGCACTTTCAAACTTCATCATGTAAGCTAGCGAGTAATCTAAAACCTGCTCAACTTAGACCTGGATCTTCAGGCCAGGTCAATGCCACTTTTCTTTAAAATACCACACTGAAAACTAGAAATGTCAAAATCATGGATTTTTCACTATATGGAATAATGTTACTACTTAGTTTTGGAAACCGTGGAATGGCATTTCTGACACATGTTTTCCTAACTTTCTTTGACTGATTGTAGAATATTGGGCAAACACCACACACCCAAGATGGGGGGGGGGGGGGGGGGGTGACCTTTCATTATATAGGCCGGATACGGCTTGGAGTACAAGTAATACAATACAAGACCATATACGACTCTATATATCTAACACCCGCCCGCAGTCGCAGGTGGACTAACGCCTAGACTGGACCTAGATCCAGTAAATAACTGTACAGGAAGACCCTTAGTCATAATATCAGCAAACTGACGAGATGAAGGAACATGGAGAACACGGAGTTCACCCAAAGCCACCTTCTCGCGGACGAAATGAATATCAATCTCAATGTGCTTCATTCGTCGATGATGAACCGGATTGGCAGCCATATAAACTGCACTGACATGGTCACAGAAGACGAGCGTAGCCGTTGAGAGAGGGACATGAAGCTCTTGAAGAAGCTGTCGCAACCAGCAGCACTCAGCAACTGCATGAGCAACAACACGATATTCTGCCTCTGCACTGGAACGAGAAACTGTAGTCTGACGCTTGGACGACCAAGAGACCAATGTATCGCCGAGAAAGACACAATATCCAGAGGTAGAACGTCGAGAGCCAGGGTAGCCAGCCCAATCAGCATCAGAGTACGCCGTAAGAGAGTCAATCAGACCAGTGCCAATCCGAAGACCATAGGACAAGGTACCCTTCACATAACGTAGGATGCGCTTCAGAAACGCCAGATGAGACTCACGAGGATCATGCATGAACAGACAGACCTGCTGAACAGCATAAGCAAGATCTGGTCGCGTCAGGGTGAGATACTGGAGAGCACCAGCTAGACTCCGGTAGACAGACGCATCAGCAACAGGTGCGCCATCTGAGGCAGACAACTTGGCCTTAGTATCAACAGGTGTCGTCGTAGAGTGACAGTCACTCATACCAGCACGCCGAAGAATCTCCAAAGCATATTGCTGCTGAGAAAGGAACAGCCCATCTGAAGAACGCGTAACAGACATGTGTAAGAAGTCATGAAGATCCCCCAAATCTGTCATAGCAAACTCACTGTGCAGACGGTCAATAATGTGCTGAAGCAGAGCGGTAGAAGAAGCAGTCAAGACAATATCATCCACATAGAGAAGAAGATAGGCCATGTCGTCACCATTGCGATAGACAAACAAAGAAGTATCCATAGCTGATGAAACGAAACCCAGGGAACAAAGATATGTCGCAAACCGTTTATTCCAAGCACGAGGAGCCTGCTTCAGTCCATACAAAGACTTCTGAAGGAGACAAACATAATCAGGATGTGTAGGATCAACAAAACCAGGGGGCTGCTCACAATAAACCGTTTCCTCGAGATATCCATAAAGAAAAACATTCTTCACATCCAACTGATGAATAGGCCACTGACGAGAAGCCGCAATACTCAACACAGTCCGAATCGTGCCTGTTTAACAACCGGGCTGAAGGTCTCATCATAGTCAACACCAGCCTTCTGATTAAACCCCCGAGCAACCCAGCGAGCCTTATACTTGGAAAGAGTACCATCAGAATTATACTTAACTTTCCAAAGCCACCGTCCAGTCACAACATTAATACCAGGAGGACGAGGCACCAGGCGCCATGTGCCGTTATCCACCAAAGCTTGGTACTCATCAGCCATAGCAGCGCGCCAGTTCGGATCAGCAAGCGCACTGCGATAATTACTCGGAACAGGAGAAGCAACTGTAGAAGTAGCTGTAAGATTCCGATAATTAACAGGCTGTATCGTACCAGACTGAAGACGTGCCAAACGACGTAGAGCAGGACTCGGCTGCGAAGCATGAAAGTGCTCAGGACTAGGCGGCGGTGGAGGAAGCGGACGGCGACTGTAAACCCGTCCAAATCGCCCGAACAGAGGGCCGTCAGAAGGTACCGGCACAGGAGCCGACGCAGGTGCAGGTGCGGACGCGGGTGCCGGCACGGGCGCAGTTGCAGGGGCCGGCGCCGGCGTCGGAGTGGGCGCTGGTGTCGGCACGGGCGCAGGCGCTAGTGTCGGCACGGGCGCGGGCGCGGGCGCCGACACAGGCGCAGGTGCTGACGGCGCGACGGGGCCAGGCGCTGATGCAGCCGAGGGTGCGGGCGAGCTCCCGCTCGTACTAGAAGACCCTGACGGTCCTGATAGGGGCACGGAACCACTCCCACCAGAATGCGGTTGCTCAACGTCCAAGGAGGACGGAGCAACCGCAAAGGGTATACTCCCGCCCGTACGAGAAGACTTCGAAGGTCCTGATGGGGGCACGGAACCACTCCCACCAGGAGAAGAACGCGGTCGCTCTACGTCCAACGAGGACGGAGCAGCCGCAGAAGAACCACTAGCTGCATGATTAGTAGAACAAGGTGCAATATCCATGTCGACAGCTAAGAGGAAATCAAACGAGCTGGAGGAGGGTGGAGGCGAGACTCGCGCAAACGGAAACACCGACTCATCGAAAACGACATGCCTTGATATAATGATCCGTCGCGTGGAGATGTCCAGACAGCGATACCCCTTATGTGAGGAAGGATAACCAACGGACACGCAAGCCGCCGAGCGAGGCGCAAGCTTATGTGGTGACGTGGCCTGTAGGTTAGGATAACACAAGCAGCCGAAAACACGAAGATGCTCATAATCTGGCGGGGAACCATAAAGACGGTAGTAAGGAAGCTCATGGTTTATGGCAGAGGATGGTCGTCGGTTCATGAGGTAGGTGGCTGCAGATAGCGCCTCAGCCCAATAGGCTGGCGGCATGGAGGCTTGAAGAAGCAGTGTGCGCACGGAATTGTTAAGCGTACGAAGTACACGTTCAGCCTTGCCGTTTTGTGCCGAGGTGTATGGGCAGGAGAGATGAAAAACAATGCCGTGCGCAGCAAGAGTACTATGCATAGTGTGGTTAACAAACTCGGTGCCATTATCAGCTTGAAAGCATTTAACAGGAAGACTAAACTGAGTACGAGCAAAAGCAATAAAATCAACAATATGTTGATGCACCTCGGATTTGCTCTTAAGCGGGTACGTCCAGCAATAGTGCGTAAAATCATCCAAAAACACTAGATAGTATTTGCAGCCAGAAACACTCGCAATCGAAGAGGTCCAGACATCACAGTGAACAATCTCAAAAGGAGAAGCAGTTTTAGACATAGATGTATTAAACGGGAGACGCATGTGTTTACCAAGCTGACAGGCATGACAAAGCGAGTGATCTAATTTATTACAGGAAATCAAATTGTTTTTCCTAAGTGATGCTATGACAGCTGGACCGGGATGACCGAGACGACGATGCCACAAGGAGGCGGCGGCGGCGAGCATGGCAGGGGCAGATGCAGGGACGGCTGAAGGGATGGTGTAAAGGTCGCCAGCACTATTGCAGCGAATAATCACGTGCCCCGTCCTGAGTTCCTTAACAGAAAAACCAGAGGCGTCAAATTCAACGGAACAACTATTGTCGCGGGTGAACTGACGAACAGAAAGAAGATTATGCACAAGTGATGGGGCGACAAGGACGTTGTTTAACGTGAAATTAGACGTATCGATTTTAAGGATGGAGGAACCTCTAGACGTGACAGGAATACGTGCACCATTGCCTACAGTAATCGAAGAATAAGCAGCTGGGAGACGGGAGAGGAGTATACCATCCGAGGAGTGCATGTGCGTAGAGGCGCCAGTGTCCATCACCCAGGCATTGCCCTGACTGGCCATCTGCTGAAGCGCCGCCACCAATCCGGCCGAGTCCCATGGGGGAAACTGAGCCGGTGCCTGAGGGAAGGAGCCGAAGGCGGCATTGGCCTGCGGACCATGGCCAAGGAGGCCTGGTCCGCCGCGCCAGTGCCCGCTGCTGCTGCCGCCAAAGCCCGGCGCCCCCTGAAGAGCCTGCGGATTAATGCAAATCCACGGGCCAGTAGGGAAGGAGGCGCGAGGCTGCTGTCCACCGTTGTTGTTCCGCCTGCCGTTGTTCTTGCGGCGCCGCTGACCGCCGTTGGGGCCGCTGCTGCCCTGCGGCAGTTGCTGCTGCTGAGGCGGTGTGGGCTGCTGAGGCTTCGGAGGCGTCGAGGAACGGCAGTTGGAGCCGCTACGGTCGGAAGAAGAGGAGGAGGCAACAAGAGCGTTGGTGGACTCTATATATCTAACACTGATCATGTTCACCACTTGCTTTTCAGGTCACAGCTCGCGCAAAGTACAGTATAGCATATGGTGGAACATTTCCTGACCTGTATTTGCCAAACTTAGAGAACGAAACTGTCACTAGTGCTACAGGTGGGTTTGTGAAGGAAACTTCCTCAGCTCACCCTCCTAAGAATACATGGAAACTGTATATGCCAAATGCATACCATCCACTACTTCTCCAGCAGCATCAGGAAAATCTCCATCATGCCAAAAGGGATGTTGCTAGTGTCACAGCAGTGAGTTTTCTGGCTCCCCACTTAAATTTTTTTCTTAAAAGAATATTGGTTGAAAGTGAGGATACATTTGTTTACTTCTGAATACACTCTCGAGTATAAAAGATTTTTTGTTGTTTGTCAATTTGTAGTTATGCGATTTGAATTTTCACTTCCATGCTGTAGGAGATCCGTAGGAGGAGGATATATGGGCAAGATATTGCAGAAGAAGATCAATTGGCATCAGATCTCGATTCTATGAAACTTAGGGTTAGTTTTTGTTTGGTATTAATGATGATTGCTATTAGTTTAATTGGATAATTTATGCACCCATTTACAGGTTTCCCAGCTGGAGAAAGACCCACCAGTACCAGTAGATTTTATGATTGCTGAAGAAACTACTGTCTTGGTCATAACTGGCCCAAATACAGGGGGTAAAACAATCAGCTTGAAGACGGTTGGCTTGGCATCGTTGATGGCTAAGATAGGTAATGAAGTAGCTACTTACATATTGTTTCGCTGTTATCATTGTAAACGTTGCCTACTTATACAGGCTTTTGTAGGTTACATGTAATTGCAGATTGTTCTTAATGTTTGTGATTTCGGATGGCTGTAGTCACCAACTACACATTTTCTTCCTAAGGAAATCAAATTTATTGAGTACTTTCCACCTACATTTGTAAGTGTTCTCACTTCTCAGTGAGTACACAGCTGGAATATCTTGCATAATATTGTTATTCTGTTGCAGGTCTATACATTCTGGCTTCTGAACCAGTAAAAATTCCATGGTTCAATGCTGTTTATGCTGACATTGGAGACGAGCAATCTTTGACCCAGTCACTCTCTACATTTTCTGGGCATCTGATGCAGATTGGTGTATGTATTAGTATTACCTTTTTCTAATTTCCAAATCCTAACTGCCTTAAATGGTTGCCTTACTGAATTCAACCATTTGCTCTGTCTGTCTGAACCCTTAGCTATCAATATTAAATTCAAGAGTTCTTCTTTATTAGGCCATTCGTGCAGAGTCAACTTCAGAGTCCTTGGTCCTTTTGGATGAGGTAAGCAGTTTATATCTTGATAAATATTAGGCACATTCTGATTCCTATATGGCTATGTTTTTCATTATGCTTTGTGTGTGATTCTTGTCTCTTTTCTGTAACTGTCATGTTCACCATATTATCAGTCATGCTGCAGAAAGTTAAGACTAAAAAATGCATGTTTCTGAATTCTGACAAATATCCATTACACATAGAAATTGTTTATGCTCTAAGTTTCCAAAAATGCATTGGTGTTTACATTATGCTCATGTCATAACCAGAACATCGTTGCTGACAGAGGACTCATGATCATAAGACCCTCCTGCCCAACTATTAAAAATTCGGCGGTGATACATTTTGTCTGTCAGATGCTCTGTTTCAAAAGGCCGGTGCTAGGCCATGCCTATGCACTAGGCAGAGCAGCACTACCTTGCTTGGCACTGAGGTGCTTTTCTGCCTAGAGTGGTTTAGGGCTTGTTGAAGTCAGTGTGTCAGACAAGTTAGAGATTAAGGAAGATGAATTATGGTAACGGAACTTGAGGTGGTGCTTTTCTGCCCAGAGTGGTTTAGGGCTTGTTGAAGTCAGTGTGTTAGACAAGTTAGAGATTAAGGAAGATGAATTATGGTAACGGAACTCATGGATCATGATAATGCCAAATTTTTTGTTTCAATATGGCACAAGTGCATTGCACTTTTTGAAACATTGGTCAGATGTGGCAAATGGTAATTGTTTTTATTCTAAGATTCTCAAAGTGCATTGCTGTTCAGTGATACCTTAGGCCAAATTTGTGACTAGAATGTTCTTGCTGACGAAGGACTGCCTCGATATTCAAGTACCTTATGAACTTTAACTCTTCGAAAATTTGTGGTGACATGTTCTAGGTAGGTGCTGGGACAAACCCACTCGAGGGAGCAGCTTTGGGTATGTCTCTTTTGGAATCTTTTGCTGAAGCTGGCTCCTTTCTGACACTAGCAACAACTCATCATGGAGAACTTAAAACACTAAAATACAGGTTCCTATCATTCCAAGCTCGAAATTCTCCTTTGTTACTGTAGAATAAAATTGTAAGAACCTTGTAGGATTGTAGTTGAATTAAGTTTATCTCCTATTCTCTGGTGGTCTTATTTCCTTTTTTCTGTGGATCGAATTAATTTCTAAGGTTTGGGTATACTCTATACATTATGCTCCAAATGGAACGATGATGCAGGGTATAGGTTGTGAGATCTTTATACATTCAACACCAACTAAGACTAAATTACATCAGTCATATTTGGCATATAAATGATTTCTTCTTTCACTGTTTGCTTCAAAGAAATATTGAACCCACAGAACAATCCATCCACCAAAATTTGTATCATTTATGACACTATTTCTGGTGGGTCCAAGTGTGAAAATAAGAATAGATAGAATCAAGACAAGACTTGGGTGCAGATTGAATGATTCACTGGGTAGTTACTGGCAAGGAACACATTTTTTAATGCTAAGATGTTGACATATTCCTCTCTTGTTAAAAAATGATATTTCCTTTTGTCAACTGTCTTATTATTCCTATTTCCAAAATATGACTTTCACAACTGAAAGAACATGGCTTTAAAAATCAAACAACTCTAGCGCAAGTTATTATTTCTGAGGTGATATAGATTGCACCTGTATCCCTTCGTAGTTACTTAGTTCTCTCTAACTTACATAATGAGTAATAGTACAATTCTTTTCATGTAGTTTTCTGAACACTTATATGACTCTTAAGCTAGTAGTAAACACAAACTAGTTGTTGCCTAGCAAATACTTAACATTGAAAAATATTGATGTTTTGGAAAGTTGACTCATTGTTGTAAATATTTTCAGCAATTACTCATTTGAGAATGCATGCGTGGAATTTGATGAAGAGAATCTAAAGCCTACATTCAAGATACTATGGGGAATACCAGGTTGCCTCGTATTTCCCTTTCCTTTCCAACCATTTTAATATCCAGATTTGCTTGGCCACTCTCACTGATCACTGCCTTTAGTAGATGCTAGAAGGCTTTCATCTTTAAATTGAGTTTCTGCATGGAAATCCCCTTTCAAACAGGGTGACTCCTCCAGCCAATCATGTCATCAGTGATGGAATTCCACTGCTTGTATTATTGCGCTTTTTTAAAAGACTAGGGATGCTCACATTGAATCCTGTGTTTTTTATGTTCCTGTAGCATGAAAAACAAATTAAGCCTTAGGAAATAACACTATGCTGATGATGTCATATTAGTCTTCCAATCATGGGGCACCTCATGTGGTTGTAATATTTATGACTTATCTATTCTGGTGTCCTCGGTCCTGACAAACTAGGGCGAATGGCTTTATGTTTTATACAGGGTATAAATAATGTATTTTGACTGTTGTCTGCACTAGCACGTAGCACCTGCTCTTGTGTTTCATTGTTCTTTAACTTCTTTTGCGCTCATGCTTCGTTACACATGTAGGCCGATCAAATGCGATCAATATTGCTGAAAGGCTGGGTTTGCCCTCGGATATAGTAGAAAGCACTAGGTGTTTACTTGGAACGGCTGGCGCAGAGATAAATGCGGTAAGTTAAGACTGGATCATCCTTTATTTGTTGCATTAGGTTTTTTATGATCTTTTATTTGCACTAACAATTTGGGTTTGTTAATTACGAGTTTCTTAGATATTAGATAGATGATAGCATGTTTCTCCATAATGCTTAACTGAAGGAATGGGAGGTCAATAGTGCTTCCCCTTGAATCGTCAATGCTGCATTTTTCTCATGTTTGGGGGTTCCCGTATATGTTTTATTGGGTGTTTTTCTGCACTCAGAACTTACATGTGATTGAATTATTATCTAAAATAGGTTGATATGATCCTCAGTACTCCAAGTTCATCTTTTGCAGTTGATAATGGACATGGAAAGATTCAAACAGGATTATCAACAACATCTTCAGAAGGCACAACATCTTCTTATGTGAGAACTTCTCTATATACATAGATTTGTGTATTTTTACAGTTCTACGTTGAGCATGCTGTGATTCTCTTTCCATCCTCCTCGTTTTTTTTCTGTATGTTTTTCTCAACTAACCTTTCTTTTGATGAAAACAAGCACAACTGATTTTGAGGGATGTTTGTTGTTCCATACCTACTTTGACCTTATATTTATGCCTTCTGACTCAACTTTTAGTCCATATCTTTTATCATGTCTTAGTGTGTAAATTGCTTGTCTTTTATGCTTCTCATCTGGGTACACATGTAGTATCTGTTCATACATGCACGTATGCCCACTCTACACATGCACATCTCACTCACACCACACACGTGCACAAACAGACCTACAACTACACTAAGAACAGAAGACCGTGTCCTTCTAGAGATCACCGAAATCATCCATGATTCCATAGGCAGCATGCATGTAGCGTTCCCTTTGTGGCTCCATGCCAAAGAGGCTGCAGATTTTATTTCTAGGGTAGGATCCTGTTGCAAAAAACCGCTCTGATCTGGGCTCGAACGTGGGCGGTGAGTGCCGTATCCATCAAACTCACCCACCAAGCTATCAGCTCGTTCGCATAAATTGCTCGTCTTATGTGTCTTCTTCAGAGGTGGAACTTCATAAGTCAAATGATATCTTCTGTCCATTGATGTTGTCTCAGGCAATCCAAGGAGCTTCATAATAACTTGGAACTGGCACAAAAGAACATTGTAGACCACACTTCTAGTCAGAGAAAACGGAAGGCGAGAGTAATTTCAGAGTATGCCATTATGGCCCGTTCTATCATTCGCAAGAAGTTTCAGCAGTTCCAGGAATCTGCAATAGCTGAAAGAGTGAAAGAGGAAGAGAAGGCTGCGAACAATGCCAAATCTGATAGAGTGAAGGATCCCATGCCAGCAAGTACTGCTGCCATGGGAACGACACAAAATACAGATACCAACTTGGGCACAGCAGCCAACGGTAAAGATTATATGGGAACTCCTTTATTTTTATATTATTATAGTTTTCACATTCTGAAGACAAGTTAAACTGGCAACTTTTCCTTCATTTTATCCTTAGGTGAAGATGGAATTCCAGAAGTTGGAGATTCAGTTTATGTTCCTAAGCTCAAGAACCAAGCTACTGTAGTCAAAATAGATTCATCCAAAAATGAAGTGCAAGTTCAAGCAGGTATGATGAAGCTCAAACTAAAGCTGCAAGATGTTAAGGTTCAGAAGAGGAAAGTGTCCAGATAGAACAATTACACTGCCCTGTGCTAACAGAGATTCAGATAAGTCATAAATGTGCATATGTCGTCTCATTCAATTGGTAAAATTTCATTTGCCACATTTTTCAGCAAGCATACAACAATTAAAGTGAAAATATAGATTCATTATCAGCATATTTTTCAGCAAACTAGCGGTTGGCTAAAAACATCCACTCAGCTGCATAACAGCTTCTGAGTTATGATTATCGTTTGTATATGCAATATAATTTATCACTAAGTTATAACCGCAGGATCATTACAATCCATCATACACCACTCAAATCTCAAATGGTTTGACACTAGTTAGGGCATGGAAGTTGCCTAATGGACCACCTTGTAGAGATGGCCTTTCTGAACAGGCACGTGAACTTGTGCCGAACGTTCAATCATCATTTGTAGAAATCACTATCAGTTCAGTCCCACTCATTTGTTGAAAGAATTTCCATTCCAGTACAATGCATCTGTCATCTGTGTTCATGTCCAAAGAAAGGATAGTTGCTTCGACGAACGTTTGAAGCAACTTCTCTATCCGATCACGGACTTGAGCACTGTATTTGGTTTGTTTCTGAGCTCGTGGATAATCTCAAAGAATTGCAAGGTAATCTGGAATCTGGATAACATATTTTCGCTGCGGTCGTGTGGCGAGCCATGTGCATTCAATGAGTAACGTGGTCGGTAGCGGGCCGCCGCAGTTGTCGGCGTTATCTCAGACTCAGCACTTCGAGTTTGGACAGGTGCTGATAGTGTTGTGCTTGAGGCTACTATATTTAAAATCGAAAAGGATTGATACTTGCAAAACATAGTACAAATCACGTATATGTACATATACTCACCGCTAAAAAATTGGGATTTCACTCGCAAAAAAAGATTTAGGAATGCCAGTCATTTTTTTAGGAAGAATGCCAGTCATTTTGAAGAACAAGCAGAAGCAGTGTTCTTCCCTCGCGCTCCGTGGTATATTCCTGTCGGATGGCTATGCGCCTTTACCGCGTGATCAGGGATAGCGACATGCGAGGCATATGAACGACAGAGATGCAGCGTGGACTTGGGACATGCCGCTGTTTGGCATGATCGCATCCAATGTGCAGCACGTGCTCTGCAGTCGGGTCCCACCCTCGTCGCTTTCCTCCACTTGTTCCTTTCGCTATGCCGGCTGGGAATTTCGAGGTTGAGGCGTTGAGCTCCTACTCTCTCTACCTCATCCGCGTGCCGGTATCTCCTACCCTCCGTATGGCAGGTGGGGTCACCCTCTCACCCAACGGCGACGGCCCCACATCTCTTTCACAGGCCGTGTTCGACTTTATCCACGGATTTTTTTTAAAGGGTACAGTACGTATTTATCCACGGAATTCGCGGCGAATAATTAACGTTACTTGCTGCCGGTTGAATCCGTCACGTGGCCGGTTGTGCACACGCGTACGGTCCCCATTCGTGGCTTAGCTCGGCTCGGGCTCGGACTCTACCGCGCAACCAACCACCGCGCATCCACTAGCTTGCGACCTGCGAGACTTGCGTGAGAGGCTGAGAGCGAAATCTCCTGTAACAGTAAAGGGAACTAAATTTTCATGGAATCTCAATTAACAAAAGAAATGTGGATATTTTTTTACATGAAAAAATACGGATATTTGACTTAGGCCTTGTTTAGATCCCAAATTTGGGAGTACAGTGTCACTTCGTAATCATTGCGCTACTGTAGCATTTTGTTGGTATGTGTGAAAAATTGTCTAAAAATTGATTAATTAGGCTCAAAATGTTCGTACCGTAGAGTACAACAAAACTGTGCAATTAGTTTTTGATTTCATCTATATTTAGTACTTCATACATGTTATGATATTTTGATGTGATAGAAATCTTCTTTTTGCATAGTGAACTTTGGGGTAGAATTTGAGATCTAAACAAGGGCTTAATCAAAGCATGGAAGCGTTCTCTGAGGCCACTTGGCTGAGCGGGCCTACTTCGGTTGTCACCGGTGAAGTCAAAAATTCATATTGTCAAACGGTGGCTCTGAGTTATAAAAGATGCGCTTCTTCTTTTTTCTTTTGGTGGGGCAACTGAGATTTTTTTGGTCTTCTAGAACTTGGCCGATGGTGCCGCTCAAGTTGGAGGTGGAGCCGTTAGGTGAGCTAACACTCGATTGGAAGACGGATACGAGTATACGACCGCGTCCTTTGGTCTGTGAAAACGGTAACCATCAGGCGTAGTATATATGCAGCACTAGGAAAAGGAAAAGGTGAAGCAGGCAAGCAGCTGCCTTTGGATTTAGTAATTGTCCTTTTTCGTCTTCATGCAATCAAATCATTGAGATATGAGAGGGTAATTGGGTATGCTTCTGTGTGGTCTTTGCAAATATCTAGTAGAGCAATTCTTTAGTTACCTCTTTGTTAGGGATAGTGGAGCTTTTCCAATAATGGCTACTCCACTAGCTTCACCTGAAGCTGTATCAAATGACTATTTCTAAAACGGTTTCTTGGATGAAGCATCTGAAACCATTCTCAGATTTATACCGGGAAGGCGGAGCCTAAAATAGTGGCTCCCTGCAGCTCATCCCCATCCCACACATATGTATATTACAATGTCCTAGGATTTCGCAGAAATCACACCCAAAATTGCCATATAAGTCGAATCGCCTCGCAACTTGCATAGCTAGAGGCCTTGAGCTTACTGCTATGAAGGATGGATGCGTGGCCGCTTCCCCTTCTTCGACTAGCACGAATGTCCCCTCGCCATCCTCGGCTCAGTTGGAGCTGGCGCTAGTGCACCGCCCAACATCCACGCATCCGTTGTGGGTGCCTAGACGGGCCAAGGAGGAGTGCAATAGGATCGAAGCAACGTGCGCGGAGTAGCTGGGGTGCAACGTGCAAGAAAAAACACTTTAAATGCGGAAACTTTACGCCAAAATCGGTTCAACACATACTTGATTTAACCCTCTAATACTTTAATAGACGTACCTCGATCCATTCTTAATCTTATAGAAACACAACATAGATGATCAATTATAGAGTATTGTCTCTCATTTCTTCTTTCATCTTTTAGTATTCTCTTGATGATTATAGAATAAATACTTTAATATGTGTTTGCATAAACATAAGATAATCCTTTTAAAGTGCCCTAATCTTATTACGAGCACTATCTTTAATTCTATATGTATGTATGTGTGTTCTCTATTTACCCTATAGCTTCCCGTATGCGCAACAACTATCAGTCTTGACAAGTGGTGGTCTTGTCCATTTATATAGCACCACGAAGGGTCGCCCTTTCAACGAATAGGTATCTATTCAGGTAAAGAGATACCCTTTCATCATACAGACATCTATTCAAGCGAATAGGCATCCTTTCATCATACAGGTATCTATTCAGATAAAAGGACACCCTTTCAACCTACAGACACCCATTCAAACTGTATAGAAGGGAGAGAAGAGGGTATTTAAACCCAATAATTCCAAATCTTTTAATCTATCAATCATCACACTAGATCACTAATAACTGAAATTGATCTAAAAATTACATGAGCCACACTTAATGAATAAAATATTCTTACACAACGGAGCTGGAGTGGGATGACACGATGGAGTTGGAGCAGAGCTGCTGAAGATTTGTGGAAAAGCAGGGCGTGCGCTGCTGAAGATTTGTGGAAAAGCAGGGCGTGCGCTGATCGATGCTGGCGTGAGTGTTGGAGAGGGAAGGAGCAGGCTCAGGTGGAGAAAAACAAGATAATAAGATAGAAAAATGACGGAAGGAATAATACAAAATAGAGACATAAATATGCTAACAAAGAAATAAAAATTGGTATATATAATTCTACTCATTAATTTATTATTATTACTTTATTTAATATGAACTCAAATTATAAATTAAGGACAGTATAAAATCTATTTGTGCAACCAGGTCAAATAAGCAGTGGCACATTGGTCATTTGAAATCCTTCATTCATTTACGAAAGTATAGAAAAAACAATTCTGCCAAACATTTTTTAAAACGGCTTCAGCTTCACCAAAAGAGCCACAACCTTTGCAAGAGTCGAAGTCTTACCAAACATGCCCATCTCGGCAATACTATTACTAATTACCTCTGTCATTTTTCACTTGATGTCCTATACTATGTGTTGTTTCTCGTATAGTTTGATCAATTACTATCATCAAGGTTTGATCAATTTGTATCTTGCAAATTCAGATTAGAAACTACATACGTTTTATCAAAAACATAGCATTTGTCATTAAAGATTGTTCCGTAAGTAATATTTTACTATGCTATGGTGACATAAAGTTATGAAAACTAATTATTCGTGTATCAAGGACTATATACAACCAAAGAAAGATTAAAGGCCTATTTGGCCCTTGGCCATAGGTAGCCACACCGCACATGCGGCACCGCCAAAGTTGCGGCGTCAAAATACGGCGCCACAACCGTGGTGGAAAATGAACTGAAACTTTGAAGGAAAGCTGTGGCATACCCTAACTTGGTCAGAAACCAAATAATGCCCTAGTGTTATGTGGCGGCCACATTCTATGGCATGGCAAACAGTGGCAGACAACCAAGCACTCCCCAATAAGAAAGAACAGTGGTAGCAATTAATATGGCTGGTGCTTGGATTGCCAATATTAATTTCCATGTTATCTTTATTTAAAAGCCTAATGTAGTACTCGATAAATATTGCATTGCAAAAAGAATTTTTTTACTGACGTACATATATGGCATAATTCAACTCCTTGAGGGGCACTACGGTCATTTTCTTCCCCATGTGTCTAGATGCTTGCATTTGTAGACGGAGAATACGTCTTTAGCTTCTAATTCTTTGGGCATTACATTATCCGTTTTATTAGATTAGTAAGTGATAAGTTGGACTTGCTCATTTTAAATAAAGTGAAATACCAGCAAAAAAAAAAGTTAAAGCGAAATACATACTCCCTACACCTAAAATAAGTGTTCATATAGCATTCAAAATTTTCCCCACAAAGAGTGTCCATTTAACTTTTAGAGATGCACACATTAATACAAAAGTGCATAGATAAACGCATAGAGTCAATCAAATACTACATCCGTTCCAAATTACTATTCGTTGTTGAATTTTTTCCATGATCTTTGACCATTCGTCTTATTCAAAAATTTTGTCCAAATATACAAACCAATAAGTTATATTTGAAGTATATATGATGATAAAGTAAGTCACATCCAAAATAAATGATACTTATGAAATTTTTTAAATAAGACGAATGGTTAAATGTTAAACGAAAAAATCAACAACGAATAGTAATTTAAAAGGGAGGTAGTAGTTAGTTAATGCTATTTTTCTAATTCTAATGAGGGGTAATATGGTCATTTGCCATTATTAGTCATCCGTCTTAATTTTTCTAAATGAATACTTATTTAAGACGGAGTGAGTATAATAATTCGGCTCTAGGTTGCTGCCAACTAATTAAACTAATCCTCACTAGAAAATCCGAGATGCCACGTACACTATTGAGCTACTGGTAGCAGTCGCCGTGACGCACGGCAAAAGTAGTGTGTTCCGGCGATAGCCAAATATATATCTCTCGCGACTAAAGAATATATCCTGGAAAGATGATCCATGTGCTAATCTATTCTACTACTGACTATGACAAGTGGGTCCCGTGTTGTCCCGTTGTTGACAAAAGCCCACATGTGATTGCCAGGAACCAACAAATGGCTCGTACAGTAGCTTGACTTTGCACTCCCGGAGACTGGGCCCACCGGTTGAGCCGTGAGCCGAGCCGAGCTGAGCCGCCGGTGTAGGGAGTCAGCCAGGCAGGGACGCGAGCACGCGCGAGTGAGCGTGAGCTTCGTGTCGACGCCTCGAGCTCTGGCCCACATGTGTGGGCATTTTTGTCATTTACAAAGGCCGCGGATCCTATAAATTGGGCCCCTCCCTCCGTCGTCCCGGCCGTTGCTGCTGACGCGAGGTTCGTGTTCCACGAGGCAGAGATAGAAGAGAGAGGGAGATAGAAGAGAGAGGGCGAGGCCCTCGTCCGCGTTGTCCCCTGCTGTTTCTCCCCACCCCTTTCCTGCCTCGGCCTGCGCCTTCGACCTCGACCTTGCTGGTAAGTCCCCTTCGCTCCCACTCTTTAGGCTTTAGCTCGAGAATTCTTCTTTTAGGTTTCGAGGAACGAAGAGCCTCCGTTTAGATTTTCGATTAGGTGTTTTTAATATGTATCCGGTTGCCTTTGGTGTTGATTTTGGCGTAGATACGCTGTCATGTGAGGATTTATTGCGATTTTATTGCGGATGATTGGGTGGTTGGGGGTTTTACCATTCAGATCTGATAAAATTGGAGTGGTAAAGGAGAGGAGTGGGGTGGTTAGGTTTTTGGTTCACCGGTTTCTGAAACACCTACGCGGTTGAAAGGGGTAGGTGCTGACTTGTGAAGGTCTTGTTTTTTTTGTTTGTATCTGCTAGATTTTATATTTCTACTTGGCGAATTTAAAATTCGTTAGAGGTTCAATGCCAGCTGTACTGCCGTAACTGAGATTCGGTTAGGTGACACGAGACTCTCGCAGATCTGGCCAAAATTCGATGATCACCTGAGTGAAAAATTGTTAAGATTTGTGGTGCAGAAAATTGGATGAAAATGTTGTGAAATCTGCATTTTGCTCTAATTTGTTGCTAAATATGTGGAATTATACCACTGTCGGTTATTATGTTCTTCTGACAATACAATTCCCAATGCACAGTGCTATATCATTTTTCCTTACTACTCAGATGAGTTGGCTCAGCAATAGCATCAAGAAATAGCACATTGTGGTCGTTTGCAGTAGCTCCAAAACAGAACTCTGAACCAAATTTTTGTTTTGGGTTGCAGAAACTGAAAGGGGTCTGTGAAGAGATTTTTCGCTGCAGTGCAATGGAGGTATTTGGCAAATCTGTGATTGCTGAGCCCAGCAATGTGATTTTCTTGTCTGCGATTCTTAACACAGAAGGGTCGAACCCTGGTCACAAATGTGACAAGAGGTGCCAGAATGAGCACATTTTTGGGAACATGTACCGTTGCAAACTGACTGGAACCACTCACATCTGCGACAAAAACTGTAATCAGAGGATCCTCTATGATAACCATAACTCACTCTGCCGAGTGAGTGGGCAGTTGTTCCCACTCTCTCCACTGGAGCAGCAGGCAGTGAGGGGTATCCGGAGGAAGCATGAAGTTGACAGCAATGAAGGCTGCTCCTTTAAGCGCAGGCGTGGTGCACAGCTGCATCCTTCCCCTTTCGAGAGGTCCTACTCTGCTGTGTCTCCAATCCCGAGCCAGGTTGGAGATGGCATGGACCTGAGCTAGAGCTAATGAGACTTACTTTTCTTCGGCCAGCCACCTAATTCCGTTCTTTCTACCCCCTTTTCCCTTCGACGACAGGATGGGACTATAAGAGCTTCCTTCTTTGTAGACTTATGAAGGGATATGAGACTCATTAGAGGCACCGAATAAATGTCTATGTAGTACGGATTCAGTTTCGTGGAACCTTGTTGTAATTCCTAAACTTTGGTTGAACTGCTTAAGTGCTTATTCTGAATTAGTAGTACTTTCATATAACTGTTCGCTGCTTCTCTTTTCCCCCTTCCTATTTAGTTGTTTCGTTTGCTTTTACTTTACGTTCAGCAAATTTCCCTCGCTACGTTCTTCTTATATTGATTGTCTGATGCACTTTAATATAACTGAGCTGTGTAAATTTGTTCGGCAATGTAAATCCGTGAAGAATTCTTTGTGTCTGTATTCTGGGCTGCAGGAACCTGACTGACTTTGCTGACTGAAATTTTTGTACAGTTGTTACTAGTGTTTTGCTTGACAGGTTCCTGACCAAGCTTGAATTGTTTACGGTTTGTTCTCATATAGCTTGATTCTATCTGTTATTTAACTCTTTCTTACAGGCTATGTTTCTAACACTTGTTTCCCTCCTGTCCTCTTTTGTTTTATCTTTACCCTTAGCTTTTGTTGTATGCAGGACCATCCAGGTGCTAATAATTTTGTGAAATGTTTCGATCTTTCTTTTATATAATTTATATTTATATTTGTATTTTGTTTGTTCATTAACCCTTTTTTCCTGTTTTTGCAGGTGAACTGCTGATCTTTGATTCCTTTCCTATTGTCGGTGGCAAGAAACTAATGAAGGAGGTTGTTCTTGTCCCTTGCACTGGAGGACTGTTGAGCTTCAGCTGAGCAGCATGCTTTCCAGGTAACTGAGCTATATATTATTTATTTCAGAACATGATTAGCCATACCTCTTTGTGCTAGGCTCAACTGTTATTGACCACTTCCTCCTGTATGCATTTAATTATCTGGTAACTTGTATGATATAAATTGAAGTGAAAAGATCATGTTGTCTAAGTGAAATTGCTGCATATTATATATGATTAGAATCAACTATCGGAAAACCTGACAACTATTGGTGTTGTTGTTTGTCCGTGCCATGATGTTTCTTTCGCTATCATGCTATAACCTTTGTTACTGGAAATAATAAGCCATAAATCAACGCAGTCCCTTTACTCTGTGTAAAATAAATGTTGTTCTTTCTCCAGACTAGCCGACTGAGGAGTGGCCCTCTTCTTTGCTCTTGCTGTTCTAGTATTGCCAACATTTGGTTTATTTGCACCTCAAGATTTTTGCGCAACAGTTTAGTTTAGGGTTTTAACATCATGGAGAACGGAAATGCTCATTTAATACCTTAAGGATTATATGCATTTCTTTTTGAAGTTCCTAAGTGATTCAGGGCCCCTGTTTGAGAATTATATTTGTTATGTATTTTGTGCAGAACATAAATTGGTGTAAGAGAAGTTTGATACTACAACTTTGCTAGATTGCTAGAGAGACACCTTAACCACAACATCCAAATTGGTGAAGATACTGCAGTTTACCAACTTATTCGGTACTGCATTTTGAAGAGCAGCTACCTCTGCAGTTTGAAGAAATCTCACTAGGTTCTCGGAGGCTTCAGGAGAATCCAGCCGAGATACTTGCTTTCACCCCAAGCTTGCTTTGTTATGATTGTACTCCCTACTTAATGTAACTGTTATAATAGTGGGGTGCTTTTCTTTTGACTGAAGCTTTGTTGGTACCCACCGCCGCCCCTTTTTGTGTTTGTATGAACAAACTTTGTTGGTCAATGAATTTTTCGATTTGCCATTTCATCTTATGCTCCTTCGGAAAATAATCATCAGTGTACAGATCTTTGGACTCTGTAAGGTTGCTTGGGGCTTTCTTTACTGTTGTTTTCTGACTTCTAATCTTCAAATGGTAACGGTGATTATATATTCCCCCAATCTGTGAGGAGTGCGTGTAGGGCTTCCAAAAGGCCCATACAGTCATGGGCTACCGGTCATAGTTGTAAATTCCATTCCGGTACCGGCCGGAATGCCCCGTTCCGGTGCCTAAACCGGTATAGAAGGGCTGAAATCCCGTACCGGGTCAATACCGGGTCAAACGTCTGTTCCGCTCATTTCGGTACCGGGCTAAAACCAAACGACGCCTCGTTCAATATGTGAGTTTGGTAAAAAACTAAAAATGTCAGTGTGATGAAACATAATTATGCCGTAAGTATATATTTATATGAATATTTATGTATATATACATTCATATATTTTTAATATAATAAAGTCCGAAACGGTACACCGGTATCGGCCGGTACCGGAATGTTCCGTTCCAAGAGAAAAACGGAATGACCTTCCGAATGGAATTTACAAGTTTGCTACCGGTCCGGTCATGACTTTCCGCGCCGCTGTCTCACAATCGGGTGCATGCCAGCCCACGGAACCCGGCCTGCCGGCCGCCCCGCTCGGCGCATCGTGCGACGTGCCGGATGCTGAGCAGTCGCTCTCGAGTCTCGACGACAGGTGAGACTGTGAGAGGGCCCTGGCGGCCGAAACAACATCCAGGCCGTGGAAAGTGGAGCGGACGGTGCCAAGTTGCCAACAGCGAAGGGGAGGGGCAAACCGATCCGCGGCTGTGCCCGTGCCGCGCCACGCTTCGTGGTTCATCCACTCGCACCGAGCAGCAGCACGCAACAATGGCGCTCGCCGCCCCTTCTTCCATGACCCACCGCCTCCCGACCACGCCGCCGCAGGCGCCATCTCCGCCTGCGGCCTCCCGCCTGCGCTCGCGCCCTCTGCACGTGCCCCGTCTCCGTCTCCACCAGCACCTCGTCGCCGCCGCCGCCGCCGCGGCCACAGCTCCGCTCGCCGATTCGTCCTCGCCAGTACGTCCTTCACGATTTTTCGCCCCCCGCTATTGCGAAGCCCCGACACACTCTGACGCGCTCTGGTGTCGCAGGCGGAGAAGGAGCAGAGGAAGCAGGAGCTGCTGCGCGCGGTTCAGGAAACACGGCGCGGATTCGCGGCGGGGCCCGACCAGCGCGCCGCCATCGAGGAGGCCATCGTACGTACGAGTCCTACCCACCCCTGCGACTCACGCGACGTGTCGCCGTTCGTGAGACTGCTGCGGGGTTTGATTGATTTGGTCTGCCGTGTATAGGTGGGCGTGGAGGAGCTCGGCGCCGGGGAAGGGGCGCCGCTTGATCTCACGGCGCTCGATGGCACCTGGAGGCTATGCTACACATCGGCGTCGGACGTGCTCGTGCTGTTTGAGGCGGCCGAGAGGCTCCCACTCCTGCAGGTATCTGGGTGCATTGATTAATCTCGCTTAGCTCCTCGTTGCAATTGGATGCCTACTAAGACTCTAGGAGACATTTCACCTAACAATCAATTGGATATGCTGTTACATTCGAGATCAACTGTTGACCTTGGGAATCTTCCACGTTTTAAAATGTTTGATTTGATACTGAGGGATGCTTGCTGAAAAGTGCCATTTAAGTTCAGTTATGTTCACTTTAAACTGTCTCTCGACAGGTTGAGCACTTGAGCTATCGGAGATGATGAGTTTCCACTGCTCATATATCATTATCAACAAGATGCTTTCTCTGGATAGTGCATTTGGCCCTTTACTGTTTATTACTGGTGTGTTTATGCAATCATCTTGAGTTTTTTTTTTTTTTGGGGGGGGGGGGGGGGGGGGAGGGGGATGTTGGAAGTCTTGTGACCATGGTGGTGTTTTTTTTATCTGTGCGTGCAGGTGGGACAAATATACCAGAAATTCGAGTGTAAAGATCAGTCAGATGGTGGAATTGTGAGGAATGTTGTACGGTGGAGCATCGAGAACTTGCTAGAGGTAAACCTTATACTGGTGTTGTGCCTCTTGGCATATACTGAAAACTTGGAATTGTAAGCCATTATTATACACCTGCTTTTGGTTGATTGGAAATGAGACAATATTGACAAATGACAATGCTGTAGCTGCCTGGAATTGCAACTGCTGCAATTTTGTGTTGAATAAATGTTATTCGCTGTGCACAGACCAAATGCAAAAGGGTGGTTCCTTCTAACTGAGAGTTCTTATTGAGCTAATTGACTGGACATGCTGCTTGCTTATTCAAGTACACCTTGAATATTTAAAGTTTATTGTAAAAGTAGGAGGAGACTGGCCTTCCTATACATTTAATTTTTTACTTTTAGTCTTTTGCCCTCATCTTTTCAGTTTATTTGATTTTTGATTCTCTAGAAATCTCTATGTAGGACCAAGAAGGCGCAACACTGATGGTCTCTGCAAAATTTGTTGTCCTGTCCAAGCGCAACATCTTTCTTCAATTTGAGGAGGTAAAATCCATTTACGAAAATATGTAACTATGATCATCCTTAAAAAAAAGTGGCAATGGAGAGAGTTGGCATTTACATGGCGAGACATTTAGTTTGCAATGTTAAAAAACCGGCATGAGCCAAGGGGTACTGGCTTGCTAGGTAGCATTGTATCAATAATATAGCTACATTACCAGGTAGTGTTCTCCATGATTCAATTCACATTCAAGATGATGCTATATAAACAGACAGCATATCACTGATAGAATGAGACTGACTGGATGATGCATACAAGTCGTTTGCAATGTTGGGTCATTCTTGCATTATCGTTTGCTTTCATCTCTAGTTTTCTTTAACCATTAAGCCTTTCAGTGTTTTCAAGCAAATGCTGACCTTCCTTGTGGCTATTGTTTTCCCCATACTGTGATGCCTAAACTTTTGGCACTTGTCTCCTGACCAGAACTCATTGTTTCAACTCTTCAGCCTTTTTGAACAAAAGAGATCCTGCCCTCTTGTTCCAGAAAAAAAAAACTTATTTTTCCTTTGTAAACTTTGGCTTTTTAGTGGTAGTTGTTAGTTTGAACTATGATCCATTGTTTCACAGGTCGCTGTCGAAAATATCAAGATTAGTGAGCAGCTGCAAGCACTAATAGCTCCTGCTATACTTCCTCGGTCATTTTTTAGCCTTCAGGTATGCCCACCTGTCAGGTTATATCCAATAAGAGACTGTTAACTTGCATGTTATCCTTGATTTTACTGTATATTAATTTCTCATTCTTGGTCTTGAAAATTACAGGCATATCTAGGTTTCATTGGTTCCCATTATATAGTTCTAAATTCTGTAGTTTCTAGAGCTGCTGGTTCCCACAGCATGCAAACATGCCATCATTTTTGTAGTCTGCTGTCAAAAGAAATGTAAAAGTGAAAGTTATTAATATTTAGGACCATTTTTTTTCACATTTGATACTTTTCTGTAGTTCTTTATCTTCTATTATTGGACATATGTTTCGGATTAATGTAGCAATCTGATTTTTTTCCCGAAAAAGGGCCTTTCTTTATTTATAATGTATCGGCCTTGTTCATGCAGATATTGCAGTTCCTTAAAACCTTTCGAGCTCAAGTTCCTGTTAGTGGTCCTGAAAGGTAATTTTCTGTCCTAATTAATTTTTCTCATTTCATGTTTCCCTGCCTTTTGTATTTACCAAACTGAATTGAATGTCAGACGATCACCTGGAGGATTATATTATCTTTCCTACCTTGACCGTGATATGCTGTTGGGTCGTTCAGTTGGTGGTGGGGGAGTATTTATTTTCACAAGAGCGCAACCTCTTTTATGAAGGTTTTCCGATAGCCAGAGTATCATCTGACAAGAGGTCTGATGTACTTGACCTTGGCCACTTACAAGACATATATATATACCTTTCATGGCAAATTGGCTATCTACATGAGTTTTTTTTTTGGACATATGAATATGCGATTATCACCTCATTCTAGTATTTTGAGAGATTGCCATGCTCTACTTTTTTTATGACTGTCCTCTACTTTGATTTTTAAGAGATTGCGTGAAACATGTTTGTTTCTTTTACACACCAATCTTGGTAAATATGTAGCTGGCTAGTGGATACAGAAAGCTTCCTGAAATAGTTATATTTCTATTTCATTTGACTGTTGTATGATCACTGGAACTGTACCTGCTGAATTAAACATTTCAATCAGTAAAACCAATGTTCCTTGTATTCTACTCGAAGACATTGACTTTTTAAACTTTTAGGTCTGTGGAGCTTGCCAGTTCCAAGAAGTAAAAGAAGATTTGGAGGAAAATGGGTGGTTGGGGCATATTGATGAAACTACTACTTTTCAAAGGCAATATTGAAGCATAAAATTCGACAGATTAATGGGAGACAAAATAGTTAATATGTAATCTAACAGCAACGATGGTGACAAAGCCTTTAGTGTCAAGCAAGTTGAGGTACACTACAAATGAAGCCCAACAGCCAACAGGAGCTACACAAACTTAAAAGAGAGAAAGAAAGAAAGAAAGAAAAACAGAAATTTGAAAATTAACACGCACTATAATTTAATTTGTTTTCCCCAATTTAGTTGACTTAGAGCACTACTGCTCCTGTTTGCAACACCAATTGGACAGCTTCCTTTCCTTTTCTTTTTCTTTCCTTTTCTTTTCCATCCTGTCTATGGGACCCTTGTTTAGATCAAGTTTACATGGAGTCATGGAGGAGTCATGGAGCATAAGACATACCAGTTGTTAGGTAGCCAGCAAGCTTGTTGCTGAAATTATTGCAGTGGCAGCCGATTTGGTTCTAATGAAAAAGTAGGATGTCATGTTTCCCGGATTGATTCATGACTGGAAATGGTCATAACTACACCTCAAAAAAATTGCACAAGCAAAAAAAAAGCACACACCCAACTTGGGACTGGGAATTGAGCAAAGCTACTTAGGCTCAACTGTACTTATGTTATACTGTACTGTTGTAGCACACCAGGCTTCAGGTTTTACATGCTATTAAATCATGTTGCTCCTACTTCACAATTCAGAGTCTGCTGTGCATAATAAGATAAAGTATTAGTTGAGTGGTTGTTATTTTGGATTTACACATAGTCACATCTTCTCAGGAAAAGCCTTGGGTCAATTTGTTTTCTTGTGCCAATAATATATTAGGGGAATATTCTTTTCCCAATATTAGGATTCTTTCCTTATGCTCGATAGCGACAATATTGTTATGGCAATATACATGATATGATGCTTTCTTGGAGAGGTGCATGTGGCTATCCCTACACCACGTGGTTTTGGCTATGGTGAGGCCTCAGATTTTTTTTTTCTTGAGGAAAAGTGGGGCATCAGACTTGCTGTGTCATGTTTTTGATTCTACACCAAAGTTGCTGGGGCCCCTTTGGACTTTGCTAGACTAATAATATCCCAGACCCCTGAAATAATTTACGGCCTTTGGATTGTTTTTTCACTCTACGAAACTGAGTGCTGGACCATTTATATTCCTTCTCTATGACATGTATAAGTTATATGGCTTTCCTAGATGGCACGAACAGGAAGATTTACATTTTCCTGCCAATCCAATTAGATCATATGTATAATAACTGAAACAAAGTTTAATTTGAATCTACTAGAAACATTGGTGGTAATTTGGGGCTCTATACCACTATCTTACACACACCATTTTTTATTCAGAAATGCCATGTACAAACATAAACTCTGGTAGCTGAACATCAAATGTTTAGTGCTTGATGAAATTTTAAGTAGTTTTTTGTGACTAGATGATAATTAAATTAACATATTGCCACCTCTTTTTTTATCGAGATATTGTTTTCTGATTCAGTTGGTATTCTTTTTTCTAGTATCTGCATTCTTGCCATTATCCAATTGAAGGCAACCAAACACAGTTTGTTGAAAATAGTATCATTTATTCTCACTACATGTCAAATGAACTTGCATATGGGGAGCTAGAATTTTGATTAACAAGATATATGCTAAAATAAACTTGCCGCATAAAAATAAATATTGAAGTTTTCTGGGTAAAATATGAAGCTTTACGTTAAACACTTGCTTTTGTGAGTTCTATAGTTGAAATTTTGAGCTCGAAATTTTGGTAATTTGCGTTTTACATGACAAAGATTTCACCTGATTTATATTGTGTTTGTGTCAGTTATCATTGTTACATTCTGTGACGAGTAGATCGCTAGACCTGTGTAAAATATGGGCTGGGTTGTTTCTGCTCGACTTTTTGATTGAACCCCCAGGCTTGAAAACATGGAATGCTTATCCATTCCTCACTTCACTTTGAAATATGTGTATTGTTTAAATTTGTTCAACTTGAACCCATACTAGTGTATACAGAAAACAATTTTGTAGGGTTGAAGAGTCGTATACACTTGAATTGATGGATTATAGCATTTTTTAAATTTCAATATCTGCTATAATAGAAGATACGCATCTAAGTACATGAAAACATTCTCTTAAGCCCTTAGATCAGGCCGTGCTGAGCTGAGTAAACTCGGCAGGCTCCAAAATGAGCCTCAAGCTCACCTTGCTCTGGGTTCAGGTCAGTCTGCCTGTGCAGTCCGGTGGCAAATTCCATCAATTATTCTGTGCTGATATTGGTTCATGGTTTCATTATTCTCAAGCTTAATGCTTTATGCTTAATGTGGCAGCTGGCGCCGTCTTTTTCTATCAAATTATTGTATGAAAATGCGGGAGTCAGAAGTCGTTCAAGAAATGTCGCATGTGTGCTTTGTGCCTGTGGTGAGGGATTTTCACCTGCAGTGACTTGTATATCACCCGCGCATCGTTTGGTTCAGTCGTTCCATTATCGTTTACATGAATATTTCCAAATCCTTTTGGGAGAATTGATTGATGGAACCATGCTTTACAATCTTGTAATCCATGGTGTTACATTACACTGGTCTACTTCAGATAAAGATGATGTTACAGTGGGGATCGGGACATTCACTAAATATATACTACTATGTTTTACATATTACATCGTGTTTATAAAGTGAGATAGTACATTCATTTGGTTTCGTGTCATGGTCATCCATCCTAATTTCAGCGGCTCACGTAACAAGCTTTGTTGACTGTGTATGAAAGCTGTTGCCATTCTAGGTTCAAGTATGGAAGCAAAGTGACAGCTTGCTCGAGTTCTCTCTGGAAATAGCTTGCTTGCTTTGTGAGTCGTGTTCCAGCTTTCTCGGAAAATCCGCTCATTATACTTCTGCGTAGATCTCTGATCCGGTTGTGGCAATAAAGCCAACTGTATTGCTGTTTGTTTTATACTCCCTCCATACGGGTAAAGAATGATGTTTAGGACAATGACACGGTCTCCAAAATGTAACTTTAACTTCTTATTCTTACAAAAATATTTATTAAAAAATAATATACGTATGCTTTTATAAAAGTATTTTTTAAAACAAATCTATTCATAGGTTTTTACATTTTCAAACTCAATGGCTTAAAAGTTATTCATGATTTATATTCTTAATGTTTGACTAAAATATTATCCAAAACATCATTCTTTATCAATATGGAGGGAGTACTCTCTTTTTTAAAAACTGAATTATATATAGTCTAGTTTCATTAGTAGCCTTAAGACTCCTTTCTTTTATATATCTTTTTTTTGTTCTTGTCACACCTGTAACTTTTGGTACTTGCGATGAAAGTGGCAGATCCGCCATTCTTTCAACCTTGCATACAAGTTTCTGCCTAACACTAGAAACTCTTAGCGCAGCACGCTGTCCCGCTTGATTGGGCCAGTATATGGATGTGAGAATTTGCTTACGGTGATCGAGTTTTATATAGATAAAAGAAAACATTATGTTGATAAAGATCTCATTGTTGTATTCTGAGAAAAGGATATATATGAAAGATTAGAATGCCTCACTACCGTTTTAGACATTTAACAATTATGCTCCACTGCTCCAGGTTTGATGTAGAGGTTATGGTGATTTCGCTTTTGTTGACTGCCAGGCGCCTTGGTGAGCTCGTCCACGCTGTGTCAGTTGTTGCAGTCAGTATCGACGTGCGCCATCTTGGTCCTGGACCTGTAGTGAAAATATAAAATATATTACATATCAGTGAACTCAGCTTTGAAGTATCAAATTGAGAGTTCATGAGTGTCCATGTAACGTCCCGTCTCCTCGAGGCCGGGGCTGCCTACACGTGGCAGCCCTCCAGGACCTCAAGACTTTCCGATCGGTCACCCATCCTGAAATTGCTCCGGGCCAAGCACGCTTAACCCCGGAGTTCTTTCGAGAAGAGCTTCCGAAAAAGAAGTTGCAACTTGTTGGTATGAGTATTTTTGTCAATCCTATTAAGCCCTGTGCTGTCACAGTCTCACCCCCTTAGAAGACCGACGCCCTCATCGGTCAACCCCAGGCCAGGAACGTCCCCTCCGGCCACGTCCATGTGCCATGCTGTGTGACTAGTCCGGGTCCACACCATGCCTACGCAATTGCGACCCATGCGCCCGTGAAACCGCGAGAGTCGGCTCTAATACCAAGTGTAATGTCCCGCCTCCCCGAGGCCGGGGCCGCCTACACGTGGCAGCCCTCTAGGACCTCAAGGCCCTCACAGACCAACACATGTTTTTTCTGCGCACTTTGCCCTCACTCGTGCGCCCACCCAGGAACGACTTCCCGTTCGGTCACCCATCCTGAAATTGCTCCGGGCCAATCACGCTTAACCCCGGAGTTCTTTCGAGATGAGCTTCCGGAAAAGAAGTTACAACTTGTTGGTATGAGTATTCTTGTCAATCATAATAAGCCCTGGGCTGTCACAATCTCACCCCCTTAGAAGACCGACTCCCTCGTCGGTCAACCCCAGGCCAGGAACGTCCCCTCCGGCCACGTCCATGTGCCCAGTGCCAGTGCATGTGCCATGTTGTGTGACCACTCCGGGTCCACACCAGCCATGCGCATCATGCCTGCACATCTGCGACCCATGCGCCCGTGAAACCACTCTAGATAATTGTGTCCACGAAACTTTCATTGAGACTGGCCTAAATTGACTCCCATGTCAACATTTTTGATGATGTGTCACTGTATTAATTAAGATAGAGGTGAAATGAGTTTCATAGTGATGAAACTCCAGGTATATAGTTACCTAGACAGCTTGTGTCTTGCATGTGCCTAGAAAACAACAATTGATGAAAATATACATTGAGAGGGAGGTGTTTCCTCCTAATTTCAAACACTTGTAGATGACGTGTCACTTTAGGTAATTGTGTCCATGAAACTTCCATTAAGGCTGGCCTTAGGCCAGTCTCAATGGAAGTTTCGTGGACACAATTAGAGTGACACATCATCTAAAAGTGTTTGAAATTAGGATGAAACACTCCCCTCACAATGCATAGTTTCATCGGTTATTGGTTCCTAGGTCACATGCAAGACACAAGTTGTCTAGGTATCTGTGTACATGGAGTTTCATCACCATAAAACTCATTTCACCTCTCTCTTAACACATTATCAAAAATGCTAACATGACAGCCAATTTATTGTCTATGAAACTCCCACCGAGACTGGCATAAGAGATCAGCCATGCCGCTGATGTTGGTACATTCTTGGCTGTCCAACTAGCTATATCACCTTTTCTATTGGTGCGTTTGTTGGCGGCCATAAAAGCCTGCAAATTAGTAGATTATATTACTTGAAAAATTGTTTTTAATTAGAAACAGAGGGTAAAAACCGTGATACTATCCTACTCCGTATTTTATAAAAATGAAACCAGCTACCAGAAGGATCGGTAGCGACTGATCTCTTGAATGCCTCGTGTACGTCTCAAGCTAATTTACAACTCCACATTCTAAACAAACACACGTCACACTCCAATCAACGTGTCTCAGATTATATAAAAGAAAAACATTTACAGCTTTACACGTACGATCCTTAGTATAATACCCATCGATCCTTCGTTCACGAGCTTTTGATATCAATTCCTGCCCGAGACGCCGGCGGCGACGCCCCGTGCCCCGGCGGACCTGAGCACGCCGTCGGCGAAGGCGAGCCGCTCTGAGAGCGCCCTGACGTGCTCCTGGTACTCGACAGCCTGCGTCACGGCCTCGGCCTCCAGCTCGCCGAGCTGCACGCACAGCCGCTCCTCGGCCTCCTCGGACACGGCCAGCCTCGCCAGGGCGGCCTCAAGCTCCCGCCGCAGCCGCTCCTCCCTCGCCGCCGCCTCCGCCACCGCCCGCTCGAGCTCGGCGTTCCTCCGCTTGATCTCCTCCGCCTCCTCCCTGGCGTCCACGGCTACCTTTCTCGCCATGATCGCTAGCTAGTAGCTAGAGCTGCTACTCTCTCTCTCTCTCTCTCTCTCTATATATATATATATATATATATCGCTGAGCAATGCACAACGTTATATGCTCAAAGCTTATTCTTCTTCACAAGGCTTTCAGGCTTGGAGTTGGCTTGGAGCTTGGATCTCTCTGTTTATATAGGCGGGAAGGGCAAAGCGAAAGTGGCCAGTGAATGACGACACCAAAGTGTCCAGGTTCAATGAACCTTCCCGGTTTGAGGTATGAGGCGTCGGTGTACGGGCACAGCGATGCTCATAGAGTACATGGTGACCGCATCGTCGCCGAAGCTTTTGCCCTCACGTCTCTCCTCTCCCCCTGTCGCCTTTTCGTCTAGATTCACTTCTTCGGGATGTTAATCGGTGAGCGCGACCGGACAATGAGAGACAAACGCTGGGCGAACGGTGTCTGAATTCACCGGTCACTACACGTGTCTTTTGTTTGGTTGAAATTGAACGAAAGGTTTGAAGTCTTTGAACGGCAGAATAATCCACGAGTGCTGTGAAGAAGTTTCCTAAATTAATTGTATGTAAATGAACACATGTGTGCAATCAAATTGGAATAAAAGTTAGGGCTAGACTTTCTTCTAGACTTCTACCCAAAAGGCCAAAGTCAGCTTTATAGATAAAGTATAAAGAAAATATTAGGATTACCAGTTTACAATAGAGCACGTGCCGCAAGACGAGCAGCACCCAACAGATCCTAAAAAGGACCCTCTAGGCCTCTCGCCAGAGATAGGCCGAGACTACTCTAGACGACCAAACTAGAGGGCTATGAGACCAAAACAGCATCTATCGGACCCGACCATCCGTGGCACCTATAACTCCACCACCAATGGCTACAGAAAAAATTCCAAACAATACCTTTAGAAGGCAAAGGCGCAACGGCGCCAACGTTTGGTTTTCACCACAGAGAGGTTCCACGAACCGACGTCAAACGAGACCCTACAGACAACGCCCTCAAGAGGGAGGTGCAAAACGCCGTTGCCCAACCCGACCGAATTGAAGCTTACGCTTGAGGATCTCCGGCCGATGAGCCGAGAGCACCAGTACCACTCCCACTCGCTTCCATCCATCGCCCACCATCGCAGCCGCCAAAGCTCACCACTAGATGCCACTAGATTTCATATGCACCCGCACGGCAACACCCGACCCTTCGGGAAGGTTTGGAACCCTCGATGGTCCCAAATCTTCTCTTGTCCCCTCAACGGAACGGCACCGTGCCTCACAGAGTGGGCTAGAGACCATGAACCCAGCGGCGGTGACTCGACGACGCTATGGGGACAGCTTCGTCGACGACGCGAAGACCGGAGGTGGCACCATCGGCCATGATGAGGTCGCAGGCATCGCTCCTCCCACCAAGTCAAGTGGGCCGCTGGGAAGCAGCTCCAGCCCCACCGCCGGAGGGCTGGGGCCGCCAGCCGCGCCGCCGCTGAAGCCCGGGCTGCCCAACAGGCCGGCAGACCGGATCCGGGGGGAGGACGCCCCCCAGATCAGGTCGCCCACGCCGGAGCCGCAGCACCGCCCCTAGGCGGCTGGCGCGCCCCTGAGTCGCCACGGGCCAGGGCCGCCGCACGGCCAGAGCGCCGACCCCCAGTCGGGAGCCAGATCTGGGGGCCGGCCCCCAGATCCGGCCACCCCCAGCTCAGCCAGCACCGCCGCCGCCATCACCGGCCCACCGACGCCACGACGACCGCGCTTCTACTCAAGTTGAAAATGTAATGAATGGAATTTCTTTCCCAAGGTGCAATTTGCATACCACGGCGAGATGTGCTCACGTTATTCTCGAACATACTTTGTTCATTCTACTTATAATAATCTACTATATCTATACTATAGGGATTCAGATCTTTTGAAAACACTTCTCACTTGAATAATTTCTATCCACTCTTCACAAAGGACCCACATGTCAGGTCTAAGTCTAAGTCTAACGGTGGAAAAAACGTAGAAAGTTTTCACAAACAAGAAAAAATAATGTTTTTAGAGAGTTTTTACCGTTTTGGTATTACTTTTCTCACCATGAAATTTCTTTACCTATCCCACGTACCCACCAACCAAATAATCTAAAATAAACCCCATAATAGTTAGGTCGTGCATGTCGCGCCGGTATATTTGCTAGTGTAGATAAAAAACAATACTTACTCCCTCGGTCCTAAAATAAATACACTTCTCGCTTTTTCGAGAAGTCAAAGAACTTTAGGTTTGACCAAATCTATATTATAAAGATCAACAACTTTCGAGGGCCGACGGACCCACCAATCACTAAAATATTATCCCTCATACGACCCACCTGTTAGGCTTTTTTTCGTCAAACCACCCTTGACGAAACAGTCCGAACCCAGTACTCCTCATCGTTAAAATATATAGAAATCAAAGGTGACATGCCCTACGAAGTATGAGCCCAGGACTCCTCATCGTCAAAACAGCAGTGCCGCGATCGCCGGCCGGTCGACCGTCTCGAGGTGCCGCATGAGGTCGTCCAAGTCCAGGCTAGGGTCATCGTCCTCGAGGACCTCAAACCGAACGCGACCGCGGCCCACAGGCACGCCGTCACCGCCAGCGGGGACCCCCACGCGGGGGCCGCGAGCTTCGCGCTGACGGTGGCGAGACCGAGGAGAAGGTCACGAGGAGGCCCTCGACGGTGGTGCACTTGGCGAGCCGGGGCATGGGGTTCACGTGGCCCTGCCCCGGGAAGCATATGAGAAGCAGGTGCGGTTGGTGTGCTCGCGGCGGCGGTAGCCACGGCATCCGCTGCTTCGTCACCCATGGCTGGGTACCGCAAGAGGAGAGCTCTCAACAAGGATTGGGACCTTTGGTCTCCATCGTTGGCCTCTTGTGAGCTGCTTAGTGACTGTCTGGTGGGTCTTAGTTGCAATGTTGTACAAAGGCTATTGCTCTTATACATTATATGGGAGAAAATAACCTGAGTGATGACGTTGGGACCACACAGGTCAGTAGCACGCACGCGTCGCACGGGCATATTTGTCAGTCTTTATAAAAATTTATTAACATTTATAAAATAAAAATAAGTATCATTAAATTTATCATGAAATATATTTTTATAGTAAATTTGTTTGGAAACATAAATACTGATATTAGTTGCTATAAACTTAGTCGATCAAAATTGAATCTGATTGACTTATCCAAAAGTTAGAAATGCACTTATTTTAAGACGGAGGGAGTACTTTTAAAATATTTTGGGACCGTGGTTCATATTATTGTTAAGTTTTTTAAGACAATAATGAGAGTGGTTTTTTAATATGTGGGGAAAACAGTTGAGAATAAGCTGGTTGGGTCCTACTCAATACAGCGACGTTTTGATAGGGGAGCGTGGAAGCTGACGAGTCTCTGAATTCACCGGTCGCCACCCGTGTGTCTTTGTTTAGTTGATGAAATTGAAACGGAAGGTTTGAACAGACGAATAAACGCACGAGTGCTGTGAAGAAGTTTCATAGAAATTGTCGTACTCCGCATATGTATGTACACGAACTCGTGTGTGCAATCGAATTGTAATAGACTTTCTTCTAGGCTTCCTAGTCGAGTTGAAATGGCATTGGTCTGAATTTCCTTTTCTGATGCAATTTGTAGACGACGGCGAGATGTGTTCACGTTATTCACGATGATAATTTGTTGATTCTATACTTTAGTGTAGATAAGAAAAACGATACTTACTTGTAAACATATTCTCAGATTATGTTTTTCTAAGACAATAATGCGATTGATTTTTTTAATTACCTGGGGAAAACAGTTGAGAGCGACAAGCCGGTTGGGTCCTACGGAATACAGCGACGTTTTGACAGGAGAGCGTGCGTGGAGGGTGACGAGAGTGCAATCGAGAAGAACCTACAGGCTACAGTTGCCACTACAACTTGAAAGGAAGGGGAAAACCACACGTAATTTTCTATATAGCACTACCTAATGACTGGTTCCCTATATAGAACTATAAAATTTTGTATCCCTCATCTAACACTGAAATTTATCTCCCATTCCTCTCTTAGCACTTCCGTTATGTCTCTTAGTAAATCGGATTAGAACTCACAAGTATTTTATATATGGACCAAAATATCCATGGGCATTTGATTCCGCTGAACTGAAAGGAAATTGAAGCAACCAGCTAAAAAAACAAGCAAAGAATTTTATGGTCCCATTTGACAGCCTAGCAACACACAAGAAGAAAAAAAATGGAGACCGTACTAGCCCGGCAACGATCATAAAAAGTAAAAGAAGGTTTAGTTCATGAAACTGATGGTTTGAATTATTCATGTGAAAATGTACAGTTTGAACCTATCATTATTTATGCACTTGTCATCTTCGAACCTACAAAGGACATCTTGGAATGTTTGTTTTTGGAGATTTCTTTCTCATATTATATTCTGGAATGGGAGGATCAATAATCTCCATTTTTTCATTGAATATTTATGTTCTGTTCACGTTGAAACCTACATGAACAAAAAAAATAGGTTTCATTGCTAGGTTAATGAAATAGCTAAGAAAGAAACGGGAAATAAATTTCAGTGTCTGAGGGATACAAAAGTCTATAGTGTTATACAGGGAAAACCATGTTTTTAGACAGTGATATATAGGGAATTTTATAGTGTTATACAAGGAAAACCATGTTTTTAGACAGTGCTATATGAGGGAAAACCATGTTGCCATTCTACATTTGCATTGATCTCATGAATAAGGAGACTTGCTAAAACAGAGGCAACATACGTGGGCTTCTAGGTATACCAACGTTTCTCAATTAGCTTTTTTTTTTTGGACGAAGGTTTCTCAATTAGCATAGGTGCTGGTATGTTCGACTAATTGTTCTACTAGTAGCTGGTCATCAATAACGGGGCATAAATGTATGTGCTTTCACAGGGATAAATGTAATGCTAGTTACGTGAGTAGTCATGTCTTAATGTACAAAAAAAAAAGTTGCATATCCATTAGACTGAAGGTAACCAAATGCAGACATTTCTCTTTTACGATAGAGACAAGTCCTGCTCACCAATCTTAAGTTTGTCACGTAGTCTGGTTTCCAACTATTTAGATGAACATAAAAAAAAACAGAAATCGTACGCCATCCAGCAAAACTATTCATTTCAAAGTGATTTTTAGGTGGTTTTCACTAAATTGGCGCATACGTGCCATGCGGGTTCCACACATCATAATCCACGTCAATCTTTTGGCCTCCTCCCTCCCTCCCATAAAAAACTACCGGCTAAGCAATTATTATTTTTTTGACACGCCGGCTAAGCAATTATTGGTCTACCATGTTCAAGTAGGTCTGGATCTTCAAAAAAAAAGTGGGGGGAGGTTTGGGTAGTTCCAGGTATCTTTGGTAAAATACTGCGGGGACTTGCTAAGTCATCATGTATCTTTATAGTAAAATACTACTGGCTAAGCTACTCCTTCCGTCTCGTAACAAATACAACTCTCGTATACTAAGGAGTCAAATAATTTTAAATTTAATTGAATTTATATAAATAGTACTAACATTTACGATATAAAATAAGTATTATTAGATTGATCATGAGATATATTTTCATATAAAATTTATATGGAGACATAAATTTAGTATAAATTTGATCAAATTTAAAACTATTTGACTATTCGATACGTGAGAGTTACATTCCTTTTGTAATACAGGAGTGAGCGTGTGTTTAGATTAATAAATAACAATTAAAAGTATTAAATATACACTAATTAAAAAATTAATTGCATAAGTCATAGGCTCTATTCGCTTCACTTATGCTTATCAGCCAACAGTGTTTTTCTCTCGCAACGAATCAGCATAAGTCATAAGTATAAGTCAAGTGAACAACCTCGTAGCTACTCCACGAGACGAACCTAACGAGTCTAATTAATCTATAATTAATATATAATTATTTATTGTTATATTATATTATCTAATTATGAATTAACTAGGTTTAGTAGATTCATTTCATAAATTAGTCCTCATTTATTCGTTTATGTAATAATTTTTAATTAATCTATATTTAATACTTCTAATTAATATCTTTACATCCGATACTAAACTTGCTATCAAAACACCCTTAGAATTCGTTGCGCAGCCAACATGTGCGGGCGCAGTGACCTCACCCTCGACCCCCGTGTCTCCTGTTAAGAATAATTATATTAGTGATCAATTAGGATAATTAGAATAATTAGTATAACTGCCTGTGGCAGTTTCCGCAAGGGTATGCCTCTTCATGGCATCCTTCATGTTATATATATATATATATATATATATATATATATATATATATATATATATATATATATATATATATATATATATATATATATACATCACTATTCACGGAATCAATCAATCATTATTCTTTCACTATTCACTTTACATTCAACACGTTATCACGCACGCACGCTCTGCCGTTTTTGTCTCGCTACAGTAGCGCTACAGTAAAGCGAGAACCCGCCGAGAAACCAGAGAGCGACTTCGGTTTTTCGCCGGAACTCCTGCAAAAGTAAGAACATCATGTCGAATCCTAACACCCCATCTATGAATGCAATGGTGGACGCCATTACTGACGCTGTGGAGTTCGCTCTCCATCGTGGCCACATCGTCGGAGGTCTTCGCCACCATATGATCCAAGGGGCCGTTCGCCGTGTTCTTCGGGAGATCTCCGAACACCGCATCCCTCCTCGACGCTCCAGTGGGGCGCGCACTGGAGGCAGCAGTGCTCACCGCACGCCGCCCCGCCTGTCCCAATCGCTGCGACCTGCTTCAGGCATTGGTACCAGGCGTGTTGGCGACTCACCGGCGAGGCCACCACTGATGTCGTTGGAGTCGTCCCCCTCGGCATCGCTGCTGCCACCACCACCGCCGTCCCTCCTATCCCCTCTGTCCCAACCATGGAACGGACAGGACCGCAGCACCGGTGCACCAAGGTGGCCCCCTGGATTCGCCTACGACTTCAACGTCGTCCTCCCGCGCTCCTACGCCGACGCGACAGCCAACCGCGCGCACAGCAACCATCTCCCACCCGGGAACGCACTAGGCGCTGGCTTCGCCTCTTCCCCGACGTCGGGGGAGGCAAATGCCCGCCTCTGAGTGACCCTCCAACCGCCGGCGGGGGACCTGCCGCATCCCGGCTCGCAGCGACGGTCTCCAAGACCGGAGCTCACCGGGGATGGGCGGAGCCCTGCCGGGCGGCCTCCATGGCCAACACCGGTGCGCCATGGAGGAGAAATAGAAGGGGAAGGGAAGGCCCGAAGGCAGCGGACCAGGAGACGGCGAACAAGCGGCGGCGGCGGCGGGGTGCCGCAAGCTGCAGCGGCAGAGGCGAAAGGATGGGGGCGGTTAGGGTTTGCAACCCTAACCGACGTCCTGCCCCTTTTATAGTGGGCTGCGGCGATGGGCTGGCGGTCAGGCCTGTTTCGCGGGCCGGCGAAACCCCCGCCCCCCCCCCCTCCCTACCTGCTGGGCCGGCCGGGCGCATGCGCTACGAGCCGCCTTGCAGCCTGGGCCGTCTGGAGTGCCCACGCCGCACTGGGCCGCACGCCATTTGTCTTTTTTTATTCTCCTTTTCTTTCTTTCTTTTCCTTTTAGCAGTCTAATTTGATTAGTATATAAATTCGCTAATCTTAATTTAAATTCATGTGACAATATTTATTATTTTTGTACAATATGTCATTGTTTTATACTGCTATCATTGTCATTGTAATATAATTTGTGGTTCGATATGTGATTCTATTATCATCAGTTTTCTTGAATTATAAAGGTCAATTAATTATCTTAGTCGTAAATTAATTACTGATTCAGAAACTTAAAACAATTTTCCACACGATTAACATTGATATTTATCATATTATTTTTTATTTACACAAGAGAGTAGAGTCCTAAATGCACTGGCTGCGTTTAATTCCTTGTGAATTATTCTGCCCTGAGACCGTGCTTAGGCAGCAATTTATTTGCCTACTATAAAGATCTACATTTTGTCTCTGACATAAAGATTATCTATCTTGTGTCTATAAAAAATTTTCTGATAATTTGATTGTATGGTTTCATTTTTTTTCTGCATGATTACCTATCTAAATCCATAATCATGATATAATACACAACAATTATCATGCTAATTTTCTCCATGGTTATCCATGTAGAACTATGGCCACCAGGGAGTTTGAAGAACTTGCCTTAGATGGTAATAATTACCCTACATGGGCTTCTGATATCAAGATAGCGCTTGCATCTCATAATCTTTCAGCAACAATTCAGGCACCCCAAGTAGGGGTTGTCATTCCAAATAAGCAAATATACTCTGCTTTGGGTTTGATACGGTTTTATATTCATAAGGATCTTAAATCTGAATATCTTACGATTGAAAATCCTCGTGAATTATTTGAAGCCATAAAAGAAAGATATGAACAGCAAAGAGAACTCATTTTGCCTGAGGCAAATCATGAATGGAATAATTTACGTCTCCAAGATTTTAAATCTGTGGCAGATTATAATCATGTTGTTCATAAAATTTGCTCTAAATTGAAGTTTTGCAATAGCGAGCCATCGGACGCAGATAAGATAGAAAAAACACTATCTACTATGCTTCCATGTGATAGAGTATTGCAACAACAATAAAGGGCTAAAAATTACCTGGCTTACTCTGAACTTATTCATACATTAATTCAGGCTGAAAAACATGATGAACTTCTTCTGAAGAATCATCATAAGCGCCCTGTTGGTTCGGTACCCTTGCCTAAAGTACACAATGTACAGAAAAAGGCTAGGAATAATAAGTTCAATGGACCTACTCCACAGAACAAATCTGGTTGAAGCAAACACAATAAGAAGAGGAGACCCAACTCCTACACAGGAAAAAGAGAGAATACGAGACCCAAAAATGACAACAAGTGTCATAGATGTGGTGATTTCTCGCATTTTGCTAAGAATTGCCGTACTCCAAAACATTTAGTTGCTCTGTACCAGAAGTCTTTAAAGGAAAATAAGCAAATAAGAGGTACAAGATATGAGACACACTTCAGTCTTGCATCCGAGATTGTCAAGGATGAGGGTTGTTCACAACAAACGAACAACAACGACCTTAACATTAAAGCGGACCTTCCATCTACGGACGATATGCTTCTAGATTTCGAATCTAGAGATATGTTTGGAGATTTGAAGTAATCTCGGTCCAAGATTGATACCATATTCGATATTTGTTGTAATAACCTAAGTTATACATAATTTTGTTAACTTATATTTTAGTTTGAATAAAAAATTGTATAAACTCAATTATATTATTATTAAGCTGTATGTACTTATAAATATTGTAATATCATATTTGATATTATATGTATACCTCTATATGTTACATTTACGTTTTTCTTTTATTCCCTTCCCTTTACATATAGATGTCTACTAACACAAATCCAAAGGAGGAAGAATTATACCTTGTGGACTCATGTACCACAAACTCTATACTTAGAGAGATGAAGTATTTCCAGACCCTTAAGAAAAACGAAGGAAATATAATGACCATCGCTGGACGCGATGCATTGATAGTTGGTTCTGGACGAGCCACTATTACTCTTCCTATGAGTAACCAAATTACGATCAAAGATGCATTATTGTATCCTGATTCTACACGTACCCTTCTAAGTTATAGAGATATTCATAAGAATGGTTTCCACATAGAAACGCATTCCGATAACAAAGAAGAATTTCTCTTCTTAACCAAACTTACGAAATTTGGCAAAGAACTATGTGAGAAATTTTCTTCACTCCAAACTGGATTATATTATACATACATAAAGCCTATAACACATGTTGCTTATAAAATAATTTTCCAAGACGTCGATACATTTCGAAATTGGCATGATCGACTTGGGCATCCTGGAATAGGGATGATGCGGAAAATTATTAACAATTCCATAGGTCATGATATGGAGAAAACAAAATTTCCCCAAGATAAGAATTTTTGTTGCACTGCATGTGCAACAGGAAAATTAATTTTAAGACCCTCACATCTTAAAATTCGAGCTGAACCACTCAAATTTCTTGAAAGGATTCAAGGAGATATTTGTGGTCCAATCCAACCATTATCAGGTCCATTCAGGTATTTCATGGTATTAATAGACGCATCTACTCGATGGTCTCATGTGTCCCTTTTATCGACACGCAACCATGCTTTTGCTAAAATAATGGCTCAACTTATTAAGTTGAAAGCTCATTACCCTGAATATCCGATTCAATCTATCCGCATGGACAATGCTGCTGAATTTTCCTCCCATGCTTTTAATGACTATTGCATGGCACTAGGAATTCAGGTTCAACATTCTGTTCCATACGTACATACCCAAAATGGTTTGGCTGAATCATTGATCAAAAGAATTAAGCTAATTGCATGGCCTATGTTAATGAATTGTAAATTGCCTACATCGTGTTGGGGTCACGCCGTTCTGCATGCTGCTGACCTAATCCAACTACGACCAACTGCATACCACGAGACCTCTCCGTTACAATTAGTACGTGGAAATCCTCCGAATATTTCCCATTTGCGTAAGTTTGGGTGCGCTGTATACGTACCCATCTCACCACCTCAGCAAACCTCAATGGGTCCTCACAGGAAACTAGGGATCTATATAGGTTTTTCATCTCCGTCAATTATTAAGTATCTAGAACCTCTCACAGGAGATCTATTTACTGCTCGGTTTGCTGATAGTATTTTTAATGAGGATCATTTCCCGGCATTAGGGGGAGAATTGTACCAAAAGGAATGCCAGGAAATTAATTGGAATGCAAAGGGCATTTCTTTTTCTGATCCACGTACTACAGAAACTGAACTACAAGTTCAAAGGATTATTGATTTGCAAAATATTGCAAATAATTTGCCAGACGCTTTTACAGATTATAAAGGTGTCACAAAGTCTATCCATCCTGCAAGGAATGTGCCCGAAAGAGTGGAGGTACCAAATAAAACCACTCAACCCCAAGTTGGAAACAAAAGGGGGAGAAGCACTTCAAAGAAGCAAGATGTGGTTGCTAATAAGCAAAAGAAGACTAGAAAAACAACTAAAACTTCAGTTGATAGACACCTGAAGGACATACATTGTCCGGTGGATAGAAGTGATCCACCATCCAACTCACCTATGCGCATAAACACTGAGATTGGAGCATCGGAAGACCCTAGATTCATCATATCAGGAAATAATGGTGAATCTCTAAGGGTAGACGAAATCGCTATAAACTTTATAGAGACTGGAGAATCTTATGATCGTAAGTCCACATTAGTCGACGGTTCCCTCTCTGAACAAATTGCAAATACCCTTCAAACAGATCTGGATCCTAAGTCTATGACAGAATGCAAGAAGCGTTCTGACTGGGATAAATGGAAGGTAGCAATTGAAACAGAGATTGCCTCGCTTAATAAGAGGAAAGTTTTTTCGGCTGTAATGCCAACACCTCCTGGTATCTTCCCTGTGGGATACAAATGGGTTTTTGTTCGTAAAAGAAATGAAAACAATGAAGTGGTGAGATACAAAGCAAGGCTAGTGGCACAAGGTTTTACGCAAAGACCTGGCGTTGATTTCAACGAAACTTATTCTCCAGTAATGAGCGGAATAACCTTTCGATACTTAATATCATTGGCAGTACAAAATCGTCTATCTATGCAGTTGATGGACGTAGTGACCCCATATCTATATGGGTCATTGGATTATGATATATACATGAAAGTTCCTGAAGGAATTAGTATACCAGAAAATAAAGCAAATCGCAACATGTATTGTGTCACATTGCAGAAGTCATTATACGGCTTAAAGAAATCAGGCCGAATGTGGTACAATCGGCTAAGAGAATTCCTTATATCAATAGGATACACAAATAATGATGACTGCCCATGTGTCTTCATTAAGAAATCCTCAAAAGGTTTTTGTATCATATTAGTGTACGTTGATGATCTCAACATCATTGGAAACGAAACCGACATTAATGAAGCACGTCATCATTTAAAGACGGAATTTGAAATGAAGGATTTGGGCAAGACTAAATTTTGCTTAGGTTTACAACTTGAGCATTTTCCTTCAGGTATATTTATATACCAATCTGCCTATGTCCAAAAGATATTGGAGAAATTCAATATGGATAAGTCATATCCGACAAAAACTCCCATGGTAGTAAGATCTTTAGATCTTGAGAAGGATCCTTTTAGACCACGGGATGAAGGAGAAGAGATATTAGGGCCACATTACCCATATCTAAGTGCCATTGGAGCATTAATGTATCTTGCTAATAATACTAGACCAGATATTGCATTTGCAGTAAATTTACTAGCAAGACATAGTGCTGCACCAACTAAACGTCATTGGGTAGGGATAAAAATGGTATTTAGATACCTCAATGGTACAAAAGACCTTGGGTTATTCTATAGCATAAATAAAGATCCAACTTTATTAGGATATACATATGCTGGTTATTTATCAGATCCCCACCATGGCAGATCACAAACAGGTTTTGTATTTTTACAAGGAGGAACAACAATTTCTTGGAAATCTACAAAGCAAAAACACTAGTGTCTACCTCCACCAATCATTCTGAAATAATAGCTTTATATGAAGCTTCACGCGAATGCGTATGGCTTCGAAGAATGATAAACCACATCATACAATCATGTGGTATTGGTGCAATTGATACACCAACGATTATCTTTGAAGATAATTCAGCTTGCATTACTCAGATGGACTCAGGTTATATTAAAAGTAATATGACTAAGCATATTATTCCTAAATTATTCTACCCCCATGAACTCCAAAAGAATGGAGAAATAAAAATCTTGTAAACTAAGTCATGTGATAATCTAGCAGATTTATTCACAAAATCTCTACCATACTCATCATTTAGTAAATGTGTTGAGGGCATTGGTATGAGAAGACTTAGAGACTTGCAATAATCAGGGGGAGAATCCCTCTGAAATATAATTTATCTTATATTACACTCTTTTCTTTACATGAGTTTTTACTCTATTAGAGCTTTTCTCACGTAAAATTTTATATGATATTTTTTCGAAAGATTCAGGATTATAACTGTTGAACAGATAAAGGAGAAATACATGACTAATTGATCAAGGGGGAGTGTTAAGAATAATTATATTAGTGATCAATTAGGATAATTAGAATAATTAGTAGAGTAAAATGCACTGTTAGTCCATGAACTTGCAGCGCTGTGTCAAATAGGTCCATGAACTTAGAAACCAGACATCCAGGCCCTCAAACTTGCGAACCCGTTCACTGCAGGTCCAGGCCGGTTTTGCAACCCCGGATTTGCTACAGTAACCGCGGTTTTGTTTTTTCCTTTTCTAATTTATTTCGGCTGAATCTTCGAAAAATCATAACTCTTCAATACGACATCGGATGAAGATGATTTTTATATGAAAATTGTAGCCCTCGACGAGATCTACAACTTTCGAGTTTTGAATTTTTTCATTTAACGATGTTAAGGCGCTCAAAAAATTATATAAAATTACAGCACCATAATAATCGCGTACTTTTGCTTGTCGCATTAGAAAATTAATATATTTTTTGTTTGTTGTCAAATGAAGACACTTTGTATACCAAAATTTTAACACTTTTAACGATCTACATTTTTGTTTTTGTATTTTAACACTTTTGCTTTTTGTATTTTTTACATTTTAACTCAAAACATCTTAACAACTTCAAATGTAAAAACTCAAAACTACAAGAATCTAGATTGTTAAAAGTGTTAAAATTTTGGTATATACAAATTTTCTTCATTTGACAACAAACAAAAAATATATTAATTTTCTAATGCGACAAGCAAAAGTACGCGATTATTATGATGTTGTAATTTTATATAATTTTTCTGAGCACCTTACCGTCGTCAAATGGAAAAATTCAAAACTAGAAAGTTGTAGATCTCGTCGAGGGCTACAATTTTCATATAAAAATCATCTTCATCCGATGTTGTATCGAAGAGTTATGATTTTTCGAAGATTAAGCAGTAATAAATTAGAAAAGGAAAAAAACAAAACCGCGGTTACTGTAGCAAATCCGGGGTTGCAAAACCGGGCTGGACCTGCGGTGAACGGGTTCGCAAGTTCGAGGGGCTGGATGTCTGGTTTCTAAGTTTATGGACCTATTTGACACAGCGCTGCAAGTTCATGTACTAACGGTGTATTTTACTCTAATTAGTATAACTGCACGTGGCAGTTCCCGCGAGGGTATGCCTCTTCATGACATCCTTCATGTAATATATATATACATCACGGTTCACAGAATCCATCAATCGTTATTCTTTCACTGTTCACTTTACATTCAGCCCTTGTTTAGATCCCAAATTCCAACCCCAAAGTTCACTATGCAAAAAGAAGATTCCCATCACATCAAAATATCATAACATACATGGAGTACTAAATATAGATGAAATCAAAAACTAGTCGCATAGTTTTGTTGTACTCTACGATACGAACATTTTGAGCCTAATTAATCAATTTTTGGACAATTTTTCACACATACAAACGAAATGCTACAGTGCGCAATGATTACGAAGTGACACTATACTTCCAAATTTGGGCCCCAAATTTGGGATCTAAACAAGGCCTCAACATCTGCCACTCCCTGTCACCTCCGGTGATCCGCCCCTTCCGACGCGCGCAGGGTCGCTTCGCTTCCGCCCTTCGCGCCCGCGCGAGACGGGCGGCGGTCCCCTCTCCTCTCCTCTATACTCTCTCTTGTCTCTCCTACGCCATGTGGGCCTCCTATCATGTGGTGCCTGCCGCCTGCGCTTGTAGAAAGCGACCGCGCGCCCTTGGTCTCTGCTCGTCGCGACTCGACGTCAGGAAGGCGGCCACTTTCCCGGCCGAAAATGATGATGCCTGCAGCTTTCTGTCGATGATCCAGATCTGGAAAAGGAAACCGCCAACACACACACACGCGCCCGAAGGAGGGCATTTTCGCATCACGGAGACGAGGCCGATGGGAACTGTAATCAAAAGCAGGAAGGGGCGGGTGCCGGGTTGCCTTTCGCGATCTTTGGGATTCGATTTGATCCGATCCGATGCGGAAATCGGAAGAAGCTGTCGCACAAATATCTCGCGGGACCTGTTCTGATTTCTGCTATGCTGTTCCACTGCGATTTTTTCTTCTTTCTTATTAGGGAGCATTTCTGTTTCGATACCCAGCTATTTTTCACCATAGTTTCACTCGGTAATGTAAGGTTATGATCCCTTCAAGTCTCCTTTCTTGTTTTACTTCAGGTCTGCTGGGCTGACCGCCGCAACCAAACAGTTGGTCCCAGGAATGGCGGGCGGTGTGAGAGTACTCCGGTGGACTGCACCAACCTTATCATCTGGCTGCTGCCCGGCCACGTTTTCCAAGGAGTGGTCCGGCGACATCAGGGTCATCTTCGTGGAATCCAGCCTCGATGCCCAAGTCCAACTCAATTACTGGCAGATCCAATATGGGCGGATTGACAGAAACTCAGGAAGGAGCTGGGGGTTAAACCGAGTGTGTTCATCTCTTCCTGGCAAGCGGGCCCATGCCACATGGCATGCCATGGTGACAAAACCATTGTGCAAAACCACCTCAGGGGGTCATTTGACTGGTCTTGTAAAGATGGAGGGTAAAATATCGGGTTTCATAGTCTAGGGGGTTAACTAGTCTACTTGAAAGGGTTATATAGACTTTTTCCTTTGTGCAGCGTACAAGTCAAAAATACACTTCATGTTCTTAATAATCGCAATATGGGCCATGGCGGCATCGGCAGTAAACCGAGGATAACATTGTTGTATTTCCTTGCTGCTGTTGAGCATGAACTCCTTGAAATATTGCAACGGCCAAAAATTCATGTCATCCTAATGTGACAAGCTTCATTGCACAGTTGAAAAAAAATTTGCATCAATGTCTCGTTTTGGTAAATCCAGAACATTTAATCAATACCATTCTCTCGCCATCCCACACCAATCTTCTTTCACTAAGTACAAAAGTTGAGAGAACCTCTATGGGCAACCTAATATAAAATCCAGAAAATCAGGAGAAAAATCATTTGTCATCAGAAAAGGCCATTGAGAGCTTCAGATGTACAAGCAGCACATGTCCAGTCCAAATGCCTCAGACAACAACAAGGAGTGATCATTGAGAAATTTTCCTACCACTGTGGAATTTACTGAAGTATGAAGACGAAGCAGTATTTGTGTTTCAACAATGCAAAAATAAGATCAGCTAATCAGGCCTATCAGCTAATCAGACTGAAAAGCGTAATAAAGGCAAGCAACCCGATTAGCATCATTCTTTACAAGCAAGAAATGAGTTCCTCCTTTCCATGAAGCAATTACTTGTGGAGAGCTAAAAACCATGCTGAAATCCAGATAAACAGAATACCTTTGATTATCAGAGTCTGCAGTCCGGAAGCCTCAAACTGTGGAAATTCAGCTTGTCCTGGAACTGTGAGTTCGCCTCAATGAGCTCTTGATCTCTAGGAACACAATGTGGAAAGTGGACAGTTTTTTCTGTTCATGCTCCGCCGATCCGTTGCCGGAGGAGATTCGCGCGGTAAGTGACAGCAGTCATCGAAAAACGCATTGGACGGACAGCCACAAGGCGATCATGGGCCAAGTCAGCGCATGGCGAGGGCCTCCTGTTCTGGTAAAAAAAAAGGAAAAAGTCGGTTTTACCTTTCTGGACACTAAGCCGAGTCCAGCATTCCTCCATAGACTCGAAAACTGGGTGAACTACCTTCCTCAACTTTCAAAACCGTTCACTTTGCCTCCTTGTCGTGGTTTTAAGCGGTTTCAAGGTGGTTTTACCTTTTTCAATTGATAATAAATCTTGTAAATACTTATTTGAAACGAACCGAATTCTCAACGACGAGAATCCGACTCCCTGTAACCCCGAGATAGTCCCAGGAATAGCAGCTATCTCGTACAGAACTCATCTCAGTCAAATATCACATCCATACAACGATAAAAGATCCATTACATGACATATATATATAAAACATAGCGTCTCGTACAAGCCCTCTGGGCTAAATCGACAATAAGAAACAACTGCGCAGCGGTAGCTAGATCATCAGGGTCCACTCCTCCACAGGCATCCTTGAGCATAGCGCGAACCCTTCAATCGTACCACCCGTCCTGGTTGAACTCGTGGTCGGGGTCTTCACCTGAGAACCCAAAGTCTGTCCCCAAGGAAATGGGACAGGTCCACGTCACCAACCATAATATGAAGCAAGCTTTAAAGTGGACTATTCTAAGGTATAGAAATAATCAAGGGTTGAGCCAGGGTTTTCTTATGCAAGCAGCGGCAATAACCCAAATTCATCTCATCACCAACTCCTTCTCTCACACGCACATCCACTCCCCAAATCCACCCGACACCCTCACATTCCCATCGGGCTCGTCCTGCCACAGCAGGTTCCCGCAAACATTATCCACCAACGCCTTTCACTCACTAGTCGACTCGGTGAGCTCCCTCCCCACCTTGTCTCATCAGCAACGCTGGACCAATCTCTCATAACCCGAATCAAAGGATGAGATAAGAAAGCAGATTCCCATGCTAGTCGGAACTTATCAGAAATGGGTCGTCCGTAACCGTGGACACGGCTATACGTATAGTTTACACTCTGCAGAGGTGGCACTCCAGGAATCCATCCGGGCTGCAAGGCTAGTCCGCAATCAACCTGAGACACAACCCACAGCAAAGACCCTAAACAGTAACGGCGCCAATCCTGTCTCCCTGGGCTCGGGAAACATCCTATCTAACATCTGCCCCAGGGATGTGAAACCTTCCCACCGGGGCCAGTCGGGGGCCGTGGTAAATAAGGGAGATTACGCCGCAACGAATGCCCCCCACACACATCAAGCTCGATCCTCCTACAGTCTCGGCGCCGCACTAGAGTAGGCTTGCTGGAACCCTCCCCATACTGGGTAGATGGTGAGCACGGTATTCCCACGTCCAAAGTTGGAACTCGACTCGGTCCTTAATTGTCGGTAAAGCGAGTATCTGCGTCATAAGCGATCCGCCGCAACGGTCCGCAATCGGCACCCATAACAGGTATAGCCGCCCAACTCCTCAGGTACTCCCCGAGTACCAATCCCCAAGAAACCATGTACCCGCAACAGGTATCCCATAGGGACTGCCCGAGTACAGTCCCCAAGCACCTCGATCAAACGATCGAGTTGTTATTACTCGCTTACACCGCCTAGCTGCACTACTCCTCCCATACCACCCACAACTCACGCCAAGAGGACCAAATCACAACCATCCCAACACATGCATAGCATAGCATATTTCATAAAGTGAGTAGTAGGTAGCAAGGTAACAGGATAATAACAAAGGCTGTGCAGGTTTATCATGCGAGTAAAGTAAAGCGCTAGCATACTAGTTGCATGTCTAATAGGTATTTCAGAGAATGGCTGGGCGTGAACCTGGGCAAAAGTCTTCGTCTTCGTCAAAGCAGTTGTCGTAGTGGTCTGGCTCCTCCTGACTCTCCGGAACTCCTAGGGTCGCGGAAAATAAAATAAGACGCGACTACTAGCAAAGAAACACTAAGACAGCGATGAAAGATATCCCAAATAACACCAAACTCTAAACTAACGTGTAGGTCATGATTTTAGAAAAATATAGAAACTAGTTTCATATTTTTCTGAGCTACGATTGATTTATTATTAATTTTACAAGTTTAAATCATTTTCTGAAAATATTAAATAATTTCCGAAAAAAGAAAAACAGACAGAAACCTAGGATGACGTCAGCAGTGGGCCCTGCTGACGTCATCGTTGACCGGTGTTGACACCAAAAATTGGCACCAGGAAGAGGCTGACATGTGGGCCGGATTTGGTAGAAAGATGCCATTCGGCTAAAAGGGTTTTTTCTGAAGCATTCGGCAAAGATGCTCTGCGGTCGGGAACGCGTCACCATTCGGCTGAAACGTTCGGCAGAGATACTCTGCGGTCGGGAGTACGTCATCATTCGGCAGAGGCGTTATTCCGCAGGCGAAGAGTGATAGCATTCGGGAAGACATGATGACGTGAATCAACATAAGGAAAAGGTTGGTTCGAACAAGGAAAGCAATATGGGCACGAAGATTCGTCATTTATTTTTAGAAACAAGTGTTGTAGTCGTGTCCGACTAGGAGTTGTATCAAGACCTGGGTATAAATATAAACCCATGGCAACTGTAAAAAAGGAATCACGATCAATCTTACAACAAACCGGCCCCGTGCCAACATCGAGTCCTTTAGTCGAGTCGTCGAGTTCTTCGAGAGGAGTCATCGATCCGTCGACCTCCGTAAGTACCGGCAACCTTGTATCATGCTTAGTATCATGCGGTGGATTTAAGCTTTGATGCAAGTAGTCTTGTTACCATGCTTAGTATCATCCGGTGGATTTAAGTTGTGGTCTCAAGAAGGTTCCTCTGTTAGATCATGAGCCATGCGGTGGGCTAAGATCTAGTATGGACCAAGTTATCGGCTCTGTTAGATTTCGGCAAGATCTAACAGATTCATTAAGTTACCCCGTGTTGCTCTGTTTTTACTATGTGCTTAATTCATGCAACACACCTTTGCCCAATCTAGATCGGCTAGAATCGGCTCTGCTTCGTGACATGACGAATTATCCCCTCACAGCCGAATCCGAAACCGATCTAGGTTGTTACGTGTCGCGGGTTCGAACTTGTCGGTATCGTGTCAGTCTTGACAGAACCGGGTATCATGCGGTAGATGCAGGTTTTTGGATCGTCTTAGAGCTAATCATCCGGTGGATTAGAATTCGATTCGATCTGATAGATTTATCTTTACCGATTAGGCTTGTTCCTTCGTCATGGACCCCGATTCGGCTAAATAGCCGTATTCGGTAGTGCTCTCACGAGTGAACGTGTGTTCGTGGGTTTGCATTGGACAATGAATGCTTTTAGCCTTTCACGATTAGATTGTATCATGCGGTGGATTGATCTAATCTGATTGGTGGTGTGGCCACAAACGAGTTGTATCATGCGGTGGATTAACTCGTTCGTTGCCATGCTTGACGGGTGCTGCTTTCGGCCTATGCATTCTTGTTTCAATGTAAATTCGTGACTGTGTTGTGGGTTCGTAACTAAACGTTGAATGCTTTTAGCTTTTCACGGTTAGATTGTATCATGCGGTGGATTGGTCTAATCTGATTAGTGGTGTGGTCACAAACAAGTCGTATCATGCGGTGGATTAATTTGTTTGTTATCATGCTTGACGGGTGCTGCTTTCGGCCTATGCATTCTTTGTTTACTATGAATTTATGATCATGTCTCACCCTTTTATTTATCTATCATGCTCTGTTTCTCGCTAATCGGCTATGAGTATGTGTTACAATGTTTATTCGTTTGAAAGCCGATCTTCCGTCATGCTTACGTCACGCATTCGGCAGTACGCTCCTTGCGTACCTTGCCGATTGCCGAATGAGGTTTTAACTGCCGACAGATAGCTTCTCTGTAGCTATTTGTCTCTCGAGATTGGCTTCAACGCCGCAAATATGGAACTGTCTGGTCTTACCCGGCACGTTCCAGGTTTTGATCTAAACGTTTTGTCCCTTTGTTAGTTTTCAGGCAAACTGACTGGCACGCTTCCGGATTCAAAAGCCCGGGCTACGTTTGAAGCCAGCTTGTTCGGCTTGCTGTGTGCTTGGCGTGAGGTGCGGATTTTACGTCAACACACTTTTTGGCACGCCCGGTGGGACTCACACAAGTTTTCAAGATGCCTGAGTTGAGCGACATCATGGATGTCACTTTGGAAGAGTTGTCTGAAGAACATCAGCAGATGGTAAAGGTTGCTACCAACCAATTCATTAACAAATGTTTACTGTCTTTCGCCAAGAACAGGAGTGGTGCACCTTTTCTCAAGTCTGATCTGCCAAGAGTTCTCCTTCCCGGGCAATCCGATCTTACTGAAGAAGAAGAGAGGGAGAGATTCTCGGGCTTGTTATACAAAGCTTTGGGAGAGACAATGACCAATCACAATGCTGCGTTCTTAAACAGTTTTCGGCATATAATGATAAGCATTTTTGGTCAGCATGTGGATAAACCCTTTGAGCAGATACATGGGCAATTGGGTGGTCCGACATACTTCAATGTTCAAGCACCAGTTCAGAAACCACATGGTAAAGGAAATGCTGATGAAACTGGAGGTTCTGGTGTTAAAGATATAAATGGACAACTGATTCGGCAAGATCCTCAGCTTGCACTGCCGAAAACTCGTACATACGGTGATATGGCATTCGGTACCACAGGGAATCCGCCTGCTTCTGCTTACAAGATATCTCCCTTGAACAACAGACTGCAGAGGGATTTGTATGGAAACGGATATTCAGAGTTTATGGATTACAATGCTATCGACGCTCTCCCGAATCCTGGATATGTTGGTACTGCAGGTATGCTTGCTGGAAGACCAGGGAATCAAGATACCGGTATTGACCTCATGGTGCAAAAAATGACCGATGTACTGCAAAACCAATTCGGTCTGAAGCCTAAAAATCAGGGGTACATGTACTCATCTCCTTTCCCAGAATGGTACCAAAGGGTATCGTTGCCGAATAGAGTCAAGGTACCTACAGAGTTTACTAAATTCTCAGGACAAGATGATACTAGCACTGTGGAACATATAGCTCGATATCTGATGCAGCTTGGAGAGGCTTCGGCAGATGAGGCTTTCAGAATCAGATACTTTCCTTTGTCACTGACGGGTCCAGCTTTTACATGGTTTGCTTCTTTGCCTGCCCAGTCGATTTGCACCTGGAAAGATCTGGAACAGAAATTCCATGCTCATTACTACATTGGCAGTACCGAGAAAAAGTTGGTTGATTTGACCAGCTTAAGGCAGAGGAATAATGAAATACCTACAGAGTTCCTCAGGAGATTTAGGGAAACTAAGAGTATGTGCTTTTCTCTGAACATACCTGATGATCAACTAGCTGGTATGGCTGTAGCTGGAATGCTGCCTGCTATTCGGGAGAAGCTATTCGGGATGGAGTTTGATGATCTGGGCCAATTGTCGCACAGATTGGCCTTGATGAGTAACCAGGCATATGGTTTCAAGAAAGATGTCAGATTTGCTAAAAATAATGATGTAGCTGACATCTATAACCAATTCCTTGAAAGAGCAGATCAAGAAGATGAATATGAAGATAGCGAGGAGATAGCTGCAGCAGAGATAGTGTGGAGCAAAGAACCAGTTACAATGACTCAAAGATGGATCAAACAGATGAAAGGAACATATGATTTTGATGTGACTAAGGCAGACAAATTATTTGAGTTCTTGGTGAAAGAAGGCCGAATCAAATTGCCAGAGGGGCATTCTATGCTTCGGCCCGATGGAGTGAAAGATAAGAGGTACTGTGGGTTTCATGATAGAAATTCTCATTCCATTAATGAATGCAGAGTCTTTAGGATGAAGATTCAGAAAGCTATCCAGGAAGGACATCTGAAATTCGACAACAAGATGAAACTGGACAGTAACCCTTTCCCTCAGAATATGATCGGGTTCTCGGTTAATATGGTGAATGCTGTTCCATCTGCAGAAAAGGGAAGATTGAAAGTTTTAACCTCGAAGAAGGCAAGACAGGATGGTTCAGTTGATCCCACTCGGCAAATCACAATTGAGCAGGTTCGCCAGAAAAATCTTCGGTTCCCAAATAGCCGATTTGAAGTGGGAGAATCCTTTAAACCTAGAGTTACTACACGTATTCTCCTCAACAAATGGCAACGTCAGCAAGAAAAAGAGCGTTTTCAAAGGCGTGAATACGATGAGGAGAAAAGAAGACGCGAAGAAGAAAGGTTTGAGGAAGAACAAGAAGAGTATGCTCGAGAGCAAGAACGTGCGCATTGGGGGTGTGCATTCTTCAGACACTGTTGGAACGAAGGTTTGAAGCTTCCCACATGGAATAATTGTCCTGAATGCAATAATAGGTATGATGAATATAGGCAGGGAAATGTCAATCGCCGATCTGTCCATGAAAGAATTGGCAGAGTACATCCTGGTGATGATCGGCGTTTTAATGATCAACCAAGAAAGAGACATGCTGATCACAAATGGGTTGATCGTGAAGAAGAAGAGGATCATGCTTATGTTTGGCAAAAAGGACAGTGGTGCCCACCTGGTTTAAGAAGGAGTCAGAAGAGAAGAGTCCAACGCCTGAGGAATCAAGAATTAAAGCAAGCAAGGCCTAGGATGAAATCAATATGGCTCCCAAAAGACAGGCCTGACGAACATAGTCATTCGGCTCCTACATGCATGGTATGTTTCTTGCCGAATGAATTCATGGCTCCAGCTAATCAAATTGTACAGGAAGAAGTATTGCCCGATATAGATGATGCCGAGCAATTCGGGTTAATGGCACAATTGATGTTGAACAAACAAGCTGTTTTTGAGAAGCCAACCCAGAATCGGCACATGAAGCCGCTGTACTTGAAGGGGTATGTTAATGGCAAACCATTGACCAAGATGTTTGTCGATGGAGGAGCTGCTGTCAATGTGATGCCATATACCACATTCAGAAAGCTTGGTATGGGCCTTAGAGATTTGACACCAACGAGTATAATTCTAAATGATTTTGCTGGAAATCCTTCGGACACCAAGGGATGCGTGCACGTTGATCTGATGATTGGTTCCAAGACTCTGCTTACGACTTTCTTTGTCATTGAAGGCAAAGGGGCATATAGCTTGCTGCTTGGAAGAGATTGGATTCATGCAAATTGTTGTATTCCATCTACTATGCATCAACAGCTTATTCAGTGGATAGATGATGAGGTGGAGATTGTCCAAGCAGATGATTCAATAAGCGTGGCAAGTATGGAACCAGCTTTCTGGGAGTATCAAGGCATAGATTGTTTCTCAGGTAAAGACTGGGGAGAAGGTCCAGTGGCACCAGCCAGCAGTGATCAACAACCGATCGAAGCAGTCGGCTCTCATAGTAATTTTTGATGGAAAATCCAATCGACGGAACTGATGGAAAATTAGGACGTGGATTTGTATCGGCCGATAAATTAGAAGAAGTTGACATTGGAGATGGTGACAAGCCAAGGCCGACATTTATCAGTGCTAATTTGGATTCGATTTTCAAGGAAAAGTTGGTGACATTGTTAAAGGAATACAAGGACTGCTTCGCTTGGGATTATTCGGAGATGCCTGGTCTAGACCGTTCTATTGTTGAGCATCGGTTGCCAATCAAACCTGGGTACAGGCCTTACAAGCAACCACCCCGAAAAATCTACAAGGAAGAAGTGTTGGCTGATGTGAAAAAGGAGATTGAAAGATTACTAGATGCAAATTTCATTCGGCCATGTAAATACGCGGATTGGATCTCTAATATCGTTCCTGTCTATAAGAAGAATGGAAAGATGAGAGTTTGTATAGATTTTAGAGACTTAAACAAGGCTACACCCATGGATGGATATCCGATGCCTATTGCTGATTCATTGGTTGATGCTGCTGCTGGATACAAAGTGCTCAGTTTCATGGATGGTAACGCAGGATACAATCAGATTTATATGGCATTGGAAGATATAGTAAAGACAGCTTTCAGGTGTCCTGGACATATAGGGTTGTTTGAGTGGGTTGTCATGACCTTTGGATTGAAAAATGCCGGTGCAACTTATCAAAGGGCTATGAATTATATTTTTCATGAGTTGATCGGCAAGATTGTGGAAATATATATTGATGATGTGGTGATCAAGTCATTGGATCATGAGTCTCATTTGGCCGACATAAGGAAAACTCTAGAATGCACCAGGAAACATGGGCTTAAGATGAACCCGAATAAGTGTGCTTTTGGAGTTTCGGCTGGAGAATTTCTGGGATTTTTAATACATGAAGGAGGAATAGGAGTTGGTAAGAAAAGCATGAAGGCAATTGATGAAATTGTTCCTCCAACTAATCTTAAAGAACTACAATCGCTGCTTGGCAAGATAAACTTTGTGAGAAGATTCATATCAAACTTGTCACAAAAGGTGTTGCCCTTTTCCTCACTGTTGAAAATAAAAAAGGATCAAAAGTTTGTATGGGGTGACGAACAACAGAAGGCTTTTGATGAAATAAAGGAGTACATGAAGAAGCCACCAGTATTGGTACCTCCACAATTGAACAAGCCTTTCAAGTTGTACGTGGCGGCCGATGCCCAAACTATTGGATCGGCCCTCATTCAAGAATTTGAAGGGAAGGAAAGAGTAGTTGCATACCTTAGCCGAAAGTTACTAGATCCAGAGACAAGGTATTCGGCTATAGAGAAGCTTTGCTTATGTGTTTACTACTCCTGTACAAAATTTCGGCACTACTTACTACATGCCGAATGCATTGTGTATTCAAAGTTTGATGTGATAAAACACATGTTGTCTATGCCAATTTTGAACGGAAGGATTGGCAAGTGGATTTTAGCTTTGTCTGAATTTGAGTTAAGATTTGAATCGGCAAAGGCTGTTAAGGGACAGATTATTGCTGACTTCATTACTGAACATCATGATACATCGATAAATTTGATTAACATTGTTCCTTGGGTGTTATTCTTCGATGGATCTTCATGCAACAAAGGTGGTGGAGCAGGTATCTTATTAATTTCACCCAAAGGAGAAATATTTGAGTTTGCTGTTCCCATTCAATCTGCTGTTACTAACAATCAAGCTGAGTATGAGGCATTGCTCAAAGGGCTCCAATATTTGAAAGAAGCAAGGGCCATTGCGGTGGAAATTTTTGGAGATTCAGAATTGGTCATAAAGCAATTGAATGGTGAATATGAGTGCAAAAGTGATACCTTAAGGAATTACTATGAAGAATGCAAAGAAATATTGAAGAGCTTTCGGTCAGTAATTTTACAACACATTCCTAGGGGGGATAATGGAGAGGCAAATAGATTGGCCCAAAGTGCATCAGGTTATAAAGAGCTTCGAAAAGTTTTTGCTAATGACGTATGTGCATTCGGGAATAATCTGGCAGAAGATGATTGGAGAAAAGAGATTGCCGATTATCTGGAGAATCCATCCCGAAAGGTTTCTAGAAAGCTCAGGTATAAAGCTTTAAAATTTGTTCTTCTTGATGATAATTTGTATTATAAATCCCTGGATGGAGTGCTGTTACATTGCTTAAATCGTGAAGAAGCAAAAAGGCTGATGAGTGAAGTACATGATGGGTTGTGTGGAGCACATCAATCGGCCTACCGAATGAAGTGGGTTATTAGAAGAACTGGATATTACTGGCCGACAATGTTGGAAGATTGTTTTGAATATTATAAAGGATGTCAAGATTGTCAGAAATTTGGAAACATTCAGAGAGTTCCGGCATCGGCTTTGAATCCCATTGTCAAGCCATGGCCATTCAGAGGATGGGGAATAGATTTGATTGGCCAAATAAATCCTCCATCAAGCAAGGGGCATAAGTTTGTGCTTTTGGCAACCGATTATTTTACCAAGTGGGTTGAGGCAATTCCATTAAAGAAGGTGACATCAGAGAATATGGTTGAATTTGTTAAAGAACACATCATTTACAGATTTGGGATTCCTCAGACAATCACCACTGATCAAGGGACTCAATTTACATCTTCAGAATTCAGAGATTTTGCTGAGAGTATGGGCATCAAATTGTTAAGTTCTTCTCCTTATTATGCCCAAGCTAATGGTCAAGCAGAGGCTTCTAACAAGATTATGATTAAAATTATACAGAAGAAGATTGATCAGAAGCCGAGAAAGTGGCATTCGGTACTCAGTGAGGCTTTATGGGCTTACCGAATGGCTCCACATGGGGCTACACAGACGTCTCCTTATGAGTTGGTGTATGGACATCATGCTGTCTTGCCATGGGAGATACAATTAGACTCAAGAAGAATAAAATTGCAAAAGGATTTAAGTTCTAAAAATTATAATGATTTAATGATGGACGAATTAGAAGATTTGCATATGATTCGTCTCAGGGCCTTGGAGAATATTGAGAAGAACAAAATGCGAGTTGCTAAGTATTACAATAAGAAGGTGAAAATTAAGCAATTTACAGAAGGTGATTTAGTCTGGAAAGCGATATTGCCGATTGGAACCAAATATGCAGCATTCGGCAAGTGGTCTCCAAATTGGGAAGGTCCTTTCAGAGTGGTTAGATGCGTGCCTGGAAATGCATATATTTTGAAGACATTATTGGGAGAAGAATTTGCTTCTGCTATAAATGGAAGATATTTGAAGAGGTATTATCCCAGTGTTGAAATCGATCGGTGATTGATATATTAATTTGCCGAACAGCTGATATTCGGGAAGAAATCGCCTTCAGAACAAATGTTAACAGAAAAGGAAAATGGCCAGTACTGAATGTATTGCCCTTAGCACAAAATATACTACATCAGATGATTCATGCAAGATCACAAAAGATAAGTTTTATTGCCGAAATTCCATAAATCCCTAGTACAAACTAATGGAATAGCTTGTTCAAAACGGACTGAGGATGAATGGAATCGGCAATGGCGGCGCCATGAGCATCAAGGCGATCTATGGAGGCCTCGATGTCATCGATCTCCTCCGGGTTACCATTAGCGAAGCCAGTCGGTAGCCTGGAGTAGTCGGTATTGGTGTGCGTCGACATGGCGACTAGGCCTGCGGCAGTGCCCAGACGGATGCCGTGCGAGGCCACCTCATCGATGCGGCCCGCCGCCGCGCCAAGGCGAGCTTCTGGTGTGTCCCCAGGAGCATTCACCTTGTTCGCCAGCTCATTCGCCAGCGCCTTCAGCCGATCGAGTTCGGCATCACGCGCTGCAAAAGTCACAAGGGGATGACAGATTAGTATCATTTGGGGGACAAGATTGAGATTGAGCAGATTGCAGGACTCACCATCAATGACTTCGAGCAGTTGCTTGCGCTCGTGCTGCCATTCGAGGTCAGCAATCCCGGCCTGCTTGGAGATAGCCTCCAGTTCACGACGGGAGTCGTCGCGTTCCGCCTTGAATCGGCGAGCATCGCCGTCCGTGTAGCGGTAGTCGTCCGATTCGAGAGATCGATTGGACGAACTCGAAGATGCCGCAGGAGCGGCGGCTGGAGCTGCAACTGGCGCGCCAGCGCCGGCAATCCATTGGATTACCCTGAAAGAACAAAGAGATTCGTCAAGAAAGGGGGAGAAAATCTCGAAAGGAACAGAGAGAAGCAAGCAGCTACTCACCTGCGGCGAGCACCGGCGCGACTTCCTTCGGCCTCGTCGACGGCCGGGCGCCTCCTGTTATTGTCAGCCATTGGAAGTTCCTCGGAATTACTGTGGATGGGGAGAAGAATAACTTGAGTCGGCAAGAACTTGGAAGACGAAGAACTTGGTGGAGAAACTGTGGGCTGCCTGGGTGTTTATTTATAGAACCCGCAGAGGAAATCGTGGCCAAAGATCGTGGCGCATATTCCGAAGAGTTCGGAAGGTGGAGAGGATTCTCCAGCCGATCGGTTCTCATGTCGTTTGGGATTCTTATCGAGTCGTATTCGGCTTTGACTGGATGAGATTCGGCTATGTCATAGTTAAGGCGTTTTCGGGTTTGACACTATTAAAACCAGCTTTGCCGAATGAATCATCCACAATGGAAAGAAGAGCATGAAAGCAATTGATGAAACTGCAAAGTTGATATAACATTCGGCTATCAAAATATTTTGACACAATTTACACACCCAAGAACTTTGAGATTACATTTTTGGCATTTGATATCATATTGCTAATGTTCTCTAATAAGTTTTTGTCAGCTTCTTGGGTTCTGGTCAGGGCAGCAAGCTTCTCCTTGAGTTGTTTGTCTTCGTTTAGAGCTGCTAAGGCTTCCTTTCGCCTTCTCTCTGTTAACTTGGGAAGCTCGATTATCTTCTTCTTGTCAGCTTCAATTTCGGCCGATAAATTTCTCAATTCGGCTTCGAGCGCAGCTTTTCTGATCTCCTTCATTTCAAGTTCAGATTCCAGTTTGATCAATGATTCCTTGTCATTCTGAACTTGAGTATGCAGGTCTTTTACAGATTGCTTGACCAAAGTTCTCCTTTGCTCCAAGACTGGTTGAGCCGATTGATTCTTCAGAGCTTGCTTCACTGCGATAAACTGATCATCCAATCTGGAAATTGGATCTAAAGAAGTCTTGATATCGGCAGGAAGATCTTGGTCAAATGATTCAAGCAAATCTCTTAAAAGATCAGCATTAGTAACTTGTTCCCGAGTGTCCTTATGCAGAAAAGAGAGGATTTCCTTCAATTTTGCTTGGTTCTCCTCTGATAAAGTTTGACCAGAAGAGGTCTCTTCTCCTTGTTCGGCAACTAGATCATCCACAGCAAATGAATAGCTGGGTGAAGAAGTGGTTTTCTCCTGAAAAAAGATATTGCCGAATTATTGGTGATCCATTGAATAAAGAACTGGAAGACTGGGTAATTATCTCTACCTCATTCCTGGTCTCTTGGATGGAAAGAGAGGGCAGCTCGAGCTCAGGCAAAGATTCTTGTATGTCATGCTGAGGAGAGCCTGGAAGATCTGTTGGTGGAGAAGAGGCTTCTAGTTGAGGAACATCAGGGGAAGCTGAAGCTAGTTCTTGATGAAAAGGAGGATTCTCCAAGATTGGGTCTGTTGAAATTTGCTCTGAAACTGAAAAAGAATCAATGCCGATGGAAAAGAACTTTAAAAATGAGATAGTGAGAAATTTTACCAATCATTGAGGCATCGGCAGGACCTGCACTGATTGCTAGCTGTTGTTCTCTGCCCTGAAATCAAAAGGAAATAAAGCTGAGCAAAAACACCAAAAGCATTATAGTCAAAGAAGAAGGACTCTGACCTTGATTTTGCTACTTGTTCTTTTCTTCTTTACAACTGAAGGAGCAGCTATGAGGAGGGTTTTCCTCTTGACAGATGATGGTCTAGTGAGTATTGGATCTGAAGAAGCTTGTCTAGCCATCAGTTGAGCCAAAGTAGGGGATTGGTGCCCCAAAGCAGAGATTGGGCCTGCAGTTTTGTATAAAATTGCCCTGGCAAGAGGGGCAGGTGTTATGTCCTGCGAAATAATAAAGTCAGAATCAATTGGGGCTAGTGTTGTTAAGACAGATAAAGGAATGAGCATATTACCTCTGCAGTTGGCTGATAATCAGGCATTAATTCGAGACAGAAGGGATGAATTGGCATGTTGAAGATATGATCATGGAATTCTTGCCACCAGAGAGTGAAGGAAGGATGAGCAGATGTTATTGGCACAAAAGGATCAGGTGCATAAATAGTTCCACAGCATTTATAGTTGAAAATCCTTCTTGTTTCTGTGAAATCCTTGACTATCTCCCTAGGCCTGAGGAATTCATGGAAGAATAGCCTAGGGGGCACTTGGCCACATCCCAACTGTCTAGCCATCATGTTTGGCTGATAATATTCATAAGTGCTTTGGACTAGCCTCCCTCCACAGAATTCGGCTGGCAAAGTGCAGGGCTGGATGAAGGCATTAAAAATTGCTACAGATTGTACATCAGTGCATCCAGTCTCAAAGCTGAATTCGCAAGGGAGAGTAAGATTGTCATTGTCCAAATAAGGGAACCAAAGAGGATTGGCAAAACCTCTGAAGAAGAGCTCAAACAGTTCACCAATGTTTTTGTTGATAGATACAGTGGAGGCAGCTTCTCCATAAGTTTGACAACCTTTGGTTCTCCGGGTTTCTCCTTCTTTATAATTGATTGAAGGGAAGTCTCGGCTGTTGAGATCAATAGCAACAATTTGATGCATGTATAATTGCAGCCACATTTGGACAAACCACCAGGGACCATTGACACAAGGGATCTTCTTGTTAGTGTGCATCAGGTGGGTGGTTTGGTTGAGCATATGGTAAACACTTCCCAGGAGATATTTCCCAAGTGGGATGACTTTTCCAGCAGCCAGCTCTTCAGCCATCACAATGTGATTCAAGGTTGGCTCATTGGCTTTGCCACAAAAGACTGATCTGCATAGCCACATATTCAGGAAGGCCCTGTATTCAACATCGGTCAGAGGGCCATCAGACATATGATTCTGAATGTATCTCTTATATCCAACCCCTGTTTTCACTCCTGTCTGCTTGGAGGAACCTTTATGATCATATGGGTGTACAGTTCCTGTGACATTCAGGCCGGTCATCATGTAGACATCGGCCAAAGTTGGAGACATTGGGCCATGACCAAAAAGAAAGGTATTTGTACCATTGGACCAAAAGTGGCAAGCTGCAATCAGGAGGTTCTCATTCTTTGGTGTTTCAGCTAATGACAGCTCCAGGCAATGAGAAATACGCAAGTGATCCCAATTCTGTGTTTGAGGGCTTTTATCATCAGACATCCTTTTATACCAGTTTCTCCATCCGGCGATTGGGGGCAAAGGCCAGTTCTTGAAAGCGTCTTGCCACTCATGAGGTTTTGTCAGTGAAATCTTAAAAGGAATCCGCTGAGATTCGGCCGCAATGATTTCAGAAGGATCCGAATCTCCTACGGGACCGAGGAAATAAGATGGAGATTTTTCCTCAACAGGGATGAGGATTTCGGCAGCTAGGGCCTATCAAGAATGAAAGGGGATAAGAAGAAATTTAAAATGCAAATCGAAAGAAAACTGCCGAACACGCTTGAGGGGATTGAAGTTTACCTGGAGAGCAAGATCTTGGTCCGCCATTTGAAGGTTGGATCTTGGAAGACGATGACTTAGGGTTCGGATCCGGATGAAAGCTCTGAAGATTCAGAAGGAGAAGCGGGTGCCGAGCAGAACTAACTTGGAAATGTTAAGTACTTTTGGTCAATTCCGAGATAAAAGTTACCTCTTATCCCGAAATTGAAGGGGCATGTGTGGACACCAAAAATTGGCACCAGGAAGAGGCTGACATGTGGGCCGGATTTGGTAGAAAGATGCCATTCGGCTAAAAGGGTTTTTTCTGAAGCATTCGGCAAAGATGCTCTGCGGTCGGGAACGCGTCACCATTCGGCTGAAACGTTCGGCAGAGATACTCTGCGGTCGGGAGTACGTCATCATTCGGCAGAGGCGTTATTCCGCAGGCGAAGAGTGGTAGCATTCGGGAAGACATGATGACGTGAATCAACATAAGGAAAAGGCCGGTTCGAACAAGGAAAGCAATATGGGCACGAAGATTCGTCATTTATTTTTAGAAACAAGTGTTGTAGTCGTGTCCGACTAGGAGTTGTATCAAGACCTGGGTATAAATATAAACCCATGGCAACTGTAAAAAAGGAATCACGATCAATCTTACAACAAACCGGCCCCGTGCCAACATCGAGTCCTTTAGTCGAGTCGTCGAGTTCTTCGAGAGGAGTCATCGATCCGTCGACCTCCGTAAGTACCGGCAACCTTGTATCATGCTTAGTATCATGCGGTGGATTTAAGCTTTGATGCAAGTAGTCTTGTTACCATGCTTAGTATCATCCGGTGGATTTAAGTTGTGGTCTCAAGAAGGTTCCTCTGTTAGATCATGAGCCATGCGGTGGGCTAAGATCTAGTATGGACCAAGTTATCGGCTCTGTTAGATTTCGGCAAGATCTAACAGATTCATTAAGTTACCCCGTGTTGCTCTGTTTTTACTATGTGCTTAATTCATGCAACACACCTTTGCCCAATCTAGATCGGCTAGAATCGGCTCTGCTTCATGACATGACGAATTATCCCCTCACAGCCGAATCCGAAACCGATCTAGGTTGTTACGTGTCGCGGGTTCGAACTTGTCGGTATCGTGTCAGTCTTGACAGAACCGGGTATCATGCGGTAGATGCAGGTTTTTGGATCGTCTTAGAGCTAATCATCCGGTGGATTAGAATTCGATTCGATCTAATAGATTTATCTTTACCGATTAGGCTTGTTCCTTCGTCATGGACCCCGATTCGGCTAAATAGCCGTATTCGGTAGTGCTCTCACGAGTGAACGTGTGTTCGTGGGTTTGCATTGGACAATGAATGCTTTTAGCCTTTCACGATTAGATTGTATCATGCGGTGGATTGATCTAATCTGATTGGTGGTGTGGCCACAAACGAGTTGTATCATGCGGTGGATTAACTCGTTCGTTGCCATGCTTGACGGGTGCTGCTTTCGGCCTATGCATTCTTGTTTCAATGTAAATTCGTGACTGTGTTGTGGGTTCGTAACTAAACGTTGAATGCTTTTAGCTTTTCACGGTTAGATTGTATCATGTGGTGGATTGGTCTAATCTGATTAGTGGTGTGGTCACAAACAAGTCGTATCATGCGGTGGATTAATTTGTTTGTTATCATGCTTGACGGGTGCTGCTTTCGGCCTATGCATTCTTTGTTTACTATGAATTTATGATCATGTCTCACCCTTTTATTTATCTATCATGCTCTGTTTCTCGCTAATCGGCTATGAGTATGTGTTACAATGTTTATTCGTTTGAAAGCCGATCTTCCGTCATGCTTACGTCACGCATTCGGCAGTACGCTCCTTGCGTACCTTGCCGATTGCCGAATGAGGTTTTAACTGCCGACAGATAGCTTCTCTGTAGCTATTTGTCTCTCGAGATTGGCTTCAACGCCGCAAATATGGAACTGTCTGGTCTTACCCGGCACGTTCCAGGTTTTGATCTAAACGTTTTGTCCCTTTGTTAGTTTTCAGGCAAACTGACTGGCACGCTTCCGGATTCAAAAGCCCGGGCTACGTTTGAAGCCAGCTTGTTCGGCTTGCTGTGTGCTTGGCGTGAGGTGCGGATTTTACGTCAACAACCGGTCAACGAGTCAACGGGTCAACGGTCAACGGGTCAGCTCTGGTCAGTGGGCCCCAGCGGTCAGTGACACGCAGTGTATGACATGTGGGCCCCATACGTCAGCGCGGTTAAAAGAAAAGAAAAAGATTAAACGATGGCTGGGCTGGAATTGGGCCAGAAGGTGAATGGGCCAAGATAGTTTAGGGGTGTGAAACAGACTTGAGTACAAGATTCGGCCCACGAAGGGGGTGCGGCTGGAGCTGGTCTGGTGGACTTGGTCCACCGTGAACCGTGAGTGCGGTTCACGTGAGCCGGGTGTATGGGATCAGGTGTGGCCAATTCGGGATCGTCTGCGGGTGGCTGTGTGGCGACTTGGTGTGGTCCAACGTGTGGCGTGGCCACACCGCGACGCGACGCGCGCGCGGCGCGCACTTGAGCACGCCGGCGGCGACGGTCGACGGCGGATCTCGCCGGAGACGGTTCGGCCGGGTCCAAGAATGGCCGGAGAGGCTTGGCTAGGGTTCGGCGGTCACGAGCGGGGTGAAAAAGGCCACAGCTTGGCTTCGGCTTGGGCTCCCGACGCGAGCGGCGGCGGCGCTGCCATGGTGCTACGGAGGCCGGCGACACGCGGGCGGAAACACAGCTCGGACGGCTCGGCTAAGGGCGATTCACGCGCGCGCAGTCCTCAGCAACTGCTGGGACGCGGCTAGGTGCAGCTAGGTGCGCGACACGGCCTCGGCGTTCGCGCGCGGCGAGCGGAGCTCGGCCGCGGCGGCCTTGGCTGCGGGGCTCGGTCGATGGCGGGTTGCGGGAGCGGCAGCGGCACGACGGGTCCCTGCACGAGAGCGACGGCCACGGCTTGAAGACCGGGTCCCAAAGGAGGCTAGCAGGCGGCGGCGGCGATTGGCCGGAGACAGAGAAGGAAGGGGGTAGTTGACGACGGCTCACCTCGGGTCACGTAGGCGTACGCTGCAGCTCGGGGTAGACTCGCGGCGCTCCGGTGATCCTTGTGCTCCTCCTCTCGTCCCGGGTCCGGCTCCTCCTCGGCGTTCCCACGGGCGGCGGCGACGGCTTCGGCGGCGGCGTCGTGGGGAAGAGCTTCGGCTTCCTCTACTCCCTCGGCTTCTCCTCCACGGGCTTCCCCGACTCCTCCTCCCACCCCTCACCCTCTCGAATTGGATCTAGAAACCCCAATGGGGCGGCGGCGGCGTGAACAGGGAAAGGCTCCCGGCGCGGGTTTTATAGGGCGGCGGCTAGGGTTCCTGGGCACGGACGGCGAGATGGGGGTTGTGGGCGGCCTCGGACACGCGTCCGCATCGCATCGGGCCACACGGGGGCGATGGGACCGGCTCGGGTGGTTGGGTGCTCACGGGCGCGCGCGAGAGAGAGCGGCGGCGCGAGGAAGAAGAAAGAGAGGAGGGAGAGAAAGCTGACAGGCGGGACCCGCCTGTCAGTGAGAGAGGGAGAGAGACGCGGCGCGCACGCGATGGAAGTTTGGGCCGCAGCTGGGCCGAATGGCCGGCTGGGCCGCTTGGTCGGCTGGCTCAGGGAAAAGGAATTCGAGGGGGTTTCTCGGACTTGGCTGCGGGTTTCGGCCCACGACAGTTAGTTTAGGTTTCGAATTAGTTTAGACAATTAAAGTTTGAATTCAAATCTAGAATTTGAATTCAAACCAACCAAAAATCCAATTAAATCCAAATAACTCCAAATCACTCTATTTCATCCTTAGCACTTCAAATTGATTTTAAATTTCAAATTTTAATTGCTTAAGAATTTGGGAGCACAATAGAATTTAATTTTAAATATTGGTTTGCATGCACAACAATTCACCAAAAATTTTGAAATCCATATTTTTGCACTCAACAAGTCCTAGGGAAATTTAGGGTTGTTACAGTCTCCCCCCCTCACAAGAATCTCGTCCTCGAGATTTGTGGTCACCTATGGTTTAAACAAATGGGGGTATCTCTCTCTTAGTACTGACTCCTTCTCCCAAGTAGCCTCCCTTTCTGAATGATTGGTCCACTGCACTTTGCAAAATGGGATAGCTGTGCGTCTGGTCTCTTTAACTGCTCTGTCCAGTATCGTCTCCGGGTACTCCAGGTACTCCAAGGTGTCTTGTAGGTCTAATGCCTCTGTCTTGATCTCATGTTCTGGTACTCTCAGACACTTTCTCAGCTGAGATACATGGAACACTGGATGTACTCCCTCTAGGTCCTCTGGTAGGTCTAGCTTGTAGGCTAGCTTTCCTACTCTCTCCAGTATCTGATACGGTCCAACAAAACGGGGTGCTAGCTTCCCTTTCACTTGGAATCTCTTATGCCCTCTGAGGGGTGACACTTTCAAATAGACGAAGTCCCCTTCTTCGAACTCTAGATCTCGTCTCCTCTTATCCGCATAGCTCTTTTGTCGGCTCTGAGCTGCCTTCAGGTGCTCTCGGATCTTGGCCACATTTTCTTCTGCCTCTACAATCATGTCTGGACCAAAGAACGTTCGTTCTCCCACCTCTGACCACATTAGAGGTGTTCTGCATTTCCTGCCATATAATGCCTCAAAGGGTGACATCTGTAGGCTGGCGTGGTAGCTGTTGTTGTAGGAAAATTCTACATACGATAGACTCTTCTCCCTGTCTGTGCTGTAAGCTAGAACACATGCCCTCAACAAGTCTTCAAGAATCTGGTTCACTCTTTCGGTCTGCCCATCTGTCTGAGGGTGGTAAGCTGTGCTATACTCCAAGGTTGTCCCGATGGCTTGATGTATGCTTTTCCAAAACTGAGCTGTGAATTGGGGTCCTCTGTCTGACACAATACTTTTTGGTGCCCCATGCAGCTTAAGAATGTTGTCTACATATAGCTCTGCTAGTTTGCTTACTGGGTATGTGCTTTCGGCTGGTATGAAGTGGGCTACCTTTGTCAGCCGATCCACTATGACCCAAATGGCATCATTCCCTTTCTGAGTGCGAGGTAGGCCAACCACGAAATCCATACTGATATCTTCCCACTTCCACATTGGAATTTCCAGTGGTTTCAGCAATCCTGCTGGTCTTTGATGTTCTGCCTTGATTCTTCGACACGAGTCGCACTTGGCTACATACTCTGCTATGTCCTCTCTCATTTTCTTCCACCAGAACTTATCCTTCAAATCTTGATACATCTTGGTGCATCCTGGGTGTATCGAGTACTTGGACTCGTGAGCCTCTGAGAGAATTGTTCTCCTGATTTCCTGGTCCTGCGGTACACAAATACGGTCTTTCAGCCATACTGTCCCTGCTTCATCTACTCTGAAGTCAGGTGCCACTCCTCGCTGGATATCCTCTTTTACTTCTTGGATTTCTGGACACTTTTCTTGAGCTTCTTTGATTCGGCCTTCTAGGTTGTACTTCACCCTCATTTCCTGGGGTTTTCCTTCTTCTACTAGCTCGAGTTTCAGCATGTACAATTCCTTTGCTAGTTCTGACTGACTTTCTTCTATCATCAAGTTGTTGCAATAACTCTTCCGGCTCAAGGCATCTGCCACTACGTTGGCCTTGCCAGGATGGTAGTGTATCTCCAAGTCATAATCTTTGATCAGTTCTAACCACCTTCTCTGCCTCATGTTTAGTTCGGATTGGGTGAAGAAATACTTCAAGCTTTTGTGATCCGTGTAGATATCGCACTTGTTGCCAATCAGGTAGTGCCTCCAGATCTTCAATGCATGTACCACTGCTGCCAGTTCTAAATCATGTGTGGGGTAGTTTTCCTCATTCTTCCTCAGCTGCCTTGATGCATACGCGACAACCTTGCCTTCTTGCATTAGTACGCATCCCAAACCTTGTCTTGAAGCATCGCAATAGACTACGAAATCCTTGCGAATATCTGGCAGGATCAATACTGGCGTTGTAGTGAGTTTGTGCTTGAGCTCTTGGAAACTTCTTTCACACTTGTCCGTCCACTCGAACGGGACATTGTTCTTGAGTAGTTCGGTCATTGGCTTGGCAATCTTGGAGAAGTTCTCCATGAACCTTCTGTAGTAACCGGCCAAACCCAGAAAGCTTCGGATTTCCGTGACACTCTTCGGCTGCTTCCATTCTGCTACTGCCTCAATCTTTTCTAGGTCTACTGCTACGCCCTCAGCTGTCAGCACGTGACCCAAAAAGGCTACTTTCTCCAGCCAAAATTCACACTTGCTGAACTTCCCGTAGAGTTGATGCTGTCTCAGCTTCCCTAGTACAATCCTTAGATGCTCCTTATGTTCTTCGGCTGTTTCTAAGTAGACTAGTATGTCGTCAATGAACACCACCACGAACTTGTCTAGTTCCTCCATGAATACCTTGTTCATCATGTTCATGAAGTAAGCGGGTGCGTTGGTCAAACCGAAGGACACAACGGTGAACTCGTACTGCCCGTACCGAGTCACAAAGGCTGTCTTGGGAATGTCGCCTTCTCTAATCTTCATCTGGTGGTATCCCGATCTCAGATCAATCTTACTGAAGTACTTGGCTTTCTTTAACTGATCTAGCAAGTCGTCAATCCGCGGTAATGGGTACTTGTTCTTGATCGTCACTGCGTTCAGGGATCGATAGTCTACGTACATGCGCATTGACCCATCTTTCTTCTTCACAAACAACACTGGTGATCCCCATGGGGATGCACTTGGTCGAATCACCCCGCTTTCTAGCATCTCTTTCAGCTGCTTCTTGAGTTCCTTCAGCTCTTCCACTGACATTCTGTACGGTCTCTTGGCAATGGGCCCCGTGCCTGGTTGCAGCTCGATTATGAACTCTATATCTCGGCCAGGTGGTAGTCCTGGTAGTTCTTCGGGAAACACGTCAGGGTACTCACATACTACTGGCACTTCTTCGATCGTCTTTTTCTCGATAGAGTATACCAACTGTCTCAGAATACATGTCCTGATTCTCTTCCCTGTTCTTCTTCTTTGTGGTTCTACTGTTACTCTGACTCCACTAGGGTGTGTCAACTCAACTGTTCTGGGCGAGCAACTGATTACTCCTTTGTGCTCTATAAGCCAATCCATTCCTAGTATCACGTCGATTCCGTTTGACTTCAGGACTGTCAGGTCTCCTACGAACTCCTGCCCACCTATCATCAGACTAACTGTTGGACACTCTAAGGTGCACCTAAGCTCTCCTAAGGGAGAAGTAGTGACTATATGTCTAGCCTTAGGTATCGTCGGGGGTGACTATTCTTTCACAAACTTTGTCGAGATATAAGATCCAGTTGCTCCAGAGTCAAACAATATCAAAGCTGGAATGCCATTCACTAAAAACTAAACGAGCACAACGTCGGGAGCGTCCTCGGCTTCTTCCTCTGTCAGGTGGTTGAGGCGTCCTCTCTGCGCTGTTGCTGGCTGCCTGTCCTGTCCTCCAGGTGCCGGTGCCTTGGCTGGGGTTTGTTTGTTCTTCTTCTCCGGACAGTCGAAGGACTTGTGACCGGGCTTCCCACAAGCAAAACAGACCACTGAGGTCCCTCCACCAATTCTGGGCGTGTTGTTCGGCTTCCAGTTGGGGTTTCCCTGACCTGAGTAACTGTTGTTTCTGTTGCCAAAACTGTTGTAGTTGTTACCTCTGCTGCCAAAGCTGTTATTGTTACCGCCTCTGTTACCCTGGTAACTGTTTCTGTTGAACCCTGAGCCTCCTTGGCTGTTGCTCTGCTGAAAGCTTCTCCTGAGCATGTTGCTCTGGCCACTCCTCGGCCTCTGACTCAGTCTGTGGTTGTGCAACTGTTCAGCCTTTCTTTTCTTCTCTCGCCAAGTATCTTCACGACCCACTCTTTCCTTCTCAACTGCGATAGCCCTGTCAATCAGCTCTCTGAGTGACCTGTGTGAACTCGCTGCGAGTGCTGTCCTCAGACCTCTGTGCAAGCCGCGCTGGAACCAAAACTGTTTCTTCTTTTCAGTGTTAACGTCTTCAGGAGCGTACCGCGACATCTTAGCAAAGTGTCGAGCGTACTCTGCTACAGACAAACTTCCTTGGGTCATTGTCCTGGACTCCATTGCCTTGTGCACCATGACTTGTTCTGGGATGTGGTACTCTTTGAAAGCTTCACAAAACTCTAGCCAGGTGATCTGAGCTAGGTTTGCGTGAGAGTCATAGTAGCTCTCCCACCACGCCTTTGCTGCGCCTTCAAGCTGGTGCGCCGCAAGGGCCACACATTCCTCTTCAGTGTAGTCTGTCAGGTCCAGCTTCATCTCGATGGTACGTAGCCAGTCGTGCGCGTCGAGTGGCTTGTCCGAGTAGTCGAAGGTGGGTGCTTTTAGCCTGATGAACCTTTCAATCTTCCTTTGTAGGTCTTCCTCACGGTGTCCCTGTCGGTTCTGGTTCTGGTTTCCCTGCATCTGTTGCATAGCTTGCATCATCTGAGTGTTGGCCTGTGCCATCTGTTGCATCAGTTGTGTTTGAGTAGTCATTACTTCTACCAAGTTAGGCGGTGGCGGTGGTTGCTGGTCGTTCTGCTGGTTCTGTTGAGGCTCCACTGCTGGTTCTTCCATCTCCACTTCCTGTTCTCCACCTGGTGCGTTGTCCTCGGGCTGGAGCACGCCTGCTGCGCGTCCACGACCCCTGCCTCTAACTGTAGTTGTCGCTCTTCCGCGACCACGACCTCTGACACGTCCTCTGCCCCTAGCTGCCATTGCTGCCTCTTCTTGCTCAGCTTCCTCAAAACGTGCAAGCAGTCGGTTGGATCTTCGGATCGACATCTTGCTGTGTTTTTCATAGAGCAGATTTAGTGGCGGTCGGTATTGGTTAGGTTGGCGTAACTAGAGTAGGAGCTGCACACAAGAAATAGACTCAACACTAAAGTACACTCAAGATGAACATCAGTAAAACTGCAAGAACAGCCACAAAGATCGATCACTCATAACAGCATTACACCCTAGACACGAGTACTATCCCGAGGCCAGCTCCTGGAACCTTGAGGATTAGTACATCTAAGTGGATGCTACATCGTGGCTGAGCCAAAAGGTGGTCATGATCTACTAAGTCTAAACATCTTCCCATGAAGATAGATACAGGTCTCATCACTACTGCTGACATCTGCTGATACTGCCTACTGTATCCCTCTCATACTGCTGAAAGTGCCTGTGAGGCGCGCTGCCAACCTCACAGCCTCAGTCTCTGTCTGCTGCTTGATCACTGCCGGTCGTCGTGGAGAGTGTCCGTGAGGCGCGCTGCCAACCTCACTGTGTCCACCTCAGGTCTTGCCAACTGCTGCTCTAGGGGTGCCAGTTCTTGTCTCAGTCTTGTCATCTCGGGAGTAAGGGTTTGAGCCTCAGGTAGTGGTATCGGCTCAACTCGGCTTGGTGAGACTCTGTAGTGCTCTGTCCTGGGTTCAACTCTGCGTTCCTATGGAAGTCCTTGGTTCACAGTGATCACCTCTGCTACCCTCTTCCTGTCTGACCTTACCCAACTACTAAGGGTCCTTCAAGCTTCATCCTTTGCCATAATCTGTTGAAGACTCAAGTACTTCATCAGCTGGTAGTTTCGCCCACTCTTCTCCTTGTAGCTATCCACCTCTTCCTGAAGTTCTGAGTTGTGACTATCCAACCAATATACTTCTTCCCTCAGCCCTTCTATCTCTTCTTCCTTGGCTGCCAGTGCTTTGTCTTTCTCTGTGAGTTGATCTTCTAGACGGACATCTCGAGCATGGTGAGTTGCTCGGATCAGCCCTGCCAACTGCCTGTTGTTGCGAGCTTTGTATTCCAGGACTCTGACTTCTCTTGCCTTAGCTTCGAGGCGCTTCTCAAGTAAGGCGATCCTGTTGTCCTTCTCCATCAGTTGGATGTCTTGTTTCCATACCTTCTCTCTTAGCTTGGCAACTTTCTCTTCTAGGCCAATGTTTAAGTATTCCTGCTCGATCATGCACTGAACTGAGGTCCGCAGGGTCACGTTCCGCTCTCGGTCTGCTGCGTGAGCCTGCAAACTGACTACGTCTCTGTCAGTTGGATCTTCAAGAGCTCGCGGTAGGTACCGGAAACGGGTGTGGCTGAGCTGGTTCTGGTACACAAGTGTGGCAAGTCGGAGTATCCTCATGGCTATAGTCTGCACTGCCCGACTGAAGGTGCTCTCGCTGGTAGTTGCCCGTAGCATTAGTGACCTTGGTCGTCCAGGGATATTGGGTACTTCCATCTGCAACCGGGTGTGTACTCCCTCGCCAGGGCCGTAGGTCCAGCCCTCGTAGAAGACGTTGTCCACGTCTATCCCCACTGTACGCAGCACCTCTCTCAGTAGCACTGCCAAACCTCCACAGTCTGCACCAGTGGTCCTGATCTCCCGTCGTTCATCTGTTGATCTTCTTGCTTCCATCTGCCAGACAGTTAGTGGGTTGTTAGTAAGTTAGCAAGTTAGTAAGGTAAGGTAAGGGTAAAAGTTTTGTAAATATTTGAGATATATGTATATATATAGTTTTCAAATAGTCCAAGGGGTTTCATATACAGTAGAGGACTCAGTTAGAGCTTCTGTCCTAAGTTTCCGTTCTAAGGGTTACGCGCTACGGTCAAGTATGGCTCTGATACCAACTGAAACGAACCGAATTCTCAACGACGAGAATCCGACTCCCTGTACCCTCAAGATAGTCCCAGGAATAGCAGCTATCTCGTACAGAACTCATCTCGGTCGAATATCACATCCATACAACGATAAAAGATCCATTACATGACATATATATAAAACATAACGTCTGGTACAAGCCCTCTGGGCTAAATCGACAATAAGAAACAACTGCGCAGCGGTAGCTAGATCATCAGGGTCCACTCCTCCACAGCCATCCTTGAGCATAGCGCGAACCCTTCAATCGTACCACCCGTCCTGGTTGAACTCGTGGTCGGGGTCTTCACCTGAGAACCCAAAGTCTGTCCCCAAGGAAATAGGACAGGTCCACGTCACCAACCATAATATGAAGGAAGCTTTAAAGTGGACTATTCTAAGGTATAGAAATAATCAAGGGTTGAGCCAGGGTTTTCTTATGCAAGCAGCGGCAATAACCCAAATTCATCTCATCACCAACTCCTTCTCTCACACGCACATCCACTCCCCAAATCCACCCGACAGCCTCACATTCCCATCGGGCTCGTCCTGCCATAGCAGGTTCCCGCAAACATTATCCACCAACGCCTTTCACTCACTAGTCGACTCGGTGAGCTCCCTCCCCACCTTGTCGCATCAGCAACGCTGGACCAATCTCTCATAACCCGAATCAAAGGATGAGGTAAGAAAGCAGATTCCCATGCTAGTCGGAACTTATCAGAAATGGGTCGTCCGTAACCGTGGACACAGCTATACGTATAGTTTACACTCTGCAGAGGTGGCACTCCATGAATCCATCCGGGCTGCAAGGCTAGTCCGCAACCAACCTGAGACACAGCCCACAGCAAAGACCCTAAACAGTAACGGCGCCAATCCTGTCTCCTTGGGCTCGGGAAACATCCGATCTAACATCTGCCCTAGGGATGTGAAACCTTCCCACCGGGGCCAGTCGGGGGCCATGGTAAATCAGGGAGATTACGCCGCAACGAATCCCCCTACAGACATCAAGCTCTATCCTCCTACAGTCTCGGCGCCGCACTAGAGTAGGCTTGCTGGAACCCTCCCCATACTGGGTAGATGGTGAGCACGGTATTCCCACGTCCAAAGTTGGAACTCGACTCGGTCCTTAATTGTCGGTAAAGCGAGTATCTGCGTCATAAGCGATCCGCCGCAACGGTCCGCAATCGGCACCCATAACAGGTATAGCCACCCAACTCCTCAGGTACTCCCCGAGTACCAATCCCCAAGAAACCATGTACCCGCAACAGGTACCCCATAGGGACTGCCCGAGTACAGTCCCCAAGCACCTCGATCAAACGATCGAGTTGTTATTACTCGCTTACACCGCCTAGCTGCACTACTCCTCCCATACCACCCACAACTCACGCCGCCTAGTTGCATGTCTAATAGGTATTTCAGAGAATGGCTAGGCGTGAACGTGGGCAAAAGTCTTCATCTTCGTCAAAGCAGTTGTCGTAGTGGTCTGGCTCCTCCTGACTCTCTGGAACTCCTAGGGTCGCGGAAAATAAAATAAGACGCGACTACTAGCAAAGAAACACTAAGACAGCGATGAAAGATATCCCAAATAACACCAAACTCTAAACTAACGTGTAGGTCATGATTTTAGAAAAATATAGAAACTAGTTTCATATTTTTCTGAGCTACGATTGATTTATTATTAATTTTACAAGTTTAAATCATTTTCTGAAAATATTAAATAATTTCCGAAAAAAGAAAAACAGACAGAAATTAGCCTGCTGACGTCAGCATGACGTCATGCTGACGTCAGCAGTGGGGTCCGCCTAGGATGACGTCAGCAGTGGGCCCTGCTGACGTCAGCGTTGACCGGTCAACGAGTCAACGGGTCAACGGTCAACAGGTCAGCTCTGGTCAGTGGGCCCCAGCGGTTAGTGACACGCAGTGTATGACATGTGGGCCCCATACGTCAGCGCGGTTAAAAGAAAAGAAAAAGATTAAACGATGGCTGGGCTGGAATTGGGCCGGAAGGTGAATGGGCCAAGATAGTTTAGGGGTGTGAAACAGACTTGAGTACAAGATTCGGCCCACGAAGGGGGTGCGGCTGGAGCTGGTCTGGTGGACTTGGTCCACCGTGAACCGTGAGTGCGGTTCACGTGAGCCGGGTGTATGGGATCAGGTGTGGCCGATTCGGGATCGTCTACGGGTGGCTGTGTGGCGACTTGGTGTGGTCCAGCGTGTGGCGTGGCCACACCACGACGCGACGCGCGCGCGGCGCGCACCAGAGCACGCCGGCGGCGACGGTCGACGGCGGATCTCGCCGGAGACGGTTCGGCCGGGTCCAAGAATGGCCGGAGAGGCTTGGCTAGGGTTCGGCGGTCACGAGCGGGGTGAAAAAGGCCACAGCTTGGCTTCGGCTTGGGCTCCCGACGCGAGCGGCGGCGTCGCGGCCATGGCGCTACGGCGGTCGGCGACGCGCGGGCGGAAACACGGCTCGGACGGCTCGGCTAAGGGCGATTCGCGCGCGCGCAGACCTCAGCAACTGCTGGGACGCGGCTAGGTGCAGCTAGGTGCGCGACACGGCCTCGGCGTTCGCGCGCGGCGAGCGGAGCTCGGCCGCGGCGGCCTTGGCTGCGGGGCTCGGTCGATGGCGGGTTGCGGCAGCGGCAGCGGCACGACGGGTCCCTGCACGAGAGCGACGGCCACGGCTCGAAGACCGGGTCCCAGAGGAGGCTAGCAGGCGGCGGCGGCGATTGGCCGGAGACAGAGAAGGAAGGAGGTAGTTGACGACGGCTCACCTCGGGTCACGTAGGCGTACGCTGCAGCTCGGGGTAGACTCGCGGCGCTCCGGTGATCCTTGTGCTCCTCCTCTCGTCCCGGGTCCGGCTCCTCCTCGGCGTTCCCACGGGCGGCGGCGACGGCTTCGGCGGCGGCGTCGTGGGGAAGAGCTTCGGCTTCCTCTACTCCCTCGGCTTCTCCTCCACGGGCTTCCCCGACTCCTCCTCCCACCCCTCACCCTCTCGAATTGGATCTAGAAACCCTAATGGGGCGGCGGCGGCTTGAACAGGGAAAGGCTCCCGGCGCGGGTTTTATAGGGCGGCGGCTAGGGTTCCTGGGCACGGACGGCGAGATGGGGGTTATGGGCGGCCTCGGACACGCGTCCGCATCACATCGGGCCGCACGGGGGCGATGGGACCGGCTCGGGTGGTTGGGTGCTCACGGGCGCGCGCGAGAGAGAGCGAGCGGCGCGGGGAAGAAGAAAGAGAGGAGGGAGAGAAAGCTGACAGGCGGGACCCGCCTGTCAGTGAGAGAGGGAGAGAGACGCGGCGCGCACGCGATGGAAGTTTGGGCCGCAGCTGGGCCGAATGGCCGGCTGGGCCGCTTGGTCGGCTGGCTCAGGGAAAAGGAATTCGAGGGGGTTTCTCGGACTTGGCTGCGGGTTTCGGCCCACGACAGTTAGTTTAGGTTTCGAATCAGTTTAGACAATTAGAGTTTGAATTCAAATCTAGAATTTGAATTCAAATCTAGAATTTGAATTCAAACCAACCAAAAATACAATTAAATCCAAATAACTCCAAATCACTCTATTTCATCCTTAGCACTTCAAATTGATTTTAAATTTCAAATTTTAATTGCTTAAGAATTTGGGAGCACAATAGAATTTAATTTTAAATATTGGTTTGCATGCACAACAATTCACCAAAAATTTTGAAATCCATATTTTTGCACTCAATAAATCCTAGGGAAATTTAGGGTTGTTACATTATTAAACCACAAAAAAATTCCTAAGCTTCAAAAAAATATGAGAGAAATCCTAGAGAAGGATTGAGATGCAAAAAATCTAAATAAAATATTTAAAACTAGTGAAAATGACTACAAAATTTTCTAAAATTTAAATTTAATTCTAGCAAAATGAAAATACATCCAAAAACTTAAACGCACATAAAATTTTCTAAATGTATATTGAATACTTTTCTCAATAAAAACATGAAATGAATCCAGTATGAATCCATTCATCGTAAATGCATTCAACCATCGTAAACGTAATGTATATTAATGTTGAATGCATTTATGTATTTACAATAAGTGTATTCATGTCGGCTTCATCTTATGTTTTTATTGTGGAAAGTATTTAAGATGCAATTAGATGTAGATTTAAATATTTTAATATATATATATATAATTTTTTGTATATATTTTCTATTTTGCTGGAGCTATATCTAAAATTTAGAAAATTTTATAGATATTTTTACTAGTTTAAATATTTTATTTAGATTTCTTGTGTCCCATTCCATCTCTAAAATTTTTCTCGGATTTTTTAGAAGCTTAGAAATATTTTCATGGTTCAATAACCTCATTAAGTATTTATAAGATTTATTTTTAATTAAAAATATATAACCACCTTAAAAACCGCTTAAAACCACGGCTAGGAGGTAAAGTGGACGGTTTTGAAAGTTAAGGGAGGTAGTTCACCCGGTTTTCGAGTCTAGGGTGAAATGCTGGACTCGGCTTAGTGTCCAGGGAGGTAAAACATACTTTTTCCGAAAAAACCGCGCGGCGCACGTGGAATGGCTATCTGTCGCGCGCGCGATAGATAATAACAATCTGTCACGCGCACAGTAAGTGGGTTTGGTTCGGCCCACGAAAGCATTTTAGACTGCATGTGAGTGATACAACTAACCTAATAGAAATCCATGTACTGATTTTTCTTTTTTTCAATTTATTTTTTGTTTTTATGAGTATTTGGTTTTCATTCTTTTTTCATATCATTTGTGTCAAATTATATATCTCTTTTCTCCTCCTTTTTGACTTGTTTTTCTTATTTATTTTTTTCTATTTAATTTTATTAGCTATATTTTTTTACACTTATTTGTTCATCATGTGTATATACTTGTTCAACACGTGTATACATTTGTTCGCCATGTGCATATATTTGTTCGTCATGTGTATATACTTGTTCAATATGTGTATATATTTGTTCGTTGTGTGCATATTTTATATATAATTTTATCTACGATTTTGATGTTCTCTATTTCTATTTGCTTAAATTTCTCTTGTTTTTTGTTTTTTATCTGTTTCTATTTTCTTTTTATTATTTTTTCTTTTCTATTCTATTTATTTATTTTTCTGTACTTTTATTTTTTACACTAACTTTCGTCATATATATATATATATATATATATATATATATATATATATATATATATATAAATTCCTTTCTACATGCGCATGTAGCTACCTTCACCTATGTATCTCATGTTAGAAGATGTGTATGACCCAATGAAAAGTACGTACATGTAGTATATGATGATACTAGACTATCTGGATGGTATGTAGGTTGAGTATATTAGCGTACTTTAAGTATGTGGACATACTAATTTCTACATACTAGTATAATGATATAATCATAATAAATTTTAAAAATAGGGTTGTTTCTGAATTTTTGCGTGCAATTCGCTTTGAAGTATCCTAAAATTAGTATGCAAACATATTCAAACTGATAAATGAGTATGTGAACATACACACAGTGGTATATTGATGGTGATGGTAGCTACAAGCGCTTATATATATATATCAGCAATGTGGATATGTTTGTTTTTCATGTGTTGTAATTTGTTCGCAACGTAGATTTTTTTTTCTCAATGTGCAACAATTTGTTCGCGACGTGGACTTACATGTTCTTCATGTAGAGTAATTTGTTCGTAATGTGGACCGATTTGTTCTCCATGTGCAGTAATTTGTTCGTAACGTGGACTCATTTGTTGTCCATGTGCAGTAATTTGTTCGCAACGTGGACTGATTTGTTCGCCATGTGCAGTAATTTGTTCGCAACGTGGATTCTTCTATTCTTCATGTGCAATAATTTATTCGCAACGTGGACTCATTTGTTCTCTATGTACAGTAATTTGTTCACAATGTGGACTTACATGTTCTCAATGTGCAGTAATTTGTTCGTAATGTTGACTAATTTATTCTCCATTAGTAATCTGTTCGCAACGTGGATTCTTCCGTTCTCTATGTGCAGAAATTTTTTCGCAACATGGATTCTAGTTTGATAAAAAATATTCGAAAAAATATCATCTAAATATAGTCACGTGAGATCTTGTTTTAAAGATTTTATCGCAATAAGCATTATGGTGCGATCAGAATTTAATTTGGATGTTTGGTTTAAGAGCAATGACTTTTTCTAAACTTTATCGCATGCAAATGAGTTTCTGCTTCTTCACTATTCAAGCGACGGTCATACACACGACAAACAGTTAAATAGCTGACCAAACAATCAGCCCAACATCAATTTAATAAAAAATTGAAAGCACCTTCGCTTCTTCTGGCGACGGATGTCTCCGCATGGGGCGCAGACGCGCCCCGGCGCACGGGCGGAGGCTGAGCACCGCGACGTCCACCACGGCACCACCACCGGACCGAAGGGGGAGGGCCCACTGGGCTGTGAATGAAACAGGCTTATGTCAGGGAATGTCAGCCTTTGACTGCCTCACGCCTCCCTCTTGGACCCATGCGCCAGCTTTAAAAGCCCAAATCGTGTAGGCTTGTGATTCGTTAGGCCTGGCCCATTTGGATCCGACAGCTCCGGGGCTCATCGACCATATGATATCATGCCCCTACAAATCCGTCCATGTGATCTCTGACGAGAAGCTGGCCGAGCGTTCCGAGCGATTCCGCAGGATCTACGCCGAAAAAAAAGGCTATCGGTGACAGGCTCGTGGCGTACGAGCAGGGCCTCGTCCAGCAGTACTTGGCCAACGGCTACGCGGAGGAAGAATTGGAGCTCACCGACGACGAGAACTAGGGATAGGCCGGGCAGCAAGCAATGGGCGCTAATAATTGTACCTGTGTGCGCGCGCGCAGGGGGGCATTTTTGCATCACGGAGAAGGCCGGCCCTTTGGAACTGTGTAATCAAAAGCAGGAAGAAGGGTGGGTGCCGGGGTTGCCTTTCACGATTTTGGGGATTTGATTCGATCCGGAGATCGGAAAAGCTGTCGCTACATATCTCGCGGGACATTTACAATCTTCCTTGTGCTGATTTTGCTGTTGCACTGCGATTTTTTTCTCTTTTTTATTAGGGAGCACCTCTACTTTGATACCCAGCTATTTCTCACGTTAGTCTCATTCGGTAATGTACGTCCTGATACCTTGAAGATCCGTTCTTTCTTAGACAACAATGGTAAGTTAAGTGAAAACCGCCCGGTTGTAGACGACAATGAATTTTGCCCTTAAAAAAAGACGACAAAGTTGAGTGAAAACCGGCCAGTTGTGGAAAAAATCAACAATCCGATATATTATACTACAAACAATAAACTTTCAATCAAAATTAACGAATTATAAAAAAATAAACGGAGAACTAGGAAAACCGAAAAAAAGAAATAAAAGAATGGGCCAAGAGTAGTAACCACAAAGTGGGCAGCAAGCCCAGGCAAATGACGACGGTGCGCGCGCGTACAAAGGCCGCACAATGGGCGGCAAACACAGCAGAAGACAGCGCGCGGGGTTGCTCGTTGTGTGGGCTAAACTTGTTTTTAGCAAACGGGAAAGGATAAATTTCAGCAGTTAATCTGGGCTTAGTCCAAAGTTTTATTGTCTCGCTGATGGCATTGGGCCGGCCAAAATATGACCCGGCGGGCCTAATGTTTAAATGGGCCACGCCGTTTGGCCATCCAGCACCAACGCGCTCGATACAGACCGTCAGGCTGAGATCGAACGGCATGCAGCAGTCATCCGAGCAGGGGTACTCATGTCATTTTACTCCGCGAACCCGGCGGTGAAAACCCCTGGCTAGGGTTCCCGTTCCTCCCCCTTTTATAAATCCGGACGAGACGGCGGGGCCTGGCGCGCCGCATGGCCAGCACGCAACGCCGCAGCGATGGGGATCTGTTCGGCAGGGCGGCACCGTGTTTGTGACGAACTCGCTTGTTCGATCGCGTTTCCTCTCGATTTCACCATCTCTGATTTTCTTTTTGCTTTCTCGTTTTGGTTGCTTCGATCCCCGTCCGCGCCCCTTTGTCATCAGATCGATATCGTCTCGTCTTTCTTCCTCTTTTGCGATAATTGCAACGAGCAATGATTCAGGCAGCCCCTTTGTCGACTACAATGGCAATGGAGGTGTTGCGTTGCTCGGAGAACAAATCTTCTGCTCTTCAGATTGGCTGAGGGGGGAGTTCGTCTCTCCTCGTTGAGGCTGGTCTAGTAGTCTTAAGAACAACTCTCTCTTTGTTTCTAAATCCTTTTTCAGATCCGTTGTAGATTTTATATAGTTCGTATTTTCCTTGACAAAAGTTTCGCAGGTTCTCCACATTGAACGGCAAAAGGAAATTCTAATTCCTTTTTAAAGCCCAATAAAAGCTGTTAAAAACTAGATATGGTCATGAGATCACAACCTTCAACTGGTCAAAACAGTTAGCATTGCTGCTGGATCATCAGGTTAGAGCATCAACGAGAAACGATTCAGGCAGCCCCTTTGTCCAATCTCAATGGCAATGGAGGTGTTGCGTTTCTCGCAGAACAAATCTTTTGATCTTCAGATCAGCTGAGAGGGGAGTTCGTCTTCCCTCATTGAGGCAGGTCTAGTAAGTCATCAGCACATCACTTTGCCATTTGCTATATTAAATAAGATGCTTTGGGAAAACTAAGAGCAGAAACTAACATATCAATCTCACTGCTTATTTCCCACTCAATCTCTGATTTTGGTTAAATCAATGTTTAAACCAACTAATTTCTTTGGACATCAGAGGTTACATTGCGCTGTCACATACTCTCCCAATCAAAAAACTGAAATTCAAACAAGTGAACGGCATGGACCAGCAGCAACGTCTATGATGGCACGGCGGTGGTGTTATGTTAGGAAAAAGGGTACGGGGGCAATTATTGACTTTGAAAACGCTAAATAGCTGGCGAGTGAAGTTATTTTTGAGAAATAGAAAAGTGGAATAAATTCTGGTCTTAGTCGAATATTTCATATCTCTTGGGTATAATTTAAGTTGAGCGGAAAATCCACACCTCATCCATTTAGAGCTTATGGATCGATTTATAATAATTGAATGGTTTGTTTTTATATTATTTTATGGTAGAATAAAAGGAGTTCTATAAAGAATGAGTTGAGAATTATGCCTAGGTTTTGTATAAATAGAAATTTCATTGATAAGACTTCCTCCATTTCACATGTCACCTTTAGTTTGAATGTTTGATCAGGGAAACCAACAAGGGGCTGATAGAGTGCCAAGCCATGCCGTTGATGTGGTGGTGGTGGTGCCGGCGTTAGCCTTGCGCCCTTCCCAAAATTTGCCTCCAAATTTACTATACAAGAAGATTTCCAAACCGGCATAGACATTGAATACTAAATATAGATGAAATCAAAAACTAATGAACAGTTTTATTATACTTTACGAGACAAATATTTTGAGCCTAATCAATCAATGTTTGAAAAAATATTTACAAATACAAACGAAATGTTACAGTGACGCTACAGTGACAAAATGCCAACTTTAGCCTCTTCAAGTTGGGAGCTAAAGAAGCCCTGGTGGATCAGGTTGCATATTTGATCGGGTCGACCCAATGACCCGTTACCCAAAACTTAAAACCTGATGTAAATACCCAATTAACTGACCCATAAAAGTTTAGTGTCCAATAGTGCCAAGCAAACTGGGTCTTCAGGTAACACAATCACACATGAAGTCTCATCCCAATCTCTCTAGTCGGTGCAGCGGCGACGTCACCTCGCCGGCGCCCATCCCCGACGACCACGCGGCGCCAGACGTCTTCTCCGACATGCCGGCATCGGGGCCTGCTGCTCCGAGCAGGAGTCGCCACCACCGCCGGCTGATGCATGACGGGGCTGCCACCGTGCGCGGGCGCGACGGCGAGCAGCAGCGCGGCGGACAGGACCAGCGCGACGGCGACGAGGGGCCTCCGGTGGGCGTGGGTGGCGCGGCCGGTGTCGGAGACCTCGGCGGAGGCGGCAGGCAGCGGCGAGGAGTAGGGGAGTGGCGTCGTGGAGGGCACTGTCCCGGGTCTCCATTGTTGCCTCTCGATCTGTGGATGTATGGATTGCCGGAAGAAGAAGGTAGCTCGATCTGATTAATGGCGCGGCCGGGCGGACGGCCTTGTCGCCGATCTGATTAATCGAATATGTAGTTGATTTGGGAGCAGTTGATTCACACAGAAGTGCAGACTGAATAATCGTGTACTTTGACCCGTTGGGTAAACCAGTGTCACTGGTTTAAGGACCTAAATTATTTTGGATCGACTAAAAACCAACCAATGAATATTTAGGTAGTCTGGTCAGTGTTTGGGTCAACCAAAGCCAACCCACTTGCATCCTGACAGGTGGACGATGGCGCCTGACCGGACGCCTTCGGGACCGGTGAACAGAGCAGGCAGTATCCTGCTACGAACGTTTTGGTCTCGGTCATCTGCTGAGCTGAACTCATACTGAAAACGATTTATTTGAACAACGATCATTACACTGCATTGTTACATTCTGGACTAAACAAAAAAAATTGTTACCAATGAACTAACAGTGCAAATGCAACATCACTGTGCCTGAAGATAAATGAACGCTAGCTACTTGGAGCGGGATGAACCGCGAGTTCTTATAATCTTCTAACGTTGGAGATGTGGTTGTGCTCCGGCGAAGACGCGCCGAGGATACCACGGGTCCACGGTGGCGGCGGCCAACGAGCCGTCCGCTCGTCGTTCCGGCGATGACAACGCGACGGCAGCGGCGGCATCATACGGAGACGGCGGACGTCGCGCTGACGAGAACATGGCGGCCGGCGGCCGTACGCCGAGAAGACGGCGGTGTATTGGCGTGCTTGGCGCTCCCTTCGACACTAGCGGTCGCGGCCGCGGCGCCGGCGGTGCCTTGGGTTTCACTTGACCCGCCAGCACATTTGCGGTGGACAGAGCAGCTAGGACGGCGAAAGCGGCCAGCAGCTTGAGCACTGCCATTTCCGGTGAGGTACGGTTTGCTTTAGGCCAGATGACGTGAGGTCTATTTTACTGTGAAATTGGGAGTGGCTTGTAAATCTGGAGTCGTAGCGGCTTGAATCTGGTCTAGTGTTCGCCTAGATAATAGCACGCGAGAAGCACACGTTCGAGGGAGTGGGTGACTGGGCACAATGAGATGACAAGTCACCAGTTGCACAACTTGTTGGCTAGTTACCAAAGGCTCGGTTATATAAGGATTTGATAATCACATATGCCGGCAGTATAATTCCATTGAAAAAAATGCAAATTGCGGTACTCTAATGTCGTATAACGAAGATCATTGGATGACTGAATTGCTGATTCGATCCACTGGGGCACTGGAGCAGAGCAGCTGTCCAAAATGGGTGCCCATCGTTAGCTAAGGAACTCGGACTCGAGCTGGGAGAATGAAGAAAGGAGGAGGAAGAAAAGCGCGGACAGGAGGGAGGAGGATGAAAGGGGCAGTGCCAGTGGCAACACCCCTACGGCTGCGCCAAGATATTTGGCGTTACTACGATTGCGCCAAAGTATGTGACACACTTGGGCAAAATCAGCACGATAGTTTGCATCGTGCCAGCGCGGCAACTCAGTCATGCCAATGTATGTAGCAATGGTCGAAGTCATCTCCAAATTACTCATAAAAAAATCTGAAACGAACCGAATTCTCAACGACGAGAATCCGACTCCCTGTACCCTCGAGATAGTCCCAGGAATAGCAGCTATCTCGTACAGAACTCATCTCAGTCGAATATCACATCCATACAACGATAAAAGATCTAATACATGACATATATAAAACATAGCGGTCTGGTACAAGCCCTCTGGGCTAAATCGACAATAAGAAACAGCTGCGCAGCGGTAGCTAGATCAACAGGGACCACTCCTCCACAGGCATCCTTGAGCGTAGCGTGCTCCCTTCAGTCGTACCACCCGTCCTGGTTAAACTCGTGGTCGGGGTCTTCACCTGAGAACCCAAAGTCTGTCCCCAAGGAAATGGGACAGGTTCACGTCACCAACCATAATATTAAGCAAGCTTTATAGTGGCCTATTCTAGGGTATAGAAATAATCAAGGTTTAAGCCAGGGTTTTTCCTATGCGAGCAGCAGCAATAACTCAAATTCATCTCATCACCAACCCCTTCCCTCACAAGCACGTCCACTCCCCAGATCCACCCATCAGCCTCACATTCCCATCGGGCTCATCCTGCCACAGCAGGTTCCCGCAAACATCTTCCACCAACACCTTTCGCTCACTAGTCGACTCGGTGAGCTCCCTCCCCACCTTGTCTCATCAGCAACGCTGGACCAATCTCTCATAACCTAAATCAAGGATGAGATAAGAAAGCAGATTCCCATGCTAGTCGGAACTTATCAGAAGCGGGTCGTCCGTAACCGTGGACACGACTATACGTATAGTTTACACTCTGCAGAGGTGGCACTCCAGGAATCCATCCGGGCTGCAAGGCTAGTCCGCAACCAACCTGAGACACAGCCCACAGCAAAGACCCTAAACAGTAACGGCGCCAATCCTGTCTCCCTGGGCTCGGGAAACATTTGATCTAACATCTGCCCCAGGGATGTGAAACCTTCCCACCAGGGACAGTCGGGGGCCGTGGTAAATCAGGGAGAGTACGCCGCAACGAGTCCCCCTTACACATATCAAGCTCGAATCTCCTACAGTCTCGGCGCCGCACTAGAGTAGGCTTGCTGGAACCCTCCCCATACTGGGTAGATGGTGAGCACGGTATTCCCACGTCCAAAGGTGGAATTCGACTCGGTCCTTAATTGTCGGTAAAAGCGAGTATCAGCGTCATAAGCGATCCGCCGCAACGGTCCGCAATCGGCACCCATAACAGGTATAGCCGCCCAAACTCCTCAAGTAACCAATATCCAAGAACCATGTACCCGCAATAGGTACTCCGTAGGGCTGCCCGAGTGCAGTCCCCAAGCACCCCGATCAAACGATCGAGTTGTTATTACTCGCTTACACCGCCTAGCTGTACTACTCCTCCCATACCACCCACAACTCACGCCAAGAGGTTCAAATCACAACCAACCCAACACATGCATAGCATAACATATTTCATAAAGTGAGTAGTAGGTAGCAAGGTAGCAGGATATTAACAAAGGCAGTGCAGGTTTATCATGCGAGTAAAGTAAAGCGCTAGCATACTAGTTGCATGTCTAATAGGTATTTCAGAGATTGGTCGGGCGTGAACCTGGGCAAAAGTCTTCGTCTTCGTTAAAGCAGTTGTCGTAGTGGTCCGGCTCTTCCTAGCTCTCTGGAACTCCTAGGGTTGCGGAAAAATAAAATAAGACGCGGCTACTAGCAAAGAAACACCAAAACAGCGATGAAAGAAGTCCCAAAGAACACCAAACTCTACACTAACGCGTAGGTCATGATTTTAGAAAAATATAGAAACTGGTTTCATATTTTTCTAAGCTACGGTTAATTTTTTATGAATTTTACAAGTTTAAATCATTTTCTAAAAATATTAAATAATTTCCGAAAAAAAAACAGACAGAAATTAGCCTGCTGACGTCAGCATGACGTCATGCTGACGTCAGCAGTGAGGTCCGCCTAGGATGACGTCAGCAGTGGGCCCCAGCGGTCAGTGACACATAGTGTATGACATGTGGGCCCATACGTCAGCGCAGTTAAAGAAAAAGAAAAAGAAAAAGAGAAAGAGAAAGGAAGCTGGGCTGGAACTGGGCCGAAAGGTGGATGGGCTCAGAAAGTTCAGGGTGGTAATCTGGACTTAAAGCTTAACTTTAAGCCCAAGAAGGGTAGGCTGCCCGGCTCGGCGCTGTGGCCCAAGTCCACGGTGCACCGTGAGAATGGTTCACGTGAGCCGGGTGCACGGGATCAGATTGTGGCCGACTCGGGATCTTTTATGCCGTGCTGTGCGTGGTGTTGGTGTGGTCCACGGTGTGGCCTGGCCACGGCGCGACGCGGACGTGCGCGGCGCGCTCCAGCGCACGGCCGGCAGCGCTGTTTTCGCGGCGAACGGCGGAAAGAAGGGCCGGCGAGGCTCGGGATCGGCGGCTAAGGCTCCGCTAGGGTTTCGCGAGGTCAATCGGTAGGAAAAAGGTGGGGGCTTGGCTGCGGCTTGGGTTTCCCGACGCGAGCGGCGGCGACGCGACTATGGCGCCACGGCGGCCGGCGACGCGCGGATGGTTGGAGGCTCGGAGTTGGCTCGGCCGCAAGGGCTCGCGCACGCGCGACACCAGCGCGTGCTGGAACGCGACGTCGCGGCCCTGGTTGGGTGCGCGTGCGCGGGCACACGGTTGCCCGTGGCTGCGACACGGCCTCGGCGTGCGCGCACGGCGAGCAGAGCTCGGCCGCGGCGGCCTCGGCTGCGGAGCTCGGTCGACGGCGGGTTGCAAAGCGGTTAGCGGCTCAGGGTCCTTTAGAAAAAGGTGCTCAGCACGAAGGCTGGCTCACAGGGGCTAGGCTGCCCGGCGGTGCGGCGGTGACTTCGGCCGGAGACAGGGGAGAAAGAAGGGGGGGTCTCCGCGGGTGGCTCACCTAGGGGCAAGTCGTCGATCGCAGCAGCTCGGGGTAGGTTGTTGATGCCGTGAAGATGCTCCCGCGCCCTCGAACAGCTCCGGCTCGACCTTCCCTGGAGATCTTCCACGAGCGGCGTCGACGGCGGCTTCGGCTTGGCGACGAGGGCGGTGCTCCGGCTTCCTCTTCCTCTTCACCGGTGCTCCTCCACCTTCCCTAACACCCTCGACTGCTCCCTCTCCCCTCACCCTCTCGGATCGCAGGCTGGGATACCCCAATGGGTCTGCGGTGGCGCTGGAGGGGATGGAGCTCTCTGGCGGGGTTATAAACGGCGGCGGGGCTGCTAGGGTTCGGGCACGGACGGCGAGATGGCATGGCGAGCCCGCTCGGGCCACGCGTCGCAATCGCGACGGGCCGCGAAGGAGCTGATGGGACCGGCTCCGCGGTCATGGGTGCGGCGGCAGAGAGGAGGGCGGCCGCGCGCGGAGAAGAAAGGGGAGGAAGGGGAAAGCTGACGTGCGGGCCCCGCACGTCAGTGGCTGCGGCGGAAGATGGACGCGGGGTCGATGCGGTGGCTTGGCTGGGCCGCTGCTGGGCCGCAAGGCCGGCTGGGCCGGTTGGCTGGTTGGCTCGGGAAAGAGAGTTCGAGGGGGGTTAGGTGGACTTGGGTTAGGGGTTTCGGCCCAACAGGGTTAGCTAGGGTTTGGATTAGTTTAGTTAGTATTTGTTTGAATTCAAATCTAGAATTTGAATTCAAACACAACCAAAAATCCAATAAAACCAAATTAACTCCAAATCACATCTATTTGGTCCTTAGCACTTCAAATTATTTTTAATTTGAATTTAAATTGCCTAGGAATTTAGGGAGCAATTAGAAGACACTCTTATATGTTTGTTGTCTTGCACAAAATTCACCAAAAAATTTTAAATTCACATTTTCGCATTCAACAAATCCTAAGGGAATTTTTAGGGTTGTTACAGTCTCCCCCCTCACAAGAATCTCGTCCTCGAGATTTGTGATTACATATGGTTTAAACAAGTGGGGGTATCTCTCTTTTAGTAGTGACTCCTTCTCCCATGTAGCCTCCCTTTCTGAATGGTTGCTCCACTGCACTTTGCAAAATGGGATAGTTGTGCTTCTGGTCTCTTTGACTGCTCTGTCTAGTATCCTCTCTTGGTACTCCAGGTACTCCAAGGTGTCTTGTAGGTCTAACGCCTCTGTTTTGACCTCATGTTCTGGTACTCTTAGACACTTCCTCAGCTGAGATACATGGAACACTGGGTGTACTCCAGCTAGGTCCTCTGGTAGGTCTAGCCTGTAGGCTAGCTTTCCTATTCTCTCCAGTATCTGATACGGTCCTACAAAACGGGGTGCTAGCTTCCCTTTCGCTTGGAATCTCTTATGCCCTTTGAGGGGTGACACTTTTAGGTAGACGAAGTCCCCTACTTCGAACTCTAGATCTCGTCTCCTTTTATCCGCATAGCTCTTTTGTCGGCTCTGAGCTACCTTCAGGTGCTCTCGGATCTTGGCCACATGTTCTTCTGCCTCCACTATCATATCAGGGCCAAAGAATGTTCGTTCTCCCACCTCTGACCACATTAGAGGCGTTCTGCATTTTCTGTCATATAGTGCCTCAAAGGGGGACATCTGCAGGCTGGCCTGGTAGCTGTTGTTGTAGGAAAATTCTGCATATGATAGACTCTTCTCCCAGTCTGTGCTGTAAGTTAGAACACATGCCCTCAACAAGTCTTCAAGAACCTGGTTCACTCTTTCGGTTTGTCCATCTGTCTGGGGGTGGTAAGCTGTGCTATACTCCAAGGTTGTCCCGATGGCTTGATGTAGGCTTTTCCAAAACTGAGCTGTGAATTGTGGTCCTCTGTTTTGTTGTACTTTGCGAGACGAACATTTTGAGCCTAATTAATCAATTTTTGAATAATTTTTCACACATACAAACAAAATGCTACAGTGACACAATGATTACGAAGTGACATCATACCCCAAATTTGACCCCCAAATTTGGGATCTAAACAAGGCCACCGTGGCTCAGTTTATACCCAATGCTACTGTTGTGCTCATTTTATACCGAAACTCCCCTGATTTCATCCAGTTGTCCTCCTTTTCTGGTAATTTACTATATCATGTGCGGTCGAGTAGCGTGGAGCTAAGAGCATCTGTATTTTTCTCGAGTCAAATCTTTGCAGTTGACTGCAAGCGAAAATGAGTTACTCTATATTTGAACAATTGAACAACGATCTGTACGCTATATTGTTACATTCCGGACTTGTGAAAAAAGAAAGAAACTGGTACTAGTGAACGCCAGAGCAACAACTGTGCGTGACTGCGTGAAGATATGTGAACGCTAGCTGCTGGTGTCGGAGATCGTTCGGGCGTCAATGGCTGCACGCCGCGGCGAGGATACCACGGTGGCGGCGGCCGGCGGCCAACGAGGTGCGCCCGCTCGCCGTGCCGGCGAAGACGACGCGGCGGCGTTGGACGCAGGCCCAAATGACGGGCGGCGTGGCGCCGAGGACGTGGTGGCCGGCGCCGGCGACGACGGCGACGGCACGCCGTGAAGACGTCGGTTTATTGGTGTGTGGGGCGGTGGCTGCTTTGACACGCTCGGGTGCGGCCGCGGCGCCGGCGGCGCCTTCACCTCCCTCCCCAGCACAGTTGCAGTGGACAGAGCAGCAAGGACGGCGAAGCTGGCGGCGAGGAGCTTGAGAGCTGTCATTGCGGCTAAAAATGGTGGCTCATCTAGGCGACGTGGTGTGAAGTCTACTTATACTGAAAAATTGGGCGGTTTGACGTCTGATTGCTGGCTGAATCTGGTCCACTGTTCACACCTAGGTAAACGCAAGCGAGGAGCAAACACGTTGGAGCTAGTGGGTGGTTGAGCACCAGGAGACTGAGTCCTAGCTGGGAAGAGAACCGGAAATTTCTTGGCTTCTGTCTGGCTGCTTTTGTTTACACAACTTGCTGGCTAGAATGCTCGGGTTCGGGTACACGAGGATTTTATAAGCACATATGCAGCCAGCAAAATATGATTGATGAAATGCATACTGAAATATCCTAATTTCGTATTTTCGTATGACGGAGAGAGAGAGAGCACTGAATGATTGAATGGCAATGGAGCAGACAGCAGAGCAGCTTATCCAAAATGGATCGGTGCTTCTGTCTCTGTAGTATTGAGTGGATGGATGCATGGATTGGCCCGGGTTGTTCGATCCAGGAGTAAACCACGCCGATCAAGCCGAGGTGAGATTTGCAGTTGTATGTCGACTTTTTTGTTTTTTAGCCCTTTTCGTGAAATAAGTTCACAAATACGTCCCTGATGGAAAGATTTCAAAAAATGGACCCTGGGCTCGGCGCCATAGCACGGGGCGCCGAGGTCACACAGCGAGCCGAGCCGGCGTGGCGTCCGACGTCGCAGGGGGCTCGGCGCCATAGACCATGGCGCCGAGCTTGGCGCCGTGGATCTTGGCGCCGAGCCCCCATTTTAAACCTTAGCCGCGTCCCTGGCTGCTCCATTTGTTCTTTGTTGCTCTCGGTTTTTCCTATTTCCCCCATCCAACCAACGTCCGGAATCGATCTATTGGACCGTGGAAACTTTGATTTTTTCCGTAGATCTTCGAGAGCAAGGTATCCTCCGTTGAAGGACGCTGAAAAGGCTATTTGGAATCTAAACTTTTCAGTGACATGTCATTTCATATATTTACAGAATCTGTATTATATAATATTTCTTTACGATTTGATTGTCTTAATTATTTATTTGAAATATGCGGTTGGTACAATGGTAGTTACATATCAGACATTCAATAATTTTCTAAATTAGTAGCCTTTCACCAAAAAAATTTGGCAGAACTTCCCTTGTTTTATTCCATCCTGAATAATTACAAGGCACATATATCATAGGTTCACATAGACACAACAAGTTTACCACGACATAAACAGAGTCCATAAAATTAATCCATACAATCCATAACAACAGTCCATAGTCCATAAAGTCACGAAATTTTTTTGCCATAACTTCCCTTGGTTTTGAGCATCAAAAGCCTCTGACAATCACAAGTCACATACACAAGCCACCATCACAAGTCGCATACAACACATTCACCATCACAGTGTCCCACAACCATTACAAGTCACCCACAACCATTACAAGTCACCCACAACCATCAGTGCCTCCTAGCCTTACCCTTGCCCTTACCTAGAGCGTCGGTGCCCGGAGTGTAACAGTCACGTGGGCGACACTGCCTACGTGTGGCAGGCTGCGAAGGCTGAGGAGCATCTGGGATCTGAGACGGTCCAATCTCCTCGTGGTCGTCCTCCTCCTCGCCCTCAACTGCAACGTCAGTGAAAGTATCCGTTGTTGACCTGTCGTGTGAAGCAGTGGCCTGTCTTGCACCTCGCCGAGCCGCATCGCCACGCACGTCCCTCGCCGCGCTACTCCTACAACCACAACGAGCTGCAGCACGACGTAGCCGGTGTGCAAGTCTCTGAAGTTCAATTATTAGTCAATGGATATGTTTCGATGACATTTATATATTTATGTGTTAATATTGAAAATCATTGCAAACATACCCCAAGAAAGGTAGCCGTCCTCTCATCGACGTCCGTCGTCGAAAACCGCTCAATATCAAGCACCGATTGCCTTAGCGCGTTGCCCTGCAAATCACAATCGAAAACAAGCTGTTACTCGTCAACAATCATTAAACTTTCTTAAAATATGATTCCAGAGCTTCCAGTACCACTCTATCCAAGATTGGCGCAGCCTCCACAACGGTCCCTTCCCGGGTCGCAATGTCATAGGACGTATCTTCGTCATCAGACGAATCCATGTCGGCGTAGTCAGCACCTTTCCACTGCACCTTCAATCTGGGACGAGTCACACCTAAGTACCAAGAAAGGTATGCCCGGAAGTTGTAGTTCGTATGCTCGTCCTCATTTTCATACACATTTTCAATAAAAAGATCCCATTCTTCAATGTAAGCGAGGTGAAGTCTCTCGAAATCGGTAGTCTTTTTATGCTTCTGACGATCAATCCTGTAAAAACAGTTTCAACAATGATTTAAAAAGAAGTGAATCATGTCGAAATGGACAATTATTCATTAATCTAAATTGACAAGTAAATCATAATCGAAATGCACAAGGGAATCATAATCGAAATGGTTGTTTGAATCATAATCGAAATGGACAATTTTTCATTAATCTAAATGCACAAGGGAATCATAATGGAAATGGTCAGGTGAATCATAATCGAAATGGACTTGAATTTTTTTATTTTCGAAATGGACAAGTGAATGCACTTACTTGTGCAACCCGATGGACGTCGAGAACGGTGGTACGGGCCACTCCTGTCGCAAACCAAACTGCCTAGCAACTCGCTGCGGTAGGTGGTACTCAACTGCGTAGAAGCAGATCAGCGGGCACGTCATCCTATATAGATCCTCATCAGTGAAGCACATGCTGCTCCACTAGAACTGTCCCACCTTCGGATCTGTGTACGGCTGCCAAGAGACCTAGAAAAACTTTGTATGTTAGTATCGCTTACAACAGTTCAATGAAATGAGTCAATCTAGTACAAGCGGTAACGGAATGAAATCAGCTCACCATAGAGGGTGTGAGGCAATTCAGCTCATTAGCATACACGACGTATGCTCGCACAGACCTGTCATGTGGAGGTGTCACCTGGTCCCAAAGGTAAGCAATCGTCGGTTGAAGTCGAGGATCGGGCTCCACGAACCAGGGACGTGGAGGAAGAACTGTGGGCCGACCAATAGGTAAACGAGTCCACATCTAAAGCTGGAGTAGGTACACACACCCCCCAACAGAACTGCCCTGCCGGGTGCGCCGACAAGCCTCGCAAAGGTGTCGGTACAAGAAACTCAATACTCCGGACGCCCAACTGTAACCCCCCGCCGTGTAGAAGTCTGTCAGGCAAGGGATGTACATCCAAGACGCGGCGTCACCAGTGCCATCTGGAAAGAGAACACACCCAAACAAGTGAAGGATCCAAGCTCTGCAGTAGTAGGTAACTGTCTGCTCATCTGCATCTCCCGGACAAATGCCAAAGTTCTGTCGGAGCCAAGAAATAGGTACCCCAGAGGTCCGTGTACCCGGAGCCGCGGCAGGAAGCTCTCTCCCTAGAAAGGCATGCACATGATCCCTCCAACCCTCAGGGCTGCACTGGCCTGTAACCGGACGCCCTCTGACACTGAGTCCAAGAAGCTTCTGCACATCCTCAAGTGTCACTGTCATCTCACCACAAGGAAGGTGGAAAGTATGAGTTTCCGGCCTCCACCTACATAAATGATACACTGAAATGAATCATCCAATATATTGAAAACAAAAAAGAGACCGGATTTGTGGGACTATGATTTTACCTATCAACAAGAGTTGTGATCGTCGCTGGGTTCAAAACAGGCAACCCGCGGCGAACCTGGTACGATACGACGTCCAGGCCAGCCATCCTCAAGAGAGGAGTGTACCTGTCGTTGTACCGCATGTCAACGAACCTGTTATGGGTTCGAGGACGAAGAAGGGGCAGTTCCTGCGCAAAATTAAAATTTTGATTAACAAAGTTAGTAGCAATTAGAAATGTAATATGATTGACGAAGCGAGAGTATGTCATTACCTGCCCCTCCGCCGTGAGTCATCCTCGGTGGTTCTGGTCGTAGTACGGATCCAGCAGGTGGGGTAGCGCCATCCTGAAATAGCGAGACAGATTAGTTAGAAAATTTAACATATTAACAATAAATATTACAAAAAAATATTTGCAACAAATGTATGCAAGTAACCGATAAAATACGGGAAATAATTTACAAAATGCAACAAAGTACATAATTTATTGTCACCTGACTAATACGCCAATGGCACGTGCGTGAATTGTGACCCAGTCTACCACACTTGCCACATTCATACTGATCGGGGTCATTAAGAAATGGAGTTCCACTACCTCGCCTAGTTATTCCTGGAATCTGATCCATAACCATATTGTACCTCGTCCTCTTTCTAGACCCACGCTTGTCCCAACGGGAAGCTGGATCTGCAACGTACTTCGAGCCGTCATATGGAGGCCACTCTCCCGAGTCCCGAAAAGGTACGAATCTAGGACTCCATGTGAGCACTTGGTAGTCAACATTATACTCACGAGGTATCCTACTCTCGATGTCGTAGTTCCGAGCTCTTGCAGCAGCCACCAAATGAGAACATGGGAAGTGATATTGCTTTGGTGCACCACAAGTGCAGGTAAATTCTTGTAGACAAACCACATGCTTTCTGGACTCTCGGATCTCGCCATCGGATGTTGTACCACCCCTCTGTACTACCACATAAGTGCCCGAAGTATGATCAAAACACACGACTTCATGCGTGTGTCCCCGTTCCTTTGCCTTGTTCAGGTGTTGTGTTGGGTTTTTAGGCCATCTCACTCCACGACTCTGCAACTCTCTATCCTTGGCATGCCTATCATTGAAAAACGCAACAAGTTTGTAGAAAGTGTAGGAAACAATAGCATTCACAGGCATACCATGTATCCCCAAGAGCAGGCCATTGAACGACTCCGCCATGTTGCTGGTCTGAAACTCGTACCTCCATCCTCCAACATCATGGGACCTAGTCCATTTATCCAAATCTCTCATCAATCTTGTCAACCATTGTCTACCCTCTGCATTGGTGGCTGTTCTGATCTGCTCCAACTTCTCACGGAAGTACTTATCCTCAAGCTGACGTGTACACTCCTCGAATAGCTTGAAGTTGTCCTTGACACCATCCTTACGGAGGAGGTTCTCGGCAAGGTGTCGAGTGCACCAACTATGGTGCAAAGGGGCATACCCCTGTATATGCTCACGCACAGCATTTAGTATGCCCTGGTGCCTATCAGATATGACACCAACCTCTCAACCGGGACCAACCACATGTATCCGGACGAGTCTCAAGAACCAGACCCAACTATCTTTGTTCTCCTTCTCAACCAAGGCAAATGCCAATGGAACCAGTTCGTTGTTTGCATCAACAGATATGGCTATAAGAAGCACCCCTGCATACTTGCCAAGAAGAAACGTGCCGTCAATTGAGAAGATGGGACGACAATACTTGAAGGCCTCAACACACTGAGGGAAGCACCAAAAGAGTCGGAAGAAAATCTGCCGCCCATTGATCAACTCATTTGGTTTAGGCATGTACTCGTAAACTGTCCCTGGATTCACCGCTTTGATTGCATTTAAAAGTTCCAGCAACTGCTCATAGCCGTCCTCCCAATCCCCATATATCATCTTCCATGCCCGCTGCTTAGCCCTCCAAGCTTTACCATAAGTAATCTGGTATCCATCATAAACCTCCATAACTTTGCTGATAATTGTCTTCACCTTTATGGTGGGTTCTTGCTTCAGAATTCCCATTAGCCGCTTCGCAATTAAGGTTGAGCTCAACTATCGATGCTTAGTTGTCAACTCATGTTCTGAACATGTGTGTGGCCCAACCACTTTTGTGAGCTTCCACTTACCAGTGACCTTTTGCTTCCTTGCACATACCCTCCAATCACAACGGTCCTTGTCACATACAACTGTGTACTGCCGCTCAGCATAAGAATGGAGGACCTTGTATGGCCTTTTGTGAAGGGCTGCAAAATGCTGCAACCACCTCTTCAATGATGGAAGGTCATTGAAAATGCTCCCCGTCTCAACTGTCATGCTCCAAGAAACCTCAGGAGCGTCTAAAAGGTCTTCATCACGACCTTCTGCACGAGCCTTATCTGAATGTGCAAGATCACTGAATGCATGAACACTTAAGTCAAGACCAGGCAGGATACGTCTCATCATCTCAATGTCACTCTCAGTAAGCTCTCCAACCGGTCGGTCATCATCAGAGTCAATGGCCCTCGCACACTCATAAGGCTCATCATCATTCATAACTTGAGCTTCATCGGCCACATCTGCCATGCTGTTGGAGGCCCTAATTTCATCTTCATTCCGGACAAAGGAGGAGACTCGGTGTGCACCGACATTGTCATGATGCATAACTGCAGCTTCAACTTCCACACTGTTGGAGGCCCTAATTTCCTCTTCATTTCGGACACCATAGGGCAATGAGTTAACACCGACATTATCATGAATGTCCCCTATACAACAAAAGGCATAAAGATAAGGATATCATGATAAAATGGTATTGCATGAGCTCCAACAACATATGTGGATGCGATACTTACTATCAGGAGCAGATTGAGCATCAGGGACACTCGGCAAAGGTTCATCAAAACTCCTACCAAGTTCCCGTAGCGGAGAGTCACCATGTGGGAGATGATCCATTACTGGGCCACACATGTTAGGGGTGGGATCAATAAACACCGACCGCACCACCACATCTAAACATTGCAACTGACTCTTCATTGCCACTCTCACATAATTGTCCCATTGCTTCTCACTGTCAATTCGGACGGTCCGCCTCAAGATGTTGGGGGGAGCACCTAGGTTGATAACACCGTCAACTTCTATGTCATCAACGTCTCCATGGGAACGTATCTCCTCACGAGCCCTTACAACAAACTCACTAAAAGATGGCCTTTCATTGAATAGAACCGGCACACTTTGCATGTCAACAAACTCAACATATCCATAACGATCTCTTTCCACACTGCCACCATGATATATGTTCACTAGGTTGTCCATCTAGTACTACATGTAAATATCGAAACAAACTTTCATTACCCTGTAAGTCATGTCTATTCTTCAAAACTACCACTAGCTATCACTACAAATATATACTAATATATACTATTTTATACTACCACTAATCTTGATTATACTAACGTAGTATACCAATGATATCGCCAACTAAAACACTACCGTAAATATTATCACTAACTAATATCACTATGCATATACTAAACTAAAATCACTAACTACTTCTATAGTAACTAAATTACTATATATAATTCTAGCTATCAGATAAATTACTAACATCACTAACTGTTTCTCTAATTTTTTTACCTTACACGACAAGGGTGACGCGGCAGGAGGCAGGGGCGCCGGGCCACGGGCGCCGGCGGCCGGGGGGGGGGGGGGGGGGCAACGGGGCCAGGGGCGCCGGGCCCTGGCTGGCCCAGCCCGGCGGCGACGGGCGGCGGCCGGGAGAGGAACGACGTGCGGCGGCGGGCAGCAGGACGGCCGGCGGCGGGCGGAGCGGGCGAGGTGGACTGGTGGAGCTCGGCGCCGAGGCCTATTAAAAGGCTCGGCACCAAGATCCACGGCGCCGAGCTCGACGCCAAGATCCACGGCGCCAAGCTCGGCGCCATGGTCTATGGCGCCGAGCCCCCTGCCACGTCGGACGCCACGCCGGCTCGGCTCGCGATGGCTCGGCGCCATGCACCGTGGCGCCGAGCTGTGTGACCTCGGCACCGCGTGCTATGGCACCGAGCCCAGGGTCCATTTTTTGAAATCTTTCCACCAGGGACGTATTTGTGAACTTTTTTCGCGAAAAGGGCTAAAAAATAAAAAAATCGGTAGTTGCATGTCTTGCGTTGGACATCCATCACAAGATTGGGAGCGTTCTCCAACATGGTTGTCCGCAAGGCGTTAAACAAAGGGACCACACCACACGATCATATTCCTCACTTTTAATAGATTTTTTTTTTGTTAATGTGTACTGTTTCTGATATGTTGTCTCGTTTTTTCGAGACAATTTCCACAGCTTGGTTTCAGTAACGAATACCTATTGCCGTGCGGAGGAGCATTCTTTGAGCAGCAGATCAGTAGTTGAGTACACTGTATTGCTACATCGTGGACTGATCAAAGATGTTGAACAGTTGAATGGCAAACAAAGCTTTGTCTAGAAAACATATATAATCTATCTGGGTACAAGAGTGTTAGAGTAGCTGCTGAGAGCTGGATGAGTTGCAAAGATCTAATCGTGGCATGCATGGTGATGGTGGTGCCGGTGCCGGTGGTGCCGAAGGGCGCAATGGCTGCACATCCCGTGGAGGATACAGCGGCAGTGACCGCACGCCGTGCCCATGATGATGACGACGATGTATAGGCGGCGGCGCCAGTCTTGGTTTCACCATGCTTCTGCTCCGGCCAGGCTGCGGCGTTGGCGGTCGCCTCATCACCGGCCTCGCCCGTACAGCGACTGGCCATGGCACATTTACGGCGAAAAGAGCGATCAGGATGGCGAGGAGCTTGAACAGTCTCATGGTGGCTGCTGAGAAGCTTAGCTCCCGGGGATCTGGTGACCTCTGGATTTTATACCGAAAGTTGGGTGGTTGACTTGGATTTTGTTTTGGAGGCAACACATGGATGCAATCAATGAGTTCTTGGCTGGGCTTGCGCAGGTCAATGTATCCAGCACTAGAAATGGCTGTCAGTGATGGTTCCGAGGTCTTTGTGTGTTGAAATGGTTGTCATCTGCCGACGACCTTTAATTTGACGCAGGACCCTGGAAATTTCCTCCAAATGCCAGCTATGAGCAATGGAAGGGCAGAGATGCATACCAAGATGGATATCTTGGACCAAGGTTAATAATAGAGACCAGTGCTTGACTATTAGACAAGACATAAGAGCTAAGTCATACAATAGTAGTCTATTACTTGTCTACACATTACTAACTTTTTACCATTTGTTATCTTCTCTTTCCTATTCACTCTCACGTCCTCTCTCATCTGGCCCCACCTCTACGTAGGAGCTCGTGCTCAGCCTGTTGCTTGCATGAGACCCAAGCTCTCTTCTCTCTCCCTTTTCTCTTCCACATCAGTAAAAATATTAATTAGCTTGGCTATAAGACCATTATTGTACTTGCTATTAGGTGGTGTTTGGATCCAGTGCTAAAGTTTAGCGCTTTAAATAAGTGATAATTAGATGTATTAAACATAAACAAAACTAATTACATAAGTCATGTCTATTTCGCGACACGAACCTAACAAGCCTAATTTCGCTATAATTAATACATAATTACATATATTTACCGTAGCATTACATTGTCTAATTATGGTGTAATTAGGTTCAATAGATTCGTCTCGTAAATTACTCATCGTTTATGTAATGGGTTTTTAAATTAATCTATATTTAATACTTCTAATTAATATATTTATATCCGATATGACGATGCTAAAGTTTAGCGCGTGGGAAACAAACATGGCTTTAGTTTTCTGTTGATTCCTGCTGATGTTGCAGCATACCAGTACTAGAATAATTGATCCATGGACAACGGGGGTTTCAATTGCCTATTTGAAACTCCGCTGTGAAGACACATGAGGCCATGAACAGCAACGGACTCACAACTTAATTACGTATCATCTAGCAAATAAAACCTGATGCCAGGCCTACCTCAAGCAAGTGAGCTTGTTGCATTCTCATTTCAGCAATGGTTCGCAGTTGAGCTCTTTTACGGTGCGTCATACTAGCAGTAAAAGGACTAGTATATAAAGATCGGACGGACCAGATTAATTGTTTAGTAGTATAGGTACTATGAAGTAAGTAGTATAGATAGTATAGGAGCATTATAGGAAAAAAACAGAATGACAGATATGTAATTTTGACATATTTTTAATTTTGAAATGGCAGATATGTAATTATGACATATCTTTAATTTTTAATTTTATTGTTTCTATCTCTCCTACTTTACCTCATTTTTATTTGTATGACAACACAGGGTCCGACATCCTGGGAAAAAATTATGTTATCCTAATACCCCTGCTAATATCTAGTTTATACTACATACTACCGCATGCTAGCACGAGCACCCTAAAAGACGTCCCGCAGGTTTCACTAGTAAGCTCATGTCAGCGCCGACAGCCCCGTCCTGGTCAGGTTTCTGGATGCCAAGTGGCAACTGTATCATTTATCCAGAAAAAGAATTACCTTGCTGTTTCCGGGAGAGTTTTCACAGCTCGAGTTGTCTAACAAAAACGAACAATTCAGTGCAAACCGCTGAGCTGTTACAATTGTTATTAATACATTATTGTTCGTTGTTGCATTTGAGTGGTAACACACCAAGATCCTGCTTAAACATCATGCTAACTGAGCACAATAGTTCAGGCTTAGTTTGACTAGGAACAGCAAGGTCTAACGGCAGGGTGATGGTGTTGGAGGACTACTCGACGCCGGCGGCACGTCGTGCCGAGGATACACTGGCTGCACGCTGTGCCGATGATACTGACGTGACGGCGGCGGCGGCGGTGTTCGAGGTCGCGACGGTTGCGCGTCGCGCTGACCAGGATGCGTTGGCGATGGTGGCCGACGCAGTGACTGCACGCGCTGCCGATCAGGATGGCGCGACGGCGTTGGCGGCGGCGGCAGGCCCTGCCCTGCCCTCTTCGGGCGCCGGTTCGCCTGCGGCGCGGGCGGCGCCTTCGCCTCCCTCCCCATTACAGCGACCAGCGACGGCACGTTCGTGGCGGACAGAACGGCCAGGATGGCAACGACGGTGAACACCTTGAGCAGCCTCATCGCGGCCTAAGAGTTGTTGCTCTCCGGTGATGCGAATGCGATGACTGATGAGTGATATTTATACTGAAAACCCTGGATGGTTCACATGGATTGGTCGCGAATCCCGAGGTATATCTGTGTTGAATTGCCTTGTTCAAATGCTGAATTGCTGACCCACCGACACAGGCAAATGGGATAAAGAAAAACACAACGATTGCACACGAGCAAGTTGAGTAAAACAATCCTGGCAAAAAAAGAAGGAAAAGAAAAAAATGTGAAAGAAAACGCCTTTCTCTGCAGCTGGAGCATCTTCTGCATGTTCTATGGCTATCGGGTAAGTAAGGTTCTTTGACAAAATAGCCGAGTTTATTCTTAAACTTTGCACAAGAGATCAAGTTAGTTCCTAAACTTTTAAAAAGGTCAATCTAGTCTCTCAACTTCTGTTTTTGGGTCAAACACATCCCTATGCTGATGTGGCACTACAGGGTGGCGTGAGCTGAAGATGAATTGTCTTTATTACCCTTAGCTCTTACATAATGATAAGTAGGACCCACGTGTTAGGATTTTTATTTCTTTTTTTTTATTTACTCCTCGCATCGGACCGCACATCTCGCTCGTCACCTTCCTGCTCTAGCTCCTGTGAGTAAAAAAAATCCTAACATGTGGGTTCTACCTGGTAAAAAGGATGTTTCATTAGCTCATGCCACTCTGCAGCACCACGTCAGCTCAGGGATATGTTTGACAAAAAAATAAGAGTTAAGGGACTAGATTGGTCTTTTTAAAAGTTTAGGGACTAAATCCTTTGCACAAAGTTTAGGGATGAACTTGCCTATTTTACCTCCTTTGAAACTTCCTCCAAATGCCGTGAACAGCGAGATCTATGGTGGCACCGTGGTGGTGCCGGGGGGTCATGGCGTTGGACGGCACTAGGGCTGCACGTCGCGCCGAGGAGGATACGGCGGCGGCAGCCCATGCGCCGACCGCACGCCGTGACGATGGCGATGACGATGTGCCGCCGCCGCCGGCGGCCTATGATGTGGGAACACGTACATGAGCTGGGCCGGGTTCGGACCCGGCGGGGTTCTCGCCATCGCCAGCACAGCAACCTGCCATGGCACGGCCGCGGTGGACAGAGCGACTAGGACGGCGAGTAGCTTGAAGAGGCTCATGGTCATGGTGGACAAGAACATTTGCTCTCAGCGATCCGGGCTGGATTTGTACTGAGAATGGAACCTGGAGCTGGAGGGCTTCAGTTGCTGAGTGAGATCAGCCGTGCAGAATTTGTAGCGAAAGTCTGAAACTTCGACAGATGGGCTGGTCTAGACTTGTCTAGGAATCTCTCGCACAGGAATCAGGCATGTCGCCCATGAGACTGGCACACACATGGTCATGGACGCGGCCACTGAGTTCTTGCTAGATTGCGCAGGACAACGGATCCAGCATTTGATACGCAAATCCGAGGCTTTTGTACGTGCGTGGAAACGGCCATCCAGCGAAGAAACAGATTCGAGTCTGAGTCTGTGCGCACAAGGAAACTAATACGCCGTAGTTAAGAACTTAAGATAGCAGAACGGCAAGCGGGCAAGAAAAAGAGAAATTTCAGCATCCATATATGAAAACTCCAAACAGAGAACCCTACACCGAATCCCAGGAACTCAGGATGACGTACGCGATAAAAGGAATGGAACACCAGCAGGGCAACAAGACGTCCATCTACTAAAGCTACAGCTACGAGCACGGCGGCGGCGGTGGCGGCGGCGGCGGTGGCGGCGAAGGATGATATGGCGCTCCGCTGGCTCGTCGAGTTGCCGGCCGCGGCGGGGGCGGAGCCGCCACTGGTATTCTCAAGCCAAGAGGCCTCGTCGACGGCGTCACCGGAGACTCTTGAAGGCGATCTTGGAGACCAAAGCGTGGAGGTCGTGGCAGCTGCGGCGCACTGGCATCTCCGTCCTGCCCGTGCCCGGTGCTCCTCCGCTCCCCGGCGCTGGAGCAGACCAGAGCTGCTGCCAGGATCAGCAGAACGCCGGCAAGCAGGCGAGATGGGAGTGCCATGCCGTCGGTGATGCACTGAATGCTTTGGCCTTTGGATCTCCTGTGAGGCTGTGATCTCTCTTGCTGTGTCTTGTTTGAACTCTACGCACAAAGGGAGATGCATGTGATCAGTGTAGGCGTGTAGCCTGGTGTCCGGTCAGTGCGACGAACACTGGTCGCTGGTCACGGGTGTACCCGCACCAATGGATGTGAGTGGCAGCTAGCGTCACATGAGTACATGACCATTCATTCTGGACGGCAGATGTGTGTGCGATGAGCGGATCCCCTATTGCTGTCTCTTTGACCACAGATTGATCAGTGAATTGCAGTACTGTTACAATCTGTACGGCAGACTTGCGAAGTGGTTGCAGACTTGCATATATAAGCTGGGCCGGCTTCGGCAACGGCGGTGGCCTCACCGGGCTCCTCCCAAGTACGGCAACCGGCCGCCGTGTATCTGCAGTGGACACGAGCTTGAACAGTTCATGGTGACCAAGCTAGAATGGCTGCCTCTCGGAGACGTGATGAGCTCGGTTTATTCCTGAAAGTTGTTCTTGGTGACACACGGTGGCTTGGATTTGTCTGCCTAGGGAATTGAGATTGACATGCACGCATGGACACGGTCGATGGGTTCTTGCGCCAACTCAGTCGGCTTTTGTTCCCAACAAATCCGAGGTTTTTTTGAGACAATTGAAACACGCGCATACGAGTCAGGCACACAATGGGATCGATTTAGTACAGCGTGTTCTGAAGATTTTTGAAGATAAATGATAAATCAAGTCCCCCTTAAATGCCGCAATTAAACAGGGGAACGGCGTGGAGATATTATCACACACTATTGGAAACATGCGTAGATACTCACAACGTACACATACTCATTACATGGACGCAAACATTACTTATAAGCACTCCCTCCATTCTGAAAAAACTGACGTTTAGGACAGCGACACAGTCTCCAAAACACAATTTTAACCTCTTATTATTATAAAAATATTTATCAAAGAGTGATATATGTATACTTTTATGAAAGTAATTTTTCAAGATAAATCTATTCATATAGTTTTCACATTTGCAAACTCAACAACTTAAAAGTTATTGATGATTTATATTCTCAATGTTTGACCCAAACCTTATCCTAAACGTCAATTTTTTTGGAATGGAGGGAGTAACTCTAAAAGACTGGTTCGGCGGTTGTTAAAATTGATGAAGTTATCGTAAACTTCTCGTTGTCAATGGACATGTTGCCTACCAGTAAAAAAATATCGCTGGTTAAATTATCAACTAACATCCGCGATGAGTCAATGATCAGAACTCAGATAGATAAATTACATCACAATAAACTTTACCGATTGATCTAGTTCACAACACACTATTGCTTTTGAAAGTGCACGGATAGATAAATCCATGAAGAGGTTAAGGCCCTATTTGTTTTCTCCTCGCTAAACTTTAGCGTCATCACATCAGATGTAAATATATTAATTAGAAGTATTAAATATAGATTAATGTAAAAACTCATTACATAAACGAGGAGTAATTTATGAGACGAATCTATTAAGCCTAATTACACTATGATTAGACAATGTAATGCTACAGTAAACGTATAATTATAGCAAAATTAGACTTGTTAGGTTCGTCTCGCGAAATAGACATGACTTATGCAATTAGTTTTATAATTAATTTATATTTAATACGTCTAATTATCACTTATTTAAAGTGCTAAACTTTAGCATCCGGATCCAAACATCACCTAAGCTGAGGCAAAGCACAGTACAGGGAGTAGATCGATCTGCTTGAACACGGCTAGGACTCTAGGAGCGTGTTGGCGGCGGCGGAGGTGGATGTGTCGGAGCCGGAGGCGATGGAGGAAATGGCACCTTCACACATGCGATGTGTGGCACGCCGGAAACTGCTCCTGGCTGGTGCACCTCCGCTCAGCAGCGCTCGAAGAGACGAGAGCGAGTGCTAGGATCAGGAGGGCTGGGGCAACAAGGCGATCGGACAGTGTCATGTTGCTGGCGATGTATTATTAGTGACCTTCCGATGGCTTCGCTATAAATAGCTATATCCTGAACTTATCGGATGTTCCTGGTCATTTACGTCATGGCTGACGAGGGTGCCGGTGCTCTAATGAATGATCGAGCTGTTCAATCACTGGTGCTGTGGTACGGCATGGTACTAACGGTACCAGGATGTGCATGACACGTGACCGTGTCTCTCCTTTACTCGTGTTGTCGGTAGCCGTGGCCGGATAGGCTTGATCGCTAGCCGCTCTGGTGCCTCTGCCCCTGCTGAAATTTAAAACTAGAACGCGAGATGCATATGGCCATATGGGCTTGCTGAAAGCTGAAACCCATACGGTATGGCCTATAACGCGGAGTTTTTTTTAAGATAATGGACATAGATCCGGCCTATATATATATCTCTCTATATATATCTATATATATATATATATTACCTCCGTTTTTAAATATACGTCGTTTAGGACAATCTAGTTAGTTCAAAAATAAACTAATTTACTTGTCCTAAACATCATATATTTAAGAACGGATGAGTTTTTAGACTTAAAAACTTAGACCGAAGAACAATGAAGATAAATAGCTAGAAGACTATAGAAGAAAATTAGAAAGACTAAGCTTCAAACTTCTTTGTCGTCTTTGCATCAAACTTGTTCTTTTATCTTCGCATAGCAACGCCTTTTCGCATCATTTGTCTACTTAGAAATTTGATGTCAAAATCATGCTACCAGAAACAATCTATCTCATGAAACCGCAATGATTCGATCTCAATCACAACTTGAAACAAACTTCTTAGCACGAACATTTGCGGCCACCTCCCGAATGGCTAAATAAGCACAGAGCACATGTGTCTCTCCCAACGTGACGTCCCGAAGAAGGAATATAACACCATCCACAGAGGTGTTATCACCGCGTGACCGAACGAAACGGTGCTACATTTTCACCTCGAGAGAGATCCACACCAATGAAGGAGCACGATGAAGAGAGAGGGCAACGCCTCCAACGAGAGAAGTGGCACCCACAGGCGTCATCATCATCAAGCCGATATCGGCCACACCAGTGAGGCTGTAACAAGACTATACACACCTCCCAACGGCCACAGTCATGGTGCCCATAGTTGTATGAACGTCTTCGTCGACCGAAATCAAGCCCGCGTTGTTTGAAAGCCGTGCTAACGGCCATCACACGCTAAAAGAGCTCACAGTGCACCATACGTCGACGTGCCCACTGCCAGGGCCCCGGGACACCGTCCAAGGCCCTGTGCTAGGCCGGCCCATAGCCGCGGGGGCACTAAGGAGCCCCGCCGTGCCAACTGCCGCCGTTGACCATGCGCCAGTAGAGCCTGTGCCGCCCGCTGGTGTAGCTGCCGCCAGAGCCTGGGTCGCTCGTCCAAGGCCCTGCGCCCGACCTGACGACCGCTGCTGCTGCTGCCTCTGGCGCTGAGGACCTCACCGCCGTAGCCCTATTCATTGGCCGCCACCATCCAACTCGCCAGCCACCACGACCTTAGATCGGATCCATCAGGGCAGATGGCGGATCCACCACCGGGGACAACGGATCTGGCCGCGTGACCCCGGGGCGGCCGCTACCTCGCCGGAGAGGGCCAATCGCCACCCGCACGGCGTGCCCCCACCAGCTGGCCAAAGTTGCAGCACAAGGATTTTGTGCGTTTTGAGATGGATCATACATAGTGTCCTAGTGCTTTCTATTATCTCAAGAAAAAATTTGCACGCGCAGGTTGCAAATGAATGGGTTCTTTACTTGGCTTGCAGGGGCAATGCATCTGCGTTGAAATGATCACCACCAACCCAGAAAACGACTCGCCTGCAAACCCATAGATGGCATGCCCTAATAGTGGTGGGAATGGGATAGTAAAAAATGTTAAGGAAATAAGAATGGATCAAGAGAAAATATAGTGGTCAGTGGCCACTGCTGAAAATGTACTTCGTTCAAGCATGATTAGTTGACGAACATATTATACAAGGATTAAGGAAAATCCTAAATGGTCCCGACTTATAAAATCCAGACAGAAAAATGCTTAGCAAATTAAAAATCCTCCTCCAAGTACGCTACAGGGAACCGAAGCACTACGGCCGGCTATCAGCACGGCGGTGGCGACGGCGGCAGCGGTAGTGGCGCCCGACGATGCACTTGAGTCCCGGGCTGCGGAGAGGGCGGAGCCCGTACAGGCCTCCGAAGCACCGGAGCTTCTCTGCTGCGGTGATCGTGGTGGCCAGGGCGCGGCGGCGGCGGCGGTGGAGGCACCAGCGCAGGTGACTCGTGGCACGCCGGAGCCTGCCACCGGCGATCATCATGCGAGCCCGCCGCGTCGGCGACATGGTAAACGCGCCTGGCGCTCGGTTGCTCGGAGTCTGATGAGGACATAGCTACTACTGCCAGGACCAGGAGAGCTCCGGCGAATAGCTGGTGAGGGGAGAGTGCCATGTTCTGAACTCAATGTTAAGTCGATACATCCTGAACCTGAATTTATCAAGCAACAAGGCCAGCTTTTTTATTTTATTTTTAAAAAAGAAGGCCAGCTTTTCAGACAGAAAGGAGGAGACCAGACTGGCTACGAATCTGGAAAGCGTGGCACATTTGGCGCGTGTTCTTGCTCATTCCTGGCTCCAGGAGGATGCTCTGGATGAGTTGTTCGCTGGTACGGCCTTGCCATGCCTTGTGGTCGTGCAAAGTGCGCGAACCTGCATCCGGGAATTCGCCCATGCCAAAGGAGAGCTTGATTGGAACCTGAGCTGAAAAATGAAGCACGAGTTCTTCTTTCCCTTTTTCTTTTGCGTTTAGTGGGTACGGTGCACCAGGGCTTCTATGCTTAAAACATGCATAACATTTTATTCTTCAAAAAACAAAAATTAAGGCACTCAAAGTGGAACGTGTCAACGTACACACATACTCGGAAAATAGTAAAATTCATTGGCGGTCCCTAAACGTGTCATCTAGGTCACAAACTCATGATTTTTAATATTTGGGTCCCTAAACTAACATGACGGTGTCATCTACGTCCCAAACTTACGATTTTTAATATTTGGGTCCCTAAACTTCTACAATGGTGGCATATAGGTCCCAAACATATTCGGCCACGACGGTTTAGAGATTGAGAAGAAGTTGGTACTTAAATCAAACAACAAGGGTTCGGGATTGACACCACAAACAAGGGTTAGCTACACACTTTTTTTATCAGCGGGATAAATTATTAGATCTTAATATTAAAAATTATAAGTTTTGGATTAGATAACACCATCATGTAAGTTTAGGGACCTAAATATAAAAAATCCTGAGTTTGGGACCCAGACGACACCGCCGTATAATTTTACAGACTTAAATATAAAAAATTTTAAGTTTAGAATCTAGATGACACCGCCGCGTAAGATCCGCCGACAAATTTTACTCCTCGGAAAAACACACGCTACGCGTTTTAGAATTTTCGAGGAATTGTGCATCTCCGTGGGGCCTAATCCCAACCCAAATTGAAGGCCCACACCGTCACGCGGTAGGAAAACTGGTGCATACACGACCCCGGGGCCCAGCAGCAGCGAGCTAGGATGCCACGGCCCACGAGACATAAATCAGCGAGGAAAAAGTACATTTGACCTCCCTCATCCATCGCCGTCGTCTGATTTTCATCCTCAAAGTACAGAACTGGATATGTTACACCCTAAACTAATACCGGATAAATCACATCCCTAGCTAATTTTAAAGGTGGTTTTGACCTACTTGTCACTATATAAATCGTCCTACAGGCATCAGTCAACCCCGAGAAGGATAAAATAGACTACGTTGATAGTTCAAGGGTCAAATAGACTTTACTAAAAAAAATTCAAAATTATCCAATACCTTTTGGAATAGTTATGAAATTAAAAATCCTAAAGTAAAATCTAGTTTAATTTGATAATATAATTTTTGTTTTAGCTTGAAAAAATATGTAGCCAGCTTGTAGTTATTTGATAGTTCAAGGTCAAATTTGTATTATATTTTTTGTGTTTATTTGCAAGTAGATGCTCTACTTATCTATTATTATATTAGTTAAAACACCCAACGTATAAAAGACAACGTGTATTTCAACGACAACAACCTAGCTAGGTATCAAACTATAGAGCGTGATTTTAGGAAAAAAATATAAAACTGGTTTCATATATTTTTGATTTAAAACGTTTTTTATGAATAATCTACGATAAAACCATATTTTAGGATAGAAAAAATATTTGAATATTTTTTATAATTATTTGTATAACCTTTTTTAATGTCCATTTGACCTGAACTATCAACTCTCGACCATGATGTGGCACCACGTACACTCAAACCACCGTTAAACCCAACTAGGGGTGTAATATGTACGGTATTAGATATTTTAGAGGGTAAGATATCGAGTTTTATACTTAAGGATGAAAATCAGACAACATCAATAGATGAGGGAGGTTAAGTAGACTTTTTCCAATCAGCGAACCCATCCACACAACAATCACAACCAAAGTAAACTCACTGCTCGTGGGCTTCTTCACGCCCGGCCATGCCGCCCCCGCGCTGATGACGTCGCCCGGGCCCGACGGCGGGTACCGGAAGCCCTTAGGCCAGGCCCAACGCTCTATGGTGGGCAGTGGCTTCACCTCTCCACATAAGATAGAAGATGTCGTGGAGGAGAGAGGGGAAAAAGCAGTAGCTTGCAGGATGGCAGTAGTAGCTGCAGAGGTGCCGGTGGCTCTAGGAGAGAGAATGGATTCCTGTGAGAGAAGGGGGGAAAATGCTGCACTTTTGGTCTGAGTTTTGAGTAAAGCATGTGGTCCTGCACAGCTACTGATGGTGCTTGCGTTGTAAGGTTAGGAGTCGAGATAAAGTCTTTGCTTATGTGTACAATGAGGCCACTATTACCATATGCAGTGGCGGAGGCGGCTATTTGGCAATGCTTGGCCTCCGCCATACCTAAACAAATAAAAAATATTAAATATATGTATAATATATATACACATGCATGATATATGTCTACTTATTAGGCAATAACTAATGATCCAACGCGCAAATCTACCTGACTGCTTTAAAAATTTAATGTCTGTCAGCCTTATATAGTTGATAATTATATTATACATATTTACAATTTACAAATCCGTCACACCTAAAACATATTCCTGCATCCGTCACTAACCATATGCTTGCGTTGGGCTTGCCGCTGGACTCCGGATCCCGACGCCACCACCCAACCGTCGCCGCTCCGCGTGCCGGCAGCGTGGACGACGCTGGTGGCGGCGGCTGCCACGCCCGAGTGAGCCAGGCGGTAGAGGATGAGCAGAATCGCCGCGGCCGCCGTGGGCGCGGGGCCGGAGCCTGGTCGTCGCCCTCTTCATTTCCGGTGGTTTCTCTTTCTGCTGTGCCACTGCGGCTTCTTTAGCTGCAGCTTATGTACACGGAGAGTTTGGTTGGGTTGGTCCTAGAATACGGACGCGAAGACGTGCCATGTGACGTGTCCCTTGTATTCCGGTTTAGCCGATTGGATCGGGACCGGAATTTCTGCCGTGGTAAGGAAGGCTTCGGTCGGGGCAGTTTACACTTTACAGTACAGGACAACATGACTGTCTTTTTTTTCCCTATTGCTACACAATTTTCAGTGGTTGGAACGCATCTTTATTTGCAGCTCCGTCCAGGGTTCTCTCTAGGCTCAACGTTTTCAACACCGCCGCTTTATTATCTCTCGTGCCGCACGAATCTTTTCATATGCGCGCGCCGCCCCGGCGGAGCAAGCCGTCGCCTGGCAAAGGGGCCTGGCACGGTCACCACGCACGCGCGTTCGTCCAACGAAGGCACGAGACAAAATAAAGAGCTGTACATGTATAAAAGTTTGCACGGAACAGATCGACGCATAGCCCAGAGCCAGCTACGGCACATATCTGCGAATGCACGCTGCACACGCGCACGATGTCCGGCCTGTACCTGACGCCATGCATGCTACCATGGCCCATATGGATGACCAGTATCGTACCTTACACCCCTTGGCTTCTCGGCTCACGCGCTATGGCAACGTACACGCAGTCGTCACGCACGCCTCTAGCTTCCTTGTGCAGCGGGGGTCGCCGCCGACTCGCCGTTGCTGACCGACGGCGGAGCGGGAGGCGGCGGTGGTAAGCGCCGCCGCCTGTTATGAACATTCGCGTTTGCTATTGGCCTCCCGACCCCGGTGCCAGCACCGCCCGGCGGCCGCCGCGGCCTGGCGTGCGGCTTCATGTGTCCAGCGACCAGCTCGTCTTCAACGTTGTGAGCTCCGTGGAAGCCGCCGGAGCCCGTGGCGGCTTCGCGGCCCAAGCAGGCCAGGCGGTAGACGATGAGCGCAACCCCCGCGGCCACCGCGAGGACCAGGAGCGCGCGGGGTCGGAGCCGGAGCCTCGTCGTTCTCTTGATCATTTCTTCCTGCCCCGAGTTATATTACTGACCGCGTGCGGGAGCTCTCTTTCTGATTGCTACGCGATGTTGGTGTCAATGTCACTTCTCTGATGTAGTGATGTTTATGTACGCGAGTTCGCGTAGCCATACGTGCTGACGTGACAGCAAGGCCATCCAGGCCATGTCCATGTTCTGGTCAGTCCTGAATCCTGAATCCTGTTTACAGGTGACAGCCGTGCCCGTCCAAACAAACTCGATTACAATTACAATTGAATCCACTCTGCATAATGTGCTTGGTCGGTTCTGGTTCTGGCTATTTACAGTAAACAGGGAGAAAATAAAAAAGGGTGACTGTTGCAGCCAGTGGCTGGCTGCAGTGGCGAGGAGCACCGAAGCAAGCGAGCAGGTGCCGTAGAACGACGGCGAGAGATGTTGGCAGTGGCACGGGTGGAGGCGTTGCCGTAAAGCCACCAGAACGGAGCCAAGAAAGCGGGCAGGAAAAGGCCGCCGCCCCACCCCCGCTTTCGCCTGTTCCGTGCTGGCCCCGCCGCGGCACCGTCCTCTCTCGCCGCCCGCCACCGCTTTCGTCTCGTACTCGTACGTGCGCTCGTTTTTCTCTTCCCTTGCAATGCTACTGCCAAGTATACCAACCCAGAGACAGCGCGACGCATAGGACGAGAAGGAAACAGAGAGAAGGTACAGTAGGATGATGTGAAAAAAGGGATGGAAAGTTGAGATCGAGATGGGTGATGTGGAATCCTTGACAATGGCAGCTGGCTGTGGCAACAAAGCAACATTAGCTGTGTGTTTAGATCCCTGAAAATGGTGGTTGAAAAGTCACATCTGTAGCACTTTTTGTTTGTTTTTGGTAATTGTTGTGCTACCATGACCTAACTAGGTTCAAAAGATCGTCTCGTCGTGTACATCAAAACTATGCAATTAGTTTTTTATTTCCCTATATTTAGGGCATGTTTGTTTCCTCCTCGCTAAACTTTAGCACTGTCACATCGGATGTAAATATATTAATTATAAGTATTAAATATAGATTAATTAAAAAAATATTACATAAATAAGGACTAATTTGCGAGACGAATCTATTAAACTAATTACATCATGATTAGACAATGTAATGCTACATTAAACATATGATAATTATGTATTAATTATAGCTTAATTAGGCTTGTTAGGTTCGTCTCGTGAAATAGACATGACTTATGTAATTAGTTTTATAATTAATTTATATTTAATACGTTTAATTATCACTTATTTAAAACGCTAAACTTTAACACTCGGATCCAAACACCACCTTAATGCTCCATACATGAGGAGAGAGATTTGATGTGATGTGACGAGACTTTTTATGCAGTAGAATTTTGGGGTGGAATTTTAGGAACTAATGTCTGATTTGAGCGTAGGTTACAACTTTACATATTGTTCTAAGAACTCCTTTTTTTTTTGTTGGGGGACTTGGGGCGACCGGGCAAGATTCATGTTGGGCCAACAACTCTGGCAATCTCTCTTTTGCTATTCTGGTACCCGTTGTACAAGCGAGATCATAAGGCATTCCTATAAAGCAACGATGATGTCCATGAGTATATAATGCCATCTTCGATGTATAGAACCACCCCGATTTTATAAATGAGGCCTACAAAGATTTAACATTACATGTTGTATTGATAACAATATATAGAGTCAGGATTGAATCTATAAACGGGCCCACTTTTCTTTCCCCCACTCTATCTCTCTCCTCTTCTCTCCATATTAAATTGCACGAGAGCAGGTTTTATAGATGGAACCTGCAACCTGTTCGTCAGCATCAGCATGCAGTATATTTCTCTCAGCACAAATCAGCACTAGCCACCGGCCAGTAGCCCGTCAGCGGTATTTTTCTCTCAGCATAAATCAGCACCAGCCACCAGTCAACCGAATAGGTCGCTAGTCCTTTATAGATCCAAGCACACAATGTATAGTACCGGGTTCTATATTTACATTTATTGTATGGAAGTGGCCTAGGACCTTCCCATTGGAGAGGCCCTAAGGCTATCTCCAACAAGGTGACCCAAATGAAGACCCAAACCCAAAATGAGTCTTGGATGTACTATTTCAGCCTCCAACAGAGTACTCATACCAAATCCAAAATGAGTTTTCAGGAGAGAGATCCTAAATTTAGGTATCCTCTCTCTTCGTGACCCATTCGCAGAAATGATTTTTTTAGACTGCTGGAGAAATGAGTTTATGACATACCTATATAAACTAAAGTGGTAAATGGGTCTTCGATTTAGATTTCTATTGTTGGAGACAGTCTAAGTGCTTCAAGTTATTTGGTTATGAGCAGCAAGAAATCGATTAATGATCAGAATCCTTACATTAGAGGTACGCAACGATTTAGGTATCTACGATCAGAATCCTTACATTTAAGGTTAACCTCTCGACATTGAACTTGTATAGGCTACACTCGCTGATCGTATTCGACATCGACGAGCTAAGACCAAATAGAGAAGCCAGAGAGAATTTTTATTAGAATTAGACATCTAATAAATTTAAATCGAAGATAATTTTTATTGATGATAGGTAATGAGATGTGAATATACACTAAAACAGATTTCCTGCTCATAAAATAAAATCATGATGCGTCAAGGATAAACCGAAAGAGAAAAAAAGAATTGAGAAGATTCTTTTGTGGTGTCCCAGCCCAGGTGGGCAAATTATTCCGCGTTGGCACGGCCGCCCTCCCCCAACTTTCCAGTGCGGCACCGGCCTCTTTACACCTCATTCCCACCGCCACCGTCTCCACCGTTGCCACCCCCAGCACGCCGCTCTCGCCGTCGCCACGCCCTATATCTCGCGCCCCTCGCCTCTCCCACTCTCTCCACCCGGCCCCCGCTCGCCTCCCTCCTACGCTTCGTGCAGCCGCCGCCACCTCCTCGTCTCTCCCGGCTCAGGTTCAGGTTAGCGAATCTTGCGGTACTCCTTTAATGCTGCTGTTTCTTGTTGTTGCCGAGGATGTTTTGATGCCAAGAGGCGGCTGGGATAGGTGGTAGGGTGCAGTGGGGATCGCCGACTGTCTTGGGTTCTGGTTCAGGCCTTGGATCCGAAGTAGGAGCAAGGGTCGCAAGGTTGCTGAGACTTTCTTGGTGACTCGTGGGTGCTTCGATCTTGTGTTTAGGTGGGCTAGTAGTACTGCAGTAGATCTCTTGGTGGTCTGTGGTATGATATTAGTTTGTGCTAATAGATGTCTCCTTCTTCTGAATCGCAAGGGCTCCTTGTGCTTACAAGTGGAATTTGTGATCTTAGTGTTCGGAGTCGGTTTGCTTGAAGTGACCACGAAATTGTATTGATTTTCATTTGAATCTTCCAAAAGTAGGTCTTTTTTCTGAATCCTTTTTAGTATCAAATTCGTTTCATGTGGCAATCGAAATTTTGCTGTGCTTCAATAAAACATGGTTTAGCCCTTGTTTAGTTCCCAAAAAGCAACCCCAAAGTTCACTATGCAAAAAGAAGATTCCCATCACATCAAAATGTCATAACATGTATGGAGTACTAAATGTAGATGAAATCAAAAACTAATTGCATGGTTTTGTTGTACTCTGCGAGACGAACATTTTGAGCCTAATTAATCAATTTTTGGATAATTTTTCACACGTACAAACGAAATGCTACAGTGACGCAATGATTATGAAGTAACCCAAAACCCCCAAATCTCCACCCCCTATTCTCCATCTAAACAAGGCCTTAGTCGGTTACAAATAAGTATAGCCAAATATTGCTTCATAACTTCCTAAATTGTGCCCGCTGAACAATAAACTTATTAAAATGTTAACTTTTTTCTACGATCGAAAATCTCCTTTTCACTAATCATGGAGATGGAACTCTTTTCCCCAATAAGAGAACAGAGAACAGATCATGAAGTTCTTATATTGGATATTGATATGCATTGTCTGGATTCCTTCAGCTGCTGATGCCTCTGAGGCTCTGAGGGCCTTCTGGTCAGATAATGACAAATTCTTCATATTGTCAGTAGTCAGGATCCATGGCTCTGGTTCCTGCAACGGACCAAGCGTTTGACTAAATTTTATGGATTGGCGACATGCCTTGCGCTATTACACCAAGAGTTTGCATGTATTGGAATTTTGGTGTTTCAGACCAGCTTGATTCGTTTGTATATTTACAAATGAAATTCAAGTACTTACTAATATAGCTGTAAAACTTACGAATATAGCTGGAAAACTAAGGGTTTTGTTTGTAAGACTACCAGTTTCTGATCAAAACTAGTTTTCTTTTGTTCGACTATAATCCCTGACTCCCTGTTACAATTAGCATTACTTGTGTAGTTGTGTTTGGCTTTCCTGTTTGATAAACAGTACTCAAGGGATGTTTAGAGGTATTAGCCTCTTTTTCTCAGTTGATGGATATTAGCCTGTTAAGATGTAACTCATGTCTTCTGTTGGGAGTAGGAACACCAGCCTTTTCTCTCTTACTGGAGTAACATTAACACATATTAGTCTACAGTCTTAGTAAATGCTATTTTCATTCTTGCAGACTGCAGATCATTTAATATAAATGGCAGACGCAGAGGACATTCAGCCCCTTGTCTGCGACAATGGAACCGGAATGGTCAAGGTAATTGTGGCCCCTTGGCATCAGATTCTCTAATGAACACTTTTCTAGACTGCTATAATTAGAATTTCAGTAAGTATTAAGTAATTGCTTTCATATATTATAGGCTGGCTTTGCTGGAGATGATGCTCCACGTGCTGTTTTCCCAAGTATAGTTGGTCGTCCGCGCCACACTGGTGTCATGGTTGGGATGGGACAGAAGGATGCTTATGTTGGCGATGAGGCCCAATCCAAGAGGGGTATCCTGACTTTGAAGTACCCCATCGAGCATGGAATTGTAAGCAACTGGGATGATATGGAGAAGATCTGGCATCACACCTTCTACAATGAGCTCCGTGTAGCACCAGAAGAGCACCCAGTTCTTCTTACAGAGGCTCCTCTCAACCCTAAGGCCAACAGGGAAAAGATGACACAGATCATGTTTGAGACCTTCAGTGTTCCAGCCATGTATGTCGCTATTCAAGCCGTCCTTTCACTATACGCTAGTGGCCGTACCACTGGTAAGTGATCAAAGAACCAGCATTTTACTGGTGTGCATTCACTTATCTGCTCTGGAATCTTATCTAATAGGAACCAATTGGCCAGTAGTGAAATGATATTTACATTTAACAAAAATGATAACGCATCTTCTGAAATGCAACTAAATCAAATCCACTCAAATCTCCTGCAAAAGAATCTGGATATAATCTTTGTTTTACCATTTCTGCATAAATGATATGGGGTAGAAATATTTTCGTTTTCTTTCATTTAGTTGATCACTCGTTTCGATTTTGTTTCATTGAAAAGGTATCGTCCTGGATTCTGGAGATGGTGTCAGTCACACTGTCCCAATCTACGAAGGTTATGCTCTTCCTCATGCCATTCTACGTCTCGATCTTGCTGGCAGGGACCTCACTGATTCCCTCATGAAGATCCTGACCGAGAGGGGCTACTCTTTCACAACCACTGCTGAGCGGGAAATTGTCCGTGACATCAAGGAAAAGCTTGCATATGTTGCGCTTGACTATGAGCAAGAACTCGAAACTGCCAAGAGCAGCTCATCAGTCGAGAAGACCTATGAGCTGCCTGACGGGCAGGTTATCACCATTGGGGCAGAGCGCTTCAGGTGCCCTGAGGTCCTCTTCCAGCCGTCTTTCATTGGCATGGAAGCTCCTGGAATCCATGAGACAACCTACAACTCCATCATGAAGTGCGACGTCGATATCAGGAAGGACCTGTATGGCAACATTGTCCTCAGTGGTGGATCCACCATGTTCCCTGGCATCGCGGACCGCATGAGCAAGGAGATCACCGCGCTTGCTCCGAGCAGCATGAAGATCAAGGTTGTTGCTCCGCCAGAGAGGAAGTACAGTGTTTGGATCGGAGGATCAATCCTAGCATCTCTGAGCACATTCCAGCAGGTAATACCAAGTTTACCAACAGCATGCTGTATCCACAATCTAGGTTTATTCGACGCATTCTGACATAAGTTCGTTTTTTTTCTCTGTGCAGATGTGGATCACGAGAGAAGAGTATGAAGAATCCGGTCCAGCTATTGTCCACAGGAAGTGCTTCTAGTCGTCACCTAGCCTTGTTCCCCATCCCGGAAATATGTTGGTTTGATGACTTGTGTATGGGCTTTGGGCTATAGCTCGCAGTTTTTTTGGGTGTATGCCATATATACATATCATGTAAGAATGTGAAGTCAGTCGAGCACTGTGTTAAGTATGTAGCTTGTTTTGATGCATTGATTGAATTATTCGATTCCATGGGTACTTGGATGCCTGGAATGCGCATGCATGATTCCTGATTTAACTGTGTACGATGCAGCGGATTTCTGCTGCTTTGTATACGTTTGTTCTCTGCCTGGCTTGGCAATTGTCAATTTGTCATGAGGTCGTTTTCAACGATATGACCTAACATTAATTCTAAGTCCACAAATGTAGAGGAGAGAGATCGCAACAAATAATCTTAAATATTATGCTATGAGAAAAAGGTGCACCTGAAATGCGCGCGACTATTTCTTTGCTCCGTGCTAGTCTTTTACTGTTTGGGCCGTTTGGAAAGTAAAAAATTGATTCAGCTAGCTTTATGCTGGATTATTGGAGGCGTCCTATATGATTTGTTGAAACAAGGTTGGAAGTTAGAACGCGTAACCTGCCCGCGTGGACCGGAAATTTCCTAGTCCCCGGTCCTTTGGGAGAGTTTCCTCCGAACGCACGACAGTATTGACCGTTTCGAGAAAAGAAATGAAATCTTCCAGATAAAGAAAGAAACAGAGAAATGAAATGGAAGCAGAGAGGTATTTAAACCTTCAAAGCTACAAGCTTGGGTGATGGGTGGGTGGTGTAGGGTCAAGAAATGAAATGGACAGCTCTGAATCATTGTACCCACCCCACGGATTTGAACCCCATTTATCACTCGCACCGGCGAAGGATTGGTCGGTCCATCGCTGCAGAATCCACCTCGTCTTACAGGTTCCAGAAGATCGGCAGCGGCGTTGGAGTGGAGCAGCTCGACCGGCGGCAGCGCTCCTTTTTATTCCCCATCTGATCATCATCGCTGCCCTACTGAGCTGAGGTCGAGAGGATCCGAAGTTCCGAACGCCGCTGCAGTCACGGCCACCCTGACGATGCACTGATCCAGTTCGATGGGGGTCTGGAGCAGGATCCATGCCTGTTCGTCGCTCTCTTCAAAGTCAGAGCCCAACCCCGCCGGGCGATTCAGTTGAGTTCTGAGGTGGTCATTTATACGGGTTCACGAACTTTCGGATTGTTCAATTTTCATTTGATCTCATATTCTCATTTCTATGATCCAACCGAACATATTCATCGTTTTGTTCTTTGTTTTTAGGAATTCATCGTTTTTGTTTCCGATGTTTCCCTGACACTGACTAGTTAATCTTCAAGTCAGGCGGGGTTTGTTCATCGTTGCGTTCAAACTGTCCAAGCCAACCCCGCCATCCTTTTTGCCTCTGCATCCCACTAACGAGTCTGAATTCTCTGGAGAAGTAGGACGCCGCCACAAATGGGTCTCCTTCTCATCCACATAATCATCTCACTGATTTTCTGTTCAGCCAGCTTGCTGCCTTCCTTCGCATCAGACAGCCGCCTTCTTCCCGACAAGCCTCTCACTGTCGGAAGCACACTCATCTCTGATGACGGCACTTTTGCCCTGGGCTTCTTCTCCCCGTCCAACTCGACCAGAAACCATTACTATGTTGGCATATGGTACAACAGCATCCCCAAGGACAACGTCGTGTGGGTTGCCAATCGTGCTACGCCAATCACCGATCCTTCGTCTGTGACTCTTGCCCTGACTGACAGATGCAACCTTGTCCTGTCCAAATCTGACGGCCAGCTGCTTTGGATGGCAAACGTCAGCGCTGCAGGGAACTTGTTATCATCGGAGAACATTAGTGGAGAAGCCACGCTTGACAGCACTGGGAATTTCATCGTTCGGACATCAGAGGGTGTTGTCTTATGGCAAAGCTTCGATTACCCGACTGACACTCTTCTCCCTGGCATGAACCTCAGAGTCACCCACAATAGACATGCACTACAACGTCTGATTTCTTGGAAGGACCCCCAGGACCCATCCCCGGGTAACTTCTCCTACGGTGCAGATCCTAGTGAGTTTCTGCAGCGCCTTGTCTGGAATGGCTCTAGACCATACCGGCGAAGTCCGGTGTGGAGTAACTACTTGCTAGTTGGGTCATATATGGAGAGCATCAAGTCCACTATCTACATGACAATACGCCGTGTGGAGGATGAGATCTGTGTGTCCTTTGGCATGCCAGGTGGCTCATCAACTGTAAAGATCAAGATGGACTACTCAGGAAAGATAAAGATCCTAATCTGGAATACCAACTTGTTGTGGAGTGTCTTGCAGGCAGAGCCTAACCATGAATGCAATACATATGGATATTGTGGTGCATTTGGTTACTGTGATAATACAGAGCCTATTGCTACATGCAAGTGTCCTGATGATTTCGAGCCAGTAAACAACAAAGACTGGATCGATGGCAAGTTTTCGGAAGGATGCCGCCGCAAGGAGGCACTAAGATGCGGTCGAGAAAGTAGGTTCTTAAATTTGACGGCCATGAAGATTCCTGACAAGTTCGTGTATGTCAAGAATAGAAGTTTTGACGAATGCTCAGCAGAATGCACTAGCAATTGCTCCTGCACAGCCTATGCTTATGCCAACATGGGTACCACGGCTATCAATGGGGATGACACAAGGTGCCTATTATGGATGGGAGATTTGATTGACACAGAAAAGCGCATTGAAGAAGGGGAAAATCTTTACATTCGAGTCAACAGATTAAGCGGTATAAATTCTTGCTTCTCTTCCTCTGTTTGCCTATGTTCTTTCTCTTTTTTGCTGGTTGGGGAAGGATCCAATGGTATCCTCTTATTGATGCACACAGTATCGGAGCATGAACAAGGACTACTAATTTGTGGGTATGAAAAATTAGTGGGGGTCAAGACTTGATAATGCCTTTTTTCTTGTAGTAAGTTTATTAAAAAGGAGGCTCTTTAGGAAAAGGCGCCTTCATTCTGACCACATTGTCTAGTTAAGGAATAAAAACTTACTTAAAGATAGCCTTTTAAGAAAAGGTGATTGAAAACTAAGTTTGCTGGTTTCCATCATTAAATTATGAAGTGCCTATACAACGGATTGGGATCCAACTGCATGTTCTGAGGAGATACTGAAATCACATCACACCTAATTAGGCCACACAGCCACTTGGAACAATGATGCTTCAACTGCAGTTTGACTGACGGCCTTTCAGTGTAACTGTGTAACCATCCAAATAAGACTAAATATCCACGATTAGCAAAAATGTCGCTTCCCAATGAGATTTATAGCGCCTTCAAAAGATAATTCGTAGTTTCACAATTTTATAGGGAAATATAGTTCTATAGCGGCATCAAAGAAATTTTTAGGGAAAATCATTTTTAAACATTTTTCAGGGAAGATCATGTATATCGTTATATTAATGGCTACAAAAGGCTTACTGATATGATTAAGATAATAGAATCTGCCTTTTGAATTTATCTTCCATGACCTTGCCTTTTGAATTTATCTTCCATGACCTTTTGGGAGTTAACTTCCTCTCTGATTTCTCCTTACATACCTGCGTCAGAAATGTAGTATTAATCAGAAGTCAATAAGTCAATACTTGCCAAGGGTTGCATGACGGAATCAGTGGAGTAAATATATAGACAGACCAAACCTGCCACATTCTTCACTAAAATAGTTTTCATGGAACAGCTTGGCGATGCCTGCTATCAGGGAGTCACTGCATTCTGTTCTATACGGTAAGATAATAGCTCATTCACTGATCAGTACGGGTGCCATTTAGCTGTGATCCCGGTGCAGAAAAATAATATGAGCATTGAGCAAGCGCAAGAGTTGGTATGTAGAGCACTTCCATCTAAACCATATACCTAGGGAACAGCTTTTATAGATGTTTCAGACATATTATTTGTTCGGAAACGAAAAATAAGCAAATTTCTTCCAAGGACAACCGATAGCCTTACTAGGTCGTATACACGGCCAGAACAGGTGCTCCTGCATGTCTCTATACCTCGTAATCACCATTGGGTCGCATGATTGGCACGATTATACTGTACAAGTGTACAATCGCTAAATGGGTGACTGGTCGGGTACTAATTACTGTTTTCCAAAGCCTACAGATTCAATCCAATTTGAAGTACTGAACTACTGATTACCACATAAGGGCACCTTCATGTATTGGAAAGTTTTTCTGTTTCTGTTCATAATAAATCAACATTATGATGAAAAAAATGCCAGATTACCTGTAATGCAATTGTTCATGCGAGAAATAGGCCTTCTGATAGTTTGCATGTAAAATCATACTTGTAATAAAGTTTAGTTTGCAGTCTAATTATATACGGTTTCATAAATCATGATCCTCTTTATGGCTTAAATGTGGACAGACAAAAACAGAAGGGTCGATATACTGAAAATTTCTCTGCCAGTTGTATCAAGCTTGCTTATACTCATATGCATGTGGCTTCTGTGGATCTGCAGCTGCCAAGGTAGAACACAAAGTTTCCTGTTTTTGTGTTTATCTCCCCAGGAATGTTATCATTTCGGGTATTTCATGTTGTTTTATTATTAAGTTTACGATACTGTATCAATATTCTTGTCAGCCAAACAAAGAAACAAGAAGATTTGGAAGAAGATGATGTCAGGAGCTTTGAGTGCCTCTAATGAACTTGAGGATGGAAAGTTTCCCTTTATTAGCTACCGAGAAATTGTACTAGCAACAAACAATTTTTCTAGCACCAACATTCTTGGACATGGAGGTTTTGGAAATGTTTATAAGCTAACAAGAAATATTTTCTTATATAGTAGAAAATCATTGTATATCTATCTGGTTTGATCTAAGAAGTATGAGATTGTGCAGGGAATATTAGAAAGTGGTAAAACAATCGCTGTGAAAAGGCTTAGTAAGGATTCTGGCCAGGGGGTATTGGAGTTCAGAAATGAAGTAATTCTCATTGCAAAGTTGCAACACAAAAACCTAGTTAAACTCCTTGGTTTCTGCATACATGGAGATGAGAAACTATTGATATATGAATACTTACCAAACAAAAGTTTGGATGCCTTCCTCTTCAGTATGTACTAATTTTGTCTTGCTAGATTCCATTAATTAATTAAGTCAACAAACATGGCTGATGTTATCACTCGATTTATGCTACTACTGGCAGATTCCACAAGAAAACCATTGCTTCCTTGGTCAATAAGATTTAATATAATTATAGGGATAGCTAGAGGACTTCTTTATCTTCATCAAGATTCAAGGCTGAAGATAGTTCACAGGGATCTCAAAGCAAACAACATATTATTGGATGCTGAAATGAGTCCCAGGATATCTGATTTTGGTATGGCAAGAATATTTTGTGGTAGCCAGCAACAAGGAAACACCAACCGGGTTGTTGGCACATAGTAAGTGATATAAACTATGAATTTAATTCAAACTATCGTTCTTGTGCTTGAACCAAAATATGTTGTGTTTTTATTAACTTGAGATATTTCAAACAGTGGTTACATGTCACCTGAATATGCTTTGCAAGGTGTGTTTTCTGTCAAGTCTGACGTGTATAGCTTTGGAGTTTTAATTCTAGAGATTGTGAGTGGCTCAAAGATCAGCTCTATGCACATAACAGAAGATTTTCCCAACCTTATAGCCTATGTAAGTACTAAGAAATACCGAATTCACCACAACTTATTGTAAATATGCATCTTGATGGTATATGATCGATGCAGGCATGGAGGTTATGGAAGGATGGGAATGCAAAAGATTTTGTTGATCTATCAATTGTGGATAATTGTTCACTTGATGAGACTTCACAGTGTATTCATATTGGGCTCTTGTGTGTTCAAGACAACCCAGATGGTCGGCCACTCATGTCATCAATTGTGTCAATTCTGGAGAATGGAGATACATCACTTCCACCTCCAAAGGAGCCGATATTTTCTGCAGAAAGGAACTATGGAACTTATGGGGCAGCAGAGGCTATTGGGAATTCTGCAAACACTGTGAGTATTACAGTGTTGGAGGGACGCTAGAAATCTAATCCCTACAGATACTAATTAGTATGAATGAATATTTTTTGCAGCTGTATAACACATGAGAAAACAAGCGTTTTGATGTACAGAATAAGTAGCTTTGTTTAAATTTAGGCAATGCATTTCTTCTTCGATAGCTTTAATATCAAATGGGAGAAGAACCTCAGCACCAGGACTTCCTAATGCTGCAGCGACCAGCACCAGAACCTCATAATATTTAATTTGTAGTGCACGGATTCTTCTTGGTTCCTATGAGAATCGAACTACTTCCTATGAAATTTCTGCTAAATTCTCATGAAATTCATGTGCTCCAAATGGGGCATTAAAGTTTACGATCTCCTGCATGAACTGTAAACTTAAAAATAACCATTCAGACCAATAATTTTAGTTTTTTTTCATCTAGGCCCTTTTGGATTTGATCGAGTAGGCATTTAAAATGGTTTTTTAGACGATTTTTTTTACCATGCTGTTGTTAATTTTGCGTGGTCGAACGTGGATGAAATCATTCATGAATGCTGGGCGACAGAAGTAAGAATGCTGAAAGTCCTCACAGGGCGAGGCAGCGAGACCGAGTTGTGCTTCTGCCTCTGTGCTGAGGCCGAGCGGCGGCGGCGGCGGCGGCGCATGTGATTTGTCGCCGGAAGCAACACGGCTGGCCAACCCGATGGAGCGGCGCGCCGCGGCGGAAAAACGGCCGGCCGGGGCGCGAGAGCGGCACACAGGCAGCCTGTGAAAGGGGCCGCACCGCAACCATCTCTGTCTCGCAGCCGCCCGCGTGCACGCACGCCCCGTGGGCATCAAGGTCCACGCCTCCACGACCTTTTCCATTGTTAATTCGCCAACATGACAGAAGGCTACCCAGCTAGCCCGGCGCTCGGCAGATCGGCCAGCGGAACGGCGGTGGTGGTTGAGCAGGTTTCTGGTTTGAGAAAGAAAGCTGGGTTTGGCCGGCTGATCTCCTCCAAAACAGGGGCCACTAGCCCCCCGGCAAACCGGAACCCGGCCGAGGTTGGCTGCCAGTGCCAGTTCACTCCGCCTTATCCCGACCAATCTCGTCAGCGCGGCGCCAACCTCTTCGTTGACAAGAAGAATATGTCTGCCCAGTGGCAGAGCTGCTCCCTACTGAACTACCTCCTTGTCCTACGCCAAGGGTCAACTCCATGGTGCTAATACTACCATTCTGCCACTACTCGACACGGCGACTCCACTTGTTTCGCTCGCATGCCGGGATGCCAAAAACAGCAGCGCAGCCGGCGCCAACCTGCCTGCCTGTGAATCCGATCCGGCCATTTCTTTGCGGCAACTTGTAGCCACCGCCTCCATGCCAGCCATCCATTATAAGCCCCAGTCCTTTGTCCCGGATTTCCACTCACGAAGACACGAACTCACCATCACGTCAAGGAAATCACTCAGCTCGGAAGTCAGAATGCATTTGACGCTCAGCCCCGGGAGGACGACGAGGAAGGCGGCCGCGGCCGCGGCGCACGCGCGGTCCGCCAGCGACCCGTGCCACCCGGCGCTGGCGCGCCTCGAGGGCACCGTGCGCGCGCTCCGGGCGTGGTCCTGCGGCGGCGGCGGCGGCGGAGCCGCGGGCACCTCTTCCTCCAGCTACGGCCTCGCGCTCCTGGAGGCCGTCCTCGCCGCGCTCGGCGAGACGCTCGCGACGCCGCGGGCCGCGGCGGCGCTCCGCGGCGACGGCGACCGGGCGCTCGACGGCCTCCTCGCGCTCGCAGACGCGTACGGCAGGTTCGGCGCCGCGCTGCTCGCCGCGAGGCAGGGCGCGGCGGACGCGCGGGCCGGGGCCCGGCGCGGGGACGCCGCGAAGGTGGCCGCGTCGGCGCGCGCAGGCAGGCGGACCGAGAAAGAGCTGCGCCGCCTCGCCTCCGGGATGCGGCACGCCTCGAGGCACGCGGCGGTGGTGCACAGCTTGCCGGACGCCGTGGACACTGAAGTGATAGACTCGGTGGTAGAGGCGAGCGTGGCCGCGGCGGAGGCGTCGGCGGTCATCTTCTCGTGGTGCGCGGCCATGTCGGCCATGGTGCAGCCGGTGTCTTCGCACAAGTGGCTAGCGAGGCTGGGCGTCGCGCCGGCAGCCAGCAAAGTTGCGCCGGAGACGGCGTCAATGGCATTAGAGAGGCTAGAGGAGCTAGAGGAATGCATTGCCGGGCTGGAGAGCGGGAGCGAGAAGGTGTTCAGGAGGCTGCTGCAGGCTAGAGTTCAGCTCCTTAACATCCACAATCCCTTGTAATTCCTCGGCTGTGTTGTAGACATGCAGTCAGGATTTCAAATAGAAAATGTGCAGAGTAGTTTCAGTTGGACAGACCTGTCACTCTTTGCTTCTTGAACAGAATCGTTTCCGTTTCTTCACGTATATATGAGTTAGTATAGCATGGAAATCAGTAGTACAGTTCTGTCTCCATCCCAAAACGCAGTGTAGTCACGCCTTAAAAAAGGAATGGAGTAACATAGTGAATAAATTATAGTAACAAAGCATATCTCCTCAAAGACAACACACTGACAGACAACCTGGCAAAAGTACATGCTTCTTATTTATAACTGCGTGTTGTTCTCAGTTGGAACACTCGGAACTAATTACAGGCCGGGAAGAAAAGATACAGGTGCAGTGACTGGATGAAGAAAATATTCTTGCTATGTACTGTACCAAGCATGAGGGAGACTGTAACCACCAAACTTCAGTAGAGAGATTGGGTGGTACATTTCAGAGCCACAAAATTGTAAGCTATGGAGAAACAGCTAGCAACACAAATTTTATACGAGCATTGTATTATTAGAAGGTGCAAAACTCTCTCCACCAGGGATGATACAGGGTGATTCAACATCATCTCTTCGTCATATTTCAACATCAGGCAAAACTGTTTGGTTGTAGCCTGGCAAGCAGCTGAGCGGCCAGGCAGCGATCTCCACCGCAGGCTGAGGAAATCGAGCGCCCGGGCGAGCTGCCTGGGCCAGGCAGCTTTGCCAGGGCTGCAAGCAAACAAGCCTAACTGTGATGCCAACCAGCTAAAAAACTTGCAATCCATAGGCATTCAATATTCCCACATCAGAGTAGGCTTGACGGTCAAAAGGATGAACTTATGCCTGAGCCGACTATCGCCAAATTTGCACATCTTGCTGGCCCTGTTGAAGCTGAGAACGTTGCAGTAATGACTAGAGTTGCACAACTTGCTGAAGAGCGCCTGGCTCTTCAGTTCAAGCAATGCCACCAACCAGGTACATCATGGTAGTACTTGAGCCAATAGCCATAATCAAAAGACTACCTGGAATTTACTAGAGGAAACTCATGAAGCCTATCGAATTGCCTGGAATTAAGCAAGCTTTGAAGACTGATCTGTCGGAACAAATTTTTCTGACCAGAGAACTAAAGGGAACCCAACCTCAAAGGTTCAACTTGCCTCATGAATCTTGACCTACCAAGAGGATAGGGCAGACAGTCGAAACATGACTTTTAAGTTCCAAGCATCAAAAGCCGCAGCTATGTCCATCACGCTCGCCCTATCAACCATGACATACCCGTTCACAGAAAATTCATGCACCTTCTCATTTGGTTATCTCCATTCTCCAGTATGTGAACCTCCTGCCTGTCACAAATCCATTCCCCATCAGAAATGGGCCAAGCACCTTTGAACATGATTCTCCACTCAAGTCGACAACATCCTTACAGCTCTTACGTCTCCGATACATCCAACAAACAATCCTAATGCTCAACAGAATCATCACCAGTCGCTTTGGCATCAGAAGTATCACCTGAAGCTATGTTGGCACTTGAATTGGCGTTGCCAAGTCCATGTCGGCGCAAGAGCATGAGCTCAACAAGCTTGGCTCTTGCCTCAGAAACTTCATTTGGCTCAACGAGCTTCCCACGATCATACCCGTCCCTCAAGAATACTGTGTGCCGCTTTCCCTTCGCTGAGAGGTAGAATATTCCGGGATGATCCAAGAACACATCCCGGACATTGACGTCGATCCCAAACCAATTCCTGAACTGACTGAACTTCTCCACCTCCACCATCTTCTCCACTGTCAGGCTCAGGAACTCGTGAGCTATCCCCACTGCCCTCTTCTCCATCTTCCTCCTCGCAAGCTTCGACACTCTCTTGCTCCCTCCAGCCCTCGGATTGACGACCTCATACGGACCGGAGTACGGAAGCTGCTGCCACTCCTTCACCTTTTTGCGGTACTCCTTGGTCAGTCTGAACCCCGGCGGGAACTGCAGCTTGAACGCGTACCTGTCTGGCCGTGTCTTCTCCACCGCCGGGGTGAACGCCTCGGCCGCTGGATCGGCGACGAGGTGGAGAATGTGGGTGTTGGGCTCGGCGGGGTTGGGGGCGAGGCGAAAGAGGTGCGGGTGCCCCGCGACGACAGAGTCCTCGAAGTCGTCGGGGAGGGCGAGCTCGCGCCATACGCGGAAGACGGCGCGGAGGGGCAGGGCGCGGGAGGCCGACATCGCGAGGAGGCGGCGGAGCGTCCGCGCCGCGCGGGCGGGGGAGCTGGCGACGGCGAGGAGGTCCGCGGCGGCGGGGGTGAGGGAGAGGGAGAGCGGGAGCGGGGCGCGGAGGCAGAACACGCGCGGGAAGAGGCGGAAGAAGTGGAGCGGGCCGCGGCGGTGGAGGCGGACCGGTAGGCGGCGCGCGAGGTCCGGCAGCGCGAGCGGCTCGGGGTCGGCCCGCAGCGCGTCGACCAGCGGCGCCGCCGCGACGAGCGGGAGGTGCGCCGCCGCGAGGCGCTCGAAGGCGTGGTCCAGGTGCCGCGCCGCCACGTGCTGCGCCGCGGTGGTCTTGCCCCGCGCGTGAAGCAGCCGCGCCGGCACCCGCAGTAGCGGCGGCATGGGGACGCGCGTCGGCGGCGCTCCTGCTCCGGCCGGGCCGGCGAGGCTCGGGTGGTGTGTTTGGGTTGACGATCTGCTGCAGCTGGGAACTGGGCCGTTGGGTTGAATGGGCTCGTCATGCCGTAGATGCGGCAGGCCGGCAGCCTTCTGGGCCCAAGGGTTTCGTTGCGGCGGAGTCCATATTTTCCGCCGTCGAAATTTCGAACGATCCCCGGAATCAGAGGTGTTTCTACCGGCGCCGGAATTCTCTGCTGCTGTTGCTTGGATCATCTCCCTCCTCCTCGTCTGTCCTCCCTGGAGTTCCGAGGTTGAGGTGAGAATTGCATACGCGCTTGATTTGCAGTTTCTATCATCCTCGCTACTGCTCTACTATGTGGGAATTGAGAATTGCGCTTCGCTTTTGCGTGGGTTAATTATTGGTGGGTGGTTGGTGAGAGACTCCGATCCCGTTCTTTCTTTCGTTTGGAATTGAGAGACTTCTGTTCTTGGATCCTGTGAAAGAGGGGATTTGTGCGCGAGAAACCCTCGCCATGAAGGATCATCAATGCGGGTTAAGAGGAAAGGAAAGGACATGCCATTGCATGCGTCCACTCTTTCCCCCTTTTTTTTTAGAGATTCTATCAATGGCATTCTCTTTCTTTTTTTTGTTGGATAAATTAATTGTGCTTCCACCGTGCAAAAAGACATCTCTGCATGTGTGTCTTTGCAAGTCTCTGACTGCGTCATCAAATGTGAAATAGACCCATCTGCATTTCTCTTTGAAACAAAAATTGAATTTAGGAATTAGGTTTACCCACTGCCCAAGCCCAACACAAACAAGGAGTCAACGATCCTAGTAACCACAGCATTCATTCATTTTCTGGTCAAATCCCGTGCAAAATATCAGGCCAAATAGGTAGGCCACGCATGAGCGTGAACATCACAAGGCGATGCATCCGTCCATGCTGTGGTCCCTACATTTTACTGCACCGACACTGTCTAAGCATTCCATCTCCCCATCACACAATTGCCCCTCTTTTTCCCTCCCCACATAAGTTTTTTCTATTTTTCAAGTCAAAAGGAAAAGCAGAAAAATGCAGGGAGCAAATGGATGCCCGACAATCTCTCCCCATAACCCTCTGTGGTGGCCTTTGGCCATTGACCCAATCCTGTCCACCCTCCATGCAGGCAACGAACCAAGGGGGGCGAAAATCGCCAGCGGCAGTGTGTGAGGAGATAAAAAAGGGTAACAGCTCAAAAGGAGAGCCTTTTGGTTTTGCCCTTCTACTGCAAACAACCATCATGGTCGGGCAAAGCTGCCCAGATCAATGATAGAGTGGGCGACAGTCAGAGAGGGCAGGGTAAATTTGCTACGGTGACAAGGGAATTCCAAGATTTACAGGTGAGTAATTCCAAGATTTAACCCGGTACTTTTGTGGTTATCCCTTTCAATCTTGACAATTTGTCAAAAAAATTATCTGGGTGATTTACAGTATGATAAAAAAATCTCCAAAGGACTAAAAGACATCCTCTTATTTTTCCCAATGCAATGTCCTGAACAAGTTGTGTCCTTGTGCTTTTGGAGCAAAACATCATCTGCATGCAAATGTGAGGTGATTGGTTCTTGAAAGTAGAATACTGAAATGTCAAAGATTGTTCAGAAACCAATAGTCCAGAAATTTTGTTCAGAAATCAATATGTCAGAAATTCAGAGCACATTTCTCGTCACAGGTCCATTCATCATCATTTGTTTACAGTCCAAGGAAAGAAACGTCGCATTCGTTCAAGACGCCTAATTCCAAGGACTGAAGATTGTTTCTTCTCCCGAATCATCTTTCTCCCATGATCTGCTGGGGTCTCCATAGCCGGCCATTGGTCCACATACATGGCCATTACCACGTGAGGAAGGATAGGCAGTGGTTTGGCCTCGCCCCTCGGTGCGCTCCCCACTTTTTTCTTCCCAATTCCACCATGGCTATGTTTCATTGGGGTGAAAAAAATTTACCTCCACGTTTGACCACTAATTAAGGGTATTAAATAAAATCAGTTTATAAAACTACCTTCACAACCCGTGTTAATTCGCGAGACCTACCTAATGAGGTCTTTGACCGCACGATTAGAGGATGATTGTAGTAAATCATGGGTTAATTAGGCTCGTTAGATTCGTCGCGTAAAGTTACACTCATCCCTAAAAAGATTTTACAAATAGACTTCATTTAATACTTCATGCATGCAAGATTCCCTTAGAAATTTTTTTTGAAAATATTTTATTCCCAGGTCGGCTCAATCTTTTCGGGTGTGGCCTCCATCCACACCCCAGCTTTCTTTATTTATGAAAGGGGATGAGGTTAGCTGGGCTGCTGCTGACATGTGAGCATGTTCGGCATCACGCCACCGCTTCACTCCCCCTCATCAGTGCTCAGTGACCGCCTCACTCACCTCACCAATGGCTGCGGCAGAGCTCGAATAAATAGGCAGGACCCTTGGCTGCGGCATCTTCTTCGTCGTTTGCTCCTCTTGGCGCCCTCCGGTGCTTTGCCTTCCTGAGTTGTCTTCTTGCTCGCAGGTCTGGTACCTCTGCTGATTTCGTTTCGTGCTCTTCGTTTCTTGGAGGAGATGGATCCATTTGGAAATGCAACGGCTCCCACTGCGGGGCATTGATGGGGTCTACTTCCGATTTCGTTAATTTCTAGATTCATGGGCTGGTTCTTAGCTGCCACTATTGTGTAGCTTCCGATTTGCCTTTTGCTTCGAATATTTAGTGTTTAGCCCCCTTTGTCCTTTATCCTAGAACTAAATACTTGCCTTCAGCAAGAAGCATGAGTCTTGCTGATTTTCTTTGAGCAGGGCCTAGTTTTCTCTCGAGCAAAGCAAAAGATTCTCGAGAATTTTACCACGTTCTGAGGTTCTTATCCCTGGTTTTTTTCTATGGCTACTTCTTCAATGCTATCTGGCTGTTGTTTCTCAATTTCTTGGGTTGGGTTATTTGGTGATGCCACTGAAATTTAGGGCAAACATAAATCTAGCTGTCTTGAGAAAAACAGATCAGGATAATTTGCTATTTTGATACCCCTGCATAGTCTGAATTTATATGTTCTGTGTTCTAAAGTTGCAACTAACTAAAGAAATTTACTGCCCATAATCAAAATGGTTCTAGTTTTGATCTCATGAGGGGTACAGTAATTGCTCCCAAAACCCTCAGTAAAGTAGTGTAAATTTCAAATCCTAATAGTATCTTAGATTTCTTTCGCTTCTCATTGCAAAACTACCGTAATTTACATAGCAGTGCAAGCCCTATGTTTTCACCTTCTATTTTCAGTTAAAATCAAAGATATGTAACCTAAATTTGTCGGTTTAACCCCTCTAATCCTGAAATATGTGAGTACTTCCTAAATTTGGTGCCTCTATTTATGAAATCAAGCTAAATTTTGTTGGGACCTCACTAATTCTTGGAACTTGCAGGAGCCATGCCGAAGGAGTACCCAGCCTCTCCCAAAGCCCAGCAGCTACAGGAATCCAAGAAGCAGCGCCTGACATACATCCTCGTGGTGAGCGCGCTCTGCATCGCCTTCTATGTCCTTGGTGCATGGCAGAACACCACGCTTCCGAAGCCTGTGGGCAACTCTGCGGCAATCACCCGGGTTGGCTGTGACCCCGCCGCCACGACGACGCAGTCCTCCAGCTCTGGCTCGGTGCCATCCTTCGGACCAGGTTCGGGCGAAGTGCTCGACTTTGATGCAAACCACCGGCTCACCATCAACAACACGGATGACGGCACGGGGTTGCAGCAGTTTCCGGCGTGCCCGCTCAACTTCAGCGAGTACACACCGTGTGAGGATCGTACTCGCGGGCGCCGGTTTGATCGCGCCATGCTAGTGTACCGGGAGAGGCACTGCCCTGGCAAGGACGAGCAGATCCGATGCCTCATTCCGGCACCACCCGGGTACAGGACCCCCTTCAAGTGGCCTCGCAGCAGGGACTATGCCTATTTCAACAACATCCCACACAAGGAACTCAGCATCGAGAAGGCTGTCCAGAACTGGATCCAGGTGGAGGGTGACAAGTTCAGGTTCCCCGGTGGTGGTACCATGTTCCCACGTGGCGCTGATGCCTACATCGATGATATCAATAAGCTCATCTCATTGTCAGATGGAAGGATCAGGACTGCTGTTGACACAGGCTGTGGGGTAAGTGGAGGAACACCTTGGGTTCAGGCTTATAGATGTTGTGAATTGTGATGATGCTGAAATTGATGCTGATTCTTTTGTTGTTAAAGGTTGCTAGTTGGGGGGCTTACTTGCTAAAGAGGAACATCATTTCCATGTCGTTTGCGCCAAGGGACACACACGAAGCTCAGGTGCAATTCGCACTGGAAAGAGGTGTCCCTGCCATCATCGGAGTGATGGGGAAGCATCGGTTGCCTTACCCATCTAGGGCATTTGATATGGCACATTGCTCTCGTTGTCTGATTCCTTGGTATGCACATGGTGAGCACTTCGTACCTCTGGCTTTCGCTCTATTGTGTATCTTATTATACTTTTCAAGTTGTCATTGCTCAACAAACTGACTAATTGAGTGGATGTTTTCAAATTTCCTTTAGATGGAGTATACCTCGCTGAAGTCGATAGAATTCTAAGGCCAGGAGGATACTGGATTCTCTCGGGTCCTCCAATCAATTGGAAGACGCACCACCAAGGGTGGGAGAGAACCAAGGACGACCTCAACCAAGAGCAAAACAAGATTGAGGATGTTGCAAGGAGTCTTTGCTGGAATAAGGTTGTTGAGAAGGGGGATCTCTCCATCTGGCAGAAGCCTAAGAACCACCTTGAGTGTGCCAACATTAAGAAGACATATAAGACACCCCATATCTGCAAGAGTGACAATCCTGATGCTGCTTGGTATGGAATCGCTTAACCAATAAAGAAAATGTTTGATAAGCCATTTAGTTGTTCATTACTTAAATGTTTGATAAGCCATTTAGTTGTTCATTACTTATGCTCTTCCCGTTCCGTATACAGGTACAGGCAGATGGAAGCCTGTGTTACTCCATTGCCAGAAGTAAGCAACCAGGGAGAGGTGGCAGGTGGAGCAGTGGAGAAATGGCCAGAGAGGGCATTCATAGTTCCCCCCAGGATTAAAAGGGGAATGATTCCAGGATTAAATGCAGAGAAGTTTGATGAGGACAACAAGTTGTGGGAGAAGAGGGTGGCTTACTACAAGCGCACAATACCCATAACAGAGAACAGATATAGGAATGTGATGGACATGAACGCAAACATGGGTGGGTTTGCTGCTTCTTTGGTGAAGTATCCTGTGTGGGTTATGAATGTTGTCCCTGTTAATTCCGACCGGGACACCCTTGGGGCAATATACGAGCGCGGGTTCATTGGCACATACCAGGACTGGTGTGAAGCTTTCTCAACGTATCCAAGAACCTATGACCTCCTGCATGCTGACAATTTGTTTAGCATCTACCAAGACAGGTAAGAAAATTATGTGCTTCACCTTTCTTTTAGCCATGTTCTAGACATTATGCTTCCCATCTTGTTACCTTTGTTTTGTTTTTCCATCATTTGCCAGCCTTAAAATCATAATCAATTTGTTATTCAGCTTAGCCTTTTTAAGGAACACACCAGCTTACTTTTATCAGAAGAAATTTTTGTGGTTTATGATTATAACAAGATATTTGTGAGTTCTGATTCTTATCATTTTCTCGAGGACACCAGGTAGTGTGAAGATTAGCTAGACATCTCAGTGAAACATGTTCACCACAAATAAAATGAGATATTCCTTTAATCCTTGTGATATTTTTGCAACTGCCCTGCTCACATGCCTGCTGAAACTGATCTGGTCCTTCACATGAGCTCCTATGTCAGCAAGTGTGGGAGCAATGGTCCAGCTCCAAAATATCTATAATATATGGCAATTCACAGTAGACAGACCCTAATGATGTGTTTTTCCTAAACTTTTCAGGTGTGATATAACTGACATCCTCTTGGAGATGGATAGGATACTTCGGCCTGAGGGCACAGCTATCATCCGCGACACGGTTGACGTGCTCACGAAAGTCCAGGCCATAACCAAGCGAATGCGGTGGGAGAGCCGCATTATGGACCATGAGGATGGCCCCTTCAACCCAGAGAAGGTCCTCATGGCGGTCAAGACGTATTGGACTGCCAAAGAATCAGAGGATCAGCACTAGCTCATAGGCAGTCTCTGAGGCCTGAATCAGGCTTGTTCCACCAGCTGTGACATGGCGTCCGGGTTTCGCCATCTCAGTGTAGTATGAGACCATTTGGTCACATATTCCTTTCGTTTTTCTCTAATCCTTTGTAGTTCCAGTCAGATGAGAGGTTGGGGAAGGGTTTTGGGGTGTGGTTGGGCCTCTAGCAATACAAGAACTGGTTTTGTAGCAGGGGAAAAGGTGCTTGATCTTGCATAGGTTCCTGGTCCAGTTTCACATGAGGGAAGAGCATAGATTTTAGTTTGTAATGTGATTGCACCGATGACCGAACAGGCAGTGTTATGCTATATTGCGATAACTTAAATGGGTATTTATTTAGTTTGCCTCTAAACTCTGAGGTGCTTGAAAATGTAGATGGTCAGTTGAGTTGTCGTTCAAATCATAAGTTTTCGGTGTTCCCTTAAACTTGCTGATACGGGAGTAGTCGATGGTTGTTGCTTCGGCGCGCTTTCACTTGCAGATTGAAGTTTACACCCTCCAACTATCACAAAAAATATGATTTTCAACCTTAAACTACAAAATCGGATAACAAAGGCCATCCAACTGCCAAAATCGTGTAAATTTAGCCCTTTATGTGGTTTTGAAGGTGATTTTCCATTTTATTAAAATTTAAAATATTCAAATTTAAACTAAAAAATTCATAAGTAATTCATTTTAAGTCAAAAAAGTACAAAATTGGTATCAAAAGTTTTATAAAAATGTAACCTATCTATTGTCACTATATTTGTTAGTTAATCAGATCTATTGTTTCATGTTCATAGTATTTGGTTGCTTGTAGTTATGCCTATTATTTTTGAATAATTAAGATTCAAATAGAGCAATAGTAGATAGGTTACATTTTTAGAAATTTTTTGATACTTGTTTCATATTTTTTCTGATTTAAGGTGAATTAGTTTTGATTTTTTAGATCTAATTGGATTTTTTAAATTTTTTTACAAAATACAAAATCACCTTCGAAACCACCCTAAGGGCTAAATTTGTACGGTTTTAACAGTTGGATGATCTTTCTTATTCGGTTTTGTAGTTTAAGGTTGAAAATTGTACTTTTGTGATAGTTGGAGGTTGTAAAATGGACTTTTCCCCCAAGGAATGCCAAAAGAAATAAACCCTACCCCAGGCCTCCAAGGCTTTCGGCGCACTTATGCGAATAATTGAACAGCTAATCTAGAGTCTAGTCTCTAGTGACTTGAATTGTTTAAATGAAAAATAGGCTAATGAGTCCTTGCCCCTTGGTTTTCTTTTGGCGTGGTGTGGTTTCTTCGTCTCTATCGTTTTATCCACTTTACTAAAGCTCTGGTGTTCATAATCTTGGAATTCCTTATGCCAAAGTTAAAAGCTAATTTTTGTCATTATGCCTTGACACCATCAGCCTCGAAAGGTACGGCTAACTAACCCAACTCGTTTGCCTTTGTAGTCCAATTTCATGCCGACAAGTCGCAGAAGAAAATTGCGACTGTTCTGTCTTGATGTCAGTGCTGGGACGTTTTCAGCAGTCCACTACCGATTAAGGTGAAATTAATTTCAAAAAAAAAGTTGGAGAAATCGGGCCATTTAGAGCATCTCCAAGAGATCGGCTAAAAAGACTAGTCAAATTTATTGATTTAGCTACTCTCCAAAATAGATTTGACTAACAAATAACAGAGTCCAACAGATTCGGTAAAGATTGCTAGTGAGGTAGGCTAGCTAAAAATAAGTAGTGAATGAGGTGAGATAGAGAGCCACTAAATTTGGAGAGTCGTTTACAGAGTCTGTTGGAAACGTTTTTTCTTGAACAATAGCTAAATTTAACTTTAGAAAATGATTTGGCGTCTCTTGGAGATGCTCTTAAAGACTAGAAACTATCTAGGTCTTCAAAGGAGTAAAGACCTATTTGGATAGCTTAAAAACTAGTAGAACCAATTAATCTCAACAAGATCCCAAAGGGTGAGGTGAAATGATATATCAAATACTCACTCCAACAATAGCGTCAGTGGGAAAGGATCATCAGTTTAGCGCTTTAGTTGCAGCGAGATTTCCGGAGTTCTCTCAGAACACCTAGCTGGCTTTGGACTTTTGACTCGAGCACGCCAGCTCCCGTTGATTCAACACGAATGAAGCTGGTATGCGTGTGGAACTAATCTTGAGTTCACCGCGGCAGTTTTGCTCAATCCCAAGCTCCCAACAACCTCATGCTTACGTCAAACATCAACCACTCCAACCATCAAAGTAACGTGGGAGACTTCCAAATAAAACTAATGGACGGCATGGAATATTTGGCCCGGGCCAATTTATAAAGTGAGTTTGTTTTGTACTACAAATCTATGTTTCCTACTTGGCGGAAGGTGAGGTTAGGAAGGGCAAGGAACATCTGTAGAACTGCCGTCTTTCACTGGCCCTTGAATTTAAGGGGTCGTTTTGGCATGCTTATCCAACCCTAGCTAGATCAAGCACCCCCAAAAGTCATCTGTGCTTCCTTTTTTTATCAATCAACTATATATATAGCCTAATATATTATTCTGGCTGAGTTAGTATTGTAATAGGAAGAATCAAAGTCGTGCGACCTCATATCTTAGCTAGGATTCGTATGAGGCTATGACCATGATCTGTTTCATTTAATTTGTTTCCATCTGGAGATCAGCAGCTAATGCGGTTGGAGATACTCAAATTTTTCAAGGGATATACTGATATTGCTGCAAATAAAGGTTAGCTAAGGTGATGATCTTAGAGGAACTGTTTGCATTACGTTAAATTGTAAGTTACTTTGCCAGTTTGACACGGACACATAAGAATATGTATATAGTTCGTGCTTGGTTGAAGATGAGCATGTTAGGAAGGGCAAGGAACATTTGTGGAACTGCCGTCTTTCAGAAGCTAGGCCCTTGAATTTCTTGGCATGCTTATTCAACCATCCTCCAAACTGGATCAAGGACTGTCGAAGTCATCTGTATTAGCTTTTTTTATCAATCACTTGTATAGTCTAATTCTAGCTGAATTAATATCGTAATGGGAAGAATCAAAGTATTGCTGTGTCAGATCTTTGGTAGGATTCCTATGATCATGGTCTATTTAGTTCTTTTTCTTCTTCTTTTTTTGATATATTTCAGGTGACCATCTGGAGAGCTGTAGCTAATGCGATTTCACACTGTTTTCAAATATTATATTAATTACTGCTGAAAATAGATAAGGTTATTAGATAAACTGCTTCCATAATGTTAATTTTTAATTTACTGTCTATTTTAAGCAAATTTGCCTGTCGACATGGACATAAGAATATGTACTTGCTCAGAATATTACTGCAGAATATGCTAAACACGAGAAGGTGGAGAACGGAATAATAAGTTGAAAAGGATGCATGTCAATTTGAGTTATGCCATCCCTTGCGAATTTTCCATGAATGTAAACTACTTGCAGATCTTTTGCTAATATATGTCAGTCTTGACTAGTTATTTGCTCCAAAATTTCCTCTAATATTTTTTCCCCTCAAAGGCTTGATGGGAAAGCAACTAAAACTCATCGAATCAAATGCATTATCGCTAACGCGTTTGTGATTATCAATAGTTTATAACAAATCCACCCAGACAATTAGCCTTATAATTGACACGAACAAAACCACTTTTGAAGGGCATATTAACAAAGTATATATTGAAGTATAAGCAAAGGGGAAAAAACTAGAGCTAAAAGACCAACAGGATCTCTCAAGATCTTTAATTACACTTGAGCTCATCATCACAATTTATCGTCATCATCAACATCTAGATGCATCGCCCTCCATGACTCTCGCCACAAAGCTTGAAACCAAATCGTCTCCACCCTCACAAACTAAGGCGAGAGACAACGGAGGACGAGCCAAACCAAGAGCTAATCGACCTACCGACCAGCACGAGGAACCTCCTCGATCGATTGATCGCGAGATCAGGCGCGGAAGCAGCCGACGAAGCGCGGCAGGTGCAGGTGGTGCGGGGCGGCGCCACCGGCGCCGGCGTTGTCGAGGTCGACGAGGTGCTGCGCGCAGGTGCCGTGGAGGTCCTGGTCGATGAGGTGCTCGACCTGGACGAAGCGGTCGACGCGGCAGGGGATGGCGATGGCGCCCTGGTGGCGGAAGCCGTACTCGCGCTCGGCCTCCTCGAGCAGCGCGCCGAAGAGCGGGTGCTTGAGGTGGCCCAGCGGGACGGCGAAGCGGCGCTGCTCCTCCCCCTCGGCGCCGACCCGCACCGTCACGCACCCCTTGGGCGCCACGGGCACCATCTGCTGCTGCTGCTGCTGCTTGCCGTGCGTGATCATGGCCGCCAGGAAGCCCAGATCGAACCCCGTCCCGGTGTCCCGGAGAATTCAAGCAACAAGGGGAAACAACAACTTGCTGGCTGCCCAAAGCGGAGGAGGAGGATCGAGGAACCCCGGGGAGGCTGGTGGCTAGAGGGAGGAAGAGAAGGGCCACGGGTCGGAGCTGGAGATGGCGAGGCGGAAGACGGTGAGGGAGGAGTCGCGGAGGGAGGTGGGCACGTTGGACATGGCCTACTACTCCACTTTGTCTCTTCTTCTTCTTGTCGACGATGATGGATGGATTTCCGGGTTCGCCTTGCGAGTTCTGCGATGCCAAGCGGGGGAGGTTGGGGACGCCAGGGCCGCGGCTTTTATAGCCGGACGCCAGGTGGGGTTGGGTTGGTGTGCTGCTCGGTTCCCTTCCCACCGGGTCCGCCCGTGTCTCCCTGAGTCCCTTCCCACCCGAGCCCGATACGAGCCGAGCGCTCGTGTGTCGTGTCGCGCCCTCCTCGGTCACGGCCCGCGGCTGGGCTTAGCTGGCTGTGACGGGGGCGGAGGTGGTGCCATATGCGTGTGCGCTCCGCGCGCCCGGGCGCTGCTGCGTGCGTTCCTTTTCTTTGGGGATAAGGAAGGGAGGAGTCGGGACTCATCAGGGGACCGACCGCCCGCGTCCGGCCGTTGCGGTTGCGGGTTGCTTGCGGCTGGGGGAGGGAGGGGGCGCGGCGTGTTGGGTTCAGATCAGATTACGGCGGTTGGGCTTTGCTCGTCGGGGCGGACCTTGACTCTTGACGAAATCTTCTTCGGTTTGGCATTGCGTCATTGGATGGGGGTGGGTGTTCGTTTTGGTTTTGGAGTTTTTTTATCCTCGGATTTGATTTTTTTTATCCTCGGATGATCGGGGTTGACCGGGATACGAAGAGTTTCGAGATATTACTATTGTATACGTATTTGGGTCGTGGGTGTTTGGAACGAGAGGTTTTTTTCTTCCTATTGGGAAAAGGGTAAGGTCGCAACGGAAAAGGGTTGACGATCGCTGCTGTTCAATCAAAACAAACATGTCGTTGCCGCGGGATTCGTTCGTTGGGACGTGTCAAAGCTGACCGGAACATTTCTTCGCGCGGTGCTGATGATCGATGATGCGGCCCATATATAACAGCCTAACGAAATTATTCAATTCGATGGGTTCGTGTCCTACGCTTTCATGACGGTGACACGGTGCTGTCCCTCTAGAAAACCTCGCTACGCAACCGTGATCACGTCATCGCAACGACAACGCCACGGCTCACGCTGCGGTCTGGTCGGTGGAACGTAACGTGAATGCCGCGTCAGGCGAGATGCACTGCTGTGTACACGCTTCGCATTTTTTATTAGGGAGTCCGAACTGGTGTCTACGATGACATGTCAATAAGACACTACGTTAGAAACATACTTTTCAACCCATAATTTTTTAGAGTGAGTCATCAATAAATGCATCATGTCTCTTCTCTACCGATCATATTTGTTGTTCATTTATTATGAAGACACGACCGTCTTCCCAATGCAAAACTTGGTAGTGTCTAGTGTATATGTTCTCGTGTTGAAACTGAGTCTTGCATGAGACTCAATTCCTTTATCTTTCCCTTCTCTCTCATATTTAATACAATGCCACATAAGCAACTAGTCCTATGTGACAGCTCAATTAATGCTATGAAAATTATCCTATATGGAGGGTTGTGAGGGCAGTCCCAACCCATGATGTCTATAGGTAGTGTCTATGATGTCATGTTAGCAAGACACTACTTTAGATATTGTGTTCTCCAACCCATAATTTCTTAGTGTGGATCCTCAATAAATTCATCATCTCTCATCTCCATCAATCGCATTTGTTTTTATCTATAATGAAGACACTATCATCTTTCAACCCAAACTTGGTAGTGTCATGTGTATAGGTTCTCGTGTAGAAACTGGGTCTTGCATGAGACACAGTGTCTTGCTCTTTTTCCCCTCTCTCATGTTTAATGTAGCGCCACATAAGCCAATAGTCTTATGTATCACCCTATGTAATGCTATAGAAATCATTCTAGTTGAAGGGTTGAGACTGGCCTTACCCACAGAACTACTATTAATTATTGTCCCATTGCTTATAATATATTACTCCATCCGTCCCACAATATAAGCATTTGTTGACTTCTGGTGATGAAGTTTGATCACTCGTCTTATTCCAATCTTATCGAGCAACAAGTCCCAATCGCGCTACATGTATCCACATTCACCAACGGAACCTGCAGGGTACGGTGCTAAAATACTCGAGCTGTGGCGGGAGGGCAAGCTACCGAGAGGGGTTGATGGCGCCAGGCGCCACCACCACAGTTTGGCTGGATTCGTTTCGGCCACGGTCACACGGCGGCACGGCGGCGGCACGACTGACCAGGCGGATTGACGTCTTGCACCTGGGCTGATAGCGTGGCCCGGGCCCTGGGGTTCACCAACAAGGCTAGCGCGGCTTCTACAAGGGTTTTTAACTAGGGTGGCTGGCCTGGCTGGCCTCAACCGGCAACTACCAACGAGTAGCCAGTTTACGGTGGCAGACTGACTGGCTGACTCTAGAGTTTGGTGGGAGTGGACCTGTCGTATGCGCACAATGAAATCGATGCCAAGAAGTTGCCTAGTTTTCCTTTTTTTTTTGCGGGTACCTAGAATCCGATTGTAGAATTGCTATCTAGAGAGGATTTTGTACCGATTCGTCTGGCGACTGAAGGAAACTGCGTGCAAAATGGTCGGATAAATGAGATGGCTACGTTACGTCCCCGATCCGTTTGTTGGGAGTTGTGTGCGCCCTTTTTTCCCCGTGCAGTTCAACAGAAATCATACAGTAGGTCAAGACTCCACGTTCACAAGGGAGTCTTTGTCCGCTCCTCTCGGCCAGCCGTTAATAAACGTGCTTAATTTAATTGGGGGAGCTTCATAGTATACCATTTTTTATACACGTTCCCTGTCAAAAAAGTCACGGTACACGACCATGGCCGCTCACGCACGCTTATCACGCATCCACCCGTAAATGAGCTCGGGCTTGACCGCATCGATCCCACTAGACCGCGCATCGCACCACAGACATGAAACACGGGCACACGGCCCTCGAGAATAATCACGCGCCCGAGCGAGCCCTCGGGCCTGGGCGAATCAGCCCCGCCCGCCGCGCGGGCACACGGCAGCGCACCAAACAAGAAAAGAAACACGGGCCCCGCGCGCGCGTTGACATGAGCGGCGCCTCCCTCCCTCGCGACGCGACGGGTGGGGGTGGCTGGCTGGGCGCTGGCGCACTGCGCACAGCTGTTGGGTTCGCCGCGCGCGTGAAATTCTTTGCTTCGAGGGGAAGGCCAACCCGGGGCCAGGCGGCGCCCGGGCCGGGCGAGTTGGTTGGTTGGGGCGCTGGGCTGGGCGTGTCGCACCGGACGATGAGGAGGGAGGCGGGTGGTGCCCGCGCCAGGCGCCGACCGCCGCCGATCTTGCATTGGGTGCGGGGGAGGCGGGATCTCGGGTGGCACGGCCGCAGGGCCGGCGCCCGGGTGCTTCTTGCACCAGTAGCACACGCATGCTCGGCGCCCGGACCCCCCTCCCCGTGGGAGTTTCTGCCGTCTCCGTATACGTCTCGCGAGGCCGGACGGCATGTTTACATTTGTTTCCAAAAAGTTGGAGGCAAGCTTGGCGCTGGCACGCGCGCGCGGCGCGTCCCACTCTTGCACTGCATGGAGAGAAATATCCCCTCGGAAGGTCGCCAATCATGCATGCCGCTCAGGTTCAGAAAAACTGCCAGCAGATCGAATATGTGCGGTTTTAAAAAGGGTGGCAACTGGGCAGTGTCGTACTTTACATGTTTTTTATATTTACCTTGCTTGCATAGTTCCAGTACTAAATGGATCGGAGCAGGATAGAAAAATACTAGTACGTATGTAATTATACACTGAAGAGAATTTTATAAGACACAACCCCAGATGTCAACTGAGACGGGCGTTATCTTAAAGCCCACATCAAACCCGTATAGCTGTTGAAATCTTTCTGGAGTGCATGCCACTTGTCGCCGCCAATTGGCATGAAGCGTTGACACTCGGAGCTTTGCAGGCCGGATGTGAGTTTACACTAATAATCTACAAATTGATGCAGCCAGTGCATTTGCGATGTCAGGGGTCTCCAGTATGTTCCGAGAAATTAGGAAGGGATCGCTGTTGCTGCAGTGTCAACGGCAGCTGTCCGGCCTGACGCCGGACGATTAGCTCAAACAAAGATTCGGAAGATGCATGCATGATCGCTCGCCGTCGTTCAACTGTTCAAGGCAGAGAAGAGGTTTAGTTTTGCCTCTCTGAAGCCCCTGGAGGCCACATTATAGTTGGTCAAATGGGCCAGGCCCGCTGGGCCGGCACTAGCCCGGCCCTATTCAGCACGGCCCGAGCACAACGTGTTACTGCCTGGCTTAGTGTCGTGGCTGGGCCGCAATCTCGACCCGTGGTACTAGCACGGCACGACACGCTAATGGCCGGCCCGGCCTCGACACTACGGCAGCACGGGAGGAGGCATGACAACCGCCTGATTATCGCACAAGCTCCTAATTAATTAGTATTTTTGTTAACTTCTTATGCTTGTGATCTCTTTTAGAGTTGAGATTGTGTTTGAATTATTGTTGATAAAATTCTGTTAAGTTAGATATATGATTGTGTTTGACTGTTTGTCATCTTAGTACCAGTACCGGCACAGACACTATAGTGCCATTTGGCACAGCACGACACTAACCATTGACGATAGTGTAGTGCCAGTGCCTGGAGTTCAACACGGCGACACTAAGTGACACGGTACGACTAATCAATAGTGCTACTTAGTGCCGTGCCAAATAGTGCTAGTGCTGTACCGGCACGGTACGGCCCGTTTGGCCAACTACAGGCCACATGGGCGCTTTCAGTACTTTATGCTTTCAAACACGCAGGCCACAGTGCTCGTTCGATCGTTCTGCATATACTACTATTTGCCATCCCACATGTTACGGTTACATTTGGCAGTTCTTAACTGAATTGTTCTTCCCTCCACAGAGACACTGTATACTACAGAAAATTTATTATGGCGTCGTCGTCAGGGGTAGAAGTAAAACACATGGATTTAGGTGCCGTTTGCATCTAGGTGCTAAAGTTTAGAGCTTTAAATAATTAATAATTAGACGTATTAAATATAAATTAATTGTAAAACTAATTGCATAAGTCATATCTATTTCGCGAGACGAACCTAACAAGTCTAATTAAGCAATAATTAAACCATAATATCATATATTTACTGTAGCATTATATTGTCTAATTATATTGTAATTAGGCTTAATAGATTCGTATCACAAATTAGTCCTTGTTTATGTAATGGGTTTTTTAATTAATCTATATTTAATACTCCTAATTAACATGTTTATATCCGATGTGACGGGGTTAAAGTTTAGACGGAGAAAAACGAACCGGCCCTTGCTATTTGCAAGCGGTGCCAATGCCTCGTCTCGGTCAAAGATCCGCGCGCCATGTTGCTGTGTGAACTGGAAGCGAAGGTTAGCTTAACCTATAATTGCACATGACCGACGTTAATTGACCGAGCAAGATGCATCGGGGTGGAACAGGAATCCTTCGCCCGAGTAATTAATCTGCCCTTGATCTTTCAGTGTGTAGAGAGGCCAAGGAGGATGGAGTCGCCGACGGCGACAGTGATCCGATCGTGGAAGGGTTTCATGGGATGATTTGTAGCAATTTCGCTCCCGGCACGCGTGGACGCGTGGTTGACTGGTTCGGCTCGCATGGCGTCCCCTAATTTTGCTTCGTTAATTAACGCAGCGATCAATCGGATTTGAGTGGACGCCCGCAAAAAAAAGGCTTTGAATGGACTTGGCTTAGTTTCCGTTTTTCTCTGCCGATGCACACGGGCCCTAGATAGCGCAAACGGGTAAGAAAAAAAGTCTGTTTTACCTTCCTGGACACCAAGCGGAATCCAACATTCCTCTCTAGACTCAAAAACTGGATGAACTACCTTCCTCAACTTTCAAAACCGTTCACTTTACCTCCTTGCCGTGGTTTTAAGCGGTTTTCAAGGTGGTTTTGACTTTTTCAATTAAAAATAAATCTTGTAAATACTTATTAAACCACAAAAAAATATTCCTAAGCTTCTACAAATTATGAGAAAAATTCTAGAGATGGATTGAGATGCAAAAAAAATCTTAATAAAATATTTAAAACTAGTGAAAATGACTACAAAATTTTCTAAAATTTAAATTTAATTCTAGAAAAATGGAAATATATCCAAAAACTTAAATATTTACGATAAGTGTATTCATGTCGGCTTCATCTTATGTTTTTATCGTGGAAAGTATTTAAGATGCAATTACATATAGATTTAAATATTTATATATATATATATAATTTTTTGTATATTTTATATTTTGCTGGAGCTAAATCTAAATTTTAGAAAATTTTATAGATATTTTCACTAGTTTAAATATTTTATTTAGATTTCTTGTGTCCCATTCCATCTCTAGAAATTTTCTCAGAGTTTTTAGAAGCTTAGAAATATTTTTGATGGTTTAATAACCTCATTAAGTATTTATAAGATTTATTTTCAATTAAAAAATATAAAACCACCTTAAAAACCGTTTAAAACCACGACTAGGAGGTAAAGTGGACGGTTTTGAAAGTTGAGGGAGGTAGTTCACCCGGTTTTCGAGTCTAGGGAGGAATGCTGGACTCGGCGTAGTGTCCAGGGAGGTAAAACAGACTTTTTCCAACGGGTAATCGGTTGTACAAGCCCACCCAAATGTTGTTGCGCGGTCCAATTCGCGCGCACCTGATGGGCCCCCTCCTTGTATGGACTGGGCTCAAAAGTAAAGAGAATGCTTAATTTCTTTCCCCAGAAATGATGTTAGGAATTCCGTTTAGGCAAAATACTGAAGTTCATAGTTTCAACTAATTTATAGTCATACTTTATTGGTTTGTAAGCACCTAAATTCTAAAGTGCACGACTTCCCTGTGTCTTCTCTTAAAATCTTCTAACGACTCCTATTACTACTGAAGAGCCCCAAAGTATCGCAAAGTCATCTAGGTGACTCCTGAGATCACGTGGAGCCCAATTGCTGCTGCTGCTTTTTCTAAAGTCTTTTCGAGCGAGATTATTCGCATTCCAACACAGAAATTTCAATTAAATTTCACATAGAACACTTCATATCCAGCAGTCATATGGATAAGGAGTCATGGACTCGTGTCTTGAGAAGGGAAAATGTACGGATTCCCGTGCCAACTCAGAACAAAGTCGAAAGTGGGCTCCCACGGATAAGACGCTTTACTCACCAGCGACTTCAGTGCGTTTGCCAAGCACCTTTTGTACTTGCGTTCATTTGTTAACTGTCCTGAAAACCATAAAAGTGCGCCGTACGAGTGTCCGGAAAAAGCAGGGCATAATAGTTTCTGCTGCCCCCTTTTGCATTAAAATGGCTTTGCTTTACCATATGATAAGAACATGCTGGCAAACCGCAACATCATCTCAGGCATTAAGATGATCACATGGCCTCCCAACGATTTCACCAAAATCGCAGCACCATAGCACTAGCAGCCCAACTTCCCCCACAGCACCATGTAGTAGGGGCCAACTGTACAATACCCATTCATAACCGAAAACGAACAATGTATCGGAACGAAGAGGCAAAACATGACCTTTCTTCTACGACTACATTTTGAGCTATCATTTTCCGTTTCTTTTTAACCTTTTTTTTTCTTCCCTCTACATGCATTCTACAAGAAGCTAATTCACCAAAAGAAGAGAGACAAAGCACCGGCATCCCTCCAACTCCCCATGAACAAAACCAATTGAACCAATTCAAGCAACTACCAGGGCAGCTAAAGAATCAATGGTGCCGCCTCGCATTGCCACTTCGCATAGTCAATCCATGCAAAAACTTGGTGTAGCCTAGAAAGCTAAGCTTGCCATCTGATGTTCTAATCCAGTCACGGACGATGGAATAGGCCGCTGAGGAAAGGTTCATCTCCTGTAAGCGATGGGGGAGGCAACTAGATTAGCGTCTATATGAGACCAAAGGTTCAATTCCTCACTCGGTTCGGTATAATTCAGTTGCATACCTGGGCTAGCTCCTCAATTGTGATAGCACGGTTCCCTTCTTGCTCAAAGTACTCAAATGCAGTGCTGGCGATTTCTTCCCACCGTGCCACAGCCTCAAGCTGGTAAGGGCTGATTGTAGCTGCTCGGAACTCATCAAAGTCCATTTTCCTATACGCGAGTGGCTCCAGCTGAAGGTAATTATATATACCCATAAAATGAAACACTGAACCATGTATGGCATATACATCCAAAATGGAGAGGAAATAAGGTTGGGTATAGATTCTGTATTTCATACCGCATTTAAGATCTCAAGTGCTCTGGATTCCTTCATAGCATCAGTGGAGTTCTGTAATAGAGCCTGCATAATCAAATGGATGAAAAGGAAACATTGAGTATAGTGTCCTAAACATGGAGAACTTTAATATATCATAATACGTGTCTAAAAATAGAATATGAACAAGCTAACTGAATTGTTATTTGTAAGCACTTACTGTCCTGAAGTTATCGATACTTATTCGACCATCTCGGGTGTTTTGTTCTAACAAGTTGAATTGTGCTCTGATGTAGATAAGTTCATCTTCTGTTATTGCTCTTGACAAAGCCTGTCAAACAAATGAGGCAAATAAAATTAACACGGCCTCAAATTGGATAATGTGATTTCAGCAAGACCAATGCAACAAGGACAAGTAGAAGTAAAGGCAGTGTGGTTTGAATGCATGCCATGTAAAAACACTACTGTAAGCATCTGTGTGACATCAAGAAAGTATTCGCACTAGATCATCAAGAGATCAAGTATAGTTTAATGCCCAGAGGAACTAAAATATTAACCTTCAAGGCCGCCCTTTTGAGAGGTGTTGAACGGAGATATGCCTTGACCAACTTGAATACTAGCATATCCAGAGGTATTTGTCGGTGATCATCTCGCAACCAGGGGTGAGCTGGAACATGCAAACAACACACGAGAAAACTACTGTCACTCATAAAATTTCAAAACGAAATGTTGAATACAGTTGATATGTATGCAGACGCTATAAACTGAAAAAAAAAGGGGGTCAGTGAGACTACTTACAGAGTGCCTGAGCAGCAGTCATTCTTTTTCTGTAGTCCTTGTTAAGAAGTCTTTTGACAAAATCTTTAGCTTCAGGAGATACTGATTGCCATGGTGTGTCATCAAAATTAGGGTCAGCTCTCAGCACTGAGCGGAAAATCCCTGATTCAGTTCGTGCCCAGAATGGTCTGCTACCACAAAGCAATATATAAGTGATAACACCAATACTCCACATGTCTGCTTCTGTACTATATGACCTATGCAAGACTTCTGGAGCAACATAGTATGCACTGCCAACAATGTCATTAAGCCTTTCATCTGTAGAAGGGTGAGAAAAACATCAGGCCTTGGAGCACATTTTGGATAAAGGTCATAATGCATTTCATCTATGTCAATGAATTTTAACATATTTGTAAAACAGAAGCCCTTTACAATTGGATGATCCTTGTGTGGAGGTAATACCTGGTCTTATAAAATCTGACAGGCCAAAATCAATTATCTTCATAGGAGAATGCTCATCCTTAGTGCTGAATAGAAAATTCTGTTAAAGGGCACCAAGGGTAGAATTATCAGAAGGAATGGATCAACAAGACAAATCATACTCCAGGTTGTATGTTCAACATAAAATCCACATACCTCTGGCTTCAGATCACGGTGAACAACACCCTGAAGATGGCAAAAAGCAACAACATTTAATATCTGTTCAACAATAATTTTTGCATCTCCTTCACTGTATCTTCCACCCCTGCAAAAAGCAGACAACCAGTACTGTAACGAAGCTACACTTGTAGTGGTGCCAAAATAAATTCCCATGAAAATGTAATACCTGGACAAGATTCTGTCCAATAATTCTCCACCTTCACAAAGCCTGATCAATACAAGTGAAGAAAACATCAGTTATCATGTAACTTCCCGTTAATCTTGCTAGAAAGAGAGGGCATATAGTAACAGGTAGCAAGTCATGTTATGTGCTGAAAAATGAAGAGAACATCAACCCTAAGATTGACAATGTGAGTTTTGAGCCTAGTCATACATACCGTTTTAAGATAAACGGCACATGCAATATTCACAGTTTTTACAATTACTAGATCAATGGTATGCAAAGGCAAGGGGGATAAACATACTCCATTATTATGTAGACGTTAGTGGCATCTTCACAAGCATCATAAAACTTGACAAGATTGGAATGTCCAGATAATGCCTTCAAAATTTTCACTTCCCTGCGCACATCTTCAATAGATATTGCTGTCGTCATCTGTGAGCGAATATCAAAAGGTTGAGATCACTTGTACAAACTAAAATGTGGAATATGAAATCACAACCCAGAGATATTTTTATCCCGTGGTATAATGAGCTAGGAAAGTGAATTCTCGTTGTCTGATGGATCATCTAAGGTATGCTAAGCCTAATTGAAAGAATCATTTCAGCATCAGTTAGCTCCTACGTCACAAGTTTTATACAGTGTAAGTGTGTATGAGGTAACAAGGAACAAAATTGCGTGCAATGCAAATAAAGAACTATACGAATGGGGGAACATAATAGATTTAATAAATACAACTAGCGCTCATATAATTCCGTTAGCAGTACAGAAACTTATAGCACACCAAAAATAGTCAATAATTAATTGAAGTGGTAACGCTCACAAAAACGACAAAATACATGCATGAGAACATCAATGCTTCCATGCACGTACACGCACATACAGTTATGTCGTGTCATTGTATACTTGGTTTTCTCGACAACCTGCGGCAAAAACATTCCAGATGCCAAGGGAAACAGAGATTAGAACCAAAACCTGTCTGATTCAAAGATTTGAGTTCCTGCAAGGACAATCTCAGTAGAAAGCTATTCTCAATAGCAACATGTTCTCAGCTTGATACCAAAAAATCTAAAAGATATTTCTTTATTCCCAACCCTTTTTCCTCTCTTCTTCTTCTACTTCTGGCCATATCATGAAATGCTGCAGAATGGATTGAGGAACTCTCAAACTCATGACAGTAACTGCAATATCTTGGAGATACTCCAGCTACAATGCCAGTATTCCACAAACTATCTGAAGCCTCACAGAGAAATAGTTCCTTCCAAGGTAGTGATCTACCACTGCATAAACCGATACACCCTCCCCCCCCCCCCCCCTCCCCCCCACCAAATAAAACAAGAAGCAGGTGGCAGAAGGATGAACAGTTGAACACTCAGATCACAAAACAGACAAAGCATTAAATGCGGCATTGCTGAAACAATATCCCTAGCGTGTACTTCTAAACCTGCAGGAAATGCCAGTGCCAATATTGATCACAAAAACCCTGATCACCGCACAAGGAAGCCAAGAAACAAATGATGAACTTATGATTGCAACATCTGTGCTAGTGGCATTGCAGTGTTACTGAATTATTGTCACCAAACTAACAAACAATCCACGATCTACAAATGATAGCGAAAAGGATCACCACAGGATGGCAATTCTAACCCCTAGATAGTTGGTTCATGATCCACTGCAGGAGCCAAGCCGATTGGAAGTGTAAAGATTGCGCGTTGAGTAAAAGAGAAGTGCGAGATCACGGATGGCGATACCTTTGCTTTGGAGATGACCTTGACAGCGAGGACCTGGCCTCTCATGTCTCCCTTGCGGGCGCGCGCGAGGCAGGTGTGGCCGAAGTGGCCGCGCCCCACCTCCTTGCCCAGCTCGTACTTGGCGGCGAAGTGGCGGTCGTAGCCGAAGCTCTTGTCGAGCTCCCGCTCCACCTCCCCGGCGCCGCTGGCGCCGCCACCTCCGGCCCCGTGCTCCGGGATCGGGACCTCGACCGGCGGCCTGGGCACCTGCGACGCGGAGGCCGGCGACCGCTGGCCGAGGCGGCGCGCCAGGGACGCCTTGATGTGCTTGGCCGGGGACGGCGGCGGGAACGGGCGGCGGAAGAAGCGGCGCGGCGTGGAGGACGAGGTCGCCGGCGACGGCGCGATGCCGTCGGGGAGCCCGAGCGGGCTACCCGCCCAGGGGCTGCCCGCGGCCGACGACCGCGCCGGCGTCGCCCCCGGCCTTCCCCCGCGCGGCGTCCCCGCCGGCGACGGCCGCCCGCTCCGCCTCCCACCCGCTCCCCCTCCTCCACCACCACCACCTACCCCCGCCGCATCCTCCGCCGCGCCCGCCGCCGAGACCGTGATGGTGGTCGCCCCCACTCCGCCGCCGCCGCCGCCGTCCGCGTCGACGCGGTGCACGTTCCTCGCGTAGCACTGCCCCATGGCCGCCGGTTCTCCGGCGATCGCCGGAGCTCAGTCGCCCACGGGAATGCGGGGTCCGGGAGCGGGGGCGCCGAGATTTATAGCTCCGGGTGCGAGCGAGGAGAGGGGAACGGGGCCCGGGGGGGAGTGGCAAGTATTAATGCAGTGGAGAGGGAGACGGGGGACGACGAAATGGAAGGGAGGGGTGGTGTGACGAAACGAAACGGGAAGAGAGCAAACCCAAAAAAAAAAAATTGCAGCGGCAGTGGACCAAGACCACCAAGGAGTAGTAACGTACTACGCGCTGAGGGTGACGGAGCGCGCCTGCGGGCTGCGCGACCGCGAGGGGAGTGACGGGGAGGAGGGAGGCGGGGGCGGAGGGTTTTGGCCTTTTGGAGACGAGGGGTGGGGGTGGCTGACACGTGGGGTCAATTTCGGTTGAGAGGAGCGGGGCCCGGATGGCCGGTAGCGGAGGGGCTGCACGTTTCCGTGCAGGTGGTATTTGGCAGGTTTTGCTACGGTGGAAAATTTGAATTTCGCCGTGGTAGGGATGTGGAGTACTACAAGCGTGGTTTTTTGTTCTGAAAAGGAAATGGAAAAGGTAATGTGCATTAAGCTTTTCTTTTCCATCTTCTCTTGCTCAAATAGCTATATGTATGGTATGTAGCAAGTGGGCATGGTGATGATTTCCACTTCTTCATAATAGGTGGAGGTTTCCAACATCTGTCGCTTTGCCGAAAAGTTGCTTCGGTAGCTTGACCTCGCATGCTGGTTTAACAAGGAACACGATCTCTTAGTTTATCGGGTTAACAAGGGACACGATCTCTTAGTTTGTCGGGTCGATATGGACAAATCATTATCTTTCCATATTCACCGTTACATATTAATGTTAGTTACACTCGACGTTGCTACCATTACAAGCAATGCAAGACATTTTTATTGCGCTCTAACTCCGTATTTTGTTGGGTATTGTTGTTCCTTTGGTAGCTCTGCCAGAGTAAATACTGCCGCACCGTAATATTTTGTTGGGTATTATATTTCATAGCCCGCTCTAGACTAAACTGAAGGTCACACATTTTTTTCAAAAAAAAAAGAGAGGGTCCATCAGGAGCACGTGAAAATTTTGGTCTAGGAAAATTTATTATGGTCCCCATGAGAATTGCGCTGATTTCTCATTTTGGTGCGTAACTCGTTCTCAGTTTCACGGCGTGAAAAACCAACTGGATCAGAGTGAGCGGAAGGAGCATTCACCGCGGTCCGGAAAACCCATATCCTTGCCTTGTCCCTCTCCGTAAACTTGACATGGTAAATTGGCCCCACACTGTGCCTGGGCCCAGTTGTCATTGCCCCGTTATCTTGTAGGGGAGTAGTCAAGCACTCTTGACCTCTATCGCTGGAATAGGCACCCCCACGCGGAATGCCATGTGACCATTCCACTCCGAAATGCCCCCGTTTTCTTCTCCAGAAAAATTATTCAGATATACGCGATATGCTTTAGTATATACGAGTATTCAAGTGAATTATATTATATCCAAAAACGTTTGTAATAAGCTCCCCATTCCTGCGTATCTCCAAGACTCCAACGATATCAATCAAATTAGGAAATCTGCAAGCTCATAACAATTAATTATCCTACTTCATTGCCTAGATTTCTCTGGATATCCGGTATGCATATGTATCCTGATATCGATTCTTTTCAGAATTTCGGTTCACGTTTATTTTCCAGGCCTGAGATTTAGCCCATGTTCGGGAGGCTGGTGCTGGTTTATGCTTAGAGAAAAATACTGGCTGTCAAGCTGAGAATGGTTTGGGTTGAAACCGGTTTTTATGGTTTGGTTTTCTAATTGGATTAATTGGTTTGGTGTATAATGGGTCGAGATATCTAATGGTTTGGTTTAACAATTATAATGGTTTAAACCAGTTTGGATCAGTTCGGAATTAGTTTAACTAAAACTAAACATTGCGTTCACACTATGAAATTTTAGCGAACTTGATTGACATTTATTGCAAGTGACTCAAAATGACATTCGACTACTTTGTATAAAATTATGGGATGAGATCGACATGTGGGCCCCACGTCAAAAGCAGGACCCTAAAACTTAAACCTCGCGTTCACACTATAAAATTTTAGCGAATTTGACTGAAATTTGTTGCAAATGACTCAAAACAACGATCGGCTACTTTGTGCAAAATTACGTGATGAGATCCACATGTGGGCCCCACGTCAAAAGCCGGACCCTAAAACTTAAACCTCGCGTTCACACTATAAAATTTTAGCGAATTTGGCTGAAATTTGTTGCTAATGACTCTCAACGACGGTCGGCTACTTTGTGCAAAATTATGTTATGAGATCCACATGTGGGCCCCACGTCAAAAGTCGGACCCTAAAACTAAAATCTCGCGTTCACACTATAAAATTTTAGCGAATTTTACTGAAATTTGTTGGAGATGTCTCAGAATAAGAGTTAGCTACTCTGTGCAAATTGGTTGAACTATATCAATATGTGGGCCCCACACCATAGGACATATCATTATTACGAGTAGTTAGTGAAAACCAGTTTCAATATTTGGGTTGAAACCAATTATTTTGGTTTGGTTAGGCGAGAAAAGTTAAATGGTTTGGATTGGTTCGGTTCGAATGCTAAGTGGATGAAATTGGATTGATTCGTAAATATGTTAGAATTAGTATGGACGAGTGTGGATTTGGTTTGGTTTCTGAACCATTCTCACCTTGAGCTCGCTGACAGCTGATGATGATGTGTTCTGAGAAAAAATTCGGTTCCGCGCATTGATGCTTGCTTGGAACCGTCCTTGGCTCCTTCCTTCGCTCCTCTGCAGACAGGAGCATGGTGGTGGTCCCCAGCCACAGTAGCGTCTCTTGCAAGTCTCTCTTCCGTGTTACCTCTTGCTAGAACCTTTCTATTGCTTGCATCACGGAGAAGAAAAGCAGGAGATGACTGCTACTGGCAAAGATTGGCTGACTGTTCCAAACCGGCCGGTAACCCCTCCGGCCAGATCCTGACGAGCAATTGCTGATTGATTGAATCTAGAACATTGCGATGCTCTGGTTAATTATTTAGTGTTTGGTCCGTGTTATTTGCGTCCTGATCCGGCCATCTCTAGGCTTATTTACTACTACACACTGTACGATTTGATCACACTAACAGGACACCGTCGCTAAAAAAATGAATATGCATGCTTTTTTTCAGGGATGAACAGCGACTTTTAGAGAGGTACTCATCTCGTTTAAGGTTCTCCAACTCTGATCGAATTATTTTAAAAATACATTAACATATACAATACCAGATAAGGCACTAACCAGGCATTCTAAGCGCCGCATGGCTTTAACTATTTAATTTGATGTTGTGGATATTAACATATTATTCTATAGATTTGATGATATAAAAAAATTGAACTTAGAATCGAACTGAAATGACCAGAATAGGAGCGGCAGCAAACAGGATTACGTGAGGCTATAAATTATCTGCAATTCTAAAAGCAAGAAGCGGCCAAGAATGCATCTGTAGTTAACCAACCACCGCTTGCTCCTTTGACCTATTGCGCGATGCATCTCGCTCGTCTAAAACAAACTACCCCTCTAATTACTAACCCGTTAAAAAAAATGCTCCCAGATAGATGCTCTCCTCTCAACATATTCCCGCCGAGTATAAAACACGCCCCACGATCTCAGTGAGCTTCCGCCGCAGCACAGAATAACCCCTCAGATCGTGACTCCTGGCTAGCTGCGCGCGCAGGTTTTACTCGACGACAAAGCCAACCACGAGCCACAACACGACCCAAGCCATTGCACCTTGTGTAGCCCTTATTTAGATTCTAAATTTGTTTCTCAAATTTTATTAAAGAAGATTTTCATTGCATCAAAATGTTGACACATGCATTAAGTATTAAACGTAGATGAAATAAAAACTAATTATAAAGTTTTGTTGTAATTTGCGAGACAAATATTTTAAGCTTAATTAATCAATGCTTGCATAATTATTTATAAATACAAACGAAATGCTACAGTGACGTATTTACGACGGAATCTGTTAAACAAGTCCCAAACCGAAGTCGTTGGGAGTGCAGAGGAGTTCGTAGCGGCTAGGTACCGGTCCCTTCCTTTGTCCGGCTCAGGCCGCCACGGGAGTCAGAGACGGCACGATGGGAGTCCGGACCAAGTTAACGGGGTCCGTGGTTTTGGCCGTGCACGCTGCCACGCGAGAGGGATCGATGGCTGGATTTGGGTTTGGGAGGAGGCCTCAGGTTTCCGGCGTGGTGGAGATTATTTCTGCGGGCGAGGCAGAGGAATCGCACGCACGACCCCTTTTTCTCCTCAGGCTGGCCGGAGACCGGATACTGTTCGAGGTCCGGCAACAGCTGTAGCTTATTGATCATTCTGCAGCCGGACTAGCTGATGCACACGAGACGTAACAAAGGTGATCGAAGAATTGTTGTCACTGGTCTGGCGAAGACGTATGGCCTAGGGATATTTTCTTTTCCTCGCCGAAAAAAAACCCAGGAGATCAGTGTGCTGATCCCTGTCGATCACTAGCTACGACGGCGTAGGCTAACGAGAAAAGAATGCGAGTAGTATATGCCAGCACTGTCGATGTCAGCGTAACCGCAGATCGAATGCGTGCACACAGAGAATAATAATCACCTCGATAGAGGTCAAGGTCAGACTGATCCAACCTGACCGGCAAACGCAGCGCGAGCAGCCACTGTCATCAGACAGTGACCAAGAAGAATTATCAGCCCTCGCTGTCGTCGAGACTAGTACAGGTAATCCTGAGGCCCTAATCGCATGAGTTCGAAGCAGTGGTGGCAGGACTTCTGTTTTCTAAAAAAAAGTGTAGCAATTCTGATATATTTTCTTGGTGAAATAAAACATATCTTAGCCTCTACCTCTAGTACGTCCGAAGGCGCGTGACTGAAGACTTCTTGTGTATACAGTTCTTCTCAAATATTTGTTCTGACGACGCAAAAGAATGTTCCTATGTTCAAGCATGACACATTTCTCTACAGAGATGCGCCGGTTTGGCGCCTGAATTTCACAGCAACTCTGAAGAGAACAGCTCTGTTCCCATAGAAATCTGTAAATACTCCCAATCATTCAAGCTGTCTGCCCTAAAAAAAATCATTCAAGCTGTCTAGTAGTAACAAAAATAAAGTAGTTTCCTACAGGGTGGTTCGGTACTCCTTGGTAGGTCAGCGCTTGTCGGGTCATAAGCTAGATTCAGAAATGGTAAGACCGCAAGAGTAGCTTCCAGTGAGCAAGTTAATACAGTTTCGGCCAACGAGAACCCTAGACGAGCACGCACGTGACCGCCAACCCTCTCTAGAGTCTAGTACGACTATACAAGAAGGTTAGTTTTATTCTACTGGTTCGGTTGTTGAGCTGACCACACGGGTGGCCGATCCATTTGAATTTGGCGTCCGATTCCGATTAGACAACGCATGACACCCTCGGTTAGTGTTCTTTCGCTTCCAATTAAAACTCTCTTCAGCCTCCATTCTTCAAAGGTTGCTAAGCTTCTGTACAGTACCACGTACCACACCATGACATGATCGCCGCAGTAATGGACCTGACTTGGTTTGTCTAGGGCTCAAGGTGCCACGCATCATCATGTCGAAACACATCATCGTAAGCTTCTCCCCGGTACGGATGTACACTTAGCACAGAAAAAAATGGTGCTTTTCTTAATCGGTCGGCACAGCTCTATCTCGTCCCCTTTTCACGGAAAAAGAAATCTCTCTCGTTCCGGCCTCGTCGTGGAAGTGAGGAATTGAACAGGAGCCTCTCGGGGACCAAGACCAGAGTTTCAGCCACAAGAACATCTCTGAAGATTCCAGCCACAGAGCCCCTGAAACTAAGCAACAGGCTTCTGCAATCCGCCTCACGAACCGAGGGAAACATCAACCGCTCTTGTCCCCATCTCCCCAGAGCCTAGCTAGCAGCAGCAGCAACGAGCACGGAGCACCGATGCGCCTGCACACACGCTACAGGCTACACGCTGCTCACTATTCACACACACGGCCCTGCTCCCTACCTGCTCGTGGTTTCTTTTGATGCGAGTGCGGCGCTGCCGCGAAAGGAGGCAGGCAGCCGAGGCCGCGCGCATTCCCTGGCCGGCTGAGCTGAGGGCAGGGAGCGGGGCGGAGGAGACAGCGGCCTGTGAGGGGTCCTCGGAATCGGCGGGCAGGCGTTGGCTGGTAGCGCCGCGTCTGCGTCCCCGCGCCGCAGGAGAGGGCAGGACGCGACGGTTTGCGCGTGCGCTTGGCGCGGCAGGAAGGAGCACGGGCACCGCCACCACGAATGCGCTTCGCTCTCGTGGTCTCTCTCTCGTCGGCGCTCGCGCACCGGCGCACGGGCCAAGCTTGGCAATCTAACGTGTAACGTAACGGCTGCCCTCGGCCGATGTGTACGCTTTGCAGTCCGATGTGTACGCAGGCCGGCGCAGCAGCCGGCGACGTCGCCACATCGCCGAGGGGTGGCGGCTTTTGTTTTTTGTCACGTGCTGGTATGTTTCGTGCAGTGAACTGTTCAGAGCTCCTGACGCGCGCGGCAGCCTGAAAAGGACCCGTCGACGTGTACAGCTCCTGCCTTGTCTTTTGGAGGCGTAGAGAACAGAGCTACGTACACACGGATCGCTCAAGGAAAAAAATAAAGAACCTCGCTGGCTGATACCTGCTATATATGCCAGGACCGTAGAGATTCCATGCACTGCCGCTCTGCTGCATCTATCGCTGCCAGACAGCCAGAATGAGTGAGATCCATGTGTTTCCAGGAACAGAGAGCTTACTCCACGCATCTACTGCACACTGCATCGGCGAATCGATGATTGAGAATGTGAGATCCATGCGTTTGGAACCGTCCGTGTCAGCCCTTGGCCTGCCAAATCAAAGATGGGGTTAGGCACGGCTCGTATGATCCGTCAGATCATCGCCTAAACACCCACCACCCTACGATTTACAGTCGAGCAAAAGTGCAAAACAGCCCCCAGGTCTCTCTCCCAGCGCAGAACACCAATAATCCAGCCGAATCTCTCCACCATGCCACTAGACATAAGCTCGTTCAACGACACAGAGCCCTCGACACTCTCGCGGCCGCGCTCTGACCAAGGCCTCACCTAACGCTCCCATCATCCAGGCGCCTCCCCGATCAGTTAGGCGACTCGTACGACCTGCTACAACCATCCCTGCCGTATCCTGCAGCGACCAACCGGGCGACAGCAGGGGCCAGAGGACCGGGCCACCGGCACCGGCTCCCCCTCGGGCCTCGGCGCCTTCTGCCCCGGCGCGTGCGTGGTGCGCGCGCCGAGACGCCGGCGTGCGAGGCGATGGCTGCGGAGTCTGTGGCTGACGAGCAGGAGCCCGGGCGCCGGCCGGGGAAGCTGGGAATACTGGCATGCGGGGCGCCGGCGCCACGCGCGGAGCTAGCAACACCGGTCACCTGCTACACACACTGCTGGGTCCGTGCCGGGCTGCCGGCCGGCCTGGTCCCTCGCGCGGCCCGGGCCCACCTCGTTGGCGTCGTTTTTGTCCGCTCCGCTGCGCGGGCCTGCGCGCACGTACGCGCTTGGCAGCAGCCAGCGCCGCCGCGGGCAGTGAGTGGCGGGCTGCTCGGTCGCCGGCTCGTCGTCCCCCCTGCCGGCCGGCCGCCCTTTTCAAACCTGACCGCAAGCGTTTAGCGCCGCGTGATGCCTGCCTGGTGCGGTGCCTCTCGGTGTTAAACTAACAGCGATGTATCGTGGCTTCTTGGAAGTGTTGGCTTGGTCTTGGAGTATCTTCCAAGGCGGTGTTAGTGTTCCTTTTCTTTGGTTTCACGTGTGCGGGAGGGGAGGGAAGACTGGAGTTAGTGGGAGAAGGTGCCGAGCTGATGGAGTTTTGTGCGTACCTGAAATGTTTGGATTTTGTACGGGACGAAGGCAATTCTGACTGATGTCTGCTAGATGCGTAATGACGCTGATTGAAGAAGTGTAAACGTGCTCTTCACATCGTATAATCATATGATATATGAGCTATTAAATCATGAAAACATACACTACTACGCATTAGTAGTAAAACTTCTTTTTTTAGATACCAAAGGTTATGGAACCCGAAAAAAGAAGATAGAAAAAGACACGCAAGGTACCGACGCAAAGCCGAGACTGACGAACTATTAGAGCCCATGAATTATCAAACTCATTGGATGCAGGCCATTTATCAAACTCATCCCCAGCCCAGGAAGGAAGGAATCGCCCGCGCTGCTAAGAGCCTCTTGAGCGTGCGGCCCAACACTATCCGCATCAAACTAATGCTATCACTCACGTACTCACGTAGTCACGGGGTGGGGTAACGAAACCCCACACGAATACGTGCACATTTCCTCTCCTCTCAAAAAACTTAATAAAAAAAGGAAAGGAAACCAGTATAGCTTCGCTCCATGCCTCTCTCTTTTTTGCAAATTAAACGTGCCAAAATCGTTCTAGTTTTCGTAAATCAGTCTTGAATGCCTCTGATAACACCATTTTTCTTGCTCACGTGATCGTTTTGTTACTAGAACCAGAGTGACGACAACCAACATACATTAATCGACTTAGTGTTGGATAAGATACCCATTCTCTGTTTTTTTAAAGCATGATGTGGGTTTCTCAGATCTGTGAAGTTTCTGAGCAAGGTGGATTCACTACATGTATTGAATTTTCACCCACCTTTTTTAGTTTTACCTATCTTGCATTTTTATCCAATGGAAACAGTAATTAGATCTGTCCTGATTCTGATAGCTGCATCTGACATGGGAGATTCTAGTCTGCTGCAAAGCGTAGGTTATTTCGTAATACCATGTTTCTCAGCTGATTCAGTTTCGATTCACAATGTTGCATGTTATGAAACTTCGATTGTAACTGGGTACTGTTATCTCAACAGTATTTTACCCAGAAAACACAGACGTAGTTTCTTGTATTGTATCCATGACATGGACCAGGTATTTATATGCTTTTTTACGTGCAGGACCATCGACAGTTCAAACAGCGTTACTACGAATTTCTTGACTACTACCGAGCTCCGAATGGGCCAATCTTCCTAAAAATCTGTGGAGAAGCCTCGTGCAATGGGATTAGCAATGACTACTTAGCTGTGAGTTTGATGACTGATGAGTATACAATCGCACATCTTTGAATTAAATGATTAGGCATTCTAGAGTCTAGGCTGCACACTGTAGACATGATTTCTAATTTAATCTAGTCTTAGATTTGAGCTGTAATTTATAGACCAGCTGTTAGACGACATTCACGTGGATGAATTGTGTAACTAGGTTATGGCAAAGAAATTTGGCGCTGCATTGGTTTCTCCAGAGCATCGATACTACGGAAAGAGTTCTCCTTTTGATAGTTTGACGACAGAAAATCTACGGTTCTTGTCATCAAAGCAGGCTTTGTTTGATCTTGCTGTTTTCCGCCAGTATTATCAGGTCTGCATGGTTATATCATCTGTCAGTGTCCAAATGTGTGCACCCACTTGTTCTGAGATTTTATTCCTGCCATATGAAGGAAACCTTAAATGCCAAGTACAATCGCTCCGGGACAGACAGTTCTTGGTTTGTTTTTGGAGGGTCATACGCTGGAGCACTCAGTGCTTGGTTCAGATTGAAGTTTCCTCACTTGACATGTGGAAGTCTTGCAAGCTCAGGAGTTGTTCTTGCTGTTTACAACTTTACCGATTTTGACAAACAGGTTAGTGAAGGAGCAGGTCCTGATTTATGCAATAAAAGTCACAACACATTAATCTGCACCTATAGTTCTACTTTATTTGATTTACATCCCTGTAGGTTGGTGACTCTGCTGGTCCTGAATGCAAGGAAGCACTTCAAGAAGTAACAAGACTTGTTGATGGACAGCTTCAGTCTGTCTGCAACTCAGTTAAGCAGTTGTTTGGAGCACCAAAGGTAATCCGTTTGTGGTATGAAGTGTATTTATTTAGCTTGGACAACTTTTGGAGCACCAAAGTTAATCCGTTTGTGGTATGAAGTGTATTTCTTTAGCTTGGACAACTTTCCAATCCTATCCCGTTCACAACTAATTTCAATTTTTTAAATTTTCATGTATCACCAAACGATCTTACATATTATATCGATGGTTTTTTGTCTGCTGACTTAGCTGAGCTCCTTGGGTTTTTTTTTTTGCATTACTTGCAGTTAGAAAATGATGGTGACTTCCTCTACTTACTGGCAGATGCTGCTGCTATTGCGGTATGTTCTGTGTACATATATTTTTGACCTCATTATTTGTTGAAAGCAATTGCAGTACTGACAGCTGACATCATTTGCAGTTCCAATATGGTAATCCTGATGTCTTGTGCTACCCGCTAGTTGAAGCAAAGAAGAATGGGACAGACTTGGTGGTACGTACTAAGTAGTACCATTGTTAGAAAACAGGGTTGTGAAGGTTAACATTTTTTCAAGAATCAAAATATGGTGTCTAAGTTGCTGAATTTTCCTCTTTTGTAAAAATGTTTATTGTTAGTAAGCCCACGATACTTTGATTCTTATTTCAGTAGTGCTACCTAACTTTCTCGTAAATCTAGCATGCTCTAACAACTGTCAAGCAGGAAACATTTGCTAGTTACGTGAAAGATTATTACATCTGAAAACTTGGGGCATCAGTAGCATCGTATGATCCACAGTATTTGAAGAACACTACTCCCCCTGCGGCTGAATCCTGTAAATTCTAACCCCTGTTATTCACTGAATAACTGTTACCAAATATCATGCTTTAAGAGTTTTGAATAGAACTGTGTGCACGACTATTGTTAATATTATGTTAACATTGCTTAACTTTAATCGACCATGCATTTGACTATAGTTTTTCTTTAGCATATAGACTCTGGTGGTACCAAGTTTGCAGTGAGGTTGCATTTTTCCAGGTGGCACCAAAAAATGATAGTGTCCGTTCCCAAAAGATCAACACAAGGTTAGTAGGATACTTTGTTCAGTCACACCTTTTGTCTCTACCAAATATCCTTTGCTTATCCTTTTTCTGACTATATGATGTTTGTTGAATTATAAAGTGAATTTCTCACCTTGTATCATCAGTTTAAGATTTTGGGTGGAAATATTTGGTGCATTTCCTCAATAATGTTGAAAGTTATATCTGTTTTTGTTTGAGGAAAAGTTGTCAGTCTAGCGACTAGGATCTTCTATTTTTTTTAATGTCATTGCATTTCTAGACTTTGTATTCATTTGTGCCCTTGCTGTTGCTTTGTTTCTAGGTACCATCTGGACTTGTGCAAAAATGTTTTTGGGGAAGGAGTGTACCCTGATGTCTTCATGACAAACCTATACTATGGAGGCACAAGAATTGCAGGTATGACCTTTGAGCTATTACTTCAGTCCTTGATTTATATTAGCTTTATGCCATTTTGCTTTCCTCTATCTTGAAAATTTGAGTTATCTCTTGCTTTGGAAAAGGTAAATAATGAGGATTTACCATGACTTTTTTTAATGTTTCCGCTACCTATTTTTTGTTATATGATTGGACTATCAGTGTGTCATTAACACATCAACATTGTGAAGTTTCATAAAGGAACAACTAAAGAGTTGAGTAGCTTCATATCTCCACTTCTAATACCCCTGTTTTTGCCACACCAGAAACTTCTGATAATAACAAGCTCTAAATTGATATTGTGTATATTCAATAGTGTGCAATGGTCTAGGGCTCTAGGCACAATTCTTCAGATTTCAGTTTGACTTCCGCAATAATGTATCTTCTGGGTAAAAAGAACATGTATTTGGAATTAACAAATCACATGCTTGCAGGTTCTAAAATTATTTTTGCGAATGGCTCTCAAGACCCATGGCGCCATGCTTCTAAGCAGAAATCATCAGAAGAATGTTAGCATTTTTAGTTCTAATGTCATTTTGTCACCATGTCCTTGTTTTATAAATATGTACTATCTTTTTATCCAATATATTCTGATGCTACTAGTATGCTTATGAAAGTTTTGCTATGCCTGCAGTGCCATCATACTTAATTGAGTGCAAGAACTGCGGACATTGCAGTGATCTCTCTGGATGCCCTCAAGTTCCTGCAAATATTGAAGGTAGATACATCATTCCAACTTTTGCCAAAACTATGATTTACCATAGTAGCACAGGGGGATCATCTGTGGATTAATTAATTACAATTCCTGATTTCATCGAGTCATGACTCCCAAATTTAAGCTGTTTGTATTCTGTGTCACTAGGTGATTCATCCAAATGCTCTTCTCCAGAAGCTCTGAACAAAGTAAGAAAGCAGATTGTTGATCACATCGACCTATGGTTATCGGAATGCCAAGATCAAGGTTAGTTTGGTCTATCTGGCTGTTTTGCCACTGAGCTGTCCTGGTTCTGAATTATCCTCGATAATTCCTATGTAATAGCTCTAACATTACCTTCCCTCCGAGCTTTTCCGTTATCAATATCAAAGGACCATCGTGACTAGCTATGCCACTTCCAATTCAACCCTCATTGAGTTTTGGCCTAAAAACATTGTTGCTATCTGCATTTTCAGGACATGACAAGGAGCCATCGCTGGGAGGCAGATGGAGCATCGCTACTATTTGATAAATCTGTGCCAGCTATAGGGCATATGTTGCAAGATCAAGGCAAATATGGCTGTGTTTTTGCAGTATATCGCTTGCGTAAACAGCATATGCTGATGAATAATCCGCTAGTGGCAAATAAATAAAACAGGCGGCTCTCAGCACCTTGGGATGGTTGCGGAGTTCAGGAGTGAGAGATCCAAACAGGGCATTATTAGCAACTCTTGTTTTAAGTGCTACTATCATTCTGTTGACATAATTCCTTACTGAGTCGTCAAATTTACATGCTCTGGTACATAAAAAATTGTTAAACCGTTTTAGTTTTACATGTGTACGGGACAATGCACAAATACCTAGTGAAATTAAACTAGTTTCACGAGACAGATCATGGAAGCGTGGGCCTGCGAGCACGTACGCACTTGTCAGCACAGCAACACCGCAGCGTCAGTGAGTAAACCTGATTTAGAAGTGTAAACCTGCTGTCCACGGCGCAATCACAGGAGACATGCATACGCCATTAAATTATGAGGACATATACTGTGAGTAGTAAAACTCAATTTTGAGATAGCAAACGGGGAATGGAACCCGGAAACAGGAGAGCAAAACTATGACGGGCACAAATGAGAGAAATGATGAATTCGAGCCCAGGAACGACTCCATGCCATTTGATGCGGCCCATTTATCTGACTCAGCCCCAGCCCACGAATCCCCCGCCCACACTGCTAGCTCTCCACGAGTCCACGGCCCCACCCAACTGGAGAGAGAACATCTCGAACGTGCGGCCCCATACTTTCCGCATCTACTCCCTCCCATACCGGAAAGAACGCAGCTCTCGCTTACCAAACAATTTCAACTTTAACTAATCTACACCCCTAATATAAAGCACGGAACGCATCGTTCGTGTGTTCTGCCTTTCGTCCGTGGCTTAACTTTTTCGTACGTCAACTTTTATAGGCCTCTGTATGGTTCCTCGGCTGGCGTACGTCCTTTGTAGTTCGGATGCAACTCCCTGCACCACCCAATTTCCCCATGTTGACACGAAAACGCGCCAACAAACTCGAGATCGATCAAACGCGCAGCACGGCCGTCACAACGACCAACTCCTGATCACCCGGGGCAAACCGGTCTGACCGGTCTTAAGAACCGGTCTGACCGCTTCTGGTCGGGAGATCGTGAAGACCTAGAAACCCAAGCTCGGGAGGGACCCGTCGGAGCTCGAGCTAATCTAGGGTTGCTCTAGGGTCGGCAGGCCACCTAGAACGCCTTTGAACGCCGTAGAGACGAGCAAAGAACAGAATATGGGGGTTGGAAAAGATTAGGGTTTGAGAGATACAAAAATAGAAGATAAAAGTGTTTGATTCGATTGGGAATATCTCAATCGGCCGTCTAGCCTTTATATTTATAGGCCGGGGAAGTCTTACCCCTTTCGAATATGTTACAATATGGAATTAAACTCGGAATCCTAATCCTACTCGAATTACAGAACGAAACCGGTCTGACCGGTCTGGCAAACCGGTCAAACCGGTTTGGCCTTTGGCCCAATTTAAGTGTCAACACATGCCCCCCTGCGTTTTTAGTGAACTTGAGAACTAAAAAGCAAGTAAATACAACTCAGGAGCTAAAAATTCATACTAAGGGCGATATTTAACAATATATCGGCCATTGATCTTCACGCATCTTGCCAAACACTTGGATAGAATTTCTTCAGATATCTCCCGTTGATAGCTTTAGGCAAAGGATCTCCCTTCAGTGTCTCCAACATGTAAGAATTCCCAAAGATGACTTTGACAACTCTATAAGGCCCTTCCCAACTTGGTGACCATTTACCAAACTTGTTGCTTTTTGATCCAATAGGCAAGATCGTCTTCCAAACAAGCTCACCAACTTGAAAATATTTTCCTCGCACTTTCTTGTTGTAAGCTTTAGCAACCCGAAGCTTATCCTTCTCAATTTCCTTCAAAGCTTTCAATCTTTTGTCGGTTACCTCATCAATATTGTCCAACATCAAATTATGGTAATCAACAGCATCAAGGTCATTTTGCTTAGCCAATCTATAAGCATCCAGATTTATCTCAACAGGTAAAACGGCTTCTTGACCATATACAAGCTCAAAAGGAGTAACTTTAGTAGCACCATGTCTAGATATACGATGAGCCCATAATGCTTCGGATAAAACTTCATGCCATCTCTTAGGATTTTCAGCTATCTTTTTCTTGATCAACTTAATCAAAGTTTTATTACTTGACTCGGCTTGTCCATTAGCCTGAGCGTAATATGGAGATGAATTGAGCAACTTAATTCTATAGGATTCGGCGAATTCACGTACCTCCTTAGACATAAAAGAAGTACCTTGATCCGTTGTCAATGTTTGAGGAATACCGAATCTATGAATAATATTCTGAGTGACAAACTCAATCACTTCTCGATGCGTCATATTCTTCAAAGGAATCGCTTCGGTCCACTTAGTAAAATAATCCGTAGCAACCAACACGAAACGATGTCCTTTTGATGATGGAGGATTAATCTGTCCAATAAAATCCAATCCCCAACCTCGGAACGGCCATGGCTTAATGATAGGATGCATCAATGCAGCAGGAACAAGTTGCAAATTACCAAACTTCTGACATTCCTCACATCCTTTGTAATACTTAAAACAATCCGCCATCATAGTAGGCCAAAAGAAACCGGCTCGTCTAAGTAACCACTTCATCTTTGGAGCCGATTGATGTGTACCACAAATACCTTCATGGACCTCAGCCATGGCAACCTTGGCCTGATCCGAGTCAAGACATTTTAACAATAAACCTTCGGCGTTCCGACGATAGAGTTCATCGCCAAGCAAAACGTATTTAAATGACGTTCGCCGAATATTTTTATCTGCACCACGACCAGGATCTCTCAAATAAGTAATAATAGGCACTCTCCAATCCTGATCTTCAACTTTGGATTGATTAACACCATCCAAAGGATTTTTGCTTCTGTCAGGGGACGAAGCGGTCTGACCGCTTTCAGAACCGGTCAGACCGGTTCTGGCAGTAAAACCGGTCTGACCGGTTTCTGAAACCGGTGTGACCGGTTCGTCCAGAACCAGAACCTCAGCTTTTGTTCGCATCGGTTTTTGGAGATAGAAATATTTCTTTGCAACCATATAACCAGATGCTTTCTGAGCCAGAGTATTTGCTTTATCATTATCTTCTCTCGGAATATGTCTTATAGTAAATTCATCAAAAGAAGCAATGATATCGAGACATCTATCAAGATATGCATTTAATAAACCATTATAACATTGGCATACCTTTGATACTTGATGTACCACCAGGAGCGAATCACCAAAAGCTTCAACATGTTTTACTCCCATGTCTTGCAAAAATTCCAAGCCAAATAGAAGAGCTTCATATTCAACTTGATTATTGGTTTGCTTTTCTTCCAATCGGTTTGAAAACTCAAAGACGGCACCATTTGGAGAAATCAAAACAGCACCAATTCCTTGCCCATCATTGCAAACCGATCCATCAAAGTATAGCTTCCATGGTGTACAAGTAACATAGCCGACGTCGAACTCACAAGAGTCATTAATCCGATGTTCAACAATAAAATCGGCTACAATTTGACCTCTCATTGATTTCAAAGGTTCACAAGTCAAATCATACTCAACCAAAGCATAAGCCCATTTGCCGACTCTTCCACTAGATATCGGCTTTTGCAACATATGTTTAATTACATCGGTTTGACACAACACGATGCAAGTACTAGATAGTAGATAATGTCGCAATTGAGTACAAGCATGATACAAGGACAAACATAACTTCTCAATGAAAGTATACCTTGTTTCTGCATCAATGAGCCGTCGGCTTACATAAGCAATCACATACTCCTTATCGCCGATTTCTTGAGTCAAAACAGCTCCAATAGTTCTATCTTCAGCCGCCACATAAAGTTTGAATGAAACCCCCCGCTTAGGCGCCCTAAGCACTGGTGGTGAAGACAAGTACTCTTTGATCTTCTCAAAAGCTTCTCAAAAGTCGGCTTCATTCTTTAGCCGAAGTAAAGGAGTAAAAGCATCAACCTTTCCAGACAAGTTAATTATAAATCTTCTCAAGAAATTTACCTTGCCTAAAAACTTTTGTAAATCTTTCTTGCAAGTAGGAGCTTCGACTTTCTTCATAGCTTCAATTCTCTTGGGATCAACTTCTATGCCGTTCTCATGAATAACAAACCCAAGAAACTTTCCAGCCGAAACACCAAAAGCACATTTGAGTGGATTCATCTTTAAACCATACCGTCGCATCCTTTCAAGAGCAAGTCTTAAATCGGCTAAATGAGAATCCAAGCCATCCGATTTAACTACAATATCATCAATATATACTTCCACAATAACACCAAGTAAATCATGAAAGATTAAATTCATAGCTCTTTGATAAGTTGCACCGGCATTCTTTAACCCAAAGGTCATAACTACCCACTCAAATAAACCAATAAATCCCGGACATTGAAAAGCCGTTTTGTGCATATCCTCTTCGGCCATGAAGATTTGATTATATCCGGCATTACCATCAAGAAAACTAACAACACGATGTCTAGAAGCTTCATTGATTAAGACATCGGCTATAGGCATGGGATATGAATCTTTGGGAGTGGCTTTATTAAGATCTCTAAAATCAATGCAAACTCTAAGTTTTCCCGAATCTTTCTTTTCAACGGGAACAATATTAGAAATCCACTCCGCATAACGACAAGTCCGAATAAAACCAGCATCTAATAAATGATTAATCTCTTCTTTTATTCGGTCATAAATAGCGGGATTAAAACGTCTAGCCGATTGTTTAAAAGGTCTAAAACCGGCTTTTATTGGTAAACGATGCTCAACTAAGTCACGACTTAAACCAGGCATCTCACGGTACTCCCAAGCAAAACAATCGACATACTCTTTCAACAAATTTATTAATTCGGCTTTAAACTCAGCCGATAAATTTTTGTTTACAAAAGTAGGCCTAGGAATAGTACCATCACCAATATCTATTTTTTCTAAAGGATCAGCTGATGTAAAACCCTGACCCAATTTGTCCATATCACCAAGATCTTCAATAGCTTCGAACATGCCGGCCGAATGAGCTCGATGATGATCAATTCGGTCTTGAAGCCGCTGTCCAGACGCAAACCGGTCTGACCGGTTCCCAGAAGCGGTCTGACCGGTTTGGCTCGATCGGCGCTGTTCAGACCCAAACCGGTCTGACCGGTTTCCAGAAGCGGTCGGACCGGTTTGTCTCTGTTGATTTTGTTGCTCCATTAATTACAGTAAGTAATTCAACCGATTTTCCATCGGCTTTAATGTAGCAGGAACAAAACCATCCTTGGTGCAGCTGATCAACTCATAGTCGGTCAAATCCATGCCCGACAAACATTGGACCTTCTCATTTGCACTAAGAGAATCAGAATCGGCCGTTGCAACAAAGGAAGAATTGTCACCATGGACAACTTCAACTTCATCGCCGATCCACTGAATAAGATATTGATGCAAGGTAGATGGAATACATTTATTTGCATGAATCCAATCTCGACCAAGGATTAAACTGAAGTTACCTTGCACCTCAGAGACCAAGAAAGCCGTAGCAATAGTCTTGCTTCCGACGGTCAACTCCATAGAAGCCACCCCCTTGGCACCAATGGGATCACCTCCACCAACTCCACTGACCGTCATGTTCGTCTTGATCAGTTCTTCATCTTTTCCGCCAATCTTCTTGTAGAGAGAGTATGGCATAAGATTTACAATAGCTCCACCATCGACCAACATACGAGAAATTGGCTTCCCGTTGATGTGCCCTCTCATATACAAAGCCTTGAGATGATTTTCTGATTCACTAGGCTTCTGAAACACAGCATCTCGCGGCCCAAATTGAAGATGAGAAATTTCCTCCTCCGGCACCACACAATAATCAGAAGATAAATAGACAACATTAATTTCCATGTTGTCATGCTCTGGAGAAGGCTCAAAATCAACTAATTCTTCATTTTCAACCACTGGAGGAATCGGTGGAGTAGCTTCGATGGTTGAAGAAGCACCAGCCCCCGCTTCTGTCATCAAACCGGTCTGACCGGTTTCAGAAACCGGTCTGACCGCTTCTGCAGCGGTCGGCTGACCCAAACCGGTCTGACCAGATTCAGAAACCGGTCTGACCGGTTGTGCTGCTGATTGCACAACGGGTTTAGCTTGCCAAATCTTGGTCTGAGGGATCATAGGCCTATAGTTGTTGAAGTAGTCATCCCTCATCTTCTCAGCTTCCTGTTCCCTCTTTTCTTTATTTCTCAAGCGCTGCAGTTTCCGCTTCTGTGTATGAGTCAACCCAGAAGGACACCACCTTGGTTGAAAAACTTTCTTCACGCCCTTGCTATTGCTAGCCTCATGATCATTAACCTTGATCGGCTTCTTGACTGGAACAGGAGCCGAATCTCCAATGACTATCGGCTTTCTACCCAAGTCTTGCATAGCCACTGGAATATCACCAATTTTTATGAATTCATTGGCTTGGGCTTGCACATCCTCCTTCTTCTCCTTGATACGGTATTCTTGCTTAGGAGGAACATGAATTCTTCGCTCAGACCGAAACCGGTCTGACCGGTTCATAAAACCGGTCTGACCGCTTTGATGAGCAGTCAAAAAACCGGATTGGTATGAGCCCAATCGGTCATGTACAGAACTACCACGGCGCTTGTAACTTGTAGGATCAACCCAATGTTGTGGTGACCTCTGTCTCTTTTTTGTTGGCCGATCAACTTGAACGGCCTTTGTGTACTTGTTCATGAGCTGAGAGAATGTAGGTCCTTGCTTCAGAACCCTCCCTTGAATCTTTGGCTCATTGAATTTCCAAGTACCCACTTCCGGACGCTTAGGCTTGAAAGTTCTTGGACGGTCTGGAGACAAACCGGTCTGACCGGTTTCGCCTGGCTAGCGAACCGATTCTCTTCCAAAGAACTTCCTTGCCCCCCGGGCCTTGATGTATTAATAGTAATCTTCAGAGACTCTTTTCCATCCAGAGTCTTCCCAATCACCACTGTTCTGACCGGAACTTTGTCATCAACTTTTTCCGGCCTTGGGTCTCCAATCACCACATTCTTACCTTTAGCTCCATCGGCTTGTTCCGGCCGAATCAGCATCTTGGTGTTCACATCCAAGGTATGAACAGGGAAAGGAGTCTTGTCAACTTGCATTTCAGCGAGCACCAATCGACCTTCATTAAGGGCCGATTGTACCTGTCGTCGAAAAACATTGCAATCGTTGGTTGCATGAGAAAAAGAATTATGCCACTTGCAATATGCACGATTTTTTAATTGATCGGCTGGTGGAATTGCATGAGAGAGTTTAATAAAGCCATTCTTAAGCAATTCATCAAAAACACGATCACATTTAGCTACATCAAAAGTAAATTTTTCTTCTTGCCGATTTTTCTGAATCGGCTTTAATGAAGGACAAGAACTAGGTTTACTTTTTGATGACCAAACAAATTCAGCAGCATAAATTTCTTTATCATCGTCCGAACTATCAAAATTATTATCAACAACATGCACATTCGAACGATGAGGTTTAGCAGATTCTTTAGAATTTTTAAATTTAAGTTCTAGACTCATAGCCTTCATTTGCAAGTGATTAATAGTAAGGAAATCAGAACCTTCTAATTTTTCCTTGAAATGAGACCGTAAGCCCGCAAAAGCTAAATCTGCTAAATCCTTTTCAGAAACAGTAATATTAAAGCATCGGTTCTTAACATCCTTAAATCTTTTAAAGTATTCAAGAACCGATTCCTCACGGCTTTGTTTAACCGATGTTAAATCAGATAATTTTGCCTCGTTCTCTCCGCTAAAGAAGTGATCATGAAATTTTCGCTCCAATTGAGTCCAATTATGAATAGAATTTGGAGCAAGCGAAGAAAACCATGAAAAGGCAGTTCCAGTTAAAGATAATGAGAACAACCGTATACGCAATGCCTCATAAAATGATGCCTCTCCTAATTGCAAAATATACTGACTAATGTGTTCCCAAGGAGTTCTATTATCTTCACCACTGAATTTAATAAAATCAGGAACACGCCAACCATTAGGATAAGGAACCAAATCAAACTCAGGCGGATACGGTTTCTGATATAAGCGTGCACTACCCAATTCAAGCCCGAGTTTTGCTCTAAGTGTATTAGCTATGTCTTCTTTAAACTTAGCTAACTCGGCTTGATATTTCTCATCACCTCTGTTTTGTGGAATGCGGGGAACACCATACATCGTATTCTGAGAAGTATTCGGAATCGGCGCGTGAAACGTGCCAGATCCGTGGGGTATACTTCCCGTGGTGCGTGGAATAGTGTAAACAGGACCAAAAGTAGATGTATTAGACAAAACCATCGCACCAGATGCTCCTGCACCCAAAGAACCGGTCTGACCACCAGAGGGGGCCAAACCGGTCTGACCGGTTGTACAAACCGGTCTGACCGGTTCGTGGACCGAACCAAGGTGAGGTGTTTGTCCCGCATAAAAATTCACCGGCATGCCCAAATTAGAATCTAAAACATGTTCTGGCACGCCTGATGAGCTAGGTAATTCATTAGATTCTAAATTAATTTTATTTTTATCAGAATTACCAGTCATACTAGCAATTAATTCACTAGTAGCAGTTTGTGCAGCAAGTAATCTATCATCCATCATGCGAGTAATTTGCTGCATTAAATCAGAGGATTCGCCCGTTACCTTTGGAATCTCTTCGACATGATCATCTGCCAACTTGAAAGCCGGCATGACGAATTCCTCTACTCTCTTGACAAGACCACCGCGATCTTTCTTGAAGCCCTTCAAGAATTGCGCCTTGAAGTGCTCCTCAGCAATCAAATCTCGCTTTCGCTCCTCGTCCGTGAGCTCTTCCATCGTCGCGGTGATGATGTTGTCCTTGTCAAGGTCGCACTTTGATCCAGACATATCCGAAGTAGATTGAATCGGTTTTGGCACCAGATTAATCTTTCCCCAGCGGAGTCGCCAAAAAGTATGTTGACACGAAAACGCGCCAACAAACTCGAGATCGATCAAACGCGCAGCACGGCCGTCACAACGACCAACTCCTGATCACCCGGGGCAAACCGGTCTGACCGGTCTTAAGAACCGGTCTGACCGCTTCTGGTCGGGAGATCGTGAAGACCTAGAAACCCAAGCTCGGGAGGGACCCGTCGGAGCTCGAGCTAATCTAGGGTTGCTCTAGGGTCGGCAGGCCACCTAGAACGCCTTTGAACGCCGTAGAGACGAGCAAAGAACGGAATATGGGGGTTGGAAAAGATTAGGGTTTGAGAGATACAAAAATAGAAGATAAAAGTGTTTGATTCGATTGGGAATATCTCAATCGGCCGTCTAGCCTTTATATTTATAGGCCGGGGAAGTCTTACCCCTTTCGAATAGGTTACAATATGGAATTAAACTCGGAATCCTAATCCTACTCGAATTACAGAACGAAACCGGTCTGACCGGTCTGGCAAACCGGTCTGGCCTTTGGCCCAATTTGAGTGTCAACACCCCCGCAACTTCAAAGTTCGATCAAAACACACACGACCAACATGAATCACTTCGGACACGACATGAACACGAATCGACTAATCAATATAGATGTATAGGACAATACAAATAGAGAGAGAAAAATTAATATAGAAAGGCAGTAGGAACAGCCAAGAGAAAATGAAAGATAAAAGGTCAACAAGCACCGGCGAGAACAGGAGGTTTGAGGAGCAAATTGTGCACCAGGGAGGAGATAAAGAAACCATGTCGCAGGAGTCGGCACGCCATTGCCGAGTTTGGCCGCTGGGCCGCTCATCGTCGCAAGCTGGCGTCCGCCCGTCCACGGGGACGGGGCCACGGCATCCAGACTCCCAAAGCTCTGTCGTCTTGCCGATCGATAAACGCATTGCACGTCCTCTCTGTCACCCACCGCCGCGCCTGTGTTCGCCTGTCCACCGTGAAACCACGGCTTCAACGGAAGAACAAGGTGGACCACTGCAGGGCTGCCACAGGCTCCATTGCCGATGACGAGGCAGAAGAAATAATCTGGCTCACTTTCTCATGATGTTGTGCGCGAGAGTGCGCAGCATGACGGTAAGGAGAATTGGGAGCTTCTGCAGCATGCTATTGACCTGCAGGTGGACTGGGGCAGTGGAGCTTGTCTGATTTGGTTGCTCGATTTGAAATAGAAACAGTGTGGTTAGAGAGAAGGAAGATTTGGCTTGCCTGGTTAATTTCGTTGCTTGACGGAGATTTGATGTTGGTGCTTGTCATCTGCTGCAACCTGAGGAAGAGTAGCATATATAGAGGTGTTGATTTTGCTGATGCCGCCGGATCACCATGTTGCTGGCCATTGAAGCACCACAAGCTGCAACCTCCAAGCTGAGACATGCACCTGGACGGTAGTGGAAGATGGACCACAGGTCCTACCGTGGAAGGGATAAGGGTCAACATATTTACGTTGAAGCCCTCACAGTTGATATAAAAATGCATTACCGAGAATATCTATTATGCAATTTTAGAGAAAAATCTACAAAAGACAGTTTCTCAATGTTTTACTAGAGCAATTAATATTTCATAGCTGCAACACAGGTATTTATATGCCATCTTTTTCTATCATATTATTAAAAAATTTTATGATAAATGAACGTTCAATTATGAATAATATTATTTGCTCAAATGCGTGGTTATCTGAATTATTAATTTTAAATTTAGTATTCTTCACCGTTGCAACACACAGACATATTTGCTAGTATTATATAATATAGTATTAATATTTATATCTCTAAATAGATTTAGTATGAAAATATATTTTATAGTTAATCCAATAATATTTATTTTATAAATAATACTACATCCGTTTCAAATTACTATTTGTTGTTGACTTTTTTATAATATCTGACCATTCGTATTATTCAAAAATTTTGTCTAAATATACAAGCCAATAAGTTATATTTGGAGTATATACAATAATAAAGCAAATCATATATAAAATAAATAATAGTTGTAATTTTTTTTTAATAAGACGAATGGTCAAACGTTAAACGAAAAAGTTAACAACGAATAGTAATTTAGAAGGAGGGTACTAGTAAATTTTTATATAGATTTGGTTAAAAAGTGTTTCCATCGGGACGAAGGGTTGCATTCCCGGAGGGAGGGAGTACTACGTTACCACTCACGCCGTCACTCGGGGCATGAAAACCTCCGACACAAATACGTGTACATTTCCTCTCTACCTCAAAAAAAAAAAAAACGTGCACGCTTCGGCTTCGCTCAACGCCTCTTCGCGTTTGCTTTGCTTGCTTAGCGTCGAATCGAACTATCGAAGGCTCCAAAGTCCAAAACTTCCACTCCATCCACCCCCACCACAGGACGCAGCAAGCAGCGACGCGGAAGCGCCGGCGATGGGGTCCGGCACCGCCCGCGTCGGCGCCGCCTCCGCGCACCTCGTCGCCGCGGCCGCGGCCGCCCTCTTCCTCATGCTCGCGCGAGGCGCCGAGTCCGTCAGTTTCTGGCTCCCGCCGCCGTCCGCCGGGGGAGAGGGCATCCTCGGCGGCGCCAACCGTTACCTGACGCGGGACGAGCGGTGGATGACCCAGACCCTCGACCACTTCAACCCCACGGTATCTACTTCAAATCAATGCGTTCTCTCCCAATTTATGCTGATTGGGACCATTGAGATCATACGAGCTTGGGGTCTTTCCCGTTTGGGACGCGTCTGGGACTGTAGGCCGATAGCACAGCACCGTATCAGTACGAGAACGTTCCCAATTAGTGAACCTTTAGAGATTTTCTGCTGGCACATCACATCTTACAGCTTTGAATTGGACTTTTTTTTGCAAGTTGAAGATGCCAACATCTCCCTAATTTTCACGAATCATTCTTGAATGCCTTCGATGATGCCATTTTTCTTGCTCACGTGCACGTTATATCACCTAGAACCAGAGTGCAGAAACCAATGGCTCTTCCTGTACGCGATGCCTTAGCAGCACAATGTATTGATCGATGAGTGTTGCGATCAGATACCCGATATTACCTATTTTCCGCTATTTTCTTAAAGCATTATGTGAGGGGTCTCAGATCTGTGAAGTTTGTGAGTGAGGTGGACTTGCTACACACATGGAGTCTTAGCCCACCATTTTAGTATCCTCCATTTTTGTCGAATGGAAACATTAATTATTGAGAAATTCTAGTCTGTTGCAAAGCATGGGGTCATTTGTAACTCCCTTTCTCTCAACTGATTCTGTTTTGAGTCACAATGTTGCATGTTGTGAAACTTTGATTGCAGCCTAGTATGGTTATGCCAGAGGTTTTTTACACAGAAGGAAACACAGAGATAGCTTGTTTTATCCATGGCATGGACCAGGGATTTATATGGTTTTTAATGTGCAGGACCATCGGCAATTCAAACAGCGTTACTACGAATTTCTTGACTACTACCGAGCTCCAAATGGGCCAGTCTTCCTAAAAATCTGTGGAGAAGCCTCGTGCAATGGGATTAGCAATGACTACTTAGCTGTGAGTTTGATGAATGATGAGTATACAATCGCACATCTTTGAATTAAATGATTGGACATTCTATACTGCACTCTAGACATTATTTCTAATTTACTTTAGACTTAGATGTGAGCTTTAATATATACTACAGCTGTTAGGTGACAATTTCATGGATGGATTGCGTAACTAGGTTATGGCAAAGAAATTTGGCGCTGCATTGGTTTCTCCAGAGCATCGATACTATGGAAAGAGTTCTCCTTTTGACAGTTTGACGACAGAAAATCTACGGTTCTTGTCATCAAAGCAGGCTTTATTTGACCTTGCTGTTTTCCGCCAATATTATCAGGTCTGCATATGTGATTATATTATCTGGAAGTCTCCAGAAGTGTGCACTCAATTGTTCTGAGCTTTTATTTCTGTCATTTGAAGGAAACCTTAAATGCCAAGTACAATCGCTCTGGGGCAGACAGCTCTTGGTTTGTTTTTGGAGGCTCATACGCAGGAGCTCTCAGTGCTTGGTTCAGATTGAAGTTTCCTCACTTGACATGTGGAAGTGTTGCAAGTTCAGGAGTAGTTCTTGCTGTTTACAACTTTACCGATTTTGACAAACAGGTTAGTGAAGGAGAAAGTCCTGATTTATGCATTAAAAGTTACAACACTCTAATCTGCACCTGGAGTTCTACTTCTTTATATGATTCACATTTCTGTAGATTGGGGTCTCTGCTGGTCCTGAATGTAAGGAAGCACTTCAAGAAGTAACAAGACTTGTTGATGGACAGCTTCAGTCTGGCCGCAACTCAGTTAAGCAGTTGTTTGGAGCAACAAAGGTAATCCATCTGTTTTCTTTAGATTTAATTTCATTTATGCTGCCACCGAATTATCTTACACATTTCATTTTGTGGATGATTTTGGTATGCTTGATGTGGACAATGCTAATTTAAATGAGACGTATAGTGGTGGCACTGAAAATAGTCTGCATTTTTCAATATAGATAGGAATATCTCCTTTTCTTCTTTTCTTCTTTAGACATCATATCACATAATGGGTTAGTCTGAGCATTTCCAAGCTGCTGTTATTGGCAACCAGTTTACAGTCCATAGAAGAATTGTATGCTCACGCAAGCTTATGAAGACATCTCTTTTTCTGATGTGTCCAACTTATCTATGTTACCAATGTCTTTTTTGGCCTAATTACTTTTTCTTATATTAAAGTTTGAATTGTTTCTCATATATGCCTGCGGGAACATGCTTAAGCTTCTAGGCGTGCTGCCAATGACTGCTCGTAGGTTATTTTATGACTGTTGACTTAGCTCCTTGGATTTGTTGCATACAAGATTAATGCATTTTATTTATTTTGCATATTTGCAGTTAGAAAATGATGGTGACTTCCTGTACTTACTGGCAGATGCTGCTGCTATTGCGGTATGCTCCGTGTACATCTATTTTCGACCTCATTGTTTGTTGAAAGCAATTGCAGTACCAAGAGTTGATATAATTTGCAGTTCCAATATGGTAATCCTGATGTCTTGTGCTCCCCGCTAGTTGAAGCAAAGAAGAATGGGACAGACTTGGTGGTAAGTACTAGGTAGCACCATCATTTAAAAGCAGGGTTGTGAAGGGTAACATTTTTCAAAAATCAAAACCTGGCGACTAAGTTGCTGAAATTTCCCTTTTTTTAAAAATGCTTATTGAGCAAGCACATGATAATTCCTTGTGGACCTTGATTCTTACTACAGTTGTGCTACCTAACTTTATCATAAAATTATCATGCTCTAACAACTGTTATCATGCAGGAAACATTCGCTAGTTACGTGAAAGATTATTATGTTGGAAAATTTGGGGCATCAGTATCATCGTATGATCAACAGTATTTGAAGAACACAACTCCTGCTGAATCCTGTAAATGCTAACCCTGATATTCACTGTTACCAATTATCATGCTTTAAGAATTTTGAATGGAACTGTGTGCATGGCTGTTGTTAATTTTACCTGAACAATTTTAATTGACTATCCTTTTGACTATTGTTTTTTCTTAGCATATAGACTCTGGTGGTACCAAGTTTGCAGTGAGGTTGCGTTTTTCCAGGTGGCACCAAAAAATGATAGTGTCCGTTCCCAAAAGATCGACACAAGGTTAATAGAGATACTTTGCTTAGTCATACTTTTTGTCTCTACCAAGTATCATCTGCAACCTTTTCTTATTCCTACTACAAAGCTGCACTATCATAATCTGAAGATGAGCACTTCCACCATCGAATATATGATGTTGAAAGTTTTTCTGTTTTTTTTCTTGAGGAAAAGTTGTCTCAGTCTAGTGACTGGGACCTACTGTCTTTTTAATGTGATTGCATTTCTAGACTTTGTATTCATTTGCGTCCTTGCCGTTGCTTTGTTTCTACTTTGTAGGTACCATTTGGACTTGTGCAGAAATGTTTTCGGGGAAGGAGTCTACCCTGATGTCTTCATGACAAACTTATACTATGGAGGCACAAGAATTGCAGGTATGGCCTTTGAGTTATTACTTCAGTCCTTGTATTACTAGATTTATTTATGTCATTTTGCTTTTGTTGACCTTGAAATTTTGGGTTATAGTGAGGATTTACCATGACTTTTTTGAGGTTTCCACTACCTATATACTGTTAGGAGATACTACTATCATCGTGTCATTAACACATCAATATTGTGAGGTTAGGAACAGTAACATTAAAGGAGCATCTAAAGAGCTTAGTAGCCTCATATCTGCAGTGCTAATGGCCCCTGTTTTTGCCACACAAGAAGCTTTCCGATAGTAATGATCTCTAAATTGATATTGTGGATATCCAATTGTGTGCAATGGTCTAGGGCTCTAGGCACAAGTCTTCAGATTTACATTTTGACTTCCATAGTGTATCTGCTGGTAAAAATTATGTATTTGAAATTAATAGATCACATGCTTGCAGGTTCCAAAATTGTTTTTGCAAATGGCTCTCAAGACCCATGGCGCCATGCTTCTAAGCAGAAATCATCAGAAGAATGTGAGCATTTTTTTAGTTCTATATATTTCATTTTGTCACCATATATATAATATATATATATATATTTATCCATTATATTCGGATGCTACTAGTATGCTTATGCGAGTATTATTATGCCTGCAGTGCCATCATTCTTAATTGAGTGCAAGAACTGCGGACATTGCAGTGATCTCTCTGGATGCCCTCAAGCTCCTTCAAACATTGAAGGTAGATCCATCATCCCATTTTTTGCCAAGACTATGGTTGGGCATATTTGCACAGGGGATGTGTGGATTCATTGATTACAGTTTCTGCTTTCATCGCGTCATCAAGGATTAAATTAACTTTAGTTCTGTAGCTTGTTTAATATGCAAGTGACCCCCAAATTTGAGCTGCTTGTACTCTATGCCCATTAGGTGATTCGTCCAAGTGCTCACCTCCAGAAGCTCTGAACAAAGTAAGAAAGGAGATTGTCGATCACATTGACCTGTGGTTATCAGAATGCCAAGAACAAGGTTAGTTAGGTCTCTCTAGCTGTTCTCCACTGAACTATTGTGGTTCTGAATTATCCTCGATAATTTCTATCTAATCTCTCTAACACTCCCTCTGAGCTTCTGTGTTATATAAGGATGGTGTTTACTATCTACGCCACCTTCAATTCAATCCCCATTCAGTTTTGCCTGAAACACGGTTCCTCTACCTGCATTTTCAGGACATGACAAGGAGCCATCGCTGGGGAGCAGATGGAGCATTGCTACTATTTGATAAATGTGTGCGACCTATAGGGCATAGGCATATGTTGCAAGGCCGAGAAAAATATGGTTGTGTTTTTGCAGTGTTGCAGTATATCGTTCGCGCAAACAATAGAGGCTGATGAGTATTCCACAGGTGGCAAATAAATAAAACAGGCGGCTCTCAGCATCTTGGGATGTTTGCAGAGTTCAGACGTGAGAGATGTCCAACTTTTGGGCTCCGACGCGTTGATCTGTGTAGACGATACCATGATATGTAAATTGAACGAAGTGCATACTGACAAGTTCATTAATATACTTGTATACATGTGGCGCATACCCTTTAGCATGAGAATGAATTATACAGTAAATTGCAATCTGCAATGTTTCCTCTTCTTGGAGATAGCTTCTCGAAGGAATCTCGGATCCTGTTAAGGTGGAGTGATTATCTTATTCAAGTGCCACGGTCATTCTGTTAGAAGACATGATTATGATTACCTGCCGAGCCATTGGTGACATCAGGTTTCCATAAAAGAAAAATGGGCAGGTGTTGGTACCGATGAACAAGTGCAGGTGCACTGCTTCAGCATGGACGAATAAACTTGACGCTTTGCGTGAGAAAGAAAAATGGTCTACTACACGAGACGATCAATTTCTAGTGTGTTTTACAGATTACTACCACTATTCGGTGCCCATTCTACTCGTGCACAGTTGGAGGCAACGTGCCGTTTGCGCCATCGGCAGGCCGCTGTCGGAGTGCCCGATCCTTCCTGCCACGCAGCACAAAGCCCAGTCCAAGGTCCCATAACCACCACCGGAACGGAAGGCAATTTCCAGCCGGAGAGTCGGAGGCGACGATGGGGTCTCGCGCTCGCCTCGTCTCCCTCCTCCTCGCCTTCCTCCTCGCGCGCGCCGCCGCCGCCACCGGCAGCAGGTACCTGACCAAGGACGAGCGGTGGATGAACCAGCGCCTCGACCACTTCTCCCCCACTGTGAGTCAACTCCCCCTCCACTCCAGCTCCCAGTCATGGGCGTACGAAACATTCCCAGAAACCATCCCTGCGCGCACCCGTACCGCAGAAGAATTTTGTTTTCTATCTATTCGAGCGCCGCCGCTCACGCCGGCCACGGCTTGCAGGACCACCGGCGGTTCAAGCAGCGGTACTTCGAGTTCCTGGACTACCACCGCGCCCCCGGCGGCCCGGTCTTCCTCCGCATCTGCGGCGAGTCCGCCTGCGGCGGCATCCCTAACGACTACCTGGCCGTGAGTCGCATCGGTCTCTCGCACCCACACACTGATGGCACACATCACACAGCACGTGCTGAACGCGATCGCGTTTGGGTTCGTTCGCGCAGGTACTCGCCAAGAAGTTCGGCGCGGCGGTGGTGACGCCGGAGCACCGGTACTACGGCAAGAGCTCCCCGTTCAAGCGGCTGACCACCGAGAACCTGAGGTTCCTGTCGTCGAAGCAGGCGCTGTTCGACCTCGCCGTCTTCCGCCAGTACTACCAGGTTGGTTGGGCTGGCATCGTGTTGGCTGAATTCAGTACTTTCAGACATTCAGTATGTGCTACTGTTTCTTGTTCTGAAACTATATGCCGTTTTCTCTATTGTCCTGTAGGAATCATTGAATGCTAGGTACAACCGCACGGGGTTTGATAATCCTTGGTTTGTCATCGGGGTCTCCTACTCTGGCGCTCTCAGCGCCTGGTTCAGGCTCAAGTTCCCCCATCTGACGTGTGGGAGCCTTGCGAGCTCAGGCGTGGTCCGTGCGGTGTACAACTACACCGACTTTGACAAGCAGGTTGGTACTACGAGCATAGTTACTGCTTTCTGGTCTTTGTACTTTTTACCCAATTAAGAACTCTATTGGTAGGTTGGAGAGTCAGCTGGCCCTGAATGCAAAGCCGCCCTTCAAGAAACGACTAGACTTGTTGATCAACAGCTTCTATCTGACAGCCATTCGGTGAAGACATTATTTGGGGCACAGACGGTAATCCCTTGTGTTTGATGACAAAAAGAGTGATGATTCCAATCTCCTCATGTACTTCTAATTCACCGTTGATTGTTTTTTTACATACAGTTGAAAAATGATGACTTCCTCTACTTATTGGCAGATGCCTCAGCTGAAGCAGTATGAACAGGACAAGTTTTGATCATTCTGTTGGTTAAAAGCATATTTTGTGGCTATTGATTGAAAACCGGTGCTATTTTGCAGTTTCAATATGGGCACCCTGATGCCGTGTGCACTCCTCTAGTAAATGCAAAGAAGAATGGGAAAAACTTGGTGGTATGTATCAATTTATTTCTGGAATCATACCAATATTATTCTCTTATTAGTTGGGCTACTTTTTTTTAGATAAAGGAACATGCAGTTCCGGCCTCAACAATTACAGGAATTGTCTGCAGCCAAATGTTTAGAACATAGCAGCACCTAGACTGCAGAAACAAAATGAAACAACAGGACCTGATACAAGCATCAGCACACAGACTGGTAACACCAGATACTGCAGTAACAAAAGCACTCCTCTCAACCGATAGGCCTAAGCACTACCAGCAACATCAATCCTACAACTCAATGCGTTTCATCACATTCCAACCGGTCTTGTGAAAAATCTCCAAAGCTACTGCTTCCAAAGCCCGACACCCTTCCTTCAAAATGCTTCGTACTTCTTCTTTTGAGAGAATCGACCAGCTCCTGATCCAAAATGTTCCTCTAAAAATCACCTGCAAAATAGACTTATATTGTGACTTTTGAAAAACCAGATCATTTCTACTGATCCATAAGGCCCAGCATAATGCCGCCATCCCAATCAACACCAAATTCCTTTGCTTGTTCGGAAAACTCCCCAGCCAAGACCCAAAAAGATGCTCCCTGCTCTCCGGTTTTGACACTCCAAAAGTGAAACACACAGAACTCCACATGAGACTAGCCATGGGGCAATCAAAGAATAAGTGCTGAACTGTTTCGGGCTCCATACAAAAACAACACCTAGCACATCCTTTCCACTTTCTTTTTAGTAAGTTATCTTTGGTTAACACTACCCCATTTTTAAGATACCAAAGAAATATCTTAATTTTCAAAGGAATCTTAGCCTTCCACATCCTACAATTAACCGGGACATCTGATTTCGCCACTAGTTCATTATACATATTCTTTACTGATAACATTTTATTGGCTGTCCAAACAAAAGAGTCATTGTGATCATTAAGATTCACCGACAAGATGCTCCTCACTATACACAGCCATCTATCCCAATTATCCCCCACCAAGGCACGTCTAAACGATACGTTTAGCGGGGTAGTACTAAGTGCTTGGGCAATCGTCATATTTTTCTTTCTTACCACATTATATAAGGTAGGATATTTATCCATTAGAGATTCTTTCCCTAGCCAAAGATCTTCCTAAAATCTAGTTTGGGTCCCATCTTGCACCTTGAACCTACCCCTCTCCAATACAAGCTTTTTCACCTCCATTAAGCCAGACCAGAAATGAGAATCCCCACTCTTTTTCTCCATTTGTGATAAAGTTCTGCCCTTGAGGTATTTCTTCTTGAGTAATTGTTGCCACATACCATCCTCATTGATTAGTTTCATAATCCATTTACTTAACAGGCATTTGTTTTGGATGTCCAGATCCACAATTCCCAAGCCCCCAATACTCTTAGGTTTATGAAGAATGCTCCATTTGGCTAACCTGTACTTCTTCTTTTGCTCATCGCATTGCCAATAAAATCTTGATCTATAATAGTCCAATTTCTCCAAAACCCCTTTGGGTATTCTGAAGAAGGACATCATGAACATAGGTAGACTTGACACGACTGAGTTAATCAGAACCAGTCTCCCTCCTGCCGACAATAACTTACCCTTCCAACTGCTTAACTTCTTTTGAAATCTCTCTTCGACTATTCTCCAATCTTTATTAGAAAGTCTCCTAGGACTCATAGGAATACCCAAGTATCTGAAAGGAAATTCTCCCTCTTTACAACCAAATAATTCCACATATTCCTTACTCCTCTCACCCGTTTCCCCAAAGCAGAATAACTCACTTTTATGGAAGTTGATTTTCAGACCTGATAACTTTTCAAAAGCACTTAGTACCACTTTCAAGCCTTTGGCCTTTTCCAAATCATCATCCAAGAAAAGAATTGTGTCATCTGCATATTGTAGGATTGAGAGACCGCCCTCCACTAAGTGAGGAACTAATCCATCAAAGAACCCCAATTTTTTTGACCTCTCAATCAAAACGGCCAGCATATCTGCCACTAAGTTGAAAAGAATAGGGGACAAAGGATCACCCTGTCTCAAACCCTTCTTTGTCTGAAAAAAATGACCCACATCCTCATTCACCTGTACCCCCACATTTCCATTCGTGACCACTTTTTGCATCCATTGACACCACGTATCAGGGAATCCCTTCATCCTAAGAACCCGCTGCAAGAAGTTCCAATTAACCTTATCGTATGCCTTCTCAAAATCTAGTTTGAGAATGAGGCCTTTTTGCTTCTTTCTTTTAAGCTCGTGTATAGTCTCGTGTAAGACAACCACCCCTTCCAAGATATATCTTCCAGGTAGGAAGGCAGATTGGGAGGGTTTAGTAATCCTACACGCCACTGAAGTGAGTCTATTTGCTAGCACCTTCGTAAAAATCTTGAAACTAACGTTGAGCATACAAATGGGCCTATATTGCTGAATTTTCCTAGCCTCCTGCTCCTTCGGAAGTAGAGTGATTATTCCAAAGTTAAGGCAGAAGAGGGGTAAATCCCCCGCATGGAACTCTCGAAACATGGCCATTAGGTCATCCTTTATGAGGCTCCAAAATACTTGATAAAATTCAACAGGAAACCCATCCGGCCCCGGTGCTTTATTATGCTTCATCTGAAAAATGGCCTCTCTGATCTCCTTTTCAGAGAAATCAGCTACCAACATTTCACTCTCCGAATTGGTGATTCGAGAAATACCCTCCACCAAAGATTCATTGAGTGATAAGCTGCCAGCATCAGCTCCTCCGAAAAGATTCTTATAGTAATTTGTGATATAGCTCTTAAGCTGATCTTCCCCTTCCACAATTCCGCCCTCTTGTTCAAGGTGAAGAATTCTATTCTTCCTCCTTTTTCCATTTGCTACCATTTGGAAGTACTTCGTATTGTTGTCCCCTTTTAAAATCTTGGTGGTCTTGGCTCGTTGAAACCACCGCACCTCTTCTTCCCTGAGTAATTGCGTTATTCTATCGTGCATGCTTTGTTTTAAATCCCATTCACGCTAACTTAGCAGCTGAGATTCCGCCTTCTTATCAAGTTCCTCCGCTTTCCTCAACAGTTCTTGTTTTTCTTTTTTATAGGCCCCATTCATATTCTTGGCCCACCCTCTCAGAAATTGTCTCAACCGTCTAATCTTGTTTTGCCATCTTTGCATCGGTGTATTCCCCTTGTTCTCTTTTTTCCATGTTTCAGAAACCACCTCGAAAAAACCCTCCTTTAGTAACCAACCTAATTCGAATTTGAATGGTGGTAGCTTCCTGGGAGTGGTCTTTTCACCCGTACTAAGCAGGAGAGGCGTGTGATCAGAAATTTCCCTATTAAGGGCCTCCACTGTCGCCAATGGGAATTGTTGCTCCCACTCCGTGCTAACTAGTACACGGTCCAACCTCTCGTAAGTTGGTACCCTACGCGAATTGGCCCAGGTAAACTTACGACCTGACATCTCCAATTCACGCAAGTCCAAACTGTCAATGACAGCATTAAAAAGGAAAGGCCATCTTTCCTCAAATCTGTCATTGTTTTTTTCCTTGCTGCTCCGTAAGATATTTAAGTCCCCCCTATACACAATGGCAACTTTTGTTTACTACAAGATTGTACTAGCTCAGTAAGAAAAGCTTCTTTGAATTCCGGTTGGGCAGCCCCATACACTGCTACCAGTATCCACTTAAAGTCACTTCTTCTATCTCTGACTCTAAACTTAACAAAAAAGTCACCATCATCAATACTGCCCACATCTAACATATCTAAATTGACCCCTAGCAACATGCCCCCTGATCTCCCATGGGGTGCAGTCCAGTGCCATACAAAGTTCTTTCCCCCGCACAAACTACTTAGTGCATCTTGTGAAAAGTCTTTCTTGCCTGTCTCCAAAAGAGCAATAAACGCTAGGTTCTGCTCCTTGGTACTCTCCCTAAGAAACCTTGTTTTAGCCAAGTCACTAAGACCTCTGCTATTCCAAAAGATTCCTTTCATTTGACATCTTTCTTGAAAAATTTTGCCCTCCTCACTTTGCAAGTCTTTCTCAAACACGACTTAGCGTGCGACTTGCCCTTACGCTTGATATCGTCGAGTTCGCTATTTAAAGGAAAGCTCGACTCATCAAAAATTTCCTCCATCAAATCCCCACATAAACTCTTTAGAGCTTTTTTCTCTATTTCCTCCAAACTCTCCTCCTCACTGTCATCTTCTGACCAATTCCTGTCGGACCCCAGTTCTCCTATGTAATTGTCCACCTCAAGGTTCAAAATATTATCAAGATTCAAGTCCTTGTCTACCCTAGAATCCCCTAGGTTGAGCCCTATTTGTTGTAGACAATTGAAAGCTAAGTCTCTATTTACCGAAAGCAAATGAGTGAATAAAGGTATACCTTCATTGAACTCTAGGTTCTTCCTAGCAACCCTTTCCTCGGCTTTAGCCAAGGTGTGCTCGTCCATGGACCACTGTAGCCTCGGACTAGCCCTGATCTGCAGCTTACTAGCCTCAGAAACTGCCGCAACATCCTTGACCCGGTCGCCCATCATTTCACCCTTGCCTCTCCCTGGCTGCTCTCCATCACCAAACAGCCCCTCCTCCTGCTGCCCCTCATCCACTTCCCCCATCACCTTATCTGCCAACTCCTCAAAAACATCATCCGTCGCCTTGTTCAATATTTTTGTCGCTTTATTTCTCAGAAAGGCCTCGAATTCCTGCACCGACATGCCCTGCACTTGCTCCTTCCATGTCACAATGTTTTCTTCAGCACCCTGCACCACTCCAGCCGCCCCCTCCACCTCACTGTTATCCCTTCCTCCCTTCTGCTTCTTCGGCGTCCTCTCAACATCCCCCACTTCACCATGCTGCCCTCCCTCTAGATACTCCTCCCTGTCCTCTCTCCCAACATCTTTAGGCCATTCAAATTCCACTTCCTCTCCATTTTCATCAAAACCCTTCTTCTCCACTTCAAAAGCCAACTCAAAGTAATGATCCCCAATAACCACATCTAGCTGCTCGGGGATCAAACTTGGGTTGAGAACAGCCACCTGAACACGCCCAAAATCATTCTTCCTGGTGGTCTCCATATCCACCTTCTGAGTAGAGCCAAGCATAGACCCAACAGCCCATAAATCAAGATACTCATTAAGCTGCCTTCTTAGCCCAAATACCTTAACCCACACCTTTGGTAACAGATACCCCACCCCCTTCTCCTGCCACAATTCAAACTTGAGCCTAGCCCCAACCGGTATCCTTTCACCCTTAATATCCGCACCCCCAAAAGCCACAGCCCTCTGTAATTCTACTCTTGATGGGAATTTAGCCAAGAAAGAATTCTCCTCATGAGCCTTAAGCTCCCAAACCCACTTTCCAGGAAACAGCCTCTCAAGTTGGTATTTAACCTCCTCCATAGCAATCTGCCCACCCTCAACTGAGATAAGCGCTGTCCTCGAATCCTTCTTTGCCCTCGGCAATGGAGGTCGCGGGATGTGATAAAACCCCAACCCATGCACCGCATAGCCAACTGCATTAGCTGTCGACCTTGGCATCTTGAGAATGGGGCATCTGTAATTAACATGGTCATGCTTATCGCAAATGACACAGTACAGCTCCGCCATGCAACTGGCAGCTACATGTCCCCTCTTGGTGCAGCGGACACACTTTGTCACGAATTTTGTTTCCCTAGCCTCTGTATCGTCCCCTTCGCCAGCCTCCTCCATCACCGCATCCTCTCCCTCCCCTTCAATCTGTTGCTGCTGCGAACGCATCATCTCCTCAGCCCTCCGAGCCTCGACAGCCTGCGCAGCTCTGCCCTTTTCTCGCTGATTATTTGCTCCCGCAGCACCCCGGCCTCCATGGCGATCAGGCCCATAGGGCGCGCGGTCACGAGTAGCATAGCCCCCTCCATTACCACCGCCCCTGTCCCCACGACCACGGAAAGGGCCACGACCTTGAACACCATAGCCACCCCCACCTCTTCCTTCAAAGCTTCGTTGAACACCCCCAAAACCCGTTCCTGCTGCCGCCTCTCTATCGAACTGCTGCCATCTGCGATTCTGAGCCCTAGCCTCCATCCCCCTCGGCCAAACTCTTCTCTCTTGATGGAAGTTTCTCTCTCCGGCTCTTCCCTGTCCCTCATCTTGGTGCCGCGCTGCCATCACCCGCGTCGCCCGACGAGCGCCGCGCGGAGGGTCAGACGACGGAGCAGATGGGAAACCCGGTAGAAGGTGAACCGGTTTGCCTTCCCCTCTGAAGAGTCTGCACAGACCCTCTGCACACCGAAATGCCTGCTGGGCTCCAACCCGGCCCATCTCGGCTGTTGCAAGCGGCCCAAAAGCCTTTGCTGTCACCGGTATCCAAATTTTGAAATTTGAATCTAGATCTCGCCGGAGGCTGCTCGTCTTCTCCGTCTCCGGTGATCCTCTATGCACTGGTGGCGAGCTTAGCTCCTCCGCAATGTCCGTCAGCTTAGTGACAGAGTGTCTGCTTCCTGATCTACAATCCTTGACCCAAAAGTCCCCTAGGGACCTGGCTTGGGTAGGTCTCGCCGGCGGCAGCGGTCCTTTCCATGGCTTACACGATTTCAGTCTCTTCTGCATCAGCTTAGGATGCAAGCTCGAGATCATCGCCGACCTGGCCGGCGTTAATCCGACCGACACCGCCTCTCCCTCATCTCCATCTTTTGCTGTTGTCGTCGTCAACCGAGAGTCCTCCAGTAGCCATGGCGAACCTGCCGCCACTATCTCATCGGACGGGTACCCCTCCTCCGCGGGTTCGGACTCCTCGTCAGAGCTTTCATAGCTGGCGAGCGCCCAGAAGCGAGAGCCATTCCCCTCCCGCCTGAATCCATCCAGGATGTCCGACGAAGAACCAACACTAGAGCGCGTCCAGCCATCCTCTAGCTCCGACAGTACCTTGCTGCTCTTCGGTGATGCCCCATCGCTCCTTCTGTCTGAATCTGCAAAAACATCCGTACTCACCTCCGCCTCATGCCTGGTACACGCCGTTGTAGTCCACGGCCGCGGCGCAAGCGTCAGCCGTCGTCGTCGCCTCCCGTGCGGCGGCTCCCCCTCGTCGCCTCCCTCAGCGGCCTTCCGCTCGCCGGATTCGCCGTCCATCCCCCTCGCCTCCCAGGGATATCACTCCTGCTTCCACATGTTTGGTCGCTGGTTGGGCTACTTAGGCATCTACAAATCTTGCTGAACTATTAGTTTTATCTGTAACTACCAATATTCAAATTTCATATACTAGTTCAAGCACACCTGCCATTTCTATTTGTTAAGACAACAACCATACTATGGACTTAAATCGTGAAGAGTTAACGAGTTATGGTGCTCTGCACTTTATCTTTTCTCTTATTTAATTGCTATGTGTCTCTACTGTATTTTCCCTTATTGTCACGACCAGGGATGTTGGGTCGACGAAGCTGGGTCGGCGCAGGGCGACGTCAGTTTTGAGCGGGTTGACCAGGCCTGCGGTGTACATCTGGACGAGCTGGGACTCCGTTAGATCGACGTCGCGGCAGGCTAGGGAGAGAAACTTGTCGGTGTAGTCCTCGACCGAGCCGGTGCGGCGTAGGAGCATGATCTCGCCCACGGCGCTGTCCGTCATGGGCGGGCCGAAGCGAGTCTGGACCAGCTGGGCGAAGCGACGCCACGACGGTGTGCCGGAGGTCAACTCCAGGCGATAATACCACAGCTGCGTCGTCCCAATCAGATTCAGGGAGGCATACCAGACCCGGTGGTGCTCTGGCGTGTTCATACCGCGGAAGAAAGTTTCGCAGCGATTCAGCCACGGTAGCGGGTCTTCCTTCCCGTCGAACGTCGGAAAGTCGAGGCGAGCGCGTGGGTGGGTGCGCGGGTCGATGAAGTCGTCGTCGTCGCGCTGATCGTGGTGGCGCAGTGGGGGTGTCTCACGAAGAGGCGGCGGCGGCGGTGCTGCCGTGCGCTTGTGTGGTCCGTTGGCGGAAGTGCTGGCCGCGTCCTCGTCGTTCGCCGCCGTCTGCTTCCCCCGCTGAGAGGACTCCTGGCGAACAAGGGCTAGGTTGAGGGCACGGACTTGCTCGGCGTTCTCAAAGGCGGACGCTTGCAGCGTCAGCACTTTCTCCGGCAGGCTCTCCAATTTGGATGCGAGCGGTGTCAGCGGCGCCAGGGTGTCGAACTTGATGGAGAGGTCTTGGATCTTGGCGGCGGCGTCGGTGACGGACTTGGCGAGATCACCCACCGTGGTGACTAGATCGGCCAGGTCCTTCTTGATCTCGGCTAGGTCTCCCATGGGCACGAAACGAGGCTCGACTGATACCAAGTTGTCAAGAGCGGTGATGTTGGTGGGAGGAACGTGGCGTAGATTGTATTCAAACGAAGTAACAGGTCGTGGCCCTGGACCTCGCCGGCGCGTCGGAGCCGTGGTGGCTCGACGGCGCACCAGGAAGGCAGGACGACGGCTTACAGATGAAAACAATCTCAAACCTCCCTCTCCTCTCGCAGGGTCACGGCTTATAAGTTGCCGAGCCCATGCACAAGAATCTCAACCAATTTATTCAGCAAGCTAACTAATCCTAACAGACTTAAACTAACTCTCACAATATCTGTTTTGGTTGAGTACGTATCCTACTCTGCTAACCCTGTGCGCCACGAGTCTTCCTGCGCCAGCTGTACTTCAAGCCCCACATGACACTTATCTTATTATAGTACACTCTTGTGAATGTGTGAGTGTCAAACTTTTTTGAACTTCCATATTCTGATTTTACAGGAAATGTATTCTCACTCTGTAAAGACTATTACATTAAACAAATGGAGACCCTTTCAAGCTTTTTGAACTTCCGTGTACTGGTTTTGCAGGAAACTTATGCTCAAATTGTGAAAGAGTTTTACATCAAAGAAATGGAGACACCAGTATATTCATACGATCAGGAGTACCTGAAGAAAACAACTCCCAATGATTCGAGTAAATGATTCATTGCATATTTTCTTTAGCAAAAAACAGAAAATGTCCTGGCATCAGCTTGGAATGAAATACCATGACATCTCTTGTGTTGGCATTCAAATGTATATAGCTGCAAGTAACTTATTTACATTACTATTTCTTTTAGGTTCTCGCCTCTGGTGGTTCCAAGTTTGCAGTGAGGTTGCCTACTTTCAAGTGGCACCCAAAACTGATAGTGTTCGTTCTGCCAGGATCAATACAAAGTAATAATTTCAACTTTTTTTCTTCTGCGTGTTGTGATTTATTTATCTTGCTTTTCTACCTCTCCAGGAATATGCTCTGATATCAGAAAATCGTGTTTGCAATAACTTTATCATTACATGTCTGCCTCATAATGCATGGGATTTACCTTTTTTTCTATCTGCTAATGGACACGTGCAGTTATTTCTTTATTCAATTTTGGGATTATGTTTGTATACAACGTTTATGCTTGTTCCACTTTCTGTACCACCAGGTACCATTTGGATCTATGTAGAAATGTTTTCGGGGAAGGTGTTTATCCCGATGTATTCATGACGAACTTGTATTATGGAGGCACAAGTATTGCTGGTTAGTCTCTCTAGATATCTAGTTTTCTGTTACATATTTTTAGCATGGCAAAGAACTGACCACAAGCATACCATGGTTGCGTGCTTGCCGTTTTTCCTCTTCCTCTGATGCTCCGTGAAATACGAGCAGCTTCTAAAATTGTGTTTACCAACGGCTCTCAAGATCCATGGCGTCATGCCTCCAAGCAGAAATCATCAAAAGACAGTTAGTACTCCAAAACTCTTTGTTCTATTCTGACACAATATTCGTTCAGATCTGAATTTATTTCAATTTGCGCACTAATAGAAATCCAACAACACATGCAGTGCCTTCATACTTAATGAAATGCCACAATTGCGGACATGGCACTGATTTGAGGGGTTGTCCTCAAAGTCCTTTTAGGATCGAAGGTACATTGAAAAAAGTCAGTTTTCTGTAAAGCTTGCTACAATTACACTGCAATGTACTGATCTTGATATTTCTTCTAGTGGCACTTTTGTGGAGTAGTTTTATGTACTTTTTTCATTTGAACATTTGATCTATCACCCGATTTAGATGATAATTCTCACTTGTTTAACACTGACAGGGGACTCTTCAAACTGCTCATCTCCCGCAGCAGTCAATACAGTGAGAAAGCAGATTGCCAAGCACTTCGACATCTGGTTATCGCAATGCCAAAAACCATCAGTGGCAGGGTATGAATCTCTAGCTACATTCTGTTTTGGGGGGTGCAGCCCATCTGACTCCTACTTGGCAACTTCTGAATTCTGACCCCTTTTCTATTGATGCAGGGAGTGGTAACCACGAATTGCTGCACTGTGCCGGAAAGAGAAAACAGAGAGATTTGCAGATCCTGAATTAATCTAGCGCGTATCGGACGATGCACAGCTACGGCTATTTGCATTTTTGCATGCAGATAGACGACGGGATAACCCTTTCCGTTACTGAAAAAGAACTCGGACAAATTGGGAGACCACAGAATCAGCCACATTAACCACAAGGGTCTCGGCGGATTGCATTGGGTGCCAAGCATTGGCCTTCTGACCCCAGGCGAATAACCTCTGCTTTAATAATCAGTAGACAAAGACCGTGCCATCTTCGTATGTAAATGTATCGGACTGCGTGCTAAACGAGCTGGTTATAAAGAGCACATGCTACATGTCGTTCATATTCTCTTACTATGTACTCCCTCCGTCCCTTTGAAAGTGTCGCTGGAGCTACAGCAACATGTTCATATTCTCTATCTAGCATAGAGAGAACCCACCGTAGCCTTGCCAGTTTGTTTTCTTCCTTCAAAAAAGGCCTTAGTGAGTTGGAGTGTCGTCGCAGCAAGCCTTGTTTGAACAACCTATGTACAGAGCTTTTATTGACATGAAGAGCATTTGCTAGTGACCTTATGGTACCCCTTTTGTTTAAGGGAATATCAACAACCCTTGTGAGATCTACTTGAATTTGTTTACGACCACAATTCTTAGGTTTCAAAGAGTTGACATCTACTGGAATGCCTTGTACCCAACAATTTTTTGCTCTCTGCCATACCCGTTGTATTGTACGCACATGAACATTGTACTTGGCAGCAATAAGTCTTGTACTGTTTCTATGTAGTGTGCCATTAGTGCTTAACCGAAGCAAATCTTCATATATGTCTTTCCTTTCTCTTTGTGTCAAATTCTTGCGCACATTTGATGCTTCTTCTTGTTGGGTTTGCTGATCGTCTTCGTCTTCCGAGTCGGACAACTCCTCTTCATCAAACATGATGTCGACTGCATCTGTGTACACGCCAAAGTCGTGTATGACATCGTCCAAGGTATCTTGTTCTTCTTGCAAGCCACTGTTGTCATCTCCTACATATGGTGTGTTGATTGTAAGTAACTCTAAAAAATTCTGCAGGTTAAGGGAGCTCACTGAAGATGAAGATAACCAAAAATAACCACAAGCTTTCAGGTATCTTTGACATTCTTTCAGGTATCTTTCTTTTCTAACTCTAGTTATTATTAAAAATGAGGGAAATAATCACCTGCATGCATGTTTTCTTGGTCTTCAACAGGTGGATCATTTAAATCAAATGGATGGCTAGTGTTATCACCTGGTACAGAAACAAGCTGATGATTTTGAGAATTCATTGTCACCCATACATGTGAGTTATTCTCCCCTCTCACTCCAATTTAATATAGAACTGGAAGGAAAAAATGAGGATATTGCTAGATTTTGCTAGTCATTTTAGTAGAGAGTAACTAAAGCAACATGTACTAATTTGGGGAGGAGAGAGAGAGGCTACAGAAAAGATAAATAGTATCAGCAACTAAATACAAAGTCCTGTAGTTTGCTTTTGACAAAATAGTAACCAAATAGTCCTACTACAAGAGAGAGAGGCTACAGACAAGATAAATAGCAGCGGCAACTAAATATAGAGTACTGTAGTTTGCCTGTGAGAAAATAGTAACTAAATAGTACTACTACAGGAGAGAGAGAGGGTCTACAGTAAAGATAATAGTAGCAGCAACCAAATAGTGTGTGTGTGAGAGAGAGAGAGAGCAATAAAGAGGGACCAAAGTGTTTACCTTGACAAATTTGTTCTTGTTCATCACTCAGATCAGGGTGGAGACCAAAGTCATCAGCTCCCCCAACTTCAGCTTCGGCCACTGCATCTTGCATGGGATCATCATGTGCAACAGGACTCTTGTTGAGATCAGGCACCAAGTCCCCTTCCTCTGGTAGTGTGTTTAAATCTATTGCCATGGATGATGGAAGAGGGAATGGTAAAACGAAAAGGCAACGGAAGGGTTACAACCATGCTTTATTCCCCCAAGCAGGTGAGAAATGGCGCTGGAGGTAAAGTTTAAAGAAATGGCGCTGGAGGCAAAGTTTAAAATTTTAGTTTGCTTCTGAGATGTGTAAAAATGGAGCGGTAGATTGTTTTGGCGTTGAGTGTGTTTGCCGCCGGCTGAAATTTATGTTTTGCTGCCCTCAGCCGATTTGTTTAAGCCCAAAACGCTGCTGCATGTTTGAACGTGAAAATGTGACTGATTTGTTTAATGTAAGAATGTGTGGCGTGTGTGCGCCAGGGTGCCAAAAAGAGCATTAACGCCGTGTCCATACAAATGTGTCAGCCGGACACATTATTGGTATGTAGGGGTATCAGAGTCTTTTAGCAATCACATTGGGCAACTCGTTTTTTGTCCGGCGACACTTTTAAAGGGACGGAGGGAGTACTCCATAGGTACCGTCTTATAAACTGGTACTGTACTTTAAATTGTTCTGGAGCAACTGCACGATCTGTTTACTGTACATAGAAAAGGGAACGTTGTGGGTGTCAACAACAAATAACATAATGATGGATTTGGAGACTTATGGAGAAGGCTATGGGAGGAAGGTTGGCAGGTGTTGGAACGCTGTGCTTGCTTCCAAATTAGTCAAATAACTACTCCCTCCGTCCTAGAAAAAATACAATTCTCACATTACGAGGAGTCAAACAAGTTCAAATTTGACTGAATTTATATAAAAAGTTGCTAACATTTATGATCGAAAACAAATATCATTAGATTAATCATGGATTATATTTTTATACTAAATCTATTTGAAGACATAAATGTTAGTACTATTTTATATAAATTTAGTCAGAGTTGAAATCCTTTGACTCCTCAGGAAGCGATGGTTGTATTTTTTGTGGGACGGAGGTCTGGGCATTTTTGAGGCCGGATTAAAACAAGCTTGATTAGGTTTCGGGCTTAAAATTCATATCCACCTATGCCATGCGAAGTGTTGGGCCTACCATTTTGGCCCAAGCTCGGCCTGGGCTGCAAAAGTCCATATTACCTCCCTTAACTATCGTGTTTGTCTGCATTACCTCCCTCATTATCAAAACCAGACATGGCGCCTTCCGTCGTCTCAAATTTCCGGTCATTTTTCCTCCCTAAACGGTTTTCAAAGGTCGTTTTTAGAGTAATTAAAATTTCTAATATCTAACTTACTCTTAGAAAATTTGTTTTAGCTCAAAAAAGATGAAATCAGTTTCATATTTTTTGTAGATTTCATATTCTATATTATAGTGCTTAATAATAAGTTATTTAAATCTTTTATGATCATGATTTGATTTTTTGGCTAAAAGTTGCTCGTGTTTTTTCGCTAAATCTTTCGGAGTGAGATGCATACCTAGTGGCGAGCATAGTAATTGGGCAAGCATGGCGAGCAATGACTATGACACGAGATGTGGACATGCATGTGGCAACAACGGGGGCATGATTACACTCATTTTTAAAAAATTAAAATTAGATGATTTTTAATAAAATGAAACTTTGACGAGCTCGTTTGGCTCGTCTCAAGTTGGGTTTTAAATAATAAAGGAGATCATAATAAATAAGAATACATAATTTTAAAGAAAGAACTCGGAATAAATAACATGAGCATGTTTTAGCAAAAAAAAGTCAAATCTTAATCATAAAAGTTTTACGTAATTGATAATTAAGCACTAGAAGATAGAACATAATTTTAAAGATGAATCTGATTTCATATTTTTTTGAGCTAAAACGAATTTCTACGGATTCTCTAAAAGTTAGATACTAGAATTTTTAATTACTTTTAAAACTACCTTTAAAACGGCTTAGGGAGGAAAAATGACCGGAATTGTGAGATGAGGAAGGTGCCATGTCTGGTTTTGATGATGAGGGAGGTAAAGCATACAAACATGATAGTTGAGGGAGGTAATATGGACATTTTCCTATTCTTTTTAGTCTGAAAATAGTTCAAAAATAGTTCGGGCTGGGCTTGGGCCATGCTAAGAAATTTGGGTCATGTTTATTTGTCCAAGCCTAGCCTTACTAACTTGTTTGTTGTTTTGTCCGGCACAAAACAATATATGAGCATTTTTTTAGGCCGGACAAAAGGTCGGTTAATTCAGGCTTAATGCATGCCCAAACCCATGACATGGGCATCGTTCTAGGCCTACCTTTTCGGGCCAAGCTCGAGTTAGGTCCAGGCTGACTCTTTTTAGTGTAGTTCAAAAATTACTTCTGAACGGGGTTGGGGCAAATCCAATCTTTTTTTTCCGGGTCCATGTTCCTCAATCGAAGTCCATCCCTACAAGAGCCATGGCCTTAGCCCGTAAAGCTCGGGCTCAGGCAATGTTGGGCCAATTTGCTTAGGCACCCTTTAGGGCAATTATGCCATAACGAGATTTGACTAATTTGGAAGCAAGCATTTAGTCTTGGTATTTTTATTCATAATAACAAGGTAATTAAGAGGCAAAATACTTACCTTTACTGACAAACTTTTGCAGTTTGGAAAGAGGTTACTCCGAGTGCTTAGCATTTTGTTGTCAAATAACTTGCGTGGGTAATTTAGAAACGAATATTAAAGATTTGGCTATTTTTTCTTAAGGTGATATGAATAAATTTGAAATAGGTTATAGGTTGGCTCCAATTAGAAAAATGTGATATGAATAAATTTGAAATAGGTTATAGGTTGGCTCAAATGGTTATTATTGATTAGAGCCCGCAAGTGGATGTGAAAGTGCATCTAGGCATTTAATCTATTTTGGTGATTATTGGCAATAGAAATTTGGATATGATGTTGTGCATGAGTTGTGCAGGAATAAAATGAAATAAAAGAAAGGTAGCACTCAAGCAAGGATCCCAATTCATATTCATGTGGTGGAAGACTCAATTGGTGAATTTAAATTCTATTTTCCGTTTGAAATTGAGTATAGGACCACCGTACTATCAAGGGGGACGTAGTTGATGAATTCTAGTTGCTCAAAGTGCTTTGCTTGAGATGACAAACTTTTCAGAGCCACAAAAACACTTCACAAACACCTTTTTTGCTCGGCCGGAACTTTGGCCGGAAGTTCCGACCGGAAGTTCCGGGCAGTTCGGTCTCGGGTTTTCCCTGGCCGGAAGATCCGGCCGTGGCTTCGGAAGATACAAGACTTAGCCGTTTTTCGAGCTCACGAGTGTCCTGTGTGCATGTTCCGACCCGAGGCCGGAAGATCCGACCGGAAGTTCCGGCTGGCTCTGTCTTGGTTTCTCGCTGGGTCGGATGTTCCGGGGTCTGTCGGAAGATCCGACACTCTGTCGGAAGATCCGACCCCCGGAACTTACCTGGAGTTTTTCTCACTCTTTTCTGTTGCTCATCGGAAGATCCGACCAAGTGTCGGAAGATCCGGTACCCCTTCGCAGTGAACATAACGGTCATATTTTGGGGGGTTGGTATTTATACCCCTCACCCCCTTTCATTCGCTGCTGCTGCTCATACTGACCTAACTCGAGCCAACACTCCACTTGAGCATTCACTCCCTCTCTTTACTCCCCCTCCAAGCTTGATTCTTCCAAGATTCAACTAGGGTTTGAGTGAGAGAAAAGCTTCAAAGTGTGAGACTTGTGTGCCTCTTTAACTAGTTCATCTCTCAAGCACTTGAAGCACTTGGATTCGTCGATTTGCGTTTGTTACTCTTGGAGCTTGCTCCTAGACGGTTAGAGGTGCCGGTGAACTCCCATTCTCTTGTGGTTTGAGTCCCGGAAGTTTGTATTACCCTTTCCCTTTGTGGGAGCACATAGTAAGTAACTCAATCCTCCTTTGTGGTTGATTGGGAGAGACTTGGGGTTAGTGTGATAGCCCGGCTCTTGTGAGCATCTCAACGGAGACGTAGCTCCTTTGTGGAGTGAACTTCGGTAGAAAATCCTTTGTCTCCACTTTCATACTTTTCATTTCGTTTCTATATCTTGATTTGTCCCGATCTACTTATTTGTGGTTATACTCTGATATTGATCATATTTAGAAGGTTCCTTACATCATTTGTGAGCTTTGTATTCAAGTGGAATTGTTAAAAGGTCATTAGTTTTCAAATCTCGAAGTTTACTTGAACTGCCTGTCGGAAGATCCGGCTTATCTTCGGATCTTCCGGATTTTCTGTTATTTTCGGAAGATCCTATACACTGTCGGATCTTCCTGTCGGAAGATCCGAGATTGTGTCGGATCATCCGACTGTCTGACAGATTTTCTGAGAATTATTTCAGGAATTTTTAAACAGGCCTATTCACCCCCCCTCTAGGCCTAGTGTTGATCCTTTCAATTGGTATCAGAGCCTAATCCCTTGTTTAGGCTTAACCGCTAAGGGAAAACACTATGGCCGGTATGGGAGAAGTATCCGAGATGGCTTCCGCCCACAAAGATAAACATCCGACGCCCATTGAGTCAAGCTCAAGCGATGATGAATTCAACATTAGCGATGTTGATGAGAGCTTGGATGAACAAGAGAAGAAAAAGCAAAGAAGGGAGAAGATAAGGAAGAAGATCAAGGAGAAGGCCGAAAGAGAGGCACAAAAGCTTTTCAAGAAGAAGATACGAGAAAGAGACGCTCTCGACGGACTTCACTCGGTGTCTTATCGATATGAGACATCTTCTTCTAACAAATCTTTTGACCCTTCTAGTCTTAATTTCTCATCCATTCCAATGGGCAAAGTCCCCAAATTCAATGGGATTGACTATGCCCGATGGAGTGATGATATGAAAATTTACTTGCATGGTCTTCATCCATCTCTTTGGACTATTGTGAATATAGGTATTGACAAGAGTGCAACGCCAAGTCGTGAACAAGAATACGACATCTTCCGCAACTCTCAAGCCGTGACCGTGCTTAGAAGGGCTCTAAGCGATTATGAGTACAACAAGATTAGGGGAATCGATAGTGCAAAAGAGCTATGGGACACTCTTCGAATGGCTCATGAAGGATCGGAAGAAGTCAAGGAAGGCAAGGTAGATCTTCTACAAGGAGAACTAGAAGCCTTCGTCATGAAGAAGGATGAGTCCTTACAAGAGATGTATGATCGATTGAAGCTCCTTGTCACTGAAATTAGAATGCTTGGAAGCAATGATTGGGGCGAGAGCAAGGTCACAAAGAAATTGCTTAGAGCATACGCACCCAAGAACCCAATGCTTGCCACAATGATTAGAGAAAGTGACAAGTTCAAGACAATGGTGCCCATGGAGTTATTCAACAAGTTGCAATATCATGAGATGAATAGCTTGGATGTGACAAGATCAATTCAACCAACCGAAGTCAAGACCATCGCTCTCAAGGCCGAACCAAGCAAGAAGGTTGAGTCAAATGAGAAGACCTCAACTTCCAAGAAAAGTGAAGACTCAAATGATCATGAGAGCACCGATGAAGAAACCGCTATGATGGTTAGAAACTTCAAGAGATTCATGAAGTCAAGAGGTGAAAAGAAGAGCTACTCTCAACGAAGATGCTATGAATGTGGGGAGAAAGGTCACTTCATTGCCGATTGTCCTCACAAGAAGAATGACAAGGATAACACGAAGCTCAAGAACAAGAACGATGACAAGGACAAGAAATACAAAGAGAAGAGTCGAGATTACAAGAAGAAGTTTGGAAGCGCCCACGTTGGTGAAGGTTGGGACTCATCAAGTGATGACTCCGGCGATGAAGAAATGGCCACTTGTGCCATTCAAGCTCCTACTTCAACTCCACGACTCTTCAACTACATCAATGAGAGTGATGACGAAGCACCCATGTGCCTCATGGCTCAAGGGTCTAAGGTATTGGACACCACATCACCTCTATCATCCACCCCTTTGTCATCTAGAAACATTGAAAATGATCTAGATAGTGAAGAAGCCGAACATGAGAAAAACATGATAAAGAAGTTCGGAAAAGATGGCTACAAGTTTATCAAAAAGCTACTAGAGAAAATTGAGAAAAGAGAGGAGTCTCTTGAAAGACAAGAAGAATTGCTCATTCTTGAAAAGGAGAGAAACCTTGTCCTAGAAGAGGCTCTAGTTGAGGAGAAACTCAAGGTTGAGAAGTTGGCTTGTGAGTTATCTCAAGCAAATGACTCACGGGAGATGATGTCAAAGAACTTGTCTTTGACAAATGACTCTCTAACTAACCTAAAGAATGCTAAAAGTGAGCTTCAAGAAAGGCATTCAAGCCTAGAGATCAAATACAAAGATCTAGAAGCCAATTTTAGCTCTCTTTGGGAAAGTACCAAGAGCAACTCCAAAACTATTCTTGACTCAAGTGTCTCTACTAGTGAAGGTTGCTCAAGATGTTATAAAATTGATTTAGATGCTTGTGCAATTAACATTTCTAAGCTAGAAGAGAAAGTAAAGGCTAAAGATGCTCAAATCCAAAAGTTGAACAATGCCATTGGTCAAGACCAAGGTAAGGGCAAGAGTGTATTCGAGACCCACCCGGCATATAAAGCCGGTAGATATGGTACTATCAAGGATGGGCTTGGGTACACTCGAGGAGGAAAGGCAAATGGCACAAAAAGGGTAAATGATCGTGATGTGACATTGTTCACCAAGGGGACCTATCTAGGTGAACTAATGGATGCGGCTCATGGGGTGGTAAGACCCACGGAGTCCTTGACAAAGGTAAAGGCATCCACTCAAAATGTCAAGATCAAGACCAAGAAAGAAGAGAAGGTCATTGAGCACAAGCCATCACCAAACTACTCCATCGACTATATGGTAACTTGGGACCAAAATGGGAAGATGGTGGTAAAGTATATAGGTGCTCATACTAGGAAGATGATGAGAAGTGTGTGGGTGCCTAAAATGTCAAAGGCTAACGCTCAAGGACCCAACCACTTTTGGGTACCTAAGTCCAAGGCTTAAAACTTGTTTTGTAGGCATATTCCTCCGGTGGACCTTCATGGTTGTTGGATAGTGGATGTTCTAATCACATGATCGGAGAAAGGAATATGTTTGCGAAGCTACAAGAGTATGACTCACCCGTTGAGAAGATCACATTTGGTGACAACAATCATGGTGATGTCATAGGCCAAGGTGAAATAGCTATCTCACAAGACTCATCCCTTTCAAATGTTTATCTTGTTGATTCTTTGGGATACAATTTGTTGTCGGTTTCACAACTTTGTGAGAAGGGCTACAATTGTCTCTTTACTAATGAGGGTGTGAGCATCCTAAGAAGGGAGGATTCCTCTATTGCTTTTACGGGTCGACTCAAGGGAAAACTTTACTTAGTTGATTTCACAACTAGTAAAGTGGAACCGAAGACTTGTTTAGTGGCAAAATCTAGCTTGGGTTGGCTTTGGCATCGCCGGCTAGCTCATGTTGGGATGAGGAACTTGGCCAAACTTCAAAAGGATGAACATATCCTAGGACTAACAAATGTTGTGTTTGAGAAAGATAGGTTGTGTAGTGCTTGTCAAGCCGGGAAGCAAGTTGGTGCTCCACATCCACCCAAGAATATTTTGACTAGCTCAAGACCACTCAAGTTGCTTCATATGGATTTATTTGGACCGATTGCATATGTTAGCATTGAAGGGAACAAGTATGGACTTGTCATTGTAGATGATTTTTCTCGGTTCACGTGGGTTTTCTTTTTGCATGACAAGAGTGAAGTGCAAACAATCATCAAGAGATTCATTAGAAGAGCTCAAAACGAGTTTGAATTGAAGATCAAGCATATAAGAAGTGACAATGGGACGGAGTTCAAGAATACAAATATTGAAGAGTTTCTTGATGAAGAGGGAATCAAGCATGAACTCTCCGCACCATATACACCTCAACAAAATGGCATTGTTGAGAGGAAGAATAGGACTTTGATTGAGATGGCACGGACCATGCTTGATGAGTACAAGACTCCGGACAACTTTTGGGCCGAGGCGATTAGCACGGCTTGCCATGCCATTAACCGTCTCTATCTTCAAAAGTATTTGAACAAGACTCCATACGAGATACTAACCGGTAACAAACCAAAGGTGTACTACTTTCGAGTCTTTGGTTGCAAATGTTACATTCTTAACAAGAAAGCGAAAAGCTCAAAGTTTGCACCTAAGGTCGATGAAGGCTTTCTACTTGGATATGGTACTAACGAACACGCCTACCGTGTTTTCAACAAAACCACCGGTTGTGTTGAGATCACGGTAGACGTAAAATTTGATGAATCAAACGGCTCTCAAGTAGAGCAAGTTATAAATGACCTTGTAGATGAAGTCCCGCCAAATCAAGCTATCAAGAACTTGAGCTTAGGGGAAGTAAAGCCTCAAGAGCTTTCAAATGAAGATGGGGAACAAGACCAAGATCCGGAAATCATGTTCAACATCGATCCATCACCATCAACAAGAGTTGAACCACCAAGCTCGTCACAAGATCAAGTCCAAGATCATGGTGACGATCATGACCATGACAATGATCAAGGGGGAGCTCAAGGTGAAGATACTCAAGATGTTGAGTCACATCATGAAAAAGATGATGGATCCATCCAACGTCAATCAACATTCTCACACCCAAGAGTTCATCAAAGTATTCAACGGGATCACCCCGTTGACAATATCCTTGGGAGCATCCAAAGAGGGGTAACCACTCGTTCACGTTTAGCAAATTTTTGTGGATGTTACTCGTTTGTTTCTTCTTTGGAACCTCTCAAGGTGGAAGAAGCTCTTGGTGATGCCGATTGGGTCATTGCAATGCAAGAGGAGTTGAACAACTTCACAAGAAATGAAGTATGGGAGTTGGTCCCAAGACCCAAGCAAAATGTGATTGGCACCAAGTGGGTTTTCCGGAACAAACAAGATGAAAATGGTATTGTCACAAGAAACAAGGCTAGATTGGTCGCTCAAGGCTTTACTCAAATTGAAGGACTTGATTTTGGTGAGACATATGCTCCGGTGGCAAGGCTTGAGTCAATTCGTATCCTTTTGGCCTATGCATCTCATCACAACTTCAAGTTGTATCAAATGGATGTGAAGAGTGCATTCTTGAATGGGCCTCTTGGTGAGCTAGTGTATGTAGAGCAACCACCGGGATTTGAAGACCCCAAGCATCCCGACTACGTCTACAAACTCCATAAGGCGCTCTATGGGCTTAAGCAAGCACCTAGAGCATGGTATGAATGCCTTAAGGATTTTCTTCTCAAAAATGGCTTTGTAATGGGGAAAGCCGATTCTACCCTCTTCACTAGAAAAATAGACAAAGATTTGTTTGTTTGTCAAATTTATGTTGATGATATAATCTTTGGTTCTACTAACGAAACTTTTTGTGAAGAGTATAGTAGGATAATGACCAAGAGATTTGAGATGTCAATGATGGGGGAATTGAAGTTCTTTCTCGGATTTCAAATCAAGCAACTAAAGCATGGCACGTTCATATGTCAAACCAAATATACAAGTGATATGCTCAAGAAGTTTGACATGGCCAATGCTAAGCCCATCAAGACCCCTATGCCTGTGAATGGTCATCTTGATCTAAATGAAGAAGGTAAATCCGTCGATCAAAAGGTATATCGCTCCATGATTGGTTCCTTGCTTTACCTTTGTGCATCTAGGCCGGATATTATGCTTAGTGTGTGCATGTGTGCAAGATTTCAAGCCAATCCTAAGGAATGTCATCTAATGGCTGTTAAGAGAATTTTTAGATATTTAGTGCATACTCCAAACCTTGGCTTGTGGTATCCCAAGGGCTCCACTTTTGATCTACTTGGCTACTCCGATTCGGATTATGCCGGTTGCAAGGTAGATCGAAAGAGTACAACGGGGACTTGCCAATTTCTTGGTCGGTCTTTGGTGTCATGGAGCTCTAAGAAACAAAATTCCGTTGCGCTATCCACCGCCGAGGCCGAGTATGTTGCAGCCGGTGCTTGTTGTGCTCAACTACTTTGGATGAGGCAAACCTTGAGTGACTTTGGTTGTGAGTTCAAAAACATTCCACTCTTGTGTGACAATGAGAGTGCCATAAAACTAGCAAACAACCCCGTTCAACACTCAAGAACCAAGCACATAGACATTCGACACCATTTCCTTAGAGATCATGAAGACAAAGGAGATATCGCCATATGCCATGTAGGAACCGAAAAACAATTAGCCGATATCTTCACCAAGCCTCTTGATGAGCAAAGGTTTTGTTCCTTGAGGAGTGAGCTAAATATTTTGGATTCTCGTAACTTGGCTTGACTTGTTGCATACACAATTGTTTGATGCCTAGACTAGGAGAAAAATTGTTTTATCTTAGTTTTGTGTGAGTATTTCAAAATATTTGATCTTGTGGTCGTTGGATCACATCTTGTCTCAAGTTGATCATGGTTAATTTGTTGATTGTTTGTTGCTGATCAACTTTGGGACAAGTGTCTTACTAGTTCATAAGCAAGCTCTCTCAAAATCTTCAATCAAATCAAATCTCATCTTGCAAAATCATCTTTATGTCATATCTCTTCTGGACCCTCGGATCTTCCGACATACCCCCGGAACTTGCCACTGGAAGTTCCGGGTAGTTCTGTCTCAAATCGCTCTCTCCGAAGAATTTTCGGATCTTCCGACCCGGTCGGATCTTCCGACATGTTGTCGGATCTTCCGGACCTGGGAGATCTCGGAACTTCCGCTCTGGTCTCTCTGGTTCTGTCTCGGTCGGAACTTCCGGCTCGTCGTCGGATCTTCCGGCCTGTGCGCGGATATAATTATCTGGACTGAACCGTTACGTGCCCCATTCTTCCTCTCTTCATCCACAGACGCCTACTCTCTTCCAAACTTCACCCCTTACGGCGATTTGGAGCTTGGACCGTGGATTTCTTCTTCAAGTGACATCTTTTGATTCCCCAACTCTCCAAGACTCAATCTCCATCGGATCTTCCGGAGTTCTCGCGGGAAATCTCAACGGTATTGATTCAAAATCCCCATCGCCCGATCTATCAATGTAGGAGGTTCTAGTTGATTTCCCTTGGTGAATCATCTCATATACATGTCTAGAATACTTCCCTATGATTTCACGAAATTTGGTGGGCTCAATCCACTGTTCCTGAGTCGCTAGGGTTTGGCCCGACTCTGTCGGATCATCCGACTATGGGCCGGAAGATCCGAACCTCCGGATCTTCCGACCCATTGCCGGAAGATCCGACCAAGTCGTGCCCTGTCCTATCAACTTAGTTGCAAATCCTTGTTCCAATCTCTAAACATGCTCTCTCATATCTTATCAGATGGTTAAAGAGAAGGTTACACAGAAGAAGACCACATCCTTGACAGTGCGCCCAAGTGCCGGTCGCACTAAAAGCTCATTTCATCCTCCCAGCGGTTCATCCTCTGATCCGGACACTGCTTCAGATGGGGAGATTAGAGAAGTTGGCAAGGACAAGAGGTCAATGAAGCAAACAACTTCTCGCTCTGTTCGAGGCAGAGCGCAGTCTAATGTGCAGGGGCGAAAGATTCCTCCTCGCCCCAGAGTTAAGAGAGCCGATCAAGGAGCAGGACCGGGCACACAGTACAATGATGATATTGATATATCTTTTCTTGGTCAGAACTTCATTAGCATTGCTATTCCTTTCCGGCACTCCCAAGACAGTCCTCTGGTTAACTTCAAACTAGCTCAGAACAGCATGAAGCCCCTCAGATTCAGTGAAGATGAGGATCCAAGACGCATACAGTACAAGCTATTCAAGGGTGATCCTCGCTTTTGGGTTTCTCATCAGGCAGACTGGTATGAGTCAGTCATTTTGAAGATGACCCGCATTTGCACTCCAATGTATTGGGTCGATTGGAAATACTTGAAAAGTTTCCCACCACCGCTCAAGCCAGTGGTTGATGATGTCTATAAGCGGTGTGTGGAGATGGACATGGACCAGCTGATGGCATTTGAGTGTCCATATAATGAGGAGGTCATCGCCCAGTTTTATGCCACTTTGTGGGTAGACGAGGACAGGTATGAGATGCATTGGACCTTATGTGGAAAACGCCTCTCTATTTCTTTGCATGACTTTGCTGGTCTGTTTGGGCTTGCTGAGGAGACTGCCTATGCCCATACAAGCAATGATCGTAGCAAGGTTGACCTTCATCTTGGTAGAATTTTAGATGACACAAAACTGGCATTCATGTATGATCATGCCTATGGTGAGGTGGTTTTTGGGAAGTACAAGGGTCTCTCTCCATACTATAAGTTGCTGAATCAACTTCTTAGAGGGACCTTGTATCCGAGAGCAGGAGATGCTGACAATATCTCTAAGAGGGCCAAGAACTTGCTGTTTCAAATGGCCCCCGGGAAGCCCAAGTTCAAAGTATTCAATTTTATTTGGAATGAAATCATCTACTGCTCCTATGATGCTTCCAGTGGCTGTCACTATGCCCCATACATCTTCCATATGATCAAGCATGTGTCTGGGGTAAACATCTTGACTGACAAGCTTCATCTTCCATACAAATCTCCTCAGGGCAAGATTTCCCAGCTCTTGAAGATAAAGTCCAAGGCATATCAGGGTGCTCCTACTTCATCCTCTCGAGGTGGTTCATCTTCCCAAGCTCCTCCATCTACCGCTCTGGCTTCCTCTAGTGGTCCTTCCTATGCCCCCAAAGGCAAGAAGAGCAAAATAGATTTTCTACTCCAAGGCATGTTCTCTTGCTTTAATATGTGCAAATATCAAGTCAAGAAATCTCATGAGCGTGAGCAACGAGCCGAGAATGATAGATACTTGGCGGATAAGCGCCACAAAGAACTTCTTGAGAAGTTAAACTTGCCACATTCTCCAGTTCGCCCACTCCGGGAAGTCACCCCTCCACCTCCTTTTGCAAACCCTTGGGAGGATTATTCTCAGGAGTATGTCTTTGGTGCCTCTCAATACCAAGGACAAGGAGAAGAGGAGATAGTAGAAGAGGAAGAAGAAGAAGAAGAAGTGGCAGAGGAAGAAGAATCTGAGGAAGAGGAAGAAGAATATGTCAGTGAGCCCGAGACGGATGAGGATCGTCGCAAGGGCAAGACCGTTGTAGCCGATGATGATGAGAGCGACGATGATGAGGGTGACGACTACGACGACGACGACGAGGACGAGTAGCTCCCTTTTTGGTCTTTGATGACAAAGGGGGAGTGAATTTGGGCCTTATCTATCGTTTATCTTTTTTTTTATTCTTGTGAGCTTGTGAACTTGTAAGACTTTAATTTGTGTTATGAATGGTGTGACAAGTGAAACTTCTATTTGTAAGACTTATTTATGGTTATTGCTAGTGTGATATATTTCTCGTTATCTTCTTAGTGAAATGCTTATGGATGATGTGATGTTATTTCTCACTTTGTTGTTGTGAATATCTTGTCATATGCATCACGATGATTTTATCACACCATGCACAAATTGAGGGGGAGCTACATGTATTTTATTCCTATTATGAACCCAAATTTGTATTGTCATCAATCACCAAAAAGGGGGAGATTGAAAGTGCATCTAGGCATTTAATCTATTTTGGTGATTATTGGCAATAGAAATTTGGATATGATGTTGTGCATGAGTTGTGCAGGAATAAAATGAAATAAAAGAAAGGTAGCACTCAAGCAAGGATCCCAATTCATATTCATGTGGTGGAAGACTCAATTGGTGAATTTAAATTCTATTTTCCGTTTGAAATTGAGTATAGGACCACCGTACTATCAAGGGGGACGTAGTTGATGAATTCTAGTTGCTCAAAGTGCTTTGCTTGAGATGACAAACTTTTCAGAGCCACAAAAACACTTCACAAACACCTTTTTTGCTCGGCCGGAACTTTGGCCGGAAGTTCCGGGCAGTTCGGTCTCGGGTTTTCCCTGGCCGGAAGATCCGGCCGTGGCTTCGGAAGATACAAGACTTAGCCGTTTTTCGAGCTCACGAGTGTCCTGTGTGCATGTTCCGACCCGAGGCCGGAAGATCCGACCGGAAGTTCCGGCTGGCTCTGTCTTGGTTTCTCGCTGGGTCGGATGTTCCGGGGTCTGTCGGAAGATCCGACACTCTGTCGGAAGATCCGACCCCCGGAACTTACCTGGAGTTTTTCTCACTCTTTTCTGTTGCTCATCGGAAGATCCGACCAAGTGTCGGAAGATCCGGTACCCCTTCGCAGTGAACATAACGGTCATATTTTGGGGGGTTGGTATTTATACCCCTCACCCCCTTTCATTCGCTGCTGCTGCTCATACTGACCTAACTCGAGCCAACACTCCACTTGAGCATTCACTCCCTCTCTTTACTCCCCCTCCAAGCTTGATTCTTCCAAGATTCAACTAGGGTTTGAGTGAGAGAAAAGCTTCAAAGTGTGAGACTTGTGTGCCTCTTCAACTAGTTCATCTCTCAAGCACTTGAAGCACTTGGATTCGTCGATTTGCGTTTGTTACTCTTGGAGCTTGCTCCTAGACGGTTAGAGGTGCCGGTGAACTCCCATTCTCTTGTGGTTTGAGTCCCGGAAGTTTGTATTACCCTTTCCCTTTGTGGGAGCACATAGTAAGTAACTCAATCCTCCTTTGTGGTTGATTGGGAGAGACTTGGGGTTAGTGTGATAGCCCGGCTCTTGTGAGCATCTCAACGGAGACGTAGCTCCTTTGTGGAGTGAACTTCGGTAGAAAATCCTTTGTCTCCACTTTCATACTTTTCATTTCGTTTCTATATCTTGATTTGTCCCGATCTACTTATTTGTGGTTATACTCTGATATTGATCATATTTAGAAGGTTCCTTACATCATTTGTGAGCTTTGTATTCAAGTGGAATTGTTAAAAGGTCATTAGTTTTCAAATCTCGAAGTTTACTTGAACTGCCTGTCGGAAGATCCGGCTTATCTTCGGATCTTCCGGATTTTCTGTTATTTTCGGAAGATCCTATACACTGTCGGATCTTCCTGTCGGAAGATCCGAGATTGTGTCGGATCATCCGACTGTCTGACAGATTTTCTGAGAATTATTTCAGGAATTTTTAAACAGGCCTATTCACCCCCCCTCTAGGCCTAGTGTTGATCCTTTCAGGATGGTAGGATATTATAGAGGGATTAGTATCACGTCTCATTAAAGGATTAGTATTGAGGCTCAAAAGCCCTAACTCATATTTCCATCAGAAATTCGGAAAATAAAGCATGATATAATATGCATGAATGAACAAGAGCAATGGAAGCACAAGCACATGATCGGCTTTAGGTCATGTTTGTTTCAGCTTTTCTAGGCTTCTCGCAACCAAAAGCTCGAAAGCTAAAACAAATGGTCCAATTGTTGAACTGGCTTTCGAAAACCTGGAAACCTAGCTTTCAACGAAATGAATTGAACGTTGAAAAGCAAGTTGAGAAGAGCTCTTTCTTGCTTTTAGTATGTTGGAAATAAAAAATTTATTACAAAAACCAATAGTAAGAAGTCAGTAGCCAAAAAAGTCAAAAGTCAGAAAACCAGTTTTTTGTCCAAAATCCAGAAAGTTGCAGCTCAAACAAACATGCCCTTAGTTTCACTTTTGGACAGGGCTCGCTAAGCATTTTGCTAGCTCCCCGGTCCACGGTGGTGTTATGTGATCCATGAACCCATCCCCATCCCCATCCCAATCGTCGATTATCACTACCTTGCTTTGGAGCATTTGGAAATACCGAAATGACCTGGTCACCGGTTTCAACGATAGTTTCATCCCCCCCCCCCCCAAGGCATGCGATGGCTCTTGGACTCGCCACATAATGAGGCCACCGTAGTTTGCCATATTACAAAAGATTTCTTATTTCCTTTTCAGAGGGGTTGATTTTTTAGTTTAAAAATAAATCTGATAAACATAAGATAGGTTTTTAAATCATAAAAAAATCTCTATGCTAAAAAAATCAAGAGAAATTATAGACACATATTGGGACACGAGAAACTCAAATATAATATTTAAAACTCGTGAAAATATAACCAGAGGCTTTTAGAAACTGGATTTAGCCATATGAAAATAGAAACCTATCTAGAAAACCCAAATATTTTGAGCGGTGAATAATGCATTTTGAGGACTTATATATACAATGATAAAAACACAAGACCAAACCAGCATCATGAATGCAACCAGTACAAATGTTTGTCGCATTCATGCTAGTTTCATGTCGGTTTTTGTTGTGGAAAGTTATCGAAATCCATCTAAACATTTATATAATATTTTTGGATTTTTTTTCTAGATATTTTTTTCCAATTTTAGGTTAAATTCAATTTTTGGAAGCTCCTGGATATATTCCTATGAGCTCCAAATATTTTATTTGGATTTCTCCTGTCCTAGTATTTCACTAGGATTTTTTTAAAAATTAAAGGGAAAAAGATTTTTTTGTGATTTAAAAACCTATCATTTATTTGTTTTTTGAACGATAAATTGGTCAAAATAACCTTTAAACCACTTTGACCTGGAGGGGGAGTTAGTTTGTCTGATTTTAAAGAGTTAGGGTGTATAATGTCTGGTTTTCGAGTTCAAGATGTTAAAATAAGGGGGGTAAAATGGACGTTATGATGCACTCTCTTTCCTTATAACCCAGGCTCTCAAATCTTATATGTAATACTTTACTTATTAATAAAAATATTTAGGTCTGTTTCTTAGTTGTCGTAGCCCTTTTGAAAAAAACATGACATAGAGTCTAGCTATTTAAAATTTTACAAAACCATATGATGAATACAATCTCTTGCATAACTTCATCTCGTTTAGGGTCAGAGATTGGCTAGGGCGATTTATATCACCGGAGACCTTAGAAAGGAGTGCTTTGAAAGCCGACAAAGGAAGCGAGCAATGGATGGCCGATAGTTGGGTACCTCCAAAACATAGCGGTTAGGACGACAGGGTGGACGCGGTGGCTAGGAGGCTGTTGACGGGTAATCGTATCTTCAAAACATACTGATTAGGCATCATGATAGATGCGGTGGCTAGGAGGCTGTTGACAGGTAATCGTATCTTCAAAACATATTGATTAGGCATCATGATAGATGCGGTGGCTAGGAGGCCGTTGTGCTTGGCATCTTGATCGTCCAATATCAATCCGATGGTTGGGATTAGTAGTCTAAGATCAAATATTATGTCCATCTACATATTTATTGTCATATTTCGCAAAGTTTTGATGTATTTGATTACAATCCAACGGCCAAGATTATTTTTCCTTTGTGTATAAGCATCAAACCCTAATTCCCATCCACCTCCCCATCCATAAGCGCATCCCGCCGCCACTACGCCTCAACGCCATCATCGTCTTGTGCCCACCTCAGTGGATGTTGTCCTTGGTAGCAGGCAAACTCTCCAGTACCTTCTGTACTATCAACCAGACCTAAAACCACTTTATCCATGGTGCTCCTGCCACCGTTCACATCCAAGCGATTGTTCACCACTACTGCAGTAGGTGGAGCCGTTGGTGTCTCGTCGTTCCGCTTGCCCTCCACCATTGGGATGGCGATCTCCCTCGTCATCCATGTACATTCGGTTACCAGAAGTCATACCAAATCTTGAAGCTTTAGACTTAAGTTTATTGGAGTTAAAATAAAGATCGTCTGGACATGGAGAAGAAATTTGCTCGAATTCCGTTATAAAATGGTATGGTGAGAAATTTGATAGACTTTTTGTATTTTTTTCTGAAAAATAATAGGTTTTTTATGTACTAGCCGGCAACAAATAAATATAATCATAATTCTAAATAGAAACAGGCATTTTACACAGGATCACCTGATGTAAATCCTCGTAAATCGTGAGGCTCTACGGTACTTGTGGTTGGAGCTGAGCTACCTCTCGCGCGCGCTCGCAAAGGGTGAAGACTGAAGAGGCTTTTCGGCAGAGACAATGGTGGTGGTGGTGCTGCCCTGCGCTCCCTTCGTCTTCCTCCTCACAGTTTCGCTCCACCTGGCCGCGCGTGGGCTTTGCAGGATCGCCGGAGATCCAAGCAGCGGTACTTCGAGTTCCTGGGCTACCACCGCTCCCCCGGCGGGCCGGTCTTCCTGCGCATCTGCGGCGAGTCAGCCTGCGACGGCATCCCCAACGACTACCTGACCGTGACCCGTGAGTCCTATCGCGATTGCACACAACACGTACACTCTGGAGGCACTGGTTCCCTCGTATGCCAACCGTGCTGAATCGTTGGGTCCGTTTGCCCAGGTGCTCGCCAAGAAGTTCGGCACCGCGGTGATGACGCCGGAGCACCGTTACTACGGCAAGAGCCCCTTTCGAGAGCCTCACCACCGAGAATCTGAGGTTCCTGTCCTGTCGTCCAAGCAAGCTCTGTTCGACTTGGCCGTCTTCCGCCAGTACTATCAGGTTGCGTTGACTTTGTGCTGGCTGATTCACTACGAGATGATGTTTCTTGTCCTACCATCAGTCTTCTGATTCTCGCTGTTTTCTTTCAGGAATCCTTGAATGCTAGATACAACAGAACCGGGTTTGACAATCCTTGGTTTGTCACGCCGGCGCCCTCAGCGTCTGGTTCAGGCTCAAGAGGCTCAAGTTTCCCCATTTGACATGTGGGAGCCTTGCGAATTCAGGAGTGGTTCTTGCTGTGTACAACTTTACTGACTTTGACAGACAGGTTGTTAGTACTAGCATGAATGATGACGACGCATGATAATCCTGTATGCTGTATTTTTGAAACGATTTGGGTCCTGAATGTAGGTTGGAGAGTTGGCTGGTCCCGAGTGCAAATCTGCACTTCAGGAGACAACTAAACTGGTTGAGGAGCAGCTTCAGTCTGATAGCCGCTCGGTGAAGGCTTTGTTTGGAGAACAGTCAGGTAATCCCTTGCGTCTAATGACCTCACAGTAGCAGCTTTATAAACATTACAACTTGCTCCCCGTTTTCTTTGATGAATCCAATTCTGATTCTGATAATTTCGCATGCATCAACTTCTTGCTGATTTATTTTTCTTTTGCATGCAGTTGAAAGATGATGATTTTCTCTTCTTCCTGGCTGATGTAGCAGCAATAACAGTTCCAATATGGATATTCCTTTTAGTTAAATATTGTGTATGGGTATTTGAGAGATGACGCTGTCTTGCAGTTCCAATATGGAAATCCTGATGCCGTGTGCTCTCCTCTAATAAACGCAAAGAAGAATGGAAAAAACTTGGTGGTATGTGTCCCTTTACGCCTGCAATCATATCTGAGTTGTTGTTAATTAATTGTTTGGTCTTTTAGGCATCTGTAAAATTCTCCTGTATGCTAGAGAAAGAAAGCCATCTCTAAGAATCTTGCTGGGTGACACGAGATATATGTAGAAACGTTTTTGGGGAAGGCATTTATCCTGATGTGTTCATGACGAACTTATATTACGGTGGCACAAGAATTGCAGGTTTGTTTCTCTGGCTAGCTTAAATTATCTGTGTACTTCAGTCTATCTGTGCCTGCAAAATGTTACATTATTTTGCCTGTTGGCCATGTTACATTAGCTTGTGCAGCAACTTTGCAACTGCCAGTTATTTCATTCTATTGTGTGGTTTCATTGTTGATAGCGCAAAGTGACCACGAGCATACCATAGTTGCATTGCTCGCCTCTGTCATCATTTCCAGTTTCCTTTTTTTTCTGATGCTCATTTAAATATGTGCAGCTTCTAAAATTGTGTTTACAAACGGCTCACAAGATCCATGGCGCCATTCCTCCAAGCAGCAATCATCAAACGACAGTGAGTCGATTGAAGTTTGTTTTGTCTCACTGTAGGCAATCTGGTTCTGAATCTATTGACATGTAACTGTACTAACAGAAATCCAAAAACACATGCAGTGCCATCATATTAATCAAATGAAGAAATTGTGGACATGGCTCCGATCTGAGAGGTTGCCCTCAGAGTCCTTTCAGGATTGAAGGTAGTTCAAAAAATTAGCGTTCTGTGAAGCTTACTATGATTTTAGTTCCATATACTCCTGACATTTCTTTTAGTGGCTCTATTTTACTTTGACGGCCAGGAAAATACAGTATGCTCTATTGCTCTTTTCGTCCAGCAGTACATTTTAGTCCCGGCAATGGTGGTTTACATGAATTTTTATGTTTAACCTCTTGATTTTTCACCCAATTCAGATAAGAATTCTCACTTGTTACACATTGGTCAGGAGAGTCTTCGAACCCCTCATCCCCAGCAGCTGTGAATACAGTGAGGGAGCAGATCGCCAAGCACCTTGTCCTGTGGTTATGGCAATGCCACCTTGCCAAGAACCAGCAGTGTCAGGGTATGGATCTCTAACCATCCTAATGACTTCTGGGTCTCTGGCAATCTACAAACACGAGTGCCCAGCCTTGAGCTACACCACGAACTGTGACACACTTGATTCTCTCCAATTTCTGATGGCTGCCATTTATTCTTTTCTCTTAACGCACGCAGGGTGTGGTAACGGAAAGCTACAGACATTCAGTTTGGTAGTAAATGGAGATCTGCAGATCCTACGGTAAGACGGAGCAGATCAGAGGATCATCCGCATTAACCACGCCGATAGCTGAAGCGCTGCCGCGCAGGGTTTCAGAGCCTGTTTGAATCGTCACAGTGGAGTGGACTGTACTGCAACTCGAGTTAAACGGGAGGTGCGGTGCCATTGCTCTGGTGGTATCCCTCGTCTTTTACATCGTGTGGTAAGTGCCTGCAGTTCTGTGCAGCGCGATGAGCACAGGTACGGTGGGGGTTCGATTTTTCACGTATCCAAACTTTTTTTTTTCACGGAGGGTAGCCAGTGTTTAAAGGCCCGTTTGGATACCTTAAGGATTTTAAGGATTCTAGATAGTGATAATTGACTACCTCCTTTTCAAATTACACTAATTTAGACATAAAGATTGTTACTGTATGCATATAATTATCTATTTTAAAGGATAAGACATGTAGTTACCGTTAGGATTACACTCTTTTGTGGGATCTTTTAATCTTAGAATTGTACTTTTATGGGACGAGGGGAGTAGATGGTTTTTGTTATACGCCTAGATGTATTGTATATCTAAATATATAGCAAAAGCTATATATCTAGAAAATTCAAAACTAATTGTAATTTGGAACATAGGGAGCAGCATATTTGGAGAGTAGATTGGTAGAGAAGCACAAATGTCCATAATGCCCTTAGTCTATATATTGTGGATAATGTTTGAGGGAGGGGGTAAATTTGTCTTTTTTCAACCCACAATCTCCATATAGCTAGGTTGAATGGGATAATAGGATTATTACAATATGGGTTGGATTCTTATAATCCGCACCATATCCACACGTTTGGATTCCATATGGATTTTTAGCTAGATTGTATATTTTTAGATGATCCAAACATGCTCCAATTTGGTCGCCTTGGTCATGGCATATGCTCGAATTTTGGTAAGGTGGGGAGAACCCGGTTGTAGGACTTTGGTATTGAATCTCATTGTCCAACCTTGTTAGAATTGAGGGTGGATCAGTTGGCACTAGTTCGTGGCGTACATGTGATGCAAGGGGTTACTCTAGTGTCTGGCTCCCTCTATATATACTTAAATTTCATTGGTTTGGTCCGTAGCCATATATATTGTGGGCTTGAGACATATTATGTCATTACTACATCATAAAGGTAGGCAAGTTCGACAAAGTTAGACGCTCGTTTGGTTCCTAACCACAACTATAGCAGCATTCCTTTCCAAACATATATGTCTGACTAGGCCGTGGCTGGAAGAAGTGGGGAGTTCTCCAAATATAGTGAATAAATTGACGTCTAACTAAAAATATGTTTGGGTAAACTCTGGCTGTAAACCACGGTGACCTACGATATGCTTGGGAGCGAACCGAGCCGGCCACCCCTGCCCTGCATTCCCATGTACGGCGGCAGCAGGTGAACGGACGGGCGCGTTGTTGCGTGTCTGGCGCTGCGGATTGCCGCGTCACGCCGTGCCTGGGTTTGCGCTACCATTTAATTTTATGCTTAACTCGCTATATATTCTTAATCCGTGGGATGAACATAAAATCATGCTACGCATGCTTTGTCCAAGTTAAAGTGCATTTTAGCGGGTGGTTTTGTGTAATTTAGTGGGCCGCTGTTTTGCTTGAGCGCCTTTTTGGAGGGGATTACGTACGTGGTCTTCTCTCTTTCCTCCTCCGCACACTTTGAACCAAAAAGAGCTTTCGCTATCAGCTGGTAGCTTGATAAAAAGGCCGAAACCTGGTGCACGTCATATAGTATTAGTATTGTTTAAGCAGGCGTATTAGCCAACCTCTCACTCAACTAACAGTCGCTAGGCCACTGCGCCGTAGACAAAAACAGTGACATCATCCAGCACTTTCTTAGTGAGACCTGTTGCTGTTTTTGTCTGGAGTACGTGGCAGTCATTAATTGCCCCATGCAACGCAACGCGACATGTATAGCTGTTGGAACGTGATCGAGCACGCAGCGAGCAAAACCTACATCCTGTGCGGGAGAAGGTAGGCCGGGCGAGATCGATACAATCGATGGCGAAGCATATGTCGTGGTCGTGGCCGTCGTGGCTTTGACGAAGGATCAGCAGAGACCGCGGGCAGGCAGGCCTCTGCCCATGTCGTGCGGACCCTCTCGACCAAATGGCACTGCCGGACCGCGCGCGCAGGACCGAAGCGAGCGCAGGCACACGGCGCCGTGGTCGTCCCGCACAAACCGGGGAAAGGCAAAACGGCCACCGCCTCCAGCGGCCCGCCCGCGCCCACCAATAACTGCAGCGACCAACCACGCCCCGCCCGTCTACCGCTACACGTCTCTTCCCTGGTCTCCCACCGTCTCCGCCCAATCGCCGAGCCGAGTAGCAGGAGAAAAAGGGAGGCTTGCCCCCCAGCGCCGGAGGGGACCAGGACCAAGCGCCCGCCAGCCACCGCCTTTTCTCCTCTGTCCCGTGCGCCTGCCCTGCCCGGAGGCCCGGCCCTGCCTCGCCTCGCTCCTGTTGTGTCGCTGGCGCTGCTGGCACGCACCACCCCACCGTCCCGGCCGGAGCCAGACCAAAAGCCCCTCCCCCCGAAAAACCACCACCCAGATCGCTCGCGATTTTTTTTCACTGGGAGGGGGGAAAAGCCCTCACGTTTACGCCCGCCAGCTCGTCACACGCCAGTTGCCAGTTTGCCTCTGCCCCCCCGCCTTGCCGTTTCGAGCTTCCGCCTCGCTCTCTTCTATCTCCCTCACGCGCTCGCAGTCGTACACCAAACCCGAACGCCTCTCCTCTGGCCTCACGGGGGAGCGACGAGAGGGGCCGCGGCGACGGCGAGGGTGGAGGCCCGGGCTAGGGTTAGGGTTTTCGGTCTACCCCGGCGGGCTGATCCATGGACGGGGGGACGGGTCCGGGAGCAGAGGTGCTCTCGCCCGGCGAGGCCGACTGGCCCCCCGAGCTCCGCCTCCCGCCGCCGCCGCCGCCCGCCCCCGCCTCGCAGCAGAGCTGGGCGGCCTCCGCTCCCCATCTGCTCATGCATCCTTTGCTCGCCGAGGCGGCGGTGGCGCGGAAGGAGGAGCGGTCGCCGCCTCGCGGTCGCGGCGCGGGGGGTTTTGACGACCAGCAGTTCCTCGGATCGATCATGGGGGCCGCGGCCCAGCCCGTGCCCCAGCAGCCCGCGGCCGCCGCGGCGCCCGTGAAGAGGAAGAGAGGGAGGCCGCCGAAGAACAGGGACGGTGCGGCGCCGCCCGCGCCGGTGAAGCCCGTGAACAAGAAGGACGAGGAGGTGGTGTGCTTCATCTGCTTCGACGGGGGCAACCTCGTCGTCTGCGACCGGAGGTATGTGTGTGCGCGACGAGTGATGACCATTTCCTGCTGTATCCTGGAACGGTAATGCGGGTTGGACTCCATGCTGATAGGCGTCACTTGTGTCTTTTAGGGGTTGCCCAAAGGTGTACCATCCCGCATGCATCAAGCGCGACGAGTCCTTCTTCCGGTCTCGGGGCAAGTGGGATTGTGGTGAGATTTCCTCTTGGACTCTGGTTTTTCTGTGTTTATTGTTCTCATTTCTTGAATGGATATTAGATACTGAGTAGTACTACAGAATTTAATGCTTAAGTAGATGTTTCATAGCACTTTGACATACCATGACTTATTTGAGATAATGCAAGCCAAGTTTGCTGTGGTAAAAATAGTAAGTGGTTGAAAGAAATAAATGTACTAACATTCTAGCAGGCAGATGGTAATTAATGTCTATCCTTCCACATTAAATAATTAGTCACATATGGTAATATTGCAATCTCAGTGGCCTCCAGCATGCAATGGAAGTTGATTTTTTGTTAGTATGTACATGTGTATAAGAGAGGAAAATTAGCAGTATAGCTTTTCCAATGTGATTCTTTGTGGGGTTTTGTTATGATCCGCTTAAAGACTGGAGTCAAAAGGGATTTATTGTCCTTGGATTGACAGAGGAGAGAAGAATGTGTTCTTCTGGTTTATATTCTATCTGGGTAGGAGCTCGACAACAAAACTATCTTGTTTTGATGATTCAAATGATCACATTCATTAATACATGCTTGTACCAATCGTCACAATTCAAAGCTCATTGGTTTCATATGCAGTTATTTCTTGATTTCACACATGGCAGGTTGGCACATATGCAGCAGTTGCGAGAAGGCAGTACAATACATGTGCTATACCTGTACGTATTCCGTCTGCAAAGGATGTGTCAATGAAGACAAATTCTTTGGTGTTAGAGGCAACAAGGGCTTATGTGATACATGTTTCGAGACAATATCTTTGATAGAATCCAAAGATGCTGGCACCAAGGTCCCCTACTTTTAATCCTATGTTTTCCATTTCTTCAATAGCATAAATGTTCTGTACACAAATATATGTATATAATGAAAGTTAGATCCTGCTCTCAGTGAAAGAGTAAACAATTGAGTAAATATCACTTTTGGTCAAAGATTTACTCCAGGCTTCATTTGGGTCCCCATACTTCTAAGATTTTCTGATTGAGCCTTCAAACTTGGCCATATGATTAAGTAGATACTTTCACCCAGCAAGCACACATGGCATTGAAAAGTCATAAATGGACACTGCAGCCAGTCCATAAGTCATGCTCATGTTGGAATCCAAATCATGACAATTGATACGGGAGCTGTCATACACTGTTATTTATTTTCTTATTGATCTCTGCTAGTGAGACATGATTTTGTGTTAAGACTTAAGACCCTTTATTATACTGCATCTTTACACTATTGTCCTCTTAAACACCATGCCTTTTCCTGATGTTTTTACATTTTAGTACTTCCGAATCTGCTATGGTGATGTGTGCATATACAGTTGGTGGCTTTTTCTTAGTCAATTTACCCACCGTATTAGCTTTAAGTTGTAGGCATGGGTGACCTTACATGGTAATTGTCTGTGCAGAAATTTATTGTTAGCTCAAAGGAACTAAGGATGTATTTGGAGTAAAAAAATATTGACATCACCTTCAAAACTTAAAATGCTGTAATATTTTGACCTTTTCTTTTTTACTTGGATGAAGTGATGAACTAGATTCCCAAGTAATTTTTAGGAACTCATGCTTTAACTAAATGGACACTGATCCAGATAATATACATGACTGCATTGGCTGGTCAATTTGATACTATTCTTTTGCTTACAGCAGAAACCTGCCTGAAACAAGCAGTGCTACTTTTTTGATATATAAACTCGAACAAGCGATTATTTGATCCTAGATTTTGTTGCATATATCTTGAAATGATCTGCTGGTCATCCTATTATGCCCTTTTCAGGTTCGTGTTGATTTTGATGATAAAAATAGCTGGGAGTATCTTTTCAAGTTATACTGGTTGGATGTGAAAGGGAAGCATTTATTAACATTGGATGAGCTAAAGAGTGCCAAGAACAGTTGGACTGTTCCTACCACTGCTGGTAGGAGAGAGAAAGAGGAGTCATCTGATGAATTGTATGATGACCAAGATGCTAGTTTTGACATTTCTTCAAGGAAACGAAGACGTAATAATTCTTCGGCAAAAAGAGGACAGAAACGCAAAAATCACTCTGGTGTTACTGCAACGAAGTTAATCAACCAAGCTGGAAGCTTACCAAATGGATCAATAGGTGAAGGGATGTCTTTGCCAGGTGTCACAAAATGGGCTTCATCTGAGCTTTTGGAATTCATTGGACACATGAGAAATGGTGATAGTTCTTATATTTCCCAGTCTGATGTCCAGGTTCTTCTGCTTGAATATATAAATCAAAATAACCTCCGCGATCCTCGCAAAAGAAGTCAAATTATCTGTGATACAAGGCTTAGCAATTTGTTTAAAAAATCGCGTGTCCGTCATTTTGAGATTTTGAAGCTTTTGGAGACACATTATTTTGTGAAACAGGGTCCAACATTAAATGCAGATAGTCAAAGAGCAATTGATTCAGATTCTGCTGAAGTAGACACTGAAGGATATAATGAGTTGATGGCTAAAGCAGGTTCTGACAAGAGGAAGGCTCATAAGAAGATTGAAAGAGAACTGACAACTAGTCTAGAGGATTATGCAGCCATTGACATGCATAATATCAATTTAATTTACTTGCGTCGCAGCTTGATGGAGGACCTTATTGATGATGCTGCTACATTCTCTGACAAAATTGCTGGTGCTTTTGTGAGGATAAGAATTTCTGGCCTTGGCAACAAGCAAGATATGTACCGTCTTGTGAAAGTTCTTGGTGAGATTACTACTACTGCAGAGTACAGACCTGAGCTGGTAAATCTTATATAACCAGTGTTTGATTCTATACGCAGGTACGCACAAGGTTGCAGAGCGATATAATGTCGGTAAAAAGACAACAGATTATGCTCTAGAGATATCAAATTTAGATAAAAAGGAGGTTATCACAATGGATACAATCTCAAATCAGGATTTCACAGAGGTAAATAGAAAGAGAAAACAAATCTGTGCTGATGCATGCAAGGAGATGCATTGCAGACATTTATTTTTCAATACTAGGCTAGTAATTTAGAATGAACCAAACCAATTTGGATATCGTTATGTATTGGTACCTTTTTTTAGTCTAATTAACTCAGTAAATACTTTTAGCAAAACCTGCGCATGACAGCAAATTATTGTTGATAGCTTTGCAGTTTGTTTGTTTTTGTTACCGAAAATATCATAAATGGCTTTGCAGTTGTAACGTTTTTATCATGATCCGGGTATTTTTAGTTCATTTCAGCAACTGAAATCATTACTCCAACTTAGAAGTATACTGTTTGTTTTGGTAGAATTACTGGTGAAGCTGATTTGGATCTTAATACAATTAATATCACAAGAATATCAATGTTTGGTGTTGAGCATCATTACAGTAATAAGTTCATATGCTTTTCTCAAACAAAGCTGTACATAATCTAATCTCAGTTATTACATTTCATTCTGATATAAAGTGCCAAATATTGCTTGTTTCCTTGACCATCTAATTGTTCTTGTTTTTGGCTAAATATCCTTGTGCTGTGGTATATTGTTTGCATGCCTTACAAGTTGCTGACAATTTAGAATCGTCCCATAGTGAATCTATGACTCATCTATTATATACATGTTGGCCTATCTTTTTTTCCATTCTAATTTATGTAGCTAGTACAATAGTTTCTTGTGCCCTTTCCCCCTCTAATATGTAGGTTTGCATGTCCTTGTGTAGGAAGAATGCAAGCGCTTACGTCAGAGCATGAAGTTTGGTCTAACCACCCGGTTAAAAGTGGTACTACTGTGATTCAATATATGATGACCCATCTGATTCCCTAATATACCAAATTTATAGAGTCTGATATATCCTCTTTTCTTATGAATCAATTCAGGGAGACATCTATGAGAAAGCTAAAACCTTCCAATCTCTGCGATTTAAAGATGTAAGCAAAATATATTAAAGGAACATTGGCTACATGCTGAACCTTGATTGTTTCAGAATACCTCTTTGTTATTTTGGATAGCCTGACATTCTTTGTTAATTTTTTTCCAGTGGGTGGAAAATGAGAAACAGAGGCTGAGTCATCTTCGTGATCGTGCTAGTGAAACTGGACGTCGAAAGCAATATCCTTTTCTAGTTGTAATCTGGTACTGTTGCATTTTTCTTTTAAACTTCTGCCCTCTTTGTTCCTATGGACCATTTGTTTTGAATATCTAGTGGTTCTCAGTTTTTTATCACCATATTGCATGCCTTATGCTTTGATGGAGACATCCTTTTAATATCCCATGAAAGCTGTAATTTGCTAATGCATCCGTTCCAGATAGTTGACTTTAGCTTTGTCCTAAATCAAATTTTAACTTTGACCAAGTTTACAGAAAAATATAGAAACATCTACAGTTACAAATAAATGCACTATCAAATCATATTTCATGGTGGATTCCATGAAACTAATTTGATGCTGTAGATGTTATGTTTTTTTTTCTATAAACTTGGTCAAAGTTAGAGAAGCTAAAGGAACTATAATTCGTAACGGAGGTAGTACTTTGGTAAAGTATTCATACCATGAAAAACATATTGTTCAAGCAAAACTTAAATAGAAGCTTGCAATTTTGTTTATTAAAGTTTCAACAAAACCTCTGTGAGGGCACACTTTTATGGGTTTGCTAGGCACCTTAGATTTGATATGTAGTGAGGGCACACTTTATTAAAGAAGGATCAGGGCGCGAACTTGGCTTCAGCATGAACAACAAGTTTTTGGTGGGCGGGCAACAGGATCAGCACCAATACCACAATTTGTGTTAGTTTTGGTTATAGATATAGCTTGGCTGGGTATTTGAGTTGTTAGGAGATGTACTCGGTAGCTTGGATATGGTGCACACATCTCATGGCCTATAAATATTTTTTCTCGAATACGAAGGAGAGCTGCATATCAGCGTATTAATTAGGAAAGAAGAGGAGTCATACATAGACTCGCACACACACCGACACAACGCGCACACACACCCACTCTCAAATCACCAAAAGTACCCGTTTGCCTTGCAATCACAGGAATACCTGACCAAGAAAACCACTAGCATGACCTATCCCACTCCCCTAACAGTGAGCGAGGTGAGCCCCTTTGCTCCAGCCAAGCTCCACAACTGGGCTTCTTCTCTAGCCAAGACCAAAATTGTAGCAATGCTTGGGGTAGCACCATTGAAGACACAATCATTACTGATGAGGACATCCTCCACTATTATCCGCTGGCAAAGACGCAACAAAGATGGGCCAAATGGCCTAGTTGTAGTCGGGCGGCAAATGTGTGAGCCTCTGGATAATCCCACCTTGCTTAGCTAGGGAGGAGGAAGCCACCTTAAAAGGGAGAGCCACCCTTTCCTATCGGACTAGTCTTTTAGGGAGATTGGACCTTTCCTTGAGTGGGTGTGCCTAAGAACTATTGGGGGCCGGGCAACCTTAATTTGTTGGGCCTCGGCCAACCCCACGCCTGGGCCGGATGCATCAATTACGATGCTTCCAAACGGTCCACGCTTTGAGGATGATGACAGAATTAAGGCCCTTCCTTGTACCCTCGCTGACTTCTCTTTCAGTCTTCCACTTGTCCAGCAGCGTTTGTGTGCTACTAACCACATGAAAAAATGGCATTTGGGAGGAGCCCAAGACTTTGAAATGCGGTTCATAGGGCTCAAAGGACATAGCACCCTGAAATAAAGCATCATAGGTTGATTTTGCAGTATATTGACCTGATGGGGAAAGCCTCCATATGTGCTTGTCAGGGGTGCCATGTTGTAGCTCAACTCCAGACAAGGTGTCCCAGAGATCAAGATACTCCATTAATGCTTCAACCGATATTTCACCCTGCAAATCCTCCAGCCATTTTTCATTAGTGAGATCTTCCAGGACAGTAGGCTTGTTTGCCCTTCTCTTAGGAACTAGAGCATAGATATTCGGAGAAAGATCCTTGATGCCTTTTCCAGCCAACCATCTATCTTTCCAGAAGAGTATCCTTGATCCTTGATGGCCTATAAATATAAAGACCAATGTGATCAGGAAGCTCAAGCAGCAGAACTGATTCTAGTTCCCCTATCTTCTTCCTGCCTAGTGGGTGTGTCTGCCACCACTGGCTTCCAAGCTGTACTCTAGAGAGGTCCAGGACCATCCACCACCCTTCCATCATACTAATCTGATTTTTTTAGTAATAATTTTTCAGTAAAGATTTTCTCGTGCCCATTAGGACTTTCATCTTTTCTTCACTTAGGGGCTGTTTGGATCCACATGGCAAGAGTGAAAAATAGCAAAACTTTTGCCCTCAAGAAAAGATGGCAAAAGTTTTGCCATTAGGGGTGTTTGGATCCAATGGCAAAACTTTTGGCAAAAATGGCGGTGCTCAGGCAATCAATGGTGAAGCCCATCGAGTTTCATAACCCTATCAGTACTCACGTCCCTCGTGTCGTCCTAGCGGCGGCTCGGGGGCGACACCACTGCAGGCGCCGAGGCCCCCGTCAAGCACCTGCCGCCGGCCGCCGCTGCTCCGTCCCCTAGCTGCAGCGGCCCCGTCGCTCCCCCGGCCGGCGGCGGCGGCCTCCCTCCATTCCCTCCCTCACCCGTTCCCCTCTACTCCCTCCCTCCCTTCTCTCCTGCGTGCACCACGGACGGCCAGATCTATCGCTCGGGCTGCCGATTTGTGCTGGCGTGCTCTGGATCCGGTGGTCTGTGGCCTAACTCGACCGGCTGCGGTAGGTTTTGGTCGGAGGCTGGTGCCACTTGCTTCAAGGTCGTTATGGTTGTCGCCCACGTGGGCACCTCCGGTCACCACGCGCCGGATCCCAGCGCCCCGCCCCGGATCCGGCGACTCCCGCCCGTGCCCCGCCCGGATCCGGCGGCCCCCGCCGCCACCGGCCGCTCCCTGTCCGGATCCGCCCCTAGCCACTCCCCGCTCATCCGCCGGGCGCCGGGCGCGCACTTCCAACCTGCTCTTGTGGGGTGGGGTGGGCGCGGCGCCCGGCTCGGCTTCGTCGGCCGGCTCTCCGGGCCTCTTCGTGCGCCCCGCCGTCTTCCCTGTCCCGTGTGGGGGGTTTGTGGCCTCCTTTGTGGGGCCGGCTGCAGGCTGGCGGGCCCCGGCGTGGGGGCGGCCTTCCGCGCTGACGGCGTGCGGCTGCCGTTCGCGCTGGTTGGGGTTGTGCGTCTTGGTTGGGAGAGGGGATGGCGAAAGCCCAATGATGATGATGCTTCTAGGCGCCGTTTACCTTGCTGAAGGCATCATGCGTCCCTCCTCCCTCCCCTTGGCCCTCCTCCCTCCCCTTTCGGTGAACTTCCGGGTGAAAGCCCTGACAATGTGGTAGGACAGTGACAACGCCTATGGCGGTGCTCCCTCCCTTGAGGCGTTGTCTTGAAAGTTCTACCGCCGCCGCCCCGTACCTTGCCTGCCCTCCGCCTGACGGGGGTTGCTGGTCGTCCTCTTGGTGGTTCTGCTCCTGCTCTTGTTTTCGCTTCTATCGTCCACCTCGTCTGGGTTGCTTAGGTCGTCGTCGTCTGGCGGATGCTTTGCCACCCCCTGTGTTGCTTTGGCGGATGTTGTGCCGCCGTGGTCTTGGTTGTCCTGTTGCTGGGCGGATGCTTTGCCGCTGTGGTCGTCTTGGTTGGGTGGATGCTTTGCCACCCTTGCTGTGCTTGGTTGTTGGTTCGGGCGGATGCTTTGCCGCCGTGTCCGTGCTTCTTGGTGGATGCTTTGCCACCATTCAGTCCTTTAGTGCTCGTGGCGACGTTATCTTCTTGCAGGTTCGGGAGTGTGGTCGTGTCTTGTTTGGGGTTTGGGTGTGCTGGAGCCGTTGTCGCTTGTTGCTGATTGATCTGCTAGCCGTTTGTTTGTTGGCCTTTTCTTCAGTTTTTTCTCTTTTTTTAGTTCTTTGTGCGCTTGTGTAGGTCAACTCCTGTTTGGCCTGAAACAACAGCTTTCTTCTTAATGAAATACGTGCCAAGGCACGGTCGCGAAAAAAACTTTTGGCAAAAATCCATTTCAACCCCATTCTCCCTCCTTTTGCCATGGGGGTGTTTGGAGGCAAATGGCAAAAGTTTTTCCTTTTTGCCCAATTTTGCCACAATGTTGAGCCAAAAGATTTTTGCCATCTCATTTTTTATTTGCCCTTTTGCCATGGGGGTGTTTGGAGGCAAATGGCAAAAAAATGACAAAATAGATGCCATTTGCCCATGGATCCAAACACTCCCTTACTGCACATTTGGATCAACCTTATTGACTGCTAGCTTGGTAAAGAGCAGCAATCTTGTCATATTCTCTTTGAATTTGACTGTTGAAGAAATGAGCCCCTTTTACTACCTTGATTTTGATAAGAAGATTTGCTATCAAAGCAGCTTTTGACAAATATGATGCATCTTCTATATCATTGAGATGATACATCTTATAAAAGCTCAAAGCTTTTATGCTATGACCTTCATTTGTTACCATAGTTTTAATGTCAGAATCTTGCTAGAAGAATTATGCCTTATACACCAATGATGATTACTATTAAGACATGCTCTTATCGATCATTATTTATGATCCTTAACTGTATCATACACTGAGAGAGTGTGTAGAAAAGTTGCAGCTTCTGGACACTCCCGAAGAAAAGGCTCGCAGGATTAATGAAGTGCCAGAAGTACATATTGATCCCCGCATGGCTCCAAATTATGAATCTGCTGAAGAACAGGAATATAAGAAAGCTGGTACTAAATCTTCTATTATGATGTGTTCTGGTGACATTGAACTTTTGCAAATTTACTTGTTGATTTTGTATGCAGCTGATTGGACCATGAATAGGAATGGGCCAGATCCAGGAAGAAAGGGAGCAGAATTGAATTCTGTGCAGAACCATACCCAAAAGCACCTGGATGTAGGTGTCCACAGGAGTACTGTGCCTCCAGAGGATGTGGGCCATAAATCAGGACCAGGAAGTAACATTGGTTTAGACAAGACAGCAGTTGAGCCTGCATCACTTGGAGCTGTATCAAATGACACCGAACCAGAACAGGTCTGGCACTACAAGGACCCTGATGGAATTGTTCAGGGCCCGTTTACTCTTTTGCAGCTATCCAAGTGGTTATGTTATTTCCCGCGCAATCTGAAAATATGGCTTACATTTGAGAGTGAGGAGAACTCACTTCTGTTGACTGAAGTGCTCTCAAAACAGCAGAATGATTTCATTCAACCTTCAGCAGTCACTACCAGTGATAACTCAATATGGGCTGGCACTGGGCAAGATAGAATCAACTCAAATTTAGTTGCAAATAACTCTTCCTCCCCTATTGGTTATAATTATAACACGGCTACATTGTCTAGCCAGGTCCAGCATCAGGTTATCTATTCATCCACCATTCTACCTTCAGCAGGTTCATATGCTCCTGGCTCTCATGATGAGAGGGTCCCAAGGGAACGGGTTGGTGAATTGAACAATTGCCAGGACAGTGGTGGTATGTGGAGTCCAGCCATAGCGCCCATGAATCATAGTCGCAAGAGTAAAGTGGAGCAGCATCCTGACGAGTGTACTACAAAGGACCAACTGCAAACCGACTCTAAAAATAATTTGCATAAAGTCTCAGTTCTTACTCCACAACAATCTGAGAGAGACCCTGCCAGTACTCTTAGTACTACAAGCCAACAGGAATGCTCTTACTGGAGTTCAGCAATAAATGCTGGTGCTCATGACCTTCAGTTGTCTATTGCTTCAGCAAATTCAAAGAGCTGTTCTTCAACAAATCCTGTTGGAGACACAGATTTCAGTTCCGCTTCTGCTGTGCCTAGTCAATCAGGAGCTCCTGCCTGCCTTTCCCAACCAGTTCCATCTACGACTACCACAAATTCAATCAAGGTTGAGGCAACCATGAATCTACACAAAGCATGCAGACTTGGTGCATCGAGTGCATCATTTGACCAGCATCCTGAACCTAAAAGTGGCCCAGTGTTTTCCTTGAAAACTCGAGATGTTGAGTGTGAGTATCCTAGTGCAACCCGAAAACTGGAGAGGAAGGAGAATTTCATGAACCAACCAGGGCCAACATCAGTAGCACCTGAAGATTTAGCTACAAAAACATGTGTAGACTCTTCAGTATCTTTTGTGTCAGAGCCTTCAGGCCCACCTGCCAGCAACATCGATAATTTGCAATCACTCAAGGAAAGATCATGTCTAGAAGAAAGACATTTAAGAGATAGCCACTCTATCACTAAAATGGATCATCTTTTTGAAGAGAGTGTGGTAAAGGGAGATACCAAACTGGTTAATCCTGTATATGATTCTGAAGGGATTGCTGTATCGGATGTGTTGGAATCGTTAAAAGAACAAGATTGTGAAAAATATAGTATTCGTGAAGCAGCGGCTTTAGAAAATTTGATGCCAGCCTCAGTTGAGGAAGAACAACCGCAATGCTCTAGTCCTATTGCGTTGTCGCCTTGGGGTGAACAAAGTTACTATCAGGGTGAAGCTGTTGATTCTGCTCTATGGGGTGTGCAAGATGACCCTGGTAATGACATGTGGTCGATGCCTTCACCAACACCTGCTCTCCAACCTTCCTCAGGTTAGCCCTAAAATGGAAACTTCCTGAAGTTAAGAAAAATGCCTACCATTTTCTATGCTTGCTTTCTTTACAACTGTTAATCTTACAAAATATTCTACAGGTCTTGGAGCTGATGGAAAAAGCATAGAGGAGGTGATAGCAGTTCGAGGAAATAGTTCTTTTGTGGAAACATTACCAACACAAGGGGTGAAAAAGATGGAACAGGGAAACTCAAGTGCATCCACACTACAAGAAAAGGTAATACTATTCAAATATTTTACTGGATTAAGCTTCCAGCTTAATTCATTTTTTACTAAAAATCTTAGTTTGTTTTTACTAACAACATAGTACTTCTGGCACTTACAGGTAAAACCCAAACCTAGTGCTGCCTCAGGTCCATTTCTAGATGGGAGAACAAAAGCTTCAGGTTGGCAACCCTCAGGCTCATCTCTAGAGGGGACTGCAAAAGCTTCAGGCTGGAAACCACCAGCCTTATCGCCTGAGGGGGTTACTAATGATTCAGGTTCACAACCATCATATCCTACACAAGGGAGTGCAAAAGTGTCAGGTTGGAAACCGCCACCCTTGTCGCTTGAGGGGGTTGCTAATGATTCAGGTTCACTACCATCATGTCCTACAGAAGGGAGCGCAAAAGCTTTGGGTTGGCAGCGACCTAGTTCACCTTCAGATGGGAGCAGAAAAGCCTCACCTTGGCAACCATCAGGTTCTTCTGCGGATGGGAGTGCCAAAGCTGCAGGTTGGCACCGCTCAAGTACATCACCAGAGGGGAACCGAAAAGCTTCAGGTTGTCAACGGTCAAGCTCTTTCACCCAGGGAAGCACAAAAGCTTCAGGTTGGCAACCCTCTGGTTCTTCTACAGAGAGGAGTGCAAAGGTTGATGGTTGGCAACGAACAAGTTCATCTCCAGAAGGAACCAGAAAATCTTCAGGTTCGCATTGGTCAGGTTGTGAGAGCTCAAAGGTAAATTCGGCATCTGGTGCCAGTGAAAACCGTAAATTGTCTAGTCACCAAGCGACGACACCAACAGGGAGGCACTCTTCGGAAGCCCCAAAGAAACAGGGTGGCGACAGGAGTAGCTCTGTCTGGGAAGAGGCTCTAGGAAACTCTTCGGAAGCATCAAAGAGACAGGGAAACAGCGACAAGAACTCTGGCTGGGGAGAGGCTCTCGGAAGCAACAAGAGCTGGCACACATCCTCAGGCAATACCAGTCGAGGCAGCCAGGGGAATCACCATGAAAGGTACTCCAATGGCAGCGAATCCCGTCGGAGTAGCTCGAACCATCCTAGGAGGTATGAACATCGTCATGATCATGGTAGTGACCATCGTCATGATCATGGCAGCGGTGGGGCATCAAGGTCCTCGTCCAGAGGGGGGCAGCCCCAAAGAGGGGTATGCAAATTCTACGAAAATGGCCACTGCTGGAAGGGTTCGAAGTGCCAGTACCTGCACCGTTGATCCCCGCTGTAGCAAAACGCTGCACCGTTGATCCCCGCTGTAGCAAAACGCTGCACCGTTGATCACGTTGAGCAATTGCCACCTTGCCTTCACATTTTTGTATAGTCCTATATGGTCACCTTGTAGTCAGTATAGGAGCAAGCTTATTAGTCATGTTGGCACCAACAAGTTGCTAGTAGTACATATATCCATCAGAGCAGGAATATGGTTAAACTAGCATTTCAAGTTTACAGGGCCACTAATTTATGGCCGTGGAGAGGTAGGTTCTCCGCTTTTGCAGGGTGAATGCACTAGTTCTAGAAAACGAGGTTGCTGCCATCCCAATATCATATGAATTTTCTTGGCGGGAGGGCAAAAGTAAGCAGTTGTTTAGCTGATTTTATGGTACCGCGCTACTGTTTTCTGAACAGGCGCACAACAGCCACCGGTTTGCAGTTGTATATTTCCAAAAAAAGGTCGACATGTGAACAGACTCCTCGACACACCCTTCACAAAACTTAGCGCCTGCGGCGGGCAGCCGGCCACGCTCTCTAGTCTCGTCTAAGGGCAAGCACACTAGCGTCGTATCATAGTCGGTCTCATGCAGTCACATGTAATCTTGAGTCGACTTATCAGGCAACCTATATAATAGATTGTTGTTTTAATTGTCTGGTAGTAATACACTATCCTTTAATTTATGGGAAAATAAAAAAATTTGTTGCTCGTATGACAACAAAACTCGTACAATGGTGGAGAAATTGTCTTATAGTCCTAAAATTTAGCTCATGAGACGGTTGTTTTACGAAACAACGACCTCTTTCTCTCTCCTCCACATCAACAAAAATCCTACGTGACACTGCATGAGACAGTCTATGACATCGCTTACGTGTAGCAATGTACATGCTCTAAGGCTTCTCTAGCGTGGTATAGCTTGTATGCAGCTTTAAGTAAAACTATTTTAATAATCTAGCTCTAGCTGTCTTGTTTAGTTTCTAAATTTCACCACGTAAAAAGAAAATTCCTATCGTATCAAAATGTCTGCACATGCATGGAGTATTCCATCACATCAAAATATCGGCACATGCATGGAGTACTAAATGTAGATAAAATAAAAAACTAATTACATATTTTTGTTGTACTTTGCGAGACGAACATTTTGAGCCTAATTAATCAATGTTTGGACAATTATTCGCAAATACAAACGAAATGCTACAATGTGCTACAGTGGTAAAGTGTCAAATTTGGCCTCCTCAAGTCGAAAACTAACAAGGGCATAGTAGGAATGATTTTACATCCTCACGTAATCTCAGAGTACGTATACGAGACTATCTTTTAATCAAGAAATAACTTTTCCCTCTTCTGTTAAAATATAAGAAAATATTTTATGAGAGTTAAACGTTAAAGAACGTCTAAAGTCTTCTTCAACGGCAGACGACCTCGCTGGCTGACATCGGATTTTCGTTGACGTGCATGTGAGAGAATGAAAAAAATGGATGAGCTGGCGACTGTTTCGTCGCTCAGCTCGCTCCGAGCACGAGGCGCGGCTGTGGGCCCATAGAAGAGTTTCCAGGCGGAGACGAGCATCATCCGGTGTTGCATGTCAATCTTCCACGGCGGAGACAAGGGCCGCCGCCCGCCGGTGAGCTGGAGGTGGCTGGCAAGGGCGGGGTCGCCGACGAAAGGAGCTGGGCCGCCGGCAAACTAGAAGCAAAGCGCGCCACGACGGAGTTTGACCCCGGCGCACAGACCGCGGCAGAGCAAGACCGACGAGCGCGCGACTGCCAGCAGAGCCTGCTCGCGGCGCGGGGCTGAGCCGAAGGCGGCGAGTGTAGTGTGCGGCCGCAGGTGGAGCTTGTGCCATGCCGGAGCAGGGGTGCTGGCGGGCGCCAGATGCAACGACGAGGTGGCAGCCGACCACGGAGCACGCGGCTGCCGTACGACGAGGCGGCTAACTCATGCAGGGAGGGCAGCATGCGGCACGGGCGCTGCCGCATCGGCGCCATGGCGAGGGGGGCATGCGCGCCACGCACGGAGGACGCTGGCCAGCAAGCTGCAGCGGACCTTTGGAGAAGGCCTAAACGCCGCGGCCCACAGGAACTCACCTGCTGGCTAGTGGCTCCTGGCAAAGCTGCAGATGCAGCAGACAGTGCCCGTGTCCGGCAAGTTGTCACTACAAACAAGCGAGTGTCATTTGTTTCTACAAGTCGTAAGAACGCATTGGCACAGCGATTTCAGGCGTATTCCTCTGACAAACCATCCCTTTATTCACTACAACCTGTCGCTAGCTTCAGCCGCCGACTGTGCAAGCGACGAACCGAGCAATGGACCCCTGCCTCCCTGCAGTCATTTTGTCCTGGGCGTGCAGGGAAAGAACACTGGGTAGTAGGTGTTCAGCTCAAGGTGGTCCAGGATCTGCTGGAGGAGCGACAGGTAGGAAGAGTGCCCGAGGACGAGCTCAGTAACATCGACCTGTGCATCCACCAGGAAATTCAGGTAAACGGATGCATGGAGAAATACGTTTGTACAGATCCGTTGGAGAGGGACGCTTACATTTTCTACTCCTGGGACATGTACGGCCTGGATGCCTGCCAAGCCTTGCGTGAGCAGGCTGCAAGGAAGCATGCAAGTTCATCAGTCGTTGCCGGCGCCACGGCGGTCATCTTGTAACCAGAAGTATGAGCTCTGAAAGGTTAGCATGAATGGGATTTACCTGGCGCGGAAAGTGATGCCGAGAATCCAGTCGTTTGTCGAATAGACGTTCACGAATCTGCCGGCAACCATCTGCAAAGAGACAAGGCCATGCAAAAAGATTAGACGGTCCTCTGGAGCAATCTTACATTACATCGGCAGAAATGGTGGTTTCTTCAGGGAGGAAGCTTTCATCAGTGCCTTATTTGGAGCACGTAACAGAATTCGCAAAGGAGGAACTGTAAGGAAAACAAGCTCAGATTCATCGTACCTTCCTGGCAGGCTCCCACATCTCACCTCTGACTGAAACTGGCGCACCTATGAGCACAGCTCTCTCGACGATTCCCTCTGTACAGCACAAACATACCAGCAGAGTAAGCTACAAATTGGCTTGAAATTTTCCTCGACAAAAAAAAAGAAAGAAAGAAAGAAAAAGCAATGTGCAGGTATTTACAGGTACCGTTATTTCCCAACTGCGCTAACTCCTGCAAGCACTTGAACACAACTCGAGCTCCTAGCGAAAACCCAACCAGAGTGACAGGCCTGGAATGATTTTGGTACCGGTGCAAACGTTAGTTCCATGGGGATAGCAAAGTTGATTTAGTGAAGAAAGCACATTATAGGCACTATAACCTGCTTCCTTGCAATCCCTTGAGCAGAACATCAGCAAGCATTTTTCCAGCTTTATCTGACCTGGATGCATATATCAGATTAATCAAAGCTGAAACATGCACCAGATATACCATTTGAACAGTGAACAGAACGGCTGTTCCACTAGACGATGCTAAATTTAAGAAATAATCTAAATTTCGTAGTGCTCTTAAGTTACAATATAGTGACATTCAGTTTCATACAGCCGAACAATTTAGGTCGTCTATAAAAGAGGAAGAACACCTAAATTATAATCAGAAAATGTTGGTCAATTAGAGTTCATAGTGGCACCTGTCAATAGCGACAGACCATTTGCTGTCGATAAAGTCTGCAGCAGATACCAAGGTAGCAGGCCACGCAAATGCTGAAATAATACCACTTAACACAGTCTGCATTGCACCTTCTCTCATCAACTCCATGGCAACTCCTGCAGACAAAACCAGATTGTTTTAGTATAATGGTTAAATGCAATGCAAGTTATGTCTTCAAGTGAAAATTACTTGAGGCTAGCCAATCCTGTATTGCGGTGCTGACGGCAATTACATGCCTAGACTCCCACTGCAGAACGTACCTGCCAATATCAGCAACAATTACATCTACCAACTAGTTATGCAGGGAAATCTTCAAATTATTATGCATTGCATGCTGTTTTCACATATAATAACCATGAGGCACCCATCTCTATCCATGTTATCTGAACTCTATATTTACTCAAAATACACTATGTTTAGTTATAGTCTTTTAATTCTGTAATATGAAACTACATAAGAAATATGTACCTCTCTAAGTTAGTTTTCCATCCTTCCCATGGCTTGGAATAATCTTCCTCCATAAAAGCAAATCCAGAAATAAAGATGCCGACTGCTAGGCGCTGCAAGAACAAAAGCATTCATGAGTATCTGATCAATAAACTTCACTCATATGTAGGTCCCAAGGGACAAAAGAGAATATCTTGCTCTGTGCCCTCTTAGACCATTTGAGCATCAAGCAAGTCGCAGTGCACATAGAAACAGAACAAAGACTCACACCCTGGCCATGATTCTCGCCGATTGTCTTGAACTCAAATTCTTTAATATTCCCGATTCTTTTGGCCATTTTGGTCCCAGTCAACCCAGCTCCAGCAGCTGATTTCAAAATTAAAGATGATGATCAATTGTTACTCATGATCAAAGACTTCTGAATTAATGTCAATTCATACTATATGCGTAAATAAGATAAATGTTTCTTCACGGCATTTAAATTCAATCAGCTCATTTATTTTCACCAATAATCAGCAAGTGGTACCTAATCTAGGTATTAGGAATCCACAAACAAATAATGCGAAAATGAGCAAATCATCTCCAAAATAGTACAGTTGTAATAGTCACAGAATATTCAGGCTCACCTCCAAATGATGCTGCAACCGCTACAGAGCCAGCAGTGTGCCCAGCAGCAGTAGCTATAGCAGCAAAACCACTAGCACCGATTACAGGTACAAGTGTATGCAACGTTGGAACTAGAGCAGTGAACCCTGCAGCGATTGCTGGAGCTGCTAAACCTGCCAGATTGTTAGCAGAAAAATTCAGCAATCTTGAGCACATAGATTACAAAACTGATCAGTATCTGACATTTCGAATGGACTTCATGTGAATTCATATATACCCCCAGATATAGCCATCAACGTTCCTCCTGTCAGCGCGGCTGCGCCGATGATCCCGCCGCGCTTCCAGTTCTCCCATCTGCTGCTCGGCGACGAATCCCCACGTGACTGTTCTTCCTCCTTCGCTGCAGCCATAGCAGAGCAAGCAACCATTATCTCGACAGCCTCCTACAATGCCAAGATTTCGAATCACAAAACCGTACTCGAGGGGGATGCAACAATGTTATCTCTCGTGGCCCTGGAGAATGCGTGGCGCAATTAAAGCACTGACCATCTTGTTCCACTTGACGTCGAGCCACGTCGCGAGCAGCCGCAGCGCGACGCGGTGGCGGGCGTCGTAGCCCTTGGTGACGCGCGGGGACCCCATGCCCTCCTCCGCCATATTCACGTCGGCGACGCACGCCGAGAGGAGCATGTAGAGCACCGCCATCTTCCTGTAGTCCTTGGCGCGCGCCGACGCCGGGTCGTCGTCGTCGTCGCCGGGGCTGGAGCTGTCGGATTTGAATGCGGCGGCCACCGATTCGACGCCACTCTCCAGGCCCATCGCCATCGCGTCCACGGCCTTGGCGAGCGCCAGCTCCTGGTCGGATCGCTCGGACCGGGCCTTCTCGTCGTCGTCGTCGTCCTCGAAGACCTTACGAAGGAACTGCATCCACGGCAAGAGGGCGCGTATTTCAAGATGAATTGCGCCGCTAAAATTAAACGAGGTGAATTCAAACGACATTTCGTTGGAGATGCGTACGGCGCCAATGTGGTGCTTGGGATCGGAGGACGCGGCCGTCTTCTCCACCCCGGCCCAGGCCTTGGGGTCGATCTCAAGAAACCTACAAGAAAGGATGCATGAGATGAGATCGCCAGCTAGCACTCGTGCGTGCTTGCGCGTTGCATTGGGGGAATGGTGGGGAAGCGGTCATCCACCTGAGGACGGGGCGGAGGAGGCCGCGGGACTCGTGGGTCCAGAGGTCGCGGGCGTCGGCCTCGACGGCGGAGGCCGCGTCGGGGTGGGGGTCATCGTCGAGGCCGTGGGAGCCGAGGAGGACGGTCTGGTGGGTCTGCGCCTGGCGGAGCGCGAGCGCCAGGAGCGCCCCCGCCGCGTACCTCTGCGTCTGGCCCAGCGTCGACGACGCGGCCATTGCCACGTACAGGCCGGTGGTGTTGGGGACCCGATCGCCGGTGCGCGCGCGGCGGGCGGCCGGCCGGAGGGGTGGATGGCTGCTCGGCTCGGCAGGAGAGGCGGGGTGATCGATCCGATCCCTGGTGGTGGGAGTGTCGCGACACGCCTTGCGCGGCTGGCTGTCTGGCCGGCCGGTAATCCCCGGTTGGGCTACATGCTGGCGCCGTGCCCGTAGCCCGTGGGCCGCCGGTTGGCCGAAGGCCTAAAGGGCAAGGGTTTGCGTGCGCGATCCACGGCTCGTTCAGCCCAGCGACATGTTTTGGGCTCAGCTTTATGATTCGTCGGCACTTCACACTCTCTTGTTCAGCCAAAATCGTCAGCGCCTGCCCTGCCGCTGAATTTTCTTTATCGCCGAAAAATCGCAGCTGTCGATTTCCTGAAGGCAGATGCAGGCTGTCACAAGAACTCATTCACATCACAAATACGAGAAGTTTTGGAAGTACTATAGTACCATCCAAAGATGCTTGACGATTCAAAGTTCGAACGGCCGGGGATCGCTGTCTCACCAACCACATCGTGACCCGTTGTCTCCAGATCCCAATGAACAGTCAAAGCGAACACCCCGTTCCAGCGTGCAGCTTTCAGGAGACTCGTGGAAGCGTCGGACTGTCGGCGAGTGCCCCCGCCCCCGCATCGCAATGCCGGCGGCACGGCGGCGCTCGAGGCTCTTGCGCATGGCGGCGGCGTCCCGATGACCAGACCTGTGTTTTACTTCTACCGGCAAAATGGACAGTGCCAACCTTGATGCCAGAGAGCGCTGAAGCAGCTGGCTTCAGTTTCACCGCTAGCTCCTGTCGTCCTGGTTGAGGCTGCTTTCTGAGCTCATGTGACACGGGTTCCTGCCCCACTGAAATTGACAAAAAGGCGAGTAATGCGTGGGCTGTAAAAATCAGTAGGGTTGGTGGTAACATGACCGACCGGATGAAAAAGGTTCAAGCACGAAATTCAGGCGAACAGTGACTGTCGGCCGTACGAATCCTTCAGTGAGGAAGTAGCTGCACTTGACTTGAGAGCCGCACCCGCGAGTACATAAGAGTGATACAACTGTCGTCAGATTTAAGTAACATGGGGGGGGGGGGGGGGGGGGGGGGGGGCGGAATATCAACACGGAAATCAGATTTTGGTAAAGGAAGAGAACCTTGGCATCACGGCATCTGATCTTCACCTTCACAAGTTGAGCTGGTCGGATCTAGCGTGCGACGCCGTGCGCGCGGCAGCCACACCGACCATATCCGATGTAGCAGACGAATCATGCCTTGTTTTTGAAAAGTTCCTAAATTTCACTGTGCAAAAAAAAATCATCACATCAAAATATCGGCACATGCATGAAGTATTAAATGTAGATAAAATTAAAAATTAATTACACAGTTATGTTGTACTTTGTGAGACGAATATTTTGACCCTAATTTATTAATGTTTGAACAATTATTCACAAATATAAATGAAATGCTACAGTGACGTATTTATGGTAAAATCACAACTTTAACGTGGCAAAGTTGGAAACTAGGCCTCAGCTAGTAACCTTTCCGCGCTTCCTTGAATAATTCAATAATTGGTACTCACTTTCAGCTGGTCAATGTCAATCTTGAGCTAACCTTTGTGGGCCTTTCCGGCCCGCCGTGAACATCATTTCGTCAGACATAACATCTATGTCCAGTGGTCACTCCATTGAGTTCTCAATTGCGCGCATACTGAAAAGATAGCTCTCATGACTGTGATAAGCAAAACAGGAGAGGAAAAAACTGAAATGTAGAGTAAGAGAGAACTGTACTCGTGCCTGAAATTTTCATTTTTTAAACCAATGCCTGAAAAATTGGTCGGGTCCAATCTAATTAATCAAGCTAGTATTTGAGCTGTTATTATTAAGAAAATAAGAGTGTGATTTACGCATTCTTCAACACGATTTAAAGCCCAGCGACTTCCTCTCCTCCCATCATCACTTTTCTATTTTTTTTCAATGTAAATAGTAACATTGACAGTCATCTGGACCCTAACCACATTCCATTTCAAGTAAATATCTGGTTTGATGGGTTACGTTATTGAAACCATGATCTTAGTTAAATACGAAACTTCTCTTACATATACAGTATTTTTTAAAAACTTTCTGTACAACAATTAGTGATGACATTGGCAACAATTAGTGATGACATTGGCAACAATTAGTTGATGCATCCTTGTTACCGATTCGTCGGTGGAGTTCGGAAGATCTTGTATTTCTTAGCAGCAACTTTTTACGAAGCCAAACTAGATTCGAGAGCGATGCGCAAAGACAATCTGTTTTATGGTCTTGGATTGTGATGTTTAATTATTCATGATGAATTGATCACCTGAAGCACTAGAATGTTTGCAGCCTTGAACAAGTGGGCAAAGAGTCCTTATCATTGATTTTACCACTAATGCTGAGAAACTGAAACAAATCATGTTGCTGCCCGCAATCAGTTACTTTAGTTCCCTTCCACGCACATGGAATGGAATATTCTTTGTCGGGGTAGGGTGAGCATTGCCCTTCGTAAGGATTAGATCACAACTAAAATATCTAGATTACTCTGTATGCTGATCACACCGAGTTCTTTCAGCATTTACACTTATTTGCATCATCATATGTCAAAATTAGACAATATCAGTACATATTAGTCAAAACCTACATATATAGTAGCAACTAGCAAGCACTAACTCAGCTCTATTTAGAACATAACCACAAGCTAAATGATTCATAGAAGGAATTTGGAACCTATTGGTTCTGGGCCTAGTTCACGTCTTCTATTAATTTTTTTCTCCCCAATAACAATGGGTGGTACCTTCATCATAGCTAGGCTATGTGGTTGATGACACTTATGTATTCTTTTTTATTTCTATTAATTTCTTTTCCATTCTAATATAATACATGTTGGAGATGTAATAAGTGGCAACAACCCAGCTTTTTGCGGTGGACCGGTTAGAGCGTTGAACTCAAGGCCAGATGTCGTTGAAACTCCCGTCCTGACCCAGAGACGAAGCGCGACACATTGTTAGAACAAAGGCTGGTGGGAGTTTTCCACCATGGTCGAGTTCTTTTTAATAAGCAGCAACACTTGCTGTATATTGAAAGATGCAAAAACATTTTTCCTTTGTCTAGAACAATGTCTTCCCAAATCAGATCTTCGTCCTCTTGTGGAGCAGATCGAGGATAATTGGGAGTGTCATGGTTATATCATTTTTCATAAACAAACTATTGGGTCACAAACCCATACATTATTGGTTCAGCTACTCGATCTGACCACAACTCAATTAATCGAAACTCAATGGATGAGATAAATTGAACTTGAGAATAAATAAACAGTGTGCCGCTTTTGGAAGACGATATCTTTAAGCTACGCTCTTCTTGCTTGAGATTGAATGGTAAAAAAGGGGGCTGAACTAACGCAATTTCAGCTGAAAATGTGAGGAAGTCTACATCCTTTCATTTACTCAAATAGGTCCATGCAAATGCACTAGTACAAAAATTATTTGTGGCAACACGTGCTGGTGGTCGACATAAGTGACTGCTAGCCCAAACTGATTTGTGCTGACAGTTGACATAAGGTACATTTATGTTGACGATTGACATAAGGGGCATTTGTGCTTGACAATTGACATAAGCGACTGCGAACATAAATATGGGGCAAAATCACAATTATTTCAAATAAATTAGATTACATGCAATAAGTAATTGTCAATATCCAAGCTCATAGTTTTCCTTATTGCTACTAGCTTGTTGGTTCAACGGAATTATTACTAGCAACTTTTTATATAAGGACAATTAGATTACATCATATATCACGTAGTGTTAACTGTTGGCTTGAAATTGCTAGTTTCAACTTTCTAGATTAGATTACATGATCAGAATATGTACTTGCCACATTGATGCATGCATCCATCTATAGTGGTGTGCAATAAATATTTCTTTTTTATGTGTGTATGTAGCAACAACAACAAATATTTCTTTCTTTGTGTAGTAAGAAAAAATAATAATTATTTCATATGACGTCGGATGGATACAAACTTTATATTAAACTAATATATTTTTGATGAGATTTAAAGTTTTGTAGTTAACAACTTCTTCGTACAAGGACATTTATCAGAATCTAATTTAAAAAAATTCTTATTTTCAATTTGTTTAAACATATTGGATGTGAACTATACATCAAGTTATAGTATTCAAACGAGATGTAAAACTTTGTAGTTGAAAATTTTTCAATTTGAGGTCATTTAGAGTGTCAAAACACAATATAAGATTTGGAAAAGTAATAGCAAAAGAATATCATCCGTCATGTAGACCACCTGTGATGTGCAGATGAGATAGTAAGGTAGTAACATGTGAAGCACGAGGTCTTGAGTTTGAATCGTGAATGGTGCAAGACTGCAAGTGTGTGAGATAATGGCCGTGTTTCTTTGGGGATGAAAATTTTTTCACACACGTTTGACTACTAATTAAGGGTATTAAATAAAGTCAGTTTACAAAACTACATACAGAACCCCGGGTTAATTCACGAGACCTATCTAAGGAGGCCTTTGACCGTATGATTAGAGGATGGTTACTGTAGCATTACTGTAGTAAATCATGGATTAATTAGGCTCATTAGATTCATCACGTAAAGTTACACTCATCCTTAAAAATATTTTGTAAATAGACTTTATTTAATACTTCATGCATGCAAGATTCCCCGGGAAAAAAATTTGGGGGAACAAAGAAACACGGCCAATATGGGACTTGCCAGATGATGGGCGATCAAGTATAGACACCTAGTAAAATGTGAAAAATATTGGGCCAAATCTAAATCTGGTCATTTTCTTCTTGAAATTTATTGCTTTATTTGTTCAAATCTCTAATAAGTATTTGTGCAAGGGTATTGCATCACAAAGTGGAAGCAGACAATAATGTCATAGCTGTTTATCGTGGTCTACATCTTGCGTTTGGTGGTCAAAATCACATGCTGCTAGCTTTCAGTGATCATGGTTAGACTGATGTATAGGTCCTCATTTCATAAATTAATAGTGTTCTGAATTAGAACTATAAAATCAAATTAGGTGTACCATGCTATACTATTTAGTAGTGCTTTATATAAAACCTAACATGCATAGGAACAAAGTTGAACACATCAAAAGTTCTATTGTGGTGGCCGACTAGCGGAAAATGGACTATCCAGCAACCTTATATAGAGATCCCATCCAAAAGTGGTCAAATCATTAACGGAATTTCCATGTTTCTCATAATTTAATTTGTTTCTGTTTACTTTGTGTTGACGCTGGTGTCATGACAAAATGGCTTTCTCACAACTGTGAATGTCCGGTTGTCATGTGTAGTTAAGTTATAGATTCGCAAAAGATATAAAGAGAAAGAATGCACTAGAAAAACACATATTATTGTTGGTTCGTAATAATAACCATCAGTGGTGACCAAACCAGTGGTAATAGGTGGGTTTTCACGGAATGGTCCATCAATAAATCGGTAGTGAAAACAAGGTATTTTCACACTAGTTGTGGTAAGACAGTGAAAATCCATCCATTCGCACAAAAGACATATATATTTTTTCATATGATCAAACGAAGACAAACTCTATATCCAAATTGTAGAATTTGATATATGAAACTTTAGTTGACATTTTTCTATTTGAGATTGTTTAGATGGCTAAATATTATTCAGTATAATTTCTTAGACCTATCAAATGACCTCGTATGGAAATCAGGACAATATCAAAGGTGTAGCAATCGACGAGATCCACAATATTATAATTTGACAATATTTTTTATTCAAGATAGTTTAGAGTGTGAAATATGCAATACAATGTTCGTACATGTTAGTTAAAAAGTAGGTTATATATAAGTCACGGGTTTAGATCCTTGAAATCATACACAATTTTTTTTTTCATATGCCTCATGACTATCATCAGTCTATCACCACCCATTGCCCACGACTTCTAAGCTCCCCTCTGTTTTTTTAGACCCCATGATTCTTCCCTGACGTTGATCCTTTTTTCTCTTCGTCTAAAAATCTTAACTCCGGATGTTGACTTGTATCGACCATATACCAGTAGTTTTGACTTGTAATATCTGTGTTCACAGGTGATCCGAACTTGGAAGCTTGAAACGTGATAACCGTCTCACCAACTGCGAAGCAAGCTCCGCCTGCATCAGGAGCAAACGACCACACATCTGGCTGACATTTTGCCTGCAAAATAATCGATATTAGTACCGTATGTTGGCTTGCATTGTCTCAGAAAGCAGTTTCTTTGACATTTTGACCAACTCCAAAGCAGTTTCTTTAACATATCTACTGTATAACATAGCATCTCCCTTGTTGGATGCCTGATATTGCGTGTTTTTCCTCGATCGGTCTATCTAGTGCTCCGGCGATATTTCTTGGGCAAAGCAAAATGCAGGCACCACCGACGACGCATCGTACCAACCAGAACGTCCCACCGGCGATATTTTGCACGCGCATAATAAACAGAGACCTTGCATGACTCCATCATCTTTTCATGCAGAGCCCGTGGAGCGGAAGCGGATCGGAGCCTGTCGCTGGCCGTGTGGCCGAAAAGATGGGCGGAAAAAGAAGATCGCGAGGCAACGAACGCACGCAAGACAATGCTTGAGAATATTAATTTCCTGCTGCGCGACCGGTTTGGCTTATTTGTGTGATGCTGATTGATTCTGATTGCCCCACTGAAATAGATCGAGAAAGGGCGATAGAGTGCTGCTGCTACATCAAAGATGACGACCAGCCAGCCGGGGTAGATCACAGTATCCAGATTTACGACACACACTATCAGACAAACATATATTGGAGCAAGGGTGTGGTGGTATAATGTCCACGAATTGAACCAGCACAACTTCACTGAACATTAATTTCGTCGCTTCCGCTAAGTGTGTAGTGTAGACGCGGGGCTCTCTGTGCGGCATGCACTCGGCTCGGGAGCAGAAGACTCTGACCGTCACTATCCAATCCTGCTTTGTTTCAGGAAAAAAGAATCTAATCCTGCTTTGTTTCTGGGGGGAAAAAATCCAATCCTACTATAGAGACTATATATACGTGTGGATGACGGTGGCTATCGAACTGCATGAACAAGATTTCATCTACACACGTTCTAGAGAAGACAGCATTCAGTCATCAATAAAACACAAATATAAAGGAAATAAAACTCTATGCTTTTCTTCCCCAAATAAAGGACTGCTGCTTTCACACATCAGAGCTAGAGAAGACAACACTGGCACAGTGTCACCTCACAGATTCTCAGCTCGGCAGTGACGTCGAGGGTACGGCAGCCACACGTATACGTATCACGTATGGGTCCGATAGGCGACGGCGGCGTTGCACAATCCCATGGCGACGGCGATTTGGTGGGGCCTTGGGTGCCGGCCTGCCGGGGTGGGCTAGCCAATGAACTCCACCAGAACGCCGCCGTCACATACCAGCCAGTGCAGTACCAAACCAACCATATCCGTAACACCCATTCCTTTTCCCAGTGAAAAATATATTCATGATAGATGATGCTGCTCTGATCACTACGGTCGACTTAAGATGTTTTATAAAGATACCGGCACAGTGGACCAAACCAACCATATCCATATGATCTGTTTTCACCTCTATGGTTCACCAGCTTACCCCATACAGCAATCATTGCTAAGTTCTTAATCTCACCATTATTTATTTGCATCATTGGATGCTAAATGAAGACAATAATGAGTTCTTGAGTTACGATAGTCAAAAGTTACATGTAGTAGGAAGCACTAGCTAAGCTCTTTTCATAAAACTATCCATTAGCTAATGGCATGATTGATGATTCATGAAAAGACTATGCGAGCTATTGCTGTGCAACCTAATTCTGATCTTCTACGTTGCTACAGAGATCTGAGTTATACATGTCTTCCTAAATCAAGACTTTGCCGATGCTCTTGTGAACACGAGTGGATAGTTAGGAGTGTCACCGATCCGTATTTCGGTTCAGCTATACTCTGAACACATTCTAAACAAAGCCCTAGATCGAGTGGATGACTGAAATTCTTAAGAGGGTGATCGTCTGCACGAACCAAGAAATGAATCTTGAATAAAAATAGCAGTGGGCCACTTATCACTACTACAAAAGTCTTCGTATCAGGGGACACGGTTTAGTATCGGTCATCCCAGCCGATACTAGCTGGCCGTCACTAACGTGCACGCCAGTTAGTACCGGCTGGGCAATAGGTATCAACCGACCGGTACTAAATGGGCTCTTGTAAAAAAAATATTTGACCCACCGGGAGGTCTGCACGCGTAAATGTGTGTGGCGCGGCCGAGGAGTTGAACTCATGACCTCTAGCCTCACACGTTCCTTCCATGCCATCCCACCTATGCATCACATGTAATTGAGTGGGAGATGCTTTTCTTTTTAAGGGCCTGTTTGGATGCTCATTTCTAAAGTTTAGCAACTTGCTAAAGTTTAGCAAGCTAAAGTTCAGCTCACTAAACTTTAGTAAGGAGGTGTTTGGTTACCTGTACTAATGGATTGCTAAAGTTTGCCAAAAGTCAGATTTACCCTGTGTGGTCCCCTACTGGATGAGAAGAGAACGCGGGTGGGGAGGGGTACCCGTGGAAAAAGTGAACTTTAGCACATTTTAGCAAAGTTTAGCACCCCTTTCATATGCTAAAGGTTTTGGGTGCTAAAGTTTAGCAACTCCCTTTTAGCAAATTTTAGCAGAGGTGTTTGGGTCACATAGTGCTAAAGTTTAGCAAAAAAAGGTTGTGCTAAACTGTAGCACTATGGATCCAAACAGGCCCTAAGTAACTCGTGGAGAATCATTTAGTACCGGCTGCTAACACTGGCCAGTAATAAATGTAAATGCAGTACCAGCCGGTACTAAAATATCACTTTTAGTACCGGCTAGTGTTTTAAGCCGGTACTAAAGTGGCTTCGGAGGGCTCCGTGCCACTTTAATACCAGATCTTTTCATGGCCAGTACTAAATGCAGTGGACGAATGTGCATTTTTATAGTAGTGTATATGGTATGGACGATGAAAACTTTTTTGAATTTGAATTGTATAAGAACTACTTAACTTATTCAACTTTTTAACAGTTATGTTTTTGAAATAAAAAAGTCAAAACCACCCCGAAAACCACTTCTAATTATTATTGGGGAGTAGGTGGGGGGGGGGGGGGGTTCTTTGTCTAGTTTTGAAGATTCGAGGGTGTGTAATGTCCGGTTTTTGAGTTTATATGGCCTTTTCAAATTTTGTAACAATATTAATATTAGGGGGTAAAATGGACTTTACTCTTATCTAAAATTCTTAACTCTGTATATTGACTTGGATCGACCGTATACCAAATACTTTTGACTTATAGTTTGGATGTGTTCGTTGGTGACCCAAAGTTTGAAACACGACCAACCGCAAAAGCACGTCCGCCTGCAGGAGCAACGACCATGTCGATCTCCGGCCACAATATCGGAGTCCCCAATCATCGGCTGGCCGGCGGCAAGAGTACAGGATACGACCGAGACTCAACATGGGAACGGGTCGGTCCGGACCTGGCCTTGGACGTGACCCTCATGGCTTTGAGGTCAATTTTAGAGGGTCATGGGCCAACTCAATTTAGCCTTTACCTATGGTTTTGATGACCTAATGGGTAATATGGGTCGGTCTTATTCACCCTTTTAAACTATATTTAACCAAACACTCGGATAAGTCTTGATCATATACTGCTACTTGTCAACTGTTAATTTTTAAAAGAAAAATAATTGTGTTGCTATAATACTATTGAGTCAGATATGCATGATAAGAAAAAGATGAGGTTTATCCATGTGCTGTTGGGCATCAATATAAAAAAAAAGATATTATTCAACCAACATCTTATATACGTTTATAGATAGAGATGCAAAGTTATTTTTTATGTACAAAACTACATTTTTAAAATGTGAACGGCGTAATACTTTTGAATCGACCCTATCATACCTATTGATCAATAAGCTCCGACTCTATGGCCCTCTTTTTTATTTGAGGTTGACCCATATGACCCATTAACCTGGTTTTTATGGGTCAGGGCGACTACCTAATGGGTCAACCAGGCCATTCCCATCTTGAATCGAGACCAATCGGCCAAAGCTCTCCGCATCTGCATCATCCGGCCATGTCCCCATCCCTATCGACGCACTTACCAAGTTGCCATGCATTGCCACCAAATTAAACTCCGATCTGCCATGCCCTCTCCCTGTATCCACATGGATCGAGAGTAGCAACTGGGTGGTAGCTACCGCTGTTCCCCACCCGCACGCGCGGGCGCGGTCGACGAACGAGCAGCATGGCGGCGATGTGCATCAGGAGTGGGAGTTTTTTTTTTTGGCAGAGGAAAATGCAGGCACCGGCGTACCGTACCAACAACCATGACCTCCCAATGTGGCAATGTGCTTGCACATTTCGCACGCGCATGAACGGACACCAGACGTACACTGCGCCATATATATGCCAGCGCACGCGCCACTGATCGATAGAGACGGAGAAGGTGAGAAGGGCACGGCCGGCTCGATCCATCCATCGTCCATGCATGACGACACTCCATGGATGGTTCCATCATCTTTACGTACGTCGCCCAAACCTTTCCGACGACACACTTCCTGCGTGCATTTTCCTCTGCCACGCTATAAATTGAGACTTGGAACTTCGTGATTAAGACCAGCAAGGTGCATATGTAACTTCACTGAACACTATCAGAAGAACATATGTAACTTCACTGAACACTTCCTCGCTTCCACTGAGTGTAGTGTAAACGCGGGGCTATCTGGGCGGCACTCGACTTGGGAGCAGACTCTGACCGTCACAATCCTGCTACACACCACGTGGACGGCAGGGGCTATTGAACTGCATGCACATAGTTTCGTCCACACACGATAGCTAAGATACATATATATATATATATATATATATATATATATATATATATATATATATATACACACACACACACATACATACTCCATACTCCCTCTATTTCAAGTTACAGTCCGTTTGATATTTTTAACTCCGCTTGTTTTATTCAAAATTATGTACAAATGATCATATTTTTATAGTGGCTTGCTTTATTAATAACAATTCTTTAAAAATAATTTAAATTTAACTTGTTTTAGTAAGATGAGCGAAAAAAATCAAATGAACTATAATTTAAAACGGAGGTACTGTCACTTTAACTAGCAAGGTGGCCCGCGTAAACAACACGGGTAGCTAGTTTTTTTATGCAAATAACTTGGTGGATTTTTACATGCTAATACATTTATCTGAATGGGTTTTTTATTGGCATTGTTTTTCTATATGGCCCAAACTCTTTAATAATTTGGTTGTTGGCTTTAGATATTGACTCTTTAATAATCCAGGCCGTTAGATCATCATAAAATCCAATGACATTGTATGTATTTTTTTCTTATTGACGAATATGGTGTCTTATTTTATATAAATTTTGACAATAACACCAAGATAATAGATACAAAAATTGTAGAACTAAAGGTCGGGTAAACACTCTGTAAGATCTAAAATTTGACCTTTTGATATGTTAATTAATTGGACAATTTGAGACCATGAACACGTAAAGCTCGTCGAATACATTCTGTTTGACTATTCACATGAGCTGTTTGGAGTTTAAATAATGGAGTTACATTTATCCCTCCGGCACCCCCTCCCCTGCTTTCTCTCCTCCACGCCGCCCCTCCCTCTCCCTCTCCTTCGCGCCTCCCCCTCCGCCGGCTCCCAGCCGTGCCGCCCCTGATCTTGGCCAGGGCCAGCGGCGGCGGCTTTGGCGGATAGCTTGGGCGACAGAGCGGCCAGCGGTAGGCGGCGGCGGGGCGGACAAACGCGCGGCTCCCCGGCGGCGCACGAATCCTCGCGGCGGTGGGGCGACCAACGGTGTGGGCGTCGGACGGGCGGCCGCGCGTCTCATCTTGGTGGAGCGCTGCGGCGGCTTCTCGGGCGGCTCCTACACCCTCTCGTCTGGTTGCTTGGGCCCGGTGGCGGTGGACGGGTGCATGGGCGGAGCGCGCGACGGAGATCTTAGAGCAGAGTAGGAGCAGGGTCTCGCGACCGACGTCGCAGCAGTGGTGGAGCAGGGTGGCTCGCGGCCAATCCCCGAGGTCGGGCGTCGTGTCAGCGAAGGAGCCGCGGCACGACCTCTTCACTGCAGAGGAGCACGGATGCCGTACCTAGTGCAGATAGCCTCATTAATCATATTTGATCTAGACTTGTTGGGTTGACGTGGACCGTTAGATCTTCATAAAATCCGACGGTGTATCTTTTTCTCTTTTTTGGATTAACGAAATAACATGGACCGTTAGATCTTCATAAAATGACGACGTATATTTTCCCTTTTTATTTAGATTAACGAATTAATATGGACCATTAGATCTTTATAATATCCGATGGCTTATATTTTCCTTTTTATTTGGATTAGCGAATTAATATGGACCGTTAGATCCTCATAAAATCCGACGACATTTATTCTTCTCTTTTTTAGATTAACGTGGGGCGTGTGGCCGAGCGGCGGCGGCTTCAGCGTACAGCTTGGGCGACAGAGCGGCCAGCGGTGGGCGGCGGCGGTGGCGGTGGACAGGTGCATGGGCGGAGCGCGCGACAGAGATCTTGCGGCAGAGTTGGAGCAGGGTCTCGCAACCGACGTCGCAGCAGTGGAGGAGCAGGGTGGCTCGCGGCCAATCCCCGAGGCCGGGCGTCGCGTCGGCGAAGGAGCCGCGGCACGACCTCTTCACTGCAGAGGAGCACGGATGTCGTACCTAGTGCAGATAGCCTTATTAATCATATTTGATCTAGACTTGATGGGTTGACGTGGACCGTTAGATCTTCATAAAATCCGACGGCGTATCTTTTTCTTTTTTTGGATTAACGAAATAACATGGACCATTAGACTGGACATAATGGAAATTTCTACTAAAAAAAAAGTGTTAGACAATACAACAAACTAATGGCATGCGCATCTTCAATCACCATGCATCACATGTTCTGCTTAAGATTCGATAATGGAAGATATAAATTAGGCATAGAAAATCCAATTCAAATATCTAAAAATATGCCTACTTCCCATTAAGTAAAAATACCTCATAGACATATTTTTGATAATACTTAGTTAGTTTAAGATAAAGATAAAGATGGCTTTTGGCAATTTTATTAGTCCCCTCGTTCCCGAGCAAGAAAACGGATGCGCTAACGCGCAACGGCTTTCGCGCTAGTTGCTCAACCCGTTGCCCGTTATGTTATTGAATAATTTTGCTTCTTGCTGGGCTGGTTATTCAGAGCCAGCAACTGGCTGCCGGATTTCGTCCCGTCCGTAGCGCTTCGGAAGTCACTCTGGCGTGGCGCTGCTGGATACTTCTGATCAATAGGAATAGGGGGAGCTCTGGATTAAGCCGAAAGGCGGGGCTCTCTCCAATCATTCCGAAGAGCCGAGATCTCGTAAAGGAAAAATTAGCTAGCTCAGCAGGTTTGGACCCGGGTGAATCAGTTCAGTGAAGGAAGGGAGCCTAAACTTAAGGCTTTTCCAAGCCTTGCCGATAGGCGCCTCATGGCTCGCTCAGTTCGCTCGCGGAGTTCTTAGATCAAGTAGATCTGGATAGAGTCTCGCTCATAAAGGAAAAGAGGCTCCTAGCTAAAGTTGTCTCGCCCTGCTTCAAAACTACAGGGCGTGCGTTAGCACTACGGCTTTTCAGCCTCCCTTTGCTGGTTCCGAACTATCACTGATCCCAGAGATCAACCTTCAAACCTTTTTCTTTGAATCTCAGGAAGGCTTTCTCGGGGAGAAAGCTGGTTGGGGAACTGCTAAACGACCTAAAAGAAAGAGGAGACTGACTCTGACCTTTCAAAGCCCTATCTCATCTGGTTGATAGTAGAAGGTACGTACGATGGTACCATGGACATAAACGAGGTCGAGCATATCTTTAATGATTTCAAACTAAAGCGTACCTAAAGCCTGCCCTGGATATGAAAAAGGGATTTGAGCCAGAAGAAGATGAGGATCTATCACCAGATGAGGAAATGGAAACAACTAAGTATTAGTTAGGTTTAGGTTCCGGAAATGGAAATGGTAACAGCGGCCCAAAACAAAAATGGTAAGGTTTTCTTTTCAAAGAAAAAGGAATGGGGGACAATCTGATGAGCGAGATCATAACACGTGAACAACAAACCATACCGATAGGTTGATAGTTTTCTGTTGGTACGGCGTGTGGTCACAGGAACAATCGGCGGTTGTAGCATGAACTCAAGAGTACCTTCATTTTACAGCATATTCTTTGGTCTCCCCCCGGAACCGATGAAAAAGCGGGTCGCTTCTTATGGACTCGCTCAGAATGATTCTTCTCTATCTAAGGAAAGGGGATGATGGGCATCTATCTCGATCCGGCAGAGGCGGAGGCCGAGGAGGTAAAGAAGGAAGGTAGAGTCCGATTGGTGTCGAAAAGGGTTATCATCCCACTTTTGGCGATCTTCATAAAATTCGATGGCGTATATTTTCCCTTTTTATTTAAATTAACGAATTAATATGGACCATTAGATCTTCATAAGATCCGATGGCTTATATTTTCCTTTTTATTTAGATTAACGAATTAATATGAATAGTTAGATCTTCATAAAATCCGACGGCATTTATTCTTATCTTTTTTAGATTAACGTGGGATTTTCTTGACCCTCTCGGCGAACGTGGTGGCTCCTTTTAATACTATTATATTAATATAATAGATTTCGGTCATAAGTAAATTAACCGGGAAGGGAAAGAAACACGATGCTTTTCTTTCCCAGAAAGGTCTATGCTACTTTCGGCGATTATTATCTTTCAAACAAAAAAACTTTCGAGATAACAGCTACAGAAGGCACCTCACGGCATCTCAGCTCGGCAGATCCAGCGTGTGACGTCGCGCGTGCGGCAGCCGCACGTATGGGTCACGGACGCGACGGCGGCGATTGCGTGGGGCCGGGGTGGCTGACCAATGAGCTCCACGGCAACGCCGTCACATCGTGGCCGGTGACCAAACCAAACCATATCCGTAACATCCATCCTTATTATTTTTCCCACTGAAAATTAAAGTATCCTTGATGCTGCTACTTTATAGGAGTATACATACACATATATTGATCTGTGCTTTTATATCTGCTACACCGTCAGGAGTTTAATTCCTCTAGTTTTATCTCATAGAACCGTAGAAGGATCGTACATGCACAGTGGTTAAATATCAACCATTTACAAATTTTTGCCATGTCACATAGAGACGGTGCATATAATGGGCTGTGTTTAAACACAATAACTTTGCACTAAGTAATTATATTGTTACATATATATGTGGCACACACAATGGTTTGAATGTTGTTTATAAAACACTGAAGAAGAGACGGGTCACTCTCCTAATTTACTCTCTGATGCGTATGTTGAAATGCTTACACGGCAGCTTGCAGATGGTACATTCATCGCCGTTATACATGTCCTGATAATAAATTGATAAAAAGCATTGTTCAATCTTCTTTAACAAATCTCCTCCTAACGTAGCTAGTCTTGTCACTTTCTGATGACTTTGAGGGGATTCTGATTGTTCTATATATAAATTTTAGAGCAAATTGGTTAGTGTGTCCTTATTACCTATTAGTTAGTTAATGGAGTCGGTACTTGAAACTATAATGGTTATGAAGAGATTTTTGCCCGAGATCATTGAGATTTGAGAGTGATGCACTGATTAAGCAGAGACAGCCCCTTTCTCTGCTCTTTGATGTTGATTATTGATTCTGATGAAATGATCACCTCACGCACCGCAATCTTTGAAGTATTGCACCAAATGGGATAGAACGTGAGCGTCCTTATCTATAATTCTACCACACGACTTGCATGAGGTCATCATGTTGTTGCTGTTGATCATCAATTGCTCCAATCCCACCAGCATCGACTTCCTTGGGATCTTTTGAGTGATATGCATGAGCATTACTATGTTTCATCATGATCGTCCTAATCACCTCTATGGTCACCCAACTTACCCCAAATGTCAATCATGCATACTAAGTTCTTTCACCATTTCCACTATTTATTTGCATTATTGCATGCTAAATGAGGACAATAATGAGTTACAATAATGAAAAGTTACAGGTAGTAGCGAGCACTTGCTAAGCTCTTTTCAGAAAACTAACCAGGGCCTTGTTTAGTTCCCTAATTCCACTATACAAAAAGAAGATTCCCATCACATCAAAATGTCGGCACATGCATGGAGTACTAAATGTAGCTAGAATAAAAAAAACTAATTACACGGTTTTGTTGTACTTTGCGAGACGAACATTTTAAACCTAATTAATCAATGTTTGAATAATTATTTATAAATACAAATGAAATGCTACGGTGCCGCATTTATGACAAAGTCCCACCCCCAAAGTTGGGAACTAAATTACAAGGCCTAGATGATGGCATATGATTCATCAGAAGACTATGAGATCTATTATTGGTGTGCGACCAGGTTCTCAGGTCTTCTACGACGCTATAGAGATCTGAGTTATACGTGTTGACAGTGACATTTTCTGCATATATATCTTCCCAAATCAAGACTTGATCATAATGGCCTTGTGGAGGAGAGAGGATAATTCGGAGTGCCGCCAATTCATATTTTGGTTAAAGCTATTCTTACCACATTCTCAACCAAGCCCCAGAGCGTGGATGACAACTGAAATATTTAAGACCTAGCAGAAACAAATTTTGAGAACTTTTTTGAACTGAATGGTATATATAGGAAGGTCTAAACTTGTCCAATTTTTTGGCTGAAACGTGCTGATCGATCTACTCATACAAAGCCATTGAATCGAATGAATAGCTGGTCCACCTCTGCAACAGGCCACATATCCAAATCTGTTCATTTCTTATTTGAGAACTATTGCCGTATGTGTCTATGCATGGGCCATTCCTTCCCAATCTTCCAACACAATGCAAGGAAAAGGTTGCTGCCGGCTGCGGCAGAAATGTGGAAGCAGGCAATAATGCCGTCGTTGTCCATCGTGACCAATGAGCGCGTTTGGATGGCTTCCCTTGTCATCCCGGCCAAAATTTGTCCTTTATTTGACCGTAAATTTCGCGTCGTTTGGATCATGGCCAACATTTGGCAGGCCCTGATGACTCGATTAGTTCATTTGTACGTGTGATTTGGCCGGCCAAATCGGGGCGGCTGAATATTGGCCGCGCCGATGCTTTGGCAGGGCTCGCACGCAGGTGGAATCCAGACGTACATATACCCAATATATCTTCCCTTTGCTGGTAAGTCATGATGAAACTTTCAGCGATGCACATGGGTTAAATTAGACCATCAGTTGTTTGTATATACTCCGTATGTCCTCCATCTCTAAACTAGTGCGAGGACAAGCTTAGCTTGAACTATAAAACTAAATTAGGTATACCACCATATATATGCTGGAATATTATTTTGCAGTGCTATATGCAACACCTACTACCTACTACTCAGATACAAAGCTCTCGACATCAAAGGTTCGTTCCCTTTTTTTCGTTGAGCAACGAGGGAAAAACACCGGAGAAATGTTGGATCGGTCTGATGGAAAAAACAAAGGTTTCCAAACATCTTCACATTTTTGTGTTTTTATATACCTGTGATTGACGTTGATGCCGCGACAATATAATGTGGCTATCTCACAATTGTCAACATTTATTTAGTAGCTAGTCACGCACGTATTGTTAAGTTATAGAGATGAGCTCAAGTAGCTTAGTTGGATATGTAGCTTAATTGTCAACATATCCCACCCGTGTTCAAATCTCCAACTTAGCGTGGTTTTCAAAGGTAGGTGTTGTGCCCCCTCGTAGGGGTAGGATGTAACGTGTGTCCGTAGGGGTGTGGTGCATATACACATGAGGATAGAAGTCCATGCATCTGGACATGATACCGTTCAAGCAAAATGCCGTAACATGTCGAGTTGTATTTGTGTTAGAAGAAAATCAAATTATTTTGCTTAAAAGAATTCACGATATATATATATATAGTACTTGCTAAAAAAAGAATCGACGTCTTATACCCATACATACACATATTAAATAAAAGAAAAACGGGCACACAATCTTGTATGTAGACAAGGGGGCCGGGAATAAAGAAATATGCATCAAATTTTACATGAAAATCCACGAGTCTGTGACCAGCATCCCTTTTATACAATTTGAGTTCTTACGACCACACTACGATCCCTACAAACTTGCATTAGGCATGCAGCCATCCATGAACCAGAATCCCCTTATTGCCCTATAGTACCAGAGACATGATTTTAACAACGAGAATGCAAAGAAAAAAACACAAAAACGCCACCAAACTCCTCCCCGGCCGGCCCTATGGTACCAGACATCATGCTGCTAGTGACAGCCGCCGCGCCGTCAGTACAAGGGGCAGTTGAGCCGGGGCGTCGGCACGGCGTAGAGCCGCGTGGCGCGCGGCGCGGTGAGCCCGAAGATGTCGCTCATGTCGAGCTCCGACGGCTTCATGCCGTCCGGCAGCGACCAGCTGAACCCGTGCGCGAGCTGCGCCACGGCGAGCTCCAGCGCGTACAGGCCCAGCGCCATGCCCGGGCACGAGCGGCGGCCGGAGCCGAAGGGGATGAACTCGAAGCAGCCGCCCTTGAAGTCGAGCCCCGCCGCCTCCCCCTCCGGCGCGAACCGCGACGGCCGGAACACGTCGGGGTCCTTCCACGAGCCGCGGTCGCGGCCGATGGCCCAGGCGTTGATCATGACGCGGGACCCCTTGGGCACGGAGTAGCCGCCGACGACGCAGTCCTCGGCGGTCTCGTGGAGGAGCAGCGGGATCGGCGGGTGCAGCCGGAGCGTCTCCTTGACGACGCACCTGAGGAAGGGGAGCTTGTCGAGGTCCGACTCGCTCACGTTCCGGTCGAGCCCGACCACGTCGGCGAGCTCCTGCTGCAGCCGCCGGAGGTCGTCGGGGCTGTGCATCATCTCCGCCATGGCCCACTCGATCGCCGACGCCACCGTCTCCGTCCCGCCAAACATCACGTCCTGCGCGCGCGCACGAGTCATACAGCATGAACAGCCACGTCGTCACATCATTGCATTACTTTATTAGCTCTAGGCAGCAGCTAGCAGGCAAAGAAAGCTAATAAATATGCTTAGTTTTGAGCAGATATCGAAACATGGTTGATCGAACAGTCCGTCCGGTGTGAATGTGTGGTTTTGCTTGACATCGTTTCCAATCCACACGCAAGCTATCCTAGGGCGAAAGTTACAAAGGCGTGATAGCTTTTTACTCTCATATATATGGTATATACGTTGCACACTAGCCGGCCGGCCAACACTATTAATTTTTTCTTGGAACTTAAGAAAACAAAATGGTTGGTGCTAGCAAGATAGGGGAGCGGTTGTAATCAGGCCATGATGCTTTTTTTTACTTTGTTATATGTGACACGCATCAAGGCGACCGGTGACATTGTAAGGTTAAAAAGATGCCTCCAAAAGTGACATGGATAGTCTCCAATTGTTAGATTAATCTCTTGGAAGCATGCATGTTTATTCTTCAAAGCTGAACAAAAATCATAGTATAGGTTGAAGAGTGATGCAGGGCAGTAGGTGGAAAATTTGGATGGTCCAAACATGTGCTTGCGACAAGTATCACCATTATTTTTATATAGGATAAATAAAAAAAGTATGAAGGGTACATGCTGGGTACCCATGCATGTTAATAATTAACTACAAAGTTCTATTTTTGGAGTATTGTAGTAAAAGAATAAAAATACTAGAGATACAGTACATAAGGCCATCCCCAACCCTCCTAGTCAGCTATTGTCCATAGAATTAATGAGGCTGTCAAGTAAGCAGAAATCCTACGTGGCAGAAGAGTTAAGGACGAGAGAGAAGAAAAAATATGGAAACCGGGTCACATGCAGAAAACCAGGTCGTCACGCGTTCCAAGAGAGGGAAGCCAGTAAAAACATTCGGACACATGTTCCAAAAAATTGGAAGAGAGTGAATGGACTAGAAAATTAATCAAGGGCCCACGAGAAGACACTATGGGTTGGATATCATAGTTTCTAAATCTGATGTCTTGATGATATGGCAACATAGACATCGCTTATGGACATTTTGGGTTGGAATTGACCTAATTACACTTCATCCATGCTTTTTAAAAAAGACTCGGAATACTACCAAATAGGCAATACCATGTGGCACAAGAAAACGTAGAGAGTCAATCATGCACACCTACCAGTCTAGTAGTCTACCACACCAAACTCGTGGCTACGTCTAGCGAGACCTCGCCAGTCTCCAGACACTATGGAAGAGGACATACACAAAACCGTCACTGTTTAGGACTTGGGCGTTGAATGCGTACTAGTATATATAGAAAGAACAATATGGAGTATAATAATAATAATCGATGCATCAGGAGCCGTTCAATCAAATTTAAACTTTTCAAACCGTACCTATATCTATGCAGTTATCCTCGCGAAAAGTACGCATGCATGTATATCTTTGACCGTGACAGTAGCTTGTGTAGTATACATACGCATAGCTAGAGAGGAAGGTGTACAACAGTTTAGACAACTGCTGTCTATTTAACACATGCAGATAGTTAAATAGTCAGCTCTACAGTAGTTTAGACAGCTGCTGTCTATTTAGCTGTCTGTGTGATAATAAATACGCACTCTAGTTTCTGATGTTTTGCATGGGAGCACGAGCCAAAGCAGTAGACGAGATAGTAGACAGCAACACTCTCTTTTCTCATTAAATGATAGCCACATCAGCTCATTTGATCTATGTGGCAACAAAAGACAGCTGCTGTCTGTGTGTTGTACATGCCCTAACACGAAAGAAAATAAACGGTGGAAAGAGATGTTGCAGAACATGTTGCATCGCAAAGAGAAGGGGCAAGACGCGTGGCCTGACTTTTGAGCTTGTGATCGAGCTTGCTTGCATTGCCTAGCTCAGCTCCCCGAAGGAAAGAATCGAAAGATGGACACTGATCTATTCCATATATACAAAAAGACAACGCTATATATGTCACTGATGCTTCGTTCTGGTAGACGTGGTGACCGGTGAGTACAAGGGCATGTTTGGTAGTACGTCGTTAAAAACATTGTCACGCCAAACCTTAGCTACTAAGTATTGTGCTAGTACATCATAATTTCTGATCAGGGCAACTCATTGCCATAGTTATTATGACTTGCCTTATTTTGTCACGCATATCTATATTCTAGGCTCCTATATACTATTTTTGCCAAACATATCCAAAGCAAACGCTTTTATCTCAAATAGAAATATTTTTTTAGCTAGTAGTACTAGTGATCAGTTACTATATACGTATACAGTATTATATATATTTGGTATGCATGGCCTGGCAATCGATCACCACCTACTATTCAGAGTGCATAGTAACTAATTCTCTGCCAAAAAATCCTACACCTCTGAATTGCTACTAATGCATGGACCTCTCTGCATAGAGATCGTAAATATCTAAGTATTTTCGGGGACAGCTCGTACCCGTCCCACAGGTTCAAAACATGTTTTTGCTACTCACCTCAGGATTATTCAGGACGCGTCAGAAACGGACAGAGAATTAATGACGGTAAAAACGCCGCGATTAATTAGTGTGCCAAAAGGCGATCGAGAGGAAGCGCGTACTGTATACGACAACGTACCATGATGATGGCCTTGATGTTGTCCCGCGTGAGGCGGAGCGTGCTCTGCAGGTCGTCCACGTCGCCGGCGACGGCGGCGGCGGCCTTGCCGCCGTCCTTGGTCGCCTTCGCCTCGGCGAGGAAGGCGAGCATGTCGTCGACCATGTCGGCCTCGGCGTCGTCGGGGCTCTTCCCCCGCCTCATGTGCTCGTCGATGATCTTGTCGATGAACCTGTCAAGCGCGGCGCGGGCGTCGCGGAGGCGCCGGTTGATCCCCTGCGGGTCCATCCAGCTCAGCCACGGGATGAAGTCGCCGATGTTGAAGGCGCCGAAGAGCTTGGAGAACTCCTGGAGGATGGCGATGAACTCCTCCTGCCCGTCGCCGTCGCGGGTGCCGAACGCCGCGCGGAAGATGACGTTCTTGGTGAGGGCGAAGATGAGCTCGCCCAGGTTCACGGCCTCGCCGCCGGCGCCGCCCGACGCCACGGCGCGGACCAGCGCCGAGGCCTCGTCGCGCACGGCCACCCACGTCTCGGCGCGCCGCCGGCTGAAGAGCTTCATGACGCACAGCTTGCGCATCTGGCGCCAGAAGGGCCCGTAGTGCGCGAACGCCATGTCGGCGCGGTCGTAGGTCAGGTAGGCGATGGCGATGGTGGCGGGGCGGTTGGAGAAGACGCCGTCCTGCGCCTGGAGCACCTCGCGGGCGTACTCCGGCGTCGACACGGCGAAGGCGTGGAGGCGGCCGAGGCGGAGGTGGAGGAGCCCGCCGTACTGCTCGGCCAGCGCCGCCAGGCCGCGGTGGGTGAGCTGGTCCATCATCGTCATGTTGCCGATGATGGGCAGCGGCTTCGGGCCCGGCGGCAGCGGCGCCTTGCCGCGCCGCCGGAGCTGCTGAAGGAGCACGATGGCCAGCGACGCCAGGAACGCCCAGCTCAGAGGGTCTCGGAGCCACTCCATCGCGATCTTGGCCATGGCGACCTCCATGATCGGCAACACCTTCTCTCTTTTTTTTCTTTTTTCCTTTTCGTTTGGCTGGGGTTTTAGATTGCGGTGTGGTGGACTGGTAGAACGCGCTCTTGGAGTAGAGCTGAGGAGAAAGAGGGCAGGTGCAGGGCTTATATATAGCTGGAGGAGTAGGTGAGGAGAAAGACTTATAGATTAGGTCGAGAGATTTGGGACTTACAACCTGTGTTGGGCTGGCTGATGGCTGGTGACTGGTGTGGATGTATGCTGAGAGAAAAATACCGTTGTCTGGCTGGTGATAGGTGGCTGATGCTAAGTTGTTGTGAGAGAAAAATACTGCTGGCTAGTGCTTGACTGGTGCTGATAAGCCAGACGAACATGCCATTAATGAGGATATAAAATCATTTTTCTTCATATATTTATTCTTTTATTTTTATTTTTTTATCATTGAATGGATTATGGTACGCCTTTCCCGATCATGAGAAAGCGATGCAGGAGGACATAGTACGATTGATACTGTCATACTTGAGAACAATAAGATATTATAAGTTGTAAAAATTATGGATTCGGGAGTAATGACCCTGGTTGAGCCCGTGTGAGTATCGATTCAAAACGCGTAGCTCGGATGGAATCCACCAGGCACATATAGAAAGGCTCAATTTAGAAATTTGATTGAAAAAATAATCCTACTCCCTCCGGTCATACTAAGTAAACGTAATGATGGTCAGGGAGACCCTATTAATTTTATAAATATGTTTAAGATATGCAAATTTATATGTACTGATATTACTTTTGAAAAAAAAAATTGGTTATTCTGTACGTACCATTTTCAGTAGTCCATTTGAAATGTTCGGAGAGAAACTGATGGTCAAAGTTGAAACGTATTGACTACATGTATTCCAAAACAACATTTACTTGTGAGCCAACTATGTATATCCTGGTTTTTACATGCTGTTTCTTCCCACCAGAAAAAATTAGTGAGCATTTAAATAATCATTTTTGGATATTATTCAATTAATGTAGCATGCTCCAGTCGGGTCAAAGATTCGTAGATGCAACCTAGATATTTGTGAACCAAACAAAACAACACTTGAATACAGAGATGCCAAATCTTATTTCGTTTGATCGCCTTGTAATGTTTTTTCCTGGTGCCTTGCCTTGTGGATATATATTTCCTTCACGTACTCATCAGCGAGTTTGTACACAAAGTGTTGCTGTTATTTTCACGCTAGTAATCCCGTTGAAATTACCTCCCCTATTAACGACGACTGGATCAAACGAATAAAAGGAGATCGAGCTGATCGAGTAAGCGCATGGGCCCGGCCGGCACAATGACGGCGTGAAACTTGTTCAAGGATCAGCACAAGGTCTCCGATCATTCAAAAGGAACATGCTGCAGTTGAACTAATCACATTCATGTTCAGATTATCTAATCCAAGATGGTGAAAAGCTACCGGTTAAGTGGACCCAGTACACCAGCACGCCAATTAATACATATACGATGGCCTGGACAGCAACAGCAGGACTGGAGAATGGACCGTCGAAATTAAAGAACGCAGCATTATGCATGATCAGCCGGGCATTATACCACGTACTACCGAGTTTTTGGATAGATTAGCATGAGCAATGTAGCCGGTTCACATACTGTTCACTGGTCGGAAAAGTTTTCCCTGTACTATACCTCTAGCAAAAACGAATGAGATCGTCGAGGAGAAGACTTTCCCGGCGTTCCATTAAGTTATTAGGACACGAAATTTGAATATGTGGTGGAACCTTTGTCACACTTTGGTCCTTATTACTCCGTACAAATGAAAAAAATGGGAAAATGACAGTACACGGGACGCTAGCTTGTACGTTATTAAGTTTGATAAATAGATGGCGTTGAATGAACAGCCACTAGTGAAGAATACTCCCCTTTAACACCGTGAACGTACTAAATGCAAGATGATTTAATATTGGGTCATCCGTCCGCTGCTAAATATCCAACTTAGTATCTGTTAGTGTCAATGCGCACCCACGTCACTGTAAGCAAATAATGCAAAAAACAAGATCGAACACGAGACACGATTTAACGTGGAAAAACGAAAAAAACTACAGAAGACAATCACTATTGAGAAGAGTTTACAAGTAGGGATGATACATGGCTCATCTAAGATGTCTTATCTGTCTTTTCTGTCTTACCATACCGTCTACATATGCTTACATATATATAGGCGGCTCACACGACCTTGCTTGGTTGCGTTTTCGAGGTGGGACTAAACTGTACGCTCCTGAGAGAAAACACAACACCACTTCGCTCCGGCCCAAACCTCCGGCGACGGGCCTTCTCTGCGCTTCGGCAGAAGCCCGGCCTTTATCGTGGATGTGAATTTGGAACATATCCAACAAACTCCACCTTGAGACAAATTCCCTCCTGTAGATGAATAATAAACCTCCATATTCAAATCTTGAATGCCAATGTCCACTGGACTGAGTAAGATCAATTGAGTATTCTCCCAACACTTCATAGGAAGCAAAAATTTGAGCAAAGGTCCAAACACACAGCTATTGAAAGGACCTTGATGTCACCTAGAGGTTGGGTGAATAGGTGAATCTGCAAATTACAAACTTTTTCATACAGTTAGTACAGAAACCGGTCATACCGGTTTCTAAAACCGGTCAGATCGCTTTCTTAAAAGCGGTCAGACCGCTTTACCAAAGCGGTCAGACCGGTTTTCCACAGAGAAAACCAACTATGTAACTTAACCCCCTCTACATGTTCTAGCACAAACCAAACTTGGTGATGCGCTCCTGTAGATGATAACTAGTAGGTTCACTTAGTCCCTGCACACAAGTAGAGCATACCCAAGTAGAACGATGCGGAAGCGAATATAAAAGCTAGAATTGAGCTTGTGAAGTAAAACAAGAGACAAGGATTTGTTTTCCCGAAGTTCGGAGTTCACCGCTGCCACCGAGACTGTCACAAAGACACAATGAATCCTGGTCTCCGTTGAGGGCCTACGAAAGGCGGGCTTATCCACTCCAAGCCACTTTCCTCGGGTTCCACTAGCTTTTGGCCCTTTTCCACAGAGGAGGCAAGGCCGGCCTATACAAACGATCCGCGGCTTACCACAAACACAATAGCTCACCGGCGACGCCTAGCCGTCTAGGAGGCTTCACCTCCAAGAGTAGCAAACGCTTCAATGGTTGCTAGACTTCACCGGAAGTGCTCAATGCTATGGATATGCTCTCACTGTTGCAATTAGCTTTCTCTTGCTATTTAGCTCATACACAAAGCATCCCTCAACCCAAATCCAAAGATATGATCAAAATCAATCAACTCTCACAAAGAGAGGTTTGGGGAGAGCTTGCTGGTGCTTGGAAAGGCTCTAGGCGTGCAAGAATGGCAGGGGAACCAACAGCCCTCAAAGGAGAGGGCCAAGGGGTATAAATACCCCAATCCCAAAAACTAGCCGTTATAGCCGTTGGAAACCGGACCGGTTTCCCAAACTGGTCAGACCGGTTTACAAACCAAAGTAGCCGTTACACCTGTCAGAGCCCCAAACCGGTCAGACCGGTTTCCCAAACCGGTCAGACTGGTTTGGGTCGACTCACCTCAAAAGACTCCACTCTCAAGGCTATCTCACATGGGTTGATCAATGAGCACTTTTGGTGTTGTCAAACAACTAATGTTGCATCCCTCTTGATAGTACGGCATTCCTAAACTCAAGATTAAAACAATAAAAGAAATCTTTCACTTGAGTTTTTATGTCTTGCTTGTTGCCATACTTGGTCATTCTCAACTTTGAGGGCTTCAACATCTTTATATTGCTGAGCAAATCCAACTTGAGCCAATGGCTTAGAATTTCCGGGTATATCCAATTCATAAGCCATTTCAATATATGATCAATAGAGAATTAGATGCATTGCATAGCTTCACTCGGTAAGGCTTGATTAGTGCATAGAGATCAAACTATGATGCTAGTCTTCACCCTAGCAAAGTCCCTCGGCAACAAGACCAACTTGCCCTTCTCTTTGCTTGGTACCTGGACACGACCATCTAGTTTAATCCCTTTCACCATATCTAGCCACATTGAGATCCACTTTGTATTGCATCATCATGAATATCACACTGAAATCCATGTCTTCTATTAGCTTGAAATATCTTCAATATTGTTCTGTATGTTTTCTTTGGTAGATAACTTGTCCATAAGCTTCCATGCACTTGAGACCATATAATATCGATATAATCATGTCCCAATTTGAATATACCCATAGCTATGGACCAAGCCCAAAGAAATCCTAATTTCTTCAGATAATTTATCCCAAAACCTTTGACAAGTATCTTATCAATGAGACCAACCAATTTGCATAAGACCATGTCTCATTTATCATTTCCGATCACTTGTCATTGTATTGCTTAGTTGCATGGGATCACACTCACTTGTTTGCTCTCATGTCATTTATACCAATAATGAGCTTACATTCTTCAACAACCATATTACATGAATATCCATAAGAATAAAACTCTGCTCATATGCTTAAGCAAAAAAGTTAAATACAAATCATGTTGTCATCCAAAATCACCAAAACATATAAGTGCCTAGATGCACTTTCAGCTATCAACAAAGCAAACGAACAATCTGGGTCTTCAACAAATTCATAATCCCAGCAAAAGTCTGAGTCTGTGCCACTGACCTCAAAAGATAATGCTCAATCATCAAACGACATAAAGTCGCAATATCACCCGTGGTATTAAATATCCAGTGAAGAACTCATCTCATGGAATAATATATGCTCCATCAAGAACACTAAACTTTGGTAAAACAATACTCTTGCAAGAGCAACTGGCACGTGTATCCATCACGTACCATAAACTTGCCAATTGTAGAAGAAACTAAATTCCATGACATGGTCAATTACTGCTCCATTCAAACACGGTTCAGATGTAGGCATAAATGCGCAACCAACGAAGTTAAACCTTTGAACTAAACCCATCAACATGAGCAAAGACAACAATAAACGTACTGCTCCCGCAATATAAAACGTTGTAGTATCTAGTCAAACAAACATCCTCTGTTGCACTTGGAATCATCCACCTCGAACTCAATTCAGAGCAAAACCTTCACTTTAAATTAACCAACTCCATAGGAGTAAAAGAAACCACTAGGGTGACATGAACGATGTTGTCAAAACATCAAGAAGAATTAAATAATCCCAATATCTCCTCAAAATTTTAATATGTTTCAGCAGCGGAAATCATATCATATATCAAAGAAGCCATATAACCAGAAGAAAATAATCTGCAGTAATAATCTAGATATGTTATTATGTAAACCTAGCAATAACCTACAGCCCTGTGTACAACTTTGTGTATGTTCAGCAAAGCTGAGAAAACATTCTGGTGGCTTCTCATGGATTGGTTTGTAGCCTCTGGCAAATACTAAATCAGATTCCGTCTTAAACTCCACGTCGACGAGTCTTGCATGAGGTAGCCAATCGCAGATTGATCCGGCTGGCGGCGCGCGATAAACAGGGACGAAACCCTAATTAATTTTTTTCACGTGATCTCGTACCAAGCTCTGATACTACTTGTTAGCAAATAATGCGAAAAACAAGATCAAACACGAGACACGATTTAACGTAGAAAAACCCTTACGGGAAAAAACCACAGAAGACAATCACTGTTGAGGAGAGTTTACAAGTAGGATGATACATGGCTCATCTAAGATGTCTTATCTGTCTTTTCTGTCTTACCCTACCGCCTACCGTCTACATATGCTTATATATATAGGCGGCTCACACGACCTTGCTTGGTTGCGTTTTCGAGGTGGGACTAAACTGTGCGCTCCTGAGAGAAAACACAGCATCACTTCGCTCCGGCCCAAACCTCCGGCGACGGGTCTTCTCTGCGCTTCGGCAGAAGCCCGGACTTTATCGTGGATGTGAATTTGGAACATATCCGATAGTCACAAGTCATGCAAGGTTTCCACGCGTAAATGTGAGTGTGTAGTGCATGGGATTTCAACCCATGGCCTCAAATCTCTCGCGCAAACTTTGTTTACCATTCCATCTATCCAATACATATGATCGGGAGGTGTACTAAAGTAACCCGTGAAGTATCTTTTAGTATTGAGTTAAAACATCACTCGATATTGTAAGATGGTATTTAGTACCGGGTCAAAATATCACCTAGTACTAAAGGATGAATTTTAATACCAGTTGGTGTTATGAACTGAAACCAATACTAATATTAGCATTAATATCAGATAAAAACATCACCGGTCGCAATCTGACAAATGCTTAATTTTTTAGTAGCGGGCCTTGATAGTCGATGCCCTTCCAGCCAGTGGTAGAATGGACTGTCTGCTTAGAGGAGTCAACTGTGGTGTGCCATTGCAATTCGCAACCATGTGCACTAGATTTTTCTTTCCTTCTCTTTTCAGACCAACTCAGGATACACGAGTACTTCCTACTCTCTCTCACAAAAGATAGCAACACTTTCTACTGCCATCACAGTGGTTTGGTAGACCAAACATGTATACATGCATACCAGCAGCCGATACATAAAAGCAAAGGTGCATTCTTCAAGTGTATCCAAACCTGTGAAGAGCCACCAAACCCTGAAATCCACGGGCCACTGGCCAGCCATGCGGCGCCTATGGCAAAGTATTAAAAAAAACTGTACGTGACGTGGTGGCTAGGCAGTTCGTTACGGGATGCTGACGTCGCTACAGCGCAGGGAAATATCTGGCTCGATCATCTGCTTCCAGAAAGTGAGATGATGTGCAGCTAGAACAACTGCGAAAATTCTTTGCTCTCAACAGGGTTTTGTGCTGTGCTCGAAAATATGATTTAAGAGCGGGAGAAAATAAATGGCAGCCATTTCGCGGTGCTATTCCTGACTTTGTGGATTTATTCCTTGGCTGAAAATTGTCGCCCGGCCCATCCCCTCGTTAGCCAAAACTGACTTTGGATCCGTAATCTCCCTGAAAATAAGGCTTCGACGACGCATCACTGCATCAGAGCCTCACCTTTCCTGGTCGAAACGCAAGGCACGTTTCCCAACCTGCTGCCATGTGCAACGGAGAGTCGTGCCGTTTGGCCGTTGGAGGATTTATCTATACCATACGATGAATATATACACCATATACTATATATAATGTCAGCATATATACAGTACAAAACCATCTACCGCGCGTGCGCCGTTGTAATAATGGCCCCGTTCGGCTGCCCAGTGGCTGATGCTGGTTTATGCCGAGAGAAAAATACCACTGGCTGGTGGCTGGTGCTGATTTATGTAGAGAGAAAAATACTGCTGACTGGCCGTTGATACCGCTAGTTGTTCATTCTAGTCAAAAGGCATGCACTGTGTGACTGTGAGGTGAGGGTGAGAGGAGAGAGACGGCGAGCCATCCCGCCGCGCGTAGCCTAGTCATGTACGCCAAGTCGAATGGCTTTGGTGCCCGAGCAGAGCCGGAGACAGCGAGCGGTGGGTACATGCACTAGAGGCCAAGTCCAGCCAGGGCTCGATCGATCAAGCGCATGCCTGCCGCTACCGGGTCATCACCGGGAGAGTTCAGCTAATTGGTCTGGACAAACCGCACGGCGTCGCCGATCGACTCGCCGGCCATGGTGTCAACGGCCGGCGGAGTAGTAGTGCAGTACCACACCCACAAGGTAACAACATTGCCACCAAGGTTCTTGTGGAAAATGAAGTCTTTAATTTGGTTGGTGGAGCAGCCGCAGTTAAGCTAAGCTATAGTAAGCTAGCAGTAGGACTGGTAAGTACAATCAGAGATTCAGAGAACAGCCACTGGTCAAATTGGGTAGCTATAGGCTACAGGATGGGCCTATAGATAGAAACAGTACGTACTCCATTAATTATCACCTTAATGAACATGGATCATCCCTAATAGGAAAGATTTGTTCTGAAGTAATGCAAGGACTTGCTGCACGTAGGCAACGGTACGGTGGGTAGCCACACAGTACAGCAGCTAGGGTCATCGTCATCGCACACAACTTTGGCCCGTGGCATCATCGATTTTCAAACAACTCAAGACTTTTCTCAGTGTGAAAAACGTTAGAACACAAAGTCATTGCAAAGTTACCTTTGATCCCCCAAGTGCCCTGCTTCTTTCTTCCACACTAAAAATAATACTCATGAATATCATGATGACATAGTGACTTACGGTTTGTACTGTACTACTATATACGAGCTACTACGTCTCAGTCTCACCTTCCGCCGCTTTTGCCAAACCATCCGTTAAGGAACAAAACGCTAAAGGCTTGCGTATACCGGATTACAGAATATATTACCGTGTCACATCAAGGACAGTTGTTGCACCGCAGTCTTTCACCAAAGGGTCGAGCAAAGATGACCGTAGCTTGTTAAAAGAATATCTGAAGAATCTCTAGTGAGTGAGCTCATAAACTTAAAGCTGTGGCAAGGAAAATGCTTGGCACAAGCATAGCACGTCAGCAATCCAGCATGCAGAACGCTTGCGGCCCTGAAATGCATTTGCCAGAAAGCGGCACCTCGCCTTTTTCGGCTCATTTAGTTTCCAAATTTCACCCCAAATTTCACTACGTAAAAAAAAGATTTATATCACATCAAAATATCGGCGCATGTATGAAGTACTAAATGTAGATAAAATCAAAACTAATTGCACAGTTTTGTTATACTTTACGAGACGAACATTTTGAGCCTAATTAATTAATGTTTGAACAATTATTCATAAATACAAACGAAATGCTATATTGTCGTATTTATGACGTTTTTTAAAGTTTGGGTGTCTAAACTTTGAAACTAAACAAGAGCTTCATCGACTAATCTGATCAGGCAGTGCAGAAAGAGTGGTGATCTGCCGTGGATCACCGATTCATCATTCGAGTTCACTATCACAGATCAAGTCCAATGGGGTACTATGTACCTTCATTCTTTTCGGTAGTCTATTTTTGTTTGTTTGGTACCACTGTGTGGTTGCGTGGCTCTGTATTAAGCATGACGCATGACTGACACAGACAAAAATAACCAAGGCCTTGTTTAGATACCAAATTTCATCCCCAAAGTTTACTATGCAAAAAAGAAGATTCTCATCACATCAAAATGTCATAGCATGCATGGAGTATTAAATATAGATAAAATTAAAAATTAATTGCACAGTTTTGTTGTACTCTACGAGACAAACATTTTGAGCCTAATTAATTAATTTTTGGATAATTTTTCACACGTACAAACGAAATGCTATAATAGTGTACGCACTCCAACAGGCCAAAATTTGGCTTCCAATTTCGGAAACTAATCAAGGCCCTGCATCACTGTGCGAAGTTTAGCCAATGGCACCTTAATAGTGCAAAAGGACAAAGAGAGTGTATATATCCGTACGGCGTTTCCCCCACTTGTGTTTTCCTATAGAACATGGGAGTTATTCCTCTCCCACTCCACAAATGTTTAAACTTTCAACAACTGCATGTCTAGTTCAACTGCACCCGTTTGGATCCAGGTTTAATGAAATATAAGGAACCTATCATCTCGTACTCGAAACGAATGATAAGTTATCTCCACATCACCGATCAAACGGCTCAAATCATTAGCGCGCATGCTCTTTTCTTTAGCTTTTAGTTTCCACCGGATCCACTCCTAGCAGAGGCACATTTAGCTACATGGAGGCCTCTCCCAGCTTAGTTACCAACTACTATCACAGTGACCCTGGAGCTTAACCGAGGCATTGTTTACTTCTCAAATTTCACTATGTAAAAAAGAAGATTTCCGTCGCATCAAAATGTTGGCAGCACATGCATGGAGTATTAAATATAGATGAAATTAAAAACTAACTGCACGGTTTTGTTGTACTTTACGAGACGAACATTTTGAGCCTAATTAATCAATGAGTGGACAATTATTCACAAATATAAATGAAATGTTACAGTACCGTATTTATGGTAAAGTCCCAACTTTGAAGCTCCAAAGTTGAGAACTAAACGATGCCGAACGTGGCAGCCTACCCATCTGAAAGGTGCACTAGACTGACTGGAGTCTGGAAGCAGCTGCAGGGTGAGGTTAAAGGCATTGCAGAACAAAAAGGACTCCTCTTCGGAAAGCAATAATCGCCAACCGCCGGTTCATCAGTCATTTTCTTTCATTTTGCTCCTGTAAACATCTCTGATTTATGTTGTGCCTTGCAGGTAGAAAGCATCGGAGACGTGTCGCAGCGGAAGCATGTCTGGTCATGAGTTCTTTCTCAAGGAAAGGTAAAACGCTTGTTGTTCTACAAAGATATGGGAAGGTGCAACTGCATGTGGGGTTGCATCTTCTGTAGAGCGAGCGAGGGTTTCCTACGGTCTGTCTTGTGCAGATGGATTTTGTTGGAAAATGGTGTGGTTGTTTCTACAGGAATCCCCACGAATTTCTGGTTACAAACGGGCTTTCTGCAGAACCTCACAGTGCACTGATCGTTAATCACCGAAGGTGATAAGAGGAAAGAAGGGAGGTCTCATGCAAAAGTTAAATGTGAAATGACATTAGGTCCCATAAAAACAGGTGCTGATGACCATAATGAAGGTTTCTTATAAGTTATAACACCAGTAACCATTGTACTCTTATGTTACATAAATCTTCGTTGTTACGGTTTCCATCCCGAAAACCACACTTCAACCACCAATGGGAACTACTAGACAAATGTTGGAGGAAATGTTGAAACTTTTAGGTAGACATTGACCTCATGGTACCCAAAAGTAAGTCAAAGATGGCAGAACTCTCATCGGCAACCACGAATTAGAGCAACATTATCTGAAATCCTTACCAATGAGAGGGGAAACCCAAAAGGAAGAACAGACCGAAAGCCGGCAAATTTGAGGTACAATCGACCTCACGGTTGTAGTAATTCAATTACAGGCTGAAAAGAGGTCAAAGATAGCAGAAGCCTCACCAACAACCATTCGTGAGATCAAGAGGGGGAAACCCAAAAGGCGAAACAACAAGAAAGAGAGTAAACTGATGATGCAACCAAATATCTGAGATTTTACACCATGAGTGTTCATAACATCAATTTGTTGATTTGCCAAACAACAAAGGCTCCAATCTTCTTCGATGGTGCTACCGGTCAGTTAGAAATATAAATGGGCACATGTGCAATACATCTGGCTCGACTGCTGAAGGGAGCTAACGCACATGGCCACAAGAAATTCAAAGGTTAACCATTTTTTTCGAAAAAAAGTTGACTTTGTGCCGTAGAAGTTCCATAGTTCTAGAAGCGTGGCAGCCTAGCGATGAAGCTAAGATGTCTTCTGGACCAATGGTGAAGACTCGCAGGACAATGGCGATATGGACGTTAAGCGCTGAACTGGTCCTGCACCACTTCGGCAGCAGGAAGAGGAGGTAAAACCGGCGCCCGGCGGTGTCGCCTCGTCGGTTCATTGTGCCTATTTCTTTTGCGCGCGTTTTGATGTGCTCCTTCCTGCTGCGTTATCTCTGCTGCTTGCCGCTGCGTAAGTTCAACAAGAATGAGAAGGAACCAGTAGCTAGCTTGGTCGCTTTATCCAATCTCCGTCATTAGTAGTGTTGGCAACTTTGATTTATACGAGCGAAAATCATCACAGATAAAGTATACTGTAGCTATTTCACTGTGTGGCTGATGAGGCCTGGAAGCTGGAACCATAGTTTTACTGGCGCAAAGTAGAACTAGCACTAGCATCCATATACCAATTAGTTTGTCTAAAAATTTACATGATCTCTCCAGAGTCCAGAAACCACGAGAAACAAGCCATATATCATACCTTTTTATGCTGCTGCTACCCGCGGCTGTATGATGATTCCTTGGACGCCATCGGTCTTCTCTTCTGCTGAGACCTAAATGTGGATCCAGATTTAACGAATCTTCTACCTGCGCTGTTTCTAGGGCGTTCTTCAAATGATTCTTCAGATTTTACAAATCGCTTGGCATTTTCTTCTTTATATTTTGCAAATCTCCTAGCATTTTCAGCAACCTCTTGCCTCTTTTTCATCTTGCTAGTGCTAGGCCTATACAGAATAACTGAGCGGCCGATTTGGTCAATGGCAATAGATCCTGTTGATTCCTCAAGCTGCAGTATCACATCTGGTAGCTCCGCAGGGCAGTTCCCGTGAATCTTTAGCTGTTATAGCATAGTAGTATTTGTGAGAGGAATGCTGAGGGAAATGGAAAACTAAAGCAAGGGCCTAATGTACACTGAATCTTGCTTATTGTATTCCTGCACAATGAATTGGGACAAAGCAGATTTCCGCGTAAATTATCAAAGTGTCAGGGCCAACAGCACAGAGCTACCCAATGCCAGCATCATGCCTTCCCAACTTGGGTAAGTAGAATACACGATGTCCTGAGTTTGTTCTGCTTATTTCAGTTTCATGAAAAACTTGAACATTTTTTGTTTATCTATCATCTATCTATATATAACTACGAAAATAGATTTCTTCATGAAGGGGCTAGAGGCTGCTTCTTGAAAGATAGTTTTGGGATAAAATTCTTCTGTTAGCAGTAAGTATGAGCAAGAAAGTCTGAAGAGGTATATCAAACAGGACTATAGAATGTACAGTGGATGTAGACAGAAATATATAAAGGCATAGGTTGATGACTGCAACATCAGTCTCAAACAGTGGAGGAGCCACAAAGGCTGAACAGGGGGTGCTAGATCAATTGACAATGGACTGAATTCTGATTATTTAGGCTCATCTTCCTCCCTAGGAACATGGCATTCTACATGCAAGGCTGGTGCTGGCATGCTGCAGCCCTGGCAGCACCAGGCCTTGCTCCCGAATGGTCTCAAAGATCTATGTACAAGACTGGCCTCCAAGCCAGCTCAAGTTAATTGCCGAGAAGGAACAAAAGTTATAGCCAGGAAAGAAAATAGGCTAGTAAAATGGAATGTGATTGGTCATTGGTGCGGTCTCCTAAGAACAAGGTTGGAGTTGATACTTGTTGCAGCTCATGGGGATAATTTTTTTTAACATTTTTCTTTGCTGATTTAGCATCTAATATTTGTGCTTCTAAGTTACCCAAATTCAAGGGCAACAAAAGAAGAGTGGCAAAGGACCCTCCAATAAAGTGGATAAAACCCAATCAGTCGCAACTAAGTTTCATAGACCTTCTTTCAGCTAATTCCCAGTAGAGTTCAACTTGCCAGCTCTAGCAGGTTTCAGCAGCAAAGTGTCACCTCAACACTATCCATATCAGAACCATGTTTAGAACTGGCCTGAGAACTTCTGTTCTGAATTTGCGGTTCAACTATGAACTAATTATTCATTTCAGGAAATGGTTTCCTAGGATGTACTGAACCAACACGCAATTTCTTCGTGGGTACAATTAAATGCACCATGGATTTGACAATAAGAGGGGCAAATGGGGGCATACCTTGAGGAGCTCGTTTGATTCCAGGTTGTCGCTGAAGGCGGAGACGAGGTTGGGTGTGACGCCACCCTTGCCGACCTGCTGCGACTTGAGCTTCTTCCCGAGGCCGTGCGCGTACGAGGCAAGCTCCTTGCGCTCCTTCACGCTCAGCTTCGGCCGCGGCAGCCGCGGGAGAACGAACGGCCGGGGCGCCTCCGCCTCCGCCGTAGGTTCCTCCTCGTGACTCTCCTCCGCTGCATCGACCAAGTCCCCTTCCGCGTCCGGCGCAGCTACCGCCTCGGCCACTGCCGCGGAGGCGGAGCCGTGGCCCAGGGAGGAGGACAGGAAGCGGTGGGAGGGGGAGATGTGGATGCGTGGGGGCGGGAGACGAGGGGAAGGGATAGAGCGGAGCTGGTAAGAGAGACGGACGAGAGGAAGGCGGAGGAGGGTCGCCGCCGCCGCCGCTGCCGCCGCCATGGTGCTCGACGGGATTCCGAGTAGGCGACTTCGCGGAGGGATAAGCAGGGGATAGCGAAGCCGCAAGCCTGCAACCGCACGGGCAGAGGGAGACAAGAAATTAAGGAGTTTGTCCCCACGTGTCAGTGACCAATAGGATCTGAATCGCTTGCTCAAGTCGACACAAGTCTGATTGAAGATGCAAATTAACAGGGATTACGATTCAGTGCAAAGCTTAAGATGATCCCTACCGAGGATTCAAAATTTTCATTTTCATTGTCTTCGCAGTATATTTGCCTTGACAAATTTTGGCCATTTCAGGGTAATCAAGTTAATGGACAAGAAGTCAAGAACCAAATGAGCCATCAAATACTGACAGCCATGCCAAAGATACGATTTAAACAAGTTTGTGAAACGATAAAGAATAGTTAGTGCTTGATTTCTGATTTTGTTGCATGCTTGAACAAAAAAAAATGTATGGGTATATATTGACGGGATAGTTGAAGAATGAAGATAAACATTAGTGTCCAGTTCCTGCCATTCAGATTTGAACAACGCAGTGTACACCAGGCCGGTTTCAGCAAAATTACATCTTCTCTGACGATAACGAATATAATACAGTGTACAATCCCCTATGTATGGCTCGGTGAGCGTCTTAGAAAACTTGGGCAACTTTGCTTGCAAGCACACGTTCCCGTTTCTCGATGTAGTCGTAAGGAAACCAACCAGCTTTACCCCTGCATTCACCTTCGGCCCATCCATTGTTCGACACCTGATTAGGAAAGTTTTCAACAGTAGTTCAGTGACCATATTTGTGTATAATGCAGTACGAAATGAAGCTGATTGGTTTTGCTCTAAAAAAAGCACAAAGTTAGTTGCAGCAGAGAGGTAGCATGGGCTATCATTGAAGCTGCTGACTGGTCTGTGCACCTGAGCTAAGCTAAGGAGCAAGTTCTGTTACTCTATGAGAGAGAGAGCACTACCTTTCGGACCACTATGTAGTCACCAGCTGCAAGGTTGAGCTCAATGTCACTCTCAGCCCGATATGACTGGATAGCCTGCCAAAGAAAAATGACCACAAATTGCAAGATATCATAAACAGCTAGCAGCTAAAAGAACTTGTGCACAATAAGCAAATTACCTCAGCCAAGAAGTACTCCACAGTCTCAACCAATTCTGCAACAGTGTTCCTCATGAATATGCCATTGACTTCTTCATATGCAGGCGGCGGTGGCATGGAACTCTCAACCACTGGAGGAGGTGCTCCTTCAATTCTTTGGCGCTCAGATACCATCTAGAAAAATAAGACCAGTTGATCAGGATACCAGAACCAAACAGATTTTCTTCGGAGACATAAAGTTTGTTTAATACAAGTGTAGTAAGGAAGTAATGTGAAACTATCAATACCTCTCTTTCAAGCTGATCAAGAATTTGTAGGACCCTTTGGTGGTAATTTCTTTCAGATTCGACCTTCAGTTAAGTCAACAAGTGTTATGAGACACAGTAATAAAGCTCAAGACATACAAGTAAATAGTCAAGTAACCACCCAACACACCCAACTATGCAAAGAATGTACCAATGCAATAAGTCGTTGCAACGTCAGCCTTTGCTGTTGAGCTTCAACAGCAGTCATTGCTGCAACAGCTTCTTTGCCCAAAACCCCCATATTTGATTTCAACTCCTGCAGCTTTGTCTCAGCTACCTCTAGCCTTGAAATCATATCACCATTTCCAGATGCCTCTCTCAATTTCATTTGGCGCTTTGAAACTTCAATAGCCTGCAGAAATAAAAAAAAATCTAAGTTTCTTACAGGGACAACAAAAGGAAGGTTTTAAAAATCCCCCCAGAAGGAACGGTATAGCATGCATAAGTGATTTCAAACTACAGTGCAATATTAAAACGTGTTCGAACAAAATGGGAGAGCAACTGACTAAGCAATGATGAAAAGTAGAATAGAAGGAAAACAACGAAGATTCTGAACAATGCAGTTTTCCAAAGGGGGTTTGTCTGGCTCAGTTATCATGCACATGGAAAATGAAATATAAACATAATATTGACTAAGTTATCAATATACCTACTTTCTACATAAGCTCTCGACTATTTCCTTTGGTCTCAATGCAACATGAAAAGGGAGTGTTCACATTAGAATGCCTAGATGCATAAACAACTTCTATTAATGGCTAACATGATATGACCTGATCTTAAATTGCCCAAAGCACATTCCTAATATAAAAACACAATTGTCAAAATCCTAAAAATCGTATGCCTTGATTTAAAAAGTTTTTATCACTACATTATTAGTAATCTGAGGTCTACTTACAAAAAATAGTTTTTGTTGTGCCATTTTACCATGTATCTTTCAATTAGTAAGAATTAGTGTAAAGATTGTTTGATACCAGAAGCAAAGGTGACAATTGATGTGGTTTCTTGTTATTGACGAGATACAAAAACTAAAAGTAGATGTAAATCTATTATGTAATACATAGTGAAGTTACCTGCGCTTCCGCCTCTTGACGCATTCTGTCATATCTTTGGGCAAGGTGACGAGCATCCTCCAAAGGAGCTCCCATAACCATAGCCCTCAGTGGTTCTGCAACCTGATGGTAGTTCATGTTACTTACACAAAGCTTTGTCCAGGTTTGATTCCAAGATAAGTGTACAAAAAAGTATACAAAATATGTAAGGGCATTGTGGCACTCATGTCAAAACAAGGAAGTTAATAGCTTGCAAGAGGGAATTAACAATTTAGACAGATAGCAGATGAGATGTTCAAAAAAGGAAAGGACATCAACAGAAAACACAAGTAAGAAGTGCAACTTCACAAAGCTACTACCGTCCGTAACAACCAGCTGCAGTTGTAATCACTTAGGGCAAATAAACTCACCCAGATCCGTGCACGGCCAATTAAATTTTTTTATTAAATCCTATCTTCTGTTTAGTCAGACTTTCAATAAACATAAGAATCATAAATTAGGAAAAGGTTATGAAGCTGGCAGTTTGGATACATGTAGTATTTAACTGTTGCATATTCATGTTACATATAAGATGAATAATAGCTATTTATCTACCACAAATTATCCTAGCATACAATCCTAGCAGTACAACAGGAAGACAAAAATAAGAGATAAGCCAACAGAAATGCTAGATTTCTGTTCTGTGCTAACTGACAATTAGTCCAGCAAAAAACGCCATCCATCAAATACTTGCCATTTCCTAGGCCTACTTCAATAAATTTAGAACTATTCCAAGCATAACGGTAACGCACAACACACCAATAGCTCATCTTCTATAATCCCATTTACGTTACAGGTATAGAAGCAAACGATGGCCAATACCTGCGTCCCAAGGGCTTTCAGCATGCTACCCCTTTCCTTTTCCATCATGGATCGTGCCTTAGCAAAACTTAATGCCGCCTTCGACAGCGTGCTTCCACTTGTACAAGTGTTCTCAGTGCCATACTTCTTGCCGTCCTCGCATAACTTGTTCCCTACACACCAGAACGCACATTACATTCCCCCATTCCAAAATTCAAATTCCAGGTTCATCGAAAGAGAGACGGGAATTCAACTGTTTACCGATTTCGACTTGCTTCGACCCCGTGACAATGTAGCCCTCGACGCCGCGAACTATATCCCTTTGAAAGTGCTGAGAGGAAACGAAAAGGCGACGCGTTATGTAGGCAGAATTTAGATGGAGCTAAGAACCAAGCGAGGACCGTGACGAGCAAGTCGTCCACCATTTTACCTTGGCGGCGCGCGTGGAGATGTAGAGCTTCTCGAGCTTGGAGTGCTGCTGCGCCTCGGCCTCGTCCGCGAAGGCGCCGTCCGCGCCGTACCCGCCGCCGAACTGCTTCATCACGGCCTGCGAAGCACGACGGGGCGGCATCAGTCATCAACGGCAACCGGATCTCGCGGCCGAGCGGGGCGCGGAGATCTTGAGAAAGGGGGGGCGCCGCGGCGCGCTCACCTGCTGCTGCCGGGCGACCTGCTCTCGGAGCTTGGAGGCCTGCTTCCGGATGGCCTCCATTTGGCGGCTGCCGCCCTCCCCGACGCCGCGGCCGATCGACGAGGAGGCGGTGGTGGGGTGGGAATGGAGGCGAGCCGAGGAGAGATCTGAATCGGGGAGGAGGAGGGAGGAACAGGAGGTGGCGTCAGGCTCCCGCTCCGGCGCGTTCTTCTGCCCCTCTCTCTTTCTCCTTTTTGTTGGGTTCGGCCGTTCGGAGGGATGGCTACGTTCGGACGGCTGAGATGATGACTGGGAGTCCGGAAGGAGTCGGCTCTGGTGATGGGAAGCCGGTACTGCGTCAGATGCTGCCCGTGCTTTCGCGTGAATGTGCCGCCGGTACTGCCCGTGCTCAACTCCGGCTGTTTCTGCAACCGCACACGGTACACCGTACGGTGCAACCTTGCTCGTGTATGATCATTCCTACAGTAGGCACTTGAATTCGAATTGCAAGAATAAAGGGGTCCACCTAATCATGTAAACTCCGATGAAACTTTCTGTTCAGCACAACTAGCGAGGTGGCCCGCGTAAATTTACGCGGGTAGCTAGTTTTTTAATAATATTTAGATTTTTTAAACTTAAATATAATTTTATTTAAATATCTGTTGTTTTATTATCAATAGTGTTTGTCCAAGTGTGCCCAAACTAATGTATTATTTTTTATCATCATGCATGTGGCACATGGTATGAATTAATGATGCAAGCTTATATTTACTAATTGTATTTGATATTGATTCTTTGATCAACTTATATTTTTCTTATTTATTCAATTTAGAATTTAACTATTTATTTACTCTAATCAATGTACTTTAAGGGTTAATATAGATTGTTAGATCTCATCAAAAACCAACCGTGTGTATTATTTGTATTTTGCTTAATATGGTAATAACATTATATTTTTAAGATTAACTCTATCAATACCTCTCAGACTCTCCAAATACTAAATGGAGTCTACCTCTATTTTTAAGGGCCACAGAAATGCTACAACTCCAGCAATAACCCTCATAAATATAGGGCTTTCTATAGACCCCCGAGAATGGAGGCCTACTGGAGTACAATTTTTTGCTGGACCCTCTAAACTTGCGACAGGGGCTTGTTGGGTTTGCTGGAGTGCAACTTTTTTCTGGACCCTCTAAACTTGAGATAGGGTTTGTTGGGTCTGCTGGAGTTGCTCTAAGATAATATATTGTGTGACATAATATTGAGGTAGTGATCATGGGTAGGTGAATAAAAGTAATTCATATAATTTTACATATATAAAATGCAACTTACTGACATGACATGAGATACTCCCTTCCTCACGGACATGAGAACTGCCTCTATGAACTTGCAATAGTGTAACACATGACGATTGGATTAAAGTAGAAATCTTCTACAAAACATAATGGTGTTTGGGTCGTCTCACTTTACAAATTAGCGGTATGATCGGTCGCCTAGCTTGCTATAGAAATCAATGATTAGAATGACATACCATGAAGGAAAGCTTAAGGAGGGAGGAAATCAAATATAGAGGGTAATCAATCACACCAGGAAAATGCTATCCAAAAAAATTTATGAGAAAAATACTACTATTTTGCTAGTTATGCAATGAGAACTTAGGCTGCAGTAACCAATGAGTGCCTATCACGGTTATGGATCAATCTTTTACCTTTTTTCTCCTCCGGTAAAAGATGGAGTAATATATAGACATGGTTGATGCCCGATCTAGTGAATCATCGACAGTAGTTTATAGTTGCATGATTATATCGGGTATTAAGAGAAGCATTTCTTTGCCCAGCCTGTTGTCACTCAACTTCCATGTCAACACATGTGCACGTCAAGCACGCCTATCATCAAAGTTGTACGACACATGAGTTTGTTTGCTTTGTTTTTCCTAAATCTGCTCCTGCTTCTTGCACTGACTCGTTTACGAAGACCATCAAACGGGATTGAGTGTGGGCAAACCATTTGATGATCTTTCATGAGTGCTGAGCATGACCATGGTGATGATCAATTCCAGCGGTGCTTCGCTTCCTTTGGATATGGAGAATTTTCTCTCACGTTGTTTTCACAACCTTGGTGAACGCCCTAAATCTAAGCAACTTTCATCAGTTATATGTGCAAATCAACATGGTGTCCTTCGCTCATGTTAAACGCTGCACCACCTTAGTTTCTCCGCTTTGTTTTTCCTCTCTCTGCTCCTTCTTGCACTAAGTCATTAACAAAGACCATAAAAAGGGTTTGAGCGCGGATAAACAATTTGATGATCTTCCATAAGTGCTGAGTGCGGCCATGGTGCTCAATCCCGGCAGCGATTCGCTCCCTTCGGACAGGGAGAATCGTTATATCATGTTGTGCTCACAACCTTTTTGAACGCCCTAAATCCGAGCACCTCTCATTAGGTACACGTGCAAGATCGATATGGTGTCCTCCGCTCATTGTTGAATGTTGCCTCTTATATAGAGAAACGTGGAAGGGCAGATGGGGCTTCAGGCTATCCGCACTCATCGTACTCTGTTCTTATCCTCTAAAAGGAATATTTGTGCCTAGTCACTGATATTCTCTCCTCTATATTAATTTTTTCTACATCCGTTATCTTTTATATCTCATATTATATACCAACTACTAACACGTGAGCCCACCCATCTCTTTTTTCTCCTTTTCTTTCACCGACGCCCCCACTCCCCCCACTCTATCTCTCTCCCTCTATCTCCCCACCTCTCTCTAGTGGCGGCAGCGGCGAGGGGTGTCGGTCTCCCTGACCGGCAGCCTTCAGCCCCGCTGTTCTCCGGCGGCGCGCAGAGCGGCCGGACCCCAAACTCCGAAGGCACGCGGGCGGCTCCCATGGCGGCGACGATGGTGGACAGCCTCCTGGCGGCGGACGGTCGCGCGACAATGACGAAGGACTCCCGCGGCGGCCACAGACAACCGCGCAGCCGTGGTGGAGGGCTCCCGCGGTGGCCGAGGACAGCCTTACGGCGGTGGACGGCCTCCCGGCGGCGGACGGTCGCGCGGCGACGACGAAGGACTCCCGCGGTGGCTACAGACAGTCGTGTGGCGGCGGTGGAGGGCTCCCGCGGTGGCCGGGGACGGCCTTGCGGCGATAGTCGTGTGGCGGCGGACAGAATAATATAGACCGTTAGATCTTCATCAAATCTGACGACATATATTTTTCTCTTTTTTAGATTAAGGGAATAATATAGACCGTTAGATCTTCATAAAATCCGACGGCATATACTCTTCTCTTTAAACCGTTAGATCTTCATAAAATCCGACGACATATATTTTTCTCTTTTTTAGATTAACGGAATAATATAGACCGTTAGATCTTCATAAAATCCGAAGGTCCATATCCTTCTCTTTTTTAGATTAATGTGGGAATTTCTTGGCCCTCTCGGCGAACGTGGTGGCTCCTTTTAACACTATTGTATTAATATAATAGATATTAATCGCAATTTTACCTTTCCACATAGAGGTGAAGAAATGAACGAGCTAGTCACGTTAGATAGTTACTATGTTTCTCGTCTTATTTTAGTTATTATTTGTAGGATTTACTCATGCATAACCATTATTGTTAATAGGGATGCCTCCGTTCCAAATTATAATTTATTATGTCTTTTTAATGTATAATTTGTATGATATATTTAGATATATCATATATCTATATGCATTGCAAAAGATACGTATCGGTAGGAGGCAAAAGAAATTATAATTCAGACAAATGAGTAACATCTAGACGGATATTCAATTGGCATGGTTACTAATTTACTTCATCCAGTTTGAATTCTATGTCAGTCAAACATTAAAAAGTTTAAATGTTGAGTTGTGTGCGCATCTTTAAAAAAGAAAAATAGTATGCGGAATAAGTCGACGATGGACTAACTTATGATATTTCTAAACTAAATTAAAAAAAATAGGAGGATGTATCATCGTGACATCGTATTCTTCAAACCAAATATCTCAGAAAGTGTAGTTTGGTGGGTCAGAATTTAGTCTTTCAAGTCTTCCACTCGGCGTGGTACTTCAAGGTACATGGTCATGCAGGTGTGTCCAATGGTTGAAACGCCCATCCACATGATACAAGATGAAGCCTCAAGTCTTCAATCTTACCTGATATATACCTAAGCTGTCTAGTGTTAGAGTATATTCGGTAGTATAGAAAATATTTTGAGAAGACTTCTTGCCCCCTAAATCTTGTACTCTAATATTAATATATGTGCCTCGGTGCCCAATACAATACAACCCATGATTATATGTACAACTATATATACAACACTCGAGGACGGTGGGTCATCGGCGGCATTGGAGGTCGCGTCGTCCAAAACATCCGCACCCTCATGCTACGGCCGCTCGCGCGCGAGTTCTTCGTCCTCACCGTCAGCGAGAAGCCTCCTTGAGATATTTCCTATACTATGAAATAGACTCTAACACCTACGACATGCGTTAGAGCGCATGTGCGCCAATTTGTATTCTCGAACTAACGATGCTGTCAGCTCACAGCTGATCCATTATGCAGAAATATAGCAAGGGCAAGTGCAACCAACGAACTGGACAGCACAACTCACGTGGCAGTGACGGCGGCACTAACCTGATCTACACAGGTTGGAGGGACTTTGCCACCTTAGCGGGTTGGACACAACAATTCGTGTCGATCTGCATGAGCCGAAAAATTGGCCCAATAACATCGCAAAATTCCATAACTAAACTCCCCACACTCTCACCCTCCTCCCGAGTCTCTGGGAATTTGGCACATCCTCCGAAAGGTCAGAATATAAGCAGGCCGAACTCTACTGCAGCACAATCAAGAAGACAAGCAGTATCAGCTTGTACACCACATGAACATCAGGTTGTTGACTGCTTTTCTTGAGGCGGTGAAAAAAAAATGTGTTACAATGTTGAGTCGCGCATATCTATACATATTTGCAGAGCGAGAAGTCATCATTTGCAACTCCTCGATGCAACAATGAACGGAAGGTGAAGCTATATGGTAATCGAAAGAATGGCGATACAACACAGAAGGAACATAAAAAGGCACCTTCTTTGCTACAAGGAAAAAAAAGAAACATATACCCTGAGGATTTTACAAGAGAATGCGTGCTTCAGAACCACCTGCCAGAGAGAACATCTCGTAAGGAAAAAATACAGAGGTCGGTATGAGCACCGACGTGCAGGTAGTAAAGTGTTTGGCACCTGAAGCTAGCTAGCAATTCATGTGAAGGTGATTATCCTGTCTGCGATTCTAGTGCGGCACAGGGGGCACTCTGAACAGGCAAGCGAGCAGGGCTTGCACACTGAAAAGGAGAGACCCATGCGGGTAGTAAGAAAGAAATGTCATCAACTTCAAAATATGAAAGCGATTCAACGACGTAGGAGGCAGTTGCTTACAGCAGAAGTGCCGGCAAGGAAGCAATACTGCCGCGGTTGCAGATTCAAAGCATACTTTGCAGACATGTGAGTTCCCATCTTTGTCACTTAAAGGATCAGAGTCCCTTTCCTTCATCTCCTGGATTTTAGCCTGCACGCAGAAGAATTTATTAGGCTTGCAAGCACGTATCACTCACTATCGGCAATCGAGCAGCAACTGTCACTCGATCTAATGATTTGACTAATTGAACCACCAATATCAATAATGGAGCAAAGTGCCTAACTCAAATAGTGGTTAAGATATATCCACTACTCCATGTGTCCGACAGCAAGAACTGTGTTGCCACAACTAAGCTTATTTTTTAACACGTGTCTACCAATTTAAATTTAAACATAATAAAAGTTGCCTACATGTTTTCACACAGGTTTTACAATTCTGTAGTAAGATGGCTTCATGTACTCCCTGCTGTACACCAAGTTTGTTAATATTAATTACAAAGGCACCACTGCAGTGCTCACAATCTATTTTCAGATTTCCAAAGCCAGCTTTGCATGACAGATTAAAGTTATAGGAAGGCTATAGCATACTCGCTCCGTATAGGATTTATATGACGTTTTGGACAAAATTTTAGTCAAACATTGGGAATATAAATCACGAATAACTTTTAAGTCGTTGAGTTTGAAATGTGAAAACCATATGAATATATTTGTCTTAAAAATATTTTTAAAAATATACATATATTATTTTTTAATAAATATTTTTATAAAAATAAGAAGTCAAAGTTACGTTTTGGAGACCGTGTTGTTGTCGAAAACATCATCTAAATCCTATACGGATGGAGTACACTACTTCAAAAACCAGTGAAACATGTATAAACAAAAGAATGTATATACCTTCAGACGAACAAGAAGTGGTTCATACTCTGGACTTCTATGTTCTTCCGCGGTCAGGGACTTAACGGTATCATCCGAAATTTGTTTATCAACTAGAGCAAAATTCTTGTCACCTTTATTTTCCTTTGTGCCATTAGTTATATCAGCTAGGTTGACTGATCGATCATCAACATTCAAATCAGATATGCCTAAAGCCCCTTTCTTCAACTTAGCAACAAGAACCCACATGCCTGCTAGATCATTTTCCAAAGATAGTTCCTTTTTCTTTGCCTCATCAAACTTTTTCTTGTACTCCTCTTCCAGAAGCTCCTTCTCTGCCAAAGCAGCTTCCAGAGCAGCCTCTCTCTGTCTCCTGGCCTGTAGCTCCATCTTCATGTCCTCTAAATCTAGGCTCCATGTCCCAACCTCGTCCCTGCCCCTACTGGTCGTACGACCCTTTCTAGCATGAACCCTTGAATGCGCCATCTCCTGAGCAACTACTAACTCCTTTGCCTGCTTCGCATTTAGTACTGATAGCTTTGTAACTTCTTCAGCCAAATTCTTAAGTTCAACAGCAGCCGAAGATGCCAATTCCTTTGCATATGCGGCTTCCTCACTTAATTTATGGTTTTGATTGATCAAGTCACGATGTTCCTCAGTAATTTTCAGCTGCTCATATTTCAGCTTTTCGATCTCAGCTTCCTGGTAAAGTACATCAGTAAAGTTGGTTAACTTGAATATAGACCAAGCATAAAACAGTAGCATTCCATCATCTAAGGAACATGCATAGTATTTCTATCTACTAAAATTACAGGAAGGGTGTAGCAGGAAATTTAGTGAAAAAAGTGCAATGATCTATAGGTCAGTAAACCTAAGTGCGTAACCATGGATATTCTATATTGAAGACTAGGCCACAAATTGTACAGGTAGGCATACTGTGCAAGAGTGCCAAAATCAAAAATGAAAGAAATTGCAAAAGATGGTCACTAAATGCATGGGGGGAAATCAGTTGAAAGAAAACAGATAACGTAAGGATCAGTAAAAGGACCTTGGACTGAAGTTTAGATTTCAAATCAATAGTCTCCTGCTGTGTGTAATTAGTCTCCTGCTGTGTGTAATTAGTCTCCTGATCAGGGGGTATATCAGTTTTTACTGAGAGTTGTTGCTCAAGGCGAAGAACTTTCTCTTGTAAATCGATGATCTCCGTATTCTGTAATTAGCAAAACTTTTGGATCAGACTTTTTTCCAAATTGAATATTTAAAGTGAAAATAATAATTGGGGGCAGGCCGGCAGGGGCATAGTAATTGAGAAGAGAAGAAAGAGAGAACCTTCTGCTGTAGCTGCTCCTGAAGGACACGATTATCGGCTGATTTTAACTGTCCGCAATAAACCACAAAACAATTGTTAAAAAGCCATTCTGGGGTAATTGATTTTGATGGAAATTACGGACTAAGTTCAAAAGGATAACCTCTAACTCAAAAGCCTTCTCACTGCATTGAGCTGTCAGTTTTGTAATGGTCTGTTTGCACAAAATCACACATGTTACCATTGAAGGGAAAAAAATTACAGAAACAATTAAGAGGGAAATCCATATGCTGGGCATATCACCTGCTGCATATCCACCATGGAAGCATTAGCAACTGATGCCTCTCCACTTTCCATGATTTGTTGTTCCAGAGCTCGCATGTGCCTCCTCTTTTGCTGGATTTCACGTTCTAAATTCTCTATCTGTTATAAAGATGTATGTGAATTTTGTAAGCAATTACACAATGTATATCAAAATGGATTGCAGAACCCAGCTATACATGGAAATGTTATTTTGCCTGCCATGCATGTGAACCAAAAGGCTAATTCTCATGCTTTTATGCCTGCTTGCTGCTTCCAGGTCTCACGGATCTTGCTATTTGTTCAGCTATTAATTTCTTTCCAGAAGTAACACATCGTCACATACTACACCACTAATCACTGATGTGTCTTCAAATGGAACAAAATTGATATTTATGGAAAGGTAAAATAAACAATGCTAAAGAGTTAGGGGAATACTTGATCCTTTGTCCCTTCAGGGTCATCTGTCGATTGCTCGATTAATCTTTTCAGTGAACTGGTACCAAATGCAACCTCCCCAGCGAGCATCTTAATTTGCTCAATTAGTAGATCCATTTGATCTGACGCCGTGAAACTCGCCTGATATGCCAAGCACAATAAATTATAACCAATAAGTGTGCAAAAAAAAAAGCCTGCTCACTGTAGAATAAAATCCAATTTAGCATGAATTGTTCTGTCCATTGATTTTCTTCCATGAAAGCATGTTCAGTAGGAAGGCGCAACTGAATTTTACAGAGCCCACTGAATATTGACCAGATGGTCCAGTTGGTAGGGATAAATGGAAGAATTGCATATGGAACATGTATTTCTTTGATATTTATAGATAGTTGCCACGTAGTGTATATTACTACCTCCATTCTTATGATATGACACTAAAGTCATATATTTAAGAATGGAGGGAGTACAAGTTAAGAAACAAGAGTTGGAAAAAAAAACTTCACTTAGAAATTGTTTCTCAGGAGTTGAGTCAAGGTGGCCTGTAAATTGGATTCACATATAAAGCTAACAAATGTTAATTTAGCAAGAATGAATTATTTATCTCCCAAAAGTTCTGGTCATCTGCATATAAAGTCTATCTCCCCTTCTCCAAATTCCAACATCCACAAATATTTATACTAGGGAACACCTTACAAATAAGGAACTTTTATTGAAACAATTGGCAGAACGGACAGGTGATCTACCTGCATTGAATCTGGTGCAGAACCAGTAATTGAAGAATGCTCCCCAGTGGCAGATCTTAATTGATTGATCTCATCCAATGAGTCCGGTGAAGCAGATGATAGGGGGTCTTTTGTGGTGCCTTCATTTTGGACAGGCGTCGAACTATCTTGTGAAGTGCTTGACTTCTGAAATATACAGATAATTCATATTTCCAGATAAAAGATACAGCAAACAGAAGCATAAAGAATATATGCAAATGTACAATAGCTTAGCTATTAATACTTACATCTTGCTCGCTGGAAGAATTGTGCCGCTGATGACTATCAGTCAAGGCAGGATTATTGTTTTTTGTGGAAACAAGTATTAATTTGGTCAACCGTTGTATCCTGCTCATTAGAGCAGCTTTCGCTTCTTCTTCCTCCTCCAGACGAGACTGCATCTTTACCTGGCCCTCCTCCAACTATATAAAAGGAAAAGAAAGAAAAGTACTTTCAAGCATTTATCAACTTACCAACACAAAGATTATTCTATAGAGTCAATTTTCAAGTAGAGAACAACATAACAGTGCGGTTATATCAAGCAAACAGTTCATACCTGCTGACGTAAACTCATAATTTCTTCCTGACTGGCACCGCCAATCATTCCTCTCCTTAGCTGATCAAGTTCTTGCTTTAGAGAGGATATTTCTCTCTGATACTTCTTGATTAAAGACTTCTCATCAATTATCTGGGCAGTCAAAATCATTATGTCTGTTAATTTATTTTCAGGAATGGTGGCATAGGAAATCAGTTTTGTATTCCTAAATATTTACCCGGTTGCGAGAGGCGTAAATTTCGACACGCTTTGCTCTGCTTGCAAATTTCAATGTGTTATGTGTTTCTTCCATGTTACTTGATGCTGGGGTAATTGTACAAATTAGCTGCATGAAAAAAGTAAGTGTATCAGCTGGCTACTTCAGAAGGAGGTTCCAGTGCTTTACTTCAATGCTTCCTCCAGAACAACGGAGTGAGTTCCAAAAGGAATGCCTCCCGGAGAGACAAAAAGGTAAGAACTTACTGAGACATGACCATGCCCACTTAATGATGACTGTAGCAGACGGGTCAACTTAGAATCACGATAGGGTATATGTGTTGCCCTCCCTTCACTGAGTTTGCCAATGACCTTTGGATAGAAAAATGTTCAAATCAACAGAACTAGTACATGAACTTAAGATTGAAAATAATTTCATAAAAGTTATAGTTACAAGGCGGTCAAATTCTTAAGAAGCTGAGATGAATTAAAAGTTGCTGATAATATACCAGCAATCCTGAGTTGTAAACACATATGATTGGGAATGAGAACTTACAGTTCCAAGAGTCAAAAGACTCTTGTTAATGTATGCGCCTTCCCGTCTTCTTAACCCTGTAGTCTCTGTCTTAGAGCTCTCAGAACCAGCTAAATCAATCAAATTCTACAAAATGAAGAAAGCACAAAATATGATATTAGAAATCCGGCGGCAACTAGAAAGTGTAAACAGAAGGTTTCTTAGGAACAGAACAACATACGAGCTGTGAATACATGACCCCCTCATACTCATCACCACGGGCACTGCTTTCAATCATCTGAAGAAGAGCACAGATATGTTATGGGTCAAATAAAGGAATGCATCATATCACAAATGTGGTTAACAAATATGCTACATGCGAATACAGGAACTCAGGAGTATTTAGGGCATAAGAAATAACAGAAGGGAAACATTTGCAGAATTGCATTAGTCATAAATGCTGAAGGAAATTATGAACTCACCAAGGTGAAAATAGTATGACTTCGGCTGCTAAATAAGTTGAAGTTGTTAGAGCCAACATGCCGATGTTCTGTTATGTTACATGGTATTAGTTTAGATGTAAAAATGAACGCATGCCACTTTATTGTACAGCTGAAATTATAGCATGTTTCAGAAAAATGAAAGCAGTGTTCCAGTATTTAACATCATTGAATCCCTAGTTAATAAAAAAAACATCTACAAAACCTATTGAGCAATAAAAAATGGAAAAAGAATAGCTCATTAGTGGTCAATTTCATACAGAGGTACTTGAGAATCTTAGAAAGCAGAATATAAATGACAATGTTTCTGTTTTCCCAGAAAGGTTAGCTAGCATATTAATAAATCAGCTAGCATACTAATAAGTCAGCTAGCATATTAATAAGTCAGCTAGCATATTAAAAAAGGTTACTATGCACACCTAAATAATTTCTTACTGTGCACGAGTAGCTAGAACCTGGACTGCTAACATGGAATCGAAGCAAAGGATATGACTGTAAGGCAAGGACAAAGAATTTTCTAGAGAAGAAAAGCATATGGTTCACAGATATATTACAATTTAGAGAGAACATAAGGTGACTAACTAAAAGTGCATATCTCATTAAATCAACACAATTTTGTTGCCTTGCACACCAATTAGTGTATTGCTTGATAGAAATCTTGGAAGAAGCCGTAAGAAAAAAAAAAGATGAATCGGGAAGTAACAGTATCGTTTGAGTAGTACCCAAGACTTACTGGCACCTCTAACGGCCACAGCAAGAAAAATATCTTCAGTAAACATGACAGAGTAAAAGTGTAAAACACGCCCTGCAAATCATGGTGCTAGTAGCATACTAATAACTGGGAAAGATAACATAATCACCTTCACCAGCTGCAATAAAAGAAAGCGCGTGTCCTGGAGACAGAACTACTTCTTCTTTTATTCCTTCTACATAGGTTCCCTAGAAAGAGAAAGAGAGGAAGCAATTAAATAAGCTCATAAACAAAATAGTAACTGCAATGGGCGAAGCATTAAGCTAAATTTGCATATTACCAAAGGTAACACAGCAAATGAACAAAAACCAACTTAGGAAGGCTAGATATGAAAATAATGGTGTATGCTATGGTTAAGATAAATAAGATCATATCATGTTTATCACTCTCAGAACCAAATGGCACTCAACAAAAATAGCGTACATGTTGACTTCACAATTTCTACCAATTGAAGGCAACAAACTACGTCCAGATTAAAATAATGAGTAAACACTAAGATACATAAGTAAGAGGTAAGAACAAAAAATAGACTATTTGTTTTCATAACTTGCAATTGTTGAATTAAATCATTCAGTTAAAACTATTGTCAATTCTCCATATCAGTACATCATAAGAATACACCAAAAAGGTTGTGAAGATTTAAACCTGTGCATCCTCCCGCACACGCAAATTTTGGCCAGTAGGATCAAGTAGATCATTTATCACCTGCAATGAGATATGTAGATTAAATCTACCCATATAGTACAAGCTGATAGTCATAAGAATACAGATAACATTGCCATAGAAAATGACATCAATTTTTGCTTAGGCTTCCAAGAAAGGAAATTTAGACTCGGTAGTCTAATATGCCCTTAAAAACAAACATGTGGCAAATATCTGTACAGCATTGGAGTAACTACTTCAGAACAAGTATAAATTTTGCATTGACTAAAAAAATTGAAGCCAACAAAACAAATGGTATATGGCTAGATAAAGTGGAAAGCGGAAGTGCATTCCAGGTGAATTATCAAACAAGAACCCTTTTGTGAAGGGCCAAGACAATCAAGATAAAAACATAGGGTGAGTTAAAAAAAGGGTTGTTGAGTAATCAAATAAAGGAAGACCAAATGCATGCATTGCAGGAAATGTATGAAAATGCTCAAAAACTTAAACTTGCTCAGGTAGTATACCTCATTATAGATTTCAAGGTACGATACACGGAGCAAAAATTCCCTTCCAGGACTCTGTTGATCAAGATAGGAAAACAGGGACTGCAGTTAATTGATAGCCAGAGTAGATATTGAAGTACAGGATAGAGTGAGCAGCAGAGCACATGGTACAGTTCAGCATGCAGTAAGATTTACATGTAAATGGATGTCCGAAGTTTGTGTATAGGCAAGTCCACTCATGGAAATTCATAGCCATAACTTTCTGGCAGACGTCAATCTTCACACTTGGCTCTCAAAGCCCAACCAAATTATTTTGGATCCTTCTTTTAACTAGCAAGAATGCATGTGCAACACGCACGTTTAATAGAAAATAAGATTGTATAACAGATAGTTGGCCGGAGACCGTGTTGGTTACGAACTTGATGATTCTATACTACAGAGACGGACAAGGGAGGCAGAGGGTTTGACAAAAAAAGACCTGACAGAGTAGTGTTTCAATGACTGGTGGGTCCGTCAGTTGTCAAAAGTTCGACGAAAAAATGCCTGACGGGTGGGGTCGCTAGGAGGGGTAGTATTTCAATGACTGGTGGGCCCATCGGTTGTCAAAAGTTTTGGATCTTTATAGTATAGATAGATTAAAAGGAGACAGAAATTCAGCCAACTGGTAAAGCTCGCCAGACTTACAGAATGTCCCCATGTAGCTAACTTTCAAGAAAGGACCACTACACCAAATTAAACAGATCAAGAATTAAAGCTCTAGCTTCTTGGGCTACAAAACCACACACTGCTAAGTCGTATATACGTAGCTTGCTTGGGCAATATACAGCATTATAAATGATGCCATTGGATAGTGTTGATACACACACAGGATCATAAGAAATGACCAAGAATATATCAGACCAGATTTAGGAGGTATTCTTAATTAAGAAGAGGCCAAAGAAAGTGTTGCTTCATTAAACATTTAAGAAATATATTCATTTGAAATAAGGACATTGTGACTTCAGAGTTAAAAACTAATCATAAAAGCAGGATTGCTTGATAATCTGTAATTCATTTTTTTACTGACATACATCTTGAATCATGCTGAAGACATCCTTAATAGCTAGTGGGATTATTCCAGGACAATTCTGGTCACCCTGCAAAAATCAGAAAAAAAATGGATCAGTATAAACATCCATGTTGCCTTAAACAATGCATGAGCATCAATTTAACATGTACAAATCATATTCATAACTGCATGTTAATATAACTTGCAGTAGCTGTTGTACAAAATATCTTGAAAGTCGAACTGCATTGGAAGTATTGTGCCAGACGGAGGATCTAGAAGTCTGCGACCTCAGCAGGGACCACATGGATAAAGTAGTATGCCCATATACAGCTTTCCTAGGTAATTAGCTTGGTAATTCTTCCAACAGATTTTGGATATGAGAACTTACATGCATTGTGTGGGTCTTCCCACTACTTGTGACACCGTAGGCAAAAACTGTCCCTACAAGTTGGTACAAAGTTGCATTTAGAAATATCGCAAGTGCATTGACAAGTTAGCAACTCGTTATACAAGGTAAAACATTAATTCTATAATAAACAAACGGTGCTGCAGTCAAAGGTAGAAAATGAAAAGTTAGGAAGAAACTGTGCACCGTTAGTTCATTACGATGAGAGTAAAATTACACGTGGACATAGAATTCCCTCATCATATGATACGGTATAATATTAGTAAAACAAAAATCACCACATAAGTGTGTGCAGATTATCTTAATAAGCCAAAAATGACATAATATAAAAACTGATTAAGATTATCTAAATAAGCCAAAATTGACATACCATTTATGCCCTCCATAGCACCTTTCACAACAGGGCGAGCTGCAACATCATAGACAGCCTCGGTGGTTGTCGAAGGCCCAAAAACTCTATCTGAAAAAATTAAGCAAAGAGAGAATGGCAGTTAATTATTAAATAGACGCCAAGTTGATGCGGCATATGAACAAAACATAAACGGTGTCATGTGTTAATCTGCACATCAAAATTGTGTGCTGAACAAAAATTATAATGAACCAAAAACATCATTGCAAATGCTTAGTAACCGTTACTGCAAGTAGTAAATCAAACTTGTCATAATAATGGTTCTACTAAGTTTTTTATCCTTTTTATTCCGCTCATGCTCAACTTTCCATTTGTGACTAATGCACCTCAGGGACCCAGGCCCATCCGTGTCCCCTTGTTCCTGTTATGGGAGAATCAAGGATCCATCGAAAACCATATAACATCATATCGATTCTACCAAGTTTTAATGCATCTTGCTAGCAGATCACAATTAATGTTTTGCAAAACTGTCCATCTATAACAGCTTCTGACTCAATGGTGAACGCTTCTACAGTCCAGCAGGTGACCATACCCAAAGACTATTGTGGAGCGCAAATATTTCTGTATAGTTCCTCAGAGAAATATTTCCATACTTGCAAAAGGGTAACTTGAAGGTTTCAACAGCAACCATGATGCCACGAATCAGTCTCATATTTTGGAGAAACTACAGGGATCTGCAGTACCCACTCTGGCACAGGCACATCTCAGGGTCATGGGTTCATACTTCATACCAACACACATCAGTAAGCAAAAGGAGGACCGGACCAACCGTATGCTTCCTAAGCAATGTGTAACTGTGAAGAACGTTGTCTTCCACTCTTCCAGATGCAATTGAAAACCAACAGTTATTAATCCTTATTTTGTGGTCGACTAGTCGTCACACTGACTCGTTTCATGCTGAGGTTGATCAGGAAGTACATTCCATAAGCCAGACTAGTTACTGTGCTCAACACCAGTAAAATTAAGTGCATATGCAATAAAGATAAAATAGTTAATTTAAGTACAGTCCAAAGTGTCGATATAGATGATGTTCCTTGCACGACAAAATAGGAATTGTCCTAGTTGACCATGGTAATAACATGTGTACATTGCATCTGCAAACACAACTTCTGACATGGATGGCACAACTTTCAAACATCTAAGGATTCCAAAACGAATCAGGTGCCTGCAGATGAACTAATGCTGCCAGCAAGGAGTTTTTTCATCAGCCCAGACAGCCCGAATAACAAAAACTCATAGGATACTGTAAACTAGCCAATCTTGAGCCAGCAGGAAGCAGTCCTCTACAATCAGCTTGAAAAATGCATGGAACGGTGAAAACCTCATAACAGTGACTAGATATTAATGACACCCGCTTCCATAGCAACTGATGCCTTCCAAAATTGCAGAGCATGGCCTAAAGTTTGGTTTCATCATGAAGCCCCATATAAGCTCCTATGCATTTGTGTTTCTCAACAACTAGGCATTAATTTCAGCCCTTCATTAAGTGTCCAAAACCATAATTATTTTCGGAAGCTCATAATCAGAAAAAGGTTAGTATAATCCCAATGCCTAAATAAATTGCCTAAATTCCGAACACGACTACCTGCATTGTTCAATCGGTCGAAGACAGAACTGAAGGAAGGCTACTCACCGTAACCATAAGCCGTCGCCGGGTTGTACTCGCACCGCACAAGCCGATCCCCATCCGGGTACCACGAGATCTCGTCTCCGCGCTGGAACTCCCGCTCGCTGCAACCACACCAAATCCAGCTCAAAACCGCTTCGAGCGCTCCCCCAACCCTACTCACAACCCCACACGAACAGATCCGCGCGACCCCCTCCGAGATCCCCACCTGAGCGGCCGGAAGCGGATGGTGACGGAGATGCTGTCGCCGGATCGGGACGTGTCCTCTATGACGAGCTCGTCCGCGCTGGGGAACGGCACTGGCGCGAGCGCGGGCGCCGGCTCCGGCGCCGGTGCCACAGACGACGAGCGGCGGCGGCCGGGGGTGGTGGACCTCGAGCTTCCCCCGCCCCCGCCGCCGTAGAAGCTGGAGCTGACGGAGGACGGGGACGAGCGCGGAATGAGGCGGCCGGAGCTGAAGTACGAGCTCGAGGAGGAGGACGCGGTGGGCGGGCGGCGGTGCCCCGCGGAGAACGGCGAGCTGCTCCGCCGCGACGACGACGACGACGACGGCCGCGACGACATCGCGCCCGCGCGGATCTCGCGGAAGCTTGGCCTCCCCCCGTGAGGCAGGACGCTGCCGCGGTGCCCTGCTGCTGCTGCTGCCTGCAGCACGGGGAAGGGAGGGGGCGGGCGGAGGGGAAGGTATCCTGGGGGTCAGAGGCTTCACATGGCCTGCTCCAAAAGAGGTGAGCGGCCACGGCGTCGCGGGATTTTAAAGCGAGAGACGACACGAGGTGGGAGGCGACACTGTGCTATAGGCCTCTGCTCCTTCTACCGCCGTGGTTGCCGTAGGCGGCAGGGGGAGGGGGGACTCGCGGTAGCGGGGGACCGCCGCGTCCACGTGGCGGGATCTGTGACACTGACATCTCAGCCCCGCTCCTCCGTGGGGCCCACGCGCCTGGCAGGCCGGTGGGCTCGGTAATCTGAACTGGAGGGGATGGGTGGGGGGTGCGCGTGGTGGGCGGGAATAACTGCGCCGTGCCTCGTTTCTTTGGGGCAAAATTTTAAATTTTCGCTGGGAAAGGTGAGGCGTGGGGTCCAGTGCCCAGAGATGCGGCGAGGGCGGCGGTGAAAAACCCGAAAAAGCGGAGGGGGTGAACACGAGCGTTGGCACTGGCGCCCTGCGGCTTTTCTGGGGACGCAAGCGATCTGCCGCTGCGGTGTGGCACCGCTAATCTAGGCACTAGCCGCTGCTCCTCCCGGAGTGAGGGGGCTTTCTGGTTGTGGTTGGTGCCAGTGGCACACCGCACACCAGATTTGGCTGGGTTTGTTTATGACTTTGTTTTATTCGATTCATACATTTTTTCCTTAGGCCATTTGAAATGGAATTTTGAATTTGGGATGATAACATGAGGCCGTGTTTATTGTATTACACTAGTTTTGAAAAGAAAACAAGGATGACGACAATGATTGCTTTTGAGTAATCATATAGTCATAGGCGTTACATCAGGAATCTGACTTGCATATTTAATCAGTGCTTGAAGTTAACGCTATTAATTCACATAGATGAAAAAACATTTCACCAATCAATATCAGATAACCAAGACTTCAGAATGATGAGAGACGGAACAAAGAATCCATCATTAGATTTGATTCCTAGATAAAAGGGTGAAAACTTTTTGCTCCCTCCATCAAGAATTATAGTTTATTTTAGCTTTTTGTTAAATCAAACTTCTCTAAGTGTGATCAAATTATAAAAAATATAATAGCATCTATTGTAGTAGATAAATACAATATAAAGCTATATTTTATGGTGCATTCAATCAAAATAATTTTATATTGTAGATGTTGATATGTTTTTTCTACAAATTTGATCAAAGTTAAACGAGTTTGATTTAGAATAAAACTGAAGTGAGAGCATTTCCAAGAGACTAGCCAAATCATTTCTAAAGTTAAAATTAGCTATTGGTGGAGAAAAAACAGGCTTTCAACCTGCTCGGTTGGCTTTTCAGCAGCCAGCTAGCAGTATTTTTCTTTCTGCACGTATCGGCACCAGTCAGCGGTATTTTTCTCTCAGCACACACCAGTACCAGCCACCAGCCAGCCGAACCATGTCCTTTGTAAATGACCCTCCAAATTTATTGTCTCTCTATCACACCTCATTCGCTGGCTATTTTTAGCTAGCCTACCTCACTAGCCATCTTTACAGAATCTGTTGGATTACTCTGATATTTGTTAGTCAAATATATTTTTGAGAGTAGCTAAATCATTAATTTTGACTAGTCTTTTTAGCTAATCTCTTGAAGATGTTCTGACATGGTATAATTTTGTATGGAGTTCATACTATTTAAAACAGTGAACTAAAAAAAACTAATGATAATTCAGCGGCCCTGGACGTTGACGTTTGAAGGTATGGTTTTTTTCTTACTAGTCAAAATAAGTTTTCTTTTAAATTACACAGTTCAACGTAGACGCTCATATGAGCATCTTCGAAGGACTGAGCACCCGGCAGATTTGAAGATTTCCGAAGTCACCATTGGCGCTTCGTTGTCGACGGGAACGTCACTTACCACTTAATACATAGCACCGGTAAATCCTGGAAAAATCTCAGAAAAAGGTGCGAGCACCAGGATTTGAACCCTGGTAGGTAGCGTCCCGCTGGACCGTCCTACTATTGGCCTACGAGCCAATTCGCACTAGTCAACATAATTACCTTTAGTTTATGAAGCCTTGTGCACAATTTAAGAGTTCAACCACTTTGCCAAGTCATAATGCGGCACAAACAAGGCCCAGTTACTTCATTTTTGGAATGTTTTGTGCAACGATCATGTTCGATAATAGTTTGTAGCAAATCTCTTCAATAATTAAAAAATGCGTCATCCTTTTTGTGATGATTTTTTATGTGCACGGGGGATTCGCAACATTAGGTCCCCTAAAAAGAGTTGAAAGGCTCCCCTTCCTTTCAAACTAACCGTAAAATCTTGAGTGGATTTTGGTGCAAGCATGCATGTGGAAGGGAGAGAAACTGGGCGCTGGAACAGGAGGCGCAACATGGTTGTTGGCGAGTCGTGCTAGTGCCAAGACTCAAGCTGTGTCTTTAGTCATAATGTTCAGAACCCGACATGGCCATATACCTGATTTGTGGGCAAGATGCGATGATGCTAATCAGACGTGTGGTCATATGCTCCTAGCCTTCTGTTATCACCTCACATTCTCACCCAACAAGAACTGTGTGTGGCCATGTGTGCCCACTGAATTCACTGTTGAGTTGTTGCTGTCGAGAAGAACATCTGAACAGGACAGCCTGGGCAGGCACGAAGCTGAATTATCATATAACGTAATTCTGGTCATATAATTCTCACGCTTGCGATTAAAACCAGGGCATGGAATAATGGATCTTGGGCACATGCATGGTGCCAACCGCTGGTTGGTCGAACTCTGCAATCCTCTCCTACAAAACTGCTGCAGCATATGCATCTGATGGAGGGTTCTTCTTTCCATCCATATTAGCCACCTGCGTCAGTGTCACTGCCATTTAAGTAACCTCCAGTGGCACACTAATTTAACCAGGTTGGTAAGCACCCTGCATTATTAAACCCATCAGTAGATCAGGCCAACTGCACATCACCAATCAGATGAGGCTTATGGGCTCACTGCCAACTAGGCCAACACTAGCATTTTTTTTTCAAACTGACACCCGAAGAAACCAGCAGAGAAAAGACATACTCCCTCCATATCGGTAAAAAAAGACGTTTAGGACAAGGTTTGAGTCAAATTTTGGGAATATAAATCATGAATAACTTTTAAGTTGTTGAGTCTGAAATTGTAAAAGTTATATGAATAGATTTATTTTGAAAAATACTTTCATAAAAGTATACATGTATCACTTTTCGATAAATATTTTATACAAATAAGAAGTTAAAGTTGTATTTTGAAGACCGTGCCGCTGTCCTAAACGTCTTTCTTTACCGGTATGGAGGGAGTAATCGGCAAGTTTTCTTAGGGAGGGAGAGCATGCACAGTTTTGTCTCTGCACCGACTGAAAATTCCCTTGCACTGATAGAGGATGTCTGTAGGGTGTGAGTTTGTAGACTTGCAGGCCACATGTGTCCATCATGCCATAAAATATTTGCTGCTCCAGATTAGAGAATCAACTAATGTGTCATCTTCTGTGAAATTTCAAAGTTAAACGGAGGCAACCGTCAAAAGAGAATAAACAAATGAATGGGTTGCTGTAAGAAACATTGTCTACAGAAACACCGCTCCATGTAGGAATGAGATTCTTCTGTAGTGTTTGTTTTACTCTGGGCTAACATTTCACTTTCAGAGGCGAAGGAGAGGGGGAATTTTTTTTTATTTTTTTTATTGAGTGCATCGCAAGAGACGTGGTGGGCCTGTGAGACGTTGGCGTGGAACCATGTTAAGGAAGGAGAACGTGGGTTAATCTCGTGCATGGGCCGGGCCCAGGGGCCCTGTAGGACCACGGCGGACAGACAGGACACGGCAACAAAGAGAGACGAGAGGAGAGAGAGAGAACATGTACCATGCACGGTCTTACAGTGTGCAAGTACAACGTTAATTGGAGCATAAATGTGGTGTACCTTACCGCTGCATGATGATTGCTTACATGATTGGTAAGTTGTTTTTTTATATGTGGTTGAAGTAATAATTCTCCTTTGTTGCAGCAGGAGAGAGTATTTTTTTCAGTTTATGGCTGATTTTGAATGCTCGATTATGAAAAATCTAAAAGTCAGATGACTCTCATAATTAATAATCGAAAATCCAGGTGGATTATGGATTATAAGAGTCATCTGACTTTTAAATTTCTCAAAATCGAGCCTTGAACATCGGAAATAATCTGAAACAAACATCCGCTGTGTCGTTTCAAGAAATGGGCGAGACTATCGCGTATTCTTATTCACATACAATATATTGAGAGACGTGACATGTTGAATGAGCATCTAACAAACTATATATGATTTTTCTTAGATACACTTCATGCTTTGCCTTACTTCGATCCGTTGGGCATTCCACCCTTCGATATCATCTTGGCTTATTATGTTTGTTTAGTTTGTCTTCGTACGTCGGTGCATCTTTCTTTTTTTCTCAAACCGTGCATAAGGTGTGGTAACAATTGGTTTGCCTCACCTTATCAAAGTTTAGGAAAACAATGGGCTAATCAAAGGTGGAGTATCGAGTTAATTTGAAAAGTATGTTTAATCATAGAGAACTAAATGGCGATATAAGAAATCATAGCGTATCAGTTTGGTACATCAGTATTTTCAAAAATATGGTACATCAATATTTGAATATAAACAAAAAAGCGCCCTCCTGCCACCGCTGCTCGGGAGAGGCGAAGACATCACCACCGACCATATAATTGGAGCCTTGGACGCGCCTTCTTTGGCTGCTCCACCTCAGACCCTAAACACTCTCGAACTGACGAACTCTAAATCGTTCATTGGATTGAACTTATGGTCAAATCTCAGCTCTCGCGGCTAGCAAAGCCTGTAAAATTATCTGAGCAGGGCGCCACATGCATGCTATATACAGAAGATGCCAAGGCACAATACTAAGGGCCTGGTAGAGCTTCATCTGATTCTGATTCTCTGTGGGAGCTGATTCTCTGAGAGAAGTGATTCTGTGTCTGAAAGTGATTCTCTTTAATTCCCTAGCATAAACTATCAAAATCAGGATGGAGAATTACTTCACAGAATCAGTAGAAGCTACTTTTTCAGCTCCCAGTCCATTAGTTTATTTCAGAGAATCAGTTCTCAGAATCAGCAGAAAATCACTTCTCGCTGAAAAACTGTTTGGCAGATCTCCTCCTGAATTCCCGAGAGAATCGGCTGGGGCCTAACGGACAGGGACGCGGAAAGGCGAGGCCCGGCCAACCCACCTGCTCTGATCGGAAGCATATCTAGGCCAAGGAGCAGCACGTGGTCACGGACTGTTGGATCGAAGACGACGCTGTATTTTTCTCTTACGTGGAGTGCCCCGTCACTTTCCCGAGCCAGCCTGGGTAGGCTACGAAACGAAACCCCTATCGCTCTCAAGCGTCGGCTCCTCACATTGGTTACTACTCATCGCTATCCGCATTTGTCGTACTCTATTTTCAGCCTCTAAACAAAATATTCTATCATAATCATCGAGATTCCCTTATCTATGTTCAGTTTATCCGCACTTATCATACTTCATATTCATTCTCTATATCAACTACCAGCCGTGAGATCTACATGATATATACATTTTTTTAACTTATTCCTCTCTCTCCCTCTCCTCTCTCCTTCACCGACCCCTACCCTTCCCGACGACCGCCCTGCCCCCCTCCGCCTCCCCCGCCCTCCCTCCCTCTCTCCGCGAGCGCGGCACCTGCAGCAGCGGGCGGGCGGCCGGCGCGCGGCTCCCCGCCCCTCTCCCACTCCGTCGCCCCCCTACCTGCCTCCCCCCTCCCCCTCTCGCGCGCGGGGTGAGCGGCGCGGCGCAGCGTAGCGGCAGACGACGGCCAGGGGGCAGGACGGGGCGGGCGCGGCGAGCGGCGGCGGCCAAGCGGCAGCGCGGTGGGCGGAGGCAGCAGGGTCGGCCCTCGCGGCGGCTGTCGCGCGGTTCCCCACCCCCTCTCCCGCTCCACCGCCCCCACCTGCCTTCCCCCCTCCCCCTCCCGCGCGCGCAGGTGCGGTGCCGCGTCCCCGCGGCCTCCCTGGCGGCGGTGGACGGCGGCGGGCAGAGTGGCGCTCGGTGGGCGGAGGCGGGAAGAGCGGCGCGCGGTTGGGATGTGCGTGGGCCCCGTGCCACGTCGGCGCGTGCAGTACCATCGCTATCACGCTAGATTTGCCGGGCATGGAAGGATTACGTTCTCTTCGGCGTACACCGCTGCAAGAAAAAAAAACGCCAAACGCGTATGCTATAGCGTTTGGCGTTTCTTTTTGCGTTCCCAGTGCAGATAGCCTAAAACCCGTCGCGTGTTGAGGTTGAGGCCCGTCTCAAGCGCAGGAGCTTTGCAAGGATTTCCGTAACGCACGATACATGTAACTCACTAACTCCTGCAGGCAAGAGTGAAGAGATTGCTGTGGAATCTCCGTGTCAACGATTTTCAAACAGGTCTTGGGAGGCCATCTTTTTTCCTTCCGGTCACGCGTTGTTAGGAATGGCAGACATGGCATATGGCCCTTTGGGTCCGTCGTCAGCTACTCAGCTCGAGTGTTCCGAGCCTTGCACGTTACCCTACGAAATAAAGGGAAGAAAGGAGATCGAGCTGATGATGGTCCAATCCAGGTCCAGCAGGGTGCATGCATGATTCATTCTACGTCAGTGTATGGCGGTGTCGGCGTGTCGCCTGGGATTGGGACGGATCTTTGCTGTCAGCGTACGTGATAGATTGTTGATTCCATGTCTGGGCAGGGCGGCAGCCGGCAAGCAATCGCGATGGAAGTCTGCAGTGCAGGGCTGCAGCGGCGGGTGCACCTACGATTACGAACCCGAACAATCGTCGGGTCTCGGAAGGGAGAAAAAAAACTACGACAAGGCGTGGCGGCGCTCATGCCAGACGCGAGGCCGTGTCTGTCGGACACTGACGGCTGATTCCGAATTCATGCTACCGGTACGGAAGTACCGGACGGCCCGCGAAATTGCGTCCCCCATGCAATGTAAATTCAGGCCCATTATGGATGGACTGGTCCGTTAAGAGGCGAGGCGTGATACAATGTCCATCGGCCCGTTAAGCCGAGGCATGATGTAGTGTGGGAATTAATCCTTTTGGAATATCGCTGCTTGATTTCGGAAGTACGATAGAAAAGGGGCTTTAGATAAGGCAGTCTCGGTGGGTATTACGGAGAGTTTTATAATATTAAATTTATTAATGTGGTCTAGAAGAGAGAAGAGAAAGTCATAGCATGTAAAAACAGTTTTACGATAAAACTCATTTGGCTTGGTTACCTAATTTCTGATCTAGATAAACGTATAATGAGACTGTACAATAAGACTGGCCAAGGCCCCGCCCGCCAGAAACTAAAGCCGTACTTGGAAGAGGGTTTTCATAGCTAGGACACACTTCGAGTTATTATTTATCAATTCTACCATAGGAACGCACGTTGCCTTGCCATTTGAAACACACCAGTGGGAAGAGTGAATTTTGGAAGGCTGATTCATCTTCCTTTGGTTATGGATGAATTTCTCACATGAATCCAAACAAAGATTCTCTCTTCTAAAAAAAACATAGATTCTAAACTGAATTTCTCTCTTCATCGCGCAGCATTTTGAGACAACTCTTCCACACCATCCAAACATTTTCCTTAGTGTTTTGAATCTTGTATATATATATATATATATATATATATATATATATATATATATATACTTTCACGTGATTCATATTATATCATCCCCTGTTTTTTTCTTTCATGCGCCCCTTTCTTTCATTCTTGTTTTGCAGTACTTACATGCTCCGGTGGTTGCATATAATCTGACAATTCCATTTCTCGAATAACAAAGTTTAAGTGGCTTTTGAACAAACTCAAACTGCCTAAACCAATGGTACTAATCCATTTTGCCCATTAGTTTGGTCCTTCCCTTCTCCTTTTTACGGAAAGAGAGAGCATCACTCATTAGAACGGTAAGTTGAACTGTCGAAGTTCAGTTCCTCTTTACCTTCCATTGTTGAACGCAAAACATACAAATTATGCGCCAATTTTGATATATTGTGCAGCAAAGTCTTCACGAATTTATCGCACGTCCAGACGCCCGTCAGCCGGCGCATCGGCGTGGCTGTTATTGCGACACGATCAATGTCATCGATCGCATCAATCAAACCCGAGAAATTAATTAATTGTCTTCAAACATGACACACTCCTGACGACTCAGAATAACCCACGACACAGACTGACAAACCACACAAATACGTACGGTAAGCACTACTTGGACGTACGTACGTACGCCGGCCGTTCTGGACGAAGCAAAACGGCCGGGGCTTATTAATTCTTGTTACTCGATCGATACACACACGTACCAACCTGACACGTACTGACACGGCACAAACGTATATATAGTAATTAACACGGACGCGACGGCGTGGCCGCCGCCGCAGGTGCGCGCGCGGCCGGAGAATGCTCGGTACGGTGGCGATGATATGGTCAGCGGCGGAAGCTGCGCTGCGTGCGCGGGGTCTCGCCGTTCTCGTCCCTGAGCTTCACCGCCGTGTAGACGCCTGCCCCCGCCAGCGCGCCGAGCGTCGGCGCCAGCAGGTAGATCCACAGCTGCCGGTAGTTCCCCGCCGCCACCGCCGGCCCCAGCGTCCTCACCGGGTTCATCGACCCGCCCGTCGTCGGCCTGCATGCCCGTCGTACGTCAGCGTCCTCACAGATCGAGCTCAACCCATGCACACATGTTATATTACGTGATCGAGTGATGGCTTATATTAATTACCCGGCCACGAGGATGTTCAGCGTCACGGCCGCTCCGACCGCGATCCCGGCGAGCTCACCCACCTGCAAGAACGGAGGAATGAATTACTCCAGTTGAGGGGGTAGCTGGCTGGCTGAATCGATGAGCACCAATAATTAAGCAGCAGCATCATATCCGAGAGAGTGCATGCGTACGGCTCGGGTGTCGGTGGCGACGGCGGTGACGACGAAGAGGAGGTTGAATGTGATGATGAACTCGGTGAAGAAGGCCTGCGCGGTGGAGATGGTGGCGTCGGGCACGGTAACCCCGCCGGAGAGGAACGGGTGGAAGACGCCCTTGAGCGCGAAGCTTGCGCAGATGGAGGCGAGCACCTGGACGGAGACGTAGGCGGGCACCTGGAGCCATGGGAAGTGGCGCAGCGCCGCGAAGGCGATGGTGAGGGACGGATTGAGGTGCGCCCCGGAGATGTGCCCCGTCGACAGGATGATGACGGTCACGGCCAGACCCGCGCACGCCGCGTTCCCGAACGGGCTGATCGCGCCGCCGTACTTCTGGTTCACGATCGGCGCCGCCGTCGCGAAGAAGATGAGGATGAACGTGCCCACGAACTCCGCGCCAAGCTGCACGTACACGCGCGCAATATTACAGAATGGGATGTTTCTTTTCCAACCAATTAATAATGATCTTTAGCCCCCGTTTGGAAGTAGATATTGAGGGGTAGGAATTGGCATTGGCATTAACCAGCCTCCAATGCAGCTGTTTGGTAGAGCTAGGCATTGGCAACCAATGTCGTGAGGTATTCGGCAGCACTGGCAGCAGGCCGCCCACGATTCAGAGCTCCACCCTCCGTATTGCTCTGAATCGGCCGTGCCCCCGTAACACTCGCGAAAAAAAAGAAAGGCAGCGAGTTGAGGACGACGGCATGGAGCTCCCCTTCTCTATCGCCGGCGGCGGCGCGGCCCCGGCCCTCCTCTCCTTCCTCTCCCTCGTCAGCGGCGGCGCGGCCCCGGCCCTCCTCTCCCTCGCCCACGGCAGCGCGGCCCCGGCCCTCCTCTCCCTCGTCGGCGGCGGCGCGGCTCCGGCCCTCCTCTCCCTCGTCGGCGGCGGCGCGGCCCCGGCCCTCCCCTCCCTCGACCGCGGCGTCGCGGCCCCCGCCCTCCTCTCCCGCGTCCGCGCCCGGGTGCCGGCCCTCCTCGTCCCGCGGCGGCGCGTCCCCGAGCCCGGCCCTCCTCTCCCGCGCCCGCGGGGGCGCGTCCCCGGCCCTCCTCGCCCCGCGGCGGCGCGGCCCGGCCCTCGTCGGCCAGTGGAAGAAGCCGGTAAGATCCAATTCTACCCTTGTGTGCATCCAAACAGAAAATGGAATTGAGTTCTTTGCCATGATTCCAAACTCCAATGCAATGACATCCAAACAATAGAATTGAAATTGCATCTCATTTCAATACCATGGCTGATTTGGTATTGAACCTAATTCAATTCCATGCCCTCCAATATCAACATTCAAACGAAGCCTTAACTCCACGGTCAAAACAGCATGCAGGATTGCATATATATGATTGCGAACGACGAAATCAGGAGATAAAACATTCAAAGCTGAAATGACAGCATGTCGTTGTTTTGCACCCATCTAATAATAAAATCGCATGCCAATGTCCAAATTGAACACCACAAGTCTACACTGTCATCATTCATTCTGCATTTCATTTCTTTCAGCCGCGCTTTTTTTCAGAAACCGCATTGCGTCGCCGCGGGCCAATAATTCAGCGATGATCGTGTCAACCCAACGACAGAGATTGGACGGATGTGACCGGCGAGAGAGCCAAAACCAAGAAACCATTCTCGTCACGGACGCCGGTCAACTTGAGCTTTTTGGCATTGGGAGATACTAGGCCTTTTCTGTTGGGTCATGTCCAAGGGCAACCTTATCACGAAATGATTGTACTTGCCCACCATGTCCTTTGGCTGGAAAATAAAACACCGTGGGCTCTTGTCGATCGACAATGTCACAGTGCTATTAGGCTCGTGTGTTTTCAAACTAATTAAAAGACGTAGGACAGGATGGGCTACGCCGGGGCAGTACGGTTCTTGCTCATACGGTGCTTTATCTCGAAGTAATCGACCTCGCTTTGTCAAGGCTCAGGACACATCACTTTTAGGCTACAGAAGTACTATGTCACCGCTCTTGAAAAAAGGAGATGATGAGATCTTACATTCAATTAAGAAGGAAAAAAGTTCCTTAAAAAAACATTGCCGAAACACAGATAAAAGAATATGTGTTTTGGTCATCATTGATTTGAGTAATGAGTTCAATTATTTGTCCTACAAAATTTAAGTTTTGGATTATACACGCAAGGACTTTGTATATTCATCGCAAGAAAAATCATTGATTGATTTGACATCCGAACACCTTATTATTACAAGTATCTGATAAGGTGTATAATCCTACACACGCTTGTCCGCGATTTAGTACCTAAAAAATTGTTCATCTCTCACTAGAAACTTCAAACAAGCATATCATTTCCCGGGAGTGGCTAACCCGAGAATTGCATATTTATACACGAAAGAAGCTGAATGGTGGTTGGTTAGGGGACATGATATGGTGTGGACTCGCACGCATCTCCCCGGTTACCGTAGGGTGGACGACGCGCCGAGCCAAGCCAAAAAATTCCAACAACTTGTACTTCTAGGCTCACACAAGTCACAGTAGGGTAATAATGCAGGCTGCAGGCGGCTTGGAGACATCACCCGTGTACCAAACAATGGTATAGTAGTTCATTTTTGAGATGCAAACTATATATGCCACTTCTCATTTGTCCCTAGCATCTTTTTTTGTTCGTAGTTCTCTGACGAATGTGGCGATTGTAAAGCATGATACTTTACCTGGTGAATACTGAAGGAAAGACTAATCTAGATTTAATTATTAGATGCCCAAGATTCCTAGGCACTAGATTACTAGAACACATATCATCCTGACGCAGCCTGCCTCTGCATCTCACCGTAGGGGGAGTAGTTGGTATACTGACACCCTGCGCCAGATCCAACGTTCTGAATCTGATGCCTCTCCATGCTTGTTCGTTTCGATCTATCTACTAGCTAGTGCTAATTCCAAAGCAAATACTAACTGGTTTGCAAAGTTGTATCGTAGTACTACTCTACTGGTTCATATATAATATAGGCACGTGGCAGCGCACCTCCGCGGCGCAATTTAGAAGCATCACCGCAACTTAGCCATCGACTGAAACTGAAGGTCTGAAACCATGCACGTTAGTGGTGAGCTGACGATGGTGATCTTTGTGTCATTGGCATGTTGAAAGTTAAATTTAGAAGTTATCTTACATGCGCCAAACAAAGAACTACAACTACCTGGTGCCCAAAAAAGGATCCGGATCATTCATTCATCTAGATTGTAAATTTCGGATGAATAGTTGGTAAGCATCGCATAAAATCGATCACGCAAACAAATCAACAGGAGCTCAAAACAGACACCCGAAAGACAGTTATCAGCTGAAGAAAGACACCGATCGCCGACATTTTTTTTAAGAAGTACTACTGTCAGGGCTGCGTTGGTACAGGCTTGCAGACACATGACTTTTGTAACGTAGCTTTGACCTAATACAGTATAAACTATGAGGATGCATGTCTGTACCTCTGGTGCTAACCAACATAAATTAAAGTAAAAACGTCATCGAACAAAAAAAATTCAAAGATTAGACCTTAGAGATAGTATAAGAAAATAAACCGCGTCCACAAAAAAATATCGCGGAGAGAAATGCGGCGGCCATCAGTGGCCCTCTCAAGGAGGCCGGACGAGGAGAAGAAGAAGAAGAAAAATAAGAGCAATGCAAAGAATGGGCACGTGCATAGTGGCTGGCGTACCTTGCGGGTGAGCGAGACGTCCGGCGCGGGGATCTCGACGACGCAGGTGTGCGTGGCCAGCCCCCACCCCTCCACCGCCGGCAGGCACCTGCACCGCGGCATCGACTTGCGCTCGTACGACAGCGAGTCCACCCGCGGCCCGCCGGAGAACAGCGGCGCCGGCGTCCCGGGCGTCGCCGGCGCGGACCCGTTCGGCGGCGTCGTCGACCCGGGCTCCGCCATCACCGACGATCTCTCGAGCTTCAGTTGCTGTTTCCTCTCTCTCTCGCTCTCTCTCTCTCTCTCTCTCTCTCTCACTATCAAACACACTCTTTTTTTTTGGTTTTCTAGACTGCTGGCTCAGCAGCAGAAATAGGAGATGATGATGGGCTACTAATTACATGATTTGATGGTTTTTGCAGGGGTAATGCTACGACAATGGCAGGATTGGCTCCAGCAGGATCGCTGGACCGCGACTGCTAGCTGATGGATGGCTACTGCTAGAGAAACATGCTGGATTTTCTTCCTACTACTTTTTTTTCGGTTTTTTTTTCAGCTGCGTGTCAAGCAAAGATAGTGGCGAAACTTACATGATCTGGAGGCTTTTCTTGGTTTTGTGCTAAGGAATCAGTGGGGGTGTGTCCAGCCTACCAGCTCACGCCTCGCTTCGCAACGTCGATGCTTTTGGAGAACTTGGAAGTGGCTTCTTTTTTTGTGATTTTTTTGGGTTGGGTTTGGATTTTGGACAGGGACTGGCGTTACATGCTTGGTAGGTTTTTCTCGAGGTTTGGCTAAGGCGTAATGGGTTGGGAGATGGTGTCCAGTAGGTCTCTCACAAGAACAGCCGCTCTCTAGCTTGCTATGGAATGGGTGGGTTGAGAGAGACACATGCAAAGAACAAGAACAGCTTTATGCAATGCAATGGAGATGCAAGAATGGAGGCGAGGAGGAAGAGGAGGTGTGAGCAGGTGGGTGATGGGATTTGGGAGGGGGAGGAGGAGTGGGCGTGTGGGTCTGTGTATATAGGCTGCAGACGCACATGAGGGGGATGGATCGAGGTCAACCACCTTGAGGCAGCATCATCTCCCAACTGCTCTCGAATAATGCAAAACTTAAAAAGATAGTGGCCATGGCATCATCATCTCTATTAAGGAAGCAACTGGCCGCCCGGGGAGTTTACAGTAGCGCGCGCTCTGTTTAGGGCCATTTGTTTGAAAACAGGAACCCTGAAGGAACAGTACTGACGAGCCGTGTCAAATAATGCCGGTGACATATCTCCGTACCAATTTTCCAAATAGCATGAGAAGGTTTGTCACCTCATCAGAGATAGTTCTCTGTTTTTTAAAAAAGATTAAAAAATATATATTTATAAAAAAGGGTTTTTGTTGGGTAGTGTTGATGGTATGCTAGCATCGCAAAATTATTCTCTGAAGTCTTCCTCTCCCATGCAAGCATGATACCCTATCTAGGACGGAGAGGAGCCTACCCGAACGATTTGAGTATTCTGATGCCTCATTTTTTGACCATATCGTTTCCATCACTAATTCACTATTCTATCAGTTCAGGGGGCTCATCATTACGCTCTGATTGATCTGCAACCCGGTCCGGTGAAGCCCCCCGCTAAAATATTTGGCGCATGTGCAATCTGATCGATGCGCGCTGCAATGGAAGACGCATGGCATTTATTTTTCTGGAAAGAAAACTGAAGATGATCTCATGCAAACTAGGAGCAGGAAGCGAGAACAAGGCCATCCGAAGATTCCTAACACATAGGGGCGCGAGCTAGCAAGTATAAAACCGCATCAGCCTGGTTGTCGATCACACGATCTTCGGAGGTCCGATGGAAAACACTCAGGCGGTACGGTTACTCTCTCCCGTAGTAGAGCTTGCTTCTTTGGGCCACTAAATTTTTTTTTGGGAATTTTGTATGCATGAAGTATTAAATAAAAGTTTATTTGTAAAACTTTTTTAAGGATGTGTATAACTTTACGCGGTGAATATCCTAATTAATCTATAATTTACTATAGTAATGCTGCAATAATCATCCTCTAATCATATGGTCAGAGGCATCATTAGATAGGTCTCGCGAATTAACCTGAGGTTCTGTACGTAGTTTTATAAATTGACTTTATTTAATACCCTTAATTAGTGATCAAATTTTTACAAAAAAACATGGCCTTAGTTCTTTGGTGCTCACTGTCACTGAGCTCTGATGAGCTCACCTCACTCACTGTTCATGGGTCATGGCTGTGCCTAGTGTTGACTCTGATGCGCTCCTCCATAGTCCGTGTAGGCCTCGTTTAGTTTCCGAATTTGGGAGCAAACTTTAGACTTTTGGAGTGCGTGCGTCACTGTAGCATTTCGTTTGTATGTGTGAAAAATTGTCCAAAAATTTATTAATTAGGCTCAAAATGTTCGTCTCGTAGAATAGAACAAAACTGTGCAATTAGTTTTTGATTTCATCTATATTTAGTATTTCATGCATGCTATGACATTTTGATGTGATGAGAATTTTCTTTTTGTATAGTGAACTTTGGGGGTAGAATTTGAGATCAGGCCATAGTGGACCTGGGCAGCAGTAGAGTAACAGTATAACTTTGGTCTGTGCGGTTACGTTACGTCCAGCTCCTCCGGAGATTTTCAGCCCTGCGTTCCACTTGATCATACATGTCCTTTTTTCTCTTTTGCACACCGTTCTCTGTCAAGTGCGGCATTGCTGGAGGACTGTACTTGCACCGATGCGTGCTACTTTGCTGGCTAGTGTTTGGTTCTGAACTTGTGGTCAGGTCAGAGTCCTGTGCTGCATGCGCGCGCATTGTCCACATGTTCAGTTCGCCCTTTCTGGCCGGCGCCGATAGGCCGTGTTTGAATTTTTTTTTCACCCTATTTGATCAATAATTAAGGGTATTAAATAAGGTCAGTTTATAAAACTATCTTCATAACCTCGGGTTAACTCACGAGACAAATCTAATGAGGCATCTGACCGCATGATTAGAGAATGGTTACTGTAGTAAATCATGGACTAATTAGGCTCGTTAGATTCGTCGCGTAAAGTTATGCTCATCTCTAAAAAAGGTTTTATAAATAGACTTTATTTAATACTCCATGTAAGATTCTCTTTGAATTTTTTTTCCGAAAGATAAAATACCTGTTTACCTCCTTGTCTCCATCCAAGGTACGTGATTGGATCTTTGGGTACACCGTACGCGGGGCAGTAAATCGCGATTACGTCGTGAGAATTGAATCCAGACCCGGTGGTGATGGGAACCTGCAGTGATGCATGGTTCATGAATGATGAGCACCGGTGCTAGTGGTGGAACAAGGAGAGATGCTTCTTCTGGCTAATCGCAAAACCAAACCAAACCCTGAACCCTGTCAAACCAAACCAAACGCCACCTCGATCAGATCCCGTGCCAGCACCAATCATTCATCAGGTGGCTAATCGCAAAAGGCAGGCCTCCTGCTTATTAAACGCTGCTCATCCCGGACGAGGCCGAGGCAGCAGCAGGCGAATGCGAGTCATCGATTGCGTAATAAAAGCGGTGGAGAACAGAATCATTCGCCGCGCGCCTTTGATTCCTCGAGCGCAAAACCTAGGTTAGCTGCTAAGACGGGCACTAAAAAGGGATCATATGCCTTGAACGTGGCCCAACAGTTTGCCCCACCCACTGATCCCCGCTTTACGCTTCCCGCCGCGCAATCGAACGCCTCCGGTGGCCGAAGAAGTTCGGTGAACCCGCGGGAGCATCGCCAAGACGCCTCTATAGGGAAATAGTAAACCGCGGCTAGAATCCTATACTCCGGTGTTAGCTAGGAAATGCGATACGAGGTAGAGAGCTTTCCTGATCGTGCGCAATTAAGAAAGAAGATGGTAGTGGGTGGCTACTGTTCTTGGTCTCCGCTCCTCTTTTGCACCTGCTGCTACCGGCGCGGCGAGAACGAAGAAGTTGTGGAACGAGGACGGCGGCGTGGTGGCGGCACGCTGGGGACGATGATGCCTTGCCCGCCTCGGTTGCCTTGACAGAATCGCCCATGCCGACAGGCAGGCTCATCCAGCAGCGGTTGCCGAAGAAGACGGACCGGCAGATTCTCGCTTCATGCGAGCTCGTGACGGCGAACAAAGCAAAGCCCCGGCTACTAGGCACCCTTACGTGCGCTCGTCCGGCTACAGGTACTGTACCCGTAGGTGGCCTACTGGCCTTTGCTGCTTTTGTCACCGGCACAGCACGGACGGGTACTGTTACGGCAGCAGGGGAAGGGGATGGATGGAAAGAAGCCAGCGTTCTGTTCTGCAGCAGAGGAGCAGGGGCCTTTTGCTCTAGGCCATCAGTCCCACGCCCAAAGGGGGATCCTCCAGGCCCCGCTTTACCCCCTCGCCCTCGGTAGGTTTCATTTCACTTCCTCTGGTGCTCCACTCGAAAGTCCTGATGGACAGGACCGCTCACCAAATCACCGAGAGGTCAGAGTCTCTCAATCTCAGGCAGGCAGCAGCCCTCGCTGCGGCATGCTTACCCTGGGCAATGAGTGATCCATCGGCCACCCCCACCCATAAGTGGAAGGAACGCCAAGGCCCGGGCGGACCCTGACGCGAAATGTGCGGCCGGGCGCGAGCATTCCTCCCAGGCCAGTCCGTCCGCTGGCTGTGCTCCGATTCCGGCCGCATGGGGGGCAGGGCAGGCGAATGATGGGCGGACCATCAGTTCAGATGCCTAACGAACAATCGAGCACGCCCCCCCGCCCTGTCATCAGTTCAGGCGCCGGCCACTTTCCCCTGGCGTCACCGCGAGCGGATCGGACGGAGCAGGTGCGGTGGCCATGGACACGGACACGGAGGCGATCTACTCATCTACATGTGGCCTGTCCTCGTCCTAGGCTCCTAGTGGCCGTCGTCACACACAGGGTCACATCTGTTCGTCTGGCTTATCAGCAGCCAGCCAGCAGTATTTTTTTCTCTACACAAACCAGCACCAGCCACCGGCGATCAATCAGCTAGCAATATTTTTCTCTCAGCACAAACCAAAACCAACCACCTGCCGGCCGAGCAGGCTCGGTTGTTCGCTGCAAGATCAGCTGCTTCTGCATGGTGATCGTCTAGCTGATGCATGCGTGAATCCGCCCGTAAGGTCGAGGTCATTAAGAAAAGAGCCGCGCGCGCTTTAGCCCTTTTTTCGGGCTCGTCAAATGCCCGACGGCGACCGGCGAAAAGCACGCCGGCGATGCCGATCGGCCGGACGCCAACGCCAGCCACCAGAAAGTCGCCGATATATAAAGGGAAATAACAAGAGGGGGTCTCGTCTCGTCGATTTCCATGGCGATCGTCTTCCTTGGGCCAATGATGCGCATGGGAGAAAGGAAAAGGCTGGGAGAGAATTTGTGCTCGCCGTGGGGGCCAGGGCAGATGCTTGTCTCGCCGCGGCAGTTGGGCCGGCACGGTGTATCGGTGTGCCACCAGGAGACACATCACACGTGCAATGTGGTGCGGTACTAGAATGATCACCGCCATCACCGGTCGACGTTGCACACGCGATTAGGTGCTAATTATTCAGGTTAAGGAGACAGAAGCGGTATGGTAGGTGAGAGCTCTGAGCTCTGATCGGGCATGTGAAGGCAGCAGGGCTAACGATTTGCTGACGAGAAGATTCACACGGAACAAGACAGCTCTTGGTACCTCACTGCCTGTACTTTTCCATGGGGAGGGAGAGGGACAGCGCAGTGCAGCCGCACGCAGGTGGTAGCTGGTGCGCGGCGACCTCGAGCGGGGGAGGCTAAAAACTCGAGCAGTGACATCTCCCGGCGCCTGAATGAAAAAAGTAAAAGCAGCAGGTAGCTCTGCGCGCACCCTGGAGCCTGGACCACGAAGGGATGTAAAGAGGCATGCATGGATCATCGAAAATTCGAAATCCAAGGCGATCGAGCACCACGGGGCATCTGTTCCTGGCAGCTCGATCGATCAGGCACATGCACTGTCGCACGCAGGCGCGCGCATCATCGACACCGGAAGCTCTCGAATGAGAGTACGTGACAGCGGAAAGCGAGGAACTTGAGGCCGGGAGCCGATTGCAAAAGCGAGGGAGCTAGGGCCGGGCCTGGAGCGACGCTGGCCTCTGGATTACCCTTTGGCTCGCCATTGGTCGCCGGCCGGCCTGTGCCCGGCCTTTTCGCGCCCCCTCTGGCAATCACGCATGCGGCGGATGATACCTGACAGAGACAGACATGACATGATCAGCGCGCGGGGTGCGGTGTAGTGGGAGACAGAAGGGAGGGGAGAGTACTGCACGGCTCCAGGGACAGGGATCCCGCAGCACTGCTACTGGATCAGTATTAATTAGCGTTGGAAAACACAATCGAGTGAGCCGGCCATGCACGGCGGCCGTCGTGTTCGTGCTCGAGAGCTGCTAGCTACGTTCCGGGCCGAACAGTCCAAACTTAGCAACGTGGCCCGCGTAAACAACGCGGGTAGCTAACTTTTTTATGCTAATAACTTGGTTGGTTTTTACATTATAATACATCGATGTGAATAGGTTTTTTCATTGGCATTGTTTGTCTATATGACCCAAACTCTTTTTTTACAATCATGCTATTTGGCACGAAATATAAATCCATGATAAAATAAAAAACACCTTATATACAACATAGTTTTTAAAATTTATTCAACTACTATAACTTTGTATTATCTTATAACATAAATTTACGTCACGGATTTTTACATATGTGATATATTATTTTTTATATTTTACAACCGTGTAGAGGTTCCTTATAGCAGCGTACAAATAATCACAACTATTATACCTATCCCTACTTCTACCGCTCATTTTTTTTGTTCCCAAGTTTCTGGTCCTTTTCTTTTGGTTTCCTGCTTCCCCACACAATGGTGAAATTGAGCTGAATAACAGTGGACGATGAAATGTTCTCTTCTCCTCATAACATAAACAATCTTAACTCCAAATTTGAATATAAATTTTATATAATTTTTATTGATGCTCAATATTCTTCTGAAATCGATTTTGGCATGTATGTGTCTCCCCAACATTCACTATTTTTCTTTTTGAAAGAAACGCACAACAAATTTGCCACCCACTTATGGATGAGCATACAACACATCCTTACAATTTGGAGAAGAAATAATATTGTTGCCGTTGACTGCTCCTCGATGGGCAAGAATTGTTAATTGTGGGATGTTTTTCTTTATTACATAACAACTTCAGCAGATATTCACTTCACCGTTGGCACAAAGCTCCTCTCTTACATCTCTATCTTCTCTTAACGTTACCATAGTTAGAGTCGATGCATCAACAACGAAAATAATCCTTAGTTTTTGCACTTTATTTGGTAACGTAGTGCCGCTGCAAATTTGATTATTTGATGGCACCCATGTTGATGCTATGCTATTTGTTTTATTTTTATAAGAGGAAAGGGTGCATAATTAGAAACACAACTCTTGTGTAAACACAAACTCTTATGGTATGATTATATGATTTGGTTGTTTGTTTTAGATATTGACTCTTTAATAATCTAGACCGTTAGATCATCATAAAATCCAATGATGTTTGTCGGTGCTGGGATCGGACGGCCAATCCCCAGCGCCACACAGAATGCGCTGTGTCCCGTCCCCTGACGGTTGATGCAAGAGCTAGCACGGTTGAGACGAGGGTTTTATCCTGGTTCCGACCGTGAGGTCGTACGTCCAGCAGAGTGCGCTCGGGGCGCTGTACTATCTTGCACCGGAGTGCTTGCAGTGGGGGCTACAAGCAAGGTGGGAGAGGAGAAGGAGTCTCCAAGTCCCTGAAGATGAGTCTGAGAGTGATTGAGGGGAGTGCCAATATCGTGTGAGGTGGTGTGTGTGATTGTTTTTTTTTGTCCGTCCGTCTGTCCCCCCTTCCTCCTTTTATAGGTCAAGGAGAGAAGGGAGGGGAAGGAGTTTACAAGTACTAGCGTGATGTGTGCTACAGGGATTCGCACTGGAGAGCATGTGTAACACCCTGCCCTCCACGAGCCGCCCCGCACAGCCCTTCCGAGGGGCGCGCACGCGTACACATAGCACCCTGCTTACACTTTCGTCCTCGCTTCGTGTAAAAGGGTTAACCCGAAGGTGCTATGGCTGGAAGACAAGGGCTTATAAGTTGCCTCCACCCTTGCTAAACTAGCAATGTGGCACTAAACATGTGCATCCCGCACTAATGGGCCACTACCGGGCCATACAAACTGGGCCGGGTGTGACATACACCCCCCCTCAAAGAACCCGACGTCCTCGTCGGCGCAACTCACCCACCCGGGCAAATGTACAGGAACGTTCCCCCTTAGCGCACGACCGTACATCCAGTGCCGGCGCCATAGTCCATGCCGTATGCCCTACCCGGGCCATACGCGCCATGCGCCCTATGCCCGCACACTGACCCGTACGCGCAACCGCGAGGGTCGGCTCTGATACCATTTGTAACACCCTGCCCTCCACGAGCCGCCCCGCACAGCCCTTCCGAGGGGCGCGCACGCGTACACATAGCACCCTGCTTACACTTTCGTCCTCGCTTCGTGTAAAAGGGTTAACCCGAAGGTGCTATGGCTGGAAGACAAGGGCTTATAAGTTGCCTCCACCCTTGCTAAACTAGCAATGTGGCACTAAACATGTGCATCCCGCACTAATGGGCCACTACCGGGCCATACAAACTGGGCCGGGTGTGACAGCATGGCGCCGGGCGTGCGATTGTCCTTGTCCCTGGCAGGAGATTTATGGCGAGCCCCGGCTTCTGTGGGTGTCGTGGCCGTCCCTGTGCTTGTCCTGGAGTGGTTTCGAGGGGTGTCGTCGCCGCAATCCGTGTCCAGCTGCCCGTCACTGGTTGATTCGAGGTCGGGGCAGGTGAAGAAGGACGGGAGTTGGCAGCACAGGGGTCGGCATGGTGGTTGCTGTCGACCACAGTGCGCGGCGTGCCCGGCTTACCAGGGAATGGCCGAGAGTTGGTGGATTTGACCCGGCGTTCGTCATCACCAGGCCGCGCCTGATCGGAGTCTGTACTCGGTTGCTGTTCACATATTCGTTCGAGGGTCCTCCATGCTCATTCGAGGGCTCCCCCGGGAGGAAAGGACGGGAGCGGGTGGAATAGTGGGGCGGAAAGACGCCTGCAAGTCCGCACAGGGCCTTGAGCAGTGCCGCGTACGTCCGCACAGCGCCGGTGAGGACGTATAGTGACCGGGGCAGGTGGAACAGCGAGCTCAGTGGTGTCAGCGGCGCGGCGTGGGGGAAAGATTGCCTTTTGACTTTGGCGCTTGCCTGATGGGGCGGTCATTAAATGCCATTGTCGGGCGGGGCGTCGGTGCGCGCCGCGCTGAGTAGAGGGGTGCCCTCGAGCGAGGCGGAGACGGAGGTCGCCACCTGGGTCCCCTTGTCAGGCAAGCCCGGGCGGCTATATTTGGGCCGTAAGTTGTGGCGGGCCGCGTTGCCCTAGTGGCCCTTTCGGGCTGCCGGTGATTCGGCCCTTCGCGATGAATGTTTTTTAGGGTGATTACCCCGATGATTAGGGGACCCCCTGGGTTTGTCCCCGACAATGTTATACGTCTTTTTTTTCTTTTTGTTAATTAATTTCTAAACCTATTGACGAATATGGTGGCTTATTTTATATAAATTTTGACAATGAAAATAATATAATAGATACAAAAATTGTAGAACTATAGGTCGGGCAAACACTCTATAAGATGTAAAATTTTACCTTTTGATATGTTAATTAATTGCACAATAAGAGACCACAAACACGTAGAGCTCGTCGAATACATTCCGTTTGACTACTCATATGAGTTATTTACAGTTTAAATAATGGAGTTACATTTATCCCTCCACGCCCCCTCCCCTGCTCTCTCTCCTCCAGGCCGCCCTTCCCTCTCCCTCTCCTTCGCACCTCCCCCTCCACTGGCTCCCAGCCGTGCCGCCCCTGCTCTGCGTGGATCTTGGCCAGGGCCGGCGGCGTGCGGCCGAGCAGTGGCGGCTTCGGCCGACAGCTTGGGCGACAGAGCGGCCATTGGTGGGCGGCGGCGGGGCGGATAACATGGCGCGCGGCTCCCCGACGGGGCACGAATCCTCGCGGCGGTGGGGCGGCCAACGGTGGGGGCGTCGGGCGAGCGGTCGCGTGGCTTACCTCGGTGGAGCGCTGCGGAGGCTTTTCGGGCGGCTCCTACGCCCTCTCGTCCGGTTGCTTGGGCGGGGTAGTGGCGGCGGACGGGTGCATGGGCGGGGCGCGTGACAGAGATCTTGTGGCGGCGGAGTAGCAGGGTCTCGCGACCGACGTCGCGACAGTGAGGAGCAGGGTGGCTCGCGGCCAATCCTCGAGGCCGGGCGTCGCATCGGCGAAGTAGGCGCAGCACGGCCTCTTCACTGCGGAGGAGCACGAGTGGCGTACCTAGTGCGGATAGCCGTATTAATCATATTCGGTCTAGATTTATTGGGTTGATGTGGACCGTTAGATCTTTATAAAATCTGACGGCGTATATTTTTCTCTTTTTAGGATTAACGGAATAATATGGACCATTAGATCTTCATAGAATCTGATGGCTTATATTTTTTCTTTTTATTTAGATTAACAAATTAATGTGGATAGTTAGATTTTCATAAAATCTGATGGGTTACATTTTTTCTTTTTATTTGGATTAACGAATTAATATGAACCGTTAGATCTTCATAAAATCCGACGGCATATATCCTTCTCTTTTTTGGATTAACGTGAGATTTTCTTGGTCCTCTCGGCGAACGTGGTGGCTCCTTTTAACTCTGTTGCATTGATATAACAGATAGATAGATTAAACATGGTGTCGGGCTGTCCGTCACTCGGAAAATCGCGGCTCCACGACGCAAACCCCCCATCGGCGCCGGGCCGGCCGGCTGCCGACAGACTGATGATTCCGGCAGGGTAAGATCGATCACGTCGCCGGCCGGTCAGATTACGATCATATCGGCGTAGCCTATAGCCGTGTCCTCGCTTGATCGACCGGAACGAGCCGAGAGCTAGCGCAAAGATGGCGCGACCCCGAAACGACGACGGAACCGAAACGAGACGATTGCCCCCCGGCCGGCCCGGTGGCCCACGGCGCCCGGCCTATCTAGATTAGCTACTGCTCGTTGGTTCGTCGCTTTGCCCGCCGGCTACCGGCTAGCTTGCTTCGGCCGCACTCGGCGTGGCGACATGACCGCGAGCCAGAGGGCTGGAGCCGTAGGCCGGGGCCGGCCGGGGGGAAGGCATCGCCGGCCGGCCGCTGCTTTATCCTACGTGATCGTGAAGCTTCTTCGATCCGGGTTACCGGACAGGGTGGTGATTTGATGCGAGGCAAGAGAAGAGATAGATATTGTCACCGGGGTTGGCGATAATGGGGCCATCCAGCGGATTGGAGGATCATGCATCATGCAGGGTTGAAAGGCGGGGGCCGCGTGTGCGAGTACAACTCTGCAGTGCCGGCGAGCGGCGACCAATGGGAATGTGCTCGTCGGACACCGGTGTCAGCGATGATGGCCGCGGTGGACTAGCTGGTGGTGGTCAAGTTGTCCGGAATTGAGTGGAGCCACTAGCCCCACGAGGAGGGATATGGTGAAATGACATGCTTTGGGATCTTGAATTCTTCATTTTGTGCGACTGGCAACCAACAGAGGAGATCGGATTTGGAGGGAGGCCTGCACTTTCTGCAGATGATAATAAACCAGAAAAGAAAATGCCATGCCAATGTGGCAATTAGGGCCTGCTTGGTTGCATGCCAAGATTTTGACATACCAATTATTTGGCTGCTATTTAGATTCCTACCAAAATTTGACATTATCTCACATTGAACCTACCAAAATATTGGCAAGTTTTCTTTTAAGATTTTGGCTTACCAAAATTTTGGCAAGCCAGAACTTTGGAAGCGAACCAAGCAGACCCTTAATGTACCGTAGCGCTTAGGCAACGCCGGCAGGTACGCAACGGTCAACCGGATCTGATTTCTGCCGTGGGCCATGGAACCAGATAGCTAGGCTTTCCTGGTCCAGGATCTGCAGAGACGGATGGGCCTCTACCGAAAAGGCGTTTGCTTCGGCCCAATAAAAGATTCCAAATTATCCGCGACACATTAAGCCTAGTGGACCAGGTTGCTGATTTCTGCGGTGGGCCTATTGGACCAGGTAGCTAAACTTTCACGGGCCTCTACCGAAAATGCGTTTGGAGCGGCCCAAACTATATAGCCAAAGTAAAATCTCGACCTCTCGACACGGCAACGGTCCAACGCCAGTGCGCTCCCGACTCCCGAGGTTCGAGGAGAATTGCAAACTGGGGCCTAGCCAACGCTGGACTCAGAGCTAGATTGGTTGGATTCCAATTTTTGCCCAGACAAATCTATGACTCGCCAAAATCAGACCTTGTCAAAATAAGATCATGCCAAAGTTAAGGCAAAAAAATCTAGGTATTCAATTGGTTTAATGCCCTTTCAAAAAGTTTTTAGTTACTTGATATGGTTTTGGCTACAGTGCCAATTTCTAGGTAATAAACTAAATGTAAGTCAAAATTTCTTAGCATGTCTTTATTTTGGTTTGGCAAATTTGTGTACCCAACCAAGCAAGCTCTCAGATACTACGAGCCAAGTGATCCTTTCACGATTTATTATTATCACACGCCACCGAGACATTCTCGACCAGCTCGGCCACATCTTTCTGGTGCCTTGAGTTCTTGAGTCCTGAGCGCGCGTGGTGGATTAGCCAGACCATATTCTCTTTCTCAGCACGCGTATGAAAGGTGCATGCATATGTGTGTGCGAGGTGGCAGTCGTTACATCCGTAGGTGGTGTGTGTTTTCATTTGTTAAGTCTATACAGCGACCCCATCGCGCTCCGCACCGACCCTGTGAGGCGATCCGCGTTTGTCGCCGCCGGCCGGGTTAGGGTCCCAAGATTGCTGGGGTCGGAGCTCGCCGACGACCGTAGAAAAGGTGGCCGGCCTGACAACGGTGACGGTGGGCGGGCGACGAGGGCGCCGTCGGTCGGGAGGTGGGGTTTCCTGGTGGGCGGTGCCGACGGCGAGGGCAGAGACAACGTAGAGGAGATGACGACGGCGAAGAAGGTGGCGGGGGCGAATAAGGTGACGGAGGAGAGCGACGACCGGAAGTTTAATGTGGATGACAGCGGCGGGCGATGACGGAGTCGACCGAAGCCGTCGGATTCGAGGAAGGCCGGGGTGGTGGAGGAGGGCGTTGCGGTCTGCGCGACCGGTCGCTCTTAACCCGACCCGTTTCTGTTGTACCCGAAAAATCTCACAAGTGGTGGTAGTAGCATATTAACAGTGTACCACGTGGAGAGGAGCGCGTGAGAAAGGTAAACTTCGAAATCAAGCTACACATATGCCGGCCTCTCCTTAAAACCAGACAATCTCGAGCCATGAAAGTATCACACACCCGTGATTAGTAAGGACACGTCACCAAATCCTGGCAAGAAAACGACTCGCCACGACCGGGGAAACACATGGGCCTAATCACGCCGACCAAAACGGTAACCAGGGCCAACCAGTTGGTGTTCAACCCGGAGCCTGGTGGGCCCCAGTGCGGAAAAAAAATCAGAGTCCTTGGATCGCTACAAAATGCTACTACAACGGCCCAACCCAAGTACCCACCCCAGCTCATCCATTCAACGGCAGTCTCGAACTTTCCACCGCCGTTCACATTGCCTTTCCCCTTCGTCTCTCTCCCTTCCCAGCCTCGCACTCTCACCCCCCCCCCGCCAAGCGCAGACGCAACCCCCGATTCGTCGACCTCGAATCGAGTCCGCGCGCGCACCCGGATCCAGGTATGGGGATCTCTTTGCTCGTGCTGCTGCTTTGACTCTCGATCTGTTGCTTGTTACCGGGGTCCGAGGGGAACGGTCGATTTCGCTCAAATTTGGGAAAGTCGAGGTGAATCTCTTTGGCGTGGGCATCAGGTTCGCTGTAGATTCTAATTTGTTTGATTTCTAAGCATAGGTTATTGGATCCTGCTGCTCTGATGGTGTTTATTGTCAGGTGTGATAAGCTGCGCTTAGGGTAGTTCGTTTAGGGTATGAGCGCCGACGCGGTAGGTGGTGTACTGCGGCTTGCGGATGTAGGGCGCTCAACTGCTCAAATGTGCTCTGCTGCTGCTGGGAGTATCACTAGGGTTTTGTAGTTTGAGTGAAGGCTTGTCCTTGAACCGAATCGAGTAAGAATCTTCCAGAAGATACCAAAGCGTGGGTAGTTTTCACACTTACAGAGTGTTACTAGCTTATTAGCATCACGTGCAGTAGTGTTTATATCCATACCGCCGATATGCTATTCTGTGCTGTAAAGATTTCTGCTCCTTTGTGTTTGTGCTGTGAATTCCTTAACTGAGGCTTTCATTTGGTTGCAGTGGAGATGAGCCGCGCGCACGACGGGCACAGGTCCTTCTTCCCCGTCGGGAACCCCTTCAGGATGGTCCTTCCAAGAGGAGCCCACCTGTCGCCAAAGCTCGCGGAGCTGCTTGCTTCGTATGAGGATGGCCTGGCCTCGAGCTTGAGGAAGCTCAAGCCAGAGGTTGCCTCGGATGTGCTCACCCTGTCATGGATGAGGCTTGCAGTGGACTGCTTATCAGAGCTGCACGCCAAAATAGCCACCCTGATCACCGAGCTTGAGCTGCCTGTCTCAGATTGGGACGAGAAATGGGTGGACATTTATCTGAACAGCAGTGTGAAGCTGCTGGACATCTGCATCGCTCTGAGCTCTGAGCTTGCTCGGTTGGATCAAGGGCAGTTGCTGGTTCAGTATGTCCTGCATATACTGGACTCCGGGAACCAAGTGCCATCTCAAGAGCAGCTCAAGAGAGCTGAGGCATCGCTTAAAGAATGGATGGAGCGCTCGAGCGAGAGGTCTCCAAGGCTTGATAATTGCTTGACAGCATTACAGGCGCTTTCTGGGAACCTTTGTTTGATGAAGGTTAAACATTCTGCTAAGGGAAAGGTGCTTATGCGTGCACTATATGGAATTGAGGCTGTCACAGTCTTCATCTGCAGTGTGCTTGTAGCCGTACTGTCTGGTAGCTCCAAGCCACTGGTGGAGTTGGATGTCCCTGAGAAATTTGGTTGGTCTAAAGCCTTCAATGATCTTCATAAGGCCATAAGTGGGGAACTTAGCAGGCAACTATCCGGAGGTCAGCTTGCAGCTGTAAAAGAGCTGGAGGAAGTTGAGGTATGTGCCAGACAGCTGCATGCATTGACTAGCGATGCTCAGCTTGAAGAGGAGAATGCCAGCCTGGCTCATGCTGTTAGCCATCCAAAGGAAGGAATCATGTCAGATAATACAGCTCAGGAGGGAGGCAGTGAGGATAGTCTTAAGTTGGCTGAAGATACTAGCCGTGAGCTCGAAGTAATCATGCTGCAGAGTGTTACTACAGGAGAAGGAATGGATACAGCTGACATTAAGGAGGATGCCAAGACTATCAGTCATACAAAAGAAGTGATGGTGCTTGAGGGAACCAGTGACGGAGGGCACCAGGATGGTAATACAAAGCAGGCCACTGGCATCGGCAGCGAGACCAGTGGCTTTGAAAGGAGAGAGGAGTTGCTGAACTGCATCTCCAGCATGTCGAAAAGCGCCCGAGGCCTCCTGCTGGAGTTGGACTCGCTCTCAAAGCGGGTGGGGGACTTCTTCCAGATCGTGCTTACAGGGCGCGATGCATTGCTTTGCAACCTCAGGATTTCAAATGGGAACAAGGTCGCCGCCGAGGTCAGGTCTTAGTATGCTATGCCATGTTTGCGCCGTGTAATGCGTGTATGTGCAGCTTGGCCGCACATCGTTTATGTGTGGTGCTTCTGACATCTGGCCCCTGCTCAGCCCCAACAACACTAAGCTGGGGCCAGATCTCAGAAGTGTTGTGCGTAATCATGTGCCGGCCGGTTGCGAACTTGCAATGTGCAGAAGCTTATATATATACCCAATAGCATGCGAACTTGCAATGTGCAGAAGCTTATATATATACCCAATAGCATGAGTCGCTGTGGTATCGTAGGTTCTTTACAGTTTGCCTCTTTTTGGTGAGTAGTTACTAGAGTGTTGTTGAGTAAATAGTGTGTTGTTGAGTGGGTGTCGGTCGAATGTACAATGGCGAGAGTAGAGTAACTGTATTTATGCTCTTGTGTGCTGGTTATGCAGATGAAAATGAGTTGCAGAATGTTAACCCCCGTCTTAGATAACTTGAACTGGTGTGCCAACTTTTGGCCTGTTCTTGGATGCTTCCACAAATTTGTGCACGAGAATGAAACTCAAAGACAACTCTGGCAGTCATGTCCAAATCACCTGGCTTATCGTTCCATTCCATCTCTGCCTGCATTCCCTGCAATCAGTGTATAATCCGTGTTTTGAAGTCTATCTACTGTACCATCTGTTGATTATTACACAATGGTCTACCGTATCTTACCAAATACGTACTCCCTCCGTTTTTTCGTTTTTAAATATGACGTTTAGGACAAGCACGTTAGTTTATTTTTGTCATTTTTGAACTAACTAGGTTGTCCTTTTAAGAACGGAGGGTAGTACCGAGCGAAGGAAAATCTCCGTCCCGCTGCTCGTTGCCCCCACTTGCAGGCAGGACTCACCCCCCAAGCCCAGGTGGATTGAACCGGGCCCAGGCCTGGCTCATGTTCGTGGCGCAGAACACGAGCGTGCTCGCGTTCTGGCCGGCGCTGAGCAGGATCCTCTTCCGCGGCCGCATCCAGAAGGGGCTCGACGCTCGGCGGCGCCAGAAGGAGCTCTTCGTCCCGCTCATCGAGGCGCGCCGGGAGCGCAAGAGGCGGCTGGACAGCCAAGGTGGCTTCGTCGCGGCGGAGCCGGAGAAGGAGACGACGTTCGAGCACTCGTACGTGGACACGCTGCTCGACATCAGGCTCCCCGACGAGGGGAACCGCGCGCTCACGAACGAAGAGATGGCGAACCTCTGCTCCGAGTTCCTCACCGCCGGGACCGACACGACGTCCACGGCGCTGCAGTGGATCATGGCGCAGCTGGTCAAGAACCCGGCCGTCCAGGAGAAGCTCTACGGCGAGATCAAGGCGACGTGCGGCGATGAGCAAGAGGAGGTCGGCGAGGAGGACACGCACAGGATGCCGTACCTCAAGGCCGTCGTGCTCGAGGGGCTGCGCCGCTACCCTCCGGCGCACTTCGTGCTGGCGCACAAGGCGGCGGAGGACATCGAGGCCGGCGGGTACCTGATCCCCAAGGGCGCGACGGTGAACTTCACGGTGGCAGAGATGGGCTGGGACGAGCGGGAGTGGGAGAGACCCATGGAGTTCGTGCCGGAGCGGTTCCTGGCCGGCGGCGACGGAGAGGGCGTGGACGTGACCGGCAGTAGGGAGATCAAGATGATGCCGTTCGGAGTCGGGCGGCGGATTTGCGCCGGGCTCGGCATCGCCATGCTTCACTTGGAGTACTTCGTGGCCAACTTGGTCAGGGAATTCGAATGGAAGGAGGTGCCCGGAGAGGAAGTGGACTTCGCCGAAACGCGCGAGTTCACCATAGTCATGAAAGAAACCACTTCGCGCGCGGTTGGTGCGCAGAACCTCTGGGTGAGGGCAACTGAACTTGCTGGAGCACGCATGGGGTGGACTTCGAATGGCGTACAGTCTGCCAGGTGCATTGCCCCAGCCATGACTTGCTGGAGGAAGTGGATGCAGTTTGTTTCGTGCACTGAACTTGCTGGAGCACGCATGGGGTGGAACCAAGCAAATCCGGACCGAAGTACATGTATTAAATATAAATAATTATATAAGTTGGCGAGATGAATCTAACAATTTAATTAAATTTACATAGTTATCCCATGTTACAAAAGCATTGCATTATCTAATTATAGACTAATTAGACTTAATAAATTCATTTCGCAAATTAACACGGACTTATATAATAAATTTTTTAATTAATTTATATTTAATAATTTTAATTGGCCGGTATTCTTCGGGACTAAACACCCCCTCGTCTCACGTTCAACCAGCTTTTGTACGTCACATCGGTGTTGGAGCACGTGGTTTTGTTCAATTTAATAATCTGTATGTAAATTATAAATGAATATATCAGAGGGCTATCTATGAATGACAAGATGGCGGAGTTTGAGGGAGCCTGCTTGCCTGCTTGGACGATGACCGACTTGAGATCCCTTCATCCTACCAAATCATGGGTGTTAGAAGAGCAGAATAACACACCACACTCGCTGCCTCTTTTCGTTGCTGCTCGTCCACACGCCTTCTCATTTTCTTCACCGTCGGCTTCTGCGATGAATCTTAATGGACACGCATCCGCATCGCCCATGTCATCTACATCCGCAAATTCTCTGATGGTTGTTCGTGCTGCTTAGAATGTTGGAAAATCACATACTAGTCGTTGTTTTAGTTATGTTTTACTAGTTAAACGCCCGTGCATTGCTACGGTCAAAGATAAATCCACTTGATTCCTTGATTCATATAGATCGATGCACTTAGTAAGTTATTTTGAAGATTTAAGTACCATGACAAATAAGAGTTCCATTTTGGTTCTGTCCAATTCAAGATGCACTCCGTATTGATTTTCAATTATAGTTCTCCGTTAGATGCTCGCACAACGCTTCCCCCTGAGCCGCCGTGGGCCGGCATTGGAGGCGGCCAGGTCCAGCGCGCTGCGTTGCACATAGAGGCTGGCTCCCTGCAGAACATGTCACACCCGGTTTTAAAGGCAAAACCAGGTGCATCTCATATGTGCGCCAGGATCAGTTTACACACATATGATAAACGTCACAAGTGTATATCCATAACCATGCATAACGAAAGAGTATTATAGTGCATTTATTACAATCTCAGAGTTGACTCAAATGTCATAGCGGAAGACTTAAATAAATGTTCATCTAACGAAGCAAAAGTGACTCCAACTCCACAGGCATTGACTGGGGGAGACTCGCCTAGAACTCCTCAAAATCAGTAGTGCAATCCTCAAAATTCTCCCAATCTGAGCAGCATTTCGGGTGTAGTTGATGCAATAAAAGAAAGAAAGAAAACAAGCATGAGCACATGACGTACTCAGCAAATGTAATATGACATACAAGGCTGAGGCAAAAAGGTTGGCTGACCATACTGCAGTAAGCACTTTTAGTTGGTCAAGTTTTATTAAGCAACTATTTACTAGCAAATGAAAGTATATACCACCCACAAATTAATGAATGTCATATTCCCAACATATTCATATAACCACGATTTAGATCATGTTCAAGTATGATTATCATGTAAGGGTCCAGGCCGCTCTTGACCGTGAGCACGGCTGTTATAACAGTTTTACACTCTGCAGAGGTTGTACACTTTCACCATAAGCCGCGTAAAAGTTCAAAAGAACTTTAAACCCAACCATGCCGAGGGGGCCAATCCTCTTAAATCACACTACCGAGGTGTGACCGCATAGGGACGCTACGATGCCTTTACAAAGATTCCTTAGTAAATAGTAACCCGCTAAGGTTTCCGGTTCAGAAGCAAAGCATAACCCTCCCTAATGAGATCTGTCTCTTACCAAAGCCCACAGCTCAAGAGGACCGAGCTATACCCCGTCAACCGCCGCGCCTCTTGCCCCTTTCGGGTAAGGTTACCATCCACTAAAGTCCCTAATTAGTTAGCCAAGACCAGAGCCATATAGTACTTATGGTTGCACTGTTTTCCTGGGTGGTTCTCCATGTTCCAATTAAAAAGATATGATCTTGCCAATTAATTATTTAAAAGAGTATATGGAACATAGAGTAGGGGTTCATTTAACCAATCCCAGTTGAGCAAACTAAGCATCATCTACCATCAAAATAAATTAAGTAACCCAGTTTCAGGGACATGGGAATATAGTGGCTAGGCAAATCCTTAAATAGGAACCCATTAAATTAAGACTCATGCACGGGTGGTGAAATTAATAATTATTAGGACATTTGCATGACATAATACACTTTCCTTCTTCCCAACTCTGTTGCTGCTCAAATCCTTCTCCAACAGTTGGTTCTTCAGAGAAATCCTCGAACTGGTCGTTTCCTAATCGCATCACACATTTACATGCAAGGAAACAATACAACAAATAAGAAACAGTACACCAAACAATTCCAACAGATCAAAACAGCGGCACAAAACTAATCTACGCGTTACAACGAACGCGTGAGCGCGAGAATCACTAAAATCGGAGTTAAAACGAGAAAGATATGGCTTTTCTAAGGTTCAGGGGCTTAACTGCGAAAATCCAGGGGCTAAAACATAATTTTGTATAAAACTACGAGGGCTAAACCATAAAATAACAGGGGCTGGACTGCGGGTGCTATTTTAAAACTTGCAGGGGCTAAAACGAAAGAAAATAGGACCTAAACATAATTATTTTTGAACTAAGCTGGACCGCGGGTTGATATTGAAAAACTTCAAGGGCTCTTTTGCAAAACTGGCAGCGCTGACCGGTACGCGGCTGGTTTGACCCGAAGCTCGGGCGGCTTTGGTGCGTTGGATCTTGATCAGACGATCCAAAACAGATCGGGCCGAGGGGTCATCGGCGGGGAAGGAAGAGCGGCGGCGCTGCGACGGCCGCGGCGGAGCATCGCCGGAGTAAGATCGATCTACGGCTACGGTGCACGGATTGCGACGGGAGTTGGCCGAGGAGAGAGAGGAGAGGACGGCGAGCTCACCAAGATAGATCTCGACGAGGGAGAGGCTTCCACGGCGGTCGGCGGCGATGAATGGCGGGCGGCGGCGCTGCAAAACGACGGTGAGCGCGGGCGACGGCCGAAACGAAGGGAAATCGAAGGGAAACTGCTCGGGCGGCCTCGATACCTTCACGCGAAGCTTCTGGCGCAGACGAGAGGGGCTGAGCGTCGGTGCAGCGGCGGATCGACGGCGCGGCAGGAAGCTCGGCGGCGACGACGATGGCGACTCGAGCACAGGCGGCTAGGGCTAGTGTTTGCGAGCGCGGTTTGGATTGAAGGGGAGGCAAGACGGCGGCCGCGATTTATAGGTCCGGGAACCGGCCTCGGCGTGCGTGAAGGGGACGGACGCGGCGCGGCGGCGGAACTGACTCGGGGCAGAGTCCCTGTCGGGGACGACGGTGCTGACAGGTGGGTCCCACCTATCGGCGAGAGAGAGAGAAAAGGCGGAGCGGGCCGGCGCGAAGGAAATGGGCCGAGGAAGAAACGGGCCGACGGCCAGAGAGAAAAGAAGAGGGAGCAAAGCCGAGCTAGGCCAAGAGTTGGAGGGACAAAAACGAACTCAGACTAAACAACTTTTCTAAAACTCAAACAAAATCAAATCAAATTCGAATTTAAACCAAATTTAAATTCCAACTTGATTTACTAGCAACAAAAAATATATGCAACAGCATGAATGCAACAAAAACTTATTTTGACTAAAATAATTATTTAATATGATATTTAAATTGATAAAGGCTAGAAATTCCAATTAAATCCTAGAAAATTTATTTAAGCCTTAATAAATTCTAGAAAAATTTAGAGGGTTGCTACAATTTAATTGTGATGAATTTTAGGGTGCTACAGAACACAAACTCACGCTGTCGTACTCACCGCCATGCCTCTCATTTTTTTTTGAAACAAACCGGCAGGAGAGCTGCCTGCCGTATTGATTAGAAGAAAAGCCAAACGGCAGAAGATTACAGGAAACTATTTACAATAAAAGCAACAAACACAAACAAAAGACAACTCAAAAATGTTGTATTAACGTCTGAAGGTGCTTGGCTCCTACTGTTGTCCACAGGGTGGCCTCCTCTTTGATCTAGTTATGTACGCTTAAATTCGAAGACTCCTTGTGCTCAAAGATACGAGCATTCCGTTCCTTCCAAATCTCCCAGCACACAAGAAGAATTAGTGAGCGTTGTCCTTTTAAACTCGTAGTCGATACAGATGTCATGGTTGTCCACCATTCATGTATCGTGGCACTCGGCCTCCAATTTGTTGGTTTTAGCCCTTGAGTAGCTGTCCAGGTTGCCATGTGCTCCCATATTCTTTTTGTAAACCGGCAGTCCTTGAACAGGTGAAGTGCTGATTCCATGACGTTCTTGCATAACGGGCAAACACCATTGTTAGGCCAACCCCTTGACGCCAATCTGTCCGAAGTCCAGAGGCGATTCTGTAACGTTAGCCATGCAAAGAACTTGCACTTTGGCGGGGCCCAAATCTTCCACACCAACCGATTGAAATTGTTTGCAGTGGACCCCATGAATTGCGCATGATACGCAGAGCTGGTTGAGTACTCACCATTTCCGTTTAGTTTCCAGGTGATATGATCAGGTATGCCGGGCTGCAGAATAACTCGTTGAGCCATGCGCCATAGGGTCATATATTCAGTGAAATGTTGGACACTAAAGGCCGGGTGTTGCAAGTTGAGGTCGTGTATCCATGTATTGTTGTGGAGTGCCTCTCCCAGTTTCCTGTTCTTTCTCCTAGAGATAGTGAAGAGCCCTGGCGCTATATCGAAAGGCCGTTGTCCCTGTGCCCAGGCGTTGTACCAGAAGGTAGTTTTCATGCCGTCTCCTACAGTGATAGTGGTTGCAGCTGCAAAGAGCAGTTTGTCCGTGTTATTGCATGGAATGTCTGCTCCATCCCAGAGTTTCTGCTCAGCATTCCAATCGTTCCATAACCAGCGTAGTCTCAATGCTCGTGCAAACTTGCCGAGATGTAGAATGCCTAGACCACCGGAGCTGGTAGGCCTTGCCGCCCTTGGCCAATTAACCTTACATTTGCCGCCCGTTAGCGATTCTGTCCCTGTCCAAAGGAATTGCTTTCTCTGTCCATCAATCTCTTTCATGGTCGCTTTGGGTGCTCTCAAGGAGGTGAGAAAATACACAGCTTGCGATGTTTGCACAGACTTGACCAAGGTTAGCCGCCCTGCCTGGCTGATGTTACGTCCATTCCATGTAGTGAGCTATTTAATTGCTTTGTCCACTAGAGGCTGGAAGTCGACGCGTCTTAGGCACCTTGAGGTGAGCGGGAGCCCTAGATATTTGACTGGAAAATGGGATTTAACGGCCGGGAGGTCTGAAATGATGTCTTCTAAATGGATGCCATCACATCTAATCGGCACTACCGTCGACTTCTGGAAATTGGTCTTTAGTCCCGTTGCCTCGCCAAATTTCTCTAGAATTTCCGCCAAGTTGGAGACATCCTCCTTACTTGGATTCAAGAATATTGCCGTGTCATCTGCATACATTGATATTCTCATATTTACCACTCTGCCCCGCAGCTTTGATAGGAGTCCCATTTCAGTGGCTAATTGCAAGAGTTTCTGTAGCGGGTCAATGGCGATGATGAACAGTAGGGGTGAGAGGGGGTCTCCTTGGCGAAGACCTCTGCCATGCTTGATTGGCGCATTTGGAATCCCGTTCAACAGGACACGTGAGGAAGATGTGAAGAGAAGGGTTGCGATCCAGTCACGCCAATGTTGTGGGAAACCAAGTTTGTGCATGAGAGTGAGTAGGTACTCCCATCTGACAGAGTCGAATGCTTTGGTGATGTCCAATTTGAAGAACAGAGCTGGCAGCTTAGCTCTATGGTAGCGTCTTGCCGCGTTACGTACTGACATGGAATTATCGTGGATGCTTCTTGTTTTGATGAACGCACTCTGGTTTGGGGAGACGATGGTGTTCATGAATGGAGATAGACGCAGCGCCAAGATCTTTGCAATTATTTTTGCGAAGGAGTGTATCAAGCTGATGGGTCTGAATTCTGAGATGGAGCTCGCCCCTTCTTTCTTGGGCAGTAGAACAATGTTTGCTGAATTTAACAGTGCTAGGCTTGATGTTCTAAGGAGGTGGAATGCATTTGCTGCGTTGATGACATCTTCTTTGATTATATCCCAGCATTCCGTGAAGAAAGCGCCGGTGAAGCCGTCTGGACCCGAGGCTTTATCAAGGGGCATTTGTTTGACAGCCTGTTTGATCTCCTCTTCAGTGAAGGGTGCATCGATGGTTTGAAGGTCGTGTTGTGGCACCTGTAGGCGCTCCCAATTGAGTCAGCCGTGCGCTGTGGCGGCTGGCCCATGGTGCTGTTGAAGTGATTTTGTATCATCTCGGCTTTCTCGTCATGCGTTACTGCCCAGCCTTGCTCCCTTTGAAGCCTCTGAATGTGGTTCTTTCGTTTCCTTCCATTTACTCTACGATGAAAATTTTTTGTATTTGCATCCCCTAGCTTGAGGGCTGTCATCCTGGAAGCCTGTTTGCACCGGGCTCTTTTGACGACAGCTAACCCCATTGCCCGTTTCTTTAGTTTTGCCCGCAGTTGGTATTCAGCTTCACTAAGTTGCCTGTTTTCCTGGGCCATGTCAAGTCTTAGGATAATCTCAAGTGCCATATGTAATTGGCTCTTGGCATCGGATATGAGTTCCTTGCTCCATTGCCGCAACTTTCTGGAGGTGAGGAGGAGCTTATGATACAGTATGTGGAAAGGCTCATAGTGTTGGGAGGTAGTATTCCAAGCTTCTCTAACTGTCTTCTTGAAGCCGGGCAGCTTTGTCCAAAAGTTTTCGAATTTGAAAGTGTTGGGTCTGCGTGAGCCTGATTGGTTTGATAGCAGTAATGGGCAGTGATCTGATAGCGATGTCGATAGGGCGTGCAAGACATGAGAGTTGAAGGTGGCGTCCCATTCCGCATTGCAGAACACTCTATCCAATTTTACTAGGGTTGGGTCACGTCTCTCATTACTCCAAGTGAATTTTTGATTTTGTAGATGGATCTCAGTGAGCTCACACTCGTTCAGTGCGTCTCTAAAAAGTCTCATTAGTCGCAGACTAATGTTTCTGTTATTTTTGTCTGAAGCCTTGTATATGAGATTGAAGTCACCTAGGATGAGCCAGCATACTCCCTGTGCGGGTCTGCAAGCTTTTAATTCTTCTAGGAAACGTGGTTTGCTACTTGCACGGTTTGGTCCGTAGACAACTGATAGCCGAAATGCAGTTCCGCACTCCCTGATGACCACATCCACCGAAATGTGGAATTCCCCTATTGCCTCGTTAGTTATATCGACGTAGTTCGCATTCCAAAGGATTAGGATGCCTCCACGAGTGCCTAGTACTCCGGTGGCTGGTTTGTACACGAAGTTGCTCAGCCTGTTGCCTCCCAGATAGGCAGCTGTGTACTGATCAATGGAGCTAAGTTTTGTTTCTTGCAAACATGCAATGTGACAGAGTGTTGCGGCAATAGTCTGGTGAACTGTGTCTCATCGCGCCTGCTGGTTTAGTCCCCTTACATTCCAGCATAGTGTCTCAAGGTTTGGTCCTATCATAGTTGGTGATTGACTCAAAGGTTATGTGCCGACCTGCAGTGCGTGCACGGTCACGTTGGCGAGGTCTGAAGGTGGCAGCTGCCTGTATTTGTGGATGGTGCCGAGGTGTAGGACTGGAAGACCCGCACGACCCGATCGGCGTGGTTGGGGCTTGGCCTTCAACGTGATGGACACAGAATATAACAACTTGAAGAAAAGAGGTCTGATCACTGCTGAAAGAATTGAGGTGGCCCAAGCGTCTGGCCTTATGTTTTAAAACCCAAGTGAAATGGAAGCAATAGTGGCCGGAGAGTGTGGCCTGAATTGAAATGACCAATCTGAAATGGAGTAGCCGATACAGATGCATGTGCTTGTGGAGGTGTTGATTCATGAAGACTGAAGGAGCTCATTGGGGGCTTGGGGCGACGAATTGTTGACGGCGATCAGGCCTCAGCCAGCACAACCATCTCCTGCAAGGCGTCGATGCCGTCACCAGCTAGTTCGAGCAGGGCGTTGTTTACTTCTTCAGCGTTCTCATCATTGAGGTGGAACATCTCCGTCAGGGCGGCGATCACATCTGCAGGCAGGGGGCCGTTGAACATTGCTACAAACTCCTGTAGTGCAAGCTCGACTGGTTCAAGCTCATCATCAAGAACGCCCAATTTGCGGCACAGGTTGCGCTGAGCACGCTGCATCTGTGTCATTGGTCGAGCTGTAGATAGGCGCACACTACGGCGTACCGAGGACATGTCGAAGGTGCGGCGGCAGCGACGCCGCGGAGCCTACACCAGGGTTGGGGCTCTGTTCGGCGTAGCGTGCTGGGGTGGTGCCTCGGTCGTGATGCCATATGCCGGAGTAACAGCAGCACGTGCTGGAGTCGATGCAGGTGTGTGTGCTGGGGCAGCCATGTGTATCAGAGGCTCCACTGGGGAGATGAAGAGCCCATCGGTGCCCGGCGTGACGACGTCCAGCCCTGCCTGGACGATCGCGGTCTCCGTAGGATCCGTCTTTTTTTTTTGCATTTTAGCCCTTTTTCAAAAACAATTCCCGTTTGGATCCCTGGAGGAACGAATTGCGTCTTTGGACCCTATGGGTCGGCGCCAGGGTCCATGGCACCGACGTATAACGTCTCGGCGCCACAGATCCTGGCGCCGACGTGCCAACTAGGGAGCATGACCTGGCATCGCGCGCGCTTGCGTGGCATGGGGGCTCGTCGCCACAGACCTTGGCGCCGACCCTCAGCGCCATAGATCTTGGCGCCGACCTCGGCGCCATAGATCTTGACGCCGACAGTGTAGATATCCACCCCCCAGCTCCTGGCCGAGGCTTGCTGCATTGTTTCGTCCTCCTCTCGGTTTTCCTCGCTCCTAAATCCGTCCAACCTCCGTAATCGACGTATTGGACCGTGAAAAATTGGTTTTAATCCATATATCTTGAAGAGCAAGGTATCCTCCCTCATCTCCTCTTTTTTCACGCACTGATTTGGTCTACATTTTGTGTATTTTGCAACCCTAGATATAGAAAGGGTAAGAAGTCATTAGATGATTAATATGTGTATGTGTGTTATTGAATTATAGGATGCCTAGGCGCGGTAGAGGTGGTAGATGTGGGAAAGCAAGGTAATATACATCCATTGTATTCTCCGATGTAATTACTTTTTTTGACATAACCAAGTGCAAATTTGTTTTTTGAATAGGATAAATACCTTTCAACTACGGCCTCGCAATGCCTACGAACCTTATCCTTTACCTCGTGGTGTTCCGGTGCCGATGTGTTTTTGTGGTGACCCTTGCAAGGTAGACGTTTCCGAGGAAGAGGAAACTTTTAGGCAAAGGTACTGGATGTGTGCGAATTTTGCATTCGATCCACCACCGCAGATGATCCGCAATGGCATCACGGTGAGAAATCAATGGTGAAATTAGTTATTTTTGATCTATACGTATACATCATCTAATAGCAAAGTAATGATTTATTTTTTGCAGACTCCACCGCCGCTATGTGATTTTGAGCAGTGGATCGACACTGAGATTAAGAAGGAAGACAAGGACTTTTGGGATGGAATGAAGCAGTGGGATGTGGAGATAAATGAAAGGTTGGAGATGAGGCGCAAACAGGAGGCAGAAAAAAAAGAGCGTGAAGAGGAGCTAGAAAGGAGGCGTGCTGCGAAGGCAAGGGAGGAGAGGGAGAAGAAGTTGGAGCATGCTCGTCGTGCGATAGGTACTCCTGAGGTGCGGTCGCGTGGTGCCGCTGGGGGAAGCCCTCTCCCGAGGAAGGCCTCAACTCGTGCCCTCCAACCATCGGCCCTGCACTGGCCAGTAACTGGAATACCTCTATAAGAAAGTCCAAGAAACTTCTGAGTGTCCTCTAGTGTGACTGTCATCTCACCACACGGTAGGTGGAAACTATGAGTTTCCGGCCTCCACCTACAGAAAAAAAAGTAAAGTTAGCACCAAAAAGCCGCAATCGACTAATAAAACTGATTGGGGAAGTGGAAAAGTCGCTGTTGACTATACCTGTCAACCAAAGCTGTGATCGCCACGTGGTTTATAACAGGCAACCCGCGGCGAACCTGGTACGATACAATGTCCAAGCCAGTCCTATGCAAGAGAGGAGTGTACCTGTCGTCGTACCGTATGTCCTCGAACTTATCATGGGTTCGAGGACGAAGAAGGGGCAGCTCCTGCAAATATTGTTTTTTGCTAATTAGTACATAAATAAACACAAATTAAATAGAGTGACAAACATATGAAGTCATTACCTGCCCCTCCGCGGTGAGTCGTCCTCGGTGTTGCGCATCGTAAAAAGGATCGAGAAGATGAGGTGCTTCCATCCTACAACAATAAGATTACAATTTAGTACATAAAAATACAACTTATGAAATAAAACAGCTTATCAATAAAACGATGTACACATGTAAGCACATTAGAATTATTTAAATAAGCACTACTACAAGTATAATTTGCACCTGACTAAGCGGCCAATGGCATGTGCGTCTTGTGGCCGAGTCTGCCGCATCGGCCACAATTGTTTTCCTCGGGTTCAGCAAGAAAGGGTGTTGCTCTGCCCCGCCTAGTTCTACCAGAAACTGTGTCCATGACCATCTTGTGTCTCGTTCTCTTCCTGCTTCCACGTTTGTCCCAACAACAACTTTTATCGGCAATGTATATGGGACCGTTGTACGGTGGCCATTGGTCCTCGTCTAGAAAAGGCTCGAACCGGGGAGACCATGTCAGTATCAGGTTATGAACACTGAACTGTGGTGGAATCATGCTCTCGTAGGCATAGTTTCGATGTCGAGCTGCTGCAATAAAATGAGAACATGGAAAGTGGTACTGCCTTGGTCTCCCACACGTGCATGAGAAATCCATTAGTACAACAATATAAATCCTTGGAGGCCGCACCTCTCCATCGGATGATGTTCCTCCCCTTTCAGTGACTTCGTACTTTCTTGTCAAGTGGTCAAAACATATTACTTCATGTGAGCGAGCCCAGTCCATTGCGGCTGATAGATGCCGCGTAGGTTTACATGACAATGACTGACCCTTCTTCTGTAGCTCCTCTGCATCTGCATGTCTCTTGTTGAACCATCAACCATTCTATAGAAGGTGAATGCGACAATACCATTGACTGGCATGCCACGTACACCCTTAAGGACACTGTTAAATGACTCGGCCATGTTGCTAGTCTGAAATGAATACCTCCAACCACGATCGTCATAAGCCCTTGTCCACTTCTCACGCTCCCTCATCAACCCTTGCAACCATTGTCTGCCATGTTCATTTGTTGACGTTTTTAGTTGATCCAACTTCTCCTCAAACCTCTGCACCTCTAGTTGTCGAGCAACTTCCTCGAATAGAGGAAAGTTCTCCTTCGTACCATCTTTCCGAAGTAAATTCTCGGCAAGGTGCCGAGTGCACCAACAGTGATGCAATGGTGGATAGCTCGGGATCTGTTCCTGTACAACACTGAGTATACCCTGGTGCCTATCAGATATAACACAAACCTCCCGACCAGGTCCTACAACATGTCTCCGAACAAGACGCAAGAACCATCCCCAACTATCCTGGTTCTCCTTCTCCACCAGAGCGAAAGCCAAAGGAACCAATGCATTCTCCGCGTCACATGCAACGGCTATCAATAGTGTGCCCATGTACTTTCCAAGTAGAAATGTACCATCAATGGACAACACCGGACGACAATGCCTGAACGCCTCCACACACTGGGGGAAGCACCAGAAGGCACGCAAGAATATCTGCCTACCATTAATAGTTACATTCGGTTTTGGCATGTACTCGTAATGCATTCCCGGATTGGTTGCTTTGATTGCATTAAAGAGTGCTGGCAACTTCTCGTACCCCTCCTCCCAATCCCCATATATCATCTTCCAAGCCCATTGCTTTGCCCGCCATGCTTTGCCATATTTTATCTTGTAATGAAAAATCTTCTCGGCCATGTCAATAATTGTGTTTACCTTCAAATTGGGATGCAACTTCAATGTTGACACAAACCTACTTGCAATGAGGGTAGATGTCAACTGTCGATGCCTCTGTTCAAGATCTTTCTCAGCACAAGTGTGTGGACCTACAATTTTGGTGATCTTGAACTTTCCCGAGGCCTTCTGTTTCCGAGCACATACCCTCCAATTGCAATCTGCCTTCTCACACACCACTGTATAACGTCGGGCCACATATGAATGCCTAACCTTGAAAGGTCTCTTACGTTTCACGGAATACTCCTGTAACCACGTTCTCAACGTTGGCAAGTCCTTGAATACAATTCCCTTCTGAATTTCCATGCCATCTGCATATTCATGTTGCTCTAGTACCTCGTCCTCTCTGCCCACTGCATATGCTCTATGACAATGTCTCAAATCACTAAACTCATCAACAAGTGGATCACGATCAGGACAAAATTGTCGGACGAGCTCAATATCTTCTTGACTCAATGCTGGAACGGGACGGTCATCATCAGAAGCAACAGCTCTAGATGTCCCATAAGGCTCCTCATCATCATCAATTTCAACATCGACACTATTGCTAGCCCGTCCAGTATTGGATGATGGAGGCACATGAGGAACATGGACACTGTTAAAAGACCCTCCAGTATTGGATGATGGAGGCACAGGAGGAACATTGACACCGATATTATTTGGATTCTCTCCTGAAACCACAGAACAAGAAGACATATCGGTACAAAGGTATAGAATGAACGGTGAATATGAGAATAGTGCCATGTGCATTTACCATTTGGGGCGGATTGAGCATCAGGGACTCCAACCACCACATCTTCCACAAACACCTCACGCATTGGTGACGGAGGGAGAGAAGGAGCCAGATTACCATGTTCTGGCGACAACTCATGAGGGGATGAATGCCCATTAAGGGGTGACAACCCATCACGGGGTATTGGATCAATTGACAACTTCCGCACCACCAAATCCAAACTTTGGAACACACTCTTCATGACCATGTTCACATACTTCTCCCACCCACTCTCACATGTAATTGGGAGAAGCCTCCTACCAAAAATTTGCCCTGATGTACCATAGTGAAGTACCCCTTCCATTGAGATGCCATCCTCATTTGAATTAAGACAAAGGCATTCACGAACCCTACCTAACAACTCACTAAACATAGGGCGATCATCGAACAACAGAGGGACTCTGTGCATTGCAACAAAAGTGACATTCCCAAACTGATCTTCTTCCACACTTCCTCCATGATACACTGTGACTAAATTGTCCATCTAGATATATTATGAATGTTAGTGACCTAGCTTGATATTCAACAATAACTAGGTTTATACACTGTGACTATCTATATTGAACTTTATTGAATAACTGAACTTCTAACTATCTAACTCTATATATTATGTAACTAACAAACTATATTACCTAAATAAAATAGCTAACTATATCTCACTATATTGCATATTGATATTATCTAACTATATTGCATAAATCAAATTGCTCACCTTCACGAGTGGCCCAAACGCTGGCGGGAGTCGGAGCTCCGCGCGGCCGGGAGGCGCATGCGCGGGCCGACGAGGCGCGGCCGACCGGCGTCCGCCCGCCGCGCGGACAGGCAGGGCGTCGCCGGACGGCGGCCAACGGCGCCCACCGCGCGGCCAGGCAGGGCGCGGCCGGGCGACGGCCAACGGCGACGCCGGGGGCGCAGGGCGCGGGCGGGGCGGCGGTGGGGCGGCGGCGGGAGCACAGGCCGCGAGCGGGCGGGCGGGCGGCGGCGGGTGGCGGCGGCGGCGCAGGGCGCGGGCGGGCGGGCGGCTTGAGCAGCGAGGGAGAGAGAGAGAGACGGAAGCCAGGGACCCGCCCGATTATGGCTTCCAGGGTCAGCGCCAAGAACTATGGCGCCGAGGTCGGCGCCAAGATCTATGGCGCGGAGGGTCGACGCCAAGATCTGTGGCGCCGAGCCCCCGTGCCACGTAAGCGCGCGCGATGCCAGGTCATGCTCCCTAGTTGGCACGTCGGCGCCAGGATTTGTGGCGCCGAGACGTTATACGTCAGCGCCATGGACCCTGGCGCCGACCCATAGGGTCCAAAGACGCAATTCGTTCCTCCAGGGGTCCAAACGGGAATTGTTTTTGAAAAAGGGCTAAAATGCAAAAAAGATAGCCGCAGGATCATGTGCGCTGAGTGGCGTGCGCGGCGCGGTGCTGTCCGCCAGACATGGTTCCACAGTCGCGGGTCCCACGTCGTGGTGGCATGCCGTGAGCAGCTCCATGCGATGGAGAGCCTGCTCCACTGCTTGAACTGAAGTGTCCTCGTACGGCAGCGCCTCGACGATGCGGGAGAATACTGTGCAAACAGGAACTGTTGCAGTGCTAACAGTCATGAGTTGCTTTGCTGGAGTAGGTGTGGTGCCGGACGAGGCCTCATTCTCAGCTGCCGGCGTGGTCAGCAGCAGTACCAGCTTGGCCGCCATTGTGCTGGATTTGGTGATGTATTCGTTCAGTAGCTCACACACTGAGATTGTCGTGCTACGGTCTCCTTCTTTGCCAGCAGTGTCGAGGAGCTGCTGGACTGCAACCTGAAGAGCTGAAGCCTGCAGTTGGAAGAGGGCTTGCAGAGCGTTGTTCTCCTTGTCCTGGGGATCTTGCTGGGCCGCGAGAGGTGCCGGGGCAGACTCAGTTACCTGGTGCGGAACGTTCCCGTTGTGCTGTTGCCCGCCGTGCTTGTTGTCGTGTCCCCCGTCCCGACGGCGCGGCGAACACTCTGGTTCGCGGTAGGCCCCGTTCGTAGTTGCGCAAGCGTCGCGCACACGCCGCCCATGGTTGTGACGGCCATCATTATAATGCTTGTCCCTGCCGCCGCCGTCGTCGCCATGGTAGCGCGAGCCATGGCCACACTCAAAATCAGGGTGGTCATCGTTGTATCGACCCCGACCTCGCCCGCCGTGACCGTCCTTTTCCTCTTGTCGGCGCCCGAGCCGGGCGTCCCTATCCCACTCATCCCGGGATCGGTTAGGGTGCTGCTCTCGTAAACTGATGGGAGCCGTGTCATCGTCCAGCACCCCCAAGTTCCATCGGGGAAGGCGCCTCTTCCTCGGCAGCAAGGTGCCATGCTCATCAACGATAGCCTCTGTGTAGTCATGGATTTCTTCCAGGTGAACAATTACATCGTATTGGCGCCCACGTTGCCAGTGCTCAGGTGGTTTTTCCATGACCAGGATTGAGGATAAGCCGGCATCCTTGGCCTGGTTGGTGAAGGTGAGCCAGATCCGCTTGGGGATCGAGCTCGGATTCTGTGTCCACGCCCAGAGGTTGATGGTCTTCGTCTCTGCCAAGCGCTCAAGGTTGGTGTCGATGCTCTCCAAAGCGCACCGGCGTGAAATCAAGCGCTCCACGATGTTGGGCTCCCAGGCGTGCTGCGGAACGCCGTCGAGGCAGAGCTTGACGCGGAAGAGTAGGGAGACCCCCAGAGGATTGCAGTGGTACGATGTAGGGATGAAGCAGTGGTCCTCCTGTGGCCTTGTGGCTGGGTCACCGAGAAGCGACATCTTGGTTAAGCTAGTACGCGGTGGCGGCGGCGGCGGCGGCGGATATGCTGATTGCGGCCTCCGGCCCCTTTCCGGCCTATTGTAGTTGGTGACTGGCTCTCTGCAGTCCCGCTCGCGGTGAACAGAACGGCGACACTTGAAGCAACGGATTGGGTCACGGCATGCATTGCCACGGTGGTCGGTAGCGAGGCAAACAAAACACCTTCCATTGGTTTTGGAGCGGAAAGCACGGAGTGCTGGTGAGATGTGGGTTGGTTCAGCTCGCATTACCCTTGCTGAATTTTGTTGTGGTCGGCTAAAATGCTCGGCGCGGCGATGTGGCCCTGGTTGGTGAGGAGGTGCACTGCATAGGTTACGCCACCACCTCCTATCTCTGACCTCCGTCCACCCTGGCTCTGGCTGGTGGCCTCTGCGTGGAGAGGCATGGCGCGACCGCTCATGCTGATGCTGGTGGCCTCTGCGTGGAGAGGCACGGCGCGGTGGGCGCCTAGCAGGTTGGGGGCGGCGGTAGCCCTGCATTGGAGGTGATGGATCTTGACGGATGAGGTGGCTGCTCCAGCCGGGCACGGTAACACTGGATTCGAGTCGTCGCCTGGGTGGTTGGGGGGAGGCAGCTGGCACCGGCGTCCGCACCACCTCAGCGAAGGTACGACGCAACTCTGATTCGGGCATTGAGGGTACAACGGAGACATCGTGATTCTGCGGTTGACCAGATCTGGGCGGGGGTGGAGGTGAGTCGAGGAAGAAGGCATCCCGATCCAGATCTGCAGCACTATTATATGGAGGTGAGCAAAGTGGTGTGGACGCAGACGGACCTGAGCAGACTGGGGAGGTGGCCTGCAGCGGGCGGCGGAGGAGCCTTGGCAGCGTCACGTGGGGCAGCGACGCCGGCAGTGCTGGTGGCGGCGGCGGCGGCGTGGGTGGATTGGGGGGCGACGGCATGACGGCTTTTTAGTCTCGCCATGCCTCTCATGATGTTCGAGATGGTGTCGATGGAGAGTGCATATCAGCGGATAGGACACTGGAGCCTGGAGGTGCCACAAAAGATGGAGGAGCGAACACCAAGAGTGCGTGAATCAACACAGTTGTTCGTCGAGGGCGACCACGCACAATTCCCCTGCGCGCCGGGGCAGTGCTCCGAGGCGCTGGCCTCGCTCACCACACATGTGAGCTGGTGGTTCCTGGGCCAGCCTTGCACGGCACCACGAGCATGGAGAAGGGAGCCACGACGATCCTAGCTGACCAGACCTCAGTGACGACGGTGGGCAGGGCTGCGCTACGCCTAGTCATGAGCATAGTGCAGGGTGAGGGACGAGGCGACGCCCACACTCTGACAACTCCTTGGTCACGGCGCGGCTGTACACGCTAGTGGAGGCGAGGGCGATGGACAGGAGCAAAGGATTGGCAGGTCGAGGAGGACAGGAGGCGGCGTGCAAATCTCTAGGAAGTCGCACGGGGAAGGCGGCGTGGTGCGCAGAGCATAGGCAATGCGGTTTGTTTTGTAGACGACGTCGAGGGGAATGCGGGGAGGAGAGGATCCATCAGCACGACCCCCCCTTGCGCAAAAACAAAAATCGGAGGGGGCGTTGATTCGCAGGCGGGAGGACCGATGAGGCAATGACACATGAACGGTAACCGGCGACCGCGTAATTGTTAGCCCTTGTTTAGAGGTAAAATTTGCACCCCAAATTTGATCCCTCGTAGTGAGTACGTCACTGAAGCATTTCTTTATATCTGTGAAAAATTATCCAAAAATTGATTAATTAGGCTCAAAATGTTCGTCTCACAGAGTACAACAAAACTGTGCAATTGGTTTTTGATTTTATCTACATTTAGTACTTCATGCATGTGCCGACATTTTGATGTGATAAGAATCTTTTTCTTACATACCGAACTTTGGGGTGGAATTTGGGATCTAAACAAGGCCTTAGTAGAAGAGATATTTAAAATTTATTACTACAACATCCTGATTATTCAACAGCCAGCAAGGTGGCCAGTGCAAATTGCGTGGGATAGATTTACTATTTTATGTTTTAATTAATTTATTAAAGACTTTTCAAATTTACAATTGATTAATACTATGAATTTGCATGGCTAGATTTATTATTTTCTAATTTTAAAATTATTTATTGAAGACTTTTAAATTTACAATTGATAAATATTATAGATTTTCTTGATGGATTTATTATATATGTCTTTCTATAATAACTCTTTGTGTATTTTCTGATGATAAGTCGTTATTAGCGTCCCATGATATGATCATAAAATAAATATGAGAGAAAAACAATAAAAGATAGTATTATATTTTACTTCAATTTGTACTCCTATAAATCTATAATTATGTCGCTAGTATCCCTTACTTTTCCCTATATTATATTTGATATATACCTTTTCTTTTTTCTTGTTTAATCAAAAATAGTTATTATGAAATCAAGTTTATATAAGTCATTTCTTTTAGTCTTATTCTTCGCACTACATACGAAATCTTGCTACATACTAATTTGTTTAGCTTTTTAAAACCCTATGTATATATTTATGTATCTATTTGATATAAAATCTTATTTGGTTATTTTAGTTATGAAAGCCACAAAAAAATTAAACGCTAATTTTACATTATTAGTCAATCAACCCGTGCTCCTGCACGGGCTAGCAGTTTTAGGAGGCAACTATTTTACATATATAATCATAAGCATGTATTAGAAGTTTGTGAATTATATTTTCGGGTTTATAACTAATTAAAATATTTATCTTTTCTCTCTCTCATACAATACCCATTTAAATTAATATGTTTATCTGGTTGTGACATATTTCAGCTAAAAATGCTCCATATGTTTCATCCTCTTTAGACCTTGTTTGGTACATACTAATCTCCTTTGATCTATGTATATTGATCAAGTCCAAGGCTGAATCAATCCCCATCTCCATTTATTCGAGAAACCTATCACACAACATAATATTTTCCTATTGATACTTACAATCTGTAAATAGTAGAAGAAAATCAGAAGAGATACTGTTGACTGTATTTAACTTGCCTCTTTGGAGAACAACACAGCCGCGTTGCTTGAACAAAAAATTATTTCGCAACACAACTCAATCTGCATGCATACACGCGGTGATTCGTGTGGCTGCAACTTTATTTATATTACTGTCCATAGAGCCGCCAAGCTTTGAATCTCTTGCAGAATTGTATGCCCTGCTAGGCATCGGAATTGCATGCCATTTAGGTTGAATAAATCGACCTTGGATAGGTCGCAAAAAATTGACCTTGGACAGGATCACAAAGGAACAGATCCATGATACGACATAGCTAGGTCGATCAAACGCCAAGGTCAAGAGCGCCTTCTGCTTGCGTCCAAGCTTGCAGTGTTGCTCTATGATACCGCTATTTACTGGTGACCGCCTGCCTAATCCCGTTAGCGTGTGACACCCTTGCTTCAATGTCATGTCGCCTGTGTCCAAGGTTTTACTCATTGCTACACTGCTCGGATCACAAGATTAAAGAAAGGCGGATAGGGCTGTTTATGTATAGCTCCACGTTGGATGCCAACGTGACGTGAGGGTAGATTACATGAGATGTGTATATTGTGATGAGTTTGGATAGATGGTAATTTAAATATATGTCTATGGGGTTATTTCATATTATTTTTTATAATGCAGAGTGGGTAATTTAAATATTGATGTAGTTGGTTATTTTAGACTATTCTTCATAATGGCAGTGGTGGGTAATTTTTTAGAAAACAAAATAGATCCGATGGCTATTATTATTAATGTTGATTGAAATATACAAAATTGATGGCCGGATGTTTATGATTTTTGTGAGAATTTCTAGGATTTATCTTTTTTTCTAGCGTGTCTAGAGAGGATTAACCTGGAAGGAGCCTCAGTAATAGTTAGATATTATTATCTAATTGGATACACTATGGATCTTTACTTTTACCTAAGTTCATAAATGTTTTACTTTATTTTTTGTTTCTGTAAGTTATGAATACCTTTTAGTTCTAAAATTGTTTATATCACTTGTTGTTGGTCATCTCCTCCCCTATTAGAAGAACCCACCCCCTCTCTCTCCAGCACGCGCTGACAACTCGTACATCTACTCGTAGTTATGATTTGTGAAGCATGTCTACCTTATGTCAGGTGTTTTGCTTGCTCCATTAGGTTGCTTGTATATTCTGTAGTGATCTTTCTTCACACCATCATTAGTCAGCCTGCTCGATTATGCTAGCCGCAGCAAGCTCTTCCGATCAGGCTGAGTATGAGAAATCTGGATAAGTGGCTCTCTTTGCCTCAACTCAATGCACTCCATCGATACTAAAAACACTAAATTGTTATGCTTATATGTACACAACCACACTTGAGGTAATCTTTGTAGAACCATTGTCATAGGGCGTTGTCTCTTCAACTCTGGCGAGGTAGTGTTGCAACAATCACTGATGAGATTTTTGTTTACATGCTTCACCCAAGAGTATCTTTAAGACACGTGCAATATTATCCATGTCATCTCGGTTTTGTACTCTAAAGATGCATGTATTACACATGAGGTGTTATCTTAGTGGGGTATCTACATTGGGCCAATGGGGTGCCCTTGGTTGTGCTCTATTTCTAGCACTTGAGCGCCGCTACGCTAGATATTGTGATCATATTGTTCATCTGCCTATTTATTATGTTGTTATAGCCAACATGTGCATCACGTTGAGCTCTATAGCATGGCCACCATTATTGTATGCCTTGTGTTGTCATTCATCACCGTACAAGACCTCACATTGCGTACAGAAAGATAAAATCATAAAATCATGTTCGATTATTGAAATAAAATACCAAGATATCTTTAACATTACCAAAAAAAAAGAAGTCCAAGTATGATATTTGTTTTAACTTTTTGGACTTGACCGTAATATGCTCTCCCACCTAATAATTCTCAATTACATTACACATATGTTATTCAAAATATTATTTTATTTACTTTTTATTTTAAATTTATCTTTTATTGATTATACTTAACATTACTCTTTGTTATGTATTTTACTTCATACTCCCTACGTTCTAGAACATAGCTACTCCGTACATTAAGGGTCCAAAATTTATCCTAATATAACTTTTATAGTTCTCATCCTACCGTTTACTTACGAACTAACCAAAATACTCATTTTTCACCTAAGCGCCTGGACGAACAGGATTGGATTGCAACTTAAAATCTTTTGATGGCGCCATGGAAAATGGATTAACGGCAACTAAAATCTTTTTTAGTACTATACGCATGCAAATTTTAGCACCCATATATATGTTCAGTGCTGCATGCAAACAAAAACCGGCAGGTAGCGCTTCTCGCATGGGATGCACGCAATCAAGCTGAACGCATGCGACTGTAGCATTAAGTAATTAACCAAGGGAAATTAGTCATTTTATCCTTCTCCTTAGGCCAGTCTTAATATACAGTTTCACTATACGATTACCTAGACTAGAAACTAGGTAACTGTGTCAAAGGAGTTTCATGGTGATGAAACTCCTCTCACGTATCATGAAACTCTTTCTTCTCTCTCCTATACCACATCAGCATATTTAATGTTACGAAACTCCCCATGAAACCTCCGCTCAGACTGACCTTATTCCATCTGAAAATTTCTAAACATAGATATGGGACATAGGTTGTAGTTTGTATGGAAATCAAAACATGTTTTTTTTATTTTAAATATGAAATTAGCATATTATGAATTTGTGTTTGATATGTACTCTTTTTTGATATATTCTTCTATTTTTTGGATTAACAAAATAATATGGACCAATAGATCTTCATAAAATCCAAACAACATAAATTCTTCTCTTATTTTTTTGGAATAACTGAATACTATGGACAGTTAGATCTTTATAAAATTGTAACACCCAAAACTTGCCTATTTAAAATTTTTTAGTAATTAATGGGCTTTCATTTAATTTGTTGACATTTAATATAGGCCAAATGAATTATTTATGAATATTAAAATCAAATATAAGTTGTAGAAACATTTTTGTTGCATTCATGTTGCTGCATTTATTTTGTATTGCTTGTGGTTCAAATGAGAGTTTAAATTTATTTAAATTCAAATTTGAATCACTTTGTTTGAATCCCTAGAAAAGTTTATTTCACCCGAGTCCGGTTTTGCACCTCCAACTTCCTTCCTCGGCTGACTTTCCCTCCCTCAACTTCTCCCCGGCTCAGCCTCACTCCCCTTCCCATTCTTTCCCCCTGGCCCGCTCTGCTACTCCCGCTCGGCCCACTCCCGCGCGGCCCAGCAGCAAGCCGGCCCAGCAGTAGCGCGCCCCGCCGGCCCGCTCGCGCTCCCCTTCCCCCTCTCCCTCTCAATGGCCGCCCGACCCCATCTGTCGGACCCGTCTCCCTCCTTCCACCCGACGCGCCTCTCCCCCAGCGCGAATCACATCGCGCTCGTCGGCCGCCTTGCTCCCTTCCCCGCGCCCGTGGGCCCTATTTAAGCACCCCCACACGCCCCCGAGCCCTCACCATCCCTCTCCCGCGCCTCCCGAGCCCCCCATCGCCATCTCCGCGCAACACCGCCGCCCCCCTTCCCTGTCTGAGCTCCGCCACCGTCGACGGCCCGCCACAACGCCGCTCCGGCCAAGTCGACCCTTCCAGGAGCATCACCCAAGGGTAAGGACCGCGCCGAGCTCTTTTCCCCTCTCTCTTTCGCCCCCTAGCATCCCCGTCCACCTCGCCGGAACACCACGGCCGCCGGCCACCGTCGGCTGTCGCCATAACCGCCCAACCCACGACTTGCACACCCCAGGTGGACTCGCCATGCTCCCCTGATGTCGTAGAGCCCGTCCAAGCGCCATTTGGGGCCCCTAGCTCGAGTTCGGTCGAACTCCGGTGAGCCCCCGCCTCTGCCGAGCGGCGCCGTCGCGAATCACTCTCCCGTCGGCGACCCTCCTCCCCCGAACCCATCCCAGCCCTCGGATCTGCATCCGACGGCCACAGAACGTCCCCGCCCCGAGTCAAAACTCCCATACCGGTCAACTTGGGGCCTTTTTGCTAAAGATCCCCTCGTGTTTCTGTGAATCAACCCGCGGTCCACCCTTGTGTATTTATATTTACCAATAGGTCCTGTTTTTAACAAATCACACCCTGAGCTTTTAGAAATTAGAACCCGCAGTCCTGTTTAGGCATTTTCACGCGTTAGCCCTCAGGTTTTAAAGCGTATTTACGTATAGGTCCTCGGTTTACTTCAAATAAGCCCCTAGAACTTTTAAAACCTTGCCAGCAGGTCCCTGCAACATAGAAACACCATATTTTTTCCGTTTTAGCTCTGATTAGTGTGATTTTTGCGCTCATGTGTTCGTAGTGAAGTGTAGAATATTTCTAGAACCTTTATCTGTGCTGCTTTTACTGTTTGGTGTACTTTTCTAATAGATTATTATTTGTTTGAAAGTATTGGTTTGCGTGCTCGCTTGTATGGTGATTCGTGTCCAATCGGTGAGCCGTTCGCTTTGGAGTTCGAGTACGTGGAGGACTTTCCGGAGCAGGACCCACAGCAGCAGCAGCAACAGCCGCCCTTCGAGGAAGGCAAGTTATAGCACGGACAATCCTTGCTACCTAAACACACTTTCTACGTACATTTACTTTCATATGCATGTGTCTAATTTGATGTCCTATTAAGGTTGTACCTAGTTTGTTTACTCATATCCTTTGATTACATTGGGTTCATGCATATGGGTAGATTTGGTTATGCGCAGCTACTGTCACCATTATTTAACTGTTAATTTTGACTTAATGGTTCACTTCAACATTAATGATAAAACTTACCTTTTAGCAACATGGTTTAGGAAACTGGGGCATGTGTTGTGTGCTTTGCTCCAGTGTCTCTCCGTAAGTTCCGGTTCTTAAAGCGGCAACCCAGGAGCTTGTCGCCACCGCTAGAACTATTATGGCTCTGGTCTTGGTCAAGTAACTTGTACGTCTCTAGCTTGTCTGTGGTTACCGGTGGGGCCGACGGCGTTAGGGAAAGTAAGGCGCGAGGTGTTTCTTGATTCCACCGAGGACGGTAGCCCCGTCAGCTAGGTCTCGTTAGACCCAGTCCCGTGTTGGGAGTCCCTGCGATGGGGAACTCCGCACGTTGCGCATTGTTAGGTGCGATGCCCGCGCTATGGATGCCATTGACCCCCTTATGGTGTGACTCCGTAAGCGTAAGTCAATCTCGGTGCCTAGAGTCTCACCACCTTATTGTACCTTAGCGGATACTGTCTTGTTAGGGTGTCTCGTGAAAAACCTCGTAGCGTCCCTATGCAATCACACCTCAGAAATGTTGATGTGCATGGTTGGGTGCAAAGTTCTTTTGAACTTTTACACGACTGGTGGGTAAAGGGCGAAACCTCTGCAGAGTGTAAAATCTATCATCATAGCCTTGCTCAGGGTCACGAGCGACATGGATCTTTTTTTATTAGAAGATGATGTTTATTTATGTTTAATGTCACTTATACCTTATTAATTGGGTTGCAACTGGGTTTCATTCACTTGTAGTAATTTGATTAATGTTGAAATGAACCAACTAAAAATGCTAATGCAGTTAAGCTGTGTCTAGCCTATTTTGAGCCTTCATACCCATGCTATACTTGCTAAGTAATTGTTTACTTACACTTGTCATTTTATTCAACAAAATTCCGGATGGGTAAACAGATTGGGCTGGGCATGAGTCTGCTGCTGAGTTTCCCGAAGATTTACTGTACTACTGAGCTGTGGTCTCCCAGTCAGAGTCCCTGTGGATTGCGGCTCCATTAGTTGAGAGTTCATTAGTCTTCCATTGTTATTGTTTAGATCATTTATGAAGCACTCTGATGTAAACACTTTACTTAATGAAGAATTTATTCCAGCATATGTTCTTTGTTTATCATATTTGTTCGCTATATGTGTATTATGACTTCCTGGGTACACATATGGCCACATTCGGGTTTTTGTGAAAATCCGGGTGTGACAAAAATCTGACGGCATATATACTTATTTTTTTTAGATTACTAGCAAGAACTCACGTGCGACACGCACGTTTATTGATGACACATAGGTACTAAAACAATGTCACTTAAGTTGGCTATGGTAAACAGACCACTCATGTGAAGCGCTTTTAAAAATACTTTATATTCGCTCTCTCATGTATAGAGAGCTTTAGGTATTCTCAAATCTGGGGGCACATTATTTTCGAGATAGTTGGTATTTATTTATATGGAGAAAAACTCTCAAATCTATTGTCTATTAGTAATACGGGATAATTAGGTACAAATGTGGGTATATTCGGTCAAATCCATCCATGGCCGGCAAAAGGTGGTTTAAACCAAAAAAAATGGAGCTAGGGTTAATAAAAAAATCAATTATCTGTCTCTGCAATTGTTCTTTTTCTTGAGTTTTTTCTAGATGATTTGATTTTCTCTGGCACATCTCTGTTATCCATTGGACAGGGTACGATAATTTAGAGGAGGAACAATTGATAAAAAGAGAAAAGGAATAACAAAAATAATATGGAGGGGGATAAAAAACAGCTGAGTTTTTTCTTTCCAAAAACAGAGGATTAAACTGGAGATTTTTTTCTTTCCAAAATAAAAAATCAAACTTGATTTTTAATTCACGGGCGTACGCGACTCAAAATATTTTGGCGTGGCCGGAAAAAGTCTACCTCACCCCCTAACCTATGAGGGGTGAAACACATCACCCCCTAACCTATGAAAGTGGATTTTTTACCCCCTGAACTTTCTAAAACCGGACAAATCACCCCTGAAGCAGTTTTGAAAAATCATAATAAATCACAGAAAAATCATAAAATGGAAAATCAAATTGTATTGGACTCCAAATGAGTAGATCTACACAATGAACATATAATATGGTATCTTTTAGTACATTTTTTTACAGCTATGAAGAAAAGCATAGATCTAAAGTTACAGAAAAAAATATACTAAAACATTTCGTATTATATGTTCACTACGTAGAACTACTAATTTGAAGTCCAACACAATTTATTTTCCATTTTATGATTTTTTGTGATTTATTATGATTTTTCAAAACTGCTTCAGGGGGTGATTTGTCCGGTTTTAGAAAGTTCAGGGGGTAAAAAAATCCACTTTCATAGGTTAAGGGGTGATGTGTTCCACCCCTCATAGGTTAGGGGGTGAAGTAGACTTTTTTTCATTTGCAGGGATAAACGGCACAACGACGCCGACGCATTGGTGCCCTAACGGAGAACATATTGTTTCATCAAGGATCAACCGAACAAAAATCACCAGAGCGGATTAAAATCCACATCCTACTCCCTCAAGTCACAACACGTACGACACACGCTAGCAAAGACACACGCCCCGTAAAGTGAAACCGCAACCGACCGCCGGAACCACGTCGCCTGAGTGTAATCTCCGACGTGAGCATGCGTTCGTTGCCGTTATATTCGTCCACCATTGCCGGACCGATTTGCAATGAGTCCACGCAGCTGTGCGGAGGCCATGGACCCCGAGCTACGACGAGAGGCTCGTCCAAAGCCGGCCAGTGAATTTGCACTCCGTGAAGAGGCGCGATTCTTTCTCCATGGTTGAGCGGCACAATGGGCACACGGGGTGATGATCAATAACCCAAAGTGTTGTTAAGCAAAGATATGTTTTTTGAAACTTTTATTAGTCATGCGTCATTTTGATGGTGAGCATTTTTATTGTGTGCTTTCCACTTTGGATAGATCAAGTTGTAAGCTTGTAGTCATTTATCATGGTCAGCACGTGTGTACTTTGGGGTGGCTGTAGTTGACCCGGGGGTGATGACTCGTGTCCTCCGGGACGAGTTGTTCCGAATAATCAGCGCCCTGTAAGCACATGTGCACACATGCTCCGAAACCGAAAGAATCAATACTTCTAATCATACAACAAATGAAACTTTTGTATGCACCAAAAGAAAAGGGACCGCTAATAGTTACATTGTTGACAATATAAATCTTGCTTGCCGATACAAATAAATCATACCTCAACTCGCAAATAATTAGCCTAAAGCCGCTCGACAAAATTTCTCGTAATTCTACGGGATTTATTTGAGCAAAATTGGATAATAAAACAAGAAATGGCTAGTAAAAGAATGGATTGAGATCAGGCATTACTGTCTAGGGCTCCCCTGAGTAAATGCAACCCTTCCAAGCCTTCAGAAAGCACCTCTTATTGCCTTTTCAATGTTGCTGGGGAAATGCACATCTTCAACAATGAATTTGAGTATGTTTTTACCGCCATGACCATCAAATACCTGCATTTTGGGCATAGTAAATTAATGCACTCCAATTCAGCCCCAAAATGTTCTTGCAACACTCAGATAATGGCACATATGCCCACTTCTTGCTTCAACATGGAAGAAAATAACGAAGCAACTGCTATCATGTTGGTGTCGCATATCATAAGCGCCAAGAAAACTTTTACTGCCTCTTTGGGGTGCAGGGATTATGTAGGAATTTCACAACAAGCAGTTCAATTCTTGAAGGAACAAGGAAAGTTTCCCATGTGCGGCACACACGTTTATTGATAACACATATGTATTAAAACAGTGTCACTTGAGTGGGCCAAGGTAAACATACCAGTCATGCGAAGCGCTTTTAAAATATTTTATATTAGCACTCTTATTTATAGAGAGCTTTAGGTATTCTCAAATCCAGAGGCACATGATTTTTTGAGATAGTTGGTCTTTATTTATATGGAGAAAAACTCTCTCAATCTATTATTTATTGGCAATACGGGATAATTGTGTATAGAGGAGGGGACGGGCGCCTGGTGGGAAGGTGTTTATTGCCTGCCATTCGTGATTAATAATTTTTACCGGTTATAAGGGCAAGTACATTAGTGCCGTCTGATAGGCGGTCTCATGCAGTGACACGTAATCTTGAGTCGACTAATCAGACAACCTATACAATAGGTTATTGTTTTGGTTGTCTCGTATTAATACAATATCCCTTAATTTATAGGGAAATAAATAAATATTATTGGTTGCATGGCAACAAAACTCGTACAATGGTGGGGGAGTTGTCTCATAGTCCTAAAATTTAGCTCATGAGGCGGACCTCATTCTCTCACCTCACTCTCTCTCCTCCACATCAACAAAAATCCTACGTGGCACTGCATGAGACGATCTATGAGACCGCTTACGTGTACCAATGTACCCGCTCTAAATGGATTCCTTTTTAACCGTTGGCGGGGTGGGTCAGTTTCCTTCTGTACAGTCATTTTCCAGAGTAAATGATACGTTTTGTGTGGAAGGATTGAAGGGAGCTTTTAGGAAGGAGTGTGTGTATATGTACGTAGACGATGAAAGTGATGCCAATGGACGGTAGATTTTTCCTTCCTCTCAGGCCTAGCTGTCCATTGGCCCACACCAGCCATCCTCTTCAATTTGTGGCATCTGTTTTCCGACGTACTTCATCCGATCCAGGGGTAGTACCTCACGAAACAATACGAGGAGGAGAATAAGAAATAGCTAATTTTTTCTTTCCAAAAAGACAGGGGATTTTTTCTTTCTAAAATAAAAACGGTGGGTACAAGAAAACACCGGTGAGAAAAAAAATGAGGCTAGAGGTGAACTCACACGTGTTTTTTCGCTCTGTCAAAAAAAACATCCACAAAATTTTCTTTTTTTCCTGTAACGTGGGTCCAGACGGGTCCGGCGTGAGGGGTACGGGGGGTTTTTGTTGGTAGCAAAAGTTTTTAAAAAAACTCGATCCTTTTGGTATAGATAATATGATAATTTTTGAACCTCTCAGTTATTCATAAAACTCGACAGTGCATTTTTTTTTTCAGATTAACATGAAAGTTTCTACGTCTTTTCGGTGAATGTGATGCTTTTTTAACGTTATTGTATTAATATAAATATTAGATAGTATATGGCCACATAGATGCAGCCACTGCAGATGTAAACATTAAATACTTAAACCTTCAATAGCGACAAAGTAATAGCCAATCTAATAATCAACTTATTGTACGAGTATTTGTTGGTGATGGCTGTAAGTGAAGTGACATTTGTAGCCAGCCGCTATTCCGTTAGCTTTGCTCACCCAGTGGTTCTGCGCACCAGCCGCGGGCGGAGCGGTTTCTTCATGACGGTGGTGAACTCGCTCGTCTCGGCGAAGTCCACCTCCTCGCCGGGCACCTCTTTCCACTCGAATTCCCTGACCAAGTTTGCCACAAAGTACTCCAAGTGAAGCATGGCGATACTAAGCCCGGCGCAAATCCGCCGCCCGACGCCGAACGGCATCATCTTGATCTCCCTACTGCCGGTCACGTCCGCGCCCTCTCCGTCGCCGCCGGCCAGGAACCGCTCCGGCACGAACTCCATGGGCTTCTCCCACTCCCGCTCGTCCCAGCCCATCTCTGCCACCATGGAGTTCACCGTCGCGCCCTTGGGGATTAGGTACCCGCCGACCTCGATGTCCTCCACCGCCTTGTGCTCCAGCACGAAGTGCACCGGAGGGTGGCGGCGCAACCCCTCGAGGACGACGGCCTTGAGGTACGGCATCTTGTGCGTGTCCTCCTCACCGACCTCCTCTTGCTCGGCGCCGCACGTCGCTTTGATCTCGCCGTAGAGCTTCTCTTGGATGGTCGGGTTCTTGACCAGCTGGGCCATGATCCACTGCAACGCTGTGGCCGTCGTGTCGGTCCCGGCGATGAGGAACTCGGAGCAGAGGCTTTGCAACTCCTCGCCCGTTAGCTCGCGGTTCCTCTCGTCGGGGAGCCTGATGTCGAGCAGCGTGTCCACGTATGAGTGCTCGAACGTCCTCTCCTTCTCCGACGACGCCGCGCCGCCGCCGCCGCCTTGGCTGTTCAGCCGCCTCTTGCGCTCCCGGCGCGCCTCGATGAGTGGCACGAAGAGCTCCTTCTGGCGCCGCCGGGCATCAAGCCCCTTCTGGAGGCGGCCGCGGTAGGCCAGCACCGGCCAGAACGCGAGCACGCTCGTGTTCTGCGCCACGAACATGATCCAGGCATGCTGCGCGGCGGCGATGGCGCGCACCGCGGGCTCGTCCAGCCGCTCGCCGAAGCACATGAGCACGAGGAGGCAGAACATGGCGTACTTGAACGCCTCCACGACGGCGGGGGGCGGCACCGCGTCGGGCCCGGGCCCGGGCTCGCCGAGCTTCTGGACGAGCACGCCGCGCACCCACGAGCGCGCCGGCGCGAAGAGCTTCGCGCGCGACGGGTGCAGCGTCTCGGAGACGAGGTTGCGGCGGAGGAGGCGCCACACGGGCCCGTAGCTGGAGCGCGAGATGGTGCTGCCGCTCTCCCTGAGAAGCGCGCGCTTGACGGCCGGGCGGTCGGCGAGCGCGGCCCCGCTCTCGACCAGCGCGGCGTGCGCGATGCGGCGGTCGGCGATGAAGATGGACAGGGTGGAGCCCGCGCGCAGGGAGACGACGGGGCCGTACCGCGCGACGAGGCGCTGGAGCAGGGCCTCCATGTCGGACGAGGAGCGCTTCAGCAGCAGGAGGTTGCCGAGGAACGGCAGGCCCGGTGGGCCCGGAGGGAGGCGGGCGCCGTTCTTGCCCCTGCGCGCCCCGTGCTTCTTCGCGAGAAGGAGGGCGGAGAGGGGCAGGAGGAGGGCCACGAGGAGTAGGAGCTGTGTGTCCATGGCGACGTCTTCTTGCTCTGCTTGCTTCGTCTGTCGGTGTATAGTCTAGTACACTGACGTGTTATATGTCCAGGCAGCCTGAACTGCTGGAGAGGAACTTCAAGACTTTCAGATCCTACCGGCGTCATGGCTGATGGAATTGATTATTTTGGTATCCCTTTCCATGTTTCCATCAAATTGACATTTTGGCCTTGTTTAGATCCTAAATTTCACCCCTAAAGTTCACTATAAAAAAAGAAGATTTTCGTCCCATTAAAATGTCGGCACATGCATGGAGTACTAAATGTAGATGAAATCAAAAACTATTTGCACAGTTTTGTTGTACTCTGCAAGACTTGAGCCTAATTAATCAATTTTTGAACAATTTTTTACACATACAAACGAAATACTACAGTGCGCACGCACCCCAACAAGACAAAGTTTGGGTTCCAAATTTGGGAACTGGGCTTTGTTTCTGCGTCAAACCACGCTATTTACTTTTGGAGGTGTATATTTGACACAAGGGTGTTTATGAGGCCCTGGCACAGTGGCACTCGAGTCGGATGGCCTAGAAACGCCTTATTTTCTTGCATACAGGAATCGGGTGTCTCACAAGGTCTGAACACCTGATCTTCTAGACCCAAGTAGGATATGTTTCTTTCCTTCTCTGTTCTTATACTTACTTTTTCGTGGTGATTGCTAGAGGTGCGTGGAGGGCGGACATGTAATCGTACGTAATATAGATCAACACTAGACAATGTATATTTCAAATATCCTTGTCTAATAATACTAGAATTCTACTTCCTTCGTTCTGAAATATAAAGGATTATGGTTAGGCACTTGCTGCATAGCTAAAATTACTTATATTTAGGACGGAGATTGTATAAAAAAATTAATGAGCCTGTCACTTTCACCGTTAGGGGCTGCCCTTTCATTTTGTTTATTTTATGCACAAATGTACTTCAATGAGACAATGCTATGCACATTGACCTCTTATTAAGTGATTAAATTCAGTCATATAATTTGAATGTTGTAGAGGCATGTGGTACCTATATTCTCAAAGAAACAAAGATACTATGCCTACATTCATGAACACACCACCCTCGCACCAACCACCACACGAAGCAAAGTTTTCGTTATTTCAGACCTTGGCTGTGTTTAGTTCCCGAAAAGGGAATGTGAAGTTTGGTGAAAATGTCACATCGGATACTGTAGCGCACTGTAGCACTTTTCGTTTGTTTGTGGTAATCGTTGTCCTACCATGACCTAACTAGGCTCAAAAGATTCGTCTTGTCGTGTACATCAAAACCATGTACTTAGTTTTTTTATTTACCCACGTTTAGTATTCCATACATGAGGAGAGATATTTGATGTGATTTGATGAATAGTAAAGTTTGGAGAGAGAATTTTTGGCTTTTCAGTGGAACTAAACTGGGCCCTTGTTTAGATCCCAAATTTGGGGTAGGATGTCACTTCGTAATCATTGCGTCGCTATAGCATTTCGTTTGTATGTGTGAAAAATTATCTTAAAATTGATTAATTAGGTTCAAAATGTTCGTCTCGTAAAGTACAACAAAACTGTGCAATTAGTTTTTGATTTCATCTACATTTAGTATTCCATGCATGTTATGACATTTTGATGTAGATGTTGAAATTGGAAGGTTAAATTTGGGAGTTTGATGTCACTTCGTAATCATTGCGTCACTGTAGCATTTCGTTTGTATCTGTGAAAAATTGTCCAAAAATTGATTAATTAGGCTCAAAATGTTCGTCTCGCAAAGCACAACAAAACTGTGTAATTAGTTTTTTATTTTAATTACATTTAGTACTACATACATGTTATGACATTTTGATGTGACGGAAAATCTTTTTTTACGTAGTAAATTTGGGAGTTGCTTTTTATCCAAACAAGGCCCTCATATGCGATGAATTGAGCTACAGAAGCACAGAGGAGCGACTCCACCAGAGTTCAGACTTCAGAACGACCGACGAGACAGTTACGTAGGCTACACTGCTCCTGCTCCTCGTCGCGCTCTTCCTCCCCCTCCTCCCAGAAAAGGCAAGAACGGTGACCACCTCCCGCCAGGCCCATGGGCCGTGCCGTTGCTCATGGCGTGTTGACAAGCCTTCCGGCGATATCTGGGCCGGCAGTCGGATGCTACTCCTCTGAATGGTGTGAGCTAACGCCACGCGTCAGTTACCATCACCGGCGCCGGGAACTCTGATCCGACCAGGCGGGGAAGCACCCGCACGCGCCAGCCATGGACGCGCCGCCGCTCCTCCTGGGCGCGCTCCTCTTCCTCCTCCCCGCCGCGCTCCTCCTCCGCCGCCGCCGCGGCGCGCGGGGCAAGCGCCCGCGCCTCCCGCCCGGCCCGCCGTCCCTGCCGCTCCTCGGCAGCGTGGTGTGGCTCACCAACTCGCCCACCGAGATCGAGCCCCTGCTGCGGCGCCTCTTCGCGCGCCACGGCCCCGTCGTCGCGCTCCGCGTCGGGGCGCGCCTTTCCGTCTTCGTCGCCGACCGCCGCCTCGCGCACGCGGCGCTCGTCGAGCGCGGCGCCGCGCTGGCGGACCGCCCGTCGTTCGTGTCGGTGGAGCTCCTCGGCGAGAACAATAACTCCATCACCCGCGCCAGCTACGGGACCACGTGGCGCCTCCTCCGCCGCAACCTCGTCGCCGAGACGCTGCACCCGTCGCGGGTGAAGCTCTTCGCGCCGGCGCGCGCTTGGGTGCGCGGCGTCCTCGTCCAGAAGCTCGGTGGCGAGCCCGGGCCCGACGGCTCCGCGGCGGCGCCGCCTACCCCCGCCGCCGTCGTGGAGACCTTCCAGTACGCCATGTTCTGCCTCCTCGTGCTCATGTGCTTCGGCGAGCGCCTCGACGAGCCCGCGGTGCGCGCCATCGCCGCTGCCAAGAGGGAGTCGCTCATCTACGCCTCCAAGAACATGCCCGTCTTCGCCTTCTTCCCGCCGGTCACCAAGTACCTCTTCCGCGCGCGGCTCGAGAAGGTGCGGGCGCTGCGGCAGCGCCTCAATGACCTCTTCCTGCCGCTCATCAACGCGCGGCGCGAGTACAAGAAGCGGGGTGCCGGCGGCGAGCCGGGCAAGGAGACCACGTTCGAGCACTCGTACGTGGACACCCTGCTCGACATCAAGCTCCACGACGACGGCGATCGCCCGCTGACCGACGACGAGATCATCCTCAACTGCTCCGAGTTCCTCGACGCCGGAACGGACACCACGTCCACCGGGCTGCAGTGGATCATGGCCGAGCTCGTCAAGAACCCGGCCATCCAAGAGAAGCTCTACGACGAGATCAGAGCCGCCACCGGCGACGACAAGGAAGAGGTCTCCGAGGAGGACGTCCACAAGATGCCGTACCTGAAGGCGGTGATCCTCGAGGGCCTCCGGAAGCACCCGCCGGCTCACTTCGTGCTGCCGCACAAGGCGGCGGAGGACATGGAGATCGGCGGGTACCTGATCCCCAAGGGCACCACGGTGAACTTCATGGTGGCAGAGATGAGCAGGGACGAGCGGGAGTGGAAGGACCCAATGAGTTCTCGCCGGAGCGGTTCCTCCCCGGCGGCGACGGCGACGGCGTGGACGTGACGGGCACCAAGGGGATCAGGATGATGCCGTTCGGCGTGGGCAGGAGGATCTGCGCCGGGCTCGGCATCGCCATGCTGCACCTCGAGTACTTCGTGGCCAACATGGTGAGGGAGTTCGAGTGGCTGGAGGTGCCCGGCGAAGAGGTGGACTTCGCCGAGAAGAACGAGTTCACCGTCGTCATGAAGAAGCCGCTGCGCCCGCGCCTTGTGCCCAGGAGGGTTCAGAGTACGAGTGCTCACTAGCTGCCTGGAATTACTACGATTCAATAGCAGGGTGATTATATGGTTTCTTGTTCTTTGATGTAAATATCGATCCAGAGTGATGCTCGCTAGCTGTCAATAATCACTGTTCTTCAATAATCGCCAGGGAGATTGTATAATGTCTGTATCTTGGTTCATCTTCATGTTGATTGTGTATGGCTTCGCGGACAATGGCAAATCCATAGCAAAACTATGGCAATTAGACAGCACAGATGCTCCTGGATAACTGAATTGCTGCTGCATGCGTCTTCAGATTCATTTTAGATAATGCGTATTCAGATGGTCTTGAATCACAATTTCTGTGTTGAGCAGAATCCATAGCCGTCTTTCCGTACGGCTGTCAAGAATCAGCAGCAGAGACGCTGCCGTGGCTACTCTGCTTTTACGACTGTTAGTGTTACCTGCAGTTTGTAATTTGATCCTCTAGCTCTAGTAGAGCCAGTCAAGCTTCTCGCTCCGGCCCCGGCCCTGGATCGCGACACGTGCCCCCCGCGTTGCGTCATCCACCCCGGATCGGACGCATACTCGTATGCGTGGACGGCCGGGGCGGCGGGGCTGTAAGGCCGGTCTCGGCGGCAATTTCACGGGGAGTTTGAAGGCGTTAGACGTGCTGACGCGTATAGAAGAATAAAACTAGAACCAGTCTCACTGTATAGTTTTTCTATACGGTTATCTAGACAAAAACTAGATAATTGAGCCAAAAGAGTTTCATGCCTCTCAGGGCAGTTCCAACCTATAATGTTCATAGGTAGTGTCCATAATGTCATGTTAGCAAGACATTATTTTAAACATTGTATTCTCCAACCCATGATTTCTTGGTGTGGTTTCTCAATAAATTCATCATCTATCATCTCCACCAATCATATTTGTTTTTTTATCTATAACGAGGACACTATCATCTCCCAACCCAAACTTGGTAGTGTCATGTGCATAAACCAATAGTACTATGTGTCAAACTATTTAATGCTGTAGAAACCATGGTAGTTGGAGGGTTGGGACTGCCCTCACATGTCATGAAACTCTTCCTTCTCTCTCCTATGCTACATTAGCATATTTAATGCCATGAAACTCCCCGTGAAACCCCACTGAGACTAGCCTAAGGGCAGTCCCAACCCATGATGTCCATAGGTAGTGTCTATGATGTCATGTTAGCAAGACACTACTTTAGATATTGGGTTCTCTAACCCATGATTTCTTAGTGTGAGTCCTCAATAAATTCATCATCTTCCATCTCCACCAATCGTATTTATTTTTTTATCTATAGTGAAGATACTATCATCTTCCAACCCAAACTTAATAATATCCTGTGCATAGATTCTCGTGTAGAAACTGGGTCTTACATGAGACCCAGTGTCTTGTTCTTCCCCCTCTACTATTTAACGTAGCGCAACATAAGACAATAGGCTTATGTGTCACGCTATTTAATGCTAGGAGGGTTGGGACTATCCTAAGAGATTCATGGTACGTGAGAAGAGTTTCATAATGATGAAACTCTTTTAACATAATTACCTAATTTTTTATCTAGATAATCATGCAGTGAAACTGTGGACCGAGACTGGGCTGGGACATGACACGAGTTCTTTCTTCGTAAACGAGATGTCTCCGGGGATAAACAAATGCAACGCCCTCGTTCATTCCGTTCGGACAACTTGCAGCGCTCTCGCTGTAAAGCCGTAGCCTCTGCCTGCTTGAATCGAAGTATGCAATGTGCCATCGTTTAAAAAAAATGTATGCAACCTGCCAATCTCATTTCGGCCTAGGAAAACATGTGCCGACCTCTGCAGAGTATAGAAAAAAAAATGAGCAAGTTTTAACTGCCCTGTACGGCGTCACACTGATTGGGGAGAATAGGATAAGGACTTTAAAAAAAGAGCAACAGGGGTGCCCACACTGCCCTACCCTAGTACTCCATGACATCATGCCCGGCCTGTCTCCTCGAAAGGAGATCGCGATGCGCCCATCGACCTGGCAGCGGTCCAAGTGCTCGAACCCTATCCAGTATCCACTCGACACATGCCCTCTCCTTTGGGCGTTAAACAACACCACGATGAACTGATCGGGGAAGCCAATCCGCGATCCCAGATCGGAGCAGATGCTAAAGCGGCCGGGGCCGGGGGCAGCAGCAAAGGTGGAGCCAAAGCGACGCAAAGCAATCGCAAAGGCACGCGCCCTTTTTCTTCCCGCGGCAGCCTTGACGACGCCGCCGCCAACAAACCCCATCCATCATCGTGGCTGGAAAGGCGCGGCCCGGCCGGCCACATGGACGGGCGCGCGGCGTGCATCATTGGGTGGCACGGGGGGGGGGGGGGGGGGGGGGGGGGATGAGATGGCGCTGATTGGGTGAGGAGGAGAGGCGGTTGGTTGGGCCGGGAGTTATCATCACGCCCGCATTGGCATGGGACGGGAGATGCATACGCACGGCATGGGACAGGCCCTTGTGGGTGTTTTTTAATTCCCGTGCTCGTATTTTTGCGGCGTTTGGTGCTTGTACAGCTTTCGTACACTCACGATATTCGTGGCCCAGCACGTTTTTTCTCTCTCTCTCCCTTTTCTTTTCAGCAGAGTTTGTTACGAGGGTGTTGGGAGCTCCGCGGAACTCTTGAGGGCGCCATATAATCCAGCTAAGCCTACGCTACGCCTGCCTATCCAGACGAGTGACGTCAACGCACGTCGCCCGGGTGTTGGAGGGCACGTGACGGGCATGAGCAGCACGTGCCGGCGGGCCCCCTTCCAAGCCCTCGTATCCGAAGCCCCGGCGGCCCAGCGCCAAAATTCGAATTCCGGGGAGGAGGGCCGACGTCAGCGGAGCTAAGCAGGCTGCAGCAGCAGCGGGTGTCGGGAGATCCAATCCAATCCCACGGGAGCGGGCGGAGTGGGAGGACAGTGGTGTTGCCAGCCTGGCGGTCGAACGTACCCTGCCGCTGCGGGGCCCACCCGCCACGGCGCGTGACGCCACCCATTGGAGTCAGAGATCCAGCGGCGCGTGCATGCAGTGAGTGACAGGCAGAGGCAGAGGGAGGGGGTGCACGCTTTGTGCAGAGCAGAATCCAATCTCGGTCACTGACTCAGCCGTGATGCTCGTGCTGATCCATCCGGTTCGGTCGATGTGCTGTGTACTTGTGGGATGGCTGCGTAATCCGATCCGATCGCTCTCCGTACTGAACCACTGGCCGTAAGTCAAATCCGGTCATTACTATTACTACCAAAAAGGTACAGCGATCGAACTCGTATACAGTAACAATGGTTTACTCCTACACAGTCGCATTAGCCATGTTTGGTAAGCTGATTGAAGGCTGTGTTTAAGGCAGTGCCGACCTGCCACTGGCGTCAACAGGACGAAGCGCGCGTGACGAGTCCGAGCGAGCTGAGCATCGGTACGAGCTGCGTTACTGCGTTGCCTTCATCCGCGCCAACACGTACCCGCCCAGACAAGGGGAAGCCGGAAGCATCGTCCGCGTCAGGATCAACAGCCTGCAACCAAGCATTTTTGACGAGGCAATGCGCGCATGCGTGGACCCTGCCCGCCTGACGAAGCCGTTGCTCTCATGCATACTCGTCACGAGGCGTGTCCGTTGGCCTCCGCCTCCGCCTCGCCCACATCCTGCGCGCGGCCTCGTCGACAGCAACAGTATTTAGGGCAGTGCATAGTTTCACTATACGATTACCTATATCAGAAATTAAGTAACTGTCGCTTACCATAAAACTCTTCTTTCTCTCTTCTACGTCATATCAACGTATTAAATGACATGAAACTTCCCGTGGAATTCTCAATGAAACTGGACTTATTAGACTGTTCCCGTTCGATGGAAAAAATGCATGGAACGGCCCGGGACCATTGCTTCGTCGCCGTTCAGCGTTGTGGATCGATCATGAGGTAGCTAGGGTAGCAGCGCCGTGCAGGGCCGGGCGGGGCGGCGGGCGCGCGCCATGGATAAGGCTAACAGCAAGGTGTGATCGGTCCAGGCGCGCTCCAGAGCATTTGAGCTACACGACGGCATGCGTGGATGACGCCACCCATATGATCATATGGATGGCTGCGGGGGCTTGGGCGTGCATGATCCGATATGATGATGGTGGTGGGGTGTGCTCGTGAAGGGTGGTGTATATATGTACGTGTCGACGACGGCGTGCATCTGATCTACAGCTTTCTTCCTCGGTTCCTTGTGCTTGGAGAAATGGGTACATGGATATGGAGTCCATACACTGCTGCACGCATACATTATGGAGCGCGTTATGGGCTAGGGCGCCTGTGCAGCTACCGCTATCTCGTAGCAATCATGCATGCACTGCCTATAGCTAGCTTATTAGCTCTGGGAAAACAGAAAAAGTGCACGCCGTGCCTAGCCTATTGGCTCACCGGTGTCCACCGTGTCTAGTATGTATCTATGTGTGTATGTATCTACTGCCAGCTCGATTTGATCGAGAACACCGGTAGTTTATCAGTTGGTGGCAGCAGTAGTATTCGATCATTATCCGTAACGAAGCCAATGATTAACCAGAGTGGGTGATTGTTCTTTAACCAGGGGTTCAGAGGTTGCTCAACAGTAGTATATTGTTAGTTAATGTCCCTGACCAATCTTTGAGAATGACTACTGTTAATTCTGTTTAGCATGTATACACTGTTAAATAATTAAATGGCAACCTTCATGTATTTAATCTTTTTGAGTCCTACTCCGTAGTTAATTGGCAGTGTTCAGATATCCTTCACATGAGTGCTGTCAGTAGTTGTCGTAATATATTCTGGCCCTATACATCGTTGGGTACGGTTGACCTATGGATCAAGTAGTGACCAATGCAGATATACTCCACGCAGCAATGGAGGAGGATGTTGCCTCGCTAGGTCCTCTCCTGTCCCCCATATGGCTGTCTGCAGCCATCAAACTCCAACAGTTTCACGCATGCCAACCCACGTCGTTGCCCCGGTGTGAAGTGTTTCCGCATGTGCCGTGCTCCCTCTCGCATTGGTGATTCTCCATTATGCACGCACATATCGGTGCGCCTTGCTCTTCCATGTTAGGCCAGGGAAGATGGTCCGGGATATGTAGATGGATGTGATGAATTATAGGTTTGTTGATCAAAAGGGTTAGTTGACGGTTAGCTCCTTTATGTGGCCACCAGAAATCATTTCATTTTTTTCCTTTTATTTCTTCGGTATATATATTACTTGAATGTTGATACAATGTACCCTGCCCGTTAATTATTTGATTGGTAGTAAGAACATCCTCTAGCCACAATTAAGTGCTGTTTTGAGTTCCGCGCACATTTGGTAGTGTTTCATAAAAATACGAGTCTAAAAATATTATACTCAAAACTATCACAGCTATATATTTTGTAGATCGTGTTCATGTCCACAGCACGCTTATTTTGTGGTTGGAGGGGTAGCAGTTTGTTATGGGGACTCTGGACTCTGGCCTTTTCCTTGTGTTGTTGATGGTGTTGTAATGGTAGTTGGGTTAAGTGGTTAACCTCTGCAATGTCAACCTCATGCTAGCATTTGGCATGTGCTATGTATGCTCTCCCATCCATGGAAGAATGACGCAAGCAAGTTGGTAGATGTGACACTGCAGTAGTTGATAAGTTCGTTGATTAATTAACCTCTTGTTGTTCACAAGTGCATGCAAAAGGCCTGGTCCATTTTCTTCTCCGCTCGCAATCCGTGAACCGGTAGTACAATCTGGATTAGGATGGTTGGCGCCCCAGCTGCTGCTTTTCCATGAACGAATAACAACCTGTACTGCTCTGTTTGATATCGGCATCTTTGTTTGCATGCTCAGTGGTGGTAGCTTCTTCATCTCTCTTGTTGGTAAGATGTACTCCAGGTCTCCAGCAGCCATCACGGGACAGTTAACAGCTCACGGATCTGATTCTGCAGGTAGTCGCTTCTTACAGGTAAGGGTTCCACAAGCTTTATATTGCAAAAGGCAATCATCTTTGGGCATCGTCAAGAACAGCATCATACAAGTGCTCTGGATTCTGATTTTGTACTGGCGGCAGAGTACTACGTGCTCGTGACCGTGCAATTGCAACTGCAAGGCCAACAGAATCGCACTCGGACGTGATTTCAGTTCCATAGCTGTGCATGTGATGTGCCCCTGATTAGGGTGTCGAAAATCTGGAGGGAATCGTTAGCAACTTGCAAAGTAACATTCTCTCCGTTCTAAGAAAAGCCGCGTGCGGTTCCTTGCGTTGCTATCCACGACTGATAGCTCCCCAATCAAAAATATATTGATGATTCCAGGTCCCTTGGAATGAATTTCTTCAATCTTTTTTTTCTGTCCGATTATAACTTGGTCAGTAGGATTCCCGTGAAATTGGTAGGAATAATCATGCGCCCACACATTGCTTCCCCTGCATTTCATCGCACCTGTCCTCCATGTGAGCAGAGCTACTTCTGCTTCTCCTTTTTCCCTTTCTTTTCTTCTTCTCTGGAAATGGACCCGTAGAGATTGCTCATAACAGCTCAATCTCCTCAGGAAATTTTCATGGGAGCTCACAAAAGAAAATCGATTCACGATTATTTCCTCCCTTTATCATGGCACAACCTAGCTCGATGGTGCTACCTTCCTTAGAAAACCATCATGCAAAGATAATGCGCATTAGAATAGGTGTGTGGTCGCACTGGACGAGCTCGTCTGCTCGTGGCTGCAAATTATTGCGGGGAAGAAGGGAGAAGTCGACCGTGGGCGCTTCTTGGCGCACGCATATGAGCATATGATCCAGCCAACATTCCAGCCAGGCGACTCCAGTCTTTTCTTTCCTTTGTTCTTTGTTTTATTTCTCAGACCGGAGAGATCAGAGAGCGAATTTAGTTGTTATCGAATCTACCCTGCGTGCCCAACTGTCTCAACTGCTCCCTGCATAATTTGCACGCACCTGCAAGAATTATTCAGAGCTCTCGCCTGCCTTGGCTTGCCGACTTCCGGATCGAGCTCGTTCGTTATGCGGGGCTTTGGACCACGGCAGTGGGAAGGATTTTGTACCAGTTTCACATAGGGATGCGGGTGTGTTTGCCTGTGAAATCCGCCAAGATGACCTATTTCTGGGCTCTTGGACAAACCCGCTTGCATCCATAGTTTCACGGAAAACAAGTCTAGTCGTTACGTACAGGATCTGAGAAAAATTCTACTAGTACAATATAATGTCTGAATGCAAACACGGCGTTAATTTAATTGCAATGTAACGATGCCAGGGAAATGGTAAGCATTGAGGCCAACGACAGAGTGTACCGTGTGGGAGAATAGTCTTAACGGCATCTCTCGCAAAGCATGATGTCACAGCATGTATGCCGGACTAAGGGTGTGTTTGGTTCTCCGCCAAAGAATGCCACACCGAAGTTTAGGCGGCGCCACAAAAAAACTGCTGTGTTTGGTTGGTGTAATAATTATGGCAGCCACAGCTTTTCTCAGTTGATTTTGTGCGTGGCGAGTGTGGCGCCCAAAATAGTCGCCGCAGCTTAGGCAGTGGCGGTGGCCAGCTCTGGCTGGCAACCAAGCACGCCCTAAGACAAGATCGATCTGGATATATTTTATATATCTGCCAGGTGAGATATGCTCCATCTACCTTTTAAAAAAAAGAGATATTCTCCATCTATAATATATCTCAAACAAAGAAACACTCCCCACACAAAGTGGATGAAGGCAGCAACGAGTACAACGAGCCTCACTTTGATGTGGCTCAAGACAGTGAATTAATGGAGCTGCCATATGCACAGCACAGGCGCCAGACTGAACGTTCAAAATTGACCTGCCATTATACGTACTCCCTCCATTCTGAAAAAACTGACGTTTAGGACAGCGACACGGTCTTCAAAACACAACTTTGACCTCTTGTTATTATAAAAATATTTATCAAAGAGTGATATATGTATACTTTTATGAAAGTATTTTTCAAGACAAATCTATCCATATAGTTTTCACATTTGCAAACTCAACAACTTAAAAGTTATTGATGATTTATATTTCCAATGTTTGACCCAAACCTTGTCATAAACGTCAGTTTTTTTAGAATGGAGGGAGTACTAATTAGTCTTGGTAATTAGTCTTGGCGTAGCTGTAAATCAAGTAGCAGTACAATCTCTTTTCTGATATCAGATTTAGTTGACCCTGCCCCATGGATTTCGGATCAAGCTGGGGAGAATTAACGGCTCTGGTCTAAACAAGCATTCATGAGACTCTGATCTAAACAAGATTTGGCATTACAGCAGGATGGCTGAGGCAGTGGGCTAGCTCAGCTGCTGAAGCTCTCAGGCAATGGAGCTAGGGCGGGTGCCCCGGCCATCCCCGTGTCGTGCAAGTAGAATTGAAGTTCCTGATCCTTTGTGCATAATGCAATGGAGTACTAGTATTAATGTTACTGGAATGATTCTGAAAACAAATGGTCTGGTTCCTGTATTTTCATGCATTGTGCCATGTTATGCATTCATGTGTGTACATAGTGATTAGTATCCAGATGCATGCACTGGTCCTAGTTGCTCATGTGGTAGCTATCTCAAAAGGGAAGAGGGCATACTTTCTCTGTAGAATACAATCTAGCTCTTGCAAAAGAGGAGCAAGTTGTTCCGATTGTATAGAAATTGGTTGAGACAACGCAAAAAACAACCGTTGCTCCATGATGGAAGATTAAGCTGTGGCCATGTTTGATGTCTTGCATTTCTTCATTTGATGATTTTGAAGTACACATCAACCTGTGAGTGGGTCAGGGACAATGGCGGCGTGGCCACGGTTGGTAAGGTATCGCACTGACCAACCATGCTCAGGTGAAAACCAGCAACATAATTTCCATGACTTCCTTGTGCAACTGCTGTCATTTGTCAATGCTCTGCTCACTTGTGGCTTCCGAAATGTTTGCGTGAAGAAAAAAAAACTCGCAAGAGTGCTCGTCACTTCATAAAAGAACATTGACAAAATTAAAATACTACGAAAAGTGACTTTTCCAGACCAATATATCTATTCATTTTTCATGGTAGAGCTAAGTATAGCTAACACTCATAAATATACTCCTACTCTACTTTCTCATAAGATAATTTGATCTCACTTATCTAAAACCACTCAGCTGGTTAAATGTTGTACGCGTGGCCAAACTTAGGGGGTGTTTGGTTTCTTTTTAGTCCCGTCACATCGAATAGAAGAATGCTAATTAGAAGTATTAAATATAGATTAATTACAAAATGCATTACAAAAGCCAGGACTAATTTACGATACGAATCTTTTAAGCCTAATTAGTCCATGATTAAATAATATAATGCTACAGTAATGATTTGATAATTATGTACTAATTATAGGTTAATTAGTCTTGTTAGGTTCGTCTCGCGGAGTAGATATGACTTATGCAATTAGTTTTATAATTAGTTTATGTTTAATGCTACTAATTGTCACTTATTTGATGGACTAAAATTTAGTCCCTGGGATCCAAACACAGCCTTAATTCAGTAGCCAAGATAAATAAAATTAACTAACAAGTAACAACCTAGGCGACCTCTCTCATCACAATTCACAAGCCATAACCCGCTCCTCCATCAAGCGGATGCCCGTCGCGTCGCGTCGGCGGCTGCCCAAAGAGATGGCGGGCCAATGTCCCGGGCGTTCCGGGTGCGCGATCGCCGACCGGGACGCGCCACCCGCCGCCGGCCACCCACGCCACGGCGCGCGCGGCTGAGCCACGCCGGCCGGCTCCCCGTGACCGGCGCGTACCTGACCCCGCGCACCGCCGGCGCGACCACGGCGCCCGCGCGCGACGTGAGGGGCTCCGGGCCGGCCAGCGGCGCGCCGTTTCCCGTGTTCGTTCTCCTCGGCGTCGCACGTCAACGTCGGGGCTCCCTCAGCTCGGCCTTGTCCTCGTTTGGCCGCGCGGGCGCGAGACCTCTGTGACTGCCCGCGCCAATAATAAATGCGCGCCAGTTCAGAGAAAGAAAGAAAACAGTGTGTGCGCTTAGTTTGGGTCTTTGGGAGCACATGTGTCCCCATCAACGGTTTTGTTAAAGTCAAGCTCCGCTCTGGCTGCTCATTTGTGCTGCGCTAAACACCAATATACTAATCATTCGGCTTGCATTATTAGGGCTTAATTTTTTTTCGTTATTTTATATTGCTGGTAAAGGACGATTTGCCATTCTACAAATGGGAACAATTGTTGGGCACTTGTTGGTTCCTTTTGATCCGTCCGTTTTGAGCTGAAATATGGAAAAAAGAAAAGGGAATGAAAGAGAATGAGCATATTTTTTGACCAAGAATATGTGGGGTGTTTTTCTTATGGCAACTAGGTGATGTTTGGATCAAGGTGCTAAAGTTTAGCGCTTTAAATAAATGATAATTAGATGTATTAAACATAAATTAATTATAAAACTAATTACATAAGTCATGTCTATTTCGCAAGACGAACCTAACAAGCCTAATTTTACTATAATTAATACATAATTACCATACGGTTACTGTAGCATTACATTGTCTAATCATAGTGTAATTAGACTTAATAGATTCGTCTCGAAAATTACTCCTCATTTATGTTATGGGTTTTTAAATTAATCTATATTTAATACTCCTAATTAACATATTTATATCTGATGTGACGGCGCTAAAGTTTAGCGTATAAGAAACGGGGCCTAGTACCAGTGTATGGGTTGGTATTATACTCGGTCAGAGAGCAGCATGGGCTTGAGTTGTCACGAAGAAGGGAGGATAGGCGAATATGCGCGTTCAAGCCCTAGTTTTGAACGCTTGGATGCAAAGACCCAATTATTAGTCCTGAACGAGCTCTGACAGCGGAATAAAGTCGTATCAGCAACATCTATTTTTCAACAAGGACTACTGGATTGTTGTTATTTGTTTGTTCATATATGACCATATACTGCGTATACTGGAAAAGGTACTAAACTGCCGGCAATGGCACATTGGCAAGAAGAAAACTTCGCACAGAATTTTCACATACCAAGCTCTTGATAAATCAAACACACATTGAAATTTAGCTAAATTGTAGGTACAAGCAACACGGACGAATTTGAGCAAATAAGTCAAGAGCACCAAATGTACTTTACAAAAATAACAAAAGAAATCAAGAATCAACAAAATCTTAGAACCGTGTGATGTACGATCCATTTCTTTATCAACTCTCCCAGATCGATGCCGCTTTGGCATAATATGATGGGAATTCCTTCCCAATTAGCACAGGAACCCTTGCCTTTTTATCTCCTCCAAATCTTTCCCCTAGATAACGCCTTTTTCACCACGCCTTTCCCTCTTTTTTTTTGGATTCGATTTTTTGATACGCTTGCCCACTAATAACGCTTTGTTCTCCTAGCAACCAATAGCCGGGTGCCACGTGTGCGGCACACGCGCTTCACCACCGCAAGTTAACAACTCGGCAAGCCAGAATGCCAGATCTGAGCGCCTCGGACGCCGCGACGACTTGCCCCCTCGTGACTCACACCTTCCCGTGGCCGTCCGATCTCCTCCCGACGGCGGCGATGGACCCCTGCGCGGCCTGCTCCAGGGTGCGCACCACGTCGGCCATGGACGGCCGGAGGCTGGGGTTCTCGCCGACGCAGGCCGCGGCCAGCGCCGCCACCGCGTCGGCCTCCGCGGCGTCGTAGGCGGTGCCGAGCCTCTCGTCGACGAGCCCGCGCGCGTCGAGGTCCGCAGCGCCGGCGCCGGCCCTCAGCCGCGGCGCGAGGACGGCGGTGAGGAGCCGGCCCTCCTCGGCGCAGAAGGCCTCCATCCCCGTGAGGAGCTCCAGGAGCAGGACGCCGAAGCTGTACACGTCGCTCTTCTTGGTGAGCACGCCGGAGCGGATGTAGTGCGGGTCCACGTACCCCGGCGAGCCCAGCATGGTGTGCGCCGACGACCGCGGCCGGAGGACGGCGGCGGAGAAGCCCACCCGCGCCGACCCGAAGTCGCAGAGCTTGGCGCCCATGGACGCGTCCAGGAGCACGTTCGAGGCCTTGACGTCGCCGTGCACCACCTGCGGCTCGCACCGGTCGTGGAGGTACTCGAGCGCCCGCGCCACCTGCAGCGCCACCGACACCCGCCGCGCCCACGGCATCGCCCCCGCCGCCTTGCCCCCGCCGTGGAGCCGCTCGTGCAGGTTCCCGTTCGCCGCGAACTCGAGCACCAGCACGCCTTCCTCTGCAAAATCGAACAAAAGCCTTTCAGCACGGGGCGCACCAGTAGTTACAAAGAAGATGAGAGCGCGGAGGCGGAGCGGAGCAGGGCACCAACCTTGCTGCTGCTGGTCGCAGAAGGCGAGGAGGCGGACGATGTGGGGGTGCCGGACGCGCTGCAGCGTCTCGAGCTCCTGGCGGAACACGCGGTGGAGGCGCTCGCTGCTGCGGTGGACCTTGACGGCGGCGAGCGCGCCGGAGAGGCGCGCGAGGTAGACGGTGCTGAACCCGCCCTCACCCACCACGGCGGAGGTGAACCCGCCGGTCATCGCCTCCACCTGCGCCCACGACAGGCCCCGCGGCCCGGCCTTCTCGTCGAGCACCCCGGCGCCGAAATCCCCGTCGTCGTCGCCCTCGCGGTCGCCGGCCGCCGCATTGGCGCCGCACCCGCAGCAGAAGAACCTGTACCTCTGCACTCCCATCTCCGTCAAGAAGCTTTCACCTCTCCCCCGGGTTTTCTTGCACACGCGGAGCAGAGGAGGCGAAGATGACAGGAGAGGGGAGGAGAAGACTTGCGAGGCCTTGAGTTTGAGGGTGATGCTGCCTCCCCGCCCTCTCTGGCTCGTATTGAGGAGTCTCTGTGTACTTGGGGTCTTGGGGAAGGCTTATATACAGGTGGGCGTGGGGAATTCAGATTTGGTGGGGGTGTCAACTGTGAAGTGCCAACATTAGATGTGAGCTGTGGTGGCGATGAGGTAAGCAAGCGAGGAAATTATGCATCGTGGTGGCGTGCCTGCCATGCGGGGCCCACCTTACTCGCAAGTAACAAGTCACCCCTGCGTCCCTGCCTGCGACTATCATGCATGGCCCTCACCTAATATGCTTCTGGAGGACAGCAAACGAACGTTTATTCATTTTCCTAGACCTCCATTATCCGTGGAGTCCGATAGATTACAAGCGAAATTATGCCCATTCTTATAGATGGATAATTGGGTCAGTACACTGGTACGTCGATGATGATGATGATGATGCTAATATAACATGTCTTTGGTGAGTGAGTGAGTGAGCGAAGTCCATTATGTCATGTGTGGAGCTTCCACCGGATTATGCAGCAGCTGAAGCTTAATCACCGGAGGCCGCCCACACATGATGTGCAAAACCCAAGCACTGAACGGTTATGGTTCCTTCACGATCCAGGATGTCTGGCAACCACCACTGATCGATGAACGATCGACGACGAAGGCAGGGCGAGATGATGGCACGACGTCAGTGGCGAAAGCCGGGAGCTTTCCAGTGGCGTGTCGATCAGCTGCCGCTGCCGAGCTCCGATCAGCTCAAATCAGAAGAAAGGAGCCCGGCCTCTCACAGTCCCACTCACTTCGCCCTGGTTTAGATTCCAAATTCCACCCTCAAAGTTTACTATGCAAAAAAAAATTCAATCGCATCAAAATGTCATAGCATACATGGAGTACTAAATGTTAGATAAAATTAAAAACTAATTGCACAGTTTTATTGTACGAGACGAACATTGAGTCTAATTAATCAATTTTTGGACAATTTTTCACACATACAAACGAAATGCTATAGTAGCGCACGCACTCTAAAAGACTAAAATTTAGCTCCCAATTTCGAAAACTAAACAAGGCCTTCGTTCGTTCACCATCTTAGATTTACTCCCGTCAGAGATGTAACCGCTGTCAGTACGTACGATGTTTACGGCAGCCGTTAGGTGAAAAATGTGGGCGTGAGAGAGTGAGTGTGGGCGAAGGGCGCGTCGCGCCAACGAGCGAGCGACGTGTCGGAGGCGAGAGATCGGGACGGCTCCGATCTCGGTTTGGTTGGGGGGATGGCAGGGCAGGGCAGGAGCAGGATGGGGGGTTTTGGTGTGGTGGAGCAGTGCAGCCGGGCCGGCCGCGGCAGGAGGCTGGCGGTGGTCAAGGGAGCCGATGCCGACGCGCGGGCCGGCGAGCTCGGAGCTATGTGGGCGCGGCGATGATGATCGATGAGTTTCTTGGTTGCTTCTGAATGCCGATGACGGAGCCTTGATTTCTCCAAGGTTCTGTTTGGAAATTAGAGTACAGAAAGGTATCAGAGGGGATTGAAATAAATTGGGGAAAATTTTGGTTCGTAGGGAAAATTGCTCCACTTCAAATCCCTTCCGAACGGATACCGCGTGTGCTGGGTGTTACGAGTACGTGCCTGCCAGTGTTCATGCATCCGGACCCAGTTGGTGTTTAGTCAAGCCAAGCCCTGATATGCCAAGATCGCAAATCCTCGCCGTTTGGGACGTGGGGGATGCTTTCATGAATGCTGCAGGATTCCGGCTACTTCTCCCGTGAAATCCATGCGTTCGAGACGAACTCGGAGGACTTTGAATCGCAACTCTGCACACGGGCTTCAGGTTTCTTGAGGATGCCATGCCATGGTCACTTTTGAGCTGTGTGATATGACTGACACAGCATTATAATCTGCATTCCGATGAGGTAGCTGGGCCCAAAGGTTAAAAGTGGCGAGCAGACTGCAGACTTTCCACGGGGCATGAACCACGAACGCACACAAAAACCGCATCGGATTCCTGAACCTTCACAAGAACTCCGCCGGTTGGGTCCTGCTCTGCTCGCGTTCAGTGAACTCAACACCTCCGCATGGGCGCGCGTACAAGGCGTTTTAAAGCTGCTGGGAGATAATACTAGATTTATTGCGTCAAGCCACCCCCTCCTCGCCGGCCGGCCGGCCGGCTTTTATGGGTCGACCAACGGAGACGCTCATGGATCTCCCTTGCGATCCGATGCAGTGCAATGCAACATTGCAACGCGACGCCATGGATTCTGATCCAACCCAGCAAGTCAAGACGCGGGGAAGGTGACAAGTCGCTGGTGCCAAAGGGCAGCAGGTGGTGGCTTCTACGCCTGCCCGTGTATCCCTCGTGCTCGCCAAGCCGCGCTCTGAAGTCTGAAACTCTGAATCTTCTTGAAAATAAACGCATTGACGTTCGATCAGACGCATCTGAATACTCGGCGTCACGTAGATTCCGAACGGTGGATGGACACGGCGGTGATCCGGCATCCATGGGGTCACCTGCGCCGACGACCGAGGTCTGGCGGTGCGTCGGCGGCGGGAGCTCTCGGTGTGACGCGCCACCGGTCAGGCAGGACCGGCATTTCATCGGCCATTTTGTTTCTTCCTGGGAGGGAGGGGACGGGCGTACCGTGTACGGCTGCTGCAGCAGCATCAGCAGCTGATTGCTGAAATCAAGGCCGGCTCGTACTGGGAGCAAAAGGCCGCTGAGAGGCTGTGTCATCAGGTACAGGGATTGTAGGCCAAGATGCAATCATTTGGCGCTGGTCCGGGCGCCTCACTGGAGCCTCGTCCCAAATTCTATCCTCAAAGTTCATTGTGCAAAAGAAAGATTTCTATCTCATCAAAATGTCATAGCAGGTATGGAATACTAAATATAGATAAAATTAAAAACTAATTACACAGTTTTGTTGTACTCTACAAGACGAACATTTTGAGCCTAATTAATCAATTTTTAGACAATTTTTCACACATACAAACGAAATGCTACGGTAGCCCACGCGCTTCAAAAGACCCAAATTTGGTTCCCAATTTTAGAAACTAAACAAGGCCTGGCACCAGACGTCGCTCATCAACTGAATAAAGCAAGGCGTCTAAGGCTTTGTTTATATGGAGAATAGGGGTGGGGATTTGGAGGTTTGGGGTCACTTCGTAATCATTGTGCCACTGTAGCATTTCGTTTATATGTGTGAAAAATTATCCAAAAATTGATTAATTAGGCTCAAAATGTTCGTCTCGCAGAGTACAACAAAACTGTGCAATTAGTTTTTGATTTCATCTACATTTAGTACTCCGTACATGTTATGACATTTTGATGTGATGGAAATTTTTTTTTTTGCATAGTGAACTTTGAGGTTGCTTTTTGGGAACTATGGCTAAATGTTCTTAAGGGACGGGAGGGAGAGGACACTGTTAACTCGTAGGCCTAGCTAAGGGTCCTAAGCTACTCCCTGTGGCTTTTAGTCTGAAACAGCTGGATGGGAGAACAGTGCCATGGAGGACTGGAGTTACGAAGAACAGGGAGTATGTGTCCTGCACTACGGAAAAAGTCACTCTTTCATTGCAGCCAGCACCTGTCAGTACGACTCGGTACTCTACTCAAGTCTCAAGCTACATAATTAAGTACTACGTTAGATCTCAATCAGTCTGGCAATTAGCCACCGTATGTCTTCAGCAGTCTCTTCATTTTTTTCCAGGCGCTTTGGTTCTCTCTGGTTGCTGTGACTTCCTGCCTCGACAATATTTGCAACAAGGAAGGTGCCGGAAAAGGTAAGCACTGAAACTGAAAGCAACGGTTGAAAGTGAATGTGAAGGTGACTGGTGACTGGTGAGACGAGCTCAGCTCCGAATTGCGCCGTGTGCAACACATGTCCAAAAACTGTCTTGTGCTCCACTGCTCTAATAGCAATAGAAATAGAGTTCAGACTTCTGCGTCAGCTCGTTAATCTTCATTTGGTTGCGGTTGCGGCTCATGAAATATAATATAGATGGCAACGCTGCCGTGCTATAGTGACTGATCGACAGAGTTCGCCAACGACTTTGATGCGTGAAAAGCAGCGAGCTATTTTTCTGACAGTGCACCGCAAAGCACCCTCGAGTTTTTGGTTCCACGGTTAAGCAACTGAATAAACAACAACAGTTGTTTAGTGAAATCTTGTGGAGATGAACAAGCCAAAAGCAGTGATGGCCTCCATGCACGCATGAGAATGAGACCGACAAAAAAATCAGAGGCCACCGGTCTGCTGTCGCGGTTGACATGTCACCGAGGCCACAAATCTCAGCTCAAATATTGAAATCGTCGAGTCTTCAGAATAAAAAAAGGAATATGGAAATCGTTCAAGCGTCAGCAAAAGAATATGGAAACCGTTCAATCTTCAGCAACAGAATATTGAAATCATCCATCGCTGACAAAAATTTAAAGAGAGTGAGTATTGATACCCAAACTATTGAACATCTGAATAATTAATGAGTGATCAGGTTCTCCGAGGGACTGAATCATTTTGTTGATGGACGGACAGACACCCAGACAAACAGACAGACACGATATCTGAATCGAGAACACGAAGCGCTAGCTAGGGCTCGTTTGTGCTTGTCGTTCGATCGTCCGTCAGTTTTCGGATGTACACAACGTATCACCAAACCGATCGCAGTTCACGTCAGGACGTGGATTGACGTCCATGGCGAGTACAGGTACAGCGGCCGCCCGACCGGGCCCAAGGTAGAAGACGACGTCCTAACGTCATGGCTCCAAATCCCTCTTAATTTCTCTCGCAAGAGCACAACGCAGCGATCCCCTGCGGGCCATCCCGCTCTTAATTGCCGATTGTCCCCGATGGATTCCATCACATTTCTGAAAAAAACACCAATCATTCGGCAACGCGAAACGGATGAATCGGCCACACGAAAATCAGGGGGAATTATAGTATGTCCTGGCGATCAAAGCGATGGCGATGTGGCTGTATTCATTTCTGCGAAAGAGAAGCGTGGAGCAAGCGAGAAGCTTCACGCGGCGTCCGTCAATCCATGTCCTCCTGCTGCCCTAGAGAGAATCGGACATTCAGACAGGACCTATATTCTTCCTATAATCCGTGCGTGCGGCGACTAATAGATAAATAAATAAACAAATACATGTGTTGTATTCTATGCTTATCCAATGATTAAATACGCGACAGTGTCTTTGCTTGCCTTGACAAGCATCAGACGAGTTCAAGTTTGGTGCAATGGATATGGAATAGAAAAGGAGAGAGGAAAAAGAAAACAAGGGGAGAAAATACAATGAGTGTGCAGTGTGCTTGGAAGCTACGTGCGAGGAGCGAACGACGTCGCAACTGAACGAGACTGTGTTCTCTGAAAGCTGCAACAACAGCTTGCTACAGTCCACCAAATACTACAAACAAACGGGTCCAATCTGTGCCTGATTGCAACAGCAACGTTGAAACTGCATATTCACACACAAATAGAGCATTGTTATATGATTTTTATAGGATTAACAATTCTGCGAGCTTTCGATTAGCCATTGACGCCGCGAGATTCGGCGTGTAGGGGCGCACGGAACGGGCGCCCGTGTGGAGGATTTTGGGCTAAAAATCATGTGCGCTCAGCAACCGGACAGGGACGTCTGGTCTAGTCCTGTGTCGGCTGGATCCCTGGTCGCCGTGATTTTGGGCTTCTCTGCTCTGATCTTGCGCACGAGTTTTTTTTTTCTATGGAAAATTAAGCTGCGGAAAACGTGTTCGGCTTCTTCTTGGTGCAGCTGTGCTATTGTTTCCTTGGCGAGCACAACTTAGCTGCTTATTTTTATGCTGAGCCCAGAACTGGTATCTCTGAATATTAGTATCACACGACTATATTGGCAATCTATTTTTACAGGAAACTAATGGTGCTATAGTCTATTGCATTGTGTTGTTCTTGTTCCTTGACCCAAGTACTGGGACAAGCGTCTGGGTCTGATACGCAATAGAGAAGTACCAACAGGAAACTACGTGCAAGCAGCTCAGAGTGTACTGGACGCGTAATGTAATGCCCGGGATGCGGCCTGTTGCCATAAGGACAGGTTATCCGTTAACCACTACTCCTAATTGATTCTTTATCTCGCTAATCCCCGTTTAATATCTCGCCTTAATCCGTAGAAGGATCCGGTTGACTCCGACAGGGTTAGATCGAGCGAGCGTACATCCAGCGACCGGCGAGAGATGCCGTCCGGCCTGCGCGCAGATCAGGAGGCAGAGAGCAGCGAGAGGGATACGCTTGTGTTCGTCTGTCTTTGTCGCCTACTCCTAGATGGCTAAGTCATCGGCGTGCCCTTTTCGTGTGCGCTTAGTGCGAGGCAGCTCGTGCGCAAGCCACGCGTGTGCACTTTTTTGTTTTCTGATCCTTTTTAGAAAAAAGTTCGCAAATACATCTTTGATGGAAAGATTTCAAAAAATAGATCATAGTCTCGGCGCCATGATCCATGACGCTGAGGTTACACGTCTCGGCGCCATGCACCATGGCGCCGAGCCAGCGCAGAGTCAGCCGATGTGGCATCCGACGTGACAGGGGCTCGGCGCCGTGGTCCATGGCGCCAAGATCCACGGCGCCGAGGTGTGGGCCGCGTGGCTGGCTTGCGCTGCGTGTGCCAGCGGTTGTGCCCGTGTGTTTCTGGCGCGAGTCCCGCCGAGGCCGAGCAGAGGAGAGGAGTCGATGCAAGCGTCCAAGCGCGAGCAGCTTTTTGCTGGCTGGGCTGCATTGCCCGCCTGCACGACCGAGCCCTTCTTTAGATGATAAATTGGCACCCCCAAGTTCACTATGTAAAAGGAAACGCATCAAAATATCGGTTCATGTATGAAATACTAAATGTAGATGAAATCAAAAACTAACTGCACAGTTTTGTTGTACTCTGCGAGACGAACATTTTAAGCCTAATCAATCAATTTTTAGATAATTTTTCACACATACAAACAAAATGTTACAGTGACGCAATGATTACGAAGTGACCCCAAACCCCAAATCCCCACCCCTATTCTCCATCTAAACAAGGCCTAAATTACATTGTTTCATCCGCCGCGCTGTTACCTCGGTTATTTTTTTGCATCCAAATATTTATTTAGTTCCACAAGTTTTATTTCTTGCAAATACAGTACATACTACTAAGCCGTACTTCAATATCTCTCTGCTACTCATGATAATGTTTATGCGGTAAAAATTTGGATTTAGTTTCACGCATATTGTTTCTGACACTATGCCGCATACATTATCCTGTACAAAAACCTAAGTGAGATTTAATTTAACTATATATATTGTAGTAAGCAGAGCCGGATTGTTACTCCTAATCCTAAAGCTAGGGTGTCTACCAACTTAGTTTATTCAAAGCGCACTGCGTCCAGAGCAAGCATGGCCCAGCAGGGGGCAGCGGCCCCCACACGGCGCAGGCATCGCACATGCACAGACCAGACGCATGCAAGGCAGCGCAAGCCACGCGTTGCGCGCATGGCCACGCGGCCCAGCAGGGTGCAGGCGCAGCCAGGGCCCCACACGACGCAGCCAGCATCCTTGCGCGAGGCGCGGAGCGGCGCAGACACCACGGCGCCGAGCCTCTCCCACGTCGTCGCATGCCACGTCGGCTAGCTGTGCACTGGCTCGGCGCCATGGTGCATGGCGCCGAGACGTGTCGCCTCGGCGTCATGGATCTCGGCGCTGAGACTAGGGTCCATTTTTTAAAATCTTTTCATCAGAGGTGTATTTATGAACTTCTTTCGCAAAAAGGACCAGAAAACAAAAAAAAAAGTCGGGTGTGCGCATGGTGTAACTTCAAGTCATGGCACCTGCCAGGCTGCGGCCTCTGGATTTTGCGCGATGGATCATGAATGATTACTTTCTTGAATAAGGTGTGGCTTGCATTCGCAGCAATTCGCGACTCCGAAGGCGTTTACATGAAAAAAGGTTATTCATGCATGTAGATGTACCTACCGGTACGGCGGTACCACACAAATATGAGCGATGATATTTACAGTTAATTGTTTTTTCATGCATGTAGATACCAACCAGTACCACATATATAATAGCCGTTTTTGTTGAAAAGGAAATGTAGATAATAGCCGTTTTTTTTTGAAAGCAGATAATAGCCGTTGACAACGAGACAACTTGTTTTTTTAGGACAACTTGTGTGTCCGGAGGAAAATAGAGTACAACGAAATACGAACGGGCCAGTCTGGAATGAAAGCCCATTCCTCTTTATGCGAAACAGCGACACCCGAGCCCAAACCGGTAGTATGGGCCAGGCCAGCCCGTAAAAAAGAGAGCTGTTCGTCTTCGTCCAGCTCAACGATCTCATCCAAAACACAACCGGCCTTCTCCTCCGTCCCCAACAACTCCAAATTCCCAACACCTAGAGCTCCCGAGCAGGAGAGCAATGCACCGGGCCATCCGCGCAGCGGCGGCGGCCGCCGGGCGAGCGCTTTCGTCGGCGCGGGCATCGCCCTCCCCTACCCGCGGGCCCCGCGCGCCTGGCTGGGGCGCGACTAGGTGGCTCTGCGGCGGCCGGGAGGCGCTGAGCTACGACGTGGTGATCGTGGGCGCCGGGCCCGCGGGGCTCGCCGCGGCGATTCGCCTCAAGCAGCTCTGCCGCGCCGCCGACGCCGATCTCTCCGTCTGCGTCCTTGAGAAGGGCTCCGAAGTCGGTATGCCGCCTCGCGCGCTTCCCCTTCTTACTTTGGGAGAAGCGATGTGCTCTGCCATTCGTCTGATTGGGGAATTTTCTGGTTGTGCTGCAGGCGCTCATGTGCTTTCGGGGAATGTGTTCGAGCCCCGGGCGTTGGACGAGCTGATTCCCAAGTGGAGGCAAGAGGATGTACGCATTTCTGTCTTCTGAACAATGATGAGTTTTAACTTTTTCTTTATTTGTCTCATGTGTTTATGGACCAAGTGTTTCCTGTGATCATGTGGTTGCTTCACTTCAAACTTGACTTGTACAGTATTCGTTAACTGATCATGACTATTTTGTATCTAGTTTTCAATTCAAGTATACAGCACCTCCAATTGCTAGTCCTATGGATATACTTGTGATCTTATTAGAAATCCAAATATTGTGATAATTCAAAATGCTGGATGGAGTACGTTTTAGTGGATATGTCTGTTTTTCCGTATCTGTGTTTTTTCTTGAATTATTTTCTTGTTGGAATGCAGATTAGTATAGTGTAAACTTTTAGATTGGAAACCACATAAGGTGCTGTTTTTTGTGTGTGTGTTTGACAGACTCCAATCAGAGTACCTGTTTCTTCTGACAAGTTCTGGCTGTTAACAAAGAGCCAAGCATGGACACTTCCATCTCCATTTGACAACAAAGGAAACTATGTGATCAGGTTCCAACATTTTGCTGTGTTCATCATCTAGAGGCACGCCTTTCGCATTAGTTAGACATTCCTCCTATAGAGGATCAGGTTTCGCTGAGAAATTAACTTGTGTCCAGCTTGAGCCAATTGGTGCGATGGATGGCCACGAAAGCTGAGGAATTAGGTGTTGAAGTATATCCAGGTTTTGCTGCCAGTGAGGTACCATCATTCTTCATTGTAGAAACTCATATGTGGAAGGACTAATACTTGTCTGAATTCTTCTCTAACAGATCCTTTATGATGAAAATCAAATAGTTACAGGCGTCGCAACCAATGATGTTGGTATTGCTAAGGATGGCACCAAAAGGGAAACTTTCCAACCTGGTGTAGAACTAAGAGGCAAGTGACCTCCATTCCTTATAGATAACTAGATCAGGGATAAACATATGGCCATGAAGATATATGCTAAAACATTGAGTGCATACTGAATTAGTCATTTCCCTTTTTTTTCTCACTTAGAATTTGGATAGACAGGCAATATCTATTCTTTTTTTTGTTTATATAAATTTGATAGCTTCCTTTTCATTCTGTTTGTTCCACTCACGTATCTATTCTCATGGTCAGCTACATAGAAATGCAGGGCGAGTAACACTGCTTGCTGAGGGTTGCCGAGGTTCATTGTCAGAGGTCAGTATGTGGAATGCTAGTTTTACAAATTTGTTATTTGTTTTTTTTGTTTATGCTTGCAGCTTGATGCTAAAACCTGTACATATTTCAGAAAATAATAAGGAATCACAAGCTCAGAGAAAGAGGGCAAGGGCAACATCAGACGTATGCTCTTGGAATTAAGGAGGTATTTTATATCCACTATAGCCACTTCCAGTTTCCAAACGCCTTGTTCTCAATTTGAAGGAACCAACTTTATACCCAATTTGAAGGAACCAACTTTATACCTCATAAGAACACATGATCCTCAGCCTGAATTACATCAGTTCATGTGCATTGTTGTACAGAAAATATGCAATATATGCTGTAGGACTTCTGTGTTAATTTATTTCAATTTATAAATCTTTGTTTCTGATAAATGACACTGTTCCATTTGTATTTTAGTTTATTGGATTGTGACTTTTGAGCTCTCTTTCAAATCTTTCACATCCTTTTGCCCTAACTGCATCTAAATGAGTTAGTAATGCCACTCATGGCTTAAGTGGATTTATCCTTTAGATTTGGGAGATTGAAGAAGGAAAGCATGAACCAGGTTCTGTTATTCATACTGTTGGATGGCCTTTAGATACAAAAACATATGGGGGATCATTCCTATACCATCTTGATGATCGACAGGTAACTCTTCTGTAGACTTGCAAATTGGCACTTGTTGTATTCGGTATGATTCTGTCACATGAGTAAAGTTGTAATGTTCCATCCTCGGTTTTTGTTTTTCTGATATAGGAGAAAAACATACTAATATCAAGTTGTAAGTTGCATTTAACCCAGACTAAGCAACTTTAACACTATTTCCCATTGCTCATGCTTAAGAAAAAACGTTTGGTTAGTTTGTGCTAAAGAAGTCTTAAATCAATTGATCACTTATAACAGGACCCTTAGTTCAGGCTGGATAGCTAGATATGGGTTTATTTTCATGACTTGCTGCAATGTTTATTTAGAAATTCAGGTTACTGGTGGCTAACTAGTAATTGATTGCACCTATTGTATTATCTTCTCTCATTTTCAGTTGGCAATTGGTCTGGTTGTGGCATTGAATTACCGAAATCCTTTCCTGAGTCCCTACGACGAATTCCAGGTTTGTAGTTTTACTAGACGACCCTTCCTGCTGTACTGATGCCTAATTTAGTGTCTGCTACATTCAAGTAAACTCTAGATTTCCTTGTTCATTGAGCACTAAGATTGGATGGGTGGTTTAGACAGACAGATTTTGTACAATTTAACAGACAGAAAGGACCTTTGTTTCTCTAAAAATTCTTGAATCATTATTTCAGAAATTCAAGCAGCACCCTGCTGTCAGAAAACTTTTGGAAGGCGGAACAGCTATTCAGTATGGTGCCCGTACTCTAAATGAAGGTGGTTTCCAGGTAAGATTATATTTGAAAAGACATGGCAATTTATAGCAAATACGCACGTGTATAAGATCTATATTTAATCCATATGGTTGACGAAACCACGGAAACCGGTCTGGGTTCAAAACTGAGGTATTCTTCTTTAAGGGAAAAAAACCAGAGGATATCTCTCCCTCTGGTTGAGTTTTTTTAATCTTTAATCTATATTGAGTGTTCTTTTAGTTCCATTCATTTCAATGATTACACATGGGCACCGCTATTTTCACCTCGTATCATTGGTTAACTACACACTATAACCTTTGTGAGCTGAAGTAGGACTCTGGTACCCATTCATTATGTTACCATTGCAATACATTGAAATTTGCAACATTTGTTGTTGGCATTTTACTTCTGTTACCTGTACTAAGTTTGCATTGTTGTTGTTGGCAATTGTTACTGATAAGACAGACACTGATGAAGTTCATGTCAAATTTCAGTCAATACCATATCCAATTTTCCCTGGAGGCGCAATTATTGGATGCTCTGCGGGATTTCTAAATGTTCCTAAAATAAAAGGAACCCATACAGCTATGAAATCAGGTATCTTTTCACAGATTTTTAGTTTGTTTGAAACTTATCTAGACTTTGTGGTTTACTTGATTGTCAGCTCTGTTGATAAAATTGCTACCCAACTTCATAGTTGATGCTATATCTGTGCTTATCTTCTGTATATCTTTTGTTTTGACATCATCTTTAAGTACTCATTCCATTTGTTTTACTGATTTCATTGCTGAATTGTGTGCTAGGCCTCTTGCTGGCCATGGTTTTGTTGTGTTTTTTCAAGTTGTCTCCTTTGGTAGTGTTTAGTCACTATTTGCTAGTAGGCATGGTTGGTTTTTAGTTTTTAGATGTTAGTGGGCTTTCCTTCTCTTTTATTTTTTGTATGTACCTTTTCTTCTTCTAATAAAAGGCGCATGGCAAAGCTTTTGCCATCCTTTCGGGAAAAAAAAGAAAACAAATCGTGCATATCTTGAGCTCAGTACTAATTTCCTAATACATTGATAAGCCTTGTACTAAAGTGAGGGATGTGTAAAAAAAGGTATGCTTGCGGCGGAAGCAACTTTCAAGGCTCTCATTGAAGGATCTTCCATGGAACTGTACTGGGAGAATCTCAAGAAGTCATGGATATGGGAAGAGCTTCATAAAGCTAGGAATTATAGACCAGTATGTGGTGTTATTTTATTACCAATGTTCCCAAACAACCTTATTTTGTTATTAAGCTGAAGAGGAGGGGGAGGCAAATGTTGCATTTCTTTTTCTGAACACAGTAAGTTGAACACGTATTTAATACTGTTTTTTTCCCCAGGCATTTGAATACGGATTTATTCCGGGCATGGCTTTGTCTGCACTGGAACAGTAATGTTACTATTCAGAATGCTGCCCGGGCTTAGTCATGGAGATATTTTATTGGTTTGCTGACTCGCGTTATCTTCTAACTTTTAGCTACATATTCAAAGGGAAGTCGCCTTATACATTGAAGCATGGAAAACCCGACCATGACGCAACAGATGTAAGTGTGCAGTGCTGATGTTACTTGTAGCGCTTAGTGCTTTGTAAAAGACCATGTAAATGCATAATGTTGTCTCATTTTGTCACCATTGAGACTAACAGAAGATTTCCTTGAGGACAGATGGCCAATCTGCACGCGCCTATACAATATCCTAAACCAGATGGACAGATAACCTTTGATGTTCCAACTTCTTTATACAGGTAGTATATGCCAGCAGCAAGAATGATTGAAACTTATCTTCTCCGTCCATATCTGTGCCTGTCAACTATGGCTTTGCTATTCATGGGTTTAGAAATGTGCCAAATGCCTGGGCTGTATGTAGAAATGCAATAGTGTAGATTACTCAAATATGTGTCACCCTGAGATTTACCTAATTGATCATTAACATGCGTAGACTGTAGAGTTGATTATACAAATCTGTGTCACCCTGAAATTTACCTGATTGATGATTAACAATAAGTTACTTTTGAACCTTTAAGGGTGTTGAACGTATGTTGAAGGTTTATATTGTAGTTTTACAAGTTCGTAGTGTAAGTCACTAGAAATGTGCTTACCAAAAATGTATCTTCAATCTTTACCCTCATCATCCATCATTCCTTTGGCACAGGAGCAATACAAACCATGAGCATGATCAGCCTCCTCATCTCCGCTTGAGGAATCCTACAATACCTGAAAAAGTCAATCTTCCACTTTATGCTGGGCCAGAATCACGTTATTGCCCAGCCCGAGTTTATGAGTATGTAAATTAGCCACACCTTATTGAATTTTCATTGGTCCCTTCTTCATCAGCAATGATGAAGTGCTCATTGTCCAAAACAGAGTTGTCTGATCACTATTGGCCATGCCTGTTCTCATGCAGATATGTCTCCGACGAGAAGGGTGACCCAAAGCTTCACATTAATGCACAGAATTGCCTTCATTGCAAGGTAAATCGTTTTCCCCAAATCTGTATGTATATTGTGTATTCCGTTTGAAAATTCCCAGCGGCAGGGAAGCGTGTTTATCTCCATTCCTTCACTTTCCTATAGGCAGAATGGATTAGCTTTGCAACGGCGATGAATTTTATATCATGGACAAATTGGCAATGCCAGTTTTAAGATATCTCGTGAATTAAGTCACTATGTTGTTTCTTGATTGATCAGTTCCAGTTGTCTTTTTTGCTCCCTTCCTACCTGAATAACATTTTGACTGTACTTGCAGGCTTGCGACATCAAAGATCCAAAGCAGAACATCGAGTGGACTGTCCCAGAAGGTGGAGGCGGCCCTGGTTACACAGTAATGTAGAATATTAAAAAAAAACATGATGCCTTGAAATTCGAAAATAATACCAGATCATTCAGCATAGGACCCATGAGTGGCACACTGGACCAGATCCGGATCCAAACCTGTCGAGTTGAGGTGTAGTAGTTGCATCATCCAATTGGATTGTATCGATCAATAAAGTGGGTTGTGACAGAAATGAAGATGGTAATGTAGTATACAATGACAGACAGCACGAGATGTGAGCAAACACACCTGCTTAGCTGCACTTCTGTACCGAGGGCTCAGCCCACTCGTAGGTGTTGCGAGGGTCCTGCCCGGCATTTCGCAGGCATGGAGCGTGTATGGTTTGATAGAAGTACGAGTCTATGACAAGTGGGATAAAACTACGGCAAGCCATGGTTGTTGTACATAATACAGCCTCGCAAGTGTTCTGACGGACCACGCAGCAACTTATTAGGTCTAAACACCTAAGGGCCGAGATTGCATGAAGTTGCTATTAAGAAGGTGATCCTCTTCCAACGATAACAACGTACCACTTATTAGGTCTGCAGGTGCAGGGCCCCAACCCGATCGATGGTCCATCATGGACAGTGACCACTCCCTATCGCGTGTTACTCGTGTCTGAATCATGTCTGCACGCAGATGCTCCAACGCTTGTAAACTATCAATAGCCTAAGAACGTCTAGTGGCATCGTGTATTCGTGTGAATTCAACCTCCAAGCTCCAAGCCCCAGCTGGTGGCCGGCTATGATCGCCATCGGAGGAGATGGAGAGACGAGCTACGCCAAGAACTCGGCTTTTCAGGTTGACTCGATGCTCACCTCCCTTCACGCGTACGGTCTCAGATGATAACATTCTTCCTTGTACGATTCCCAGAGCGGCGTGCAGAGCAGGCTGAAGCCTCTGATCGAGGAGGCCATCTCGGACCTGTGGGAAGGGGCCGCGCCGGCGCCGCGCTGCTTCCGGTTGGCGGACCTGGGGTGCGCGTCGGGCCCGAACGCGCTGGCGCTGGCGTCGGCCGCCGTCGACGCCGCGCGGCGCCAGCCGGAGCGGCGGTGCCGGGAGGTCTGCGTGTACCTCAACGACCTCCCGGGCAACGACTTCAACGCCGTGTTCAAGGACGTGCCGCCGTTCCTGCGGGAGCACGGCCACGTCGAGAGCGGCGGCGATGGCGGCGGCCCGCTCGTCATGGTGTTCGGCGCGCCGGGGTCGTTCTACGGCCGGCTCTTCCCCGCCGCGACGCTGCACTTGGTCTGCTCCTCCTTCAGCCTCCACTGGCTCTCCCAGGTTACTTAATTTCCATCCACCGTGTTGGCGATCCCGTCCTCAAGTACTAGCATTTACGGTGAAATTATTGGCAGGTTCCGCAAGAACTCGTGGACGGGGTGCTGGTGAACAAGGGCAGCGTGTCGGCGGGGAGAACTGTTAGCAAATAATGCGAAAAACAAGAGAGACGCGATTTAACGTGGAAAAACCCTTGCGGAAAAAAACCACGGAAGACGATCACTATTGAGGAGAGTTTACAAGTAGGGATGATACATGGCTTATCTGTCTTGCCTTGTCTCGTCTTGTCTTACCCTACCGTAATATAGGCAGATCACGCGCCCGTACTTGGTTGCGTTACCAAGGTGGGATTAAACTGTGCACTTTCTGAGAGAAACCACAGCGCGATGGGCCTCCGCTTCGCTCCGGCCCAAGCATGGCCTATATCGTGGATGTGAATTTGGAACATATCCAACAAACTCCACATTGAGACAAATTCCATCACGTAGACGAATAATAAACCTCCATATTCAAATCTTGAATACCAATGTCCATCGGACAAATAAGATCACTTGAGTATTCAATTGAGCAAATAACCAATAGGTCCAAACACACACAACTATCAACAAAGCAGACGGACAATCTGGGTCTTCAACAAATTCATAATCCCAGCAAAAGTCTGAGTCTGTGCAACTGACCTCGAAAGCAAATGGTAATAACGCTCAATCATCAAACGACGTCGTAATATAAGTCGTGGTATAAATATCCAGTGAAGAACTCAATTACTGCTCCATTCAAACACGGTTCAGATGTAGGCATAAATGTGCAACCAACGGTATAAACTTCTGCAATAGACCCGAGCGGACGTCTCCACCTTGAACAACAAACGTACTGAATGTTAGTACAAAACGTTGTAGTATCTATGCAGTAACTTTGAACTAGATCACTCAACACGAGTAAAGACAGCAATAAACGTACTGCTCCCGCAATACAAAACACTGTAGTATATAGTCAAACAAAGCTTCCTTTGTTGCACTTGGAATCCTCCACCTTGAACTCAATTCAGAGCAAAACTTTCACTTCCAACTCCATAGGAGTAAAAGAAACCACTAGGCTGGCATGAACGATGTTGTCAAAACATCAAGATGAATTAACTAAAAGTGATCCAATAATAATCCCAATATCTCTTTAAAATCTCAATACGTCTCAGCAGCGGAATATCATACTTTATAGAAGCCATGTGAAGGAAATAACCAGAAGAAAAATAAACTGCAGTAAGAAACTAGGTACTTTACTGTGTAACCCTAGTAGAAAATCTGCAGACTGTGTACACCTCCTGTGTACCATTAGCAAAAAAAGCTAAAAGTCTCCTGGTACTTTTCGTGTGCGCCTAGCGAAACTTCACAAAATTGATTTTCTCGGCGCCTGACGCCTGGTGCCTCCGATTCAATCTCGTGCAACACCACAAGTCCAGAACAGCAATTCGGCAAGCAGCAGCCTTTTTCTTCTTGGAGTCGCGGCACAGGAACCTCCTCTAGAACGGCGACTCGCTTGCAACTCGAATTCGGTGATTATACCGACTAACGAAAATAGATTCCGTTCGTGTAGGACTCCAACTTGACGCAGACGACGTCCGCGGCAGATCGATTGCTCCAACGAAGAGGGCAGCGGTGGCGGCGCAACAATAGGGGTGAAACCCTAAATTTTTTTTACGAAATCTCGTGCCAAGCTCTGATACCACTTGTTAGCAAATAATGTGAAAAACAAGATCGAACACGAGACACGATTTAACGTGGAAAAACCCTTGCGGGAAAAAACCACGGAAGACGATCACTGTTGAGGAGAGTTTACAAGTAGGGATGATACATGGCTTATCTGTCTTGCCTTGTCTCGTCTTGTCTTACCCTACCGTCTACATAGGCTTACATATATATAGGCAGATCACGCGCCCGTACTTAGTTGCGTTATCAAGGTGGGATTAAACTGTGCACTTTCTGAGAGAAACAGCGATGGGCCTCCGCTTCGCTCCGGCCCAAGCATGGCCTATATTGTAGATGTGAATTTGGAACATATCCAATGGCGTCGCGGCAGCCTACGCCCGGCAATTCGAGCAGGACTTGAAGCGCTTCCTGGCGGCGCGGGCGGAGGAAGTCGTCCCTGGCGGATGGATGTTGCTTTCCCTCTGCGGTAGGCCGGCGAAGGATCTCTCCAGCCAGGACAGGTACCCGGAGCTCGTCGCCGAGATCCTACAGGACTTGGCATCCCAGGGGGTGATCGCGGCGGAGGAGGTGGACTCGTACAACGAGCCGTTCTACAGCCCGTGCCTCGAGGAGGTGCGCGGCGCGGTGGAGCGGGAGGGCTCCTTCGACGCCGTCCGGCTGGAGAGCCACGAGTTCCTGGAGAGGGGGCCCCGGGGCGACGCCGAGAGGAGCAAGGCCATGGCGAGGTTCCTGCGGGTGCTGGACGAGTGGCTGCTCGCCCGGCACTTCCGGGTGGAGGGCATCGGGGACGCGTACGCCAGGGCGGCGGAGGATAGGTTCATGGGCCCGGCCGCGGAGGAGGACATGACGGGCGCCGTCCTGGTCGTCTCCCTCAGGAGGAGAAAATAGGTTTCTTTTCCGGCGAGCTTGTGGTGCGACCATGGGTGTACAACACTACTTGTTTTCTTTCTTTTCCCATTTGAAGGGATAAAAGGAGTTGCTATTTGCCCGATTATCAAAAGAATGAAAACTTCCTTTTCAGGTGATGGAGGGACAGGACAAAAGTGCCTCACGGGTCTTTCTTTCTTAATTTTCTTTTTAAAATGTTCGTTTCTCTTATGCTTATAATTTTCTTATTACAAACTTTTAATTTTAAATGCAATATTTTTGTATAATTGACATCACTTCTATTGTGGTATAGTTAGTAGAAAATTTTGAAAGAGATGAAAGAATGAACAATTTTGATAGTGGACCACTATTTAGTGCACGATGCTTCTTTCATTTTTTACTCAAATGTAGAAAAATAAAATAATATACGTGGGCCACTCTGATGTAATTTTAATTATCTCAAATGTATAATAGTTGGGCCGAACATGTAGGGATCAATATGGGTCTTAGGGTTTTATGGGCCGACCCAACTACCAAATCCTTGTAGTTGTAGTAGTTGGGTATCGGGCAGTACGTGATGGTGGGATAGAAATATAATAATATAGATAGGATAGTTCGATGTAGTTTTAAACTATTGCAAATATAATAGCTTGGGTCACTATTAATATGCCATAGGGGCCGAGCATGCAGGGATCAATATGGGCCTTCAAGGCTTTTATGGACTGACCCAACTACCACCACGTGAGTCCCTTGTTATTGTAGTTTGTTAAGTCTATTAGACGGCAAGTCTCTCTAGTGACTTACCACGCGACCCGCGTCCAGGGCCGGTTCTGAGATTTCCCCGGCCCAGGGCAAAAGTAAAAATAGAGGCTCTAAAAGTAGTGAAAGTAAAATAATAGTTATATATATATATAATTTTAAGTTTTAACAATAGGGACCCATGAATAAAAATATTCATATGAAATATTATATATATATATTAACTTAAAATTTTCTTTTAAAATTTTTAGATGCAATATGACTGATTGCATTAATATCAATCTCCAGTAAGTTTCTTCAGCATGTTTTCTGTATTTTTTCACTATTAGCCGCGCATTTTATTGGAGATATGATGATTCCATGAAATTTAGAAAACAATTTGCAATTCAAATCTAACACAGATATACAAAGTACTTTATCAACTCCAGAAAATACCACCTATAATATCATACTGAACTCGGATAATCTCGATATTATCTTATCGCTAATCAATGTCCAATCTGGTGAATGGATTATTAATGGCACAAGGCAAACACACACTATCGATCATCATTAATCATAGACTAGGTAACGTGCCCGTGCGTTGCTACGGACAGTAAATTATTTATAGTGCAATATATAAAAAGACATAACAATAATAATGCAAAATTAATACAGCAGCATCCCCAAAGTTGTTGCTGTGCGTTGCTACGACATAACTTTTCAATGCAAAGGATCAATCTAGATTTCGCAAAAAAGATGCAATGTAGAAATAACATATCATATAAACAAAACATGGCAACATGATTACAAACACAATTTAATTTGTTCTTAATCCAACCTGATATGAAAACAAGAAAGCAAAAGTAAAAAATTGCAGAACATATCTACAAGGTGAGAACTTCTTTATAGACGATATTCTTTGTTACTGTACATAATAACTTAATCGTCCCATCATTTCCAGGCGCGGCAAGTATTTTGACATTGCTCCTTGCTGTAGCTCGTGAGAGGGCGGCATAAAGTTGACCATGGGAGAAAACCGGATTAGAGAGTTAAATCCCTACATGCGGGATGGTTTGCCCCTGTGCTTTGTTGACGGTCATAGCAAAACTCACTCTTATGGAAATGAATTATTCTTATGCTGCTATATCCACCCAGGAGTCTACTTTCCAGCCCATGAAAACCAAAGAAAAGACGTAAATAAATTCTTTCATTGTGTCTATAAGCTTAACACGATCTCAAGATAGCATTGCAGCTAATACTCCAGAAAATGTTGAAAACACCCCAGTCCTGCAAGCAATACTTTGACAATTAGGTAATTTACATGAATTGTTTATCCTCCAAAATCAAAAGTTACCCTTATAAATGAGACAAATAATAAGAATACAATAAATTTATTGAATTTGACAATACCAAGATATATTTAAGCCTTTTTATAAATAAATAAATAACAAGCATACATACCTCTTCTATGTTGTAAGAACCTCCTTGTATACAATGTTCTTTGTGAACGTGCCTGTGTATGGCGTAGGAGTTTTCTTTTCATCTATCTTTGACCTTTTCTTCTTATTCTTTCTGGTACGTTTTTTATCCATCTTATCGGCCAGTTTAGTCTTCTTTTCCTCATCATCGTCTTGCTCCACCCTATTAGGAGGCAGTGCGAGGACCTTTACATTTGATCTGGCGGTGGCTCTGGATAGAGCGACATAGAGCTGACCATGTGAGAACACCGGTTCGCACAAATACATGCCGACATTAGGGATATTCTGCCCTTGTGCTTTATTGACGGTCATGGCAAAGCTGAGCCTAACAGGGAACTGTTTGCGCTTAAACTGGAATGGGAACATCTCATCATCGGAGGGGCATAATGGTATACGAGGCAAGAAAACCCGTTTTCCAGCATGTTGTCCCAATACGATTTCTGCGTCGATGGTATTTCTCTGGAACCCCCGAACCACCAACCCTGTTCCATTGCAAAGCCCGTTAGTTGGGTCGATATTACGAAGTAGTATGATTGGGAAACCGATCTTAAGCTTTAAAACATGTGGGGGTAGCCCGTTGGGGGTTAAAGTGTTAAGAAACTCAGAGGGGTAGTAGTTATGTGGATCGTCTATAGCGGCATCAAAACTGTGATACATGACCTCCCACCTCGGAATCTATCTATCATGTTCCTATTGATCTCATCCACCCAGTCGTTGCGTGTAGACGGTATGGATCTTGAGGTGATATAGCTTGTGTTTAGCAAGTTCTCGTCAAGACGTGGAAATATGCATTCGATCAATGTATCAAGGTCGTGGTGTGATGACCCAGTGTATGGCACACAGATCTCGTCTGGAAGGCGTACATCCCCATCAACATTAACTTCCTTTGTACCACAACCGATCCGCAATAGATAGTCCGCAAACCATGGGTCATTCTTTGCGCGCATGTTGCGAACCAGCTTTAGGTGTCGCATCGAATCCCAAAGGTATGACCTCCGCAATGATGCATCAACAATTTGTGCCCTCGACCACTTTCGAACAACAGGAAGGACTTGCCTAAAATCTCCACCGAACACAACAGTCTTCCCACCGAAGGGCGTCTGAGGTCGATCCATGATATCACGTAGGCTGTTGTCTAGCGCCTCCACCGCTTGCCTCTTTGTCATAGAAGCCTCGTCCCAAATTATGAGAGAGGCTTGTCGCAACAGCTTAGCAGTCCCACTCTGCTTGGTAAAGCAACAACAACTGTATTCCTCGATTGTAAGGGGTATCTTAAAACGCGAGTGGGCAGTTCTACCACCAGGCATTATTGATGCCGTGACACCAGATGTAGCTGTTGCCACCGCCAGCTTGTCCTGACTACGGACATTCGCAAGCAAATCCCTGTACAAGAAGGTCTTTCCGGTGCCATCAGGTCCATCCACAAAGAACAGTCCACCCTGATTGTTGTTGATGGCAGCCATTATCTCATCATACACAACCCTCTGTTCCTCATTTAGAGACTTTGATAGTGCCACATCTTCAGCATTGTGCTCGACACTTGCCTTCTCAAATATCTCTCGAGGAATGCCGCTAGCATTATCATACGCTTCATCGATAGCAGGAAGAGGGAATGAAGCTATGTCCTTACCCATTGACTGAAGCATGTTCCTAATATTGATCAAGACCATCTGTTGCACAAGTTCTGGGGACGGGTTGTTGCGACGATAGTCCTCTAGCATTGCCTCCATGTGTTTCTGCCATAGTCCAAACACATCGATCGGCTCACAGAATACTAATATTGTTGCAAAAAGTCATCGAAGTGAAGATGGCATCTGAAATTCAGAGGCCTCGACGAGACAATCGTCCAACGTGTTGTCTTCCTCAATTAGGCCCCTTCTCTCTGCAGCTTCACTGAACGTAGGCAAAACCACCCCATCGACAATCCTCAAATGAGCATATGATGTAGGGCCAGTAACGTGGTTAAGGAGGACGCGGAGAAAGTAACGCTTCCCCTCGGTAGGGTTGGCCGAGACGACCCTACCGACCTGGCATTCATCCGATGCTCGTACTCTACGTTGCCAAGCTTTACCTTCTCTATCAGAATGCCAAGTATAATACTCAGGAATGTCACGGTACAATATGTCACGGGCTCTCTCATCTTGCCTATTTAACTCAAAATAAGTTGTAAGCATTGACTCATCAGCACCGGGCCGATTGACAACATGTTCAATTTTCTGTCTACGGTCGTTTGTTACCATGTGCTGATCTGGTAGATGAAGTTGCAATTGTTGTACATGTGGAAAGTTTTTGCTCAAGTCAAAGCCATATATCCTCCATAATGTTTCTGGTGGGGTCACCCACCGAGCATCTCTAAATTGCTGGATCTCATCAATGTTCCCTTTGTCATCAGGCCTATCGCCCTCCCTCATTGCCACAGATGCACGATCATGGCCCTTATATATGTACTTGAACAAGTACTTAACAGATTTAATACTCCCACATGCCTCGACATTTATGTGACAGTTGAAATGGCGTAATAGGTACGGGTTGTAAGGTACAACCCATTGATTGTCCAGAATTTGACCTCGGACCCTTTCCTTACGCCCATCATCGCGTCGTCTATAGATAGGGTATGAATCCTTGCCATGCGAGGTAGCCTCACAGAAAGCGTGGATAGCGGTTCTTGCATGATGAACGTCCCTTGGTACACAGACAGTTTTGATTCAGATGTCCGCAAGGACCATGCATCATATGTTTGGTGACCATCCTGTATAGCTCGGGGTACTTATTCTTGTCAGGGAGCTCAGCAGAGATAAGAACGTCATATTGTTCGGGACACGTTAGCTTGTATTTTCTTTGCATGATTAACAGCCAGTGGGCATGCGGTAAACCCCTCTTTTGGAACTCCACGACATATACGAAGGCCTTAACCTTGCCAAGGATCTCTTTCTTTATCAATTGGTGCTTCAGCTCCAGCAGTTTCGCTCTAAAGACGCGGGCGATGAGATCTGGACGGTCTTGAGCTCTCTGACCAGGATAGAGTTCATTCTTGATCTCGTCCCAATTTGGGTTGCTCGTCATCGTGAGGAAGATGTCCGGTTTACCATACCTCCGCACCAGGGCCATTGCATCCATGTATCGACGCCTCATATCCCGAGGACCGCCGATGAATGACGTACAAAGAACATTCCTCTTGCCAATAGGATCACCCCGCCCTTCTCCTGCATGCAAGCTGTCAACAAGGCCTTGATACAGATCAGCCCTTATATCGTCCTGGTGGTTTCAGATGTAGTCAAGATGAGAGATCTCAATCTTTATGTATGTGTCAACTGCAAATTGCTGGAAGAGACGCTTGCCATGGAGAATTGGATTGAATATTCCAGGCCGCATTTGTAATTTGTAGCAGTAGTAGTCACATAAAGATACACACATATGTCCAGCCTGGCCTACATAGAGACCGTGCAAAAATTAATGTAATAACTGATAGCACTACAACTACAATGAAGTGCAATAAGAATGAAAACAAATTGTGTTACCTAGATCATCACCACTTTCTTCCTTTTTCTTTTTTGCACGGTTCGCCGCTGCTTTCTTAACATCGTCCATTGTGACACCAACTTTGGGGATGTTGTTGTGCCACCCAAGCTCACCCCTAGGAAAGAAGAGCGGGTATGAGAGCGCATCATAGCACCCCTGGTATGATCTAATACCATGTATAGATCTATCTTTCCCTTGAAGGAGAACGCTATGATCAAATTGTCCTCGGCGTTCGCTACCCTCAATCCAAATGGCAGCAACCTCAGATGTGACGGGCACATTATAGACTCTCTAGTCTAACCGCTGGTCTAGATTGAGTTCAATCGTGTAATCCTCAATATGCTCAATTTGACCCAGAGGCCTAAGTTGTTCGGAGTATGGGTTTCCACGCATGATGCGGACCAATGTATTGATGACCTCTTTGTCCCTTTGCCCGTACTCTTTACGGCACTTACGGTACCGACGCTTGAGAGATGGATCATCATCGTGGAAATAAAGCTCTAGATGTCTTGGCTCGATGCCCTCTTCTTTACCAAATCCACGTATGTTGTGGTAGATTTGTCCATGGGCGCGGAACGTGTACACACCACTGTTCCTAATGTTAGTCGTCACACTGTCCAAGTGGCAGTACAACGAAGTGAATGAGAAATGGCCATTGAAGAACCTAATGTTTCCACGGAAGTGCCTAGCATTAGCGTGTGAACTTGACCAGAGTTTCATAAGTTCAGGTGGTGTGTCTGGGGTGGGTAGATGTATCTTTTCACCGCGACAACAGAAACCAGGAGACTCATTCCAAAATTTCTTGGCCCCACAGTGCTTGCAGTCATCCGCAGGCGGCAGATTATGTGTTTCTGAAGGGACATTGGCGTAGACCTTCTCATAAGGATCTAGCACAATCTGCACGGGCGGATCATCATCTACCATGTTAGCACCATCCTCAATGCCATGCTCTTCCTCTGCATCTAACAATTCATACATGGATGTGTTAGGTGGCTATTAAAAAAAATATACGTCAATTATTACAAGCATAAGTCGTTTGTACCTTGACCAGCAAAAAGCCATCCCTCGTCCTCCTCCTCATCCGCTTCAAACACGATGTCCTCATCACCATCTGTTCAATGAGTGTAACATGTGTGATTATAATGCAATATGCTCTAGAATTCATTTCACTACACATGAAGAAATCAATGTTGTTACCATCCTCCAACATTGTTTGTTGTGCCTGAGCACTTAGATCCGGTTGAGGTCTTTTCTTGGGCATGCCTGTTTAAGATACGAAGAAAGTTTGTGTCACACCCAGATTTACACAGAAACCCGAATGCTGGCATATGTGCGCCCAGGATGTCCACAGAACACATACAGCTTACAAATATGGAAATCAAAGTACAAATACTCGAAATAAAATAGTTTACATCAGAGTTTACCTAAATAAAGCACAACAGAAGTCTATGTATTAACTCTCTCAACAGGTAGAGCCTCGAGTCTACAGGGACACCGACTGGTTGACCACAGCTCAGAAATATCACTGATCCATCTGTTACCCATCCGGGATTTTGTTGAATAATGGCAAGTGTAAGTAAAACATTTACTTAGCAAGTATAGCACGGTGTATGAAGGCTTAAAAGAAGGCTTGACACGACTGAACTGCATTAGCACTTTTAGTTGATTCATGTTAGCATTAACCAAGTTACTACAAGTGAATGAAACCCAGTTGTAACCCAATTAATAAAGTACAAGTGACATTGAGCATAAATAAACATCATCTTCTAATAAAAAAGGATCCAGGCCGCTCGTGACCCTGAGCAAGGCTATCATGATAGATTTTACACTCTGCAGAGGTTTCGCCCTTTACCCACCAGTCGCGTAAAAGTTCAAAGGAACTTTGCACCCAACCACGCACATCAACACTTCCGAGGTGTAACTGCATAGGGACGCTACGAGGTTTTTTACAAGACACCCTAACGAAACAGTAGCCACTATGGTACAACACAGGCAGCATGATCCAACGTACCGAGATTGACTGACTCTAAGGGCGCAGCGATAAGAGGGTCAATGGCGTCCAGAGCGCGGGCACGCATGCCAACCAGTAAAAGAGCGCGACGTGTGGAGTTCCCATACCACAGGGACTCCCAACACGGGACTGTGCATGACAAGACATAGCCGACGGTACCCCCGTCCTTGGTGAATCAAACCATACTCTCACGAGTGCTTCCCATAGCGCCGTCGGCCCCGTCGGTAACTACTGTCAAGCTAGAGCCGTACAAGTTACTTGACCAAGACCAGAGCCATAATAGTTCTAGCGGTGGCGACAGGCTCCTGGGTTGCCGCTTTAAGAACCGAACCTTACGGAGAGACACTAGAGCAAAGCACACAACACATGCTCTAGCTCCCTAAACCAAGTTGCTAAAAAGCAAGTTTTATCATTAATGTTGAAGTGAACCATTAAGTCAAAACTTGCAGTTAAATAATGGTGACAGTAGCTGCGCATAGCAAAAATCTACCCAAATGCATAAACCCAAGGTTATCAATGGAACAGGATATACGAAACTAGGTACAACCTTAATGGGACAGTAAATTAGACACATGCATATGAAAGTAAATGAATGTACAAGGTGTGTTTGGGTAGCAAGGATTGTCCGTGCTATAACTTGCCTTTATCCAACAAAGATACCTCTACTCAGAGTCTTCAATCTTGTTCTTGCAATCTCTTGATGATGTTCCTCTGCCCGCGACACGAGCACAACATGCAGCTAAACAAGCAAGCAAGCAATATACAACTAAGAACAGTACACCAATCAAAATAAAAGCTTTAAAAGAACGTGCTAAGCGGAAGGGCTCGATTCTATGGTCACGTGAGCGCAAGAATCGCTGGAAATGGAGCAACGGTTGAGAAGATACAACTATCGGAAGATTAGGATTATAAAAGAAAATAAAGGACTAGATGCTTGATAAATTTTTAATTGAATAAATAATGTAGAAGATATTCCAGAGAAACATCTTTATGTTGGTATTAATTCAAATTTTATTTGAATTTGTAAAAGCCGGGAATAAACTAATTATTTTTTATTTATAAATGTTTATGTAGAATTTATATAATTAAACATTTAAGTTTAAGTAATAAAAATATGTGAGAACATCTAATCGAATAATAAGATATTCCGTGTTTAACTAGCCAATTATTATATTTAGAACATATTAATGTCGATATTATTCAAATTGATATTTAATTATGAAAACTCGGAGTGAAATTCTAATTTGCTTTTAATTAGAAAATTGATTTGATAAAGCGTTAAGCAAATTAACATTAGTTTACCAAAATCGAGATATAACTTAATTATACTTTACTCATGAAACTAGTTGAATAATTTATTAGTCAATTTAACATTTAATATGAAAAGCCGAGTATAAACCTTAGTTAGATTTTAATTAATAAAACACATTAGATAACATTTATTCAACTTAGTATTAAATAAAATTCAAAAACTTGTCACACATTAATAAAATTCAGCTAAACAGTACTAGATCGTAGTTTACATTTGTACGGAGCTAACGCAACGAGAACGAGTCGAATCGGAGCTAAATCGTGAAATCTATGGGCTTTTAAAGGTTCTAGGGACCTACTAGCAAGTTTTTAGAAGTTTCAGGGGCTTATTTGTGAAAAACCGGGGGCTAAAACACAATTTTATATAAAAAAGGAGGCTTTATATGTAAAAAGGCAAGGGCTGGACTTCGGGGAGCTATTTTAATAAAATTAGGGGCTAAAACAAAAACCAGGGACCTATTAGTGAATATTTTTGAAAAGGGCTGGAGCGCGGGTTGATTTTCAAATTCTCCAGGGGCTCTTGTGAAAAGACCGTGGGGTTGACCGGTAAGGCTAGGATTGACTTGAAGCTGGGGCGCGCGTGAGCCGTCGGATCGGAATCGAGTGGCTTAGATTGGATCGGGCGGATGAGGTGGCCGGCGGCGACAGGGACGCGGCGGCGCCGCCCACACGCGCAGCAGCGCATCGCCGGCGTTGTTCGAAACCGAGCTACGGGTCACGATTTCGCGCGCGGTTTGTACCTGCGGCTCTAGGGCGACGTGGCGAGCACGATGGAGGGGCTCAAGTCATCGATTACTCGCCGGAGGCAGCGGACGATGGCGAGCGGCTGGCGGCCGTCAACGGCGAGGTGGCAGCGGCGCTACGGGGCGCGGGAGGAGGCGGGAAGTGGTGCAGGAGGAGTCTTACCACACGAAGAAGGTCAGGGCGGGGTCGGCCGGGGCAGAGCGGCGTCGATGCGGCGGATCGACGGTGGTCGGGGGAGCTCCGGGGTGGTGGCGTCGTTAGCGAGCTCGGGCGGCGGTGCAGGGGCTTGGGGGCGGGCTAGGGTCGGAGCGGGGCTAGGTGGGACCGAGAGGCGGCGGCGAGGCGAGCTAAATAGGCGCGCGGGGGGGAGCGCCCTCGGCGTGCGGAGCTTGCCATCGGCGGGCGCGCCATCAGCGGGGAGAAGAAGGGAAGGAGGAAGGGGGATGCTGCTAGGTGGGGCCGCGCGGCCAGTGAGAGGAGGAGAGGGAGGGTTGGCGGGCCGGTGGGGCGCAGGGGGGGAAGGAGCTGGGTCGGGCGTTGGGCCGAGCGGAGGTAGGGGCGCGCGGGGGGTTGGGCCTGGGAAAGAGGGGGTGGACCGAGCGTGGGGCTGAGTTTCGGCCCGGGAGGGTTTTGCGGTTTTCTTTTCCTTTTTATTTTCAGAAGTTGTTTTTCGTGCAAAGATAAATCTAGAAAATTATAGATAAATCATTTAAGCCACAAAAAATACTCCAAAAATTCCAAGAAAAATTCCAGAGGTAGAATTGGACATGAGGAACCCAAATAAAATATTTGGAGCTCATGAAAAAGGTTTTAGCAACTTCCAAAAATTAGAATTAGCTAAAGGAAAATAGGAATAAATCCCAGAAAAATCTGGAAAATTCCTATGGAGGCTCTTAAACGCGTTTTAGAAACTTTACACATATAAAACCACTAAATGCAACCGGCATGAATACAAAGCACTCAATATTAAAGCTACATTGTTTTTACTTAATTTAGATAAATGGTTTTCCTTATACTAAATTCCCCGCAAATTAAATAAAGTTGAGAAAATTTTTAAAATTATGAGAAATTATTTATTTAATTATTCTTTAAAATCACATCCTGAAATCCAAAAATTTCAGGGTGTGACAGTTTGTTAATAGATCACACAATCACAATTATTGATGAATCACCAAAAGTAAAAAAAAATTACCGTCTTCAGCAATGGATGGTTGTGTATGTGGCGTATTGCAAGATGCATTCATGGGTGCCGATGTAGTAGTGTCGATTTCTGTAGCACCTAGATATGTATAAAATACAAAGATGGCATAGAGAATGTTTTAGAAATGGTGCAAAAAACGAACGGTAGAAATAGAATTAGTAAATTACCGTTGTCAATGACTTGTGAGTCCGTGTCGGCATGCGTATCTTTGGAGTCATCACTAAGAGCACCGTTTGCTTTTCGTCCAATGGTTGACTCAAACAAATGATTTCGTCGATTCTGTAGTGAGTTCCTATCTCCATGTGTCACATGATGTCTACGTGTTGCATGATGTTTAGTTGCTACAAGCGGTTCGACTTCAGAATCAGCACCATCGGTTGTACGGATGTAAACAGGATCCTCGTGGACATATGGAATAGTCATGGAATCACCAATCCGACCTGCAGAAGAATCTTGAGAAGGGAAAATAAGCTTAGGGATCCAATGCGGGTTCTCCATGGTGATCGATGCTGGATGTAAGTTGTTCTTATGAAACTCATTCACTGATTTTTTGTATGCTCTCTTCGACGCAATAATGTTTGATGTCCTATTCTTAACTTTTTGTTGTTCACGCCTTGCCGTGATCTCTTCAGGGGTCTTCGCGTGGTATGCTACACAACGCCTCTTCTTCAAGTCAGATTTCTCTCCCTCAGACATTTGAACGCGCCGAGTAGCAGCCCGAGCTCTGACCTTATCACGTTTTATGGCCCGTTTATCTAAATTTTGTGGGCTTGCAACTGGATCACTTAAGTCCGCTTCTAAAAATACAAAAGATAAGTAATTAATGAAAAAAATATAATCATTGTTCCAAATAAACTTAACTATCATGAAACCTGCATGAATGTTATTGGTATTTTTCGTTATACCAATAATGCGAGCGTTCGTTAGACCAATACAAGTGTCCATGGCAGCGTCTGCTTACATGTGATGTATTATTTAACACAAGGATAACATTATGGTAATAAAAACATTTCATACATATTATAGACACAGCATTAAATACAGGACACGACCATCTCGCAATAACATTACAATAACAAACACCATTTTTAACATATTATAGACACACCTGATGAAATTGTGGGCATTAATCGCATATTGTATGAATCATTTGTATATAAGCAATCCTCCGATATGTCTCTTAAAGATTCGTTGCGGGTTGCATTTAGCGAACTGCCCAATGGATGATCTGTAGGCTCCACGTTTTCTTTCAGAACTGTTTCTCTTTGTCTTTTGTTACAAGCCTCACGACGCTTCTCTACAGCTACAGATAAAAATTCAATCGTTGTACAAAAGTTATCAAAGGATATAGTAAATAGCAATATACACAAGCAGTACCTTCTGGTGCATGATAAGCCTCCCGTTGCTTCTTCCTCCTTTCCAACTTTTGTTCATCAGATAGGGCTGCATACCGGGCCTTGTCCCTCTGTCTCTTTCGTTCTTTAGGATCTAGAACTTGGTTGGTGGGATCTACTATTAAAAAATCAACAAAAATATATATGTGTGTGATGTGGAGTGACTTTGCTGAGTGTATGTAAAAAATTATGTACTCCCTCCGTCCCTAAATATAGGTCGTTTTCGCTTCCCGAGAAACATCTTTGGCCGAATATATAAAAATATATATTAATATTTATGGTACATAATAAATATCATTAGATAGATATTTGAATCTAGTTTTTAATAATTTTTTTAGAGATTAAAATGTGCACATATTTTCTACAAATCGAAGCAAAGTCGTGACACAGAAACCAACGGCGACCGTTATTGAGGGACGGAGGGAGTACCTATGTTAATGGTGTTTGTGGCATTCCCAAGAACTTTACTTTCAGCGGTTCCCCTCGGTGATGCCATTTACTTGATCCTCGTAAACATCAAATGGAGTTTTTGTTAAAAGCATAATTCATCAAGAAATCATGTTGCTAGATTTCAATAGTGGACATGCACCATTGTTGCTAGGCTACAATAATGATTGAGTGATCAGGAACATCATGACAAAGTATTTATTTGGTGAATGATCCAAAGTAAATTAACAATTAGCAGTTCTGAATGGTCATCTTATGGTAGCTGCAAAACAGCAAGTACTAAGGGCTTTCAACAATGTAATCTCATGTTTTTCTCTAGTCCTCTTGTGATTGTATGATTTTGCATTCAGATACTTGAACATGTCAGAAATGGGTAAGACAAAGTTTTAACACTCGATCAAACCATATATACATACAACAATATGTGTACTCCTAGCATATACTCCAACATGGGACCAAATGTTATTAATTTTATCTCTTACTTTCCCTCGAATTCATGTAGTTTATCTTTGTGCAGACAAAGCTGAAGAGAGGCATTTGCACAAATAGTGATTTGTAGGACAAACTTAAAACAAAAATGCAAAGTAAAATTGTCTCACCTACTAAGCTCAGGGGTTCTTCAATTTTCCAAAGGTCTGCACAAAGAAAATGAAAGTAGTTAGCTGAAAAATGCCACCATGGCATACAGTTCACCTTTACTCTACTACGGCCACACAAATACACTTAGGAACATATACACACTGCATCAATTCTGGGAAAAAATGACAGGAGGCACCATGCTTTAGAAAGCCAATTCTGGGTAAAATTAAGTACACTTCAATTCTGGGCAATAAAGAAACATGCACCATATATCAAAAGACAAATATAGAGGAATAGAGAGCTCGATATACAGTAATGAGTAAATGAAGGAACACCTAAGTCTTCCTTAGGGAAGTGACATTAACAAAATTAAATGGCTATGTAGAAAAATAATGCATGCTACTGTCCTCACATTAGTAGAATGAAGAGGTGCACGACCCTGAATTCTTGTGTATATATTACTGAGTAAAAGAATTTGCATACAACAATTATAGATGCAGCACAAGATCAAACATTTAGCAAGTGTGCAATGACATACTGGGAATTAACAGATGAGCAGTATGAATTCAAGGACAATACCCTGCCAAAAAATAATATAATGTGTCAGATCATAAATCAGCAATTACAAATTAAGCGAAGTGGTTACTTCAACACTTCACGCTTTCATTTGAAGCCTGACAAATTAAGATGGTTCCTAAATTGACAAACTTAAGATGTGTAAAATCAATCCAACTCCTTTAATATCTCATCCAATTTTAAAACAACAGCTACGCACTGATTTTAGTGACTCATCCACTGACCTTGTTCATGTAATGCCTCTATATCTAGACCCAAGTTTAGTACAACAAGTTGAAAATTAATAAATCAGGTAGTCAATTTATACTTGTTACAACTGTTTCTAAGCTGGAAAATTGTTACATATAAACTTGCAGGTAATCAATCCATAAATGCCATGAGAATGATGCACACATAGGTGCAGGTGATCAAATTCGACATGCATAAATGTATATATCAGATTTTACCATAGACGAAGTTCACAATAAGAAAAACAAAAGGCAAGGTTAAAGAAAAAATCAGATATTCGAGATCTATCTATAACCTCCATGTCATCGTCAAGATCAAGACCGTCGTTCAGGAAATGGTTAGCTGGGCTAGTATCTGCATGATCTCATTCATGCTCTGCATATATTGGATGCACTGGTACTGTGATAATAAGATCTTAGCACTATGGAATTTTGTGGGCATGGTCTTTAGTTGAGTACTGCACTGCCTATTTTCTCTGACAAATAGATCGCATTGGTATGTGCAATCAAAATGCATGGCCAATTCAGAAACACTGGTGGAAATAATGCTGCAATGAAACATTAATTGTCTTCCTGAAATTCTTAGTCAAATGAAACAGAAGAATGCACACTACATGCATCAGATCCTGGTAATCAGACATGCAGATGTATTTGCACACATATATGTAGGTTAATGAAGCACAGATCACCACACAATAGCCCTTAGAAAAGAATATTTGAACAGAGCTATATTGGATAAATTACCAATAAAGTAGCAGAAAGAATCTTCCACTTCTAATGTCCCATGTAACTGTCAAATTTAGCACAAAATAGTCCTAAGAACACATGAATTACTTTGAGTTGCAATGTGCTTTGAAAGTTAGCAGAAGTTTCTGCTTTCTGTTAGCTAATTTGCTTGTCAGATGGCGAGTTAAAGTTACTTTTATATTGGTAGCTTCTGCAATATCTACTTTGTAAGAAATCAAAGAAAACAATACTAAGCAGCTGAAGTACCTGACCAAACAGCCCGGCAGAGACCCTGAGTCTTCCTTTTCGACAGTCTCCGGCAGCAAAATTTTGGACCATGTGCCAACAACTAACAATTTGCACCTATGATAAAAGTAACAAATTTATTAGAAATAAAAATATTTATTTCAACAAATTGAATGCAATATATGACCAGTACCTATTATCCATAAGTATGACTTCTCTGTACCAGGTTCCAATGCGCTCAAGCATGCCCCAGTGGACTACTATGCCAATTATGTCTATAAGAAGTTTTGCATATAAGTTGTTTATAGATAAATATAAATAATTCTGATGTCTTAACCAAAAGAAAATGAGGTTTCATGCATGAAGCTTACCTACAAAAGCCAAAAGACAACATATCTACAGCAAGTGGGCAACCATAGATAAAATAATTGTAACTGTTTTTTCTTCAATTTCCCAAAGGTCTGCACAAAGAAAGAAAATCATGGACATTGAGTTAAGCCTGCACAAAGAAAATTTGTTTAGTGCTTATCACATCTTGCTTAGCAGAACAGTACTCCATATAGTGAAGCAAATTTTAATATATACCCAGTACTCCATATAGTGTCTCATGTTCTACAAATTGAGGGACATAATGATTGACATAAGGGATTAACTCAGATTATGCTTTACCTTAATATTGGGGATGGAACAGGACCCAGAATCCAATCAAAAGTGAAGCAACCCAGCAGCAGAAAGTTAAATCCTCAACAAATCAATCTGCACATGAGAGAAATACATGGCATGCTACCAACTGAGATTTCGCATAACAGTAGGACAAGCAAGGAATTAGGGAGATTTTATCGAGAGTGAAGTAATTAGCATACAACACCTAAGTCTGCCTTAGGGAAGTGACATTAACAAAATTAAATGGCTATGTAGAAAAATAATGCATGCTACTGTCCTCACATTGTGTTAGACCATAAATCAGCAATTATAAATTAAGCGAAGCGGTTACATCAACACTTCACGCATTAATTTGAAGCCTGACAAATTAAGATTTCTCAAAATTGCAGTAGCAAAGCAATAAATTTGTCATACATCAAAGATGGTTCCTAAATTGATAATATTCTAGAAAAAACTTAAATGCATAGGAAAATTGTCTCACCTACTAAGCTCAAGGGTTCTTCAATTTTCCAAAGGTCTGCACAAAGAAAATGGAAGCAGTAGTTAGCTGAGGTGATCGAATAGCAAAGTGCACGCTCCTACAAATACTTCTTTTTGAATATTTCAGGTGAGCTCTCCAGCGCAAAATTTTGATTTTAAAAAGCTTCAGAATCTTAACCAAGACAAACTGTTGTAGATTGGAATTAGCCGGCCATGCTGCATATTGGAATTTGATTTTACATAGAACCGGAGCTTCTAAACCATCTAGCTACTGTTGCAGATTGGAATTAGCAGGCCATGCTGCAGATGCTCCTTTTGAAATTTCAGAAACTTACTTAGTTGTGAGCATTTCATATTTTAAACACTGCTACAATAAAGTTGTTTTCTTGACTATGTAGGTTTATTTTCCAAAACTCTGTTTGGGAGCTAATCAGCAATATGGACATGCCCAACCAACTTGCATTGTTCCCAGACCTACAGGATCTCATATGTCCGCAGACCTCATATGACTTTCTTTATTCTGATAGCTGCAAGTTCAAGGTTACCAATAGATGACTTCAAGGTTATCACTGGAACAGCTCATCTCTAGCTATATGACACACCATGACTTGAAACAGAATATGCTCATCACTAAAAAAAAGAGATGCTCATCACTAAAAAAAGAGAAAAATAGTTAGGCCTACTGATCTATCCTTTTGCTTTCACTAACTTTGGTTGTTTTGATTCAATTCTTACACCATCTATGCATCTCTTAATAGTTTTGCACCAACTTTTACACGTTATTCTTCCACAGGTTCCCACAAATAGTTTTGCGCTTTGAATTATAGGCCTATTGTATCAACAATCAAGATAATGCATCTACAGAATTATAGGCCTACCGGTCATTTGAAGCAACATTTATATTAAAGGTTGTGAGAATGAATGGAAAGTTTGCACAGGCTAGCTTTCATGAAAAAAAAATGATAAGTCAATTAAGGATCATGTCAGCAAAAAGGTTAAGCCTCCAAACAAATACAATCATGTTGACTTGACATGATATTGTACCTTTGTTTTGTTTTGTCTCTTGTTCACCATTATCATGTTCCTTCATTCACCATGGAGTGAACCACTTCGCACATCTGCCTGTCATGCCAAAGCATCACTTATAAACTCGAGGTTGAAGTAGATTGAGCTTACTTTTAATTACTGATGATGATGGGTGGGGGCGGTGGGGGAAGGCGGAGGGAAGCCGGGGCGGAGGGGGGCCGACGAGGCCGGTGGCAGCTGAGCCTTGCCGCCCGACGTTGGGGGTTGGGCGACGCTGAAGGGAGGGGAGCGGCCACCGGGCGACGCCCGCCCCCGTCGCCGTGTAGCCGCCATGCCGCCCGCTGGGAGGGAGAGGAGGGGCCGGGGCCGGAGTGAGGGTTGAGGGGAAGAGGTGCCGACGGAGAGGAGGGGAGGAGGGGAGAGGGGGCGCCGATGGGAGTGGGGGAGGGGCGGCGCTGGAGTGAGGGGGAGGGGAGGGGGCGCGCGCTGAGGGACTGCTTGCGCGGAGGTGGGGGAGGGGAGAGATTACCGAGACTGCGGGCGGCGGGCGGGCGGGCGAGGTCGTCGCTGCGGTTAGCCGCCGGGGAGGGAGGCTGCTGCGGACGGCGAGGTTGTTGCGGAGGCAATCCTACGGCGGGGGAGGGCGGGCGGCGGCAGTCCGCGGGCGGGCGGCGAGGGGGGGCGGTGGCAGAGCGACGAGGTTATGGTTGCGATGGAGGTGGCGTGGGGGAGTCGGGAGGAGGAGGCGGAGGCGAACGGGGAGAAGGCGTGGAGGAGGCCGGGAGATTGGGGGAGGAGCCGGAGGTGTCTGCCATCGGGGGAGGAGTGGGCGGCGGTTGCGTTCTGAGAGGAGGATGCGGAGGGAAACGCGGAAGGAAGAGGAACCGTATGTGTGAGCGGCGGACGAAAGGTTGAGCGACGCGGTTCGCCTCCGTGTTCTTTTTAGTAGAGTAGCAGAGTACACGCGCGCGTGTATTAGAAAATACAGTAAACAAAAATTAATTTGAGGGTGAGCTTAAGACAATTTTTTGACAATTTAGCTGGTAACTTGATAAAGAGTAAACTGAGGTCAAAATGATTTAAGCTTATCTTTTTTGTGTAATAGCTTCAAATCCATCGACTTCAAGCATCGATAAAAATATCACCTTAGTTAGAACCGAGGCCAACGTCCTTGGTGATGCCTCTAATGGCAGAAAAAATAATAAGATAGACATAACATGGCGTAAAGTGTAAACATTAAAATTGCTAATCTATATATATATATATACATACTATAAGTATCCAGTAGAATTGAAAACACTTCTCACCAAAATAATTCATACACACCGCTCACAGAGGACCCACGTGTCAGGTGTAACGATGAAAAATATGTGAAAAGTTTTAAAAAAATGATGTTTCCAGAGAATTTCTGCCTCTAAAGCGCTATTTTTTTCACCAACCTCACGGCCTACCCACGTACTGTACCCGTGACTTCGGTCGGCCCCCACACGTAAATATGATTAGAAACAGACAAAAAAAGAAACATGCAAACATTACGAGTCGTGAAGGACTTGTTGCTTCGTCGTATATGGAAGCTAGAATAAGATTTCGTCATTGAAGCTAATTGATTAATACCTGGACTTGCATAAACGAAGTCCATATACCTGGACCTACGCATATAACTTGCATTAATACCTGGACTCTTGGACGCTAATTATGGAAGCTAATTATGGTCTTCTTGCTCGAGTTAGTGAAGAAGCGTTTCCCTGGAATAGGATTTCACGTCGTGACCTAGCAGCTAGAAGCCTAAACTGCGTCCGTTGTCAAACTTCGCTGGCACCGCCACCACGTCCTTCAACACTAGCTCACGGGTGGGTTTCAAAGATGAAGCTTATGTGTTTCAGTAAGTATACTCCAAACAAAAATAATGGAGTTTTGATGTTTGACCAAAGCAGATCATATACAGGAAAAGGCAGCATGTGGTTGACAACCTGATTCGGACGTGCCAACGGAGGGCAAACGTAACAGGTAAGTGATGTAGATACCACATATACGTAATGTGTTGTGTGTTGTAGGTCTTGTTTTGGATACAAAAGAACAAACATGTATCACTAATGCTTGTTATGGCTTGAAGGGAAAACAACTATAGGTAGATTTATTATGTAGCACAAAAATAAAAAGTACACCGAAACAATAATATATTGTATATGATTAGTAAAATACACACACAATATATATATATATAACTACAATGTACAATAAAAAAATTATGTACCACTTGTGCTATAGCTTTAGTCATAGCCGTGTTTAATATAATACATAACGATCGCCTTCTACGTCCACCTCCCAGGTCACCTGCCGCACATGCTCAAGGTGTTCGACGACCTGCCCCGCTGCGACGACGTCACCGCGCACTCATCCATCCTCGCCGCGTTCCTCTGCACGTGCCACCTGTGCCACGCACTCCGCCGACTGAGGACCATGGCCTCCGGCGGCCGCGGTGCCAACGAGGATGTCACCCCCAGCACACAAGCGCTCTCAGCCGCCACGCTGGACCTTCACGATGGAACCTGCGAGCATGGGACTATCGTCACGGTGAGGGTACGGCGACAACGAGATCGTGTTGAGCGCGCTTGTGGACATGTGCGGCCACGCGAGTGCATCGGTTGACGTGCGGAGGACAGGGGCGGAGGCACGCCCTGTGCTGCCCATGCTGCAGCACGGGTTTGAGCCTGTTGATCTTATGCAAATCTATGTGCTATTTATACCTAAAATACTATAGATTAGTCTATTTTTCAATCAATTCAATGTTTATCTACTAGCTCAGCCCTGGTTGGCAGACTGTTCTAGCTCCGCCCTGGCGGAGGGCATATTCTGTAATCAGCCCTGTTTTATTCTTTTCCTCTTTGAAAATAGTGTTTCTAGAATAGCCCTGATGGTTTTCACCAACACTGTAGGAAGAAATTACCATGGCACCGTCCATCAGTCTCCACCGCCGCCAGGCTACAACGTCGTCGGCACGAAGACGGTGGGGGTGATGATCAAGCTTCCAAGGGATCTCAGGTTCTACTGCGGGGATCTCCAACTGGGGTCGTTGCCGGATTTGAGGATTAAGGGGTCCTAAGTATTTCTTCCCTTGAGGATTAAGGGGTTCAACAAATTAAGGTGAGGTGAGCGAGCGATGACGTAATTATAGTATTGTTCCATCCCACATACATGGAAATTTTGGCATTTAGAATACTTAGAATACTCTGTTTTGAAAAAATTCTAACGTAAGAATGTAAAATTCAATCCAATTTAAAGAGATAAAATTCTTGTTACTATGTTTTTCTAATACACGCGCATGCCGCGCATGCACTCTACTAGTACATATAATATAATCTACTTTCATAGTTTCACTGGCCAAGAAAACCACACCGCACTAATTTTCTAATGATTCCATGCATCTACAAGTCCTAGGTATGTAAATACAGTAACTTCGATAAAAGTAATCGATCTACCTAGTTTCGTGGCGGAGATCTACAAGCTTAGTTTTGCCTCGTAAACTGATAAAAAAATATAATCAAGAACTAAGAATACAATAATCATCCAATCCAAAAAACAGTGGTGACAAAATACCGGGCTGCAACTTAAACATTCATCACCTCAGCTGTTGCACTCTTTGCCATTGCCATCACCTCGGGCATTCAAGAACATGTATTGTATATAGCAGCTGTCCGGAATCCTCAGCTGGTGCACATCCTCCTTCTTCCCCGCTGCATTGCTGCTTCCCATCGTTGTTGATGCCGCCCCCATCTTGACCAGTGGCAGCATCCGTGTAGGCGGCTTTTGAAGCGCGGTGAGCAAAGCTTGTGGAAGTGTTGTTTGGTTGGCAATCTGACAGCGTCGAGTCGAGTGTGCGGAAGCAGAATGTCATCAGCGGCGATGACTGGACCTCTGGGCACTCGAGCAAGGCGGTCGAGGTTGAATGTTGGCGTCGGGATGCTGTTGTTCGCCGCTGCCTGGCTCGTCGTGCGCGCGTCGCAAACTTGCAGGGTACCCCCAGCCGCGGCCGATGCATGTACACCAGCACGGTGGTGGCGAGCAGCGACCCCAGGGTGATCAAGAAGTAGAAGCGGCTGAAGAAGAAGACCTCGGCGCGGCCCTCCGGCGGGTTGCGCCCGTCGAACTGGTCCGTGCCTAGCCCGGACACGTTCGCCTTCGGCCCCCACGCCCACTGCGATTGTGTACAGCACCGCGTACATCAGCGCCATCTGCCCGCCGCTCGCCGCCACGCACCCGGCGGTGGTGGTGGCGGCGTCGCCCGCCGTCGTCGCGCACGGCGGCAGACGCATGCCAGGCGCCACCGTGTCCGCCGCCAGCAGGCTCAGCCCCAGCTGCAACCAAATCATGCGGCGTCAGAGACAAACAACACGGCCTACTCGCGCCGGTGTTGAGTCGTTTCACGTACGATGACGGCGATGGTGGCGAAGGCGACAATGGTGAGGTAGCGGCCGAGCTTGGCGTCGGCGATGAAGCCGCCGAGGAAGGCGAGGAGGTTGAGCGTGCTCATGAAGTTGGTGACGATGTTGGCGGACTTGGCGTTGGATAGGTGCAAAGGCCCAGTGAGGTACATCACCAAGTTCGACGAGACGTCCATCACGGCCATACACTCCGCCAGCTCCGTGCCTGGGAACAACATGCATGCATCTCAGAATTGAAAGAAACACGCGTGAGCGGAACAACATGATGGCCACGGCGGCGGAACATACCGGCGATGAGGGCGGCGGCGAGCCATCCACCGGTGTGGGACTTGTCCACCGGGTTGCCCTTGTAGTCCACCACCAAGCCGTCGTCGGCGCCATCGTCGCTGTGGCCGCCGACGGAAACCTGCAATGGATCGAAGCGAACGCTGACCGAACGGTGTGGTTTACACTCGCGATCGCAATTACTCCGTATGTAACCAGGGTCGATATCAAGATTGAAATCGGTGTTCCGTCCCCTCTCATTGCACGCCGTCCCCGGTTTGAAGAGTCCACGCCCGTGTGGATGCATGTATACGTGGGTATGTTATTTGATTGGTGGAATGCTTCGAGCAATGAGTGTGGTGTTGGTCTCCTACAAAGCACATGACGGCGCTACCCGTCAAGAGGTCGAGTTGGGGAGGTTGTTGCCCAGCGTGTTTTTTTGGATGCAGGAAGCACGACAACAACGGTGTGGTGATGGCCATGGTGGTGGCGAGCACAAAAGGAGGCGATGAGTTTTTGACAAATATAATTCTCGCAGATTTTTGTGTGAGCTTATATGCAATACCACTATCAACTTATACATAGATGATGAACTAATGATTATTTGTCAACCCCACCAGTCCTACCCACACCCTGTTTGCGGCTCCTGCGTGTTTTTGGAGTTTAAGAATGCATGGAGACTGAATTTGGGATTGAGTATTGATGAGGAGCGAGTTGTGAAGGGGGAAAGGCGATTGAGTTTGGAGGTTGATTTTTTAGGATGGAGTTTGTCCATTGTGGTTTTGCCAAAAGCCATGCAAAGTTAATAGTGCTTGTATGTAATCATACATATAGCAACACAACTGCTGCGCTTGATATCCAGAGTTATTTTACCACATATAGTAGAGTTAATATATAGAGTTATTTTTCCATATAGTAGAGTTAGTATATAGAGTTATTTTGCCACGTATAGCAGGTTCAAAGTTGTGCAGTGGGAGGATGAACCGATTGCTTTCCCCTTTAACATTGCCAATTATATATGCAATAGCAGTTGTGTTAACTTATATGAACCTCTACTTTTTTGTATACATATAGCGTAGAGGGGTGATAACAATCCGGATGAGGAAAAGAAAAAAAAGAGCTTGTATATATATTGCTACTACATATTCAACATATTAATAGTCATATAAAAACAACTTAAAATATATCAAATATAGATCTAATTTTGTAGATCTTGTTGTAAGGAACACAATGGCGCAAACAGGTTTGAAAATGAATACTTGATTAGAGAGTTATGATCATTTGAAAAACATGTTTATTTCTTAACGAGCGCAAATGGGTTTGAAAATGAATACTTGATTAGAGAGTTATGATCATTTGAAAAACATGTTCATTTCTTAACGATGACATCAGAAATCATACTCGGGTTGATCGACTACGCGTGAATGCTTCCGCCAATTCGGATAGGTGTAGGCAACACACAATCAGCTGATTGGGAAGAGGAGAATCATGTAATTGTTGGTCGGAAGGTAGGGACAGTCGCCCATAGAATATTGGCGTGACCTGCCGCCAAATCATGTAATTGGTCGGAAGGGGGGGACAATACCCATATAGTATCGGCGTGACCCGCCGTTGAATCATATAATTGGTCGGAAGGGAGGGACAATCCCCATATAGTATTGTCGTGACCCACCGCTGAATCGTATAATTGGTCGGAAGGGAGGGATAGTCACCCATATAGTATTGGCGTGACGCACCGTCGAATCATGTAATTGGTCAAAAGAGAGAATGTTTGTTCGTAAAGTATTGGCGTGACCTATCGCGCGTTATGGGTTCCTCGTAGTTAGGTAACGGGCAGCATGAGCCGGTAGGGTGGAATGGAAACATGGAGCACTGTTACCCGCTCCGATTAAAAAACATGTAATTGGTCATTTAAAAAACATGCCTATTTGTTAATGATGACGTCAGAAATTATACTTGGATTGATCGGCCACACGTGAATGCTTCCCGCCAATTCGGATAGGTGCATGCAACACACAATCAGCTGATTGGTAGGAGAGAGTCATGTAATTGGTCGGAAGGGAGGGACAATCACATGTAGAGTATTGGTGTGATCTCTCGAATCATGTAATTGGTCAGAAGGAAGAATGGCCGCCCGTAGAGTATTGGCGTGACCCGTCGCGCGTTATGGGTTCTCGTAGTTAGGTAACGGTCAGCATGAGCCGGTAGGGTGCAATGAAAACATGGAACACGTTTACCCGCTCTGATTAAAAAACATATAATTGGTCATTTAAAAAACATGGCTATTTGTTAATGATGACGCTAGAAATTATATTTGGGTTGATCGGCTACGTGTGAATGCTTCCCGCCAATTTGGATATGTGCATGCAACACGCAATCAGCTGATTGGTAGGAGGAGAATCATGTAATTGGTCGAATCATGTAATTGGTTGAAAGAAAGAATAGTCATCCGTAGAGTATTGACGTGATCTGTCGCGCGTTATGGCGTTATGGGTTACTCCTAGTTAGGTAACGTACGGCGTGAGCCGATACGGTGGAATGGAAGCATGGAGCACGGTTATCCGCACCGATTGCCATGAGCGTATTCATATAGCAGCAACGCGTTACGACGGCAGTTGTATTCACGAACCAGAAAAAAACTATGTCTAGGTGGTGCAGTGTATGGCAACGAGCTCATGTGTCGTGACAACGCGCTGTTGCTAGCTAGACAAGAAATTAACTGATACTTTTCTCTTGCAACCCTGACTGATACTTTTCTCTTGCAACCCTGACATCCATGGCGTAAAGAGGTATCCGCAGCGCATGGTCCGGGCCGGCATGTGTGGCTTGCTTTTCGCTGAAGCCCGAAGCGGATTCTCACAGGCTTTGGCCCTTTGTCGGATGACCATGTGGTCTGGTCATTGAGGCCACTGAACTTTCCAGTGTCACACACACATAAAACTATCTTCTGCCCGCCCTGTTTTGCTCACGCACCGAGAATGGATTTCCCTATCAAAAGGCCGAAAAATCTGGTGCGCGTTGTCTTCCAACACATTCTGTTCCGATATGGTTCAAAGTACACAAGAGTACCAGCGTCTAACGACCTGACCTTCTGAATACTCCCAGCACAAAATGGAGTAATATAAACACCAAAACATCTTTACCGCTGGAAATTCCATCTCCTCGACAAAAAAAATGCACGATGATGCCCACCGCAGCAATATAGCAGTAAACAGTGGAAGATGGCACCATTGACATACACAGCCAAAATCAGCATGGTAATGGATTGCAAAGCGGGAGTGGGGCACAAAACTGCCATTGTTTCAGCAATGCAGAGTAAGGAATAACATTCCGTCCACAGCTTACGTTCGTCAGCTGCCACTCTGCAATACTTTTCTCTCAGGATCTCTATCGGAACAAGAGTTTCCGGAGAGTTCACTATTGTTTCAGAGAAGGTTCAATGTAATCAGAAACAGCACCAGCATAACAAATCATCACATCGTATCACCCTCGGGGCAATGCAGAAGGAAGGAAAAAAATACGGTTGATATGCCTTAACGATTAACATTCATAGACCGACCGATTGCAGCTACATAAAAGCTACATTTTTTTAATGAAGAAAGCTACATATCCACAATACCCTACCGACCCAATCCTAATCTCCCAACATATCATCAGTAATAACAGATCGGTGAAATAAACTACATCGGTGCCCGAAATGAATAGAATGTTGAGGAGTAAAATGGAATGAAATCTCTGCAGCACAAAACGAACCAATCCAATGCAGCATCACCGACCGACCGATCGATCAATTCCCCTCCTTGTTCTTGTCTCCCTCCTTGGCGCCGTCGTTGTCCTCCAGCAGCTTGAGCTTCTCCTTCTCGGCCTTGAGCTCCTCGGCCTCCTTGATCCAGAGGTCTGCGAACTCGCAGTCCCTGTAGCGCTCGAACCATGGCCCGCCGCAGGTGTAGTGTATGGCCCTGGGCCGCGTGGCCGGGTCGGCGGGGTCGACCCTGTTGTGGCCGACGAGGAAGTTCCAGGCGAAGGGCACCTCCCCGATCTCGTCGTCGTCGAGCCAGGCGAAGCGGTGGAGGAAGGCGCCGGTCTGGGTGCTGACGGCGTCGGGGGTGAGCGCGGCGACGTTCTTAGGGTGGGCGCAGTTGTAGAGCACCATGGAGGACCAGTTCTTGCGCGGGTACGTCGTCTGGATGGCGCCGTCCATCTTGGTGGCCTCGGCGGGCTTGTACTCGTGCTTGACGCAGGCGACGGCGAGGCGGTCGGCGTCGGCGGCGGCGCCGGAGGGGACGGCGGCGGCGAGGAGGCCGGCGACGTCGGCGAGGTAGAGGAAGTCGCAGTCGACGAAGAGCGCCCAGCCGCGGTAGCCGGCGAGGTAGGGGGTGAGGAAGCGCGTGAAGGAGAACTCGGTGCTCTCGGTGGGGCCGCGCGCGCGCCAGTAGAGCCCCGCGGCGCGGAGGTCCGGCTGGCGGATGGGGCGCACGTCGAGCGGGATGGAGGCGTGGCGGAGCAGGCTGCGGCGGCACACCTCGTACGCCTCGTGCTCCCGCGGGTCGTACCCCACGAACACGAGGAACGGCTCCCCCGCCGGCGGCATCAGCGGCGACGGCGCCGGCGTCATGGTCGGGCGGATGGATGGATGGATCTAGGGGCGGCGGAATGGGGGCGAAACGGGCGCAGCGGTGGACGGGAAGGGAGATTGTGGGAGGGAGGTGGGGTTCCCTCGAGCTAAAGATGGCGTGGAGCGTGAGGGGATTTGTTTCAGTTTCACGCTTTCACCACCGCCGGCCGGAGGGAGAAGGATCTCGGCCGTGCCGTGCCGTGCCGCGGCTTGTTTCCGGTGGGCACGGGCTCCTAAAAATAGGCGCCTACCCACATGGGTCAATGACGCGCGAAGCTAGGGGTGGTCGGGTCCAACCCCGGGCCCAGGGGTCAGCGACGCGCGGGGGGCATGCAAGGCGATCCCGGCCACGGAGATGTCGGTGGTGTGGGGGGGCGCCAGTGGCGGTGGGCTTCTGTGTGCGGGCGGCCGCCGTGGGATTTATGGTTTCCTTTCCGCGGGGATGGATGGATGGATGGGGGGATTTCGGGTGCGCGGCGTCGCACGCGGCGCCGCGTGGGAGGTGGGCGAGTGGCGCGTGGCTGGGCGGGCCTCCGCATGTGCCTCTCGGGTGAAGCGTGGCGTCGGTCGCCGCTGGTTCATGGCGTTTCCTAGCAGCAGCAAGCTGGCGGTGACGGCAATGCAGTTACGCAGCTGCCGCCTGCCGGCCGCCGGCGGCCATGAAGGCGTAGGAGGATCGACGGACGGCTCGTGGAAGCTATGTTGTTTACGACCCATGACGGTCTCGTTGCTGTTATCATCACCGGTGTCTCCGCTCCCGCCTCCGCCTTCGTCCCCGCCCCCTTCGCCGTCGTCTCCACTCTTGCCTCCGCCTCCACCCCAACATCATCACCTTCGCCGCCGCTCAAACCGGCGGCTTATTATACCGTCTTATCTTTTCTAATTCGATGCTCTTCTCCCATTCGTATATGGTCAAATCGTCCCTACCGTCGAACCTTTTGCTCTCCTACTCGCCGCCAAGCCGCTATCGCTCGGCTTCTACTCTTCCGCTCTCGCCTTCTCGTCGGCACGCTGAGGCACCGGTTCAAGAGACGGAGGAGGAGACGAAGAAGGTATATAACCTATATTGACCACGTAAATCTTAAACATCCAAAACTATATAGCTTTCGACGTGTACGGGAGCTAGATCCGGGTGGGCCCTTCTTCATTTCGGCGTCTCCAGAGTCCACCATGGCAATGCTATTCATTCATTCCACGAGGCCGTTGTCTGGGCCTTCATCATCTATCGAGGACAATTTGATAGGAGAAAGAGCACGTAAACAATCTTAGCGTCACGGCTTTATAAGAGATATGAGTTAACGGTGTGAAGATGTGATACATCAATACATCATAGGCCGTGTTCGGTTCATGCGGTGGTAACGTAAATGAAAACGTAATCATATTACAGAGGGACCGGTAACAAAATGGATGGTCGCAGCCTTTGTTTGGTTCACTCCTGTATTGTTATTGGATACGGCATGCTAGCTAGTTGGAGGTGCGACGGAAGCTGGCATGTAGTGATCCTCGCTCGCACAGGGGCAAGTGAGAAGGCAGCGGCGAGGTGAGCCGGTTGTCAGGCAAGACGGAGGTGGCCGCGCAAGATGGAGCCGGCAATGTATCGTTTTGCGTTTACGGTGGGGAGCGAGCGGAATCAGATTTGTATTACGCTGTTATCCGTTTCCACGTAATCCGTTTACAGCTTATCACAAACAAACATATGTAACGGTACGCGTTAATATGTTACAAAACGTTACAAAACGTCGAACCAAACACCGCCATAGTATAATTGGATGGATAACGCCTTGATGATCGCTTGTGAACAGTGCGTATTGAATGGAGTTAATATGTTATATGCTGGTACATTTCAAAGATGATCACCCTAATATAATCTGTAAAGTTCTTTATATACCCCACAGTCAAAGTACATATCCTCCTAAAAAAAGTCCAAGTAGATATTGAGAGGAAACTGTAACGGGCGTATTGGATCCAGCCAGCCCGGAAACACCACCACGGTTATACGGGCCATTCTACGGACGGCCTGCCATGCGACGAGCCCACGACCACGGCGCCACCACCGAACCAGCAGCTGCAGCAACAAGGTAAAAAAAAACGTAGGCAACAAGGCCCAGGCATTTCCGCCACAGCCAGGGGCCAGGGCCGTGCCAGGCTCGGAAGCCCAACCGCTTCACTCACGAACCACTGCGACCATCTCATCGCCTTCGCTGTGCTCCAAAAAAAAAAAAACATCGCCTTCTCGTCGTGGTGCGGCCGGCCGCCTGCTGGCTGCTGCTGTGCCGTCCCAATCCCGCTGCCGGCGCGCGCGCTCAGGCGAGCAGCGAGCTCCAATCCGTCGCTCGCCGACCCCTTCCCGCGGTCCGATCCGGTGGGGCTGAAAAGGAGGGGGAAGAGTGTCCCCCAACCTCCGCATTAGCGGCGGCGGCCGCCGTCACGGGCGGGACCGGTACCCCCTCAGTCCCTGGACCCTGGTGCGTCCCATTACCCCCCCCCCCCCCCCCCCCCAGTCTCCGGTGATTGCGCGGCGCTGATCCTGTGTGTGACCCCGTCGTGACATTCGTATCCGGCTGTGATTATATCTCCCATCTCCGGTCATCATGTGGTTCACCCTTTGTTGTGCTGATTGATGGATGGCTGTAGCTTAGCTTTGTTGTGGGCTCGCTTCGGTAGTTATTGTTATTGACTCTAATTTTACAAAAAAAACTGCAACTTGACTGTTGGTTGACTGACCCTACATGTGTACAAGGCTACGGGATTCGTGCAAGGTTATGTACAATGGGAAGTTGCAGGTTGTGTACAATGGGACTACGAGAGTGTGCTGTATGCTAAGAAGAAGTACATTCTCTTTATACACACATTGGAACTCAGGAAATACAGTAGTAGCCAAACAATTTATTCAAACATAGTTGATGTGGAAACGTACGGCATACATCGTTTTCTTTTTCTTTAGCTCCATGCTTTAGTTCACCTGCTGACCATATGGCATCAAAACTTATCTCAACTTCAGTCAGCCATATTATTTGCGGTAATTCTTATTTGCTTGTCACATGGTGACCAGGGGCCAATGATTAGTTAACAGTTTCTTGTCTGTCACATTGGCAATGATATGCTAGCTGAAACATTTCAGTGCTCTGAGATCTGTACATGTATATTCAGCAGTTCATATATATAGCAATGTATAATATCGATCAGAAACGACTGAACTGTACTAGTGTTCATGGTTGTAATTTTTGTTTTGGTGATGACAAATTCACAATAAGTTGCTGTTGTGGAAGATTCCTCTACATTATTTGTTTCTTTTATGATTGTGCAAAATTGCGTTAGAGTGTTCAAAACGATAACAAAACTTAATAAATGTGCAGTGGGCTTTGAATAAGTTTTGGCAAATATACTGAATTTCAAAGTTTTGATAAAACTATCAAATTCGGCAGTACAAGGAAGGAACATGGTAGAGCATCATCTGACCCAAATATCATGGTAACAATGCTCAACTTCTCTAGTAGCTATGTAAGCTCTTTTTGTACTCCAAAGTCCAAACAAGCTTACTACTGGGGAAATCATATACTGTCAAATATATGGTGGTTAACCGGAAAGGATTCTTCAGAGAAAGGATTGTGGAAAGCTAATTAAACCAAGATAGTACTTAAATCTATTTTATAGTGTGGACCCAATTGTATGGATGTTGAATTACTCAAGTATAGATAGTGTTAGAATGCTGTTCCGATCCTCCCTAACTGAACAAGGATTTTGGTTTGAGTAAATGAGTTTTCCGTTCCATGTTTTTCATTTTCTGGCAGTTGAATTCATGTCTTATTTTGGTGTTTTGCAGCTTTCTTTCAGTATGTCCCTGCCTGCATATAATTTTGCTTTAACTCACTATAAGATTGTCCATCAAAAAAGAACAAGGAAAATATGCTGCTGACTTATCAGAAGTAACAATCATAAATGGGTACGTGTTGTTGATAGTTTATGTAGAGATATGTCATTGTTTTCAATGCTTTACGTAGATTTGCAAATCAGGGACGGATAATACTAATATACAATTAAGAATGATACTGAGCAGCTCCTAACGTTAACAACCTTGATGTGAGTGGATTATTATTCTATTCTTGAACAATCCTGCTGTCATGACGCCCATCTTGCACCATATCACATCCAACATTGTTTAGGTCCGTAGTCAAATTGTTATAGGGCATGTAAGGTTTTGTTTCATTCTTTCGTAAAGCAGCTTATGTAGTCTTTGGTACATAATGCAAGTTATGTCTGGTGAAGCAATGATAATTTATTTGAAGGATATATCCTTTTGACTATGATTGAAAGGGTGGGCTGTATTGTTTGATGTGACGTGTATAACATAGGATAAGGAGGATGACTGTGTGAAACAACTCAAGTATAATAGTTTCTGGACTTTGATTCTTATCCAGCAAGTGGGGTGACTAGAGGCCCTGTGCTTACTTGTGATTTCTTCAATACATAGCCTGGATATCCCCACTAATTCCATTAGAACCAATTGCGCATTTACCCTAGTATAGTGCTGTTCACTGCTTCCACTGTTCAGCTTCTGAATGCCAAGCATCTGGTACAAAACTCAGGAACACCTGATCTGTATGGGGTCAAGGAAGACAAATATGATGATCAGATACAACTATTCTCTATTATGTGATGACATATTTACAATGATTCATTTATATTTCCTCTTGTGTAATGAAAAACTCACCTATACCTCAGTGGCTTCATTCCAATTGTTTATTTCAGGTGAAAAATATTAAGACTAGCATCTGCTGTTTGAGGAACTGTTTGGCTCATATCAGAACTTCGCCATATCAATCCATTAGGCCCAACTTGGTGAGAATCTTCCTGCTCTGGGCTATGCAGTGATGATCAAAAGGTTTCCATTAATGGATATATGTGAGCTCTATAATTCTTATCTAGCTTCTAGTTTAAATTACCACCATCAAAGTTGTGCAACTGTAAGTATGGCTTGTGAAAGTGACCCCTCAAAGGCCAACCCACTCGAATGGCTGGAAAGTTGCTAGAATTTGTATGCTCATGTGTTCCTATCAGTGAACAGTAAATTGCTATATTTCTAGGGCATCAAGATTCTTTATCACATTCCTACTGTGGTGTTCAATTCCCTTTTGAGCTCTAAGGCCAATCCTGGAATTAGCTAATTAGTCACCTGGCCCACTAATCTAATTAATTTTTTCATATCTTACTGGATGGTACAATGACACATCCAAGACTGGCCTGACAATGAAAGATGGTGTAGATAGGCATCAAAGTAAATGATAAAACCCGTTGCTTTCTAAAGAACTGGGACTCCAACAATATGGAATATTTATCTTCAGCATCAGCTCTGAACTTACTGAACTCAAGTCCTACACGTGGTACAGGATGCTGATTAAAGATTCCCTAATCTTGCAATTATTTGGCATTTTTGGCATATGATTTCATTTGGAACTTTGTTATCCTGTAGCCGAGATCCTGTTCGTAACAAGGCTAGTTAGTGAAAGCAATAATTCATTGAACCTCTGATTGGGTGTCCTCACAAATTTCTTTTATTGCAGTAGAGATATTGCCACACCATACCATACTTAAAATAAAGCACTGTTTGAATACAGAAGTACAGGGTACAAAGGAACGGAGGAAGGAAGGTGGTGATAATTGTTCTGTATGGGAAGGGGGTCCCATGGCAATGTTAACTATAGGGGAGGGGTGGAATGGTTGGTTACAAGGCCATGTGCAACGGGAGGAGCACAAGTGGGGAACAGGGGTTGCACGGGATAACATGGGAGCCATGTCTCTCCATGTTGCCTAGTGTGTATTTGTGTATAGCTTTCACTATTGGCTGGACTCCTCTGGCAAGGGAATAACTACAACAACTCATAATTCTGCCACTTCAACTTTACATCTCTTACCCTTTTCCTGCCTCTATTAGCAACCAAAAGAAATGGAAGCTTTACTATTTCCTTTTTTTCCATTTTGCTTTGGCAGATCCTATTCCAATTGGCAATCATCCTCGTGCTGAATGCGGAAGAGAATTCATTCACTGAGGTGTGAATGTGCGATAATTTATTGAGTTTGGATTGTCAAAGGGAATCAAATTGATTCCTCAAAAGCTACCTGGTAGTCAGCTTTGTGTTTCAAGTATTTGGGCAACTTGTCGTTCTGTTATTATTTCTTACTCAACATAGATGGAGTTCAAGGGGAAGCCTTGTGTTCTATGGTCATGGATAACAGACTGCTCACGTTGCCAGCGACTTTTACTCATTGCTTAAATTTTGTCACTGATCTAACGGAATGGATGTCTGGAAGAGTGTCCTAATGCCCTGCAGCTTTGGTTCACTAACTGAATCATTAGGCATGCATGACAGACAACCACAGCAGTGCACCAGAAATATTCACCTCACTCTGTCAGTTACTAAGCATATTCAGGTGAACTGAACTTCTGGCTGGCGCTATGACGCTTTCGTCACTTTGTGTCACTCTAAGGATAATCTCACTCAAGTATGTGCTTTAGGTGATGGCACCTTTTGTGAAACTATGGGGAATTTTTTCAGTAAAACCATGATAACATTGGACAATGGCACTTTAACCCAACCAGAAGGAAGCTCACAGCTCTGATAGTCACATGGGCAGGACACCTTTATAGGCTATTATGGCCAAATCCTGTGATTTTGAAAGTTCAGAGGGAAGCAACCACTTGGAGATCAAAGCCTATCTGTAAGTTTGGTGTCTGGTTAGTTCCCAGGCCAATGGTCAGCTCTGCAATTTGCTCAGCATTGCCTAGTGGCTCCAGTCTGGCATCTTTCCAAGTAGCGTTGGGCGATTTACATCAACATTTCTATGCAAGATTGCTATCTTTGTGCTGCATCCACTGTGTCATCCTGGTTAGTGGCGCCAGATATTGGAGTATAAGCATCTACTACACATATAATCTGAAGGCATCAGGAGACCTGTATCAGCGCGCGTACAACTCCACACAGGGCCAACCAAATTGGCCGGCTCTCCTTGATTGTGGCCGTTGAAGCATTGTTGTCAACAGTTGGTCCTAGCTTCACTTGTTGGGTAGGTGCTACTTCATAAGGTTAATGGAGCGCACCATATAGCTAGCTTTGTACAACCACACAAGGCCAGGGATTATGGAGGGCCCAACAGTTGGCAAAGGTTAACGTGCCGAGCCAATGACAGCTCCCGCCTTGGACAAGAACAATCTTGGAGGTTTGCTGCAACAGAAATGGTCCTCCCAGGCACGCACAGCCTAAAGCCAGTGCAGTACAGTCTTTTTCTCCCAAGAAAGAAGCTTCCTTTTCCTCTAATAACGCCAGCTTAAACATCGGTTAACCCCACGCCGGGGTAAGAGGAGGTTCAAAGAAGCACAGGGAGGGAGGGAAGCCGGGAATCCTGGCTCTGATTCGCTGCGAAGCTGTTCACTTCCTTCAGGCGCAAGCTCTAATTATTCGTCGAGCTTAGGAGTCACGTCTCGGCATGTGATTCGACATATATATCGGAGGTACGCTGAGGCTTGTGGCTAACCCCTGGCGCGTGGTCCAGAGCCCGAGCTATACACCATGCTAGATTTGCGGTTTCATCTTGCAATCATGGATGGTTCTGCATGATTAGTTACTTGCAAGCCTGAAGAGGACAAAGCCACGAAGGGGGAAGGCAAAAAAAAAAATGCTTAGATGGTCTCCAGCAACACGTACGGGACCATGCGTGTTTCCGGCCTGGACCATCGTCTATCACCTTCACCACCGTGGCTCACCGGCACGCAGTAGGTGCTGCGCCGGTGGACCATAGTCCCTGTATCTATTTCTCTCCGGCCGGGTCCGGTGTGTAAAAATTCGCCGTTTCGTCATGACGTGTCGTGGACGCGTGGTATATATGTGAAGAGGTCAATTTGCTACTGGTTTCTGTTACAAAATCTGCGGTAAAACTAGCAGTATGAAAATTTGCTAGTACAAATTAAAAGCATTTGCTAGTGTTGCTTTCACTAGGTGGTCAATGTAAATATACATGTTTGCTTGTACGACTAGCCAAAACATTTATAAGTCTAAACTCTAAACTTTAACAAGCTTATTACGTACTTGTATGGTGGCCATTTATGTCCATACCCCCTCTTGATTTTGAAAGTATCTTTTCTGTACAGCTGAAAGGTCTTCAGACAAATTAAACCAGAGAGATAAACGAGATATATATCAATCACCTTGCTAACAAGCAGGCCTATAATATTATTCTCGGTGGCCGGTGCGTTCTGATGCTGCCATGCACGCACGCACAAGTAATCCCAGCCTGATCAGCATGCTGCTGCTTTGTGTCACGTTGACACCACAGAAGACGACACGCATAGCTCATTAGCTCCCAGCGTCGGAGGGAACTTTTTTTTTCACTTCTTTTTCTACCTCTGTCCCAGTGCCCCGCCCCCGGCCGGCCAGGCCCCCCTTTATTTTGCTTCAGCTCCATTCAGCCATGCTGCGCTGCAGTGGAAAAGCCGCATGGAATCGCCGCAACTTTTCCGGGGTCTTTTATATATATATATATATATATATATATATATATATATATATATATATATATATATATGCCGTGTGTCAGTGTAGTGTGTTAGGGTTAGTATATATGATATATATATAAATATATTATCAGATGAAAAGAAACTGGCACATCATGGTGTCGCTGTCAGGCGGCGCGTAACGCAAGCTATTTAAGAAACTCAGGCTTGCACACTTGTACCGCCTCCGATCCATGCCCGCTTTGATCTGATCTTATCATTTGCGTTGCGTCGCGACCCAATCATTTTAACATCACCTTTTCTTGCACTAGGGACGATGCCCTTTTTCCTCTTTACCGGTTTGTCACCCTAGGACGCATGATGCGCCCTTGATGCGTCCACCCATTCTCTCCCTCTTTCGGGTGGTTATTAATATCAATGTATGTATAATCTCCCGCCGACATGCGCATCTGTTATGTTAGGTTAGATTATAATATTAATTTGGATTGCTTATACTAACACACAAAGAAACGGTGAAGATACATGCATGTCATATACGCGGTATGTTGATCAATCATAATTTGACAATAAAATAGTAAATTTTCTGTATCAGAAATATAGTAAATTGGTAAAAACGCTGCACATGTATGCCTTGCGCTTCGGCTGTGCATTATTTTGTACACCTGGAATGATATATATATTATATTAGGATACCTTTTCATTTACACCATCTTTTTTTGTTTGCGAAATTTACACCATCGTCTTGCTAACATCATACGAGGGAGATATGGACATATGGTTGTCTTCCTAACATTAATTAATTATACATTGATATTGATAATCGATCTCTGATTGGCTAGGTGACAACCAGAGTTCTCTTTTGGCATATATTTCCATTTTCTGTTCATCCTGAACAAAAGATGGTCTGTGTATATTAATCCAATTTGGATGAAAAATGGAACTACTAGTTTTTGTCAGTTAACTGGATGTGTCTTGCAGTTTGCATTGCCAGCCAACCAATTAGACTTGGAAAAATGTTAATTTTAGTCTATTGATAATAACATATACGCAATCATGTGCGTGTCATTATCAGCTAATTAGCTGTGAGGCATTAAACTACTAAGCGGTGTCACTTGGTATGACTACAGACATCCATGGAATAACTAAACCGATGACTCATTAAACAGCATCACCTACCATAGAGACCACGCAATATATCTGAATGCAAAGGGTAGGTCATTTATTCTGCAAATTTGCTATTTCGAAATCGACTAATTTCCGTAGATCGATACACGGTCGTAGATTTATGAAAATTCACTATGATTTTGCTCATTTCGAAAACATGAAACAAACACACACAAAAAGTAGCCTGCCGATTTATGTAAAGGAGGCGAGTTAAGAGTTCTTTAGAGAACAGTCATTTCAAGCTCTTAAAAACGCTGGAACAACTGAACTAGGCATTAGACTTAGATCGAGATCCAGCAAATTTTTACTTGCTAGCTCATCACGTGATCCGATCAAGCAGTAATAGATCCGGATCCGATCGGCCCATGCATGCATCCATCCACTGTGTGGTAATTGGTAAATCTACAGCGCCACCTTGAGCAGACAGATCCAACAAGCTAGAGTTGGTAGTATGCTAGAGCTAGTCATATCGAGCAAAAGCATGGATAGATATACAAGGATGTTTGGGAAGAGCTCAATGTCTCTTGGCATGCGTGAGCGCGGGCAATCGTACTTCTCCCTGCCATACGTCCTGCTCCCTCTGTACCTGAATCAGGAGAGGGCACCCCGTACGGTTCTGATGCTTCAAGTGGATAGGTAGGTAACTGCTCGCTCCAATATTCCTTATTTTTGCCAGCAGCAATTTCCAGGACCTTCTGCAAAAGTAGGCTATCTGTGGAAAATTCCCCAGTTTGGACAGTTTTATATATGCTCCAACTCATTTCTGGAAAACAGGAATTTCGTCGCAAATTCGCAGAATTTCACATATATAACAGATCCAATTTTCTTATTGCTTGATCGCGAAAGAAAAATCACATTCCAAATTTAGTCTGATTAGATGTAGTAACATGGGTTAAAACTTGATCCCACACGAATCAAATATCATACTGTACACTGCAGAATATATACTCCCTTCGGTATCGTATTAAAAGTCATTTTGGATAATGTTTGAGTCAAACATTGTGAATATAAATTATGAATAACATTTTGGAGGAGGAGGAGGAGAAATCCGCGTGTAGTGCGGCGGTGTGCGCCTAGCGAGGCTCCTGGAGGCCTTAGTACCGCTGCCCCGCCGGCGAGTAACAGCGCCTCGTGAACCGTGGAGTCACCGCACATGCTGCCGCGCAGTGAATTCGTACGCCTTGCTCTTTCACCTTTTTACTACTGCCCTCCTGTTACTGCTGGCACTGGCCACCTCTCTGCTCTGCGTACCTGGATGGATATATGTACGTTCCTCTCTCTCATTGCCGAGAGAGAGAGAGAGAGAGAGTCTTCTGCGGCTAGCGCCTGCATGAGAGTTTGCTATTGCCATGCACAACTCTTCAGTTTGTGCACCTGTCACAGATGGAGGTGAGAAAAGGGAAAAATTACCGGGCTCGGAATGTCCCTCGGCTCTCTTGAGGTTTGTGTGCATGCCTTCGCCTTCTGGCGCAGTCTACCTTTTGTAATCATTAGAAAAGCTGCCGGTGTTCGAGAGTGGCACACGGTTGTTGGCTTGTTGCGTTTGTGTGGGGAGCTACGGCTAGCCTACTTCTACTTGAGTAGTACAGTAGTATCTGTGAATTTACTACTACATTTGACATAGGTCAATGCATGCAAGAGGTTGGCAAACAAACGGTGGCAATTGGACTGCCTAGCCCTCTCGATTAGCTGCTGATCCACTGATCATTGGACAGAGATTTTTACCATGACAAGGTGCTAGGTGAAAAGTCAACAGAGGTGGTAGTTAAGAGAAAGAAAAGGAAGCAACACATAAAAGGGGGGCAAAATGGGGAAGCAGGGCTGCATGCAATGTGGGCTCCTCTGGACATGTCTGATCCCTACCACCTCCGTCCCCCTCCTCTCTCTATCTCTCTTTTTTTACTACCCCTCTCTACTCCTTGACTCCTTGTACCTTTCTCACCTCCCCATGTGCATCATTCAGCCAGCCTGCGGCAACAAGAAAGTGGTAGAGCCATGCCCTCCCTTCTCATGCTAATTGCCCGAGAGAAACACCCTTTCATTCCAGAGAGAGAGAGAGAGGAACATTGCTCCTGCTCGCTAAGAAAAGTCGACCGAAGGCTTCAGAAGTGCTGCATGTATCGATCGATGCAGGGCGCACTGTAGCACGAAGGCGCAGCAGCAGCAGCAGCAATGCACTGGCGCCGCCGCCGGCCGGTAGACCACACTACTAGTTCCAGTACACGCTACACACACGCACGTACGGCCAGGCACATCTCCGCTCGCTTTGCGTCTGAAAGCCTCAGCACGCAGCACACACAGGATGATGAGCTAGCGACGTGGATCGACGACGCGTCACTGCAGCACGAGACACCCGGCGCCCACCTGACCAACCACACGTACCCATCCATCCATCCGCCGCGACCGTGATGAGCGAGCTCGCCGGCGGCCGGCCGGCCGGCGACAGGCGCTGGCTGCTGCGGCCACCACGCGTTGTTAATTTTACAAGGAGGGGAGGGGAGGGTGTGGGCGGCGTCGATCCCACAGCGGGGGCGCCCCTTTTTAACTTTTGATGGCAGGCGACACGGCACCCCACGCTCCAACCGTTTCTATACGGATCCCCAGCCAGCCAGCCAGCCACCCTGCCTGTGCGGCTGTGCCTGATGAGCCTGACTGATGACCCCCGGCCGGCCCCAAACCAATTTTGTAAGCTTGCCAAATGGATCATATACTGCGAGCCCGGACGCCCCTGGCGCCGACTCCGAGGCATCTCGAGGCTTTATATTCAACGAAGGAATATAATGTTTGCTCATAGGGTAGTAGCTAGGAGGATCTCATCAAGTAGTACTAGGAGCAAAAACCAAATTATTCACGGATGAATTGAAAAAGGGTGAATAGATTTTTTTTGTATTCATTCTGTTCATGCATGTATGTATAGTTTCATTTGGAGGTGTTTTTCTGTTTCTCATATATCCATCCCTCCAGTGAGGCGAGGCATCCATGTAGGGTTTTTAATGTGTAGGAGGTGATCGAAGAGATCTTTCAACAAGGCTACCATGTGCGTTGGTCTGCTTAGAGTTGGGGTGGACCGTGGCAAATAGTCTAATGGTAATGCTAGGGTAGGGTGGGCTGTCCATTGTAATTTTTCCACAGAGGGTCGACGAGGTTGGGTGTTGGCAACGTCATAATAGATGATATATAGCTCTAGACTTCACTGAGTTTTAAAACATGGTAAATTTGATCATTTTCCTACATTATGATACCTTAACCTATGGGACTACTATCTTGTCTTCTGTAACCAACCTGCATTTGTTGCACACGAATTTTGGAGGAATAAACAACTAAATTCCTGAAAGAATTGCCCTAAGAATTTTCTACAATAAATGGGAAAATTCCACATTCCAAATGGGACTCCTTTGCTGGTCTAAAACAAATGGGACTCCTTTGTTTTTATAGAAAAAATGTTTAACCTTCAAATTAATATGAGTACTCCATGTTCTAACATTATTATTTTTCCTTAATTTGGATTTTCAATTTCAACTCTTTTAATATTTATAGATATAAGCTATTGGTTTGAATTAGCATTTGAGATGCAATGTGCAAGATTTCGTATTTGATCATATCCAAGCGTTCAACAAAATTTGGCTTCACCTATTAAAATCTTATATTAATGAAGAAAAAATCCACATTCCGAATGGGGCATGTCCTTAGTTTATTTGAACAAAAAATGTGTAGATATGCTAATTATATATTACATCTCCTAACCATATATTTTATTTTCATTTTGATGTGATATTTACATTTGTAGCTGTTTTCATGGTTTATTATATTAGCATTTAGATGCACTCCTGTATGCCGCATTTTGGATTTGAACCTATGGTTAAAACATTGTGACTTCACCTCCCTCATGGTATATTAATCTCGGCATGCATGTGAGGGCGATCCCTCAAAGGTATACCAATCTTGGCATGTTAGTATTAATATTCAATAGGAGATCCCTTACTGGATCTAAACCCAAAGTTTACAATAAATAACACACATTGGATCCTAGAGTATAATCAGAACTGAACATGCAATTTTATCTTACTCAACTGATGACTTCTTTTTAAAACACAGTTGGCATATAAAATCACACCTGAAAATGCACAGTACGATGATAAACAAGAATTTAACATATAATATGTCTCAAGTATACACTGTAAAAGTTCGGTAACAACAGTTTGAGAAAGAAAGAAAGAAAAACTTAGGTAATTCATAATGGACAGTTTACTTGGTTGGAAAATATAAAAGAAATGATGAAAAGGAAAAGTAAAAATGAGGAAGGATAACGAAAAATTCCCGCATGCACCAGCACTGGTATTGTTCATGCCACATGACGAGCAAGTCTCCTTTCCATATTTTTTTTCACTGCTCCCTTGCAACAAATTAAACTACCACACTGTAGGGTAGTAGCCGCATGCACAAAATTTACCCAGGTAACAGTGCGTACACGCACTGCGTCGTCATCTGCCCTTTTTCTTTTGCCACCTTTGTCTGCTTGTTCTCTTTAACCGCGCGATCGAGCTCTTATTACCGCCTTCACGTGCCGTTTTCACCGCACCAGTTTCAACCTCTCCGTGAACACCCCAAAGCTTTGAGGGTTCTTATTAATTACCAGAACAAATCAATAAATAACCACATCACCACCAATTTTTTTTTACTGTAACACCTAAGAGGCGACCACTGTAATTAACACAGCAACGAATCAAGAAATTAATAGGAGGATATATGGCCAGGTAGCAGCGACGACGATGACATGGATCGAGGTGTTGCTACGTGCATGAGGAATGGAGGATTGCCGGAGCTTGGAGGAGGGGGAGAGTTCTTGAGGTTTTAGGTTTTGAGGTGTAGAGATATAGACGAGCTTGGAGGCGACAGGCAGGTAGATACAAAATGGTACAGGAGAAAGAAATAGAAGAAGCCATGGATGAGAAGAGATGAGAATCACCGGGGGTGAATGATGCAATGTTTGGGTGCGGATGGATCTTTCACTGGACCATGCCTAGGAAAGATCCGGCTGTTGTTGTCGCGGCCGCTGCCGTGCTGGGGGCGGCGCTTGGGCCGGGCGGATTGCCGCCGCCGGCGCCGGAGTTGGGCCTGACGACGTTCTGGTGCTGCTGCTGCGGCGGCTGGTGGTGATGCTGTTGCTGCCGCTGGAACTGGATCTCGTACTGCATTTTGTTGCCGTCGACGTCGTCGTCGTCGTCATCGTCGTCGTAGTCGTCCTCGTCCTCCTCCATGTTGTCGCTGTCCGCGCCGTCGATTCTGTCGTAGCCGCTGACCACCGCCTGCGGCTGCGGCTGCCTCTGCTCCATCATCTCCTTCATGATGTCCTCTGGCTTTAAATGTGCAGCGTTATGCAATCAGCATTGGATCACCAAAACGAACAGCAGCAGGTACCACATGTACGGTGCAGTTTGGCTATGGCCACACCACCATCGCACATGCAAATGTGTAGCTCTATGTGCGGCAAGCTAGCTAGCTGGCTTACCTTCTTCGCCGACGAGGCCGAGCCGCCGCCGCCGAACCTGCTGGCCGCAACGCTGCCGTTGCTCGCCTGCGCTTGCATGCCCCCGGAGCCGCCTCCGCCGCTGGCGCCGTGCTCGGACGCGCCGCCACCGCCGTTGCCGTTGCTGCTGCCACCATTCTTGGCCACGTGCTGGGACGGCTGGGCAGGCTGCGTCGTCGTCGCCGGCGGCGGCGGCGTCTGTGAGATTGGCGCCGCGGCCGTCACCGTGACTGCCTCCTGCGTCTGTTGTGCCGCCGGTGCGCCGGCGTGCGCCGCTGACCCGGCCCCGGCACCGGCGGAGCTGTGCGCCGCCTTGTTGCGGTAGAGCGCGTCGAGCTGGTGGAAGTAGGGGCACGTCTTGGAGTCCTCGGGGCGCTTCTTGTTGCTCTCCTTCACCTTCTTGAAGTACTTGTTGATGTTCTCCCACTTCTCCTTGCACCGCTTCGCGTTCCGGCTGTACCCCATCCGCCGCATGCCGGCGGAGATCTCCTCCCAGAGGGGCCCCTTGGGCCCGGCCTCCTGGTACCGCGTGTCCAGGTTGCTCCGCAGCTGGATCAGCGCGTGCACCTCCGCTTTGGGCCACCGGGAGGACGTCGCGCCGCCGCCGGACCCGTCGTACCCCGGCGTGTCGGCGTGCGGCGGCGGCGTCGTCTCGACCGGCGTCATGACAATGTCCGTGCTTTGCTGCTGCAGTGCTGGAGGCGCCTGTGGCGTCGCCGGCATCGGCGACCGCTGCTGCTGCGGCGAGGCCTGTGGTTGCTGCGCGGGTGGAGGCTGCGAAGCCGGTGGCTGCGGCGGCGGGGCGGAGGCGATGGGCGACTGGTGCGGCGGAGGCGGCCTGGGATGTGGCGGCGGAGGCGGCATGGAGTTGATGGTGGGCGCGGCGATGGACGGCATCGGGATGGTCTGGCCGGTGATCTTCTGGATGAAGGAGAGGACGGCGGCGTCGCGGGACGCGGCCATGGCGCGCTCCTGCGCGAGGATCTCCTGCTCCCGTGCGAGGCGCGTCATCTCCTGCCGCCGCCACGCCTCCTCGCGGATCATGCGGTCCTGCTCGCGCTTCTCGATGGCCTCCAGGAAGCGCTGCTGCATCGCCTCCTGCCGCTCCATCACCTGCTTCATCAGGCCCTCGAAGAACCTCATCATCTTCCCGCCGCCGCCGCCGCTGCCGGACGCGGCGGCGCCGCCCTCCGACACCCTCTTCCTCTTCCCGCGCTCGTCCGCGCCGCCGCCCAGCTCCTGGGTGCCCTCGTCGTCCGAGTCCTCCTCGTCGGAGTAATCCTCCGTGTTGGACGTCGAGAAGCTCTGGTTGACGAACGCCATCGTCGGCATCCCCGCGCCGGCCGCCACGGCAGGCGGCGGCTCGGCGGGCACGCGCACGGCCGACGGCCCCGCCGCCCCGGACACCCCGACGGAGGCCGTCGCCGGGGGCACGAGCGACGCCACGGGCGCGGGGCCCGCCCCGCCGCCGGTGCCGTGGAGCGCCTCCAGCTGCGTGAAGAACCTGTACGTCTTGCCGTCGTTCCGGCCGGCGCGGCTCTCCTTGGTGCGCTTGTAGTACTTGTGCACGTTCTCGAACTTCTCCTTGCACTTCTTGGCGCTCCGGGTGTACCCCTTCTCGGCCAGCTTCCTGCCAACCACCGCATCGATCGCCATTAGCAACAAAAACAACAAGAAAGCTTATAATTACTACCAATGGCGTACCACCGCCACCAACCACCGCAATTTCAATCATACATGCAGCAACTGTAGCCCTCACACAAAAGTTGCATGCATGTAGAATTTTACTCGATTTGGGCACCCATGGAAAAGATAAAGAAAGGCATATGCACACATACATCCATGCAGCTAGCACTAGCAGTGGTAAATCCCAAGAAGAATGCACAGCGCAGAGGAGGAAGAAACTGGGAATAAAAATTCCACCTTTTTGCGCGAAATTCAGAGGCCAAAGAGATATAGTTTGGGATTGATGCCTCCGGATCTGAAGCTTTTTGTGAATATCGCTACTCGTGTCTACTGCTGCTGCTTGCTCTTATCAAAGAGACAAAGAGATGGGATAAATAGAAGTGGGGGAAAATTTATCTGGCAAAAAAAAAGTGGGCGAAGGAGAGCGATATCGTGCTATTTTAAAAATGGAAAAGTCACTGTGCTCGTGAAGGATGGTTTAGGAAAAAGTAAAAACAAGTGTTCTTTAGCCGGGTAATAAGTAATTAATTAACTGCGCGCGGCTTCTAGCTCGCTAGAGCCAAATCGCGCCAGGGGCCGGTCCCGGAGGCCACCGAGATTTCATGCAGCATTCCGCCAACGAGAATTCCGCCGCGGCGGCGCGCCGGGGCGACGGCGCCGGCGCCGGCGCGTGGCGAGCTATTCGTGCAGTGCAGCGGCGTTGAACAATTCAGCTAATTGTTTACCTGGAGACCTGCTCCCAGAGGGGGCCCTTGAGGGTTGCGTCCCGGAAGGCGCCGTCCATCTCCGACCGGATCTTGAGCAGCTCCAGCGTCTCCTGCCGCGGCCACCGGTTGCCCGCGGAGCCGCCGCTGGCGCCCTCCTCGCCGGCGGCGGCGGCCGCCAGGCCCTCGGCATCGAAGCCCCCGGCGCCGGCGCTGGACGCGCCGAGCTCGTCGTACTGCGGCGCAGGTGCCGGCGGCCTGCTGCTGATGGGCGACGGTGCTTCGGTCAGCGAGATCCGCTGCCCGGCGCCGCTGGTCGGCGAGAATGGCGGCGGCATCTCCACCTGCTGTGCGCCGAACTGTTGCGCCGGGCCTCCACCGCCACCGCCTCCTCCGCCTCCCCCGTGCTGCTGCTGCTGCATGCTAGCACAGCTCCTGCTCCCGCACACGCGCACTCGTGCGCGTCGCCCGGTGTTACCACTGGGGAATGGAGGTGATGAGACGATCAGTACATGAGGGCAGGTGAAAAAGACGGGAGGCAAGGACAACTGGAAAGAGGAGGGAGGCAGACCTCAGAGAGATAGGGAGTGGAGAAGGAAAGGAGGAGAGGGAAAAGAAGGGAGAGAAGGGGAGGGAGAAGAGGAAGTAGCCAGAGAAGAAGAAGGGGAGGGAGCACTAGTACTACAGGAAGGAAGGCTGGCAAAAAAAATGTACTCCTGCAGGAGAAGGAAGAAGGGGAAGAAGAAGGAAAAAAGAATTAAGATACCATCATCAATAAGCAGCCTTTAATAAATAATAGGGAGGATGGAGGAGAGAGAAGGAGGAGGAGAATATGATAGCTGTGATGAAGGTGAGGAAGAAGATGGGGGTATGTAGGGTGAAGGAGAGAGAGAAGATGAGAAGTGAAAGCTGAGAAATATTGAGTACTGCTGCAGGAGAGAGAAAGAGGGAGGTGTGCAGAAGATGATGAGGGAGATGATGTGGGAGATAAAACAAACAAGATGCTGCGCTGTCAGGGGGGGCTTTACCTCCTGCTGCCTAATACAACTTGTTAGTAAAACCAAAAGGACAGGAGAGGGAGACGAGTGTAGGGCAAAAAATTGGTAGGGAGAGAAGCATGTGAAGGAGGAGAGAGAGAAAGGGAGGGTGTGTGCTGGAAACTGTGGGATGAGTGAGAAAGGGGTGAGAGAAACGGAGGAGGCTTGTAATAAAAGGGAGAAGGGCACAAATACCCCATACCCCTCTACAAAACTCCCCTGCCTCAATCCCCATGGAGGAATATGTTGGATTCTGTGACCATCCTACTTATTTTCACACAGAATATCTAGTCATATGTTATGGACAAAAGTTTTTTCCTTAGTTAAAAATACAGTAAATTTTGGATGTATTATCTTATGCTTATGATAGCCATCATCGTAGCATTTGTATAATAATATGGTAAATAAAAACAAATTAGATGTTTAGAGACAATTAACATAATTTGTTTCAGTGGTGGCATACGGGCATAACCTGAGGTGCAATGACCATTGGAGCATCCAAAAGACACCAAAAAAAACTGCACCAGCCCAAGGTTGATTGTGTGGAGGAAGAGACGTGCTAAATTACAAAAAAGGAACTTTTTAACTAATAGACATACAGAACAAAATTAGTTAGGCGGGTAGAAAAGCAAAAAAAAAGGCAGTAAGGAGGGTGAAGAGGAAGACAAGACCACATTATAACAGCTGTAATGTGGGCCCTCCCGGAGAGCGAAAGAGGTGCAGAACGTGCCCGGCGATTAACGCGGACCCCCATCCCCACAGGCCCCAAATCAACCCCACCAAAGCGACCCACAGGAAGACGCCACTGGTTTGTGGGGCAGTGCCGCATCTGGGGCCCTCAGGTCATGCGTACAGCGTGGGCTTGGATGCGTGCCCGAGTGGAACAGGGGGTATAAAAATGGCCATGCATCGGCATGTTGTGGTTAATCCCTCACTTTCCAGGTAATAAATGCTCATGTGGCCTTTTTTAATGATTAGGCAAAAAATCTGGGTGATTAATTAAAGTTAACCGCCCAATTATTAATCCCCGCTTAGGTTAATGTATGGGCATGACGGGGTTTCCATTTCGTTTCACATGGGAATATTTTTTTAGAACAGGGTCTTTTTTCAAACGGGGGCGCCGCTAGGGTCACAAAATATTCGTACCAAAATATGAAAAACAATGTCTTGTATAAATTAATTTTCTATAGTTGTAGAGGCGTTTTAGGATTTGCTGTATCTTTTGTCTATGCATGTATGTTATTATATAATTTTAAATAATGCTTTCGATTTTTACCGTATCTTTGCTTAGCATTGAAAACGTTGGGTACAACGGATATATTGCTATATCTTTAACTCATCAATTTTTTCTATCTATCTATACTAGCGGTTTCTGGTTCGCCGTATCTTTTGGGCTATGCATGCATATGGGGATTTCAAGTACTACCTTTAATTCCGTTGTATCTTTGTCCAGCATGTCGAATCAAAATATTTATTATGTAGCACATATATATCATTATATCTAACTCATAATTTTTTTGTATCTATATTAGAGCTGTTAGGTTCACATGTTGCTAGCATGAATATTATTAGACCATGAAGACTTGTCTCTAATTTAGCGTATATCACTATATCTAATTTTTAATTTTTATATCTATATCGAAGTTTTATGTTAATTGTGTCTTTGCCAATGCATAAAAATTGCTATATCAGGAGTAGCCTTGTCTCTAATTTTAGCGTATCTTAGCTCATCGTATTAAATTGAAACATTGAGTTGCACCTAGATATCACTATATCTTTAGCACTTTGTCCAATGCATAATGAAGTGTGGCAACACAACACCTCTAAGTCTAAGCTCTTCCATTTTTTAATAAAAAAAGTTTGGATACATGATGTATCAATAAAAACAAAACACATGTTATATGTTATGTCATCATACCCAATAGCACAAATATATGCACAGAGTTACTTGTTAACATTGCTTATTAATATATATTGCATACATCATATGGTATTATGAAAGTACGAAAATCATATAAGCTTCTACACAAATATATAAAGACATGCTCAGATTTTCTCCATCTATATCCACATTTTAGGTTCATCGTATCTTTTTTCAGTGCATCAATGTTACTGGATCATAACTTTGACGACCACGTCTAGTTTTAGCACATCTTTGCCACCCAATGGGCTTAATTAAAATGCTTGGGTATCACCAAGATATCACTAGATCTTTAACTTGTCGGCATATGTTTATTTTTACATCACGCTAACCAATGGCATAAATGTAGCGAGGCGAAATAACACATCTGGTTCTTTCCTCTTTCTTTTTTTTTTTGAAAATGCGTCAATACAAGAAAAATACATATGATTTGTCGAAGTATAAAATAATGTACATGAAGAATCCCTTACATATATTGTGTAATAATTCAAAAATTGATGGATACTTCGATGTACCCATACAAATATATGCTCATTAACTTTTTTTCCATTTATATTTGCAATTTCATGTTCACCATATATTTTTAAGTGGTACATTTGGTTTTACACTGTACAAATCTAGTAAAAACATGCACTATATAAATAATAGACTTCCATGCAAAATATAAAGTTTGATTTGGATCCTAAGTGCCCAACTATATATATGTATAAATGTGGGTTGTTGTATATGTGACAAATATTTCCAAATCAGTTGATGATTTCATTGTACTTTTATGCCAGTGAATAATCATGCTTGTATGTGTGCTCTACCTATTAGCATAAATGAGTACCATTCCAGTAGTTACAAAATATTTTACATGTACACACATGATCATGTAGTAAATGATAATCCTCCTTAGGATGTCATTTTAAGCAAAATCCCAACAACATATTTATTCAAAAGATGACAAATCCACCCTATTCCCCAAATCAAACAACTCACAAGAAGAGTGATAAACATATCCAAATATAGTCACTTACCATGAGCATGATTTTAGCTTATAAAATGTTAAATTCTTTGTATGTTTTAATTATATATGCTTTTGCACTATCTATTTGATATACGATGTGATATATATAGCATATAAGTAGGATGTATTTGGCGTCGCTGTTTAAGCATAATAGTACAGTAGAAACTAGGATAGGTGCTCTCTTGGATTTGCTGCAATTTGTGTGGCATCTCCTTGAGGACTACCGTGGTGATATGCGGGTGCGCGTAGCAGTGTAGCACTGCACTAGGGCCTTGTTTACATGCCGGCCTCCCAAATTTGGAAGTATGGTGTCATTTTCTTTGTATGTGTGAAAAATTATCCAAACATTGATTAATTAGGCTCAAAATGTTCGTCTCGTAGAGTACCACAAAACTGTGCAATTAGTTTTTGATTTTATCTACATTTAGTACTCCATACATGCTATGACATTTTAATGTGATGGAAATGTTCTTTTTGCATAGTGAACTTTGAGGGTAGAATTATTGATCTAAACAAGGCTAGGGGCTAGCAATACGCTGAAATTAAGGGTGAGAGAAAGAGGAGGAATCTTTCCCTCCAGGTGGCACACGATCCCACCTGCATCACCCATTATCTGCCGGGCGGAGGGTAATGATTGATAATGCCTTGAGGGGTGTAAAAGACACCGTCAGCTCGCTCCCAAATCATCATAGTATTAGCTAACCATTGCTGCTAATGCCATCTTATTGCAATAAAATACGATTCATAGACTTGTCATCAATATATTAGGGCTTCAATTTGCTGCATTTCGCGTCGCCGCCGCTGGGACTGGAGCCTTTTGCATGCAGCCGGGGGCGAGCGGCGGCGCAGCTCTCTCTATATATATACGGAGTATGGTCTACTAATTCAGATGATCTAGGCTTGGCTTATTTTGGCTTGTTTTGACTTATTTTCTCTCACATAATACTATTCATTCTACCAGCCGAGCACTATTTATTCTATCAGCCAAACAGACTTGGTAAAGCCACAGAACCTGTTGAAAGTTCAAGCATGATGTTGAACCTTATAATATAAGCCTCCGGGGGAAAATTCAGGTCGTAAATTCAGCGTCCGTGGACAGGTCGGCTATATGCCCTGGAAGCTTTTACTTTTCCCATCCCATTGATAACTTATATATAAGTACACATATATACGGAGTAAGCATTTTGCCGATTAATTGACAATGGAGTTCTTAATTTTTACACCCGTCAATATATTTACACATTGTTTGCCTTGGCTTTGATACTTTATAAACAGTTCCTTTTTGGTGCTAATAGAAAAATCACCTTATGCTGTATTTCCAAAAAGAGTGGAGTCAAACCAAAATAACAGTAATTTAGACCGCCTGGTATAGTTGGACCAAGAAATCGGACAAGTAAAGCCCGCGAAACAGTTGCTGAGTTAGACTTTACCACTAGGTGTATGTAGGTCGTAGGTCTAATATATAGCCAGAGAAAACTCAGACTATCCTAGACCACACCGCGTATCATGCATTTTGCGTTTTCTTATTTAGCAAGAAAAAAAGGAAAGTTAAACTGGTAAGAGATGTGTACGTAATTTCCTTTCATTTCCTGACAGCATCCAACATCTCATAATACATACGTCCATTTCAAATTACCATTGACTTTGGATTTTCTTTACGATGCCTGGCCATTTATCTTTTCAAAAGTTTAATACAAAAATATAGAAAAAATTATATTGAAAATATTTTTGACGATAAAGTAAGTAACAACTAACAACCAAAATAATCTGGCGTGGGTCCCACATACTTGCAAGTAGATGCCTGTGCCAACTTCCCTGACCACATTGGCGGCGCGTGTTAATCCACAACTGTCGTTGTGACTTAACTTTAATCTCTTTTTTTTCTAGCTCAGACTCATCCGCTTTGGTGCAGTGTGTGATGCTGCGGCATCACTTTCTGATGGGATGCATGCACGTCAATGGAGGTTTACCATAAAAACTCAGCTCTGATCCAACAGGTTGTGAATGATACTGCTATGATAGTGGCAACCTCGACTGGCTAGCTAAAAAGTTGGGTTGGATCTGGTAAATTCACTCGGAATATTTCTGCCCATAAAAGTAAATTAATTAGGTGTTTCCCAAAACCCCACTCCCCACCTACTATCTTGTTGCGTCATCCACCTTCTCCGATCCATGGCATTTCTTTTGTTTTATATATTACTACCAATCACTGCATATTCTGTTCCATTGTTTGTTTCTATTTTTTTGTTGATGCTTTTAATCCGGTCGCATTGGTTGCCGATCGAGAAAATAAACGAATTATTGCCATCAGTCTCGTCATTTTTCCTAGCCAGCCAGTTTACATTTCCTGTTTTGGACCTGACGTTTTAAAGAAAGCACTTGAAGAGATGCTGATGTTGTGTACGTTCCTCTGAATTTGGTTTGTTAAATCACAATCAAATTATTCCCTGCTGTAGTGCTGTGCGTCAGTTGGCTTAGCTTCCAGCATCTCCTTCCACACTTTGAGCAAACATCAAGTCGGTGGAAAATCGGGCGGCCTGTATTGTCCATTCCTTCCACACTTTGTGCAAGCATTTACCACGGTTCGTCTGTGAAAAGGTTGGTTGGAAAATTCACAGGATGCCTGAATGTTCTTTTTTTTCCCACGAAGGTAGATGACTGATGATTACCTATTAGTTATTGCTGCCTTTGGCCGTAGAATTGATGTCCTGTCCGAGGCTCTCGTTACACTGACAATCAAATTATTCTCTATGCGTGTTGGCTTACCTCCCAGCAGCAGCTCCTTCCATACTTTGAGCAACTCAGCAACGTATCAAGTCAGTGGAAAATCAAGCTAGGTGTCTGGAATTGTTCTTTTTTCTTCCACACACTTGGTGCAATAATTTACTATGACTGATTTACAAAAATGTCGGTTCAAAAACTCACAAGCTAACTTTATCCGCAAAATTGACCTTTTTTCAACAATGAAGCTAGGTAGGGCTAAGCAGTGAAGATGGAGAGTTATGTGCTATATATATATCCTACCGTTGATCTGCTATCCGATATATGGTCCTCATCACGCTGAGGATGTAGGAATTCCCCCTACTAAACTAAATAGTACCATACTGTCACATACACCGGTTGTCTTTGTTAAATACTCCCTCCGTTTCAAATTAGAGGTCGTTTGACTCTTTTTACCACAAATTTGACCGCTTATCTTATTCAAAATTTTGTGTAAATTGTCATATTTTTTATGGTGCATTGCTTTATTAATACTCATTCTTTAAAAATAACTTAAATTTGACTATATTTATATAATTTTTTTGAATATGACGAGCGGTCAAACTTGTGGTAGAAAAAGATAAACGACGTATAATTTGAAACGGATGTAGTAAATATGAATAAGCTTATAAGCCCAGGATCCTTATTTGGAATGGCCAAGGTTTTATATTCCTATAACCCATCAACTAGTGTCCCCAGTCGCACTAGCAGGTGCGGCACCACGATGAGTCCATGGCGTACAAGGCTTGCAGCGCGGCGGCAGCTTTGGCCGGCCGGTGCCTTTTGGGCCGAGACGGGCGCGACATCCCGAGGAAGCTGACACCGGAATGCTCCCAAGCTCGCCGTTGGCAAAGCTGACGGCCGGCGTCCCGGGGAGGAGGAAAAGGCTGCGGCCACCTAAATTATTCGCCTGCAGGCTGCAGGCGCAGCGTCGCCGAGGACGCCGATTCCTCGTGTCTTCCCCGGCCTCCCCTCTGCAAAAGGGGCGTACGTCTCGGTTGCACGGGAACGAGCTCTGAACCCGGCCACCGGCCGAATGACGACCTATCCGCGCGCGCGCGGCTCAGAAAATAGAAATGGCATGGCAACCATAGGGACGAAGCTAGGGCACAGTTGATAGCACAAATGCAGACTAGGTTTTACCTCTACATATGTCAGGATTTAAAGAAATACAAAGGTTTCACTTCTACAGGGCTATTTTATTTGATCTGGGAAAAGGATAAACATTTATTATTTTTTACCAACAATTTGAAAGAATGAATATTGTCTGTATATTTAGTAAACAGTAGGTGTACTGGCAGATTCGTCTCTCAAAATGTTGTTTATTATGGTGTTTATTTATAGCTATCAACATTATGTTAGAGAACTCAAGTGCCAAAAAATACGTCTTATATTTCCTCAAAAAATACGTCTTATACTAATGGAGATAAGTACAGATTTATCTCGCCTGCCACACGTTTTTTAGCCGTCTGACGGAGAATTATAAACGCACAACTTCCTCGGTTTTATTTGGAAGCATGTATATGATCCCTTACGCGTTGACCGTCTGGCGATTGCATTTGTGATGTTGATCCCTTTGGTTGTTTATGCTTCTCTCAAGCCAATTACTGTAATTGTTTAAGCGCTATACAGCACACGTTAACCAGTGCATTGCTTGGGGAGTTCAGTTTGATCAATTCATAAGTAACCCACACGTCCTTGTCCAAAACCCTTCCAAATGGCAACCGTTGTTTAATTCAGTTAAACGACAGCGCATTTCACATCACAGGAATGGCGCGCCCAAAAATCTTATATAAAATCAATGCGCCACAGTGCAAGGATCTCATCTCATCCTCCACCCGTCTTCCTCTTCCAGTCCTTTCACATTTGGAGACAGCTCCACCTCCTGTCGCCTGCACAAGCACAAAAACGCATTGTAAATGTAAAACATTCTCTTGTTCGTTCCGGCATGCAGCAGGCTGTAGTACTTGACGACGCCAGAGTGAAATTTTGTATGGAGCTGCTTGTCCAAGATATTGCAGCAGCGACCTGAACATGTGACAAATGGCACAGCGTTAACTAATGAAGGTCAGTCAGGTCAGTTATCAGTGTGCACATTGTCCACGCACGCGACATGGGGCGCAAGCAAACGTATGGATCATACAATAATTGTGTGTGTACGTACTCCAAATCCGTTTACTTTCGCGGCCAACTTTTTGACTCTTGTTGCAATGTTTCACCAGAACCGGCACAGCCACACAAGCAACGATAACAGGGCAAGATATGAGATTCCTTGCCCTACGTGACGATGATTCCGGTGGATTAGCCCCCATCACCATGTTCTGTAGCTTTCTTTTTGTGCATCTCGTCAGGTCATACAAATAGTACCCTTTTTATGACGACAGTTTAAAGATAAGAGACCAAAATAAGATCACACTGTCGCATCCATGGCATGTGAAATGCCAAATGGACACGGCATCGCCAAATGAATATGAGCTCATCCTTGAGCCGCTCCCTGTCGTTCGCACATCCTACACACGGAGGACCATCTTAATTTCTCTGAAACACATAGATGGATATGTACGTCGACATATGTAAAGAGCGGAAACAGTATGTCAATTATCAAAATATTAATATTATATATATATACTATAAGGTTTATATGGAAATTGTTGCATTTTCTTCCTTAGTAAGGTTGTTCACGCCAGTAGACCTTATTTTTAGTAGGGTATAGGGTTTATGACTTTTGGGGTTGGTGATGGTGAGTGGTGACGGCCGCATTGGCGTCCACAAGGTGGTGAAGGATGTCCGTCCGGGCGATATTTACTGTAGTGTTAAAGTGATTAGATTAGTGGTATATGCACAGATCTAGGAAGGGTTTCGACTTTTGAAAGAAGGAGAAGAACGATGTGATTGAAGCATCTTGACGAGAAAAATGGTGGTCAAGATGATGTTATCTAGCTATTCGTGTGAGTGGGCAAAATTTATGTCTTCTATCGTAGGAGTCAACGTGGATAAAATACACTACCAGAGATCTTCACATCCGCCCCTCTCATATGCCTCGGTGCACTCAAGATCCGGTGTTAATGCAATATTAGCGCCGGGTGTAAAATTGGGTGCCCTCGAGGACCCTTTAGCACCGGTTGGTAACACCAACCGGTGCTACCAAACGGTGCTAAAAGTCACCTTTAGCACCGGTTGGTGAAGGTGCTCCCCCTTTAGCACCGGGTCGTAACACCACCCGGTGCTAAAGGATGACCCTTTAGCACCGGGTGGTGTTACGACCCGGTTCTAAAGGTCTTTTAGCACCGGTTGGTAAATACGACTCGGTGCTAAAGGGGGTGTCGCATGCTACTTCAAAAGGAGCGCATCTTCTATTCTATCACATGTGCTGCGTAGGTGATCGAGATGGTTAGGTGGGTACGCGCGAGCCAAGAGGTCCTGAATTCGAATCCCCGCAACAACGCACATATTTTTTTACGAAGGTGCACTTTTAGCACCGGTTATTTAACCCGGTGCTAAACCGGAAGGTTAGCACCGGTTGGAAATCCGGTGTTAAAGCCCGTTCCCAGCCGGTGCGGATGTGGCTTTTTATAAAAAGAACCACATGAAAAATGGCAACATCGTGAATACGAAGAGATAGGGAGGGACAAATGTAAGACAATGATTTCAAACCAGCAGATAACAAAATTGACGATTTTTTCAAGAAAATCAGTGAACAGATGGAGATGGTATACGGGGCAGTTTAGTTTTTGTCCAACGTACGTTGCCTTGCCCATTGTGGGCGCGCAGTATGCGGACGACAGATTCCTCTGTCCAGGTTCTGCCAATGCATGGGTGAAAAAAATCAACTGGAGTTACGTTGTTGCAGGCGTGGGCGCTTCGTCGCGCCAACACACTGTCGTTGAACCAAGTGACGGCCAATTTCGTATGGACGTATATTTATTGACGTGACAGTGGCACACTTTGGGTAGTAAACCAAACGTGCCCTATATCATAGATATTTTGTAAGGGCAAGCCAAATGCAAGGATACAACACTAGTAGTTCCAACTTCTCATAAGTTTCTTTTTTTTCCGTAACCCTAATCATGTTCTCCCCCCTCCTCCTAAGTCAGTTTTCTTCAATCCCTCTTGTCTCTCTCGTGGTGACTAGAGTGTTTGCCTTTCAAAACCAAACTAGCTAGTACACCTTCTACAAGACACACTAAAATGCTATAATATAAGCCGATCTAAACTGGTTGAGCTATACATTTAGGGGGTGTTTGTATCCCGGACTAAAGTTTAACTTTAGTCCCGTCACATTGAAAGTAAAAATGCTAATTAAAAGTATTAATATAGACTAATTAAAAAACTCATTGCATAAATGAGGGCTAATTTACGAGACGAATCTATTAAACCTAATTAGTCTATGATTAGACAATGTAATGCTACAGTAATCATGTAATAATTGTATACTAATTATAACTTCATTAGGCTTGTTAGATTCGTCTCGCGAGGTAGACATGACTTATACAATTAGTTATATAATTAGTTTATATTTAATACGTATAATTGTTATTTATTTAAGGGACTAAACTTTAGCACCTTGGATCAAACACCCCTTATGTCAGATGGATAACTTAAAACTATTAGCCCTGGCCTAATTAGGGGGTGTTTGGTTCCCCACTGCTAAAGTTTAGTCCCGTCACATCGGATGTAACGATGTTAATTAGAAGTATTAAAAGTAGATTAATTAAAAAAACTCGTTACATAAATGAGGGCTAATTTGCGAGACGAATCTATTAAGCCTAATTAGTCCATGATTAGACAATATAATGCTACAATAAACATGTGATAATTATGTATTAATTATATCTTAATTAGGCTTGTTAGGTTCGTCTCGTGAAATAGACGTGACTTATGTGATTAGTTTTATAATTAGTGTATGTTTAGTACTTCTAATTGTTATTTATTTAATGGATCCAAACACCCCCTTAGTCCGTACTTTCACATCTGTATTATCTGCACGCCTGCTTAGGGCATGTTTGTTTCCCACGTGCTAAAGTTTAGCCCCGTCATATCGGATCTAAAGATATTAATTAGGAGTAGTAGATATAGATTAATTTAAAAACCAATTACATAAACGAAGACTAATTTGCGAGACGAATCTATTAAGCCTGATTACACCATGATTAGATAATGTAATAATGCTGCAACATATTATAATTATGTATTAATTATAGCTTAATTAGACTTGTTAGGTTCGTTTTGCAAAATAGACCTGACTTATGTAATTAGTTTTATAATTAATTTATATTTAATACATTTAATTATCACTTATTTAAAGATCTAAACTTTAGCCCTCGATGCAAACGTCATCTCGTATATTCTGGATGCTCTCCGTCGCCGCCACGCACGTACGACGTACGTGTACGCAACCACACGTGCGCGTGTGAAAAAAAAAACAACCACAACCGCGGCACGATCGAGCGGCTCCCACGTGCGCCATGCACGCCCTCCAGCCCGGCCTCGGTCGCGTGCCAAACTTTCACTGTAGCGTTTCGCCGCCCAACCCCCCTTTACGCCTCTCGTTGAAAATTCATCAGAGCCACCGATTACGCTTTCGAGCCGGTGAACACGTACCGCGTTCACACCCGGGATTATCACCACCACCACGAGCAAGTGGCCGTAGCGGCGGTACCCCCGGTAACTGACCGGTCTTACCGACCCGGCCGCCGGCCGACCTGTCGTACGGACGGCAGGCACACGGCCCGGCCGCCATTAGCGGCGGCGGCGACGCTAACGAACCCGGCCCCCAACTGTAACCGGCGAGCGAGCTGTCAGGCCAGTTATTAAGACAGGTGATTTTACCTGCCCCGCCGCGCGCGTTTGAAAGTCAGACGTGTTACTGTTCGTCCATGCACATGCACGCCGGCGACCGGGCGAGCCGATGCCGACGACCGACGACAGTTACCGCCGTCTGACGGGGCCTCGATCGATCGCCTGTTTAATTTCACTCGTAGGAAACCGAGGGCGAATTGGTCTTCTTTTTTACCTTTGATTGCTGTATGTGAGAACGACGGCGAATGAAGCATTCCATTGCATCGGTGGCCCGGCTCTGTCAAATGTCAAGTATCGGTGGCCGAATTCGACATACGGTACGCAAATAAAATTATAAGAGAATTTAAACTCGATGTATATTTAAAGAAATTTGATGTAAAGTATATATGCTATTTCTCAATCGGAAAATTATGCGCGGCAGCCGATTTAGGCATGCGGCCGACTAGTTGTGCGCTGAAATTAAGAGAATGCCGCCTGCCGCTATCGTCAGAGCTCCGATCACAGATCTCTGATGGAACCCGCCTGAATGTTTCGGTTCTTCACGGAAGCGTCAGTGCTTTGCAGTTTTAACCGCAGTTGCTTGGGCCGCTGGGAAACAGGAGGGTGGAGAGAGAGAGAGAGAGAGAGAGAGAGAGAGAGAGAGTACGGGCAGGGTTCAGACTTGAGAGTCAAAGATGAACAGCTCCCCGGTTCCGTGATTGCTACGAGTTACTAATTAATGACCCGCGTGGTAAGTTAGGTGACGGTGGCTTAATTCCACTGGCTGGTACGCAAGCTACATGTACATATATATTATATTTATATTTTTATATATACTAGTATACTCATATCTGCACAATGCCACAATTATTAGAGGACCGAGACCACTGATAGGACTGAAGAATTTCTCAACTCGCAGATAACATATATGGCTGCTCGCCAACACCTACCGGCGGCCTGATGACTGACGCTCTGATACCGACCGTCACCGTGTTTTCCTAACGATCGAACTGTCAATTACGCACCCCCTGCCCATTCCGTTGTCGTTTAGCGTACTGCTAGTGCCACTTGTTACCACCTCGAGAGTTCTAGGATCGTTCCGTCTCGCTGTCGCACGTCGAGCCAGCAGTGTTCTTACCGTGTGGTCACAGCTCGATCGTATAGCTAGTCTATCTGACGACCCACTAGCCGATCGATAGCATATGCTCGCGGATAAACACGGTGAATATTATTATTCTCCCTGCCAGATGAAATGAAATCAAACGGGAGGTTGGACGCTCGAGCCGGTAGCATGCATATCCGAGCAGCAGCCAAGCAAAGCAAAGCTTGCGTGCGGCTTTGGTCTCCTCACGACCTCAGGCACGGCGCCTTCTGTATCTTTATGGACGACACGGCACGGTAACAGCTCAAATGTCTGACCGCTGCCCATACTAACCACGGCCGACTGCACGGGCACATTCCCATTCTCGCCGCATTCTGCAGCGTGGTCAACACTCTCTTCATTGAAGGTAAATTAAGCTACTAGTGGCAGTGCTGTACGTGAGAGGCTGAGAGCCACGCACGTACACTCCTAGTCCTAGCTGCTACGTGACTGTACTGAACGGAATGGAGGAGGGCTTGGTGGCTTCTCCGTTGCGGCACGCATCTGGTTCCCATCCGTATGGATCGGAACGGAAGGCATCTCTCTTGTCTCCGAGAGGCCCGGCCACGCTGCCAGTTCCAACCGCCTTGTCTCCACGCAAAACTTGCTGGGCGCGCGACGGCCTCGTACGCCCCACGGGTCTCAGCTCCTGCGAAAAATATAGCATGATCACTGCTCGCTGCCGTGTGCTGAGGCGCTAACCTTGTATGAAGGCGAAACTGACAACTATATCCCCCGGTAAGAATTCCGGCGTTCCGAATTCGAGCTCGTGTTTCGCGTTTCACGGGAGGCGCTCCCGGCCGGGTTAGGCTTCCGACCGGCTTCCACGGATTCAGAAAGATAAAAAGTTAAAAACGGGCACCAAGTCGGAAGACCCGTCACGTGTCAAACCAAACTCGACTTGGCGTCGCCGGCAAGTCCCCCGGCCGCACGCAAGGTAACAGCGCGCCCCCTGCCTTCTTTTACACCGGAACAGGTTACCTACTGGGGCAAAATGGCTAGTGTGGTAGAGAAGGTGCCGGTGGTTAGGCAGGGAACTGACTGACAAAAGATGCGGACGAGGAATCACGTTACGTGACCAAGGGTCAGAGCCTGCAAGAAGCACTCACCGCTCGAAACGAAAGGAGTTTTTTTTTTCTCTCTTCATACGCAGAAACTTCCATGGTGTTGTGTGGTGTGGTCCTCTAATCCGAGATCAGATGCTGCTCGGGCCTGGCATGGAATAAGCGACGAGGACCACACACGCAAAATGCGTGATCACGGGGGATTTGGTGGTAGCCAATACGAGGATTCCCAGATGAAGCTCGAGCTCTGGGCCTGGAAGCAAGCTATAAAGAGGAAATATCTTTATGGATTGCGGGGTTGCCCAGGGAACTTGAGCGTGGGTGAAATCCTTACGTCTCAAAAACGGATTCTGCCACCGCACTTGCATGATGCGCATCAGCGTGGTACCGAGGACAATGGCCGACATATGATCTCTGGTGTGAGGGGTGAAACACAACCGATTGGAGGACCGTACGCTCCAGGAAACATTGCTGGGGTGAAACACGCAACTCGCAAAAATTTAGCTTTTGGTTCTTATTACTGTAGTAATAACTACTGCTTTGCACCGTACCTTTCAAGACTCTGTACAGTACTACAGCTTGTCATTTTCTCGTATTTGCTAAAATTGGGGCTTCCATCCGAGGCCACCCACCAAATTTGAATTCCACCCTTTCGAAGGGAAAAGCCCGTACAATACGATCGTACCAAGGTTTCATGACATATCCTTTCGGACCTAGATGGAAAACTACGGTGGAAAACTAAACTACATGGACCTAGATGGGCCTGAAAGTCTTTTCTTAAGACCTTGATGGGCCTTAAAGACTGTTGATACTAAACGTCCAGAGAACATGTCAACATGCAAAAGCAGGCTGAAGTATTTGTTGCAGGAGACTAGAAGCACTTACATTATTTAGCAGAAACTTTTGTTACACAATCAGCATTCAGTGTGATGAGAAACATGGATAAAAATGAGCCATAACCCTCACATTAGACTGACTAGATAAAATGGCAAAATCTGACTGGTATCTAGATCAGGCAATTGGGAAGGGAGTTAGCTCCATGTCCATGTTTTTTCAACACTCCACACTAGGCATGCCACAATAAGGTGACATCAACACTTGATCAAGTCAGATACAGGACTAAAAAGGAAAGGATGGATTTCATGGGACTCTCATGTTTATCCCATCGAAATTTCACATGAGTGCAGAAATGGTTCCAATTGCCTTAGAAATCTGCAAACTTCCCCATGTTCGAAAGGGCCCAAATGACTCTAGGACCAAAGTCAAGTACTCCTATACCAAACTGGATGGTGACTGGAATCCATTGCGACTCTTTAGGAAATGCTTCCCTTTCAAAGGAGAAGGTGCAAGACCGAAGAATTCTGAAATTAAACAGGAAAGAATAGACTGAATGGGCATGGGCTCTCCCTCAAGGCTGTTGTGCTTTACACTGTTCCACAATCTAACTAGGGTATGAACTATGAAGTAGGGCTACAGGCTTACAGCCTTACAACCCATAACTAACATACCACTACTCTTACCTGATTTAATGCATTTCAAGGAGAATCCATAAGGTGAGGAAACTGGTCTCGGAGAACGAAACCAGCCAGTTATCTCTCAGAATAACATAGCAGTAGTCAAAGATCCTTTTTCACTAGGCCTCAGTCCTCAAGTATCATACACCAGCCGCATAGTGGTTCCAAAACAAAATTAAATCTCCAGTATGTCTTTTCAGTGAATTTCTTCTGTCAGCAACTGCTACAAAAGGCAATTTTAAGAAATTGAAGTCAATCTGGCAACTTGTATACTTCTATATTGCACTAAGATATATTAACATCTCTACTAAAGTCAACCAAAACAACACAACTTTGCTGACAGATTGGAACATATGCAAGCATAGCATGCAGCACAGATATTATTTGAAACACTAAAAAGGGTATTTAAGAGAAAGATAGGATACAGTCAACAAAAACACATGCAAAGGCACATCTGCAAGTCAATCTGGCAACTTGTATACTTCTATATTGCACTAAGATAGATTAACATTTCCACTAAAGTCAACCAAGACAACACACAACTTTGCTGACATATTGGAATGTATGCAACCACAGCATGAAGCACTGATAATAACAAGCATTATATGGAAACCTGAAAAAAAAACGAGGTATCCAAGAGAAACATAAGATACAGTCAGCAAAAACACATGTTGAAACAGTCAGCAAAAACTTATTTCCAATGGAAACTTAATTGAAATTAATTATTTTGGAAACTCTTTCAGCAAAAACACATGTTGAAACTCCAAAGTCAAGGGAAATAAGTTTCCAAAATAATTAATTTCAATTAAGTAACAAATGATAATTCAGCACCTTGACTTTTCCTTTTCCTATTATTTAACCCTTTTCCCATCAGTGATGCATATTTACTTGAAAAGACCTTTATTTATTTTAGAAATTATAAGCTATGCAAGATGGAAGTCTCATCCACACCCAAAGTACAAGAGGAAAATAAAATCTTGACATCGCAGTGCATATAAAAATTTCCAAAATAACTGCTGATTTATGATTGAGGTTCCATATACTGGTGTGATTATGAGTTATGACCAGTTAAACACACTATCCCAGCAAGCATAGTATTTGGATAAATATGCCTGAGAACAGATAATTGACTTGCAATATCCTGATCAGGCAAAAAGTTGCACGGTTGGGATTTTATGATTTCATCTCTAGCTGCTTCTATAGACTTATAGGCTTATAGCTTTTACAGTTGTTGAGCTGAAGAAAAGGAATCCCATGCTTGCTATTCAATAGTCATATTGAGAACATATACTGGAGAAGATGATGAACTTCAGTGTTCTGCACTTTCTGGTTAAATCATGTTTTCCAGCTTCCACTAAGGCACAAACAGGATTACTTCGAACATTTCTCCCAAATTTTGCCTAGGAAAATGGATAATACTGGTTGATCAGAGATATGAGTGAGAATTAAACCAGTGATCAGCTTTTCTATGCAAAGCAACCATGTATTCCGTATCACACAGTGACTCGGCCTTCTACATATTTTAGTTTATATAAGTCAGACTGATGTTCTATGGACAGAAGTGCTCTCTTGTCTCCAATCAGCAGGCATACCACTCTTCACTTTGCACTTTTTCAGCAACATGTGCATCTATATATACATCTAAGGTCCTATTTCAAGGAAATGAAAACTTAGACTTGAACTAGACTCCAAGTTCAAGTCTAAGTTTTCCTTCTAAGTAAAATGATGAATTAGTTTGCATAAACCCCCCAAAGAACCTTTGGTAAAATAAAACAAGCAGTAAAAATAACAGCACCATCTTTCAGAATTCAGAAAATGATCAAAATGGTAAAATTGTCTATTAGTTATGGCAATTTCATATAGGTAACTATTGGCATAACTACTATGATAGAGAGGCATTCCTTTTGTATCCATGTTGAATAAGCCAACAGAAACGCAACTATCTGAAAGGTGTTTATGATTGTGAAAGCGGCATATGCAAATAGAACATTAAGAACAACCATGATCCGCAAATTAACTATGTGCACATGAAATTAGTTTGGAACTCCAGTAATTAGGGTTCAGCACACAAGGCTTTTCCCAAATAGAAAAAATAGTTATTAACTTTTAACATATCACTTCCATATCCCATTGAGTAAAAGCGGAAAAAGTAAGGTTGACATTCATGTTGAACTGAAGCTGAAATATTGGCCCGTGATCCTCACAAAAAAAGGCCAGTGAATGATGGCTCAATTTATCTGTTCTCGGCTATAGACGTACTGTGGGTAACAAGGTGGCAAGAAACAATAAATAATTGCATCAAGCACTAGATAGGTCAATAGTACTGGAACAACAGATTGTATTAACCTGAGAAGCCATCTCAATTTTTTGTACTAAAGTGCCCTATAGGGCACATGTACTTCTCATGCTGCACACTAACATGCTATTTTTAAATGTAATCTACTAAAATAGGATACAGAAACTACCTTCAGTAACTACCAAGTATAACAAGCAGTTGACTACCGTCAAGCGCTTGAGGCAGAAAAAGAGGCCCCCATAACACTTGATTCAAAGAATGTAGGTTGGTAACTACATCTTCCAGGTATCATCTGGACAGAAAATATACATCTCTGTTTTCCATCAGTCATAGGGAATCAGAAGCTGAACCAAAAGTCCCACGTCCACATTGCCGAACAAACATAAACAGAGTACCATTAATAGACCCTTTAAGTGCACTGCACAGCCTTCTTGGTGCCTGTATCAGCAGAATAATAACTTAGCATTTGAGAATTAAGAGAGGAAATGAGGTACCGTTAAGAATTGTAGTACAAACCAGATGCCAGCGCTTGCTTAATGGAGACGAAGAAACTTGGATCTCATCTATGTCAGGTAATGGGGATGACCGGAAGCAAAACACCTTTCTTTTGAGATCATCCCTACCACTTGATCGTATGTACGATCCCCTTGTTATGTTTCCATCCTTCCAGACATCCTTCAAGAAAAATAAGATTGGCTTCTTGCACAAAGACTTCTGAACATCCCTGGTGTCAAAATCAAATTCATTTCTCTGACTCATCCTATTATAAGCAATATAGGTCCGTTGCGATCGCTCCAAATCGCGAGGAAGAATAACATTGGGGTATACTTCAATAACATAGCCCAACGAGATAGCGAATGTAAGCTTTTGGCTTTGACCGTAACAAATTGAACGCTGTAGGAAGCTCATGGGTTCCATTTTCATAGCCTTTGTAAACAGATCCAAACTCTCAAGAGAATTCAATCCAGGGTATATGGGGTCCACAAGCTCCACATGGTGGATGCTGATGAAAGGAGCAATTGGATGAGTTGCCAATAAACCATGAGCATTGCCTCTGATATCCCACTGATATGACACAAAGAAAAAAAAATGACATTAGAAGGATGAATTCATCAGTATAAATGCCTGATAAAAGAAGCTGAAAACCAATATAACTTTGCAGGATGGTTGCAGAAAACAAAACAATTTTTTATTACTAAGCTACTCCCTCCGTTCCAAATTGTATGTCTAGATACATAGCAAAATATATGTAGCTAGAAATGCCAAAAACAACCTACAATTTGGGATGGAGGGAGTATTACTTTCAAAGTTCAAACACATCCACAGCATATTTGACAGAGAGGCATTGAGAGACAGTACTGTAGAACAACCAAGCAGATCCTGGCAAAAGTGTAGGGTCCAGAAAAGAGACCGAACGAAAGTAACCTTCAAGTCCTACCAAACTTCCTTTCACTGTCATAACCACTCTGGCAATACCCTACTTTTGTTGACACATTAAAATCAATGATATAACTGACCAGCTCAGTTGGCACAACAGTGGAAAGCATCACCTGCCTTTCTGCCCTAACAAAACAAGCATGACTGATGTGGTAAAGTTCCAAACACATCAACAGAGGCATCCAGAATCTAGACCAAAGCTCTACATTGGGGTTGATTAATGAAGACTCGATACATTCTTTTTGGTTCACACTTGTGTAACTACTCGTGAATTGAATGGGGAAAGAGGGTTTGACCCTCGAGTTACTTCCACGATGTGGCTAAGAACTAGTTTAGGAGTAAATCCCATATAGTTGAGCAGTCCAAGCACTTCAATTGCTTGATGAACACTAACTGGATCAGAGGTGTATGCACCAGTCTTACAATTCAATTCCCACAAAATGTTAAAGGATAAGCTAGATACCTGGTGGAATCCATACTCGCGGGTTAGGGGCACGCCGAGCTCCGTAATGCAGGCATGAAGGCGGTCATCACTTCCATACAGCTTGGGGTACCTCTCGATGCACACATCGAGCGTCTGCGCGAGCGCGACGGCGAGGGGGAAGCTGAGCGCGACTCCACCGCCTCCGAACGCCATGCTGTGGCTGAAGTAGGTGTTGGCAGAATGGCTCTCGGACGACGCCCCGACGTACACCATCTCCCTCCAGTCGTACTTGCTGAGCACCGCGACCAGGTTGTCCGCGCACAGCACGGTGTCGTCGTCGACAAGCACGACCCACCGCACGCCCGCCCCTCCGCCGACGAGCCGCACGGCCTCAGCGGCGATTCGCGCGATCCGGAGTCCCGAAGGGTGGCCCGTGGGGTTGGTGTACCTGAACCTGGAGGTGTCCTCGGACACCCGGATCGGCGGGAGGGATCCCTCCCAGGCGGCGCTGGGCCCCGGCGCGGCGGGCGCGCCCGCGTCGAGCCAGACGTTGCCGCGCATCGCGGCAGGGTCCCACCACAGGCGGACGTACTCGCGGCGGCGCGGCCAGAGATGCGCCGACCCCGCGATGCCGAAGACGATGTGGCCGAGCGAGAGAGGGGAGGCCGCGCCGGGGCCAGCGACCTCGGCGCCCGCATCCGACAGTGCCGACCGCTCAGAGGCGGCGGGCGGTGCCCCCTGGGACGGGGAGAGCACGAGGAGGATCCAGAGCGCGGTGGCGAGCAGCACCGAGAGCAGCGCCAGCACTGCGGCTGCGAGCGAGCAGTGCCGCGGCGGGAGGAGCGCGAGCGGGAGAAGCGGCGGCTGCTGCGGCGGCGAGGGGCCTGCGTGGTGGGGCTTGGGCATTGGGCTCGGGGGTGGTCGCCGCCGCCGCCGGTGGCCACGGACATTTGGGGGTGCCGCAGGCGGGACGTGGCGATGTTTTAGGGATGGACGGTGCGAGACGGGTGGCTGCCTCTCCTTGCAGTTGTAACACCACACCACACCATTCCATTTCAAATTCCATTCGCCTTTTTCTCCCCAAAAAACCCAATTATTCCACTCTTTTACAGTTAACTTGGAACCTCGGCTCCTGACCGTGTCTTTAAATATTCATTCGGATGGTTTGAATTTGAATTCCAGATCACAGAACCAATGTAATCGAGAGATTAGTCAGATTTAAGCTTTGCACGTGGAGGATGGTGGCTCGGTTGTTTACCGCTGATGATGTGCATAATTTTTTAAGAGAGAATCAATAGGTTACTGACTTGTAGTGTAGGTGAATGGTACTCCAAGAGTCAGAAAAAGAATATCTTGGTGTAGTGGGCTACAAGCGAGTGAAGCAAGGCAATGCCATGTGTCTAGAGATTGTGATCGCAGGAATTCCTTTAGGGGACCCTGTAGAATATGTTCTCTCCCCTCATCAATCATTGTTGCAATGCTTCTGCAAAAGTTTGGGCACTGTGATGCGATAAAACAGCTTGGAGAGATTACAGCTGTGGTTCAAAGGTTGGCTTGAATTAGCAGGATCCGTGAGCTGGAAATTGTATCTCAAGCAACTCCGATCCGTGCTGCAGCAGCTGAATCAGTCTGCGGTTAGACAGGAAAGTAATTACTGCGCTGTAGTGTGCTAAACCTGATTGTTTGCAGCATAAACTCCGACTCTGAGGCTGAAAGTGAGCGTGTTCATGCGAATGGAAAAGGTTTGGACTTCGGAAGCTGTATACATGTTTTGCACAAAAAGATTGGGGGAATTCTGGTGCTCCATCGTTGTCCTCGATCCTTATTCGTTTTGACATTGAACACCACGCCCATCCATCTCCTGTCTATTTTGTGTGGATTTCTTATCTTTTGTTTGGGGTCCCTGGCATCCATATCTTGATAAAACTTTGTGACATTATACTAGCATACCACATACGCAGGCATCAGCTATGGCATTGCATAAAACGAACAAATTCAGTTGATATTTGTTTCCGTGCTCTGTTGAAGAGAGAAGGAGCAGAAAAAAGGTTACCTCTTGATTGAACTCAGCGTTCAGAGTTCTGAGTTTTTTTTTCACTCACCGTTTCCAAAATATAGTTTAGATTTGAACTTCCCTATCAAAAATATATTCAACTAAAAACCTTGCAATGCAATATTTCTCATCGGTAGATAGTAAGACCGATAAACCGGGCATCTCGGATCAATTTTGCCTAACTAGTGCTCGCTCTGTCTCGTTGCAATTTGTTTTGGCTGTTATAGATATATGTTTTTACTATGTATTTGAGATAACATATTTTTGGGGTGTATAGCAAAAGTTACATATATAGAAAAGCCAGAAACAAATTATAATTTGGGACGAATGAAGTATGTTCCTTTTTTACCATATACAAGAGACAGAAGTATGGCAGATTTGTTCGTGATAACTAAGTTTTCTTAGAAATCTTGTGTTGTTCAAGATTAGATGGTTCAATACCAGTTACTCTACACATGGAAACACATGTTGCAACAGAGTTGATTGTACGTGAAATATTTCCCATTTAAGAACATCTATAAGAAAACAATTACTTGCAAGCAAGAATAAACAAAGTTGAGTGCTATAGACTATAAACAAAGTAGAGTACTATAGACTTACTTGCAAGCAAGAATAGTGTTCGTGTGCATGAGTAGCAAGTGATATCAATTGAGTTAAATGCATCGGCACTCCCTAACCTTGTTCGCGGGTATCATCTAAGTCCGCGACTATTAATTTGCAGATCAGGTAAATTAAGTGGTTCGACCAAGGTCTAGACCTCGCTTTCAGGATTGATTTGTCTACCTGATACAAAATTGTTCCGACTCATTATTCGTATCAATGTTGGTCCCAAATGAAAGGCAATGAAACAATAATTAGTTATGAACCATATGTCACATCATTACACATTTCTCCCTTTTCTCTCTCTTGGAGGCAAGGACGAAACTCCAATCGGCATGCTAATGCAAGTAGGGTCATCCTGGGAATTTTATGGTCCCCCTGTGCTAGAATTTGAATAAGGCCCTTATAACTACCAAAGTAAATATAAATATATAATAATTACTCATAAAAAATTATTTACAATCAGATATATCGCCAAGAACATGTCATCTTCTTTTTTCCTTTATATATGCCTGAAAGCATGTCTTCAAACTAGCATCAATCTCATTTTGAAAATTATTATTCTTCTAGACTGGAGTAGTACATGGGTCTTCGGGTTTTGCAGGGAAAAAGCACGTGATTGAAAAGAAAAGGCGTGTGCTTCCTACTGTAATGGTAATGCATTCTACTCTAATTATAATCTGACTTTAACCATGTGATCAACAAGTGTAATCAACAAGGAGGCACGCAATAATGCAAATTTTGCAATTACCTTAGCGATTTACTAGTTTTTTACTGCATCGAAAGGCATTCTCTTTCTGTCCGCTCTTCCCGGAATGTAGGGAACCGATTGGGCTGATTGTTTTAGACAAGCCTCTAATTGGAAAAAGTCCACTCGAGCTCCCTCATCTATCGACGTTATCTGATTTTCATCCTCGAAGTACGAAACCGGATATCCTACACCCTTAACTATCTAATACCGGATAAATCACATCCCTAGCTAGTTTTGAAGGTGGGTTTGGCCTACTTATCACCGTATCAATTGTCCTGCGTAGCACCAATCAGGGCCGAGGAGGGTAAACTAGATTACGTTGATAGTTCAAGGGTCAAATAGACTTTACTATTTTTTTCAAAGTTATCCAATATTTTTTGGAACAGTTATGAAATTAAAAATCCTAAAATAAATCTAGTTTAACTTGAGAATATAATTTTTGTTTTAGTTTCAAAAAATATGTAGCCAGCTTGTAGTTATTTGATAGTTCAAGGTCAATTTTATCTTATATTTTTGTGTTTATTTGTGAGTAGATGCTCTACTTATCTATTATTATTAATTAAAACTCCCAATGTATAAAGACAATGTGGCTTTCGACTACAAGACCATAGCTAGGTATCAACTATAGAGTGTGATTTTAGGGAAAAAATGTAAAACTGGTTTTTTATATTTTTAATCTAACACAATTTTTTTATGAATATTCTAAGATAAAACCATATTTTAGGATAGAATTATTTGTATAACTTTTTTGTAAAGTCTATTTGACCCGAACTATCAACCCTCGACCATGACGTGGCGGCACGTAGGCTCCAACCACCATCGAATCTTGCTAGGGGTGTAATTTGTACGGTATTAGATAGTTTAGGGGTAAGATATCCGGTTTTATACTTTGAGGATGAAAATCAGATAACGTCAATAGATGAGGGTGGTCAGCTGGACTTTCCCCCCTCTAATTTGGTGTAAATGATGTTGCAGCCGATGTGAATAAATGCAGACATTGGGCTGTTTTCCACGAAAGATGATATAATAATACAGCCCATTTCGTAGATATTGGGCTGTTTAATAAGGTCCGCCAAACCCAAAGCCCAATATCCTCAGCCCATTCCCAAGTCGTCGTCACACACTCACTGACTCTTTGACCCCGATGCTGCTAGGCGCGCCAGTGCGCCACCGACAGGCGGGCCCGCCCCGCCTGGTGTTTCCATCGCGAAGCACATTCATCGTGCGGCCGCGGGACGCGAGCGGAAAGATCCAAGGGAAAGCCGGCGACTGCCCTGTTCGTGGAAGATACGCTACGTGCCATAATTAGGACGCGAAAGGGAGCCCGATTAGCAGTTGATTAATCGGACCATTTTGCCCAATCGAACATAAACTAAGGCAAAGCGAAGCAAAGCAAACCCCACTATATCGTTGCCGTGCTGTCTGTCTCCATTAATAAAAATTTCCCCCCTCCTCGTCCTTCGTCGTCCTCCCCTCGCCTCTTCCTTCCTCGGGCGGCGAGCCGCCTCCTCCTCTGCCTCCGCGCCCACGGTCGTCTCGTCTCCAACCACTGTGAGGTCGCGAGCTAGGGTTTGGCTTCCCCGCCTAATCGAGCTCGGGGATCGGGGCCCCGCAAGCGGGAGGTCTCCACTAGGCTCGGCCTCCGGTTCGATCCGATTTGATGAGCCCCCCCCCCCCCCCCCCCCCCCCCGCCACCTGCCTGTTTGTATGTTTGGGGTCCTGGGCGATGTGGGTTTGGCGGAATTCGTGCGAATTTTGGTTTTAGTGGATTTCGGATTCGTCGTTTTGTCGGAATGGATTGATTGGGCTGCGAGCGTTCTGTGGTTGGCCGCCACAGTGGTTCCATTTCTGCGAATTTGTCCCACTTTACTGCTGAATTGGGATTGTGTTCTGGGAGAATTTATGTGATACCTTCCGTTGCTGGTGTAGCAATCCATTATGCGGATGGGTGCTGATACTGTAATTTGATGTGGAAGAGTGAGTAGTTTGAATTTTGGATAAGGCGACCTAGTACCCTGGCCTAAGTCAACCTAAATTGTGGGTTTGGATAAGTTATTATACTGCAAATGCTACTTGCCCATGCCTGTATGATCAAATTGCGAGAAATGTTAGCTTTGTTCAGAGTGAGAATAAGCAGGGTTTTAATTTGAATTCAGCTAGTGATCTGTCTACCGTTCCTATGTGTGTGTTGGGGACGGGAGATAGACCCTTTTGTTCTTGCCACTACAATTTCTACACTAACTATAAGTTTTTACATGGTTTCTGTGTTTTACTGACATATTTCTGCACTTGTGGTTCTCGAGCAATAGTAATTTAGAGTTTTGCCATGTGATTGGATCAAGTTCATTTGTCCTGTAGTTGTTAGCACTTGTACCTGAGTTGTTAGCAACATTTCTAAAGCTCGAATATGATACAGTGTTTCTTAGGAGTTGCTTGGTATCTTCCAATATGAAACTCTCGCTTTTCTGTTTCTAAAGTTAGGTAGTAGAAGTTTTTCTCTTTCCTTTGATCTTTTGAAAGAGCCAGCCTGTGTTCTACCTAACATGTTGTTTCGCTAAGGCTGCTTTGTGATCTTTTCGTTAGTCACAATCTATCGGTCAGAGTCGTGGAGATCCTTAGAAGCATTGCAAAATCACTTTCTGAGTTTCAGTCTTCCCTTTCAAGAGTGGAAACCTGATCCAGAGTCGATTTTGCCTGCCTCATGCACCACCTTATTTGTGTATAATTTATTCATGACGTTTTGGATTTCATGAGATTAGAATTCTAAGCTTTCAGGGCTACTCAGGGGCATGCAATTCTAAGAACAGTCGTTTTTTTATAAGAAATAGAATATATTAGTCAGTTGGATACATGCTTATACTAGTAGTTTAGAACCATTTTTATCAAGCTGATGTCAAGTTGTGTTTTGCAGGCTCAGTCACAGTGATTTCTCATGAGCTTCCCCAAGTGATGCTCTATATCTCTATGTTTTTTCCTTAACATGTAACATCTTCCGATGTTATCCATGTACCGGATATACCTTTAGAAGTCAGAGATGCAGAAGTCTGACCATCATGAGCAGAACCTTACTTCACCAAGAGGGCTAATCCATAAAATACTTCGCCGTACAAATAGCAGGCGTTCTCCCACTGCAGCAGAGCAACAAGCTTCTCCTGTATCTCCAAAAACAAGCAACTCAATATTTTCAAAGCAAAAGGATCCTGATGATGTCATCAATGATCCAGAAAAGGCGAGCACACATAGTATCAGAATTGAAGATGAGAAATCTGATTTGCTAGGACATGAGGTTTATTCTGGGAAACTTACATTAGACACTAAATCTAGAAGTGCATCAAGTGAACAGTCTGGATCAGGGTCTAGCGGCAATTGCTTTGATGCTAGGCTCAGCACTGAAGCCCTTATATGGGGTTCTAACATCCTCAAACTTGAGGATATTGTATCTGTAAGATATCTCATTGACTTACTTAACTTGCACATCTATATTTTTCAGTTCTACTGTGAGCCCACAACATCTTGGATCAATTTAAGATATATATATCAAATGACCTTACAGGTATCATATAATTCTGGTCTCCGGTATTTCACAGTGCATTCATGCCCTCTCGAAAAAAGATCCAGTGGACTCTCCTGCTTTATGAAGCCTAGAAGAATCCAAAAGGACTTGAAGTTCCTATCCACTTCTCCACATGAGGCCTTTCGGTGGGTTAATAGTTTTGCAGACCAGCAATGCTATGTAAACCTGTTGCCTCACCCCATGGCATCTAGCAAGAAGCATTCATCTGAACTCATTCCATTTGATGCCATGCTTGATCCTTATGTTAAATGTCGGTCTCCACCAAAGATACTTGTCATCTTGAATCCTAGATCTGGACATGGTAGATCTAGCAAAGTTTTTCATGGAAAAGTGGAACCAATATTTAAGGTATGCCTAGCTGAGTAGAAGCATGTTTCTTGTCTCAAGGTCAGATCTATGCTATCTGTCACTTCTACTAGGAAGGTTAACAAAAAGAGAATCTTAGTGAACTTATAATCATGCCTCCCAAGATTGTGTTTAGTAGGGCGTCTCATACTCAAAGATGAATGCTAGGAAAATCTTCACTCAATTTAAAACTTCTTGCTATCCTTGTGTTTCATGTTCCCTTGTTTACCAGTTATACTGCTCGTGTTAAGATATCTGTTTAACTGATAAAATGACTAATACAAATCACCTTGTTTCATGTTCCCTTGTTTACCAGTTATGCATGATTCATTGGTCCAGCCTGCATAGAACATTTAGTATGTATTTTGTAATTGACAATCTCAATTTCTATGGTACCATTATCTTACCGGGATGGCCTTCTTTATGTATGAATTCAAGTTGGGATGTATGCTGCGCTTTGAAGCACCCGTAATACCGTATGCATCTATTGGCTGTAAAAAAAACATGTTATACATATTTTACCAGGACCCATTATAAAGGTTCTCTGGCTAAGTTATGTAGACTTGGCAAGGCATGCTAGTTGTTATTGTCCATATGTTTAGGGACAATGTTACTGAAGCTTTTGGAGTCTGAAATTGTTCCATGCTCCTTCTACTTCTACATTGGAAACACCACCCTATTAGACTAAGTTCTTTAGAAATCATGAAGTATAAATGAATCAAGACTTCAATGCCATTATGCAGATGTCTGTTCAAGTCTATTTACATCTTGTTATATGTTCGAATACAACGTTACTGAAGCTTTTGGAATCTGAAATTGTTCCACGCTCCTTCTAGTTCTACATTGGAAACGCCACCCTATTAGACTAAATTCTTTAGCAATCATGAAGTCTAAATGAATAAAGACTTCAATGCCATTGTGCAGATGTCTGTTCAAGTCTATTTAGCTCTTGTTATATGTTCGTATAGTATCATCTCTACTGCTTTACTCTCAGTTTCCTGCTTCATGAGTTTAGGACTAAGTCTTGATATGTGGTGTTGGTCATAGAGTGCTGTAGTTATTAACCTTTTGTGTATAAAAGAAACATGTCATAATGCTTGTTAACACATTCTTCATGATTTGAGTATCTCAGGAACTTAGGTATGGTTTAATAACAAGTGCCAGCTGCAGCTTGCAGGTTTCAAGATGGAAGTGGTAAAAACTACACATGCTGGTCATGCAAAGTCGCTTGTATCAACTATTGATTTTAGTACCTGTCCAGATGGTATATGCAATTTCACATCTTAGATGAGTGTTTTACATTCATCATTTGGCTCATTTTTTTGTTTGTATTTGCTAGGTATTGTATGTGTGGGTGGTGATGGAATTGTAAATGAGGTTAGTATTGGTTTCTTTCATGCATATTTTCCTTTTTGCTGATACTTGATAACCTGATCGAGTATCATAATGACAGACTTACCCATCCTGATTTCTGACTTTGCCTCAGCTTGTGTGACTTTTGGTTTTGGTAATAGTGCCATCAATAAACTACAACAATTGTCTAACCAACCTAGTAGCTCCAGAACATGACGTCTTGTGTTGTTAACCTGTTTACATGAAGCAAAGACACAAGTGTAAGTAGGTCACTATGTGTGCACGGGACTGTCCCATGTGGGAGACTGCATGTAACATGCCCTTGAAATTTCAAAGTTTTCCTTCAGGGGAGCTTATTATGAGGAACACAAAAGAATTTTATACATCATATATGATTTCCCATGGCAAGTTTTTGTATGTCTTTTTTTTTTGCGTCTTGAAACACCATTTAGGTCCTTGTACATTTGCTACTTCTCTGAAGTCATCCTCTCCTTGCATGTTACAGATATAGTTATTTGTATGTCAAATACAGGTTCTGATGCAGTAATCAATTAATTGTGCAGGTTCTTAATGGTCTTCTGTGCAGAGATGATCAAAATGTGGCTGCCTCCGTTCCAATCGGTATAATACCTGCTGGGTCTGATAACTCACTTGTGTGGACAGTTTTGGGTGTCAAGGATCCAATTTCTGCAGCATTGTCAATTGTCAGGGTAAAGAACACTTTGTTTTGTTTCAGTTCTATACTTCATCTTCTCCATGTCTTGCGCTGCTTCTATTTTAATGTAACTGGTTGTCATTGCTTTTTACTCCCTCCGTTCCGTTTTCATCTGCGTATTTCATTGGGGAAAGTTTTCTGATTTGATCTACGTATTAGTACTTGACGCCTTTTTTTCTGGAGCAAACGCGCGTCCGTTCGCATGCGCCGTTTAGCGTTAATGCATTGCCGTGGCCATTCGCTTGCCGCACCCGCCTCACGTTAATGCGCTGCCGCGCCCTTTCGTTTGCCATGGCCGTTCGTGTGCTCTTCGTTCCGCGGTGATTGGGCATGACAGTGGCATGCTGGAGATGCCCAAGGAAAGAGTGCTAAGTGAGGGGAGAGAATGCGTGGTTGTTTTAATGTGTCGTGTCTGGTAGGCTTGCCAAACGTCAACACGAATGGAGGGAGTATTTTAAAAGACCTATTATCATGCCGGGTAGGTACCTTGTATTCTTAGTCAGAACTGACTGCTTTGCCAATTCGTTTCCTTGCTGTAGCATATTCAATCATGAACTAGGTTGAGCTACATGCCTGATTGGTGGTTGGTGGTTTTGCATTACAAAGACACGCTTATCTAATCTCACCAATATTCTGCCCCTTTACTCCTCAGTTACTATCCCACGATTTGCTTGGCTTCCAAATTGCACATTCAACCCAAGTCTACTTGCCTTCATATCATCTTTCTCACTTTACATGTGCAAATCTTCTGCATGTCTCTATGCTGCATTCACTTGCATCGCAATGCTGCCCTGCTCTTGACACCAACTGACCAACTTACTGCACATCCATGCTCTATCTCTATGGTTCAGTCCGGCTATTGTGTATTGCCATCTTGCTGTCAGCAGTAACCATGTTTCTCCACACTAGCAGCTCACTATTTGGGTTTTCCTGTGACCTTGACGTAGGATATGTAGCTCAATTTTCCTCCTGCAGTTCTATCCTTGTCTGCTACATTGTTTCTTTGGAGCTCTGAGGCGTAGTAGAGAATAGTGATTAAAACGGTGTCATTTTGTGGAGGGTTTAAGTCACTCAACTTCAGAAAGTTGCTTAACATTTTCTATTGTGTCACTTCAAGAGTCAAATGTAGTTTTGGAATGGCAAGTCTGATGTATTCTGAATTGACTATAAGCTACCATAAATTCTGTCAAAATGTCTTCTTGGAGCAACTATGCTTTTGAAATTATATATTAGACATGCCAAAAATATTTCTATATAAAATTTATGGCTTATTATAATGAAGACAGATTTAGCCAGCCCACCATTTGAAGCAATTTTTTGCTTTGTTGCTAATTACCTTAGAAGATTGAAAATAAGTTGATGAATCAAGTTTAACTGTTGCATACAAGAAAGCATGGTGTGTCAATATCTGTCAACTATTTGTAATGTGATTGATCATAATGTTCGCCGATACTATTTTAAATTTTAATTTGAACTCTTTGATGTTTATATGTACAGTTGTATGCAAATATTTATTTAGTCACTTGTTTGGTTGCAGGGTGGTCTTACACCTATTGATGTTTTTTCTGTTGAATGGATTCAAAGCGGGACTATGCATTATGGCACAACCGTATCATATTTTGGTTTTGTTAGTGATGGTAACATATTCAACATTTCAGACCATTTTCCTGTCTTGATTCTCAAAATTATCCTCTTGAACTAACCATAGGTGACTTTTGCTTTCTGCAATAAAAAGAAGTGACGTTCCATCTTATGTCTTGCAGTTCTTGAACTCTCAGAGAAATATCAGAAGCGTTTTGGTCCTCTCCGTTACTTTGTAGCTGGTTTTCTCAAATTCATGTGTTTGCCGAAGTACAGTTTTGAATTGGAGTATCTTCCAGTATCAGATGTCGATGGTGCTGATCATAAAATTTTGGTAGGACAAGAAAAGGTTGACGCATCGGATCTTTATGATGATGTAATTCGGAGATCGAAAGCAGAATGTTTACCGCGTGCCTCAAGTTTATCCAACATTGATTCAATAATGTCTTCAGGCATCATGTCTGGGGCAGAGCTGGAGGTTTGTAGTCCTCGTGCAAACAACGAACCTTCTGAGCTTGTTCGTGCGCTTGACCCAAAATCAAAGAGGCTGTCATTAGGGAGAGCGAGTACATTTAAAGAACCAGAAGAAGTGCTCCATCCCCAGTCTCATGGTACATCTACTTCCAGTTGGCGTAGATCCAAATCAAAGTCCAGGACTGAAAAGCCATGGCCAGGCGTGACTTCCATGAACGATGCAAAATCCTCTAAGTTTAACACGGCACTTGACAAAGAGGACACATCGTCAACAATTTCTGATCCTGGACCTGTGTGGGATTCAGGACCAAAGTGGGACGCAGAGCCTAAATGGGATAATCAGCCTAACTGGGAACCTGAAACTCCAATAGAGCTCCATAGTCCTCGGGAGGACATTGAGCTTGGTCTGACTAAGGAGCTAGTACCAAGCTTAGATGAGAGATGGACAATTAGGAAAGGGCGCTATCTTGGTGTGCTGGTGTGCAACCATTCATGCAAGACTGTGCAAAGCCTGAGCTCTCAGGTTGTTGCTCCCAAGGCTGAATATGATGACAATTGTTTGGACCTGCTGTTGGTTGGTGGGAGTGGAAGACTCAGATTACTAAGATTTTTGGTGCTTTTGCAATTTGGAAAGCATACATCTCTTGCAAATGTAGAATATGTAAAGGTATGTTATTGCTGCTTCTATTGGTCAAATATCGAATTTTATTCATTCCTCCATTCATGATAGTGTTGTTTTGATTTTGGCTTGATGCATGCCATGCGTTTCCTGTCACACAATTGTCACAACCTTTGGACACTTCCATGGTTAATGATCTCCGCATTACTCATTCTACCAGAAACTTCACATGCGAAATATTGTTTTTTAACTCTTTAGTTTGCTGCTGTGCTAATTTCAGGTGAAGTCTGTGAGGCTCAAGGCAGGCCCAAATACACATGACGGATGTGGTATTGATGGTGAACTACTCCATGTCAAGGGGCAAGTTCGCTGTAGCTTGTTGCCTCAACAATGTCAATTGATCGGCAGGCCAGCAAAAAACCCTGTACAGTAGCTGTAAATATATTCCTCTCCGGGCTCAGTCTGCAGCTTTGAGGTTGGACCAGAATCTTGCACCTGTACAAGCGGCGAACTGTGGAATTTTGTCCGCATCCACACATCCGTAATTATATTGAGAAGTCAGAGCATCCTTGCTGACACCCAGCTCCAGAGATGTACATTTGTGGTTGATGAGCAAGAAGGTGCTGGGTGGGTGCTATTTATCCAGATGTAAAGCCAAAGCCTATCTCGGACAGCAGCCTGTTGCGCACGTATTGGCTTCACCTTCTCTTGTCTGATATCTAATGCACCTACTATAGAACCATCGCGATGAGTGTACTTGGGTCCAGAACATAGTGTTCCACCTCCACCCTCGGTGTGTGCGGTTGTTTGGAGGTCCCTGGTGATGCCGGCCACTTGATGCTCATTACCCCCATTATAGGGACAACACCTCCAGCGCCCTGTCGTTGATAAGCTTGTTGTGTTTGCAAAGTGTGAATAAGACTATATAGGCCTGTTGGATTCCCAGTACAGTGTAGGGTTTCAGCAGAAAGGGACGGACAATATTTGTGGCGGTGCCGCTTCTTTCCCGTGTGTAATTCTTGTTCTTTGTGATGTATGAGCTGTGTAGTAATTTGTAAACGTTGTCTGCCATACAAGTTCGAATTTCTGATATGTGGTATCCTCTGCTGGCGAATAAGCAGCGTAGCTTCGGCGAGGCTCTTTGTTTGCATGCTGCAGTGCCGGCAAGCAGTGCTTCTAGGAGGAATAGCCTGCCACCAGGCGAATTTTTCGGATGTGATCGTGAGAGATTGTGATCCGGGAAATAATTTTTGCGACAATACTGCTTTCAGGGAACAGGATAGTGTTTGCTTTGTTTTTTCGTTCTGGAGTATGATGGAGTAATGTATTCCGTACTTGTTCATCGAGCACTCTCCAGACAGATAACTGGGACTTAACTAGATAATGTTGTTGGTCGGACACTGAGCAAGGCAGGCGGCTGTTATCAACTCAGCTCGGGAACTTGTCCACTCTCCAGTTCGACGAGACGAATATCTCTGATGCAAAGTTGCCTCTGTTTCCTTTGAACCACTGTGGTAAAATTCTATCTGAAACAGCGTTCTCTGAGAGGGCTGTCAATGTCTGACTTTTTAGCTGTTATACGAGATCGTCGCACTAGTGAATAACCAATGCATGCCAATACTACTTTGCAGTAGTTGGAACTTGGAACATGCATTTCGCCAAAAAAAAAAAACAAACAAATGAAGTTGCAGATCCAAACGCAGTGCATGCAGTACCGAGTCAAAAGATCACAACAAACAGCACTGCTATCTGCAAGCCGCCTTGCTGGTTTTATTATATCCTCAGGATTAGAAACTGCTTCCCCTGCCGCCAGGGGGCTAGCACCTGCAATGGCAGCCCTGTACAAGGGAGAGCTTCCCGGGGGAGACGCACCGCCCGCCGCGCCGGCCCCCGTAGTGGCACATGTCCCGGCACGCCGCGTTGGCCGCGTCCACCGCCGGGTCGCATTGCTCCACCGGGATGGTCACCCCGCACGGCACGCTCGACGGGTAGTCCGACTCCACCCAAGCCGCCCGCGCCGGCGCCCCGAGGAGCGCCGCTGCATGCAACAAATAAAACCACCGCGCGGGCTCGGGTCAGATACACGGATCGGGATGCGACGCGTGCGTGCATGCACGCCGTCGGGGTGGCGGTGGCGCGGCCTTACCGGTGAGAGTGGCCACGAGGACGAGGAGGGCGCGGGCGGGGGGCGGCGCCATGCAATTCGATCTCTCTGTGCTGTTTGTATCTGTCGCCTCTGCTCCGGCGCGCTAGCTGGAGGTGGCGATTCGCAACGGCGATGCTTGTGTGGCGGCACCGCGGCGCTCGGCGCCCGCTGGCGATATAGGGGCCTGCGGCCTGCGGGTGGTCACGGGGCAGGCGCCAGGGAGGGGTTGGAAAAGCGGCGCGGCGCAGGCCAAAGAGCTACACGTGACGGGAGTACGGGACGCCCGGGTGTACACTGTTCGCTCGTATTCTATAAAATACGGAGTATAGATACAGTATATACTCCGTATATGTGTAATCCGGCTGCCAACTGGTGAATTAATTGGCTGGCTAATTAGGGCGCGCGTATCTTGGCAGCGTGCTTTTGCAAGATATATTTACTGATTATTTCCTGCTAAACATGCATGCATGCATGCACCGCCTGAGGCCTGAGCTGTTGGAAATCAGAGCCGTTGATAAATGGCTAGAATTATTATAATATATTATTAAACACAGATTATGTGCTACGCTAGGCTGGTTAGCCCAATCTCAATGGAGGTTTCACGGAAAGTTTTATGATATTAAATATGCTGACGTGGCATAGGAGAGAAAGTAGAGTTTCATGGTACGTGAGAGGAGTTTCATCGCCATATATGAAACTTCTTTGGTATAGTTACCTAGTTTCTGGTCTAGGTAAAATATAGTGAAACTGTGCACTGAGACTGACCTTATAATTACCTCCAATTTCCAAATTCACAACTGTATATAAAGATGTTAAATATGTGACCTTTCTGTACGAAGAGGCCATGATCGTCATGTGCACTGTGTCCATATGAAGATGTTAAATTAAATATGTGATCTTTCTGTACGAAGAGGCTATCGTCATGTACGCTGTGTCTACGTATAGCAATTAGCAGGTGCTACATACGGAGTATTTGTGTTCAGACATGATCGGGCTGGGCTCCGAGATCGTTTCGAGCTTCAGAGAGCTTGGGGTTGGAGAAGAAGGTAATTGCTGCTGCCTCAAAGATTTATGACGTACCTAGAACTCGTCTCTGTTTTCAGTGGAGTGGAACAGCTTCTTGAAACACCGCCACACCGGAGTAGCAACTTTATGTATACGATAAGCTTAAAGTGCGCCCCAACCAGCAAAACAACTACTGTAGTAGTTAAAATGAGCAGCAAAAGGCAGACCAGCAGAGTCGAGCGAGCGAAAAGCATCCAGTGATTCCCTCCCTCCCCCGTTTCTCTCTCTAAACTCACTTATCCGCTATGGACATGCACAAAAGGGCAGAACGACGGAGGAGAACGAACCAAAACAAAAAACGCAAAGTAAGAAAAGGGTCACCAAAATCAACATGCAGACATACTCCACTGCCTCTCTTTTGAACGAACTCACATATACTACTCTCGGCACTGCACCTACCATACGCGCTAGTGTAAGGAGTGTACTACTACGTACGTACGACGGAAAAGTTCCCCTGCCGCCGCTCCTCTGCCAGCTCCAGCAGCAGCTCGGCCGGCCGGCTAGCACTTGCAGTGGCAGCCCCGTCCCCGGGCGAGCCCCAGGGACACGCACTGCCCGCCGCGCCGGCACCCGCCGTAGTGGCACAAGTCCATGCAGGCGCTGTTGGCCGCCGCGTCCCCCGGGTCGCACTGCTCCACCGGGATGGTCTCCCCGCACGGCACCCCCGACGGGTAGTCCACCCACGCCGCCATCGCCGCCGGCGCCGCCGCCGCCAGCAGGATGGCCATGAGGACTAGCAGGACGCGGGGCGGGGGCGCCATGGAGACGGCGGCGGCGCAGCATGCAGCAGGTTGGCGAGCCATCCGAGAGCCGACGACCTCTCTTATAGCTAGTCTAGCTCTGTTGTGTTCCTGTGGCACGGGAGGCGGCAAGCTGGTTGGGGCGTGTTATATAGAGGCGAAGATAATGGCAAGCGGGCTGGCTGGCGGCACTACTGGGCTAGCTGTGGTGTGCGCGATACAGAGGTGACGATCGGTCGAGCAGGTAGCGGAAGTTGCAAAGTGGCCGGAGCTAGCAGCAAAGCAGCAGGCCGGCGAGAGATGGGGGGAAGCAAGTACATGTGATGTGACGCCGAGACGGTTTGCTGGTGTTGTGGGGCAATAATATAGATGACCCAACTGTCAACTTGCATCTGAAGCTAATGTAGAATAAAGGGCTGGTTAATTAGGGCATAATGATCGAGCGCATATCAATCTAGATAGAGTGCTTTTGCAAAGATATTGTTAGTTTGTTACTGCTAGCTAGTACTAGCCGGTAACGCAAAGTAAAATTTGTCACTACATGAGCTCTGCTAGTGTACATGCATGTGTGAATATAAACAAATTAAACACCACCGCCAGCCAGTTCTTGACTAAATTAAGCGTGGCTCGGTGGTTCGGTTTTTTATGGTGGAGCTTATTACTCAGTACTCACTGGGTAGATGAGTAGATACGGACGCGTCCATCGACAACAAAATATGCCTATATGGTAACTTTGTCAAACTTTAAATATGTTAGTCCAATCTCTCAAAAATATTTAACCCATAATTCACCCTCCCGAATGTCCCCAACAATTCACCTATAGCTATATATCCGATGAAACGGCATCCCATATTTCCAAATCCGGGCGCAACAGAGGCCCAGACAAGTCCCGTCAAAAAGCGCAATCATGCGTGTCCCCCGTTCGATCAATTGCCTGTGCTCCTCCCATCGTTCAAGTACCAGCCAACTTTCTGATCCCGGCTACATGTCGTTTGATGATAGTCCAATACCCTAGCTATGACGAGAGTGGGCGCACGTACTCTATTGACAGGAGCCCGTCTACAAGCGACACCACCACCAGCAGCTGGCAGCAGCCGGTCTCCTCAGTCTTCAGGTGCAGACCGATCGCGATCAGCTCTAGCTAGCTTATCTAGCCTGATCGAGCGCGCGCGCATGCACGCCGCATCCCAATAGATCGTGTCCCCGATGGAGCCGTCGCGCTCAGCTCGCTCAGTAGCTGTAGCTGTCCACTCAGTTCGTTTCGTGCAGCGCTGATGAGCTGATTGATATATGCTGATGAGTGATGAGCAACAGCATTCAGATCGAGAGGCACAGCAACGACCAGACCGATCGCACGCACATGATAACATACACACAGACACTAGCCAACCCATGTGTTTTGTGCGCCGGCCCTCTACACTGCTTTGCGGTCAGTAGTGGGATGGCGCAAGTTGCTATATAGGTCTCCATATACAAATGCAGCTAGCCACACGGTCGCTGTCATATCATTACATAAAGCGAGCGATCGACCTCATCGACCGAATATATATATGTATACATGGTCGATCGTCTCATCACTTGCACTTGCCAGTGATCAGCCTATATCTCCATCATGCTACCTGCGTGCCGCCTTTATGGGGAAAAAACGAATGGGATTTGCGTATGTATATTTAAACGATTGCACTAGGGCTCGAGAGGATCTCGCATCTCTGGATGGGGGCTGGCCGATCGAAGCTGCTGCATCCCTGAAAGCGCGGCCAGTATCTTGTGCTGATTCGATCCGCAGAGATCGATCTGGCGCGGGGCAGGAAGAACCGAAGAACAGAAGAAGGGCATTGCTTAATCTGGCTTTGTGGAAAAGGACGATCGGGGGGAGCCGGATACGAATATAATGTGTTCAGAGCCCCCAGTTTTCTAATCCCAAGTGCGACGCTATCCGATCCGCGCGGAAAAGAGGCGGGCGCATTAGCGCGCGCGCGCGACGAGCTCGATCTCGATAGCGTGCGCGCGCGGAAGTGGCTTTCCTTTTCGGTCGCGCGCAGGGGGCAGTCAATTTGTTCGTTCTTTTGCGATTGATCCAGGATAAGCAGCAGCAGCAGAGCTAGCGGGGCCGGCCGGGGACATGAGGTGAAAGCTGGGCGCAGGCATGCCGCCGCACCACCGGCGGGGCTCATTGGGCAGCCGTGTATGCATGTGTGCGCGCGCGACTGGCTACTCTGGCTAAACCACCCTATCTATCTATCCGGGGCGGGGCTATAGGTGATGAGGTGCCGGGGAGGAGAGCAGACAGTGATCGATCGGCCCGGCCGGCCGGCGAGTGCGGCGACGAGTGGCCGAACGCGATCGAGCCGGCCGGGAGTTGCACTGCATTGGCTAGCTAGGGCGTATCTTCCGCGCACCACTAGCTCGGCTGCATCAGGCGCCTACGGATTTGGGGAATTTGTTGCCGGCGCCCGAGGCTTTCTTTGGGCGACGACGCGGCATCATGCAGGCGTGGAAAGCATATGAGTATATCTCATCTCAATCGCGCGCGGTGCAGTGCAGTGTGTCTATGCGTGGATGGGGTATGTACGTACTGTTGTTTGCGGTGAGAAGGAATTTGACGCAATGGACGACGGACGTGTAGTACACCAATGGATAGATATGTGTTGCTGTCATCGCCCATCATCCTTCTCCTCTGGCCGTAACTGCATGCTCTCACTGTTCCGCCACTTTACCGATGATGCCACTACTCCACAGAAAAACATACAGTTCGTATAGCACGGATGCCTCGATCGAATTTGATGATGGCTAGCTTTAGACGACGCCATTTTTGAATCGTCGTCGTCGTTGCTTCCTCTGTCACCAATAAGATTAGGATTTAGGGTACGGTCTGGGTCAAGGAGCAGGGCCTTCCTAATTTGCGGTACTACGGTTGATCAGTAGGAGCGATGCAACCGGTCAATTTCAGGCAACGTTACTTATGGCGTGGTTCCGCCGTCTCTCCTCTCTAGCTCCCTTCTTTCTATTTTATGTTTTTCTTCTTGCAAAACATTTTGCTAAAGATTTGTATATAACAAATGTATATAAACAACAAATTATGTAAACCAAACACAAAAAATCAGAAACAAAACGTTTCCTACTAACCAAGTTCATTAACCTTACGCCGCTACGGCGGCAGAAGCTGTTGGTGGTGGCCGCCCCTTGGTCCAGATGGGGCCGGCGGCCGGGCGCACGGGGCGGCCGGTGCGGCAGTCGGCGGGCGGGGCGTGAGGGGCGGCCAGCGCCGGCACGCACGACGGTGAGCCGGAAGCGGGTAGCAAGGAAGGTGGCGGCGAGGCGCTCGTCGGCTCACGGAGGTGGTCGTCAAGCGATGTACACGTTCTCGGACGAAAGCCTAGCTTGATCCTTGACCGCTTGCCAGCAACGACGATGCCATGAGCATCAATCTCCTTCTTAAAGGAGTTGCCGTAGGGGCCTCAATCTTGTTGGACATTTTCAGGTGAAAACCAAAAACCGACGATGGTTTAGGCAGCGGTAGCATCTTATTGGTGCTTTCCTCTTGGGGCGTTATCTTGGAGTCATTCAGATGGAAAAATCTTGGTGAGCATGGAGCGTTGGTTCTTGGTTTTTTTTCAGTATGCTTGAAGTGGAGTTCATGGTAGAGATCGACTTAGTGCGGTTTCTAGACGAAAGAGATTACATCCGGCAAGACAATCCAAACATCAAGCTTCTAGAAAGATGACTGATATATGGGTTTAGCTGCTACGTAGAGACCAAAGTAAGACGGGAGCAAAAGGCTTAATAAGAGAAGTTTGAAGCTTAGTCTTCGTAGAATTTTCTTAGTCCTTTTCTTTCTTGTCTTTTGTGTCTTTATGTTGAGGTTAAGAGTCTAAGTACTCGTTTATCTGGCTATGTAGCTAGATATATTTTTATCTGGTCGTAGACATTCGTTTGCGAATGTTCGAGACCGGGAATTTTTCTTAATCTAAAAAGTTCATTAACTCGAGTGTGGCATGCACAAGTATCTTTAAAACATCTAAGATTACAAAAATGACTAGCAAAGTGTAGGTTACGATATAATAGTATATCATGTCGTAATGCTGGCCCATGCATTAGACTTAACATATAGACCTGTGACGTCATGATTTTCCAATGTGATAAAAGTGCTTTCCAGGTCCGAAAAAGCAATTCATCAAAGGAAAAAAAAAGAAACCACGCCATATGCGCCAACTGAACGGCGCAAACCCCAGCTGAAAAGCACGTAGAGGTTCCTTTTCGTAGCTGTGATCTGCCTAAAAAACACTAGGCCCGCACGTTCAACTCTTGAAACAGCCGTCTCCCACGATCTACAAAGTAGGAACAAGATCAGCGGGCAAGCCCAACCTGTCGGCCCTCAGAACTCTTTTTTTGGGGGGAGTAAAAAAACGTGTGCCAACCCAACAACCATTTTGTGGCCGGGTTGCGGCGGGCCACGGCGGCTGCGGCTGCGGGCTGCGGCCGCGCCGCCACGCGCTTTCGCCTTTCGGGTTGTGCCGGGCCCGTGCGCGGCGGGCAAACGACGAACGAAACGGAATTTGCGAGCCCGGCCCAACAAACAAAACTGGATAGCAAACACGCGGCGCGCTGGAGCTCCTAGCGGGCCGTAGCCGTGCTCTGGGCCTTCTTCCAATCGGTTCTGGCCTTTCACCGTGGACTGGCGGCCTATGGGAAAGCTTGGACTGGATCGGGTGAAAGGCTGCCGGCAAGACGGCACGGACGTACAAGAAGGCCCACGCTTGTGCCACTGGGCTTGCGGCAAACCTACACGCTTTTGGAAGTTTTTTTCTCCAACGTAGCTTCCAGTGTTTGAGATTTGTGCAACGATGAGATTGAATATATATTCAGATCGAAGCGGGTTCACAGCGCACGGGTGGAGAGCTGACCGAAAGTGTCTGGCGTCAACAATACAATCAAAGCGACGAATGAGAATCTAATTTGAGTTTCAATCCTCAAATATGATTTTCTCCTAAATCGTTAATATTTTTTTAAATCCGTTTGAGCAACCAAGTTATTTGGAATTAATGTAACAAAATAAGATCTAATTTGAGTATATTTTTATTTTATATATGCATCTTTTATAATCAACATCTCTAATATGTTATTTCAACATTTTGAATAACTTGAACATACCGTTTCAACATTTCCACACGAAATGTTGATCTAGTTTATCCAAATTATTGAATTAAGTTTGAGAAAATGTTAAACCTGGTATATAAAAATATTGACTGCATTAGTTTTACACTTTGAGCATGTTAATTTAATTTTTATCTGAAAAATATTAAAATGGTATAATCGTAATGTTTAATTGTTGTTTTTGAAATGTTGACTATAACATTGTACCTCTTATTAATGCATACTTAGCTAGTGATTATTAAAAAATGAAGAAAGAAAAAAACTACAAGGGTATTTCCGCGTTAGACATCTGATGTAACGGACGGAAAAAGTTTATAATGGGTGGGGACTCCTTTCTTCCTTCCACTGCAGAACGTTGACTACTTTTTTCTTTTGTGTTGTTGGGCTTTATTCGGCCTCTAAGCTATATTGATTAATTAGTACACGGAAGCCGTATAGGAGTGCCCCCGGGGGTGGCGACATTGCTGGACTTTCTCATAATCTCATTGCCCGTCAATCTTTCCCCCCTTTTTTTCTTTGTTTTTCCTTAGTACTAGCAAATATGCTCGCGCGTGTTTGCTACCATTATTATGGAGTTATTTTAGACTATTTGGTTGGTGGGTATATGGGGCGGGTAAATAATCTAAAGTAAAAAGATACCAAAACGACAGAAACTCTTTAAAAATATAAATTTTTTCTCGTTTGTAAAAACTTTCTACGTCTTTTCCACCGTTAGACCTGATATGTGGGTCCTTTGTGAGGGGTGGGTAGGAATTATTTATGTGAGAAATATTTTTAAAATAACTGAATCCTTATTATATATAGATAGATAGATATAAAAACATCATCCATCCACTGGTTGGTGCTTTTGGTTGAGAGGAAATAATCATTCCGCGCGCCCAATAAAGTATGTATATGATGAGAGGAGGGATCATATAGGCGGCGTCACCATTTCCTGCATATATATAATACATATATATATGCATCTGAGGAGTGGTTTGTTTTTGGTAAACATATAACACTACTACTAGTGGTTTTAGTGATCTTTGCATAATGATGTGAAGTATGATTGGTTAACAAGAGTACAGCTCGCCAGCTAGTCCTCTTCCGAAGAAAGGATGTAGTTACTTTGTAAAAAGAATACAGGAGTTTTGTGCATATACTTGCATATACAGTGTCGCATGACTATATGCATATGACAATGTGACATCGAAATGACAAGGCTGGCCTAACTACTTTGAATTAGGACAGAGTTAAGTACGGCCATGTCGATACTCTCTCGACCCCATCTAAACCCCAACCTGCTGCATACCCATGCCATGGTGCGTGTGCGAGCGAGGGTTTGAATAGTTTTTGGACGTGCACTACAGTATTTTTTTTCTCGGCTGTCTTGTATCGTTGTATCAGCGTGCGTGCGTCACACGTACCTTTCCCATACAACGAATCCAACACATGAACAGAAAAATTGCATGAGGGCCTAACAAAACCAGCAGTGTCCTCTTTGTCATGAGCGAGGGCGCTTATTTTGTGTAGTCTGTAATTCGCAGTAAACGAGGGCGCTCCTATCCTTTTGTATTAAAAAAAGTTAACACGAAGCAAGGAATCTATCTATCTATAAAAAAAAAGGGAAGAAGCCATGCTTCAGCAACTCAAATGCATACACGTATTTTTCATCTGACAGATGCATCTGCAGAAGTTGTATTTTTGTAGTGCCGCCGGCCGGGCATGGTCTGCTTGATGAAATACAAAATTAAAGATTATAAGATATATAATGCATCTAATAGGACAACAGTTCGCTGATAAAAAGATTTCGTTGCCACTGGCATATGTCACGGGACACGACCATTAATCAAATATATCAGCAGAGAACATAGAGAAAGATAGGATCATCTTTTCTATTGCCGATCGAGACGTACCTCAATGCAAGGTGATTCTGTCATGAGAGCTGCTCACCACGCCGAAAAATCCAATGCATGCATGTGTTACGCGACGTGTCTGTGTAAAAAACTGACCGTTTGATTCGACACTGTTCCGAGTTAAAAACTCCTCTCAAGGCCCCCTTGCAGCTCATATACTGCCTGCTGTATCGTAGGTGTCGCAGATGCAGTCAGACGCCACAGTACACGCATGCATTACTACTACAGTAACATGTGCAGTGTCTCAGCGCGCGCGCGCTAACTCTCTCGATCTTTTTTTTAAAAAAATTAACTCTCTCGATCTCTGAAGAGATATCTTTTTCACCGTGGATGTGTGCTCCTCCTAGCAACCAACGGTGAAAGTTGAATAATGCAGGGCCCTAGCTAGGGCAAACACCAACTCGAGAACAAGCACACCAAATTCCAAATCTCGGGCAGCGCATTTCACTCAACCACTCCCCTACCCGCTGCCCCCTCGCTCGTCACCGCTAGGGTTTCCCCGCCTGCGCCCCCCTCGCGTCCGCCGTCATGATCGTGATGGACGGCCACCGTAGCCCCCCCGCGCCCCGCGTCTCCAGCAGCGGCCACATCTGTAGGTCCGACCCTCTGCCGCCGTGTTCTTTGTCACCATTCATTCCTGCCTTTATGGTTGTTTAATGCTGCCTGTTTTTTTCCATGTGGTTCTGCCTGTAGCCGTTGAAATGCCTAGCTTTGCGTGCCCAGTGCGGCTGACGTGCGGGCTCCGGCGAACGCCGGCCCACCTGGCAGTGGCAGGGTGTAGGCCCGGTTTGATAAGCGCGTGAGATGCGCGAGCGCCCTTTCTTTATTGTTTTTGTGACTTCAAAATTTTGTAGCAGTAATCATTTCACATATCATGACCGGGCCCTGGACCACGCCACCTGTGTGCCTGAGTCTATACATACCCATGCCCCTCACACAGCTTACATACCCATGCTCCTCACACAGCCTCTTGCAAAGAAAGGAGATATGAGAAGGGGCAGGGAGAGGGAGGGAAAGCCTGAGAGGATAGGGGGAAAGATATGAAGCTATTTGTTTCTGAGTGGAATGTTGTCTGGTTCAAGGTCTTGCCTGCGATTTGAGGATGAATCTTGCTTGGTTTTCATTCCTCGAATCTGCGAGATCTCGGACCAGGCTTCATTCCCCTCAGAGATAGCTTCAACTGATATCGAGATCTAGTGTGGAAGTTATTCTAAATTTGTTCTTGTTCTTTGATTTTGAAATATTTTGCGATGATTATTATTCATGAGATGGGTTCCTGATTTTTCTTGGTGTGCAGCATAGTACTTTCTCTCCGCTTGGATCTTATCTAGAACTCTTCCACAGTGCCTTGTTTGTTTGTTTGTTGCAACCGAGGACAGGAGTAGCAAGATTGGTGTAATGATGGCCTGCTTCGACTCCTCTTTCCTCTGTGCATCTCTTTCAGGTGCTGAAAGTTTCCATCATTACCTTTTGATTGGGAGAATCTTCGCTTCTCTCTCCTCGATCTCCCCGTTCTCTCTCTCTCTCTCTTTTGAGACAACCCCATTTTCTCTCTCTTTGCTTCTTTGATTTTGATTCTTTCCTCGCTCTCAGTCCTCCCATCTCCCTAGCTATATGCATGGATTACTGGTATTCACAAAGTTTTCGAGAACACATGGTGTTCACAAAGATGCTACAAGTTCCGTATCGATCTGGTACACTATTCTTGCTTTCAGATATTTGTCTTTTTTTAGAGCAAGTTTGGCAGTGCCATTTCATTATAGTAGGAAGCAAAGTATGTACAAGGAGTGGGTCTCTAGAAATTCATACAGTAGAGTATTACATAATTAGTTGGTGAGCTACGTTGAAGTTCTCGATGTCAGATATTTGTCTTTTTTAGGTTTGAGGACAGCTTATGTCGGTGCTGAATGAACCTGCCTCAAAGTTCTGGAGCGTATGTGTAATTCTATGGACAAGATGCTGTATATATGTGTGTGTATTTTCTTCATGTTATCTTTGGAACTGGAGCTTGATGTATACATGTATATTTTCAAAAGAGCTCCGGTACGGTGATGCTCCTACTTCCTACAGCTCACCATAACATCTATGTATGAGTACTCCATATGCATGTGTGTGCTTGTTCTTCTCAGCAGGTGTTACTGATATGTTGTTTCTTGATCGATGCGGACGGAGCTGCTGTGTGGAGCTCGCTTGATGTACGTAGTACTACCTAGATTTCAATGGTTTCCATGGTTTCTGAAAGTACCTATATATGTGGTCTCTATACTACTCCAAAACTATATATGTGTGGAATCGATCCGATGATGTGAACGATGATATGTTATGGATTTCATCCTGATTATGCCGAGTTAGCTGAGCAAGCAAATTAGTGAGAAATATATATTTTCAGAGTTTTCTGTAACATATAGCATAAACCCTTACCTAGAAAGACCTAGTTGCACAAAATATTAGAAGAAGGAACTGCTGTCGCAGACAGTATCAAGAAGTAGTGTTCATGCAACAGAAGGGTATATATAATTTTCCTTTGCTCAAACAAAGTACATATGGTGCATAATATTATTGCTTGGTATCTAAGAGATTATACAATACGTACTCTACCAAATAATATAAGGCTGGCAACATATATCAGATTACGTCTTCTATCCATATATATCTTCTCACTCCAAACTAGCTACGTGTGGAAACATCAAGGTACGACATATCAGTGTAGTCTGGATTTGGATTAAACCTGTATGTACTGCTGATTTGCTGAATGTTTTGGCTATACATGCAGGTCAACATGTGAACAAATTTCTGTTCTGCTGATCTGATCAATGAGACACACAAAAATGATCATGGTTGATGCAATCCACGACCTAATAATCTATTGTATTTTTACTCCATGTATTTCCTCGACAAAACAAAAAAATAATACTTCAAAATGGAAACAAAAGACTGTTGTCGAGGAGTATGGACAAAGGCTACGGTACATATATATACTACAGATAAAACTGAAGATCTCGTATTGACTGCGATCTTGATACTACACACTGCACCTTATAGTACATGCGTGAATAAGGTTTGGTGATGGTATTTACGTCTCTACGTTTTAATAAGTGAGCTCTCATCAGTCTTTTCAATTCAGCACAATGTGCGTAGTATAGTAATAGTAGTGCGTACTACGCTCCAAGTAAATAAGTTAGCTCATATATATATGTGAATTTTCTTCTGTGGATCTGTCCTACTCGTGTTGTCTTATGCAGGCTTTGAACAATTCACAGACTACAACCTTTGTCCACACCTAAAGTCGCAGCTTTGCATTGCCTGCTGTAAGAAAAAAAAAACACCAATGCGTGGTCGTGCCACAAAGGACTAGCTCTCCTTCGTTAGCACATCCGAAGTGCAACGCTTGTGCTTAGTTAATTTATAAGAGAGAATTGAAGAAAGGAATGCATAAAATTACAGTGTGCAAGTAACACAGTTCAGGGCTTTACAGAGAGTTACAGCCCGGTCGTATGATTGTATCTGTCCGTCTGGTCAATCAGCACAGCACAATCAAGGGAATTCTGGGGATAGTTTTTGACCGTAGCTGCTAGGTAGAGACACTCCCGTCTGAGCATACTTACGTAACTGCTACACTCCTGGCCCTAAATTTACTCGATCCATCCATCGCCAACGCCATGACAGTTGCAGCGGCGACGGCGAGGTCGAACTCGAATGCGCGCATAGAGAGGTAGCTTGCGCTACTCGCTACTAATACGCCTTTTGCAGCGGGGAAAAAGAGGTGTCACCATGCGGCGGGCGCGCGGCATTGATGGCCCTTCTGAGCGCAACGCCAATGCATGCTGCAGGAGAAGCAGTGAGCAAAGAATGCCCGATCGAATTCAATGGACGGAGCCAGCAGCTGCGCCCTAGCCACGGTGCTCCTCCCGTTCTTGAAGAGAGCGCCCCCGGACAGACAGGCCGCTGCTTGCAGCCGTGGCCCGTGGAGTCACCGTCGTCGCCGGCAAGCCGGCCTGCCAATGTCGTATACTCCGATCCTACTCGTGTGTGCAATGTGCTTACATGAAAGATCTTGAGCAAATAAGCGGCACAGGCCTTGTAAAACGGAACGGGTTTGAAAATGTTACGTGATATAAATGGATTGGTTTTATAATTTGTTTTGTTGGTGTTACATTGGAAAGGGCTTTCATCGGATATAAATTCAACAAATGGCTCCGGAGGCTTCCAAGTATAAAGTCAGTACTAAAATAGCTCCGGACCACTCGGTACTAAATATATTTGGACAAATATGAAAATTTTCTACTAGTGAAAAAATAAAGCTATAAATCAGACCAACATTAGCGAAGGCAAACTTAATAGTTAGAGACGTAAAAATTCCAGTTTCTTCTCATTCCCCTGAAAGGGAAAAGAAGCATGAGCTAAGCAACTGCTCCAACAAAATGGATGTTTGTTTCAGCTTATTTTCGATTTTCAAGGCTCATTTATGGAGAATCTAAAAGTCAGATGACTCTTATAATCTATAATCAAGATTCCAACTGGATTATGGATTCTCAATTTATAATAAATTATGAGAGTAATCTGACTTTTTGATTCTCCATGAGCTAGCATTTAAAATCAGCCGTTTAAAATCAGCCGGGGAAAACAAACACCCCAAATGCCGGAGGGTTCGTTCGGACGACTCTCAAGGCCGTCAACTCTACCAGGCGCGGGAAAGCGGTGTCAGGACCAGGCGGGTCGGTCAGGCTCAGGCAATCGATTGCGAAATGATTCGGTCCGCTGCGGCGAAAGCACTGGGGCGCCCGCGCGCCCCGCCCGTGTCCGCATGCGCCCAGCCCACACGGAAGGCGACGCGGGGTCTCGCACACCAAGGCAAAGGCAGCCTGCCCCCCTGCCCCGGCCGGCCCGTGCATCTACGAGGAGACTTTTCACGGGCCTGGAGATCCGTGCCCGGCCGGAAGCGGCTGCCGGCTCGCTCGGCTGGCTCTCGCCTACCCGAGCGCGCTGTGGCCATTAACTCCATGGCTCTCTCACGGGGCCGCGGCAGGGCACGCTGCCGCCTGTGCCCCCCTGCACCATCATCAATCGACCGATCAATCATCAATGCCCCTGCCTCTGGACTGCCTTTTTTTTTTTGAAAAGGTCTCTGGGCTGCAGTGGTGAAAGTTGGGAGTTACCACCGTCACCAACCAGTCAGCCGTAGTAGCAGCCGGGTGCGTAGGGCATTGTACTGTACTACCCACCCACCACCACTGCAGCCCTGGCCTCGCGTTCCCGCCTCGGGCTTCAAGTAAAACCGGGCTGGCTACCTCGTGGGTGGGCCTGGGCCGCAATAACGATTACCCCAGCGAGGCCTGGTTTCACGCTGGGCCTTGATACCCGAACAACAACGATCCAGAGGCAACACCAACGCCAAACCGGTAGGATTTTTATCGGGGGATGAACGGACGAGAGAGGGCACGCGCCTCGACCTGTGCAGTGCTGCTCCCGTTCCCCGCCTGGCCACCGCGCTCCACCACCGATGGCTCTGCCGCCGGCCGCAGGGGCGGCGGCGCCCTTCCCCACTCCGCCGCGCGGGCACGGCCTCCGGCGGCCGGCACCGGCACCGGCGCCGCCCGGCGCGGCGCTGCGGCTCGGGCCCCTCTTCTGGCCGTGGGAAAAGGTCCGACAACGCTCTCCGATCCTTCCAGTACTTCCGATTACGTTTGCAACTGTATCACGTTTTTTTTTAAAAAAAAGAAGAAAAGAAACTGAAACTCTGTCACATTTAAACGCCGGAATGGGTGTCATCCGGCATCACTGTGTTTGACTCCGGTGATAATCGAAACTGTAGTGCTGACTGCTGACAATCGAGGATTGAATACTCGTCAGTACAGCTGATGCAGCGTAGCGTCTAGGACATGCATGCTTCTGCAGTTCTTTTTTCTTTTGGGGGCGCAGTTTTTTTTTAATGCAGTGCACGATTCAATGCTTTCACTCCTAAAACTGTGCATCGCTCAACCTCAACCTGTATGCATGTGACATGACATGAGGCGAATGCACGGCTCGCCATTAAGGACAACACGGCAGTCGAATGGGACACCAGCGCAAACTTGATGTTCTGTCTGAATGTGCACGGCCTCACTGGACCCTTGATTTCCTGCCTCCCTTCTCGCAAACCACAGCAAGGATCCGATGACCCCTACACGCCAGTTTTCCGTATCCAGCCATGGATCAAACGGCGAATGTACTATTTTAATCGAAAACAGCCTGGTAGATTATAGCTAGCGTTACTGATGCTGTCTTAATTATTACACTCTCCCTGATGCTGGCGTTCATCTTTATCGAAGTCATGCACGGACACCCAAATGTTCCTTGTTGTGTGGTTACCTTTGGGAAGAGCCTAGACGATATTGCAGAAGTTCATCGTTGACTCGTTGTGCCAACATACCATTTGGTGCCCGGTCAGCTCTTTTGAACTCTTAAATTGGGGGAACGCCACTGATGACCCAACAGTTGGGACTTCTGTGCTATTTTTGGACAGAGCCTTCCGATTTCCATTATCAGAAAACAAGCCTTCTACCACCAGATCAGGAAAGCACGGAAAAAACTAGATGGAATAATCACCATGGAGGGACTATAAATAGACACCCTTCCCCCGGCAATTACTGTGCTCCATTATGATGAACAGAAGACACTAATAAGGGAACCTAGTTCACTTTATGCACAATTTGCAGCTGAAGAGAAATGATTTTAACACTTTGCATCGGATCTCTTTGCAAAAGCTTCTCTGAGTTATAGGATTTAGCTGATGCATCATACAATATGTTGTCATTTGACAAAGCAAGCAGATGATATTGACCTGGGCTAGAGAATGTTACAAGTTGGATCTCGTATAGTTTCTTATGGACAAGGGAAACTTTCAAGTTTCATCTATTATAGATTCATTCAGGCTTCTAAAATAACTTGACATATTTCTGCTAAGCCAAAAAGGCAACCGTGCATATTTATGACGTCACATTTCTGTCTGAAGTCTGAACCACAACACGCTATAATATATACAGTACATACTTCAAGCGTTTGCTGTTAATTCAACAGGTTCCCATTCATTTTTCTTTTTCTGAAAGTAGCATTGTTGTTCACAAATGTAGGTGAAAGTTGGTCCCCTTTCTGTTTCCCCCATGGGCTTCGGAACGTGGGCCTGGGGAAACCAGCTGCTCTGGGGCTATCAAGAAAGCATGGACAATGAACTTCAGGAGTGCTTCAATCTGGCTCTGAGGAATGGCATAAACCTTTTTGACACTGCTGACTCTTACGGAACTGGAAAACTTAATGGACAGAGTGAAAGGCTACTTGGTAGATTTATAAGCGAGTTTGAAGGTTAGACTAACACCATTGGCTCAAAATGGTTTCAGGAATCCATGAACTGATGTCTCTGTGTCAGTTTTTCAGTTGCAATGGTTTTATTTAATGCCGTTCTTTCGTGCTGTGCCAGGGCCAATTAAATCTCAGGATGATGTGGTTATTGCAACGAAGTTTGCTGCATATCCTTGGCGACTTACATCGGGCCAGTTTGTCAGCGCCTGCAAGTATTCTCCCAATTTGATTGCTTAATGTACATCAGCCACATTTCACTTTGTTCAGTACAGCTTTTCTTCCAAACATCTGAATTTGATTAGGATGAATGCTTTGGCAGGAATCATTAAGCAAACATTGAGCACAACATGACCATTAGTTTGAGAGTTTATGTGACTCATGAAGTGCCCATTTTCAGATCTTCTTTGGAAAGGTTGCAGCTAGATCAACTCGGGATAGGGCAGTTGCATTGGTCCACTGCTAACTATGCACCTTTGCAGGAGCGTGCTCTCTGGGATGGTCTAGTTGAAATGTATGAAAAGGTCGCTGCACTTTGAAACATACTACATAATATCATGCCATGTCCCTGTTTTAAGTTACTGAATTCCACTTTGCATAGTCAGTGGAAATATAGCAATCATATTATTTGGCCGGTTAGGCACATAGTCTGACTGCAAGTTTTTGCTTCTCAGGGTCTTGTTCGTGCTGTCGGTGTCAGCAATCACGGGCCGAAGCAGCTTCTGAAGATCCACAGCTATCTAGCTTCTAAAGGCGTTCCCTTGAGCTCAGCTCAGGTAGCTGACCTGCAGAAAATAATTAGTTCTATGTCTTGTCAAACATTTTATCCAGTGTTGCATTACCTGAAAGTAATAAGTCATGCAGGTTCAGTTCTCACTACTGAGCATGGGTGACGAGCAGATGGAACTGAAAACCATGTGTGACTCGTTGGGCATTCGGCTTATCGCATATAGTCCGCTTGGGTTAGGGATGCTTACTGGAAAATATGATGCTTCTAACCTTCCAAAAGGACCAAGGTGATGTGGTCGGGACACCTTTTTGTCTCTGAAGTCTTGAACTCTTGTTTTGGCAGTTGATGTGTGCATGTTCTCAGGGTCTGTTCATCTGTTCTCTGCACTGCAGATCTGTGTTGTTCCGGCAAATTCTACCTGGGCTGGAGTCTTTGCTGGCCTGTCTGAAAAGCATCGCAGAAAGGAAGGGGAAAACCATGTCTCAGGTACGTTTTCATGCCCATCTGAACCGCAGTTGTATGGGCATGCAAAAACTAATATGACATTTGATCGTCATGTGCTTCCTGTGATTCAGTTTGTGGTAAATGTGTTTTCATCGGAACTTCTGCCAAGGTTTCTGAACTAAACCAATGCTATGATCTCAACTCAGGTGGCCATAAACTGGTGCATCTGCAAAGGCGCGATTCCTATCCCGGGCGTGAAAACGGTCAGGCACGTCGAGGAGAAGTTGGGCGCGCTCGGCTGGAGGCTAAGCGCTGCTGAGATCTCGGAGCTCGAGTCCGCGGCGATGTCGGCCCCGAAGAAAATGATCCAGAACGTCTTTCAGACTGCCTGACCATGTGCAGGAATCCGAATCTCATTACCAAACATGACAGACAGAACAATGTTCAGATAAGAGCAGAGAGACGCTTTGTTCGTCGAACTCAGAAAGTAAATGTCGCTAGCTAATAAGCAGTAACCAAGGAGCTGTACGCATGCATGTATCTTCCCGCACGAAGTTTAGATTAAGCAGCAAACTGATTACCACACGCTTATTCAGGTTCGATCGTTTCCAGGATCCCCAGGACAGAGATGAAGCGGCTTACACTTACTGGCTTTTATCCATCTGAACCAGTGGGATCAGACAGACGGCAACTATGTCTTTGCCTCAAAGGTACTAAAGGCAGATCATTTGGTAGCAACGCCAGCCTCTTGAGCCTTGGTATCTCTCTACTCTAGAGCGGGTGCGCTCACCCGTTAAACCACGTCATCCGTTAGCTCCGCCTCTTTGAACGTTCCATCCTGCCCGCCCCTTCCTGCATGGAAAATCAATAGCCACGACTCGATGCGAGGAGAAGATGTGGATGCAGTGAGGGCACGAGGAAGGGAAGATACACAGCCCCTGCATCGCCGGACTCAAGGCAGCAGGCACCGCCGCAGCCTCGTCTTCTAACTGCCTCTCTCATCGTCATCATCGTGTGACGCTCCCTCGAAGAAGGCTGGTACTTCCCCACCTCGACCCTCGCTGCTGCTTCAAAAACGTATTCTGCTACTTGCTTGTCAGATGGATTGAAACCGAGGAACACAACGATTTTGGCAGAGGTGACGATGCAGCTGCTGCCTGATGCGAAGGCTAACCCTTGATGCCCTCTACGTTGGCGCCATCAACCTCCCCCTCGCCGCTATGGATGGCATTTTAGTTGCTTTCGATCCAGATGCCTATAAAACTCCGGCTGCTAACACTCACATACATAAGGTGTCCGAGTATATGCCTCAACAGGTGATTTATATTTTGTTTTATGCAATGTGGTATAAAAAACTGCGAACAAATGACATGGCTTCAGCTGCAGTTGATGTCTAGAAAGAGTACATGCATCTAGAATTTAGAAAGGCGTATGTGCTGAAATAGATGCAGCATCCTGAAGCTATTTTGTTATAAACAGGGAACGTGTGGAGTTCTATCTGATTAGTAAGTGAATAAAGGTAACAATTATGTCCCTTTCCATGCAATTCAAACTGCAATCATTATCGGCAACTTTCAAATTGACACGGTGCATTGCCAAATTCCGACCAATAGGAATACTCTGCCAATCCTTTATTCCTTTACATAAGAAATACCATCCTGATCAATGGACCAGATTTTGCGGACTGGCAGGTGGGTGGACTTGCACTACCAAGAAGCTAGCTTATTAACCAAATAAAGAGACAGCATATAAGTGCAATGATCCATCAAGGCTAGGCATGCCCAATTGGACTATGCTATTTCACTGGCTTACGATGAACAGAGCACTTTGCCCTAATGTATAATCTACTCTAATATACCACGATGATGCCCTCCGTTTATTTTCCATGTCCAATCCATATAGTACCCAATCCCATCTTAAGAAAAAACAAATAATCTAATTACCTATATATATGAATTTTTATATGGTATAGCACCAGACTACTGTCAAAATTGACTCTTCATTCACAATGCAAGTGTGTTCACATCAGCACTTCCTCACTGTTTTTTACATTGATGATCATTATGCTTCTTTTCCACATACCTTTAACCTTGCATTTACATGTACAGAAATATTATTTCAAGACAAACAACTGATGAAAATTACAGTAAGAAGGCTTTGAAATAGAACCATCACTTGAGCAGTAACTATCTCACAAGTGTATGCTGGATTTGAGACCAAAAAAGCATGCAAACAAGAAAAATGAAGCGAGTTCACAAATACATCATATTTTTGTATGTCTTTCTTGCTCACAAAATCTATTGTTCTGTTTTCCTTCTCACTTCAATTCACCAGAAACAACATCAAACATTTATGATGGTCGGGGGGCCATAGGGGCGCGCCAAATGGCACACCATTTTTCTAGTCATTTTAACTGGATGCTGTTGCAGATGGCGGAACATACACCTTAGCTCTGCGAAGAATTTCAGCAACAACCCAGCGCTTATGTCTGCTCAAGGGCCTAGAAGGATCCAGCCTAACCTGAATTGAAATAAAAAAAATAGTTGTTACAGAAAATATGTTATTAATTGAATATCCACCAGTGCCGTACACTTTCTCCTGTGGGTAAATTGTTACAATTTATTTTACCCTAGATTAGATTTTCCTTTTCTCCAGTAAAATATCTAGCTTATTCAAATTTCAGCTCATCAGCCTCAAAAGCATAGCCAATAAACCAAGATTGGTCAAACAATCTTATCACCATGTGAAGCATTAAGCATAGCCAATAAACCAAGATTGGTCAAACAATCTTATCACCATGTAAAGCATTAAGCATAAGCCATTTTAGTTCAGGATCAAGGTTAAAAATGTGCAGGTTTGAATAGGCCAAGAAAAGCCTTTAACAGCAAGAGTAAATCCTCGAGCTTTTGATGGATCCTCGCATTTATAAAGTAGGTGAACAAAGTGTACAAATGGTTCACTTAACTATGGCACTATGCAATTGGAATAGTCTAAAAAAACTATGCAATTGGAATGACATTAACAAAAGGTGTAAGATACACCTTTCACCATTGGAACAGAAAAGCATATAGGAGTTACCTAAAAAAAGCATATAGAAGCATAACTAAAAAGAGTGGCAGTAGTATCAACATCACATACAGTAGTATTTGCATTCTGACATTATTAGATTACCACTACGTTAGTATTTGCATCACATACATGTAAGTCAGCCCTCAGCCGGGGCCTACTGCCTGGAAGCTTGCTAACCCATTTATGTAGTGATTAGATGCTACTCACCACATACACTTTTGAAAACACTAGTTGAAGTGTTAAACCTACATGATCAAGTGACAACCCTATTAACCAATTAACTATTCTGTCCCTTCAGATCTCATTCAAATAGTCAAGCCAACCAGTACAGAGATTAATCGTAGGTAAATATGCAATAACAACCATACACATCAGCACATCTAAGTGGCCCTAATCTTTGGGTATGTCCAACCAACCAAGTAAAAGGCCTAGTATTTAAATTATTCAGTCACCACTAATCACTTAATCATATAGCCAAAATGGATTTTTGCAAAAACCTGTAACAGTGCCGCATACAGGAATGGTAACAGTGCATTCATTTCTATCCCCTTTTGACAGATTCAGCAAATGAGTCTAAGAATGAAACTTCCGCTAAATCAACTAGCTGAGCTAAACTCAAATCCCAAACGCCGGGCGAAATAGCGAATCCAATAACGCCGCACCAATATAATTGAAACAAGCATCTTCATTCACAGGGACACAAAATCAGGATGGATGGGAGGTCTGACCCGGTCGCCGATGTTGCAGGCGTCGGCCTCGTCGTGCGCCATGAACTTGGAGGTGCGCTTGACGTAGCGGTTGTACATCTTGTGGTGGAAGAGGCGGTCCACCGCCACCACCACCGACTTCTGCATCTTGTTTGAGACCACGATCCCCACCACGGGCTTCATCTTCACTCCCCCGGCGGAAGAGACTCTCTCCCCTCGCAGACGGATCGAATCCTCCACGAGGCGCTCCTGCTTGGATTCAATTTAGCAAAAGACAAATGAGGAAAGAGAAAGCATGGCAAGGAGAAATTCTTATGAGTAGCTGACCTTTCCCTCCATAACAGAAACACATGAATTAGTTGTTCCCGAATCAATTCCAATAACCTCATTTCCAGCTGCTTTTGCACTGAAAGTAGTTATCATGTAAATTAGCATTGTTATAATCAGAAATATGTGTAGAACTAAGGCGATAGATCACCGTTACCTGAAAGGTCTTGCGAAACTACCCCATCTGGAGCATACGTTGGCAGCACATGTTGACTGTAGGCTAGCGCCCAGCTGAAACAAGTGCATTTACAGATGGTAAGAATCCAGAAACCAGCTAGGAAAGCTAATTCTATTGTCAAAAGAGTTATTTGAGAAACCCATTAGTTACCATTCTAGCTACACTAACAGCTGAAACAAGTGCATTCAAAGATGGTAATGGTAAGAGGCCAGAAACCAGCTAGGAAAGCAAATTGTATTGTCAGAAAAGTTATTTGAGAAACCACTTATTTACCACTAGCTAAAACGACTAAGTAAATTAAATTGAACTGGTACCAGTCTACCAGATACAGCCACCCACAAACAAAAGGCACTCCTTGGTCATGGCGGATGATACAATAAAGAAAAATCCATTGTTAGCTCCACCTCACTAGTGACAGACAACCACTACTAATGCAGAAGATCGCAGCACGTGGAAGAAAGCTACAATCTTTTGACGATAAGACCGTGCCCACGAACAAACAAGCTCATGCAGACAATTCACGCACAACCTACTCCCACAAATCACGAAAGATCACTACTTCTACCACGGAAGCAGGCTAGTAATCAACCAAAATTTACGCAGAACTCAAGTAATTCATTAATACCCTCAAGCACATCGAATCTACAAGCACTAATCCATCCCCTGCGCCAAAATCCATGAGCACGTGAAATCACACACAATCAACGGTCAGTCACCCCCACCACCCAACCCCCCTCGCGGATCAACAACAAAACCGCTAGATTACCAACCACAGGACCACCACACCAAAAATAAGTGGAATCATGGAGACAGATGGAGCTTGCGAGGAGGGGGCCTTACAGATCCGAGAGGTGACGCGAGCTCCCGCCGGCGCGTGGCGCGTAGGAGCAGCGACGCCGCCATGGATGGCTAGTCCCGGGCCCAGGCGAGGAGGGTTTCGGCTGCGCCGCTGCTAGCTGCTGCTCGCGAGGCGGCGGCGAGGGTTTTGGGAGGGGATGGGTGCTTCGGGAGACGGCGCGGGGGGCGAGGTGGCTCGTGGTGGGCTTGGTTGGGTGGCTAACTCCCTGTCCAGGCCTGTGGAATGCAGCCCGGCTTTGTTTGAATGTCTGCACAGCCCATTAGGCTGGTCGCACTCGCCAATCTCTACTCTACCCTCTAAAAGAGAATATTCTATCCTGGTCATCGAAATTCTCTACTCTACATGACTTTCTTCTGCACTCGTTCAAACTCTATCTCCACTCTCTATACCAACCACCACCCGCGGGACCCACCAATAACTATTTTTTAACCCCCTCTCTCCTCCCCCTCTCTCTCATCTATCCACTCTCCTCGTCCCCTTCGCCTACCCATGCGGCCACGCGCCCCTCCCTCCGCCGCCCCATCCCTGCTCCCTCCGGCGGCTCTCCCGCTGCCCCACCGCGTCGGCCCCTGCCTCCCTCCTCTTCGCCTCCCGCCGCCGTCCCACGCCCCCACCGAGCCGGCCCCTGCCTTCCTCCTTTCCGCCTCCCTCCTCTCCACTTCCCCCCTCGGCGGCCTTGCGGGCGGGCGGATGAGCGTTGGGAGCTTGGCCGCCCCCTCCGCGCCCCCTCCTAGCTCCCTCTGCCGCCCCTTCTTCCAGCGCTCTGGCGTCCCCTCCCCTGGCGCCCATCTCCGTGGAACTCCGCGCGGCTCTCCCCGGGCGGTGGAGCGGCGGGCGGCCGGGCGATGGGCGGCCGAGCGGAGGGCGGGCGGTGGACGAGCGGGCGGGTGGTGGGCGACCGAGCGGTGGGAGGCGGCCGTGGGTGCCCTGCACGGCGGCGGTGGCGGGCAGCCAGCAGCGGGGCGCGCTCGGCGGTTGGGAGGGCGGGCGGTGCGCGGGTCCCACGCCAACGTGGCCGTTTGCCGTTTCCCTTTCTCTCTCTCTATTTGCCGGTGTCAGAATTCACATAGCGTGTAGAGTCTGTGTTTACCGAGTTCACTGCAGGCGGGGAAACGGGAAATGATCCGACATGGCGTGTACCGTTTGCATTTACCGATTCCACTGCGAGCAGCCTTAGCCTGGCAATGCAAAAGGTGGTCTCGCACCTGACTAGCTGGAGACAATGAGCTGTGTTTCCTACGTAGGCTGTACGAGCCGTCGGTGGCCAACAACAACGATTCAACTCACCTCCCATGCGTCCATCGCGTCCTTTTTTTTTTGCTAGTGCTTGCTTCTCCAACGAGCAGAGCAATGGAGAGGCGGATCTTGGTCAACGGGCTCTCTGCGAGCACACCGCTAAGGAGCATGGGAGCGGCATGGACAACCACACCGACCGCACGAAGGCACGACCGTGCCATGGAGGAGCGCGGGGGTGGCCGCGGCGGGCGCGCCGTGGAGGATCGCGGGGTGGCGTTGGCGGCTGGCGCACCGTGGAGGAGGCCGATTCACCACGCGGCAGGCCACTTGGATCGAGCCCAAGGTTGCCTCGCTCCACGAGCGCCACCAAAGATGGCATCCGCCCCCGCCGCCATTACCTCTGCCAGCCAAGACACATGGATGGACCTCCAAGGCCGCATCGCTCCACGCATGCGACGACGGCGCCCAATGCCCCTCGCGCTCCATATCCAGGACATGTCTTGCGGCCGCCCGCCGCGCCACCCAGGCCCGCCGCGCTGCCGGCGTCTAGGTCGTCACGAGGACGCGGGAACGCCGGTGGCCGCGCAGCTCCGGGCGGCAAGGTCGGATGTTTGAATGTTGAGAGGCCCTGTGCTCCTCAAGGCCGGGCATGGCATGGCGCAAGCGGGGACGGGTGAACGAAGGAGGAAGATGCATCTCGTCCAAGCTCATTGACTCGAGGAAGGAGTGGCCGAAGTAGAGAAAGGAATAGATGAGAGGGTAACTCGGTGATTAATGACGATAGAAATTTGGATATAATGCTTTGGATAAGTTGTGCAGGAGTAAAACAAAAAGGAAAGAAAAAATGAGAAAGGAAGGTCCCCAACTCGTATCTATATGGTGGTGGATTCAAATGAAGGTTTTAAATTTAATTTTCGGTTTGAATTTGAGTATAGGACCACCGTACTATCAAGAGGGACAGGTAATCCGCGAAACATGTGACTTTGATGCTCAAGAACATTTCCAAACATCTCCTTGAGACACCTCGAACAAACCACATACATTTCTAACCCTTGCAGCCTTATTGTCGGACATTTCCGGCATGCATCGGAAATTTTCGACATTCACCGGAAATTTCCGACACACACCGTATATTTCCGAGCTCGCTTGCACATTGACTTTCCATCGGAAATTTCCGGTGCTTAGCGGAAATCTCCGACCAATGCGACGGAAATTTCCGGTGATCCCGAGCGGAAATTTCCGACAGAACTCGACCTAACGGTCACATTTGGGTGAGAGCTATAAATACCACCCCTCTCCTCCAACTACCGGTTGGCCACTGCATTTACTTGAACCCTAACTTCTCCCAAGCATTCTTGAGCTCCTCCAACTCCCCTTTCCTTAACTCTCAAGTGTTTGGTTGTAAGTTGGTGAGAGAGTTGAGCTTGTGAGCCACTTGAGCATTCACTCCTCTCTTGAGCATCAAGTTCGTGCTCTTCTGGCGATTCGTGTTTGTTACTCTTGGGAACTCGTTCCCTAGACGGTTAGGCGTCACCGAGAGCATCCAAGCAACGCTTGTGGATTTGCCTCAGAAGTTTGTATCACCCCATCCTATGTGGATTTACTAGTAAGTTCACTTAGCTCCTTTGTGGTGATTAAGTGAAAGAAAGTGACTTGGTGTGTATAAGCCCGTCTTTCGTAGGTCCTCAACGAAGACGTAGCTTCCTGTGTGGAAGTGAACTTCGGATTAAATCTTGTATCTCCTTGTTGGCTTGTGTTCTTCATGTTCATCTTGTTCTTGCGAGCTTGTTCACTATTTCATCTCGATCTGTCTATCTGTAAAGTTTCTGGTGCAGGTGAAGGTACTAAAGGTCTAACAACATCTAGTACAACAACTTGATTCATATAGATTGTTTTTAGTTTCTTGCATTTAGCTTGTGATTCATCATACTCGCTATCACCGGAAATTTCCGGTAGCAAGCGGAAATTTCCTGTCACACCCGGATTTTCACAAAAACCTGAATGCGGTCATAGTGTGCACAGGAAGTCATAGTACACATATAGCGAACAAATATGATAAACAGAGAACATATGCTTGAATAAATTCTTCATTAAATAAAGTTTTACATCAGAGTGCTTTATAAATAAACTACTCCCTCCGTCCCAGGATAGAAGGCGCAACACAAAAATTTCAAAGACCAAGGTAGTCATTGATTACCGCGTGCTCCCGAGCAGCGCGCGGCCCACCCAGCGAGTCATTACGTAAGAATAACTGCGTCAAAACGTTGCTCCGTCCGGCGCCGTTACAACTCCAGGCCGCGCGCGTGCATGCCGTCCGCAGCTGCTCATTTTTCTTTCTTCCCGCTCCCGCGTGCATGCAGGCATGCAGCGGCAACCGCCAAATTTTTCCTGCCCGCCAAATTTTTCATCTGCTGGCCGCCAAATTTCTTTTGACAAGCGGCTGGTTGTTCTCCTATAAATAGGGTGCTTATGCACGGCTGACAGCACATTCCTTTCTCTAATCCTCCTGCTTTTCCACACCATGCCTGGTTTAGATTTGAATCAGCCCATAAACTGGGATGAGATTGGGGAGTTTCAAGGAGATGTACGCGATTTGACCTATGTTTATATTTGGGACTCAGGCAACGAAGGTAATCACCAAGAGTTTTCATTTTGTACATGTTTTCGTTGCACGTACGTAGGAGCCGTGAATTTAATGGCAATGTTACAGCAGCCGCCGCCGCCGCAGATGATGACGAAGATGAAGGTGACAGCAACACAGCAGCTGATGGCGAGGATGAAGCAGTCCGTGAAGACGCCGTGCAGCAAGCTCAAAGGGCATCGTCCGTGCAACAAGCTCAAGAGGCATCTTCCGTGCAGCAAGCAGACGCCGGCGACGAAGCAGACGCCAGTTATGAAGCAGACGCCGGAGTAATCAATAACAACGGAAGACTAATGAACTCTCAAACTAATGGAGCCGCAATCCACAGGGACTCTGACTGGGAGACCACAGCTCAGTAGTACGGTAATTCTTCGGGAAACTCGGCAGCAGACTCATGCCCAGCCCAATCTGTTTACCAATCCGGGATTTTATTGAATAAAATGACAAGTGTAGGTAAACAATTACTTAGAAAGTATAGCACGGGTATGAAGGCTCAAAATAGGCTAGACACGGCTTAACTGCATTAGCATTTTTAGTTGGTTCATTTTAACATTAACCAAATTACTACAAATGAATGAAACCTAGTTGCAACCCAATTAATAAAGTATAAGTGTCATTAAACATAAATAAACATCATCTTCTAATAAAAAGGATCCAGGACGCTCGTGACCCTGAGCAAGGCTATCATGATAGATTTACACTATACAGAGGTTTCGTCCTTTACCAACCAGTCGCGTAAAAGCTCAAACGAACTTTAAACCCAACCACGCGGAGGTGGATCAGACCTGACAAATCACACTACCGAGGTGTGACCGCATAGGAACGCTACGAGGTTTTTCACAAGACACCCTAACAAGACAGTGACCGATTATGGTACAACACAGGCAGCATGGCCCAGGCACCGAGATTGACGTATGCCTACGGAGTCACACCATATGGGGGGTCAATGGCGTCCAAAGCGCGAGCATCACACCCAACAATGCACAACGTATGGAGTTCCCCATCGCAGGGACTCCCAGCATAGGACTGTGCCTCACGGGGGCATAGCCGACGGATCACCCGTCCTCGGTGGATCAAGACATACTCTCACCCATGTTTCCCATAACGTCGCCGGCCACTCCGGTAACCACTGACAAGCTAGAGACGTAAAAGTTACTTCACGAAGACCAGAGCCATAATAGTTCTAGCGGTGGCGACAGGCTCCTGGGTTGCCGCTTTAAGAACCGGACCTTAGGGAGAAACACTGGAGCAAAGCACACAGCACATGCCCCAGTTCCCTAAACCATGTTGCTGAAAAGCAAGTTTTATCATTAACATTGAAGTGAACCATTAAGTCAGAGTTAACAATTAAATAATAGTGACAGTAGCTGCGCATAGCAAAGATTCTACCCATATGCATAAACCCATGGTAACAAGGACAAGGTAATCCAAAACTAGGTACAACCTTAATGGGACATCAATTTAGACACATGCATGTATGAAATAATGTAGTACACAGTGGGTAGGTAGCAAGGATTGTCCGTGCTATAACTTGCCTTCTTCGAAGGGCTACTGTTGCTGCTGTGAGTCCTACTCCGGAAAGTCCTCGTACTCGAAGTCCAAGGCAAACGGCTCACCGACTGACACGAATCACCATACAAACGAGCACGCAAATCAATATATGCAAACAAATAATATTCTATTAGAACAGTACATCAAACAATAAAAACAATACAAATAAAAGTTTTAGAATTAATCTACGCTTTGTTATGAACACATGAGCGTGAAAATCACACTAATCGGAGTTAAAACGGAAAAGTTATGGCGTTTTTAAGTTGCATGGACTTGCTGGCAATGTTTTAAAACTTATCGGGACCTATTTGTGAAAAACCAGGGGCTAAAACAAAATTTTGTATAAAACTACAGGGCCTACGCGCTAAAAGACCAAAACAGGACGGCGGGTACTATTTTTAAAAAGTGCGGGGGTGTTTTTGTAAAATCCAGGACATATATGCGAATATATTTGAACTGGCTTGGACTGCGGGTTGAATTTCAGAAAGCGGGGGCCGGGGGGGGGTCTTTAGCAAAAATAAACCGAGTTGACCGGTATGGTCAACTTTGACCAAGCGGCCGGGGCAAATCGGGTCGCCGGATCGGGATCCGACGCTCCTGATTGGGTCGGGGTGAAGCTGCGGGGGGGGGGGGGGGGGGACAGGGGGACGACAGCCCGCGGCGGGGCTTCGCTGGAGCATTAATGATCCGGTACTCCAAGGCCCTAATGGCGATGGGATCTAGCTAGGGAGGGAGCTGGGACCTCGGGGAAGTCGTCGAGGGGTTCCTCGTCGGGGGAAAACGGCGCAGTGGCCGGGCGGCGTGGCTCAGCGGCTGCCCGGCGGTGGTGGGGCAGTGCACGCGTTACGAGGTGCAAGCGGGGGCAAGAGTTGGCTCACGGATGCTCTTACCCTTGTGCGCAGAGGAAGCAGCGGCCGAATTGGACGGAGCGCAGTCACGGGCGGAGATCGTCGGCGCGGCGTCGATTCGGTCGGAGGGTGGCGCAAAGCGAGGAGGAGGCTCGGGAGCTCAGGGGTGGTGGAGCGCGGCTTGGTGAGGGTCGGGGGACTTCGGGGAAGTTTTTATAGGCCCGGGGGGCCACATTGGCGTGCGTGCTACGCAAATCGGCGGCGGCGCCGCCGATCTTTGTTTCCAACCCGGGGGAAGCTTTCCATGTGTAGGTGCGTGCCAAAATGGAAGGAGATGGCGTGGGGAAGGTGCGGGGGAGCTTCGTGAAGGCTCCTAGGTGGGCCTTGGCGGCGCGGGGAGGGGCCAAGGCCGGGCCGAGGCGGCGGTCGGTGTCGAGCCTTGCGAGCTTGGCCCTGGCGCGGGGTAGAAGATGGGCCCGACATGTGGGACCCGCGTGCCAGCTTCAGAGAGAGGAGGGGAAGGCGTCCGCGGAGCTAGGCTAGAGCGGGGCGCAGCTAGGCCGGCTTGTCGGCCCAGGAGCGGGGAGGCGCGTTGCGGGCCAGCGCTGGGCAGCGGCGTTGGGCCGGGCGTTGGATGTCGTACTGAAACGAGGCCGGGTGTGCGTGCTGGAGTTGCTAGGCCGTGCTGGGGGTCGGCGCTGAGCCGAGAGAGAAGTAGGGGGAGGATGGACAGACCGAGCTAGGAGTTGGAGGGGCAAAACCGGACTCGGGCCAGAACAACTTTTCTAAAGCTCAAAACAAAGTGATTCAAACTCGAGTTTAAACTAGATTTAAACTCTTGTTTGAATCACAAGCAATACAAAATCAAATGCAGCAGTATGAATGCAACAAAAATGTTTCTACAACTTATATTTAATTTTAATATTCATAAATAATTTATTTAGCCCATATTAATTATGAACAATAAAGCCAATAAATTACTAAAAATTTTAAATGGGCTATTTTTTGGTGTTACATTTATGGTGGCTACCAGATATTTTGACTCATCTAACTTTTGGTCGAGTTGTTTGTGATAATTTTTAGTTGCGCCTATTCACCGCCCCCTCTAGGCCTAGTGTTGATCCTTTCAGAAACTTCACCCTAGCACATACGAGGTTATCCTATCACATTGGACAGCCAACCAAACACGGTCATAGCAATCCAGACAATCTCAAGCCACTCAACCAATCAAGGCCCTATTGGCTAACATTAGACTAGCTTGAACTGGCCATGCATAAATCCTAGCGAGGCTTGAGCTAGACCAGATAACCAATCACACCCTATGAGGTCGTGGCCGCTAAGGCCGAATGGGAGACTGAACGGTGGGCCGCCACGTCAGGCGGGTGCCATCGGGCAGCGCCGCGCCGCGCCGCGGCGACCGAAGAAGGCAGTAGAAGCCTCTGGACATGAGAAATAGGTTCTCATGTCCAGAGGCTTCTCCGAGAGTTTTCCTGTTTCTTTTTTATCCAGGAAGGAAACAGAGTGCTAGGTTTCTCGATGATGGGCCGAGGAGTGGGCTCTTTTCGAGGATGGTGATGATGGGTGGGTTAGCAGGCCGTTTCACGGGCTGAGGCCGTTTTGGATGACGCGTTGTTTTTTTCGCTAGCAAATTACTATACTGCAGCCCTAGGTGGCCCTAATTGCAAGCAGTAGCAGGCGGTGGCCTCGGGCGTGCGCGGGAGGTAGGCCTCGGGCGCGGGCGGGAGGCCACGGCGGGCTCGGGCACAGGCGGGAGGCGGTCCGGCGGGCGGGGGTTGGTCCGGAGATGGGCGGCCGGTGGTGCTCGGGGAACCGGCGGAAGGACGCCCACGGTGGCGGCGGCGGCGCGCCAGCAGCTGGCCGACCAAGCACCCCCGGCCAGTGTTGCATTACCTGAAAGTAATAAGTCATCCCTTGAGCTCAGCTCACGTAGCTGGCCTACAGAAAATAATTAGCTCTATGTGTTGTCAAACATTTTATCCAGTGTTGCATTACCTGAAAGTACTAAGTCATGTAGGTTCAATTCTCACTACTGAGCATGGGTGACGAGATGGAACTGAAAACTGTGTGTGACTCGTTGGGCATTCGTCTCATTGCATATAGTCCGCTTGGGATGCTTACTGAAAAATATGATGTTTGTATTTGTTTAACCTAGCTTTTGTTCAAGAACTCGATCCCAGGCCCCCGCGTCCTCTCCCTGGGGGCGACTCGGGTGGCTCCCTCCACCGCCACCGCTACTCACCCTCCCCAGTCTCCTCCCATCCAGTTGTCGTCGGAGCGGGGCTCAGAAAGCCCGTGGGCTTACTAGGAAGGCGACGGTGGGGCTTTTTCGACTGGTCTAGGACCCCTGCCCCGGTCCTATGTTCCGGCGGCGCCAAACCCCCGCGGCTGGATCTACACAGAGCGGAGGCTGGTAGGGAATTGGGGCTTTCAGCGGCTCAACGGGATGGCGCGGCGCCAGAGAGATGACGCGGGCCGGCCCCAGCGCAGCTATGGGGCGGAGCGCGGCCGCGGCCCTGGCGCGAGCGGTGGCTCCAGACGACCCCGACACGACGGAGGCCTCGGCGCGGGGCGAGGAGGCTGCGAGCGGCGGCGGTCCGGCGGCGGGCGACAAGTGCGCTTGCGGACAGTTGCGGCTGAGGTTCTGATATGGTGTAGAGGCATCGGACGTGCATGAGTGGCAGCATGGTGCGTGGAGGCGCGACGGCGGCGTCGAGGAGGCTGCGAGCGGCAGCGTGCCCAGCGCCGGGCGAGAAACGCGCGTGCGAACAATTGCGATTGAGGTGCTGGTGTGGTGTCGAGGCAACGGAGATGAGCGGCATCATGGTACGTGGAGGCGTGGCGGCGGCGCCGCCCTGGTCTAAGTGGCTGTACGTCGGGAGTGTCAAGCCGGGTACGTGAAACATGGGTTGAGATGCTCCGGGCGAAAGCCCTCGTCGGCATTTGCTGGTGAAGAAGATAGCGGTGCCTTACGGTTACGGTATCGCTCTCCCTGTTGAAGGCGTCTTTGTGGAGCCATAACCCTGCTGCGTGGGGTTCTCTGGTTGAAAACCCTGTCCAGTGATGGACGAGTGACGACGGCGCAACTAGCGTCGTTCCCTCGTTGGAGATGTTGTCTTTAGAGGCCCTACTCGGTTTATGGCACCGCTAGCTCAGTGGACGACCGGTGTTGGCAATCCCGTCGTGGGGCATGCAGAAGGGTGTTAGCTATCTCACGTTGAGACATCTATTTTCTTGTTGGTGGCCAAGGGTCGTCGCTTGGTTGCTGTTCGACTGCTCGCTATCTTGACGGCAACGCAAGAAACGAGTCCGGGGCATGGAGTTTGTGGCAGATGTGGTGAAGCCCCTGCGCTCGAGAGAGGAGGCGTCCAACGGCGGACGAGGCGAGGCCCCCGCGCGTTGTGTTTGCTCGGATTCGGTGTTTTTCTTTCCGTCGGACGGTTTGCATTGATGCAGTGGCACTACGGCAAAAGTTCCTGCATAGCGGCAGCCTTCTTGGTGTGGTGGCGCTGCCCCTTTGTTTCTCTATCGGCAGTGGATCACGTCGGAGGTTTCGATGACTGTAAGGGTGCGGAAGATCGGCGGGAGCTGCGGTTTTGTTCTTGTCTGTTATCGTCCTCGTGTGTAGTGTGTAGTGGCACAGTCATGTTGATGTTCCAATCCAACCAGCCGTGAGTGGTTTGAGTGGTACCCCGCGTTGATGTCTCAATCCAACCAGGTGAGTATAGTTGTTTTCTTTTTCTTTTCTGTTGCCTGCCTATGGCCTTTCAGGGTCGTAGTCTTCTATTTTTTCTGCTATATCAATAGAAACGCACTCATCGAGTGTAGTTCGTTAAAAAAAATGACGCTTCTAACATTCCAAAAGGGCCAAGGTGATATAGTCGGGAAACCTTTTTGTCTCTGAACTCTTGTTTGACAGTTGGTGTGTGCATGTTCTCAGGGTTTGTTCATTTGTTCTCGGCAACGTACATGGTGAAAACCAACCCCTCCGTGTAAACTTTGAAAAGCCCTTTGTTCTCTGCATTGCAGATCTGTGTTGTTTCGGCAAATCCTACCTGGGCTAGAGTCTTTGCTGGCCTGTATGAAAAGCATAGCAGAAAGTAAGGGGAAAACCATGTCTCAGGTACGTTTTCATGCGCACAATGCAGGCATCCATCTATTATATTAATACAATAGTGTTAAAAGGAGCCACCACGTTCGCCGAGAGGACCAAGAAAATCCCACGTTAATCCAAAAAAGAAAAGAATATATGCCATCGGATTTTATGAAGATCTAACGGTTCATATTAATTCGTTAATCCAAATAAAAAGGGAAAATATAAGCCATCGGATTTTATGAAGATATAACAATCTACATTAATTTGTTAATCTAAATAAAAAGAAAAAAAATATAAGCCATCAGATTTTATGAAGATCTAATGGTCTATATTATTCCGTTAATCCTAAAAAGAGAAAAAAATACGCCGTCGGATTTTATGAAGATCTAACGGTCCACATCAACCCAATAAGTCTGGACCGAATATGATTAATACGGCTATCCGCACTAGGTACGCCACTCGTGCTGCGAAGAGGCCGTGAAGAGGCTCCTTCGCCGACGCGACGCCCGGCCTCGGGGATTGGCCATGAGCCACCCTGCTCCTCCACTGTCGCGACATCGGTCGCGAGACCCTGCTACTCCGCCGCCGCAAGATCTCCGTCACGCGCCCCGCCCATGCACCCGTCCGCCGCCACTACCCCGCCCAAGCAACCGGACGAGAGGGCGTAGGAGCCGCCCGAAAAGCCTCCGCAGCGCTCCACCGAGGTAAGCCACGCGGCCGCTCGCCCGACGCCCCCACCATTGGCCGCCCCACCGTCACGAGGATTCGTGCCCCGTCGGGGAGCCCCGTGCCATGTTGTCCGCCCCGCCGCCGCCCACCAATGGCCGCTCTGTCGCCCAAGCTGTCCGCCGAAGCCGCCACTGGCCAAGATCCACGCAGAGCAGGGGCGGCATGGCTGGGAGCCGGCGGAGGGGGAGGCACGAAGGAGAGGGAGAGGGAAGGGCGGCCTGGAGGAGAGAGAGCTGGAGAGGGGGGGCGTCGAAGGGATAAATGTAACTCCATTATTTAAACCGCAGATAACTCATGTGAATAGTCAAACGGAATGTATTCGACGAGCTCTATGTATTCGTGGTCTCTAATTGTCCAATTAATTAACATATCAAAAGGTCAAATTTTACATCTTATACAGTGTTTGCCCGACCTTTAGTTCTACAATTTTTGTATCTATTATCTTATTTTCATTGTCAAAATTTATATAAAATAAGCCACCATATTTGTCAATAGGTTTAGAAATTACTTAACAAAAAAGAAAAAAATACATATAGCATCCTTGGATTTTATGATGATCTAACGGTCTAGATTATTAAAGAGTCAATATCTAAAACAAACAACCAAATCATATAACCATAATATAAGAGTTTGTGTTTACACAAGAGTTGGGTTTCTAATTATGCACCCTTTCCTCTTATAAAAATAAAATAAATAAATAGTATAGCATCAACATGGGTGTGCAATCAAATAATCAAATTTACAGCGGCACTACGTTACCAAAGAAAGTACAAAAACTAAGGATTATTTTCGCCGTTCATGCATCCACTCTAACTATGGTAATGTTGTGCATATTTTGGATTCAAGAAAGATGGCGGGGAGAAGATAGAGATGTAAGAGAGGAGCTTTGTGCCTGCGGTGAAGTGAGTATCTGGTGAAGTTGTTATGTAATAAAGAAAAACATCCCACAATTAACAATTCTTGCCCATCGAGGAGCAGTCAACGGAAACAACATTATTTCTTCTCCAAATTGTAAGGATGTGTTGTATGCTCATCCATAAGTGGGTGGCAAATTTGTTGTGTGTTTCTTTCAAAAAGAAAAATAGTGAATGCTGGGAGACACATACATGCCAAATTCGATTTCAGAAGAATATTGAGCATCAATAAAAATTATATAAAATTTATATTCAAATATGGAGTTAAGATTGTTTATGTTACGAGGAGAAGAGAACATTTCATCCTCCCTGTTATTCAGCTCAATTTCACCATTGTGTGGGGAAGCAGGGAACCAAAAGAAAAGGACCTGAAACTTGGGGAAAAAATGAGCGGTAGAAGTAGGGATAGATATAGTAGTTGTGATTATTTGTACGCTGCTATAAGAACCTCTACACGGTTGTAAAATATAAAAAATAATTTATCACATATGTAAAAATCTGTGACGCAAATTTATGTTATAAGATAATACAAAGCTATAGTACTTGAATAAATACTAAAAACTACTTCCTCCATTCCAAATTGTAGGTCGTTTGGCATTTCTAGATTCATAGTTTTTTATATGAATCTAGATATACACTATATCTAGATATATAGCAAAAACTATGAATCTAGAAAAGCAAAAACGACCTACAATTTGGAACAGAGGTAGTATGTTGTATATAAGGTGTTTTTTATTTTATCGTGGATTTATATTCCGTGCCAAATAGCATGATTGTAAAAAAAGAGTTTGGGCCATATAGAAAACAATGCCAATCAAAAAACCTATTCACATCGATTTATTAGCATGTAAAAATCAACCAAGTTATTAGCATAAAAAAGCTAGCTACCCGCGTTGTTTACGCGGACTACCTTGCTAGTTGAGCAAAAGACGGTGATCGTAGCCCTCATGCCTCCTTCATAATCCAACTTAACTCTAGTCAATTTTAACTCAAAAACTAGTAATATTTTAGTTTGATCTTAATTGAGTCCGATCCTTCAAATTTAAATTTCTAGTACAAATTCTAAGGCCCCTTTACCGGCCCTGTATGTCTGAACTCTGAACCATGTGCTTCTAGTGATTCAGTTTGTGGTTAATGTGTTTTCATCTGAACTTCTGCCAAGGTTTCTGAACTAAACCAATGCTATGATCTCAACTCAGGTAACCATAAACTGGTGCATCTGCAAAGGCGCGAATCTGCAAAGGCGCGATTCGTATCCCAGGCGTGAAAACGGTCAGGCACGTCGAGGAGAAGTTGGGCGCGCTCGGCTGGAGGCTAAGCGCTGCTGAGATCTCGGAGCTCGAGTCCGCGGCGATGTCGGCCCCGAAGAAAATGATCCAGAACGTCTTTCAGACTGCCTGACCATGTGCAGGAATCCGAATCTTATTACCAAACATGACATACAGAACAATGTTCAGATAAGAGCAGAGAGACGCTTTGTTCGTCGAACTCAGAAAGTAAATGTCGCTAATATAAGCATTAACCAAAGAGCTGTACGCATGCATGTATCTTCCCGCACGAAGTTTAGATTAAGCAGCAAACTGATTACCACACGCTTATTCAGGTTCGATCGTTTCCAGGATCCCCAGGACAGAGATGAAGCGGCTTACACTTACTGGCTTTTATCCATCTGAACCAGTGGGATCAGACAGACGGTGCTTAACCTTACTTACTTACTGACTTCAATGGCAGTAGTAGTAATTATAACATAATATACACCAGAGACATAGGCGCACGACCCGAGCTCGTCAGTCAGTGCTTGCGGTGGTTGCTGTTGCCGGCGTCGGCGCCGTCGCGGTCGGCGACGACGGCTGGCTTGTGGTGCAGGGCCGCCGCAGGCTGCGGCGGCTGCATGAGCTTGAGCGCGCGCTCGAACTGCGCCCACCGCTGCTCGAGCGTGCCGTTGTAGCCGACGGACATGCGCACGAGCCCGGGGGAGATCCCGGCGCGGGCGCGGTCCTCGGGGGGCATCTCGCTGCTGGTGCTGCTCCCGGAGCAGGACATGAGCGTCTCGTAGTAGCCGAGGCTGACGGCCATGAGGCCGAACTGGGTGGTGTTCTGGAGGAGGTGCATGAGGCGGTTGGCGCGGTCCTCGGTGCCCATGTCGACGCAGAGCATGCCCCCCGAGCCGTAGCCCGGGTTGGCCATGGACGCCAGGCGCGCGTGGTGCGGGTGGCCAGGGAGGCCCGGGTAGAGGACGCGCAGGCCCAGCGCCTGCATCCGGGACGCGAACGCCAGGGCACGGCGCGAGTGCTCCTGCATCCGCAGCGGGAGGTGCGGGAGGCGCTCCGAGAGCTCGAAGGCCACCTTGGCGTTCATCGTCGGGCCCAGCAGCATCAGCGCCCCCTCCTGCAGGTCCATCATCGCGTTCACCAGGCTCGCCGGCCCGCAGATCGCGCCTGCACACAAACAAGGTGCCATCAAATTCAAGTTATTGCACACACGCTGCTACAGGATTTTGGTTCACGTGGCAGGTTAGTTCGTTGCACGGAGCTACCGCGCGCGTCGCACATGTCCTGGTGGTCTGAACAGCACGTAGACGCGCGCCGAGATGACAGGAGAGCATGGGCGGGCCTTGGCTGCTTGCTTCCACGTACGAACGGAGTCAGGACAAAGCCTGCGCGGTGCACCACTGCAGGTTGCATATATCTCAGCGAGATGCTAGTGCTTAGCTACATGCATGCATGATTCAGCCGGCCAGCATTCGAGGAGGGGCGGAATGGAACGAAGTGGATCGGAGCTGGTGGGGTTCGTGGTACGAAACAGAAGCCAAAAAAACGTGCATCACGGGTGACCTCACAATCGCTACCATACCTAGCACTAGCAGTAGCAGCATTAGCATAGAGTGGGATAGACGACGAAAAAAGTTTGGAAGAGGACACGGTGCGGCAGGCAACATGATTACCCGGATGACGCGCGGATCAGCCGCGACTGCGATCGGCGCAGGGCAGGACGGAGCGAAAGCGGAGGCGGCCCCGGCCGGGGCTGGACCCTGACGCGCAACACATGGAGCGTGCCAGTGCCTGGCCGAGACGGAGCGAGACGGCTGGGTATGGGTGGAGTAGGTAGGTAGCTGGCTGCCTGGCTAGATGGGGTCACCACGTCACGTATCAAGCCCGCGGTTAGCGAGAGCGAGCGAGGCTGCATGACTCACTGGCTTGTCGTTTATTTGGAGGGCCAGGGCCCAGGTTGGTGCGCCATGGCCGAGCGTTTTTGTCGTGGTCAGAAAAGGTAAATGAGTTCGTGTCAACATCGACAGAGCTTGTTGTTAGAGAAAAATATTCATGTGATGCAGAAAAAGATTCTTACGAAGCTAGAGACAGTTGTTGCTGGAGAAAAAGATTCATATGACACTAGTTACTTTTATCCTGCCGGGTAAAAGTAGAGACTCTTGTTGCCTAGAGAAAAAGATTCATGTGATGAAGCTACCACTGCAGAAGAATTTGGCGAGAGGGCGCGGATCAGACTAGTGATCGGCTCCTTTCAAATTAAACAAGTTAAAAAAGCGCACGTGCGTGTGTGTCTTGAGCATACTAAATTATCCCACGGGCTGTTGGGGATTGATACAGTGTAGTGATGCTGTGATAAGGGAGTCATGCATGTCGTGATCACGGACGGCCTCCGCCATTTTCTAGTGGTATTGTATTCATCTGGTACCTTTAAAACAATCATATTCCTCTTGTAGTAATAATATACTACCAGGCCGGTAATTCATTTTCACCTTTTCCCTGCGCACGCAGGTATCCAGTACCAGCATCCTCCTACGACGGCTCCGGGGATCCCATGTGACGTGACCAAGAACGGCCAAGCTTTTCAGCTCCAGCTTCACTGGAACGTGTACGTGGCGCACTCACGTAGCCGTACATGACAAAACGAGACGGTCGGCTACGTATCTACTCGTAGCACGCGTAGCATCGCTTATGAATTATGATAGACTTCAATTTCTAGTCCCAACTTGCAAGTATTATGTTTTTTAATGCTAAAGTGTGCATGCGACCCGCTAATAATATATGCAGCGTGTCGTAGAACGCCCATTTCGCGCCTAGGTAAATTCCAACCATTTCGCCCATTTTGCATGCACGAGCACCGCGCTAGCCGATGCAGCAGCAGCAGCAGCAGCAGGAGGAGGAGGCCGGAGGACGAGTGGCCAGATCGAGGAGGTCGGGGCAGGTCCTTACCGGCGATGATGTCGGCGCCGCCGCTGATGAACTTGGAGACGCTGTGGACGACGACGTCTGCTCCGAGGCGCGCCGGTGAGACCACGACCGGGGTGAAGGTGTTGTCCACCACCAGCTTCGCCCCGGCCTCGTGCGCCACCCGCGCCAGCATCGGCACGTCCGCCACCGCCAGCGTCGGGTTCGACATGGTCTCCACGTACACCACCCGCGTCTCCCCTGGCACCACGGCGGCGCGCACGGCGGCCTCGTCGTCGGCGTCCACGAACGTGGCGCGCACCCCGGATGTCCGCGGCAGGAACCTGGACAGCAGCGCGTGGGTGCCGCCGTACAGGCACCGCGACGCCACCACGTGCCCGCCGGCCCCCACGAGCTGCATCAGCACGGAGGAGATGGCGGACATCCCCGACGCCGTGCAGTAGGCGGCCTCGGTGCCCTCCAGCGCCGCCATCTGCCGCCCCAGCGCCAGCACCGTGGGGTTGAAGTGGCGGCTGTAGATGTACATGTCGCCGCGGTCGGGGCCCAGCTCCCCGGCGAAGAGGCGCCGCATCGTGTCGGGCTCCATCACCGTGAACGTCGCGGAGGCCTCGATGGACATGTTCACGCCGCCGTGCTCGCCGAACTCGTGCCGCGCCGCGGCCAGCGCCGCCGCCGGGTCCGCCTCGCGGCGCCGCGCCTTGGGCTTCTCGTCGGCGGCCACGGCGGCGCCGTTGCTGGTGATGGTGTCGTCGGCGAGCCCGTCGCTACCAATCGGGCGCTTCAGGGAGACGACGAGCTCGGAGGCGGCGGCCATAGCCTGGGCCATTGGGATGGGTGCGTGGGGGGCAGAGGAGCAGCAGCAAGGAGATCGGGTTCAGGAGGGGCTCGGTCACAGAGCGGCGCGGGGGAGGGAATAGGAGATGGTGGGCAATTTATAGGCGCGGCCAGGATCTTCTGCGGCTACGAGACGGGGAGATGCGGCGCGGTGACGTGGATGGATCCGAGCCGCACGATGGGAGGAATGGACGGCGGATGGAAGGGTTTGAACCGGGACCCGTTCCACGGCCAGGGGAGAAGGCTGGGGATTGAGAAACCGCAGCAATGACATCTTTGTGCCAAGTGTAGCGCCTCCACGTTATGCTTTGTCTGGAATAGTTTTTTTTTTGCAAAAAGATGGGAGTTGCAATAGTAAAACAGTTCTTTCTTAAATTACTGCAGCATACTGTATCTGCGGCCAGGAATTGTACTACACTTATTTATGGTTGTGATAGAGATATATCTGCACCCTTATTTCCGTTGCTCCCCTATTACTCCTGTGGAGATTTGGACCAAATATCCACTCACCAATGTCCAGCACATTCTAATTCTAGTAAGCTGATTCTAAATATGGTACTACTAGAGATATCACTATATAAGTGCTCTTGATTTCACTACTGCCCCTGTTACTCTCAATATCTTCGGAGATTTTTCTACCAAAGATTCAGTAACGGATATGCTGATTCTACCAAAGTGACCGATGTCTGGTAGAGATATCACCACAGTACTCCGCACTATTCCTCCTAATAATATCTTTGGTGATTTCGATAGAGACAATTGAGTTGACTCACCAATGCCTAGCACGGCGGGCACCTTTCCCCGGAAACACATGCTGCTACTGCTAGTAGTAGTAGTAGTATGCTACATACAGCCATCACCCTCGATCGACTTCCTCTCATATATGACCTTTTGTGCACGCTTTCACGGACGACCCATGCCGCGCATGAACCCCGGCCGGCCAGATGAATCCAATGCACACTGGCCGCCATGGTGATCCAACACACGGAAGCCCGGGCACGTTCAATGAACCGAAACTCACAGCAAGCCCAGCCCTTGGCCGCGGCAGCACGAGTCAAAATTGGTTACCGTGCTGGTGCTGCGGCTATAGTTGTTGGGCAGACCACGAAACGGCCCGGTCGAAAAGGGCAGAGCTCGAGCGAGCTTCCCGTCGTCATCCCATAGGCCGGCCAGCTCGGAGATTCCTTGATCGATGGAGCTGACGCGGCAGCCTCCGAAAATTAAACCCTGGATGAATCTGGCCGCGATCCATTCCGGTAGGGAAAGGGGGCACCACCACCGTCTGAAGCTAGCCAACCCGAAGTAGGATGCCGCAACGGCCTCTGGGGTCTGGAGTCTGGACTGAACTAGCTGATGGCGTCTTTAGACTCACAGTTGTTGGCAAAGCGTCTGACGAAGCTGGGGTTTGGCGTAGATAAACAAGGCAAAGCCGTGCACGGCCTCTGCTTCCAAAAATGTCGCGGCACGCATGGCGATTCGGCAAAAGGTGCGGTGGCGGACTAGCGCTCACGTGCAGATGCCGACGTGGTACGTGCGTGCGCCTCTCCAGCCGCAGGCTAATTAAGCACGCGGCAGCTGGAAAAGTTTGCCTTTTGCTAGGCCATGCAATGCAAGCACAAGTTTGCTATCTGATCGACGAACAAACCTTATCATCAAGTGCCCGTGCGAGTCCGAGTCATAGACTCGTAGAGCCAATCGTCGAGCGAGCCTGATCTCAGTTCTGACTTTGTGAGAGCCAATACGTGACAGCAGGACGTACCAAAGGGGGAACCGGCGGATCATAGTAAAATAGTATTCGATTTGAATTCGAATGCGCCATAAGGCTGTAGCCAACGAGAGTACGTCTATGGCTATATCGGCCCAGATCTCCGTTTCGAAACGAGCTCTGAGTCTGAGGTCGGCTATTGAGTTCTGGAACGCATCGTGAACATTCCTGAAAATAAACCCACGCGGAGATGGGTTGGTGGGTGTGGGTGGCCCGATCCGGGCGGGCCTCCGGTTCCTTTCAGGGCTGACGCGGCGAGAAACCACAAACCAGAGGGCGAGTAGTTTCGGCTGGAGCGAAGCGAACGTGCGCGGTGACTGGCCTGACGTGACGACGCGCCCGGCGGCCCTGGGTCCTCGGACTCGGAGCTCGCGGAGGGAACCGGTGGATGGAGTGCGCGTCGCCTTCCGGGGCACGGGCAGGGCAGGGCCCCGTGCTCTCGTGGTCGTGGACCCTCTCCTCTCCTGTTGGAAGCTGGTGCGATCTGGAACGGACCCGCGCCCAGCGCCCAGGCATGAACCCGGCCATCAACTCGCGGGTCGTGACGGCGCGGTGCATGCACCGGATCACCACCACCTCCGGATAGACAGGATCGGGCGTGGCCCAACCGCCGGCCGCCGGGGCCGGAGCCCTGGTGCGCCACTGGTCCCTTTTGCACCCTTTGATCATCTCTTCTCTTGGCGTGTCCGGAGAGCGAAGCTTATCTGAAAGCTGATGCGTCGGCGTCGCCCAGGGACGGACGGATTAGGCGATTTTAGCGGATAAACAAGTAGGGAGTAGCTCCAGCTCGACGGGGCTTATCGATCCACAACCTCGCGTGCGGCAGATCGATGCTACCGCCGCCGGCACGGAGCTCGCTCGCTTGCTCCCTAGTCAATCGACGTGGATGAGCGAGCATCGTCCAACTACAAGAATAACTCACATCCGCACCCCTCATATGCCTCGGTGCATTTAAAATTCGGTGCTAATGTAATGTTAGCACCGGGTACGAAATTGGGACGCCCTCGGGAACCCTTTAGCACCGGGTTGTAACACCAACCGGTGCTAAAAGTCCCCTTTAGCACCGGTTGGTGTTACAACCCGGTGCTAAAGGGTCCCCCTCCTTTAGCACCGGGTGGTGTTACGACCCGGTGCTAATGTAGGTGTCACATGCTACTTCAAAAGGAGCGCATCTTTAATCCTATCACATGTGTTGCGTAGGTGAGATGGTTAGGTGGGTGCATGCGCGCGAGCCAAGAGGTCTTGAGTTTGAATCACGCAAATATGCAAATATTTTTTGCTAGTGCCCCCACCTTTAACACCGGTTATTTGACCCGGTGCTAAAGGTGGCACCCTTTAGCACCGGAAGATTGACACCGGGTGGGAAAGCGTGCATGATTCTGGTAGTGGTCATTGATTTTATCTTGGAATTCGGACACGCTTTTCCTGCGGCTCCAATATAATTGCGAGACACCACGATCAGTGATGATCGAATCCATGGTGAATAGTATTGTATTGTGGCTAGGCCAATCTGGAGAACGCTTCTTTATTTCTTTTTGACAGGAAATGATGCTGCGCGAGCATGGGAAGGAAGGGAAGGACCCTGCAGACGCAGCCGCCCGGGGCGACGGATTTTCTGCACGGCTGTTTGCTGGCCATGATCTTTCCTGCCCTATAACATTGGAGGCAATCAAGGGCTCCATCGCCTCGCTGCTGCATCCATCGACATCGATCGCGGACAAGAAGACTGCAGCGGCCCATGCCTTCGAGCTTTTTGTATTCATCGCCACTATCTCGCCAAAAAGGATACCGTTGCGGTGTGTTCGGCCTCGATATGATTGGCATTGTTCAATAATTCCATGTCCTTTCAAGATTCCGCAACTACGGCAGCTTTATCACTTGTAGAAATTTGTCGAATTAAACCACTCGTGTCCCCAAGTGTTAAAAAACCAATAGACCCTAATCATTCAGAATTTCATAGCGTACTCCCTCCATATTGATATTAGATGGCGTTTAGGACAACGACATGGTCTCCAAAACGTAACTTTAAATTCTTATTTTTACAAAAATATTTATTAAAATAATAATATATGTATAATTTTATAAAAATATTTTTAAAACAAATCTATTCATATGGTTTTTACATTTACAAACTCAACGACTTAAAAATTATTTATGATTTATATTTCCAATATTTAATTAAAATCTTATCTAAAACGTTATCTATAATATCAATATGAAGGGAGTATTTGGTATCGTGCATGGATCGGAAGGCAAATCGTTTGCTTTCCACAACGATGGAAGCATATGGTTTTCAGATAAACATCCAGTGTAGATGTGCACGTGGCAGGAAAGTCATTACTACTTCATTATAACCCAATATAAGCATCGGAGAATGATTGTTTTCTTTTATTGGCAGTGTCGTACCTGGCGATGTATCTACCCCCTACCGTAAATCACATGGACAAAATGGCCAAGTATTATATGACGAGCCAACGAGACTGACTAACTGAATTGGTGGGCCAAAGGAACCGAATAACTAGATTTTTATAGGATATATATAGATAATATAAATGGCCTTTTCACACGATATTGTTCAAGTTTTATTTTGTCCTCTAGCTCTGTGGAAGCTCCTATTTTCTTTGCAAACACGTTTTAGGTATGTGTGCTACTATATTAGTATTGTGCGTGCATCAGACATCACAGGTTATTGCAGCCACGCTAGGTTTTTGACGTGTCAAAGTTGTTCGGATTATTGCTCATACTCAAAATTAAATCACATCAGGGATTTACCTTGTTCATACGGTACAAATTTATGTGAGGTACAAAGCTGCAATTTTCGTTGCAAACACGTTTTGGATATGTGCCAGTACTATATTATTCTCATTTTTGTGCCACATTTATGATTGGGCCTATAAAATAGTGTTGTGCCTACATCGGACATCACAGGTTATTGCAAGACGATTTACTATCACAGGGACAGGGGAGCAAGCATGAATGGCTACTGGCGAAAAGAAAATGATAGCGAAAAAGCTTAGTAGCATTCCTCTTGTTAGTTACATGGACGAAAATGACCCCAAGTATATTTGTGTCAAGCCAGCTAGACTAATAAGAGTTGGCTTCCATCACAAATATGTCTTATGTTTCTGCCCTAGCCCTATACATTTCATGAGTTCAAAAATTGCGATTTGCGAAGAAGGTACAATGTCGATTTTCTTCTACCCTTTAACTCTTTAAGTCCAAGACAAGCCTACGTTTTAACTGCAAACAAACATGTTTCATAGAGTATATGCTATATACTTATCTTGCCCTCGCCCTGTCACGCACTGACAAAAAAAATGTAAAAGCTGCTCGTGCCAAAACCTTGACAATAATTAAAATACACTGCGCAGGCTTCTTGAAATCTGAAGAAACTGCTTCCATGAGAATGACATTGAAGCAAACATACAAAATGATAAGTCATGTTTAAAGTATTTTTAATGATAAAATAGATCACAAACAAAATAAATGATACTTAAATAATTTTTAATTAGATGAATTGTTAAACGCTGCGAGAAAAAGCCAATAATAAATAGCAAATTGGAATGGATGTAATACAACTGATTTGTGGAGAAAAAAAGAAAGAAAGAAAAGATGGTTACCTTTTTCACATCTTCATGCTCTTATATTTTCTTTCAAGCACTCTGCTTGTATTTAGGTTGCTAATCTGAACTATAATTACAGAAGCTCCGTTGAAATTGAAATGAATAAGAACAGAGTAACAAAGAAATGCCCTTTGGGATCTGCAAGAGGGAGAAGGCATAGATAATGCCGGCTAGCGCTTTGAGATGCCTCTCCGATTGAAGCTTTGGCTCTTATCTTCTCTATGATTCTCAACATGTTCGAGCGACAAAAGATCCGCAGAATGTGTTACACATTTTTTTTTCTTTTTACACAATGTGTTACACGTTTCCACACCCATTTTCATAAATCCCGTTGCGTTTACTTTAGGAGACTTCCAAAAATGGTGCGTAGTTAAACTCGTTGCATGTTGGCTTTCAACACTTTGAGAAGAAGAATAATTGAGTTAATTACTAATTCCATTGCTTGTGTGTCACATGGCGTCATGGCCGGTGATGTGATTTTAGCTCATGTAAGAAAGCGACCACTTGAGTGCCTTTCACCATCACCTGAGCAGATGACTCTGGGTACTATTTTAGTCTGTACCACTACTCCAGTAGCGTGCCACGAAACTCAATCCTTGCTCAGAACTCGATTTCACATGGCAACACAATTTGGATGGCCGCTGTCACCGAGAACAGAACGCAGTAACAATAAGAAACATGAAGGAGACCACGCTGTCACTCTGAAGAAGCATCAGCAACAAAGCCATGGCCTATCCTTTCGGAGGCAAGATTTGACCGTTAAATTGCTGCATTTTTGGGTGTCAACACACGTTTCACTCACTTCTCATTCGAAGATTCTCATCTGTAGCAAGAAGCGTTCGTGCCGAAATGACTGACACGATGGTCAAAGGACAGTGGGTTTCGGAAAGCTGCAAATATGGCTTTCGTAAGAATGATGAATGAATGATGTTGAAGCTAATGGGTTGAGCAGCTACTTAAATAAGGATGAAAATTGAAAACGTGGCATCAGGAAATGTAACCAAACAAACAGTTGGGATCCGTTTGGTTTCCGGCCAAATGTGCCAGCCAAGCTGAATTTGGTGGCTAAAATTTAGTGACAACCAAAATTGAACTAGCATGGCCACGTTTGCCGTGAAGTAGCATGGTCACGTTTGCCGTGAAGACAAAGGGTTGCCAGGATATTTGCATGCCAACCGCAGGAAATAGTCTAATTTTCTTTCAAGAACTCTGGGATTATATAGTTCGGTTCGGTTCATCCGAACAGTAAGAAACGCCATCGAAAATAAATAAGAGTAACAAAGAAGTAACAAACAAACGGCCTTTGGGATCTGCAAGAGGGAGGCGTACCTTGAGATGCATCTCCTATATCTTTATGACGTCAAGATCCGCGAAACGTGCCAAACATTTCAATACTCTACCATAAACTCATTGCATGTTACTTTCAAATCTTTCAAAAGCATAATTAAGTTTAGGAGTAATATAAAGAAGGTGTGATCCTTTTTTTCTTCAGGAAACAAATTTGACAAACGTGATAACACTGGTGAGATGCACAACATTATTATATTATAGGACCTAATATCAGCGTGCCACAAAATTCAAACCGAACCCTGTTTCAAATTCAAACCAAACTCTGTTTCACGTGGCAAAAGATCTGGGTGGAGAAACCACGGAGAAAACAGACTACTGTTAAGAGCCAAGCATAGCAAGAACATAGTATAAAATTTAAACAAATATACCTTCGTGCATTAGCAAAAACTCGCCAATGGTTCTGTGCAGGTGGGTTAAGGCCCGAACAGGCATCATGTGCCACAGAGCCACGGCCCGCAAGACAATGTTGTGTGACCTCACATCACTACTGCAGAGAAAACAAGAGGGCAAATTCAAAGATTATTACAGCACAGGTTACATCACATCTGACTATCTTGTGTCCCCAAAAAGAGAGTAGCTACTTCTAAACGGGATGCTACTGTTCGTTCCCTTCAACCTCACTTCTTAACCTCCTCGTACTCGGCCTCCGGTGCCTGGTCACCGCTGCCTCCCTGAGGTCCAGATCCCGACTGTGACCCACCTGAACCACCGCCAGACATGTGCTGCCCGATCTTGGAAACAGCTTTGTTGGCTGCCTCAAGCTTGGCCTTGATCTTCTCAATATCGTCTGAGGCCATCTCCTGGCGGAGGTCAGCAATGGCTGCCTCAATCTCGGATGCAACCTCAGCTGGGATCTTGTCCCTGTACTCTCCCAGACTCTTCTCGATGCTGTAGATGGTGGTGTCTGCGTTGTTCCTGATGTCAATGAGGGCTTTCCGCTCCTGATCCTTCTGGGCATGCAGCTCAGCTTCTTGGACCATCTTCTGGATGTCAGCCTCAGACAGCCCACCAGAGGATCGGATGGTGATATTCTGCTCCTTGTTGGTGGCCTTATCTTTGGCAGAGACGGTCACGATTCCATTGGCATCGATGTCAAATGTGACCTCGATCTGAGGCAGACCTCTTGGGGCTGGCGGAATGCCCACAAGATCAAATTCACCAAGAAGTTTGTTGTCTGCAGCCATCTCACGCTCACCTTGCAACACACGGATACCTACTTGGGTCTGATTGTCAGCAGCGGTTGAGAACACCTGAAAAACAGAGCCAAATATCAGATCAAGGTAACCAGAGTTTGGGAATAACTGCTATAGAAATATGGATCAACTACTTTTACACAGCCCTACGAGAACACCACTAAGGTGAAAAACAACCAATGAGTTACAGAAGATAAGATCACAAGCTCATAGTCTACTTCAAATTAGATGAAAAATGCAAGGACACGTGAGGCTGTATCAGAAATCACTATGAGAGAATTCAATTGCAACTTGTGGCTATGCCTAATCAACACACGTGGAATGAATGTCAGACAAAAGATAGAGGCTTGTCATGTTACATCAGGGATTGCCAATAAGATAAACAACAAGATAAAGCTGCATCCTCAGGAGGATTAATCAAATTTTCCCTGAGAAGAAAGAACAGAGATATCATAATTAATAACTCACCTGACTTTTCTTTGTGGGAATTGTAGTGTTCCTGTTGATCAATCTGGTGAAGATACCACCAAGCGTCTCAATACCAAGTGACAGCGGAGTAACATCAAGGAGAAGAAGCTCCTTAACATCTCCACAGAGAATGCCACCCTGAATGGCAGCACCCATAGCAACTGCTTCATCTGGGTTGACTCCTTTGCTTGGGCTCTTTCCAAAAATTTCAGTGACCACCGTCTGTACCTTTGGAACCCTAGTCATTCCACCAACGAGAAGCACTTCATCCACCTCCTTAGTAGATATTCCAGCATCCTTCAAGCAGTTCTTGCATGGATCCCTAGTTCTCTCAATCAGATTGTGCACAAGAGCTTCAAACTTTGACCTTGTCAGTGTGATGTTCAAATGCTTTGCTCCCGAAGCATCAGCCGTTATGAATGGTAGATTGATTTCAGTCTGAGAAGTCGATGAAAGTTCGACCTTTGCCTTCTCAGCAGCTTCACGAAGCCTCTGCAGGGCCAACCTATCCTTTGACAGATCAATGCCCTCAGTTTTCTTGAATTCACTCACCAAGAATTCCAATAGTGTGTTATCAAAATCTTCACCACCCAAGAAGGTATCACCATTTGTTGCTTTGACCTGAGTAATAATACATAGAATTGGATCAGTAAATGATGTATTTCAGAAAATGTTTCCAGAACATGACTTGAAAGTTATGGAGATATACCTCAAAAACTCCATTTGAGATCTCCAGAATAGAGATATCAAAAGTTCCTCCACCAAGATCAAAGACTGCTATCAAACCCTCCTTGTTGTTCATACCATAAGACAGAGCAGCTGCTGTTGGTTCATTGATGATCCTCTCAACATCAAGGCCAGCAATTTTGCCAGCATCCTTTGTGGCCTGGCGCTGAGCATCATTGAAATAAGCCGGAACAGTAATCACTGCCTTCGAGACAGATTTGCCAAGGTAAGATTCAGCTGTCTCCTTCATCTTGGTCAGCACAAATGCTCCGACCTGGCTTGGCGAGTATTGCTTGCCATCTGTTGTTTCAACCCAAGCATCACCATTTGGGCCCTTCACAATTTTGTATGGCACCATCTTCATCTCTTTCTGTGTCTGGGGATCATCAAAGCGGCGCCCAATCAACCGCTTTGTTCCAAAGAAGGTGTTCTGGGGGTTGGTTACTGCCTGCCGCTTGGCTGGAGTTCCAACAAGCCTTTCACCCTTCTGAGTAAAAGCAACAACAGATGGAGTTGTTCGCGCACCTTCAGCATTCTCAATAACTTTTGGGTTCTGCAGTGATTTAATGACTCAATTTAGCAAAAGACAAATGAGGAGGGAGAAAACATGGCAAGGAGAAATTCTTATGAGTAGCTGACCTTTCCCTCCATAACAGAAACACATGAGTTAGTTGTTCCCAAATCAATTCCAATAACCTCATTTCCAGCTGCTTTTGCACTGAAAGTAGTAATCATGTAAATTAGCATTGTTATAATCAGAAAGATGTGTAGAACTAAGGCGATAGATCACCGTTACCTGAAATATCTTGCAAAACTACCCCATCTGGAGCATGCATTGGCAGCACATGTTGACTGTAAGCTAGCGCCCAGCTGAAACAAGTGCATTTACAGATGGTAAGAATCCAGAAACCAGCTAGGAAAGCTAATTCTATTGTCAACAGAGTTATTTGAGAAACCCCTTAGTTACCATTCTAGTTCTAGCTACACTAAGTAACTGCTGAAACAAGTGCATTCAAATATGGTAAGAGGCCAGAAACCAGCTAGGGAAGCAAATTGTATTGTCAGCAAAGTTATTTGAGAAACCACTTAGTTACCACTCTAGCTAAAACGACTAAGTAAGGCTAAGTAAATTAAATAGAACTGGTACCAGATACAGCCACCCACAAACAAAAAGCACTCATTGGTCATGGTGGATGATACAATAAAGAAAAATCCATTGTTAGCTCCACCTCACTAGTGATAAACAACCACTACTAATGCAGAAGATCGCAGCACATGGAATCTTTTGACAATGAGACCGTGCCCATGAACAAACAAGCTCATGCAAACAATTTATGCACAGCCTACTCTCACAAATCACGAAAGATCACTAATTCTACCACGGCTGCAGGCTAGTAATCAACCAGAACTCAAGTAATTCATTAATACCCTCAAGCACATCGAATCTACAAGAACTAATGTACCTCCTGGCGCCAAAATCCATGAGCACGTGAAATCACACACAATCAACGGTCAGTCACCCCCACCACCCAACCCCCCTCGCGGATCAACAACAAAAACGCTAGATTAGCGACCACAGGACCACCACACCAAACATAAGTAGAATCACGGAGACGGAGGGAGCTAGCGAGGAGGGGGCCTTACAGATCCGAGAGGGGACGCTAGCCCCCGCCGGCGCGCGGCGCGGAGGAGCAGCGACGCCGCCATGGATGGCTAGTCCCGTGCGCAGGCGAGGAGGGTTTCGGCGGCGCCGCTGCTGACTGCTGGCTTCAGCTCGCGAGGCGGCGGCGAGGGTTTTGGGAGGGGATGGATGCTTCGGGAGACGGCGCGGGGAAGGAAGGGGGTTGCGGCTGGTTGGCTCGTGGTGGGTTTTATGAGGTCGTGGCCGCTGCGGCCGAATTGGTGACTGAATGGTGGGCCGCCACGTCGGGCGGGTGCGATCGGGCAGCGCCGCGGCGACCGAAGAAGGCTGTAGAAGCCTCTGGACGCGAGAACTAGGTTCTCCGAGGGTTTTCCTGCTTTTTATCCAGGAAAGAGAGTGCTAGGTTTCTCGACGATGGGCCAAGGAGTGGGCTGTTTTCGATGATGGTGATAATAGGTGGGCTAGCAGGCCGTTTGGCGGCCTGAGGCCCTTACAATTCGGTCAGGAAAGGACCACGACAGGCTGGGAAATGGTGTTATTTCCGCTAGCAATTTACTCCGTTCCTTTTAAAACAGTTTTCAACTTCTTCCATGTCTACTTACAGCATAAAGAAATAATCCATGTGGTTAGCAGTAATGTTACCGATGGTTTAAGACTTTCTCAATGCACAGTTTTATGGTGCTGGTACTAAGATTGACATGTGAGTTTCTCAATGAAATGAAGTTATCTCTCTATCGGGCCTCAATTGCTTTGTCCCTCGCCCCCGCGTCGTCTCCCCGAGGCGATTCGGGTGGCTCCCGCACCGCCGCCGCTCCACCCCTCCCTACTCCCCGTCCAACCTCGCCGTCGTCGGAGCAGGGCCCCGGAAGCCCCGTGAGCCTGCTAGGATAGCGACGGCGGGGCCTTTACGACCGGTCCCGGGTCCCCTGCCCCAGTTCCCCTTGCTCCGGCGGCGCCAACCACGGTAGTGACGGCAGCGGCCGGCGACGGTGGATCCGGGGCCCTTGGCGTCGGATCCGCCCCCGCCCCCGGCAGGCGGATCTGCTCGGTGCTGCGGCGGGGGCGCAAGACGTGCGGCAAGAGGGCCGCGCAGGTGGAGGCGCGTGTGTGATGTTCTGTGTGTGCGAGGAGCGCGTGTGGCAGCTAACAGCTGAAAGCATCTAGCCCCCTAATTTATGTTTTGGTAATTAATGACAATCAAAATGGACTAACAATTTCATTGAGATATGAGAACAGGTTAGTCCTTGGGATTGGATGAGCTCTTGCGGTATGTCATGATCATGATGGGTGTGATAAGGACCGAAAGGAGCTAAAGGCAAAGGTATAAGATAGGGTATTCTATTTTACCGGTCAAGCGGTGTTTAGTGGATGAACATTGACCGGATTATAGGCTAGATAGCCGTACTATCAAGAGGGGTCAATGTCCTTGGCTTGACGAGTCCATGATGCCATTTTGCTCAAATAATTGCATTGCATGCATGAGGGCTAACAACGTTTGTGAAAGTGGGAAATACAAGAAGCAAAAAACTATCCTGTGGAGGGCTCACTGCGTCCTGGCGGACTGTCCGCGTGGCCAGTGGTGGACTGTCTGGGGGGTCCGGCCAGTCCGCGTCCTGGTGTGGTGGACGGTCCACATGCTTTTTTTCGTGTAATAATTTTGTCTAAGTATGAAATGTGCTCGGCTGAAAAATGAGAGGCAGACTGTCCGGCCATGAGTGGCGGACTGTCCGCAGTTCAAAAAATGTGAGGCGGACCGTTTTGGCGGACCATCAACACAGAAGCGTTTCCGAGCGTTCTAGAAGACTTTTGTGAGGCGGACGGTCCGCAGGCAACTTGTGATAGTTTCTCATGGCCTGGCGGACGGTCCGCGCCTGTATGGCGGACGGTCCGCAAGTCCGTAACGGCTAGTTCTGACACCATCTGACACACGTTGTAGCTGTTGGTTTGGAAGGGCGGACAGTCCGCCAGGTATGAGGCGGACAGTCCGCCAATGCCCTGTTTTGAACGTAACGGCTAGATTTTGAGGGGGTGAGTATTTATACTCCACCCCCGGGGTTGGGAAGGCTCTCTTGGCCCATTTGAAAGCTTCCTTGATACATTTGAGCATTCCCCATCCTTTCTCTCACTCACTTGATTTAGTGGTTGCATCTTTGTGAGATTGAGAGGATCCTAGTGCATTGCATCAAGAGTTTGAGCTTTGTGGCACTAGGGAGACTTCAAGCAAGGTTATTGATTTGTTACTTTTGGAGGTTGCCGCCTCCTAGACGGCTTGGAGCTGGTGATTCCATCGAGCACTTCAAGAAGATTGTGAAGTTGCCGTGGAGGTTGGTTGTGAGAGGTCATTGTGCTCACCTCATCGGAGCGGTGAAGAGCAACTCTAGTGGAATCGAGATTTGGAGCGGTTCTTTGGTTCTAACCGGCTCATACATCAAGTGAAGACTTGATAGAGGAGTGGTTGAACATTGAATCCATCTCAACGTGGATTAGGGGTGACCGGCAAGTCATCGATACCACGGGATAAGTTCTTGCGTCACTTGTTCTTATTGCTTGCTTGTTATCTTGATTATTTACTTTAAACAAGTTAATTTCATAGAGATTGATTCTTATCTTGTCATCCTAGGTTGCAAAACCATCAACATAGGGTTAGAGTAGCTAGACATTTAATTTCCCTTGTGGTTCTAATTAAACTTCTCTAGTGTTGTGATTGAAGTTCTCAAAACCGCCTATTCACCCCCCTCTAGTCGGTAATCCTAGATCCTACAACAGCGGCGGTCGTGGCGCGTGGCATGCGGGTGCGCGCAGGCAAAGTGCGGGGCCGCGGCGGCCGGTCCGCACGTGTGTCGGTGTGACGAACCGGATTCCCGACGACGAGAATCTGACTCCCTGTACCCTCGAGATAGTCCCAGGAATAGCAGCTATCTCGTACAGAACTCATCTCAGTCGAATATCACATCCATACAACGATAAAAGATCCATTACATGACATATATATAAAACATAGCGTCTGGTACAAGCCCTCCGGGCTAAATCGACAATAAGAAACATCTGCGCAGCGGTAGCTAGATCATCAGGGTCCACTCCTCCACATGCATCCTTGAGCATAGCGCGCACCCTTCAGTCGTACCACCCGTCCTGGTTGAACTCGTGGTCGGGGTCTTCACCTGAGAACCCAAAGTCGACTCGGTGAGCTCCCTCCCCACCTTGTCTCAACAGCCTCAGCTGGACCAATCTCTCAAAACCCAAATCAAGGATGAGGTAAGAAAGCAGATTCCCATGCTAGTCGGAACTTATCAGAAATGGGTCGTCCGTAACCGTGGACACGGCTATACGTATAGTTTACACTCTGCAGAGGTGGCACTCCAGGAATCCATCCGGGCTGCAAGGCTAGTCCGCAACCAACCTGAGACACAGCCCACAGCAAAGACCCTAAATAGTAACGGCGCCAATCCTGTCTCCCTGGGCTCGGGAAACATCCGATCTAACATCTGCCCCAGGGTCGTGAAACCTTCCCACCAGGGCCAGTCGGGGGCCGTGGTAAATCAGGGAGATTACGCCGCAACGAATCCCCCCTACACATATCAAGCTCGATTCTCCTACAGTCTCGGCGCCGCACTAGAGTAGGCTTGCTGGAACCCTTCCCATACTGGGTAGATGGTGAGCACGGTATTCCCACGTCCAAAGTTGGAACTCGACTCGGTCCTTAATTGTCGGTAAAGCGAGTATCTGCGTCATAAGCGATCCGCCGCAACGGTCCGCAATCGGCACCCATAACAGGTATAGCCGCCCAAACTCCTCAAGTACTCCTCAAGTACCAATATCCAAGAACCATGTACCCGCAACAGGTACTCCGTAGGGACTGCCCGAGTGCAGTCCCCAAGCACCTCGATCAAATGATCGAGTTGTTATTACTCGCTTACACCGCCTAGCTGCACTACTCCTCCCATACCACCCACAACTCACGCCAAGAGGATCAAATCACCACCATCCCAACACATGCATATCATAGCATATTCATAAAGTGAGTAGTAGGTAGCAAGGTAACAGGATATTAACAAAGGCAGTGCAGGTTTATCATGCGAGTAAAGTAAAGCGCTAGCATACTAGTTTGCATGTCTAATAGGTATTTTAGAGAATGGTCGGGCGTGAACCTGGGCAAAGGTCTTCGTCCTCGTCAAAGCAGTTGTCGAAGTGGTGCGGCTCCTCCTGACTCTCCGGAACTCCTAGGGTCGCGGAAAATAAAATTAAGACGCGACTACTAGCAAAGAAACACCAAGACAACAATGAAAGAAGTCCCAAATAACACCAAACTCTACACTAATGCGTAGGTCATGATTTTAGAAAAATATAGAAACTGGTTTCATATTTTTCTGAGCTACGGTTGATTTATTATTAATTTTCGAAGTTTAAATCATTTTCTGAAAATATTAAATAATTTCCGAAAAAGAAAAACATATAAATAATTAGCCTGCTGACGTCAGCATGACGTCATGCTGGCGTCAGCAGTGGGGTCCGCCTAGGATGACGTCAGCAGTGGGCCCTGCTGACGTCAGCGTTGACTGGTCAACGGTCAACGGGTCAACGGGTCAACTCTGGTCAGTGGGCCCCATGCGTCAGTGACTCGCAGAGTATGACATGTAGGTCCCATACGTCAGCGCAGTTAAAAGAAAAAGAAAAAGATTAAACGAAGGCTGGGCTGGAATTGGGCCGAAAGTGACTGGGCCGGAAAAGTTTAGGGGTGTGAAACAGACTTAAAGTTCAACTTTAGGCCCACGAAGGGGCGCTGCTGGATCTGGCTCTGGTGGACTAGGTCCACCGTGAACCGTGAGTGCGGATCACGTAAGCCGGGTGCATGGGATCAGGTGTGGCCGACTCGGGATTGTCTGCGGGTGGCTGTGTGGCGACTTGGTGTGGTCTTCGGTGTGGCTCGGCCATGTCGCGACGCGACGCGCTCGCGGCGCGCACTGGAGCACGCCGGCGGCGACGGTCGACGGCGGATCTCGCCGGAAAAGGTTCGGCTCGGGCCAAGGACGGCCGGATTAGCTTGGCTAGGGTTTCGAGAACACGAACGGGGTGAAAAAGGGCTCGGCTTGGCTTCGGCTCGGGCTTCCCGACGCGGACGGCGGCGACGCGGCCATGGTGCCACGGCGGCCGGCGATGCGCGGGCAGAGACTCGGCTCGGACGGCTCGGCTACGGATGGTTTGCGCGCGCAGTCCTCAGCAACTGCTGGGACGCAGCTAGGTGCGCGTGCGCGGGCACGTGGTCACCCACGGCCGCGACACGGCCTCGGCATTCGCGCGCGGCGAGCGGAGCTCGGCCGCGGCGGCCTCGGCTGCGGAGCTTGGTCGACGGCGGGTTGCAAAAGGGGTTAGCGGCGACGGGTTCCTGCACATGTTCACGGCCACGACTCGAAGGTCGGGTCCCAGGGGGCTAGCAACGGCGGCGGCGGCGCTCGGCCGGAGACAGGGGAGAAGAAGGGGGGTCGACGACGACGGCTCACCTCGGGTCACGTAGACGTACGCTGCAGCTCGGGGTAGACTCGACGTGGCTCGGCGAAGCTCGTGCTCCTCCTCCCGTCCCAGGTCCGGCTCCTCCTCGGCGCCTCCGCGGACGGCGGCGTCGGCGGCGGCGGCGCGGAGAAGACGATGGGCTTCCCCTCCTCTCCCGGCTTCTCCTCCACGACCTTCCTCTGGTCCTCCTCTTCCCTCTCCTCTCACGAATTGGGGATTGGAAACCCCAATGGGGCGGCGGCGGCTTGAACAGGGAAAGCGGCCGGCGGGGCTGATTTATAGGGCGGCGGCTGCTAGGGTTTGAGCGCGGACGGTGAGATGGAACGGCCAGGAGCTCGCGGACACGCGGCGCGCATCGGACGGGCCGCACAGGAGCGATGGGACCGGCTCGGGTGGTTGGGGATCACGGGCGCGCGCGCGGGAGAGAGAGGAGCGGCGCGCGGGGGAAGATGACGAAAGGAAGGAGAGAAGGCTGACAGGCGGGACCCGCCTGTCAGTGGGAGAGAGAGAGAGACGCGGCGGCGACGCGGTGAAGGGCTGGGCCGTGCTGGGCCGAATGGCCGGCTGGGCCGCTTGGTTGGCTGGCTCGGGGAAAGGAATTCGAGGGGGTTTGATGGACTTGGCTCGGAGATTTGGCCCACGAACAGTTAGAAAGATTTGACAATTAGTTTAGCTAGTTAGAGTTTGAATTCAAATCTAGGATTTGAATTCAAACCAACCAAAAATCCAATTAAATCCAAATAACTCCAAATCACACTATTTCATCCTTAGCACTTCAAATTGATTTTAAATTTTTAATTTAAATTGCTTAAGAATTTGGGAAGCAATAGAATTAATTTTAAATATTGGTTTGCATGCACAACAATTCACCAAAAATTTTGAAATCCACATTTTTGCACTCAACAAATCCTAAGGGTATTTTTAGGGTTGTTAGACACTTTCTCAGTTGAGATACATGGAACACAGGATGTACTCCCGCTAGTTCCTCTGGTAGGTCTAGCTTGTAGGCTAGCTTTCCTACTCTCTCTCGTATCTGATACGGTCCAACAAAACGGGGTGCTAGCTTCCCTTTCACTTGGAATCTCTTATGCCCTCTGAGGGGTGACAATTTTAGGTAGACGAAGTCTCCTACTTCAAACTATAGATCTCGTCTCCTCTTATCCGCATAGCTCTTTTGTGGGCTCTGAGCTGTCTTCAGGTGCTCTCGGATCTTGGCCACATTTTCTTCTGCCTCTACCATCATGTCAGGTCCAAAGAATGTTCGTTCTCCCACCTCTGACCACATTAGAGGTGTTCTGCATTTTCTGTCATATAGTGCCTCAAAGGGTGACATCCGCAGGCTGGCCTGGTAGCTGTTGTTGTAGGAAAATTCTGCATACGATAAACTCTTCTCCCAGTCTATGTTGTATGCCAAAACACATGCCCTCAACAAGTCTTCAAGAACCTGGTTCACTCTTTCGGTCTGTCCATCTGTCTGAGGGTGGTAAGCTGTGCTATACTCCAAGGTTGTTCCGATGGCTTGATGTAGGCTTTTCCAGAACTGAGCCGTGAATTGTAGTCCTCTGTCTAACACAATACTTTTTGGTGCCCCATGCAGCTTGAGAATGTTGTCTATATATAGCTCTGCTAGTTTGCTTACTGGGTATGTGCTTTTGACTGGTATAAAGTGGGCTACCTTTGTCAGCCGATCAACTATGACCCAAATGGCATCATTTCCTTTCTGAGTGCGAGGTAGGCCAACCACGAAATCCATGCTGATATCTTCCCACTTCCACACTAGAATTTCTAGTGGTTTCAGCAGTCCTGCTGGTCTTTGATGTTCTGCCTTGATTCTTCGACAAGAGTCGCACTTGGCTACATATTCTGCTATGTCCTCTCTCATTTTCTTCCACCAGAACTTATCCTTTAGATCCTGATACATCTTGGTGCATCCGGGGTGTATCGAGTACTTGGACTCGTGAGCCTCTGAGAGAATTGTTCTCCTGATTTCCTTGTCCTGCGGTACACAAATACGGTCTTTCAGTCATACTGTCCCTGCTTCATCTACTCGGAAGTCAGGTGTCACTCCTCGCTGAATATCCTCCTTTACTTCTTGGATTTCTGGACACTTTTCTTGAGCTTCTTTGATTCGGTCTTCTAGGTTGCACCTCACCCTCATTTCCTGGGGTTTTCCTTCTTCTACTAGCTCGAGTTTCAGCATGTACAATTCCTTTGCTAGTTCTGGCTGACTTTCTTCTATCATCAAGTTGTTGCAGTAACTCTTTCTGCTCAAGGCATCTGCCACTACGTTGGCCTTGCCAGGATGGTAGTGTATCTCCAAGTCGTAATCTTTGATCAGTTCTAACCACCTTCTCTGCCTCATGTTCAGTTCGGATTGGGTGAAGAAATACTTCAAACTCTTGTGATCTGTGTAGATATCGCACTTGTTGCCAATCAGGTAGTGCCTCCAGATCTTCAATGCATGTACCACTGCTGCCAGTTCTAAATCATGTGTGGGGTAGTTCTCCTCATGTTTTCTCAGCTGCCTCGATGCATAAGCAACAACCTTGCCCTCTTGCATCAGAACACATCCCAAACCTTGTCTCGAAGCATCGCAATAGACTACAAAATCTTTGCGAATATCTGGCAGGGTTAATACTGGCGTTGTAGTGAGTTTGTGCTTGAGCTCTTGGAAACTTCTTTCGCACTTGTCCGTCCACTCGAATGGGACATTGTTCTTGAGTAGTTCGGTCATTGGCTTGGCAATCTTGGAGAAGTTCTCAATGAACCTTCTGTAGTAACCTGCCAAACCCAGAAAGCTTCGGATTTCCGTGATACTCTTCGGCTGCTTCCATTCTGCTACTACCTCAATCTTTTCTGGGTCTACTGCTACGCCCTCAGCTGTCAACACGTGACCCAAAAAGGCTACTTTCTCTAACCAAAATTCACATTTGCTGAACTTCCCGTAGAGTTGATGCTGTCTCAGCTTCTCTAGTACAATCCTTAGACGCTCCTCATGTTCTTCGGCTGTTTCTGAGTAGACTAGTATGTCGTCAATGAACACCACTATGAACTTGTCTAGTTCCTCCATGAATACTTTGTTCATCATGCTCATGAAGTAAGCAGGTGCGTTGGTCAAACCGAAGGACACAACGGTGAACTCGTACTGCCCGTACCGAGTCACAAAGGCTGTCTTGGGAATGACGCCTTCTCTAATCTTCATCTGGTGGTATCCCGATCTCAGATCAATCTTACTGAAGTATTTGGCTTTCTTCAACTGATCTAGCAAGTCATCAATCCGAGGTAATGGGTACTTGTTCTTGATTGTCACTGCGTTCAGGGATCGATAGTCCACGCACATGCGCATTGACCCATCCTTCTTCTTCACAAACAACACTGGCGATCCCCATGGGGATGCACTTGGTCGAATCACCCCGCTTTCTAGCATCTCTTTCAGCTGCTTCTTGAGTTCCTACAGTTCTTCCACTAACATTCTGTACGGTCTCTTGGCAATGGGCCCTGTGCCTGGTTGCAGTTCGATTATGAACTCTACGTCTCGGTCAGGTGGTAATCCTGGTAGTTCTTCGGGAAACACGTCCGTGTACTCACACACAACAGGCACTTCTTCGATCGTCTTTTTCTCGATAAAGTATACCAACTGTCTCAGAATACATGTTCTGGATCTCTTCCCTGTTCTTCTTCTTTGTGGTTCCACTGTTACTTTGACTCCGCTAGGGTGTGTCAACTCAACTGTTCTGGGTGAGCAACTGATTACTCCTTTGTGCTCTGTAAGCCAATCCATTCCTAGTATCACGTCAATTCCGTCTGACTCCAGGACTGTCAGGTCTCCTACGAACTCCTGCCCACCTATCATCAGACTAACTGCTGGGCACTCTAAGGTGCACCTAAGCTCTCCTAAGGGAGAAGTAGTGACTATAGGTCTGGCCTTAGGTATTGTCGGGGGTGTCTGCTCTTTCACAAACTTTGTCGAGATATAAGATTCAGTTGCTCCAGAGTCAAACAATATCAAAGCTGGAATGCCATTTACTAAAAACTCACCGAGCACAACGTCGGGAGCGTCCTCGGCTTCTTCCTCTGTCAGGTGGTTGAGGCGTCTCCTCTGCGCTGTTGCTGGCTGCCTGTCCTGTCCTCCAGGTACCGGTGCCTTGGCTGGGGTTTGTTTGTTCTTCTTCTCCGGACAGTCAAAGGACTTGTGACCGGGCTTCCCACAAGCAAAACAGACCACTGAGGTCCCTCCACCAATTCTGGGCGTGTTGTTTGGCTTCCAGTTGGGGTTTCCCTGACCTGAGTAGCTGTTGTTTCTGTTACCAAAGCTGCTGTAGTTGTTACCTCTGCTGCCAAAACTGTTGCTGTTACTGCCTCTGTTACCCTGGTAGCTGTTTCTGTTGAACCCTGAGCTTCCTTGGCTGTTGCTCTGCTCAAAGCTTCTCCTGAGCATGTTGCTCTGGCCACTCCTCGGCCTCTGACTTAGTCTGTGGTTGTGCAACTGTTCAGCCTTTCTTTTCTTCTCTCTCCAAGTATCTTCAAGACCCACTCTTTCCTTCTCAACTGCGATAGCCCTGTCGATCAGCTCTCTGAGTGACCTGTGTGAACTCGCTGCGAGTGCTGTCCTCAGACCTCTGTGCAAACCACGCTGTAACCAAAACTGCTTCTTCTTTTTAGTGTTGACGTCTTCAGGAGCGTACCTTGACATCTTGGCAAAGTGTCGAGCGTACTCAGCTACAGACAAACTTCCTTGGGTCATTGTCCTGAACTCCATTGCTTTGTGCACCATGACTTGTTCTGGGATGTGATACTCTTTGAAAGCTTCACGAAACTCTAGCCAGGTGATCTGAGCTGGGTTCGCGTGAGAGTCACAGTAGCTCTCCCACCACGCTTTCGCTGCTCCTTCAAGCTGGTGCGCCGCAAGGGCCACACATTCCTCTTCAGTGTAGTCTGTCAGGTCCAGCTTCGTCTCGATGGTACGCAACCAGTCGTGTGCGTCGAGTGGCTCGTCCGAGTAGTCGAAGGTGGGTGCTTTCAGCCTGATGAACCTTTCAATCTTCCTTTGTAGGTCTTCCTCACGGTGTCCCTGATGGTTCTGGTTCTGGTTTCCCTGCATCTGTTGCATAGCTTGCATCATCTAAGTGTTGGCCTGTGCCATCTGTTGCATCAGCTGTGTTTGAGTAGTCATTACTTCTACCAAGTTAGGCGGTGGCGGTGGTTGCTGGTCGTTCTGCTGGTTCTGCTGAGGTTCCACTGTTGGTTCTTCCATTACCACTTCCTGTTCCTCACCTGGTGCATTGTCCTCGGGCTCGAGCACGCCTGCTGCGCGTCCAGGGCCCCTGCCTCTAACTGAAACTGCTGCTCTTCCACGACCACGACCTCTGACACGTCCTCTGCCTCTAGCTGCCATTGCTGCCTCTTCTTGCTCAGCTTCCTCAAAACGTGTAAGCAGTCGGTTGGATCTTCGGATCGACATCTTGCTGTATTTTTCATAGAGCAGGTTTAGTGGCGGTCGGTAATGGTTAGGTTAGCGTAACTAGAGTAGGAGCTGCACACATGAAATAGACTCAACACTAAAGTACACTCAGGATGAACATCAATAAAACTGCAAGAACAGCCATAAAGATCGATCATTCATTACAGCATTACACCCTAGACATGAGTACTATCCCGAGGCCAGCTCCCGGAACCTTGAGGATTAGTACATCTAAGCGAATGCTACATCGTGGCTGAGCCAAAAGGTGGTCATGATCTACTAAGTCTAAACATCAGCTCAAAAAGATAGATACAAGTCTCATCACCACTGCTGACATCTGCTGATACTGCCTACTGCATCTGTCTCATACTGCTGAAGATGCCTGTGAGGCGCGCTGCCAACCTCACAGCCTCAGTCTCTGTCTGCTGCTAGATCACTGCCTGTCATCGTGGAGAGTGTCCGTGAGGCGCGCTGCCAACCTCGCTGTGTCCATCTCAGGTTCTGTCATCTGCTTCTCTAGGTGTGCCAGTTCTTGTCTCAGTCTTGTCATCTCGGGGGTAAGGGTTCGAGCCTCAGGTAGTGGTATCGGCTCAACTCGGCTTGGTGAAACCCTGTAGTTCTCTTTCTGGGTTCAACTCTGCGTTCCTCTGGAAGTCCTTGGTTCAATGTGATCACCTCTGCTACCCTCTTCCTGTCTGACCTTACCCAACTACTAAGGGTCCTTCGAGCTTCATCCTTTGCCATAATCTGTTGAAGACTCAAGTGCTTCATCAGCTGGTAGTTCCGTCCACTCTTCTCCTTGTAGCTATCCACCTCTTCCTGAAGTTCTGAGTTGTGACTGTCCAACCAATATACTTCTTCCTTCAGTTCTTCTATCTCTTCTTCCTTGGCTGCCAGTGCTTTGTCCTTCTCCGCGAGTTGATCTTCCAGATGGACATCTCGAGCATGGTGAGTTGCTCGGATCATTCCTGCCAACTGTCTGTTGTTGCGAGCTTCGTATTCCAGGACTCTGACTTTTCTTGCTTTAGCTTTGAGTCGCTCCTCAAGTAAGGTGATCCTGTTGTCCTTTTCCAGTAGCTGGATGTCTTGTTTCCATACCCTCTCTTTCAGCTTGGCAACTTTTTCTTCTAGGCCAATGTTTAAATACTCCTGCTCGATCATGCACTGAACTGAAGTCCGCAGGGTCACGTTCCTCTCTCGGTCCGCTGCGTGAGCCTGCAAACTGACTGCGTCTCTGTCAGTTGGATCTTCAAGAGCCCTCGGTAGGTACCGGAAACGAGTGTGGCTGAGCTGGTTCTGGTACACAAGTGTGGCAAGTCGGAGTATCCTCATCGCTATAGTCTGCACTGCCCGAATGAAGGTGCTCTCGCTGGTAGCTTCTCGTAACATCAGTGAACTTGGTCGTCCAGGGATATTGGGTACTACCATCTGCAACCGGGTGTGTACTCCCTCACCAGGGCCGTAGGTCCAGTCCTCGTAGAAGACGTTGTCCACATTTATCCCCACTGTACGCAACACCTCCCTCAGTATCACTGCCAAACCTCCACATTCTGCTCCTGTGGTCCTGATCTCCCGTCGTTCATCTGCTGATCCTCTTGCTTCCATCTGCCAGACAGTTAGTGGGTTATTAGTAAGTTAGAAGGTTAGTAAGGTAAGGCAAGGGTAAAAGTTTTGTAAATAGTTGAGATATACGTATATATAGTTTTCAAATAGTCTAAGGAGTTTCATATAAAATAGAGGACTCAGTTATAGCTTCTGTCCTAAGTTTCCGTTCTAAGGGTTACGCGCTACGGTCAAGTATGGCTCTGATACCAACTGTGACGAACCGGATTCCCGACGACGAGAATCTGACTCCCTGTACCCTCGAGATAGTCCTAGGAATAGCAGCTATCTCGTACAAAACTCATCTCAGTCGAATATCACATCCATACAACGATAAAAGATCCATTACATGACATATATATAAAACATAGCGTCTGGTACAAGCCCTCCGGGCTAAATAGACAATAAGAAACATCTGCGCAGCGGTAGCTAGATCATCAGGGTCCACTCCTCCACATGCATCCTTGAGCATAGCGCGCACCCTTCAGTCGTACCACCCGTCCTGGTTGAACTCGTGGTCGGGGTCTTCACCTGAGAACCCAAAGTCTGTCCCCAAGGAAATGGGACAGGTCCACGTCACCAACCATAATATGATGCAAGCTTTAAAGTGGCCTATTCTAAGGTATAGAAATAATCAAGGTTTGAGCCAGGGTTTTCTTATGCAAGCAGCAGCAACAACCCAAATTCATCTCATCACCAACTCCTTCTCACACACACACATCCACTCCCAAAACCACCCTTCAGCCTCACATTTTCCCATCGTGCTCGTCCTGCCACAGCAGGTTCCCGCAAACATTATTCACCAACACCTTTCTCTCTCTAGTCGACTCGGTGAGCTCCCTCCCCACCTTGTCTCAACAGCCTCAGCTGGACCAATCTCTCAAAACCAAAATCAAGGATGAGGTAAGAAAGCAGATTCCCATGCTAGTCGGAACTTATCAGAAATGGGTCGTCCGTAACCGTGGACACGGCTATACGTATAGTTTACACTCTGCAGAGGTGGCACTCCAGGAATCCATCCGGGCTGCAAGGCTAGTCCGCAACCAACCTGAGACACAGCCCACAGCAAAGACCCTAAATAGTAACGGCGCCAATCCTGTCTCCCTGGGCTCGGGAAACATCCGATCTAACATCTGCCCCAGGGTCGTGAAACCTTCCCACCAGGGCCAGTCGGGGGCCGTGGTAAATCAGGGAGATTACGCCGCAACGAATCCCCCCTACACATATCAAGCTCGATTCTCCTACAGTCTCGGCGCCGCACTAGAGTAGGCTTGCTGGAACCCTCCCCATACTGGGTAGATAGTGAGCACGGTATTCCCACGTCCAAAGTTGGAACTCGACTCGGTCCTTAATTGTCGGTAAAGCGAGTATCTGCGTCATAAGCGATCCGCCGCAACGGTCCGCAATCGGCACCCATAACAGGTATAGCCGCCCAAACTCCTCAAGTACCAATATCCAAGAACCATGTACCCGCAACAGGTACTCCGTAGGGACTGCCCGAGTGCAGTCCCCAAGCACCTCAATCAAACGATCGAGTTGTTATTACTCGCTTACACCGCCTAGCTGCACTACTCCTCCCATACCACCCACAACTCACGCCAAGAGGATCAAATCACCACCATCCCAACACATGCATAGCATAGCATATTCATAAAGTGAGTAGTAGGTAGCAAGGTAACAGGATATTAACAAAGGCAGTGCAGGTTTATCATGCGAGTAAAGTAAAGCGCTAGCATACTAGTTTGCATGTCTAATAGGTATTTTAGAGAATGGTCGGGCGTGAACCTGGGCAAAGGTCTTCGTCCTCGTCAAAGCAGTTGTCGAAGTGGTGCGGCTCCTCCTGACTCTCCGGAACTCCTAGGGTCACGGAAAATAAAATTAAGACGCGACTACTAGCAAAGAAACACCAAGACAGCAATGAAAGAAGTCCTAAATAACACCAAACTCTACACTAACACGTAGGTCATGATTTTAGAAAAATATAGAAACTGGTTTCATATTTTTCTGAGCTACGGTTGATTTATTATTAATTTTCGAAGTTTAAATCATTTTCTGAAAATATTAAATAATTTCCGAAAAAGAAAAACAGATAAATAATTAGCCTGCTGACGTCAGCATGACGTCATGCTGACGTCAGCAGTGGGGTCCGCCTAGGATGACGTCAGCAGTGGGCCCTGCTGACGTCAGCGTTGACTGGTCAACGGTCAACGGTCAACGGGTCAACTCTGGTCAGTGGGCCCCATGCGTCAGTGACTCGCAGAGTATGACATGTGGGTCCTATACGTCAGCGCAGTTAAAAGAAAAAGATTAAACGAAGGCTGGGCTGGAATTGGGCCGAAAGTGACTGGGCCGGACAAGTTTAGGGGTGTGAAACAGACTTAAAGTTCAACTTTAGGCCCACGAAGTGGCGCTGCTGGATCTGGCTCTGGTGGACTAGGTCCACCGTGAACCGTGAGTGCGGATCACGTAAGCCGGGTGCACGGGATCAGGTGTGGCCGACTCGGGATTGTCTACGGGTGGCTGTGTGGCGACTTGGTGTGGTCTTCGGTGTGGCTCGGCCATGTCGCGACGCGACGCGCGCGCGGCGCGCACTGGAGCACGCCGGCGGCGACGGTCGACGGCGGATCTCGCCGGAAAAGGTTCGGCTCGGGCCAAGGACGGCCGGATTAGCTTGGCTAGGGTTTCGAGAACACGAACGGGGTGAAAAAGGGCTCGGCTTGGCTTCGGCTCGGGCTTCCCGACGCGGACGGCGGCGACGCGGCCATGGCGCCACGGCGGCCGGCGATGCGCGGGCAGAGACTCGGCTCGGACGGCTCGGCTACAGACGGTTTGCGCGCGCGCAGTCCTCAGCAACTGCTGGGACGCGGATAGGTGCGCGTGCGCGGGCACGTGGTCACCCATGGCAGCGACACGGCCTCGGTGTTCGCGCGCGGCGAGCGGAGCTCGGCCGCGGCGGCCTCGGCTGCGGAGCTTGGTCGACGGCGGGTTGCAAAAGGGGTTAGCGGCGACGGGTTCCTGCACACGTTCACGGCCACGACTCGAAGGTCGGGCCCCAGGGGGCTAGCAACGGCGGCGGCGGCGCTCGGCCGGAGACAGGGGAGAAGAAGGGGGGTCGACGACGACGGCTCACCTCGGGTCACGTAGACGTACGCTGCAGCTCGGGGTAGACTCGACATGGCTCGGCGAAGCTCGTGCTGCTCCTCCCGTCCCAGGTCCGGCTCCTCCTCGGCACCTCCACGGACGGCGGCGGCGGCTTCGGCGGCGGCGGCGCGGAGAAGACGATGGGCTTCCCCTCCTCTCCCGGCTTCTCCTCCACGACCTTCCTCTGGTCCTCCTCTTCCCTCTCCTCTCACGAATTGGGGATTGGAAACCCCAATGGGGCGGCGGCGGCTTGAACAAGGAAAGCGGCCGGCGGGGCTGATTTATAGGGCGGCGGCTGCTAGGGTTTGAGCGCGGACGGTGAGATGGAACGGCCAGGAGCTCGCGGACACGCGGCGCGCATCGGACGGGCCGCACAGGAGCGATGGGACCGGCTCGGGTGGTTGGGGATCACGGGCGCGCGCGCGGGAGAGAGAGGAGCGGCGCGCGGGGAAGATGACGAAAGGAAGGAGAGAAGGCTGACAGGCGGGACCCGCCTGTCAGTGGGAGAGAGAGAGAGACGCGGCGGCGACGCGGTGAAGGGCTGGGCCGTGCTGGGCCGAATGGCCGGCTGGGCCGCTTGGTTGGCTGGCTCGGGGAAAGGAATTCGAGGGGGTTTGATGGACTTGGCTCGGAGATTTGGCCCACGAACAGTTAGAAAGATTTGACAATTAGTTTAGCTAGTTAGAGTTTGAATTCAAATCTAGGATTTGAATTCAAACCAACCAAAAATCCAATTAAATCCAAATAACTCCAAATCACACTATTTCATCCTTAGCACTTCAAATTGATTTTAAATTTTTAATTTAAATTGCTTAAGAATTTGGGAAGCAATAGAATTAATTTTAAATATTGGTTTGAATGCACAACAATTCACCAAAAATTTTGAAATCCACATTTTTGCACTCAACAAATCCTAAGGGTATTTTTAGGGTTGTTACAGTCGGCATGGTGGCCAGCTCCGGCTGGCGTGGGCCGGGCGTGCAGAGGAGGATGCGGCGCGCCGCGACGGGAGACACGGCAAGGGTGCCTGCGCACAGTGGAGCGAACGGCCGGCGCGGGCCGGACGCGTGGTTGCGGCGACGCGACGGAGGGCGCCTGCGCGCGGTGGCGCGGACGGCCGGCGCAGAGGAGAAGGTGCGGCGTGCCGGGTGCGGGAGAGAGGCGGTGGCCTGGGCAAGTGGGGGCGGCGGCGGTGAGCGGCCAGCTCAGGAGATGGTCGCGAGGGGCGCTCGTCAATGTGATGGGCGGCGGCTATGCAGAGCGATGGCGGAGGGATGCTGCTGCAGCGGGGCTCGTGGGTTTGCGGCGGAGGCGTCACTCGGATGGGGTTGCCGTGGCGATGGTGCCGATGTGCTGCGCCGTGCGCGTGCAGTGCAGTTTGGATGCTCTGGGTGAAAGCCCTTGATAGCTTTTGCTGGCGGATGGCGGCGGCGTTCTTGGATGTCACTTTCCCTCTTGGGGGCGCCATTGCAGAACTACAACTCTGATGCACGAGATCTTTGGGTGAAACAGTCCAGCTTATGGACGAGCGACGGTGGCGCCATTGGCGTCATATCCTCCTTGGAGGCATCGTCTCGAGAGATCCCGCGCGGTTGATAGCATATGCGGTCCATTGTCTATAGCGGCCCCGACTGTGGTGGCAATCCCGTCGTGAGGCATGCACATGGGTGTTGGTTTCCTCGCGTCGATGCATCTTCTCGTTGGTGGCCAAGGGTCGTCTCTTGGTTGCCGTTCGTCTGCTCGCAGCGGGCCACGGCGGCCGACGTTGCCTTACAACCGTCGGCGCGGTATGGGACTTCGTCGGAGGACGGCGCTTACGACAACGGTAATGGGCGACGACTCAGCTTGTAGCGGATCATGGCGGGTTGTTCAGCATGGCTGAACCTTCCCGGTGCGGTACAACGTCGGAAGACGGCACATGCGACAACCTTGGTCTGCTGAGGCCTCGTGCGAGAGGAAAGCAATGTGGTGATGTCAAACCACGGCGACAGTCTGGTTTTTCTTGGTAAGTTCCTTGGAGGCGGGGCGGCCATGCTCGTTGTCTCGACGGCAACACAAGAAACAAATACGGAGCATAGAGTTTGTGACGGATGTGGCGAGGCCCCCGCGCACGAGAGAGGAGGCGTCCAACGATGGATGAGGCGAGGCCCCCGCGCATTGTTTTGCTCGGACTTGGTGTTTCTCATCCCGTCGGAGTGGTCCTGCATTGCTGCAACGGCACTACGATGAAGGGTCCTGCATTGCGGGTGGCCTTCTTGGTGTGGTGGCGTATGCTTTCTTTGTTTCTCTATCAGCGCCGGATCATGTCGGGGTTTCGATGACTGCAAGGGTGCGTCATGTGGGTGGGAGCTGCGGTTTGTCTTCTCCGTTATCGTCTTCGTGTATAGGAATGCGGTCGTGTTGATGACTCAATCCGACCGGCTGGTGAGTGGTTGTGAGTGGTACCCCGCGTTGATGTCCCAATATAATCGAACGAGTATAGTTGTTTTTTTCTTTTTTCTGTTTTCCTACCTATGGCCTCTTAGGGTCGTAGACTTGTATTTTCTGCTATATCAATGAAACATGCACTGTCTTGTGCGTTTCGTTCGAAAAAAAGTTCTCTCTCAATGCATAGTTTCATTGCACAGTTTTATAGACATATTATACCATTAAAGTCAGACATGTTGTGATCAAATGTGTCATGTGAACCATGTGACCTTGGTAAATTAAGGAGAATGGTAGAATTAATAGCCACACGGGATCTAGAGATGAAACAAAATGGTCTCAGCGGAAGTTTCGTCCAGTTTCATGGTAACTGAACATGAGAAGTGTCATGGTCATAAAACTCTTTTATTCTCTCTCCTCGTAGATAACCTGTCAAGTCAGTATTTTTGCTCACGCCATTACCATAAAACCCACCGTGACACTTACACACTGAGACGGACCTTATAAAAAACAGTGGGTGAACTCGTACCGCTGCTCAATTCGTACTCTCTTTCCCTTTTGCCGGTTCCTCTTAGGAGTTTGGTGAAAATGTCACATCAAACACTATAGCGCACTGTAGCACTTTTCATTTGTTTGTGGTAATCATTGTCCTACCATGATCCAACTAGGCTCAAAAGATTCGTCTCGTCGTGTACATCAAAATCATGTACTTAGTTTTTTATTTACCCACGTTTAATATTCCATGCATGAGGAGAGAGATTTGATGTGATTTAATATGATAGGTGAATAGTAAAATTTGGAGAGAGAATTTTTGGCTTTTCCAGGGAAGGGCCTTAGTCTCAGCAATATTTTTTCTTAAGGAAAAGTCTAGTGCATTCGCCTAGGCACAAACAAAGCTCATGAAAACTTTTGTTGCCTGAGCCCACGGGAAGAACAACATACCAAGGTGTTTCGTTTGCCTAATGTACGTGTCAGTGCCGGACTGACGTTGGCAGTCGTCCACAGGAGTTCGACAGCATGTAAGTGGGAAATTAATTAAGTTGACATGTCAACTCAGTTTATTATCATGTTCTCTTTTATATGGCGCGTAAGTATATTAAAATTTATACTTTATAATTTCTTACTAATAATTTAGTCTACAATTTTTAACTTTTATAGTATAATTTTTATAATGGTTAATTTATAACCAAAATTATGATTATAAATTTATAATCAAAACAATAAAATACAAAATAAATAAATGATCAAAACATAACCTAAAACAAGGTGTCAAGCCAAGTCGTACATTATAAAAACCAATGGAGGGGTATCCCTGAATTAATTAGGTGGCACTAAGATTGTTGCTTACTTTATCTCTTTTTATTGGCCTAAGGACATGTACAACAGTTTAGACCGTTGTTGTCTATTTGACACACACATACAATAAAATAGAAAGACTGTGTGATAATTAATACATACTCTGGTTAATGTTGTTTTGCATGAGAGCACGAGTCAAAACAGTAGACGGAATAATAGACTACAACACTCTCTTTTATTATTTAATGATGATCACATCAGCTCATTTTGCTTACTCATACAGACAACTGATGTATTATTAGATTATTCCTATTCTTACTCATAGAACTGCCAATTTTAAAAATAAAATTTATGAGCCCCGTGATGAGGGGATGATAACTTGGCACTGTACTGATTTAGTTAGTTGTTTTGATTGCTCAACGGCTCAACCACTCTAAAAGCCTACTATAGAAAAAACACTCTAATAGTCTCAAGTCTCAGCTCTGGCCAGCCACGCACACCCAATGTTTTCCTTCGTGTAACAATTCAGACTCACTCGATCAGCTAGTCTTCATCGGTCCGAGAGTTTGTAAAATACGCAGTGCCTGATTGCTTATATGAGGGGATGCAATATAGTTGCATCGTCCCATGAGATGAGATTGACCAAATAATCTTCTTTTCAAGAACCTGCATTCACTCTGCATCGAGGTTTGAATGCATGAAAGATCGGGTAATGAAATTGTGTAGGCCTCCTGGTCATGCTCCATAATGATTTAGCAGCGGTGTATAATACCCTCGCAATATTCTCAAATCTTCAAGCACATGCATGCTCATTCACGATTATTAATATCGTTTTATTCTTTATCAGAGTGGTAGCGTCCCACCTTGAATTTTCTTCTATGCCTTATATGTAGTTTATTTATTATCGAACGTGTACTGCAAGTAACAAATAAATTCAATCAAACCGCAACTGTTTTGCTGCTGGCTCAAATTTTAGTTACAGCCGACTTTGCCTTAGCTCAGATTTCACGCTGGGTTCGTCGTCACGGTCGCGGCTGGTTGTTCAACTACTCTCAACTCTTGCCATGCTACCATCCACACACGCCAGCATTTCCCTTCATGTAAACATATATAAGACTTCTCCCATTATTATTCTTCACGTATCAATCAACCATCGTAAAACAGCCAATAGAGATTGCAACAAAACAAACTCGCAAAGAAATTAAAGATACATATGCATCTTCACGCGTAATAACGCACGAGACCCGTCGTGCGTACTCGTGCGCGCACAGAGCCCACAAGCTAGCACACGTCCGCGACCATGCCGGCCATCTCGCGCTCTCACTTGCTGGCGGCGTCGGCGTCGGCGGCCTGCTTGTCGCCGCCCTGCTCCTTCTCCTTCTCCTTCCCCTCCTCCTTCTCCCCGGCATCGGCGGCGGGCTTGTCGCCGTCCTGCACCTTGTCCTCGTCCTCGTCGGCGAACGCGGCGGCGGGGAAGGATCTCCCGATCCCGACGTTGGACTTGAAGTAGATCCTGTCGCGCTTGTCCCCGTCGAGGCTCATCTCGACGATGGGCACCCAGAGCATGACCTGCTTGCTGCGCACCCCGGTCATGCGCTTCATCCGCCCGTCCTCCACGTACGCGGTGACCTCGGCGTCGTAGCGCACCCGGGTGCCCGTGCCCCGGAAGTAGTGCTCGTAGGGGGCCTTCTGCCGCATCCACACGAACCCGGTCTCGCGCACCCACCCGCACTCCTCCAGCCCCCGCAGCGGCATCACGCCGCCGGGGAACCCCAGCGCCTTGAGCATCTCCTTGGAGTGCGCGAAGCACGCCTCGGCGCCCGTGGTGATCTCCGCGCCCTCGCGCTGCTTGTTGCCGGCGCCGGCCGCCGCGGTCGCCGTCGACACCGTCAGGGAAGCCATATGGCACAGCTGCTGATTTCGATCGGACGAGCTTGAGCTGGCTGACTGGCTGATGAGCTGACTGCTCGATCGGTGGGCTTTGCTTGGAAACTGCGTGTTGTGTTTTGAGTGATGATGCAAGTGAGGGTGGCAGGGGGGGGGGGGGGGGCGTTTTATAGGGCAAGTGCGGGAGTGAATAGGTGGTTGGCCGTTGAGCTACTGGTCAGCTGAGTAGGTGTCCATGGAGGCGGATTTGGTTAGCTCACCAAGCGCGCGCAGCAGCCAGGATGTTCGGCGCCGAACGGGTGCACCTAGAGGCCTAACACATGGAGGTTGGCCATCCGGGTGTGTCCTCCACGAGGGCATGGCCACCGGAGATGATTGAGGGTCTCTGCAAGGAAAGAGCTGTGCGTGCACGCGTTTGCTGTTTCCCGTTCGGGTTCCATGCGGCGCGTCAGTTTCCTCAAAACCATCGTGGTCGTTTGACTTATCAGTCACCAGCCAGCAGTACTTTTCTCTTAAAATAAATCAGCCACCGCCACCTCAAATAAACAGGGTGCGGTCGTCGCCACACAATTTGAAAACATGATTCCCTAATATTGAATTGCCGCCATTCTGTCTCTCCTTTTTGTTTTCTTAGCAGGACAACTTCATGGTCCTAGTATTGGCCGCACCGAGCTCTTGGGCCAAATTAAACGGGAACCCAAACCTGCACCGTAGTGAGCTATATCTGCCGCACCTTTACATGCTCGAGGGGGCCAAAAGAATGATGTCTTCAAGGCAAGCGGAAGGAACAGAGCTTCTTGAACAACGCACCACATGGCGAGCGGGGATCAAACGGTGCTGGCTTCGCAGAGTGTTTTGTGTTAAGAATCGGATCCCTGATCCGGTTTTCCTAATCCCAATTCAAGAACGAGGCATGAGAAGATGTAGATCAGATCTTGTTTCCCTTCACATCACAAACATAAAGAACACATAGAACACAGATATAGGTGGAACTTCGGGTCTCTTTCTCATTAGTCATAGATGAATATAAGATTGTTCATTATATAGATGCGGGGAACCCTTCAGGAGTATATGTGCTATGAGCCCACAATTATCCCTTATTTAGGGATTTCTTAACACTCCCCCTTGGACGAATACCACGACAAACTCATGCCTCATCAAAACTCCAAAAATCCAGTGGGAAAAAAATGGAGAAAGAGTGCATAGTGTCGCAACTTGCATTTACACATTGTTGTCTCGTTAAAAACCTTATGTGAGAAACTTCAGGAAAACTCACTAAGCGAAAAAGAGTACAACAGTTGTCTACAGGACGAATTACAATCTTCTAGATCGTAATGTTCTATACTCAATAGAATACTTGGCAATGGCTACCTATTAGGATATGTACTCCCCCTGAACCAAGCAAGATAATTTCACTATAGCAAGAACGCTTTCTTCTGATAGCTTATGCATATAAATATTTAGCAAATAAATTGCATGTCACTGGAAGGATCAATTCAGAAATTTCACCTCAAATATCTTCTGGAACACAAGAGGTAAGTATAGGTAAGCCACTTTGATTCACAGTATCGTTCTACTGAATCCTAAGTAATCTATTGATACATCCTTTAGATCAAATTGATGCCTTCAAGGCATACTCTAGGACACTCAATGTCTCATGGATTAAGATCAATATTCGCTCCCCCTAGCGACAACATCCGTTGAAGCTTTTACTCTAACATATTCTTCAAGATATGTATTATTCTTCTAGAATAACGAGAAGGAAAATTGGGGTGTCATGTTTCCATCTCTATCATAAGCCACAATATATGTATAATTGTATAATACAATAAAATTATTTAATATTTAATCAATTGCAGCTCTAAAATGGTGTAACAAAGGGCAAAGGTCCATCAGAGACCATCTATAGTCCTTCAATAATCTCAATTGATCATATACGCCTTTCCAGTCTGTCATACTGGCACAATGGGGATATAGTTGCCAGTAACACCATACCTTCTGGGTTTCTACCTTCTGGGTATTAGAGGATACCGCCAATCCAAATCTTCTGGTGGAAAATACATCAGTGGCACATATGAAAATATGGCGATGTTCTGATCTTTTGGTTCCTCCTTTCATACTTTCTCGAGTCTTATATGGGTCTTTATACTCCTATACAAATTAAATTTTGGTGTTCAACTCAGACCAGTTTTTATTTCTTTAAGAAAATTCCTTCAGGGAAATATCCTCTCAACAGTGAGGTATTCTCTCTACAGAGAGTAGTTTTTATTCAAGAAGACAAACTTCTTTGAAAATATAATATTGGTATGAGATTTCAATGTTGCTTATTTCAATTGCAGATTATGAGTCCTACCGGGATCTCATGATGGATTTTCAGAATCCTATTAACTGTATATTTTGAATCATGCCTTTACCAGATATATAACGGAACCGTGTTTATTCAACACACATGGGGATTGGTCCATTTCAAGACCACTAGAACCATCGCATTCACCACCTATTATATAAATAATGACCCATAATTGTCCAAACTTCAGAACTTTCACTTTGCGATTTTTGGTTCAGCCTCAATTGCATTTTTCATTGACCCGATAAGAGAGCTTCAAGCACTCGTGCCTAGGACTTTATTCCGGATCTGGGTTCTCTCGAGGAGAATCATTGCAATTAGAGAGGCAAGATAGGTGTCGACACTTTTGTTTCCCACGATATTCAATTAATATCTTCGTCATTTCCTAAAACAAAAGATCCATTGTTGTTCCGTATTCCTAGCACTATTATATTGCGCGCATCACTAGGAATTTCATCTTCAAGATGGACCTCTTCGTGAGGCAAATCACCAGCAGAGTGAGTTCATTGGAGGAGATTTTCACATACAACGTGAATTTGCATCAAGAGCATATGCTTTGACTAAGGGCATTGATCACATTCACAGGCGTCCCCGCAGAAATAGATCGTACCGATAAGTCAAATATGGATATAATATTAATCCCGGGTATATCCACATCTACTTCAGGTAGAAGCATTTACATTATGTTTAAACCACTATGGTTACTCCTCAATGAATCAAATGATTTTCTGGCAAACTCCATATATAAAGGAGTATACACTAAACAACAGGTTCAGTTTGACTTTTGTGCATTTTATTCTTCTATATAAATATCAAGGCATTATCCAAGATGGGCATTTATCTCCCCCTAATGCCGAGATATTTCTGAAAAGCATACTAACAAAATCCCCAGCCACAAGCTTCGGGTGGTGACTAATGTATGCTAGAGTGGTGATATGTTTATGAAATCTTATGCACATTAAGAGGATGGGGTTTTGAATTTATATTTTCATATGCAGTGAGCTCGGACTTAGATTAACAAAGTGGCATGAATACTGCATTTATTTCCTTCTCCTGAAAGGATTGTGCTCAACTTCAAGTGAGACACAAAATTAGTGGTTGTAATTCTATGAAACTATTATTGCTACTTAATGCACATGCAATCTTCAGGATTTAAATTGTCATATGTAGCATAATTTTGTCAATAGAAACTCCTCAAGGGAAAGTTCATGGCATCAAGCCGATGCTGCCAAGCATTTATATGCAAGATCATGTAGTCCAGCTCATTTTGTTATTGCACATAGTTTACTCAATTACTCATACCATTATAAAAGTAGGAAACAACTTTTATGTTCAACATTTATTGGTATATATCTTCCGAGAGAACTTCGACCACATTTAGCAATAGCATCAAGTACAGGCTAGAGAATTAGCCAACCTGTAGTCCAAGGCAAAGTTGGACTTTCGACCGACAGACCAGAGTACTACTTGCATCTTCAAGTGCACGGTACAACTAATCGAAAACATGTGGCTGATATGTATTATATACATACTCAAATCATAATCACAACTCCAGGTGGTCGATGCTAACACTTGCCGATCAAAAGATTTCCAAGTTACTTATTTGTGGTACAAACTGCCTATGAGGCAAATTTTCTCCTCATGTTATATACCATCCTATAGAGCATATCAATCTCTTCATTGTTCAGCAAAAAGAGAAGCTTTTATAATAGAATAGTCAAGGACAAGAATTTGTATTATATGGGAAAAATCATTATAGTGCAAAGTTTTTGACTAAGCAAAGGATGAAAATTACTTGGCAAGAGTAAAAAGTTGACAAGATCCTTCTGGGACTAGCTCAAAACAATCCATGCTACTCTCATATGAAGAAATCAAAATAAGACTTGAAAAGGGAAGAGAATGCAACAGGCAATCTCAACGTTTACATTCCTTTCACAAATTACAATCACTAGCAGCCTTAGAAATAATATTTTTATGGCTTCTCAGCACCAAATAATTTATGAAGAATGGGTCAACTCCCAATTTAGTTTAACTGTAGTGATGTGGGATTAATTATTGTATTTCTGTTGTTCTTACTTCTGGTAGATCAATAGTAGATCTTGAAAGGGCGTTGTCCAAAATAGCTTTGATGCAAATCCGCCCAAACAACTTATCCATTAGGGACTTATCTTTACCATTTGACTTACGCTTATACTTGTTTAGTAACTATCCCAAGTGTCTATTCATTGACTTTGTGTCATCCTGAGAATTATATGCTACATGAGCAAAAAAATGGTCCAAAATAGGACGAGCAATGTGATTCTTCGGGAACACGTAATAGTTTTCCATACTAACATGAAATAAAACTTCTCAGAATATTATTGACAACTTGTTAGTGTTCTTGCAACTTCATGTCGCTAGGAGGCAGGGTTGTTTGTACTTTTTGTATCATCGTATACCTCATGCTTTTTCAGCAGCAAAGAGAGGGAGATGCCAACATCGGGTTGTGCACTTTGTAACCAAGATTGTAAGCCTTTATCTGATATTTAGAACATTGGTAAAATATTACTGGCTCACAATTCGAGCACATAATTATAATCCCAATTTGTGATGTCTTATTATATGGAAACAAATTCATGCATTATGTTATATTTCTTCAGGTTACTTCGGGTAAATTAACTTTGTGCATGAAAAGAGAGAGCAAAGAAATAGAGTGTGGTCTCATCATCGATATTTCATTAATTTCCCATATGTTTCCAAGAATGATTTCCATAATTATTATGGCCTTTCGGCTATATATAATATATATATATATATATATATTATGCAAAAAACAATCATATAAAATAAAAAAATGCAAGGAAACAAATCAACATAAAGCTTCTAGTGGGTTGGCCTGATTCGCAAGACAGTGCTTCGACGAGCAAGACACACACCACGGTGCAAGGAGCACACACAACAAGTATGGCCGACAGGGCAGCGGCGAAGCATGTGGCTCGTCCGCGACCATCAGGGTGGCGGCGTCACATGCATTGGGACGTGCGCATAAGCATACAGCGGAGCTTCTCTGCTCTACTGCAGGGTGGCAGCTACAGGTGCCAGCAGTGCACTGTGCTTCAGGCAAATATATCGCACATGACAAACAAGTCAAACCCATGATCAATATATACATACGCTTCCCAGGGAAACTAGAAACGATTCTAGTGAACAAAAAGACTAGCAAAATCAACCAATTGATTATAAAGCTAGCAAAACCAACCTATTAGCAAAGCTAATATACTAGAAAGTAATAATCTGCAAGATATTAATCTAGTAGAGAATTTATCGAAAAGATTAAATTATTCCATTATGGGTAATTGATGTGTGTTGCGGCTTCAGTCGCATGGCATAGAGTATATGGCCAGACCTTAAGAAGGTAACGCTTCCAAATCATATCTTGGTGTAAAGTAACCAGCGGTGACCGACAGAGCCACAACAGTGACGCAAGATGGCGAACAAGGCCATTACTCACATGAAAAAAACAGGTTTAATTAAAGTGCAACTTCAGGCAGCACCGCGCATAACAAGTTTATTGGTTTACGCGCTAAATGCGTTGGTAGTAACCAGAACTAGCACTTGTGAATCTTCATGTACTAGAACTCGTCGGCGTACACATAGATTCTGTTCTGTGCGTTGGGATGGCCAGCGATGCAAAGGATGCGCCGGCATACATGCATAGCATGGTCGGGTAGCCGGCGTCTTAGTCCATATCGAACCGACCACAACCATACATGATCAAACATCTAACAAATTATATTATGACCGATCATGTCTAATAGAATGATCGAACTAATAGGTTTAGAGTTGCGCGAGGTAGCCAAAAAGATATGCAACCAGATCAATCTACTAGCATAATAATCTATCAGAAATTAATCAACCGGATTAATTTAGTAGAAATGTTACGGAAAGATGGTTTAGGACAAACCCTAGCCTGAACGTGGAGGTGGATTCGTGCCGCGTAGGGCATATAGCTAAGCCATTGGCCTGACTGCGTGATGAAGAGTCGACGTCGGTGAGGTCCGTAGTGGCCAGCCGTGGCTGGGCCGCGATCATTAACAACTCCTGGATGTATGCATGTACACGTCGTACAGGGGCAGGCAAATCCACATGCAGATTCGATTTTGCATGTAGTTCGGCCATTGTGCGTGCTTGGCGTTGCGGTCATCGAGGTTGAGTGCTGCTTGATTAATCGACGCGTTAGCTGAACACATGCATCAGGTCCTGTTCCATGCATGCAAGGGCACCCGATGACCAGCGGGCAGCAGACGATGACCATGGCTGGATGGCCGGCCAACCGTGCGGCCAAGCCCCATCCCATGGCGGGATGTCGTCCGCCCGCGGCAGATGGATGCGCGCCCGGCGCATGGTAGGGTCATCAAGGTTGAGTGTTAGCCGATGATTAATCGACGCGTCACTCGAATCGAAAAACGATGCACAACACAAACAAAAATTAATCTTCTCCTTTGCCCAGAGAGACGATCGGTTGCGTGGCGCCGCCATCCGCTCGTTGATCCGGGTAGGCGGGAGCTCGTTCCGAGGCGCGCCGACGCAGAAAATTCCAGATCAGAAACATAATCAATCTATGATTAGCAACTGCGGATACTAGATTGATCTAAAGTCAAAATCAAAAACAACTCACCCAGTTGGAAGAGCTGCTGATAACGTGTTAAGAATCGGATCCCTGATCCGGTTTTCCCAATTCCAATCCAAGAACGAGACGTGAGAAGATGTAGATCAGATCTCGTTTCCCTTCACATCACAGACATAAGGAACACATGGAACACAGATATAGGTGGAACTTCGGGTCTCTTTCTCATTAGTCATAAATGAATATAAGGTTGTTCATTATATAGATGTGGGGAACCCTTCAGGGGTATATGTGGTATGAGCCCACAATTATCCCTTATTTAGGGATTTCTTAACATTTTGTACAGGCCGGCTAACTACTGACTGCTCCAAGGTCCATCTTTCGGATGCCAAGCTGCAGAATTCAGAGCCTGACGCGGCAAGCTTCTGCTTGTCGTGAATCCTTGAGGAATGATATTGACCAGCACCTGCCCCAACAACATCGCTATTGCTATCCCCAACGATGAAACCCTATCCACCATCCATCTTTTCATGATTGAAGGAGCCAAACTCCACTCTGTGAACCTGAGTTTTTAGAGGATTAAAAATGTGCCCTCTTTTTTTTTCTTTTTGAAGGAAAATATATCTGGTATATCTATTAACAAAGGAAAACCATAAAAAGAACTCGAGAAAGGAACCAACACAAAATCAAGAAACGCGTATAAATCCTATAAGCTATTCATTCTTCTTCAATGGTCAGAACACCATCCAAAAGGATTATTCATCATCACTACTACTGAGTTTTTTTACCAAGAATCAGCACCATACGGCCATCGAAGTTACAAGAACCGTATCTGAAGCCAGCACCATACACAATTGGAAAACCATCAACTATTCCTAAATTTCACATAAACTCTGATCAATGAGTGTAACATTTAAATTTGTGTTCAAGTGACACATAGTTAAAAGGAGAGATGAAGACACAGCTCACGTCTAAAGCTATGATTTAATTTTAATCTACTGATGAGATTAGCTTATCAAGTCTACGGTAGCCGTCCCCACCGACTCGTTTTTAAAAACGCCAATTGGGGTCATTACCGAACCAGTTTGCTAATCACGTGGGAGAGAACCGCAAAGCAAGAGCCTCCCCTGGTCTGGGTTGCTACTCCGTACTTGCTAGACGCCGAACCGACCCACGACGTGTCGCACCGGACCGGGCCCGTGGCCGTGGTGAACGCGGCCCGGCACGCAGCCACGCAATTCTTCCTCGAAATTTCTGTGATGCCACCCGACAGCGGAAAGGTACGAGTAACCGGGAGGCCGGAATCTTCCGATCGAGGGCACCACCGGCGGCGCCGGGGATAGCCCAGGAGGGGGAGCCGTGGAGCGATCCACCGGGCATCTGCGCCCGATGTGGGCGTGGGGCTGCGTCGAGCGCGTGGCCGCCGGCCTCCTCGGCGGGCCCCTCGCCGCCGGGGGCCGCTGGAACACCGCCGTCGCCGTCGGGGTCACGGCCGCCGCCGGCCTCGTGGTCGTCGCCTTCGTCGTATCCTCCCGCAGGTCAGTCGACCTCCGCCGCATACCCCTGCACACCTTTCTGAAATCGCTTATGCTGCTGCCTGCCTCAACGCGTGCTTCGATGCAGGGGCGGGCTCAAATCTCCGTGTTGGCGGCGGCGGAGGAAGGCGCCGCTCACGGCCCAGGAGTGGCGCGGCCTGTTCACGCCGGAGGGGAAGCTTCAGGACGGCGGAGTGAAGCTCGTGAAGAAAGTTCGGAGCGGAGTAAGTTGCGGCAACTCACGAATGCTGCTGTAATGCAGCCTCTGAAGCTGTTTGGCTGATTCATGTGCTTATGTTACAGGGGATTGAACCGAGCATCAGAGCACTGGTCTGGCCATTCCTTCTGGGAGTGTAAGTAATCTGGAAACTCTGGATGGTCTCGGTGCAGTTGTTGCAAAGCTTACTGATGCGTATTAGATTCACAATATGCTTGAACATGAGTTATCCATGCTAAGTTTTTTTATTCTAGAAAAATATTCACGTTTTAATCTTATTCATGCATTTTGGTAAGACCTGTAGTAGTATCAATCTGAACTTATACAGTTACAGGGTATTGGGCTGGCTAAACAGTCTGAACAAAGTTCATCAATATGCTAGTTGTACAAAAGACTCACCTCTAGCTAGTATTATTTTGTCCTATTCCTTTCAATGGGTACAACACAACAAGATATATTTTTATCGTATAAGAAAAAAATATGCTGACAAATTTCACAATTTATGTAGCGTGTATGCTTGTGTTAAGGATTAAGTAATCTGAATTTCGGCTCTTATGCAGTTATAGCCTTGACAGTTCTGAAGCGGAAAGAGACACCGTTAAGGTCCAGAACAGGTACAAACTTCATCATGAAATTTCATCTCTTTATCTTGCATCTGTCATGTCTGCATAGGATGGAGTGAAGTCGATCAAAGCAAATTTTCCAGAGGGGCTTTCTGCTAGTGCTTCCGCTATTCCTTTTCTTTTAATTAATACAGATTTCACAAACATGTTTCCTATTAAAGGATGCTATTCTGTTAGATGTTATTGGTACTGATTGCATTGAGCTGAACTTGACAAGGTGAATTATATTATGTAGGAAGGGATATCTGTTACTGAGGAAGCAATGCCTGCGAAAATCTGCATACACCATCGAAGAGAGCAAGCAATCAACAAATGAAGTAGCCGGAGTCAACCCTGAAGGGAGTATTAGTTCTGAAAAAGTTGAAGAATCTGGTTGTGTTAGTCCTGCTGAATCCCAAAAAGTTCCTGAAAATCCTAGTGTGGAAGAGGCTATCTCAACTGAGGAAGGAAATCCATGTCTCAGTACAGAGCAAGAGTTGCAGGTTGACACATCTGAAACAAAGCCTGAGCAGATGAATGGAAATCAGTCTTCATCTAGTTCATCTAATGAGGAAGGGAGTGAGCGAAGTGATGTAACTCATGTCGAAGCATCTCATAAGGACTTGGCCTCAGTTTCTGAGTCTACATTAGAGGATGAACAAGAAAGTATCCCCAGATATTCCAACGTGGGAGGAAGTACGGATGATATTGAATTATCTAAGGCTGCACGCCCTGTGAAGTCTGCACGGGCAATTGAGGACTTTGAGACATGGCAACGCATTATTCGTTTGGATGCAGTTCGTGCTAATGATGAATGGGTTTCCTACTCTCCATCTCAAGCTTCAGTTCCCAGGGAGAAGGCAATAGAATCTGCTAAAGCTGTCTGTCTCAAGGACTATGAACACTTGGAACCATATCGGATCCATCACGCATCACGCCTTGTTGCTATACTTGAGGCCTACGCAATCTATGACCAAGAAATTGGGTATTGCCAGGGCATGAGTGACCTCCTTGCGCCTCTCCTTGCTGCTCTAGAGGAAGATGATGAAGCCTTCTGGTGCTTTGCTGGTTTCATGAGGAAAGCCCGCCACAATTTCAGGCTGGATGAAGCGGGTATTCGCCGGCAACTCAACATGGTGGCCAGGATAATCAAGCACAAGGACTTTCATCTCTACAGACATTTGGAGATGCTCCAAGCTGAAGACTGCTTTTTCGTTTACAGAATGGTGGTCGTAATGTTCCGGAGGGAGCTCACCTTCGAGCAGACCCTATGTCTCTGGGAGGTGATGTGGGCTGATCAGGCAGCAAACCGCGCTGGGATTGCAAAGTCATCCTGGCGAAGAATGCAGTTGGGAGCCCCTCCAACGGATGACCTATTACTATATGCTATTGCAGCGAGTGTCTTGCAGAAGCGTAAACTGATCATAGAAAGCTACAGCAGCATGGATGAGATCATAAGGGAGTGTAACAGCATGGCTGGGCAGCTGGACATTTGGAAGCTCCTGGACGATGCACATGATCTGGTGGTCACGCTTCACAATAGGATCGAATAGCTGTGATATGCTTGCGCTATTTGTTGTATTAGTTCACGATATCACACTTCCATAGTTTTGTTATACCGAATCTCGTATGGTAACTCAGACTACCAGTAATGGATACAGGCAGGGTGATGGAGGTAGCTAGGTTGTTAACAATGCCATCAACATTGTTACTGAGCAAGTGTACTGGATGTGGCGGATGGAGTCCCTTGATTGAGCCATTCGTCTGCTACTCTGCTGTACTACAATTTATGTTCTGCTTATTCGTGCTCGTGCTCCTCACTGCATCAGTTCTTTCATGTGACTGTTCTGCTTCTATGGCCGGGAGTCCGGAACAAACAATATCTTTGATCTTTGTCATTTGTGCCTTCGCTTGACATGCCACCGTTGCCACGAATCCTCTGGAAAGAGGGGTGCCCTCGGGGATGGATCTGGTTTTCTTTGGCTCTATGTGGGGAACTCCTCTACCTGTTTCTGGTTCTGGTGTGGTAAGAAGTGTAGCCAGCAGCATCTATGCAAATAAATGTTCAAGATGGGACGCTGCATTCCTGCCTCAGTATACCTCAGTAGAGGCAAATCTCTGGACCTCGATACGGGCCGTGTTTCTTTCCCTTTGAAATATATTTTTTAAAAAGAATCTTACATGTATGGAGTATTAAATGAAGTCTATTTGTAAAATCTTTCTAGAAATATGTGTAACTTTACGCGACGAATCTAATGAGCCTAATTAGTTCATGATTTACTACAGTAATGCTACGCTACAGTAACCATTCTCTAATCGTGCGGTCAAAAGGCCTAATTAGATTTGTCTTGTGAATTAATTCGAGACTGTGAAGATAATTTTATAAACTGATTTTATTTAATACCATTAATTATTAGTCAAACGGGGTGGAAAAAATTTACGCACCAAAGAAACACGGCCATGCCATCAGTAGATGCAAATAATCGATCTCTGGACCACGACGTGCCATCACTAGATGCAAACAATTCCTTTGCCTAAACGTGTGGCGCGTATTTTTACTGTAGCTCAACCACAAGAATGCTTCTCTGGGAAAGTTTATAGAGAGGGAGAGATGCGGGCACGGCAGTCAGTTTGTTGGTGGGGCTCTGGATTTTAGTGATCCGATCTATCTATTGATGGGGCTCTGGATTTTGTCCAGGATCTGTCAGTCAGAGATTTGTCCATCACCATTTATTTATTATCGGTTTTTTCCCATCAAACGCAAACGATACCACGAGTGTCCACACACACACAAATAAAGAAAACTGTAAATATGGTATCGTTTTTTAATGCTACAGTATAGTATCGGCTTTCAAGGAAGCTTCAAATATCATCTCATATCTCAGTTCACGGGGAACAAACATGGATATTCATAACAGAGTACCTTGTGAATAATGAGACAATATTCTTCCACCTGACAAATACACAAACACAAATTATTCAACTGTTTTCATCCAAACCATTTCACATAAGCAAATCGCTATGAGCAAATCTACTCTGATTTGGTGTACTGCCGGATACCAAAAGCAAGGCCCAGGATCAGAATGGGAACGAGGAACTGCAAGATCTTGATGAGGAAGTCGTTATCCTTGTCTACGTTGCTGGGCACTTGCTGGGGATTCACGTAGGTACGCTTTGCTGGGATGGTTGAAGCATCAATCTGACCAATGCAGTACTTCTCCATCATCTCCCTAGCGGAATCGCTGTGGCCAATATCTTCAAAATCAGCAGAAGCATCTTTCCCTGTTTGCATACAAGAGCTGGCATCAGCTTTCAATATTAAAACAGAATGGTACAAGGTTATACTACGAAGTACAACACAAGTATGGCTCACCAGTTACAGCTAGCAAAACCTCATCTCCGCCAGGATGCTCATCCATAAATGGAGTGACATCATACACCTGAAATGTTAATAGAAAGAGATGAGATGTTCTTGTCAAACAAATATGGCAGCACAGATGACAAAAGTTCTCAGTCATTTAGACAAATTTTAAAGTAAAAGAAATATGGAACATCACGGACAGCAGATGCATAGATTTTGATGTTTCAATATCTTACACCACTACATATACCTACAATTTAACATCCTAAATCCGTGGAAAAGGTGAAGAAGCAAGACAGCACAGTTAGTTGCCAATAGGCGTCATGCCTTTTGATCTACATAATTTTTTCTATCAAAGTCCACCTATGTCAGGAACCTCCACAGATGTTATGTCCTGTGATAACACTACTAGGGAGATAATAGTGGTCAACTCCGGATGTAGCATAGGGCCAAGATCCTACTTCCGAAAAAAGCATGGCCACTAAGCATTAGCTACACTAAAAATAGCAAAACATTCATAAAGCACAAATGCAAGGCAAAAATTTTCTTTTCCTTTTTTTTAGAAAAAACAATCCAGTGGAAACTAGCACGTGACACACAGTTTTCCAGCAGAATATTTGAATATAACTATAACCTAAAGGATTTGTATACATGAGAAAACATAAAAAGAGCTAGAAAATTTCTGAAGGAAAAACATTGGATCTCAGAAAAATTAGAAATTCTAGAGTACCGACTTTTATTTTTCCGGTGCAGCAGAAACCTACTCCGTATATATTTATATGATAATACGTGACATACTAATACATCCAAGGACATATAACTGGCAATGAAAAAGAAGTACTGGCCACACATGATGCAAACACACTATTTTGTCGGGATATGAATACCAACCATGAATCAATTTATGTATGCTATATTTTTATTGGCTGTTTTGAGCACTTACATATTAACACTCATTTTATCCTGCCATGTACTAGAAGAAACACCATTTTGTGATACATAAAAGTTCTCAGTTTAAAACACCATCCTTGTGGTAAATTCTGACTATGTGACATGAGTGGATTGTTATAAGCCCTAAGAAAGTATGAAACGTTATTTGTCCTATAATCATCCAAGAATATGCAGCAACATGAAGTGGGCCTAAAAGGCGGTTACTGGAACTGGATTGGACCCACTGAATACCAATTACGGAAGGACATGAAGTGGATCTAAAAGTCGGTTACCGGACCTGGATTGAGTCATCCACTGATTTGTAACCACCACTGCCATTTGCCCCTACTAAATATAAGTTTTAATCCAGCAACATCTTTACTAGTACGCCAGTTTAGTTCCAACAAATTAGCGGATCTGATTCGAGAAACTCTACCAGAGTCCCAGAGTATTGAAGGACACATGTACCAAAGATGAATGCCAGCACAATCGATTCAATTCTGATGCCGCAAGAAACCATCCTACGATCAATCATTATCCAAAAAAAAACTATCATCGAACAGATAGCGTCGTATGCTCTACCTAAATCTTAAAACCTTTGCAGCCGGAGGGAAATGACAGCAATCACCATTCACCAACAAGAACGCTACATAATTTCCAAAACCATACCACACAAGGGTACGAAACAGCCACAGGCAGGTCCCCAGCCATCCAAAACCCTATGGCACCACAAAGAGGGGGAGGGGAGGGGAAGCAGAAAAGCCGCAGCCGCACCTTGCCGGCGATGATGATCCAGCAGTCCTTTGTGACGTTGTGCTTGGCGACCTCCTCGAACCCAAACACCTTCTCGCCGGCCATGGCGGACCCCTACGCGCAAAATTCCCCTCCGAAAGAGTTAGCGCTTTGCAACGAGAGTCGAGAAGCCCCCAAGCCGCACGGAATCGGAGCCATGGAGCGTTGAGGCGAAAGCCGCTGGGTTGCACTAGGTTGGCCGATGGGCGCTGGCTCACCTGCGTTTCGCCGCGCTTCGAGACGGAAGTGGAGGCCGTCGGGGAGGTCAAGCGTGCGTCGCACTGGCGCACGGGATGCGAAGAGGAAATGAGGAATCACGAGATTTGGACAGCCTCCGCTCTCGGTGGCGCCGGCATTTGAGAGCTCGGTGCGCCCCGCCCCGTTCCCCTACCCAGCTGTGCACCGCACGCGGCCACTGTGGTGGTGTTCCCAAAATGCCCTCGAGAGCAGGAATTTCTTCGTCTCGTCTTGGACTTCCAGGCCCGGCACGGCCCATGAGAGAGGTTGTTTACTGCGTTGACACGTAAGCTCCCCTCCCCACCTCCCCGCTGACGCGACGCCCGCCTCGGGCCCCGCTGGTTCGTTCCCGTTTCGCGCAGTGACTGACCACGCGGCCGTGCGGAGCGAGACGAGAGACCAGTGACCACCACCACGCGCTCGCTCGCTCGCACCCAGATCCCGCGGCGCGCGCGCGAGCCCCCCCAAGGAGTGATGATGGAGGAGCCCACGGAGAGCAGGCCCGCGGGCGCCGAGGATCTCGCGAACGGCGCGCTGGAGCCGGAGGAGCCCGCGCCGGAGGTCGAGGCGGAGGAGGCGGAGGAGGAGCCGCCGCGATCGGCGACGGCGAAGCAGGAGGAGGCGAAGGCGGCGCTGGGGTCCGAGGGGTCCCGCCCGTTCACTATGCGGGAGCTCCTCGGCGAGCTCAAGGAGGACGGCGAGACGGCGACCGGCGGCAGCAGCGCGAGATCTGCGTTCGCGGACGGGAACGGGATCGGATCCGCTGATGCCGAGGGCTCGTCGTACAGGTTCGTGCCGTCTCGCGTCTCGCTGCCGCGCAATTTAGATCTCGCTCCGTGTACCGGATCACTGTGACTTGGGTTAGGTTTGCGGCATTGTGGTTTTTAGCTCCCTTCGCCTTGGATCTGCTTTGGCTACGTGAATTATACCGCTGGTGCTTAATGTTGGTGATTAGCTGCTGCCTTAGTAGATTTGTAACATCATATTTGGGTCTACCTTAGCAACTTTAATTGTGCTGCTGGTTGTATTATAGTGCTAGCATAATTGTTTCTACGAATGTCAGTAGTTCAGAGATCTTACTTCAACAAAGCAAAATGGCTGTTTCTGCGAACCTACAAGAACTATCATATTCTGGTGCCATTATTGTGTTGTTAGGTCTGGATATGAAAACACTGTTCTTCTCAACACATTGTTTTTTTCTATGAAAGTTGTAAACAATTTCTACTGCTGTAATAATGGACAGTAGATTCATTAGTTTATAACTGCAGCAACGTAACTAGTTGACCATTTATTTTCTCGGCACACAGAACTGCTCCAACAAAACTAGTTGACCATTTATTTTCCTGGGGTAAACATAAATTTGTAATGAAATTGTCCCAATGGTAAGAGTTTTATTTATTTATTGAATCCATTTCAGCCAAGATAGCACGCAGCAGTTTTCATCCCACCATGATGTAGCGATGGACTTGATAAATAGTGTAACTGGAGTTGACGAGGAAGGCCGCTCACGGCAAAGGATTCTTTCTTTTGCTGCCAAAAGGTTTGCTTACATTACCTGATTAAACTTTGTTTCTTAATGTTACAATCAGCTTACATCTTGCAGAGAACTTTATCTGTAATTACTTGTTATTGCCAAATTTTAAAGTCCTGCTATGCAGGTATGTAAATGCGATTGAAAGGAATCCTGATGACCCTGATGCATATTATAACTGGGCTCTTGTCCTCCAGGTACACCTTTGCATTCCTTTTATAAGTTAATATATAGTGTTGACATAACTGTGATCAATGCATAATTAAATGTACACTGCAAATTTGTTATTTAGAATTTCGGTGAGCTAGTATCATATTATTTTCAAATATTTTTCAGGAGAGTGCAGACAATGTCGATCCGAATTCTAGTTCCTCCAAAGATGCTTTGCTTGAGGAGGCTTGCAAAAAGTATGCTGAAGCTACCCGACTTTGTCCAACTCTTTATGATGTAAGTTTATCTTTTGTTACATTGTTTGATCAGAAGAATTCAAATCTATAGAATTTTGAGTGCTTTTGGCGCTTGCAAAAACAAAGGGAAATGAAATAGCAACACAATTTTCACATAGTCTGTGAAAAGCATCGAGAATTTGAGATTATCCTGCAGAATGTGATTTCATGGTTCTAATGTATGTGCTTGATGTTCATCATTCTTATTGTCTCAGATATCCACATTTGTATTATGGATGTTCTTTTGACACATTCCTCTTTCCTTTTAGGCATATTATAACTGGGCTATTGCTATTGCTGATCGTGCTAAAATGCGAGGTCGGACAAAAGAAGCTGAAGAACTCTGGAAGCAGGTTTAGACAAGATGTCTCACATGTCTATAAGCTTGTTTATGTTGAATGACAAATTTTTATCGTGCAAGCAGAGCAAGTAAATCCAGATACAATATTTGAATCTAGTATTAGTTTCCTCGTCGCGCTTATCAGTTGCGTGATTTCCATCGTTTATTTTGTTTATATGGTTAAATTTTGCACAACATTTCTTTGAGGTATTATTAACCAAAAGTGTGAGTGTGCGATATAGCTTGTACATATTAAGTTGTTTTTGTTCTATCTATTTGTTGTGAACTTGCGATATATGATACTTGTCCACCTCATTTGTAATTCTTGATGGATAAAGAAGAGCTGACAAATTATCCAATAGCAAATCAGATAGCAAGCAACATGTGTCATCACAATGTCTTATTTCCCTTATAGCTGATGAACTTTCTGTGCTATATGATTACACCTTTTCTATTCTTGAAACCGTGGTACATGCTCTACTAATACAATGATCCACCTCTGCTCGAGGTTTAAATTCGTCTAGAATTTCACATTTTCACCTTAGTGTTTGGGAGGCTGCAATAAATCCCAAGGGTTTGGAGACAATCTACACGTACTCTATAATACAAGATCAAGCACTAGGATGTGCTGGCATTCTGATCCTTATGTGCGTCTCCATGTGTGATCAAGCCAAATGTACCTCACTGAAGTAGCATTGTAAATAATCAATGGTTCTAATGAATCTTTTATTTCTTCAAGGATTAATTAAAACAAAAAGACTTGACCATGGGGAGAGACGCTCCCCTTCTTTTTATCTTAAAGAAGATTGTGCCGCAACTCGAACCTAGGCTGGCTCAGCGAACCGCTTATTTGGTGTTTCACCGCTTCAATATTGCATTTACCTGCTGTCCCTCATCTATGATAGATGCTATTACCTTCTTTTTTGTTCCTAGTATTTCTTCATTAATTTGAAACTTTCTCCCGCGTAGACTGCTGTATTGTTTTCTGCTTAGGAGCAAGCTTTGGTTGCATCCATTATTTACCTTTTCTTTCTTTGACAGGCGATACTGAATTATGAGAAGGCTGTTCAGCTTAATTGGAATAGCCCACAGGTCAGCATTAAGTCCTCATAAGACGTTTTCATATCATTTCAGTTTGAAATTTCTAATCTTGACTTGTTATTAGCGAATGTTGCTGCTTTCTTAGCCTGCTTTAATGTTGCCGCTTTCTTAACTTGCTTTTCTTTTTGGTTGCAGGCTCTCAATAACTGGGGTCTTGGGCTGCAGGTTTGATATCTCGTGAATTTTGTTTCCTTAGCCTTCTTGCCTGATGTTTGCTTACCTATTTGCTCTTGAGTTGCGCCTGCCTGTGTTATCAGTGTGTTTTAAGAGTATAAATTTGCAATGCAGGAGCTGAGTGCAATTGTTCCTGCCCGGGATAAACAAACCATCATAAAAACAGCTATAAGCAAGGTACATACATTCTCTGATAACTGTGCCTAGGAATTGTTTTAGATGGTATGCTCATTAAGAGTTGTTTCTGCGATAAATCACTGATGTTTCTTCTGTCTTCGTAGTTCCGTGCCGCAATTCAGCTGCAATTTGATTTCCACCGGGCAATATACAACCTCGGGACTGTGTTGGTGCGCTTCCTGCCTCATAACTCACCTGATAATGATATATTGTTTTCTTTGACCAAAATAATGACTTTATTTTCAGTATATTATAGATTAATTTTTAATAGATTTACACGAGTCCTACAGATTGAACACCTTATCTGATTAAGTTTCATGACAATAACAAGAATACATCTCCTTTATAATCTGCAGTACGGTTTAGCTGAGGATACCATGAGATCTGGGAAGCCAGATGTCTCCCCTAACGAGCTTTACAGTCAGTCTGCTATCTATGTTGCAGCTGCTCATGCTTTGAAGCCAAATTACTCGGTAATTATCGATCTATCTGTTGGACTGTCAATTTCTCTGCCATAGGCCTTGATGCTTTCTTGTTATTTCATAGAAACTTTATGGTTGACAGTGCGCTCTTTTGTCTAATGCAGGTCTATCGCAGTGCTTTGCGATTAGTCCGCTCAATGGTATGGTTCATTTATTAGTTTGTTTTGTTTGGTATTGCTGCCTAATAGTAACAGACAGCCCTCTAGTTTCAAACCTTGTTCAATTTTTTCTCTTATTGATGTCTCTGGTCTTCTTTTTTACACAATATTCTGTTTTTTAGATGTTCTCTTGTCTAATTCTTCATTGTGACAGTGCAATTTTGTTACCATGCAGTTACCTTTGCCATATCTCAAAGTGGGGTATTTGACTGCTCCTCCAGCAAACAACGCCATTGCACCACACAAAGATTGGGAGAGGTCACAGTTCATTTTGAATCATGAGGGACTCCAGCAGGTAATTTTGCAAATGTTCATTCTTTTTTGTTTTGCGCGCTTATCCTCGATCATAATTTTTTTGTGGTTTGAAGTTACTGGTGTCTCTTTTATCTTTTGTCATGGTCTTGTCTGATAACTTAATGTGGCTTTAAATTGTAGGCAGATGCTTCTGACCAGCCTTCATCACAATCGCCTGGGCATTTGGACAGAGGCAGAAAGCCTGTCAGAATAAATGTTGCAGATATTGTTTCAGTGTCAGCATGTGCCGATCTTACGCTGCCAAGTGGTGCTGGCCTTTGTATAGAAACAATTCATGGGCCTACTTTCTTGGTATGTGCCTGCCAGTTTATTGTTACTGTTCATTTATGTGTTATTTTGTTGTGTTGAAATGGACATAACATATGTTCTTCAGTATTAGATGTAGATTACACCTAAATTCTCTTGTTCGTGAATAAATTGGCTCGATTGTTTTGAAATTAATGGGCAGCAAATGTGATGCAATGTCTATATAACCACTTTGGCTATCGCTAAAGAAAATAGTGAAAATAAATGGTGTGGAGTACATAATTCATGCCCTTCTCTTCCTCGCTGACAGGTCGCCGATAGTTGGGAGGCTCTTGATGGTTGGCTAGATGCCATTCGCCTGGTCTACACTATTTTTGCAAGAGGAAAGAGTGATGTCCTCGCCGGTATTATCACTGGTTAAATTGCTTGTTACAAGTGCAAAACAGGGGGAGGATATAGGCGCAAAGTTTTGGAGATTCTGCTGCAACCTTATCAGTTCAATTCCCCCTTTGATTTGCACTCTCCCCATCTGTGATTTATGGCACAGTTGCTTCTAGATGTAGGCTATATCATATATGTTGATTTGTAACTCATACTTTCCACTGATTGGTGATAGTTCCATTTTTGTTTGTAAAAATGACCGTGGCACTGTATTATGCATTCACAGCAGATGTATCGGATATCCTTTAGATTGTGATATTTACCCCCTGTAACAATGTATCATGTTTACTGCTGGAAGGCTTTGGCCTCTGCCGGCCCCGGTACTCGTGTCCTGAAACTAACGGCTTGTTTGGATCCTAAATTTCACCCTCAAAGTTTACTATGCAAAAAGAAGATTCCCATCACATCAAAATATCGATACATGCATGGAGTACTAAATGCAGATGAAATTAAAAATTAATTGTACAGTTTTGTTGTACTCTGCGAGACGAACATTTTAAGCCTAATTAATCAATTTTGGATAATTTTTTACACGTATGAACGAAATGTTACAGTGACGCACGCATCACACAAGGTGAAGTTTGGGTCCCAAATTTGGAAACTAAACCAGAGCTAAAGTCCAGGCCGCAGTGATGAACAGCAACGACCTATTTGGTTTGTTGCGAAGCTCTGTTTACGCCGTAGGTTAACCGTTTTATAATTTTGTATGCTTCTTTTCTGTTGACTACTCTTATGGTTTGATCTGGTACAGCCTATTGGCCTCAGGGCCCATGTGTCAGTAGATACAGCCTATTGGCTGTGGATTCTACTTGGGAGCTGTTATGCTCTAGCTGGGTGGAGGTTAACCAATAACCAGTCTACTGACCCACATGGTTGCAACTATAAAATGTTTCTAATAAATACTCTATTGGAGTATAGCACAAGGGATAACTAATATCGTACGTATGAAAACATCACATTTAAAATTTAAATTACGTAATAACATACTGAAAGTATAAAAGTTGACAAAATTGGACTTCGACCAATTCAAATTTCCATTTGAGTTTCAAAAAATTGAACTGGACCTTGACAGTTAACTTCTCTTATATGCTAGTACAATGTTTACAGCAATAAAATTATAATCCCGCTTCTTTTTTTTTTGAACCAAATAAGCGGGCTTGGAAGACTGCGCCATGACCATTGACCAGCAGGGAAGAGGGGGTCAGTTGCGCGGTACCTGATGGGGCCGTAGGGCAGTGTCATAGCGAATGCAGCGCATCCGCGCATATGTAAAAGGGCCGGGCTCCTTAATTTCTTTGGTCAGCATCTCCAAGAGATTAGCTAAAAAGACTAGTTAAATTTATTGATTTAGCTACTCTCCAAAATAGATTTGATTAACAAATAACAGAGTAATCCAACAGATTCTGTAAAGATGGCCAGTGAGGTAGGCTACCTAAAAATAGCTAGCGAATGAGGTGGGACAGAGAGCCACTAAATTTGGAGAGTCGTTTACAGAGTCTGTTGGAAACGTATTTTCTTGAACAATAGCTAAATTTAACTTTAGAAAACGATTTGGCTAGTCTCTTGGAGATACTCTTAGCCATGTTTGGGATAAATTATAATAAGCTTATTCACGAAAATAAGTGAATCCCACCAAATGCCCCCTTATTCTCGTTTATTTTTGTTTGTGTGATAAGCCGTTTTAAGATATTTGAACTATAAGAAATAAAAAGTGATAAGTGAGAAAATTTTGCTTATCTTATAATCTATATAAGCGTGGATGAGAGAAGTGTTCTCAAACAGGACCCTTAACCCAAGGGTACAAGTGGTGTTTCACTTCCACACAGTAGTTTGTTATAGTTCAAGGTCAGAGATGAAAATCTAGACGTTTGATTACTTAGATTTTCTATACTCCCTCCGTCCTATAATACAAGACATTGAAAGATTCAAAATGTATATTTAAATACAAAAACATCTCAGCTATAATTAAACCATTCTTCATTGGATTCTTGGAGCTAGTGTGATCAGGGTGACAAAAATTAAATTTTGTAGTAGTTTTAAACGATTAAAAAATTTGGGATGTTACGCTTAAGATTAGTACGGGCGATGCATTATGAGAAACATTGTCTTTAGTTTTGGTCTTGCAAGTATATTTTTTCGTTGTGCCTCTCTCTCTCTCTCTCTCTCTCTCTCTCTCTCTCTCTCTCGTGGTGAACTAACTTTGATGATCACCGTATCCTGCAACAAAATAGAACATTGGCTGAAAACTTGAGCCAGATATCTATTTCGCTGTTTAAACATTTGAATTATCATGGAATTCTCATATGTCTATCCAGCAAGGCGTATACGGAAAACATATGTCTATGTAACTATTTGGAAGTAAACTATCTGGTCGCAAGTTGCCCAAGTCCTCAAGTTTGGAGCTATTCAAATGAAAGGCCAATCCTCTGCTCAACGATCTATGTAAGAAGATGATCTCTTTGTAAGGGTGAAACCCAAGAATCCCAAGATATTCACGGGATCTTTCAGTCCTATCCTCAGTGTGGACAATATTACCATCATCTGAATCCCATTCCAATTTATGTTCCTCTAGTGCTTCATTGCCATAACCTTCAAAATTGTTATACTCCTGTAAAATCCATGGTCCATAAACTTGCTGAACGCAGTTCAGACTCTGCAACACTAGACCCCTGCTATAATACTTCAATATCCACTCCTTTTGACCACATGATTCGCCAAGTGTCCAGACCCGAAGATGACCTTCATAGAGTAATGCATAGTAAACTCCCTTCTCAGACTTCCCTAGATGAAGCTCTCGATATTCACACATTTCAATACCTCGTGGCGGTTTGATTACCTGGTACCTATTGTTTGACAACGATATTCTGCCAAAGTGAAAATAGGGTGGTCAATAGTGAATCGCGATGAATCAAATTAATGAACAACAATTTTATATACGAAGACAGAAACAACTAGAAATTTGTAAATGTGGTAATTAATTAACCAGGCCGCTTACTTTGTCACAAAATCACTTTCGGAGTGAACATAGAGGGCACCCCGCCAGTATACGGCGTGGCGATGTTGCACCCACTGTGGAACCAATTCCATGTCGGCAACTGTTTCGGCAGCTTCACCTTCGCGGTCAAAAGATCTCGTCTCCCACCTCCGAGAAGTTGATGAGAAGACATTTAGGATGAAGGGCGACGGTGGCCATTCTGGTTGCAACGTTGCTGCTGTGCAGTCTACATGCTCATCAACCTCGGGGCTATAGAAAGGAAGCTCTTTGAGGTCGGGAATACAGTGGGGCCACCACTCAGGTTCCTCGTCGTCGTCAGATTCCTCTATAGTAGCAGGAACACGGGGGATCAAGAACACCTCGTAATGATGCAGCGACACGGTAGGATCAAACACAAGGTACATGTCTTGGAAGTAATGATCCATCCCCGAGCGAGGCGGCGGACATTGGGGCAACGGCGCCCGCTGTCCCGTGGCGGGGTTGACGACGTGGTCGGCTTGCAGGACGAGGCCATTGCAGTGGTCTTGGAGGTGGTACAGGCGGCAGCGGCGGCAGCAGGCCGTGAGCTTCGCCGAGGGGCGGGCGAAAAGATCCGCGACCGCTCTCTCGCTGTGTTTGATGACGAGGGCGGCCAGCGAGCGCGGGAGGAGGTCCGCGCGCAGCAGGCCGCGGTCGTCGATGAGCGCGCGCCATGCCCTGCGGAGGCAGCGGGACACGGCGAGGTCGCGTGGCCCGAGCCGCCCGAGCACGTTCGCCAGCACGTCGTCGGGGAGCCGCTGCGCCAGGTCCTCCTCCTCCTCCTCCTGCCGTGCCATCTCTTCTGGCCGGGGTTTCGATCATCCTCGTCGTAAACGTTCGTTCGATCGATCGCGGCCTTCTCTGCTACGGAAGTTGGTTATAGACAGTACTGGTATGTGTTACACGGGATTATTGGTTCCTGTTGCTTTCCGTATCGGTTGCTGACAACGTCCACAACTCTTGGGTCCTGTTTCTTATTGGGCTGGGCCGGGGGAGTTCGGTTATGACTCTGTTTACCTCAGCTTGCAAAATCTTCTTCTCTCGTTGCATTTCAGAAGAAGGAGAGGGGACGAAGCTGCTTGAGTGTTTGACCCTTTTGGCCTCGGCGCCTCCGCCAGAAACAATGGTCGACAGTTCCTCCCTCCCGATCGAGCTCCTCCAAGATGTCTCGGGCCGCCTATCCACCGACGCCGATCTACTCCATATCCACCAGGTGTGCGCCCACTGGCGTGCTTCAACCTCCGCGCTGGCCGCCCCCCGCCCGTGGATCATCGCCGGCCGGGACCCGTGGCAAGAGGTTGGCCCGATCGGTGAGTACGTGTTTGGACGCCGCCTATGCGCGCCACGCCGCAGCAGCGGCCGCGCCAAACCTTCGGCGAAGAAAACGTTCGCCACATCTTAGACGTCACTCGGCAGCAAAATTGTACTGCACTACTGCGGCAACGTTGTGGCACGCCTAACCTGCGGCATCGAATCAAACGCTTGCCGTAATTTGCCGTAGTTCTGGCGTGCAAGCTGTGGCGTGGTTGGGTAAAAAACCAAACACACCATTCTGGCTCCCCCACGGCGGCCGCCAGGAGACCTGCTCGGGCGCCCCGGCCGGCCTCCCCTACTGCTGCGGCGCGCCCCGCGGCTGGCTCGCCCTGACGGACTGCGCGCGATCCCCCAGCCGACTCCTTCTCTGGGAGCCCATCTCGAAAGCTTAGGTCTCGCTGCCCTGCTTGCCCGCCGTCGCGCAGGTCTTCCTCTCCGCCGACCCGCTCGTTGTCTCGGCGGACGGCCGTGGCGAGCCAGAAGGCCCCGTGGTCCTCCGCGGCGCAGAGGCTCTTCTTCTGGCGGCCCGGGGACGCCGCCTGGTCCCCGCTGCACGACCACGGCCGCGCGATCCCCAGGATCGACGGCGCGGCGTTCCACCGGGGGAGAGCCTACTTCATCGACGCGACGTGGCGGCTCCGCGTGTACGACCTCGGAGCGGCGCCGACCCCGCGGCGCGTCCGGGACACGTCCCTCCGCCCTTCGGCGCGGAAGGCGTTCGACTCCTCCGGGCGGCCGTGGTACCACCAGGTCCTGCGCACGATGCACGCGGTGCCCTGCGGCGGCGAGTGCCTGCTCGTCTTGACGCACGGCGGGCACCGGCCGGCGCCCGCCGAGGTGTACAGGGTGGACTCGCCGCTCGTGGAGATCGGGGAGAGGGTGAGGGACGGGACCTCGGCGAGCACTCGCTGACATCCATGCGGTTGGCAAAGATGCCGAGCTGTGACCAAGTCATCCATGAAGTTATAATTTTATCCCATAATCCGTTTGTTCTCTTAGTCAATCTCTTTTTTTTTTGTTTCAATCCTATTGTGACGGTATGCTTTTGGCCAGGGTGAGCATTTGATGCTGGCGATAACCGATCAGCTACGGGAGTGGCAACTGACAAAAATGTTGAAACAGATAGTTAAAATGTTGAATAGTTCATGCGAAATAGTTACAATGTTGAATAGTTCATGCAAAATGTTAAAACATACGCATATTAGATCTCATTTTGTTGGATAATTCTAACGAGTTGGTTCAAATGAATTAAAAATCGAGTCCAGGAGGAAGGTAGCTTCAAGTTTTAGGCCTTGTTTAGTTCTCCAATTTTGCCCCCAAATTTCACTATACAAAAAGAAGATTCATGTCACATCAAAATGCCGGCACATATATGGAGTGCTAAATATAGATAAAATCAAAAACTAATTGTACAGTTTTGTTGTACTTTACAAGACAAACATTTTAAGCCTAATTAAACAATGTTTGGATAATTATTCATAAATAAAAACGAAATGTTACAGTGGCGCATTAATGATAAAATGTCAACTTTAACATGTCAAAGTTGAGAACTAAACAAAGCCTTAAATCCAAAAGAATATGGCGCCCACTAGGGCCAACCGCACATCGACAAGTGTTCACCAACTTGCGCCAGGTTTTTTTTTGAGCAAATCACAAGAGCTTTATTGAATCACGGCAGAATTACAATCTAGTTACAACCCTTAAAAGCCAGTCCGGGGCATAACCAAAACTAGACCACATGGCCTCACTAACGGTCGGCATCTTCGCATCTTGCGCCAGGCTTGTGCGCTCTCCTTCTCCGGCCTCTGCGGAGGAAATAGGAATGAATCCAACGGCATGTAAGGCCAGTCTTAACGACATTTTACAGCAAAAAATATTACTCCAGCATTTTAATATTTTAAGTAATTATTAAAATATTTATTATTTAAAATAATTATTAAAATAAACCAATAATTTATTCTGACTCTAGCCAAATAAGAGTTGGAGCTCTTACAATATGTTAGTTGAATTAGGATAAGATTATTGTAAAATTACAAAAAACAACTCACCTAATAACTATAAAATAAATATTGAAACATCCCCATTGACTAGTTATTGGGAGTTTTATTGGAAGACTGTTGTAGATGCTCTTAGGGCATTCCTAATCTTTTATTAGTATAGTGTTTATAGGATTAATTGTAGTGTCATATCTAGATGATGTAGTATGGTATTAAATGAGAGAGAAAATGCTAGTTTTAGTGGGATTTCATTGAGGAGTTTCATAGGCACGGCAGGGGTGTTACGAGGAGAAAGGCGAGAATTTCATAAGATGAGAGAGGTGTTTCATCCACATGAAACTCATCTGGCTCAGTTACCTAGTACCCAGTTTTGTAAATGTGCAATAAAATTTTCCACCGAGACTGAACAAATGAAGATAGGAAGAAACTGAGTCTCATATATGATCCAGTTTCTATGAGAAACCAATGCATTAGACATTATCAATATTGCAATGGAGAAGAGTATTGTCTATGGAGTTAACGGGGAAGAAAAATAATTGGTGAATAGGACTCATAGAAAAGAGAGAATTGACTAACTAATTAATTGGTTAGACATGATGCATTGGGCATTATAGTTTATAGAGTGGTGTTCATATAATATGACATGATACGGACACTATTTTAATAGTTTTGGGTTAGGATTAACTTTATGGGGGAGTTTTTTAGGTATTAAATTTTATGCCATATGGTAGGATTATTATAAACAGAGAGAGAGTCATGATTTTTATAGGATATGATGGAGTTTCATTCTCATAAGATTACTCAGTCCTGGTAACTGTATGCGCGGATCTTAAACACTAGAAGGTGGATAGGAGAAAAAGAAATCTATCGGAGGATGTATAGGTTTTCCCAGGTGCGTGAACGTTGGATGGGCTAGCCCATTAGCTTCTATATAGGCCGCCGTCATGGGCCGGCCCACATGTTCACCTTCCTCCTCGCTTTTTGTCCTCGGGCCTTCTCGGCGTCTCAGCCGTGATGTATGTGTCCAAACCAACCAGCAAAGAAAGCCGTCTCCAAAGACATGCTGTACTCCCTCCGTCCCAAAAAAGAAGACACTCTGAGATTTAAAATTTGTCTAAAAAATAAGTCATTCTACTATATTTAGTAAGTGCATGTGCATGCAACAACCAATTAGTGCTAAATATGGCTAATAATTAGGAGCAATCAAGATCATTTTACTCTCTCCTTAATTTGTCTTAAAATTTCTAGAATGTTTTTTTTTGGGACGGAGGGAGTATGCAATGCATATCGATGGTTGAATGCTTCCATTCTACCGCGCGCGCTAGCTTTGGCTACTCATCCACACATCATGCATTGTTTACCCGTTCAGCTAAGCTAACTGTGTGCAGGTTGATTGCTTTCATATCATCACCATTTAGCAGCCTACTACAGATTCCACGCCGTTGTTGCAGTATAGTATCGTATATACTCCCTCCGTCCAAGAAAGAACCTAACTCTCGCATTTTGAGGAGTCAAACGTTTTCAAATTTGACTAAATTTATATAAAAATAGTAATATTTATGATATGAAATAAGTATCATTAGGTTAATCATAGAATATATTTTCATACTATATCTATTTAGAGATACAAATGTTAGTACTATTTTATATAAGCTTGGTCAAAGTTAAAATTATTTTACTCATCGGGAAGCGAGAGTTTCATTTTTTTCGGGACGGAGGGAGTATATGATTGCGTTGCCGAAGCAGTCGTACCTTCGTGACCTCATCGGAGCTAGCCCTCCTATATATCAACTGACGATTATCTTAAACTAAGCATGGAAAGGGAGGTGAAATCATGGAGGCTTGACAGCGACATAAAGCAGAGGAGTCCCGTATATATCCAGACCAGTCGCTGTAGGATAGAGGAATATAACATACAAGTTACAGAAAATAATACAATGTGTACCAGCCAAATCTATGATCATGTCTAGGCTCGGTGGAACCTCTGTTGCAAGTTGTGCATTCAGACTAGACGAACGAACTATCTTCAGCTAGAGACAATGGTCAATTCCTCCGGCAATATTCTACCCCATTTTGCGTGTCAAAAATGCATAGCTATTGGACACTGTACACGATGTTGATCGACGTTGCCCATGATATTTCATCCTGTGGCTATCCATCGACGACGATGAAACGGTCAGACAGACGTGTGAATTCACGTAATGCAGCTGCGAGGACGCGTGCACATATATCCGTATAATCCATGCAAATTCTACTGTACAGTTTTATTGCAACTAGAAACTAATAGCTGAATCAGTGTCTTCTCCTTTCTCTTCTATATCAATATATTTAATGTTATAAAAAAATTATGAACCCCACTAAAACTGTCTTTGCTGAACAAATTATATATGAGCCGCCGCATGCTTCGATTCCCATTGCCTTCAAGGCCTCTGTTTATCCAACTAGCTGACCCTTTTTTCCTGACCACCATCACACGTTGACAGTGATGTAATACGTGTTAACACACGCTATCATGATCACGCAAAACGTCAGTTCATGCATACGTCCGCAATGCCGCATTGACCAGTGGCCGGCGGCGGCCGAGAAGAAGACAGCATGCATGCATCGATTGAAGTGGACCTGATGAACAAAGGCATCTTCGTTTGTTCGTGTGGAGACAAATAAAAACACTGTTTTTCACACGGATCTTCCAAGCATGGAACCGTACGGGCGCGTTGGCTGACAGTAGCAACACTTACCGGTGCGCCTAGGTTTCATCTAAAGAATCCCTCAAGATCATGGTACGAACGATGATCCTGTAGGTGCTTATCCTAGATGTACGGATGAATCGACAATCGTCGATGGCAACCATATACCGTACTTGGTCAGATTTGAACGCAATGTTGCTTTCGCTTCATCTTTTCCTAGGTGCAACAGTTAGCATAGTTTAGGGCACCCGCCGCATAATAATAATTATAATTATTGTGAAACCAATAGGTAAAACGGGTGAGATCGGATCGTTTGCACCTGCTAGCTAGGGCTGTACGCCTGTCCTCCCTCCGTCCTGTAATACAAGGCGTTTTAAAGTTTAAAATTTATACTCAAATACTCTGTACAAGGCATCCTAGATATATTGTTCCTTTAATTAGTTTTGGAGTCCTAGATATATTTAAACTATTGTTTCTTTAATTATTTTTGAAGTTAGTGTGGTTAGTTTGGCTCATTGGTGGATAAATATTAGGCCAATCTCAGTGGGGGTTTCATGAGTAGTTTTAGACATTAAATGTGCTGATGTGGCGTAGGAGAGAATGAAGAGTTTTATGGTACGTGAGACTCCTTTGGCTTAGTTACCTAGTTTCTGTTTCTGGTCTAGATAACCGTATAGTGAAACTATGCATTGAGACTGGTCTAAGTTGGCCCATTGATGCTCGCAACTGTCATTAAAACAAATAGACAATACAACTTTCTATGTAATAACTTAGGTGTATATACGTCTTTTGTTAGTCTAGGATGTCTTGTATTACATGACAGAGGAAGCATGATCCTCCGTACTACTCCCTCTATTTTTATCTATATAATAGGACGTATAAAGATTTAAAATATATACTATTGAAATAATAATTTAGTCAATAATTTTTTAAAACTTTATAATATAAACTTACAATGATTGGGTTTATAATCAAATGTACTCTCTAATTATCATAAGTTTATAATAATAAATAATATAATATAATATAAATGATCAAAGTGTGATTTAGAAGAGTGTATCAATTCTCAATACGCCTTATCTATACTAAAAGGATCGATTTTTTTTAAAATATTTGTTACCAACGAAAAAACTCCGTACCCCTCACGTCGGACCCACTTAGACCCACGTTCCAGAGAAAAAAATGAAATATTGTGGAAGTTTTTTTTTTGACAGAGCGAAAAATACCTTGTGAGTTCACCCTAGCCCCTTTGGTGTTTTTTATATAAATATAAACGAAGGTGTACTTGCTTAACTCGGAACATTTAGGGCAAGCTCACTTCTTTTAAAGATTATTTTGAGCTGGTCCTCTCTAGCGACCTTCTAACAATATTGGAGCTAAAACTGTGGTATATTGGCCGGAGTTGTAGCCATTTTAATTCCTATTTTGTACTATTCAAATTGAATTCGTGTAACTATTTTCCTTTTCTATTCAAACTGATAATTCTGCAAACCAATATGTTATGAGGTACACACAACTAGGCGTCGATTTGTTGCTTCCTGCTGGAGAAGTTGTTGGTCAAATTTGTGCGGTATCAAAAGAACTACTGGATCTATTTGAATGCCTGCCAGGCCGCCACCATTTGCCACACCGCACATGTAGCAGCGACGCCAGGATTCTTGTGCTCCGTGGCGGAGATTCTTTGCAGCTTCTTTTGTACACGGTGCGTCTGCTGCATCAACCAAGCAACGCCATAATTAGGGCTAGATCAAAAGCTCCAAACTCGCTAGCTAACTCAACTCGGTCCTAGCAGGCTAGCTTGGCTCCACTCGGTTTGATGAATTTTTATATCTATTTTTGTTCGTTTCATTAACGAGTTAGCCCGAGCCAGCTCGTGAACCAAACGAGCTATAATGGTATACTGATGTGACTTAAATAACTTCAAGCATGATACAAAGTGATAATATGATTATATTCTACTAGTACAGTACCATAAAGTAGATTTTTGGATTATAGAAACTATAATAATTATATTTTTATATGTTTTATATATATTATAATGCTAACTTTTACTCTTGCCTCACGAGTTTAACGAGCTAATTTAAGTTTTTAACGAGTCGAGTCGAACCAGCTGACTCGTTAAGCTAACGAGCTGAGCCCGCGTCCACTCCTAGCCATAGTTCCTGTGCTCTCACCGCAGCTGTAGCATGGACGTGTGGTGAGTGGTGATGGACATCCAAACGGACCCTACCCTAAACATCTTCGTCGATTGCTGGACGACGGCAAAGCATTCATCCTACAAAAGTGCGAGACCATTTTACTGAAAATATAGGTGGTCAAAAAAATGATAACACGAGCATCGCTTTTTCCCGCCTTGACCAACCTCGTGGCGGAAGCGAAGACTTTTCCCACCGGTCACATAACACGCAACGTACATAAAATGGGAAAGGGTCACGGGCAAAGCTAGTTCCTCCGAAAATGGGTATAATTCAGTTCCACGGAGAAGATAACCGGTCTATTCGTCTGGCTTATCAGCACCAGCCAGCAGTATTTTTCTCTCACAACGAATCAGGACGATCCACATGTTACCAGTTATCAGTATAAATCTGCATCAGCCACCGACCAGCCGAACTGGTCCAACACCACATCCTCTATCCCTTAGAAACGTGTGCAGATTGTAAGACGAGCTTTACGTGCGCGCTCATTTCACAATTAATCTCTTCTTCGCTTGAACGAAACGCATGTGGATTTGCTCAGATCTCCCGGGTAGACCCCACACTTGCCCTCTGCAGGTCAACCCCACCAACCAGCCCACCGGCCGGCTCGCCCTCGCCCCACGTAGACACGGACACGGAGCCAGTAGCCAGCAGCCAGGCCACCCAATTATTCCGCGCACCAACGCAAAAAGCCTAGCCCCCCGGCACATGGGCGCGCTCCCCTCCCCGGGAACACGTAGGGAGGGAGCCCATCGCCCCGCGCGGCGCGACCCCACGGCCGCGCACGGGGGCCCCGGGCCGCGCGCGCAACCGCTCGCGTGCGGTGCGCCCCACGACCCCAAAAACCCCCGCGCGGTCACGGCGCCGAAAGCCTCGGCACCGTCGGTTTCCGCCAGCCCGTGCAGGAGCACGAGCGCGGCTCGGCGGTGGGGGCACGCGCGCGCGGAGCCACGAGGGGCGTCCTGCCGCAGGCCCGCAGTGCTGCTGCTGCACTCGGCTGGCTCGTGTCCGTTTGTTCGTACGCGCGTACGTCCTCGGCCGTGGTACCCGGCCGCCCTCCCGCGGCTATCTACTCTAGCCGCCCAGGCCGCTTGGCAGGTTGCGTCGCGGGCCGAACAGAAACGCGCGCCCGCGGGGCCCGGGGCGGGCAGATCCTCTCTGGCCGGTGAGATGGGTGCGCCGTGTTTCGGTTGACTCGGCGGATGGCTACGTCTACATGCTGCGGTTGTACAGTAGTACTCGTACTAAACAAATGGGATTGCTGGCCCTATTTGGGTATAAGTCTAGGTGATGCTGAAATAGTTTCCGTCTCCGGTGGCTGAGAGCCGCATCTCTGTGAAGCTGTTTTATACACGAATTTCCTGTTTATTCGTTGAAAATTGAATTGTTTGTTAAAAATATAATATTGTAAGTGTAGTTAGTTTTTCTGGTCATGGCGGGCCCTGTTCAGCTGGCTGGTGGCTGATGCTGGTTTGTACTGAAAAATACTGCTGACTGGCTGGTGGCTGGTGCTGATTTATTCTGAGAGAAAACTACTACTGGTTGGTGGCTGATAAGCCAAACGAAAAGGGCGATGCGTTGTTGTTTTATATACAAAGTTCATGTTTATACATTAAAATTGATGGGTATTCCAAAGATAGAACATTTTAGAGAAAAATATTGTCATGGGTATTTAGTTCTTCCTGATGATGGTTAGTATTCCATGCCACCTAAAACCAAATAATCTTCACAATTCCTGCCACAAGGAAGACAAAAATTTAAAAGCGCCTCGAAGGCTAGCAAACTTTTTTATGCTTTTTACCAATGGCATCGCTCTGACTATAAATTGATCCTATTTCTCCTCAAGATTTTAGATGGTGTCTAGGGTATTTATGCTAAGGGAAGTTACTCATAATTAGACAATTCTAGAACACATATTATTCATACACTATGAAGCAATAAGATCGTATACTTTATTTCAAAATATCGTACAAAAGATTGATGCTCGTAAATACATGAGCCGTTTTAAGATACACACTATCACCACCGTTTCAACCAAGAATTATTATTTAATATGTGGATTATATGAGCTCACTTACGGAGTAGCACGGATTTACAAAAGTACTATTTATGATACACTACACAATCATATATTTGAAAAAATAATTATGTAATAGTATCATAAATAGGCGATCCATTTCAGGATACACTTCATCATGAATCAATTTCGAGATATCAAACCATGGACAAAACTAAGTATTTCACTTGTTTATTGAAAATATTTTGTTTGGAAATATCATATAGAAAAGGAAGGCTGATACTCATAAATACATGAAATATTTTTAAGATATGTTATATTACAACCATTAAAATAAAGAAATACTATTTAACATATGAATTGATTTTGCAATATATGCTACCGGCGATCTCTTATAAGTCGGCACAAGTTTAGATACACTACACACTAATACATTCATTTTAAAAAATGTGGTAAAATGCTAAAAATTATGTGAACCAATGTACGATACACACAATCAAGGATTATTATTTAATATATGAATTAATTTTGCAATATATGTCAATGTAGATCCCTTATGAATCAGCACCAATTCAGATACACACTACACAATACGTTTGTTTGGAGAAAAATAATGTAGTCAAATACTCATAAACAGGCGAATCATTTCAGGATACATTTTAACACGAATCAATTTTGAGATATCAAAACATGGCCAAACCCATACGCTTCACTTGTTTAGTTATTTCTTTATTTTAAAGATATCAATAAAAATCATGCCTTCCGCATTGCAATTTTGGTCAAATCTGCTTATAGAATTATCGATTACCACGGAGCACTAAAAACATTCTCTTCCCAAATTGCCAACAAACGGCTGACAAGTCGTACAACTACCTTCCGCAGACAATCCCACCGGGAGACCAGCATCGGGAGGCGGAGATCTACCGGGCAGTCGGCTGCACGCGGCTCCCGTGCGGTCTCCGTCTCCTGCCTCCACTGCCAAACGGGCCCAGCGCCACTCGGGCCCGCTCGTCATACTGCCATACCCACCGGCAAGACCTCCCCCACATCGCCGCCGCTCGGTCCCGCTCCGCACCTCTCCCCTCGCCCCCGCCACGTCACCGCCGAAATAATTAATTTCCGCCCTTTTACGACCTCGTTTCCCAAGCGGCCTTCCGTTCGCTATCTCCTCTTCTTCTCCCTCCCGTCCTCCCCTTCTCTTTTCCCTCTCTTCTCTCGCCGTCCACACGCGACTGCGCGTGCGCGAGACACTGGTCAACGGCCGGGCGGCAGGCGGCGGCCGTGTGGGTTGGGGCTAGCTCCGTCGATCGCCCCGGGAGAAACGCGGCGCGGTGCTGCGTCCGCCGCGCGGGCTCCATGGGGAGGAACGGGAGCGTCAAGCGCTCGGGGTCCGCCGGCGGCTCGGGGGCTGCCGCGGGCCCGCCGTCGTTCACGGTGAACCCCGGCGACTACCGGCTGATGGAGGAGGTTGGGTACGGCGCGCACGCCGTCGTGTACCGCGCGATCTTCCTGCCCAGGCGCGAGGTCGTGGCGGTCAAGTGCCTGGATCTCGATCAGCTCAACAACAACATCGTGAGAGCCTCTGACACCCCCTCTCCCTCCTACAATTTATTGGGTTTTCGGCTGTGGTCTGGTTGCGGGTGCCATCTGCTGTTTGATCTAGCTAGCCAGAGATCCGTTCGTCGATTTTAGTGGATTTTATTCATTTGGTAGCTTGACAATTGGGGTGGAATTTTGATCCGTGCGATGCCCTACCAGATCAATTCAGACCTTGCTTTGACACCATGTTGATGTCAGCTTCCTATTTACTTTGGTCTGCTACCAGTCGTTGCTTAGTCTGAGGCTTAGTTGAAAAGACCAACGGAGTCATGCATGTACCTGCATTTTCGCTTTTTTTAGCGCATTTATTGTTTTATACATGGTATATTTGTGGGTGCGGCCGCTTGAGACGGCGAGTTAAAATATGCTGTCGGGACTCGTTTACCTACCGTGACTTTGTGCGTTCTAATAGACCATAGAGAACTTACAGTCTCTGTTTTTTTTTTAAAAAAATTAGTGAATAGATCAGTCTCCTTGCCCTAGAAGTGCTTGACATCTGCTTTGCTATTCTTCCCTTTGGAGTGCTTGGCTCCATTCTACTAGATTGTTTCTTTAGTTCCTGGTATGTTTACAAAAAAATCTACACGGGATCATTTTCTGCAATGTGCACTGGACTCGGCAAATTTGAGGCAGTACAGCTGCACAGTGATTCTGATTTCTTTTTACCATTTACAATTTATTACATGATGATGGCAACCTAACATGCTCATTGTTGATGCTGGGTCTTTAAGTGCTAGTTGGATCTTGGATGTGTGCTTAATTGTAGATTTTTTAGTTTTCTTCCATCCAAACTTTTCACATTGTTGGTTGGTAGCAGGTTACATTTGTTCAACTTGTACTAAAAGTGATGAGACTACATGTGGCTCTCTAATCATAAAATTTCTTGAAAAATATCCGAAACTTGTAAAATATCCCTCCAAAACACCTTTTCATGACATTGTCTTCTATTATTAGCTATTGGTTCACTAGAAAACTGGATGGACATGTTTCTTTTACTAATACGACCATGCTTTCTTCCAACATTCCATTGACTGGCGGCCCATTGCTTGGCCAGGACTCATGATCAGCTACTGCCTGCATCAATGGAAGCCAGCCACTTCATGATCACTTGCATATCATGATCTGGCAATCGTGTCCTACATAACACTCCACGTCTTTCTTGTTGGAGTGTTTTAGATTTTAGGGCTTGTTTGACAGAGCTTTAGCTTCAAGATCCATAAAGTGTTTTAAACTGCTGTGTTTAATCTAAAACAAGAACAATAAAGCATGACTTATCCTCGATCTGCAATGGCTCCAGGTCCAAGAATTTCTAGAACTGTGGATGACTCTTTTTGTGGATTATGTAGGTATTCATCTCTAGCAAGTTGCGGTAGTCATTTTTACATTTGTTTTCAAACCTTCCACTGTGGCAGTGTAATTGAAATGTAGCTTTGAAGTGGCATATATAAGTTTTTTTTCCAATCCACTTGTTTTTGCAATGCCAAAATTGCGGAAACTTTTCTACGACTAAATGAGAGTTGCATGTCTTCACCGCTTGGTGTCAATGTCTTTCTTTCTTATGTAAGGCATAAATGGATTCGATTCTTACTACTGTGCATTATTTGTAGGATGAGATACAGAGGGAGGCTCAAATAATGAGCTTGATTGATCATCCTAATGTCATTAGGGCTTACTGCTCATTCGTTGTGGAGCACAGCCTTTGGGTGATAATGCCATTCATGACAGAGGGTTCATGTTTACACTTAATGAAGATCTCGTATCAGGATGGTTTTGATGAGCCGGTCATTGGTTCCATTCTAAAGGAAACTCTTAAGGCTCTGGAATACCTTCACAGGCAAGGTCAAATACATCGTGACATCAAGGTTAGTTTCAGCTGAATATTTTTGCTAAAACTGTAGTCATTAGATGTACTTAGTCACTGTTTCCATCTGGCACTGTGCAGGCTGGTAATATTCTTATCGACAGTGCTGGTGTAGTGAAGCTTGGCGACTTTGGTGTTTCTGCTTGCATGTTTGATAGAGGTGATAGGCAAAGATCGAGGAATACATTTGTAGGAACACCATGCTGGTAACTGCTTAACCAAAATTTTACAAACATTTTGTATAACTTGGTAATGTTTGACATGTTTTTTGGTTCAACTTTTCTGTCTAGGATGGCTCCAGAAGTGCTCCAGCCTGGCAGTGGATATAATTTCAAGTATGTTAAAGTGTGTATATATTTGTAATATATTTTCCATGCAACACATGCCTGGATACATCCTAGAGACAATACCTCTTAAATTGATGCCAAAAGACATGTATTCATCATAAATTATTTAGTATCTGACCTTCCTCTTGGACTGTGTCTTCAGGGATTTTGTTTTGTTTTTCTTTCTTTCATGGCTATTATGTTCAGTATGAATTCTCAACTGTCTCATCTTTGTACAGAGCTGACATATGGTCATTTGGAATCACTGCGCTTGAACTAGCGCACGGCCATGCTCCATTTTCGAAATACCCCCCTATGAAGGTAATGCTTATACCTGCACATAATATTTTGGTTCTGCAGCACTTCTGCTGGTCTATTGTTGCATTAATAATTGCTGTAATAAATGTTTGCAAATTGCAATGTCTTCCACATGGTTGTGAATGTTACAAGTTTCCTCTCAACCCTGTATAACCGAGCCCAGTCTTTTCACTTGTGGAATAATGATGGTAGATGGTCCCATGAGATTATCTATCGGTTCCTAGTTGTACTATTATTTTGAGCATTCTAGCACATTGGCAATCCTATATATTAAGTGTGTACTTCGTTTGTAGGTTCTTCTCATGACCCTCCAGAACGCACCACCTGGCCTTGACTATGAACGTGACAAAAGATTCTCAAAGGTAGTACTGATCCTTTCAGCTCATTATCCAATAGGAACCATTTCTGTGGTTAACTACCATAGATTGTGTTCTAGTTTTACCTTTCTAAGTAGGCATTTTCAGTTGTGACCAGTCATTTAAAGAGATGGTTGCCATGTGCTTGGTCAAAGATCAAACAAAGAGGCCGACAGCTGAGAAGTTGCTAAAGCATTCATTTTTCAAAAATGCAAAGCCTCCAGAATTGACTATCAAGAGTATCCTATCTGATTTACCTCCTCTCTGGGACCGTGTAAAGGCTCTCCAGGTAGGCTGCCCTACTTTATGTTATAATGAAACACCATCTCCCTGGCAATTGTAGCTGAAGTTTCTGTGAACCTCCAGCTTAAAGATGCAGCACAATTGGCTTTGAAGAAAATGCCTTCTTCTGAACAGGAGGCCCTCTCCCTGGTTTGTGACATGCACATCCTCATTTTTTTGTTCTGTTCGTCAAGTTTCTTTTCTATTTCCAGTTACCATAATCACTGTAATGCTTCAAACGGGCTTGATTAGACATTAGAGATACAACTAGAAAATTCTCCATTTAATTTAGAGTGCCTGCTTTTCTTTTTGTCACAATACGATTGTATTTAGTAATCAGGATTCCTCGATTCTACGTTGATAACATACCATGTGATTTCAGATCTTGCATGCAATTGTGTAATGTTGAATAATTGCCCCTATATTCTGCCTCACATACGTTTGTGGCATTTTTTTGCTGTACAATTTGGATAAATGCTGCAGATAGTTTTATAGGCTGCTTATCTTGAAATTTCATGGACTCATACAGAGTGAATACCAACGAGGTGTTAGTGCATGGAATTTTGATATCGAGGATCTCAAGGCTCAAGCATCATTGGTACTGTTCTCTTCTCCAATATAAACTTCCTTTCTGTTTGGCTTTCCATCCATTCGAAATAATCATTAAGCTGGCTGAATTTCCAGATCCATGATGATGAGCCACCAGAAATAAAAGAAGATGAGGACAGTGCAAGAAACATTGATGTTGAAAAGGTCTAGTATATTATTATTATTAGTTTCTAGGGAAGCTATTTTATTACATATTGAGAAAGCTTTACATTGCTTTCAAGAAGGCTTTTTTTGCAAAATATATCGCATAGTTTGAATGTGCTCATCTTTGCAGTAAAACTCAAGTATTTTGTATGTAACTGTCACATTTTGTTCCTTCAACAGGATTCATCTTCCAGGAACTATTTGGGGAAGTCATCTGCAAATGACTGCAACTCCAGGTCAATTCAATATTGTTTAGCATCAATGATTAATAGCTCTAGAAGTTCTGCTTGAATTCTTTGGACTTAAGTAGGATGCTAGAGATAGGGATGAATCTGGTCATTGTTATTATATTGTTTTAAACTATAATGTTGGTAGTGATGTACTCTCTTGATATATTTCAGGGAGCGAACCTTCGTAACCACACTAAATTCAAACAAAAACAGCCGTATAACGAACGAAGCCTTCGATTTTGATTTCGATTTTAGTGACACTGACCATAAAAGGAAGGCTGATGGACATGAAAACAGCAGAAGAGAGAATGATTCATTGCCCTCTACATCAAAGCGGGATCCAGAGTCGAATCATTGGACAAGTGATGTTGGGCAGAGACAACAGACTTCTGGTGGGAACAGTAGCTCAGTAGCTGCTGAAAGGGGACATGGTTTTGAGAGGTGCATTATCTATTCCTTGGTTCTTACTTCCTCTGATAACAAATATAAGTCCAAGGTTTGTACTAAGTCAAACCTTTTGAACTTTGGCTAGCAATATCTACAAAGTATATTATCTTAAATGAAATGAGCTATATATTAAGTATTTTCGTAATGAATCCAGTAGTGTCAATCTTGTGTTGTTTATTTATATAAAATTATAGGTTAAGAAAGATTGACAGTTTTCGAAAAAATAAAGATTGACTTAGGACAAACCTAGATTGACTTGTACTTGTGAATTGTGATCAGAGGATGTAATGTTCTGCTCTGATTTTTTTGTTCTATATGAGCTTTTGTAAGTTTATTTTTATTCTACCGCACATGATGCTAATGACTGAATGGATGACTTGAAAGGGATGATAGCTAGCTAGTGATTTGAGAGAGTTTGTTTATTTCTTATTTTCATTGTTTTAGTTATTATGAAGTGCATGCTATTACTATTAGGTAAATTAAGTTTTTTTTTGCAATTGAGCTATGTATTTATGAATGTGCAGCAGATAAGGTGGAAGTCCCACTTAGGCTTCATTATTTAGACTTAGTCTGGATAATTCATAATCCCATTCAATCCATACATATTTGGATTGTTCGCAGCAAAATGAATTTATTTTCCACCTCAATTCATGAGTATTGAGAGGGAATAATTTATCCAAACAAGGCATTAATTTCTAAACAAGTGTTTTTTTGTAGGCCAGGCATATCCCTCTTGAATAATATAATAGCCTTTTCACATTTCTATTTCCAAGGATTAAAGCAGCGAACATGGTTATTGGAGTGTTAAAATTTTATAATGCACAATGCTTGAAGGTTAATTACTATCACTGTTTGTAACAGGGATGCAGCCCTGCAAATGATATCTGACAAACAAAGAAGTGATATGAGAAAAACAGCAAGCCTTAGTGGCCCACTTTCACTGCCAACTCGTGCTTCTGCTAATAGTCTATCGGCTCCTATTCGTTCTTCAGGAGGTATGATGGTCCATCTAATTATCACTGCACATGTTCATTGTTTACACGAGTTTCCAAAGAAAAACACAAGCTGGCAGTCTAACACTTATGTAGGTTTTCTATATTATTGTGTCCTTTGAACATTAATTTTCTTTTGTTCATTGTAGTTTATGTAGATTCATCAGTTGACAAGTCCAAACGCAATGTAGTGGAGATTAAAGGCCGCTTTTCGGTGACATCTGAGAATGTGGATCTTGCAAAGGTAAGTGAATTGGGTGGATACCGGATACAATTAAACTTAGCATGAAATTGAGTAGGATTTCATCAAGAAAATTTAAGAAATCTCTACTTTCCAGGTTCAGGAAGTTCCACCCAGCAGTCTCTCCCGTAAATCACCAGAGGTGAGGTCATTGTTATTTAGAATATAGTTACAATTGCATGATCTTACAGTCACAAATACATGGTTAACTCTTGGTTTTCTCAGGGTTCACTGCTAAGAAAATCTGCTAGCGCCAGTGATTGTTTGGTCAATGCTAAGCCGATGGTATAACCTTTTTTCCTCATGATTGCCTTTTCTAATTCCCCTGAAATTGCAGTAAAATATTTTTTATTTTAGTGGAGAAAAGAAAACCACTACCTCCATTCCAAATTACTCTTTGATGTTGACTTTTTCTCGCAATGTTTGACCATGCGTCTTATTCAAAAATTTATGCAAGTATCATTTATTTTGTTTGTGACTTACTTTATCATCAAAGTTACTTTAAGCATGGTTATTTCATACATTAAAATTAAATTTTTGAACGAGACGAATGGTTAAATGCTGTGAAAAAAAAACATGAATAGCAATTTGGAACGGAGGGAGTACATACTTACAGTTTAGCATATTTTAACTTTTGAAATGGGATACAAACTCTAGAATTACCGGTATGGATGGCATTAAATCTTGTACCTACTTACTATTGCCCTTCTGCCACTTCTGTAGACCAATTTTGAATTTGATTACTGCTCATTTTATGGATTAAAAGCTTTAGCATTGTTGAGTTTGTTCAATCTGCATTAACCATTGTTTTCTTGCTATCATCGATAATTGTTAGCTCCATATAGTTCAGTTTTAGTGTCAACAAACAATTTCCTAACCCTTCAAGACACTGGCACTATTGCATAAGGTCCGTTGATCTGTCATTCCAAGGGATATTTGTGAACACAGCAATGTTGGTTACAGATAGAACAAAGATACTTATTTTCTTATGCATTTTATGGAAGGTGACTTCACTATCAATTTTTAAAGCAATGCTTCGATGTTGCAGTGTAACCCTAATCAGCTGAAGGAACTCTGCAATAGTTCAGTTTCATCGTCAATATTAATTCCTCACCTCAATAATCTTGTGCAACAGACCATGTTTCAGCAGGTATGAAGAAAGCTTTGATGCCATCATGTCCCTGTTTAAGAATGTACAACACATGTTAAGCTAACAATTATATCACTTTACATTAGGATCTGATCATGAACCTACTAAGTAGCTTGCAACAAAATGAGAAAGTTGATGGTAAGTGCCGTTTCTGCCGTGGCTATTGAAGTTCAATTTATTTCTTTGATCTCAAGCTAAAAACTCCTTCAGGAACAGAGCCTGGAATATCTTCTCAAGTCCGAACTGTGGAGAGTGATAAATTGGTAAGGATCAACCTAGTTTATGATTCCAAGTATTGAAGATGAGTAACCAATCATAGTGCTTCGTATTTTGTTAGGTATCACTAAAAAGTCTCATTTCTTATTTTTGCAGGCTGATACAGCTAATTCTGAGAAGGAACGGTCATTACTCGTTAAGACCTCAGAACTACAGTCTAGGTATGCCCACTTCTGCGCAGTTATGGCAAATTTACAGGTCCATATCACAGATTCATCGTTATTATGGCACCATTTATGCTGTTTTGGCAACCATGGTTTACAGCTGAACTTGCTTTCATTGTCAAACTTAAATGGGTATTTTAATACTACATTTTATAAATTGTTTCTGTTTACGTTTATATTTTGGACATTCATACTGTGTGCAGGGACCAATTGTATTTATTACTGAGTTTTTTAACGATATTTATTTATTTTCCTACCTGCAGGATGATAACACTGACTGATGAACTAATTGCTGCTAAGCTAAAACATGTGCAGGTCAGTATCATTGTCTCATTTTATTGTAATAAGAAAGTTGTAATAAGAAAGAGGCTAAATTTGTGCTACATGTAAAAAATAATCATAATCAGGGCATTTGGATTCTGATTCCTTTTGTCCCCACTCCATTTTCAGTTGCAGCAAGAGCTAAATGCACTGTACTGCCGAGAAGAAATTGAAGACATTAGGGATGAGGACAATGAAGAAACATAACATCAAGAGGATCCATGCCTTATGAATTAGCTGCCCTGGCTTTTTAACATTGAGGTTAAGGGTGTCTTAACAGGAGAAGGAATTTGATGCCAGCAGTGCTTCTGAGTCGCTAATATATGCCTGATCCAGATGCTAGCTCTTACAGCTGCGGCTCTATGGAATTCTTTTCTTTGAAGGTTGTCGTGCCCTTGGCCTGCTGCCATCAGTGTGTATATCCATCTTTCTTTCAGTTAACTTTATTTTCCGTTGGTTCAACGGGGTTTTGGTGTCACAAAGATTGCGACTGTGGCATGGCGCATTCTGCTATTTCGGCTATACATATCATTGGAGTAGCTGTGATTATGTAGTTCGTAGGGTGCTGGTCGGTTCTCAATGCAGAATAGTGGAAGACTGCATAATAAATAGGTTGTATATTTCTGGTTGATGCATTCGTTGATACTCATCATGCTTGCAAACCCTCCAAAGGGTTGTTTGCATATCTAATAAAGTATACCTTTAGATTCTTTTCAATCGTTTTAACGGCAGCATACTACGGTACTGTTGAGTTAAGATATGAATCACAGATATTGTTGAAGTACGAGGTATCCATCCACCGAAGCGCCAGCTGTACAAAGGACTTCCTCCTGAACCAGCTATTATGAGAACAATTGATTAGCAGCAGATAAAGAGCATGTGATCCGGAACGAGCAGAACACAATATCTCAGTAGGGGTCACCAATTTCCCTTGGAAATTTTTTTCTATTTCTCGTGTACCAAATGGCAAACAAAATTGTATCCGAGCAAAATAAACAGCAGCATGTGCCTGGCATATACATATGGTCTATTTAATCTTCTCTCCTATTCTTGGTCCATCGACTGAGGTTCTGAAACTTTACAGGATGTTTCCAAATTGTATCTGGGCCTTGTTTAGTTTCCAAATTTCACCCTCAAATTCCACTACGTAAAAAAAAATTCTCATGACATCAAAATATCGGTACATGCATGGAGTACTAGATGTAGATGAAATCAAAAACTAATTACATAATTTTGTTAGACAAACATTTTAAGCCTCATTAATTAATGTTTGGATAATTATTCACAAATACAAACGAAATGTTATAGTGACGTATTTATGATAAAAATGTCAAGTTTGCACCTTAAATTTGGGAATTAAACGAGGCCTTGGTTCGTTCCAGAATAGTAGTCGGCGATTTGGCGGGTGGGGACGGAATTTGAAAAACCACCCCAGCTGCAAAGAACCCTGTCAGATCGAAGCCCAACGCTTCGCTTCTCCCACGAGATGCCTACGCTGATGCCCAGTACCTTCCGAGCAGCATGCGTAGCGTTGGACTTTTCAACACTTGGTTTGGCTTCCGCAGATCTCTTCCCCCCATCACAAGAGGCACTAAGGCCGCGTTTAGATGCCCCGATTCGGGCCTGGCCGCAGACCGGCCACTGTAGCGTTTCGTTTGCATGTGTGAAAAATTGTCCAAAAATTTATTAATTAGGCTCAAAATGTTCGTCTCGCAGAGTACAACAAAACTGTGTAATTAGTTTTTGATTTCATCTACATTTAATACTCCATACATGTTATGACATTTTGATGTGATGGGGAATCTTCTTTTTGCATAGTAAATTTGGGAGGTGAATTTGGGATCTAAACAAGCCCTAAGGATGACAACATGTCCATCTTTTCCTCGGTGATTCAGAGGAGGGCAGGAGGCACAAGGGTCAATGGGTCATCATGCTACAGGCGAAAGCTCAATCTACATTGATAGGTTACCGGTGAGTAAAAAAGACACAGATGTCCTGTTCGGCTTGCTGGTGCTGGTTTGTGTTGAGAGAAAAATATTATTGACTGGCTGGTGACTGATGCTGGTTTGTGCAGAGAGAAAAATATTGCTGGCTGGCTGCTGATAAGCCAAGCACACGGGGCGGAATTCTGAAGTTTAACACGGGAAAACATACACCGGAAAATTTTGCAATTACAACAACAATCACCGCCTGACAGGAAGAACGGACTATCAATAGTACACAACTGTTAGCACCATACCGCTGCAGATCTAGTCTTTGGTCTTGCCATCTTCCATGTTTGAGCTGCTACCACCTTCACCAGCCTCGTCTGTGTCATCACGGCTTTGGCTGCGGATCTTTTCCGAATACTTGGCAAATGCAACGGTAAGGGCCGACCTTACATCGGGACCTTTCTTCTTGGATGCCCCTGGTTTCTCTGCTATATTTTCTGAGCTATCATTTGTCGATGAAGGTTGACCAGAAGCTTTCTCTCTGTCAGGAGTATCAGGCACTACAAGGTTTGGGCGGGCTGAAACCCGTTTGAATGGCTCATGGAAAGTATCATAAAGTCGTTTTACCTAGAGCAGTTGAACGAATTATGTAACATTAATTAAGGAAACATGGTTTATCAAGCTATCAAACAGAGAAAAAAGCACTCCAAATACTGTGTGTGCGGTTTCTGTCAAAGGGATAAACCGTTGTGCGCGTGGCATAGCAACGTTGACAATGAACAGCAAAGTAAGTAAATGAATGCAGTACCTTCCGCTCACCAATTCCTGGGCAACGGGCCAGCTCTTCCATAGAAGCATTCATAACTTGCGAGAGTGACTGAAAATACATTATGAACAAACACAATTTATATCATGCATACTTTGTTGCTGGATTTTGTGTGTGAATGCTACTGCCATATTAAAGTGCCAAAACAGAATACGTTGTCAAACAACTGCTGCACATGGAGCAAGCTGGCAAGGATTCCATGTCTAAGTGATGTGATTCTTTGTAGTTTCTCCAACTTACCCCAAAAGATGAACCAAGGGTGACAACATCTGTTTTGTTAACATGCCGAACGGATGTAAGTGCATGCGTCAACTGCAAAACAATATCCAAAAGAACATAAACATATCACGCACCGAATCTTTATTAATTAATAAGGTTGCACTACCATCAGCCGAAACGTGCAGCAGGGAGAAAGCTTCCATATTTAAACCACTTGCTATGCTAGAAACATGCCATTGAAAATAAACACCACTCACATACCCGTGATAGATAGTCATTATCCATGTGCTCGCGAATATTATCAGCTGGCTTGTTCTCGTACACTTTGATAGTCTCCAAGTACCGACCACATTCCTCCAGACTACAAGAACAACAGTTTGCTCAGACAACTTACTCTTGAATCTTTACAAACATCGTGCATCATCAATTCATCATGCAACAAAAGTGTGATGGAGGGCCATTAATTCATGAAGACAAAAATGTGCAGCTGTTTTAACATTGAATGCTGAGATGATAAACAAGCTTTGCTTGACCAGAGTTGTACTTCACAAGCAATATATAAGATCCATCACTAGGTGATCACTATATTCATATTTATGTAGATTTGATATAACAATACAGGATGAAGCACAGAGAACAGGAACAAGAACATTACTAAATCCAAGCACACTAGGAAGTTATGGAAAATACCTCCAACCACACAGGAGGGTGCAGTCATGAAGCAGCGCTGTTCTTGTAATTTCATGCAAAGGCTTGACTACATCTTCCTATGAATAACGAGATTTTTAAAATTCATAAGATGTTTTAAAATGCACATCCTACGACAAAGCAAATATGTTGACTGAAACTTACAACATCGACATGGCACAAGATGACCCGGAGCCTGAAATTCTTCTGCAGTTCTCTTATCCGATAATACAAGTAATCTGGATGTAGAAGGTGGTACCTGATACTGCATCACAGCGACAGAAACTTAGCAGTAAAATTGCAGAATGACAGTAGTACATTGAAGAAAACTCTGTAGCACCATCATGTCCTAAAAAGCAATATTGAAAATTGGTAAGAAACAGCATAGCAGAAAGGACAAAAACTAGAGAATCTATTATTGCAACAATTGAATCGTCCCATAGCTAAGACAAAGTGTTGCAGGCATCAGGCATGAAGAAAAATGTGTCCTGGTAGATGCACAATCAGCTAATCTATACAAGTCCAATTCAGAGTTTCTAAAGTTGAATTGAACACGCAACGAAATGCAGAGAGTGAGAAGACCTTAAGTACAACGCACATGACGATTGCCCGAGCACATAGTCGGGCACGACATCGGCAAACGTCCACCTAGCATTCCTGATGTGCTTCAGCAGAGGGTTCCCTCTCTGTGAAACAAGAATGAACAGAGAGTCAGAGATTTGCCATAGAAGAGGAGGGAGAAGAATGTCAATAAAAGAAGTCAAAGTATCGTGGTGCCAGTAGCCCAGTACTCGCGTCCCAGTACCTGCCTATGACTGACCAGAATGGCGTTCTTGCTCTGGGTCGCTGGCGCGGAGGAGCTAGCCTGAGGCGGCCTGCGCCAGGAAACCGAACTCGTCAGAGTCTGAGGCCGGCGTTGCCAGGGATTGAGAACAAGAGGGGGAGGAGGGTAGTATACATACCTCGGGGTGGATGTGGGCTGGGGAGGCGGCGGCGGCGGAGGCGAATAGAACTCGGAGGACTTGAGGAAGGAAAAAGCCTGCGAGAACGACCCCGACGACGAAGAGGAGGATGAAACGGCGGGGGCAGCGGCGCTGGGTATAGGGGGGTTGTAGGAGGGCGGCGTGGAGGAGGAGGAGGAGGCACCAGTGCCGAAGACCTCCTGGTAGGACGGGATCTTGATGAGGTTCTTGCCGGGCTGCCGATCCGGCGGCCCCTGCTGTTCTTTCCCCCCGTCCATGGCGGCGCGGGAGTCCGAGAGGCGTGTCCGTTCGGGGACGGGAAGCCGCGACCGGCGCGTCTGACTCTGACCATCGCTGCACGGAGAAGCTTTGCTCTCTCATGTTTGGGCCAGATCATGGCCTTCATTTGGACTCTAGAGTCCATGGGCTAGATTCATCGCAGTACTTAAAAAAAAGGGTATTTCTAAACATCACCCGGGTGATTTTATCATCTGATTTCGCTCATTTTTGTATGGCTAGGATTATTTGTTGATTCGTGTTAGTTGGCTTAACCCGAAGCGAGCATATATGGGCCGGACCTGTTATGTTATTAAAGCACCATGATGGCTTTCCAAAATAGTGTAATTCTTCTAACTTTATTGATGATGAAAAAAATTAAATTGTTGACAACTGATCAACAATGACATCAAGTGGTTCTTCTCTTGACATAATACTAGTATATGAAAAGACAGCTGCTGACAAGCCAAAAGATGCATTACTCATGAATGTGGTAATTTTTTCAAGGAAAAAAGGTGGCTTCCTTTTTTACTCCGCTTAACTAGTATCATGGATCACTGTACCTAATCTATACGGAGTATGTCGTGTGATAAGACTTTTGGAGAACACGCGGCTCTACAAGCTGGGCCGGTGTTCGTCGTGTTCTAAGTGTGACAGAAATAAAATTCGTGGGTGATCCACGTCCAGTTGACACTGGTCGGGCTACTCTTAGGGCTAGTTTGGATGCAGAGGGAGGAAACAGCGCGTGGGTACGAATCCCAAAGGGGATTTCTCCTTGCACATGGCACCCCTCCCCCGCCGGGTGACAGAATCCTTGTCTTGGGCATATCCCGTGTCCATTTGGAAGACACGGGGACAGAAATCCCCAGCAGATAAAAATATTTCAAAAAATCAGAAAAAAATGAAGAATTTAAAAACGTCTTGGCGATGAGCAACATTAGCATCACATATCAACTTTTACCCGTACTCATACATGTATCAGATCTTTTGGTCATAAACTAATTCAAAATATGTATAAAAAAGCATGCCACAACACTTCTAGAACTCACAAAAGGGTAACCAAGCTGATCTACTGTGATCTAGGAGAAAACACAATCATCCAGTTTGGCAACAAATGAACATGTTAAGAACCTTAAAACATTCAGAAGCGTACATCTATGAAAACAACACATATTTCAAAGAGCTGACTGCATAACCAAACTACACCACTTGATATATAGACCAAAATGTTAACTAGCAATTGTTGGAGCAGAACTCCACTAGAATCTTCAGAACAACATCATGATGGAAAAGAAGCCAAACACCCATATCATGCCTGCAATTAGAGACAAAGATAGAAGTTACTGTTGTTTGATGCTACCAGAAGATTTACAAAAGACTTCAAAAATAAAAAACACTTCTTAATTTAGATGTATATTGTACATTATTGTTGCTATTTAATGAGAAGCCAATGTCTGTAGAAGAAAGAATCTAATGCACCCAGGCATTCTTATTATGCAGGAATAGGTTAAGGCATGAGAAACAACTTGCTGACTAACTGAATGTTGTTCACTTTCCTATAAGTTGAGGACACACATCATGCAAATGTCAAAGTGCATACCTTAGGAGTAATTTCGCCCTTAATCCACGATAGACGAACACGTGGATTCTTGAAGGTGATGAAAATTTCTCTATTCAGCTCACATTTAAAGATACTTGTTGCCATTGCTTTTTCCTCATCTGAAAGTTCTTCAATTGATTCCAGAAGATTAAGACACTTCTTGATGGAATAGTCACTTTCTTGTTTATTGTTTTCACTAACTTCATTCAATAAGGTCTCAGTCTCCTTCTTCCTAAAGTTCACATAGTCCTGTAGAACTCCAGCAACCTGACTTTGCTTTCTTTTTTTGCCACTACCACCCTTTTTTTGTCCAGAAGAAGAAGAAGATGCAGGTTCATTTTCATCAACATTTATGGGTTCACTTTGTGCATTCATATTTTCAGAGAAAGGGTTCACACGAACATCAGGAGTATCTATGTCACTAAGGTTGACAAGTTCTGTTGTTGAAGGTTGAGGCAATTCAATTCGCTCAGTCGATGTGAAATTTAAATCACCTGTAGCAATGCTTCCTATTTCATAAGAGGATAAATTCACACATCAACGTACAGAAGTAATAGAGATTACCTTCAATGATTAACCAATTAAGAGATTACCTTCATACAACTTTTCCAAGCTTTCAAACAGGGGAAATGGCTTGCTTTGGAACTTTTTCAGCCTTGGAATTTCCTATTGAATGCCAAAGAAAATTGTTAGTGATATAAAATCTAGCAACAAGCAATATTAGCAGTGGCAAATTCGATAGTCTTACATCGATAAGTTCTTTCCATATCTCTGGTTCAGTGTTGATCATGCCCAAAGCTCCATTCCATGATAAACCACTTTTCTTCTTCCCATCACGGAGTGCTTTGTAGTTCCCTTTCAGTTCTTTCTCTTTCTCTTGTATCTGTGCCTTCGAAAATCCAGCTAATGGGAACTTTTCATTAAAATTCCTCACTATACTTTTCCAGCCCTCAGTAGTCCAACCATTCTGGCCCCTGAACCTTTGTTGCTTGTGCTTGTGAAGTATGTCGACAAGACCTTTCTCATAATTGAAATTCTAGGAAGCTCTTAGCCCTTCTCCTCCAGTCATGGCTACACTTAACCAATAGCATTCAAATGAACTAATTGCACACAAGAGTTTCGAAATATATACCAGAATTATAAAATAGATAGATACATTTACCAGAATTGTAAATAGATAAGACTTCAATATGACAAATACAAGAAAGAAAGCCAATACATTACATCCATTAGTTTAAGCTAGTACAACTTGTACATAAATAAGTTTCATACAGTACAACTCGACAACTAGTATTTTTTTTGTCATTGATTGTATTGTTCCCACATTTGCATTGCAATTTGATCCCGAAGTGCATTTCCACTATGACCTTGTAAGTTCATTGGCTCCACATCATTTTGGTAATCGTCATCTCCTTCTGGAAGATCAACATAATCACTTTCTTGGATATAATTAGGTTGGTCGTTGTGGGGCCAGGATCCCTAGGGCCACTCATCTAAGGAATTAAACTACTCGATATGGAGAGTTATGGCCTGACTGCTTTGGACTAGCCAGATAAGATATAGGACGATGTAGTCAAGTAGTAGAACTACTCGTATTCGAATAGTATACATGATAGATTACCTTAATGTAACCTTCCAGGTCGGATACGAGTAGTCTTTGTAATCAATTTGTAACTCCGCTCCCCGAGTATATAAGGAGGAGCAGGGACCCCCTCAAAACAACTCAAGTCACATACAATACAATCAAATACACAGGACGTAGGGTATTACGCTACTCGCGGCCCGAACCTTTCTAAATCTTTGTGTTGTTCGTGTACTATCGTTCACAGAACTCGGCGAGACCCACTAATCTACTCCCTAGGATACCCCCAGATAGACGTGCTCGACATAAATCGTCGACACTTGGCGCCCACCGTGGGGCCTCTCACCGAAAGATCACCACCAGGGACGATGGGATTCACTACCTTCAAGATTGCCGACGTCGAAGAAGGAGCCACCTTCCTTTTCGGCGCATGGACCTTCGTTGCCGAAAGCGATGGTAGGTTCGCAAGCTACCTCGCGAACAACCCTGGCTCCTGCTCGGCGGCTACTTCCAACTCGATCTCGACTCCTATTCCGAGTCTGATCTCGACTCCAAATTCGCTCGGGATTCTCCAGGCCGAGTCCGGGTACGACTCGATCCCGGTCACGAAAAAAGCAGGAAACTCCGAGCTGGCTACGCCATCGGACAACCCCCCATACCAGCTCCCAAAAGGATTCTCCAACATAATGAACTCGCACAAACAGAGTCGTACCACAAAAACAGAGGCATGGACGACACAGGAGTCCCACTCAAAGCCAAGTCACCCCGACGACCTCGAGCCGGCATCAACGCCATCGAGGGACAATGACGATGACTTCACCATCCTGCTAAGTGATGCTCCTGATAACGTCGCGCGCCTACACCATCACGCTCACTTCAACACCGATTTCGTGTTGGAGAAACCACTCGTTCACCTTCCATCTGGACTAGTCGTGACCAGAACACCAGGAGGACTCGCCGTTCACTGGCCCGGAGCGATTCCGGCCGACACCTCCTAGGACAACGACTCAAGACTTGCTACCGTTATACTGGAAGAACTCCCCTTCTAAGACGGCAAGACCGCATCGCTCACCACTCCAACTGAAAGCTCGAGTGATAACTTTTCAACCACTCAGATCGTCCTCAGCGATCAAGACCCAAGCCGTCACATGGCTGGCAACGAAGACCAAGGCACTCAATACGATCGTGAGCTGATTACCGACATTTCTGAAGAGGAACGCACTGCTGACAGAGAAACAGAGCAGCAAAAGACCGCGGGTCAAGCAAGGAACGCCAAGCACAAGCAGAGGCGTCTTAACGCCGCGTTACGCGCCAATGCCATGCGAAACCTTACGCAGGACTTCGATATGGTCGGCGATCAGCTAGTATCCCAAAACGCGCCATTAAACATCTCCGTCGCAGCAGAACTCGTCAGGGCCATGCCCGAAACCCCTGCGGTCAGACAAGTACTCTCACTCCTCGACACGGCTCAGAAGGCTACGATCCAGGCGAATCCCAGCCACCACACTCCAGACACCAGACGCCCAGACGCTGAGAGACCACCCCCACACGAAGCTTCAATCGCCACCACAGGAGGACATCGACGTGGCCAAGACGCTGATCGCAGCCATCAGCAGGGGAGAGGACGCAGTAACAACCAAGACGATGCAAGGCCACGAGATCGAGACCTTCGCAACGTCATTAATGACAACCGCGATGCTCACTCTGTCATTCAGTCGAGTCAACAATGGCGCATGGAATTGGAACTCCGTCGCCGCGCAGACTACGACCGCAACTACGGGCCTCCTCCCCACCACAATTACAGAAACCGACCACGCGATCAAGAACGCCATTACGACCGTCACGGAGAACGCCGCACGATCGCCGAGGAGAACACCGTAACGATCGCCACCGACATCAAGAGTCCTCAAATTACAGCGATCGACCTCCCCAAAACCACAACCGTGGACGACAATACGACTCCGACCACAGCACCTCTAGTTTCCGGAGTGATCGATCACCAGGCGACAAATATGATGGCTTTGCAGCCTTTTCCAGGCGCATAAAAGAGATCCAATGGCCAAGCAAGTTCAAACCTACAGGAATTGAGAAGTTCACGGGCAAGCAAGACCCTGAACAATGGCTCCGAATTTACTCTACAGCCGATGGCTGGAGGATCCAACGATATCAAAGTCAGTTACTTCCCCGTTATGGTAGATACCACACCCCTAACATGGCTCGAGGGCCTCCGCCCCGGGTCCATTGATTCCTGGGACGATCTCACCAGGAAGTTCACCACCAACTTCCAGGGAACCTGGGCTCGGCCCGGAACCCGTTATGAACTGGCAGCTTGCAAGCAAGGAAAAGGAGAAACCTTGCGAAAATACATCAAGAGATTATTCGATAAAAGAGGTACAATCGTGGATATCTCTGACCGGGAAGTAATCGACTGCTTTCATCACGGTCTCTACACCCGAGAACTACACCGTGAGTTCGGCCGACGCCGCCTAGAAAACATCAGCGAGCTACGACGCATTGTCGCCGAATGGGCAGACCAAGACGATCGCGAGCGGGAGCATTTTGACAGACATCGTGATAACAATACCAACAATCACAACAAAGACAACGGCGACCGACGTAACGATCGCCCAAACAATCGGGATTTCAATCGCTATAACAGGAAGCACAAGCCAGACAACACAGTCGCGGCGGTCCAGCGCCCTAGTCGTAAGACTCGTTCAGCGCCAGACGTCATGAACGGTCCTTGCCCTTACCACCCCAATGGCAAGCACACAATGGCGAAGTGCTTTCACCTAAAGCAGGAATTCGACAAGCAAACACCAGATGCTCCCAAAACCGACAAGAAAAAGGAAGACAAAGATGACAAAGACCCTGGCAATAACTTCCTAAATGTCGAGAACGTCGTAGCAGTACTATTCAGTGGGGAAACCTTGAAACGGTCGAAGCGCGCCAAGAAGCTCACTCTGCGAGAGATCATGTCGATAGAACCTGCCACCCCAACATACTTAAAGTGGTCAGAAGTGCCTATCACATTCTCTAGAACAGACCAGTGGACAAACTTTGCAAATCCTGGCAGATACCCTTTGGTCTTAAACCCAGTCGTGGCGCAAGCCAGACTGACTAAAGTACTCATTGATGGAGGCAGCGGACTCAATGTCATCTTCGCAAACACGTTCAAGAAGATGGGCCTAGACATTACAAAATACCTCAAGCCTACATCGCTCCATTCTATGGCATTGTCCCAGGCAATGCAGCAATCCCCCTGGGCCAGGTCACATTACCAGTTACCTTCGGGACGGAAGCAAACTTCAGAACCGAGTACATCAAGTTTGAGGTTGCTGACTTCGAGACCTCATACCATGCGATTCTGGGGCGACCAGCCCTCGCCAAATTTATGGCGATCCCGCATTATGTATACTTGGTTCTCAAGATGCCTGCTCCTAAAGGAGTACTTTCCCTAAAAGGAGACTTAGAGGTATCGTATGATTGCGACGTCGAGGCAGTAGAATTCGCCGCCACTTCGCATGTCCCTACCCAGATGCTGGAAGTACTCGCCCTGGCCAAGAAGTCGAAGGAAGACGACCTAGAAGTACCCAGCAAGAAGTCAACAAGTGACAACTTCAAGCCCTCCGAAGAAGTACAGCTCAAAACTGTAAATCTTGGGACGGGCGATCCTTCCAAAACTGCCCTTATAGGGGCAGATTTAGACTGTAAATAGGAAGACGCGCTCGTCAAGTTCCTCCGAGATAATAAAGATATTTTTGCTTGGAAACCATCTGATATGCCTGGTGTTCCTAGAGAACCTTGTCGAGCACAAACTAAACGTTGACAAAAATGCAAAACCCAAAAAACAGCGCCTCCGACGATTTGCACAAGATAGACGTGAGGCAATAAAAGAAGAACTCGCCAAACTACTCGCTGCCGGCTTCATCAAAGAAGTTTTCCACCCCGAGTGGTTGGCTATTCCAGTGTTGGTTTGGAAGAAAAACAACAACGAGTGGCGAATGTGTGTCGACTACACAGATTTGAACAAGCATTGTCCAAAAGATCCCATGGGACTCCCACGCATTGATCAAGTCGTCGACTCCACGGCCGGATGCACATTGCTCTGCTTTCTGGACTGCTATTCAGGATACCATCAGATAGCTCTAAAGAAAGAAGATCAGATCAAAAGATCTTTCATCACTCCCTTTGGCGCTTACTGCTATACAACTATGTCTTTCGGATTGAAGAACATCAGCGCCACATATCAGCAAGCCATACAAACGTGCCTATCTAAACAAATTGGGCGCAATGTAGAGGCATATGTTGATGATGTAGTCGTCAAAACAAGGCAGTCAGATCATCTCATCAATGATCTTCAAGAGACATTCGACAACTTTAGAACATTCCGTTGGAAACTTAACCCAACCAAATGTGTCTTTGGTGTTCCGTCAGGAAAACTTTTGGGGTTCATGGTCAGTAACAGGGGCATCGAAGCCAACCCGACAAAGATCTCAGCAATCCTTGTCATGGGAGTACCGAAGAATGTAAAAGATGTCCAGAAGCTGACAGGATGCATCGCAGCCTTAAACCGGTTCATCTCAAGATTAGGAGAAAAAGGCCTCCCTTTCTTCAAATTGCTTAAAAAGCAGGATAAGTTTTCTTCGACGAGTGAAGCAGATACGGCGTTCGAAGAACTCAAAACATATCTATCTACTCCGCCAGTACTCACAGCGCCTCTGAAAGATGATCATCTATATCTATACATTGCAGCGACAACCCATGTGGTCAGCACTGTAATAGTAGTTGAGAGACAAGAGGACGGCCATGTATTTCCAGTACAGCGGCCAATTTATTACATCAGCGAATTACTCTCCGAGTCCAAGATTCGCTATCCTCAAGTCCAAAAATTACTCTACACCGTCTTCATCACGCAAGCTACGACATTACTTCCAAGCTTTCCACATCACGGTCGTAACTAAATTCCCGCTAGGCGAAATCCTCAATAATCCAGACGCAACAGGTCGCATCAGCAAATGGAAGGCTGAAATTGGAGCATATCACCTTGACTTCACATCTCAAACAGTCGTGAAGTCCCAGGCTCTTGCCGACTTCACAATCGAATGGACATAAATTCAAAATTCTACGACAACCACTCGACTTGAGCACTGGGTCATGTATTTTGATGGATCACTCAAACTTGAAGGAGGAGACGCAGGCGTACTTCTTATATCTCCAAAAGGAGACCAACTTAAATACGTTCTTCAAATCATGTTTCAGGTCACCAATAACGAAGCAGAGTACGAGGCTATGCTGCACGGGCTCCGTCTGGCTGCATCTCTCGGTATCAAGCGACTTGTTGTTTATGGCGATTCGGCGGTGGCCATCAACCAAGTTAATAAAGACTGGGACGCTTCTAAAGAGACAATGGACGCTTCAAACTAGAAAGAAACTTTCTAGGCCTGGAATTTCACCACGTCGTTCGTGACTACAACGTCGCCGCAGATGCCCTGTCAAAGCTAGGATCTCGGTGAGCCGACGTCCCAGCAGAAATATTCGTCCAAGAACTACTCCAGCCATCCATTAAGGGACCAACACGAGCTGAAACCACGCAACCCCAGTCCCAGCCAGAAACTCAGATCATGGTAATCGACACTGACTGGATGACCCCTTTCATTGAATACTTGAAAGACCACAAATTGCCAGAGCAGAATCCAGAGCAAATACGCATTATACAACGAGCTGCTAATTACGTAGTAGTGGACAATGTACTCTATAGGCGTGGGGCTTCGGCCAACGTCTTAATGAAATGCATCACAATTGACCAAGGAAAAGCTCTACTACAAGAAATTCATAGCGGCGTGTGTGGTAATCATTCTGCCTCAAGAACATTGGTCGGCAAAGCTTACAGAGCAGGTTTCTTCTGGCCAACAGCCAAGCACGATGCAGCGGACATCGTCAAAAAATGTCAAGGATGTCAATTCTTTGCACGACAAGCTCACGTTTCAGCACACGACCTCAACACTATACCACTATCATGGCCTTTCGCTTGTTGGGGTCTTTATCTCGTTGGCCCCCTTACCAAAGCTCCAGGCGGATTCGAGTGGCTCGTCGTAGCCATCGATAAATTTTCTAAATGGATCGAAGCAATGCCTCTAGTAAACGCCAAAGCTGCTAATCTGATCAAATTCTTTGATGGTATTGTCCAGAGATTTGGAGTTCCTCACAACATTATCACAGACCTCGGTGCTGTATTCACCAGCGAAGAATTCCAAGACTACTGTGACAGATATTCCACTGAGATACATTATGCTTTAGTTGCTCATCCTCGTGCCAACGGACAGGTGGAAAAAGCAAATGGTTTGCTACTGCAAGGGTTAAAACCCAGATTGTATGAGCCTCTAAAGAAATACGGTGGGAAATGGGCAAAAGAGTTGCCCGCTGTGCTTTGGGGGCTACTCACCCAACCCAGCAGGGCCACTGGCCAATCACCATATTTACTGGTTTACGGCTCCGAAGCAGTCCTGCCGGCTGATCTTTTATGGGAAGCCCCGCTGAAAGGACCAACACTAGGCCTAGAGGGGGGGGTGAATAGGCCTGTTTAAAAATTCCTGCAAAAAATCCTCCGAAAACTGTCAGAACGTCGGATGATCCGACACAGTCTCGGATCTTCCGGCCAGGAAGATCCGAAACTGTATAGGATCTTCCGACAGGGAAAGAAAACCGGAAGATCCGATGGAAAGCCGGATCTTCCGACAGGCAATTCAAGTATACTTCGAGATTTGAAAACTAATGACCTTTTGACAATTCCACTTGAATACAAAGCTCACAAATGATGTATGGAACCTTCTATATATGATCAATATCGGAGTATAGCCACAAATAAGTAGATCGGGACAAATCAAGATATAGAAACAATATGAACAAGAATGAAAGTGGAGACAAAGGATTTTCTACCGAAGTTCACTCCACAAAGGAGCTACGTCTCCGTTGAGATGCTCACAAAGAGCCGGGCTGTCACACTAACCCCAAGTCTCTCCCAATCAACCACAAAGGAGGATTGAGTTACTTACTATGTGCTCCCACGAAGAGAGAGGGTAATACAAACTTCCGGGACTCAAACCACAAGAGAATGGGAGTTCACCGGCACCTCTAACCGTCTAGGAGCAAGCTCCAAGAGTAACAAACGTGAATCGACGAATCCAAGTGCTTCAAGTGCTTGAGAGATGAACTAGTTGAGGGAGCTCAAGATGGCACTAGGTCTCACACCTCAAATCTTCTCTCTCACTCAAACCCTAGGTGAATCTTGGAAGAATCAAACCTTGGAAGGGAGTAGAGAGGTGGAGTGAATGCTCAAGTGGGAGTTTGTCTCGTGTTAGGTCAGAGTGAACAGCTACAGTGAATGAAAGGGGGTGAGGGGTATATATACCAACCCCCAAAATATGACCGTTATGTTCACTGCGAAGGGGTACCGGATCTTCCGACAATAGGTCGGATCTTCCGATAAGCAACAGAACCGAGTAACAAAAACTCCAGGTAAGTTCCGGGGGCCGGATCTTCCGACCAGATGTCGGATCTTCCGGGCGACCCCGGAACTTCCGGCCCAAAGAATTCTCAAGACAGAGCCAGCCGGAACTTGCAGTCGGATCATCCGGCCAGGGGCCGGAACATGTACTCAGGACACTTCCGAGGCTGAAAAACGGCTAAGTCATGTAAGTTCCGACCAGGGTCGGATCTTCCGGCCAGGAAAAATTCCAAGGCCGAGCGGCCCGGAACATCCGGTCGGATCTTCCGGCCTAAGATCCGGCCACGCAGGAAAGGAGTTTGTGAAGTGTTTTTGTGGCTTTAAAGAATTTGTCATCTCAAGCAAAGCACTTTTAGCAACTGGAAATCATCAACTACGTCCCCCTTGATAGTACGGTGGTCCTATACTCAATTTCAAAAGGAAAATAGAATTTAAATTGCCAATTGAGTCTTCCACCATATCAAAAAGAATTGGGGTACTTCCTTTTGTGCTATCTTTCTCTTTATTTCATTTTATTCCTGCACAACTCAAGCACAACATCATATCCGAATTTCTATTGCCATTAATCACCAAAATAGATTAAATGCCTAGATGCACTTTCACCCACGTTTGGAGAACTACGATGAACAACTCGCTCATCAAGAAAGGTCTCAAGATGTTGATGGCGTTGAAGAAGCTCGAGTAGCAGCCCTTATTCAGAACACGTATTATCTTCAAGGATTATGTTTCTTTCATCAAAGCTCTATTCAACCTCGATCCTTTACTATAGAAGACTTGGTACTACGTCGAATCCAAAAGACTGAAGGGTTGCACAAACTTATGTGTAGATGGGAAGGTCCTTTTCATGTAAAATAAGTCATTGGACCTGGTACATACAGGCAGCAAACCTCAGAGGGAGAGGAATTACCAAATGTATGGAACATAGAACATCTCCGCAAATTTTACCCGTAACACGGGACATTATATTAGAGACGTTGCAAAACAACCATTGTTCTCAAATTAATAAAGTTATGTTTCACTGTCATCTACAAAGTCATGACATCATTTATCTCATTAGATAAAACTATATCATGTTCATTACAACGATAGCCGTCGTGTAGTATCCGAGTAGTTTTCTACTCCCGCTCAAAAGAAACCAGGATTTCCTTTTAAAAGGAGGTATCAAACCACCTAAAAATCTTGGATGAATTACCCTCACCTATACATGGTTGAAGGCGATAATTTCTTTTGACTCTGTGAATTTTTTCACAAAAGCTTCAAGAATCAGTGTTATACCAACTATACTCATTCTTCATTTCCTATAAAAATCACATAAAGGTGCTCTAAAGTACTAAAAAGTACAGCATATGCCTATGCGTATAACTTTTCGCCCTGCATTAACAAGGTTGCTAGTCCTTAACAAGGCTCGATTCAACTCATCCTAGTTGCGAACCTTATACGACCACTGGATTACTTAAACTGTAGTCACTCACCAAATATACTACCCACGGTACTTCGCATACGCACAAACTATTGGATATTACTTACACAGTAGTATTTACAAATGGATTACTTTAAACAAGTATCAGATGTTATATACATGGACAAATATCCATATCAGATTAAAAACAGAGTATTCGAAACGAGTAGTTCAAGTTACAGTACAGATCTACTCTAACGAGTCAATAAAAGTATCTACGATTGGCTCTGTTTCTTTCACCAATTCCTCGAATCCTTCGATTTCCATCCCTTCTGGAAGCTCTACAACTTCAAGTTTGGCATCTAGATTGTGTGCCTTCACCATTGCTAGCAGCTGATTCACGCACTCCTTCATGGTATTCTTACAAAAATCAGTTATTTGTCCAGGCACTACGCTGATCCGCTCCAATAAAGACTGGTTGGTAGTACCAACACCCTCCAGTGTTACCATGTCAATGATGGGGAGCACCGCTTCTTCTATGGCCTTTTTCTCAGCTTGGAGATCCTCCACTTCTTGTTGCTTGGCTTGTTGTCCCGCCAAGGCCCTGGTGCAAGCCTGTTCCATGTCAACACGGATATGATGCTCCTTGGTATATTTTCCTTTCAGGTCCTCGAGCTCTCTTTCCAAGCGGGCACAATCATTGGTTTTAGATTGCGCTAAGTTATACCACGATGTGCTGGTGCTCTGTTCTTCAACCAATTCTTTTTTTCAATCCTGCAAAGGCGAGACAAGTCTATGATTACACTTCGTATGACTAAATTAATGATTAAGTGTACAGAACTTGCTTTACTTACTATTGTTGTCTCGGATCAACGCCCGGTTACGAGTATCCATTCGAGATTTTTCATCTCACATTCCCTCGAGTTGCTTGTGTAGTCGAGAAACCAATTCTTGATTATCAACTCGAGCTTTTTCGCGCGCCTCATAGGCAGCCGCAAGATCTTCTTCGAGTTCTTTTATTCGAGATTCCAGACTGGCATCTCTATTCTTCTCCATTTTATCTACCAAAGCCTGCATTTGATGATAGTTAGTAACTAATATATTAACTATTTTCTACTAAAGTTTTCCTCTTACCAGAGCGGCTGCCAGGTGTTGCTTCAGTTGCATAGCTTCATTGTCCGTAGCCTTTTCTTGTGGCGGTGGAGTACTTTGTCTGACAACAATGTTGGCGACTTCTCCAGCCTGCAATCCAACCTTCATGGTTTTACAAGCATTGTTCATATAAATTCTGGGAGATATACAGAGCAAAGGCTATATGACTTACCTCCACAGTTGACGGTGGCCTTTCGGCATCTCCCTGGTTTGTAGTTTCTACGGGGTTTGCTTCTGAAGCCAAATTGACATCAGATTGCTCTTTCTCTGGAGACTGGTTCAGACCCGCAACTCCGCCGCTTTCTTCGACAGCGCCAGGGAGGATTTCTTCTTCATTACGCTCTATCACTTCAGCTTTCTTCAATTGTTCTTGTGGCGCAAGTGCGCCAGATAGAATCCTTCACAAAGAATGCAAGATTCAATAGTTGAATTATGGCTCAATTGAAAGGATATCTTGATTTATCAAACTTCTTCAACTTTAGCACGCCCACTTTGGAGCTAGTCGTACTCCCTGTGATATCACTCGCCATGGCACTTGTAGTTGAGGAACTCTGAACAGCAGTGATAAATTTGGAGATCTTGATTCGCTGACCTTCCTCTGCTCCAGGCACATATGATCCCACATGGGCATCTGATCGAGACCGAGTGGTTCTTTTCCGTTTTACTCCTGTGGGAACTTTCGGTACTATGTCTATATCCTCTGTTTTTCAGAAACAGTACATCCAAATTAAATGGCGGAACTGATAAAATACTCAAATTTCATTATAAAGACTTCTCTTACCTTGAAGATTCACTTGCTGGCCATCCAAGTCAGCTGCCTTTTCGTAGGATATCTCTTCAAGTTCTTCTACATTGTTAGCAATTGCCTCTGTCGATGGCTCTCACCAACTGGCCCGTCAGAATCAGTGGCCGACTACATGAGAGGAATCACTATTGAGACGCATGTTAAAGAATGACTAAAATTTAAAGGTTTCGAGTACTTACAGAACTTGGAGATTGGCCTTTACATAATTCTTTTGCAATGTATGGCTTCTTGTTGTTCACATTGCTGAACATACGCGACAAGCGCATTAGCACGGTCTCATCTGCGAGTTCTTCTGGCAACATGCGGGAAGGATCTGCATTTACCTCATACTTGTATCCAAGATTGACACGCTCTTGGAGTGATTGAATTCTTCACTTGAGAAAACTGAAAGCTATCCCGACTCCAGTTAAGCCTTTGTTCTTCAATGATTGAACTCGCTTTAACAAAGCGGGCACATCCCTGGCCTCTTCAGTGGTTGGCTTCGTATTCTAGTTGGATAGATCCCTGGGATACCATCCATCTTTGACAGGACAGCTTTTTCCATGGTTCCCTGCTGTATTACAATTACACAGGAACAAGATTAGTGCATAACAATGTGCATTGACCGTAAATACTATAAAGAAGAGTACTCATTTTTTTGACTACACACCGATTATGAACCACTCGAACTTCCAGTCTCCACACGACTCCTTCAGGGGCATGGAGAACCATTGCTCTTTCATCCTTTGGCGGAATTGAATTCCCGCTCCTCCAACCACTTCCATCCTCTGGAAATTCGGATGGGGCTTTACATGATACAAAGTACGGAATAAAGCGAGATTTGGATTGATGCCAAGGAATGTTTCGCAAGCATGCACAAATACAGCGATATTCAAAATCTCATTAGGATTCAGATGATGAAGTTGGAGCTTGTAAAAATCAAGGAGCTCGCGCAAAAAGGAGATTGGAAGACCTACTCCGCGCTCACAAAAGGACACGAACAAAGGAATTTCATTTGTGTTTTCAGTGGGAAATTGTGCATTGAAGCAAGCCCTCCACTCCAGAGTTTCCTGGGATAATAGCAAACCTTGCTCCACCAGGATATGAAGGTCTCCTTCCTTCGCGGTGCAATACTTCCAAGCATCAGCTGGAGAAAGATGAGTCTTGCAATCAGGCTTTGTGTTTGGATCCACCAAGGGAACCCCTTTCCTTGACGCCTTCTTCTCCGCAGGCTTAGCAGCAGAGGCCTCTACTTTCTTTGAACTCATGGTTGTAGATCGAGTTAAGACTTTGCTTTTCTCTCGCATTCACAAGAGGAGCAAGCACGGAAAGTCCTAAATGACAAGGAATCTATGATGAGGAGGCAAAAGGCTATAGCGCTGCGCTCAAGGTTAACGAAGCAAAGGAAGGTCTCATTTCAGATTTATAACTTTCGGTTAGGGTTACTGTTTTGAACAGTATCAACGGCGTATCGCATTCCATTACAGGGGATGGTTTGGTTAGTTTTTCACGGCATAAATTTCGGGTTACATTACAAACAGAATCTTAGTGATTAATCAGATCTTCAAATCAAAAGATATTCTTTTGATTCAAAGCTCGGGGGCTGCTAACGGATAATCTGGGATTTGATTTCCTTCCGAAATTTAAGGCGGAAAACAGTGGAAAAAGATCTTTGACTGGTTTTTACAAAACCACTCGTAAATACGGAATCACGGTTGATCAATTCTTGCATTTGAAGACAACTTGAATGTTGTTATGCTAGCGTATATGCTCAAAAAAGCATACTGATTGTTATGAAAATAATCGTCAAATAAGTATTGGGATTCATGGCTTGGAGTAAATAAGGGAAGCAGTACTCGACTCGACCCAAACTACTACTTAGAAGTACTCGTGGATTCGGGGGCTACATTTGAAGGATGCAATTTCTTTTAAGCCTATTATGCTTTATCCAAGACCTTTGAATAGTTTTAACAAAACTACTCGAAAGCTCGATGGTTGCATCTGCTCGGTGCGCACCATTAGACTACTCAGATGAAATTCAAGATTAGTTTCTTGAACCTTCGATTGCTTAAACGAGTACTCGGAGGCTCGGGGGCTACATCTATTGGGTGCATCAAAAGATGTGCTTTAATGAAACTACTCGTCGGAAGAGATTTGAGCGTCTTGGGCTTAGCTCTAACTACTCGAAGATGTTAAAAAGATTCAAGAGTTAAAGCAAAGGCACAAGATGCTCGGGGGCTTGTGGGGCCAGGATCCCTAGGGCCACTCATCTAAGGAATTAAACTACTCGATATGGAGAGTTATGGCCCGACTGCTTTGGACTAGCCAGATAAGATATAGGACGATGTAGTCAAGTAGTAGAACTACTCGTATTCGAATAGTATACATGATAGATTACCTTAATGTAACCTTCCAGGTCGGATACGAGTAGTCTTTGTAATCAATTTGTAACTCTGCTCCCCGAGTATATAAGGAGGAGCAGGGACCCCCTCAAAACAACTCAACTCACATACAATACAATCAAACACACAGGACGTAGGGTATTACACTACTCGCGGCCCGAACCTGTCTAAATCTTTGTGTTGTTCGTGCACTGTCGTTCCTAGAACTCGGCGACACCCACTAATCTACTCCCTGGGATACCCCCAGATAGACGTGCTTGACATAAATCATCGACAGTCGTCTTAACCAATCCTCATCACCATTGAGGCCCCTAATTATGTTATGAAAAACTGCAGCTTCAGCTGGAAGTTTTATCTCAGATTCTATAGGATGATGTGTACCCACTTTCAGTATTCGAAATCGTTTCTTTAGAACCCCAATAGCCCTCTCAATATGGTTTCTAAGAAGTGCATGGCGGTGGTTGAAGAGCTCCTTGTGATTAGCATATCGTATTCTTCGGGATGAGCGCTGACTTCTAAACTGACCCAGATGATATCGAACTCCACGATAGGGTGCAAGGAATGATGGTGTATTTGCATACCCCCCATCCACGAGATAAAACTTTCCCTCTGGAACATGGAAACCCTTGTTAATAGCTGATCGAAGGACTCCGACATCTGAAGCAGAACCTTCCCACCCACATGAGATAAATGTAAAGTTCAAATCGAAGTTGCATGCTACCATCACATTCTGTGATAGTGTGCCTTTCCTATTCCTATATGGGGGTTGTTTCTCTTCTGCAATTGTGATGGGGACATGTGTGCCATCTATAGCACCAATGCAGTTCTGCACACAAAGGAAATGAAACTTAAGGAAAAGAAAAGGTTCTGGTTGACTGATGGATCTAGTAGGTATACCTCACCTTTAAAAAGGGCCAAAATTTACGGTCTGATGCTATCTTGGGGTGAGTTTCATTGGAACTAGGAAGCTTCACGAATTTGTTAGCAAGAGTTGGGATTATATCAAAAACCGCTTTTACGTGCCTGTGAATTGTTTCACCGCTATGCTGAAATGCTTTCTTCAGTCTTTCAGTGCTAGCATTGTGTGATAGCATGAACATAAATATTCCCAATTGCTGCTCAACATCAACGCCCCGTGTGTCACATAGTAGACCCTCCCGCCTAATATAATTTGATACCGCCTGAAATATCTCAAGCTCCATACGAAACTCAGACATACACCAACTCTCATGTCCCTCAAGGATTTCCTTCATCTTTTTAGCACCAGTTAATTCTGAAGTATGTACTGGCCTCTTTTCATCATTAAGACCTTGAAGTACAGCAGGAAGAACTACAAAAAACAATTCATCGTCTTCCTCTTCTTCCATCTGCATGAATTTCCTAATTTTCTCTTTCCTATATTCCATACTCTTGTTCATAGAGCCCATTATCTAGCATTTACAGATAGTAAAAAATCTTTCATTTAGTATCAATGCACTACTGGTTTAGAAATGATTAGTGTGCATAGTAGCCAACAATTATCAATTAACGTAGAAAAATCAAGAATAGACGAAGGAAATTTTCTAAGGATTTGACCGTGTATAAACACAATAAGCTCGTTAAACAAAGGAACGTTTCTATGTACCGTGGATGAAGATCACCTTCTCAGCGCTGAGCTTGATCTGCTTTTGTATAGCATACACGAACTATCCAACTATGAGGTAGGCACGAATAAGGTACCTGCAGTCAAGTATTAGGAACCATACATCTTGATATTAATAACAAAATATTGCAGTAAGTCTTGGCTTTACTGATAAAGTAGGCTTCAATCTAAATTAATTAATGCCGCAAGGCAATACAAGCAAAGAATATGCCAATGAAGTAAGCAATCAATTTCTAGATGACAACTTGCAGAAGAAATAGATTCTTAATGAGACTATACTACAGATAGACAACTCTACAGGCATGATTGGCAGAAGGATAGTGCCCACTACTGAGACACAAGCCAACAATTTTGCATGATTAAAAGTCTGACAAGATCATGAAAAAATTGCTACACCTATACTTTGATTGATTGCCCTGAGCACAACACCTATACTTTGACTGATTGCCATGAGCACTAGAGATCTATCCATGGAATAACCAACAATAAAGAAATTAGATCAAACATTACGCAAGGGAAAAATCAAAGAAGGGAGATAACATAGAGCCTTCTCACCTCACCAAGAACTAGTATCCTAATTCCATCAAATCAGTTGCACCGAAGTATCACAGATCTGTTAACAGCTGAGGAGAAAAAAAGAGAACAAATTAGAAGTGGAAGCAAGGGAAATTACTCAAAACTATTGAACTGAAGATGATTAACGAACCAAGGCAAACCACACAATATGCTTATTCTCTCCTCCCTCTAGATTAGATGAGCAGTATAACTAGAACCCTAGAAAAAGAAGATGGGATAGGGCAGGAAGCAGGAGGCGCGGGGGAGGGCGGGGGGAGTTCACCTGCGAGGACGTCTCAAGGCCGGCGAGGTCGCTCCTGGTGGCCGGTGAGGTCCTTGTTGATTGCGAGGCGGGTGGCGGCGGGGGCGACAAGGAGTCACGAGAGAGAGAGCGATGCCGACGGGGAAAGAAAATCACGAGTGGAGAGGTGTTTTTTATTTACCCTGTGGATCGACGGGGTTAGGGCCAAAAAGGCACGGGTTATTTCAGCCATAGGGTATCCAAATTGTCACGCGGGTGAGAGAGGGGAGCAAACTCACGGGCTTTGCTTCACCCGTGGAATGGCCAGGGATCCACGCGTGGATTGGGTCACCCAAATGAAGCCTTAGGGACGCTTGGATCCTCTCTACTAAATTTTAGTTCCATCTCGGATGTAAGGAGATTAATTAGAAATATTAAATATAGATTAATTAAAAAAATTATTACATAAACGAGAACCAATTTGCGAGGCGGATCTATTATGTCTAATTAGTTCATGATTAGACCATGTAATGCTACACTAAACCTATGATAATCACAAAATTGATATGAATTACATAATTATCTTTATAATTAATTTTTATTTAATACATTTAATTATTATTTATTTAAGTGACTAAACTTTATCCCTCGGATTCAAACACCCTTAACTAGCGGGTCATGTGTGGACGCGTGGTGCAGCATGGATCCTCTACTTAAGGTGTGTTTAGTTCCCTAAATTTTAAACTTTCTATCACATCGGAATCACATCGAAACATTAAATATAATAAATGACGCATACATGGTACACTAAACGTGGGTAAATAAAAAAACTAAATACATAGTTTTGATGTGCACGACGAGACGAATCTTTTGAGCCTAGTTAGATCATGGTAGGACAACGATAACCACAAACAAACGAAAAGTGCTACGGTGCGCTACAATGTTCATTGTGACTTTGGCCCTGTTTAGTTCCAAAAAATCCTCTCTCCAAACTTCACTATTCACCTATCGCATTAAATCATATAAAAAAACTAATTGCATAGTTTTGATGTACACGACGAAACGAATCTTCTGAGCATAGTTAGATCATGGTAGCACAATGTTTACCACAAACAAACGAAAAATGCTACAATACATTACAGTGTCGCGTGGGCCTGAGCAGTTGAGGCCATGCAGTGGCCAGGCTACAGCTCTCGCGCACTGTTCACCAACAGTTTCAATGGTGCAAGGGCTCAGGGAGGGGACCAATCTCAATCCGAGCAGTGCACATCTAGTCAAAGCCCTGCGACATACAGTATACACGTACTCATCCTACTGATGACTACCGTATCCTACTGATCGGGCTCACTCTGACTCACTGTAGCGTGACATCAAGGCTGGCCGTACGCAGTCTTGATGACCTGTGCTTTTTAAAACTAGATTATCAGTGCTTAACATAGCAACCCAATAGTATTAGGAACCTAGGTAGGCCCGGTGGGCTCTGATCGCACTGGAAAAAGTCTGAATTGAAAGTCAGAAACCCAAAAGTCTGGGAGTAGACGACGAGACGACAGAGCGTGATGACAACTGACAAGCGTGAGATCCAAAAGGAAAGGCCACGACACGGTACATGGGTCGTAGTAAAAAGAAGCGTGAGATCCAAAAGGAAAGGCCACGACACCCTAAACCCTAAAAGTGGAAGAACATGTACTCCGTATGCAGCTGAACCGAGACGGATTGGCTTGTGTTCGTTCAGAAAGAATCTAGACCCCGGACCTAGAGCAAAGATTGAGTGAGGGCATACCTTTTTTTTTGTTTTTTGAATAATAATGGGCACACCTTTGAGAACAATCAATTTTATAAAGCATAAACATGGTGCTAATTACTTTTATTTGAGTGCGGGCATCGCTCACATCAACGCGTGTCCACCCACGACGGGGTTTTGCTCCTCCTCCCTTGGTTGTACGTTTGGATGGTTGCATTGGAGCTACACACGAATAGTCGTTATGTACCTGACATATGGCGAGTGACGGCTCACGCAGTCACGTACGTATGCCAGCGACTCGACGGAGGATGGGTACATACATATCCGTGCGCGCGCGCCACAGGGTTCGGCCGGCGCGATCGAAGGCGATGGCCGATGGACAGATATGTCGTGCCGACATGCTGGCAAATGGTGACAATAGTCACACACGCGTACACCGGGTGATTAATACTCGAGCGTTAATCTCCAGGAATCCCGTACGTATCTCAGTCGCTGTCTGGCAGCTAGGTACGGAGTACTACTCCGTAAATCGCAACGTTTTTTTTTCTCATCATGGACCGTGGTGCATGCCTCTGGAGCCGCCTCGAGCCTGCGTACCGTGTCGCCATGCATGGGCGTCTGTCTCCGGATCGCCTTGCACTGCTCACAGATCATCATCCGGCAGCTGGGCTCTCCTCAGCTGCGGGCCAGGGAAATCATTCGCTTCGTCGGCATCTGTCACGTCACGTCAGGGCCTGGGCATATACCTGCGGCACAATCATTAACTTCACATCATGACAGGACCCTGCCCTGCTAGCTGTTCATCGCCGCCTCGCCCGTGGATGGCAGGCAGGCCCTGATGAAAGCTGCCACTGATGACGAACGGCAGGAGGAGGGAAGAGCTCGCACAGTGCTCTACTGGATGCCAATGATGCCCCAGGTAATCACATCCGCGCTTGCGTTCTAGTCCTCCTGGATGCAGAGAACTGAGCGGCACGATTATGCAATGGTAAAGCTTAAATTGACAAGTGTACTGTGTAAGTACTTTTGTCTTCTACGATTTGTTTTTTGAGAGAAAATGGAGTAGTACTCTGTTGTTGAAGTTGCTTTGAGATGGCGCTGATGCTCTTTTGTTTTCGATCGGGAAACATGATGATGACGATGTGGTAAGCTAAAACCCAGCTTGTTTCTGCAAGAAACCCAATCACGCTGTCGGGCCGCTAACCAGGGCCACAGGGGTGCCCCATCCTGCGAGGCCCTTGTCTTGTCTGCACGTCATGGCAACGGGTTCCCCAAAAGCCTAGCACTGGAGGAGTCTCTTTTGGCCCTTGTGGGTAAAATCAACCTCAAGTTCACTGTGCAAAAAGAATATTCTCATCACATCAAAATGCCGGCACATGCATGGAGTACTAAATGTAGATGAAATCAAAAACTAACTGTACAGTTTTGTTGTACTATGCGAGACGAACATTTTAAGCCTAATTAATCAATTTTTGGGCAATTTTTTTACACGTACAAACAAAATGCTACAGTGGCGCAATGATTACGAAGTGACCCCAAACCCCCAACTCCCCACCCCTATTCTGGATCTAAACATTGTTTAGATCCCAAATTCTCACCCCAAAGTTCAATATGCAAAAAGAAGATTCTCGTCACATCAAAATATCATAACATGCATTGAGTACTAAATGTAGATAAAATCAAAAAATAATTGCACAGTTTTATTGTACTCTACATGACGAACATTTTGAACCTAATTAATCAATTTTTGGACAATTTTTCACACATACAAACGGAATGTGTTACAGTAGCGCACATACTCCAAAAGACTCAAATTTGACTCCAATTTCAGGATCTAAACAAGGCCTTGCTCTTGGGGCAAAAAAAACCCGGATATACCACCATAACCTTAAAACTCCTTGCGTTTTTTACGGCACAGACATAATGCCGGCCGTCGCTGACTGACCGTACGTCTGTACGTGAGCACTGCTGCTGATGAGTTCAGGCGTGAGGCATGGTACAGTGTGGCGTGGCCTTATCTTTCGGCCTGGTTTAGATCCCAAATTTTACCATCAAAGTTCACTATGCAAAAAAGAAGATTCACGTCACATCAAAATGTCATAGCATGGAGTACTAAATATAAATAAAATCAAAAACTAATTGCATAGTTTTGTTGTACTCTACGAGACGAATATTTTGAGCCTAATTAATCGATTTTTAGATAATTTTTCACACATACAAACGAAATGCTACAGTGCACACGTACTTCAAAAGGCCAAAATTTACCCCAAATTTGGAAACTAAACAAGACCTTAGATAACGCAGCACACGTTGGAATCTTGCCGTGTACGTCCTACACTATATTACCTACGGCGATCCACAAGTCCAATATGGCGGACCATTGTTTTTTCGTCACGCAGAGAAGCATCGAGCAGTGGCAGTGTGACACGGCACGATCCTTTTCTCTATGATGTTTCTCCATTTTTTCAGTTTGTTGTACACTACTTACGTCCTAGGGAAAAAATTGAAAAGTTCAATATTAATTCATCACTGAGACCTAGTACCATCACGCGATGGCAGCGATGAAGGACGATGTGGTGCACGCATCGATCCTGTGAAGAGGCTCTCCTCCAACCTCCGGCCAGTTCATCTTGCAGGCTGGAACAACGGGACGACACCTGTGTGCGGCGTCGGCGGCTGATCCTTCCCACCTTGGAGCTAGCTATGCCGCGCACAATCCTGTGAACGGAATAAATAAATAAAAATAACTGGAGAACGGCATGCATAGCTGCTCACATTTATATATATACTTACAACTTACTTAGTATATATATAAATAGAACAGCAACTGATACGTGCAAGAATATACTACAATACTGATGATACCGCAAAGCTAGCGGCACGAGAAGTACAGTAGTGCCCAGCACAATCATCGAGCCCGGCCGCTCGCGGACGGCCGCAGCGCGTGTACGCTTGCTTTCCCCATCATTAGCTCGCACAACCACGCCTCTAATCATCACCAGCCGCTAACCGCAAAGCAGCTAATGGATCTTTTGTTTTTTTTTCTCTCGATCGCGTTTTTTAGCCCAGCCTGCAGGGCGTATTCGCGCGTATCCTGCTGTATTTTAAGCGCTAATTTGCCTGAACAAACGGGGGGTGAACACCTGAAAGCGCCGTGATGGCGAGGCCGCAACCGAAGCCAGCCGGAGATTAATGGAAATCGCGGTGGGGGATAGTTGGGTGCTCGCACCAGTTCTTTGGATTTCGAATTAGCCATCCCTCGGGCCCATGGCCCACTGCCAGCGGCGGCACACGGGTGACACGGCAGGTGGCAGAAGGAACCGCCGCCGATTGTCTCGAGGCCGCCGCCGGCCGGCCGGCGAGGGGGTTGGGAGGGACGGAGCAGACCAGCGGCGGTGGCCCAGGATTAGCACTCGACGCGGGCTGAATGACAGAGATGGTTGGTAGTACAAAGTGCAAATCTGAATGGCGGATCTTGAAGTACCACATCAACGAACGTTCCAAGGAAGAGGACAATCAGACAATCAGTTGCTTGTTTTTTCAGTGCACGTGTCGTGCTCTAGGACCATGACTCCAATCGGGTTACTGATTACAGTTGACGTTTGCTGGGTCTACGGACGGTGTTTATACTTGGTTCAAATTTAAACTAGAATCTTTGACTTTTTAACGAAAAGTAATGTACCGAGAATTTGCTGTTTATATGGCAGATGTACGGTATCTAACGATATGTTACTCGTGGGAGGCCAAAATGTCAATGGACCTCTCAAGTCCGCAATTCAGATGACACATGTGCAGCTTGCAAATTCTGATGATCGGTCTGTGCTCTAAATTAAGGGAATGAAACTTGTTTGAGATTAACACAGTTTCCTATGATTCTCCGTTCCAATCTTGTTGGAATTTCGGTCCCAAAGTGCAGAACTTGCCCATCCTAGAGTACAGTGTACAGCCCCAAACTTCAGACGAGAAGATAATTCCTAGCTACTAGAACCAGATTAAAATGTACAGCCCCCCCAAATTTCAGATAATAAACAGAAAAGGATCGTAATCAAAAGTTAAAACAAAATTAGAGAGCAAAGCCAGATTGCTCCCATCAAATAAACATTTAACTAATCACCGGCCCTGTCCTTGTCAGAGCTGGTGGCCTCGCTGCTCCGCCCGTTCGGCGACGCCGCGGTGTCGTCCACCGGCACGACGCCGGCCTCCTTCCGGCTTCTGTACTTGATCAGGCCGTAGAGCTTCTTGATCTCCCTGATCGGCGCGTCCTTGGCGAACCCGCCTCCACCCCCACCCCGGGGCGACGACTGGCTCGCCGCGCCGGCCTCCGACGACGCCGCGCTGGCCTCGTCGAGGTGCCCGGACCACCTAGATGTGAACCTGGGCGGGCGCGCCGCCGCCGCGGTGGCAGCCCGCTGCGGTTGCGCGGGCGGCGGCGCGACGTGCTGCAGCGCGCTGATGACGGTGCGGAGCGCGCGGCTCGGGGACCCGCGGTTGGCGAGCATGATCTCGCCGAGCTCGGCGGGGCTGAGGCGGGCGCCGGCGTGGAAGCCCTCCTCCACCTGCGGGTACAGCTTGTGGTCCTTGAGCCCCAGGTAGTTGCTGGCGAGCGCCTTGAAGGCCTCGAAGTCGCACATGGTGAAGTGGATGTGCACGTCGAGGCGCCCCGGGCGAAGCACGGCGGGGTCCACGCCGTCCTTGCCGCCGCTCATGGTGAACACCATGACGCGCTCCTCGCCGCAGCAGGAGGAGAGCCCGTCCATGAAGCTGAGCACCCTTGCCGTCCTGGCCGCCGCCGTCTCCCCGTCGCCGCCGCGGAGGTAGCGGTCGAGGTCCTCCACGAGGATGAGCGACCGCGGGGTCGTCTCCAGGAGCAGTGCGCGGAGGTCGTCGCAGCCGCCGCGGGACAAGTCGATGTCGTAGACGTCGTAGCCGAGGAACCTGGCCATCGCCGCGGCGAAGGTGGACTTGCCGGTGCCGGGGGCGCCGTAGAGCAGGTAGCTCCGGCGCCAGACGCGGCCGAGGCGGTGGTAGTAGGCGCGGCCCTTGAGGAAGCCCTCCAGGTCGGCGCGGACGCGGGCCTTGAGCTCGGGGTCCATCGCCACGGTGTCGAGCGTGGCCGGGTGGGTAAAGGGCGCGGACGCCCACCGCGGCGCGGCGCCCCCGCCGCCGGCGTTCGCGTACAGCCGCAGCTCCCTGCGTCGCGCCTCCATCTCGTCGGCGACGGACTCGACGTGCTGCAGGTACGGCCGCAGCACGCGGGTGCGGTCGTGGCGGCGCACGCGGAGTACGAGGCGGCCCTCGCCGGCGTTGGTCCACGCGAGGCGCGCGCCGAGGAACGCGTCCCGCGCGGCGTGGCCCGGCCCCAGCTGCAGCGCGAAGTCGTTGCTCTTGGCCGCCGACGAGAGCACGCAGGCGGCGTCGGCGTCCTCGAGCGACGGCAGCGAGGAAACGTACGCCGCCGCCTTGCGGAACAGCGGGTTCTCCGCGCCGTCCGCGGCGAGTCGCGGCACCTCGTAGTACTGGTACGCCTGCGCCCACTCGTCCGCGCACCGCCACGCCCGCCGCAGCGCGTGCGCCGCCGACTTGTACGACAGCACCAGCCGCAGCGCCACCACCGCCAGGACGCCGTAGGCCAGAGCCCCCATCACCCCTCCCCAGACGCCGCCGCCGTCCAGCGCCATCGCGGCGCGCCCCGGGCTCCCAATCACTCCCTCCCTCCCTCCCTGGAAGAAGCCGGCGCTGGCGGTTGTGATGGGCCTTGTTTTGATCCGGTCGCGTCGGTTCGTCTGTTTCGGCGAGCAGAGGAGGAGACGAGACGAGACGAGGCTCGAAGGGGGGAGGAGGAGATCAGAATGTTGGAGGCGCGGGGTTTTAAGGGAGAGCGGCGCCCCGGCCCGAGACGAGACGGCGTCTCTCGAGATGGGGGAGGGGAATTCGTTGTGGTCGGATGGGGGGATCGGGTGCGGCGGCGGCGTGGCGTGCGCGGGTCAAAGAAGGCGGGGCGGGTCGTGCACCGCAAGGCGCCCCGGGGGCGGGCGTAGCCGAGCCGGATTCGCGTGTGTGCCGGCCTGTGTGGTTTCGGTCGGCGTCGCCGCGCCTTTTCGGCGGCTTGAAATCGTTTGGACTCGTCGCCCACGGCCGGCGCGACGAGCTCTCGCGTCCGGGTCCGGGAGGGCGATGCGGTGGTGGTGGAGAGCGCTCGGTTGGTGGAACAAACAGCCCAACAGGTCACGGCTCGCACAAGTGGTTGACGGGTTCCCGAGCCGCTACGTGCCGACGCCGAGAAATTCGGGTGCCTTTCCGTCGATTTCTAGGACAACTAGCTAGCATTTGTGGGATGGAGATAGAATGAGAGTCCGAGTTTATCTGATCACCGGCGGTATAATCTGCTTGGGACTTGGGTGCTCCGGACTCGTGTGGGTTGGACGTGCCGTGCGGACTAGTGTTACCTGCTGTAAGGAAAAGGCATCGCGTGGCGTACGTACGTACAGCCAAATACGGCCGAGCTGTTAATGAAGATTTGCCGGATTAAGAGATGAAAGATACCCAAATCAAAACTTTTGGAGCAGTGATGGCCGCTTCGGTCGATCTGATTCGATTTGTGATACGATTCCCATTCCATCAGCAACCGAGTGGAGAGTTGGACACTTGCCCCTAGCAGTCGTTTTTGGAAGGGCGTGTATAGAAGCTACTGATCGAATGCTGGGATATGATTGCGACGCGTGCCGCAGCACACATACGTGACCTGTCATGCATGTCAGCCTGTTTCATACCGTTGCGTTGTGTGGGATCGAACGAGGCCCGTGTAAAGAGATGGAAAGCTACGACAAGTAAAAACATGCGTTTTCTGTCTGCGGTCCTTCTATAAAAAAAACATGCGTTTTGCCAAATCCGCAGCGTTGTTTATACCTCCGGATATGCACGATCGAAACAAGAGTCCCTATTGCGACAAATTTCCTGATCGTATTGTAATACTAGCTCGGATTCAGTTCGAACAGCACTGCACCAGTTGCAATAATCTCCAATGACGACTAGTGTTATCCACGTCCTTCTCCCTCATCTCTTGCGACCGTGAAGAGCTAAACTGGCGATTGTCGTTGACTTCCTTTCCGCCCAATGTTTAATGTAAAAACGGTGACAGAAATAGTCACCATTCACTTTTAATACCCACAAGTCTCTGTTAATCGTTCTACAAATGGATCATTCTTCTGCAGGATATGCTGTGTGTAGACCATGCCAACTGACGACAGTCACGGTGCACCGGCTACAAATATCATAAGAAATGCACGCCGTAGAAGTGGCTTTCCTAGTCATCACGGACCATCTTTTCTTCCCTGTTCATAATTTAAAAGGTACCTGTACGCCACCCAAGATTGGCAGTTGAGCTCTGGTAACCCAACAGGTACCAAAACGAAGCGTGGTCAAGAGGCGCTGCTACCTCAACCGAACAAATCGCCACCGCGTTCCTTCCTGATAGACTTTCTTTTCCTTCAGAAGAGACAGTGGCACGTTATGCTTTCAAAGCGGTCACGCCTAACTGGTGTTAGGTGCAAGCTGAGGCTGCGCTCCGTGCGTGTTAATACCCGGTCTTTATGGGGGCAGCGCAGTGTATGCATCCGCATCATATCACCGTCACTGTAGCACCCAAGCAAGGAGCACGACACTGTGTTGGTCAAGGGAGGACGAGGGAAAAAGAAATGATCGATTATATCCTCGTGCGGGTAACTGATGCGTGTGAGGCGAGCGCTCGTGCAGGCCGGCCGGCGGGAAGGAAGCAGCTGCGTAACGCAAGGCAAGGCAGGCGCGCGCGCACGCTGGTCCGGAGAAGTGGGCACGCATCTTCGCCGCGCCGGCAGGTCAAAAGGACCCCGCATGGCCGCGCTGGGCCGGGGTGTGGGCGTGCCGCGGTGGTCGCCTGGGTCGAGCGCGCGCGGGCGTTGGGGAAATGGACGGTGCGGGCGGAGCTGGAGGGCCCGAAACGTGGGATGGCCCGAGCCGGCCGGATCCCGCGTCCGTGTCCAGCCACGCTCGCTGCGGCACGGCGGCTGCCACGCGCGTCCGGCCGGGTTCCCCGGTCGCTTTCGTGGGATCTCCCGGCCAAAGCGCGAGGCCACGGGGCGACAGGGACCGGGGCCTGGACGGCCGAATCCTCGCGGAACATGTCCGCCCGGCCGGCCGCCCAGGCCCAGCCCCAGGCGGTGTGGTCTCGACGTCCGGCGGAGCGGTTCGGTCGTTTCGGCTGTTCGTTCCTCTGTACTGCTAGCTCTGCAACCAGACACCCCGGTACACTGTCAAGGAACGGACACTTGGCTCTTCAGCTTGTAGACGAGCAGAGCAAATCAGCAGGACACTGGGAGCTGAGCTGAGCTCATTTTCAGTCAGGCAAGAGCAGTTCGTGGATGGTTCTAACAGTCAAAAACAACGAATACGTACATAAGCATTGCCGCGTGCTCGTGGGTCAACACAGACGCTCGCCAAGTTTCTCCAAGATGCCGCGGCGGGAAAACACCCACCAACTAAAATTGATTCCGATACGCAGATGCTTGACCTGTCAGAACGAAACAAATTATTCCTGCCTTTTTTAAAAAAGAAAATTTGGCTTCGTTTGCTTAGCCTTGTAAGCTAGTATGCCTCAAGAGTTAGGAGTTGATAGCCTAATTAAACTTCCCTCTCTTAGGATAGGCCACATACTGTCCATGTGCAAGAAGATTTCCTCTCTCTCTCTAATTCTACCAGGGGACTGAAGATATTCAGAGCTAGACTTCTAGTGGCTTGCATCCTTCGAGCAAACTCCTAGAGCTTTGATGGCTATTATAAGCTCACGTCGCCATCCGATAGCGAAGGTGTGTGCGATATGCGAGGGCGTCGCATCTAACCTGCACCGATACTCTGTGGTCTCTCGAGGAGTATGATCTCTGCGTCCGCGGAAGATCCGGGTCTCGTTTAGTATCAAAAAGCACCTCAAAGTTTACTGTACAAAAAAAATCAATCACATCAAAATATCGGCACATGCATGTAGTACTAAATGTAAATAAAATCAAAAACTAATTGTACAGTTTTGTTGTACTCGACGAGACGAACATTTTAAACTTAATTAATCAATTTTTAGATAATTTTTCATAAATACAAACGAAATGCTACAGTGACGTATTTATGACGAATTGACATCTTTCCTCCAATTCTCCTCCCCTTAATTTACATCTCAACAATGCCCCGGCCGCGGCGTTGCAGTTTTTAGTACGAAAACGATCAACAGTTGATCAGACCTAACGCCGCGCCGATGAGTGAGATTGGACAGGGCGGCACGTACACAAGCTCGCACTGTATGATCGAGCCATCGAGGGCAAGGATATTCTTATCCATTTGTACGTCTAGATTCGGAGATGCACTAGCGGTATTGGCATCGTTTTTACGCAGGTATGTTAGATATTGATAAAATCAGCAGGACAAAAAAAAGAAAAGGAAAATTGCATGCGTGAAGCAAATACAAGATGCTTAGACACCGAAAGCTCAAGTTGCTGACGAATATATGCTAGCGCTTTAGAACACGAATATTTTCCCCATCTTGTGCGTGCTATTTCTCTTTTGCTTACCGCCTTGCTAGTCTCAAATTTCCTTCTTTTTTTCCAGCAAAAGATTATGCCATTTCTGTTCATATTAGGTACACTAGGCTTTAGAAGCTGCCACGGTGGCAAAACATCGATGTTTCTCAACGAGGAAGAAGTTCTGCAGTTGCATTTCGTGGCCATACGGATTCTGATGTGCAAGCAGCTCCTCGTGTCTTTGGTCATGCGAACTCTGCACTGCACCTGCAAAAGCAATACTATGATATAGCATCGATTCGATCCATTGGCACCACCATACGCAGCCACGCAGGACCACACGTTTAGCCTTTCTCTGCGGGTGTCTCCAGCAGAACAGAGCGAGCTTTGCAGCTGGAATTGCATTTGGACACAGAAGAAAGTGTCAGCTGAGCTCGTATACTTTTCTTAACCTAAGATTTTTGGTCGTAGAATGGTGATATCATACGCTTCATTAGCTGAACCCACAGTAGCTTAAAGGGATACACTTGGCAGTCTGGAAGCCAAAATGGCCGTCCACTGACGAGCTATTGGAAATGAGCTCTTTTACGGTACCTTATACCACTAATTTAAATGACTAGTATATAAACATCCGACGGTTGAGAATAATTGTATACTAGTCTAACGTTGATCAGTGGTATAGATAGTATATAGTGAGTAGTATAGTAGTATAAGTGTATTATTGGAAAAAATCTAAATGACATCATTGTAATTTAGATATATTTTAATTTTTTTATTTGACCATATGTCTCGGACCGACAGTCGAGGCACGCTAGTGGGATGGGTCTCGGGTCGGTGATGCACGCCGTCGTTAAGAACAAGAAGAAGTATGCTTAGTTAATATATTTATGTCCAAATTACTATATTACCCATTCTTTATACCAAATACCACTGGTCAGTGGTATAAGTAGCCTAAAAGAGCTCATTGGAAAGACCGATCGCATACCCGTGGGCTCTACCAAGAACATATTCGCGTTAGCAAACCTAGAAACCGTCATCGATCTTGAGCCACGTAAAGAAGAAAAGGGCGATAGGCCTAACAAGTAACAGCTGCCTTGGTTCCGTGGCCTAACATGATCGGCTAAGAATCACCGACGCCTAATTTTCACAGCACTCGGTAACGATGAAAGCATGTTGATTTAATTTCTCTGCAGTAGTTTTGCTTCAGAAGCAGGCGTTTGGATGAGCCTTAGGTGCTAAGAATTCGGTAAATTCTCGTCAGGGGTAAGAAAGAGCTGGCCAAGCTGAAGAAAATGTTGGCCACGGTGACTGGCCGGTACAAGTCCTCTATTACTACAAAGCTCGCGAATTAACCTTCGTACTTGAATCAGAATCAGTGACGAGACACCGAAGAAAATCGTGACCACGGCAGACAAGAATATGAATCACGTTTACCTTTAGTACACTATCATCATTAGAGGCTCGTACAGGTGCCAGGGGCTGATACTGATAGACGCCAGAGACTACGAGGACACTGAGCAGTTGCAAGTGTATATTCTGAAGAAGCCTTCTCCGAGGCTGGCTTCAGGCGAAAGCAAAGTATACTGAAGGGCATCACTGCTAAAGCCTTTCAGGTTTCAGCGTCTAACAAGATGACGATGACGTCACTGGCAGACAGGAAGACGGTGAAAAGCTTCGTCGAAGGTAAGGCGTAAGCATGCCATAACCATAAGTCATGCTCCACAAGCATCCCATCACAGTCAGCTGAAAAGGCTATCCTCCAAGTGGAGCGAAAGGCAATGAAAACACTGGTTCATACGATAGCATTACTACATAGTCGCATGTGCTAATTTTGGATCAGTTCAGGATGAGCCGCGTCATGCATTAGACCTAACTGCACAAACGCCGCTGAACCAACAAATATTGGTCCGTGACGACGCTGATGCATCGTGCCACAAAAGGGGCGTCGTCGTTTGTGGCTTGTAAAGGGTGCTCTCCGTGTTGGCGTCGGCCAATGTCACCTTTGCTTAGCCCCCAGTGTTTATCCGGAAGCGATCGCCCGAATGGGACGTCCAAGGATTCCGAGACCGAGAGGCGGCCGGTGAGTGCGAGAGGGATTAGGAGCCTCTTGTCGCAGAAAAGCATAATTGTTGACCTCTCTTTTAAAGATCGGACGGACCAGATTAATTGTATACTATTGTAACTGTGTTTAGTAGTATAGATAGTATGAAGTAACTAGTATAGGTAGTACAGTGATATTATGAAAAAAACAGAATGACAGATATGTAATTTTGACATATCCTTAATTTTTATGACATCTTTAATTTTTAATTTCATTGTTTCTATCTCTCCTACCTAACCTCATTTTCATTTGTATGACAGCACAGGGTCCTACGGCCTGAAAAAGAAATAAATTTTTAATGTCATCATAATACCCCTACTAATATTTAATTTATACTACGTACTACCACATGCTAGAATGGAACACCGTAAAAGAGCTCTAATCGTTCTCGGCTTACCTCCTGGGAAGTCTCTAGGAGGAAAACTCCTAATGAGAGTCTTGTGCTGTGCTGCTTCTTTTTGTGGTTTTTTTTATGAACTCTTTTTGTGGCTTCGTTAGTCCAAAAAGGCAGAGCTCATGTGTTCTCACTCGGTTGTCCTTGCTCCTTTTAATTTTCTCTGTCTCGTGAGTGGAACTCTGTTGTGTCATTGCTGATGGAGGGTATTTGACTTCGTTGTTTTCATGCCGAAGCTTTTTCTGACTTTTGGATATGCAGCCCAAAGCCCAAATCGACAAGCCAAGCCCATGGCATCTGAACCGAAGAAATGAGGCCCCGATTTTTGGCCTGCATGCATATAGCAGCATGCCCCTCTGTGATGAACTTGTACGCTGGGCTAAGGCCTGAGGCCCAATGGAGAGGAGGCACTGTTTTTTTTTTCTGCAAAGCACAACACAGTATATTCCCTTGAATAAAAGCATCAGTAGAAAGGATGAGATTGTGTAACACGCATGCGTGCATCTCTGGTAGTGCCAACGGAGGACAACACCACGTTCTGATTTTCTGATACTGTAATACAAGCTGTTTTCCGGTGGTGTGCTTTGCACGCTTGGCAAGTCCAAACCGTGGTGGCCAATCGGGAGGAAGTCATTGCCGTGCCATTGCTACATCCAAGTGCCATTGCTATCCCAAAAGCTTCAGACACCGATGGTCCGTAGCACTGGAATGCGTGGCACGGCACAAAATCCACTTTTATTATTTGTTACTATATTCATTCTAAATCACCGTTCGTTGTTGAATACTACTCATCTTATTCAAAAATTATACAAATATTATTTATTTTATTATAAAATATATTTTAAACATGATTTATTGTTTGATATGTTTAGACTAAATTTTTAAATAAGACAAATAGTTAAATATTATGAGAAAATTTCAACACGCGAATAGCTTTCTAGAGCGGATAGCGTACTTTGTCATGTTTGTTTCTCACGCGCTAAACTTTAGCGCCGTCACATCGGATATAAATATGTTAATTATGAGTGTTAAATATAGATTAATTTAAAAACCCATTGCATAAACAAGGAGTAATTTACGAGACGAATCTATTAAGCCTAATTACACCATGATTAGACAATGTAATGCTACAGTAAACGTATGGTAATTATATATTAATTATAGCGAAATTAGACTGGTTAGATTCGTCTCGCGAAATAGACATGACTTATATAATTAGTTTTATAATTAGTTTATGTTTAATACATCTAATTATCATTTATTTAAAGCGCTAAACTTTAGCACCTGAATTCAAACACCACATTGCTAAGTTACAAGAATCCAAGAAACAAGAAACAATCATTTGCTCTGAGTTGTTTGAGATCGTTCAATCCTTATAGAGGTCAGCTAAATAATCACGGGTGGTTATTCCAAATCGGCACAAGCACGGCCATTGTGGTTCGGGACGATGTGATGCTCGTGTGTGGCCTCATTTGGTTTCATGGACTAAACTTATATCATTGAATATAAGAATGCTAATTAAAAATATTAAATATAGGTTAATTAAAAAATTTATTACATAATTGAGAACTAATTCATGAGATGAATTTATTAAGTCTAATTACTCCACGATTTAACAATGTAGTGCGGTAGTAAACATGTGTTAGTGATGAATTAATTAGACTTTATAGATTCGTCTCGTGAAATATCCATCATTTATGTAATTAGTTTTATAATTAATATATATTTAATACTTTTAATTAGTATATGTACATTTGATGTGGTATGGACTAAACTTTAGTCCGTGAAACTAAACAAGCCCAGGTCCAGTGGAAGAAGAACTTACATCATTGGATGTCAGCCTAGAAAATCATCAAGGGCAAGGTTAAACATCGTAGTGTTGCCTATACCAACCAAAGTGAAACGGTTTGAAGTCAGAGTATCAAAAATTTTCTTTTGGTTAATCACATTGTTCTTTCCATTCATCCCGCTCATACGAAAATCGGTGAGAAAGAATATTATTGAAATACAATGGACAAGACAAAACGTTAAAAATAAACATTTCGAAACCAGCCACAGCAGATTTTGATTTAAAAATCCCAAACCATGGCAGCAGGCACGAGCACCCTGGTGCGCCCCAGCCAACTGTTCGGCACGCCGCACACCACAGGTGAGAGTGCCCACTGCCTCCGTGCCTCGGCACCTAAACCCCGTCAAAACGACGACGGAGAAGCCAGCCGGTGCGCCGTATAAATCCTAACCAATCGCCACCCCCAAATCCCACCGCCCTTTCCACCGCTCGCGATCTCTCCGCCCCGCCCCGCCCCGCCATGGAGGTGTTCTACTACCTGGTGTTCGGCGCCCTCACCGCCGTCGTGGCGGCGCTGGAGCTCGGCAAGTCCGGCAAGGACCGCGTCGCCACCTCCCCGGCCTTCAACTCCTTCAAGAACAACTACATCCTCGTCTACTCCCTCATGATGTGTACGCCCCCCACCCCTCCCGATTCCTCCCTCCCCTCCCCTGCCCCCCCTTCCCCATTCCCTAACCTCGAATTCCCCTCGCTTTGCGGCGGCGCCCCCTCCAGATCTGGACTGGGGGCGCAATGCCGGTTGGTTTGTTGGTTCCTGACGTTGTTGCGCTGGCTGCGGCGGATGGCGCAGCTGGGGACTGGCTGCAGGGGCCCTACGTGTACTACCTCTACAGCCAGTACGGCTTCGACAAGGGCGACATCGGCCGCCTCTTCATCGCCGGCTTCGGCTCCTCCATGCTCTTCGGCACCATCGTCGGATCCCTCGCAGATAAGCAGTGCGTGTCCCCCCTTCCCGATGGATGAACCGCACTGATTTTGTTGTGTTTTTGGTGGATACGGTGCTGATCGAGGTTGATGGATTCTGGGTGGCCAGGGGGCGGAAGAGGGCGTGCGTCACCTACTGCATCAGCTACATCCTGAGCTGCATCACCAAGCACTCCCCTGAATACAAGATTCTGATGATTGGGCGCGTGCTCGGTGGCATTGCCACGTCGTTGCTCTTCTCGGCGTTCGAGTCATGGCTCGTCGCAGAGCACAACAAGGTAGCCTGCCTTGATTTGCTTTCGTTACACTGAACTCTACTTTTGCCCCCGTGGAAACAGCTACTTGTTGATTGAACTTGCATCTTTGGACTTGTTTTGCTTTCGTTTTGTATATATCTGTCGTCTGTTGACTGAAGCTAAGAAAATATAAGGTGGAGTATTAGCTATTAGGGAGGTTTGACTGCTTGTTAATGATAGCTTATATAGTTATATATACAATGACTTTTGAGGTATAGAAAATTAAAGATGCCTGGATTAAAAATGCAACAATTGCAATGCATAACAGAACACGCTTGCTGCATCAGGATCTTTGCTGGTTCATCAGCAACTCACAACATTACAGCCTTCCTGTTAGCAGTGTACTCTTTTTTTTTTCTTGGTTTGTTTGAAGCCCTTGTCGGCAGATCTGGATTATCTGATGTTCCCATGGCTTTTCTAGAACAGGCCTGCAATTAAAACAGGGTCCCACTTTAATTAACTTTTCAGGATGATGGACGTCCCTGCTGATAATTAGTTCATTTATGTATGGATATGTACGAGTATCACGAGGTCTATTGTCTGCATCTCAATGCAATGCACTGTTCTTGTTCTCTTGCACCGTTATGCACCATTTATTAATGATAAGCCAGTGACAGCATTGTTTTTTTTCAATACCTTCAGTGAGTTCCCTTTTATTACTGCTGACACCTGCAAATTTACTCTGCTGTTGTACAGAGAGGGTTTGATCCACAATGGTTGTCGATAACATTTTCCAAGGCCATATTTCTTGGCAATGGTCTAGTCGCCATTGTCGCTGGGCTGTTTGCAAATTTTCTCGCTGATAACATGGGTTTTGGCCCTGTGGCTCCATTTGATGCCGCTGCTTGCTTCCTAGCAATAGGAATGGCAATTATCCTGTCATCATGGGGTGAGAATTATGGAGATTCATCTGACAACAGGGATTTGATAACCCAATTCAAAGTTGCAGCTAAAGCCATTGCTTCAGGTAAGTTTAACATCTGTCCTGACATATGAAATGGCTTAATAAATATGATGAGCTTAACACTGGCTGTTGAATAACTCACATGAATTCCAGATGAAAAGATTGCATTGCTTGGTGCCATACAGTCATTGTTTGAGGGTTCAATGTATACTTTTGTTTTCCTGTGGACTCCTGCTCTGAGCCCAAATGATGAAGAAATTCCTCATGGCTTCATATTTGCTACATTCATGTTGTCCTCGATGTTGGGTAGCTCAATTGCTTCTCGTCTATTAGCAAGGAAGTTGAAGGTTGAAGGTTACATGCAAATCGTGTTTTCATTATCAGCCTTTACTCTTTGCCTCCCAGTGGTCACCAATGTAAGTCTGTTAATCACAAAATTCAGTTTCTCCTTTTCTCTATCTGTAATTTGGATGTTTATGTTGCCTGTTTGTGCTTGACAGTTCCTAGTACCTCCCTCCTCGGAGAAAGGTGGTAGCATTTCATTTGGAGGCTGTCTACAGCTTCTTGGTTTCTGTACATTCGAGTCATGTGTTGGCATATTCTGGCCATCAATCATGAAGATGAGATCTCAATATATTCCTGAAGAGGCAAGAAGCACAATCATGAATTTCTTCCGCATACCACTCAACCTGTTTGTTTGTGTGGTACTATACAATGTAAGCAACAAACAAATTGACAAAACCTCCTTGTTTCCGTACATGTTTTTTTACTAGCAGTGAAGGAACTCAAGCTATGAACTTGTTCAAACAAAACTGTGAATAAATAGAAATCCCACTAAAATTTGGTACACTAAGACATCTTGTATCAATAATATTTTTCTTACATATGTTGTTCTGCAGGTGAATGCATTCCCAATCACTGTCATGTTTGGCATGTGCTCCATTTTCCTTTTCATGGCAGCAATCTTGCAGAGGCGGCTAATGGTTGTCTCCGATCTTCACAGATCGACAAGTATGTTCACCTTTCACCATGCTAATACAATAGAGACAATTTTCCCACCTCTGAATCAGATGTATGTCTCGTGGTTTCTAACTATGGGATACGATTTTTATGCAGAAGCAGTAGAGATGACTGCAGAAGACGAACCTCTGAACCCTTAGAAAACAACACCATAGAAGTGAAACGGAAATCAAAATGACCCTAATCCTCGACTTCTTCCCACGAGGCTGCGGAATAAGGTCAACATCAGAAGGCTGTAATGGAAAACAGTTTAATGTTTGTTAGGATTGGTGCTCTCCCAGTTTCCAATTTTTTCAGGACAGAGAACATGATGTAGCAAGTCTTCAGGCTTGACACACGGCAGGGTAGAGCTTGGGCATAGCCTTCCTGTTTTTTCTCCAATTTTTCCCCTCTCCTGTTTGCTGATAGGATTGATATTTGTATTCAAATTCAAAAAGTGTCTGATGGAAGCTGTATCCTCCACAATGGATGCAAACTTTGAGTAATGTAAGAAGACTGAGTCAGCGGCGTTTGACTCCATCTTCTGTCTCAGTGATCTGATCATCCCAGAAATTGTTGCTAAGATTTACAAGTACGGTAGTTTATGCTTGTGCTGAGTTGTTCTGTGCTGCTAAGATTTACAAGTATGATGGTTTGTGCTTGTTCTTACGCTCGAGGTGGCGATTGCCTAGTCTCAGTGACCATCCCAAAATTTGGTGCAAAGACTTACGAGTACGGTGGTTTATGCTTGTGCTCTGCTGATAAGAAGTATGATGGTTTGTGCTCGTGCTCGAGGTGGCGCCTAGTTTCAGTGATCATCCCAAAACTTGTTGCCAATATTTACAAGTATGATGGTTGGAGTATGATGGTTGGTGCTTGTGCTCGAGGTGGCAATTGCCTTGTAGCAGAACATTTTCGTTCAAGCCGTTGACATTTTGCTGCCAGATACATAATTCCTCTCACGGATGGGTTTCAACAATGCACGGGATTGTGTTATCAAATTGAATCGATGTTACATGCTCATACTCTTTGGAACAGATAACAGCAGAAGATCCCAACTGTCATCACTCAACCTGAGGTTCGAGCTCACAAACTAAATTCAAACACTGTTTTCCCTTCCCTTCACATGACCCGAGGTTTGAGTTCACAAACTAAATTCAAACACTGTTTTCCCTTCCCTTCACCAAAACAATGTATGCAGGTACTGTCATCGAAGATAGATGACACTAATTGCAAACTCATATATGTAGATCAATTATCAATTGATGCATTCAGATACAAAGAGCAAAGAACCCACATAATAACAGCTCAAAGGACCTAGCATTTGATATAATGCATACTCCACCTCTTTCTCAACAAAAAGCACAATGGCAACATTTCACAAGTTCACACTGCCAAAGACCAAGTATAAGCTCATGTTGCTCAGCAACGCCAGTGCAACGACTGCTATTAAGCATGATGTTGCACTGCAATGCAGCTCAAAATTTTTCCAACCAGATCCTCTTATAACATTCAACGAAGGTAAACCCCTTGCTAGATGGAGTAGCTAGCCTGACGAACATAATACGAATAAAAAAACTCTCTTTTTTGCGACAGATTGTTTTACTGTTAGCTCAAGCAGAACGAACAATAGGTACCACACAGGAACGATCATATGACAGGCACGTATCGCTTGGCGAGCTGCTTGCCCCCCGTGGCGGCCGCGGCGAGGACCCCACCGAGGGCGCCCGCGACGACGGCGGAGCGCGGCCCGTTGGCGGCGCGGAAGAGCGCCCCGGTGCCGAGCCCGGCAGCGACGCTGTTGATCCAATCGTCGCGGTCGCGGGCCGCGACCATGGCGCTTTCAATCCCGGCGTACATGAGGCCGATGACGCCCAGCGTGTTGCCGACGCGGCGACCGGAGCTGCCGCAGGAGTTGAGCACGCGGTTGGCGCGGATCTTGGCAGTTTCCCCGGGCTCGGCGCCCCTGGCGGCGTCGCGGAGGCCCAGGACGGCGCCGCCGACGGCGCCCGAGAGGTACCCTACCCCCGTGTAGAAGGTGAGGTTCTCGCCCCACGAGCGGCGCTGCACCAGGGCCTCCTCCTGGAAAAGAAACTCCGGCGAGGTGGGGAGGTCGTAGAGGGTCCGGTAGCTGTAGGGCATGTTCATGTTGAGGTCCTGGTACGGGTTGTAAAGCCGGCGGCCGGCTTCGGAGGCTTCGGCGCGGTCGTCGGCTCCTGATGGGAACATCCGCGGGTCGGCCATGGCGGCGGCGGAGTTGGGGCGGCTAGGGTTTGGGGTGTGGTCGGCGGCGGGAGGAGGGGGGCGGGAACTGGGGAGGAAAGGCAAAGGAGTAGCCGCCTTTTGCGAGGAGGTCCTTGAGCGTGGAGCGATGTTTTCTTGGCACTTCGGCAGCATCTGGTGATCTGGAACGCTCCGGGCGAGGGATTTTCTTTCTGCTGAGATTTTTTGCTGAATGATTTCCTCGAAAATTACAGAGGATTAAACAATGAAAAAACAAATCTCAATGAATGTAATCGGAAACCTCAAACACGCATTTGAATCCCGAATTTCAAGGTCGTAATATATTTCTTTATGGAACACAGTAATATCTTTTACGGAACTAGCTTAATTGGTTATGCTTTTTAACCTTGGCCATGTTTCTTTGTGGGGTGAAAAAAATTTCCAGGGAATCTTACATGCAAAAAGCATTAAATGAAATTTATTTGCAAAACTTTTTTAAGGATGCGTGTAACTTTACGCAACGAATCTAATGAGCCTAATTAACTCATAATTTACTACGATAATGCTATGGTAACCATTCTCTAATCATACGGTCAGATGCCTCATAAGATAGGTCTTACGAATTAACTCGAAAGTTTTATACGTAGTTTTGTAATATGATTTTATTTAATATCTTTAATTTTAATATCCTTAATTTTAATACCCTTAATTAGTGGTCAAACTCGTGTGTAAAAAATTTTCCTCCAAAAGAAACACGGCCCATGTTTATTGAGAATGGAGTACCATACTAATCGAAAACACGCCGGCAGACTTTATGAACATATGAGAGACTATAATAAAATAGAGTAGTTGTGCGATAAAATTAATAAATACTGATTTTCTGTGAAGTAATAAATACCAATTTTAGAATAAAAATAAGGAATCATGAAAAACAGGCCATTTAATATATAATAATTAAATATATAAATATAAATAATAAAAATACACTCCATCCATTTTAAATTGTAGGACATTTTGATTTTTTAGATACATAGGCTTTTCCTATTCATATTGATACATAGTAGCAAAGTCTATATATTTAGAAAAGCCAAAACAACAAACAAATTATAACGAAGGGATTTTCTTATTTCTTATAGAAGTTTGAAACTAAAATACCTAAACAAATAGTACACCTAAAATACAATCAATAAATAGCTAAGAAATAGAATAAAAATATTAAAAAATGAGAAGATATGGTTAAACAAAAGAATACATCGAAATACAACTAATAATATTTAAGTTCGAAATAAAAAAATAGTAATTACCATGTTTATCAAGTGGGGGCTTAAATTACCGAAAAAAGAAAACATGTTGGATTTTATGATCATCTACAAGCATTTTTAAAAAATCAACTGGCAGCCTCCTCAACAAAGAAAAAAGATCAGATTCCTGGCTTCGCCAAACACGCATTTGAGACCCGCGTTCCAAGCTCATATCATGCTTATAATTCAATTTGTCAACTTTGTTCATAGTGGTACGTAGTAGCAATACAACTCGGATTTGCCAACAACTGCTGCGGTTAGCACGTCGCCACCAGCCGCATAAAGCGAGCTTTGTAGAAACAAATCATGTGAAAGATAGACACTTCTCGTATTCGCGGTAATCCAATCATGGGAAGATATGACCTTTTTCAGTTTCTCAGTGACGCCTTGAGCGAAAAAGACGGGCACCATGCCTTTTAGGCCTTGTTTAGTTTCCAAACTAGGCTTAGTTTCGATCAATGCCAGGCCGGACTCCGGATCTCCGTAGGCAGTTCCCTTGCTGAACCGGCCAAATCAGATTCGCCCCTTTTGTCTCCAAATTCATATATACTTCCCCGTTCCGATGGACGGTGGCCTTCGGAAAAGGTTCGTATCCGGTTAGAGATCTGATGATTCTGAAGCTTCTTATTTTCCATGTAGCTGACAAGGGTGGTCGCCCGCCTTGGTCAACACCAAAACATACCGGCTCGTGCTGCACCAGTAGCGCCAACGAGTTGCCAACGACGCAGATCACTATCCACCAACCCCCAACGCCCCATCTTGCCGTGTCCACATGTACCTCGCCGTGTCGCGACCAGGGAAACACGTCAAAATGACGGTCACAGAAATAAATCACACTTGCGCGCGCGCGCATGTTCCGCGAAATTTATTCTCCCTCCCGAGACGGGCAGACGGGGGCTCCTCCCTTGCGGCCTTGCCTATTCCCATCGCACCGACGGCCGCGCACGCGCATCATCCGCACCGCACATGTTGACCAGCGCCTGCGTTTCCTCCCGTTCTTTGCTTCGGGGTCAGGCAAACATAACCCAAACCCCCCGTGACAGAGACCCCAAGCGCGGACGCCGCACGAGTCAATCACTTCGTCCGTTGGCCTAACCACTCAGCCCCGCTCCCCTCCCCTCCCCTCGGCGCCTCAGCCGGACGCCGTCGCGCCGGCCATGGCGTCCGGATCCGGCAGGGTCGGCACGGGGTGGTCCTCGCTGCCGGACGACCTGCTGCTCGCCGTCTTCGCGCTCCTCCCCTCCGACGCCGACCGCGTCCGCTTCCGCGCCGTCTGCGCGCCCTGGGGCGCCGCCGCCGCCGCCTGGCGCCCGCGCCCCTGGCTCGTCGGCTCCCGCACCGACCGCTCCGGCCGCGGCGGCGGCGCCGTCTCCTCCTTCTGGCTCTCCCCCCGCGGCGGCCTCCCGCCCTTCGCCGCCAACGTGCCCGAGGGGCTCGAGTACCTCTCCTCCTCCCACGGGTACCTCGCGCTCTCGGACCCGGCGGCTACCCCCAGGGCCATTGTCCTCGTCAACCCTGTCACCGGCAGGCGATTCCGGCTCCCGCCTATCGGGTTCTTCAAGAGGTGGCTCGATCTGACCACCGTCGTGCTGTCCGCCGACCCGGCCACCGCGGCCGAGTGGGCGGCGGTGGCCGTCGGGTTCCCCACCACCTGCATCGCGTACTACAGCTCCGCCACGGGGGCGTGGGCGCGGCTCGGCTACAGCGTGCCCGGCTACGCCGGCGTCGAGCACTACAACGGGCGGTTCTACGTCGCCTTCCGGTCCCAGATCTGCGTCTGCGAGGACGACGGGGACGCGCCCGCGGTCATCCCGCTCGAGCACGTCGACGACGCGGACAGCGACGGCGACGGCGCCGGCTCCGGCTCCGACGACGACGACGGGAAGCTCCTCCCCGGCGGCGCGAGGCGCGTCGTCGAGACGCACCTGGTGGCGTGCGACGGCGAGCTCCTCCTCGTCTCGGTGCACGACGACGTGGTCTACAGCTCGGACGACGACATGGGGTGCCTCGCCGTGGACGGCGAGGGGAATAATTGCGGGGACGACGCGCGCGCGGTGGAGGTGCACAGGGTGGAGTGGCTCGGGGACGGGGCGGTGCGGCTGGTGCGTGGGGCGGACCTCGGCCGGAACGCGCTGTTCCTGGGCCGGAACCGCGCGTTCGCGCTCTCGGCGGCGGAGTTCCCCGCGTGCCGCGTCAACTGTGTCTACCTCGTCGACCGGCAGGGCCACCCGGACGGGGTCGTCAGGGTGCTGGACATGGAGAACCAGTGGGCGTGCCGGGAGGAGACCATCTGCCCCGACGAGGACGGCCCGCGAGGACCCTCCTCGGCAGGGTGGGCGCGCCGCGGCTGGTTCTTCCCCAACTACTAGTCACTGTTCAGTCATTATTTAGGCTCTGTGGGGGGCCTTTGGCCTGTGGTCATTTTGTCGTAGTACTCTTTTCTTTGTTGCCAATTTACTTTTCTAATTATTACAGTGTTTTATTGAGGATTGCTTTCTAATTTTTCCTTTGCTATTAGACTTTCTAGTTAGATATAGGATCTGATTGATTCCTTGCTTTTATCTTTGAAAAATTACCATTTATATGTCAAGAATGATTTTCGGGGAAAACCTGTGGAATTTTCACACGTTACATCGTAATAAGTCTCTACACTTCTTATTTAACCGAGATTTAGGAGGACAGGAGAACAACAGGTGGTGGCATGTGAAGTTATCTTGAGGTGGTGGAACAAATGGTCCATGGTCGTGCCGGCCTGCCGGGGTTTTAAAAGCCATGTTGGAGCTCAGCTGAGGTGGTGGCGCAGGCTCGAGCGGTGGCAGGTTGGCAGGGTGGGAAGGCAAGCACCGAACGAGCCGCGCTGCCGCGCAGACAGGTGTGAGTGGGGAGGCAACAAGAGGAGGAAACAAAACAATCAAGCTCGCAACGAATCGAGGCGCACCGCGAACCTTGTCCCGCCTTGTACTCGCAAAAAAAGAAGAAGAACTGACAACTGTTCAAGAAACTGACAACTGTTCAAGGAACAGCTGATAATCATGGACAGTTGATGGCCTTGTTTAGATCCAAATTTTGGAGCCCAAATTTAGGGTATATTAACACTTCATAATCATTGCGTCATTGTATCATTTCGTTTGTATTTGTGAAAAATTGTTCAAACATTGATTAATTAGGCTCAAAATGTTCGTCTCGCAAAGTACAACAAAACTGTACAATTAGTTTTTGATTTCATCTATATTTAGTACTCCATGCATGTTATGACATTTTGATGTGATGGGAATCTTCTTTTTATATAGTGAATTTGGGGGTGCAAATTTGGGATCCAAAAGTTGTTTGCATGGCCCTGTTTGTTTCCCGCATGTTAAACTTTAGCGTCGTCACATCGGATATAAATATGTTAATTAGAAGTATTAAATATAGATTAATTTAAAAACCCATTACATAAACGAGGAGTAATTTACAAGACGAATCTATTAAGCCTAATTACACCATGATTAGACAATGTAATGCTACAGTAAACATATGGTAATTATGTATTAATTATAGCAAAATTAGGTTTGTTAGATTCGTCTCGCGAAATAGACATGACTTTTGTAATTAGTTTTATAATTAGTTTATGTTTAATACATCTAATTATCACTTATTTAAAGCGCTAAACTTTAGCACCTGGATCCAAACACCACCTAAGTTCTGATGAATAGGGGTGGGCACAAAACCCGATACCCGAAACTTAAACCCAAAAAACCCAAAGTTAGATTGGGTTATGAAATCACCCGAATTAAATTAGTGCAATTCGGGTTTAAGCCCACGGTATCCGAATAACCTGATCTACTCGAAATATGTTAGAAATTCTATATATTACAATCATAAGACAATTCAAAGGATCTTATCTTTTTATTTCTTTTTGTCTTATATCAAAATACTATTCCTCTATGTTAGTATGATCTTTTTTTATGGTTAATATCATTGTAACATTTTTAGGTTTAAATGATGTTAGGTCTTTACTAAAGTTTTATTTTACTTTGAGATAGTTCAGGTTACCTGAACCCAAAATTATCAAAAACTTGACCCGAAATTTTGTGGACAAATTTTGGGTTTCAATTTTCAAAACCCAAATTTTCATAACCCAAAAAATCTGACCCACCTTTCCCGGTAACCCAAGTGCCCACCCCTACCGATGAAGTCTGTATATGCAGTATATATAACTTAATCTAGATACAAATGTTTATGCTTATACCGTGCCAAGAAAGTTGCTTCGATACAAACTGAAAAACTGACGCTGAGATTTCCGAAGTCACCATTAGCGCCTCATTGTCGATGCCAAGAAAGTTGCTTCGATACAAACTGAAAAACTGACACTGAGATTTCCGAAGTCACCATTGGCGCCTCATTATCGATGGGAACGTCGCTTACCACTTAACGCATAATGCCGGTAAATCCTGGAAAAATTCCAGAAAAGGTGCGAGTATCAGGATTTGAACCCTGGTGGGTAGCGTCCCACTGGACCGTCCTACCATTGGACTACAAGCCAATTCGCCAGTGCCCAAAATAATTGACAGCCACAAGCATAGTATGTCTATCAAGAATTCAAGATGATTGATTGCTGCCATTCCCTTTCTTGGGCCAGATCTCACATTTTATTCACTGACCCGACTTGGCCCAGCTCCCGCATTCCCGAGAGGTTTTGCTCCACGCTTCAACCAAAACGTATTTAGCAAAAGGAAAAAGTCCAAGCTACCTCCCTCAACTACCATGTTTAACTGCTTTACCTCCCTAATCGCCAAATGTGCTGACACATCCCTCGTTTCACAATTTCGGTCATTTTTCCTCCCTAAGTAGTTTTAAAGGTGGTTTTAAGAGTAATAAAAAATTATAATATCTAACTTACCCTGTGAAAAGTTATTTTAGCTCAAAAAAAATATGAAATCAGTTTCATATTTTTATAGATTTCATATTCTATATTCTAGTGCTTAATAATAAGTTATTTAAATATTTTGTGATCATGATTTAATTTTTTTGCTAAAAGTTGTTCATGTTTTTTTGGCTAAATCTTTCAGAGTGATATGCATGCCTAGTGGCGAGCGTGGTAAGGGGGCGGGCAATAACTATGGCAAGAGAGGTGGACATGAATGTGGCAACAATGAGGGCATGATTACACTCATTTTTTAAAAAGAATAAATTAAGATGATTTTTAATAAAATTAAACTTTGACCTGGCTCATTTAGCTCATCTCATGTTGGGTTTCAAATAATAAAGAAGATCATAATAAACAATAATAGCTTAATTTTGAAGAAAAAACTCAGAATAAATAACATGAGCATCTTTGAGCCAAAAAATCAAATCTTAATCGTAAAAGATTTACGTAACTGATAAGTAAGCACTAGAAGATAGAATATAATTTTAAAGTTGAAACTGATTTCATATTTTTTGAGCTAAAATAAATTTCTACAGATTTTCTAAGAGTAAGTTAGATATTAAAATTTTTAATTACTCTTAAAACTACCTTTAAAACCGCTTAGGGAGGAAAAATGATCGGAATTGTGAGATGAGGGAGGTGCAATGTCTGGTTTGGGTGATGAGGGAGGCAAAACAGACAGACACGATAATTGAGGGAGGTAATACGATCTTTTTCCTTAGCAAAAATATGAATACAATGAACCACGTTTCTGCTAAATTGATCTTAGCTTAATGTTTCCATATATCAATTTTTTTTCTTACAGGAGGAAGCGAGGCTTGCATCTCTAGTTCTCTACTCGTTCCAAAAAATACTAGTGATTTCTTCTCATAGCAAGAGGTCGAACGAGGCGACATATGCACATTATGCACACCATATACTTAAGGAAATCACAAGGATGATCGTTCCAATTTCATGAAGTTACATAAGTTGGATGATTTAATCCCGTGCAAGATACTTCTGTCAATGGAAGAACGATCAAACCATCGTTAAATTGGTGTGGCTATTACACAAAGAGGCACAGCCTTGGTTAGTGTCAAGCCAAACTTTTCAGTCATGTCAACTCCACTTCTTTCAACCTCAACCGGAAGCCTCCAAGTAAAATGATTTAACAGTGATGCAAGAAGCAAATGCACCATCCTAATTGCCAGCGGCATTCCTGGGCAGATCCGACGTCCTCCGCCAAATGGGATGAGTTCGAAGTCCCCACCTCTGAGATCAACCATCTTTCCCAAAAATCTCTCAGGCATAAACTTCTCAGGATCATGCCATGTCTCTTTGTTTCGGCCCATTGCCCATATATTTATGAACACACGGGAGCCTTGAGGAATTGTGTACCCCATTAACTTTATATCGACCTGAGCATGTCGTGGTATCAACAGGGGAGCAGGAGGATGTAGTCTAAAGGTTTCCTTTACGACAGCTTGAAGATAGTGCAGCTGGCTAATGTCAGATTCTCCAATGCTTTTTCTTGAGCCAATAACCGTAGCAAGTTCTTCGCAAGCTTTAGCCATCGAAGTTGGGCTTTGAAGCAATTCTGTCATTGCCCATTCCACTGTGCTAGAGCTTGTGTCACTCCCGGCCGCAAACAAATCCTAAAAAAGCATATAAAATTAATAATATAACAATTGAAATATATATACACAAAACAAGAATCTGTAGAGAAAATATTTATTTTCTGTTCAATTTCTGATGCCGAATGTGAATAAACACATTTCTAAGAATTCAAAACTATCTGCAGAGGATGTATAACCTTTTGAAGATCACATAACTTCTTCTAGGTACATACTCCTTTTAGTTTTGAATTTTTTATTTTGGGTACATGAAAATGATGCACACATTTGTCTGCCTTGGAAAGTGTTTTATCATGTCATAAATTTATTGTAAATCTACTATATTATAAAGAGAACATATATAAGTCCAGAAAACACATTGGACAACATGTCTTGTCCAAAACGCCATGTATTTTTTTACTAGAGGGAGTGAAAGATAGCAGACTTGATTGTGTGTTTGTGCAATCAGTGAAAAATTATAAAGACACTTAAGGTAGATTAAATGGTCCTACACATGATAACAAAGGAAATTTGTCATGTAAACTGCCGAGACCTTATTTTTATTTGTAAGAGTTTGCAACATCCTCACCTAAGAAAAATTCTGTTAGTGAAATAAAATGTTTTGGTAGATAAACAAAATGTTCTAGAAATAAGGGCCAATATAATTTTTCTTGCAAAAATCTGTTAGATTTATTTTCATGCCCTATTGACAACGTCTCTGGCATAATCGCGATGAGGATGTATAGTTAGGCTGAAAATAACCCTATAACTACTATCTCGTGGAATTGAGCAAATTTTTTTTGGAAGTATTATTCGCTACTTTCAGACACTTTGCACTGAAATTCAGAAAATCCGGCTGACCAAACATGCACATTAACCCATGCAATGAAAACGTGGAAGTACAGAATTTCTTCTTACTGTGAACAGTGACCGGAGCGTGTCGCGATCCAGCCTCGCGGTGTTGTTGCCGTCCTCCGCGGCATCGAGCAGCAGGTCCAGGAAATCGTTCTTCTTGGGCTCGCCAGCCTCGCGTCCACGCAGCCTTCCATCGATCTCCTCGTCGAAGATCCTGTGCAACCGCGCGAACTGCCGCGCCAAGTGCCGGCGCCATCCTTGGAGGTCGGCCGCCGCGAGCGCTGGGAAGAAGTCGGAGATGTTCGGGCTGCCCACGGCCTCCATGATGCCCGTCACCACTTCCTGGAACTCCCTGGACCCGCCGTCGTCGTCGAGGCTCGTCAGGTCGCGCGAGAAGATGGTGCGCGACACGAGGTTCAGGCTCGTGATGAATGCCACGCGGCCGATGTCCACCGCCACGCCCTTACGTGCTAGCCGCCCGACATGGTCCACGAGCTCCTGGGCCTTCTCGCACCGGAGGTGCTGGAGCACGTCCAGCCGGTGCGGCGCGAACAGCTCGGTGCCCATGATCTTGCGGAGGGCGCGCCAGCGCGGCGCGTTGGGCAGCCAGGTCGTGGAGTTCTTGGCGTGGTTCCCTGACGCGTCCGGCACGGACCTGTTGCTGAAGACGGCGTCGTGCCTCTGCAGGAACTCCCGGGCGGCGGCCGGCGAGGAAGCGACCACCGTGGTGACCGCGCCCAAGCGGAGGGATATGAGCGGGCCGTGGATCTTGGCGAGGTGGGCCAGAGAGCGGTGCGGTCGGTTGCCGAGCAGGTGGAGGCTGCCGATGAACGGCAGCGGGCGCGGTCCCGGTGGTAGGCCACGCCGACGATCGTGCCCGAGCAGGTAGACGGCTACGAGGGAGACGAGCAGCCATGCCAGGCACGGAAACAGCACAGGCGCCATTGCTAACTGAACGGCGTCGTATGTGGCTATAGGGATACGAAAATGGGCTGGGATAGTGGGATGATATATCGATGCGCGTGGGGCGTCTGAGTGCCTGATGCTTTGTTCCAGCATAGAACGTCATTCTTATATAAGGGAAGGGTGGCATAGCAGCTGACCATTCTGTAAGGTATATACCTCCAAACATTTTTTTGAAAGTCTAATATACTGACTAAAAATAATTCAGAAATCAATTGGTGAGTGCTCCATATGTCAACAAATATAAGGGATTGTAAGTTTGGCGTAAGTCAAACTATACTGAATTTAACTAAATTTATACACAAGAATTACATCTACCACATCATAGAAATAAACTAAAATATATTTCTTATGGATCTTATGTTGTTCATTTGATATCGTAAATGTATATTAATATTCTTTGCTATAAATTTGGGCAACTTACAATAGCTTAACTTAGTACTGCTCAAAATCTCTTATACTCATGGGTGGAGTGAGCCAACACATGTGATTCTTAAGTTCAACAACACATATACATGTGATTCCTAATGCTAACATACACCGACAGTGATATTGGCAATGTCATATGTATTTGTGCCACAAACCAACAAACAACAGCTGTTGGTTTCAAAGCGGACAATAGCAACGGACCTCACCTATCTTTATACGGAGCCATTATAGTGTACGCAATGATGTCCATAAGACACTGCGAAAACGTGGTTTTACACGTGGAACACATTGTCAAAGATGATATATCGATGTGCGTGGGGCGCCTGAATGCCTGATGCTTTGTTCCAGTATAGATTTTTTTTGAAACTAACGAGAGCTGCCGATTATATTTTTAGATAATGGATAATTATTGAAAAAATTATCCGGCCTTGACCAAAAATGGCTACAGCCTACCGCCTGCACACCCAAACAAAAATCAAAGCGTTACCCACACCACGAATTGACGAAGTGTTAATTCGTAATCCTATTACTAAACCTCCATCCATGATGGGCAAAGAAACGCATGGCCAATGTCTCCAAAGCCTGACAGACGTTTTTTATTGCTTGCTGATCTTCTTCAAGCCGATGTAGCTGTGCCCAGAAACGAAGCCAATGCGTACCCCTGAATAGTACCTGCAAGTAAGTTTTTTGTGGAGAATTGTTAAAAACCAAATCATTTCTACTTAGCCATAGTGCCCAACAAAGTGCAGATGCACCTGCTAACATCTGATTCTTTAACTTTTTACTTAGACCCCCGAGCCAATTAGTAAATAAATAATTGAAGCTATGAGGTTTTGAACGATTTAAAACTATTTGAACAGCTCTCCATAGAAAAGTGGCCATGTGGCAATCAAAAAATAGGTGTTGTATTGTTTCCTCCTTGGAACAGAATGTGCATAGTTTACTCCCATTCCAGTTCCTTCTAGCTAGATTGTCTTTCGTCAAAATAACACCTCTCTTTAAGTACCACATGAATATTTTTATTTTCAGTGGTACCTTCAGTTTCCAAATTTGTTTGCTACGTTGCATATTGCCATTATTAATTAGAACTGAGTACATTGACTTGACAGAGAATAGGCCCGATTGAGTGAGGTTCCATCTAAAGGCATCTCTACTATCAATCAAATGTACATGACAAATTCTACTCACCAAATTATGCCACAAGTTTAGATTTTGGCCTACTAATGCTCTCCTAAAAGAAACATTAAGAGGAATCCTAGAGAAAACTGAGGCCACCGTATCACCCTTTTTTCTGGCAATATGAAATAGAGAGGGATACTGTTGTTTCAAGGTATAATTTCCTAACCACCTGTCCTCCCAAAACCTGATTTGTTTACCATCATTTAATTGGAAGGTACCAAAGTTAATAAAAGTTTGTTTAACCTTCACCAGTCCCAACCAGAAGTGAGAGTCACCTTATTTTCTCTCTACTTGAGTAATCGTATTGGAGCGTAAATATTTATTCTTTAATATTGTTGCCACAAGCCGTCCCCATTTATCAAGTTAAACCACCATTTACTCAATAAGTACTGGTTCTGTATCTCCAGATTTTTAATTCCTAAACCACCCATCTCTTTTGGTTTGCACAGAATACCCCATTTAACTAGTTTGTATTTCCTCTTATGGCCATCAGATTGCCAAAAAAACCTGGATCTGTAATAATCCAACTTTTCCAATACTCCTTTAGGTATTTCAAAGAAAGAAAGCATAAATACCGCCAGACTAGTTAGAACGGAATTGATTAATACTAATCTTCCTCCAACCGACATATGCTTCCCTTTCCAACTAGCTAATTTCCTTTCAATCTTTTCCTCTATTCCCTTCCAATCTGAGTTGTTGAGTTTCCTATAGTGCATTGGAATGCCAAGATATCTAAAGGGATAAGACCCAGATTGGCAACCAAACAGCTCAGCATACTGTTGTTCACAGTCTTTAGCCTGACCAAAACAAAACAATTCACTTTTATGAAAGTTAATTTTAAGACCCGATAATTGTTCAAACGCACATAACAACAGCTTCATGTTTGTGGCTTTGGCAATATCATGATCCATAAATAAAATAGTGTCATCTGCATATTGTAAGATAGAAAGGCCTCCGTCAACTAAATGCGGCACAACTCCTGAGATTTGTCCCCCCGCTTTGGCTCTATTAATAATAATGGCTAACATATCAACTACAATATTGAACAAGATTGGCGACAGAGGATCTCCCTGTCTCAACCCTTTCCATGTCTGGAAGTTCTGGCCAACCTGTTCATTTATTTTGATTCCTACATGGCCCCGCTGAGTAAAGGCCTCAATCCACTGTCTCCATTTATGTGTAAATCCCTTCATTCTCATAGTCTGTTGTACAAAAGACCACTTGACATTGTCATATGCTTTCTCAAAGTCAATTTTAAAAATTACCCCATTCTGATTCTTCTTATGCATTTCATGGATCGTCTCGTGCAAAACTACCACACCTTCCATGATATTCCTTCCTGGCAAGAAAGCCGTTTGTGTGGGGCTAATAACTTTTTGCGCCACTGTCGAAATTCTGTTTGTCGCTACTTTTGTGAATATCTTGAAGCTCACATTTAGCAAACAGATGGGTCTGTATTGCTGTATTTTAATAGCTTCCTTGCATTTTGGTAGCAAAATTATGGTCCCAAAGTTCAGACTAAAAATGGGCAAGTTACCATTATGGAACTCATGAAACAGAAGCAACAAGTCATCCTTTATAAAATCCCAGGAAGCCTGATAGAATTCAATTGGGAAACCATCAGGCCCAGGTGCTTTATTATGCTCCATTTGGAAGATTGCCTCTTTTACTTCTGTTTCTGAGAACCTTGCTACAAGAGCTTCATTTTCAGCTGCAGAGACCTGTGGGATATCCTCTATTCGAGTCTCATCTAGCCGGAAATCATTACCGTCCGGAGGACCGAATAAGCCTCTATAATAAGTGGTGATATATTTTTTCAATTCATCATCACCCCTAATTAATCTGTCCCCATCTTGCAACTGATATATTCTTGTTTTACGATGTCTACCATTCGCTACCAATTGGAAGTACTTCGTATTAGAGTCTCCCTCAAGTAGCTCTTTTACCTTTGCCCTTTGGTACCACTTGATTTCCTCTTCTCGTAGAAGCGCGGCTAGGCGATTATGAAGGCAATTTTTCAAATCAATCTCCTGAGGAAACAGGGGATATGATTCCGCCTTTTTATCTAGGGAATCAAGTTTATTAAGTAGTTGTTTCTTCTCTTTTTTGTATTGGCCGCTTGTGCTCTTAGCCCAATCCCTCAAGTGTTGGCGCACTTTGCGAATTTTCGATTGCCATCTTGCCATGGGAGTGTCACCCTCATTCTCGTTAATCCATAACTGTTTCACCATATCCATGAAACCATCTCGAAGTAACCACCCTAGTTCAAATTTGAAAGCAGGTTGGCTAGTGCCCGAGAATGATTCCCCGGTGTTTAGAAGAAGCGGAGTATGGTCTGAAATATCTCTACTGAGTGCAATGACTGTAGATAGTGGAAATTTTTGCTCCCACTCCGTAGACATTAACACTCGATCTAGTTTTTCATATGTTGGATTCGGCAGTGCATTAGCCCAGGTATACTGCCTACCCGACATCATTAGCTCTCTTAAATCCAGGCCATCAATTACGACATTAAACAAGAATGGCCAACGATGGTCGAAATTGTCATTATTTTTCTCCTCAACACGACGTAAAATATTGAAATCTCCCCCAATGAGAAGAGGAAGACTTTCGTGACTACACAACTGGGCTAACTCCGTCAGAAAACTCTCTTTAAATTCATTTTGTGCAGGGCCGTAAACTACTACAAGTGCCCACTTGAAGCTGCCATTCTTATTGCACAAGTGAAGTTTCACATAGTAATCACCCTCGTCAATCGCCCCAACATGGAAAACTTCCAAGTCAATTCCCAATAGTATTCCACCAGAGCGACCTGCGGGTTCTTTGCAATGCCAAATATAGTTTTTCCCACCACATAGATTCCGCAGGAAAGGATCGGAAAAGCTCCTCCTCCCAGTTTCTGATATGGCGATAAAACTTAGATTTTGTTCTTTAGCAAGCTCTGAGATAAATCTATGCTTCTTTGGGTCCTTGAACCCATTACTATTCCAGAAAACACCTTTCATAATAACTATCTCTTAAATTTTCCTTTAAGTGTGGATGTATGTTTCTTCTTTTTTGATGAAGGTGCTTTGGTATTTGGCAACACAGTAGTATGATCACATTGATCACCACTGAAATCCATCACCTCATCCATTATATCTCCACACAAATGCCCAAGAATAAAATTATCAACTTCTTCTTCCTCTGCTAAACATATTTCCTCTTTATCAAAAATATCAGTCAACTTATCACTACTGGGTTTCTCTACCATTCTTTTCTCCTCTATAGACTTTATGCAAGCAATAGAATTTCTAACACTAGATTCGTCGCTGCCCAAGGTAATACCAACATTTCCAAAATAGCTAGCAATCAAATTATCAGAATGATGTAAAAAGGAATGGCAATTCAGTGTACCTTCTGCATGCAGGTCCACAGCTGTCGATCCGGCCTTGTGCTTCATCGCACTATCCATAGAATCCTCGTTACTAGACCCAGCCCGCCGCTTACTACGACGAAGATTGGGATCTGAAGCCTCTGGGATAGCTGCAAGGTCCTCTGCCCGACCGCCTGTCAGAATCCCCATCATCTGATCATCATCCCCAGCCATCATGGCACCCAAATCCGCTGCCCCCTCTCCAACTTCTGCTGCACGCACAGTACCAGGCACCACTGACCCATCCACCTGCTTCCCTTTGCCGCTGGACTCAGTATGGCGAGATGCCTCCCCCTGCGGCATGTGCTTCGGTTTTGCCGCCTTCTTCTCTGATCCACTCTTTGAATTTTTATCCTCCGGATGTGCTGCTGCATCCTCCTCCTTTCTCTCCTTCTGACCCATGATCCATATCCATCGGTTCCGGATTATTCCCATCAACATTTTCTTCCACCACAAACTGCAAGCTATAAACAGAGTTTCCAATGGCTATGTCCACAGACTGTGGAATTATATTATGATCCAGAACAGACACGTGCATCCTGCACCTGCCATAACGCCGAGTGAATCTCATATCCACCTCTCTAGTCACACCCAACACTGACCCAACTGCCCAAATAATCTCATATTCTCTGAGGTCATCCGATAAGCCGGTGAACTGGACCCAGATGTTAGTGAGATCAAATTTCACTGATCCACTACCACTCTCCTCTATGGTCAGTGTCGTATTGGGGAACTTGGTGTGCAAAACCCCCCACTCCACCATCCTCTGCAATTCCTCTCTGGTCGGAAACACCGCTTTAAAGGTGTTTGCCCCTGTTTCCTGCACCACCCATTTCCACTGTCCTGGGATTAGCCGCTCAAGTTCTGAGGTGACACTGACAGTTGTAAGCGAACTACCACTGACACGTATCACCCCCGTCTTTGTTTCCATCCTGTGCTTCTGGTTGCTGGGTGTCGGTATATAGAAAAAACCGAGCCCATCAACTGCATACCCACATGCGACCGCAAAAGACTTGTCCGCTCTGAATCTCGGACAATGAAGCTTCAAATGATCAGATTTATCACAAATCTCACAGTAAAGGTCAGAGGTGCACCAATCACGGACTGTCCGACAATCAGCGCACAGCTCGCCAAGTCAGCGCACATGGGCCCACAGTCAACACAAGTCTTCAGACAGTCCGACCTACACCCTCAGACTGTCCGACAGACGATCGGATAAGTCCGAACGGAATTTTCCAAAGTTTTTACAAATAAATTTTATTCTGATTTCTCGGACTGTCCGAGCCAGAGCCGTGGACAGTCCGACCAGTCTCGACAGAACTGGATTTGCACTGCATTTTCAACAACACCTTTTCCATGATGGTTACCACTCATCTAGATGCACAACATGCAAGTCAATGATCAAAGTGGCACTATTGACACGTCAAGCCAACGGCGTTGATCCCTCTTGATAGTACGGCTATCTAGCCTACCAACCCGGTCATATTACATACTCTAATCTTCTCATGACCGGTCAAATTTAAAAACCCTATCTTATACCTTTGCCTTGAGCTTCCCATGATCCAAAGCATTCATGCAACTCACGCATCATATCTTGAAGCTCATTCCAACTCTCGGGACTAACCTATTCTCATTATCTCAAATGAAATCGTTAGTCCAGAACGGTTGTCATTAATTACCAAAACTAAAATAGGGGCCTAGATGCCTTCAATTATCTCGACAACAATGGGGCAGCGGCCAGACTTGCCGTGCAGGAAGTTCCCTTGGTCGGCCTACTCGCGGCCATGAATGTTGCTGGAACAAATTGAAGGGATCTCCATGGCAGTTGCCTTCTGCGGACCCTCGGCACCACCCCCAAACAAGGTCCCTTCCGTCGCCTTCGGAAGGCGAGAGGCGGCGATGGCGCAACAGAGGATGCGTTCAAGCTGCGAGATGAGTAGAATGTGATGCGATCAGGTGAGCCAAGAGCAGCACCTAGCATCGAGCCGAGCCGTGAAGCGTGAACGAGCCCAGAGCGCCGAGTTGAGCCATTCCCTACGAGCGAGCCGTGAACGGGACTCCCTCTACCACCTCACTGTCCACCATGGACAGATACACGTTGTTGCTGGATTTGGACTGTATATACACCAAATTGTCAAATTCTTGTATAGAATTAAGCAAATTACAAGTTGTTGGACTAATCTGCACGCACCTATAGAGTTCTTGTACTATGGACGCAATTTACTCCTTTTCATTTATGCAATCAAAGGCTAGCTATCGTGCTAGTGATATGGTTTGGTGCAAATCTAGCTAGGTGGGTGATGACTGATAAGGCTTTCAATAATAGAGGCTTTATATCATATTGCATTTCACGCTCATTTCGCATCACAAATTAATTGATATTTCATCATCCTTTGTTTGAATGCTTGATATGTTTGTTTCCTTCACCGGTGGAGGATATATCATTGTGATCTGCAGTTGTTTTCATATTGATTTATGCAATCAATGGATTACTGGGTGCAGGGTGCCATCAGTCAACAATATTAAATAAGATTATACGACACCACCCCTCCCTCGTGTCACTCGTCAGGGGCAACATGGGCGCTGGCCCTAAACCTAGCGCCACCACCCCTCTCCCTCTCCTCCCTCCCATCTCAGCTACTGCCGGAGCTGCCTGCAATGTCTGTGAGACAATTAGGAAGGCTGCGGTGGGGTCAAATCGCCCGATTCATGGCAGATTTGCCCGGATCTGGACGATGTCTCCCTACAGGTGGGTGGTGACGCTGAGTGGTGGCGGCCTGATGTGGGTGAGGATGGGGCTAGTGGGGCCATGATGGCGCTGCCTGAATAGTTGAGTGTCACGGCTTGAGGAGGCATCGCAGCTTGCGCGGAAGTGGCTCGACAGCTATAGGGCATGGGTGTGGAGTTGACGAGGTTGGAGGAGAGAGGGTTGTGCATGCAAGGGCGATGACATAGCACTGGTGGCCGGTGTTGAGGTGGTGGCTGCACGCAAGGACCCAGCGGTGTCTAACTACAACTACACATGAGTGAAGCTAAGGAGTCCGGTTCAGTCGACGATGTCGTGGTGGCGTATCTAGCAATGGTTGGATTGGGTACAAGCCAATGACACCATAGTGGTGCGACTAACGGTGGTTTTATCAATGGTCAGTCTTGGACAATGGTGGTAACAACGTGGTAGGTGCGATGGGGACGCACATGGCACTCATGGTGTTGTTGCCCGTAGCAAAAGTGGCGGGGATGCCTGTGGTGCACGCGGTGGTGCTTGGTGACGGTGGGAACGCCCATAGTGCATCATTGGCGGCTAGCGTCTGGTTCGGTAGACAATGTGATATGGCTGTGAGAGGGTTGCCTTCTGGGTGAAAACCCCATCCGTAAAGGATGGTCGAGGGTGGCGCTTACTTGGATACGTTATCATGGGAACGCCGTTTCATTTCATCCTGTCAGCCCGCACCGTGGCTTCTTTTGGTGGTCGATGGCTTGATGCTGCTTGAATAGTGGTGGTGGATGCGCCATAGTGGTACTGAGTTTGTGGAAGAGCAACGTCGAATATGCGGCTCATGTTGATGTCTCAATCCAATCATGCAGAGTTATCTTGATAGGAACACTCTCAATCTTTGATAGCCAAATGGAGGGGATCAACTCATAGAAGCTTGATGGTGGGTGATTGGATAAAACTAGAATCACTCGTAGATCATTCAACAAGATGAGCTAGCACCAGAGATAACTTTGTCATTCTTCTCAATGGCGGTTTATCAGAACTTTGTCTTTGTTATTCCTTGGTGTGCTGAACCTTGTTTCAGTTTGTTAGATACAAATCTATGCATTGGTCGATGCAGCAACTGGAATATTAATATATTCCCTTTTCCAAAAAAAGCACCAGAGATAACTCGACGAGTTTCTCAACCTGAACACTCGAGATAACTCGACAAAGTCAACTAGCACTGGAGGTACCTCAACGGGTTTCACAAAGAAGAGCTATCCTTAATTCTTATAACACTATCAATTCATCAACTGTTCTCAACACGTTACATATCATCTCTTTATATAGAGAGGGAGAGTGAAAGGACCAACACTAGGCCTAGAGAGGGGGGGGGGTGAATAGGCCCTGTAAAAATTTCTGCAAAATTGCTCTGAAAACTGTCAGACGTCGGATGATCCGACGCAGTCTCGGATCTTCCGACCCCCGGAAGATCCGACATTGTGTAGGATCTTCCGACGGGATAAAAATTTTACTTCGTAATTTGAGTTCTAGTACACTTTTTAAAGATTCTACTTGAATAGAAGTGTGACAATAAGTGTATAGAGCGTTATAGATATGATCAATGCAATAGAATAACAACAAGCAAGTAGATCGGATCAAATCAAGCAAATCCAACAATAAAACAAATGAGCACAAGGAGACAAGGGATTTACTTCCGAAGTTCACTCCACAAAGGAGCTACATCTCCGTTGAGAAGCTCACAAAGAGCCGGGCTGTCACACTAGCCCCAAGTCTCCCTCAATCAACCACAAAGGAAGAATCACTTACTATTGGCTCTCACAAAGAGAGGGGTAATACAAACTTCCGGGGCTCAACCACAAAGGAATGGGAGCTCACCGGCACATCTAACCATCTAGGAGCAAAGCTCCAAGAGTAACAAACGTGAATCGACGAATCAAAGTTACTTCAAGTGCTTCAAGAGATGAACAAGTGAGGGCTCAAAGTTAGCACAAGCTTCACACCTTCAATCTTCTCTCTCACTCAAACCCTAGATGAATCCTTGCAAGAATCAAGCTTGGGGAGGAGTAGAGGAGTGAAATGAATGCTCAAGTGGATGCTTGTCACGAGTTAGGTCAGTGGAGGCGGCAGCAATGAATGAGGGGGGGGGGGGTGAGGGGTTATATATACCAACCCCCCAAAATGTGACCGTTATGTGTTCTGCAAAGGGGTATGGGATCTTCCGACCATGAGTCGGATCTTCCGAAGAATGACAGATTAGTGTTAGAAAACCCCAGACAAATTCCAGGCATCGGATATTCTGACATAGTGTCGGATCTTTCGATGAGGGCCGGAACTTCCGGCAAATGACAGAACATAGCAAGAAAGCCCTCAGAACAGTTCCAGGCGTCGGATCTTCCGATACCCTGTCGGATCTTCCGACAGGCGTCGGATCTTCCAGCCCCGGAACAAACCAAAACCGAGCTGGCCGGAACTTTCGGTTGGATCTTCCGGCCAGGGGTCGGAACATGCATGTGACACACAGAAAAGCTGAAATCTGGCTAAGTTCTGGAAGATCCGACACAGTGTAGGATCTTCCGATGGAAGTTCCGATGCTAGGATCGGATCTTCCGATGGGAAACAACTCGAAACCGAGCCAACCGGAACTTCCGGTCGGATCTTCCGGCCTAAGTTCTGACCAAGCAAACAACATGTGAATGTGACTTTGTGTGTCTCTCAAGTGGATTTTCATCTCAAGCATAGCACTTAAAACAACTAGAATTTGTCGAACACGTCCCCCTTGATAGTACGGTGGTCCTATACTCAAATTCAAACCGAAAATCAAATTAAATTCTTCGATCGAGTCCACCACCATAAGAAATCGAATTGGGGACCTTCTTTTCACATTTCTTTTCTTTTCTTTCATTTTATTCCTGCACAACTCATTCAAAGCATTATATCCAAATTTCTATTGTCATTAATCACCAAAATAGATTAAGTGCCTAGATGCACTTTCACACTTGTATACTTTGTTTGACATATGAAAGTTCCATGCTTCAATTGCTTGATTTGAAAACCAAGAAAGAATGTCAATTCTCCCATCATTGACATCTCAAATCTCTTGGTCATTATCCTACTATACTCTTCACAAAACTTTTCATTAGTAGAACCAAAGATAATATCACCAACATAAACTTGACACACAAATAAATCTTTGTCTATTTTTCGAGTGAAGAGAGTAGAATCCGCTTTGCCCATTACAAGGCCATTTTTGAGAAGAAATTCCTTAAGGCATTCATACCATTCTCTTGGGGCTTGCTTGAGCCCATAGAGCGCCTTATGGAGTTTGTAGACGTAGTTGGGATGCTTGGGATCTTCAAAGCCCGATGGTTGCTCCACATATACCAACTCGGAGAGAGGTCCATTCAAGAATGCACTCTTCACATCCATTTGATATAGCTTGAAGTTGTGATGTGAGGCATAGGCTAGTAGAATACGAATTGATTCAAGGCTTGCCACCGGAGCATAAGTTTCACCAAAGTCAAGACCTTCAATTTGAGTGAAACCTTGAGCAACCAATCTTGCCTTGTTTCTTGTGACAATCCCATTTTCATCTTGCTTGTTCCGGAAAACCCACTTGGTGCCAATGACATTTTGCTTGGGTCTTGGGACCAATTCCCAAACTTCATTTCTTGTGAAGTTGTTTAACTCTTCTTGCATTGCAATGACCCAATCCGCATCGCCAAGAGCTTCTTACATCTTGAGAGGCTCCAAAGAGAAAACAAACGAGTAACATCCACAAAAATTTGCTAGACAAGAACGAGTGGTTACCCCTCTTTGGATGCTCCCTAGAATGTTATCAACGGGATGATCCTGTTGAACGCTTTGATGAACTCTTGGGTGTGGAAATGTTGATTGACGTTGAATAGGTCCATCATCATCTTCTTCATTGTGAGACTCGTCACCTTGAGTATCATCACCTTGAACTCCCCCTTGATCGTTGCCATGATCATGATCGTCACCATGATCTTGAACTTGATCTTGCGAAGAGCTTGGTGGTTCCACTCTTGTTGATGATGTTGATGGATCAATGTTAAATATGATTTCCGAGACTTGGTCTTGTTCATCATCTTCTACTTGGGGCTCTTGAGGCTTCACTTCACCTAAACTCATTTTCTTGATAGCTTGACTTGGTGGCTCTTCATCTACAAGGTCATTCACAACTTGCTCTACTTGAGAGCCGTTTGATTCATCAAATTTCACATCTACCGTGATTTCAACACAACCGGTGGTTTTGTTGAATACACGATAAGCGTGTTCTTTAGTACCATAACCAAGTAGAAAACCTTCATCAACCTTGGGTGCAAACTTGGAGCTTTTGGTTTTCTTGTTAAGAATGTAACATTTGCAACCAAAAACTCGAAAGTAGTGCACCTTTGGTTTGTTACCGGTGAGGATCTCGTACGGAGTCTTGCCCAAGTACTTTTGAAGATAGAGGCGATTAGTGGCATGGCAAGTCGTATTGATCGCCTCGGCCCAAAAGATATCCGGAGTCTTGTATTCATCAAGCATGGTCCTTGCCATTTCAATCAAGGTCCGGTTCTTTCTCTCAACAATGCCATTTTGTTGAGGTGTGTATGGAGCGGAGAGCTCATGCTTGATACCTTCTTCATCAATGAATTCCTCAACATTGAGATTCTTGAATTCCGTCCCATTGTCACTTCTTATTCTCTTGACTTTCAACTCAAACTCATTTTGAGCTCTTCTAATGAACTTCTTGATAACCCCTTGAGCTTCACTCTTGTCTTGTAGGAAGAAAACCCAAGTCAACCGAGAAAAATCATCCACAATGACAAGTCCATACTTGTTCCCACCAATGCTTATATAAGCGATTGGCCCAAATAAATCCATGTGAAGCAATTTCAAGGGTCTTGAGCTAGTCAATATGTTTGTGGGTGGATGAGAGGCTCCAACTTGCTTTCCAGCTAGACAAGCACTACACAACCTATCTTTCTCAAAGACAACATTTATTAATCCTAGAATGTGTTCATCCTTTTGAAGTTTGGCCAAGTTCCTCATCCCAACGTGAGCTAGCCGGCGATGCCAAAGCCAACCCAAACTAGATTTTTCCACTAAACAAGTCTTTGGTTCCACTTTATTTGTTGTGAAATCAACTAAATAAAGCTTTCCCTTAAGTTGACCCGTAAAAGTAATAGAGGAATCCTCCCTTCTAAGGACGCTCACACCATCATTAGTAAAGAGACAATTGTAGCCTTTTTCACAAAGTTGTGATACGGACAACAAATTGTACCATAGAGAATCAACTAGATAAACATTTGAAAGAGATGAGTCTTGTGATATAGCAACTTCACATTGACCAATCACATCACCATGGTTGTTGTCACCGAATGTGATCTTTTCTATAGGTGAGTCAAATTCTTTCAACTTAGCAAACATGTTCTTCTCTCCGGTCATATGATTTGAACATCCATTGTCAAGCAACCATGAAGATCCACCGGAGGTATATGCCTACAAAACAAGTTTAAGCTTGGAATTTAGGTACCCAAAAGAGATTGGGTCCTTGAGTGTTAGCTTTTGAAATCTTAGGCACCCAAACACTCCTCATCATCTTCTTTGCATGAGCACCCACATACTTTACCACCATCTTCCCATTGTGATCCCACACAACCGTGTAGTCAATGGTGTAGTTGGGAGACAACTTATGCTCAATGCTCTTTTCTTCTTTCTTGATCTTGGTTGAGCTCTTGACATTGTTGGTTATTGCCTCAACCTTAGGCATGTCTTCTATGGTGTTCACAATCACTCCATGAGCAATGTTCATCAAGTCTCCAAGGTTTGCACCCTTGGTGAACATTGGCACTTCATGACCTCTCAACATTCTTGTACCATTTGCTTTTCCTCCTCTATTGAATCCGAGCCCATCCTTGATACTAGGACATCTTCCGGCTTTATATGCCAGATGGCTCTCAAATTCACTCTTACCTTTGGCTTTTCCTTTGCCAATTGTCTCGATCAATTCTTGAATCTTTGCATCTTTAGCTTTGACTTTCTCTTCTAGTTTTGAAAGGTTAGTGGCACAAGCATTTATATAAAACTTATAGCATCTTGAGCAACCTTCACTAGTAGAGACATTTGAGTCAAGAATTGTCTTAGAGTTAATCTCGGTGCTTTCCCAAAGAGAGCTAAAGTTGACTTCTAGATCTTTATATTTGACCTCTAGGCTTGAATGCCTTTCTTGAAGCTCACTTTGTACATTCTTTAGGTTGGCAAAAGAGTCATTTGCCAAGGACAATTCCTTAGACATCTTCTCACAAGAGTCATTGGCAAGTGACAAGTCACAAGTCAATTTCTCAACCATGATATTCTCCTCAACTAGAGTTTCTTCAAGAGCAAGGTTTCTCTCCTTTTCAAGGATGAGCAATTCTTCTTGCCTATCAAGAGACTCTTTCCTTTTCTCCAATTTCTCTACTAGTTTCTTAATTTGTTTGTAGCCTTCTTTGCCAAACTTTTTTATCATGTTCTTTTCATGTTCGGCTTCCTCTTCATCTAGATCATTTTCTACATTCCTAGATGTCAAGATGGTGGATGAGATAGATGGGGTGATGTTTAATACCTTAGTACCTTGGGCCATGAGGCACATGGGAGCTTCATCATCACTATCTTGATAGTTGTTGAAGAGTCTAGATGTTGATGTAGGGATTTGAATGGCAAGAGTTGCCACATCTTCATCATCGGAGTTATCACTCGAAGAATCCCACCCTTGACCAACATGAGCACTTCCAAACTTCTTCTTGTACTCTTGACTCTTCTCTTTGTATCTCTTCTCCTTGTCAAAGTACTTGTCTTTCGACTTCTTGTCTTCTTTGTCATTTTTCTTGCGGGGGCAGTCGGCAATGTAATGCCCTTTCTCCCCACACTCGTAGCATCTTCTTTGAGACATGGACCTCTTGTCGCCCTTGTTCTTCATGAACCTCTTGAAGTTCTTCACCATCATGGCGGTTTCTTCATCGGTGCTATCACCATCACTTGAGTCTTCTTTCTTCTTAGAATTGGAAGTCTTTTCAATTGACTCAACCTTCTTGCTTGGTTCGGCTTTGAGAGCAATGGTCTTCACTTCGGTTGGTTCCGTCGATCTAGCCACATCCAAGTTGTTCATTTCATGATATTGTAATTTGTTGAATAACTCCATGGGTAGCATCTTCTTGAACTTTCCCTTCTCCCTAATCATGGTGGCAAGCATTGGGTTCTTGGGTGCATATGCTCTGAGCATCTTCTTGGTCACTTTGTGCTCATCCCAATCTTTGCTACCTAGCATTCGTATCTCGGTGACAAGTAGCTTCAACCGATCATACATCTCTTGGAGAGTCTCATCCTTCTTCATGACAAAGGCTTCTAGTTCTCCTTGTAGAAGATCAATATTGCCTTCCTTGACCACATCCGTCCCTTCATGAGACAATTGAAGAGTGTCCCAAAGATCCTTTACAACTTCAATTCCTCTAATCTTGTTGTACTCATAGGGACTAAGAGCACTTCTAAGAACCATCACGGCTTGAGAGTTGCGGAAGAAATCATACTCTTGTTCACGACTTGGCTTGGCGTCTTTGTCAACACCTATATTCACAACGGTCCAAAGAGAGGGGTGAAGACCATATAAATACATTTTCATATCATCACTCCAAGGAGCATAGTCAACCCCCATTGAATTTGGGAACTTTGCCCATTGGAACCGATGAGAAATTAAAACAAGTTGGATCAAGAGATTTGTTAGAAGATGATGTCTCATATTTATGAGACACGGAGTGGAGTCCATCCAACACTTCTTTTTCCTTTAGCTTCTTCTTGAGATGATTTTGAGCCTTCCTTTCGGCCTTTTCTTGAATTTTCTTCTTCATCTTCTCCTTTCTCTTCTTCTTCTTTTCTTCTTCATCCAAGCTTTCATCAACATCGCTGATGATAAGATCATCATCACTTGAGCTTGAATCAATGAACAATGATCGATCATCCTTGGAAGCGGAAGCACCAACACCGGAGTTGTCCCCCTTGTCGGACATAGTGTTTTTCCCTTAGCGGTTAAGCCTTAATCAAGGGATTAGGCTCTGATACCAATTGAAAGGACCAACACTAGGCCTAGAGGGGGGGGGGTGAATAGGCCCTGTAAAAATTTCTGCAAAATTGCTCTGAAAGCTGTCAGACGTCGGATGATCCGACGCGGTCTCGGATCTTCCGACCCCCGGAAGATCCGACACTGTGTAGGATCTTCCGACGGGATAAAAACTTTACTTCGTAATTTGAGTTCTAGTACACTTTTTAAAGATTCTACTTGAATAGAAGTGTGACAATAAGTGTATAGAGCCTTATAGATATGATCAATGCAATAGAATAACAACAAGCAAGTAGATCGGATCAAATCAAGCAAATCCAACAATAAAACAAATGAGCACAAGGAGACAAGGGATTTACTTCCGAAGTTCACTCCACAAAGGAGCTACGTCTCCGTTGAGAAGCTCACAAAGAGCCGGGCTGTCACACTAGCCCCAAGTCTCCCTCAATCAACCACAAAGGAAGATTGAATCACTTACTATCGGCTCTCACAAAGAGAGGGGTAATACAAACTTCCGGGGCTCAACCACAAAGGAATGGGAGCTCACCGGCACCTCTAACCGTCTAGGAGCAAAGCTCCAAGAGTAACAAACGTGAATCGATGAATCAAAGTTACTTCAAGTGCTTCAAGAGATGAACAAGTGAGGGCTTAAAGTTAGCACAAGCTTCACACCTTCAATCTTCTCTCTCACTCAAACCCTAGATGAATCCTTGCAAGAATCAAGCTTGGGAAGGAGTAGAGGAGTGAAATGAATGCTCAAGTGGATGCTTGTCACGAGTTAGGTCAGTGGAGGCAGCATCAATGAATGAGGGGGTATATATACCAACCCCCCAAAAAGTGACCGTTGTGTGTTCTGCGAAGGGGTATCGGATCTTGCGACCATGAGTCGGATCTTCCGAAGAATGACAGATTAGTGTTAGAAAACCCCAAACAAATTCCAGGCATCGGATCTTCCGACATAGTGTCGGATCTTCCGATGAGGGCCGGATCTTCCGGCAAATGACAGAACATAGCAAGAAAGCCCTCAGAACAGTTCCAGGCGTCGGATCTTCTGACACCCTGTCGGATCTTCCGACAGGCGTCGGATCTTCCAGCCCCAGAACAAATCCAAACCGAGCTGGCCGGAACTTCCGGTCGGATCTTCCGTCCTAAGTTCCGACCAAGCAGACAACATGCGAATGTGACTTTGTGTGTCTCTCAAGTGGATTTTCATCTCAAGCATAGCACTTAAAACGACTAGAATTTGTCGAACACGTCCCCCTTGATAGTACGGTGGTCCTATACTCAAATTCAAACCGAAAATCAAATTAAATTCTTCGATCGAATCCACCACCATATGAAATCGAATTGGGGACCTTCTTTTCACATTTCTTTTCTTTTCTTTCATTTTATTCCTGCACAACTTATTCAAAGCATTATATCCAAATTTCTATTGTCATTAATCACCAAAATAGATTAAGTGCCTAGATGCACTTTTAGAGAGGCACACACTTAATACTTGGACTCTTTAAAAGGACACTTAGGAAATGACCCCCTAATCAATATTCTTAGACACTAAGATGCATATGACTTTTGGAAAACACTGAACTAATGAAGAAGCTAAAGAGTCTTTAGTCTTGCGCAGCTTCCTGTTGTGCACCTTCGACTAAAATGATCATAACTCCTAGCTTAGAAGTCCAAAAGATGCACTGTTTATTGCATTGGGCAGTTAACTCGCAGACCTTTCCAATGGTATGGCATATGAATGCTGAAACCTTGTACATTAATACCAGAAATATACGGAACATAGATATTGTACTACATAATTTTCAGATTTTCATAAACCATGACCATTTGATGTAAGTGATGGCAGGTTACTTCTTCACATACATGATTTTTTGTTCTCATGTCCTCATCAACAGGTTGCAAACGGGACGGGTTGTTCTACAAACCCGCAAATCCGCCCCGCAAAGTCGTTGTATGTGGCCGATGCGGTCCGGCTGCAAACTTTTGGTGGCCCAATGTTGATTAGCCTGCCAAGCCTGCGGACGAAAGAACAAGTTCAACGAACCCGCAAAGACCGCAGCAAGATCCCGTAGCTTCTCTCTCCGCTTCTCAGTTTATGCGACTATGTCAGAGTTTCTTTTTTGAGAAAACCATTGTCACACCCTGAAATTTTTGGATTTCAGGATGTGATTTTAAAGAATAATTAAATAAAGAATTTCTCATAATTTTAAAATTGTTCTCAACATTATTTAATTTGCAGGGAATTTAGTATAAGGAAAATCATTTATCTAAATTAAATTAAAACAACATAGGTTTAAAGTTGAGTGCCTTGCATTCATGCCATTTGCATTTAGTGGTTTTTATGCGTGTAAAGTTTCTAAAATGCATTTAGAAGCCTTCTAGGAATTTTCCAGATTTTTCTGGGATTTATTCCTATTTTTCTATAGCTAATTCCAATTTTTGGAAGGTGCTAAAACCTTTTTCATGAGCTCCAAATATTTTATTTGGGATCCTCATGTCCAATTCTACCTCTGGGATTTTTCCTGAGATTTTTGGAATTTTTAGGGTATTTTTCGTGGCTTAAATAAATTATCTATATTTTTCTGGATATTTCTTTACACGCGAAAATATTTTCTGAAAATAAAAAGAAGAAAAACCCAAAACTCTCCCCGGGCCGAAACCCAGCCCAAGTTCCCTCTCCCCCGGCCTGCCCCCTCTCTCACTCGCTCGGCCCGGCCCCGCCCCCTTCTCTTTTCCCCCTTCCCGCTTGGGCCGCCAGCCAGTACCCCTCTCCGGCCTGCTCCCTTCCCCCGACCCAGCAGCGCGGCCAGCTCGGCCCGCAGCGCACCCCTCCCTCCCCCGCTCGATCCGGCCCGCGCGCGCTCTGCCGGCCCAGCCCGCCAGTACCCCGGCCCAGCGCCAGCCGCTCGGCCCAGCTCCACCCGCAGCGCGCCGGCTCCCTCCCGCGCACGACGCGCCGCACGCCGCCGCCGCCGCAATCTCCGCGCGCCGCCGCCGCTTTCCTTTTCTCGGCATCCGCGCCTCCTTCAAAGCATGCCGCCCGAGCCCTCAGCCCTAGCCGCCTCCTATCTTGCGCAGCCCCACCTCGCGGCGCACTGTTGCCCGGAGATCGCTGGAGCCGAGCCGCCGCCATGGGCAAGCATAGCGCCGCCGCCCGCCATGGCTGCCGATTCGCCGGCGACGAGCCCCTTTGGAGCCAATGGGAGCCACATCGAGCACCTCCTCGCCGTGACGAAGCTCCTCGGCCGGTCCCCGTCGTCGGATGCCCACCCGAGCCGCTTCCCCACGTGGAGCCGTCGCCGCCGTCTACTGCTTCCTCCGTCCGGTCGCCGTCGTCCGCTTCCCTCGAGGGTAAGCACACCCATGAACTCGCCATCGCCCCCTCTCTCCCTTGCGCACCTCGCCTAGGCCCTCCATTCTCCCTAGCGCCGGTGAGCCGAGCCGCCATGGAAGCACCGGTGAGCCTCCCCTTCCTGTCGCAAGGAAGAAGATGGCCACTTTACGGTTAGGCCCCCGGAAAACCGCGAAACCCATTTAGATCCACCTTGTGTCTTGGCAATTTTGCAAACAACCCCCTGCGAGTTTTCCCCTTTACACTTAAATCCAACCCGAGCCCCTTTTTCAGATCTAACCCTGCCATTCTACCTTTTCGCGAGCACTATCGATAGTGTCTTGTAAAAATTTGCTGCTAGTCCTTCAGATCTACGGTTAATTATGTTTAGGTCCCTGCAGCCGTGTATAAGCCCTAGATTGCGCGTTCTAGCTCCGATTCGACCCGTTCAAGTTGCGTTAGATTCATATTGACATGAACTACGCGTTAGCACTCACATACACCATGCTATGTGTTCCTAAATTTTATTTAAATGTTAACTTGACTAAAGGTTATTTAAATGCCCTTTTGCAATTAAAATCTAACTAAGGTTTATACTTGGCTTTTAATTGTCAAAATAAACTTGATTAATATTTATTCAATTAGATTTATAAATAAAAGTTGACTAGGTTATATCTCAGCTTTGATAACCTAATGTTAATTTTCTTAATAATTTATTAAATCAATTTTCTAATTAAAAGCAAATTAGAGTTTCACTCTGAATTTCCATAATTAAATATTAATTTGAATAATATCAACGTTAATATATTCTAAATCTAATATGGACTAGTTCAACATGAAATATCTTATTATTCGATTAGACACTCTCACATATTTTTATTACTAAAAGTTAAATGTTTAATTGCATAAATTCTACATAAACAATTATAAATAAATATGATTAGTTTTACCCCAGATTTTATAAATTCAAATAAGATTGAATTAATTCCAACATAAGATGTTTCTCTGAAATATATTTTATATTATTTAATTAATTAAAATTAATTAAGCTTATAGTCTTTTATTTTCTTTTATAATCCTAATCTTTCGATAGTTGTATCTTTTCAACCGTAGCTCTGTTTTCAGCGATTCTTGCGCTCATGTGACCATAGAATCGAGCCCTATCCTTTAGCGCGCTCTTTTAAAGCTTTTATTTTGATTGGTGTACTGTTCTTAGTTGTATATTGTTTGTCTACTTGTTTAGCTGCATGTTGTGCTCGATGATTGTTGCGGGCAGAAGAATGTCATCAAGAGATTGCAAGAACAAGATTGAAGACTCCGAGTAGCGGTATCTATATTGGATAAAGGCAAGTTATAGCACGAACAATCCTTGCTACCTAAACACCACCTTTTACATTTATTTACTTTCATATGCATGTGTCTAAATTGGTGTCCCATTAAGGTTGTACCTAGCTTTGTATACCATGTTCCTTTGATTACCCCAGGTTTATGCATATGGGTAGAATCTTTGCTATGCACAGCTACTGTCACCGTTATTTAATTGTTAATGATGACTCAATGGTTCACTTCAATGTTAATGATAAAACTTGCTTTTCAGCAGCATGGTTTAGGGAACTGGGCATGTGTTGTGTGCTTTGCTCCAGTGTCTCTCCGTAAGGTCCGGTTCTTAAAGCGGCAACCCAAGAGCGTGTCGCCACCACTAGAACTATCATGGCTCTAGTCTTGGTCAAGTAACTTGTACGGCTCTAGCTTGACAGTAGTTACCGACGGGGCCGACGGCGCTATGGGAAGCACTCGTGAGAGTATGGTTTGATCCACCGAGGACGGGGGTACCGTCGGCTATGTCTTGTCAGGCACAGTCCCGTGTTGGGAGTCCCTGTGGTATGGGAACTCCGCACGTTGCGCTCTTTTTCTTGTTGGCATGCGTGCCCGCACTCTGGACGCCATTGACCCTCTTATCGCTGCGCCCTGAGAGTCAGTCAATCTCGGTGCCTTGGATCATGCTGCATGTGTTGTACCATAGTGGCTACTGTTTTGTTAGGGTGTCTTGTGAAAAACCTCGTAGCGTCCCTATGCAGTCACACCTCGAAAGTGTTGATGTGCGTGGTTGGGTGCAAAGTTCTTTTGAACTTTTACGCGACTGGTGGGTAAAGGGAGAAACCTCTGCAGAGTGTAAAATCTATCATGATAGCCTTGCTCAAGGTCACGAGCGGCCTGGATCCTTTTTGATTAGAAGATGATGTTTATTTATGATTAATGTCACTCACACTTTATTAATTGGGTTGCAACTGGGTTTCATTCACTGTAGTAATTTGGTTAATGTTAAAATGAACCAACTAAAAATGCTGATGTAGTTAAGCCGTGTCTAGCCTATTTTGAGCCTTCATACCCGTGCTATACTTGCTAAGTAAATATTTTACTTACACTTGTCATTATTCAACAAAATCCCGGATGGGTAACAGATGGATCAGTGATTGAGACAGCTATTGAGTTTTCTTTACACTTGTCATTATTCAACAAAATCTCGGATGGGTAACAGATGGATCAGTGATTGAGACAGCTATTGAGTTTTCTGAAGACCTTCCGTACTTCTGAGCTGTGGTCAACCAGTCGGTGTCCTTGTGGACTTGAGGCTCTACCTGTCAAGAGAGTTAATACATAGACTTCCGCTGTGCATTATTTAGGTAAACTCTGATGTAAAATGTTTTATTCGAGCATATGTACTCTGATTTTCCATTTTTGTAAGCTGTATGTGTTCTGTGGACATCCTGGGCACACGTATGGCAGTATTCGGGTTTCTGTGTAAATCCGGGTGTGACAACCATGTTCAAGATTTTGATTACCAGGTTTCTCTATTAGATAGACAAGTGAAATCGTAGCAGCAGCAAGCAAGCCAGGGCCGCAAGCATAAGTGTAAGATATCTAAACTGCTAGAGAGCAAGCAAGCTAGCTACATGCGCTTTGCGGGCTTCGCGGGGTTTTATTTATCAGCCAAGTCCGCCAGATGATAGCGAACAATACATTTGTGGCAGCGGACAGCCACTAACCCGCTTAATTAGTTTGCGGCGTGCTTTGTGGGCATGCGGCCGTCCTCAACCCGCCCCGCCTGTAAGTTGACCTCATCATGTTTGTTTGGGACAAGTTGAGCTCGACGCATGTCGACGTCCCATTTCAACCGACACGTTGTTAAGTTGACGAGTGCAATGGGATTGTGCGACGTGTGCTCAATCCAACCTGCCAGTGTTATATTGTTGTTTTTTCTAGAAAATAGTCCAAATTACTACCCTAAGTATGGATAAATTTTGAATAACCCCCTAAAGTATGTTTTGGTTCATATTACACTCACAACTATCTCAATAGAACAAAATATTTACACGTATGAACAAATAAATATATAAAAAAAATAAAAAAATCATCATTACAAAAAAAGAAAGAGAAATGAGAAGAAAATAAATTAAAAAAGAAAACACAAAAGATATAAATAAAGGAAAATATAATTATAAAAAATACATTAGTATTATCAAAAAGAGAGAAAGAAAACTAGAAAGAAATAAAAAGGTAGAATCCGAAAAAGAGAAGAAAAGAAAGAAACTGGAAAAGAAACGGAAAAAGTAACAAAAAATGAAATAAAAAGTAAATGAAAAACTATTATATGGGCCACAAATTCGTGAATGGGCCAGTCAACATGGAACAAACAATAAAATGTAAACAAAAAAAACCCTACTACTAGCGGGCTGCTGATTAATGGGCCACGAACATCTATATTCTTAGGGTTGGCTGATCAATGAGCCAAATATTATGCGCGCGATAACTAGTGGCGACGGTAGACGAGTGTTGTTGCGTTGGTGCCGACAACATCCTACCCTTAATGAACCATGCCACAGGTGCTCCATATTTTGTCTCACAACAAGAGATCGCACGTGACCACATATGCTCATTATGCAGATAACATAATTAAGAAATTAAAATGGACGGTTGATCAAACAAAGCCAGAAAAGTTGGATTGTTTAAATCCCATGATAATACTTCGATAAATGGAAGAAAGATCAAAGATCCTTCACAATATAGTGACTTGTCCAATCAAATTGGTGTGGCAGTAGCATAAAGAGGCAGAGCCTTGGTTAGTGTCAGGCCAAAATTTTCAGCCATGCCAATTCCATTTCTTTCAACCTCAAGTGGAAGCCTCCATGTGAATTGATTTAGCAGTGATGCAAGAAGCAGATGCACCATCCTAACTGCCAGCGGCATTCCTGGGCAGATGCGACGTCCCCCGCCGAATGGGATGAGATTAAAGTCTCCACCTCTTAGATCAACGGCCTTTCCCAAAAACCTCTCAGGCATAAACTTCTCAGGATGAGACCATGTATCTTTGTCTCGGCCCATTGCCCATACATTTATGAACACACGAGAGTCTTGAGGAATGGTGTAACCCATTATTTTTATATCAACCTGAGCACGTCGTGGTACCAATAGTGGAGCAGGAGGATGTAGTCTAAAAGTTTCCTTTACCACAGCTTGAAGATAGGATAGCTGGCTAATATCAGATTCTTCAATGCTTTTTCTTGAGCCAATAACCGCAGCAAGTTCATCGCAAGCTCTAGCCATGGAAGTTGGGCTTTGGAGCAACTCTGACATTGCCCATTCCACTGTGCTAGAGCTTGTGTCACTCCCAGCTGCAAACAAATCCTAAAAAAAGTATATAACATTATTGATATAGTAAATGGAATTTATATACGCTAAACAAGAAGCTGCAGAGGAAATACTTATATTCCATTCAAAATTATCCGCTGAATGTGAATAAAAACACTTATAAGAAAAGCAAAACTATCTCCAGTGGATACATAATTTACTGCTTGCACAACGTTTATCTCCGCGTAGGACTGCATTTATTGCTTATTACCTGGTTTTGGAGCACACCGTGGATGTCTATGAGAGAAAAATATAAAGATACTATACTTAAAGTAAATAAATTGTTCCACAAATGATAAAATAAAGAAAATTATCATGTAAACCACTTGATCTTTTTTATTTTAGAGAAAAACACTATTTATTTATTGTCAACTTTGCAATTTTCTCACCTAAGAGAAAGTGCTATTAGTCAAATAAATGTTTTGGTTAGAGAAACAAAATGTTCCAAAAATAAGGGCTAATATATTTTCTTCTGTTAAAAATCTGTTAGATTTTCTATGTTGTGGTCTATGAAAAAAGGTCAGTGAAATAAATTGTTCCCTGCTAGAAATAAGATGTTCCAGGAAATCATATACAATTTCATCACACTTTTTTTTGTCTATCGTGGAAAAATGAATATCAGAAGATATCAACCTAAATCATATACAATTTTATCTCACCTTTTTTTTTCTATCGTGGAAGGATATGAATCTCAGAATCTGAACTATTAGTATTAGATATCAACTTAACTGTACAAAAATGACAGATTTTGTGGGTGATAATATGTCAACAGGTAAATAGCTAGTCCCTTATTCAATAGGTAAAGGGCTACAAAACTAGAATCAACGCAAATTGTAGGCCAAGACTTAGAAAAGTAGGAAGCACTGTTTGGAAAACCATCTAGATTGGGACGTTATCGTCCATTATTATGTGAATAGTAAATATATAACCCTATATTATTCGTGGAATTGAGCGATTTTGGCAGGTCTTGCTACTTGCAGACACTTGCCACCAAAATTCAGGAAAGAACAAATCCGGCTGACCAAACATGCATGCACCCTTGCTGCCCATGCAATGGATATGGAAGTCCAGAAAATTCTTCATCTTCTATCCTCGGCTTACCGTGAACAGTGACCGGAGCGTGTCGCGATCCAGCCTCGCGGTGTTGTCGCCGTCGTCGGTGGCGTCGAGCAGCAGGTCGAGGAAGTCATTCTTCTTGGGCTCACCAGCCTCGCGATCACGCAGCCTCCCGTCGATTTCCTCGTCGAAGATCCTGTGCAGCCGGGCGAACAGCCGCGCCAAGTGCCGCCGCCAGCCCTGCAGGTCGGCCGCCGCGAGCACCGGGAAGTAGTCCGAGATGTTCGGGCTGCCATGGGCCTCCATGATGTCCGTCACCAATTCCTGAAACTCCCTAGATCCACCGTCGTCGTCGAGGCTCGTCAGGTCGCGCGAGAAGATGGTGCGCGACACGAGGTTCAGGCTCGTGGTGAACGCCATGCGGCCGATGTTGACCGCCTCCCCCTTGCGCGCCAGCTGCCGGACGTGGGCCACGAGCTCCTGCACCTTCTCGCGCCGGAGGTGATGGAGCGCGTCAAGCCGGTGCGGCGCGAACAGCTCGGTGCCCATGATTTTGCGGAGAGCGCGCCAGCGCGGCGCGTAGGGCAGCCAGGTCGTGGAGTTTTTTGTGTGGTTGCCTGGGGCGGCCAGCACCGACCTGTTGCAGAAGATGGCGTCGTGCCTCTGCAGGAACTCCCGGGCGGCGGCCGGGGAGGAAGCGACCACCGTGGTGACCGCGCCTAGGCGGAGGGATATGAGCGGGCCGTGGATCTTGGCGAGGCGGGCTAGGGAGCGGTGTGGCTGGTTGCCGAGCAGGTGGAGGCTGCCGATGACCGGCAGCGGGCGCGGTCCCGACGGTAGGTTACGCTGACGATGGTCGTGCCTGAGGAGGTAGACGGCGGTGAGGGTGACGAGCAGCCATGCCAGCAGGCACGTAAACAGCACAGGCGCCATTGCTAAGGGAACTGCGTCGTTGTACGTCAGTATGTGATGACGGGATAGCGAGAACAAAATGGGCTGGGATATTGATGTGGCGTGTGGGGCGCCTAGCATCTCCAAGAGATTAGCTAAAAAGACTAGTCAAATTTACTGATTTAGCTACTCTCAAAAATAGATTTGACTAACAAATAGCAGAGTCATCTAACAGATTCTGTAAAGATGACTAGTAAAGTAGGCTAGCTAAAAATAGCTAGCGAATGAAGTGTGATAGAGAGTCACTCAATTTAAAGAGTCATTTACAGAGTCTGTTAGAAACATTTTTTCTCTAACAATAACTAAATTTAACTTTAGAAAACGATTTGGCTAGTCTCTTGGAGATGCTCTGATGCTTGTTCGTCCAGCATAGATCGTCATCTTATATAAGGGAATGGCGTGGCATACCAGCTGACCACATTTATGGTAAGAGAATTGGCAATTTGGCGTGGCCATGGCCATGGGATGAGCTAGGGATGAGCTGCGCCCACTAGCAGAGAGCCGGGCTTTAGTCCCGGTCCTCAACCCTCTTTAGTCCCAGATGTGGCGCCCGGGACTAGGAGGCTGGGACTAAAGGGTCCGGACCTTCCGGTCCCCACGTCCGGGACTAAAAGTCTCTAAACTTAAAAATTGTTACGTCCGAGGGAATTCAAACTTATAACCTCTTGTATGGTCTCACACATATCCATCAAGCCACTCCACCTACGCAGTATACATAATAGAAAATGTGATGTTTTCTTTTTATTGTAACCCGTGAAGCACCTATACCCGGGACTAAAATCCTTTAGTCCCGGTTGGAGCCACCAACCGAGACTAAAAGTCTAGTCTCGGGTGAAACCACTACCCGGAACTAAAGGCCTATTGTCTCGGTTTAAAACGTAACCGGGACTAGATATAAGATAAGGGCATGTACAACCCACAGACAACAGCTATCTTTTTGTTGCCACATAGATCAAATGAGCTGATGTGGCTATCATTTAATGAGGAAAGAGTGTGTTGCTGTCTCGTCTACTGCTTTGGCTCGTGCTCCCATACAAAACATCAAAAACCAGAGTGCGTATTTTATTATCACATAGACATTTAAATAGACAGCAGCTGTCTAAACTATTGTAGAGCTGACTATTTAACTGTACGTGTGTCTAAACTGTTGTACATGTCCTAAAAGGTCTTTTTCTGGTAGTGACCGTTTGTTGGCTTGACTCGTGAGAGTGTCCATTCACCACTCGCCGTTTGTGGAGAAACGCAAGGGGAAAAACCGCGGCTTTAATTAGTAACCCACCGCCTTTGTTGACCACTTCGTTGAACTTCAAGCGCAGCTCGCTTGATCTGGCAACATTACTAGTCTTTCTTTACAGGAAAGGAAAAAAACCATACAAAAGCAATGAGGCGAGCAAGGATATGCAGAAGATTGACTTTGTGCTTTTCTCGTTAGTTTTTGTCTGTAGTATTTTTCTTTTAATCCAATTCATTTCCAGAACTGAAACTATGAACCTGGACCTATTGAATTATCAGAAATTCTCAACTTCTGCACGACATATTTCATCATTTAGTTTAAAAAACATATTTCATCATTTCAACTTCACTTTGCATCACACACTGATACTCATATCTTCTGTGTAAGTGTAAATGTATGATATGTGCGTTTGATTCGCTGGCACAGAATGTCCTTGTGATTTGCAGTTGTTTTCGTGTTGATTTGTGCGGGCTAGCGCGCTAGTGATGTGGCTCGGTGCAGAGATAGGTGCGTGATGAGATGTACATCATACGACATATTCATAAATTATGAAGCAATAAGCATTTCCCCTAAAAAAGCATTAAAGTAAATCTGAATTTTGCTACTAAGTACAATAAATCAGTTTGAGTTCTACCTCTATACTACACAGTACATATATACATCATGAAGTGTTATCTTATTCTAGAAAAAAGTATGATGTCATAGCATATATATATGTCAATACTCCGTATATTGCTAGAGGGTACTTGGCTACAGTAAAAGTTGTGTTTTTGCTAGGTGTCATCCGTTAACATGTGAGTTTTGGGTAGCTGTCACTTTGATTGTCATTATTAGTTGGCTAGTAGCTGTTGTCTTGTGCGGAATTGTGCAAGGCTTTCAATATAAGAATTTATATCACAATCGCCAACATTGCCATCGGTTCATTTTTCTAGAAAGATCAGCATATGTTCACAAAAAGAATCGCATGTACTGAGTACGTGTTCTCCTGAACATATGAATCACATGTGTAGATACTGTAAACAGATAGTCAGATATGCGTGCTCTGAGTATTTACACTTAATTTCGGAGTTTGTGGCTAAGTGAAAATTGCCATCCATAACAGATATGCGTGCTCTGAGTATTTACACTTTCGGAGTTTGTAGCCAAGTGACATAAATTGCAAATTTATGGACCTAATCACAATCCTTTCCGTTCCTATGTTGCTAAGATAGAGTTGTTGTATCAACTCCGGCCTACTCTCCTTTGGTTGTTATTCTGCAATTTCTCACAAAATCCACAAGGAAGGCTCCTCGCGTGAAATGAGGCCGCTCTTCATTGACTCAGTGCTCTTCCATGCAGTGCTTCACGAAGTACTTCACCAATATAAAGGTCCTAGGCAACGAGATGGCAGCGGTAGGAAGGTCGCTCTAAGATGAAGACTTAGGCACTGTTTGGTAGAGCTCACAGAGCTGATTCTATGGTGAATCCAGGAGGAGTTCTGCCAAACAGTTTTTCAGCGAGAAGTGATTCTCTGCTGATTCTGAGAAGTGATTCTCTGAAATGAACTAAGGGGCTGGAAGCTTGAAAAAAAGTAGCTTCTCCTGATTCTGTGGAGTGATTCTCCATCCTGATTTTGATAGTTTATGCTAGGGAATTAAAGAGAATCACTTTCAGCCACAGAATCACTTCTCTCAGAAAATCAACTCCCACGGAGAATCAGAATCATATGGAGCTCTACCAAACATGCCCTTAGTTGAGCACATCCTCACAAACCTATAGTGAAGAATTAACCCCTCTTGTTTCTTCCCTGGTTGCTAGGGTGGAACACAACTCGGTCGAGGAATAATTGTATTCACAGCTCCTCAACTTTGAGACTCGCGTGGATCCGATATATGGCGGGAACAAGGGAGGATCGGCTAACTTCTTCTCCAACTGCGGGAGAGGTACCTACTGGTGCTCGTGAGAGCACACCTTCTGGGTGTAGTCATAGCCATGGCTACAATCATGTACATGACAACGACTCCAGCACCAGCTCACCACAAGGCAGCTTCAATAACCTGAGCTCCAACAACTACGGTGATGGCAAGCCACTTTGCCAAGTGTGCTTCAAGAAAAAAAAACACATGGAAAAAGTGTTGGCATTGCTTTGATGAGGATTTCATCCCTGATAAGAGACTGGTGGCAGTAGCCGACCGATCATATGCCGTTGACACCAACTAATCATATATATCAGTGGCGAATTAGAGAAGCTTCAAATCAGCGACGACAGGCACAGCAAATTCCACACTGCTAGCTAGTAGTTTAGGTATGGACATCGGTCATTACTATTCGTATCCCTTATCGTGACATTCATCTGAACAATATTCTTTACATTCCCTAAGTCAAGAAAAAATTAGTTTCAGTTCATTATCTCGGTACTAATAATGACGCTTTTCTAGAATTTCTTCACCTGACTTCTTTTTGATTTAAGGGTCTGGTCACGAAGAACACAATTTTTGAGGGGAGGTGCCAATTCAGATAGATACAATTCGATCACCGTTGGAATTGCAAAACACACTCATGAGTTCATTCTTTTGGAATAGAAAGAACATTCTAAAATAACTGATGTGAAGCTGAAACTTAGCAACATAGAAACGGAAAGGATCATGATCGAGTGCGCTGCATGGCTACATCACCTGCGCCTGCGCGCCGGCGTCGTGTCCAACACCGGACATCGGGGGCAGAACCAAGACAGTAGGTGCCACTTCCCGGCGAGCGGCAGCTTCCGGACAAACGTATCGCGCGGAGTGCCATCCGCCTGCATATCGACGACGACCATCCCTTTCACGCTCCTCGCCGGGTCGATGGCGAAGGAGTAGACACAGCCAGGCCTGACGCCGGGGAAGATGCTCGCCGGGAGCGCGAACGCGTGGCCCTGCGGCGCCACGAACAAGGCGTTGTCTCCGATGCCCGCCACCTCCGACACCGCCACCGGCACGCCGCTGCTGCCGCCCACGCCGAACTCGATCCTGAACGCCTTGGCGCTGAACCAGACCCTGTCCCTGCCGCCCAAGTTGCGGCCGCCGATGCAGCGCATCGACCACCCGGCCTCGCGATGCCGCGACACCTGCACGGCCAGGAGATCACCGCCGCACTCCACCAGGCACTCCTGGCTGCCCCCGTCCCCGCCCGGCTGCAACGGTGTCCATACTGAGGTCACGACGAGCCGCCGCGCTTCGACGTCGCAGACGGCGATCTTGCTGGGGCTCGCGAGGAGCACGTAGGTTCGCCCGCCGTAGAACTCGAGCCCGCGGTAGAGCTGGGTGTAATGCTGGCCGTCGTTGCCGGCGTCAAACCGACCCCACTCGGCGTCGCCGGGGCGGCAGAAGGCGAGCACGTGCCAGCCCGGGTAGGCGCCTTCGTCGTCCTCCCTCCTGAAGAAGGCGAACGCCGTGCACCTGCCGGGCGCGGCGAGGGGGTCGTCGGAGAGGAAGACGTCGAAGAGCCGGTACCCGGCGTCGAAGGCGGGCAGCGGGACCTCGGCGCGGGAGATGGGGTCCCTGAGGAGGAGGCGCTTGCCTTCGTTCACGGCGCGCCAGCCCCGTGACGCGCCCCTCGCGCTGGCCGGAGGCCATTCTTCTCGCGTGACGGGCCCGAGGCGGGTGCGGCGGCGGCGCTCAGCGGGCCGCACGAAGGCGTGGGCAGGGCCGTCACGGGAAGGCTGGATAACGAACCATGGCCGAGGCACGGGTGCGCCAGCGCCGGCGCCGTCGCGCCAGCCGTGGCACACGAGGCGGAAGTGGGCGGCGTTCGACGTCGGCGTGGAGGCGGACGAAGATGTCCCGGAGAAGCCCTCTCTCGAGGGACGCCCAGTCCCTATCCCTCATGGTTGCGATGCAAATGAAACCAACAAACTTAGTCAGCGCGCGTTCGACGCGGGTTAATGATCCATTCACGGCAGTTTGTTACGGCATGCGCACCATTCTATCAATTGATGTACTCACTCCGTCCCGTAAAGAATGCAATCCTCACTTTTTGAGAAGTCAAACCAATTCAAGTTTGACTGGATTTATACAAAAAATTACTAATATTTTATGATACAAAATAAGTATCATTAGATTAATCACAGATTATATTTTTATATTAAATCGATTTGAAGACATAAATATTAGTAGTATTTTGTATAAACTTGGTCAAAATTGAAACGGTTTGACTTCTTGAAAAGTGAGGATTGCATTCTTTACGGGACGGAGGGAGTATGTATATTTGCGCAGGTCAATTAACTTAGGGGCGTTTGGTTTCGGGAGGGCTATCTATCGCACGCGTGACAGATAACAATCTATCGCCCGCGCGGTTGAGTTCGGTCTATTTAAGAATTTGAACTTTCGCGGGAACGTCAGTCAGCCCATTAATATATTTGGGCCTACGCAGAGCAGCACAATCGGCCCAATAAAGATCCTGGTATTGGTTTTATTTTTAAATTTCGTTTTTTCTTTTTGATGTACTATTTGGTTTTTATTCATTTTTATACCATTTTATATATTTTATTTTTCTCTCTTTGTGTATACTTACTTGTTTTTTCCTTTTGATTTTTTATTCATTATTATTTTTTCTATTATCTAATTTTATTATTTATATATTTTCACTTAATTGTTCATCATGTGTATACATTTGTTTGTCATGTGTATATATTTGTTCGTTGTGTGTATATATTTGTTTGCTGTATGAATGTTGTTGTTCTCCGTATTGCGGAGCTATTTTGTTTACTTTATAGAGTAACTCGTTCTCCGTATTGGATATTTGTTCTATGTATAGATTAAATTGTTCGACAACGAGAATTCATTTGTTCACGATGTTCAATCTTCTGTTGTACATCATATAATTAAATGTTCAATCATCTTGTTCGCACTGTACTAGTTTTTTTCGCACGGAACAATTATTTGTTCATATTGTTTAAGTATTTGTTCGCAGTATCAAAAAATGTTCTATCATGATAAAAAACATTCGTAGAAAAAATCATCTAAATATAGTCAAGTGAGATCTTGTTTTAAAGATTTTATCATAATAAGTATTATGGTGCAATCAAAACTTTATTTGGATACTTGGTTTAAGAGCAATGATATTTTTTTATCAAACCTTCCTTGCATGCACATAATGTCACCCATGTGGACGGACACCTTGACTTCGGCTTTGTCCTCCGATGCTCCACTCTTCGGGCGACACGTGCGCGCGTATCGCCTAGGTGATGGCTAGACGGGCACGTTTGGTTCCTCGCTGATAAAGGTTAGTCCCGTCACATGGGACGCAAGAATGCTAAGTAAAAGTATTAAATGTAGATTAATTAAAAAACCCGTTACATAAATGAGAGCTAATTTGCGAAATGAGTTTATTAAGCCTAATTAGTCCATGATTAGACAATGTAATGCTATAGTAAACATGTAATAATTATGTATTAATTATAGCTTAATTAGGCTTGTTAGGTTCGTCTCGTGAGATAGACATGACTTATATAATTAGTTTATGTTTAGTACTTCTAATTATTATTTATTTAAAGGACTAAACTTTAGTCCCTTGGATCCAAACACCCCCTTATATTAAAGTATAGAGTAAATTACACCTATCATACAACTTGGCAGGTGTACTCCAATAACTTATAAAATATTTAATTTAGTGCAATAACTTGGCATGTGGGTGCATATTAATCCAATTACTTGCAAAATGCTTAGTTTAGTGTAATAATTTTGTACATTGATGCATCCATAGTCAAAATGTTACGACAATAGCGTATTTGCTAACACTGGGTCATAATAGAAAGTATATTCACGTCAAAGCAAATTATTAAGTATTATTTAGCATTCATATTTGTGTTGCGATGGTAATGTATTTGACTAAAATAAGAACCTTAATGTTTAGAAAATTAATATTATATCTTTAAATTAATTATTTTGATATAGTGATTTAATTTTGATTAAGAATATTTAATTTTATACTTGATATTGATAAGTTCACCCTCGTTGTTTTCTACGTATTTGATTATATGCACCGTTCAACTAAAAATGAAACCAATATACAAAATAAATATTTTTAAATCCTCTTGTACTTATTTAGAGAGGGAAAACGAGCTAAAAGAACATACACAAACTTGCTTTCTATAGATTACTGAACATATGAGCAAAAGCGCAAAAAAACAAAGGTTGCAAAGTCTCTCATGTACTTCAGTCTTTCAATAATTCTAATGGTGTCATTCTATAATTTGCTTGAATTTGAATTAATGAATAAATAAGTTGTACATGGTTGAGAATCAACAACCTAATAGAAAAAACATAAGAATTATTCATAGGCTCATCTACTATGCTTAATATTGCTGTTGTAAAGTTTGCAATGTAAATGCATCGATTTGCCAAATTATTGTACTAAATTTAAGCATTTTTATACATTGTTGGACTAATTTGCATCCACATGTCAAGTTATTATATCAACTTGAGCATTTTATAAGTTTTTGGACCAATTTGCACCAACATGTCAATTTTTATACTAAATTGAGCATTTTACACGTTGGATGAATTTGCACCCACCTGCCAAGTTGTTGTATGGTGGATGCAATTTACTCTAAAGTATATATATAAGAAAACTAACTGATATCAAGAATTTAGCACAGCTATCGGCACATGTACAAGATAAAATGTGCATCTAAAATTGTCAATATCCCATATCTTTCCAATTCATGTCATTGCAATCTGACGATGTAGGTATGGAAAATGTACTTCCACGAAAAATAATTTTCAGGGCAACTTACTAGATCTGTACCTGATCTTTCCTGCATAAAGAGGATAGAATAAGAGCAAGATTCAAGGAGGGATTTAGACTTTTGGATATGGCGATCATGGAGGTCTTTGCCAAGTCCGGTTGTAAGTTCAGAAACAAAATTGAATCTTAAGGCTCTCGTCCTTTTCCTAAAGACACTGTGCTTGTTTCTGTTGTTGGTACTGTCCTTTTTGTGTGGATTGAGCCTAAGAGCTCATCTTTGTATCGAACATATGTGGACACCTCCCAGAGGTGTAGATGCTGTAACTTGTCTCCATTATCTGAAAAAAGACCAAGAGAGGCGGAGAACGCTCCATCATTACCATGTTGGGCAGTGTAAACACACACATGAATACATTAAATCGAGTTTGTGCTAAATCTATCATAGCTTAATATTTCCGCTTATCAATTTTTCTTACAAGAGCAAGCGAAACTTAGGATTACATCTCTAATCATACCACAAATTATACTCATTTTTTTTCTCACAACAAGAGGTCACATGAGGACACGTGCACATTATACACATCACATAATTAAGGAATTCATATGGATAATTGGTCCTATTTCATAGAGTTACACAAATTTGATGGTTTAAATCCCATCCAAGAGAACAATCAGATGAAAGTTCACAATAGAGTGATTTGCCGACTCATCAAATTGTTGTTGCTATTGCACAAAGAGGCACAACCTTGGTTAGTGTCACACCAAACTTTTCAGCCATGTCAACTCCATTTCTTTCAACCTCAACTGGAAGCCTCCATGTGAACTGATTTAACAGCGATGCAAGAAGCAGATGCACCATCCTAATTGCCAGAGGCATTCCTGGGCAGATCCGCCGCCCTCCACCAAATGGGATGAGATCAAAATCTCCACCTCTGAGATCAAAAGTCTTCCCCAAAAACCTCTCAGGCATAAAATTTTCAGGTTCAGGCCATGTCTCTTTGTCTCGACCCATTGCCCATACATTTATGAACACACGCGAGCCTTGAGGAATAGTGTACCCCATTATTTTTATATCATCCTGAGCATGTCGCGGTAGCAACAGTGGAGCAGGAGGATGCAGTCTAAAAGTCTCCTTTACCACAGCTTGAAGATAGGGCAGCTGGCCAATATCTGATTCTTCAATGTTTTTTCTTGAGCCAATAACTGTAGCAAGCTCATCGCAAGCTTTAGCCATGGAAGTTGGGTTTCGAAGCAACTCTGTCATTGCCCATTCCACTGTGCTTGAGCTTGTGTCGCTCCCAGCAGAAAACAAATCCTAAAGATGTACGAAAATTAATGATATAATTGAAATTTATGTACACTAAACGAGAAGCTGGAGAGTTAATATTTATTTTCTGTTTGAACTTAGCTGCAGGATGTGAATAAGTACATTTCTAAGCAAGCAAAACTATCTGCAGGAGATATGTAACTTCTGAAAATCATACAACTATTTCTAAGCATATATCCCCTTTAGTTTTGAAATATATTTTTTAGTATAAGAAAATAATAAGCGAATAGTGGTGTAAAACACATATTGGACACCATGTCGACCATATCCAAACCCCAGGTATTCTTTTACTAGATGGGGCAGAAGATATATAGCTGATGACTTGTATGGAGTGTGTGTTGTTCAATGAAAGAAAAATGGAGGTACTATAACTGAAATTTGATTCTAAAAAAAGTGGCTTCTCTTTCGGTTCTTAAACATAGCATATGGAGCAAAACTTATGGCAGAAAGGTGTAGCGAAACATTTAGGCAATTCCTTTTAGTAATCATGCACTTCATCCTTATATCAATATGCATAGTGGCATGGCAGGGAGCCAGGGGCACTAAGCATGAAAAAACGATGCATGGAAGAAAATGACAAACTCTGGTCAGTTTGCTCCATCACCTAACTACGCAAATGCCTGATCCTATCCACACTGTTCGTTGGTGATAATAATGATATTCTAGTTCAAGATGCCAATCTAGGTCCCTCGCATGTAGTTCTGCCCAACTCGAATACTTTGACATTCAATTTCTCATTATTAAGAAACGTTATCCAGAAAACTATAACTATAGTCTAGATATTAGGAGAAGAAAGACAATACTCCATCCGTCCCAATATGTAAGCATTCGTAAGTTCAAATTTTATGCCAAAATGTAAGCATTTCTAGGGATCAATGAAAACGTAAACGGTAAACGGAGGCTGGTCGGTGACCCATCGTTTAGTGTTTAAACGGTCTTGACGGTTTTAAACGATGTTTAAACGGGCTAAACGGTTTTGGTACTGTAGCAGGTAAAATGCATAAATTACTAGTATGAATGAGAATTTTGCACACCTTTTGCAGTGTGATCAATTTTTCTTCCTTGATGTCCACTCCCATATGAATTTGAGCAATCAACGATGCATCTACCAGACTAGAGACTACCAGTGTACCTACAAAATAAAAATATAAGATGTGTGTTAGCAAGAAACTAAGAATCACAATGATTAATGACAACCAATGAGTGAGATGAACAATCACAATTCACATACTGATACTAGTACCATACCACAATTCAGCAATGACAATAAAACACATACAAGGTTCTTAGTTTCTTACACAACCACAGGCCACAGGCCACAAGCCCAAGGTTACAATTACAACACATGCCACATTCCAACAAAATTAAAACACACACAATTGGTAGTTCAAGTTCATAGTCATACATACATAAATAGGAAAGGCCACAAGACAAACAAGAAAGGCCACAAGATAACAGTAACACCAATACACCATGACAATCACAGTTCAGCCATCATTCTATATTTCTGCCCCTCTTCCTCTTCCCCATAGCTTGTCGTGAGGACATCCTCTTGGTCGGGCTCAAACTCAATATCTTCTTCATCTAAATATTGTTCTTCCTCAGGTTCTGAGTGGACATCATCGTCAACCTCTCTTGTTTGATTCAGTCTTGCACTTCTACGGAGTTGAGTGACCTCCTCAGGCGCACAAGTTTCTGAAATTACCTTCCAGGTCAGCCCTGTAGCTGGCTCAACATCAGAGCCTTCTTCATCATCTTCACATTCCACAAACCAACCTTGAGCACATGTTGCATCAGATGCTAGAAGGGGATCCACCTTCTTGTTTTTCTGTGCCTTCTTTTTCTTGTCTGCATGTAGATTATTGAACCGAACAAAGACAAGCTGCTCCAACCTTTCACATGTGAGCTTGTTTCTTTTCTTTGTATGAATCTATAAAAAAATCAGAATATTACAGATTTGAAATTCACTTGTAATTGTAAATATGAGTGTAAGCAACTCCAAATTTGGAACAAAAGCAACTCCAATATAGAACAAAAGTATAACAAATTTGGAATAATTGTTTTGAAATGTTACCCCTTCAAAGCAACTCCAATTCCTTTCACAATCAGATGCACTTGAAGTCAAATAGAGGATTCTGATAGCCATCTTTTGTAGTGTTGGAACCTGTGTTCCATAATTTCCCCACCATTTGGCTGCACAAGAACAAAAATTTGTTAGGCAACAAAATATTACAGATCTGAAATTCGCTAGTAAATATGGGTGTAAGCTGCTGGACTTGCATACCTGGGCTGAATTCAAAGTCCTTGCAACCAGCTAGAGCAACCATTTTGGAAAAGTGGCCAACTTGATCTTTAAACTTGTGCACATCATTATTCAGCACCTGATTTTGCTTATCATAATCACCATGATAAAATGTTTCAGTAGCTGAAATGAACCCATCCATTACTTCCTCAGATTCAAAGATAGATGGATCATTGTAACTATAGTAGGGGTTTAGGAAGTATGCAGCCTTGTGCAATGGACAGTCTAGCCTATCCTTCATCTTTGCATCAATGATCTCAATGATAGAATTGTAAATAGTGCCCCCTGACTTATCAACATTACCTACAGCCACCATGATGTCTTTCTTAGCCTTTATGATCTCTCCATAGATAAAAGCCATTGATGGCTTCATGTTCCCATCAACCATGCGAAGTACTTTGACCAATGGCTCAAATACCCTCAAGCAAAATGCAACTTCATTCCAAAAATTGGGCCTCACTAATGTGGCTGTGGCTTGCACACCTTTGACAGTCTTCTTGACTGGGTTTAATTTCTCCCATTCTTCACTTTGAGACATTATCCTTAGTTGGTCTTTCTTCTCATACAAGCTTTGCAAAGTGAGAAAATTGGAAGCAAATCTGGTCACACCTGGCCTCACTATGTCCCTCTTCTTTGTATACTTTCTCATCAAAGACAATGTTTTATGATGTGCATAGATGAAGACAGTGAGTGCCCTTGCATGATCAATTGTGCTCTTGAACTTCTTAATCTTTCCTATACCTTCAAGCATCAAATTGATGGTGTGAGTTGCACATGAGCTCCAAAAGATGTTTGGCCTCTCCACATACAACAAGCTCTTTGCTGCCATATTGTTGGAGGCATTGTCAGTGACCACTTGGACCACATTTTCTGGACCTACTTTGTCAATGCAGCTGTTTATATATAGAAATATTAGTTCACCAGTATGGGATTCAGATGAGGCCTCCTTTGCTTCAAGAAAACTTGTACCAATGCTACAATTCACACACAAATTCATTATACTTCGTCTTTTCTGATCTGTCCAGGCATCAGTCATAATGGAGCAACCATTCTTGGCCCACTCTTTTTCTTGCAATTTCAGCATTTCCTTTGTGTCACTAACTTCCTCCTGCAACAGCTTCTCCCGCAGCTCATGTTGGTAAGGCTTCTTTGCACCTGGGCCATAGCGGCCAGCTGCTTCAAGCATATGATCAAATTCTTCATTATTGATTGCATGGAAAGGGACACCTACAAAAGTCAATCAAACAAGATTAGAATATTGCAAACAGGAACAGATCTGAAAAAATAAAAAAACTGATTAGAAAACCTAAACTCATGGCATACCTCGTATATACAACCACCTTGCAATATATCTCTTCAATTTATGAAGCCTTTCCTTCATTATATGCTCACTGATTTTTGTCTGATGAATCTTCTTGCCCAAGGAACTAGCATCAAGAGGCTTTGTGAACTTGTCCATAGGACCAACTGGTGCTTGTGATGAGCTTCCAATTTCATCGAGGCCAGTGTCATCCTCCTTGTCTGATGCAACATCAATCACAACATTGTCTCTAACCTCTTGCTGTTCCTGTAGTCTTGCCTTTTTAGCCTTGCTAGAATCCTCAATAGCTTTCCTGCACCTTGCTATGTCCTCAGGTGTGGCATTCGGGCATGGTCTCACTTCTCCTCTCTTGCCGGCAATATGCAACTTCAATCTATAAATGCCTGCCCTCACAACTTTAGGACATAGCTTGCATTTTATTACATTCAAATCATTAGGATCAACCAGGACTCCATATTCCCATCCTATGTCCTCAGAGTTCCTCTTAAGGGATAGTGGTTTCTCCACAGAAGCAGGACTAGGATTTGAATTTGATGCACCGGCCGACATTCTGCAAAGAGCTAAGAAGCAGCAGGACTAGGAACTTAAGAAGCAATACCTGAAGTCTTGAACAGGGGAGGAGGAAGCTGGACTGCTGCTGCTGGAGCAGGGGAAGGAAGGAAGGAGGAGGGGGCGCCGCCCGTGCGTCTGTTCCCACGCCGGTGAGAGAACGCCGCCGCCGCCTCTGGATCCGCCGCCGTCGGGCCTTGCGCCGGCGCCGCCTCTGGATCCGCCGCCGTCGGGTCTTGCGCTGCGCCGCCAGCAGCCGCCGGGACAGGTTCACGACGGCGCCGCCGCTCCTAGACGGCTCATTCCTCGCGTCGCGAGGGGAGGCATCGGGGTGGACTGGAGGCGTTGGGAGTCGGGGTGGACTGGAGAGGCGTCGGTGTAATCTGGTACCCTAGCTCCTAATGGGCCTTAAACCAGCCCATGAGTCCAGCCTATTTCCTAAACGCTACCATAAACGGGCTAAACACCGTTTAAAACCGTCCAGATAGCGTTCCGTTCAGCCCGTTCAGCCCGTTTTTTTCCGTTTTAGACCGACTAAACGGGTCAACCGTTTAAAGTCCGATTAGGGCCTAAACTACGCGGTTACCCTACGTTTACCGTCTAAACCCGTTTAGACGGACCGTTTAGACCGTTTAGGAAAACATTGCTAGGGATAGAACAAAACTAAATGGGTTGGTGGGGTGGGTGGAGAATTGGTGGGTAGTGTAAAATGAGGGGTATAGAAGTCTTTTAGCAGTTCTGCTATTTTTTGCATTTGAATGCTTTAAATGCTTATATTGTGGGACTGAGGGAGTAGTGTCTTGCCATTGATTTGACCTACAGCTCACGTCTCTCAATAATAATCTGACTAAAGCATCATACAATCTGTTGGAGATGTATATTCCTTTGTGCCACCAACTCATACAGTAGTCTGAAAAAAAAAATTCTTACTACCCTTTCGACTATTTTAAGAAACGTTATCCAGAAAACTGTACTACATAGTCTACATCGTAGGAGAAGAAAGACACTTTGTCTTGCCATTGATTTGATGACCAACAGCTCCCTCTCTCGAGGATCTGAGCGAAACGTCAGTCTTTGAGTAGGAGATGATCGATATTCCTTTGTGTCACGAAAGAGCAGTCTAAAAACATCCTGTGCTACTCTTTCGTGGAATGCAGCAAGTTTTCAAAAGTCTTGACTATTTTAAGAAACGTTATCCAGAAAACTGTACTACATAATCTACATCGTAGGAGAAGAAAGACACTTTTGTCTTGCCATTGATTTGACCAACAGCTCCCTCTCATCTCGAGGACCTGACCGAAACGTCAGTCTTTGAGTAGGAGATGATATTCCTTTGTGTCACGATAGAGCAGTCTGAAAACATCCTGTGCTACTCTTTCGTGTGGAATGCAGCAAGTTTCAAAAGTCTTCAATATTTGTACGACAGAAATTTAGAAAACACGGCTGACCAAACATGCACACACTTGGTGTTTCACAGCTTTCCGGAAAAAAAATTTCAAAGGAAATCTTGCATGTACGGAGTATTAAATAAAATATATTTGCAAAATTTTTTTAGGGATGAGTGTAACTTTACGCGACGAATCTAACGAGCCTAACTAGTCCATGATTTACTACGGTAATGCTACATTAACAATTCTCTAATCATGTGGTCAAAGGCCTCATTAGATTTGTCTCATGAATTAACTCGGGTTGTGAAGATAATTTGTAAAGTGATTTTATTTAATACCCTTAATTATTGGTTAAACGGGGTGAAAAAATTTTTCTACCCAAAGAAACGCCGCCATGGAACTCGAAAGATTCTTCGTCTGCGGCTTACCGTGAATAGTGACCGGAGCGTGTCCCGATCCAGCCTGGCCATGTTGTCACCGTCCTCGGCGGCGTCGATAAGCAGGTCGAGGAAGTCGTTCTTCTTGGTCTCGCCAGCCTCCCGCCCTCGCAGCCTCCCGTCGATCTCCTCGTCGAAGATCCGGTGCAGCTGCGCGAACACCCGCGCCAAATGCCGCCGCCAGCCCTGCAGGTCGGCCGCGGCGATCGCCGGGAAGAAGTCGGAGATGTTCGGGCTGCCCACGGCCTCCATGATCTCCGTCACCACTCTCTGGAACTCCCTGGACCCGCCGGCGTCGTCGAGGCTCGTCAGGTCGCGCGAGAAGATGGTGCGCGACACGAGGTTCAGGCTCGTGGTGAACGCCACGCGGCCGACGTCCACCGCCTCCCCGCGGCGCGCCAGCCGGCCGACGTGGTCCACGAGCTCCTGCACCTTGTCGCGCCGGAGGTGCTGGAGCGCGTCCAGCCGGTGCGGCGCGAACAGCTCGGTGCCCATGATCTTGCGGAGCGCGCGCCAGCGCGGTGCGTTGGGCAGCCAGACCGTGGAGTTCTTGGCGTGGTTCCCCGGGGCGTCCGGCACGGACCTGTTGCTGAAGACGGCGTCATGCCGCTGAAGGATCTCCCGGGCGGCGGCCGGGGAGGAGGCGACCACCGTGGTGACAGAGCCCAGGCGGAGGGACATGAGCGGGCCGTGGATCTTGGCGAGGCGGCCGAGGGAGCGGTGCGGCTGGTTGCCAAGAAGGTGGAGGCTGCCGATGACGGGAAGCGGGCGGGGTCCCGGCGGCAGGCCACGCCGACGGTAGTCGTGCCCGAGGAGGCCGAGGAGGCAGACGGCGATGAGGGAGACGAGCAGCCAGGCCAGCCAGGGAAACAGCACCGGCGCCATTGCGCGTATGTGACGAGATAGCGAATGGGCTGGGATATTAATGCGCGTGTGGCAAATTTATTGGATCGTCATCTTATATAAATTCAGAGCATTCGTTGGCAAATTTGTCTGCTGTGTCCTCTTCTTTTGGCTTTGACTCGCGAGTCGCGACTGTGAACACGCAAGTGGTGATGTATGAGGCCACCAAGGCACCAACCACCGCCTTTTTTTTTATGAACAACCACCGCCTTTGACTACTTCGTTCAACTGCGCGCACAGCTTGCTCTGGGAGGCTCGCTGCAGCCTGCAGGTTACGGTGTAGAAAAAAAATGTACAAAAAGGGAAAGAAAAGGAAAAGAGGCTCGGGCGATTTGGCCGTTTGCTTCCGTCTATCTTGGACAAGGTTTGGGTCAAACCTTAGAAATATAAATCATGAATAACTTTTAAGCCATTGAGTTTAGAAATGTGAAAATCATATGAATAGATTTGTCTTGAAAATTACTTTCATAAAAGTATACATATATAACTTTCTAATAAATATTTTTTATAGAAAATATGAGTCAAAGTTATGCTTTGGAGACCGTGTTGCTGTCCTAAACGTCATCTAATATGAGTATGGAGGGAGTACTATATTATAATTCAATGAATCCATATACCAAATAAAATTAATAAAAAAGATAGAGATTAGATTATTAAAGAATTATTGGCCGCACCCTGAGTCGGACTCGGCCACAGTGGTTGTTGTGCTTGCTTTTTTATTAATCCTACATCAAGTCTAACTTTATGATTTAAATTTTATATGAATCATGTGAATAGTCAAATGCAATATATTCGACGGGCTAGATACATCTGTAGTCTCCAATCATTCATTCAATCAACATTCAATCAACGGCAAAAAACTGCATCTCCTATAAATTGCCTGCTTAATCTTCTATGAGTCAAAGGGAGTAGGTAAGTTAAAAAAATAACAATTGACCAAAAAGTTCATATGAAATGTGATTAACAAAAGATAAATTTGAAATTTTGAAAGAAATAAGAAAATTAGCAGTTGGTCATATAATTCATGTCACATAAGATTAGCAAACATATATTCATGCCAGATAAGATTAACAAATAGATAGATTTGAATTTTTTTGAAAAACAAATTAGCACTTGATCAAAGATATCATGTCAAATACAATTAAATAATAACCAAATTAGTAGTTTATTTGTGTATAGAATGAGAAAAAAAATAGCTGAACAGAGTATATAAAAAATATTTTAAATAAAAATTTAATTTGAAATAAAACAACGAAAATATGTATGTTGATTTCTATTGATATTGAAAAGTAAATTATTTACGTGCAGAGCTATAGATAGATTTGAATTTTTTTGAAAAACAAATTGGCTTTTGATCAAAGAGCTCATGTCAATACAATTAAATACTAACCAAATTAGTAGTTTATTTATATATAGAATGAAAAAAATACCTGAACAGAGTATATAAAAATAAAATTAATAAAAATTCAATTTGAAATAAAACCACGAAAATAGGTATTTTGATTTCTATTGATTTTGGAAAGTAAATTATTTATGTGCAGAGTTTATGTAATATAATGAATTAATAGCTAAATTTTGAAATATGACTACTACACGAATAAACAAATGACTTACACCATTATTTTTCTTGATGGTTTAATGGTCTAAGATTAATAACAAAAATGGTCATTAAGAAGCACACTACCATCTAAAAAAAATCATTGCAACCATTAAATATGGTGATTAGTGCTACCTCTGCCTACAACTATGGGGTGGTGTGCTGCCATCATGAAATTAAGATACCACCTCTGACTGTGGGTGCAACGATGCCACCAACCTTGGTGTTGCTGGAGTTCATTAATGTTACCTTGGGTCTTTGTAATAATACATATCATGTAGCCATACTTGGTTGTAGTGAGGGAAGACTCTGTGTGGTTGATGATGACACACCCACTGATTCGTCAGAGAGGAATGCCTACTTGGACGTTGTAACTAGCCACGACTAGCAACACCACTATAGAACAACGAAATCCTACATCAAAGCATCTACTCAGAGCCATTCATGAAACTCGAGCACAATCCACCTAAAGATAAGAGGCAAATAACCTTGGTAACAAGGCCATTGGAGGAAACATCAGTTGAATTTATATGGAGAAAAGGAAATTTTGGCACACGGTGTTGACACCGTTTTTTGCACCGTTGGTCAAAAATATGGTAAGAGGAGGCGAGCCGATAAAGCTGACGTTTAAAGTCGATGCTAAGGGGATAGCCGATGAAACCAGTAATCAGTCGATGAAGCTATTAGAGCCGATGAGCTGGTGGCCAGCCAATGGGGCCGATGCGGTTGAAGTCGAAGGATAGAAGATTTAGTCGACGTACATGGCGGTGGGGCCACACCGAGCTCAACTTGTTTTAAGGTGCGTTTGGTTGGGCTGTGGCTTTTGGAAAAGCTGTTGTAGGTTGTAGAAAAGGAGCTGTGGGAAAGCAGCCGTGAAAAACCAGAAGACCATTTGGTTAGAGGTGCTGTGGCTTTTGAAAAAAGTAGTTAGTGGACCCCACATGACATTCATAGTCCCCCTCTCCTTCTCTTATTGACGAGTGGACCCCAATCATCAGCCCCTTCTTCTTCCTCCCCTACTCCTCCTTCGTTGCCTGGACACTGGGCGCCGGCGAGCAGAGCTGAGGCAGCGGGCGCCCTCTCTGCTATCTACCTCCAAATCCAATCCACCGAACAAGCAATCCATGGAGGCCTAGCACTCCTCTCTGCTCCAATCGAGATGCAATCAGTACGTAGCTCTCCTCTATCTCCAAATTAGAGCAAGCACCACTCATTCTTGCTCTGCTTCTACTCCACCAACACCGTTTGTGAGGGCGCACAACTGCAACGAGCTATTGGGCGGCAGGTTCGAGGGTGGATGGTCGTCGTCGCGAGCTTTTGGATGACAAGGAGAGGTGGGGGTACTGCTAGCCTGCGTAGCTGACGGGGGAAGAGAAAGGGCGGTGTCGGCGCCCACCATGTGGGGGTACGGCCTGGTGAGCCTGCGCGCGGCGGTCGCGGACATGCCCCGCGGGATGCAGCTGTGGAGGAGGGCCATAGCCGCCATGCGGGAGAAGCGGAGAAGGGCCTGCTTCCTCGCGGTGGCCGGCGCCGCCGCAGCCACGCTGGACAGGTCCACGGACGACCACTGGCGGCGCAGGAAGAGCGGCTGCGGGCCGTGCAGGTGCGGGCCCTTGGCCCCGACGCTCGGCTCGCCCAGCCCGACCCCTGTGACGGAGGAGGATGGGTGCGGTGGTCGGGGAGGAGACGGGGCGGCGGGGGCGCAGGGCGGCGGGGGCACGACGAGGGGAGGATGAGGGGGCGCAGCGCCTGGGGAGGAGGCGGGGGCGGCGGGGGAGGCGGGCAGCGGCGGGAGTGCGGCGGGAAAGGGAGGGCCACGGGAGAAACAGAAGAACCGTTTTTTTCTATTGTTTGGAGAGAAAAATCGCCAGGGGATTTCTCTACACGAGGGGGAAAAGTAAAACGCAGGCGTGCCAGTGTACGAAGTACACAAAATAAAAAAAGAAGGAACAAGTATTTTGTTAATCTTTTCAGACAACAAATATAAATTCCTGGGATTGCGCTCCACGGCCTGCTGACGACGATCTGACTTGGGCGATGTGGTCTTCTGGTTCCCGGGGCCTCGGAAAGCACCCGGTTAATTACATCTGTGAGATGGCCTCACAGAACACCTCCGATTAGGCTGCTGTGGTCGTCGTCTTCGATCATCGCTTCACGTTCTCCATGCATGTGCTGATGATGGTGGTGTGGATGTGTGTGGGCGTCGGCATTGTCATGGCCTCGTCGGTGTCCATGTGCCGGTGTAGCGCAGCTGGGACATCAGCTCCGCCCGCCCTGCGTCGGCGCGTAGTGGTTGTTGTTGTAGTGGTAGCAGATGCTTGGTGAAGACGTATAGCTTGGCCGTATAGTCGACGTAGCTTGTCCGTATAGTCGACGTCGTGGCAGCTTGATCGTCGGGCTTCGATCGACAAGTCTTGGATGTATAGAGTGCGGCCGCAGGAAAAATCATCTGCGAAGCCTTCGGCATCTTGGTGGTGGCCGCCGTCTTGACTGTTGCATGCTCACCTACGTGCATGCACCCTGCTCCTGGCTTCTCCATCAGGCTCTAATGCATGCAAGCGTGCATGCATGCCTTCCTGCATGTACATCACGCCTGGCTGCAAGAGCACATCGCCGGCCGTAAGCTCGGATGGCGTAGCGCTGCGGCCTCTTCACGCCGTCCTTGGCCATCATCGTCTTGCTGTGGTGATCTTGTCGGCTTCGGCGCCGTCTCCGGCAGCCTTGTGGTGGTTGTGCCGTCCTTACAGGCGCCGGTTCCCAACCGTCCGGCGGCCTTGCGGTACAGCCCTCGCCAGCTCGTTGTCGATCACAGATTGGATCGCTTCTAGTTCCGGCTCCTTTCTCATCCATGCGACGTGTGTGTTCATGTAGGCATGGATGATGGATGTGATCTGTGAAAAGAAAGAAGAAGCGAAGGATCAACCTGCACGACCTACGGTGTACGGGAGGTTCATGGTGCTTGATCCGGTTTCGCCGCAGTCGTCGACTTCCAAGCGATGACAGAGCCGAGAGGCTTGAAGAAGATGGCGGCCGTAGATGTCGCCGGCTTGCCGCAGTCACGAGCTAGGGTGTTGCTGGCTTGATGCAGACTTGAGGCGGCGGCAGATGCAACGGGCACAGGCGCTCTTTCCCGGCTGCCTCTTGCGTCGATGGAAAGAAAAAAAGGTCCTTTTGGCGTGAGGGCTCAGGGGCCTTTTATAGGCAGCGGCTAGGGTACCGACTACCGAGGCTGCTGATTGAGCTCTCCCTCCTGCGCCGCCGCAAGTTGTTAGTTTGGATATTTCTTTTGCTTGTCGATCAAGTTGGTCGATACTTATCTCAACCAGCGATATTTTGCGCACTCGTGATCTGATATCTCACTTGTTTGTGGGCCTGATGAAAACCCTCAAGCGCATGTACATACGCGTCAACTATTGCACCGAGCGAGACCCTGGAGTCTCTAGCTTCCAGAGCCTTCTACCGGCTGCCCTGTAGGCCCGATCACATTTGGGCCCTGCGTATGTGCAAAGACGTCTGGCCCAATGGCCTATACGAGATGCTAATGACCCTGCTTATGTTAGGAACACATGCAAGCTGCATGCATAGGCCGTGCATGCATAGGCCGTACATGAGCGTACGTGCATGGAGTTTCTTAATATTGCTAGTGCATGACCTCTGCCTCTTCTGGGTTCTGATTAACTCACGATGAATAATGTGATCCATGGCCAACATGCACAACCAGCACGGCATCAGGCCGGTCGGCAGCCAAGGTCACAAGCTCATTGGTTGGTGTACACGGTGCGTATAAATACGCGGCCGGCACAAGTACGTATAAAAAATATACGCTTCTGTTCTCTATTTATGTGGAACGCCGTTCGTGATGGCCGCTCCCAACATGGGATCCCGTTCTCCTGATGGAGTACGACCGCAAGCCTATAATCGTATACGGATACCGAGTCCACGCCTCAGCTAATTATTTGGGCCAAAAATACGTAAAACATTGTAACGCCCGCGTTTTAATCCCTGAGAAAATCACCTAAATAATTCACCCGGTAAAATCGTTTCAAAATCTTTTCACCACCCGAGCTCCCTTTCCGCCGAATCCTCTTTGCCTGTCGTTCCCCCCCCCTCTCTTCCTGTCCGCATCGCTTCACCGCCTCCCTCCCGTGTCGCCCGCTCTCGGGTCGACCGCCCGGCCGACCGTCTCTGGCCGACCACCGTCAGCACCTGTCTTCTCCGCCGCGAATCCCGCCGTCTCTCCCCTCTCTTCCCCCCTCCTTTTCTTTTTCACTCTCCCTCCTCCCTTTCTTTTTCCCCTTTCTTTCTTTCTCCTTTTTTTTCCTTTTCCCCTCCTCTGCTTCCTCTGGCCGACCACCGCCGCTGCTGGCACTGCAGCTCTGCTCGCCGCCGGCCATCCCCTCCCTGCTGTGCTCCAAGTCCACCGACCCCACTACTGCGCCGGCCAACCAGCCTCGCCACCACCACCCGGCTCTGCCGCGTCGCAGACCCGCTGCACCAGCCGCGCCGACCACGCCACGCCCCGGCCCGCCGCTCCGACCGCCGTACGCGGCGCTCGCGCGTGCACGCCACCGCCGGCTCGCTCGCGCACGCTCGGCTCCGCTCCACACCACGCCACCATCGTCGTGCCGCCCTCGCTCTGCTCCCGTACGGCCAGCCCACCAGAGCACGCCGCTCCCCTGCCCGCCGCGCACGCCAACACAGTCGTGCCAACCACCGCCGCGCTGCCGCTGCCGTGCCGCCCGCAAGCCACGCCGTCGTCGCCAAACCACGCCACCTACCCGAGCACACTACCGCCGAACCATCCCCTCGGGCGTGCCACCCCCCCGCACCACGACCGCCGCGGCTCCGACCGCCACCAGACACGCCGTCGACCGCCGCACCCGCCTACACGCCACCGCCCGGCCCCTCCTCAGTCCCGTCACGGCGCCAGCGTTTCGCCGCACACACGCGCGCGACAAACTCTGCGCCACCGTACCAATCACGGCCACGGGCCCGGCCGCCATTGATTCCGCTCGCCGAGCGCCTCCTCCTCCTCCGCTCGTCGGCCCACCTCTCCAAGCTCCGCCACGCCTATAAAGGGGGCCAACGAGCACCACCTCCATCACCTCTCCCTCACCCGCCACCCAGCTCGCCCTCTCCCCCATCGCAGCGCCGCCACCACACTCGCCATTGCTGCCGCCGCCACTGCTCCCGTGGGCAGCCCTCCACTCCCCACCTCCGGCTGTGGTAAGGGCATGGGTGAACTTGCCATGATCCCCTCTCTCTTTTCCCCCTGTTCCCGTCCACCGTCGCTGCCCCAATCGCCGGCGATTTGGCCGGACAGCGCTGCCGCCGTCGCCCCCCCCCCCCTGTGCTCTGTTTCGCGGGGAAGAAGACACTTTTGTGCATAACCCCCTGAAGTTTCCCCTTTTCTAACCCGCGGTCCATTAAACAGGACCCTCCCTCTCTGGCACTTTACACAAAACCCCCTGGGTTTTTGCCAAATCAACCCGCAATCCACGGGCACTGTTCTCTCTCTCTCTGAAAACTTCGCCAAAGGCCCCTGAACTTTTCCCTATTTGCAGAAAGGTCCTTATTCTTTATAAACAGCCCCTAAACCCTACTAAACTCGTCATTTCATGCGCCAAATTAATCCCGTTTGACCCCAAACTCCACCACAATATTCACCAATATATTTTCGCCAAATCCAACCAGTCCATACACAAAAATAATCATGTCATCATCATCCGCTCTCTTTTTCCGTTCTTCTTTCGGAGCTCAATAAAAGCTTTTTCTTTTATTTATTGGGTGATTGTTTGTGTGTGCCGTAGACTCCGCTGTGAACGAGGAAGGACTCGAAGAGGAGCGGTGCAACGAGCAGGAGCTTGGAGACCAAGACCCCGGGCAGGAATCCCCCGAGGGTTGGGAGAACGGCAAGTGCAATCCCACCCTTTGATGCATACTGTTGTCCTAGTTTTTATAAACACAACCCATGGCCTGATTTATAAAACTTGCATGATTTTACTGCTAAACCCGGTTGGATAGCCACCCCTTGATTGCTATGACTGATTCCTTGACAACCTAGATTAATATTTGAATATGACAATGCTCTGTTTAAATGTTAGTCACTGCTAGAAATGCTTAGGAATGTTTTACTGGTACACACCCCATCACAAATTCTTGGTGTTTACAAAAGCAACCGTGTGCGTGCTTTAAAATAAAAGAGATGATTGTGTAAATAAAATGAGTACCCGTGTGGGATGAGACAGACGGTATTTCCGCGTGAAATACCGAGGTGAGCTCGAACCGGTATGGTTGAGCATGGTGGGAGTTGTCTATCCTATCACAAGTTTTGGGATGATGTTGATGTGTCATCTAGCCTAACCCATTTTTCTGTACCACCACTCGACCGTTGTATGTGGCAACGGCCTAGCATAAATCTCACTAGTTGAGCTGCTGGTTATGTGGTGTGCTGGTGAGCAACAGAGGGCCATGGAGCCGGGGATACGGTCTATGTGAGGTATGCCCCTGGTTAGAACCTCGTTGGTAGGTTGCTAACCCCTGGTCGCGTCTGTGATAACTTGTCAGTTTAGCTATGGTGGGTAATGGCTTTGATAGGAGCTGCACTGGCACTAAGGTGTTCATGTTGTGGTAGCCTACTTGTGGTTGTGTACACCTCTGCAGAGTTGAAACCTATCCGGATAGCCGTGTCCACGGTATTGGGCGAGTTACGGCTTGGTCACTTCACTAGTCCCCTGTTTTGGTGTAAGAAAGTGTTGGTGTTTGACTGAGCTGAGAAATGTTTTGACATGGGCTACGACAGATGGGAAATCTGGTAGCAACAAAATCTTGTACGAAAAAGTATTACTTTTACTGTTCCTTTTAAAAGAAACATTTGTGAAAACCCTTTGCGAAAACCAACCCTCTGCATGTGTAATAAAATTTGCTTTGCTGCTAAATAAACCATAAACCTTCCTTGTTGCTATCCTGTGCATACTTCTGTTATACCCCTCCGTGGTCGTGGTTGTGCTTGCTGAGTACGTATGTACTCACCCTTGCTTAATCTGTTGCAGAGGCAGACCCAGACTTTGTGCCTGAGGATATCGCCTAGTGGGGTTCGTTCTACACCCAACCTTTGCCTGTGTGTTAGGGTCACCCGCTGGAAGCCGCATGCGTTGCCACTCTGATGAAGACCTCTATGTTATCAACCTCTTTATCTGGAGCTTAGTGCTAGTTCTATTTGTCGTGGCCCTGCAATGCCACCGTCTCCCGTAATGTTGCTTTGTACTGAACTATCTGTTGTAATAATGTGAGCCAGCATCCTGGGACTGGTATTTGTATCACATTAAGTTCTCTCTTTCGAGGGGACGCTTCAGGTGGTATCAGAGCCGATAGGTTGGCCGTAGGACGTACCCCTAGGATCTTGACCCTACCTAGTCTCCTCTCGCCAGTTTGTTCTTGCCTAATCCTTTTCCCCCACACAAGTACTCACCGACGGCTTTTTGACTTGTTCCAGATGGCCCAGCCGGTTGACGAGGGTTGGGGCGAAGGAGTCTGCCCCGCAGAACCTGGCCTCCCCAAGTTGTTGCTGCTCAGCCTAGAGCACGTTGGAGTCACAGAGATCCCCAAGTACTTTTGCCGGGAGTTCACCACCAATGGTACCCGTCGGTGCCGGATGTTCATTTTTGTGGGGAGGAGCTCGCTGTACAAGGAAGTGGCACCTTGGTTTGTTCACGCCACCGGCTACGACCGCCCCAATGCCTATCGCAAAGCCGCAAGAAGAGCCCTGATGTGCCTCCGCACACTCTACAGACAGTACCTCGTGGGAACAGCACTAGGTTTTACCCCACCTCTGGTGAGTGGAGGACGTGAGTGGATTGCTCAGATGAGGAACCTTGGGAGAGATGAGGATATGGAGGACACTGTATCCCACTTGTCCATTTACCTCACTGGCTTGGACAGGCTGTACCGAGAGACGTCGGGACAGCTAAGGCACCAGATCCGCAGAGCCGAGAAGGCGGAGAAGGAGTTGGAAGAAGTAAAGAGAGAGCTGGAAATACAAAAGGTGACAGCTACTCAGGTTGTCAGCTCCCTAGCTGCTCAACAGGCCAGATGCCAGGCTTACTCTGAGTACATGGATAGGCTTGAGGCCTACAGGAGGGAGAATGGGCTGTTGGAGGGAGAGCCCGAGATGACCCACGTGGATGCAAGCACGCAGACTGAGGATGAAGTGCCAGAGTATCAGCTCCCCCTAAAGAAGCGCCGAGTCTGTCTAGAGTAGATTAGCACTTAGTCTAGCTTCTTCTAGAGTAGTGTCTGTTGTTTCCAGTAGCACTACCAGCTTAGCCTCGATGTATCCATGATCTTTGTACCCCACCATGTTATGCAATAAAGATCACCTTTTATCCTGCATCTGTTCAATCTTTGTTTTCCCCTGGTTTCAGATGGCAGAACAAGGATGGACCCAGGGAGTTTGCCCAGTCACACCGGGCTTCGCTAGCCTGTTGATCCCCGCGCTGGAACGCCTCGGTGTACCAGAACGCCCGAGGTACTACAACAGGGAGTATGAGCACCATGGGACTCAACGCTGCAGAGTGGTCATAGTTGTCGCCAAGAGTGACCTCCACCCTGTCGAAGCATGGCGAACGACCACCACAGGATTCAGGCACTAGGACACCTACCCCTTGGCTCTCAGGAAGGCCCTCCGCTTCATGTGCGGAATCTTTGAAAGGCACCTGGTTCCCACTCCAATGAGGTACTTTCCGCCGGTCGTCAGAAGTGCAGTTTGGCGAGCCCGCATAAGGAACTTGGAGCAGCGCCGTCAAGAGGAACCCCTTTTGCACCAGGTGGTCACCTACCTCAATTCCTTGGACCAACTCTTTGACGAGCAGGCCGAACGCCTAAGAGAACAGACCGCCCGGGCTAAACAAGCAGAATTCTCGGTCCGCATGCACCAAGTCCAGGTGGCCCAAGCTGAAGCAAGAGCCGCTGCTGCCATCAGCAATGAGGCAGTCGCCCAAGAAAGCCTCCGGCAGGCTCGGGACCTGCGTATCCAGGACTGGACCAGAAATGGAACGCCTGTTCCAGCAATTGGAGAACCTCATGTCCTACTGGGGACACCGATCATGGCATGGGGAGAAATTGTGGGAAACCCACTGGCACTGTCAGGAACTCCGGCAGGATCGCCGCCCGCTGAAGAAGGACCATCTGAGCCGCCTCGGGAGAATGGGACCTTGACCGAGGCTGAGCAGGCTCGACTTGCACCGCCAGAGGAAAGCTCGCCTCGCGAGTAGGCCCAGAGTCAAGCGCTCAGATGGGAATGAAGCCAGCTTGGTCCGGAGAACCCTTGTACCCCTAGCAGTAGTTTCCTTATCCTGTCTTGTGCCCCGCCTTGAAGTGCGAGCCTTGTTGTACCCCCCCTCAAGTGTTGTAACCCTCAGCTGTTGGAATGAAACCTTGTGTGCTTGTTAGCTTGTGTGTTGTTTCTGCCTTTTTAAAATGCGAACTAATCAACTTAAACGTCATTTAACCCAATCTCACGAAGACCTTGCTCAACCGCAGATGGTGAACACTCGTGCTAGCGCCTCTCAGAGACGCGCCCCTCCCGCCGGAGGAGAACAACCAGAAGGAAGAAGAGAGAACCCTGAGAACCAGGAAGTGGATCAGCAGGATCCTATGGGAGAAAACCAGCCCGAGGGACAAGCGCCTGTAAGAGGCGGACCAGAAGCAAGCCATCCCAGAAGTCAGAATGAGGAATCTTTTGTTATGCCCCCACTCCCACCAGATTTCAACTTGGCACAAGCTTTGTACCACCACACCCTGTTCATGCAAAATGTGTGGAATGCCAGCCGCCGTCAGGAAACAGCCCGAGGACCCAATGCGGGTGACAAGTTGACCAATTTTCTGAGAACCAGGCCGCCCACCTTTGGAGGGTCTAGCAACCCCTTGGAAGCAGATGACTGGCTAAGAACTATCAAGAGAAAGCTGGAACCATTTGGATGTGGAGACCGTGACAAAGTTCTTCTGACCACCCACCAGCTCACTGGAACTGCTTTAGCTTGGTGGGACGCTTACTGTGCAACTTCCCCAAACGAGTCGGCCATCACCTGGAAAGAGTTTGAAGAAGAGTTTCGTCGCTACCACATTCCCGACGCCACCATGAGGCGCAAGGCAGATGAGTTTCGTGCACTGAAGCAAGGAAACAAGACTATGGAAGAGTACACCCATGAGTTCACTGAACTGGCCCGTTATGCACCAGATGAAGTGAAGACAGATGCAAAGAGGCAGGATGCTTTCATTAGAGGTCTACACCCAGATCTTCGAGCTCTGATAGTCACCCACAGTTTCCCTGACTTCAATACACTGATGAACAAGGCCATTGTCACAGAAAAGGCCAGAATGGAGGCAAGGCAAGAGAACAAGCGCAAGTTCCTGGAGAGCAAGAACCGTCAGCTGGATCGCTCGCAGAAACCCAGGAGCTCCGGTTATGCTGCACCCAGACCCCAGGCTCCCATGCAGTACAGAACCCAGTTTCAGGCCACGAGCTCCCAGGCTCCCAACAACCAGTTCAAGAGCCAGAACACTTCGAAGCCCCCGCAGAGCAATGTCAGTCAAGTCACCACCCAGAATAGCAAAGCAAAGGCCTGCTTCAACTGCCGTGAGACCGGACACTTCATCGCTGATTGCCCACACCCCAAGAGCAAGCCTATTACTTCAGTCTACTCCAACTCAGTGAATGGACCCAAGCCACCAGTATCTGGAGCCAACCGTGTGCCCGTTCGCAGCACCAACACTGGCAACAACAACAACAACACCCATCAGTCATATGGACGAGCCCGTGTCAACCACATCAGCGCGCAAGAGAACCAAGGTACTCCAATATCAGACCCAGTCAATCCAGTACCAACAGCTTTATCTTTTGGGACAGCCGAATCTCGAGGACGAGATTCCTTTTAAGTGGGGTAGGTTTGTAACACCCGCGTTTTAATCCCTGGGAAAATCACCTAAATAATTCACCCGGTAAAATCGTTTCAAAATCTTTTCACCACCCGAGCTCCCTTTCCGCCGAATCCTCTTTGCCTGTCGTTTCCCCCCCCCTCTCTTCCTGTCCGCATCGCTTCACCGCCTCCCTCCCGTGTCGCCCGCTCTCGGGTCGACCGCCGGGCCGACCGTCTCTGGCCGACCACCGTCAGCACCTGTCTTCTCCGCCGCGAATCCCGCCGTCTCTCCCCTCTCTTTTCCCCCCTCCTTTTCTTTTTCCCTCTCCCTCCTCCCTTTCTTTTTCCCCTTTCTTTCTTTCTCCTTTTTTTTCCTTTTCCCCTCCTCTGCTTCCTCTGGCCGACCACCGCCGCTGCTGGCACTGCAGCTCTGCTCGCCGCCGGCCATCCCCTCCCTGCCGTGCTCCAAGTCCACCGACCCCACTACTGCGCCGGCCAACCAGCCTCGCCACCACCACCCGGCTCTGCCGCGTCGCAGACCCGCCGCACCAGCCGCGCCGACCACGCCACGCCCCGGCCCGCCGCTCCGACCGACGTACGCGGCGCTCGCGCGTGCACGCCACCGCCGGCTCGCTCGCCCACGCTCGGCTCCGCTCCACACCACGCCACCATCGTCGTGCCGCCCTCGCTCTGCTCCCGTACGGCCGGCCCACCAAAGCACGCCGCTCCCCTGCCCGCCGCGCACGCCAACACAGCCGTGCCAACCACCGCCGCGCTGCCGCTGCCGTGCCGCCCGCAAGCCATGCCGTCGTCGCCAAACCACGCCACCTACCCGAGCACACTACCGCCGAACCATCCCCTCGGGCGTGCCACCCCCCCGCACCACGACCGCCGCGGCTCCGACCGCCACCAGACACGCCGTCGACCGCCGCACCCGCCTACACGCCACCGCCCGGCCCCTCCTCAGTCCCGTCACGGCACCAGCGTTTCGCCACACACACGCGCGCGACAAACTTTGCGCCACCGTACCAATCACGGCCACGGGCCCGGCCGCCATTGATTCCGCTCGCCGAGCGCCTTCTCCCCCTCCGCTCGTCGGCCCACCTCTCCAAGCTCCGCCACGCCTATAAAGGGGGCCAACGAGCACCACCTCCATCACCTCTCCCTCACCCGCCACCCAGCTCGCCCTCTCCCCCATCGCAGCGCCGCCACCACACTCGCCATTGCCGCCGCCGCCACTGCTCCCATGGGCAGCCCTCCACTCCCCACCTCCGGCTGTGGTAAGGGCATGGGTGAACTTGCCATGATCCCCTCTCTCTTTTCCCCCTGTTCCCGTCCACCGCCGCTGCCCCAATCGCCGGCGATTTGGCCGGACAGCGCCGCCGCCGTCGCCCCCCCCCCCCCCCCCCCCGTGCTCTGTTTCGCGGGGAAGAAGACACTTTTGTGCATAACCCCCTGAAGTTTCCCCTTTTCTAACCCGCGGTCCATTAAACAGGACCCTCCCTCTCTGGCACTTTACACAAAACCCCCTGGGTGTTTGCCAAATCAACCCGCAATCCACGGGCACTGTTCTCTCTCATTCTGAAAACTTCGCCAGAGGCCCCTGAACTTTTCCCTATTTGCAGACAGGTCCTTATTCTTTATAAACAGCCCCTAAACCCTACTAAACTCGTCATTTCATGCGCCAAATTAATCCCGTTTGACCCCAAACTTCACCACAATATTCACCAATATATTTTCGCCAAATCCAACCAGTCCATACCCAAAAATAATCATGTCATCATCATCCGCTCTCTTTTTCCGTTCTTCTTTCGGAGCTCAATAAAAGCTTTTTCTTTTATTTATTGGGTGATTGTTTGTGTGTGCCGTAGACTCCGCTGTGAACGAGGAAGGACTCGAAGAGGAGCAGTGCAACGAGCAGGAGCTTGGAGACCAAGACCCCGGGCAGGAATCCCCCGAGGGTTGGGAGAACGGCAAGTGCAATCCCACCCTTTGATGCATACTGTTGTCCTAGTTTTTATAAACACAACCCATGGCCTGATTTATAAAACTTGCATGATTTTACTGCTAAACCCGGTTGGATAGCCACCCCTTGATTGCTATGACTGATTCCTTGACAACCTAGATTAATGTTTGAATATGACAATGCTCTGTTTAAATGTTAGTCACTGCTAGAAATGCTTAGGAATGTTTTACTGGTACACACCCCATCACAAATTCTTGGTGTTTACAAAAGCAACCGTGTGCGTGCTTTAAAATAAAAGAGATGATTGTGTAAATAAAATGAGTACCCGTGTGGGATGAGACAGACGGTATTTCCGCGTGAAATACCGAGGTGAGCTCGAACCGGTATGGTTGAGCATGGTGGGAGTTGTCTATCCTATCACAAGTTTTGGGATGATGTTGATGTGTCATCTAGCCTAACCCATTTTTCTGTACCACCACTCGACCGTTGTATGTGGCAACGGCCTAGCATAAATCTCACTAGTTGAGCTGCTGGTTATGTGGTGTGCTGGTGAGCAACAGAGGGCCATGGAGCCGGGGATACGGTCTATGTGAGGTATGCCCCTGGTTAGAACCTCGTTGGTAGGTTGCTAACCCCTGGTCGCGTCTGTGATAACTTGTCAGTTTAGCTATGGTGGGTAATGGCTTTGATAGGAGCTGCACTGGCACTAAGGTGTTCATGTTGTGGTAGCCTACTTGTGGTTGTGTACACCTCTGCAGAGTTGAAACCTATCCGGATAGCCGTGTCCACGGTATTGGGCGAGTTACGGCTTGGTCACTTCACTAGTCCCCTGTTTTGGTGTAAGAAAGTGTTGGTGTTTGACTGAGCTGAGAAATGTTTTGACATGGGCTACGACAGATGGGAAATCTGGTAGCAACAAAATCTTGTACGAAAAAGTATTACTTTTACTGTTCCTTTTAAAAGAAACATTTGTGAAAACCCTTTGCGAAAACCAACCCTCTGCATGTGTAATAAAATTTGCTTTGCTGCTAAATAAACCATAAACCTTCCTTGTTGCTATCCTGTGCATACTTCTGTTATACCCCTCCGTGGTCGTGGTTGTGCTTGCTGAGTACGTATGTACTCACCCTTGCTTAATCTGTTGCAGAGGCAGACCCAGACTTTGTGCCTGAGGATATCGCCTAGTGGGGTTCGTTCTACACCCAACCTTTGCCTGTGTGTTAGGGTCACCCGCTGGAAGCCGCATGCGTTGCCACTCTGATGAAGACCTCTATGTTATCAACCTCTTTATCTTGAGCTTAGTGCTAGTTCTGTTTGTCGTGGCCCTGCAATGCCACCGTCTCCCGTAATGTTGTTTTGTACTGAACTATCTGTTGTAATAATGTGAGCCAGCATCCTGGGACTGGTATTTGTATCAGTTCTCTCTTTCGAGGGGACGCTTCAAACATCCATAACCAATGGCAGATGGGTAATTTTGTGACCCAAAAGCAGCTGAAAGCAGGGTCTGAGCTGCTTTCAAATTTGTACTAGACAAAAGCTGCTTTTGGTTATGACTTTGGATGACAGCCAATCCTTTTGGTTGGGCTTTTGGCTTTTTTAGAAGTAAAAGCAGGTTGGAAGTCCAATCAAAGGCACCCTAGGAATCGCTGCTGCAATCAAATCGCCTGCATCGACTGCAGCAAGAGCTGGCTAGCGGCTGCATCAGTTCTTCCGAGCACCGCAAATGAGGCAAAGATTGACTTTTGTGTTATTCTTGTTAATTTTCTTGTAGTATTTTTTCCAATTTATTTCCTGAACCGAAACTGTGGATCCTGAACCTTTTATATTATCAGCAATTTTCAACTTCGGCATGCATGCCATATTTCATTTCGCCTTCATTTTGGGTCACATGTTGATATTTGTAGAGACAGCTATTTGCACGTCTGCAGCCGTTGATGCAGACAACTCTAGCTAATACGAACACGTTAGGATTCTGCAACTTTTCTTCCAGCTTCCAGTACGAACACGTTAACGCTCGAATACCAGGATGTTCCTCCACCTCTACTTGCTCTCGCGGCCGTGCTACTCCAGCAATTTGCTCCGATGAAAAAGGTTAGCTCAAGGATCAATTTCATCTCTGAACTCTACTGTAATCCCTCATCTGAAAGCACCCACGAGAACTCTACAATGAAGTTCACTGTCGAAATTTTAGTGTTTCCTTGGGAATAAAGCTCCTGACAGTATATATGTACGTCCACTGTCCACACGGTCAGTCACTTGTGGAATATCCAACGAGGGCATTATTACCGCCAGCTTATTGTGTGTAGTAATATTGTTAGCACATCGATATAATTGTGCTTAATACATTGTTACATGATAACAAATACCAAAATACAGTTTGATAGATTGTTGGTTTACTCAGGCCCTGTTTGGATACTAGGGACTAAAACTAAGGGACTAAAACTAGTCCCTAAGGGACTAAAATTGCTGTTTGGATCCCTGAACTAAAAGGGACTAAAGTGACTTTAACAACCTGAGCAAAGACTTTTTTACCCCTGATTACTACCCCTCCCGCGCTCTGCTTGGCGTGGCATTTTTTTGGCACGAGGAGCCGCCGCCGCCCGCCGCGGGGAGACGCGGCGGCCACCAGCGCGTGGGGGTCGTGGCCATCAGCGGGCGGCGTGGGGGCAATCCTGCGGCGGGGGCCCGGCGGCCCCGGCGAGGCGACGCGGCGGCAATCCGACGGGGGGAGCCAAGTCCTCGGCCTCCGGCAGCGCACCCCCGCGGTCGTCTGCAGTAGCAGGAGGCGGCGGCCCCATCCCGCAGCAGTAGGAGGCCGGCCACCTATGCGCAGGAGGAGGAGACCCGAGCGGGCGGGCGGCGAGCCTTGCAGCCTTGCAGGCGGCCCTCGCCATGACGGCGGCGCAGGAGGAGGGGAGCGGAGCGGGCGGGCGGCGAACCGGGCAGCGCAACGTGGCTGGCGGCGCGGCGAGCCGGTCGGGCGGCCCTCGCAGCGGCGACGGCGCAGGAGCAGGCGAGCCGGGCGGGTAGGGGGCGGAGCAGGGAGGGGGCGGAGGAGGGAGCGGGAATCGGGCGGCGGCGGAGCGGGGAGGGGGCGGCGAGGAGAGGAGCGCGAGCGATGGAGACGAGAGGATAGAGTCGGGGGGAGGGCATCCAGTGGAAAGTGGGGATTTTAGTCCCTATAAGCTCCTCTTGTGGGACTAGAGAGTTTTAGTCCCTTTGAGACATTTTAGTCCCTGTAGTTTGGATCTTTAGTCCGTTTTGGGACTAAATTTAGTCCGTTTTGGTTTTAGTCCCTGGAACCAAACATGGCCTCAAATTGGTGTAGCTATAGCACAGAGTGGCACTGCCTTTATTAGTGTCACCCCAAACTTTTCTGCCATGTCAACTCCATTTCTCTCTACCTCAACTGGAAGCTTCCATTTGAATTGATTTAATAGTGATCCAAGAACTAGGTGCACCATCCTAATAGCCAATGGCATGCCAGGGCAAATCCGACGTCCTGCACCAAATGGGATGAGGTCAAAGTCTCCACCTTTGAAATCAACTATCTTGTCCAAAAATCTCTCGGGCATAAACTTCCCCGGTTCAGGCCATACATTTGCATCTCGACCCATTGCCCAAATATTTATCAGTAGACGAGCACCTTTAGGTATTGTGTAACCATTTACTATTGTTGTCATCTCAGCTTGACGTGGTAACAATAATGGAGCAGGAGGATGTAATCGAAAAGTTTCTTTTACTACAGCTTGAAGATACGGCAACTGGCCAATTTGAGATTCTTCAATATTTTTCCTTGAGCCAATAACTCGTGCAAGCTCATCGGTAACTTTAGACATTGATACTGGATTTCGAAGCAACTCCGTCATCGCCCATTCCACTGTGTTAGAGCTTGTGTCACTTCCCGCAGCAAATAAATCCTAAAAAAAGATAATGTTATTATGAAATCAACAAGCTCAATCATGAAACAAAGAGTAACTAGGTTCAAGGCGAGAAAGAGATTTTCAAAAGTAATGTACATTATATATGACAAATGCCTAGTTTTGATACTTTGAGTGCACATGCACATGGTACTTCCTATGTTCTTTTTTTTTCTTTTTTACCATTATTGACGGTTTACTGTCTTTAGGGAAAATAAACTTCAGCTTTAGTTTACTTCTACAACTTCATAATCATGATACATGTTTTCAGACTTTTATAGAAATACTTGGTTGGAAACTAAATCTGGCTAGTAATATACTCCCTCCGTCCCAAAATAAGTGTCCACTTAGAAAATTTAAGACAAATTATTAGTCATGACAAATGACTATGCCATGACTATGTTACTCCTAATTAAAATTACGAAAGTAGCATTAACTAACCATATGATTGGTTATATGTGTTTCTCTATGCACTTTGTATAATGTGTGCATTCCTAAAAACTAAATGGATACTCTTTATGGGGACAAAGTTTGATTGCTATATGAACACTTATTTTGGGACGGAGGGAATAGTTGATAACCAATCTCGAGAAGTTGAGAACACGAGCATCTCCAGACTCTTTATATCTTTTCTAACTTATAAAAATAGAGATTTTGGTAAAAAAAACACACCATCCAACATCCTCTTCAATTGGATATCCAAATATAGATATCCTCTATTCCGGATTTCTCGCTAGCCAAATATGAGAGCGAGATGACTCTCTAGACTGCGCACAAAATATATATAAAGATATAGAAAATAATTTTTACTCAAATACTCTCCAAATAATGATTTAGAGAGTATATTTTAGATAGGTTCTTAGAGAATACACATTTAATTTTAGAATATTTTTATTAGGTGAGAATCAAGGAGTGCCCCATAGCAGACCTAGTTCCCCCACACAAATACACAAGTGTTCATTTGGCTCCTAGCATGCGACTTGCCGCTTTTGTCTTCTGTTCCCCCCCCCCCCCCCCCCTTTTATCCCCTTTTCTTCTTCTTTCATGTATTTTCCTTTTCTACACACTTATCCTATCCATTGCTTCTTCCTGCTATAAACTAATTTACTGTACGTACAACCTTCTTCCCAAGCTATTTTTTATTTTTAAAAAGGTTTTCATAAGTATTTTAGAAGAATTGCACGGCAAGTCACTTGAAAAAGGTGTTTTCAGAAAAGAAGCGATCTTTAAAAGGTTTTCGAGGAAGTTTGGTTGAAGAAGTTAAACTTGTTTGACGAAACTTTCATGAACGTTATCTAAAAAAATGTTTGCTTCAGAAGTTTTTGTAAAAGGTTCTATCGAGAAATTCTCTTTGACAACGTTCTCCTAAAGCATTGTCTTGAGAAATTATCCAAATATGGTCTGCCGAGAAGTTGTCCATATAAGTTGTGTTAATAAAGTTACAATTAATTTTGTAAAAATTAAAAGTTATGGAATATATTTTTTGTTAAACTAGAAAGTTGTGGGGTGCCGAAATGTCACAGACTACGTGACCACGCAGCATGGACCATTATTATATAAATTAGCCATTTCGGCCATCCCTTGAACTATATACCAATGAGTACCATCAATTGTAATTGTAGTACACTTCAAGTTATAATCGTAGCACTTTCTCCATTCAAAAATGGACATACGGTTTTGAATTGACAGAGTCTTTCAAATGAGACTTTAGCCATTTATTTCTCAAATATTATAATTTTTGTACCAGCATTTAAAAATGCATTCGGTGGTATCATCTTTGTCTACAGAATTTGCTTCTTGTGAGACTAGTCATTTGGTGAAAATAATGAGGTTTTGTGAATACTAGAATACATTTGCGCCTTATTATAAAACGTAACGGAGTACTCTTTTTGAAACGATGAAACGGAGTACTCTGGTCCTCCCGTCCAATATTAAAATCATACTTGCATTTTAACTAATGATCAAAGCAGAATGTTCCAAAAAAATACATGTCAATAATCGGAGGGAGCAAACATATATAGTTGTAGGTCTTTTTAGCAGAATTTATTAGTAGTAGATGACAAAAAAAACATAGTAAATTTTGCTCCCGTGCTTACCGAAAACATCGACCGTAACGTGTCATTGTCCACTTGTCCAGCCCCGCCGCGCCTTTGTCGCCTGTCTCACTGTCCAACAACAGGTCAAGGAAGTCGTTCTTTCGAGGCTGCTGTCCACCCTTGCGGCCATGCTGCCTCCGGTCGATCTCCTCATCGAGCACCCGGTGCAGCCGTGCAAACACCTTGGCCGCGCGCCGGCGCCACCCTTGCACGTCCACAGCCGCCAACGCCGGGTAGAAGTCCGACAGGTTCGGGCTGCCGGCGACCTCCATGATTTCCGTCACCACTTCCTGGAACTCCTTCGACTCGCCATGGTCGTCCAGGTTCGTGAGGTCACGCGAGAACATGGTGCTCGAGAGGAGGTTAAGCACCGTCGCGAACGCCACGCGGCCGACGTCCGCCGCCGCGCCGCCGCCTCGCGCTTGCCGGCCGATGTGGTCCACGAGCAGCTGCACCTTCTCGCGCCGGAGCTGCTGGAGCGCGTCCAGCCTGTGCGGCGCGAAGAGCTCTCTGGTCATGATCTTCCTGAGCGCGCGACAGCGCTGCGAGCTGGCGGGCAGCCACACCACGGAGTTCTCGGCGTGGATGCCGACGAGGGCGTCCGGCACGGACCGCGTTGCGAAGATGGCGTCGTTCCTCTGAAGGAACTCGCGCGCGAACTCCGGGGAGGTCGCGACGACGGTGGTGACTGCTCCGAGGCGGAGGGACATGAGCGGGCCGTGGATTTTGGCGAGGTTCGCAAGGGAGCGGTGCGGCTGGTCGTCGAGGAGGTGGAGGTTGCCGATGACGGGAAGAGGACGAGGCCCTGGTGGGAGGCCGCGGCGCCGTACTTGTTCTAGGAGATCGAGGAAGTAGACGGCAAGGAGGGAGACGATGAGCCATGCCAGCCATGGGAGCAGCTCAGCCATTCTATCTGCAGAGCATGCGTGTGAGTCTGGGGCGGGCCTTTATTGATACATCGACCTCTCAAGTCTCAACATCGTTGTTTCTCGATTCGTCCTTGTGGTTCCTATGGCCCGTCCAATCAATGAGGGTTATCTGTTACTATTGACCTATTGTAACTAGAACATTACACGCACTTTGCGCGTGTCCTATGACAAAATATAAAGTAGTAGACATTATTCGCATCCTTTCTGATATACTTTTACACGAATAAGCTACATCTAAATTATCACAAATGATATAGAAGAACGGGAGTTACAAGGGGTTAGAGTCAGTAGGGTTGAAAACGGTCGGGATAAATCCCGTACCGTCCCGATCCGATTTTTACATTTGATCCGATTGAATTCGTATTTTCGGACAAAAATAAAAACGATACGATATACATGATACCAAATATGAAAACGGGACGAAAACGGTTTAGGCTCTATCTTGATTGTTTTCGTTTATCCCATATTTCACCGGGATATCCCGTATCTGCAAATATGGTGCATCCCGTTTTTTCCAGTCTAACTCAGCGAAGTGACCTAGCCCAAAGAAATTATGCCTATGTACTGTTTGACTGACAGACGGAATACCTAACCTTATGCATGTGTGCTGCATTGTTTCAAGGCACTTATTATTTGTTAAGTTATGCACTTAATACTTATTTAGACTCATTGCTAATTTACAATGGTGTATCTGTATACGTGTATTAGTGTCAATGTGTCATTATGATTGATTTGGTCCCACGAGCAAGTGTTCCCGTTTTTCTTTCCGTATTCGATCGTTTTTGTTTTTGATACGTGACCGCTCGAATTAGTTCGTTTTTATATCCCGTTAGTTCGTTTTCGCTTTCGTTTCCGAAAAGGTCGTTTTCGTTTTCGTATTAAAATGTGAAAGTGAAAACGATATGGGGTTCATCCCGACCGAGTTCGACTGCTTTCAGATATCTCTTAATGTAATGAGTGAATTTCACTGCAGGTCCACGAACTTTTTCCAAGATCTCACCTAGGTCTGCAAACTAAAAAAACGGTCATCTAGGTCCATCAACTTTTCTAAGGTCTTATCTAGGTCCGCAAACTAAATAAGTGGTCATCTAGGTCCATGAACTTTTAAAAAGCTGTCGTCTAGGTCCATGAACTTTTAAAGAGCTGTCGTCTAGGTCCAAGGCGGTGTCGACGAGTCCGACCTTGACGACACCTCTTTAAAAGTTCATGGACCTAGATGACCACTTTTAAAAGTTTATGGACCTAGATGTCCGCTTATTTAGTTTGCGGACCTGGATAAGATATCAGGAAAAGTTTATGGACCTGGATGGCCGCTTTTTTAATTTACGGACCTAGATGAGATCTCGATAATAGTTCATGGACCTACAGTGAAATTCACTCTAATGTAATTGTAAATCGAACCATCAACCGCTCAACAATATATGAAAAATATGATAGCACATAACAACGCTAATACGAATAAGAAATATGTAAAGATTGAAAATGGCATGCAAAGGCCTGCCTTATCTTGGCCTACTAAGGAGCAGCTTTTGGGCCTTAATCTTCTTAGCTCTGCAGCAAGCGTCAACTAAAATCATGTATCTTGATCTTCTTTCTATTAAGTAAGACATAGTTGAGGGATGGCTTAGGAGACTGGCTCATAGTGATTGAATTCTCCTCAATCTACTACTTTAGACTTCAATATATCGATTCTTATGTCTACCTATAATTTTGGATATTGTTTTTTTATAAAGAAAGATCAAAGCCTTAGCCGCCCATTATTGGCAAACATTTCAGAGTAGTTGTCAACCCGATAGATGCCGTGGTAGGGCTAGACTCAAAGACCCTAGTAGGAGTTGGCGGTGGAAGCGAAGACCACATGAGCATAGGCATGTGAGCTAGAAGAGAGTAGTGTGGCATGAACTCTAGTAATGTCTCCTGCAATCTTTGGCCCACGTCGTCACCATGTTGTGGTCTCCACTACAACATGCGAACAGGCTACGAGTTGTCGAGGAGCCCCTATGGCACATCCAAAACCTTCATCCAGGTTTAAATTGTTTAGGAGCTTGTCGTCCTACGACAACATCGATCGAGTTCACATGAGCTAGATGCAAGCTATTTGTGTGCTCCCCATCTTCTCGAGGGAGATAGGAGTCTCATGTGCGATTATAGGTTAATGTATCGTAGAAAAAAGATATGGGTCGAATATGTGGCACAAGAAATAGAAAAATACACATGTAAAAAATATATAACAGAATATCCAAAGCCAAATCCGACTACACCATTGTATTTTTAAACAAAATTTTCAAACAAGGAAAAAAATAAAATTATACTACCATGTGTTTCAAATTATTTTTATCTAAATATAGTCAAGTGTGGTCTTATTTTAAATAGCTCATCATGAGAAATACAACCATGCGATCGGATTTTGATTTGTACCCGATTATTTTTTCCGGACAACAAATACGTATAAGTGGTCAAAGCTACATTTCATAAAGTTAAATGATCTGGTACAATGTTTATATACAAAACAGTTATATATATATATAAGGAAAAATTGTATTTTTCATCCTCGAGTATTATGAAAGTATGAGTTTCATTTCTAATGTTTTAATTGGTGCAAATTAAACCCATAACTATTTGAACCGGTGCACCAATCATCCCCATCTTGACTTAATAACAGTTTAGTGCAATTGTGCACCAGTTTATACCATATAATCAGCTAACTAATGTCTACTTAGCCACGCCATACCCTAACTAATCCATAATAGGGTGCCATCCGAATTCCAAACTGGACCCATCATCCACGTCCAAAAAACCTCTAGTAGACCAACAAAGCAACACTAGAAACATGAGCCTTCCATTAATTTTCTTACGGTAGAGCACGCGGACTATATTGTACCTTGTGCTATCATATAGAGGTCAATTTCTTCCTTGATGATTAATCACGCTACTAGCTAATCCTAAAATATATATAGTAGAATTCTTATTACATCTTAATAGGAAAACGATAACATATTTGCACCGTTACCAGAGGGAAAAAAAACTACAAAGACAAGGTGTGATGTGGCTGAGAAGATGTTAGTCAGCTAATTATACAGCATAAACCAGAGTCCGATTGTACTAAATCGTTATTAAACTGAGGTGCGGATGATTAGTGCACCGGTTCATATAGTTAAGGGTATGATTTGCACCAATTGAAACATAAGGGATGAAACTCACACTTTCATAATACTTTAGGATGAAAATACATTTTTTGCTATATTTAATTATTTATCACAATGGCCATCACTAGCTGCGTCACCAACCATTTTTAGAATTGGGATTACATAATCTCGGGGTTCCTCGACTGCTCATAGAAATGCTGAGGCCAGATCATCACCTTATACTTATATGGACCCAGCCTGGAAAAGCATTTCCAAGGCCACCTTGCTTACGTTAGCTGGCTTTGGACATGCATGTTTAAAATCGGTCAGCTTACGTCACCCGGCTTTGGAGAAGGTATTGCGGAATCAGTTTATGTAAGCCGTTCCTAGAAAAAGCATCACATTTCTAATTTAGATTTCTCTTGATTTGGAATATCATTTCGTCAACATTTGAAATTTTCTTTTCCCGCCACGTACATTTCTAATATTCATTTTCTAGAAATTTATAATATTAGTTTCACGTTGAACTTTCAATATCCATTTTGCTTGTCAAATTTTAAATATTTGTATATTTTACATATATTTTCATCTTCATCATTATTCATGCCACATCACCCACAGGAAAAAAATAATCATCACACGTTTTATACATTGTTCAAAATAAAGTTGCACTAAGAATCCATCCATCATGAATTCGTAGTTTTCCAGATCCCGGAGCACCTTTTAGTCCCGGGCAGTAACACCGACCGGGACTAAAGGGGTCGGTGTTACCGCCCGGGACTAAAAGATGCTCCACGGGATAGTTTAAAAGAAAAAATCCTCCTGTGTATCACAAGTGCTCTATGAGTGTGTTGGTAGGGGAGGCTACGCGTGAGGCATATGTCCTGGGTTTGAAACCCATGCACCGCACGAAAATCGCGTGACTGAATTGTGCCCGCATGCGGTGGCCTCACTAGGTTCAACACTTTTTTTAAAAAAAAAATCCGGGGACCCTTTAGTCCTGGCTGTGCGCACCCCTTTAGTCCCGGGGCTGTTGTCCCGGTCACCACGTCCGGGACTAAAGGGGGTTGGTGACCGGGACTAATGACGCGTTTTCTACTAGTGGTAGGTATAACCGAGATGAGAGAGAAAACTGAAGCAGCGGGTTAGCCAGCTTGCCGAATCATGTACATTGGTGTTGACCAAATAAAAAATTCTTTCACCACCGTACCATCTGAATCATATGGCTGTTGAATCCTTCGTCGCTTAAAACGCGTGTTGCATCAGTGTAACAATACCTAACTATTGCATCAATGAAGGGGTGGATCCAAGAAAAGCCTTGGACCAGGGCTGGCCCAATATATTATGAAGGTAGCTGGGCTGATTTTGTGTATAATGGGCCATTTTGCACTGTATAAAACATAGACATACTATGGGCTGGACCACGGGCTGCAGCCCCCCCCCCCCAGCCCGGGTCCTAGATCCGCCACAGCATCAATGTGTTCTATATATACACGCATGAACTTATTCAAGCAACACTGCCTGACGAGAAGTGTCGGGAGGGACCGTCGAGGCCGCTATGGAGGTCACTTTCGCGGGGATGTCCTCCTTGAAGAATGTGAAGCCGCCATTGCAACCTCTAGAGGAAGGGGTAGCGTCCCTCCACCGTTGTGCCTTAGTACAGGCCAGCGGTAGGGTAGGGACAGAGCTGAAGAGGAGTGTAAGGGGAGTTTCCTAATGCAAGGGAAGGGAGCAGCCACGGGGGTGGCTGTTGGGCTTGTAATACGTGCCAGCATGATGATTGGAAATTTACTAGTGCCCCATAAGATTCTAAATTTTAGTTGGAAAGTACTACCTCCGTGCTAAATTATTATTCACCGTTGATTTTTCTTGTAATATTTAACCATTTATGTTATTAAAAAATTTAGTCTAAATATATAAAATAATAAGTCATACTTAAACTATCTTTGTTGATCGATAAAGTAAATAAAAATGATATTTACTTAATTTTTGAATAAGACGAATAGTCAAACAATGAGGGTAATAGCCAACAACGAATACTAATTTGGAATAGATGTAGAAGCTAACAACGGGTTGGCCACGAGAGATAACAAGAGAAGCCGGAACATTGAAGCATCGATCATTTGCAATATTTGTGGAGTAGACAAAGAATTGCTCATGCATGCATTGATATGGTGTGGACATACACATACATTAAGAGAAGCACGACACCAATCTTGCTTGCGGTGGAGGTATAGTCAGCAAACTTCTTGTTGTGATAGGTTGTCATGCAGAGTTCCAAGTGAAAGCTTTACCTGACTGTTGGGACTGTATCAACAACGGCGGCGCTGGTTGGACGTCGTTTCCCTCTTTTAAGGCGTTGTTGTGATGCTTTCTGCAAAGGTCAGTGGTCTTTCGGGAGAAAATCTAACTCTGGCTCTGCCAGATGGGCGACGACGACACATTCAACGTCGTGTCCTCCTTGGAGGCGTCATCATGGAGGTCCTCTGAATCGACATTCTTCCTAGACGGAGTTTGTTTTGTGGTTGTGATGATATTAGCCAGCAAGGGAAGATAAGTTTTCTTGTAGGACGATTCCTAGACATCAAGTTTCTAAGTAGATGAGAGATGTGATAGATTGGTGCTGCATAAAAGCAATGTAAGATTGAGAGATGGACACGAAAAAATTGAAGTTTAGTCTTCTAGCGTTCTTTTTCTATCTTGGATATTTCTTTCTTGTGATTTGAGCTCCTCATTTTTTAGGGTTGAGTCTAAAAACTCCGTAAATATTGGTTGTATATCATGTTGATATAGTAGGCTGGATTTATCCTTTATTATCTAATTAAGAGAAGCAATGCACAATTCTGGAGTTTAATGTCCTCAATCAGAAAACATGAATGGAACTCTGTCTGTGTGTGTTGGGGGGGGGGCGCAAGAACACCCTACTTCCTAAAGTAATATTGGGCCAAAGAGAATTGGGGTCATCATCAGGGACAAGGGCCGGCCAAGTTCAGCTTGGGCCGTGTGACCCGGTTCCCCTCATCATGGCTCAGCATAAGCGTATAATCTGCAACAGAGCTGTGTTTGCTTGGCTGTATCCACTGTTTCAACTTGCATCTGTCCCAGACATACGGTTGCATCCTGTCTTTTTTTTAGAAAAGGGAATATGGAGTATATTGATATTCCAGCCTCTCTGCATCGAAAAGATACATACAACTATTATTATTACACAAAAGAAAAGGCCCCATTCCTAATAGCACACAGGCCTAGGAAAAAGGAGCAGGAAAAAAGAGCTATCACCATCATTAGCTCCAAACTATCAACACCAAAAAGACATGTCCAAACCATATGTCGTGACACATCTTCTACGACCAAAAGCACATAGCCAACGGTGGTGTTTCATGCACCTAACCCTAATTCCACTAAGAGCTGTCACTAACAAGGCTGTCGTCTTCATCCGGCTCCAATTAACCAGCTTTAAATATCGTTGGCACAATCAACCGGTGTAGAACTGGATCATAGATGAATAAAATCAAGCCTGGTGTCTTGCTGAACGAACACCACCGTGTCCAGTATGCTAATCGTTGTGTAACCTTGACCAAGAATGGACCCAGTGGACTCGTCATCCCTTTCCTCGCCACAGTGCTTGCAGTCGCCGCACTTAACAGAGCATCAAATTCCACAACGACGTCTCCAAGGAGGGAAGCGACGCCGATTGCGCCGCCATCGCCTGACCCGAAGACCAAGGTTTTACACCCAGTAAAGTATGTAGAGAAGTCGCCGCTGCTATCGTTGCCCGTCAATCCGTGCGAGGTGAAGAAACACCCCCTGCGCAACGAGCGCAACACTTTCGTTACACGGATTCCGGTGAACGGAGGGGATCCCCCACTCACCGCCACCGCACAAGAAGCCCCCGAGGGTGGCTGCACGGCGACGCCGCGGATCCGGGGACGGCCGAAAGATGGCCAGCGGCCCCAACGGCGTGGGAAAGTCGACGGTGGCGACGAAGGGCGACCAGAGCGACAGGCGAAGAGGACCAAGACGACCGATGAGGAACGTCCGCACAACGTCGGTGCCGGTGATGAACGACCAGGAAAAAAATCAGATGTAGAGTTGGTGGTGGTGCTACAGGTGGAGGAGCGATCGAATGGATGGAAGGGAAAGGGGAAGGAAGGGGTCACCGTCGCCACGAGCCGACGGCGATGATCGGTTCAGATCGGAGAGACCGCCCCGGCGACGACGGGCGCGTCCCCTCGAGTCGCCTCGGGGCGACGCGAGGGTCACTGGGTCTCTACGAGGTCTCCAAGGAGGCAAAGTCTACACAGCCGCTGTCTACGCAGCCACAAACCAACGAACTGGCCTTCTTCCAGATGGATGACGATGAAAAAAAAATAAAAAATTTAAAAATAAATAAAATAAATAAATAAATAAATAAATAAAAATGTTGGCTAGGGAGTGAATCTGGATTTGAGCTTCTCTACGCAGCCTAGCCCGACGGATACAGGCAGAGGACAGTCGGTCCATGCATCAGTCTATGAGGACAACAATTTTACACTCTCTCGTCCGTCCAACCAAACACGATTTCTGTATTTTTGCACGTGCTCATACAAACTCATCAAATGCTTTCTTTTCAAGAATCTGCACCGAACGCTTTCTTTCTAAGAATTTGCACCCCTCGATCTGTATCCCATTATCCGGGATATATACAATGTAAATCTACGAAACCCTATCTGCACGTGGAAGGCCATCGCAGGGAATGGATGCAGAGAAAGTGGAAGCGCTTGCCTGCAGGGAGATTCCTTAGTAGCAAAATGATCAAGGTAGCGATCTATCCTTTTCCTCTTTTTTTTTTCTTGACCCTTTTATTTTGGATCTGTACTTTTACCTTATTTTAATATTAATATATAATCAGTAGGGGTTTATCCCTCATGTTTCCTTGAAAAAAAAAGGTTGCGATCTATCTTAGAGTCAGATTGAGATCCTAGTAAATTTGTTTGGCAACAGGGAGGGACAAAGATCGCGTCCGAAATTCATTCTTCAGGAAGCCATGGAAGCAGGAGAGGCATTGCCAGAGTGGGAGTTTAGTTTGGCGGTTGGCCCTTTATTTCTGAAATACTGTAAATTTTGTACCAACATTCAAAGTTTCAAACTTGCCTTCAATTGTATCATTTTTGTTTAGGAATTTTGCATCCTGAGGCTAATCATTTGTTGAAAACGACGAGGTTTGAATACTACAATAGATTTGCGCCTTATGAAACGAAACAGAGCGAGTACTCCTTGCGTGCAACGTTAAGCACCTGTAATCTAACTAATGGTAAAATAGAAATTTCCAGAAAATCCATGCCGTGTATACTACTCAGACAGAGAGAAAACCTAGTACTAGATGCAAAACCAAAAGCATGTAAAATTAGCGTGCTTACCGAAAATATCGTCCGTAACGTATCGCGGTCCAACGCCCCCGTGCCTGCTCTGTCGCCTGTCTCGCTGTCCAGCAACACTTCAAGGAAATCGTTCTTTCGTGGCTCTCCATCCTTGCGGCCATCCAGCCTCCGGTCGATCTCCTCGTCAAACACCCGGTGCAACCGTGCGACCAACTTGGCCCCGCGCCGGCGAACCCCTTGCACGTCGGCAGCCGCCAGCGTTGGGTAGAAGTCCGACAGGTTCGGTCTTCCGGCGACCTCCATGAGCTCCGTCACAAGTTCTTGGAACTCCTTCGACTCGCCATGGTCGCCCAGGTTCGTGAGGTCGCGCGAGAAGATGGTACTCGAGAGGAGGTTGAGCACCGTCGCGAACGCCACGCGGCCGACGTCCACCGCCGCGCCGCCGTCGCGCGCTTGCCGGCCGACATGGTCCACGAGCAGCTGCACCTTCTCGCGCCGGAGGTGCTGGAGCGCGTCCAGCCTGTGCGGCGCGAAGAGCTCTCTGGACATGACCTTCCTGAGCGCGCGCCAGCGCGCTGATGATTTGGGCATCCACACCACGGAGTTCTTGGCGTGGATGCTGATGGCGTCTGGCACGGACCGCGTCGCGAAGACGGCGTCGTGCGTCTGCAAGAACTCGCGAGCGACCTGCGGGGAGGACGCGACGACGGTGGTGACTGCTCCGAGGCGGAGGGACATGAGCGGGCCGTGGATTTTCGCGAGGCGCGCCAGGGAGCGGTGTGGTTGGTCACCGAGGAGGTGGAGGTTGCCGATGAGGGGAAGAGGGCGAGGCCCCGATGGGAGGCCGCGGCGTGCATGTTCTCGGAGACCGAGGAAGTAGACGGCAAGGAGGGAGGCGACGAGCCATGCTAGCCACTGGAGCAGCTCGGCCATTCTGTCTACAAAATATTAAACTGTGAATTCGAATGAACTGGGCTGTATGTGCATATGCGCGAGTGCGAGTCTGGTACGCGGGCCTTTATTCATGCATAGAGCTGTTAATAAACGTCAATGTTTGTCGATTCTTAACTTCTTTTCATCAACTAGTATTATCCCTTATATTTTAAGGCACATTTGGCACCGCATCAACTCCAAAAAATCGGTGAAGTTCTTGAAGCTGGGTACTAGGAACTCCAAAAAATTATGAAGTTGGAGCTAGGGGTATATAGAGACTATTTAGATGAATCGTTTTGTTTATAGTTTGTACTAAATATTAATATTTAAAGTATTATAATTTAGCATAGAAAATGCAAATCTAGTTTGGAGTTGGAGCTGTGCCAAACAGGCCCTAAGGCCCATTTGGATCCATTAGCAGTTTAGCTGTTAGAGATTTAAACGAGGGCAGCTAAAACTCAGCTAAACTTTAGCTGCAGTCTAAAAAAATATATGATTTCTTTAGCTAGTTGAATAGAGCTAAAACTAGCTAAAACATGTCTAAAGACGGAATTGCCCCTCCTAAAATCAATGCAACCACCATCTTTTTTTCTATTATTTTTATTAGGGGTAGTATGGTTCTATCATGTCAATTAGCCGGAGGATCCAAACACCCCCAACTAAAGTTTAGCTGTTAAAGTTTAGTTGGGGTGTATCCAAACAGGGTCTAAAATCGAAAAACCCAATAAGTATTATCTGTCACTATTGTAATTAATTCAATCAATTAAATGACCATCTATTTATTTGTTGATAGATTTTTAAGAGTAAAATATGTCGAATTCTATGATGTTTGCGATGTTATTTCCAAAATGTTGCGGAAGTTATTCTTCGATGTTTATATGGGCTGGAACATAAAGTACTATGCAACATGTGAGAACAAATAATTGAAGCGTCTGAGGGGGTGTTTGTTCAGCTTATTTCCGATTTTTAAGGCTCGATTTTGAGAAATCCAAAAGTCGGATGACTCCCATAATCCATAATCCACCTGGATTCTCGATTATGGATTACAGGAGTCATCTGACTTTTAGATTCTCCATAATCGAGCATTCAAAAACAGTCATATGTTGAAACAAACACCCCTGAAAATAGTATGTGCAACATAAAAAAATTGGCATATTTTTTCTCCAAAGTTATGAAATATTTTGAAACATCGTATGGTAATGCTTGCAACATCTAAGTACAACATGCGCAATATCAAAATATTGGACATATTTTCTTTCAAAAATCTGTTGGCAGATATAAATAGAAAAACTCTTAATTAAAATATCCAGGGAAGTAGTAATTGAAAATTTCATTCATAATAAGTTGATACAAGACATCCATCAACTACACGCTAAAGTTTGCTTTGGCTTGTTAGCTCAGAAAAATAAAAAATATTCTATAGTAAAAAAAGATGCAACTTAATAAAAGTATTTCAATCTTGAACAAAGTGTATTAAAAAATCTTGCTATCTCTATAGCCAGCCTTGTGAGACTCTGTGTTTCTTCTTTTTTTTGGCCAAATTTGTCTGTAGTTTCTCCGCGTGGTACGATCAGCCTTTTATGACTTTTTTTATAATTTTCCTAAACAAGAACACTTTTAGGGTACTTTTGGTTGAGTTGTAGCTTTTGGTAAAGTAGTTGTGAGCTGTGGCTTTAAAAAAAGTAGCTGTAAGTTGTGGACAGTGGGCTGTCCAAAAGCCGTTTGGTGCAACAACCGTGGCTTTTGAAAAGAGTGGACCCCATATGTCATTCATAGTCGCCATCTTCTTCTCTCAGTGACGAGTGGACCCGCTTGTCAGCCCCTTCTTTCTCCGATCTCTCTGCTTCATCGACGACATAGGGCGGCGGCAACGGCGGCACAGGGCGGCGGCGGCACGCACACGCGGGGGCGGCGGGCCCGTGTCGGTAGCGCGTGGGGCGGTGCTTGTGCGGTGGTTGGCGGGACCGACGCGGTAGCGCAGGGGCGGCGGGGCTGCGCGGGGCCGGCGGGGCTGCTCGAGCGAGAGGAGGCCGGTGGGGTTGCGCGGGGCGGTGGAGGCCGACGGGGCTGCTCGGGGGCGGCGCGGCTGCTTGGGTGCGGCGGGGCGGGGAGGTCGGTGGGGCTGGTCAAGCGAGAGGGGGGCGCACGCCGCACGGGAATGGGAGGCGGAAGAAAAGAAGAACGCGAATCGTTACCCATAACCGATGGCAGTGCGGGTAATTTCGTTGAAAGCTACGTTTCTATAGCCGGTGAAAGCTTCTCCTCAACCTGTGTGACAAATAAACTACACGGAAGCAGCTTTTGCTCGATAACCCTCTCAGCCGTTACCTCTTTTGGCTGGCTTTGAGCTTTTAAGAAGTAAAAGCTCTTCCAAATATCCCAACCAAAAGTACCCTTAGGCTGTCACCGTGGCTGGAGGCACGCAGCATTGTGTGGTTGTGCAAGAAGCCAAATGAAGCCGATTACCACGATCTCATGCGGCTTCCACCGTCCACGTATATACTGTGGCCGGATTCATCGTGAATTATTCGTGATTATTCCACACTCTAGCACTATACACTGTGGTCACCGGGCTCAGGCCGGCACCGAGGTGCCGGTATCGAATTGGCGTGTCTGCCAGGGGGAAAGGCGACGAGGGAAACGACGATAAGCTGTGCCAGTCAGCCATAGCCCATAGCTATCGTACGTCGTCGTGTGTGATGAGCAGTGCCAGTACCCGTATGTACATAAGGCTAAGGGAACCGCGGTAGTCGATTCCATTCTGTCCTCTGGGTGGGATATAAAAGACGTACTCGACTTTGGTCACGTGGTTCGGAAATTCTCCATCAATTAATGTCATCTGTAATTTTTGGCTTTTTCCTCAATACCGCGCTACCCCTCTTTGTTGTTTTCAATTTAATGCACTACAAACAAAAAGAAAAATATTACAGAACCGCAATGCTAGATGATTCTGGAAAGCGACATCCCACCAATGGGTACATTGGTGCATGCATGTGGTTTGCTTATCGGTATAAAAAAAGAGATTGGTCGTTTAAAATTTTAATGAAACTTCTCAAGACTACATGATTTTGCCATGTTCTTTTATTGTATAGAGAAATGCTTTTTAGAGTAGTTTTCTACCTCTTCTATAATGGTGCATTATAATAGTATTTAGCAGTATAAAGACAAATATATTACTTCACATCAGCAATATGATAGGTTGATCATCTCATACAATGTTGCGTCGGATAATTATTTCACAAAAGAATAAAAGACATAATTGCTATTGTACCTCATGAGCTAAATTTAGAACTATAAGACCCACTCATCAACCATTCTAGATAGAAACCAGCATTAATCCCGATTGTCGACGGCCCATACTCTCAAATTCGTAACTGAAATTATTATACGAATCTGGGACTAAAGGGTCCAACCTTTAGTTCGTAGGAACTAGGACTAAAGGGTCATTCCTCATGCCGACAGGTGAAGCCTTTGTATCATGGTTGGTAATACAAACTGCGAGTTTGGTTCCCTTGCTTTGCCTTGCCTCATCTTGCCAAGCAAGGCTAGTTGTTTGATAATGTGTGAAAACCTTGCTTTGTTGAGCAAGCTTGCTCGAGCTAGCAAGGATTTCCTTGCCGGTGCAAGCGAGCTGAATCGGCTCTCCTGCGCAAGCAAGGTTGCTTGCTGCAGCAACTCTTTGTCCCCTTTCTCTCTTGTCCTTTCTCTCTCTCAATGACAGAAGGAGCCCATTGTCCAGATAAAGAATAAACAAACTAGGCAAGGCTACCAAACAGAGCAATAAATCTTGCTTTTGCTTTGCTGAGCCAGGCGAGGCCAGACTCGCTGGGTAAGGCTAGCACGGTAAGGGTTCCAAACATGCCCTAAATATTGTCTTTTTTATTTTCCTATTTTCTTTTTCATTTAATTTTTTCGTTTCAACTATGTTTTCATGTATATTATGGGACGCAGGTTATACAAAGATTTGAGTAATATATACTTATTAAGCTACAGATATTAATTGGCACAAACTACTACAAAATATTCCTTCTTGGATCTTCAGCAGTTTCGTGGCATTCGATCACGTCCACACCACTTTCTTTTCTCCTCTATATCTATCTCTTCTCCAAACCCATAAGGACGATATGGCATAGACGCACAGGGGCACCGATGCATAAATTGAGGGTAAGTAATTAAGTTAATTAGGCACCGATTATATGCTGAGGTACAAGGGGCTGGCTGCTGGCAGTGAAGAACGTGACGGCGTCATTGCTTTAATGCGTACTAAGTGAATTCTTCGCGCGTTGCTGCGGGACATTTTGATCTCTGCAGCCACATGTCATGTTGAATATTTTTAAGGTGCTGCGTGCTTTTCATTAACTTGAGTTTTACTTGAAAATTCTATTACTCAAAACCCTTCATTGCAAGCAGTAGAAGCATGTTGACTACTGTTATTCAGAACTGCGTGCACATGCATTTTGCATTCATTATGTGTTTTTTTTTCTGTTTCTTTGACTCAATTTGGTCTAAGCAATTACCTGGCTTCAAAGATCGGTATGGACTTTGAACGTGTACTCACTGACAGCAGGATGATACATGTCTGATAGAAATAGGTTGTTTGACTGCTGCAAACACGGTATTCTGTTCACGCAATGTTGATTCTCTCGACGGCACGGAGCGCTTGCAGCGGTCGATGGCCAACATGCATGGACCCCACACCAACAGTCGCTATTCTCTTTCCCTTGCTGTGTTTAGTTCATCCAAACTTTCCATCACATCAATACCCCATCAAAACATTAAATGTAGGTAAATTAAAAAACTAATTGCATAGTTTTGATGTACACGACGAGACAAATCTTTTGAGCCTAGTTCGGTCATGTTAGGACAACAATTACCACAAACAAACGAAAAGTGCTACAGTGCGCTACAATGTCCGATGTGACCCTTTTCACTCTCTTTTCACGGATCTAAACGCAACCTCTATCCCGCGGACCCACTTCTATCTTCCTCATCTCTATCCCTTCTCCTTTTCTTTTCCCCGCTGGACCATATCCAGAAGCGAGGCGAGGGCAGCAGACTTGGGAGAGGCCGCCGAGGTTCTCCGCGGGAGCATCGGTGGCCGACACGGGCGAGGCCATTGAGCTCCTCCGTGGGAGCGTTGGTGGCGGGCGCGGGCGCGACCGGGGAGTGCTGCGCGCGGGAGCGCCGACGACGCGCTCGGCGGGCTCCTCTCACTGAAGGTGTGCGAGGGCGGGCGTGGGCGATCCCGGCGAGCTCAATCTAACGGCGGACGCGATCTGCGCTACTACTCGCTTGCTCGTCCTTCCGGTGGATTTGAGATTTGAAGACGCAGGGAGTTGGGTCGGTGCTGCGCCTTCATCTCCTCCCTAGTGGTGGCGGCGACGGGGTTGCAGTCCGCTGTAGATTTGTTTGCTGCGCCGCGGTGCTCGGCAGATGCTTCGGCGGGCGGTGGACCTAGACCGCTCCTGCTGCGCGTGTGCCAAGGCCCGAGCTGCGGCCCACCCTATGGTGGTTGTGTGGCCGCGCCATGGCCGGCGTGCCATGGCCCCTCCATGCGCCGCCCTCTGTTGTCCCTCATTCTCGGGCCTGAGCCGGCGATTTATAAAGGCAGGCAAGGTGGAGGCGGGAGGAGGTGAGGCGCGTCAAGTGGAGAAGGTGAGGGGTGGTGCGGTGGGGAGGCGGCGGGTGGGTGGGAGGTGAGGGGACGATGGTGGGCAGGCGAGGGGGCATCGGCGGGGTTCGGGGCGCGGCGGCAGCAGGGTACGGCGGAGGATGACGTGGATTGCCAAGAGTTCAAAGAATTGTTGTAGTAGATTGTTAGTGGGGACCATCTATATATGTATTATAGATGTGCCGCCCTGTTCTTCCTCTTTCTCGGGCCCGAGCCGGCGATTTATAAAGGCAGGCAAGGTGGAGGCGGGAGGAGGTGAGGCGCGTTGGGTGGAGAAGGCGACGAGTGGTGCGCTGGGCAGGCGGCGGGTGGGTGGGAGGCGAGGGGGCGGTGGTGGACAGGTGAGGGGTGTCGGCGGGCTTTGGGGCGCGGTGGCAACAAGGGTACGGCGGAGGATGACGTGGATAGCTGAGAGTTTAGAGAATTACTGTAGTGGATTGTTAGCAGGGACCATCTATATAGGTATTATAGATGTGCCACCCTCTGTTCTTCCTTTTTCTCAGGCCCGAGGCAGCGATTTATAAAGGCAGGCAAGGTGGAGGCGGGAGGAGGTGAGGCGCGTCGGGTGAAGAAGGCAACGGGTGGTGTGGTGGGGAGGCGGCGGGTGGCTGGGAGTCGAGGGGGCGGTGGTGGGCAGGTGAGGGGCGTCGGCAGGCTTCGAGGCGCGGCGGCAGCAGGGGTACGACGGAGGATGACGTGGATAGCTGAGAGTTTAGATAATTGCTGTAATGGATTGTTAGTGGGGACCATCTATATAGGTATTATAGATGTGCCGCCCTGTTCTTCCTCTTTCTCGGGCCCGAGCCGGCGATTTATAAAGGCAGGCAAGGTGGAGGCGGGAGGAGGTGAGGCGCGTCGGGTGGAGAAGGCGACGAGTGGTGCGCTGGGGAGGCGGCGGGTGGGTGGGAGGCGAGGGGGCGGTGGTGGACAGGTGAGGGGTGTCGGCGGGCTTTGGGGCGCGGTGGCAACAAGGGTACGGCGGAGGATGACGTGGATAGCTGAGAGTTTAGAGAATTACTGTAGTGGATTGTTAGCAGGGACCATCTATATAGGTATTATAGATGTGCCACCCTCTGTTCTTCCTTTTTCTCGGGCCCGAGGCAGCGATTTATAAAGGCAGGCGAGGTGGAGGCGGGAGGAGGTGAGGCGCGTCGGGTGAAGAAGGCAACGGGTGGTGTGGTGGGGAGGCGGCGGGTGGCTGGGAGTCGAGGGGGCGGTGGTGGGCAGGTGAGGGGTGTCGGCAGGCTTCGAGGCGCGGCGGCAGCAGGGGTACGACGGAGGATGACGTGGATAGCTGAGAGTTTAGATAATTGCTGTAATGGATTGTTAGTGGGGACCATCTATATAGGTATTATAGATGTGCCGCCCTCTGTTCTTCCTCTTTCTCGGGCCCGAGCCGGCGATTTATAAAGGCAGGCAAGGTGGAGGCGGGAAGAGGTGAGGCGCGTCGGGTGGAGAAAGCGACGGGTGGTGCGGTGGGGAGGCGGCGGGTGGGTGGGAGGCGATGGGGCGGTGGTGGGCAGGCGAGGGGCGTCTGCGGGCTTCGAGGCACGGCGGCAGCAGGGGTATGGTGGAGGATGACGTGGATAGCTGAGAGTTCAGAGAATTGTTGTAGTGGATTGTTAGTGGGGACCATCTATATAGGTATTATGTATATAGGTATTATAGATTATATAGATGGCTACAAATGTTTCAGTGTCTTTTATATGTGGTATTTACTCTTAAAAGAGAGACCCATTCTTGGCCAGGAGCTCTCTGCTAACCAAATACTAACTTAGGCCCTGTTTGGCAGAGCTCCCAGAGCTGATTCTCCGGTGAATCCAGAAGGAGGTCTGCCGTGTAACACCCTAAAATTCCATCACAAATAAATCATAGCAACTTGGTTTAATTTAATTTTCTAAAGACTTAATTAAATTTTTAAATTAATTTGAGCCTAAAAATATTTAAACATCATTTAAATAATTTTGGAGCAATAAGTGCATGTGCATCATATTTGGTTTGCATGTTTTTCGTTTGATTTGTGTGTGAATTTCAAAACCATGAAAAAGTCTGGAAACGCTCCCTAAACTTTCTCTCAATCTCTCTTTCTCTCCCGGCCCAGCCCATCTCTCCCTCTTTTTCTTTCCCCCCCCCCGCCCCGCATGGCCCGCTCCTGCTTTTGGCCCAGCTCCGGCCCAAGCCGCCTCCCCCTCTCCTTCTCTCACGCCGCCGCCGATAGGTGGGGCCCACCTGTCGGACTCTTGCCCTTCCTCCCGACGCCCCTCCCCTGCGCCGCCCGACCGAGCCGCTCGGTCTTCCCCGCGCCGCTCCCTCTCCCTCTCCCCTTGCTCTCCCCTCCCACCGAACGCCTGCAACTGTCGCTCCACTACCACACCCCTTCCCCTCTCCGAAACGCTCTCCCCACCGAGTCCACCCACTGCCGCTCGCCATTATTGGCCGGCCACCTCGAGGATCGCCGTGCCGGCTCTCCCACTCCCCTCTCCGCCTTATTTAATCACCGACCAAGCCCCCGAGAACCCCTTCGACCCCTCGCGCCACCCAATCCCCCTCGGGGCCGCTCCAATTTCCGCCGCCGCCATCGCCGAGCGCCGCCACCTCGTCGGACCGCCACTCCAGGACCGCTCCGCCCTCTTCTTCCACTCCAGGACCTTCGCACCGTGGTAACGATGCTCTCCATCTCTTTCTTGCTCTCTATTTCGCACCCTTAGTACCCCGACGACCCTCGCCGGCGCTCCGCCGCCGCCGTCCGTCGTTAAGCACTGCCACCGTAGCCAATTGAACGACGAGAACCCCCTGATCATGTTCGCCAGCTCACCACTCGCACACAAAACCAATCCGCGCTCGAATCCGCGACCCCGAGCCCGAGTTCGGATGAACTCCGACGAGTTCACCGCCGCCCGCCTCTGTTCGCCGACGAACCGCCGCCCTTGCTGCGCAATCCACGACGAGATCACCCCCATCGTGTTCGCTATCCCATTCCGAAGCCGTAGCACCTATCCGCGCTCCAAACCGAGCCCGACAGCTCGAGTTCGAGCTTCGCCGGCGATTTTCCGGCCCGGCGCCGCCGCTCGCCGGCGTTCCCGCCGCCGCCCGACTACCCCCTTCACTGTCGATCGTCCGATCTTAATCTGACGGCCCAGATTCTTCCCGACCCGAGTCAATCGGCCAAATAACGGTCAACCGAGGCACTTTTGCAAAAGAGACCCTGCCTTTCTCTGAAATTAACCCGCCGTCCTGTTTAGTTCAAAAATGATTAGATTTAGGTCCTGAATTTTACAGAATGCACCCCAAGCTTTTCTGTTTTTATATCCCGAAGCCCAGCCCCTGTCTTTTACGCGTTAGCCCTCGGGTTTAATGCGTATTTATATTTTAGCCCCTGGTTTTCTTCAGTTTAGCCCCTGTAAACTTAGTTTCTTTGCCAACAAGTCCCTAAAACTTGTTTTGGCCATATCTTTTCCGTCCTAGCTCCGTTTTTAGCGTTCTTGGTGTCCAAGCGTTCGTCTTTTCGAGCTTATTAGTTTTAGATGCTTGTTTTAGTCTGTTAAGAATGTTTGATGTACTGTTTTCTTATTGTTTTAATTGTGTTGATCGTAGACCTCGTGCCAGTTGCAACCGAGTCGCCCGTCGACGCGGATCAAGAACAGTTCTACGAAGAAGAAGAAGATCTTTTTGTAGACCAAGGCAAATGGCCCTCCCCGCATATTCTTTTTGTCCTATATAACTGCATGTCAAACTAAAATTTACTATTATTGCATGAATATGATGGGAATACCTTTTAAGGATTTATCTAGTCTTTTACCATGCTCCCTTGTACCAACCCCTGTTTTAAATAATATTTCTGGGTTAGTTCATGCTTAGTGTTGCAATACTTTGGGAATGGTTAAATTGGATCTTTATAAAATTATTGATCATGAAATCTTTAATAATAAATGTTGGTTAATACAAGAGAACAATTATTTAATCGGAACATGGAGAACCACCCAAGAAAACAGTGCAACCATGGTGTCAAAATGGGCTCTGACCTTAGCCAAGTAATTAGATGTGCAATTGTACTGATGGCCTTATCCGAAAGGAGCAAAGGGGGTCTGGGGTTGCAGGAGTACAGCTCGGTCCTCTTGGGGTAGCAGCCTTTGCTAAGATGCTGACCACTAGGGAGGGTTGTGGTCCGCCCTAGCTGTAACTCTTGCGGGTTGTTGGACTTTTGCATATTTTTGTAAAGGCTTCGTAGTGGACCCCTAGCCACTCACCTCGGAAGTGTTTAAGGGCCTTGCAAACCCGGGCAACATGGGGAACACGAGCGATGGTGAAAGTGTACAACCTCTGCAGAGTGTAAAACTGATATATCAGCCGTGCTCACGGTTAAGAGCGGCTTGGACCCTCACATGATAATTAAACTTAAAGATGGAATATAAATCGTGGTTTTACTCGTGGGTTTTGGAAAAAGATGTTCTTTTAAATGCTTAAGTGGGATGGTATAAACTTACATCTAGTAAATAGGAAATTGCTAATAAAACTTGATCAACTCTAAAAAGCTCACTGCTGTGAACCAGCCTATCCTTGTGGCCTTGCATTTTCACCCCGCTTGCTGAGTACCTAGTTAGGTGTACTCACACTTGCCATTGCTGAATCAGAAGAAGGAAATGGAGAAGAATACTACAGCGACTACGATGAGTTCTAAGGCTTGCGTTTTCCCCCAGTCAAGATGCCTGTGGAAGATGGAAGCTGAAGACGCTTCGTTTAGCTATCGCTTGTTCTTCGATAAAGACCTTCGTGTCTCCCGAGAGTGTAATATGAATATTATTATAAATCTCTTGTACTTTAGAACACTGTGTTTCGATATTACACTCTTTTGTCTATCATATGTGTGTAAACATGATCCTGGCGCACATATGAAACGCACTTGGTTTTCCTTTAAAAACCGGGTGTGACAAAATGGTTTTTCAGAGAGAAGTGATTCTCTGCTGATTCTGTGGAGTGATTCTCTGAAATAAACTAAGGGGCTGGGAGCTAAAAGAAAGTAGCTTCTCCTGATTCTGTGAAGTGATTCTCCATCCTGATTTTGAGAGTTTATGATACAAAATCAAAGAGAATCACTTTCAGCCACAGAAACACTTCTTTTAGAGAATCAGCTCCGATAGAGAATTAGAATCATCAGGTGGAGCTCTACCAAACAGGTCATTAGAGAGGAGGTATCACAGAATGTGGGGTACTGTAAGTTCTGAGAACCAAGTTAAAATGACAGGGGATTTTTCTTTGTCGCCTGGATTCCACCCATCAGAATTTTTGACTAATTATAAGAACATATAATAACTTGTTGATATGCTGCTCATACTTTTGTTCATATAAAATCATATAATAGAAATCGATGGGGGTGAAGCAAAATAAAATACATATAATAAGGAAATATGTTTAATCTGCTTGCGTCCTTCTCCATGAAAGAATCATCAATGTCTTTTGCCAAGAGATATCAACTTTGATTTGGGGCCCGGGCCTAACAATGAGGTAAAAGAAAAGAAATAAGACTGTTACCTATATATTCAACGAGAAATAAAAATAGTGTATCAATTATGTTTCATAGATCCGATTGAGATATTACACTGTCTACTGGACATCATGCAGCAAACAAAACATGTTGTCAAACTAATTTTCATCGTATAAATAGAACACATAATCTAATTAATAAGAACTAAAATCATATTGTAGTACTTAGGCTACATCGATTCCATGAAATAATGTACTTTCATTATTGTAGTATTATTTCTCAGAGATGGAAAATTGGCATCCAAATTTCTTAAAGCCAATCTTCAATCATCCTCGCGTAAACCAAAGGAATATACTAGCAAACTAGCTAGGCGTTATGAAGCTGCGTCGTCGGCTCACATGCAACATTATTTATTTTTCATCTGCTATATAAGATACTCTAGATGATACGCAAGAGCAAAGTTATATTAGTCTACTAAGACTAACAAAATACAATAACGAATTCGTCAAACTACAAGAAGTACTTCTTTTTAGACCAGCGCACACATGCAGAAGCACACAATGAAAGATTAGCTAGTATGGTAGTAGCTTATCCTAACAGGCCGGAAATAAACCATACTTTCATCTGAACTTTTCCACATCTGTTGAAGAGAGAGTGCGAGAGAATAATGTAAAATTGACTCCTATTGATAACGTTCATCTATATATTGCATCATGAAATCAGGTATATATATGCTTCGAGGAAAAAGTGGCCGGCATCGATAGTGCTTGCTTACCAGGGTTGCAAAGAAGCTTTCATAAGGATAAAGGGCGCCCGACGTCATTGTGTTGTCATACGATAGCTTCTTGAGCTGCATTGTGTCCATATGAAACATAAAGCTTCCCAGCGTTGTCCAAAGAAAGATCACGTTACCATAGTCACAAGCCCCAATCAATTTCACAACTCTCAGATTGCAAGCCCCTGGCCGCGCTGCAGCAGACAGGGGCTCGAGAGTGTCCAGCTGCACAATCCAGCGCAGCACCCAATGATCACCTGCTGCGCCCTCCCCCGCCCACAAGCGCAGGCTGAAATAAACATTGTCAGAGACAACGAGCCCAAGCGTTTGGCCGTCCAACCTCATGATCTGGACGTCCATCCATTCCGTCTCCGGTGGATGTGGGATCACGGCGAACGTCCTGTTCCCAATGTCGAAGGAAAGGGTGTAACGTCCGGAGACTGGATGGTACAGGGTGTCCCCGATGACAACACAGGGCTTTGGCAGCAAATCTGACCACATCGGCAGCTCGTCGAACGAGATGACCTCGCTCCAAGCTCCGGCCTCTGACGAGTACACGGCGCTGTCCAGTGCCCGCGGGCCCCGCCCAACGAGGAGCATCACCAGGAATGGGCTAGAGCGGCAGTCACGGTGCCGGCCGTCGGCGTCGCCGCCGCCGGCCCTGCAGACGACGGCGCCGCTGAGCCGCTGGCCGTCGTCCTTCATAAACTCCGGAGGCATCTGTATCTGTTCGCACCTGCGGGTCAGGGGATCCCACAGGACGAGCACGGGCGGGGCGTCACGGGCCACGGCGTGCAGCAGCACGCGGCCGTGGCGGCAGTCGAGGACGCGCCAGTGCGCCGGGCAGCTGAAGACGCGCCCGGAGGCGGGACGGCCATTGCCGGTGGTGGAGGTGAAGCGCGGGGCGCCCTCGTAGCAGTTGTTGTGGAAGACGCCCAGGAGCGGAGGGGAGTCGTGGTGGTGAGCTCGGAAGCTGCGGAGGAAGTTTCGGTCGGTGACGATGCGACGCCATGAGCGGCAGACGTGGGAGGCGCGCAGGAGGCTGTGAGGCTGCGGCGGGACGCGCAGGAAGATCTCGCTGAGGGCGTCGTCGTCTGGGGCTACTTGCAGGTCATCGGCAAGCGCCGGCGGCGAGGTCTGGTTGCGGAGGCTGACAACGTCGCTCATGGTGGAGATGATGATAGATTAGGGTTTGTGTCGTGGGTGAGGAATGAAGAGATATATCATCACCTGACCTGAGCGTGGATTTTATGGTGGGAGTTTACAACGGGCGTTTGAGCTTGAATGGTTAGCATTTACTCTAGTTACTAGAAATGGAAATCTGCGGTGGTAATGTCGTATGAGCTGTAAATGTGAAGCCTGTTCCCGCTGCTCCGGCATTGATCGGCCTGTGTGATTAACGGGCAAAAAACGGTTTCATATTGACCCCCGTACTACTTTGTACAAGGCATCTCATTATTGGACAGCCGCCGGCGATCCACAATCCATCAGTGAAGAGGATGGATACCGTTTCATATTGCCGTTTGTTTTTGAACCAGGGGACAGGTGTTTCAATTTTTGTGTTTGAATGAGAAAAAACACTGTGCCGTTTCACGGCGAACTGCAATTGTGCCGTTAGACGTGTGAGGATGAATGTTTCCGTGCAACGCAAACAGATGCAGTGATTCTCTTTCAAAACTCGTTCCCACAGCCAGAGGCGCGCGACGCAACATTGAGCTAGCCCGGTGCCAATGCACCATGGTAAGGGAATTTTTACCACTAGCTTGGCTCATATTCACCATTTATTGCTACAAATTTCTGTATGCTCTTTGAGCGTTGCACCATGGTAATTTTACATCTAGCTTCGCCCCTGCCCACAGCACCCCTGCTAGTTTCAGATCACCCAGATCGGATGGAAACGGCTAGCTTATATGGGTCTGATTGGTTGGGTGCACAGGGGCTGGACTGGCTTATTCCTATGCATGGCCAGCCCAAGTCAGGCCCCCATAAGCCAATGGACTGGTGATTGGTTGGGTTCATAGCAGGCTTTTGGTCTGGTGGAGCAGCTGATTGGTAGCCTGTATATGGGGGCTGGGCTGCATTGTGGGGGGCACATGGGCTTGATTGGTTGCCTGCACCCGCCGGTTCGGGGCACCGGTAGCACAGGAGCGGTGAGGGTACCGATTGGGCCCAATATTAACGAAACGGCGCGGGCGACAGCAACCCTAGCGCCTCTCCTCTCTCGCTCACTGCCCGCTCTTCGTCCCCGCTCCCTCGTCGAGTCCGCCGCTGCTCCTCTTCCCGCTCCCCTCCCACTCGACGCCTGCCGCCGCCCTCCCTTTCCACGCCCACCACCGCAGCGTCTACCTCGCTCACCGGCCTGTCACCGGCCACAGCCATTCTTCTCCCTACCACCCCTTCCTCTTGAGTTCCGCCGGTCTTGTCCCCCTAGATCCAGGCCGGTGTTGAGAGAGATGGCCCATAGCGAGCAAGTTGGCGACGGATCCGAGGGCGGCGCTGGTGGAGATGGCCGTCGGAGCTCCTCCAGTTCCGTGGGGAAGCGATCCCCTGCGCCGGTCCCAGCCCTTTGTTCAGAGGGGACTCCTTGTCTGGCATGTGTCATGGACAAGGTCGCCAAGGCGCATGACGAGCGTGGTGTGGCCTTCTGCGGTGATTGGGAGGGCGTAAGCTGTGGAGGTGGGCGCCGCGGAGGTGGGCGCCGCGGTTCTTCATCGTCAGCGGATTCGGCGAAGTCCACCTCAAGATCCGTCAGTTACTCACCATCGAGCTACTCCGTCCGATCTGGGGTTCGTCCATATCCATCTCTGCTCAAGTTTTCTTCAATGTGTTGACTGAAACTTGATAGTTCTAGGGATTTGCATCTTTTGTACAAATGAATTGTCTATGATTATCATCTGTTATACCTGTGGTGTCTGAAATTGGTGTTTGAATTTGGTACTGGTAAGGTTGTTCATCAGCTAGGTCATCTGTTAGACATGTGTGCCAGAAATGAACCTGTTCTAGTGTTGTTCATCTGTTATTCATGTGTTATAGGTAGTTTCATTGTGTGAGGATTCATTTGTGTTGCTATTAAATTGACACTTCCACAAACTATGATGATTCATTGTGTATTCAATTGTAGTCTGCTTCATTGGGTGCCCTCCCTGAAGGCATGGAGACCAAGGACTAGGGTGGCATTGATCAGGAGACACTAGTCCGCTGCTGTCATGGAGAGCATCCAAGGCGCCTTCTGTGCTGGGATGGCAAGAATACAGGGCATCGGTACCTTGCATGTCCACTTCGGGTAATTTTCATTTCCCAGTACTTTCATATCAATGTTGATCATGTTATAGAAGATAAGGTCTCATTGTTATTGTTTCAAACCCAGGGGAAGGAGAACATGTGTGACTTCGTGTACTGGAAGGATGACAAGTGGCCACCTATGTTCCAGGAAGTCGCCTCTAGTTTGTGGGAAGTGGTTAGCAAGTTCAGGAGTAAGGCAGATGAGGCTCAAGTTGATCTCCTGGCGGCCATTCAACTTAGGAATGAGATGTCTGAAGAGAAGAATGCTCTTGAGCTTGAGAAGCAGGAGTGGGCAAGAGAGAAGTTCAATCTGCTCAAGGAGAAAGAGAGCATTGAGAGGGAACTATCCATGAGCACCAGGTTGGCCAGGACAACATGCTCCACACTGGAACAGAGGATTAGGAGTGACAACCAGGACAACAAGATGTTGTATGGCTTCATTCTTTGTTTGTTTGCAATTATGGTTGCAGTGGTGCTTGGAGTTGTGTTCAAGAAGAACTGAATGCTCTGATGGGTTTGGTGTAATGATGGCTTGAACTTGGTGTACTGAACTTGGTCCATGCTAACTTTTGAACAATGTTGGGTGGTTGTTTGTAAGACAATGTTGGGAAGATTATCTAGTCTATGTTGGTTGGATCTTTCATATTCATGCATGCATTCTTAGGATGAATTTCATGTAAACTGCCAAGTTTCACTTCACCATTCATAGGTTTACCTGAAGAAACGAAGTTCAACTTCACCACATAAGTTTAGGAAAACAGAAAGACAACTCTCTAGAATTTTGTAGCTACAACTTGCATGGTAGCCTACTCAGTTACATGGAATACAACTTGATGCAGATGAAAGTGAGGAGGATGACTATAATGGCCAGTAGACTAGTTGCCATGCAAAACTGCCAGGAACTTGCGGTTTTGCAGGATGCAACATGGTCTAATTTCCCTAGAACTTGAGTACCATCGTCCAATTTCTCATGTACGCCCTCAAAGCTTCTTCTCTAGTCTTGTAACTCTGGTAACTTGAGTGACTAAAACTAGACACTTGCATCAAGCACGACTCCCAGTCAGAATAAACACCAGGACGCCTTCCTCGAAACACCACATACCACTTCATGTCTACACAAAGTAACAAGGATTTCAATTGATGCACGTTTCATATAAGATATGAAATTGTAAACGTCACAACACAGACAACATGCAAGGGATTCCAACATGATCTTCATCACAGCAAGGCATAGAATGCATACAAGTTCAAAGTTGTACACTAGACTTGTTTTCCTATGCTCTAGTCACCACCTGATCATCATCCTAATTTACAGAAGAAGCTTGAATGTAAATCCAGCAGATGTAACCAAGGTAAAGTCACCAATTAGAGTTACAAGTTATAGCCAAATGGCTCAAATTGTCAAGTGGTCAGAAGATGTTCTCCCAAAAAAGTTGCACTGGCGGCTGGCTGATGATTCATCCAAGCAGGTTATGCTTGCTCAGGTGTGTAGCAAGCCATAGGCCCTTCTCCTCATCATTCATCTCTAGGAAACCCAGGGCAGACCTCTTGTGTTCCATCAGGTGGTCAAGGCAAAACATCAGCCGTGGCTTTGAGAAGTTGGGGCACCCCATAACGGCCTTCACAATCCCTGGGGCTCCTATTTAATGTGTATGAAACTCTACGAAAATGCTGATTTGGCACACTATTTAATGTGTATGAAACTCTACGAAACCTTACACCGTGACTGGCTGATTTTTATTCATGCTGGCTACCGATTCTACTACTGGAGTAAAATTTTGTGAAGGTGCGGTCAGGTCATTGACGCGGGCTGTCCTTCTTTTCCAAGATTCGGCTCCACAACTGGAGAAGCCTACGTGATTGCATCGTCCTGCGTCTGTCAATGATCAGCTTTTCTGCTTTGATACATTTTTCTAGTATTTTGCTATATATGTTTCTTACTTTGTATCAACTGGAAACCGATCGAAACCTTTTTGACTCGGCTTACGCGTGCGGCAGGAACAACCGTATGAAAAGGGTCGTCGATGCCCCGAAAGCAGTCGTATACAAAGCGTTAAGTTTATAGCGCGCTCCGTACGGAACGCGTGACCTGCGCGCCGCCGCCTGCTCGCCGCCTACTCGCCGCCGCCGGCTAGGTTAGTGGCCCGGGGTTGTTGGGGTCGGGGCTCACCGGCGGTCGTAGAGAAGGTGGTGGGGGCGGCGGCCGGCCCGGCGATGGCATCGGGCGACGGGCGCAGGGTCGGGCGGCAATGGCGCCGCCGGCCGGGGCGGTGGGGGACGCCCGGTGGGTGGTGCCGACGGCGGGGGCGGAGGAGGTGACGAAGAAGACGACGACCACCGAGTTAGCGTGGCGGTGGCGGTCGGCGGCGACGGAGGCGGTGGGGCGGCGAAGGCGGAGGAGGTGGCGGCGACAGATTAGTGTTGGTCGCGGCGGTGGGCGGCGACGGAGGTGGCGAGAGCCGCCGAAGCCGAGGGAGGAGACGGCGAGGGGGGGGGGCTCGAAGCGGCGGGTTGCGCGCTTCCCTAACGCGCGACCCGTCACGTGATAACGCGGTCCATACAAAGACGACGGTGAAAAATCTATTCGGCGCCCCGTACAACTTTCGATTCGCGCCGGCGCTGCCCGGCCAGCCGGCCCGGGACTTCTCCAAATTCGTCTCATCTCTGCGCGCAGCTGCCCATGGAGCATGCGAGTGAAAGAAACGGAAACAAGCCGGTCATCAGCCACAGAGGCATACCATGGAGACCCTCCACCATAATACTCTCGATCTGCTAGCGCCGAAGATACATAAAAAGTTGTCATGGTCTCGGAGGACACGATGACGGGGGACAGGAAAAAGTCCACATTACTAATATTAGGTAGGATAAAGTCCGCATAACTCCTAAAATATATTTTGATTCATTTTACATCTATAACTATTTTAATGAGTCCAATCTATCCCTTCGTAAAATTTGTCTTTTTTTTTGTTTCTCCATGCATAAGCTGTGTTTTAAGTTCAAATTTTATTGGATGATAGAGAGTCATAAAGTATTTTAAAAATATAATATAAAATTTTCATCATTATTTCTCATAAAATTTTATATAAATATGGTTAATTTATCATTACGTAGTCTTTCAAAATAATGATGAAAAATTCATTTTATATTTTTTAAAATACTTTATATGGTCATCTATCATCCTACAAAATTTTAATTTAGAATATCGCTTGTGCATGGAGAAACAGAAAAGAAAAATTTTACGAAGGGATAAATTGGACCGATTTAGATAATTATGGGTATGAAATGAACCAAAACATACTTTAGGGGTTATCCGGACTTTGTTTATACTTGAGGGTAATTTGGACTTTTTCCTTGGATACACGATGACTCGGATCAGAAATACTAAAATTCCGTTTTGATCCCTGACGCGACGCACACCACCATCGTGAAGGACGATTTCGCTGTACAGCACGAGGTTAGACAGCTTCTTGAAGCAAATAGAAGTCCTAGTTAATTATTAAGCTGTAGGTTTGGTTCCAAATTAGTGGTAGAGGCGTAGAGCCGTGCCATATGCGGGTGGAACATAATGTTACTCGTCTTGTCATAGGAGAAAACGTCCAACATGAATGTAATAGGAAAAAAAGGCCATTCACTTATAGAAAAACAGTATTTAGTCCCGCTTGCCAATCCCTTTAATACCAGTTTTGACAATCGCGACAGTTCCCTGACACCGGGGACAACTTTAGTCCCAGTTTCGGCGATCGGGACAACGAGTCCGGACCTTTAGTCCTAGTTTTCTCAAATCGAGACTAGAAGTCCAAAAAACCATTGCAATTTGTGGACTTTAAACCCAATACCTCTATGTGGGATATTTTTCTTTTATTATAGGACGTAGAGGACATTTAGTCCCGGGTTGATACCATTTTAGTTCCGGATGATGTGACCAACCGGGACTAATGGCTCGAGGCCTTTAGTCCGGGTTGGTTGGTGTTATTATCCGGGACAAAAGGACCTATTATCCCCATAAAAGTTAGAACCGGGACTAATGCTATTATTATTCCCCGTTCTATTATGTACCGAGTTAAATGAGAGGGAGACGGAAAGTCTTTTCTGCACCGGTGATTCTACGTGACGAGATGTTTCAATTTTGTACTTATTAATGCGTGCAAACTGTTCTACTAGCCATCGAAACAGGAATTACGGCAAAGTTGTGTGCTGAACCTGTTTCATTGATAAAAAAAAGCAAAATATGGACGCGTAATATGAGAACAGTGAGAGGAATGTACTCAATGTTTATCTCGTGTCACACCACCTCATTTTTATATAATCCCTCCATATATAATTTAGATATCATTTTGTACAATGACACGGTCTCCAAAACGTAACTTTTAACTTCTTATTTTTACAAAAATATTTATTAAAAAATAATATATATGTGTATATATATATATTGTTAAGACAAAACTATTCATATGTGTTGGGGACGGCCATAAGGGGTCTCTAACCTAAGGATCATCACCCTTGAAAACCGCAAACAGACCACTACCAAATCTTCACAAACCGGAAAAGGTCCAAACACACAAAGGCTGCGGACCATCACGGGCTAACGACCCATTCGGGGCCCCCTCGAAAAGGTCCTGATGTGCTCATCTCATCTCCGCCTCGATCGAGGGTACCGACCCCCTCAAGTGAGTGGCAAAACTCCGCCTCGATCGAGGCCTCCGTGGCCGAGCCCCGCGCGACCCCTGACTCGAGAAACTCCGCCTCGCTCGAGGCTACCCCTCAAACAGCGGCGCGTACGCCCGTCTGCCCCGCTGACAGGCGCATTCAATGCCTTGCGCTGCCGCGGGACGCCAAAGTCAAGAGGCAAATCCCGAGCCATCCCGCACAGACGATATGGCCCGGATCGCGTCCGCTAACTCCAGTCACTATACGGCCAGCTCCTGTCACTATGCCGGCCTACGAGGCCCTGTACAGACCTGTGCTACCAACTGTGTCGCTCCTGTGCTGCTAACCCCCATACTAACCCCATGACGAAGTCCTCGATAAGGCATGGGAAGACCCTCGAACGGGTGTACGGGCGACGACTGGGCATGGACACCGGTCAGTGCAACCCCTCGAAGACACTTCGGGACAAAGCACAAGGACACGTACTTTCTACAGGAACCGCCACGCCACCCACTGGAGCTGGAGGATGTCCACCGATTTGCGTCGGGCAGAAGGATCCGCAAGGACAACAGCCACGTCCAACGCCATACTCTCCAGTGTCCGATAACAGTAGACTCGACTGTGCAACACACATGTCTCTACCCCTCCTTGAACTATAAAAGGAGAAGGTAGACTCCCGGACATAGGCCGACGACGTAAGACGACGACCAGACGCAACCAAAACCACGACAACGCAACACATCCGCATCCCCTGATATTAGCACTCACCTCAATCAACCTAGACGCTTGGGAGTTGGAGGCATATCCTCCTCTCCCGCCTTGCTTGTAAACCCCTACTACGAGCACCTTGGTGCGAGATAATACAGTGCAGACGCAACCTTTACTGGACGTACGGCCCTGTGGCCGGAACCAGAATAAATCTTGTGTCATTGTGTTAGCCTTTGCACCAACCATCGAGAGACAGGACACAACGTACTCATTCTAGTTAGTGTCGGGTGACCAATCTGAACAGTGACAATATAGTTTTCACATTTCCAAACACAACGATATAAAAGTTATTCGTGATTTATATTCTTAATGTTTGAATACAATCTTGTCTAAAACGACATCAAAATTCTATATAGAAAGAGTACGTGTTTTTCTATAATTATTATAGACAGTTCACGTGCAACTGCCAATAGAGACAACTACTGATGAGGGGCCGACGATATATAAGAATGCGGCAGGTACGGTAGTGATGAGCTCGACATATACCATAGTGAAAGCAACTTGATATGATGGGAACACGTCAAAGAAAACAACGACGATAGATATCAATATTATAAAGTGAGAGATTTGGTGTTTTTTCTATATATTATCCCTCACATACAGCATGGGATCCATCTATCATACACACTATCCGCTTGTAGCGTGAGGTCCACTGTCATATCCACTAGCAGCTTAAAGCGGGGCCCATGTATCATACCAAGCAGATATACGATAATTAGCATCTTTTACTTTTCATACCACAATTAGCCATATGTTTTTTTAAGAAACACGTGTTTGGGATGCTGCGTGCATCTTCGCTAGTACGCAATAACATTTGATGCAAGTAATAAGGAGAAAAGTTGATAGGTGAACCCCGGCCCATTGGACCTTTTACCTATACCCTACTCAAAATACCATAAGAATGTTCCTCGAAAAAAAAACCATAAGAATAGGTTTGATTTGATATGGTGGTTAGTTGTTAACACCAGTCTAAACATAATGGAACCCGGGGGACTTGTGAACCCCGTTGGAATGCCGCTTGTCTTTTTTTTCATCTTTTTTTCCTTTTTTTGCAAATGGGAAATGCCATTTGCCTAGTTAGGTGGGTGGAAGCTGGAAGGAAAGCAACTGCCAGGTGGTTGCAATGGCTATGCAGCTGCACCGTCTCCTGCCTCTCCTCTTCCTCATCTCATGGCCCTTCTTCCTCCGCGACAACCGCAAGCCGCCGCCTATGCGCGACGCGGCGGATCTCCACCCCATTGTGCTGCTCCCGGGCCACACCTGCAGCCAGCTCCGCGCGCAGCTCACAGATGAGTACGAGCCGGCCTCGGCGCCGAGCTGCGGCGCGCGCAAGGGGAGGGGGTGGTTCCGGCTGTGGGAGAACTACACGGCTCTGCAGGACCCCGCACTGGTGCCCTGCTACGCGGAGCAGCTGAAGCTCGTGTATGACCCCGTTGCCCAAGACTACCGCAACGTCAAGGGCGTCGACGTCCGGGTCATGTCGTTCGGCAGCACGAGCGGCTTCGGCTCCGATAATCCTGCACACAAGTAAGCTACGCGTCTGCTAATGATATGTTTTTCAGCTTTGTTAAATTAATTTCAAGTTCTTTAATTAAGTGAATCAATCTATATACTTTAATAGTGTGTTTGGTTTCAAGAATGGATTGATGTATCGTTTTTTCAATTCTTAATTTTTTTGTTTGGTCTGTGAAATGGAATGGGCTGCTGGTCCAACCTCACCTCAACCCCCACAAATAATTAATTAGTATACTCGTAAGTAATAAAGGGGGTTATCCCAATATAATATATGAAATGGACTTATCATGGACCACCTTATGTAGTATGAGGTGATTACTCAAACCAAACACACCATAAATTTTTGCTCTCGGGTCTTTTTGGATCACAGCATTTAACTATTATTAGGTGCTAACAGCTAATTTTTATTAGCTAGATGGTAGATATAAGACACTAGTTGATTATTAGTTGAGGATTCAAACAAGTAATCAACTAATTTTTAGCAACTAACATTTAGGCAAGTGGGATCCAAATGGGACCGTATATATGTCCTTCGTCTTAATTTTGTATCGACCACAAACTAAATGAAATCTTTTTTCGATCCGTCTCGCGTTGCAGGAACGACTGTATGAGAAGGCTCGTGGATGCACTTGAAGGAGTTGGGTACAAAGACGGCGACAATCTGTTCGGTGCTCCATACGACTTCCGATACGCGCCGGCGCCACCAGGCCTACCAGCCCTGCGTTTCTCCCACTTCGTTTCATCCCTGCGGCGGCTCATAGAGCGCGCGAGCGAGAGGAACGGGAACAAGCCGGTAATACTGGTGACGCACAGCCACGGAAGCCAGAACGCCCTCGAGTTCCTCAACCAGAACACCTTGCGTTGGCGGCAGAGATACGTCAAGCATTTCGTCATGACCGGCTACGGCGCAGGAGGTAGCAGCGTGTCTCCACTAAAGAGCCTCGCCTCTGCCATTACCGGTAAACGATCACCGCCGCCGGGCGACGTGCTGTCATTGTTCGGGAACACCGGCAGGACCTTCCCGGCTGTGTTCCTAACTCTACCATCGCCCAAGGTGTTCGGCCATGGACCCCTAGTGATCACGCAAGCAAAGAACTACTCCGCCTACGACATACCGGAGTTCCTCGCGGCGGTAGGATTCTCGGACGATGTGGTGGCCCGCTACCGGACGAGGGCTCTGCCGGTGATGCTGAATCTCAGGGCACCGGTTGTGCCCATGACGTGTATCAACGGTGTCGGTGTGCCAACCGTGGAGAGGCTTGTGTACTGGGACGGTGACTTCAGCTCGGAACCGGAGATTGTGTACGGGGACGGCGATGGGGGACTCAACTTGGCTAGCTTTCTGGCGCTGGATAAGGTGATCGGTGATGACCCGGATCAGGAATTCTACAAGTCCATCTTGATCCCCAACACGACGCACTCTGGCCTCATGAAGGATAGTTTTGCTCTCCAGTGTGTGGTCAGAGAGATTCTTGAAGCAAACAGTGCTACTCCATCCGTTTCAAATAATGGACCACCGCTCACTAGTAGGTACTAAGGTGGCAAGGATGATAAGGTGTTTTTCTTATGTTAGTAACTTGAGTGATGGACACCGGCAAAAACCACAAGTCAGAGCCGATACATTTCTTTCAGACGGAATAATGTTAAATATGTAAAATTTTATATGAATCTGCGTATCTTTACATGGATTTGTTAATATTTACTCGGTACATGTTTTCTGTTAATTAGTTCTTTCCTTCCACAACAACATATATATAGCCTCGCTCCACAAAATTGTTGATGACAATTTCGCCAAGGGACATGCGACTGGCGTGGGTGCTGCGACTGGCGTATGATATCCTCCCATACACATTGCTCCACTAGTATTTCAATCAATTGAATTTTCTCACACACATTGCACTTGAAGTCTTTTTTTTTCAGTAAAACTACGGTAGGCGTGCACCTACCTGAACTTCATTAAGAGGATAAATGTGTTACATCCCTGAATTATAAGAAAAAGAGGAGGGGAGGACACAATGTAGACGCTACAGAATTATATTTAAAGACTCTACTCCAAGCTGAGAGTTGACCCTTTGCCATATGATCGTGAACTCGATGCGTCCAGAGGGACAACTCTTTTGCAACTCGAGCAGCAATCACTGGAGTCAGAGCAACGCTGTTCTGAAACACTTTGGTAACGGAGAGAGGAGCGTGTGGCAACCGAGCGCCGCCGCATTGCTGTTGCTAGACGAGCGCTTCTCGCGGTTGACTCCGCGAACGAAGGACGATCAAGCCGCTGCACCGATCGTCAATTTCAAATTTGAACCGGGAGCTTTATCCCTTCGAAGATACTCCCTCCGTCCTAAAAAAGAAGACATTTTAAGGAGAGAGTAAAATGACCTTGATTGTCCCTAATTATTAGCCATATTTAGTATTAATTGGTTGTTGCATGTACGTGCACTTACTAAATATAGTAGAATAACTTATTTTTTGGGACAAATTTTAAATCCTAGAGTGTCTTCTTTTCTGGGACGGAGGGAGTACTCCAGAATGTTCTGAGCTTTTCAAACCAGCAGGTATACAGATACGTAGCTCATGCAGAACACACGCACGCATCTGTTGAAACCACACGCTCGTGCATGCTGGCCGGAAAATACTTGTACGCACGGCCGTATACGTACGTATCTTGGATAAGCATCATCAAGCGTTGTGTGAATTGTACTGGGCCATTAACAAGCTTTCGGCCGCCTCAAGTATTCAGCTGGGGCACCGCGATCGACCCAGGTGGGCTTGGGTTAATGGAGCCATGTACGTGATCACAAAAATCAGCAGGCGAGCTGCATTATAGGCCCAACAGATTTGGACGTGAAAAGTTATTACCCTTCTTTATTCGTATCATACCCTTTTTTATCCTGCATGTGCACTGTTAGTGAATCATATTTGCAGGTGCCCATTAAATAAAATCTCCATGGTAGCTTATGTATATGTTCACACTTCACAGCTTGTATTCGTACGCTATACATTGGTAAGGCATCTAACATGTAGGTACTGTTTGAAACAATAACCAAATTGTATTTAACACATAGCTATGCATATAATGTTACAAAATCTCATCGTACACGGTGTGTTGGTCCAACGAAGACCTCAGGCTGAGGAGGCGTGGTGTAGCTTGATTCCCTATTGGCCGAGTGCTCGGTTGGTGAGAAGATGGTCGTGACGACCTGGAACTCGCTGCAGACTGAAAATTAGGTGGGTTCGTGTGCGTTTTTAGATTGGATCTGATATCCGCGGTACGGGCGGAGCTACGTGTAGTTGTAGCTGTCGGCTGACAACGATAAAAATCAACCAACTCTGTACAAATATACTATTTACCGGTAGGTTTGATCGAATATTTAGTGGAGAGGACATTGATAGCTTAGAGATGACCTTGGTGACTCGGGGACTTGGCTCCGTCACTGATCTGCGCCGTTGATCACATCTGGAGCAGACGGCCACAAAGTTTCTGAGCCCAAGCGGGGACTTGCCCCTAGCGCGATTCAACGCCTCCTTGGATAGAGCGATGCACTCAGCAAGGGTGGCATTGACACAACCTTGCCCGACGATGATTCGTCAGGTGGTGGGATTCGGCGTCGGGGAAGCAGATTTGGGATCCGTTCCTTGAGACGGAGTCGCTCGACTTGCTGCAGGAGCGGGTCGATGGCGTGGGGCGAAGCCCCCGAGTTCGTCGATGCTGATTCGACCAGCGCCGAGTCGGTGCTGGAGGAATTGGAGCTGTTGGAGCTGCTGTGCCAGTCGGTGAAGAAGCTGATCCCTTGCAGTTGCATGGGGCTGTCCTTCACGCTAGCCAATAAGGTGATGTTAGGTTGATCTACCATTGATTTTGCTGTGAGAAACTCCACGATCACCCCTACCTAGCGCTCAACTGTCAGACATTAGGACCGACAATCCACAACATAGTTTCCAAGTGCTAGATTTGTAGGAAGGGGATCCCCGAGTTAGTAAGCCTGATATCCCGTGGAGGACTTTAGTTCCTTTAGTCCCAGTTGGTGTTCCCACCTGGGACTAAAGGTCCCGGTTAGTGTTTTCCAACCCGAACTAAATGTCCTCCGGAACCTATAAAAAATGTGAAACGGGACTAAAAAGAATATTTTTCTCGGGCCAAAATGTAACCGGGATCAAAGGGAGTGGATGGAAAGTCAATTCTGCTAGTGTTGTGTTTTCCTGTTTCTCTACACTTGCAAATCCTGTATGCAAACTCTTGCATCATTAATGAAAGTTCAAGCCGGCAACTTGCCTGCCGTGGTTACGCCAAAGAAAAAAGTCTTGAAGTTGATTTCATTGATTTTGCCGAAATCGTGAAGTTAATTTGATTTATTTTGTCAAATTGCATCATGTAAATTGATAATGACTTAATGTATTCGTGCGTACGCAAGATATATTGATAGGAACAGCTTGTGTCATCTCTGTTTTGTTTTAGAAACTGCGGAATAACCAAGAATGAAATGTGTTAAAATACGGCGAAGGCTTGAATCAATCCGTCCTTAGGTAAAGGGAGTGGATTACCGGAGTCGCGAATCCTTGATTCCGTAACGGAAATCTGAGACAGTAATCGCTATTCCTACCCAACACAAGCTGCCGCCTTATTATACTACATAACACAAGCGCCCACCCGCCCGAGGTAAAAGAACGAACAATGAAACCACTTGGATCAATTCGATCCCCAGCGCTGGTTCTGTTGCAATTCGGCGAGTGAACGATCGTGATCGACAAAGCAAAGCAATAATAAGGAGATGAGCTATTCTATCCCCTGCTGGTACCACTCCAAGTGCTCTGCTGCCGAGAAAAAGAAAACTCTGCTCACGAAAGCCAATATCAACTACCAAGTGAGAAATCAGCCCGAACGCGGCCACCCGACACACCACAATAAGATATTTTCCAAACCATTTTGCCCCGCTACTGGCCAACACAAGTGTGCAACATCCCCTGCATTAATTACCTATCGCTATGGACGCACAACTGCATGCACCGGTGGTAACCTGCTCACCAAAAAGAAAAAAAAACAGCACCGCTGGTGTCAGCCATTAGTACGGGGGTTATACAAGGGCTATTCTCCAATAATTGAACAACCAAAGCTGTTGCAATGGACATGCAGCTGCACCGGCTCTTGCCTCTCCTCTCCCTCCTCTCATGGGCCTTCTTCCTCCTCCGCGAAAACCTCTCGCCTGCGCGCGACGCGGCGGATCTCCACCCCATTGTGCTGCTCCCGGGCCACACCTGCAGCCAGCTCCGCGCGCAGCTCACAGATGAGTACGAGCCGGCCTCGGCGCCGAGCTGCGGCGCGCGCAAGGGGAGGGGGTGGTTCCGGCTGTGGGAGAACTACACGGCTCTGCAGGACCCCGCACTGGTGCCCTGCTACGCGGAGCAGCTGCGGCTCGTGTATGACCCCGCTGCCCGCGACTACCGCAACACCAAGGGCGTCGACGTCCGCGTCATGTCGTTCGGCACCACGAGCGGCTTCGGCTCAGATAGTCCTGCACACAAGTAAGCTATATATATCTATGTGTCTTCGAGTAATGATTTCTTTTCAGCTTTGCTACATTAATTCAAACTTCTTGCAGTAAAGAAACTTAATATATGTATCGACCGGAAACGCTGATCGAAATTATTTTCGACCGTGGCAGGAACGACTGTATGAGAAGACTCGTAGATGCACTGGAAGGACTTGGATACAGAGACGGCGAGAATATGTTCGGCGCCCCCTACGACTTCCGATACGCGCCGGCGCCGCCAGGCCAGCCGGCCCGGGACTTCTCCAACTTCGTCTCATCCCTGCAGCTGCTCATAAAGCGGGCGAGCGAGCAGAACGGGAACAAGCCGGTCATCCTGGTATCGCACAGCCACGGCGGCCTGAACGCCGTGGAGTTCCTTAACCAGAACACCTTGCGGTGGCGCCGGAGGTACGTCAAGCATTTCGTCATGGTCTCCATGGGCGCAGGAAACAGCGTGTTTCCACTGCAGATCCTCGCCTCTGCCATTGGTAAGCAACCAACATCGTCGCCCAACCGCTTGCTGTACGGCAACATCAGCAGGACATTCGCGAGCGCGTTCATAACTCTACCGTCGCCCGAGGTGTTCGGCTACGCACCTCTGGTGATCACACGAGCAAAGAACTACTCCGCCTTCGACATACCGGAGTTCCTCGCGGCGGCGGGATTTGCAGACGATGAGGTGGTCCGCTACCAGACCAGGGCTCTGCCGGTGACGCTGAATTTCAGCGCACCGATCGTGCCCATGACGTGCATCAACGCCGTCGGTGTACCAACTGCGGAGAAGCTCGTGTACTGGGACGGTGACTTCAGCTCGGAGCCCGAGGTTGTGTACGGGGACGGCGATGGGGAAATAAACTTGGCTAGCATTCTGGCGTTGGACACGGTGATTGGGGGTGACCCAGATCAGGAATACTACAAGTCCATCTTGATCCCCAACACGACGCACTCCGGCATCATGAAGGATGGTTTCGCTCTCCAGCGTGTGATCAGGGAGATTCTCGTAGCAAATAGTGCTAGTTATTAAGGTGCAGCTTTGGTGTTAAATTATTATTAATTGCCTCGTGGTTGCCAAAGTTCAACATGAATGTTTCTTAATGCGTGCAAATGGTTCTACTTAAGCGAGGAACTACTGCATGGCAACGTTGTGTGCTGAATCAGTTTCATTGTTTGAAAGACATGTTTTGTTTCAGCTTTGGACTGTGGGTTGTGGCTTTTACAATCCAAAGCTGAAACAAATAGTAGGTAGTTTTTTTTTTCTCACACACCACATTCTACACCCCTCTAATCCACAATTCAGTAATATAATCGGTCATCTTCCTCAGTTTGTGACATAAATATTTACCAGCCATGCCATTACAAACAGAACATATTTTATCGTGAACCCAAAATAGTTGATTTTCATGTTTCCTCCCACGTGTATGTCGTAACCATGCCGGGGCTTGTGGGCTGCAGTGCATAACCTGCATAAATCAATGTGCTTCTTTGATCTTCTCTAAATCTTTTGAGCATTTTTGTGTGGTAACCATTAAAACACAAGGATGTCATATGATGCTTAAAATTAGTGACCATGTACAACCAGATGTCTAGTTTTTCTAGGTCAATAATTTGTCATGGTGTCTGTACAAAAACCATGGGTAAAAAGGTAAAAATTTTGGTGCAAGAACAGGAGCTCTTTCAAATAGAGAGCACGAGAAACATAATACATATGGTGGCTTCATCGATTTTAAGTTTTGCTGGACTCTAATCTCTTGGAGTTTTAGGGATAATATGGCATCGTGTGCCTATGTTTTAAGAGAAAACCCCCGGCCCTATGTTGTCTAAACAAAGATATCCTAATAGCATATCCTTTTTTTATTATTAAGACAAAGAAGGTAGGTTTAACAAAATTAAGTACTGTGAAATATAATATCCAGAAAATATGTGAACAAAGAGGTAGCCACGTACTGTGGACGCAGCCATGTCATGTTCAACATGAATGCAACATATCCGATATTCTTTACTGAAAAATCTTACCATAATCTATTGTCTCGTATCTATGTGTTCCATATTTTCCACGCATATCCTCCTTTCACAAATGGTTGTCAGTTCCGTAATAATCAGGATATAGTGCCGTCATAATTGGTTCATAGTTTGATCCACCATATGACAATGAAGCTTTAATTGCATTTAGGACTATCTCTCTATGGAAGGGTCCTTTCGAGGTGTGGCTACTGAATGGTGGCGTGCTTTTCAGGCTTGGTTCTTCGGGTTCTTTCTGGCGGTGATTCACAAGCGAAAGCTTTGGTCCGACTTCGGATCGGGCAGCGGAGGGGTTTCGGACTTCTCTTCCCTGCGCTGCTCCGCAATTACCCCTGTTGGCGGTAGGTTGGAGTTCTCCGAGGTGAAAACATAGCGTTGATGCTCCGCGTCTTAACCTTCCTGAAGGTGTTGTTAATGGAGTACCTCTGCTTCCGCGGCGAGGGTTCCGCTGGAGGTTTAGGTCCTATAGGGGCTTCATGAGATTCCTGTCCTCGTGCTCCACTGTTTGGAATAGAGCTGTTCTGTCTCTAATAGGTGTCGGGGGGGGGGGGGCTTTTGTGGGATCTGTAGAGTGTCTGGATCGCCGGTGGTGTGTGTGCTTTATTATTTAACTGACATCATTAGTTCGTTTCATTGTAAATTGATATCCCAGTATTTTGCTTTATATATAAAGCTCGGTCAAGTCCTTCTTGGAAGGGTCCTCGATTCTGCAGTCCACCACCGTTGATTCACTAAGGCCTTGTTTAGTTCCGGAAATTGAGAGCTAAATTTTGGTCTTTCGGAGTACGTGCGTTACTGTAGCATTTCGTTTGTATGTGTGAAAAATTGTCCAAAAATTGATTAATTAGGCTCAAAATGTTCGTCTCGTAGAGTACAACAAAACTGTGCAATTAGTTTTTGATTTTATCTACATTTAGTACTCCATGCATGTTATGACATTTTGATGTGATGGAAATCTTTTTTTGCATAGTGAACTTTGGGGGTGGAATTTGGGATCAAAAAATGGAAATCGCAATACCTCTCGAGTTGGCCTTACCGTCCTTGCCCTTCTCAGGGTGTTTAGTCGATGAAAAGATGATGTGAAAGGTTGGTAGAAAAGTCACATCGGTCACTGTACCGTACTATAACATTTTTTGTTTGTTTGTGGTAAACATTGTTCTATCATGATCTAACTAGGCTCAAAAGATTCGTCTCGTCGTGTACATCAAAACTATGTAATTATTTTTTTATTTACCTATATTTAGTGCTCTATGTATGAAGAGAAAGATTTGATATGATTTGGCGTGAACAGTGAAGTTTGGAGAGAGAATTTTTTGGAACTATTTTAGCCTCTGCGCCTCGATAGATTCCCTGCACCGTTCCGTGCGCTTGGCTGCCAGCGGACCCTGCACGTCTCATGCAGTGACACCTGCGGCCTGCCCCGGCCCATGCACGGGCGGCCGATCGTCTTGCGTAATCATAGGGTTACGAACTAGGGCGCTCCCAACTTTAGCACACAAAGTTAACATTTTATCATTAATACGTCACTGTATCATTTCGTTTATATTTGTGAATAATTGTTAAAACATTGATTTATTATGTTCAAAATATTCGTCTCGCAAAATACAATAAAACTGTGTAATTAATTTTTGATTTCATCTACATTTAATACTCCATGTATGTGCCGGCATTTTGATGTGATGTTAATTTTCTTTTTCATAGTAAAATTTGGGATAAAGTTAGGAACTAAATAAGGCCCACGATAAAGACGACCCTCGCCACCACACGATCGATAGATATGGAGAACTACACACGATTACAGTCTCGATATTGGGCTATATATTGTATTGGGCCAAACACTGGAGCAAACAACAAATAAATAAATGAAGTGGCCTAAAAAACACTCGGCGGCTTCTGGTTGGCAACAAAGGAGCGCATATGGACAGCTGACAGAAGGCGACGCCCGAGGACTGGACGCCCATGACCGTACCGGTGCTTCATGTGTGACCAAGCAGACGAGACGGCCAACCACCTGCTCGTTTCCTGCCCGGTTGCAAAGGAGGTATGGTGGCGGGTTCTCACGTGGGCAAGCTGCTTATGCAGCTCAGGATGCAAGCGGGGCGGGTTGCGGCTGTCCGCTCCGCGTTCGCACGAGCCGCGTACCCTTATGCGGGCACATGCGGTGCCCCGCATGAAGCCGCGAAACTATCACGGCCTTTGCGGCAGCCCGCGCATGCCGGCGCGACCGCGAGAAGGCCTTGGCGCGACGGTGCACACCTGCTTCCACCCGCTCCGCCGGTATGGGTACCGCATCCTCGCCGGCGACCTAGGTGCACTCGATACGAGCACGGATGTGAGACTTCGTCGCCTCGTCGGGGACCTACAGCTTCAACCTCCTCACCATCAACTCTGGCAACGCCATTAGCAGCTTCAGGTTTGGCTGTAGAAGCCAGCAGAGCGACCAAGCCGGCGGCAACACCAACGTGGCACCATGACGCTCAGCCGCGGCGTGCAGGAGCTCGAGACCGGCTACGACCTCGCCGGCGTGCGCTTCGTCGGGCTGCCGAGTGTCGAGGGTGGCGCTGGTGTTAGACCGAAACGCCGTCGTGGAGCTGGACAAGTCGAAATCCTGTTTAACAGAAGCCTCGCCTTTGCCGCCAACGACGATGACAACGCGCCGGCGAACATCATAAACGTGCAGCAACATTGGTTCTCTATGATGTCGTGGGCAGCAACATTGGTTCCGCCGCCTGGCATCCTGACGATCGAGGGCACGGAGGTGCTCTGGTCCCCTTTCTTGCTGGCTTTGCGGCACCGCTGGGCCGCGCGGGCAGTCCGCGTTAAGCTGCTTAATTAGGCGGACATGCGGCGCGGGTCTGCCCAGCGGGTTGGCGGCAAAGCCCGCCCCGCTTGCATCCTGATATGCAGCTTCTTAGCGCATGAGGCCTCCATTCAAGACTGGTGGGAGCACTTGACGGTTGCCCAGCAGCTAGGGCGACGAAGAGGACTTCACAGCTTATTCATGACTGTTGGCTGCCATCTTTGGAAGGAAAGGAATGGGCGACTGTTTGAAAACAAGGCGGTGACCACCTCGATCTTAGTTTCAAGAATTCAACAAAAAGTCGATTTGTGGGTTGCGGCCGGTGTTAGAAAATTAGGTTGTCTCTTTTGTGAGTAATCCGGTTTGTGTGTGTGCACGCTTGCGTGCTTGTAATTTAAACTTTTTCTGCTTAATACAATGATACGCAGCTCTCCTGCGTATTCGAGAGAGAGAAAACGCTCGGCCCTATAATGGTTGGACGCCTGACGTTTCCTTTCTTCTTCGTGTGCCTCGTGTTCAGCAGTTGGCAGCACAAACAGGCAGCCATGGCGGCTGGTGTGGAGACAGAGACATGGAAGAAGAATACTTGGGGGGTCTCGTGGCAAAACCAAGGCCATATTAAGGCCCGTTTGGCAGATTTTCTACGGCTGATCTCCAGTGAATCCAGGATATATAAGTCCTACCAAACGGTTTTTTAAAGAGAAATGATTCTGAAAATAATTTTTTAAAATAAATTAAAAGGCTGAGAGCTGAATAGTTTCTCCTAATTTAAAGTGATTTTCCATCCTGATTTTGAGATTTATGATAGAGAATCAAATAGAATCGCTTTCAGCCACATAATCGTTTCTTTCAGAGAATCAGCTTCGGTAAAAGAATACAAACTCTTCCAAACAGGCCCTAAGTCCTCCGCCCGTGCACCAACCCTACTTGGTTGCCACCATGGCTCTCCTCCATCCACCACGGCGGCGCCACTTCCACCATGCATGGTACAGTCCTCGCGCCGTGGTGCTCTCTACAACACTTTTTTTTAATGCCTCTCTACTGGGTACAGCTGTAGTATCTGTTCAGTGCACACACACACCTCACGCACACACGCCCCTATGCACATCTACAGACCTACAACTACACAGTGTGAAACCGCATCCTTCGGGAGATCGACGGAACCATCCTAGGCTCCATAGACGGTAGACGGCAGGCATGTCGTACTGACCATTGTGGCATCATGCGTTGAAGGCAACCTGAAATATTTTTGGTAATAAATCCCGGTGAGCACCAGCGTCAAACCTGAGGTTCGAACGCTGGTGGGCTGCTCTCTACAACACTTGTCAAGCTTAACGTCTCCTGAGTCCTGACCGACACCCTTTGAGCTAAAAAAAACCAAGTTTTAAACTTTCCTTTTAAGATTGCTGATAATATTGAGAAATGTCGCCGGCCACTTGCCTGGTTTGGTCGATGCATGCATGGAAGCAAAGAAAGCAACTACCACGTGAGAAATCAGCCCCAACGCGGCCACTCGAGAAACCACAAATATGAACAATAATCCTGAGCCACTACCGCTTCTGGCCACATGATAACGATACCTCACTCTGTTGCATTTCCCTCTCTTACCACTATTGGCTACTGTAGACATGGACGCACAACTAAATAATAAAGCAAGCTGAGTTATATGCTTAACATGTCCGATGGCAGTGGCGGACCGAGAAATCTAGTGGAGCCTGGGCGAAGTGGAAGACATTTTTCTTCTCATCTTAGACCTTGTTTAGACGTAAATTTAGGTAAATTTAGCTCAAAGATGTCACTTCTCCATAAATGTGTCACTGTAGCATTTCGTTTGTATTTGTGAAAAATTGTTCAAACATTGATTAATTAGGCTTAAAATATTCGTCTCGCAAAGTACAACAAAACTGTGCAATTAGTTTTTAATTTCATCTACATTTAGTACCGCAAAGTATAACAAAACTATGCAATTAGTTTTTAATTTTATCTAGATTTAGTACTCCATACATGTGCCGACATTTTGATATGATGAGAATCTTCTTTTTACATAGTGGAATCTGGGGGTAAAATTTGAGATCTAAACAAGGCTTACAAAATATGGTTGCGAACAAGCTAACACTTATTATCTACGTGACTAACGTGCAAGTAAAATCTCTAGAGCACGTACTGCTACATGTATGACGTGTATGCAAATAACACATATGTGTTCTATTCATGCTCTGACTCTTGCAAATATTATAAACAACTGCTAATCGATTAATGCTAACTCCGGCCTTCTTGCAGCTTAGTGCGGCGGAGCCCGGGCGGTTGCCCAGACTCGCCGGGCCCTGGGTCCGCCAGTGTCCGATGGGCACTTTGTAGTATATATATATATATGTTATATACATATATGTAGCCCCATGCGTGCAATATCTCAAAGCAAACAATCAAATAATAAAACTGTTGCATGCAATGTACATGCAGCTGCACCGTCTCCTGCCACTCCTCTTCCTCCTCTCATGGCCCTTCTTCCTCCGCGACGACGACAACCTCGCGCCCGTGCCCGATGCGTCGTCGGATCTCCACCCCATTGTGCTGCTCCCGGGTCACATCTGCAGCCAGCTCCGCGCGCAGCTCACCGACGAGTACGAGCCGGTGGCGGCGCCGAGCTGCGGCGCGCGCAAGGGGAAGGGGTGGTTCCGGCTCTGGGAGAACCACACGGCGCTGCAAGACCCCACACTGGTGCCGTGCTACGCGGAGCAGATGCAGCTCGTGTATGACCCCGTTGCACAAGACTACCGCGACACCAAGGGCGTCGACGTTCGGGTCATGTCGTTCGGCAGCACGCGCAACTTCGGCTCCAATAATCCTGCCTTTAAGTAAGCTAATATATACACCAGTAGAGAAAGGATTTTTTATCCCTTTTATTTGTCTAGGTTGGTAATAGAACCGGGACTAAAATTAGTTCTAAGGAGGTCATTTTGTCCTGATTAGAGCATCTCCAAGAGACTCTGTATTGTGTTAGCTAAATATGGAGATTATAGCACCTTTGTAAAAATAGAAAGTCATCTAATTCAATGGGGTAATCCAACAGATTCTGTAAAGATGGCTAGTGAGGTAGGCTAGCTAAAAATAGCTAGTGAATGAGGTGAGATGGAGAGCCACTAAATTTGGAGGGTCATTTATAGAGTCTGTTGGAAACGTTTTTTCTCTAACAATAGCTAAATTTAACTTTAGAAATTGATTTAGCTAGTCTCTTGGAGATGCTTTTATATTTGTCAATTTTAGTATTGGTTGGTGTTATAAACTCGTACTAAAGGTCTCGAGGCATCGGTTCCGGTTGGTAACATCACTCGATGAGTAAAAGGTTCGGTTGGTATTACCGACGCGATAAAAGGGCTTTAGTCCCAATTAAAGTTATATGTGTTGTGTAGTGGGCCGGAAAGGGCGCTACGGGTGAGGCAAGAGTCCTTGGTTCGAATTCTACAAATCACATTGATTTTTATGGACTCTCCCGTGTAATAGGGACAAACGGAGGTTTCTCCAACCAGTGATATACTAGTATGCGTGAGTGCACGTGATGTACAAATACAATATAGTATGTTCTGAGGGGAAAAACTAGCTAATGTACGTTTCCCCTACGTCTGCTAATAAATGCTAATCAATGACCATAACTTATTTTCAGTATTGCTATATAATTTGAATTCTTGAAAGCAACGTAGTTCTAAATGTTGTATAATCTCTCCGTACCGGTAAAGAAAGACGTTTAGGACAGCGACACGGTCTTCAAAACACAACTTTGATTTCTTATTTTTATAAAAATATTTATTAAAAAGTGATGCATGTATATTTTTATAAAATCTATTCATATAACTTTTACAATTTCAAACTCAACAACTTAAAAGTTATTCATGATTTATATTCCCAAAGTTTGACTCAAACCTTGTTCTAAACGTCTTTTTTTTATCAATACGGAGTATGTTTTGCTAATAACTCTTGGTATGCCCTTCAACTTAATTTGTATCAACTATTGAAATAGAAACTAACTGAAATCTTTTTCGATCCACGTCGTCACGCGGCAGGAACGATTGTATGAGAAGGCTCGTGGGTGCCCTGGAAGGAGTTGGATACAAAGACGGCGAGAACCTGTTCGGTGCACCATATGACTTCCGATACGCACCGGCGCCACCCGGCCAGCCGGCGCTCCATTTCTCCCGCTTCGTCTCGTCCCTCCGCCTGCTCATAGAGCGCGCGAGCGAGAGGAACGGGAACAAGCCAGTCATCCTGGTGTCGCATAGCCATGGCGGCATACAAGCCATCGAGTTCCTCCATCAGAACACCCTGAGCTGGCGCCGGAGGTACGTGAAGCATTTCGTCATGGTCTCCATGGGCGCCGCAGGCGGCGTGTCTCCGCTAAAGAGCCTCCCTTCCGCCACCGGTAAACGACCGACGCCGCCCGGCAACATCCTGTCCGGAAGCACCAGCAGGAGCTTCGAGAGCATATTCATAACTCTGCCGTCGCCGGAGGTGTTCGGCGACGCGCCCCTGGTGATCACGCGAGCGAAGAACTACTCCGCCCACGACATACCTGAGCTCCTCGCGGCGGTCGGGTTCTCCGGCGATGAGGTTGCACGCTACCGGACGAGGACTCTGCCGGTGACGCTGAACTTGTTCAGGCGGCCGGTCGTTCCCATGACGTGCATCAACGCTGTCGGCATGCCAACCGTGGAGAAGGTCGTGTACTGGGATGGTGACTTCGCCGCGGAACCAGAGGTTGTCTATGGGGACGGCGATGGGGCGATCAACTTGGCTAGCTTCCTGGCACTGGACACAGTGATTGGGGGTGACCCGGATCAGGAATACTACAAATCCGTCTTGATCCCCAACACGTCGCATGCCGGCATCATGAAAGATGATTTTGCTCTTCGTCGTGTGGTCAAAGAGATTCTTGAAGCAAATAGTGCTACTCTCTCCGTTCCAAATTATTAGTTAATTTAAGTTTGTTCTAAGTGAAATTTGTTTTATTTTAATCAAGTCTATAGAAAAAATATCAACATTTTCAACACCAAATAAGTTTCATTAAATCCACCAGAAAATATGTATTGCTAGTATATTTATTTGGTACTATCATAAGTAGCGTTTTTTTCCTATAAAGTTTGTCAAACTTAGAGAGATTTGACTTAAAATAAAGCTAAAGTGGCCAATAATTTAGAACTGAAGTAGTAGTTATTAAGGTGTACCTTTTGTTTTAAATTACTGGTGTAGAGCCATGGGTGCGAAATATAATGTTGCTCGTCTTGTGGGATTCAAAGTTCAACATAAATATATAATACTAGAAATAAAAATATCATTCTATATGACATCATCATGTTTTAGTTTATACCCTTATTACAGACTGTTTAGTTTTCAATTTGATGGAAAGAACCCACTCCTCATGTGGCAGTGGCAAAGCAATGAACATGGATGCAGTGGCTAGGCAATATCTACGTTGCAAGTTTGCAACGATCTGGGATAGCAACGGAATTTACATCTAGAGATGTAAACGACCATATCTTTAGCAATGGTTATCCTGAAACACTCGCGCAAGCACCAAGTTGGTTACACATACATAATTGAGGGAGAGACAGGGAAAGTGTAGAGAGAGCAATGATTGGTCACAATATCTGATTGAAGTATAATTTGAAAAAAAAATCATATAGTTTTCATATGAATTATCCAAATTAAATTCCGCTGCACCGCTGTGTTACGTTTGGATGATATTTTCTATAAATATTTTTATAAAGCCAAATAACAATTATATGGACTCGTGGAAGAAATATGGGTACAACTTTTGTTACTGTGTGTGAACAATAAAAATACTAGACAAATGGCCTGAGCAAATAAAAAGACTCATTACCTTTTAAAAATGTTATTTATATAAAAATTAAAATATATTCATGTGTAATATTATTTTGTTACACTAATTTTTTATTGGCGAGATTATTTTGTTACACTAACTAGAAGTAACATAATCAGATAAACCATTTTAAAACCAGATAAATGGTTTGGAACAAATTTGTATCGAAAGTTTCGTATGGTAACCCAATTTTGGCACTGATTTGCCTGCCCATGCAGCTTTGCACATGCACATGCGCACGTGCTCCAGCTGCGAACCAAATCGCGTCATGAGAGGCCGTGTGGGCCGGGCCCCCTTGGCAGTGTCCAGCGAACCTGGCGTGGTGTCTGCCGCTCCCAGTACGTGTCACACTTCACTTCCTGACGTCTGCGCGCGGGGAATAGAATACGATTCGGCTTGGCCTGTTTTGTTTATTTTCGTCGCATTAAAATTTCGACATATATATATAGAGGACTAAATATAGATGAAATTAAAAACTAATTACACAGTTTTATTGTACCTTACGAGACGAATTTTTTAAGTCTAATTAATCAATGTTTAAACAATTATTCACAAATACAAATAAAATGCTACAGTGATACATTAATAATAAATTCTCAATTTTGATATGCCAAAATTGAGAACTAAGCCCTTGTTTAGATCCTAAATTCTCACCCCAAAGTTCACTATGCAAAAAGAAGATTCTCATCACATCTAAATGTCATAGCATGCATGGAGTACTAAATGTAGATAAAATTAAAAACTAACTGCACAGTTTTGTTGTACTCTACAAGACGAACATTTTGAACCTAATTAATCAATTTTTGGACAATTTTTCACACATACAAACGAAATGCTACAGTAGCGCACATACTCCAAAAGACCCAAATTTGGCTCCAATTCCAGGAACTAAACAAGGGCTAAGGCCCTATTTGTTTCCTTCCCGCTAAACTTTAGCGCCGTCACATCGGATGTAAATATATTAATTAGGAGTATTAAATATAGATTAATTTAAAAACCCATTACATAAACAAGGAGTAATTTACGAGACGGATCTATTAAGCCTAATTACACTATGATTAGACAATGTAATGCTAGAGTGAACGTATGGTAATTATGTATTAATTATAGCAAAATTAGACTTGTTAGGTTCGTATCGCAAAATAGACATGACTTATATAATTAATTTTATAATTAGTTTATGTTTAATATATCTAATTATTATTTATTTAAAGTGTTAAGCTTTAGCACCGAATCCAAACACCACCTAAATAATTAGCCCCGAGCCATGAACAACCCATCACGACGACTTGCTTCAAGGACCTCACCGACCAGACGCCCGAGAGCGAAATCATCCGAGATGGTGCCAGCGTGGCTCGTGTTGCGAATCAGCACGGACTTGAAGTAGCCCTGCTCCGGATCGGCCCCGACCAGCGTGTCCAGCGCCAGCACGCCCTCCATGTTCACGGCCCCGTCGCCGTCGCCGTAGACCACCTCGGGCTCCGCCCCGAAGTCGCCGTCCCAGTACACCAGCGTGTCCTCCGTCGGCACGCCGATGCCGTTGACGCAGGTCATCGGCACCGCCGGCGCGCCGAACTCCAGCGTCACCGGCAGCGCCCTCGCCACGTAGCGCGCCACCTCCTCGTCGGAGAAGCCACGGGCCCTGAGGTACTCCGGTATGTCGTCGGCGGAGTAGTTCCTCGCCCGCGTCACCACCAGCGGCGCGCCGCCGAACACCCTAGGCGACGGCAGAGCGGAGAACACGGTCGCGAAGCTCCGGCTCGTGCCGCCGAACAACAGCGGGTCGGTATCAGCCGGTGCGTCGACCGCACGGGAGGCTACGTGCGGTCGACCACAAACTAAAACGCCTCCACGTGAGGCGGCGTTTGCCAGCGAGGTACACAGATTATTAGTTACGGGCACCATATCTCATTAAGACGTGGGGTCTCTTAAAAATAATAGTGGGCCGACGTTGCAATTTGTAGAGTTCAGTCATAATATACACCTTTCTTTTTTTGAGAAAATATACACCTTTCTTTTAATAAGACAAAGAAATACACCGGCATATGCAGCTATTCTTTGACGTGACACAGTAATATCTAACATGTTTTGGGAGCAAAGAAAGTTTATCCAAAACACAATGAGAGCCTTTGAAAATAGGATTAAGTCCTCGCATACCATTATCATTTTTGAAAATTGAAAAAATGCCACTGTCAGTGACTGTGGTAGCCCCCACCTGTCAGTAACACATCGATGGTATATTTTCAAACAGTGAGAATTATAATGGCATGGATCTAACTAGCTCTTGAAAATAAGAGGCTGAGCCGCTGAGGGCCACAACTTTCCATCCGAACTTCCAAAGTCCTTGGTAGGACGTAGGAGTGAGGACTCTTTTTTTGACACGAGGAGTGAGGACTTTGGCTCTCGTCTCAGTGAAGCCTCGCCCTCGAGGAAGCCAAAAAACAACTTGTTTAGATCCCAAATTCTACCCCTAAATTTCACTATGCAAAAAGAAGATTTCCATCACATCAAAATGTCGACACATACATGGAGTACTAAATGTAGATGAAATCAAAACTTAATTGCACAGTTTTGTTGTATTTTGCGAGACGAACAAAAACAAACAAAATGTTACGGTGACACATTTATGACGAAGTGACATCTTTGAGTCAAATTTGAACCCCCCCCCCCCCCAATTTGCATGCCCTAGTAAATTTCGAAACAGTCCTCTCTCACACACCGATTCTTCTCACACACATGATTCTAACACCCCAAGGATCATATAATCACAGGTGCTCGTAGGATTAAGTGTGCACGGGATGAGTTCATAATACTTCATAGTGGTGAGTGTATGCTGCATATATATATGTCAGTGCATGCTTTTGTTATTTGTGTACCGTGAAAAACAAGTTGTAGAGTCTTAGTAGAAGTGCAAATTATTTCATTTGCGCATAACTACATAGGTCACACCAACATGTGCAGTTGTTGCAAAGCAATGGTCATGCTCATGGATTTTCGTTCTAAAACGCGAATGAACAATTCCAATTTCCAACTAGTTTCATGCAGAAGTGAAAGCAGCTGGGCAATGAATGGCACATCTTTTTGCTCAAAAACTTCATTGAAAGATATATTTAGTGTTGAGCAATTTTTCTTTTTTTGGATTAAGTATAGGAGGTGACTACATGGAGAGCCCTCTCCAGTTAGCGTTAACTGGAGAGCCCCCCATAAGTTACCTAAAATGGTAACTTTAGGATCCAGTAACCAAAAACGAAAAAAAAACAACTTTTTCCTTCCCTCCGCAGACGCGCTGGGCGTTTTGCACTAAATAAATGTGTCGGAACGTAGCGCGTGAAAAAAAACACAAACAGACCCATCGACTCGACAAAAAGTGTGAAAAAAACATAAAAGTGAAAAACAAAAAAAAGTCCAGACCAAGATGTAAAAGGTAACTTAGCCCAAAATAAAAATAGCAGGACAACTTATTCATGGATCCAGAAAACATTGATAAATTATGGGAAAAACAGCTGAAAGCATTATGAGAGAATAGCAAGGTCTAGGTACGTGATCCTTTTTCACCCTCATGTCAAACAAATCCTTACATCTTTTTAACAACAATGATTTAACAAATTTTTCCATATCTGAGTATTTCAGATCCTAGAGGCAACACCTATAACATTTTGAACACTGCATATAGAGCATTTGTCCATCTATGCGCTCCGAAAAAAGTAACTTCAGTTGACCTTTAGATTTAGATATGTACCTAAATAAAGATAAAAATGGATGAGAATCAGAAAAACTTTCCATGAGACTGCAAAGTTAGAAATTATGACTTCAAAAGCATAGCATGTTATAAATTACAGAAAGTTCATATTGGAAGAAGCAAAAATCTTAATGACAGGTTCATAGTTTTGTGCAACTTGATAGCATCACCATATGTGAACCTAGCTTAAAAGACACTTTCTTAACTCAACAAGTATCTTGGTACAACATATGAAGCTGTAGCCATACTCTTCTACAATGACTCATGACCATTTGTAGTAGATGTAACAGAACTGATAAACTACTAAAGATTATTGCACCAGAAAGAAACATTGCTTCCAGCTCACAAAACTCAACCAGTATATCCTATCCCCAAAGAAAACATATTACCACAAGCTTTCAATTCGGTCCTCAAATCAGGAAAACTTATTGTTGCTAGTGTACACAAATCATCCAAACACAATGATCATGTTGCTAGTTTCTGTTATAGAAACGACATGAAAGTATAAAGTTACTTACTCCTAAAATAAAGAAGGGAAAACTTACTTGATGTTTAACCAGAAAAATGACCAGTTACTTTTTCAGAATAAAAGTTACTTTCTTTATCATATGAATTTTGTATAAGTTACTTCCTAGATGTATAAAAATAGGATAATTTACTATGCATATTAGGCAAACGAACAATAAGTTACTTCCCTATATTAAAAGCATACTGCATATCATGTTGTATTTCAAGAGATACCGTTGTCCCCTTCCCTCTATATACATTATCTGCACGAAGAAAAGAGGCCACAAGTTATGAGAAAAAACATCCAGTGATAAAAAAAAGCAAAAAATACATCTCAAGAACTAACTGATTGAAGGAACATTGTGCCTACTCTCAATAGTGAGCAGGCATTTTCAAAGTATTAGGTGGTAAATTGTACAAACCCAAGCATTAGCACGGAACAATCTTGCAATTTAATTTTCACTAGGCTTTGCTAGGTCCAAAACTCTACAACAAAAATATAGAATAATATTTATGCGGACCAAGGTATTTTCTCACCAAATGCCTAACCCTGATGAAAAAGGCAAGAAACATGTAAAAGTGACTTGGTTCAGTTGTTACCAGCCAATGGAAACTAAAACCACATGCTTGTGTAAACTCATATTTAGTTGCATGCCCAACTATGTCCAACTAATAGGCACAATAAAATGCTCCAGCAAGCATGATAAATCGAGATAGCAACAATGATGTAACCCTAGAGTCTGCTAGAAAGAACGTGGGGATGCCCCGACTTATACAAATTTTGCTTATGTAGAAAGAGATACATGAGAACAGGACACCAAGGGTGAAAGGGAAAATGCCTCAGTTATAAGAAAAGCAAGGTTATTGCACCATTTATGAATGTAAGATTGGTCATGGAGGGCATCACATGGTCATCAAGCAAGACTCTAAATCTTGAAAGATATACATACACATGTCATGCAAGGAAAGTTACTAAATAGGAGAAACATGCATTGAATATTCTTGCAAAAACATAATAGTATCAACATGGCAGAACAACAGGGCCAAGTAACTTCCTGTCTCATCTAAATAAACAACTAGTTACTTCTTATGTGACTAAAGATAGGGCAAGTTACTTCCTATATAATATAAATACAGAATTAGTTACTTCCTGAATGTTCCACATCACAGGCAATTTACTTACAGTGTATTTTAAATAATTAGTTACTTCACATAACACATACAAGCACCATTGGATTTTTATTGCCCCAATTAAAGACTTATGCAAGTCAACACCCACTAAAAAACACTAGAGTTACTGCTAGACTATCTATTTAAGTTTTGTAACTTTAAAGAATGCTACAACGAAGCATGGTAAAACATCATGCACAACGATTTGAGATTCATAGCATGCTAATTCTATTTTAGCTAACATCCAAAAAGCTGAAAGTATCAACATAGAAGAATCAGCTATCACAATTTGGGAGGCAATGTGATTGTGACATGCCTATTGAATATGTGGCAATCACTGGATGCAGGTGGCAGTTACTTTATATCTCATAAAGTTATGTAAAAAGTTACCTCCTATTGAGGTACTAAAATAGATATTTTAATTGTAAGAAGTTACTTTATTTATTATGCATGATTTACTGATATATCATCAAGATATTTTGATGAGATCTTACTATGATTTCTTGAAGACTTAACCAAGTAAATTGAGAAGTCTTGCACATGGGCAGCAAAAAATAGTTGATCTCCCTAATCCCTCCCTTGATTCCAAACCTTGGAAAACACAATTTCATTATTGATATCTAGCAATTATGAAGCTAAGAGCTAAAAAGTTTGTAGTTGTGTGCTACTTGATGAGCCACAGAACTATTTTATACACACTTGAGTACTAGTGTCTATAGAGTTACCCCTACAATTGAATTCTACTTGAAAAGTTGATATTAAGGTGAAGGCTGAAGGCTAGAATACTCCCACAAATCACAAAGTAAATAAATATAGACATTCAGAAATATCACATCATTGCTACTTATTGGCTCAATTCACACACAAATCAAAGAGGAAATAAAAACATGTTCCACGTATCTAGTACAATAAAATGGTATTTGCTCCGTGGATGAAAGATTTTTTTTTCACACTTTTGAGAGTAAATAAAAATATGTTCCACATATCACTACATCAGGCATGAAGATGTTGTAGAAATAATATTATTCCTATTTTACACCACATGAGTTTTGTGTCAGAGATGGTGACTGTTTTATAGGTACCTGATCATCATGTGTTTCACTTGCTGTCAAAAAGATACCACCATCAATTATAGACCAAAACAAAAAAAGTGTTAATGAATTCTGTTGGCACCAAACTTACCTTATCTGCTACAGCAAAAAAGAACATCAGATTGGTAAATGTGATGGAGTACCTAGCATGTAAAAATGTGGCAGTAATTACTAATAGAAATTACTTCCTCTAATAGACAAATCAGTAACAAGTTACTTTGTTTGCAGTATAAATAAGTGACAACTTACTTCCTCGTTCACGTGAAATACTGTCAAATTACTTTTAGATTTCACTGGGAATTCTTAACTCTCGCATATGTGTCAAGTTAAACAGATACTACAACACATTAGAAAAAAAATGTTAAAGCTACATCCTTCTATGAGACTAAATACACAGTGGCCAAAAATATATAAAAACCTGTTGACAAAACTTTATTTCGCAAACTAGTTGTTGTTGATGCACACATGAATGTTCATTGTAGCATATTTTTGTTGTCTACAAATAACATGGTCTGGGGGTAGGATTAAATGGACATGAGAAAAGAAAGTCTGTATACGAATGTATGCATAAAGTAGTAGTAAATATCTTGCTCTGTACTGTGTTATCAAATCATAAAAAAGCTACTTCGTATCTCATGCAAATAATTGACAAAGTTGCTTCCTAAGTCACCTAAGTAATCAAAATGTTACTTCCTAGCAGTGAATTGTGGTAATCTTTACAGTTAACCTACCATTAGTAGTGTATGCAAGGTACTTGATGAGTCAGAAGAACTAATATGGTACTTATGCAAGCTATTGCTTAAAAATCAGATTGCGAAAAAAAATGGCAACCGAATGAAATTACTAACTAGTATACACAAAACATGTGTAAAATCATTGGCATATTTAATTCCTAAAATCTACTAAAAAAGTGTAAGGTTACTTCCTAGCAGGATAGACTAGAGTTCCACTCTGTCAAGTATATATCCACGCAGAGATAACAAATAACGTAGTATATCAGAGACAACAAGGATTTTTCTGATACGATAGAATAGGCACGGACAGAAACCATATACTAGTTGGTAAACCAAACTAAACTCAAATAACTGAGGGGTACAGAGCAATAATCCATACATATGTACAATGCTATATGGATGGGCTCTTATGGAGAACATGATGAAAATAAATGAAATGAAATACACTTGATTAGATCCGATAGTTACATGCAAAGGGGAACAAAAATGGAGGGGAGTTGTAGACCTAGATCAATACAACGTGGAAAATCATAGACTAATAGGCAAGCCAAAATTAGCAGATCCGTGATGAGTTTCATACTTTTGAGCAGGATCTGATTGCAACCAAATCCTAGTTCGATCCGATAGTTACCTGATCAAAAGGGGGACGGGAAAGGAGTAAGCACCTGAACAGCTTAGTGACAATGCGTCGCACATGGCACACTAGCAGAATCCGCCGGCCGGTCGACGAAGCGGCTTTGTACTGCGGCGGCTCGTCGACGCCGTCGTCTCCCATACCGGGTCACTGAAGAAGCTATCTCCCTTGTTGGTTCGCCAGAGACGACGCCTCCCCTTGGTTCAGCGCAGACACCTCCTCCCGCCGGGGTCGAGATCCACGGCAAGCGACGGGTAGGCCGCATCACCTCTTCCTCGCCGTAGCTCACCGCGTATGGTCTCGCCTTGCTGGATTCGCCGCCTGCCCTTGGTTCATCGCGAGGTCCCCCACCAGCACCAGGACGAGATCTACGACGGCGTCGCCGCTTCCTCGACACAGTTCACCTAGCCTCGCCGGATCCGTCGATGTGGTCTGTGGAGATGGGGAAGAGAAATGTGAAATGTTCTCTCTCCTCAACACAACTCCCCAGATTCAAATGGATTTGGGTGAAGCCTCACGTCCGGCGGTCAGACTAGTTGGTCAATCTCATGTGTTAATAACAAGGTACGGAGACAAGGAGGGGTCTCAGGATAAGCTTAAAAGGAGAGCCCTCTCCCGGGAGATTTTAGGTTAAGTATATATATGTTTAAACCGCTTTATTTTATTTTACGAACCTCGAATTCATGCGTGGATCTCGAAGCGATAACTAAACCCGGGCTCTAAATGGCTCGATTTGCTTCAAGAACCACATTTACCAGACGGTTGAGAGCAAAATCATCCGAGATGATGCCAACGTGACTCGTGTTGTGAATCAGAAGGGACTTGAAGTAATCCTGCTTCGGATCAGCCCCGACCATCGTGTCCAACGCCAACATGCTTGCTATGTTGATGCCCCCGTCGCCATCGCCGTTAACCACTTCCGGATTCGCGCCGAAGTCGCCGTCCCAGTACACGAACTTCTCCGGCGTCGGCACGCCGATGCCGTTGATGCAGGTCATCGGCACCGCCGGCGCACTGAAATCCCGCGTCACCGGCAGCACTCTCGTCACGTAGCGCGCCACCTCGTCGTCGGAGAAGCCATTGGCCTTGAGATACTCCGGGATGTCGTAGGCGGAGTAGTTCTTGGCCCGCGTGATCACCAGCGGCGCGTGGCCGAACACCTTGGGCGACGGCACAACCGAGAACACGGTCGCGAAGCTCCTGCTGGTGTTGGCGAACGACAGCGGGTCGGTCGGCGGCGACGAGCCGGAGCCGGAGCCACCGTACCGCAGCACGAACACGCCGCCCCCAGCGCCGGTGGAGGCCATGACGAAGTGCTTGACGAACCTCCTGCGCCACGCCAGGGGGCTCCGGGTGAGGAAGACATTGGCGTTGAGGCCTCCGAGGCTGTGCGTCACGAGGATGACCGGCAGGTTCCCGTTCCTCTTGCTTGCCTGCTCCACGAGCGCTCTCAGGCTTGAGAGGAAGCGGGAGAACTCTCTCGACGCCTCGCCGGGCGGCGCCGCCGCGTACCGGAAGTCGTACGGCGCGCCGAAGAGGCTCTCGCCTTCTCTGTATCCGACCCCTTCCAGTGCCTGAACGAGCTTCTCCATGCAGAAGTTCCTGTAGCAGCACGATAATACGAGGCAACAAATTGATCGGGCGAGGAGATATATACAAGATTGGCAGCACAGATGATGAAATCAACAGAGAAGAGATCTTACTTGGTGGCAGGATCGTCGGAGCCGAATCCGCGGGTGGAGCCGAAGGACACGACGCGGGTCTCGACTCCCAGCACGTTGCGGTAATCGCCGGCGACGGGGTCGTACACCAGCCGCAGCAGCTCGGCGTAGCACGGCACCAGCGCGGGGTCCTCCTGCAGCGCCGTGTGGTTCTTCCACAGCCGGAACCATCCCTTCCCCTTCAGGCTCAGCACGTCGGTGCAGCTCGGCGCCGCGGCGGCGGGCTCGAACTCGTGGGTGAGCCGCGCGTCGAGCTGGCTGCAGGAGTACCCAGGCAGCAGGATGACGGGGTGGAGGCCGGCAGCTCCACGGGCCAGTGAGCCGACGAAGAAGGGCCAGGCTCCGGCGACTAGGAGGACGAGGACCAGTTGGGCTCGGCCGTCCATTGAGAGAGCTTTTCTGCTGTATAACAACAATGGATAATGCAGCGGAATATCGGATTATGCGTGTATATGTTGCATATTAGCAATTATAGGTGACTACGGAATACGGATCGATATCTCTTGGGTACGTTCGACTCAGTGGCTAGGTAAGACAAGGCTCCACTAGCTGATTCAAATTCAGTAAGTAGTCACTTTCAGTATACTACAGTGTACAACAATGATATACGGCGTCAAGAGCATTCAGACGACGCTGCCTGCTCCCGCCACCCGACGTCCCCAGTTCCCCACCCACCCAATTTTAGGGCAATAGATAGCAGCCCCCTATCGAACTATTCAAGAACTTGGACTAATATGCAGGACAATGTCCTTCTTGAAAATCTGACTGGGGTATTTCACATCTGCTTCTTGGCCTCTGGACTTCCCTAACACGAAAAAAGTGCTTCCACTGTCTGGCCAATTTAAGATCACATCCCTATGTCATCAAAATCAACACTTTCAAACGAATTAATCATATACCAGTTGGTAAGATTTGTTACGGTGAAATCTACCTATCCAGATTAAAGTCCTCGACTCAGTACAACTACGTGTGTCCAGACATAAGTGGACACTATCCGTATCCGATCCGAATCCAAGCGAAAAACTATCTATATTGTATCCGTCAGTATCCGTTTGCATCCAATCTGTTTACACTCCTACTGGCAAGTTTAATCAACCACGTAACAGTTTCAAAATACGGAGTAGGGAGATATTTAAGCTGAATATGCTCACAGATAATTGTAATTGGGTCCTAGCTTTACTTAATAGCAATAAAGATTGAGATATCTATGTAGAATTCAGTCGACTTTCAGGAAACAATTAAAGCAGCTTCTTAAGAGTTTTCTTGAGGACAAAAGAGTTGCGAGTAAAATACATCGACAGTCTCTAAACTTGTCATGCAGGGTCATTTAGATCCTTAAACTCTCAAAATACATTTTTAGATCCCCGAACTTGTTTAGTATGTCATCTAGTCCCTAATCTTTCAATAATTATTTTTAAGTCCCCAAACTTGTCCCCGTGTGTCATCCGGGTCCCCAAACTATCATAATATAGCGGAAAAGAGAAATATTTAGTGTGAGAATAAGGTGGAGTCATCATCTTCTCGCATGTTTGACTTATCATCTCATGATGATACACATGACGAGTTTATTAAAAAATATTTTTAAGAGTTTAGGGACCTAAATGACACCCATGTACAAGTTTGAGGACCTAAAAATGCATTTTGAGAGCCTAGGGACCCAGGTGACACATCAGGACAAGTTGAGTGACATAGAAATGCATTTTGAGAGTTCAGAGACCTAGGTGACATCTTGATACAAGTTTAGGGACCATCCATATATTTTACTCAAGAGTTGCCTATGTAGAATTGAGTCGAAATTCTGGAAACAATTAAAGAAGTGTCTTAGGAATATTCTTGAGGACAAAAGAATCTATTGGGAGCAAAAGGCTAGCTACTGCCAGATAGGTAAAATTTAGGGACAAAAATTCTAGCTTGTTTCAGGCTTGCTACAAACCCTTACAAAAGGAATTATATTTATCAGTTATATATTGATGATGGATCCGGTGTTTTCTATCATATATAACTAGCGTTCCTACGAGTGAAGGAGACATCATGAGCGAAGGCTCACGGGAGCTATTAACGTTGCCGATTCCACGTCTGATGAGGAGCACGATAAAGGAGAGATCCTCGATAAACATTGTGCCCGGAGATGACAGCGGGTCAACGATGAGGACATGAGAAGACGAAGAGATACTTCTTATCATATTATTTACGTATCTACTCATTTAAAAAGCACAAAGACAGATTATTAGAAGTTCAGTAATCTGCGTATTATTATGAACGGATGATTAGAAGTGATACACAAGGGGTTTAATCTTGTCTTTGGTCATTGTTTGAGACATTAATCCTAGACTACTAATTTTATTTTAAGCAATGCAGCATCGTCCTCCACCATAATCACAATTCTATACATAACTTTGACTATGCTGGCCTGCTAAAATGAGTTCAACCATGTCGTTGGTTTTGTGCAGAAGAATATCTGTAAATTCATTTGGATGTTCTTCACTGATTTATGCACCTTGTATCCCATCCTGCCAGCTCTCTCTTTTAAGTTCAGTTCATATCTATTATGAGTGAGGAAATACACATCATCTTTTTTTTTCTTTCTGAAGAAAACACATCGAACAAATTGGCAAAACTTGCTCACGTGGTTGCAGAAAGGGGCTCTTGAGTCTTGACCATAGCTGCTGCTAAGCTCTGCAGAAACGGACTTCTATTAATGCATCAAGAATGCGAGAACCATGCGTGGCCATGAGCCGCGTTGAGCTGACCTTGATCGAGCCAAACTCTGGAGTCTGGACCCATCAGCCAATCCCAAGTGCGCAGGCATGCAGCCACTTGGGCTAGCAGTGCAGGTGCCATTGTGCCAATGCTCAAGCCCCCAACTGCACGCCGCGTATGCCGTGCAGGCCGGGGTATCGCGCGCGCGGCTGATGGCCTCTATTCGGCCCATTACACCCTTTGGGCCTGCGCGGAAGCGTCAAAAACAGCCTACTAGAAGCTCGTATTGGTTCTTTCTTTCTAATTTCGTTTTTGTTTTAGTTTTTTATATCATTTGAATCAATTTATATATCTTTTCTTTTTATTTTTTTCTTTTTTCGTATACTTACTTGTTTTTATTTTTGATTTGCTTTTTATTTTTTTTATTTTTAAATTTTATTTGTTATATGTTTCCTTTTTACATTTATTTGTTCATCATGTGTGTATATTTTTTCGCCATATGTATATATTTGTTCATTATATATAATTTTTTATTCATATAGAATTATTTGTTCGCATTGTTTGATAATTTTCTCGTGATGTGTCAAATTATTTGTTCGTTTATTGACTAAATTGTTTCTTTACAAGAATAATTTGTTCGCTATGTGAATACATTTGTTCTCCATGTTGCGGAGCTATTTTGTTCACTTTGTAGAGTAATTTGTTCACTTTGTTAGATTATTTGTTCTCTTTGTAGATTAAATTGTTTGACAATGGGGACTGGTTTGTTCTTGATGTTTAATTTCTATTGTATGTCATATAATCAAATGTTCAATATTTATGTTCGCACTGTATTATAATTTGTTCATCATATTTAGTTTTTTATTCACAAAAAACAATTGTTTGTTCATGTTATTTAAGTATATTTGTTCGCAGTAGTTGTCGGTGCTGAGATTGGCGGCCAATCCTCAGCGCCGCACAGAATGCGTTGTGTCCCGTCCCCTGACGGTTGATGCAAGAGCTAGCACGGTGAGACAAGGGTTTATCCTGGTTCCGACCGTAAGGTCGTACGTCCAGCAGAGTGCGCTCGTGGCGCTGCACTATCTTGCACCGGAGTGCTTGCAGTGGGGGCTACAAGCGAGGTGGGAGAGGAGAAAGAGTCTCTAAGTCCCTGAAAATGAGTGTGAAAGTGATTGAGGCGAGTGCCAATATCGTGTGAGGCGGTGATCGTGTGTGTGTGCCCCTGTCTTCTCTCTCGCTCCCTTCCTCCTTTTATAGGCCAAGGAGAGAGGGGGGAGAGGCTTACAAGTACAAGTACAATGTGTGCTACAGGGGCGCGTGCTGGAGAGCATGGTGCCGGGCGTGCGGTCGTCCTTGACCCTGGCAGGGGATTTATGGCGAGCTCCGGCTTCTGCGGGCGCCACGGCCGTCCCTGTGCTTGTCCTGGAGTGGTTTCGAGGGGTGGCGCCGCCGTAATCCGCGCCCAGCCGCCCGCCGCTGGTTGATTCGAGGGTGTGGCAGGTGGGGAAGGACGAGAGTTTGCGGCACAGGGGTTGGCATGGCGGTTGCTGTTGACCACAGTGCGCGGCATGCCCGGTTTACCGGGGAATGGCCGAGAGTTGGTGGATTTGACCCGGCGTTCGTCATCACCGGGCCGCGCCTGACCGGAGTCTGTGCTCGGTCGCTGCTCATATATTCGTTCGAGGGTTCTTCACGCCCATTCGAGGGCTGCACCGGGGGGAAAGGACGGGAGCGGGTGGAATAGTGGTGCGGAATGACGCCTGCAAGTCTGCACAGGGCCTTGCGCAGCGCCGCATGCGTCTGCATAGTGGCGGTGAGGACGCAAGGTGACCGGAGCAGGTAGAACAGCGAGCTCTGCGGTGTCAGCGGCGCGGCGTGGGGAGAGATCGCCTTTTGACTTCGGCGCCCGCCCGATGGGGCGGGCATTAAATGCCGTTGTCGGGAGGGGCGCCGGGGCGCGCCGCGTTGAGTAGAGAGGTGGCCTCGAGCGAGGCGAAGTTGGCTCGCCTGCTCGAGGGGGTGTGCGGCCCTCGAGCGAGGCGGAGTTGGCTCGTCTGCTTGATCCGGGGGGTCCCGGTCCCTCGAGCGAGGCAGAGACGGGGGTCGCTACTTGGGTCCCCTCGACAGGCGAGCTCGGATGGTTGTTTTTGGGCCGTGATAAGCTGTGACGGGCCGCACTGCCTTGGTGGCCCTTCCGGGCTGCCGGTGATTCGGCCTTCCGTGGTTAACGTTTTTTGAGGGTGATTACCCCGATGGTTAGGGGACCCCCTGGGTCTGTCCCCGACAGTAGTAAAAGATGTTCTAGCTTGCTAAAAAAATATTCACAAAAAATAAATCATCTAAATATAGTTAAGTGAGGTCTTATTTTGAAGATATATCGTAATAAGTACTATGGTGCAATCGAAATTTAATTTGGAGGTTTGGTTTAAAAGCAATGTCTTTTTTTCTCCAAACTTTCTTACATGCAAGTGACCTGACACATGCGCTAGTTTTTTTTGCTGCTCTACTTTTCATTTCAAGCGACAAGTGTGCGCACGTCGCCTAGGTGATGGGTAGACGCACCCTGTGGAGGCTGCCAGTGGCCTAGGGGGCGTGCATGCAGGAGTCATACATGCCACTAGTAGGATTTAGCTAGGGATGAAATCAGGGTAGGACACAAAGTACAACGGATCTAAATAGCACTTTTTACCATATTTTAAGTCAAATACGGATGTTGTCGAATACGGATACAAAATGGATGTCTCGTATTTGGATATACATCAATTAGATAGAATCGTTTTAGATGTATACTACAATGATCAATCACACCTTCACATTATCGATCTAACAATGTTTGTGCTTACAACTATACGAGTACATGCCCAGGTAAGGCACTGATAATTTATATAACAAAGTTGGCAAAAAGAGGAACTTAAAAGTTGTGCTTAGCTTGAGGAATTCTCCATTCATCACTTCTAAGGCTCTCCGCACTCATGTTCTTCTATCTCCTTCTTCTGAAAAAAATATTCTATTCTGGTCATCCTAATTTATCCTGCACCAATCTCTCCTCCATATCTTCCTATATCCTAACTACCGCATATTTTATTCCACCATCTCCAACTACCATCTCATTTTAACAAACACATTTCTTTTTACTCAACCATCTATAACTACCATATCAAAATTTATTTTCTACTTTTTTTCCCTTTCGTTTCCCTCTTTTCCCCTTTTATTTTCCTTTGTTTTTCTCTCTCTTCCTCTCCCCCTTCTGCGCCCCCCCCCCCCCCCCCCCCCCCCGGTAGCGCCCATCCCCCCACTGGCGCTCCGGCGCTCCGCACTGCCGCCCCATCGAGCCCGCCCTCCCCGGCGGCGCTTGCTCCTCGTGTGGACGCACGTGGGCGCCGGCCGGGAAGGCCCACGGGCGGGCGGCGGCCGGCAAGCAGCAGATCTCCTCCGCGTCCGACGAGGACGACGGGCCCTTGCCCCCCTCCCGCCCGCGCCGGACACGCGGGGCCTCGAACGCGCGGGGCAGCGGGGAAGGCATGGTGGCGGCCAAGGCGGGGCGGTGGCGCTGGACGACGAACGATCGTGCTGCGGCAGCGGACCTCCACGGCGGCGCCTCCCTCCCGGCCGGACCCATTCTCGTGGTGGCTTCCGCGGCGCAGACGAAGCGGGGCAGGCCGGAGCTCCGAGCGCGGGGAGGTCGCGGTGGCTCTTCCCGGCGGCCCCTCCCCTCCCTCCGGCGTCGCCAACCCCCAACGCTGGGCCGCGGCTCCTCCTCGCGGCGGCAGGCTCTCCGACCGGGGATCTGCTCAGGTGCGGGGAGGCCGGGCGGCGGCCGCCACGTCTCCTCGCGACAACGGGCGGCTCCTCCGTGCGGCGGCGGATCGGGCGGACGCGGGGCGGCGATGGCCGGCGGCCAAGAGCAGCGCACACGCGGTGGGCAGTGGCAGTTGGGCCGTGTGGGCCCACCGTGGCGGTGGCAGCGTAGCGGACCGCTGCTACCTCCCCGGATTTGGGGGAACGGAGGCCTTCCGCTCTCGTTGCGGAAGGTCTGGAGGAGCCCGGTGCAGCTCCTTTTTCTACCGACCCCCGGTGCAGAGAGCCTCAATATAGATGCATGAAAAGCAAGCCAACAAGTGAGCAGCAGGACTTAATCTCAATCTTGAGATAATAAAAATACATTTTGAAACCGGTCAATCTGCATCTTGATGTAAAGAGCCATTTTGTACAGACAAAATGCATAGCTGAAAGAGAAGGATAAGCCATGTCTGTAAAATTTGGCATGCAAATCTATCTAATTTCCTGCACCACACATGTCATGCACATTTCAAATCACAGTAATAATCTCATAATTACTAACTGGGCCCAAGAAATTAATAAAATATTATACTACTTTTTATAGTAATATAGATTATATTAATCAGATAAATCCTCTTTCCGATCTTGGATTAGATATATAGTACTTTTGTGATTTCTAAGATACACAAACATTATATGAAGCCTCTTGAGAATCTTCTCTGATCAAAACACCACTCTCCCATGTGATGATTTGTCAGTTTAAAATGGAATCAGTTTTAATCATAGGCTTTCTCTCTAAGTCTACTGTATGTCTAAAGAATATGAGTAAGTGAATGCTCTGTACCGTCATTTCCTTACGTACCTAGTACTGATGAAGAGTAGGTCCAATTTATGAATAGACCAATCTCTTAATATTGTCAAATTTAATTATCGTACTAATATCATCATCATTTTCTGAATCGGTAATGGATAGATATCACCTCTCAGGGCATCCGGAGTGTTGCAGAGGAGGGGGTCGCAAGCCTCATAAGGTCGGCCTTACACATAGTAGAGGAGGTCTTGAGAGGAGGTCGTAAGCCAAAAAGCGTGAGACCCGGCCTCAAGGAATAATAAATTTGTCAACTTCAGGCGAGGGCAGCAAACTCGAGTGGGAGACTAGCTCGTGCACGCTGCGAGTGGACGACGGACGCCCGTAAGACCAGTTCGGTCATATACATAACAGATGTGGCCTTATCTGACAGTGGGCCCCATCCTTAAGGCCGGATGGGCCTCTTACACTATGGATGCCCTCAGTAGAGCAGAAGAAGAGGCAAGTGGAGCCTATCCAGCTTTAGCTCCTTCACTTGTCAGATCCTAATGATCCTCATTTCCAATAGTCACCCCTCCCTTCAGATCATAAGATAAGATTCATATGAAAATAGTTAATTGTTCAGAATATTAGATAAATATAGAGGGCAAGTAGCTGCAACCTCACGTTCAGGATACTTGCCAATGGCCATAGTAGCTGCAACCATGAAAGACTGAAGGCCTTGTACTACACTACGCTACGCTACACTACACTATGACTCTATTAATTTATATAGTGTAAGAAACTACCCTAAACCCTAAATCCATTGGGAGGAAATTTCTACTCCTAAAAAGAGCAATTGAGGAGTATTTGGAGACATCTGTCCGTCCTCCGGAACACATTCTCCCCTCCCTCAAGTCATCTAATATTCCCCCACACATCTAGCCGATACATAAATTAACAAAATTCTATTATGTTTGGATCTAATACTATAATTATTGTAAATCTATACTATAAGGATCTAGTTCTTTTGAAAGCACTTCTCATCTAAATAATTTCTACCCACCCTCATAATTCCTACCCACCCTCATAGAGAACCTACATGTCAGGTCTAATGATAGAAAAGACGTGGAAATTTTTCACAAATAAGAAACAAATGATGTTCGTAGAGAGTTTATGCCATTTTGGCATTACTTTTGTCACCATGAGATTTATTTACCCACCTCACGTACCCACCAATCAAATAGTCTAAAATAACCTCCATAATAAAGGTAGCATGCGCGTGTTTGCTAGTTTGAAACAAACTCTTCAAAAAATAACTCTATTTGAGTTGTCACATGAGTTGTTTACCCTTAAGATGATTTGTAAAAATCCTAAAATATTTGTCTAGATGATATAAATCAAACCGCCGTCATCTGTTTCACGCATGCAGGGCAAAGTACGAAAAGTCGGACCGGAGATCGAACCGGTCAGGCTACTGGTTCACTGGTTCATCAGTCCAACCAGTGGTTCATCGGTCGAACCAGTGGTTCATTATTTATTAATATAATATTTATTTCACATGATTTATATAAATAATATGCAAGTTTTATTACCAGTAATATCACATATAATATAACATAATAAATGATATAACATATCATAATAGTCTATTGTTTAAAGTTGGAAATCAATATCCAAACATTAAATTGATCAATGGTTCACGAAAAAACCGGTTTACTGGTTCACCGGTTCGACACAAAACCGGCCGGTTCGATCGGTTGGCACCGATTCACACTGGTCCAATTGCATGACCGATCTTTTAATTAAATCGGACCGGTCCAGCCATCGGTTCACGGTTTTTCCGGTCCAACCAATGAACCGGTTCGGTTTTTTTGTACCAGGATGCAGGGTCTTCGGTTCCTCGAAGAGCAGGGCTATGACCGTGGCTGGCTGGCCGGCCAAGCCCCATGGCGGGAGGGCGTCCGCTCGCGGCGATCGATACGCGTCGCAAAATTCCAGATCGGAAATAAAGAATGAATCTATGATTAGCGGAATAGAATCGAGATCCACTTGATGCAAAAAAAAATCAAGAACGAACTCACCCAGTTGGAAGATCTGCTGATAACGTGTTAAGAATCGGATCCCTGATCCGGTTTTTCCAATCCCAATCCAAGAACGAGGCGTGAGAAGCTGTAGATTAGATCCCGTTTCTCTTTCCATCACAAACATAAGGAACACATGAACACAGATATATGTGAAATTTCGGGTCTCTTTCTCATTAGTCTAGATGAATATAAGGTCTGTCTGTGACCTATATACATGTAGGGGTATTAATGTCATTTCCCTTCGGTGTTAATTTGGTAAAATGAGACGGATGAAGTATTTGGTATGAGCCCATAATTATTCTTTAATTAGGGGATTTCTTAACCGATGCAAAATAGAGGCCGGAGCCTGCCTCGCCAGAAACGCAGGAGCGAGCGTTTCCCGCGGCCCTGGCTCACTGGGTGCAGCGTACGCACGAGATGAGCCGATTTTGGCCTGCTAGCACGATGAACCGGGCTACGATGACACAAACAACCAATTAAAATGGTGTTGCATGAACCTGGCCTGTCTACGCGGAGCCTGGCTCAGCTAGTGCGAGCCTGGTTGACGTGATACAGCAACCAATCGCGCCCCAAGTTGACTTGGGGCCCTCGATGCAGGGTGCTGGCCGCTCGCGGGAGGCCTTCGCCCGCTTGATGCGCCGGTCGGTGGCCTCGCGGGAGCCGCGCCGGGCTTGGAGCACGCCGCTCCCTTGCGCGCGAGCCCGTGAGGGGTGTGCGCTCACTCGTGGGTCCGGCACCGGCAGTTGTGGGATCGACCGGATCCGCCACCGCTAAAGGTTAGATGCGCCTGCGCTGGGATCGATTTGGACGGGAAGAGGATGAGATGCAGTAACAGTTCGTGGATAAGAATAGAGAGGGGGGTAAAATCGGTAGAAGTGAGTTGAGACCGACTCAACTTTCACGGCGTCACTGTCTTTTCGCGGCTAAAACCGACGGTAGTGGCACCTACGGAATCAGTAAATATAACTGATGGCACAGGAGAGAAAGCCTAATTTTTAATGATATAGAAGGAATGAAGTATATTTTTTAATGACATCGATGGAATTTAGGCCATGTTTAACTAAACTTTAGCTATGTGTCAAAAAAATACACGAATTCTTTAGTTGAGCCTACCTAACGCAGCTAAACAAGTTTAAAGACCGAAATACATCGATATATTTATGAAATTTTTTCACCGTCACACGATTCATTCCATAATTAATAAAGATTATGATAGTTTAATTAATTTAATGAGTTGATGGATCCAAACACCTCAATTAATGTTTAGGTAGATAATGTTTAGTAAACTAAAATAAATCGTTATAAATTAGTTGGTTAAACTTTAGGTAGGGTGGATTCAAACAGCGTCTTGCTCTGTGCATATGATCGGTGAAACAAGTCGGCTATTATATGCGGATGAGCTCGAGTGCTCGACAGTTTTATGGCGAAGAAAAAGAGAAAATTGCCTAGCTTCTCAAATTTGGGAGCCAAACTTTGGCCTTTTGAGGCGCGTGCGTCGTTATAGCATTTCGTTTGTATGTGTGAAAAATTGTCCAAAATTGATTAATTAGGCTCAAAATGTTCGTCTCGCAGAGTACAATAAAATTATACAATTAATTTTTGATTTTATCTATATTTAGTCCTCCATGCATGTGCCGACATTTTGATGTGATGATAATTTTCTTTTTTATAGTGAATTTTGGGGGTGAAATTTAGGATCTAAGCGAGGCCTAATCAGGCTGATCTGTGGGGACACTACTCACTCTACCCAGTCAGAAAAGTCAAACGGCCGGTCAGTTCGTCTTCCTAACTCGGTGGCATGCCTCTCCTCCGCCCCGCGCCGCCGGCGCCCGCCGCGGCGGTAACCGCCCCACGCCGCCTCCTCCTTACTGCCCACAGCCGCTTCAAGGCCTTCTCCGAACCGCCGCCCCCCGGACGATCCACGCCGCCGCCGCTCGCCTGCCTCCGCCTTCGCCCGGCCGTCTCCATCCGTGGCATTCCGTCGAGGACCGGGTGCCGAGCGGCCGCCGCTGATGCGGCTCCCCCACAGGATCCAGGAGACGGCGGCGCAGCTCGGGGCGCGCTGGTGCGCCTCGGGGAGGCGCTGTCGCTGGGGTTCCCGGTGTGGGTGGCATCGGCCTGCGCGGTCGCGCTGTGGCGGCCGCCGGCCTTCCTCTGGGTCGGCCCCACAGCGCAGATGCTTGGCATCTCCTTCACAATGCTCGGTCCGTGCCTACTTCCCTTCCCACCCCCTGCTACCTGCTAGTACATTTCCTGTACTGCTTCACCCTCATGGTGTGGTGGTGCCATTGTGTCACTTGTTGATAAAAACTCTAGTTACCATGTGGAGTTGCTGGCTCTGTCGATGTTCCCCAGGAGTATTTGACACTACAAACAGCTCCTGTTGATGAGACTTGTTGGCGTTCTGGGACACTGCGTTCCACATCCTGCAGTGCTTAGGCGGTGTGGGATGACCACTGAAATAAATGCGGGCGTAACCTGACACAAGTATAATACTGAAATGAAAAGGACAGACAATTGTACAACCTGAGTACCACTGGTGCACAACCAGGCATCTTGCAACTTGGTACAAGCTTTGGCTTTCCATAAGCTGATCTTTTACTGTGACATTATTGTGGGGGCAGCAAGGCCCACTCGTTCATTCCTTCACTCCATGGATTGAAACCTATTGCAGCAGCTGTTATTAGCAGAGGACATTCTCTTTGAGTTTGTTGTCACTTGCTGAAACCGAAGGGTGTTAATTTTCTTGTCTGGGCATGTATTTACCCCTGGTTTCATTTGCTGGCCATGGTATTTATAGTTGGATAATTGATACATGATTTAATCTGTATCTACAGGAATGGGGATGACATTGACGCTTGATGACCTCAAAACAGCATTATTGATGCCTAGGGAGTTAGCAGCTGGATTCGTACTGCAATACACAGTCAGTTACCCTGAATAATTTAGTGGACTATTGTCATTTCAAGTGGATTAAAAACCATAATAATTTAAAACATTCCTGTTTTCATCTTCGTTATCTATGAATAGACTGTTGTCCCTACAAGTTACAATTGCATTATAAGTCTTCTCTTGTAAAAGTTGCTCCATCTTCTATTTATAAGTGTTAAATAATAGTCCTTTTAGCTGGTAATCACATGAATTTTTGTCTGTATTTTATGCTTTGCCACTCTATGCGCAACAAAATCCCAAAGTGATTCATGTACAGGTGATGCCACTGTCAGGATTTTTGGTGAGCAAGCTGTTGAAATTGCCAGCCCATTATGCTGCTGGACTGATTTTAGTGTCATGTTGCCCTGGAGGTGTGTATCCCCTTGTTTTTTTTCCCTTGTCTATAGATTGCATACCAGCTCTTAAACTGAGAAGGGAATTATATCAACAGGCACAGCGAGCAACATTGTGACCTATTTATCAAGGTAATGAAAAAAAATGTCATCCCAAGAATACATGTCATCATGACCTTTTTACAAAACAAAACACTAGTGATCTGGTTGGGAACAATTCATTCTGATTTCCGAGCTTGTTCAGTTAGTTATGTTCAGATATGTGTAGTCTTGTAGAAATTTTGTTCTCAACTGACGAAGAAATACATGAACATGAACTTGAGTATAAGAAAAGAAAAGTCTTTGATGGTTACATGATTACATCCAGTAAGCAGGATCCGGAATCTTACTGATCCCTAGTGGCTGGTTTGGAATTAGTCCATCCTTTCCCATTTGGGCTCACATTCTAATATGTTATTTTAGTTACTCTAATTTCTATTTGCATCTATATCCATCTTTCTATTATATTTCGGAATCAAGTCTCATGAAAAAATTGTTACCACTTCAAGATTTCTGGTTAGCGCTCTAACAATCTTTGTCGTCTTCAATTTTTCTGGAGCCGGTATTTGTTTTACCTGGTCCATTGCTAACTGCTAACACCTAATGGAGATGTAAGTTTGTCTTTTGAATTAGTTGAACATGACTCAAGTTCTACTTTATTAGATTCACGAAGGCATCTTTTGAGCATAATTAACCAGCTTGCCCTGCCAGTAAGTGGCCAAGTCAGCTAGGACCAGAACAAGTTAAAGCACCTGCTCGTATGACCATAGATCATAATTTAGCCACTATATCATTATACAGAAGTTCAGATCAGTTTAAAATGAACTATTATGGCTTTATAGTTACCGACTGTTTTTTGTAAAAAAAATGATATTAAGGTTGAACCATGGGCAGCTGCGCAACAACATGATCTTTGATAGGCTCACATCATGTAAATAACAACTTTAAGAGTGCTAATCCCCCATAACAGGTGTGTTATGAAACAAATTGTAAGGTGGTTGTAGCATCCGTCTATCTGATCGGAATTAAGGTGTAATACCCAGAGATTAGAAATGTTGGTAGAACCATATATTTCAAGTGGATAATCAAAGTCAAGATGATGAATATTTTGAATTATTCAGTGGACATAGCTGGCTAGTGATTAAAATTGATTTGGAATAATATAGTGCATTTACATTAAATTGAATTACAGTCATACAGTGGAAGCAAATAATCAAAATTCAGGAGCAGCATTTTCAGGGAACTGTATCTTCACTTCTTTAGTACTCAATGGACAGTAAAATTTGGATAAATAAGTGTCGATATTGCAGGGCAAATGTTGCTCTTTCGGTGCTGATGACGGCAGCAAGCACTTTCGCTGCAGCGGTAATGTGCCATTGTCATATTTGTAATCTTCAGCTTAGCTTTTATTCTTTTCCTTTTCTTCACATCTTGCTCCCTGATGCAGTTCATTACTCCTCTCCTGACATCCAAACTTGCTGGACAATATGTTGCAGTGGATCCAATGGGATTGTTTATGTCCACATCTCAGGTGCTGAAAGTTTCAGATTGGCCTGTTTTACATTAATTTCTTTGACCTCTGGCTGATACTGATATGTCCTATACAGGTTGTCCTCGCACCTGTCCTTCTGGGTGCTCTACTTAATCAGTATTGCAATGGTTTGGTTCAGTTAGTGTCCCCTTTGATGCCCTTCATTGCTGTAGCAACAGTAGCCATTCTCTGTGGCAATGCTATTGCACAGAATGCTTCAGCTATCTTATCATCTGGGGTACAAGTAGTTTTAGCTGTTGGTTGCTTGCATGGATGTGGCTTTTTCTTTGGCTATGTTCTCTCCAGAATACTTGGCATTGATATCTCTTCGGCAAGAACAATCTCTATAGAGGTTGGCATGCAGGTAATGATGTAGAAGTATCATATCAGTATCTTATCTTGGATACAAATGATCTGAAAGTTTTCATTTCTTCTATATAAGCAACTCTTCATCTCTTTCCTTACCCAAGAATATAAATGTCACCAATGCTACGCCGTTCCAATCTCCTACCTCGTCTGTGTGATTTACTTATATCTCACATTGAATTTTCTATCCATGCAGAACTCAGTCCTGGGCGTAGTCCTTGCAACCAAGCATTTTGGCAATCCCCTCACCGCAGTTCCATGTGCTGTTTCGAGCATCTGCCACTCGGTCTACGGGAGCATTTTAGCTGGGATTTGGAGGTCTATGCCCCCAACAGACAAGGGAGAATGATGTGTTGACCATGTCAACAACCTAGATTTTCTTGTTCTGGCAGACATTATACCCCGTTGGCCGTTGATGAGGTTGGCCGGTGGTTACGCCATCAGCAGCAGTTGGCGTTCACTAGATATCACCAGGCTTGCATTAGACAGGTGTTTCTTTTATTTCTTGGAGGTGCCTTGAATTTCATCAGGTGCTTATTTAGTATTTACCTTGTTTCATAAATGTTGATGAATAAGTTTGGTGTCATTGTACAAGGGATGATACATGGTTCCTGGGGACATTCAACATGGTAGAATGTTTATTGCAGCTGATACGTTGTTAGCTACCATCTCAGTGTTACGCAGCACATCGTTTCAGTTTCTCAGGGACGTAGCAGCATAATATTTCCCAACCTTACCCTCCCTCTAGCCAATCACTCAATCAGTTCCTGGGCGGCCATGAATTCAGTCTATTGCCATTCGCAAAGTAACACAGAATTTGTCTTGGGGTAACACATAATCCAGCTAATTTTAAATACACAAGTAATATACTCTGGTAACAATCAGCTCATGGTTTTAAATATAACTTGCCACGTGTCATACAATAAACGTCGAAATTAATTTCTGTTATACATATCAAAGGATTCTTCGCAGCACGGACAGGCTGCCGTCTGCACAAAAGAATATTAACCCAAGTTGGAAGCAAATCAACTATGCAAAGTAAACCTGAGTCATCTGAAAACTACTGACTGAACAACCTACACATATTTATCTCACATCTCACAAGGTAATTATAAACCACGCATTTTCCCAAAAAAAACTTTTGGGGTGCGGTGGGGTTTTCTTAATCTTATACAGAAGCCATGAGTCACGGTCCAGATATCTACAAACAAAATCCTTCCATTTGAACTCCCACTTTATTCAATGTCTATTGTGCCACTTTGATGGCATACAGCAGCTCCTGAATTACAATGTTCAAAGAGTAAAACCAATTAGCAAACAGAAAAAGAAAAGATCAAGATATATATAGAAATCAAGGTTAATGAGATAATATAATCGCGCCTCACAAAAAGAAAAGGTCAATGAGATAGTCGAGCGTCTGATCTCACCAGAACCCCGTTGGGAAATGTAAACGAGGAACGCAAGTCTGAAAGGCGTTCCTCCCCTACAAGCCTTGCCTTATCAAAACCAGATGTGCTAGTGCTGACAAGGTCGCTGTAAGAAGGCTTCAGTGCATAGATCTCAACTTCTTCATCTTTATGAGATGTCTGACTGGCTACAAACTACATTGAAGCATACATAGAGCCTCTGTAAGTTCTGGAATAGCTCTGACAGTGGATCACTAACAAAATGCCTCAGTAAGGACTGACCTGACAAAGCTGTTTGATGGAGAGAGTTGGGCCGCAACACAGGTATGACTTCTCCAGACTTGGGGTAGTTTGTCCATCCAGTGGAAGCAGACAAAGATGTATGTCGCGCTGTTAAATATAATCATCAACTAATGAAACGTTCAAATGGATAAGAAAACATATCAAGGGCATGTTTTTATGTTCACCTCACTATCATTGTCATCAGAATTTCGCAGACACTCAACCAACTTGATCGTGCGCCCACCCTTGACCCCCCTGCCATTTGAACCACTAAAGCTACTGTAGCGAGTCTGACTGCGAGTACCGTTCTTTCCCCATGCTCGCAGCGGAGATGTGCTAAAATTTTCTCTGGAGATTCCGACATCATCCTTATCGTCAGAAGCTACCTCTTCATGGCATGCTGCTCGAGCAGGTGAAGAACGTGGTGTTGGCCATTTCGGCGGTCGTTTCTGCTTTTTCTCTGGGGAACTCTCCTCCGCAGATGACTCCTCTTTGCTGTTTTCACCGTTTCCATCCTCTTCTTCATCAGAACAGGCCAGTGCAACATCATCAGAACTGGCTCTTCCTCTGCCACGAAAATAGGTACTATGCCCATTGGCTCGCATGTTGCGGCCTGATCTTCTTACAAATGCAACAGCAGTAGCTTTGGCAGTAGACTTTCGCCCAATAACTTCTGACTGTTTCCGAAAAGCCTCAGCAATGGATGCTTGAATCTTCACGTGTAAATTAATCAGAAAAACAATTGTTAGTTGATGGAGGAGGAAACGAACTGTATGCAAATATGCAGACTGAATACATGATGCAGTTGCTCTTAACAGCATTTGCATAATGCAGACATCAAAATAAGGTTTCTTGGGTTCTCAAAGGAAAAAAGGCTTCTTAAAATTTTTACATGCACTTTGTGGCCACAGCAATACATAATTGGCAATTTCATGACTCCGCTACTGATGTACTTAACATAAGTTTCTATTCATTGGAATTTTTTCTATTCCAATTCCATTCTTTTTTATGACGTCCTCTATTACTAGCTCACATTTGACCGTAATTTTTCCGAATAACCCACCAGAATATGCTACTGTAGAAAGTCTGCATTGGGCAAAAGTATCTTATAAGAAGTAGCAAGGGAATCTCGTCACAACATTTTGGTGGTACGTGGGTCCACAGATTGCAAACCAAAATTTATGGGGAATATTTATGTGAAACACCATAATAAATTCAAATGAACATGAATATAAATCTCATATAAGAAAAACAGAAGTAAAAGAGAACCTGCTTATTGCGATCATTCTCCTCTTCGTTGAAGGCTAGTTCCTACACATGGGAAGATGCATAAACGATTACTAGGATCAATCTCTAATATGAATAAACAAACAAGCGTTTCAATACATCTTCTTCATATTTGTCAATATCTGGGTATATAGCTGCAATAAGGGCGTCGTAGTTTGGATCATCTCTCAAAGAACGCCGACTTGCACAATGCGTACGACATGCTGGGCACTCGTTATTCCTATATAGCAAAGGGAAAAGTAAATAAAATCACTGTGATGCTAAAATTGGCTGACATCTTGTCTGATGGACATGCAAACAAACATGCGGTCATCCATTGGATATACAACATATATGAATATAGCAACAGGTGAGAGCAGTAAGTCTGGCTCAAAAGCCAAAACAAAGCAACAATAATTCCATGTAATATATCAGATATATCTTACCCAAGTCGCATGGATTTGTCAATGCATTCCCTGCAGAACCGGTGCAGGCACTCCATAACTGTTCTAGTCTTCCGGATGATGCCTAGCAGCATAAAAGATTCCATAACCAGTAAATTAAAGCTGATGCCCAGTAATGCAATATGTTTATAGATTGTGCGAATGGATCGAATGAAATCGACAAAAGAAGGATAGGAAGCATATTTCTTTTAAAAAGTATATATATTGGCTAAAAATACCTAAAGCTCTTCGCTCAGATCATTCTATTGCCGGAATGAAGATGAATGTTAGCTTCAATTATGAATGACTAAAATATGCACCATGCTCGCTTCGGCTCTAGCTTTCAAATGAAATGTCCATTAAGAGCATTCTTATAAATTACGACATATGAATTCTCTCCAACTGAAAGTATAAGTCCCGATTTTGAAATGTTGAAATAGCAACATTGCATATTTTACATCATACAATCTGAAAAGTCTCGCCATATAAAATGGCAGCTTTTTTGTGCAATACAAAAGGTTACACATTTTTCTGCATGCTTGTAGTTACCTAAGCATATGGGACACTGCACTTCTTTGCGTATGTCTGCCAATTTCACTGGAATAAACCTGCAGATGTCAGTGCACGATGTTAACTCTCTGAGATGGGTGGGAATTGGGAAAGCAAAGAGAAAATAAATGAATATCCTTAAATTTGTAGTAGAAAAAGTTAAGGTCAACACTAATAACTCTCGTACAGACAATGTATATTACACAAAGACCATCTGGTGCTAATGGAGCGATTTGCAAAACAGGCAGAGCGGACAAAGCAGCTGTATGTTCAGGACTAAGAATGTATCCTGACATATTACACATATTACATTCACAACTGAGAGCGCGAAACATTTTATGCCTGTAATTCAGTTTGTTAGTGTAAAAGTGACTTAATACAAACAGCTGTACAGACAAATAGTTTAGCAACTTTGGCAGAAACTGCGAGAAGCTAATATCCTAGGCAAATATACCATAGCATTTAGCAGCTGAAGTCCTGAGGCAAACAACACTGCTCAAGTGCAACTCCCATGCGTAAGTGAAAACTTGCACTATGATACCGCTGATAAGAAAAAATAGTCCTATGCCGTGCAATTTGGGATTATCTTGGCCGCACAACGACCAACCCAGACTTGGTTGAACAGTAATGTTACAAACTACCAAACAGAAATGGTCTCATTTGTTTTTGTCCTCAGCATTTGGTTGTGTGACATGAAAATAAGGCAAGAACGAGATAAATCTACTGCAGCGGAGCAATATTTACATCAGTGTAGAATAAAAGGCTAAACATTTTCTTACCTCATCACTAACTTTTGCCAGAATAATCAACATTCCAGTTATATAAGCTCATGAATAGACCTTATTACAACCTGTGCATCTACCCTATATGCATATCACCAACTAAACTATAGCAGTATCCATACTGGTAACTAAACTACAATAGCATGCATTTGAAAGCACTTGGCATCGAACTAAACCATAGATAGAGTACTTAGAGCTATATAAACACATATGTTGTGTTTGGTTCACTAACATTCACATGAATAAAAAAGCATGTGATTAGAAAATCAAAAGGACTGATGTGTGAAAACCAGGTGTAAAATAAAAGAACAGGCTAACAGCAGGCAGTAAGTACATGCTGTTGTTCTAGCACATGTATCATGCATATATGTATCATGATAATTAAGAAAGGCATGCCGGAATTGTCCTGTAGTAGTTAAATGTTTCAAAATGGTAATATACTGGTCACTGCCATTTCACATTTGTAAGTAGCAGTAGGCATGATTAAGCTTCAAGTTCCTTATAGTATGGTTTTAATTAGCACTTTAATGCAAATGTTTCTGATTGGAAATTATGCTGTCAGTGCCCTATCACACTCGTAAGGAGCACTGGTGGGTTCAAAGCTCTAAGTAATTATGGAAATTAGGGGTGCTGGGTTCTACCAATATGGCAAAAACTTCAAGCTGTCAATTCTGATTAGGCTCCAAGTTCATTATAGTATGCTTTAACCAATAGCTGGATCCAGTTCAGCTATCACATCTAGCATCACTAATTAAGCAAAAAATAAATGATGCCATATGGAGCCCACTCCAGGCTTCACTGTAGCGATGAAAGAAATCACACTACAGAGTGTGGGCTGAAACGTCTTGCTCAGAGGGGGCAAGATCTCTCGATTTTTTGAAGGAACATAATCAATATCTAACTACCAATTAAGTCACTTCATTTCCGTGTTGTAGCGATATGCATGCATTGAAAGATCAACAGTGTGCCGGCCTAGCCCACATCAGACTGCAGGATTGAAAACTTTGGCACTGCTCACGAGGAACATTTACCTCACAGCTCCTCAGGTAGCCTGGCTCTATCGATCAGATGATGACTACAGCTAAGCGTTTGCATATGTCACACGTTGGTGTTCCTACCAACAGAAAAATCACCGAGACGCTGCTTCTCACAAGCAGAAAACTATGGGCTCGGTGCCTCTCCTCCCCGTATCCATGCCCAGTAACCCGCGGCCAGTCATGGTGGACCAGGCAAAAAGCGACGGTGCTCACGCTCGACTGCTCGAGGGCAGAGGTCCAACGACAACGAGGCGAACGCGCGCGCAAGCCGGCGCTTCGCAGCGCGCGCGTTCGCAGCGCCACATCTGAAGCACGCATCAGGAGGGAAACCACGACGAGGGGGCGAAGTAAGACGGGAAAGCAGGAAACCGAGGGTGGTGGGCGGGCGAGTACGTACTCCTGGTTCACGGCGTCCGCGTCCTCCGACTCCGACTCCGACGCCTCCGCCGCCGCCACCTTCGCGCCGGAATCTGCGACCGCAGCCAAACAACAACACGGGGTCGTGAGGGAAACACAGCGGCATCAGGGGCGCGCCGAGATCGAGGAGAAGGACGCCGTCGACGAGCGTGGAGGGGAGGGAGGGCGGGCGGACGAGGGAGCGCTCACCGTTGGTGCTGCCGTTGGCCTCGGCGCCGTTCTCCTCCCGCTTGGGCTTCTTCTCCGCGGGCTCGGCCGTGGGCGGCGGCGGCGGCGGAGAGGCGGGAGGGGGCGAGCCGTCGCCGTCGCCAGCGCCCGCGGAGGGCGAGGGCGGCGGCGGGCGCTCGCGCTTCTGGGCGGGCATTGGGCGACGGCCGCGAGCGGGTCGCGTGGAGCGGCGGCGAGGTCGGGCGGGCGTTGCTGCGCTGGGGGCGGGCGCCGGGCGGGGATGGTTGGCACAGGGGTCTCACCGCGGCTGCCTTTTCTTCGTTTCCTGTGGCTCTCTGCGGGGTCAGGGTGGTGGTGTCAGGTTGCCCTGGGTTGGGCTTGGGTCGCGCCCGGTCTCGGATCGCGTACGCGTCGTGTCCGGAAGTGATTGGGATGCGGCCCGTGCCCAATCGACCTCCGGTGCTCTTTTGTCTAGGCAGGGAGAGTGAGACGAGGCCCCCCGTGCCGGCCGAGCTCCACCGGCCGCCGGGATCGCGTCAACGCCTGCCATTCCCTCTGCTACTTGCAGCGGTTAACTTTAGAAACGCGTGATCTTGCAAATGGCACGGGACGGATCTTGCAACCACCGAACAGACACTTTTGTACTGTAACGATTGCTGACCGTTGGTAGCAAACTACAGCAATGCGCTGTGTACGTGTAGCTCGCCGAGGTCTTTTTTTTTTCACTGCCGTTACTGCTTCCGTTCGCTTAGCTTATCAGTTACCAACCAGATACTAGTCTGTTAGAACAAATCAGCACCAGTCACCAGCCAGACGAACACGGGTGCGCTAAAACAGCTCAAGAATCACTTGGCCTCTTTGATTGTTAATTTCATGGCATAAGTTCTCTCCTTAACTTCTTCTCCTCGAAGCAATTTTGCTCGTCAGTTCATTAAATCCTTATGCTCATCTCTTGGTGGATGTTCACCGTCGAGGTGCTGTAGCATTTATTTAACCATATTATGTTTTAGAAGTATGCAAGCAGCCTTTGTAAAAAAAGGAATGCATATCTCTTGATCAATGTTTCAAATGAAGGTATGATGCACGACATGTCCTGTATTTGTCATCATTGAGTGCCAATTGGCAATTGCTAACATCTATCGTTTACATAAAACAAAGAATTCAAAACGTGAATTTCAAAGGAAAACACCGAAACCAATATATATGTGTGGTACCTCTAAAAATGAAAGCCTAGTTTCAAAAAAAAAAACGAAAGCACGTCTTTTATTGTTTTGGAAGGAAAAAAGAAATTCGTTTTTATTTCAAATCGGAGCTCGCCTTTTTTTAACAAATTAACAGTATTGTTTCAAAATCTTTCCTCCAATAATAACCTAATATCCAGTTGACCGTTTGTTGGAGGCGGCGGCCAAACTCCCCTTCCCCAAATTGCGGCCTCTACTCCGGCGGCCTTTCTCAGCAGGAACCCGCCGGAAAACCACTGCTTCCGTCCATGTCCCTCCACCGCCTCAAGGAGACCCTCCACGGCTGCTCCTCTTCCTCCTCCCAACCACAAACCCAGCCACGATCGCCGCCTCCTCCCGCGCTTCTTCCGCGGAGGCCCCCCAAAACGTCCCTTTCACAGCAGCTCCTCCGCCTCGAGGCCGCCACCGGCTCCTTCTCCCCCTCATTTTCCTCCAGGAACGCACAGCTGCCGCCCGTTCCTAGGCCCCCGATCGAGAAGCCGCTGGAGGACGAACCGCCGTCGTCGTCGGAGGACGAGGATGAGAGAAGAACTCGACCTATCATCCGCCGCTGCCCGCCTCCGCCACCAGCAGCGGCCCTCGAGTCCCGCGGACCGTACGAGCCGCTTGTGCTCTCGCCACCAGGAGAGCACCCCGTCGTCCAGGTATAGTACTGGCGCCTGCGTCTCCTGGGTGGCTATAGATTCGTTAGGGCCTGTTTGAGAAGCAGGAATTACACGCGAAGCAGTACAGTTTCAATTTCCTTGGAATTGGATATTACAAGCAGGGCATTAGGTCTTTATTGTTGGGCGGGGAAAAAACTTTTTAAGCTTTTTAACAATGTAGCAATAAATCCTACTTGAGATAGTGGGAGAGCTGAGAAAACATCACATGAGAGATTCCTGCGGTATTATGTTATACTCTCTGCCATTCCCTTCGGTTTATATCAATTATATAGAAATTGGTAAATGAAGATACATTGCAATAGAGACAATTCCAGTGAAAGTAACATATATGGACAAGAAGAAAAAATATTGATGATGAGCTACTTGCATGCATTTTTGTATATAACATGATGTTTACATTTTCCATGGTGCTATCCATCACAAGGGCTGTATTAAGTGGATGATAGGCTTTTTTTTAATTTGATGTTCATGATTTACAACCAACCAGATCTCCAGGCCTCTTACCAATATTATTTATAAATAAAGAAACTTAACTATTCAACTGCTCTGTAGTTAAGGATCTAACAGCCTGTCATTGATGGGAACATAGTTGTCCCTTTTTTATTTATATATGGTTCTTTTGCACTACTATTGCTTTTTTTATAGATTCCTCTAGCTTACTTCCTCTTTTAAGTCCGAGGTTTGTTTTTGCTGATAAGTTTTTTCCTTGCTTCAAGAAATATCGTGAATAATTGCACAATCCATTTCTCTGGACTAGCTTTGGTTTTGCATTTTGCTAGCCCCAAACCACTAAAAAATTGCTCATGGAAAAATGGGAAAAGCACAGGCATGGCCACGGTTTTGGCAAAAAAAAAAGGAGGGGATGGGGGGTGGGTGGGTTGGTAGTTAAATGGTGCGCAACGGCCATATACATACATGTGATTTGCTCATGTGCACACCATGCTTAGGAAACTATGTTCTTACATGATTACTGTTTGCAAAACATTATACTTGATTTTGTTTCTCATTAGATTTATTTGTGACTGGTTTACCTCTTTGTCCACTGCAGGATCATTTTTCTAATCAAATTTAGATAAAAACCCTTAATTTTTTATCCACTATTTTATTGTAATCGCAATGGACAGAACTTTTTTTTTACTTTTGTCTCTACCTGAGTCCCTGATTGTTATCAGTATTCATCACATTTACTTTCTTTACTTCTCTTTTGTCTGGTTGTAGGTGCCCGCACGAATAAATTGTAGGCTTCTTGCGCATCAGAGGGACGGAGTGAGATTCTTATACAATTTGTATAGAAACAATCATGGCGGTGTGCTTGGAGATGACATGTGAGGCTTAAGAATTGCATATGATCCATTTTAAATAGATGTATATCCTTCATTTAAGGTAGATGTATAATCCTTCATTCGTTCTTGAGTAAAGCACTCGACCATATTAGATGGTTGTGGGCCTCCAAATTATTTTTGCGAAGCAACTAGTCTTCTCAATGTAGTTTGTTGGAGCTGTTGCATAATACTAAGTAGAAATGCAGTTCAGCTTATTAAATGGTGATGATCTGCATATATGTACAACGTTGATGTAGAGAATAACTGCACTCATTGTTGGTTCGTTAACATTGTTCCTCTTGTGACTTAGGGGTTTGGGAAAGACCATTCAAACTATTGCTTTTTTATCTTCTGTTATTGGCAAAGGTAATGTTCATGAGCAATCAACAGACAAAGGAAAGAAGACTGGTCCTGTACTCATCCTCTGCCCTACTTCTGTGATTCGGAACTGGGAAAACGAATTTTCTGAGTGGGCAGAATTCTCTGTTGCTGTCTATCATGGTCCAAATCGTGAGTTGGTTCTTGAAAAAATTAAAACTCAAGGACTGGAGGTACTCATTACCAGTTTTGACACTTTCAGAATTCATGACAAGATTTTATGTGATATCTCATGGGAACTTGTGATTGTTGATGAGGCACACCGTCTCAAGAATGAAAAATCCAAGTTATATACAGCATGCTTGGGAATACCAACACAAAAGCGATTCGGTCTCACAGGGACCATAATGCAGAATAAGATCATGGAGTTATTTAATCTGTTTGACTGGGTTGTGCCTGGTTGCCTAGGGGATCGAGAACACTTTCGAGCCTATTATGATGAGCCTCTAAAACAGGGTCAGAGGGTAAGTGCTCCTGAGAGATTTGTTCAAGTTGCTGATACGCGCAAGAAGCACCTTGTTTCCGTTCTCAGGAAATTCTTGTTGAGAAGGACGAAGGAGGAGACAATTGGACACCTTATGCTGGGGAAGGAGGATAATATTGTTTTCTGCAAAATGAGTGAGGTTCAAAAGCGTGTTTATAGAAGAATGCTGCAACAACCTGACATACAGATCCTTATTAATAAGGATCTCCGCTGTAGCTGTGGAAGTCCTTTGCCTCAGGTTGAATGTTGTAAGAAAACTGAACCAAATGGTGTTATATGGTCTTATCTCCACAGAGACAACCCAGATGGCTGCTCTATATGCCCCTTCTGTCTTGTTCTACCTTGCCTCGTCAAGCTTCAGCAGGTTATGTCTTATTCTGTATTATTTTGGACAGCTCCAACAACAACAAAACCTGTTTATGGTTTTTGGATTTTTTTTAAAAAAAATTGATAGCTCTTCCTGTACTGCAGATTAGCAACCATCTGGAGCTGATAAAGCCTAATCCTAAGGATGAGATTGAAAAGCAGAAGAAAGATGCTGAGCTTGCAGCTGCTGTCTTTGGCGCAGATATTGACTTAGTTGGTGGTAGTGCTAAAAGTGAAAACTTCATGGGTCTCAGTGATGCAGAACATTGTGGAAAGATGCGTGCACTGGAAAGGCTTTTGTCACTGTGGACTCAACAGGGTGACAAGATTCTTCTTTTCAGTTATTCTGTCAGGTTGTTGTTCATTTATGTGCTAGCTATTTAGCTGCCAAAGCTATATTTCCATGCACCTTAGTCCTGTCACTTTTGAGCTATATCAATATTTAGTCACTGATTTGCTAAATGCTTTAATTATTACTTATATGCCACAAGTTAATGTTGTTTACTTCCATCATTCGAAAAATGCATCTCTGTTTTTACTTTTGACTTAATATTGTTCTTCAGATCCACATAAACTAGGAGAGGCGTATTTCAGAATCTTTCGTTTGGGCCATACTTTGAACATAAAATGATAGAATGCAAAAAATATATTTCTTCCACTGTTGTAACTGTAAAGGTTTTTTCCATTCTTTTCTTTTAGTGTTAAATTGTGTAATGGAAAATTTGTCACTTCATTTGCCACAGTAGATATTCTTTGGTTAGAGCACAAGAATCTTGTTTATTTTAAGTTTTATATGACAATCTATTGCCAAAACCATCTCAAGGAGAGTTCTAACTAGATATGTTTGACAATGATGTTAGGGTGTGATTGGACGTAAACCTTGTCTACCCCTTGCGACCACCATTTTTCATGTTACCTAACTAGATATTGAAAAAGTAGTGTTTATCAAAATATTAGTAGCTGAAGTCAATGTTGAAATCTATTTGTGAATGTGGGAGTAACTTGATTACCGTTGCAATAATCTACCATCATTGCATCTTTTAGTTACTTGACATATTTCATTTATTTCTAATTACATACAGGATGCTTGATATACTAGAGAAGTTTCTCATAAGGAAGGGTTATTGCTTTTCACGCTTTGATGGAACAACTCCCATGAATGCACGGCAATCACTAGTGGATGAGTTCAACAGAAGCCCTAGCAAACAGGTGACTTTTGGCATTTCTATCTGACAAATTTTGGAAGAGCGTAGTCCAATTAAGTTGTAAATTCTTTTACACAGGTTTTCCTTATATCTACCCGGGCAGGTAATTTAGGCGTAAACCTTGTCAGTGCAAATCGTGTGGTGATATTTGATCCAAGTTGGAACCCTGCCCAAGACTTGCAAGCACAAGACAGATCATTTCGGTATGGACAGAGACGTCATGTTACAGTATTCCGCCTACTTGGTGCTGGTTCACTTGAAGAGCTCGTTTATTCTAGACAAATATATAAACAACAGCTTTCCAACATTGCAGTCTCAGGAAAAATAGAGAAACGTTACTTTGAAGGTGTGCAGGTAATACACCTAGCAATTAAAGTATTTTTATAAGATTGAATGGAGGACATGAAGTGTTTTACAGGAAGCATTTGTGCTGGTACAATTTTGAGCTGGCTAGGAACAAAAGATGATTTAGGATAGGGTTTATTTGCTCAATTATCTTGGATTGGTGTAATCTTGAATTAGAATTTCAATCCATTCTACAGGCGTGAAGCCTGTCATCTAGACACACCAAAAAGGATCAAAATATGTTCCTTTTGTGTTCTGCTATATCTGTGTTTGCCCAAGTTACCTAATGCATTTGGCCTCAGTTCTATGAGCATTTTCCATGCTTTCCATACAAGGGTCTAGAAATGCATGTTTCTTTCATTGGCTTCTTATCTTTAGAGATGTGGTGCTGTTGAGACGTTGATAAGAAACTTAAATACATTCAGCAATTTTTCAATTTACTAGGTCTTACACTGTATCTCAGTTTTAGGTCCAAGACCTAATCCATAGAATAATATTGTGAATAATTGTTGTTACATGGCATTTGAGCTAACTCAAACATGTCACCACTCATCAATCTTCCTATGCGTATTATTTTCACACATCATTCTATGTTTACGTTAAGATTTTCAGTTTGGGCTGTTTTAGCTGTCATAGGTGGTAGGCACGACAAGCTGCATTAAAAAAAAATCGACCAGAGGGAGAGACATCCCTCTGATTTTGTCTTAAAGAAGTTGGTACCAAGATTCGAACCCGGGCTGGCAACAGGGGTTTCATTGACCCCTGGGAGTTCAACGCTCTAACCGTTACACCGTGAGAATCTTTGGTGACAAGCTGCATTCATGATTGCACAATAGTCTACTTTCAAATTGGCCTTTTGGCAGTTGTGAGAATAACAGCTTGCTCACCATATACTTGGTGTCTATTTGGGATAATTTTGATTTAGGATGACAAGAAATATCAAGGTGAGCTCTTTGGGATCTGCAATTTGTTCCGTGACTTGTCGGATAAGCTTTTTACTAGTGAGATTATCGAGATGCATGGAGAACATGGCAAGAGTAGTGCAGCTGAAGCAACAGGAATAAGAGAAATAGTCGATACTGATTTATTTGGTTCAGAAGAGAATAGGAAGTCTTCCACGGCAACTACAGATACTGACAATCGGGAATTGATTGATCTTGGTATGCTCTTTCTCTGATTAAAATTAAAATTACATTATTTTTACCATATAATACGGATTACTTCATAAAAGATTTATGGACCAAATGACGAAGGTGTAGGCATTACTCCTGCTGCTAGCTTCAAAGGCTGATATGGAAAAGTAGTCATTTATCTAGATGTGATCTAGACCATTTGTGATACTTGCTCCAAAGATATTGAAATGTTGTACCATTCTGTTCTTCTAAGGTGTTTATCTATTGCCGATATTCTGGATTTGCTGTTCAATTCTCGTTTTCTACTGTTAGAAGATTTTTGAGCTTGTTCGGTCAGTCCTTCATACATTCAGAATAGTTTTCATTTTCTTTTCTAAAATATTAACTGCGTACCATTTGAAAAATGATGTTACTTTACACTGTCTTTGTAAGATTAGGATATTATTCTGTAGCCTTAAGCTGAGCAGTTGTTTGCTGATCCAGCTATAAATATAGTGTGATTTTCTTGCTAAAAAGGCAAATCTATTGAAAATAGTTTCACCCTTTGACTTCCTGCTGAATTGTCTATTACCCGTGTGTACCATGATTATGATTTTGAGAACATTATGTAGCATGCTCGTGATTCTGAGAACATTAGGCATTAGGTTTCTGCATAATTGTAAAAGTTCATGTAATTGAAGAGCTCATAGGCTGACTGCTGTTACCTCTCTTCCCTCCTGTCATTGATCTATTTTATATTTTAGAAGTAACGAATTCGGCCTGTTGAACAGGGATAGTTTATGCGCACCGCAATGAGCATGTTGTGAACATGGGAACAAATGGAAGAGACAAGGATGAAGTGGACAAGACTGTTCATAGCTCCTCAGAGGAGCTGCAAAGTGCTCATGAAACAAAGCACATTATTAAGGTGAAGCCTTCTTCGCTGGAGCAGGAACCAAAAATGGTGAAATCTTATTCATTGGAGCAGAAAAGGAAAGAGTTTAGCCGTATTGCATCTTTCATGGGCATGGATAACCTTGAATTTAGCAAGTGGTTGCTAGCAGCCTCGCCTCTCCAGCGCTCCGAAGTGCTGCAGAAGTACAAGAGCAAAAAGAAAAAAGCGTGAGCAAAATCAGAAACAATGGTGCAGGCCCTCAGAGCTACTGCAGACCTATGACAACTTATGCTGCTGATGTTTGCTGTTCAGCCAGCAGCAAGCAGCCAGCAGCCATCCAACAGCCTTGCTTCATTTTTTTTTTTTGTGGGATGGCCTTTCATCAGGCAGCCGAACGGCTGATCTGCTGGCAGCCGAACGGCTGGGCTGTTAAGCCGAGCTGAAATCAGCGCAGCTGGCTGATATTTGATCAGCCGAACAGGCCTAGCAGAGCACTTGACATTGTGTAGCGAGTTACAGCGGTTATGACAGGTGATGGGAGTCAAATTGACCCCTGGCACTGGTTAGTAGCAGAGCACTTGATTTTGACTAGTTTTGACCTTCTTGAGGGTTCAAGTTGAGCTCAGGAAAACATTGGTTGCTTTCACAAGCGCTTTTACATAAAGTGAAATCATCGGTCATGGTTTAGCTGCTTGAGCCTTTATAGTTTATATAGAGAATTTTACCATGCAGGCGGCTTGCAATTTTACTGTGCCTTGTCCTGGTATAGAATCATGTGGATAGCGTAGTCTTTTTAGTTTTTTTTCCCTAAAGATGCTTGTAGGCGCTTACTTTGTGTACATCAGTGGACAAGTTTTGTTTGCAAGTGCTCTGGAAATGGAAAATATGGTGGCATGCGTGACGACGCAATCTGACTCGAAAAATGGGAAAGATACAGTGCGCGATTTCACTAGTCGGTGACGCTTCTTCGAATTAGCAGTGGCAATGGGAGAGGTTGCAGGTCAGGTGGCAGGTGCAGATTTTTATGGATACGGTGAAGCAGTTATGGATTAACGAAAACGAGGGTGACACTCCCATGGCAAGATGACAATAGAAAATTGTAAAGTGCGCCAACACTTGAGGGGTTGGGCTAAGAGCACTAGCCGCCAATACAAAAAAGAGAAGAAACAGCTACTTGATAAACTTGATTCCCTAGATAAAAAGGCGGAATCATGTCCCCTGTTTCCTCAGGAGATTGATTTGAAAAATTGCCTTCAAAATCGCCTAGCTGCGCTTCTACGGGAAGATGAAATCAAGTGGTACCAAAGGGCAAAGGTAAAAAAGCTACTTAAGGGAGACTCTAATACTAAGTACTTCCAATTGGTAGCCAACGGTAGACATCATAAAACAAGAATATATCAGTTGCAAGATGGGGACAGATTAATTAGGGGTGATGATGAATTGAAAAAATATATCACCACTTATTATAAAGGCTTGTTCGGTCCTCCGGATGGTAATGATTTCCGGCTAGATGAGACTCGAATAGAGGATATCCCACAGGTCTCTGCAGCTGAAAATGAAGCTCTTGTAGCAATGTTCTTAGAAAGAAGTAAAAGAGGCAATCTTCCAAATGGAGCATAATAAAGCATCTGGGCCTGATGGTTTCCCAATTGAATTCTATCAGGCTTCCTGGGATTTTATAAAGGATGACTTGATGCTTCTGTTTCATGAGTTCCATAATGGTAACTTGCCCAGTTTTAGTCTGAACTTTGGGACCATAATTTTGCTACCAAAATGCAAGTAAGCTATTAAAATACAGCAATACAGACCCATCTGTTTGTTAAATGTGAGCTTCAAGATATTCACAAAGGTAGCGACAAACCGAATTTCAACGGTGGCGCAAAGAGTTATTAGCCCCACACAAACGGCTTTCTTGACAGGAAGGAATATCATGGAAGGTGTGGTAGTTTTGCACGAGACGATCCATGAAATGCATAGGAAGAATCAGAATGGGGTAATTTTTAAAATTGACTTTGACAAAGCATATGACAAAGTCAAGTGGTCTTTTGTACAACAGACTATGAGAATGAAGGGATTTACACATAAATGGAGACAGTGGATTGAGGCCTTTACTCAGCGGGGCCATATAGGAATCAAAATAAATGAACAGGTTGGCCAGAATTTCCAGACATGGAAAGGGTTGAGACAGGGAGATCCTCTGTCGCCAATCTTGTTCAATATTGTAGTTGATATGTTAGCCAGTATTATTAATAGAGCCAAAGCGGAGGGACAAATCTCAGGAGTTGTGCCGCACTTATTTGATGGAGGCCTATCTATCTTATAATATGCAGATGACACTATTTTATTTATGGATCATGATATTGCCAAAGCCATAAACATGAAGATGTTGTTACGTGCATTTGAACAATTATCGTGTCTTAAAATTAACTTTCATAAAAGTGAATTGTTTTGTTTTGGTCAGGCTAAAGACTGTGAACACCAGTATGCCGAGCTGTTTGGTTGCCAATCTGGGTCTTATCCCTTTAGATATCTTGGCATTCCAATGCACTATAAGAAACTCAACAACTCAGATTGGAAGGGAATAGAGGAAAAGTTGGAAAGGAAAGCATATGTTCGTTGGAGGAAGATTAGTATTAATCAATTCCGTTCTAACTAGTTTGGCGGTATTTATGCTTTCTTTATTTGAAATACCTAAAGGAGTACTAGAAAAGTTAGATTCTTATAGATCCTGGTTTTTTTGGCAATCTGATGGCCACAAGAGGAAATACAGACTAGTTAAATGGGGTATTCTATGCAAACCAAAAGAGATGGGTGGTTTAGGAATTAAAAATCTGGAGATACAGAACCAGTGCTTATTGAGTAAATGGTGGTTTAACTTGATAAATGGGGACGGCTTGTGGCAACAATTGTTAAAGAATAAATATTTACGCTCCAATACGATTACTCAAGTAGAGAGAAAACCAGGTGACTCTCACTTCTGGTCGGGACTGGTGAAGGTTAAACAAACCTTTATTAACTTCGGTACCTTCCAATTAAATGATGGTAAATAAATCAGATTTTGGGAGGACAAGTGGTTGGGAAATTATACCTTGCAACAACAGTATCCCTCTCTATATCATATTGCCAGAAAAAAGGGTGATACGGTGGCCTCAGTTTTCTCTAGGATTCCTCTTAATGTTTCTTTTAGGAGAGCATTAGTAGGCCAAAATCTAAACTTGTGGCATAATTTGGTGAGTAGAATTTGTCAGGTACATTTGATTGATAGTAGAGATGCCTTTAGATGGAACCTCACTCAATCGGGCCTATTCTCTGTCAAGTCAATGTACTCAGTTCTAATTAATAATGGCAATATGCAACGTAGCAAACAAATTTGGAAACTGAAGGTACCACTGAAAATAAAAATATTCATGTGGTATTTAAAGAGAGATGTTATTTTGACGAAAGACAATCTAGCCAGAAGGAACTGGAATGGGAGTAAACTATGCTCATTCTGTTCCAAGGAGGAAACAATACAACACATGTTTTTATTGCCACATGGCCACTTTTCTGTGGAGAGCTGTTCAAATAGTTTTAAATCGTTCAAAACCTCATAGCTTCAATTATTTATTTACTAATTGGCTCGTGGGTCTAAGTAAAAAGTTAAAGAATCAAATGTTAGCATGTGCATCTGCACTTTGTTGGACACTATGGCTAAGTAGAAATGATTTGGTTTTTAACAATTCTCCACAAAAAACTTACTTACAGGTACTGTTCAGGGGTACGTATTGGCTTCGTTTCCGGATACAGCTACATTGGCTTGAAGAAGACCAGCAAACAATAAAAAACGTCTGTCAGGCTTTGGAGACGTTGACCATGCGTTTCTTTGCCCACCATGGATGGAGGTTTAGTAATAGAATTATGAATTAATGCTTTCGTCAATTCTTGGTGTGGTTAACGCTTTGATTTTTGTTTGAGTGCGCAGACGGAAGGCTGTAGCCATTTTTATCGAGGCCGGATAATTTTTTCAATAATTATCCATTATCTAAAAAAAGGTGGCAGGTGCAGATTGGCACCGTCGAATCCAAACCCGGCGGCCACGGTAGTTATTCTCCTGTCACTGCAACACATCCGTGCTAGAGCTCAATTAAACTGAACACAATACAACCAGCAGACGTACATACATCATACAAATTGATTCAGACGCTACTCTATTGTCACCATTAAGCAGTCAGCCACAACTAGGCATTATAGCATACAACTACACATGACTCCATATCCACAACCAACAGTCTTGGCCTAGGTAATTTTTGTACATGGCCACAAAAACAGGTACCAAGCGCTACCACTGCATGCCAGATAACATACAATGCTATTGCTACTCGTTCTATTCCCAACTTCTGCTTGTTTATATTCACAATCCAGAGCAGCTCATGGTCACTGGTGCCTAGGAGAAATCACGGTCCGGGAAGAGCAGTGGGGCGATGAGGGTCCAGATGTACAACGCGGCAGTGACCCACTCTGTGCAGATGCGCACCCAGACGGTCGTCCATCCAACATCCATCAGCTCTGACTTCTCCGATGCCGCGCTTGTCCAGCCAGTCAAGAGCATGGCTGAGTACATGCTTGCAAGGGCGAAGATGAGGTGGAAAAAGGTGTAGGAATAGCTCACAGGGCACGGTTCACTTTCTTTACCATCACCTTTCCCTGTCTCCTCGTCGCCGAGTAGTGGATTTTTGGCTCCTGCATGCATTTTTTTTATCACCATGGCAGTCCACCAAAGCATGCAGCTGCACGGTAGTGTTATTGGCTTATTCTTACCAGATCTAGGGGACGATGGTGGCGAGAGGAATGTAGTGGAAGATCCAGCACGAACAGCAGAATACACAACAGAGAGCACGGTGGTAAGCATCCCAAGTATAAGAGCACTCATTGAAACCTGTTTAGAGTGCATGTGAAGCCCATTGCATTGGTAGTCATCTGGTTCACTTGAGAGACTAGTGTAACACAAGTATGCACAGTAGACAGAAATGACAGAAGCAGGCATAATGCTTCCATTGACCTGGAAAAGGAAACGGTATTCCATCAAAGATTTATCAGCAGAGAACTGTACAGCCTGGCCGCGTTAGAAATTTAAATCATGAAAACAATCAAATATATTCAGATATCCTTGCTCAAATAATCAAAGGAATCAGGGGCCTACCAACTGCTATCTCAAAACCACACAAAAAAATTCTTGATATATTTGCTTTGCATATCCATAGGGAAAGCTCAAGGCAAAAATAAATAAATCATGTGATTATCTGTTAACAGTTTGAAGTAGTTTGAAATTCGAAGTGGTATGTTACCTGGGGGTGTAAAGCAACTATTGCAAATGCAAAAGCAAGAATAAGTGTCATGACAATAAAGAACACGTTGAGGCCACAGTCATGACCAGAGGGATTAAACCACATGAAGAGCACACCAGAGAAGGCAAATGTAGAGAGATAGCAAACCACAGTCACTACCAGTAAAGCTATTTCCCTGAAATATCAGATAAGATGCTATAATCAATATCACATAAGATAAACTGGATACAAGCATCGCTAGCTCGTGTTTACTGCACTTACCACTTCTGCTCATCTTTCTCAACCCACGAGTCATTCCAATTATTTGTGAAGTCTAAAAGCATCACAACCTGTACTAGAAGAAACAAACCAGATCCAAACTTCGACAGTACCTCTGCAATTACCAATCTCCAATTCAGTAAAAACTTTATTATTAAAAATGCCAATTTGATTTATAAGGACTAACAACTAAGGAACGCCCATTCCCCTTCCCCCCAACAATCTAGTAATGGCTGGAAATGCAAAGGAGGTATATCTAGTGCAAACTATAAATTAGCGGAAGCCATCACAAGTTCTCTGAATCAACAGTAGTAAAAAAACACAACAAACTGAGGAGCAAACCCTCATTGTCATCTTTCAGTACGCAAAGCTTTCAAGCCTAAATATGACAGGCTGTAGAATTATCAAGAAAAGAGATGATGTCAGAGATCTGCGCACACTACAAATGTGCACCTTGTTTACTCAAAACATGTTAAGATATGCACAACTACAAAAGTGAAGTTGAATTTACGAGTACACTATGGTCATTGTTTTGGTGAATACAGCGTAATATGAATGATGAGAGAAACAAGCTTACCGTAAATAGTAATTACAATGTTCGGAACACAGAACATAAGAACAATGAGAACAGCCCAGACAGCAATCTTTGCAATCCAACCACCATGGTGCCATGCATCTCGCCGGTCATTCTGATCTTTGATACCAATCATCATGAGAGCAAATATTGCAAAAAACAAGAAGTTCCCCAGGCTTACACGAAGAACAGCATTCATTTGAAACCATTCATCTGGTGGCGTATGGTCAAATGCATTTATCCCTGCAATGAAGTAGATTCCTGACTTACTAAGCAACCTATATGGTCATGAAATCGATGCCTTAAAGGTTCATTTGATTTATCATGAGTTCAAAGATTCAGTGGATCAAAAGTCCAGAATAAAGAAAGTTACTGTTTGACATAATAGCTCTGTAAAAATTGACAGTTTTAAACAACAAGCATGCTCCATACCAGTAAGTCAGCACGCATCTATTGTAAATAAGATGAGCCAGAGCAGGGACTAAAACTACTACGCATCCGGGGGCGAATTACCCAACGAGCTCCCAACCACACGGAGGGAAAGGTCAATCTTGCACGCCACACACAATTACCTACTAGTACCACAAAAAATGCAGACAGGAACTCCAAACAGATTCTTCGATCCGAGCAATCAGGGGATTTAAAAAAGGAGGAATCAGGGATGGGAGGGGTTTGATGGGATCTAGTAGCAACGGGGGGCCACGTACATGGGATGTGCTGGAGGAGGGGCGTGGCGAACTGGCGGAGCAGGAAGGAGAGGATGAGGGAGGCGGCGAAGAGGCCGCAGTAGGCGAGGCGCGCGGAGCGGCGGGGCACGGCCGACGCCGCCGACACGCAGAGGTTGCAGGCGCAACCCGCGCAGGTGGACGCCAGGCACGACGCGCACCACATCCCGCGCCGATTCCGTCGATCCTACGCGCCGCCGAGTCGAGCTCCTCCACTCCCCGTCCCCGAGCCTTCGAGAGTTCCAGTTCTCCGGTCCTCCCTCCCTCTCTCCCCGCTCTGGGCCTCTGTCGACGTGGACCGTTTATTTCTCATCACGCTAAAGACTGCTCTTGGCATAATAAATAAAGAGCATGTAAGTTGCAACATGTCAACAATCTTATTATAGTTCATCTTTTGCAGTAAAATCAAGTGACAATAAAAAGCTAAGATTAGCCTAAACATAAGCTATCTCATTACATTTCAGGCTTATACTAAGAGGAGCCGAAGTAAAATTTGAAACCGCTAAGATGAGGAATCAAACCCGAATGGACATATAACCACCACAAGCAATTTTACCAACTCATCGTAATCAGTCCGCAACATATTCAAGTTTCATATCGAGTCAAATAGATTTTTTCTTGGATTCCATCTAATCATCTATCATCTTCCTAGGTGGAAAAAAAATCTAAACGCCGATACACAACATAAACGTTTGATGGAATTAAAATTTTGAATTTGGTAAAGTTTATTCTAAAAAACACATTGGAGTTCTATTTACCTTTTTCTATACAACGTGTGTTTTGCTTCTTTGGCCAAAAAGCTATTGTTTTGGCGATAATACAATGAGCTCCATAAGGGGTTTTCTTCAAAGACAAAGTTGAGAAGTGATTATAATGGTTCTTTTATGGCTACTCCAACTTATATATTGGTGTACATAATGTTTGTTTTGAATTGTAAGGTGACACCAAGTTAGTAAGGTGGAGGAGACAACCACCCTCCTATCTTTCCTAAACAACGCTTAGCACATATGTACTTCCCCATATTAGTTATATCTATGGTGTAATATAATAGTTTCACTTATAATTAAAGTAGGCAAAATAGTCGTTCTCATTCCCGAAGTATCGTCGGAGGCTCTCTTTAGTCCCTAATCTAACAAAACGGACATTATAGCACTTAAACTTTGACAATCAGTTCAATTCTATCCTTGTGTTGACGTGGCTTCCATATTGGCTCGCCTCTTTATTACCCATTTATTTAGGGTTTTGATTTATCCTTGCCTCATCACCAACTAGTACTGAAGGATAGGCACTCATAAAGGAATTAAAGAAGGTACTTGTTACTGGAATTTGGCTGTAAAATGAATTCATACCAGATATAGAAAATGGAGTACGCATATAAGACCACTGAACCAATGAATCGAGCACATCGACGGTTTGATTTCCAAACTTGTCCTAATAACTATGGCTATATATCACCTAATTATTAGAGATTTGTCTTATTTATCTTTTCTCCCTAATGTGATCCTGTTAGCACTAAGTTCCCCCTATTTTTATTACACAAACACAAAATAGGCTCACCTTGTTTTTAGTTGAGTAAAATACATGGACGGTCCCTAAACTTGTATTGAGGTGTCGTCTACGCCTAGGAACTCTCAAAATACATTTTTTAGGTCACTAAACTTGTCCTGATATGTCATCTGGGTCCATAAGCTCTCAAAATGCATTTTTAGGTCCTCAAACTTGTGCAGGTGTGTCATCCAGGTCCATAAACTCTTAAAATATATTTCCATAAACTCATCATGGGTATCATCATGAGCCCAAACACGTGAGAATATGAGTACCCCACCTTATTCTTACCCTATGTATCTCTATTTTCTCTGTATTCTGGGAGTTTGGGGATCCAGATGACACACTGGGACAAGTTTGAGGACTTTAAAATAAGTTTGAAAGATCGAGGACCTATATGGTACACCTAGACAAGTTTAAATAATCATATATATCAGTGACATGATCACATCACTCACCATAAAAATAATTGTAATTTCTTATAGTTATAATAGACTAAGGTTAGTCTATTATATAAACAGGATTAATTGGAACAATGTCATTGTAAATATCCGACTTTAGTAATATACCATTTTAATTAATCTAATTATAATTATTCTACTAAAATTCACCTTCTACTTGAGATGTAACATTTTGCATGTCTTTGAGCTCTTTTAGCTCCCACATGGATGCTTTTTATCTTTGTATGGACAAAAATTCACTGTCTACATTTCATGTCTCCATTCCTTTCTCCCTTACTTTTTCAATCCATCTTGCCCAGATGGTGTGGGATATGAGTACCTCAGGACCCATCACCAGGAGGGGCGACGGCCGGCCTGATTATCTAACCAAGGAAGAAGATCGAGTTCTAGTAGAACTACCCGTCTACTCCTACTAGGACTTCTATATTGTAACTGACTAGAACACACTCGCCATGTAATATTACCTCCTGAGATATATAAAGGAGGGCAGGGGTCTCTAGATTGGTAGACCGACGACACCAATATTTGTAACCATAAAGCTTTTTGTAGCTTCCTGAACCTTTATCGAGCACCAGCAATATAAACACCACCAAACACAGGACGCAAGTACTATATCTCCGGGTAGCCCAAACATGTTTAAGCCTTACATCTTGCCTTACCATCAAGCCTACTGACTCGACGATCCTCCCCTACAAATCTACCACTCGGGAACCCCCGATGGATTGTCGGTTCTAAGGTCCGACAAATGGAGTCTACTTCACCATGGATCGGACCTAGCTTGAGACTGGCCCCACGTGTTTCTCGCTGTAGAGCATTGTCTTAGCATGCCGCCCCTACTGATGTCGAGCTCCACCCAGGCCTTGTGTGTGCCCGGCGCCGCTGAGCTCTAGCCGTCGCCGTGTGTGTTCGACGTTGTCGAGCTCCGTTTTGGCTTGGCACTTTTAAAAGGTGAGTCTTCTCTGGAGTACTGCGGTGCTATGGCTCATACATCAGCGATAGCAAGTCCCTCTGCAATACTGCAGAGGAATTGCTTATGCTTTTGCCACCCGAGCTCTATCTGAGTCTCGCGCACATACAGTGCCGTCATGCTCCAGCTTGGCCCCTCACTTCTGCCGCACTGAGCTCTAGCCCAAACTTGCGCTCGACAGGAATCAAGATTGTGGCCATGACCAAAACCTTCGACAGAGTAGCATCACTCCTAATGGCCCTCATTACTAGCTATCTGAAAGCTCCTCGTGCCACTATCCATGCGCCATGATTTTTATATATCTCTAACGTAGGAGGACTCCAACGACAATAGAGTCGAAGCAAGGCACTCGCTACCTTTGCTCCGATGAGTTCCACAAGGGCTACTCCGCCGCCAATTGACATTTAACCTCAATACCTACCGGGGAGGAAGAGATTTTTTCAAAACAAAAGAAAGAATTGACGACACTAGAAGGTGAAAAAGCTAGGGAAGATATAGTCAAAAGCATTTTGGTCTATATAGGCCGTGTTTCTTTGTGTTTTCAAATTTTGTTTTCCCGGGGAATCTTGCATGTATGAAGTATTAAATGGAGTCTATTTGCAAAACCTTTCTAAGGATGAGTGTAACTTTACGCGATGAATCTAATGAGCCTAATTAACCCATGATTTACTACATTAATGCTATATTAACAATTCTCTAATCATACGGTCAGATGCCTCATTTCGCGAACTAATCCAGAGGTTTTGTACGTGTAACAACCCTAAAATTTCCTTAGGAATTTGTTGAGTGCAAAAATGTGATTCTAAAAAAAAATTTGGTGAATTGATGTGCATGCAAACAATATTTAAAATTAATTCTATTGCTTCCCAAATTCTTAAGCAATTCAAATTTAAAAAAAATTAAAATCAATTTGAAGTGCTAAGGATGAAATAGTGTGATTTGGAGTTATTTGGATTTATTTGGATTTTTGGTTGGTTTGAATTCAAATTCTAGATTTGAATTCAAACTCTAACTATTTAATCTAATTCAAACCTAATCTAGTTGTTCGTGGGCCAATTTCCCGAAGCCAAAGTCCATCTAACACCCTCGATCTCTTTTCCCCGAGCCAGCCAACCAAGTGGCCCAGCCGGCCTATCGGCCCAGCAGCGGCCCAACCTTTCCCTCACCGCGTCGCCTTCCTCTCCCACTGACAGGCAGGTCCCGCCTGTCAGCCTTCTCTCCCTCCTCTCGTCATCTTCCCCCGCGCGCCGCTCCTCTCTCTCTCCCGCGCGCGCGCCCGTGACCTCCAACCACAGAGCCAGTCCCATCGCCCTCCTCGCGGCCCGTTGCGATGGCAACGCGTGTCCGCAGCCGCCTGGCCATCCCATCTCGCCGTCCGTGCCGCAAATCCTAGCGCCTATCGCCTATAAAACCCGCCGCCGGCCTTCTTCCTCCCCAAGCCGCGCCGCCCCATTGGGGTATTCCCGATCCAAATCGTGAGGGGTGAGGGGTGCGAGGAGAGGTGGGGAAGAGATTGAGCGGGAGCAGGAGCAAGGAAGGGAAGGCCATCGTCTTCTCCGCGTCACCGCCACCGGAACCGACGCCGCCGTCCGTGGAGGTGCCAAGGAGGAGCCGGACCCGGGACGATCGTGGACGCCGGAGCTTCGCCAAGCCACGACGAGTCTTCCCCGAGCTGCAGCGAATGTCTACTAACCCCTAGGTGAGCCGCCGACGAAAGCCCCTTTCTTCCCCAACTCCGGCAGAGCGCCGCCGCCTTGCTAGCCCCTCTTCTGGGACCCGACCATCGTGTCGTGGCCGTGAACGTGTGCAGGAACCCGTTGCCGCTAACCCCTGTTGCAACCCGCCGTCGACCAAGCCCCGCAGCCGAGGCCGCCGCGGCCGAGCTCTGCTCTCCGCGCGCGAACGCCGAGGCCATGCGCGGCCGTGGGCAACCACAGGACCGCGCATGCACACCTAGCTGCGTCCTAGCGGTCGCTAGAGCCGCACGCTCGCACACTTAGCCCAAACCGTGCGCTTTTGCACTTGGATCCCGGGTCACCGTCGATGCTCGCCGGCGCCATGGCCGCGTCACCGCCGTTCGCGTCGGGAGGGCCAAACCGCACCCAAGCCGACCCCTTTTTCACCCCGCGCGAGTCCGCCAAACCCTAGCCAAGCCGTTCCGGCCGTCCTTGACCCAAGCCGAACCCGTTTCCGGCGAGTTCGCCGTCGACCGACGCCGCCGGCGTGTTCTGGTGCGCGCCGCGCGCGCGTTCGCGTTGCGCCGTGGCGAAGCCACACAACAGACCACACCCGCACGCCACACGGCCAACCGCAAACGATCCCGAGTCAGCCACACTTGGATCCCATGCACCCGGCTCACGTAAACCCCTCTCACGACTCACGGTGGACCTGGTCCACCAGAGCGAATCCAACAGCGCCCCCTTCGTGGGCCGAATCTTGTGTTTAAGTCTGTTTCACACCCCTAATCTTTTCCGGCCCGTTCACCTTTCGGCCCAATTCCAACCCAGCCATCGTTTAATCTTTTTCTTTTCTTTTAATCGCGCTGACGTATGGGGCCCACTTGTCATACTCTGCGAGTCACTGACACATGGGGCCCACTGACCAGAGTTGACCCCGTTGACCGTTGACCAGTCAACGCTGACGTCAGCAGGGCCCACTGCTGACGTCATCCTAGGCGGACCCCACTGCTGACGTCAGCATGACGTCATGCTGACGTCAGCAGGCTAATTATTTGTCTGCTTTTTTTTCTTTTTCGGAAATTATTTAATATTTTCAGAAAATGATTTAAATTTGTAAAATTAATAATAAATCAACCGTAGCTCAGAAAAATATGAAACAAGTTTCTATATTTTTCTAAAAACTTGATCAACGCGTTAGTGTAGAGTTTGGTGTTGTTTGGGTCTTCTTTCATCGCCGTCTTAGTGTTTCTTTGCTAGTAGCCGCGCCTTATTTTATTTTTACGCAACCCTAGGAGCTCCGGAGAGTCAGGAGGAGCTGGACCACTAAGACAACTGCTTTGACGAGGACGAAGACCTTTGCCCAGGTTCACGCCCGACCATCTCTGAAATATCTATTAGACATGCAACTAGTATGCTAGCGCTTTACTTTACTCGCATGATAAACCTACACTGCCTTTGTTATTATCCTGTTACCTTGCTACCTACTACTCACTCTATGAAATATGCTATGTTATGCATGTGTTGGGATGGTTGTGATTTGATCCTCTTGGCGTGAGTTGTGGGTGATATGGGAGGAGCAGTGCAGCTAGGCGGTGTAAGCGAGCAATAACAACTCGATCGTTGATCGAGGTGCTGAGGGGCTGCACTCGGGCAGTCCCTGCGGTGTACCTGTTGCGGGTACATGGTTCTTGGATATTGGTACTCGGGGAGTACCTGAGGAGTTTGGGCGGCAATACCTGTTATGGGTGCCGATTGTGGACCGTTGCGGCAGATCGCTTGTGACGCAGATACTCGCTTTACCGACAATTAAGGACCGAGTCGTGCCCCCACTTTGGACTTGGGATTACCGTGCTCACCATCTACCCAGTATGGGGAGGGTTCCAGCAAGCCTACTCTAGTGCGGCGCCGAGACTGTAGGAGAATCGAGCTTGATATGTGTAAGGGGGATTCGTTGCGGCGTAATCTCCCTGATTTACCACGGCCCCCGACTGGCCCCGGTGGGAAGGTTTCACGACCCTGGGGCAGATGTTAGATCGGATGTTTCCCGAGCCCAGGGAGGCAGGATTGGCGCCGCTACTGTTTAGGGTCTTTGCTGTGGGCTGTGTCTCAGGTTGGTTGCGGACTAGCCTTGCAGCCCGGATGGATTCCTGGAGTGCCACCTCTGCAGAGTGTAAACTATACGTGTAGCCGTGTCCACGGTTACGGACAATCCATTTCTGAGAAGCCCCGGCTAGCATGAGAATCTGCTTTCTTACCTCATCCTTTGATTTGTGTTATGAGAGATTGGTCCAGCTGATGCTGTTGAGACAAGGTGGGGAGGGAGCTCACCGAGTCGACTAGAGAGTGAAAGGTGTTGGTGGATGATGTATGCGGGAACCTGCCGTGGCAGGACGAGCCCGATGGGAAAATGTGAGGCTAATGGGTGGTTTTGGGAGTGAATGTGTGTGTGAGAAGGAGGAGTTGGTGATGAGATGAATTTGGGTTATTGCTGCTGCTTGCATAAGAAAAACCCTGGCTCAGTACCTTGATTATTTTCTATATCCATAGAATAGGCCACTTTAAAGCTTGCATCATACTATGGTTGGTGACGTGAACCTGTCCCATTTCCTTGGGGACAGACTTTGGGTTCTCAGGTGAAGACCCCGACCACGAGTTCAACCAGGATGGGTGGTATGATTGAAGGGTGCGCGCTATGCTCAAGGATGCCTGTGGAGGAGTGGACCCTGATGTTCTAGCTACCGCTGCGCAGATGTTTCTTATTGTCGATTTAGCCCAGAGGGCTTGTACCAGACGCTATGTTTTATATATGTCATGTAATGAACCTTTTATCGATGTATGGATGTGATATTCGACTGAGATGAGTTCTGTACGAGATAGCTGCTATTCCTGAGACTATCTCGAGGGTACAGGGAGTCGGATTCTCGTCGTTGGGAATCCGGTTCGTCACAGTACGTAGTTTTGTTACTTTTATGAACTGAATTTATTTAATATCCTTAATTAGTGGTCAAACGTGGCGTAAAAATTTTCACTAAAAAAACATGGCCATAAGATCGAATTAGTTATACAATGGTCTACACATGGGGCTAAAAGACGTATAAGATGACATCTGAGTCGGGAAAAATTGTAATGACATAACTTCAAATAGATGAATTATAATATAAAATCTGGTCCAATTAATATTTCCAATAAACTTATATATGGCCGTTATATTATAGAAGATAGTTATATAAAGTTTCAGTAATATTCTCTTATACTGGATACTCTTGAAAGGTATTAACATCAGTTTAACCGTAGCCATATAATATAACAATATACGGAGGACGTAATATAAAAGTACAAGTACATGGAGTGATACGGAAGGTCAGAACAAATTCCGACAGGTTTTACCGTCTCTTGGAGAGGGAAAACAGAGAAAAACGGGGGGGGCAACAACGAAAAGCCTCCTCTGCCACGCCCCCCTGGCCCCTAAACCAAACCCTGCCCTGCCACCGGCCGCCGCCGCGGCCGACAACGTCGCCGAGGAGTGGGGCTAACTGGAGCTGTAGCCCGCACGGGCTCGCTACGCCGCGGACTCCACCCACGGAAGCTTCCCATCCTCCTTCTTCCCGTTCACTCTCCGGCGGGAGCTAGGGTTTTAGGCCCTCTGCCTGCTTTGGTTCGCGCAGGCGAGCCAAACGGCGACTCCAAGTCCGGGATTAATCGATTCGCGGCGATGGGCCGCCCGGAGCCGGTCGTGCTGTTCGCGCAGACGATCCCCCACTCCCAGCTGGACGAGTACGTCGACGAGGTATGATTCCCAGCCCCGTTTCTTCCCCTTTTAGTTAATCTGGCATTGAATCTCCGACCAAGCTACTGCTGGGCGAGTAGACGCTCGAATAGTTTGGTAGTCTGGTTTCCCTGTTCCCTCGGTTAGTGCACGGCTTTCGCATAGAGTAAGGCGAATTTGAGGATAAGAGGTAATTGAAGAGATTTGGTTTTAACGCAGCAATTATGTAGACACATTCTTATCACTATGTGAAGGTGTCCCATGAGATGAAGTATCTGACCTAGTTTTGGTCTCACAGAATACAGCTAGTGGTTATTTCCTGGGGAGAACCTGAGACCTATTTCATTCCACATTCCAGAAGTTCATGAGTCATTGCATATGATCTGCAGCACCATGGCTCCACATCTGCGTGTGCAGCGCATTTAAGTTGCTGGTTTGAGGTTTCACCCAGTTGAAATGAAACATAGTTAGAACCTATCCTTGGGACATTTTCCACTAAGCATGTAAATATGTAATGCTGGAATATGGAGGAGTATAGATCTGCGTGGCTGGTATCCAAACACCCCAAAGTGTCCACCTTGGACACTTATCTCTAAGTCAAGAATCTAATGCTGAGGTGTCAAGGATTGCAAGTAACCGATGTTCAGATTTAAGAAGACATACTCTTTTAACTTTATATTTATTTCTTATCTTTGAGTGCCCTTTACAATGTTATGTCATGCAGGTGCTATTTTCTGAACCAGTTGTGATCACTGCTTGTGAGTTTCTTGAGCAGAATGCAGCCCCTTCTACGCCAAACATTTCCCTTGTTGGGTGAGAAGCATTTATTTTGAAATATTGCTTTTTGTGCTTACACATTCTTATATTTATGATCTTTTATAATCAGCAGAAAATGTCTCCAATGTAAATTTTACTTGTGATAGAATGGGTCCTGCAGAAGAGAGCCCTGTTTAACTTTTCCGTTGTAGTTTATTGAAAGCAAGGTTCACTTTTGTAACATATGATGATCTTTGATGTGTGAACAATTTGATGTATTGCTGATTGCATTTGCACATAGTAAATATGTTAGTTACAAGTTGGACATGCCTTTATCCATCCATTTTTGATCCTTGAAGCTTTAATATCACTTTGTCCAACTATCTAGATGTTTGATGAGAATGTTCCTTTTGCTTTTGTACTGTAAGGGCGCATTTGGATCACCTAAAGATTATACAACCCAGCTAAAGAAATCAATAATAGATCCAAATAGTGCGGATTCTAGTGTGGATTATAATAATCCAACCACCTAGTTCTAATAATCCTACTATCCCCTCCAACCTAGCTATTTGGAGATTATGAGTTAGGCAAGGACGATTGTACCCCAATCCCAAACATTATCCCCTATCCAAACTAAGGTCATTGTAGAAAATTAGGCTTCTCAACCAACCCACTATCCAGATTAGATTGGGATCCAAAAAGCTAGATTTTTACTATTGAGAACCCAAGATTCCCATAATCACCATCCACCATCTAGATTATCAAAATACGTAGGGGATCCAAACTGGGGGCCTATGACTACAGCTAAATCTGATAAATTATTTGACAAGAGCTTATATTTGTATGAGTAAAAGTTAAAGAAGTTAGAAGGGTTGGAATGGGTTTCTTTAGTTAGATCACGTGTAAAACATTATTTGTTTACAGTTCTGGAACCTTCTGACAGCAACGATGGCTGCATCAGAATTGAATCGAATACAAGTTCTGCTATACCATAAATTTAACCTAACTAAATCATAGTAATGATGATAGATATTTGAAAAGATAGTCCTGGCACTAATATTAACGGGGGACAGGTTCTATGAAAAGTACAAAGTTTTGAAAACTTTGGAAAACTATTTAAGATAATGTTCTCAAATGGTTGTCTAGTTTATGATTGAACAAATGAGAGATGGAAAGACTGAAATGTAACAATGCTAAATGTATGTTGACTTTTCCTTCCATACTAGCGATTTACCATTTTTGTATCTCGCAAATGAGATTTTCCATGTATATGGGCCATGCTTTATAGCTGCCAATTTCTCCATGTATATGGCCATGCTTCAATTTTACCTTTTCTCAGTGATTAGTTCCCGTTTGTTGTTTCTAGCTGTAGTTATGGTAAATTACAATACATGCTCACTTGTTCAGTTCTTTAAGTCTGAGGCAATCTCCTTTATACACTTCCTTTTTTCTTCTAAGAATTGATTCCTAGCTGATATAGCTCGCTGGTAGCAATTTATCCTTTTGTTTCTTAAGTGCATCGTTAAGAGTGAGATTCCAGTTTTCTTCAGTTTCAAATTCCAAATATTATTGTACTGATTCCAATTTATATAAGACTGCACACACAATAAGACTGTTTTTGCTTATGTTGATAATGAGCCACGTTCCCTAATTACTGTTGATGTTATTGTATCAGTGCTACATCGCCACCTTCGTTTGCTTTGGAAGTGTTTGTTCACTGCGATGGGGAATCTCGATTTAGGCGTCTTTGCCAGCCTTTCTTATATTCACATTCTTCATCCAATGTGCTAGAAGTTGAGGTATGACATATTATTCTTAGTTTCTAGTTTGTCATGTTCTCCCAACTGGTGCTTCTTTTGTTGTTTTTATCCATATCTTGTTACTGCATTTGTTACTGCTCTACAAATGTTCAAACCTCCAACTTAGTATTTACTAAGAACCGTCGCAGTCCTTGGCTGGGTAAGGATCGAAATGTTGACGGTAGGACACCTGCCCTTGGTTGACTGGTCAGGAGTTCTTCTCCCATGCAGCTTGCCAAGAGTCTAGTGGCCAGGCTGAAGAAGAAGCTGAGCCTAAAGAACATCTCTATATTTGTAAATTATAGTACTATTTAGATGATTGATAGCCTAATTTAGTCTTTCCAGATTTAACTAATGGAGATGATATTCTGGCCGGTTAAGATAGGAGACAATGCAACTGTCTTATGCTAAGAAACTAATTTATCAGTTATAGAGAAACAACAATTCTTGTTTAGGATATGAAGCTGTTCTAATCTTGGCCGCAACCATTGTTACACTACCATGGGTTTTTTCATACCGTACCACACTTTGTTCAAATCTTGGTCGCAACCATCGCTACTCTACCATGGGTTTTGTTCATACCACACTTTTTGCCTAAGAGCCATAACAATGGTCCATACTGAGTTAGCGAAATTTCTTACATTTTAGTTCAATGGTTCCTGACCCTCTTCTGAATCAATAGTTTACCATAGATTAAGCTATTAATACTGCTTAAAAAGACATTAGCGGTGGTGGGTTCTACCTCGTTCATCTCACATGAACTTTTGTGGATTGATTTGCGCATGCATGTGCGCGCGCGCCATTGAGCATCCTCAGCTGAGGATGGGATTATCTGCTCATTGTTTTATTCATCTGGGAATCTGTCTAGTGCTGATCTTTGTGGTTTGATGATCAGATCTAAATTTTAACTGCAGTTTCTAGATTTAATGATAATTATTTGTGTATGATGGCTAGGACAGCGGGCAGGGTTTATGTAATAGTCATTTATTTGAGATCTATAAATTGCACAAGTGACCGTAAGATCCTGAACTTTCCTGGGTGTGACATTTGGGTCCTTGAACTGAGAGCTGCAAAATTATGCCTCTAAATTGGTGTTTAAATGAAGGACTTTGAAGATTCTTTGGAATCTTTTAATGAGTGTGTTTAAATGATTTTAAGTTGTCAATTAAGTTCCTATCTAATACAAATCCTTGTTTTGTATCAACTAGTTCTTGATCTTTTTAATTTTTCTTTAGTGAAAAACATGTGATGAAAGCTCATTATTCTGTGTTCGTAAAGCAGATTTCAGGATCCTGAGTTGATCCCAATGAAAAAAAAATTGATGTGTATTTAACATTCTATTTGACAAAGGCCAGTTTTTGTAAAACTGAATACCCAAGCAACCCTAAATCAGTAGCAGTTCAATGCTTTCTACTTGGTAATGGTGGATAATAACACCTTGGCTCAAATTATGTTAAGGGTCACTGGTGTGCTCAGATATCTTTTCTCTAGCATATTGAGCCCTCCAGTCACAAACAAGTTGAGTTTTGGGCATCTACAGCTTGCAAGTTAATGGTCATTGAAAATACAACCAACATGTTTAAAGACCTCTGGTGTTCTTTACTCAATTTAGAATTTTATAGACTGTCTTGTTTTAAATTTCCTGCTGGTCATGTAAATTGAGTGGCAGTCATTTGCTTGGTAGTATGTGTCACATCTGCTTGTGCTGTTATTTCCTTTACTGATATTGTGGAGGCATTATTCTTCTTTTGGTTCATATAAATTTCATTATTTTTCTTAATTTGCAGGCTATCGTAACAAACCATTTAGTGCTGCGTGGAACTTATCGCAGCCTCACTCTTGTAATTTATGGTAATACTGCTGAAGATCTTGGTCAGTTCAACATAGAACTGGGTCTAGACCATTCTCTTGGGAACATTGTTAGCTCTCCATCAGAGGGGAAGCTTGAGGACCTCCCACCTGCACTATATTCATCCAAATTGTCATTTGAAGAATCATTATCTTCATTGAAACCATTAAGTTTTCAAGCCACCAATGTCGACCTATCAATTGAAGCGAAGACATTTTTACATTTGACTCTTAAAATGTACCAAATATCTGCCGTGAAAAATCTTATTCCTAACCTAAGAAGTGCAGTTATCTCAGCTATTTCCAAATACGTCACTGCCAGTACAAACCGCATCCTACATACTTGGAATCAAGACTTGGCAAATGACTTCACCAAGAGTGATTCTGATTCTCAGGAAATTAACAAAATTCTTAATGAAGCTGGCAATGAGCTCTCTGAAATTTGGAAAAATGTCCATGCTGTTGTTGGCAGTAATCTTTTCAATGATAATGAAGAGTTGCCTACGACCAAGATCCTAGTTGAGCTGTTTAACGAATGTTTTCCATATTACAAGGATATTTCTTTACTTGATCTACAATGCCCTTCTCAGGTATTTTTTCATGTTAACTTGATTTTCTATGTTTCCGTTTAATGTATTTCAACATTTATTTATCTCACACTAATTTAATTTCAGAACAAATGGCTGGTATTGTCTTTGAGTTTGGTTCTCCTACTATGCTCCTCCAAGGAGAGTTGCTTTTATTTTGTTGGTACTGGTGGGATGGAGCAAATCATTAATCTGCTTTGTTGGAAGACACCAAAATCTGCAGCTACCACATTGCTTCTCCTAGGTATTGTTGAGCATGCTACTCGGCATGCTTTTGGATGCGAAGCTTTCCTGGGATGGTGGCAGCGAACTGATCACAACAGTATACCTGCTGGCAGCAGTGATGGTTATTGCTCTCTGTTGAAGCTTCTACTGGAAAAGGAAAGGCATGATATCGCCTCTCTAGCTACATATGTTCTACAGCGCTTGCGTTTCTATGAGATACTATCTAAATATGAGGTCTGAAGTTCTCCTCAATGCCCCAATTCCCCATCCAACCGACCTCTATATTCAATCTTAATGTATTATGTAGATGTAGATGACAGCTTTTGGTTGTTTTGCAGTCTGCTGTGGTCAAAGTGATTTCTGATCTTCCAGCTGATAAACTTTCCACTGATGGAGTTCCATTTCTTATTTCTGCTAGTGTTGAACTTGCTGAAATGTCGGTAAGATTACCATTTGTCCCTTTACAGGCAAATATATATTGCAGTTGTATGTGCAGTGTCAGTTCTCCTTAAAAATGATGTGGAGTAACCGCAACTTTATGCTGACAAATGCTGATGCAGAAATTGATAATTCTCTGTGGCCCTATTGAAGATCCGTCACCAGTGGCTACTGCTAGAAGAATATTTAAGTCTGAACATTTGGAAGGCTTACTTTCATACAAAGCAACGATTGGTCTTATAACTTCTTCTAAGTACAGTTTTTTGCAGTTTGATACTGATCCACACTTGTTATCTCTTATCAAGGTAATACTGTGACTATGCTTTTTACACATATTCTCCACCTATTTGTTCTGTTAATCTTGATTGATGGGTTAATGCTTGTGGTCAGTTTGCATTAGCTTCTATGGTTTTATGTTTATTCTTTCAGTTCATCTATTGTCCTATATTAGGCAGTTAATTTTACGTTGTATATGGGGCCGAGGACCAAGGATATGGTGTTCTCCCTCCACTGGCGGAGCCACATTTACTCGTTTAGGCAAACCTGGACCATGCCCCTCCCCTTACTCTGTTGCAAATTCTAAACTAGCAAAGAGCTCAAGCAAACTACTCCACGTCTCATGCCTGCCATGGGCAAAGCAGCTGTAGATTTGCATAGCTACATGCATGCATCCATGTCTACACTCCTACACATGTAGTTGATTGCTTTCTAATTAGATTTGTTCTTTAATATTTGTTTTAATTATTTATGTTCTCAGTGTAATTAGACACATGTTTTGCAACTTAAGAGCTTGAACTGCATGTATATCCCATCTCGAACAAGCACTTGACACAAACAAACAAACAGAAATGTTTTATCTAATCTTCTCATGCTAGTTATACTTAGCTTTGTTTTACATAATGGAATTGCTTCCCCCGCCCTCTGACTTCACCGCAGTCTCTCTCATCTTACTGCTGTTTTGATGGGCTATGGACATTGTGCTCTAACATTTAAGGTCTCTTCTAGGAATTAGAGTCCAAACCTTACTAGCTCAATCTTAAATCTAACCTCTACTATGGCGCTGTCCGGGGCCAAACTACTGACACAGCTAGCATTGGGTTGAGTTAGGTGCTGGAAATAGTCAACGTGGTTATTTTCTTTTCTGTTTGTGGCACTCTTTGTACGTCTTTGATTGGGTGTTTTAGCTGGATTTATTCATTCTTAAGGCAACTATATGCAGCTTTCTTGCGTATGGTGCTATTGTATTTTGTTGTTACATTTTCACTAAGGCTGATTTGATATACCACTGTATTCATTGTATCTCATTTGTTTTTTTTTCTGTTGGCCTGTATTGGCCCTTGCTAGTAGGATTGCATATTTTCCAATAAGAATGGCTAATCACTCTTTCTGTTGGCCTGTATTGGTCCTTGCTAGCTATCCTGTCAAGTTGAATTCAAGATAGTAAGCTTGGCGGCTAGAAAATGTTTTGGGAATACATTATCTGTGGCTAGGCCGAACTGGGCAAGTGAATAAAGAAAATTGATCTTAACTGCTGAATATCACAAGAAGATAAATATTGTTTCTGCTATCTATTATCTTAACTGCTGAAAATCACAATATGAAGGAAGTATTTTATGAAAATCTGTTTAGGGCACTTCGGGATTTTGTCTACAGGGCACTATTTTATCACACTTGGTTTTTTGTCTGCAGGACATTGGATGATGTCCTAAAGACATTTTTTTTTGCAGTGTCCTACAAATAATTTGATATTTATTTAGTGTCCTGTAGAGAAATTCCCCTAACCTAGCTGCTTAAAGGAAAATGGTAATGCATTCTGCAATTTGTTGATTGCCAGTCTTCACAGCTTCATAGCTAATTTTATGACTTTAAATACAACTCCTTTACTTGTATATTCTTTGTAAGCAGGAAAGAAGTTTTTTTCCACTGTCAGCAGCCTTATTGTCATCGCCTAAATTGCATTTAGCAAGTGGGCCTGCTGCTGAAATTTTGATGGGAATAGCATCATCAATTGAATCTATTATCCTCTCACTCCTGTTTTGTCGTTCAGGTTCGATCACAGTTTTACCTTTCTCAAACTGGAATAATGTTAATCTTGATCTTCCTGAAATTATGACAGAACTTATTCTCTTATGTTCCCAGGGTTATTGTTCTTGCTCAGTGAACCTGAAGCAACTGAGCTTATAGTACTTTCTCTTCAAGATGCGGAAAATATGAATAAAGCAGAATGCATAACTCTTAGACAAGCATTTGTTCTTTTATCAAAAGGGTTCTTCTGCCACCCACAAGAAGTTGGAATGATCACGGAATTACATCTTAAAGTGGTTTGTGCCGCTTCATTGCATCACACTTGTTCAATTTGTATTGTTTTAAGAGCTTTTTCACATACATACTTATAGATGGATCACCTGGATGCAAATTATCAAAGAAGGTGTTAGGGTATGCCCTACTTTGGTCAGGGCTGGCAACTTGGCATTTGTGCTGCCATGGAATTAATTTCCAGACAAAACAGATAGGATTAAACAGTTCTGTTTAAGCGTGTGGATTTTAATGTTTTTCTTATCGATTGATTCCTTCTAAAGAGGATGCCATTATGTAATAAGGGTAAAAAATAAATTATTTCCCTTCTCCACATCTCCCTGTCCTTCCCTGTGCACCCACTCCTCTGCCCACTCCTACCACCCATCTTGCCTCAGTTGATGAGGCCTCGTGCCTAGACACAGGTACCTGTGCACTGTTGTGTTTTCACATGTTTTTGTGTGATCACTCAGTCCATCATACTATGTGTCATCTCATCCACACTATGAATGCCATTACATGTAGTTGTAGTATGTCACACTTCTGTTGCTGTAGGAACATACTTCACATGCAAATAATGATCAGATTTGAATGATATACTTTCTTGTTTCTAATTATAACGAATGGCTGTCTGTAGGCAAGTGCTGCAAACCGTATACTCTCAGTTCCTCCGAATTCCGATGAACTTTTGTGGGTTCTTTGGGAACTTTGTGCCATTTCAAGGTCAGTATTGAATAAAGCGTTTGATCGATAAATTTACTCGTGCATCTAAATAGTTGTGTAAAAGAATGAAGAGAGGCTGCAATTTTAGATTTTAGAGTATCTTCCTATTTTGAGTCCCGTACTCTGATCAGAAAATATTTTTTCTTCTGGCAAAATTATCTTTTCCATTCTCAGTTTATCAATAATATAAGAGAACACTAATATTATCTGGATCTTTGTCCAGTCATTTGACAATTTCCTTCTCAGCGCTCTAGTCAAATACCAACTTTTATATTTTAATTATAAGACTTAAATCTCAAATTGATGATACCTTGTTAAATTCTCAACATTAAAGTTTGCACTTGTGGTGAGGGATAGATTCTTGTTTCCAATATCTTCTTTTGTAGATGTTTCCATGACTCCATATGATGTTGACCACATAAGTTTACATTGTGATGCAGATCTGATTCTGGTCGGCAAGCATTATTAGCTCTTGGGTACTTTCCCGAGGTACATGTTGTTTGTCTACCTCTACTATTCTCTTATGAAAATTATTTGAGTTACTGAATGATGTCAATATTCCCGTTGCAGGCAATATCAGTTTTATTGAGATCTCTCTCTTCATACAAGGACCTTGATTCAGTCATGGCTAAGAATGGTTGAGACGATCATTATGTTCTTCTTGTTCCTTACATTTCTTAGATTTTTTAAAGTATTTGTAATCTTACATGCCTTTCTATCTGATGTCAGGAGGTTCACCTTTGGGTCTCGCAATATTCCATTCGGCTGCCGAAATTCTTGAAGTTTTGGTTGCAGACTCAATGGCTTCATCACTTAAATCATGGATTGGATTCGCTGTTGATCTGCACAAGGCTCTGCATTCATCTTCTCCTGGTTCAAATAGGAAAGATGCACCCACAAGGTTGCTTGAATGGATTGATGCTGGTGTTGTTTATCAAAGAAATGGTGCATGCGGGCTTCTTCGTTATTCTGCAATTCTTGCATCCGGTGGAGATGCTCATCTTTCTTCTGGAAATGTACTTGTGTCAGATTCAATGGATGTCGAAAATGTAGTTGCAGATTCAAATAATAGCTCAGATGGTCAGGTCATTGACAATCTTCTTGGTAAACTTGTTGCGGACAAGTATTTCGATGGAGTTGCCCTGTGTAGCACTTCTGTGGTCCAATTAACAACAGCTTTCCGCATCTTGGCATTTATTTCGGATGATAAGGTAAGAAATTCATGCACATGGAACACCCATTTGTTCATGACTAGTTTGCAATGACATGCCTACCTTTTTTGCTGTCTGAAGGCTGTGGCATCGTCCCTTTTTGAAGAAGGTGCCGTTACTGTTATATACATTGTCCTCATGAACTGCAAGTCTATGCTTGAGCGCTTGTCAAATAGTTATGGTGAGTGCCACATGTTTTATATTTTTCTATTGTGACAACGAATTTGTGATATTGATGTATCTTTAGTTTTTTCTATTCATGAATCTTCATGTGCTAAAATTTCACTATTATTTCTTCAGATTACCTTGTTGATGAAGGGGCTGAACTGAGTTCTACCACGGATTTGCTTCTAGATCGAACCCATGAGCAAGCTATTGTTGACCTCATGATTCCCTCACTTGTCTTGTTGATAAATCTACTTCATATATTACGCGTAAGCTGCACTTTCTACTCTTTGTGACTTGATCAACGTGGATGTCTTCTGTGTATGAGCACAGCAATTGTCTCAAGCATCTAATTCTTGTGGTCTTGGGTTAATTTTTCTTTGCAGGAAACAAAAGAACAATATCGCAACAAAAAACTTCTTAGTTCTCTTTTGCAGTTACATCGAGAAGTTAGGTTGTTGCATACTACATTCTATTTTATACCCCCTACCCTCTCCTCTTGATCTCTCCCTTTCTCTAATACATGTCTGCAATTTTGTTATTGCAGCCCAAGACTAGCAGCATGCGCTGCAGATTTGTCCTTCATGTTTCCTACTTTTGCTGTTGGTTTTGGTGTTGTTTGCCATCTTATTACGTCGGCACTTGCTTGCTGGCCATTGTATAATTGGGCACCTGGTCTGTTTCACTACCTTCTTGAAAATGTTGAGGCTACTAACGCATCCGTACCATTAGGTCCGAAGGCTGCTTTTAGTCTGCTTTGTCTTCTGGTAAGCATTTTGGCTACTTTTGTGCCTCTAGGACTCATACAATGTGTATGCTTTAAGGATGGGACAACGAATGGATCTTCCAGTCCTAAATAGGACCCAAAGCTAGTTTGGTTTATGGACAAATGGTTTTACTCCATCACCACATCACCCCTTGTAAACTTCAACCAATATTGTGGCTCATGTCCTCAAACCAAATGTCCATTAAGATGACTTTATAAACCCTGTTTTCTATCACAAATAGTATTGATGTCATATTCAGAGTTCTTTTCTCCTGTTGTTCTAATACCTTGCGTGCACTGTAAGGGTGATCTATTCCCAGATGAAGGTTTATGGCAATGGAAAGTTGAACTTCCTTCGTTGAGTGCTATTAGATCTTTGAGTGCAAGTACAGTTCTAGGGCCTCAGGTGGAGGAAGAGGTGAACTGGTACCTGCATCCTGAACATGTAGCCATATTATTGGTGAGGCTGACGCCACAACTTGATAGACTGGCTCGTATCATTGAGAACTTTTCTACTTCGGTATGTACTGACTTTATTTCTTTCGCTTATCACTCCGAATACCTCTTTCTCTTTATCACTTCTTACATAGATCATTATATCTTGTAGGCATTGATGGTAATACAAGACATGCTTCGTATTTTCATTGTTCGTGTTGCCTCAGAAAAGATTGAGTGTGCGGTTGTTCTTCTTCGCCCAATATTTATATGGCTAGATGATAAAGTTGACGAAACCTCCCTGTCAGAGAGAGAGATATTTAAGGTATGAGAATGTGCAGCGATTATGCTTGCATAATATGTGTTCTCTGACTTTAATTTGATGATTATAAATGCATTACGGTTGAAAGTCATAGGATAAAGTGGGTACTTATCTCATGAGAAATGCAGTACATTGTTTGACCAGTTTCCTAAAGGGTAGTTACTTTTTTGGTGTTATTCTGTTGCACATGTCTGTTTTAGCAAGCTGAATGTAAAAGCTTGTCTGTGTGCCGATTCAAACAGTTTTTATTATGCACAACACACTTAAAGCTACCACCAAGGCAAATTGGAATGTTCTGTGTTCCACCTGAAATTGGTTCCTGGAACAGGGGTCAATCACAAAGTCTTGTTCTAGTTTCTCTCTTTTGTCTGGATGCTTTTGTTTTCTTTTACGTTTTTTTGTAAGTTATTATGCGCTTAAACATATTAAACTATCAGTTCCACTGGAATAGCCCCCAATAGACTAACTGGTGGTGCTGTGGTGTTCTGAAAACTTGCTAGATTCTGACAGGAAATTTCCTGGCTGCATTTTTCGGGAAGTTTCTTTTCTTGTAGTCTATGGGGTATTTCTAGTTGTGCCTAAAATCGTCTGATCTGTCAAGTACCAACCTTCAGAACAGTTCTATTTGCATACCTGTATGACAAGAAGGCATGTAACACTAAGTTATTTTCTCAGCATCATGGTTGGTTGAAAGAGCTTTTTTTATTCCTAAAAAATTCAGTCCTAGTCATTATTTATTATGTCAGCATTCAGCGTTGGTAACCTGGTTTTTTATGCATTACAGGTGCATCAACTGCTTCAGTTTATTGTGAGATTATCTGAGCATCCCAATGGCAAGGTGAGAGCTTCTCTGCTATCTATGATTCTTGGAAGCTTTTTCTCTCTTTGTCCTCTCTCACTTCTCTTAATCCAGGCATTGCTTTGGAAGATGGGAGTCTCAAGAATTCTTAGGAAGTTATTACAAAATTGCAGAAATGCATCTTCTTCAGATGATATGACTTTTGGAAGAGCGTCCTCCACGAATGATCTAATTCTCAAATTGAGGATTCCTTCATTTAAATCTCTTGCATATATGTTCGGTATTGACCCATCTAATAACGAGAAAGCTGTTGCTGAAGAGTAAAGACACAACTCCACCATTATCTATTTAGAAAATATCCATTTATATGTACCAAAACTAATGATTTTTCATTCATGTAGGTCCTTGAGTGAGAATTCTGTTCATGAGTGCTCTTCTATCATGCATCACCTCTTGATGTTCTGCCAAGTATATTTCTTTTGATATGTTTATTATTATTCTATTCTTGTGGAAACATGGGTTTTGATGCATATTAAAACACTCTTAATAATATCTTATTTAATTATTTACTAGTGCTGTCCTTAATCCTATAGGAAAATAATGTGGGAAAAAATAACTTGGGAATTACACACATTTTATAAATATACTATATTGTCTATATATGTAGAAGTCCTAAAAGAAAAATCTAAAGAAACCTCAGCAATAGATTATGGAGAAAAAACATAAATAGTTGCGACTCGTCTTTTCCTTTTGTGGGTGTCTTGTAAGATAGGATTATATTTGTTCTTGAGTGTGATATGTGTTGGAGTATAGTGGTGTATTAGGCCCATCTAGGCCCATGTACTATTAACTATATACCCACCCTTCTAGGGTTGGAGATATAGAGCAATTATTCCCTACTAACATGGTATCAGATAGGTTTTCCTCTCCCTCACCTAGCGCCGCCGCCGCCGCCGCCGGCGCCATGGCCGGCCGGCCGCCGCCGCCGCCCCCACCTCTCTCTGCTTTCTTTCCACCCCTCCTCTCCTATGCTGCCGCCGTCGGGCCCCCCTCCTCTACGGGCGCGGGCGCGCGCGCGCAGGCCCTGGTCGCGGAAGCCGCGCCAGGGGAAGCGGCCGACGACGCGCCGCCCGCGCCGCTTCCGCCCGTGCTGCTCCCGCCCGCGCCGCTCCCGCCGGCCTTGCCGCTCCCGCCGTCCTCCTCCTCTGGCGCCCTTCCCGCCGAGTCGGCCGCCCTGGGCGCGAGCACTACGGCCCCCGCGGCCGCCGCCGCAACTGCGGGCGTGGGCGGCGCCAAGGCCGCCGCCCAGGATGCGGGCGCGGAGGCCCCTGCCCTCCCCTGGCGCGGCTTGGGGATGCCTCCCACGGACGCGCCCCTCTCCTCTGCTGCGTTCCGCGGGAAGCAGGCCCTCCTCGATGATGCTACGCCGGCTACTGCTGCTCTCGCGGCAGCCCTCCTCGCCGCCAAGTCAGAGGCTGCAACGGCCCAGACGCGCGCCCGCGAGGCTGCTCTTGCCTGGGAGCGCGAGCAGACAGCGCCTGATGTTCTTGCCCGGCAGGTGGCCGAGGCAGAGCACTTCCTGCTCGCCTCCCTTGGCCTGCTGCTGCTGCAACTGTCCCCGTGGTTGAGCAGGCAGCTTATTCCTCTCGCCAGGCGCCGTCCACTGGGTCTCAGCTGGCTCTGACCGATCCCTCGGTCGCCCAGCTCCACAGCCAGGCTTCAGGCGTGCTCCACATCAAGCACCTCGTCTCGGTCGTCCTCGACCCGACGTCCGCCTCCTACGCCCGCTGGCGTGATCAGGTCCTCATCGCTCTCCGCCGCTACGTCCTCGACGACCACGTCCTCCTCGACACGCCGGTCGAGGCGCGTGACATGACGTGGCAGCGCCTTGACTGCGTCGTCATGTCCTGGATCAACGGGACCATATCCCTTGATCTCCAGGACCTCGTCAGGACCCGTGGCGACACGGCTCGCCATGCGTGGCTGGCCCTCGAGGGGCAGTTCCTCGGCAATGCCGAGGCTCGTGCCCTCCAGCTCGATGCGTCCCTCCGGACATTCGAGCAGGGGGACCTGTCGGTGGGCGAGTTCTGCCGACAGATGAAGACCAAGGCGGATGCTCTCCGTGATCTTGGGCACCCGGTGCCTGAGCCCACCTTGGTGCTCAATGTGCTGCGGGGCCTCAACAGCTCCTTCGACCACCTGCGCACATGGATCACCCGCCAGAGGCCGTTCCCCACCTTCCTGCAGGTTTGGGATGACTTGGTCTTGGAGGAGCTCACTAGGGGCACCGTGGTGGCTGCCCCCCGCCTTCGTCCGCATCCACGACCACCAAGGCGTTGGTGGCTTCACCGCCGGCCTCCAACTCTCACTCAGGTTCTCTCCTTGGCCCTCCTCCCTCCGGGCCGAGCGGAGCTGGAGGGGGCAAGGGAGAGAAGAGTGGGCGTCGTCGCCGTGACCGGCACCGTGGTGGGGCCCTTGGAGGTACTGGTGGTGGCGGTACCAACCCCACTGGTACCACCGGTGGTGGTGGGGGACGTCGGAGCTCGACGCCCACACCTGTCTCCACTCCTGCCCCTGGCGGTATGCCCTGGTCATCCTTCGTCAACCCATGGTCAGGGCGTATCTCCATGTGGCCCTTTCAGGGTCAGGCGCCTGCTATGCTCGCCGGTGCTCCTCCGTTCGGGCCGACCTGGACTCCCCAGCCTGGCCAGTACCAGTCCTACCCGGGAGGGTGGGATCAGGCCGCCCTGGCGCAGTCCTTCAGCACCATGGGCCTGACTCCGCCGGTTGGTACCGAGTGGATCGCCGACTCGGGTGCCTCCTTCCACACTACACCTGACGCCGATATTCTTTCTTCTGTCCATCCCCCACATTCCTCCTATCCCTCTTCTATCATGGTGACGGCTCTTGTCTTCCTGTCACCTCCGTGGGATCGGCTCCTGGTCCCTTCCGTCTTCCGAGGGTCCTTGTTGCTCCTCAGATGGTTCATAATCTCCTTTCTATTCGCCAATTTACAGCTGACAATTCTTGTTCTATCGAATTTGACACTTCTGGTCTTACTGTGAAGGATTTGGCCACCCGACGTCCTCTTCTCCGAAGTGACAGCGTCGGACCCCATTACACTCTTCGGCTCCCGTCTTCCGCTGCCCCTCCTGCCTCATATTCGTCTTCACCATCGTCGGCTGCGTTGGCGACGACTCCTTCCACGACTTGGCACCGCCGTCTTGGTCATCCTGGCCGCGATGTTTTGGCTCGGCTTAGTCGTAGTGCAGACATCTCTTGTACTATGACCTCTGCTGAGCACTTCTGTCATGCTTGTCAGCTCGGTCGCCATGTTAGACTTCATTTTTCTTCTTCTTCGCATGCTTCGCATGCCTTTGATCTTGTTCACTGTGATCTGTGGACATCTCCTGTATCCAGCATTTCAGGCTATAAATACTATCTTGTGGTTGATGATTTCTCCCATTACTCCTGGACTTTTCCTTTATGCGCGAAGTCCGAGACTTTTCCCACCCTCCTCCACTTCTTTGCCTGGGTGTCCACTCAGTTCGGTCTCACTGTCAAGGCCGTTCAGGGCGACAACGGGCGTGAGTTCGACAACCACACCTCTCGTTCTTTCTTCCTCTCTCGTGGTGTTCAGCTACGCATGTCTTGTCCGTACACTTCCGCTCAGAACGGCAGGGCTGAGCGCATGCTTCGCACCACGAACGATGTCATGCGGACCCTTCTGATCCAGGCCTCTCTGCCCCCGCGCTTCTGGGCTGAGAGCCTCCACACCGCCACCTACCTTCTCAACCGCCTCCCTTCCACCGCTTGTCCTGCTTCTACTCCCCACCACGCTCTCTTCGGTACCCCTCCTACCTACGATCACCTTCGTGTCTTCGGTTGTGCATGTTACCCTAACATCACCGCCACTGCTGCTCATAAGCTGGCGCCCCGTTCAACATGTTGTGTGTTCCTTGGTTACTCCCCTGACCACAAGGGGTACCGCTGCTATGACCTCACCTCTCACCGGGTCATTATCTCTCGACACGTTGTCTTCAACGAGTCGGGTTTTCCTTACTCCACCTCCCCCTCACCTTCTCCTGAGCCTGAGCTGGAGTCCATGTTTTCTGACCCGGTGGTTCAGCCACCATTTCCTTCTTTTCCTTCTCCTGCAGGTTTTCGTGGTGCGGCATCGGCACCTCCTCCCGCGCCGCCGTGCGTGGCCCCGGCGCCCCCCACCTCTCCGTCGCGCTTCGCCGAGCCGGTCCAGGTGTACCAGCGTCGCTCGGTACTGGGACCGGCGCCTAGCTCTCCGGCTCCGGGCCTCGGCGCGCTTCGCCGAGCCGGTCCGAGTGTACCAGCGTCGCTCGGTACTAGGACCGGCGCCCGGCCCTCCGACTCCGGGCTCGGAGCCTCCTGCTCGATACGCGCACCCTGTGCGCGTCTTCGAGCGTCGTCCGACGGCCCCGTCTCCATCGACACCTCCAACGGGGCCGTCACCACCTCTACCACCGCCACCGCCGCCGCCCCGCTCCCGTGTTGAGCCGGCCGTGTACCACCCGCCGATTCTCCATCGGGACCCTCGCCATGTACACCCCATGGTGACTCGGCAGGCGGCTGGTGTTCTTCGACCCGCGGCTCTCTCCGTCATCGAGAGTGACCCGCGGCTCTCTCCGGTGCCCTCCTCTGTCCGTGACGCCCTGGCAGATCCCAACTGGCGTCGCGCGATGGAAGAGGAGTACGAGGCGCTCCTTGCCAACCAGACGTGGGACCTCGTGCCGCGTCCGTCTGGTTGCAATGTGGTGACGGGCAAGTGGATTTGGACGCACAAGCGTCGGGCTGATGGTACTCTCGAGCGCTACAAGGCTCGTTGGGTCCTCCGGGGTTTCACTCAGCGGCCTGGAGTGGATTATGATGAGACTTTCAGTCAAGTGGTGAAGCCTGCTACAGTGCGCACGGTCCTCTCGATTGCTCTCTCTCACTCGTGGCCTGTGCACCAGCTCGACGTCAAGAATGCCTTCCTACATGGCACTCTATCCGAGACTGTCTACTGCAGCCAACCAGCAGGGTTTGTGGACTCCAGTCGTCCGGATCTGGTCTGTCGGCTCAACAAGTCTCTCTATGGTCTGAAGCAGGCTCCTCGGGCTTGGTACTCTCGATTTGCCACATTCTTGGTGACATTGGGATTCACGGAGGCCAAGTCCGACACTTCTCTATTTGTCTATCGACATGGTGATGAGATTGCTTATCTGCTGCTCTATGTTGATGATATTGTTCTCACCGCCTCCAGTCAGCAGTTGCTTCGGCGCACCATCTCTCTGCAGCAGGAGTTTGCTATGAAGGATTTGGGTCAGCTTCACCACTTCTTGGGTGTCACTGTGGAGACTCGGCCTTCTGGTCTCTTCCTTCACCAGCGACAGTACGCTCTTAATATCCTGGAGCGGGCTGGCATGTCAGATTGCAAGCCCTGTTCTAATCCTGTTGATACTCAGTCAAAGCTGTCCGCGGATTCGGGTGCTCCTGTAGCTAATCCAACTGCCTTCCGGAGTCTTGCGGGGGCCTTGCAGTACCTCACCTTCACCAGGCCGGACCTTGCATATGCTGTTCAGCAGGTTTGCCTCCACATGCATGATCCCCGGGAGTCTCACCTTGCGGCCTTGAAGCGCCTTCTTCGGTATGTCCGTGGCACGGTTGACTTCGGGCTGGTCCTCCACCGGTCTCCTCCTGCTGAGCTGGTCGTCTACACCGACGCTGACTAGGCTGGGTGCCCGGACACTTGCCGCTCTACCTCAGGGTATGCCGTCTTCCTAGGCGGCAACCTGGTCTCCTGGTCGTCCAAGCGGCAGCCGGTTGTCTCCCGCTCCAGTGCCGAGGCGGAGTACCGGGCTGTCGCTAACGGCGTGGCCGAGGCGTCCTGGCTTCGACAGCTCTTGGCGGAGCTTCACAGCCCGCTCCCCAAGAGTACGCTCGTCTACTGCGACAACGTCAGCGCCGTGTACCTCTCCACCAACCCGGTTCAGCATCAGCGGACGAAGCATGTCGAGATTGACTTGCACTTCGTTCGCGACCGGGTTGCCATCGGCGATGTTCGGGAAATCCATGTACCGACCACCTCCCAGTTTACCGACATCTTCACGAAGGGTCTGCCCTCCTCGACATTCTCGGAGTTTCGCTCCAGCCTCAACATAGCGAGTGGCTAGTTGTGGCTGTGGGGGGGCATGTTGTGTGATGTTGTTTCTTTGTTGTCCAGTCTTGAACACCGCTGCGCCGGTAGTTCAGACTGCGGGGGAGTGTTGGAGTATAGTGGTGTATTAGGCCCATCTAGGCCCATGTACTATTAACTATATACCCACCCTTCTAGGGTTGGAGATATAGAGCAATTATTCCCTACTAACAATATGGATGTAGAAATCGCTCTTCGCTGTAGCTGAGATGTTTTCGAGGATCTTTGAAATCTTGTTAGCTTTTTTCCACCTAACATGCTTACTAATGTTTTCTATCACTGGTTTTCATAGATGCTATCTTAGAATAAATTGTATAATATGGCACTCAAAATTTGATAAATTCATCATTGACTTGTATCTTTATTAAAAAAAAATTAACATCACTCTTAAATATTTCTTCAAAATTTCCCCATATATGTCTGTGTTTGATTATAATATTTATCATGTAATGACATAATATCCCAGATTTTGCCTGTTGGACGGGAAATGTTAGCATGTTCGCTGGCATTCAAGGAATTGGCTTCTTCTTATACCTGTCGAAGTGCAGTAACTTTGATATTTTCACAAATCCATGCTTCCAACCAAGATGTTCTTGATAAAGATGAGAGTGATGCTAACCATAGCTCATCAACTGTGGATACTTGGAGTTGTTTTTCCTCATTGTTCAATTGCTGGAAGAAGCTCATAAGATATATTGGTTCTAATCAACCAACAGATTATTTGGTAGAAACAATGTATTCCCTTACACTAGGTGCTATCGCCCTCAGCCAGCATGGAGAAAAGTAAGCATTGCTTCCTTTCTTGTTTTTGAATGTTTCAATAGCATCTAATCTGCAGAAGCATGTATCGATGCACTATTTGCAGTCAATGCTCAATGGGCATGCCATTTTATTAAGCGCTTGCCTTTTTGCTGTCTGTCGTGGTTGTCAGCATATGCTAATTTCTAAAGTGTGGATGTGGTGTTTACCTTTCGCCATGGCTGTGGGTAATGCATGTATGGGGAGACAGGCTTGATCTCCAGACAATCACAATCCAGCTTGGATGGTCCTATTCCTGTTACCTATACATATGAGTGAGAGGTCCATTCACTTCGGACCCTGGATTGGCAGACACCACGGTGCCTTGTCTTGCATGTATGATACAGCCATGACATCTTGGATCTGTTTCCTTTTTACCTTCTCCATTCCATTCACAAAGTAAAACTCAGTTTCTTAGTTTTGTTGCTGTTTCTGGTCCATTATCATGCTTCAGTCCTGAATCCACTGTGAATGCTGCTACTGAAAAGATATGTGATGTTTGTCTATTTCATTGTACATTAGCGTTGATTTTAGTGGTGTGCTTTGATTTTATTTGCTTCGGCATTTGCAATGTTCACTGGAAAGATGCTCAGAGATCCATTCAGTTTCCTGTGTTTTGTGCACAGGATAGGGAAGAAGTAATACCTATTTTAATTTTAACTGCCTCTGATTATGCACAGAAGAAGTAATTTCTATATAATGCTTCTTAGTTTAATATCTTTAAATGACCTGTTGATTTCAATGTTAACTTCAAACATAATTGGGCATTTAGCTGATTCTACACACTAATTCAAACTTTTCTATTTGTTGAATTAGTCAAATTATACCAAAGTAAACTTTATTGACCGGCAATTAGTTCTATTCATATCTGTACATTATGACTTGTAGATGCACTATTGATCTGTAACTGTAGATGCATTAAACTGACAATCTTTCTGTTGTTTTTAGTCTTGAGGGTCTGTTGATATTGAGGTATCTATTTGGGCTACCTTCTGATCCTCATGGTTCCCTGGAATCATCTGGTGAGAGTCTGAATGAGATTACATTGTTCATGAAGAAATTCGAAGAGAAGATATGCCAGGGCTTTGAAAATTCAACTACTTCTGTTGGAAAATCTCTTTTATGCCAGGTATATTACTATATCGTTGTGTTGAGTATTTTGCTTTACTGTCCTGATTCTAATATTGACGTGAATTCATAGGTACTGAATTCGATCACATTATTATGCTCAATTCTTGAGAATTCTGGGCCATCCACGGACTCGGTTCAGATGATTCTTGAAGAAGGCACTGACTCAACGTCCAGAGTTGCTCGCTCAGTTGTTATGACAGTTCGTCTAATGCCATCACTTGTCGATGCACCTGTAAATGATGAATCTCCTTTTTTCTTTTCCAATGCTTGGAAGGTAATTGTTGATTCAGAAGAGCCTGTTGACTGCCAAGAGGGTGAATTTGCAAAGAGATTGGTTTGGGAGTTGCCTGATTCTTCTCTTGACAGACAACTAATGCCTGGCCAATCTGCCAGGAGAAAATTGGCATTGGGAGAGAATGCAAGTAGGCGTGTAAGGGACAATCAAATGCCTGAACCAACTGGACAGTTCTCACGAGGTTTAAATACAACCAATGCTTCTTCAGGACATACACGCAGAGACACTTTCCGTCAGCGGAAACCAAACACAAGTAGACCACCTTCAATGCATGTAGATGACTATGTTGCAAGAGAGAGAAACATAGACGGTGCAAGCAGTGCATCAAATATTGTGAACTCTACTCCACGTGGAACGCTTAGTGGAAGGCCTCCATCCATTCATGTTGATGAATTTATGGCAAGGCAGAGAGAGCGTCAAAATCCTGTGCCAGCCCCAACTGGAGAAGCACCTCAAGCAAAAAGTCAGACAAGTTTAGATGACAATCTCCGTGCTAAGCCAGAGAGCCAACGTCAACCCAAGGCTGATCTTGATGACGATCACGAAATTGAAATTGTCTTTGATGAGGAATCAGGTTCAGATGATAAACTTCCTTTCCCTCAACCAGATGATAGTCTCCAATCACCACCTGTAATTATTGGTGAAAATTCTCCAGGTCCAATTGCTGAGGAGACAGAAAATCAGGAGAATGAAAGAATTCCCTTTTCCCGGGGGGCCACATCACTTCCAAAGGACGATGAAAGTCGTGGCGTTGACATTTCTTCTCAGGCAGCAATGCTTTCAGAAGCTAACAATCCTTTAGAACGTAAATATTCAGTTTCTAGCCCAGAGAAGAATTCTTTCCGTGATCATGTTTCTCCTATTAATGTATCTGGGAGATCGTCTGCACAAGCAGCTCATCAACAATCATCTCGTAGTAGATATGAGAAGAGAAGTCCGCAGAAGTTTTCTGAGAATTCTCTGTCAAGTGGATCACATGGGCACGAGCATAGACATTCCAATAACCATCCACCTTTGCCACCAATGCCACCACCGACTTCATCTGTGCCCACCCAAAATCCTGATTTAGTTAATAGGCAATCATCTTCATATAGTGCTAGAGATCGACCAACACCTAATGCTTCTGGTTATCCTACACAATCCTTTGACGCTAGTATGCCTAGTGCTTTCACAGGCCTTCAGGTAATTGAAGTTAGGAAGTTATGCTGCTGCTTTTTTATTTTTATCTGTAACAATTTAGTTTCTGAAATGTGAACTTATTTTTGTAGGGTCAAACTCAATATATGCTTTCCGGCGCTGGTGGTTCATCATCGAATGATTTACCCAATGCAGAGGCCAAACTCTTATGGAACACATTTCCAGTAAATAGGATCCCTCTGGAGACCTTCAGCTCTGGTCTATCTGCTAGGCCAATGCCACCCCCTCCACCTTATTCAGGTGTGGCTACTCAACATGCCATGATTAGCTCTAGCTCTCCTGCAACATTGTATAATCAAGGCAGTGTTATCCAGCCTTCTCCAACTGCTTCCATTATTAGTGATTCAAATTTAGGCATGAACTCTGCATCTGGCAGCATGCTTGCATCGAATCTGTTGCCTTCCTTTGCATCACAATTTCTCATGGGCAGGCCTTCAATGCCTGCTTCATTTTTTGGCACGCCTCTTCAACAAGTTCAACTCTCATCTGGTCTTCCACAAAATGTTTCTAATCCTCAGCCTTCTGTCTCCTCAGTGCAACCACGGCCACCTCCACCCCCTCCACCACCTCAGCAGCCACATCCTTCTCAGACACTCCAACAACTTGGTGCTATCCAACTGCCGCAGCAAGACCAGCCGCTGTCATATCCACAGAGTGTCTTGCCACAAGTTCCGTTGCAGTTTCCTAACCAGCTTCCCATTCCTCAACTACAATTGTATCATCAGAGCCAGCAGGAACCTGTGCAAACTCTGAGGCACATTGGGGAGCAATCACAACTTCAGAACCAGGGTGTGCAAGCTGATAGTTTCTCTCAACAGCAGCAAGATTCAGGGATCAACTTAAACCAGTTCTTTTCATCTCCAGAAGCCATACAAGTACCTTTTTATTTTTTATTTGTGAAGCTACATTTGGCGAGAGCTTAATGTCAAGGTGACTGATAGTCAAAGCTTCTACTTTTCGCAGAGTCTACTTAGTGATCGAGAGAAGCTGTGCCAACTTCTGGAGCAGAACCCAAAACTCATGCAAATGCTTCAGGTAATGTGAAACATTTGATCTAGGCACTATTTAGTGCACCTGCATTCGGGCATTGGTTGTTATTTGCATGTGCACCTGCATTTGGGCATTGGTTGTTATTTGCATGTGCACCGTTAATTCTCAAACCTGTGATGCATGTTGATGTGTTTTTTTCTTTTTGCATTTGCCTACAGGATCGCATAGGCCAGTTGTAGCCACCATGGGAGGAGCTGTTGTGACGATGACATCTAATGCTGGGTTTATGTAGGTGCTGGTTTTGGCTATGGCTGTAGCTTAGTAGCTAGATGAGTACTGCTGCCTTGCATCTTGGAAATGTATGCCCATGTACATTATTCATCTGTAATTCTGTGTAACATGTGAATATTTGTAATATTAGTGCATGTTGTAATTTATCGTTTTAAGAAACTTGCATTTGGTATTAGATCACTAAATGTGCAGTGTCAAAAAAGTTGACGGTCCTAACTAAGCTTATGCTAGTTTTTGCGTTCTGGTAGTGATTTATCTAAAAGAGTCAGCTTCGGTAGGTGCTAGGCCTCCTGCTACGGTTACGGTCGAAATTCCTAACCTCTGCTGGTAGTGTACACCGACATTTGGGATTAGTGCTATAGGACAGATATTAGATTATAGAGTAAACTAAGCAGCCATAAGAATATGACATCTGATGCAATTTGATTTGAGAAGTATGGTTGGATGACACGTTGGACAATTCTGTCGGATCACCATGCTATTTGAATAAATGTGTTAACATGGGATCAGATATAAGCATGTTTTCCTTAGTTTTCTTATGTTTTTGAAAATTATCATATGTGATGTACTATTTTAGCATTTTGAATTTGCATACTAATTAACATTTTTAGACAAATATTGGACAGTTGAAATATCTAATTAGGTTTCATTGATTGCTGAGTCCATTTCTTAAAATGTTGAAATATGTATCACTAAATACAAATTTATCATCCATTAAACATTATTAGTTACATAGCTTAGAATAAAATTTAAAAGTTAAAGAATAGCATGCACTTATGATAGTGAGCTACCGAGCGTGTGGAATTTGAACATGTAGAGCTTTGCCGTTGGTCCAACAAATATGATGTGATTTTTTGGCCTTATGATAGTTATAAAATGTATGCAGTTTTGATAAAAATGTCTAGATCAAATGAATTAAATTGCGCAGTTCGTACAAAGCCTGTGTTACCCGAGAGACCTTCCAGTCCCTCCGCATTCAATCTATGGAATGGAATGTTGTTAAAAACCAATTTATTGTCACCTGTACCTGCAAGTTTCCACTAAAATCATAGGAGAACCGGAGCGCATACCTTGTGACAGGTGTGACAGTTCCATTAATTCAAACACCCCACGCCTCAAAGAGGCCCAAGATACTGATGTGTGTAGATGCATATGCACGATCGCAATAATCAGAATGATAAATTGAAGCAGGTTCACATGTCAGTATTTAAACCACCTCCCAAGAAAAAAAGCGTGCTAAACATTTTGCTCAACATGGCAACATGTGTAGCAAACAAAAATCCTGGGGTATCAGTATCACCGACCGTAGAATCAAGCAGCTCAAAACGATTTCATCGGCGCGGTCAGCGATGCAAGATCAAACTCGTACGGGAAGATGCAGGACGACGCTGCCACATCCGTCCGAAAGATCTCGTCAGCCTCCGTGTCCAGCAGCACGTAGCTTCCCAAGCCGTGCACCCGCATCAGGGCGCTCGCCGCCGCTCCGCACCAGGTCGATCACCGGGTAGCCGCCGGTCTTGCGCCGCGCCCCGTGCGGCCGCGCCACGGACCTGGCTATCCACTCCCTCTCGTACGTGGCGTGCAGCGACCAGCCGCCGCTGTCGCTGCCCCCGCCCGCGGGCGCGGTGGTCGCCGCCGCCGGCATCGTGAGCGCCCACATGGAGATCCTGGTCTCCTCCCCGGCGAGCAGGCTGAGCCTCCCGTCCGCCGTCGAGGACAGGGGCATCTCGTTACGCGGGATCATCGCGCCGCTGCCCAGCGCGGGCTCCGGCAGGGCGCGGATGCACGCCGTGCGCCCCGTGCCGACGTGGAGCGCGAGCACGCTGTACGCCCCCGCGCGTCTTGAACAGCCAGTAGGCGGCGCGGCCGAGCACCACCGGCGTGGGGCTCACCACCCTATCGAAATCCCCCGGCGGTGACGACTCGATCGCCGAGCTCCACGCGCCGCCGCTGGCCCCTGCGCGTCGTCCCCGGCTTCTGATCTGAACCCCTGAACCTTGAGCTGGCCGTACGATCGCAGCTTCGCGAAGTCCACGGCGACGATCCGGAACGAGCGGCTGTCCTCCCCGGCGAGCAGGACGTGCGCCTCGTCGTAGACGGCCGGCGTGATGGAGCGGCGCCAGCCAGTCAGGGGGTTTCATATGCACAGGCGTTTCCTGCTCGACGCGGACTCGGCGGTGGTTCGGCGGAAGAGGACGAGGCCGGCGCGGGACGCCACGGGCTCGAACGATTCCAGGTGCCTGGCGTTGCGCGCGAGCGGATTGTCCGGACCGCGGGCGACGCGGCGGCGTCGCACGAAAACGACGGCGTTGTCCGTGTCCCCTTGAAGCCGCGGCGGTCCACCGGCGAGCGGCAGCTGAAGAAGAAGCCGACACGGCAGCGTCGGCGGCCGCCGGGCGCCGGGTGCACGAAGGAACCGCGAGAAGGCTGGGTCGGTGATGCAGCGGTACCAGGGCTTGCAAGTCGCGGCGCAGGGGATGAGGGTGACCGGGTCGCAGTGCGCCAGGAGCTTCAGCAGTAGATCCGCCGGAAGCGGAGACGATGGTAACGCGTCCATCGTGAGTGTTTTTCGCCCTTTGTGTCTTGCAACAAGATTCAAGATTCGTGTGCTTTTCACAAAGTGATGAGATTGTTTAGATAGAGTAAAATACACCGGCAGCCTTGTCGCGGGGTGTCATCCAGATCCACGAACTCTCAAAATACACATTAATGTCTCTAAACTTGTTAAACTGTGTCATCTAGGTCTAAAATTCTAAAAATACCCCTATGTTACTGAAATACATTGTACTGTCTTAATCTATAATTGCGTTATGGTACAATAAAATAAAGTTCTCTAAGTATTATGATATAAACAACTGATTTGGTTAAAGAAATACTATAAAAAATCATGCTCAATTTACGGCCATGTCATCATGCGTAGGGGTATTTTGGGACTTTGGATCTAAATGACACAATTTAGCAAGTTTAGAGACTCAAATATGTATTTTAAGAGTTCGGGGACATAGATGACACCACGAGATAAATTTAACCGCTCGCGTATTTTACTCTTTAGATTATATATATACTCCCTCCGGTTTTATATTAAAAGTCGTTTTGGACAAGGTTTGAGTCAAACATTGAAAATATAAATCATGAATAACATTTAATTTGTTAAGTTTGGAAATGTAAAAATCATATAAATAAATTGGTCTTGAAAATTACTTTCATAAAAGTATACATATATAACTTTTCAAGAAATATTTTTATAGAAAAGATAAGTCAAAGTTGTGCTTTGGTGACCGTGTCGCTGTCCTAGACGACTTCTAACACTGAACGGTGGAGGGAGTAGGCTGGTTGGCCGACTCGAACACGATCAGCCCAGTAGCCCACCGTCCGGGTTCACGTCCAGGGCTGGGATGTCTGGTTAACTAGGAGTGACTTAGTCTTTAACGATCAAATTTGGCAGGATATGGAAATTGTGCTGAGGAGAATTCTATGTTCAAGGAGGATTGTGGAAGTCAAATCCACCAATGGTGCAGCTGTTTGGAGGCCAGTTCTCGCTGATCGATATCTCGTGAAGAAGATGAAGATGGGGACTGCAAGGCTTGAGGAATGAAGCGAGAACCTGTACCGTTGCGGTGGAACAGCGCTGAAGACGGTGTTTCTCTCTCTCTTGTCAGTCGTCTGCTGGTTGCCTCTGGTTTGGGTTTGGTGGTGAGATCGTCTCCGACTGTTGTTTAGCTGTTTTAGTTATCTTTGTAAAATGAATGGATGAATGAGTAATCACTCTATTGAGGCGCTGTTGGCAGCTGAAGCCGGCTGTTGGCAAGGACCTGCTATGTGACTGTAAAACGTTTAAACACTGTTGCTTTGTTTTCGTAATGGAAATGGGGCAGGGCGTGACTGCATGTCTTTCTAAGACGGCTTCCTGCGGCAGTACCACCTACTGTAGGTGAAGGCGACAGTTCCCGGAACGTGTTGTGCTTTTCCATTCTCTTGTTTGGTTTGATATGAATTATCAAGGATTGAGAGAGATTTTCAAGAAATTGACCCTGTGCTCAACATGCATGCCTCCCTTTTCTCAGGAAGAGGAACATGAACATGACCACGACCACCAGATATCAAATTTAGCTAGCTGCTCAACATGGCAATACATGTGCAACAAACAATCCAGTATCATCAATCAGCCGTAGGAAAACAGGTCAAAACGATTTCATTGGTGCAGCCAGCAACGCCAGATCAACCTCGTACGGCCAGATGCAGAACGACGTCGCCACCCCCGTCCGTACGATCTCGCCAGCCTCCATGTCGAGCAGCACGTAGCATCCGAAGCCGTCCACCTTCATGAACACGGCGCCGCCGCCGCTCCGCACCAGCTCGATCACCGGGAACCCGGGCTTGCGCCGCGCCCCGTGCGGCCGCGGCACGAACCGGCCTATCCACTCCCTCTCGAACGCGGCGCGCAGCGACCAGCTGCTGCCGTCGATCGGGGCTGCCGGCGCCCCTTCTCCGGCGATCGCCGGCGGCATCTCCGAGAGCGCCCACACGGAGACCCTGCCCTCCTCCCCGGCGATCAGGCCGAGCCTCCCGTCCGCCGTCGTCGACAGGAGCATCCGGGTCCGCGGGATCGCGCCGCTGCCCAGCGCGGACTCCGGCGGGAGGTCGATGCGCGCCGCGCGCCCCGTGCCGACGTCGAGCGCGAGCACGCCGTACGCCCCGCGTGTCCTGAACAGCCAGCAGGCGACGCGGCCGAGGACCACCGCCGGCGTGGGATCCACCACTTTCCCGAGATCCTCCGCCGTCGATGGTGAGTCCATTACCGGGCCCCATGCGTCGCCGGCGCCGTCCTGCTTATGCGTGTCCTCGGCTTCTGATGTGAAGGTCTGGAACTCGAGGCTGCCGTCCGATCGCAGCCGGGTGAGGTCCACGGCGACAAGCCGGAACGAGCGGCGGCGGCCGTTGTCCTCTCCGTCGTCTCCGGGGAGCAGGACGTGCGCCTGGTCGAAGACAGCCGGCGGAGGGACGGAGCGGCGCCAGCCGGTCACGGGGTTGCATATCCACAGGCGCCGCTCCGGCAGCCTGCCCCGGGGGTGGTCGGTGCCGTGGCGGAAGAGCACGAAGCCGCCGCGGGACGCGACGGGCTCGAAGGATTCTAGGTGCTTAGCGTCGCGCGACACGAAGGAGAGGATGGCGTTGGCCACGGGCGACGACGTGGCGGCGTCGCACGACGACGAGGTCCGTGTCCCGATGAAGGCGACACGGTGGTCCTCTAGCCAGCGGGGGGATGATAAGAAGCAGCCGGCAAGGCACGTGACGGAGCTGACGCCGGTGTGCGCGCGGAGGAGCCGCGGGAAGGACGGGTCGGTGATGCAGCGGTACAGGGGCTTGCAGGTGGCGGCGCAGCGGATTACGGTGGCCGGGTCGCAACGCGCTAGGATCTCCAGCAGTAGATCCGCCGGAAGCCGAGACGATGGCAACACGTTCATCGTGCGTGTATTTTTTTTTTCTTTTTTTGGCTTCGAGTCTTCCAAGATACAGAGTCGTGTGCTTTCTGATCTGACGGTAATGAGATTGTTAGATAATTTGAAGTAGGCTGCCTGACCGACTCGAACTCGATCAGCCCAGCCAGCCCAGTCCATGCAACAGAAATAACGTTGTGCTTGTGCAAATGCAATCACCCAGCTTGAACCATGCATGTTCTTCAAAAAAAAAACTTGAACCATGTATGTTGATCGACGAGCCTCTTATAAAACCGACAAAACTTCAGCACTCAAATCCAAACCATCAAATATTCCAAAAGGAATGTTACTTTTATGTGAACACCTAGACATGACACGGCACATACGCGTTTCCCACAGGACCCAAAATGAGACAAAAGAAGCATACTTTATGTTCATGGCTTGCGCGAGGCCAATCGAATACGACACAGCACGCCAAGCAAACCGACCGTCGGATCCGATCCGATACGATCAGAGCTTGGTGTGGTCATGGCACACCTGGCTCCGGACCTTCATCTCCGGCACGCCGAAGACGACGTGGCAGTCGGAGTAGGCGACGGCGCGCAGCTTGATCACCCCGCCCAACAACCAAACCTTCCCGGGCACCCTGGCGCCGGCGTCCACCGGCACCGCGCCGGCCTCCATGTCCTTGACCAGCTGCGGCAGCTCGGCCCCGAAGCTGCCGGACAGCACCGTCATCACCAGCTCCATGGTGGCGTCCCCCCTGCTGGGGATGCGGCCGGCGTCGACGCCGGCGACGCCCACCATGGCGCCCCGGTACCAGAGCTCGGCGCTCCCGGAGGCGTAGGAGAAGGACGCCGGGTTCGGGTTGTGCACGGCCACGGTCAGGAGCATGGTGAGGTTGAACTGGAGGTCGGGGCCCGGGCCAGGGGCGAAGCCGATGACCCGCGACGAGACGAGCCGCGTGGTGGGGTCGCGGACGCGGAGCACCGTGAGGGAGAGGACCAGGAGCGTGACGCCCAGCAGCGCCGCCGCGCCCAGGGACGCGAGGAGGCAGGCGCAGCAGCAGCGGCGCCGGCGCCGCCTCCGGTGGAGCTCGTCGTCGGCGCCGGTAGGGAGAATGGCGGCGGCGTTCGAGTCCATCGGGATCGGCCGGCGGCGCACGCCGGTATACGTGCACACGGATTCAACGGAATCGGGCGAGTTTTAACGAGGAGGTTGGGTGATTTCGTGGTGCACGCATGCGAGTATTTTAGAAACCGATCAATGGCGGATGATCGGAGGCCATCGCCTGCTCGTCATTTCTAGCGCTAGCAGTATATTATGTCATGTAATAATGCCGTGGCGTGTAAATTGCTTGGTTCGTCGGTGTCGTAGGCAGTTGCTCCTTCTTTGTCAGTCAGTATATAAAAAAGTATGATTTTCTAGGTGGTAACGTAGCAGCAGTAAATTAAACAATTCAAATGCCGTAAATGTTGTACTATAGGTAACTTGAAGCTGAAACAGAAACTTCTCTCTGTTCAATCGATTGTCGGAACCTCAATGTCGCCTCGTTTAGATGCAAAATTTGCACATCAAATTTGGCTCCTTACAGTGCGTGTGTTACTGTAGCATTTCGTTTGTATTTATGAAAAATTATTCAAAAACTGATTAATTAGTCTTAAAATGTTCATCTCGCAGAGTACAACAAAACTATACAATTAGTTTTTGATTTCATATACATTTAGTACTCCATGTATGTGCCGATATTTTGATTCGTTTACGTAGTGAACTTTGAGGGTGGAATTTGAGATCTAAACAAGGCCCTACTTCTCTTCTGCAGTGTCCTCCAAATGTTAATTATGCTCTGCCTTTTGTCCTGCCCGAGCCACATCAATCACTGCGTAGATTTCTTTGTTGGCATAATTTTACCTGGATTTTTTTATTTATTTTACCTATATTAGATTAGAAATAGCATAACTAACTATAACTACGGCCAGACTGTTAGGGATCTGGCCACCGGACTTGGCAGTTTTTGGAATGTCCGAGCAACATCTCATGGAGACTTTCAGCTTTGCAGGAGTTTCTGAATTAAACATACGTCTAATTCCTACAAAATTTCCTGCAGGCAGACATCTCTTATTGCATTCCATGCTAGGATTCTCGCCTTAAGCAAAGCTTTTAGGTGCAACTCGACCCACAGCTTAGCGTAACTGTTAGGAGGGAATGCTCCCAAATGAACTAAAAACAAACACCCCACGGTTTTAAAAAGAAATCTTCTTCAGGTGTAGAAAAACCCTGAACCCGGTAAACAGGGAGAGGAATTCTTTTAAAAACAATTTAAAAATTCGTTCCCACGGCTAGCTCGTTCTTCGCCCAAATGAATATGATGCCTTGAATTTAGAAGAGATAATAAAACAATTAACTAAAGGAAAAGTGGAAATAACTGATGGGTGCAGTGATCGGTCCCGGCTACGTGCACAGAACATACATGAGAGGAAAAATCTGATAATTAGCAAATCAATCATCGGCGATACCTGGGAGTACACACATATCACGATTCAGGATATATTCGGGGATAGATAAACGAGTCACGACAGGCCAAAGAAAATCTTATTAAACGACACCACTGATGTCCTTCAGGCTTCAGCAATGGCACAGAGAGAGCCAGAGCCTCACAAGTTCCTTAAAAGACTTCTTTAGTTTACTCCGGAAGCTAGAGAGCATGGCACAGCACAACAAGGCTGCGACAGGGGCTCCTAAGCACTAGGCACGTAGCCTCCGGTCTGGTGAAGCATGGCGTCGATCTCGTCGCCTTCCTCCATCTCCAGCTGAAGCAGTTTTTGGCACAAAGTAAAACATCAGTAAGGATTCATCTCAATGATAAGGAGCAGTAGTGCAAGCTGAGTTTGCAAGCACCGCTCACCTCGTCAGGGGTCTGCTCAGCGCGAAGCCTGCGGCCATCAAACAGGAATGCAATGGCATTAATGTCCACAGACTGGCGGTCGCAGTAGGCATTCATCAGCTTCTTAAGCTGGGTGGACCTCTTGATGCGGAAGAACACCTCGTTGCCATCCTATATATACAAAAAGAGTAAGTGACATGAGCACTAAGAAAACATAAGATTGTAATCTAAAACAAATCCAATCTGACATGTAAAATGCTACAACATCCAATGAATGCATAGACCTTGATCAGTAAAGATATGATTCAATTTTAATCTCCAAAATCAACCAATCACTCTAAAGTACTAAAATTCTCAGTCAGATGCAAGTTTCAACCTTTTTTCCTTAGACATGAATTTCAATCACTCCAAAGTACTAAAAAAACTCAGTTAAATGCAAGTTTCAACTTTTCTCTGAGACGTGAATTTAGATTTCTGGATAATGCTTTATGGATGTCTAAAGTAAGCCAAGAATAGGCAAACAGGATTCCTGCTATAAAAAGAGCTCTGCGAAACTGAAGTATAAGGTCATCCATGCTTGTTAAGCACTACTTGCACATGCTGAATGCCATCCAGCCAAACCACACAAATCCCAGACAACCGTCTCAAACAGGTCAGTGTTGCAGAAGCGTTTTAAGTGCATAGTAAAGCAGTATAGCCCAAATGTAGCAGGCAAGCTGATGTATAGTGCTCCAGCAGGGAGACAACTTACATGCACAGGCAGCTTCAACAATTCCTGAAATAACATGCTACAAGGGATGCAAAAACCAAGACTAGTAACAAAGCTAGAGACACTTCAAGTAATATAAACCAAGAGTGGCATAAAAAACCCATTATATAGGTAAATAGCTAGCCCATATCAATCTTATACATATCCTCCAACTGGTAAGTTTGAACTCCTAGTTTAGAAAACAACCAGTATAAAAAAGCATGACCTGGTAAATTTGTACTTTGAGCCTCTATTCACTAGGCCTACTCTAAAACAGGACTGTGTGGTATTGAAAACCTTAATTTCCCATTATCAACTTAGTGTATAGTGCTTCAACTTCAACTAACTGTTACAGATATCTACCTAAACATAGATATGAGAGTTCTGCCAGTCAGTGTCCCTATTACAGAATAGTTGACTAATCAGTTGAGTTGATGTCATGCGTTGTACTACCTAAACAAAATATATTTGAGAACTAACACTTACATGGAGCATCCGAACAGAGGAACAACAAACATACAACACTACAAAGTGATGACCATTACCAAAAAAAAACATGTGAGACCACAAGACACATAACTTATCAGAATTCTCACAAATTTATCTATCAGTGTTAACATAACACTGCAAAGTGATGACCATGATAAAATAAATTACATGTGGGACCTCCGAATGGCTGCTGTTTACAAATATATCTATCTAAAATTAAAATACAAGCATGCTGACATTGTCCCTAGTACAGTTTGATTAATCCACAATTGATGCCCTATTCAGACAACTATTATTTCAGATACTCCAGTCAAATCTAACATCGGCTCAACAGAACGTCAATCTCGGAAGTAATGATCGCCTTTACCAATCCCAAAATCGACGAAACCCTAACAATTTAAGCAACCACTACATCACGACGATCGCCACGAAGCAGAGCTATTCTATTCCGCAGCAGGTAAAAGAGAGCTATGCTATTCCGCACTACGCGTTTACGCAGCAGGGAAGAAGATGATGATGGGGAACCGTCGGCGTGCAGACCTGTCCCTTGACCTTGAGGTTGATGTGGGCGCCGCCCTCCGCCGGCTTCTTGTCCTCCTCTCCGGCTCCCGACATCCTCGTCGAAGCCTCGATGGGTCAGATTCGCGGCGGAGTCGGCTGCCCTAGGTTCGCGTCCGGATCCACACCCTGCGGCTGTTCGGGTCTTCGGGGATTGCGGTGCGGGTCAAGCAAGGGGTCGTGTGGGCCCGTTTAACCCCGCGGCGAGGAATATCATCAACGCCGTATTTATTTTGTAAAAAGTCTACTTCACCCCCTAACCCTACGAGGGGCAGGGACACATCACCCACTAACCTATGAAAGTTGATTTTTTACCCTGAACTTTCTAAAACCGGACAAATCACCCACTGAATCAGTTTTGAAAAATCATAATAAATCACAGAAAAATTATAAAATGGAAAATCAAATTGTGTTGGACTTCAAATTAGTAGTTCTACGCAGTGAACATATATGTTTTAGTACATTTTTTCTGTAACTTTAGATCTATGCTTTTCTTCATAGCTGTAAAAAAATATACTAAAGGATACCATATTATATGTTCACTACGTAGACCTACTCATTTGGAGTCCAACACAATTTGATTTTCTATTTTATGACTTTTCTGTGATTTATTATAATTTTTCAAAACTGCTTCAGGGGGTGATTTGTCCGGTTTTAGAAAGTTCAGGGGTAAAAAATTCACTTTCATAGGTTAGGGGGTGATGTGTTCCACCCCTCATAGGTTAGGGGGTGAAGTAGACTTTTTCCTATTTATTTTCATACTTTCCATAGAATTCGGATTTCGACATGGATACCTGGAATCCTGGATAGCGTCTGTACACTGAGGCTAAAGTTTAGCAGCTAAAAAAATTTAGTTGCTAGGGATTCAAACGGTAACAGTTAAAACTCAGCTAAACTTTAGTTGCATGTCAAATGGTACACGATTCCTTCTGTTGGTTGAGCCTAATCCAATTAATTCAATTAGCCGATGGATCCAAACACTTCCGGTTAAAGTTTAGATAAATACTCTTTAGAAAGCTAAAATAAACCACTACAAATTAGTCGGCTAAATTATATCGGTCATGAAAAGTAAATACGAACCGAATAAGACATGATTTTACATTTAATTAAATTTTGGATCGTTACAATTGTGGGCCAAAATCCATATTCCCACAATCCCTTTTCACTATATTCATATTCGTATAATACATATGAGATCCAAACGAGCCTAAGAGCATCTTCAAGAGACTAGCAATAATCATAGCTAAATTTAAAGATTAAGAAGCTAACTAAAAATAAAAAGCTTCTCAAAAGTACGGGTAAAACCAACATACTCTTTAAAACTGGCAAGCGTGGATGGAGAACGCGCCTGACCAGGCAAAGATACCTAGTGAAGGAAGAACGCGCCTGACTAGACAAAGATAGCTAGTGAAGGAAATGAGATAGCTGGCGTGAAAAGATAAGATAGCTATTCAGTTGGCTAGTCTGTTGGATACAATTTTTTTTCTTTTCTTAGTTATCCAACGAGATGATCATGGAGATGCTCTAAGACTTGTTCCCTGTGTAGATGATGTGGCATGCATACATGTAAAATTTTCAGTTTCCTTTATTTTTAGCTGAGATTGACAAATCACGGACAAAGAGGGTTCTTGAAATTCCAGAAGTCACGGTCATTCATTCAAATTGCAATTGGTTTCAATTTTTCTATATATGCATAGTTTTTTCTATACATCTAGATATACGGTATCTTTAGATATATAGTAAAATCTATATATTTATAAAATCTAAAACAAATTATAATTTAGAATGGAGGAAATAGTTTCTGATAAACATATAATGTACACTTAGAATAACTAATGGTATTACAAACAATACTGGTTTGATCCGCATCAAATTGGTAACTATGATAAAATTAGGATGATAAACAGGCAAACAGCCATAGCTTTTACAAATTAATATGGTCGAGTATGCTTCTCTCCAAGAATCAGGCATAATCGCCATCCTTCCTTTGGTGAGTCCATACCAACTCATGTAGGATTGAAGCATGGTACGGCTCAGAGGTAACCAAATTAGTTCATTCACATGCACCACCATTTTCAACATTTTTTTTATGCAGACTCAAAATACAAGCGGGGCACGAAAACTGGATAAAGATGCCATCGACTTTACAGACAGTTCTTAGTATAGAATTCCTCTTTTCATTGTGGTAGAGAAAAAATATCCATGCCATGAGCTAAAAGAAACGTTTCATTCAGTGTATTTCCCAGTCCAATTCTGGGGAAGTGCAAAGTACCTGGAATAGCAAGAAAGACCCATAACATATATTGTTACTCTACTGGCAGAAACAAAGAACCAGCAGATGATATCTTCCATGAAATACAACAATTAAAAAACACACAGCAAAACTAACAAAAAGAAGATTAAATCTTGAGATAAGCATTTCGTGTCCATATAGTAGTACCTTCATACTAGCCTCGCTTTATACCAAGAATCTTAGCACTGTATTCCCAGGCAACGATTGCTGCTGCATTGGCAGGAAAAGCTCTTGCTAGCGTTGGTCCAAGGCCAGCATAACAGCCACCCATCCCAGCCCTTTTATAAACCTGTTACATTTCAAGCCATGTGGATTATGGACTGCCACCATCAGGACAAGACACTAGCTAATTAAAGTGCAACATTGTGAGGCCTAGTAAGACTGTAAGAGCATTACCATGCTTAAAATTCGACAGGGGTTTCGGCTCAAATGAGGGTCTGGATCGGTCTGTATGATAGTTTTTGCAACATCCAGAGGTAGGGTAGTTGTCCAGAACTGCAGAGAGGAAGTACTCCTGTAAAGAGGTTGCATTACAAAGAATCTAAAACAATTGTAAATACTTACCGCCATTCCACTGATGCCACCACTCATGATCCCTATCCCGATATCTTTTGCCAGAACAAAATGACTGCTACTAGAAAACCGAGGAGAATCCATATAGTTGTGCATCCAGTATCGGCTGTACTCGTAAGTGCAGAAGAAGACAGCATTGCCAATTGCCTCTCTGAACAATGTTGCCGAACCACCACGGAATATACCCCTAAGCTGTAATAATACGACAGCTCATCACTCTGACAACAGTTAAGGTACCGAATACGAATAGAAGCAGAGGGCAAGTTGATCTCACCCCTTCACTTTTCAATGTTTTCACAGCACAATCTAGAGGGCTGGAGTACCTAGCACCATGCATTGCATCCTTCCCTTGAACTTGCATTCTGCACTGGAAAAGGTCTTGACATCACATCATTAAATGCCGCCTGAATCATGCATCCTAAGTCCTTAAATCAATTTTGGGGGGGGGGGGGGGGGGGGGAGGAATTTAGCCACAACACTGACCTTGGTCAGTTCAGTCGGAGTGAGGATGCAGCTAATCAGGGCTCCACTACATGCAGCAGAAGGAATAATTACCTGTAGATGTGGCCTACCATCCTCATAGTTTCCCTGAAAAAAAAGAAACAATTTCTATAAAACTATATAAACTAATGCCAGGGCTTGACTCAAGATTTGTGACTTCCTGCTTGCTCAGCTACTGCACAAAAATTATATGCTTAATTCTTCTACCTGGAATGATCACTTGGATACCTGTAATAATTGTTTGGCTTGGGAATATGTGCCAAAGAAAAGGGAGCTTTCAACAGCTATACCAATAAATGAAGAAGATGCACCTTTGTACAATCCTCTAACCTGTAAGAGAAAATAGCCAAGCAAAGAATTTCCAGTTAATGCAGATGAATAACCTTATAAATTTCTGTCCTTTCATAATGTTGATATGATAATGTATAGCAATCTTAAATTTAACAACTGCAGGTTCTAATACTGGGCCTAACATGAACTCCAAGAGAACACAGCCACAGTAACTTGATCCCTTGTCTCTAAGTAGAAGGATAGTGACAAAAGACTAAGCAATATTATGCAAGGGGGCTTACTCCTTCCTCAAGCAGTATCCTACTAGTGCAGTGTAATGCATTCTTATACACCTTTCCATGAGCCGTGGTATTGTGAGCTTGCAGTTTGACCTATCAGTGAACAAAGAAATCGGCATGAACCAAATTTACAACAACAAAATCTTAAATTGACATGATCCAAATTTATATTAATGATAACAATATAATTTATCCAGATTGAAGAGCTTTCATCTAGATTGCAGAGTTTTGGCTGGTAGCTGGTACAATCTATTTTATGCACTGTTTTACACTGGTACAAGGAATCATTCAATAGGCACCGAACTAACAAACAAAATCTATCGTCAGATGTTAAATGTGTTAGTATCACCTCACAAAGCATCCCAGCCAGCTGACTTTCCCATGTACTACAGATTATGTTTAATCTGGACTCATCGTACTGGACTCATCGTACAATGCTACAAAGTCCTCAAAATGTGGATCACCAGGGTTGGGGCTTTCTATGAGTGATGCCTTGTTTTGTAGCAAATCCTTCATAGGCCAAATACGAGCTTTTAGGATAGAGGAGAGATCACATACCAGAATAAATAGAACTTTTGAGAGACAAAGACTCAATATCCTTGCTCCATTTAAGTGGACACTAGACACCACTATTCATAGAAGCATGGTACTAACATATCAATCTAAGTTTCCATAGCTAGTACTGCTAACCATCTCCTAAAGATAACATAATAATGTAAATGTATTTACTTACTAACCAAAAACCTATACAATCCCTAAGCATACTCAACTGGCCCTATTATTGCAGGTGCTCATACTGCTCTCCTAGGTGCATGATCTGCATGGACCCTAACGAGCTGCACACATTTGCTAAAATGTGCTACCGAGTACAACCATATCATCTTCTTAGCAAAATGCCCAGGGGCCGTTTTATCCCCCACAGGACGAGTTCATTTTTAGTACGACTAACCATATCATGCACATTATACAAACTGTGTAAGTTGATGTTAGCTTAATCAAACAATAAAAAACGGGGCTAGTGCAGCAATATGGCAAAACTAGGTGGCCACCCCACCCCTTCCTGCTGGCCATGCCAACAGTGGCAGAGCTGCTAAAAAGTGAGCCCCAAGCAACCCGTCCTGATAGCATGTTGTGGCTAACTAGCAACCAGGGGTAGGATGTAGAACAATCGTGGGCTTAGAGATGTCATACATGTACTGCATTGGAAGTTGGCATCAGAGTATATCAGCAAACTTGCGGTAATGTATTATCACCAGAATCTTGCAGTAACATATTGAATGGATTGCAACCAATAACTATTCAAATGCTGTAATTGATGCAGTGAAAAAAAAGTGATGATAGGGACATAGCATAACTACTTTGGAGGAATATATTTACTTCATTGGAGGAAAAACAACACTATGCAACGCAGGGTTGGATGTCTACCAGCCGAATGAAACCTTGCGAGCATTTCATCAAACTTGCGGTAATGTATTGTCACCAGAATCTTGCAGTAACATATTGAATATATTGCAACCAATAACTATTAAAATGCTGTAATTGATGCAGTGAAAAAAAAAGTGATGATAGGGACATAGCATAACTACTTTGGAGGAATATATTTACTTCATTGGAGGAAAAACAACACTATGCAACGCAGGGTTGGATGTCTACCAGCCGAATGAAACCTTGCGAGCATTTCATCAAACAGCATAGGGACATAGCATGACAAGAAACAGAGTGGTGACCAAGAAGCAAGATAAAATTTGCCGAGAACGACGCATATACGAATATAAATGACGGAAGCGATGAGATGAGAGAAAGAAATACACCTTGACGGTGTCGAACGGGTGGCCGACTACGACCTGGGCGACGCCGGCGGCGGCTCCGGCGACGTACTCCTTGGCAGCGTCGCTCGCACCGGCCATCTGAAGGACAGGGGGCGAGCTCAGATACTTCTATTCCTGGGGAGACGGGAATGCAGAGCTGGGAGCGGAGGGGACGAACGCCGGCGGCGCCGGCGCCGGCGCCGACGTATCGCAGCGAATGCAGGGAGGGGAAAAGGAAGGAGGCAACAATCGCCGAGTGGCTAGTGGGCCGAGCGACATAACTTGGCAGGGGTTTCGAAGGCATCAGACATGGGCCGGGTCAAATGAGCTTTATTTACTTGCAGCCTGGTGGCCTCTTTTGCTTCACCACATCGAATAAGAAAATAAATAATTCGCAGCAACATTAACATACATATATACGATCACGCCAGGTCATGTTAAAAACCTAAAACACGGTCTTTACTTTCTTTCTCGGATTATCACCTTATAGGTTCATAAACTCAAAAGAGCATACGACCCTTGGGTTTTCAATTCATTCAAGTGATTCATTTTATATGGACTCTAGGTCTAGTTATCTACGGCGGCGACTATACATCGCCCGCGCGATTTTAACGCGTCTGTCGCCCACGTGTCTGCGCATTGGCCCGCGGGTTAATTTTGTTTTGGGTCGTTCCATGTTTACAGCCCAACAACAGATACCAGTCCAATAAAGCTTCCCCTCCATCACATGTTGATGGTCTGCTCATGCATGCTGCTTGCACAACGGTCCGCACGCTAATTTACTTTGGGCCGTTGCATGCATGCTTGCACCTTATTTTCGATTTTTTGTTTTCTTTTCTTTGATTTCTTTTTTATTTATTTCTCATTTTCATTTTTGTTTATATTATATTTCTTTTTATTATTTCATTTTCTTATTTATTTTTCCATTCACTATCTTATTTTATTTTCTGTTTTTTATAATTTTGTTCTCGATTTTGGATGTTTTCTATTTCTATTTGCTTTACTATCTCTTTTTTGTTTCACAACCGTTTCTATTTTTTATTATTTTATCTCTTTTCTGCTCTATTTTTTATTTTACCATGTGCAATAATTTGTTCGCAACGTGTACTCATTTGTTCTCCATGTGCAATAATTTGTTCGCAATGTTGATTCTTCTGTTCTCCATGTGGAGCAATTTGTTCGCAACGTGGACTCATTTGTTCTCCATGTACAATAATTTGTTCGCAATGTGGACTTACATGTTCTTCATGTGCAGTAATTTGTTCGTAATGTGGACTTACATGTTCTCCATGTGCAGTAATTTGTTCACAATGCAGACTGATTTGTTCTCAATGTGCAGTAATTTGTTCGCAATGTGGATTCTTCTGTTCTCCATGTGCAGCAATTTGTTCGCACCGTGGACTAATTTGTTCTTCGTGTGCAGTAATTTGTTCGGAACGTGGATTCTTCTGTTCTCCATGTGTAGCAATTTGTTCGCAACGTGGACTTATTTGTTTTCGTTTGATAAAAAAATATTTGCAAAAAAAATTATCTAAATATAGTCAAGTGAGATCTTGTTTTGAAGATTTTATCACAATAAGCATTATGGTGTGATCAGAATTTAATTTGGATGATTGGTTTAAGAGCAATGTTTTTTTCTAATCGCAAGCAAGTGACCTGACATGTCACGTGCATAACTTTTTCTACTGCTCCACTCAGTAGGTGAGAGATGTACCGCCAAAACATAATCGGCCCACCATCAGCCCAATAAAAAAAATCTGAAGCGCGTCCATTCTTCGGGCGACAGGTGTCTCCGCCATCACGCCGGTGATACCCAGACGCGCGCGTTATCTACTCCCTCCGTCTCAAAAAATGCAACTCTCGCTTCCCGAGGAGTCAAACAACTTCAACTTTGACCAAATTTATACAAATAGTACTAACATTTGTGTCTCTAAATAGATTTAGTATAAAAATATATTACATAATTAATCTAATGATACTTATTTTATATCATAAATGTTAGTAGTTTCTTGTATAAATTTGATCAAACTTAGAACTGTTGGACTCCTCGAGATGGGAGAGTTGCATCTTTTCTAGGATGAAGGGAGTACTTAGATTCTCACTTAAAAATTAAAATGAACCAATTAAAAAGTTCAGTTATTTGGTATACTCCCTCTATATTGGTATTAGATGATGTTTAGGACAACGACACGGTCTCCAAAACGTAACTTTGGCTTCTTATTTTTACAAAAACATTTATTAAAAAATAATATATGTATACTTCTATAAAAATATTTTTTTAAGATAAATCTATTCATATGGTTTTCACATTTCCAAACTCAACGACTTAAAAAGTTATTCATGATTTATATTCCCAATGTTTGACTAAAATCTGATGCAAAACGTCATCTAATACCAATATGGAGGGAGTATACAATTCATCTGTTATTGTCCTTGTTACGGAATTTAGTATACAACAACCGCAGAATGTATCTATGGTGTAGACTTTTGTAATTCACTGCGAGTATACTGCATTGAGTCAAATCAATGTGATCAAAGCGTGAGTGCATGTCATTTGTATGAAATACATATTAATGGATCTTCAGCACCATGTGACTACAGATGACCAGTAAATTAACTAATTCAATCACTGAAACACTTATTTTTATCCTCTCCTCTACTTAAGGGGAGGGCATGACTATGGCCCTGTTTGTCTGTCTTGTAGATTATATAAGGTAAATTATGAGCTATGGGTAGAATAGTAAAAGATCATCATGAGGCCACAAATATTAAGAAATAATCTACCCATGTACTCCCTCTATATTGGTATGAGATGACGTTTTGGACAAGATTTTAGTCAAATATTGGAAATATAAATCTTGAATAATTTTTAAATCGTTGAGTTTGAAAATATGAAAACCATATGAATAGATTTGTATTAAAAATATTTTTTTATAAAAGTATACATATATTAATTTTTAATAAATGCTTTTGTAAAAATAAGAAGTCAAAGTTACGTTTTGGAGACCGTGTCGTTGTCCTAAACATCATCTAATACCAATATAGAGGGAATACAACTTATTCAGATTATTTGTGGTCCCAAAATGATTCTATATATATTATCTATGCAGTTCATCTGTACAAAAGAATTTCTCGGCCTTGCCGGCTCACACAAAACTAACATGCATGCATCCTTTGTTTCTAACGTAATTTTGAGATCACTGATAGCGTCCCTGGACATATATGACCTTTTTTTGTGTTTTTATTCTGCACTAAATCGGATCACTGCTTCGAGGTATAATCCTTACATGGAGGCCTGCTGTCATAGAGCTACAAATACTGGCTACACCATGGCCATCAGCTTCTTTGTTTCCATCATCATTCCGAGGGACATCTGCGAAATGGAAGCTCAGCCCCTGCTCCAAGTCAAGGTCATCAACAATATACCTTGTCTTGGACAGGGCCTGGGGGCTTGTCCAACTACTATTGGTTCTGTAATCTTTGTGATCTATGGTTCCCTCCGAAGCGTTGCTGCTGTGATAGCTGGAATGATAGCCAGACACATAATGATTTCCAAAGTTAGGAGGTTCATGGAAACTGTCTTGTGGACCGATAGGATGTGCAGTGTTTAGTGCCCAATCACTGTGCTGGCTGGAACAATTGTCATATGTGTAGTGATTTGCAAAGTCTGGAGGCTCAATAAAGCTGCCGTGAGTAAGCTTCACAGAACTGTCTCGTGGATCAGTTCGGCGTGCAGAGGCCTGGGCCCACCAAAGGAAGCTTGTAGAATTTTGTTTCCAGCCCTGGTGCTTCAAGGTTGCACGCTCAAAGAATGCACTTGATGTTGATGTCTCCAAGTGGCTTCGAGCTCTTTCATACAGATTAGAATCCCAGATTTCCTCCTCTTCAATCTCAGTTAATGGCTTGCTCAGAGGTAGCCATATATCCTCCCCTGGTTCATCATGGTGGGCAGATGAGTCCACATCTCTGCCTGAGTGTTCAGAGTGACAAGTGTAATACCAGTCCAGGATATATGGATAAGCTCTTTGATCCGTCTCAAGCAGTCCTAACGGACTAAAGTTAATAATCCCATTGCCTGGAAAAACATTTCTGGGAAGCAGCCGATGGAAAATGTTCCCATTTTGACTCCTACCACTTGACCCAAGCTGTGAGTCTTCCATCGCTTGAAAAGTATATTTACGGATTTGCTTCTCCTTGAATCTCTGAAGATTGCACAAAAACTGTTTGCCATGTGGATTCGGCTGCCACGATGTATATGTGCTTTGGAAACTATAAAGATAAAATGGCATAGTTCCGTGTACTTTATGCTACATTTCTTTATGCTACATTTCTTTCCCTTGAAATAATTTCATATGAGTTCCGTGTCAAGTTGTCAAAGAGATTATAAGGATTCAAATTTATTTGTATTTGTACTACATTGAAGCAAAAAGGAAACACTTGGTCACTATCTAAATATAAGAACATTGCATATAACAGTAATAACGAAGAAAAACATACAACTTCATTTCACTTGAATTTTTAAAGATGATACAATATGATTTTGTGCATAAAATCAACCGGACAAACTACTGTGGACAAGGACCTAATGACAGATGTCACGTGTGAACTCCACTTCATATACAAATACATCAAAGAATGAACTGAACCTGCTTTATTAATTCAACATGTAATTCCTTCTACATTTGTTTCATTTCATTTTTCCAGAGAGAAATCAATGTCAAATTCAATTTATTCAGAAACTTATAATATTCAAATTTTCACAAGTCATATCTGCAATAATAATAACCCCAAAAAGTAAAAAAACAAACAAACTACCAGGTAAAATGTTATGGCCCTATATATGCTATGAAAATGAAGTGTACCTCAACAATGATTTCTCCATTTTCCCTTGGGAGCTCCTCATATCTTTTATTGAATCAAGTGGTGAACCATAGTTTCTATTTGTCACACCCGGATTTTCACATAAACCCGAATGCGGCCATATGTGTGCCCAGGAAGTCATAGTACACATATAGCGAACAAATATGATAAACAGAGAGCATATGCTGGAATAACTTCTTCATTAAATAAAATGTTTACATCAGAGTGCTTTATAAATGATCTAAACAATAACAGCGGAAGACTAATAAAACTCTCAACTAATGGAGCCGCAATCAACAGGGACTCTGACTGGGAGATCACAACTCAGTAGTACGGTAAATCTTCTGGAAACTCAGCAGCAGACTCATGCCCAGCCCAATATGTTTACCCATCCAGGATTTTGTTGAATAGAATAGCAAGTGTAAGTAAATAATTACTTAGTAAGTATAGCACGAGTATGAAGGCTCAAAATAGGCTAGACACAGCTCAACTGCATTAGCATCTTTAGTTGGTTCATTTTAACATTAACCAATTTACTACGAGTGAATGAATCACAGTTGTAACCCAATTTAATAAAGTATAAGTGACATTAAACATAAATAAACATCATCTTCTAATCAAAAAGGATCCAGGCCGCTCGTGACCCTGAGCAAGGCTGTCATGATAGATTTTACACTCTGCAGAGGTTTCGCCCTTTACCCACCAGTCGCGTAAAAGCTCATACGAACTTTAAACCCAACCACGCGGAGGTGGATCAGACCTCACAAATCACACTATCGAGGTGTGACCGCATAGGGATGCTACGAGGTTTTTCACAAGACACCCTAACAAGACAGTGGCCGATTATGGTACAGCACAGGCAGCATGGCCCAGGCACCGAGATTGACGTACGCCTACGGAGTCACACCATAGGGGGGTCAATGACGTCCAAAGCACGGGCATCTCACCCAACAATGCGCAACGTGTGGAGTTCCCCGTCGCAGGGACTCCCAGCACGGAACTGTGCCTGACGGGGGCATAGCCGACGGATCACCCGTCCTCGGTGGATCAAGACATACTCTCACCCATGTTTCCCATAACGCCGACAGCCACTCCGGTAACCACTGGCAATCTAGAGACGTACAAGTTACTTGACCAAGACCAGAGCCATAATAGTTCTAGTGGTGACGATAGGCTCCTGGGTTGCCGCTTTAAGAACCGGACCTTACGGAGAGACACTAGAGCAAAGCACGAAGCACATGCTCTAGCTCCCTAAACCAAGTTGCTAAAAAGCATGTTTTATGATAGATGTTAAAGTGAACCATTAAGTCAAGATTAATAATTAGATAATAATGACAGTAGCTGCGCATAGCAAAGATTCTACCCATATGCAATAACCCAAGGTAACCAAAGGATATGAGTAACAAACTAGGTACAACCTTAATAGGACAGTAATTTAGACACATGCATATGAAGGTAAATGTATATAAAGAGTGTTTTTAGGTAGCAAGGATTGTCCGTGCTATAACTTGCCTTCCTCGAAGGGCGGCTGCTGCTGCTGCTGTGGGTCCTGCTCCGGAAAGTCTCCCACGTACTCGAACTCCAAAGCGTACGGCTCACCGACTGGACACGAATCACCATACAAGCGAGCACGCAAACCAATACATGCAAACAATAATAATTTATTAGAATAGTACACCAAACAGTAGAAACAGTACATAAAAAGGTTCTGGAAATAATCTACGCGTCACTACGAACACATGAGCGCGAAAATCACACTAATCGGAGCTAAAACGGAAAAGATATGACTTTTCTAAGTTCTAGGGACCTGCTGGCAAAGTTTTAAAAGTTCCAGGGGCTAGTTTGAAGAAAACCGAGGACCTATACGTAATTATGAGTAAAACTACGAGGGCTAACGCGTAAAAACATTAAAACAGGACGGCGGGTTCTATATTTAGAAAGGACAGGGGGTTTTCTGCTAAATTCAGGACCCTAATGCAAATACTTTTAAACTAGAGTGGACCGCAGGTTGATTCTCGGGAAAGGGAGGGACTTTTTAGCAAATTCGCCAGGCTGACCGTTTTCTCGGGGGTTTGACTCGGGCGGGGGAAACGCGCGTGAGCCGTCGGATCTGCATCGCACGGTCCAAAACAGACCAGAGGGGGGGGGTGCTCGCCGGGGAAACAGGGGACGCGGCAGCGCTGACCCGAGCGGCGGCGAGACTCGTCGGAGTTCTCTAACACCCAAAAATGGCCTATTTAAAATTTTTAGTAATTAATTGGCTTTTATTTAATTTGTTCATATTTAATATAAGGTTAAATGAATTATTTATGAATATTCAAATCAAATATAAGTTGTAGAAACATTTTTGTTGCATTCATGCTGCTGCACTGTGTTTTGGTTGTTGGCAAATTAAGTTGGAATTTAAATTCTGTTTAAATTCGAATTTAATTTGCATTTGTTTGAGCCCTAGAAAAGTTAATTCAAGCCGAGTTCACTTTTGCTCCTTGAGCTCCTCCCCTGGTCCACCCTTGCTCCCTCTACTCTTCTCCAGACCGGCCTAGCCCCTCTCTTCTCTCCCGCTCGGCCCAAGCTCCTCCTTCCCCCTCCACCGAGCCAGCCCAGCATCTCTTCTTCTCCTCGCGCCGGCCCAACCAGCCCAGCTAGCGCGCCTCCCCTTTTTTTCCCTCCTTCCCCCACCGACAGGCGGGCCCTGCCTGTCAGCATCATCCCTCACCTCTCGCCGGTATCTTCTCCCCCGCCGCGATTAGCGCCGCTCGGCCGGCCGCCCTGCCGCCTCCCCGCGCTACCGTAGCCCACCTAGGAACCTTCGCCGAAGCTTCCCCGCGCCCTTGTTTCCCTTTGGACGCCGATTCCCCCATGGAAAGCTTCCCCCGCGTTGGAAAGCAATCCCGGCAGCGTCGCCGCCGATTGGCGCGGCTCGCACGCCGAGGATCCCCCTAGGGCCTATAAAAACCACCCCGGAGCTCTCGATCCCCACACCGAGCATCCCCATCAAGTCCCCAGTGCAGCCGAGCCCTCCACACCGCACTCAGCGCCGTCACCTTCCCCGAACTCGAGTGCCGCCGGCGAATCCTCCGCTCCGATGCCCCTCCGACCACTTTGCCTCCCCTAGGACCTTCGCGCTTCGGTCAGTAAGCTTTCGAGCCCCTCCAACCCCGCTGTCTTGCACCCCAGCGCTGTCGCTACCTTGTCGACGACCGCCGGCCGCTGCTTGCCGTCGCCCGCCCCCTCTGTCACGTGGTAGTCAACTTGGACCCCGCAGTCGCACTCCCCGTTGCATCCCGGTCCCGTAGAGCCAGGTCACGCCCAAATCCGTGGGCCGTAGCGTCAGATCGACCCTACACCGGCGATGCGCCGCCGCTGCCCGCTCAGCGCCGCCGCGTCTCCGAGTCGTCGCCGACAGAGCACCTCCCCCATCCCATCTGGACCGTCAGATCTTAATCCAACGGCCCACGTACCCCTCTGTTGAGTCAACCCCGAAATAACGGTCAGCGCTGGCACTTTTCTAAAAGAGCCCCTGCCTTTTCCGCAAATCAACCCGCGATCCTGTTTAGTTCAAAAATAATTCCAGATAGGTCCTGATTTTTATGGAAAACCCCCTGAGCTTTTTAATTATAGAACCCGCCGTCCTAGGGAGTCGTTTTTACGCGTTAGCCCTCGTGTTTTTATACAAAATTATGTTTAGGTCCCTGATTTCTTCAAAATAAGCCCTTGGAAGCTTTTAAAAATTGCCAGTAGGTCCCTAGAACTTAGAAAAGCCATATCTTTTTCGTTTTAGCTCCGATTAGTGTGATTTTCGCGCTCATGTGTTCGTAGTGAAGCGTAGAATATTTCTAAAACCTTTTTGTGTACTGTTTCTACTGTTTGGTGTACTGTTCTAATAGAATATCATTTGTTTGCATGTATCGGTATGCTTGAATGGTGCTTCGTGTCTAGTCGGTGAGCCGCTAGCTTTGGAGTTCGAGCTCGGTGAGGACTTTCCGGAGCAGGACTCGCAGCAGCAGCACTTCGAGGAAGTCCAGTTATAGCACGGACAATCCTTGCTACCTAAACACACTCTTTACATACATCTACTTTCATATGCATGTGTCTAAACTGTTGTCCTATTAAGGTTATACCTAGTTTGTTTACTCCTATCCTTCGATTACCTTGGGTTATTGCATATGGGTAGAATCTTTGCTCTGCGCAGCTACTGTCATACTATTCAATTGTTAATCTTGACTTAATGGTTCACTTTAACATTTATGATAAAACATGCTTTTTAGCAACTTGGTTTAGGGAGCCAGAGCATGTGCTTCGTGCTTTGCTCTAGTGCTTCGTGCTTTGCTCTAGTGTCTCACATGGATTCCAAGTTCTTAAAGCGGCAACCCAGGAGCCTGTCGCCACCGCTAGAACTATTATGGCTCTGGTCTTGGTCAAGTAACTTGTACGGCTCTAGCTTGACAGTAGTTACCGACGGGGCCGATGGCGCTATGGGAAGCACTCGTGAGAGTATGGTTTGATCCACCGAGGACAGGGGTACCATCGGCTATGTCTTGTCAGGCACAGTCCTGTGTTGGGAGTCCCTATGGTATGGGAACTCCGCACGTCGCGCTCTTGTACTTGTTGGCATGCGTGCCCGCGCTCTTGACGCCATTGACCCTCTTATCGCTACGCCCTGAGAGTCAGTCAATCTCGGTGCCTTGGATCATGCTGCCTGTGTTGTACCATAGTGGCTACTGTTTTGTTAGGGTGTTTTGTGAAAAACCTCGTATCGTCCCTATCAAGTCACACCTCGGAAGTGTTGATGTGCGTGGTTGGGTGCAAAGTTCCTTTGAGCTTTTACGCGACTGGTGGGTAAAGGGCGAAACCTGCACAGAGTGTAAAATCTATCATGATAGCCTTGCTGAAGGTCACGAGCGGCCTGGATCCTTTTTTATTAGAAGATGATGTCCATTTATGATTATTGCCACTTATACTTATTTAATTGGGATTACAACCGGGTTTCATTCACTTATAGTAATTGTTAAATGTTAAAATGAACCAACTAAAAATGCTAATGCAGTTAAGCCATGTCTAGCCTATTTTGAGCCTTCATACACGTGCTATACTTGCTAAGTATTTGTTTACTTACACTTGTCAATATTAAAAAAATCCCGGATGGGTAAACAGATTGGGCTGATCAGGAGACTACTGCTGAGTTGCGCTCTCCCAGTAAAAGTCCATGTGGACTACGGCTCCGCTCTAGCTGAGAGTTATAGACTTTCGCTGTAATAAATATTATTGTCATACTCTGATGTACACATATGGACGCATTCGGGTTTTGTGAAAATCCGGGTGTGACAGATTGGTATCAGAGCCACGCTGACTGTAGGATCGCAGCCTAGATAGAATGGTCGGTCTTAGCCAAGTTCAATCTTCACTATTTTACCTATAAAAGTGTTGAGTTTTGCAAAATAGTGTTCAGTGTCTTCTCTACCCCAGTCCTTTGCAAAGTTTTTTCTAAAAATTGTTCTTTGTCTCTCTCTGCAGTAGATGGCTCGCACGAAGCTGACCACCCGCAAGTCCACCTGTGGCTACCTTCCGCCCCGCGTTCCAGAGATGGACTTTGGCGCCCCCTACCAGGATGCTTTCAAGGAGTGGGAAGAGATGCAAGAGGAGGAGCGCCTGAGGCAAGAAGAAGAAGAGGCGGAGCAGCAGCAGGGAGAGCCCGAGGACGAGGAGATGGAGCCCGCTGAAGAGCCAGAGGAGCAGCCCGAGCCAGTTCAGCCAGGTGGTGGAAATGCTGCCGGGACCCAGATGGAGATGACAGCGATGGTGATGATGATGATGAAGACGGTGGGGATGATCCGTCAGATGGCGTGGGTGATGATCCTGAGGAGCCCCTAGCACCCCAGCCACCTGCACCAGCTGATAGGTGGACTGTGAAGGATTTTGTTAGAGACGCTGGAGACAACTTCTACCACTGGCGCCTGAGGCAGATACTCCGCTACCACTACAGCACAGGCAACGTGGGCATGGAGTACCATAGTGAGAGGTGGATGCACCCCCGCTTTCCCACCTTTTGGAGCACCTCCCTGCGGATCCGTACAACTGACCACGAAGCCAGAGCTGCCAGGACGAGGTCGATCCACTACGCCTCCAGTGAGAGATCCACCCAGGAGGCAGGGATAGCAGATGTTGCTCGCCGTGCCCTCTACTACTACAGGGACAGGTTCTAGCCAGAGATCCAGGACGAGCCAGATAGGTGGTACCCCCGCAGGAGGAGTGGGGGAGACAGCTTGCACCATCGCCCCCATCGGAGACATCGACGACCCCCGGCTTGCTTCTACCGTGGCGCTGGTGGCCACCCTCAACACTGACCTGGAGGAAGCTACTGATGAGATCGTCGCTCTGAGGGAGGAGCTGAGAGGGACTCGGCAGGAGATGGAGCAGCTGGACCAGATGTTGGGAGCACCACCGTCACGCAGCCCAGACTACCGTGCAGTCACCGCCTCGCAAGAGGCACCGCTTCGGATCTGCCGCCGCCAGCACCACCATCCAGCAGGGTCCTTAGGAGTTTACCATGAGTCTGTAATAAGATCGATTAGTCATCGCTTTTCTTTCCAGTCGAGTCAAAAACCAGTGAGTCGAGTCGGTGTGAACCTTGTCTTTCGATGTTCGGTTTGATTATCATTATGCTTATGTTTGAGTTGGATTTTTGTAATGATTGTGATGGGCATGGACGTAAGTCTACTACCATCTAGATTTTGGATTAAGGCATAAGGATATTATTGATTACATATAAGGGGTTATTTGCTTCACTTGCTCTTTATCTATCTTATGCTCTATCATAACCAGTTCAATGTTCTCAAGTACTTCTGTTCCTAAGTTTCTTGGTCTTAAAATTCATGAGGATCTCTAGTTGATAATAGATGGTGAACACAAGGAGCAACGTCGGTGCCAGTGGACTGCCACCACCACCTCACACCATTGAGCAGATGATGCTCACACAGACCCAGCTGATGCAACAGATGGCTCAGACAATGGTCATGATGCAGCAGAACCAGCAGAACCCGCCACAGCACAACATGCCGCCCCGTGACAGGAGGGGCGAATTTCTGAAGGGACGCCCGCCCACCTTCAACAAAGCAACTGATCCCCTGAATGCAGTGGATTGGCTCAAGGCAGTGGAGTGACAACTCGACATCGCTCAGTGCAACGACCGAGAGAAGGTGTTGTACGTAGGAGGACAGCTTCAAGGACCAGCCTTGGACTGGTGGGACTCGTACCAGTACGCTAACCCTGATTGTACTCAGATCACATGGCAGAAGTTCCATGACAGCTTCCGCTCGCACCATGTGCCTGAAGCCCTGATGACGTTGAAGAAGAAGGAGTTCCTGTCACTGAAGCAGGAGGGGATGAGCGTCACAGCTTACTGTGACAAGTTCATTGAGCTTGCCCGCTATGCTCCGGAAGACGTGGACACCGACAAGAATAAGCAGTCCAGGTTCCGTGATGGCTTGCAGGATGCCCTGCAGTACTAGCTGATGTGCGCCAAGTTCCCCAACTTTCAGGAACTGATGGACGGCGCCCTGATGCTAGAGCACAAGCGCCGTGAAATGGAGGAGAAGAAGCGGAAGTTCCAGGGCCAGCAGTCTGGAAGCAACAACCACCCCCGCTTTAGTGCTCCCCAAGGCCAACAGATGGTGAGCCAGCAGCGCTTCCAAAGCCAGTCCGGCTCGTTCAACCGTGGCCAGAACCAGCAGCGCCCCCAGTACCCTCAAGCACCGCAGCAACAGTGCTACCAGAACCAGCTGCAGAATGCCCCAGCTCAGCGCAACCAGGTGCAGCAAGGGCCTGTCCAGCGCACCAACAACGCCAACAATGTACCGATGGGCCCGAGGGCGTGCTTCCAATGTGGTGAGCCAGGGCACTATGCCAATGCCTGTCCCCGCAGAGTCCAGAATGGTGCAGGCCAGAACAACAACCAGAGGGTTGGACAGCAGCAAGGGCAGAATGGGAACCAAGAGCAAGCTCAAGCAGGCCGAGGGCCACAGAACCCAGTCAGGGGCAAGGTCAACCACATGGGTGCCGAGACCGCAGAAGGGGCCACTGACGTGGTCGTGGGTATGTTCCCTGTCAACTCGACTCCTGGGACTGTTTTGTTTGATTCTGGAGCTTCACATGCTTTTATATCTGTTGCATTTGTGAAAAAGAACATAATGGCTCTAAGACCCATGTCAAACACCATGCTAGTTAGCTCACCAGGATGGGAACAACGAGCCACCTTACGTTGTCCCCATGTCACAATCACCGTAAGGGGGGTAGACTTTGAGGTATACCCAATAGTCCTGGAATCCATAGGATTCGATCTGATTTTGGGAATGAGCTGGTTAGCCAGATACGATGCACTGATCCAGTGTGCCAAGAGAGCCGTGCAACTGACAGCGAAGTCCGGTGAGAAGGTGGAGTATCAAGCAACCAGTCCTTTAGAGCACAATCAAGCCAACCAAGCTGAGGGTGCAATCCCGGAGGACATCCGAGTGGTGTGCGAGTTTCCGGATGTGTTCCAGATGAACTGCCAGGTATGCCCCCGGAACGCGAAGTTGAATTCGTTATTGAATTAAAACCTGGCACTACACCTATAGCTAAAAGACCATATATGATGGGAGTGAAGGAACTGGAGAAACTTAATGAAGAATTAAGCTCTTTGCTAGAAAAATGGTATATTTGACCTAGTTCTTCACCATGGGGAGCACCAGTGTTGTTCGTGGACAAGAAGGATGGTGCGCAAAGGATGTGCGTGAACTATCGAGCACTCAATGAAGTGACTGTCAAGAACAAGTATCCCTTGCCAAGGATTGATGATTTGTTTGATCAATTGAAGGGGGCTTGTGTGTTCTCCAAGATAGATCTTCGATCGGGCTACCACCAGATGAGGATCCGACCATCCGACATACCCAAGACGGCCTTCACCACTCGGTATGGGCTATATGAGTTCACAGTCATGTCCTTTGGACTAACCAATGCTCCAGCATACTTCATGTACCTGATGAATAGCGTCTTCATGGACTACCTAGACAAGTTTGTGGTGGTGTTAATTGATGACATTCCGGTCTTCTCCAAGAATGAAGAGAACATGAAGATCATTTGAGGCTGGTGATGCAGAGACTCTGGGAACATCACCTATATGCCAAGTTGAGCAAGTGTGAGTTCTGGTTGAAGGAAGTGGCATTCTTGGGACACGTGCTGTCCAACGGAGTAGTGGCAGTTGACCCGAAGATGGTTAATGATGTGTTGAGCTGGAACCCGCCTCGGGATGTCAGCGAGATCAGGAGTTTTTTTTGGGATGACCGGATATTATCGACGGTTCATCGAAGGATTCTCCAAGATTGCTAATCCCATGGCGGCGTTATTGGAGAAGAATGCCAAGTTCATCTGGACAGAGGAGTGCCAAACCAGCTTCGAAGAGTTGAAGAAGAGGCTGACAACAGCACCTGTACTGGTATTGCCCGACATAGCCAAGAGCTTCTCCATCTACTGCGATGCATCCCGTCTAGGATTGGGGTGCGTACATATGCAAGAAGGGAGAGTAGTGGCATATGCATCAAGACAGTTGCGAAAGCATGAGCAGAACTATCCGACACATGATTTGGAGTTGGCAGCTGTGGTGCATGCTTTGAAGATTTGGAGGCATTACCTGATTGGGCACAAGTGTGACATCTACACTGATCACAAGAGCCTGAAGTATGTCTTCACTCAGTCAGAGCTGAATATGAGGCAACGCCGATGGTTGGAGTTGATCAAGGACTATGATCTGGAGATCCATTACCACCCTGACAAGGCTAACTTGGTGGCAGATGCTCTGAGTAGGAGAAGCTATGTCAACAAGATCACCGGCCATTGTTTGCCTGAAGAACTCAGCCGGGAATTTGAGAAGATGAGTCTGGGGTTCGTGACCAGCATCACAGAGATGACGGTAGAACCGACTCTTGAACAGGAGATCCGGAAAGGACAGCTTGGTGATGAAAAGATCAAGGAAATTATGGAGAATGTTGCCCTAGGAAATGCACATGGATTCCAAGTTGATGAACAAGGAACCCTGTGGCACGGGAAGAGGATATGTGTGCCCGATATAGCGCAGATCAAGGACACGATCCTAAGAGAAGCGCATGATTCGGCATACTCGATTCACCTAGGGAGCACCAAGATGTACCAAGATATCAAGGAAAGATTCTGGTGGTACGGGTTGAAGCGTGATGTGGCGACGCATGTGGCGCTGTGTGACACTTGTCAGAGAGTTAAGGCTGAACATCAGAGGCCAGCCGGATTACTCGAGCCCCTGAAGATACCGGAATGAAAATGGGAAGAAGTTGGTATGGACTTCATAACGGGTCTACCCCGCACACAGCGAGGATTTGATTCCATTTGGGTGATTGTGGACCGCTTGACCAAAGTGGCACACTTTCTCCCAGTAAAGACCACCTACACGGGAGCCAGGCTAGCGGAGCTATATATGGAAAGGATTGTGTGCCTGCATGGAGTGCCAGAAAGGATAGTGTCTGACCGAGGTACTCAGTTCATGTCACACTTCTGGCAGAAGCTACATGAGTCTATGGACACCAAGCTGCATTTTAGTTCGGCTTATCACCCACAGACAGATGGATAGACAGAACGAACCAACCAGATCCTGGAGGACATGCTGAGAGCACGTGCTCTGCAGTATGGTGTTAGCTGGGATAAGAGTTTATCCTATGCGGAATTTTCGTACAACAACAGCTACCAGAAAAGTCTGCAGATGGCACCATTCGAGGCTCTGTATGGCAGGAAGTGCAGAACACCACTGTTCTGGAATCAGACTGGAGAGAGTCAAGTCTTTGGTCCTGAGATACTCAGGGAAGCAGAACGCCAAGTGCAAGTGATTAGAACTTGAAGGTGGCACAGTCCAGGCAGAAGAGTTATGCTGATGTCAGACGGAGGGATCTCAGCTTTGCAGTTGGAGATTTTGTGTACATCAAGGTGTCACCGATGAGGGGTGTGAAGAGGTTCAATGTCAAGGGCAAGCTAGCACCTTGCTACATCGGACCTTTCCAGATACTTGAAAGGAAAGGTGAAGTGGCATATCAGTTGGGACTACCCGAGAGATTGGCCGGAGTGCACGATGTGTTCCACGTGTCACAGCTGAAGAAATGTTTGCGGGCGCCTGAAGAGCAAATCCAGATAGATGAGTTGAATGTGCAAGAGGACCTCACTTATGAGGAGTATCCGGTCAAGATTCTGGAGGTGTCTGAGAGGGTGACAAGAAACATGGTCATCCGGATGTGCAATGTACAGTGGAGCCGACACTCGGAAGATGAGGCCACAGTAGCTGCGCATAGCAAAGATTCTACCCATATGCAATAACCGAAGGTAATCAAAGGATAGGAGTAACAAACTAGGTACAACCTTAATAGGACAGTAATTTAGACACATGCATATGAAGGTAAATGTATATAAAGAGTGTGTTTAGGTAGCAAGGATTGTCCGTGCTATAACTTGCCTTCCTCGAAGGGCGGTTGCTGCTGCTGCTGTGGCTCCTGCTCCGAAAAATCTCCCACGTACTCGAACTCCAAAGCGTACGGCTCACCGACTGGACACGAATCACCATACAAGCGAGAACGCAAACCAATACATGCAAACAATAATAATTTATTAGAACAGTACACCAAACAGTAGAAACAGTACATAAAAAGGTTCTGGAAATAATCTACGCGCCACTACGAACACATGAGCGCGAAAATCACACTAATCGGAGCTAAAACGGAAAAGATATGGCTTTTCTAAGTTCTAGAGACCTGCTGGCAAAGTTTTAAAAGTTCTAGGGGCTAGTTTGAAGAAAACTGAGGACCTATACGTAATTATGAGTAAAACTACGAGGGCTAACGCGTAAAAACATTAAAACAGGACGGTGGGTTCTATATTTAGAAAGGACAGGGGGTTTTCTGCCAAATTTAGGACCCTAATGCAAATACTTTTAAACTAAAGTGGACCGCGGGTTGATTCTCGGGAAAGGGAGGGACTCTTTAGCAAATTCGCCAGGCTGACCGTTTTCTCGGGGGTTTGACTCGCGCGGGGGAAACGCGCAAGCCGTCGGATCTGCATCGCACGGTCCAAAACAGACTAGAGGGGGGGTGCTCGCCGGGGAAACAGGGGACGCGGCGGCGCTGACCCGAGCGGCGGCGAGACTCGCCGGAGTTCTGTAACACCCAAAAATGGCCTATTTAAAATTTTTAGTAATTAATTGGCTTTTATTTAATTTGTTCATATTTAATATAAGGTTAAATGAATTATTTATCAATATTAAAATCAAATATAAGTTGTAGAAACATTTTTGTTGCATTCATGCTGCAGCACTGTGTTTTGGTTGTTGGCAAATTAAGTTGGAATTTAAATTCTGTTTAAATTTGAATTTAATTTGCATTTGTTTGAGCCCTAGAAAAGTTAATTCAAGCCGAGTTCACTTTTGCTCCTTGAGCTCCTCCCCTGGTCAACCCTTGCTCCCTCTACTCTTCTCCAGTCCGACCCAGCCCCTCTATTCTCTCCCGCTCGGCCCAAGCTCCTCCTTCTCCCCACGCCGGCCCAACCAGCCTAGCTAGCGCGCCTCCCCTTTTTTCCCTCCTTCGCCCACCGACAGGCGGGCCCCGCCTATCAGCATCATCCCTCACCTCTCGCCGGTACCTTCTCCCCCGCCGCGATTAGCGCCGCTCGGCCGGCCGCTCGGCCGGCCGCCCTGCCGCCTCCCCGCGCTACCGTAGCCCACCTAGGAACCTTCGCCGAAGCTTCCTCGCGCCCTTGTTTCCTTTTGGGCGCCGATTCCCCCATGGAAAGCTTCCCCCGCGTTGGAAAGCAATCCCGGCAGCGCCGCCGCCGATTGGCGCGGCTCGCACGCCGAGGATTGCCCCATGGGGCCTATAAAAACCATCCCCGGAGCTCTCGATCCCCACACCGAGCATCCCCATCAAGTCCCCAGTGCAGCCGAGCCCTCCCCACCGCACTCCGCTCCGACGCCCCTCCGACCAATTCGCCTCCCCCAGGACCTTCGCGGATCGGTCAGTAAGCTTTCGAGCCCCTCCAACCCCGCTGTCTTGCACCCCAGCGCTGTCGCTACCTCGCCGACGACCGCCGGCCGCTGCTTGCCGTCGCCCGCCCCCTCTGTCACGTGGTGGTCAACTTGGACCCCGCAGTTACACTCCCCGTTGCACCCCGGTCCCGTAGAGCCAGACCCTACACCGGCGATGTGCCGCCGCTGCCCGCTCAGCGCCGCCGCGTCGCCGACAGAGCACCTCCCCCATCCCATCTGGACCGTCGGATCTTAATCCAACGGCCCACGTACCCCCCCTTCGAGTCAAACCCGAAATAACGGTCAGCGCTGGCACTTTTCTAAAAGAGCCCCTGCCTTTTCCGCAAATCAACCCGCGATCCTGTTTAGTTCAAAAATAATTCCAGATAGGTCCTGATTTTTATGGAAAACCCCCTGAGCTTTTTAATTATAGAACCCGCCGTCCTAGGGAGTCGTTTTTACGCGTTAGCCCTCGTGTTTTTATACAAAATTATGTTTAGGTCCCTGATTTCTTCAAAATAAGCGTCTGAAAGCTTTTAAAAATTGCCAGTAGGTCCCTAGAACTTAGAAAAGTCATATCTTTTTCGTTTTAACTCCGATTAGTGTGATTTTCACGCTCATGTGTTCGTAGTGAAGCGTAGAATATTTCTAAAACCTTTTTGTGTACTGTTTCTACCGTTTGGTGTACTGTTCTAATAGAATATCATTTGTTTGCATGTATTGGTATGCTTGAATGGTGCTTCGTGTCTAGTCGGTGAGCCGCTAGCTTTGGAGTTCGAGCTCGGTGAGGACTTTCCGGAGCAGGACTCGCAGCAGCAGCAGCACTTCGAGGAAGGCAAGTTATAGCATGGACAATCCTTGCTACCTAAACACACTCTTTACATACATCTACTTTCATATGCATGTGTCTAAACTGTTGTCCTATTAAGGTTATACCTAGTTCGTTTACTCCTATCATTCGATTACCTTGGGTTATTGCATATGGGTAGAATCTTTGCTATGCGCAACTACTGTCATTACTATTCAATTTTTAATCTTGACTTAATGGTTCACTTTAACATTTATGATAAAACATGCTTTTTAGCAACTTAGTTTAGGGAGCTAGAGCATGTGCTTCGTGCTTTGCTCTAGTGTCTCTCCGTAAGGTCCGGTTCTTAAAGCGGCAACCCAGGAGCCTGTCGCCACCGCTAGAACTATTATGGCTCTGGTCTAGGTCAAGTAACTTGTACGGTCTAGCTTGACAGTAGTTACCGACGGGGCCGACGACGCTATGGGAAGCACTCGTGAGAGTATGGTTTGATCCACCGAGGACGGGGGTACCGTCGGCTATGTCTTGTTAGGCACAGTCCCGTGTCGGGAGTCCCTGTGGTATGGAAACTCCGCACGTTGTGCTCTTGTACTTGTTGGCATGTGTGCCCGCGCTCTTGACGCCATTGACCCTCTTATCGCTGCGCCCTGAGAGTCAGTCAATCTCGGTGCCTTGGATCATGCTGCCTGTGTTGTACCATAGTGGCTACTGTTTTGTTAGGGTGTCTTGTGAAAAACCTCGTAGCGTCCCTATGCAGTCACACCTCGGAAGTGTTGATGTGCGTGGTTGGGTGCAAAGTTCCTTTGAACTTTTACGCGACTGGTGGGTAAAGGGCGAAACCTCTGCAGAGTGTAAAATCTATCATGATAGCCTTGCTCAAGGTCACGAGCGGCCTGGATCCTTTTTGATTAGAAGATGATGTCCATTTATGATTATTGCCACTTATACTTATTTAATTGGGATTACAACCGGGTTTCATTCACTTATAGTAATTGTTAAATGTTAAAATGAACCAACTAAAAATACTAATGCAGTTAAGTCATGTCTAGCCTATTTTGAGCCTTCATACCCGTGCTATACTTGCTAAGTATTTGTTTACTTACACTTGTCAATATTCAAAAAAATCCCGGATGGGTAAACAGATTGGGCTGATCAGGAGACTACTGCTGAGTTCCCTGAGGACCTGCAGTACTTCTGAGTTGCGCTTTCCCTGTCAGAGTCCCTGTGGACTGCGGCTCCGCTTTAGCTGAGAGTTATAGACTTCCGCTGTAATAAATATTATTGTCATACTCTGATGTAAACTATTTTATTTCAAGCATTTGTACATTGTTTATCATATTTGTTCGCTGTATGTGTTCTGTGGACTTCATGGGTACACATATGGCCGCATTCGGGTTCTGTGAAAATCCGGGTGTGACAAGTTCACCCGATCTCGGGCTACCGGCCTCCAATCGGGACGGGACTTCGTCGGGGAGCAAGCTGGGACCAAGGTGAGTTCAACCAGGGGGGTCTTGACGAGGGATTTGCGACGGAGGTGGCTACCGGCGACGAACCGCGGCGGCGGAGCTCCGGTGAGGTCGTGAACGCGCAATAGAGCGGGAGGGAGAGTACGGAGGGGCTTGAGAGCTTTCTTACCACTGCACGAAGAAGCTTGGGGGTGAATTGGTCGGAGGGGCGCCAGAGAGAGAGGTCGACGGCGGCGGCGCTCGGAGAGGGCGGTGGCAGCTCGGAGCGAGGCAAGGAGCGGCTGGGGGGTGCTTGGGGCTTGGGAGGAGGTCGTGTGAGTCGTGGAGGCTTGGTGGGACGACTTGTATAGGCCTCGGGATGCTTGCTCGAGTGGGGAACACGGGGGTCGTCGTCGGTCGGCGCGGATCGAGGAGTTTCCAATCGGAGGGGCGGCTTGCCTTGTGGGGAATTGCCGGGGAAGGAAAGAGATGGGGAAGGAGGATGCAGCGAAGCTGCTGGGAAGGCCCACGGGCGCGCGGGGATCTCGGGAGGGAAGCCCAGGTGGAGGGGTGAGCTGGGCCGGGGAAAAGAAAAAGGCCGAGGGAGAAGAGAAAGAGAGAGCGGGCTGAGCTCGGGGGAGAAGTTTTGGGTGCGAAAGTGGACCGGGGAGAAAGTTCAGGGGGCAAAAACAGACTCGGCTGAAATAACTTTTCTAAGGCTCCAAACAAGGTGATTCAAATTTGAATTTAAATAAATTTAAACTCTCATTTGAACCACAAGCAATACAAAAAGAAATGCAGCAGCATGAATGCAGCAAAAATATTTCTACAACTTATATTTGATTTTAATTTCCATAAATAATTCATTTAGCCTATTTTAAATATGCACAACTTAAATAAATGCCCATTAATTACTAAAAATTTTAAATAGGTAAATTTTTGGGTGTTATACTATTTCCATGTCTTTGGAAGTCAAACAAACTTAAGCTGTTGAGAAAAATATAATGAAGTTAGAAACCTTGCAAAGTACAAACATTAGTAGATTGTAATAACTAATAGAACAATACAGGTACAAACCTGCATACATCTCCCACTCCATCTACATAAACTGTAAATTCCAAAATGAAGCACAAAATATCGTTGACACACTGTAGATTGGGGAAAAGTCAACCATTATACAACATAACCAAGAAACAAACATATGTTGGTCTTGCTCAAAAACATTACCTTTGGTAGCACAAAAATTAGCAAGTAAGGTGTGATGAAAATCGAGGCCATCTCTTCCAAAAGCATTGTTATGGTATACTGCAATTGCAGTTTACAAGCAATCAGCTACATTTTGAAAAACAAAAATTGTAACCTAATACACTGGATCTCAGATAAACCACATAAATAATAGCCCATTACTTGTAAATGCACAAGTATGGACCCCAAGTAGGCATTAACTTACTGAGTTCTTTTCATAAACCAAAAAACGAGACAAAAAACAAATCAAACACTGGGTGAGACATCGCTTAGTCGTCTTAAGAGTGAGGAGTACCGAACCCTTTAGGGAGGCACTCGAACGACTTATGAGCATCCAAGTTTGAGCCCAGATGAGCGGCCTCTCTACTGGAGGCTCTACCGAACAAGCTGTTACTTGACCAGAAGATAACTTCGATTCGCCCGGCCAGCAGGAGGGCGGCGTGCTTATCTTTTGTGACAATACTACAAAGCGTTTGCTTTTCCATTTTTAAGTATAAATCGCACTGGACATCTACCACAACAAAGATCAGTGTGCCAATGACTTGGCTGCAAGCACTCACTTGACAGACTCACATTCTATGGTATTTTTTGGGAAGATGAATCTTTGTGTCAGCGCTAAGTTCATGTTCCTCTATCATACATGTTTCATTCAGAATTAGTAATACCGATAGTCTTTGCAAAAAGTGTGATAAGAGAAGCAAATGATGAGCTAGCATTTCCGCTTGCAGATTATGACTAAGGGTTAGCTGAATGGGATTTTGTTTTCAATAATATTTGAGAAAGGGAGTAAGAATAATAAAAACCATTCTATACTAACCCACTTTTGAATTCCATCAAGTAAGGCTAATCAACTACCAGTCATGAAGCCGTAAGGATTCTCAAGGTATTTGGCTACTGCAATATGCAAATCATTAGCTTGTGGTTCTGGCTACCTTCCAAAACCAAAAGGTGGTGTACTTAATAAGGTGTTTAAACCAGGCATGGTAACCCAACCCCTTCACGATGCCTAGGCGCTTGTGGGGCAAGGCAACATGTGCGAATCCTTTTTCTTTTCGAGATAAATGCTAAACCAATCTGGAAATGTCAAAACAACAGCAGGGAAGAGGAAAGGGAAAAAAATTAGGAGAACATAAAGGGGGACTTGCCCAACCCACCAGTTTATGTCCCTTCCGCTCCTGTAATACAGTAGTACCTATCTACTGGTCCAGATCTCTCAGTGCCCTCTCCCCATTTATCTCACATCAGCGCCACCGCTGGCTCCCTCTCTTCACTAACAAGCCAACAACTCCCTGCTTCTCAGATCAATCACCACCACCTTCCCCAAGGAAGGGTTGTGCCAGCAGTGGTACCGGAGCTGGAGCCTAGATCCCCCCTCCCCTCTAACTCATTCATGGCAAAAGGATATAAGAACTAAATATGCTAGAGTGACACAGAAACTACAACGAAATGAATCAATTCATTCAGGAGTGAACATTATAACTCCGGGAAGTGAATTACCTGAAACAAAGTTTCAAATTCTTTCCGTACAAGCTCACTGCTCTCTTTACCACGCCATCTTTTTGGCATGTAATGTGTATGTTGGACGACATGGGTCATGGCTCCTTCTGGGTCAATCACTTGAAGCTCATCTGCCACAACTTTCCGACTTACAGTTGCTATAGTTCCAAAAACAACAGTATACCAGAAAAGATTCCGACCAAAAACCTTCATAATCCATAAAGAAATGAGATTTTAAAGGTGGAAGGTGTCGATTGTGTGACACAAAGGATGAAAGGAAAAAAAAACTTACATGGCCCTCAAGGATAGATTCACCCAGGAACCCAAGGATGAGAAGGATTCCAGCCAAGCCGCCAGATAGAAATGACACAAATTTTGCAACAATAGATATTAATGGAGTTGGAAACTGCTTTAGGTAATTCAAGGAGTGAAGAGTGCAATTGTTCATCCTGTGTTTGAAGAAATGCTCAACCTGAAATAGTTAAAAGTAGTGGCATCAGGGACAAACTGCAAAAGGAAAAGATTAACTACATATTATCTACAAGTTCTGCCGGGGATCTATCCCCTAAACACTAGGAAAATGGAACCACACAACCATTCAAAATTTTCTAGCAGTAATATTTAACGGCAAAAGAAACTTATTTGTACCTCATTGTACTCACGCAAAATCCACCTTGATAAATTCGACCATCTTCGAGATGATGCTGTATTAGGGTGATTGTAGAATTCTTCAGCATGTCTCAGAAACATATATACCAATGGGAAGATGACAAGGCAGGGCGACAGAAAAAGCATTGCAATGCCCATAAATACAAATCGTTTTCTCAAAACAGATGGGCTTGTTAGAAAGCCTTTTCTGACACAAAATTTACTGCAAAAGAAAATGACATGAGGTTTGTGTTAGAGGAAGATCAATAGCCAATGTACAAACGGTTGAAAAAAGCAAGCTATTCTTGATGTTAAATACAATCAAGTTTACAATGATATCAAAGTGGCACAAATTTGTCAATAATTTAAAATATATAATCATCAACAAAATCTACTACGACTGGTGTATAATAGACTCCATTGGCAACATCATTTCTACTCTCAACATTGCCAGTAAAGTATCATCAATTTGAAACTTGTACATGCATATTTCACATCATATTAGTTCCTTTTCATGTCATAACTAATCAACAAGGCTGACTGACACTGCTCCACAAATTATTTGAAAAAATAAATGGTAGCAAAATAATTTGATGGGTATCAGAAAAAGGAATAGCCATCCTTACCTATCAAACATGCTCTGAAAGATGCACCAATTTAGTGTCCACTCTAGCGTCTTTGGAAGCATCAGATAGCTTTTCCTTCCATGGAAATGAGAACTGACAGTTGGACCAACTCCAAGCAACCAACAGGAAATTGGGAATGCAATGATGCCTTTATTAACCATCCCAATCAAGTAGTTCTCTTTACTCATTATTCTCATGATGATATCATGCTCTGAAAGATCCTTAACAACACAAAGTTGTACCTTCTCAACTACTTTGGGCCACGATGTAGTTTGAATCTCCAGATCTGTGACCTTAAGACTGCACAAACAAGCAACGGAAACATAATGATAATTGATAAGCCAATTGCTTCCTCAAAGAAATGTTTACCAATGTGTGGAACACATGCAATTGAAATATTACCTGTTACAGTAGAAGTCACGAACATTGAGTGTGCTTCTCAATTTTACAAAGAACTTGACAAAGTTAATAATGCCATAAACCGTTAATATAACCATTGATCCAATAGTGATCATCTTCACATATGTGAACGGAATTAATGGGTCATTCTTGATGACATCCATTAAGTCACATGGTTTCTCCCCTATCTCAAGTGCTTCCACTCCACATTTTAAATGGCCAAGGGCATCCCAGTCAACTAACAAGAAGAAAAAACCAATAGCGCATACCATAAACGTAACATTAAGGATCTCGATTATCCACTTGGTGATGATGCATCTTAAACCCTTTGCACAAAAGTATTCATACAGCCTCTCAAAGAAAATATCCAAGTCAGGAATCAGCTCAGCCTCTAAGTCCTCCCCATGGATAAGTCCTGTTGAGCTCTCACAGTAAGAGCTTGGCAGTCTCCGGTAGTCTGATAATTCTACCTCAGACGGAATTTCAGTAAGTAGACGTGCTGAAAGTGCTGATTCTCTTCTCAGTGGCCACTTCAATAATCTTTTAATATGTGTGCCCTTCAGAATGAAGGGCGTCATATATGGAAACAGAACACAAGACAAGGCTCCTTGCCATGCCACGGCTGATCACCTGGAAGATAAAGTTTTTATTTTAAATGACTCATGCATTGTCATACATTCTGATTAAAACATCTAACAAGAAATCACCCCCTTCTTAAACGAATATGGAAAAATATCCACTCTCATCCAACAAAGCATAATAACTACATGAATATTTAAAAAAACTATGCTTTTGCAGATCCTATTCAGTAAACAGGGGCGGAGCCAGCATAGTATACAAATAGCTTGTTGGGGTTTGGGGTGCTCCGTTTCGCAGAGCAGGAAGTGAAGACAAGGGGGCGGGAATACCTGGTTGGGGCTCGTCGGCAAAGGGCGGGGCGAAGACGCCGTGAATGGCGCCGCCGCTCGCCGAGTTGTCGACGCCAGGAAAGGAAGGCCGAGGGCGGAGAGACTCAGAGACAAGAGGGGAAGAAAAGACGGCTGGCATAAGAGCTCCGTACTTCCTGTGGCAGCTAAGGATGGAATCGGATTTGGAGTCTCCAAATTAGAGATCACCTTTTACCGCAATCTATTTCAAATACGGGTTCAGATGCTACAAAACATATGATTTGGACTCTAATACGTATTCAAATATTTAATTATCTTGTGTATATCAGTTAACTCGATAGTTTTGAAAAAAAAATATTATTGTAAAACATATAAACAGAGATTAAACATAATACAGGTAGATAAAAATCACTTGTCAAAAATATTTTTAATAAAATTAATAAAATAAATCATATAAATATTTTATATTAATAAAATAAGTAAATTGAATTATTTAAAAATAATTTAAATAGATAATATATTAATCTGAACTAAATCAAAATGTTCAAAGATGTATTTGTTCCATACGGATAATATATTATATTATATATATATCCACATTTATTTTGAATACATATACGAATTTGGATCTCAAAAAACAAATTCAAATATACTCACTTTATTTACCAAATTAAAAATAAATATAAATACAGATATTCATATTTACGTTTTAGCGTATAGGATATTGAATAATTCCGATAACCATTTTCACGTTTCCATCCCTAGTGGCAGCCCAATTACCGATTCACTCGACTTGTGCGGTGACAGGGTCCAGCTATGGATGGTGTTGCCGGTGCGGCACAGGTTCTCTGACATTGTGAAGGAAAGTCAACTGTGACTTCCCCCTTGTCTCGTGAAGGAGGGTCGTCAAATTCGAGATAAGAGGGATCATGTCACCAAGAATACCCTGGCTCAAACAAAAACATATTGTCCAGTTTAGATGGGACTTATATTAGATCACGTGGAAGAAAATTATGAAGTATCTGATCTAATTCTTGTACATAATCATGTCCTTCACGTGCAACAAACCTTTCATTTTGATGTCATCACAAAACGAAAATTTCTGAAGTGCAAGCTTTTGAAATTGAGGTTACTGATGATTCTGGAATTAGGCCACAAGCTGCACATGAGTTGGCTAGTCGTCAAGTTGGAGAACCAATGAATCTTAGCTATACTCGTCGTGATCACAAAAAATATTTGTACAACAAGCGTCAAAGGGAGTTGGCATATGGTCAAGTAGGAAGCATGTTGAATTATTTTTCGAGGCAAAATCTTTGGGAACCCTTCTTTCCACCATGCTCTGTAACTGAATGTTGAAGAACATATAACCAATATATTTTGAGCTGACGCTAAGATGATAATTGACTATGCACAATTTTGAGATGTTGTCACCTTTCATACTACTTTTGGCACAAACAAAGAATATAGGCTTTTTGGTGTATTTGTTGGACTCAATTAGATCAGAGAGACCGTTATTTTTTGAGGCATTTCTCTTGTTTGATGAGACAAATGACTCTTTCATATGGTTTTTTAAGGCTTTTCTAGCGGCACACGATGGAAAGGAACCTAGAGCTATACTTACAGATTAAGACATAGCAATGGAAAATGTTGTTAAAGAAGTATTTACAGAAGCATGTCATGGATTGCGCCATGTTTCAATTTTTCCATTGTATTATGTAGGGTCCTAGTGAAATTGATGGAATCTCTATCCAAGATTTTTTTTAGGCTGCTAATTTAGTAGCTGCTGCCACAATGAAGGCAGTTTTATTCTTTTGGGATGCATCTGTTGAAATTCAGTGCTAAATTATGCTCGTTGATAGCTTTTGGTGAAGATTCAATGGACATGAAAATTATGTCATTGTTGGAGCTGGAAATAGACATGATACCAAAAATAACTTGCCTTTCACATATATTTATATTATGTATTATTTCTAAAAGAAAAGCGGATACAAAATCAAATAATAATAGAACTAGGATTATTGAATTTGAATTCGATCACAAATATCCGTTTACTTCGATGGAATGTGAACCTGGCAGTTTTACCAATAATTACACATTTGGATAACTAAAGATTAACTACCTACTTATTGTTTGGGATTTAATGAGTCACAAAAAATATGTTATGAATTATTATATTTTCATTGGATAAAAATACTATAAAATTATAAATTTAATACAAATGATTTTGAATATCTAACTTAGCACTTATTTTTGGAGTTTTCTGTTTAGTTATCTATTTCTTTTGTGAGTGAGCTGGCCTTGCCTGCCCTTGACTAGCTAGCACAAGCAATGAGGAGCTTGCCAACCTAGGATAGTCAGGACACGCACTACCAGAGAAAGCCACATCCGTACCGGTTGGGAACGAGCTTTAGCACCGGATTCCCAACTGGTGCTAACCTTCTGGTGCTAAAGGATAACTGGTGCTAAAGGTGCACCTTCGCAACATTGCTGCGGGGATTCGAACTCAGGACCTCTTGGCTCCCGCGTACCCACTAACCATCTCACCTACGCAGCGCATGTGATAGGATAGAAGATGCGCTCTTTTTAAAGTAGCATGCGACACCCCCTTTAGCACCGGGTCGTATTTACCAAGCGGTGCTAAAAGGCCTTTAGCACCGGTGTCCTCGGGGGCACCCTAATTTTGCACCGGCGCTAATGTTGCATTAGCACCGGATCTTAAGTCCACCGAGGCATATGAGAGAGGCGGATGTGAAGATCTCTGGCAGTGACGTTTGGATGGCTTGCCCGTTCATCTTGCCTCGCCTGGCTCAGCAAAGCTAGCCTTGCTAGCGCCGGAGTGTGGTTCTGGCTCTGCCTTGTTAGCAATGGAAATCCTTGATAGCGCAGAAAAAGAGATATATAGCAAGCAATCCAACCAAACATCGTGTTTCTTGCCGAGCCAAGCAGGGCAAACTACGGCAAGAGAACCAAACTCTCCCTCAAATTGGATGTCTAACAAAAGAAAGACAAGCACTTGCCAGCACAAGCCCTGGAGATAATGTTGCCTCATATCCAAACACCCAGGTAGCTTTGTATATCTTCGTTCAGCAAGGCAGCACAGTAACCAGCAATACATCCAAACGTGTCCGATGTGTCGAACGTAACTTTTCTCGAAGGAAGGAATCACCCTAAACCAAACTTTCATTATATCATATAATTTTAAATTTGATATGGATTGCAAAGGGAGCATGTACTTGTTTTGCATAATATAACAATCACAAACTCAAAGCAATAGTACTTCTTACATATTGGAAAGCAGCAGCAACACTGCTTTAGGCCTTGTTTAGATCCAAATTTTGGATCCAAACTTGGGACCAAAGTTTGGCGTTTGTAATCATTGCGTTACTGTATCATTTCGTTTGTATGTGTGAAAAATTGTCCAAAAATTGATTAATTAGGCTTAAAATGTTCGTCTCACAGAGTACAACAAAACTATGTAATTAGTCTTTGATTTCATCAACATTTAGTACTCCATGCATGTGCCAACATTTTGATGTGACAGAAATCTTCTTTTTACATAGTGAACTTTAGGGGTGAAATATGCCTTATACGGTTCGCACAGAAGTTTCACATCTAAACAGTTAAACAACTTATGTCTATATAACGTCACATATGCAAAAGTGTCCTACCGTGTACACATTAAATGATGAGAGAGAAGCCCGCCCCGATCAGCTGCACGCACACTCGATGGTAGCAAATCACTCCTCGTGCACGCCATTTTTGTTGATATACTTGCTCTAGGAAGGAAACAATGGTGGCACGCTAACGCCGATACAAAAACGGAAGGTCTCAGCGGTGCCGTGGCGACTGCGGTGGTTGGCGTGCGACCGTCCTGCTAGATCCGCTTCATCCATAAGATGTATGCCGAGGCCCAGTCCTAGAGGGAGGCCCAGTCCCCGGGAAAACAAGGCCCCCCTCCAATTGTGCACGTATACATACGGAAGCACATAGCCTTGATGAAGAAAAAGAGTAGAACAATCCAGATAAAATGTTGAAACAACTCCCTCCAATTCAACTAAGAGTGCAATTCTAGTTTTACGGACAGATTATTGTGGTTGGTAAATGACCATACTACCATTAGTAATTGTCTTAATCCCACTTATTAGTCAGAGAGATAAGACAGGAAGTTGCCGCTAGGATTGCACTTTTTTATAGAATTTTTCAATATCAGTGGGATCGAGCTCTTTCTTTCCATGACAGTGGAATCGGGCTGGGGTGATTCATTTCCTGCATGCGAGTATATGCGCCACGTATGATAGCATCACACCCCGTCAGTCCTGCGACGGTGAGAGACAATGTTCAGCCACATTGAGAGCTGGTTCAATCAGGATCCAACCGCTTCTCCCTTGTGCCCCAATGACCACCATGACTATACGTTAAAAAAGCTAACCTTTAGCTGTTAAAAATGTTTGACTTTAGAAAAACCTAAACTTAGCTATATTTTGGAATGGAGAGAATAATCTTTAGCAATTAAAGTTTAGCCAATGAATCCAAACACAACCTTAGCGTTTTTGAAAAATTTGAGCGTTATCTAAATGCATCTAAACTATTTTTGCATCACACATATACTATAGGTAGTTAATTTATTAAAATACTACTTTACATACCATGAATTAGGGTTATATTATTTGATTTTTTCTTGAGGTTAAATAACTTTGGTAAAAAAAACTCAAGTATAGTTTTTGGGAAGAAATTATTTATTTCAAATATATAGTGGCTATGATGCCATGTTCGGACAATGGATTTTTTTAATCTTCCTTAATTTTCGGCATCAATACTGATCCTTATCCATGCTCGCATACGTCCGCGGAATTGACGACTACATCACTGCCGATGCCGGCGGCCCGGCGACCGCAATCACGGCCACGGCGCTGGCCGCTGCCGCTCTTCGACGTCAATTCTTCATCAGGCAGGCAGGTCATTGGCCTAGCCTATATGCCCTACGCGGCATGAATTTACCACGACACAAAAGAGCTATGGTTTGTCATCTATGCATACTTCCTGCTACTAGATTAATATGTCATCTATGGTTTGTCATCTACTGGATATAATATTATATCCAGTAGTAGATTAAATTCTAGTATATATGGTTTCCGTAACTTTTTTAAGGTCAGCGGAGTTACGTTTTGCATGTTAGTAGATGTGTCTTTACATGCTCATGGGTATGCTCCACGAGGTCCTGTTTTTTTTTCGCTTTTGTGCTGCTAACCGCTGTCAGCACACATCCGTATGCACTTTCCGATTTGAAATCGGCAGTATGATGTCGCTTTGCCTCCTCGGCACGGTGAAGTTCATTGGTTCGAATTCGTTCGTTCTAGCATATTTAAAAATCCGAAAGATTAATTTTGTTGGTATAGAGAAGCTCATAGCTAGTTTAATCTGATTAGCAAACAAATCTGTCTGATGTGCTGGACAAAGCTGTCAGTTTAATATGGACTAAGACGCTAGCTATCCCACCATGCAATGCATGTACGCCGGCGCATTCTTTGTATCGCTGGCCACCCCAACGCACAAAATGGAATCTGTGCGTACGCCGGCGAGTTCTAGTACTTGAAGCTTCCCCAACGCTACATTCTGGTTATCACCAACGTGTATAGCGCGTAAGCCAGCGCTATTATGTGCGCGGTGCTGCCTGAAGTCGCACTTTAATTAAACATTTTTTCTTCATGTGAGTAATGGCCTTGTTCGGCCATCTTACGCCGTTGTTGTGGCTCTGTCGGCCGCCGCTGGTTGCTATACACCAAGATATGCTTTGCATGCATTACTTTCTTATCTAGGTCACGTATTAACAGACAAAGGGTCTACTCTATGTCATGCGCCTGAAGCCGCAACACACACGCCAATTGCCCATAATCGGATAATTTAATCTTTCCGATAAATTCTCTACTAGATTAATATCTTACAGATTATTACTTTCTAGCAGATTAGCTTTGCTAATAGGTTGGTTTCGCTAGCTTTATAATCAATTGATTGATTTTGCTAGTCTTTTGTTCACTAGAACTGTTTCTAGTTTCCCTGGGCAGCGTATGTATATATTGATCATGGGTTTGACTCGTTTGTCATGTGCGATATATTTGCCTGAAACACAGTGCACCGCTGGCACCTGTAACTGCCACCCTGCAGTAGAGCAGAGAAGCTCCGTTGTATGCTTATGCGCACGCCCCAATGCATGTGACGCCACCACCCTGATGGTCGCGGACGAGCCACATGCTTCGCCGCTGCCCTGTCGGCCATACTTGTTCTGTGTGCTCCTTGCACCGTGGTGTGTGTCTTGCTCGTCGAAGCACTGTCTTGCGAATCAGGCCAACCCACTGGAAGCTTTATGTTGATTTGTTTCCTTGCATTTATTTATTTTATATGATTTATTTTTGGCATAATATATTTATATATATAGCCGAAAGGCCATAATAATTATGGAAATTATATAATGCTCGGAAACATATGGAAAATTAATGAAATATCTATGATGAGGCCATACTCTATTTCTTTGCTCTCTCTCTTGGTGCATAAAGTTAATTTACCTGAAGTAACCTGAAGCAATATAACATAATGCATTAATTTTTTTCCATAATAAGACATCACAAATCGGGATTATAATTATGTGCTCGAATGGCGAGCTAGTAATACCTTACCAATGTTCTAAATATCAGATAAAGGCTTACAATCTCGGTTACAAAGTGCACAACCCGATGTTGGCATCTTCCTCTCTTTACTGCTGAAAAAGCATGAGGTATACAATGATATAAAAAGTACTAACAACCCCGCCTCCTAGCGACATGAAGTTGCAAGAACACTAACAAGTTGTCAATAATATTCTGAGAAGTTTTATTTCATGTTAGTGTGGAAAACTATTATGTGTTCCCGAAGAATCACATTGCTCGTCCTATTTTGGACCATTTTTGCTCATGTAGCATCTAATTCTCAGAATGACACAAAGTCGCCGAATAGACACTTGGGATAGTTACTAAACAAGTATAAGCGTAAGTCAAATGGTAAAGGTAAGTCCCTGATGGATAAGTTGTTTGGGCGGCTTTGCATCAAAGCTATTTTGGACAACGCCCTTTCAAGATCTACTGTTGATCTACCAGAAGTAATAACAACAGAAATACGATAATGAATCCCACATCACTACAGTTAAACTAAATTGGGAGTTGACCCATTCTCATAAATTATTTGGTGCTGAGAAGCCATAAAAATATTATTTCTAAGGCTGCTAGTGATTGTAATTTGTGAAAGGAATGTAAAACGTTGAGATTGACTGTTTCATTCTCTTCTCTTTTCAAGTCTTAGTGTGATTTCTTCATATGAGAGTAGCATTGATTGTTTTGAGCTAGTCCCAGAAGGATCTTGTCAACTTTTTACTCTCACCAAGTAATTTTCATCCTTTGCTTAGTCAAAAACTTTGCACTATAATGATTTTCCCATATAATACAAATTCTTAACCTTGACTATTCTATTATAAAAGCTTCTCTTTTTGCTGAACAATGAAGAGATTGATATGCTTTATAGGATGGTATATAACATGAGGAGAAATTTGCCTCGTAGGCAGTTTGTACCACAAATAAGTAACTTGGAAATCTTTTGATCGGCAAGTGTTAGCATCGACCACCTGAAGTTGTGATTATGATTTGAGTATGTATATAATACATATCAGCCACATGTTTTCGATTAGTTGTACCGTGCACTTGAAGATGCAAGTAGTACTCTGGTCTGTCGGTCGAAAGTCCAACTTTGCCTTGGACTACAGGTTAGCTAATTCTCTAGCCTGTACTTGATGCTATTGCTAAATGTGGTCGAAGTTCTCTCGGAAGATATATACCAATAAATGTTGAACATAAAAGTTGTTTCCTACTTTATAATGGTATGAGTAATTGGGTAAACTGTGTGCAATAACAAAATGAGCCGGACTGTATGATCTTGCATATAAATGCTTGGCAGCATTGGCTTGATGCCATGAACTTTCCCTTGAGGAGTTTCTATTGACAAAATTATGCTACATATGACAATTTAAATCCTGAAGATTGCATGTGCATTAAGTAGCAATAATAGTTTCATAGAATTACAACCACTAATTTTGTGTCTCACTTGAAGTTGAGCAGAATCCTTTCAGGAGAAGGAAATAAATACAGTATTCATGCCACTGTGTTAATCTAAGTCCGAGCTCACTGCATATGAAAATATAAATTTAAAACCCCCATCCTCTTAATGTGCATAAGATTTCCTGAACATATCACCACTCTAGCATACATTAGTCACCACTAGAAGCTTGTGGCTGGGGATTTTGTTAGTATGCTTTTCAGAAATATCTCGGCATTAGGGGGATATAAATGTCCATCTTGGATAATGCCTTGATATTTATATAGAAGAATAAAATGCACAAAAGTCAAACTGAACATGTTGTTTAGTGTATACTCTTTTATATATGGAGTTTGCCAGAAAATCATTTGATTCATTGAGGAGTAACCATAGTGGTTTAAACATAATGTAAATGCTTCTACCTGAAGTAGATGTGGATATACCAGGGATTAATATTATATCCATATTTGACTTATCGGTACGATCTATTTCTGCGGGGACGCCTGCGAATGTGATCCAACGCCCTTAGTCAAAGCATATGCTCTTGATGCAAATTCACGTTGTATGTGAAAATCTCCTCCAATGAACTCACCCTGCTAGTGATTTGCCTCACGAAGAGGTCCATCTTGAAGATGAAATTCCTAGTGATGCGCGCAATATAATAGTGCTAGGAATACGGAACAACAATGGATCTTTCATTTTAGGAAATGACGAAGATGTTAATTGAATATTGTGGGAAACGAAAGTGTCGACACCTATCTTGCCTCTCTAATTGCAATGATTCTCCTCGAGAGAACCCGGATCCGGAATAAAGTCCTAGGCACGAGTGCTTGAAGCTCTCTTATCGGGTCAATGAAAAATGCAATTGAGGCTGAACCAAAAATCACAAAGTGAAAGTTTTGAACCTGAAGTTTGGACAATTATGGGTCATTATTGATATAATAGGTGGTGAATGCGATGGTTCTAGTGGTCTTGAAATGGACCAATCCCCATGTGTGTTGAATAAACACAGTTCCGTTATATATCTGGCAAAGGCACTAATCAAAATATGCAGTTAATAGTATTATGAAAATCCATCATGAGATCCCGGTAGGACTCATAATCTGCAATTTAAATAAGCAACATTGAAATCTCATACCAATATTACATTTTCAAAGAAGTTTGTCATCTTGAATAAAAACTACTCTATGTAGAGAGAATACCTCCCTGTTGAGAGAGAATACCTCCCTGTTGAGAGGATATTTTCCTGAAGGAATTTTTTTAAAGAAATAAAAACTGGTCTGAGTTGAACACCAAAATTTAATTTGTATAGGAGTACAAAGACCCATATAAGACTCGAGAAAGTATGAAAGGAGGAACCAAAGATCAGAACATCGCCATATTTTCATATGTGCATTTTAGAAGTACGTTTGAGTGTACTGATGTATTTTTCACCAGAAGATTTGAATTGGCGGTATCCTCTAATACCCAGAAGGTAGAAACCCAGAAGGTATGGTGTTACTGGCAAATATATCCCCATTGTGCCAGTATGAGAGACTGGAAAGTTGCGACACTATGCACTCTTTCTCCATTTTTTCCCACTGGATTTTTGGAGTTTTGATGAGGCATGAGTTTGTTGTGGTATTCGCCCAAGGGGGAGTGTTAAGAAATCCCTAAATAAGGGATAATTGTGGGCTCATAGCACATATACCCCTGAAGGGTTCCCCGCATCTATATAATGAACAATCTTATATTCATCTATGACTAATGAGAAAGAGACCCGAAGTTCCACCTATATCTGTGTTCTATGTGTTCCTTATGTTTGTGATGTGAAGGGAAACGAGATCTGATCTACATCTTCTCACGCCTCGTTCTTGGATTGAGATTAAAAAAACCGAATAGGGATCTGATTCTTAATAGCATCTACGGAGCCTGATCGTCGAGCCGAAACAAGCAACCAAACAACACTGAGCTGCATCCACGGAGCCTGGCCGGGGGAGCATGCGGGCAACCAATCAGCCCCATTGGTGACTCCCCAAATCGGCCACGCCCGTTCATGCTGTGCCTATCTAGAATTTGCAAAATCCTCGTTTCCTGTTCATTAGTTGGCGTAGTTGATGCATATGGCTTGAGCAGACCAAGCAACAGGAGGGATGATGCTCGTATATTGATGCATGGACATCTGTTATGTTTGTATGGATATTGATGCTTACAGTGACAAATGAATATTACGTGTTTGAACTCTCTTTGTTTTGCTTGATCTGTACATGTGAACCAACGGATCTTTATTGTTCTCAATAATATATGTATTAATATCTCAGTTTTGTTCTTGAGGACAATGAAATGGAAGGGACCAGAGAGAGAAAAAAAAAGCTAAATCCTATCTAGGGGTAGTATGGTCTTTTCAATCTCTACTTAACTGCTCTGTTACTCCCTTTTGACAGACAACAGTGGACTAATTTTCAGTGACATAAGGAATTTACTGTATGCACAGTGCGCCGCTCACACCATGCTTACTCGAGAACATGAATTTCTCATGAGCATTGGTTAGAAAGATTTGCCGTTTCACAACTTCTGCTTTTCAGCATAACCTACGGTAGTGTGCGACCCGCAACCAAGCACATTTATGTATTATTCTAAGCGTTATACACAATGAGCGTTTTGAGTGTCGTGTAAAATTGACGTATTATTCTAAGCGTTATACACGATGAGATGAGGGTTTTGAGTGTCGTGTAAAATTGATGGCACGAGTTTTAGTATCTTCTTAAAGATTTTACTAAAAAAAATCTCTCAAATTTTATATTTCGCCCGCTTCTTCCAATATAAATCTGTAGAATCCTCTAGATAATCCTATGCAAGAACAGAGATGATATAATGGTTGTACCGTATAATCCAGACCGCTTATGCCTCACTACCGAGTACAATTTAGCTGGAAATTCCGATATAACAAAAAAGATAACCTTAAAGTAATAATTGTATTTATAAAATAGACTAAATACATAGTAGAAATCAGCTATGCACAAACAAGCTTAAGGTGTGACCATATAAACCAAAACGAAAATATATTCTCTCTCATCTCCCCCTGATACCCGTCATCTTCCCTCTGTATGCATGCCGTATATTCAACACAAGGAATCAAGCGTACAAAAATAGATTATTTTATTTTACATGGGTCCCGCGTCCCGGCTTACACTTAAACTAATAGCATGGTACCGATTTCTACAACTACGGCCTTGTTTTGTGTTTTGTTTAGTTTTCTAACTTTATCTCAAATTCATCACATCAAAATGCCGACACATATATGAAGTATTAAATGTAGATAAAATAAAAAACTAATTGTACAATTTTGTTGTACTTTACGAGATGAATATTTTAAATATAATTAATCAAATACAAACGAAATGCTACGGTGATGTATTAATGATAAAAGTTTAACTTTAACATATCAAAGTTGAGAACTAAACAATGCTTACGTCCATGTGTATACAGACCCACTGCTAAATTTACAGTACACCGTTAACATTGCTTTTGCCCTAAGTCGAGGATAAGGATCGACTTGGCACGCCGATAGTGATCGCTGTACTGTCACCCAAACAGTTAAGAGTTTGCTGCTATGCGCTAGCGACTTCGCGATCAAAGAACGATGACGTAGCCCAGATCCGAATCCTCCCATGTGTTCTCCCACTGGCTTCTTCCTCCGAAGAATTTTGTCCCGGACCCCGAACGCTGTTACCGGTCACGGTCACCTAAGCAAGCGCAAGCACGGCAGCCTGACCACAACGTGGCAACTTGTTTTTTACGATTCTACTACAATGAAATTGAGCTGACGTGGCAACGGCCAACCCCGGCTCTACTACCACAGTAATAGCCACTGTGATCTGCTCACAAGTCTCCAGTCCACGGTCTCTGCGCTGGTAATAATAATTAAACACGGAAGAAATAGGCACAATACGCACACATATACCATTACACTGGGAAAATATTTACAGATGGGAGTAAAGCTAGTACACACGTACACAAAGGTTGCCCTCACTGGCTCGCCACCACACTTAGCGGCCGGGCTGAGGTAAGTACTGTAGTAATTAAGCATTACTCACTCGATATCAATATATAACAGTGATAGGACAAAATAAACGGCAGTGTCATCTTTAGCCTCGGACAGCAACGCAGCAGCAGTTGCGTCCGTTTTAGATAACCACAAGGACCAGCAAACACGGCCTGACAGAGACGCCGGGCCCTTCCTCGCTCATCGACCTCGTCGATCTCCTCGTCGATCCAATCCGATCAGATCTAGCGGTGGTTGCTCCTGGTCTCGTCGCTGTAGAGCCTGAAACAGTTACAGATATTTCTCCGGTCGTCAGGATAGTGTTTGCATTCGATGGGCACGACAGCAGGGCGACTTTCTAATTAAATTAGTATATGATCACTCTCTCGGCATCATTATCTAGTTTTTTTTGTTTGGATAACTGAACAATAATACAATGAGACTGACCTTAGTAATAAAGGACTTATTTAGTAAAAGTTTATGTAATTCTCTAGAAGAGCTGATTCTATAAGAGAATTGTTTCTATAGCTAAAAATAAGTCTTTTGATTCTTTAGTCTAAACTCTCAAAATCAAGGTAAAGAACCACTTCACATAATCAAAATAAATTACTTTTTTAGCTTATTTTTTTAAAAAAATTATTTCATATAATCAGCGGATAATCACTGCTCTGCTGGAAAACAGTTGCACGGAGGCTAACTACGAAACATGGCCGTAATACACTCGATCGTGCTTCTGGATTGATTGGGCATGCCACGTGAGCAGACCATGGTGCCCAAGTGCCTCCCATGATGCTTTTGTTTAGTGCTAACCTCACTGACTATCTCATGTCATTTGGTGCTTCAAACAGAAACAGTGATCACCGTACCCCCTCCTGGTTTGATGCTCGATGATCTGCTCCGAGCCTGGGCAGAGCTGAGCACCCGTGCTAGCAAATAAACCAAAGCAGATGTACGGCGAGCTAGCTTAGGGTACGACGGATGATGGGCGGCGACGCTAGCTTACCAGTCGTAGACGGTGGGTGAGTTGGGCTGCGGGCGGTCGAAGAGGTTGGCGCCCATGCTCTTGGTGGCCAGGTTGCTCCCCGGGTGGAACACGCTGCGCCACACGTTGGCGGCGCCGCGCGGCGTCGTCGACGTCGGGGTCACCGGAGTCGCCGGCGTCGTCGGGGTCGACGGCATCGACTGCGCCCGCTTGTAGCTGCTGCTGCTCCCGCCAGCGGCGCCTCCGTCCGCATCTTGAAGAACACAGTCACGTCCGCAGAGCGTTAGTTGGTGAACAGACCAATTATATTATATCCTAAATAAAACGGTCTAGCTAGCACACGGTAATTTTTATATCCTGTGAAACATGCCAACGCGTCCGTAACCTTCTGCGGGATTAATTTACCAGACTTTATGCTGGCAGCATGTTTTATTAGTTAAGATCAGATCATGTGTGCATATCTATACGTGCTTCATGTCTAGCTAGTTCCAAATTGTTGCTAGTGCAAACTAGCGAGTATACCTTTGTCGATGACGAGGGGGCGGGAGGTGGTGGCCTTGCGGAGCTTCTCGAGCCCCGTCTCCGGGCGAGGCCCGGCCACCACGTCGTCCCACAGCTTCTCCAGCATCTCCCCTCTCTAGCTCCGGCGAAGGTTTTACTCCCTAAACGTCACTACCGAAAAAAGAGCACTGCACCGGAAAAGAGCGTCCGGGTACGAGAGAAAGAGCCGGTGGGCCTCTCTTAAATGATGGAGGCAGGGGTGTCCCGATACCACCGGAGTGACCATACCGCTCCAAGCGCCCAAGCGTCGGTACGTGACCTGTGACCACCTAAAAATGGCCCTGAACTCTCGAAAAAGCCGTGCCGGCAAGAGAGGCGGGGGCGACTGACTCGATCCGGGCCGGTAATTTCAGCGCGGGGCACGGGCAGCAGCTTCGGATCCCTTGACCGGGCGGTGAGCGCACCCAGACGACGCAGCAGAGTGGATAAGGATGGAGGCATGGAGCGGAGTGGCGTCGGAGGATTGGGTCGGGGGCTCGCCAAAATATCCTAGCGTTCCCCACCCCCAACGCGTGGGCGGGTTGGTAGAGAAGACGAATCGGCTCGCCTCCTCACTCCTCAGCTAGCTCGCGGCCTGCCTGCCCGGCGCCCGCCACGGGTCCCGCACCTCACCTGCCTGCGACCGCGAGGTGCCGGGCCGCGAGGCGACAGCCAGATTCCCCCTATGCGTTGAGCACGCGGAGATCGCGGCGGATCCAAACGATGAATCGGCCGAGCGGGCCGGCTTTTGCACAGAGCAGCGACGGGCCTGCGGCGATGTTGGGCCTGCTGCGGATGAACGGGTGGCTGCCAATCGGAATGGCTAGCAGCGACGGGCCGTAGCCCAGTCTTCTTGCTCACGGTTTTGGGCCCTCGTTCCTCAAAAAAAAAAAAAAGAACAAGCGTGAATCTCGTCATTGCTAATCTCATTATTACCCTATTTCCTGCAGATGAATATAAAGCACAAGCAACCATGTATAACGGGTTAATGATCACAAGTACGGTCCACATCTAAACACACACCATGCATGCATGTCTCGGTTTATTTGCCTATATATACGACGCTTACATCCTCAACTCAACTGATGTACTCCTGAACTTGCTGCCCATTCCTTACTTCGAACAAGGTCACCACCTAGTCATCCATGACACCGCCATCCAGTGTTTCACTACATATATGGCCTTCCACTAAAATATCATAATTCGATACCATGCGTGAACATTTTTCGATAAACTAGTGCCAACTTATTGGGGGGGTCTTCTTTGGAAATGAACAGTCTTAACCGAATGAAAAATTGCCTGCTCCTAACCAAAGTTGTGCATGCTTTCACTTCAATCCCCCCGTTTTGAAACCATAACAACTCTGATTTTGTATCATGCTCTTTTTAAAGACGTGATGTGCTCCTTATTAAGAAAAAAAAGATGTGCTGCGATCCTGAAAATGGATGCCAGTACACAATAACAATAATGTGACAACACAGGTGCGGAACAAATGTAATTAATTCAAATCAAAGAGAGTTGATTTTTATAAGTAATTTCTGTATAGTTATGCTACAGGATCATCATGGTTGACACTTGACAACACTTCTTCAGAAACTGCACTTCAAGGTTCATTCTTCACAGCTACTAGTTCCCTTTTACTAATTGAACAAGCAACAATTCGATTCTTAACAAATGTTTTTCATGGACTTCTAGCAAGGGTATACTTACTAAAGCATGCTTCAAAATATGCGTCAGATAGATCATAGCAACAACAGGGGAATGGATGGCTGTAGGCAAACAATGGCAATGCAGACAACAAATGGCAACAAATACTGAAAACGAACCAGGCTTATAAAGTAACCTCTGCACTGTCAAGTTACAGGATCTTTAGAATGACAGCATTTCCTCAAAAATAAACCAGGAATATATCAAACAACAAACAGTTAATACAAACTACAAAACAAAATGAAATAGATAACCAAAGCTGCATCTCCATTGTTTAATTTGGTAATAACTGAAGGCCCAACACATGTGAAGGCAGCCATATCATTTCTGAGCAACAATTCTTGACCTTCACCTTGGGTCTTATGCTTCTAGTCATGATCAGCCGGTCCAAGAAAAGAAGGAATATATGGAAGATACGGAAGGAATGTGTCATACATTGGCTCTGTGAGACTACATATAACACAAACTTTCCCACGGTCCATGTCATACGACATTAATAGACCCTCACATTTCCAAACAAAGAAAATCACATTGGCCTCTGGATGGATTGTGATCAAAGCATAATCACGCTCCATCATGAGATCCACCTCTCCGAAAATCTGGGAAGTGCTGATGTTGTACTTAAAGATCCATCGACCGGCACTATAATCTTCAAGCACCCAGACTGATATCTTAGAAGTGATATGTTTCTTAGTAATCATATAGCATATACTCCCTTGTGATTGACCAATAAAACCAACAGGCCCCTTCCAATGATTTTCAAAACTCATACTTTCCAGCAAAGGAATGGTCCTCCATGTCTTCCCTTCTGTGTCCACTGTCAGTATCATGAAATCATAGGAGATCAAATGGAGCATTTCATTCATAAAGACACCTCTTGATTCAACCGGGACAACCTCATCACCCCAGCCATTTCCCTTGTGACTCCACGTACCAGTTTCCGACGAGTAGATATCCAGGCCAGTGATATATCTGTAATCATCTTCCTCTAGGAGCCGGAACACATGGAAGTGAGCGGAGATGGCCGGATCAAAACCTAAACGGATTGTGGACACCGAGCTATCATTTTTGGGGGCCTCGGGCAGGACTACCCATTTATCAGTGGCGGGGTTGCACACCACGAAGTTGAATTCATCTCTGGGGTTCACCTTCCAGCAGCTGCAGAGGAGAAGGCCACCGCAGGTGTCCTTGGGACGGATCCAACTGTAGCCGGTTAAGAAGGGCAACGACGGGTCAGGAAATGGCAGCTCTGCGCCCCTCGAGATGCCAACGAAATCGGGAATTGCTGTCAAGTCGTCCTCGTGGTTGAGCAGGTAGTGAGGGTAGAAGAAGCCGGAGAGTGTCTGGGGGAGCTTCTTGCGGTGCTCGGGGTTGGTGATGAGGCCGTGCCAGTGGCGGGAGACACACTTGACTCGGCAGATCGATTTGACCGGAAGCCGCGACAGGATCTCGACGATGAGGTCGTCGGTGAGGTCGGCGGCGGCGCCGCCGGCCCTCTTCTTGGAGCGGAGGGGTCCATCCGGGGGCGCAAGTCAATCTTTACTCTGACCCAAATCAGTCACCACCAAACTGCAGATCTGCTTACTTGTTCAGTAAAAAAAGAATGCAACAAATCGAACTGAACCAATCAATTCACCGAAACAGAATGCTCTATTTTTCTTACCTGAATGAGGAGGACCCATGACGATATGTGGCCGCCGCCGCAAACAGAATCAAACTTTGGCAGCCGACTACCGCCGGCCGTCCATTCTCCGTGGCCCCTCCCCGCACCCCACGCGGACGAAGGCTAGCAAGCGAGGAGCCGGGAGCCCGGGAGGAAGACGCTCTCTCGCCGAGTACACAAGGCTGCTCCACTGGGCCTGGTTCCTGTGCAGCGCAGAATAGGAAACCAACGTGCCGGATCTTGAAATACTGTGCACTGGGCGTGACCGCGTGAGGTTTAGATCCAAATTCCAAATTTGGAGTACAGTGTCACTTCGTAATCATTGCGTCACTGTAGCATTTCGTTTGTATTTGTGAAAAATTGTCCAAACATTGATTAATTAGGCTCAAAATGTTCGTCTCGCAAAGTACAACAAAACCGTACAATTAGTTTTTGATTTCATTTACATTTAGTACTCCATACATATTATGACATTTTAATATAATGATAATCTTCTTTGTTACATAGTGAATTTGTGGTGTAAATTTGGTATAGAAAGAAATTTTTTTAAAACTTTGCTAGTCACCCCAACGGTGACTGTTGAGCAAAACAGTCACAACGAGACCTTTGTTAAGTCAATCATTTTTTACTAATTTGTACGAAAAATGTTAGACTCCGGCTCTTTCTAAAAATGTTCCGTTTTTGTCTTTAACAACGAAGCAGTTTTTTGGAGCCAAATCTATTTTATAAAATGTTTGGTGAAATAGTTTTTCAATGATAATCTTGTAATTTTAGAATCAACTTTAATATTATGTAGGCCTATTTTTTCATGTTCACAGTAGGCGTCAATTTTGCATATGTAAAAACAATATTTTAAAAATCCGACTCTCCAACCTCCTTTGGGCACAGCCGCACGGGCCGAAACATGACTAACCTGGCCCAGATGGCCCAACTCGGGTCCAACAAGGCTGCCTGTCCGAACATTGGATAACGAAGGGATAAGCTGGGCAACGGCCGTTCCCATCCGCCACCGCACTTCACCCGCCGGCGCCTCCTCCCTCTCCTCCCTCGCCGGGGCGCCCTCCGACTCCAAAATGGCGGCCACCGCCAGCATGGCCATGGCCACCATCTCCCCCACCACACCCATCCCAACCGCGCCCTTCCCATCCCTCCCCCTCGGCTTCCGCCTCCGCCCCCAGTCCCTCCTCCTCTCCGCCTCCCGCCGCCTCCTCCTCCCCGTCCCCAAGGCCTCCTCCTGGGACGAATCCGCCCCCGAGGAGGAAGGCGAGGCTGAGGAATCTGCCGCCGCCGCCGGGGACGAAGACAACGAGGATGAGGACGAGAAGCCGCGGCCGGAGCCGGTGTCCTCCGCCGAGTTCCAGTTCGCGGCGCCCCCCGAGGGCTACGTGGAGCCCGCGGCGTTCGACGAGCTCCCGCCGGAGTCCCCCGAGGACGTAGCCGCGGCATACGAGTCGCTCTACGGGCCGGCATTCAGCGGCGAGACCGTGATGGGGAACAACGTCTTCGAGGTCAAGGTGGTCGACCCCATCGACATGGACCGGGAGCAGCGCCCCAACGACGACTTCAGCGAGCGCGTCGTGCAGGTCAACCGCGTCACCAAGGTCGTCAAGGGAGGGAGGCAGCTCTCCTACCGCGCCATCGTTGTGGTCGGTGACATGAAGGGGCACGTCGGCGTGGGTGTGGGAAAGGCCAAGGAGGTCTCCGAGGCCATCACCAAGGCAGCAATGAACGGCCGGCGCAATCTCGTCACGGTGCCGCTCACCAAGTACTGCACGTTCCCGCACAGGTCGGTGACATTGTTTGCCATTCAGCATTACTTAAGCAGTTTGTCCCTGAAATGCTTGCAAGGTAGTTCTCCAACTCCTAGTTCCTGACAACGATAGTGTGCATACTGAACATCAAATCGTATACTCTGTTAATCGTGCCTACTTCCTAGCAGTTGATAGAATCAAGCTGCAGTTGATAGAATCAAGCTGGTTGTAGTTGTACACTCGCTTTTGATTTACTGTTCTGTTCTTCTAGCCTGATTTAGGTCTACAGAAACACCTCTAAGCTCCACAAGTAATGGAAACAGTAGCGGTTGGGGAATCATAGTCATAGGTTGCCACTTACTCGTAGTACTCTGTGAACCAATGTGAATCTAACTAGAATTAGGAAATTCCCCCAATTGTTTTGTTCTTTTACTTAATATAGGCAGGGTGTTGTCACCGTGCTCCATCTGTTCTTTCATCAGGTTGGATGGAGAATTCACCGTCACAAATTTGTATTTGTTTACATAGCCAAAAACTCAATGTTAACTCATATGTTGTAGTTGCGTATCCATTTCTGTTGTCTGAATGTTCTGTGGATCAGCCGTTAGAAAGGATTCTTCAATAATTTGTTTTGGATTAGCATGATTTCATATGTTGCAGCTCCATGAGGTTTACTTTCAATCAATAGAATTAATTTATATCATTAGCTTTGTAGAAAGGCTTTGTTATTTTTTCTAATAGACTTTGTATAAGTGGTCATGTATGATATGGCTGAAAAAATGTATAGTTGGCAATAAAAAGGCAATCAGTTTTTATGTGGTTTAGCTGTACTTCCAATTTATGAAAAATGAAGCTACATATTCTTTGTAAGGTAGTGTTAACCTTGAACTTCCTTGGCTGTCTACATATTTTTTGTTTCAATTTAGTGCACTTCTGTGCTGGTGATCTTAATCTGGGTCAGTTATATATATTTTTTTGTGTGTGGCAATTCTCTGAAAATGTTTCCTGATATGTGAAAATTTTGTAGACAATGGCTGTATTTTTTTTTTGCAAGGTTGCAACTGCATTATGTTCATCTATTTGCAAGCATTTGCTTTGAGTGCTGATTCTGTTGGTTTGTCTATTAATTTGCCAAGATGAAACATGAATATTCTGCCCCCCTGTTGGTGATATTTATCTTGGGACAATAACTCTTGATCTCGTGTAGATGATAAAATAATAATGCTACATGGGTGCCCTGTATGTACAAGCTCCATTTCAGACAGTAACGGGAGTTTTATTTCATTTTCGCTTTGCATTGTGCTGGTGATCTAGAATCAATCCATGCTTGCTGCCTGGGCCTTATTTCTCAAAACTGTTGTGCAAAAACATTTGTGAAAAAAAAATCTAGGACAGATTTGGCAAATCAAATAAAGGAAATTAGTTCGTTTATTCAGTGTTGTGACTTGGTTTAGAAAGAAGCAGCTTGTCAAATGCAAAATATCGGATCTACTCGAATTCCATTTTAATGCCACATGGACCCCCAAACCAGTTGTGTTTGCAATTTCACATAGAAAATAAGAGTTAGTGTTTGCAATTTATAAGCTCCCCCTCTAAGATAGTGTTCTGGTTTGGGGTAGTGACATAAAACATTCATAAACATTAGAAGTTGGAGTCTGGAAGTAGCTTTACTGTTTGTTTCCTGTTGTGCATATTAATTGTCTCTGGTAATTGCTCTCCAACCAATTAAGATTTCCCTTTCTTCATTCACATTACCAGTACTGTTCTTATGCCCCCAGAGAGCTTGCCATGTTGCACATTGAGAAATCTATTGGGCTAATGTGACAATCTGCTATGTGGATACTTTGTATGCTGAAGCAATAGCTTGGGGTCATGGACCATGTTTGCCTTTCCTTCCTCTGAAAGCTGTGTTTATATGCCTTAAAATTATGATGTTATAGGAATTCTGAAAATTTATTCCCTTGTTTCTTCCTGCGATGAGAACAGAGTTGATGCGGACTGCATACAATTGGATGCCCACATTTCTTTCTATGATAGCTGGGTTTATATAATTGCAATTGTCATGTTACTGCAATTCTGAACATTTGTCATCTCTTGTTTCTTGCTGCAACATGAACAGAGCTGACGCTGACTTTGGAGCAGCCAGAGTTATGTTGAGGCCTGCTTGTCCCGGATCTGGTGTCATTGCTGGTGGAGCCGTGAGGGTCGTGCTGGAGATGGCTGGGGTTGAAAACGCTCTGGGGAAGCAGCTGCGGAGCAAGAACCCCCTGAACAACGCGAGAGCGACCATCAAGGCGACCCAGATGATGAGGCAGTTCAAGGATGTCGCGGAGGAGCGCGGGATTCCGATGGAGGAGCTATGGAAATGATAGAAGCAAATCGAGCCAAAACCCCTTTTGTACCATTCTCTCTTTTGCTGTATTTCTCTCGAGTCCGTTTTCTGCTGTAGTATCTGTCAATGGGATAGGGACAAATCCCGCCTTACGATTTTGTTCTGCAAATCCCTTCTGGAATCTGCGAGTAGCGCCGGCATTTACACGCAAGTTTCAGAGATGAAATTGAATCCATGAAATCTGACTTAGGTATATATGTATGCAAATTTCTCTGTCTGTACACCGACGATTGGGAGAAATTCAAATCAAAGAATGAACAAATTCAGCAGTATGTACAAATGCATCTCTCTGTACATAGCATCCATCTAGCTAGCTTCGCCATGACGCCATGCCACGCCGACCATCTGCTGGAACCGGTCGGTGCCGCAGGGGATCCTGAGCACGCCTCGCTGGCCGTACCCGAACTGCTGCGCGGCCATCTCCAGCACGGCCGCCATGCACGGCTCCTTGAGCATCTCGACGCGCACCATGATCCTCCGCTCCTCGCCGTGCCCCTCCTCGTCGCCGACGAGCACCATGGGGACGTAGCCTCTCGGGACCCTCCCGTCGCCGCCGCCCAACAAGGCGATGACTTCCCGCGACGGCGCCGCGGCGGCGGACGACCTGGGGCTCCGCCTCACCGATTCCCAAGCTGCCGCCATCGTCGCTGGCGCCCGTGGAGAAACAGGAGCTCCACTAGCTAGAAGGCCGCAGCGCTTATGATCACTTGGGCACTTTGCCAATGCTTTGGTTAATTTTCTGACGAGTGACGACTGAGTGAGGCGCAATTGCAGATGCTGCGTAGAGGGGTTGTTGTGGCAGTGGTTATATACTGCACGGATTGCTTTTTACAAAGGGTATTGGAAGAACTGAGGGTTTGGTCCAAGAGAACGTGGATTATGCGGTGACGCATGGTGCGATGTGGACGATTGGGGAAATGGTCTACTTTGGTTGGACTTAACTGTGGGCCCGGCTCATCAGTCGGCATGCCGCTCAGTCAAACCGTTGCTGTCAAGCAACTCGAACGCGACGCCAAAGATTAGGAGGGCTAAAAAAATATTTCTCAAACTGTTTTTTTTTCTATAGTAGAAAACGTTTCTCAAACTGTTATCTGAACTGTAGGGGTTTTGGACGGGAGCGTTCTTATTTATATGCTTCGATCCTTTCGTACCACATTCGGCATGTGCAAACGTTTATAGTTCTAGATAAATAGCGGTGTGTCTTTTTATATATGCACCTTGCATCTCATGAGCTCGCAAAGCCTACCATAACCTGTGTAATCCTTGTCTAGATAGATATTTATTCATATATATAGTTCTTTTGTGATGCTCTTCCTATTTCTTATGGCGGAGAATAACAGGCCACAAAAATAATATATACGGTTCTAATGCCATAGAGTCGAAAAATATTTAATGCAAGGCACATCACACTGATTAGTTTGCATGCACAAGAAGCCGTCAGCCTTAACAATTAACAAAGCAGTGCTGGGTCAGCTACAGGCCAAAGAACGTGGCCACAAGAACAGGTCGCGGCGCATTTCACTGTTCTATTGCAATAAACTCCCCGTATTTTACTTTATCTGATTTCCCGGCTCCCGACGCCCGTAACCTGGCGCTTGAGTTCGCGCAAGCGGCCTCGCCGTCGCCGTCGCCGTCGCAGGCAGTTTCCCCTCAACCCATCCCTGAGCGGAGATCCGGTCCGCCCAATCGCCCAGCTCCGTGGCTCCGGGCGTCGGCTCCAGTCGCTGTTCAGCTGGTTTGGTGGAGGCCCATTTCGGGCGGGGATGGAGGAGGGAAGGGCAGGCGGAGGGCGGAGGATCGCTGCGCGCCAGCAAGGTAAATTCCCCGCATCATTTGCTCGATCTCTGTTGTTCTACGGTTGATTCCTACGTGGACGACATACATCTATACCAAATCGAGCCTTGCCGCGGTGCCATTTTGGTTAACGAATCGCTCGGTTCCATTGGCCAGTGTGCTAGCTCAGATCCTGCCGTATCTGGTAAGCGAGCCATAAATTTCATCGGCAAGGGCATAACATATATAGCTCAAGAAATTATCTCTCGGGTTATGCATCTAGGACTTCGTCAAATTGTACGCAGTTTTCTGGTTAAACTTCACTCTAAAATTTCGTAGTCTCTGTAAAGGGCAACTGGCTCCACCAACACCATTCTGTCGTTACCTACCCGGGAGGCGAGGGAGTGACAATGTCTTCTGACAGGAAGTTGCGAAAACTAATACAGTGTGTTTGCAAGTGGGATTGTTTCTTTTTAACTTTGAGACAGTTTGAGTGTTGATTTCTCTCACGGTCTCATTGAAATGCATGGTCTTGGATCTTCCATGACTTTCAAGCAATACTTATTTTGGGGAAGAGCATATATTGCAATTATTTAATTGCAGATGTACTTGTTCAGCCACCATTTAATTAATATTAAAACGACATTGCAAAGTTACTTTAGCTTTTTATCATTTGTACTTGTAGCACAATACAAAAGATTTGTTGAGTGAGAATGCAACATTTTAATATAACATGGCTTAATACTTCACACGATGAACAAATATTTTCTTTTCTTGTACATAGTCAATTGCATGGAACATGTTTGCATTCAACACATACAATTTCAATACATGTCGAAACATGTTTACCTCTTTTGGAAGTTCATTTTTTCAACTGACAGACAGTAAAGGGTAATCAATACAATAGGGAAAGCAGTGTTAACAGCAGCTACTATGCCCAACCTGTCTTGATGAAATCCAAAATAGTCGTTCAAGAAAACAGCAACAGTTTTGGTTTCTCTAAATGCTTCGACTTCTTTGTCTATGTTTCCATACTGGGAGGTCAAGAGGGAATTAAGTATCCAAGATGTAGGAGTAAGGTAATAGAGCCAGATCCACCACTTTGGGAATTGCTGAAAAGAAAAAAAATAACTTAATGTTAATTCTGTCCACCATACACAACATAGAGTAACACCTGGCTGAGCAAAAAACGTTTTAATTTATGATTTGGAAAAGTCCTTTTTTACTTATAGGTGAGAGGAGTAAAATGGACTTTTTCCTTATAAGTTCAAGGAGTTATTTTTCCACTGTGTAATATTTAGGTTAGTTTTAATCTTCATCTAAAATGAATGAGGCAAATGAGTTTGATTGTCTTCTGTTGTTACTGTCTAAATGTTATGTTTGAGTGTTGCAAAAGATTACCACTCAAATATATCTTACAGTTATGTTTATTTTTAGTGTATAACAGTTGCTGCTAAATTATTTCTGAATCTGTTAATGTTTCATGACTACTGTAGTGCTTATAGGCAGGTTAGAATTTACAAAGTTACTACAGCTCCTCAGTAAATTAGGAAGCAAGTGTTGAAGAGGAATAGTTGTCGCTGACTTTGTATTATTCAAACAAAATAGTACTCCCTCCAATCTTAAATATATGACGTTTAGGACAAGGGAATTAGTTCATTTTTGAACTAAATAGCTTGTCCTAAACGACATATATTCGAGAACGGAGGTAGTAATAAGATAAAAATATGATTAACCTTTTAACATTGTGAATGTCTTATGAGTAATAGTTATAGAATGGATCTCAGAGTAATAGTTATAGAATGGCATCGTACATGTTTCTTGTAGGGGCATATAATTTAAATTCAAATTTGATGTTTACATGTCAATTGTTCAAGAATTGGCACCCTTAGTATTGCATTTCAGTATAAATGATAAACCATTGTGCAATTCCAACTGTTCCTAATTCTTGTGATTTGGTTGGCAAATGCATACCAACAATTAACGCCTAGCTTCTCGCGGTGGATCGGTTAGAACGTTGAACTCCGGAAGTCGTTGAAACTTCCGTCTTAGAACATCCCGGGTGGAGTCCTCCCGTTGTCGTTTTTTTTTATATCCAACAATTAACCATAATATGATACTAGTGGAGTATAACTTCTTCAGTATGATCCCCGCTCCATTCATGCTTAACTAATTTTATCATAGTTATCTAGATTAGCAGGGTAAAGCTGATGCCAATAGGTTTACGATAAAACATTGTTATATGCTGCCTTTGGGGCTTTGGGCACAAAACATTTTCATCAATGATATTTCTAAATACAAGTTTCACTGTTGTAACTTGGAATGCAATTAAGTTATAATATTATGGATGCACGCCTAGCTTCTTGCGGTGGACCGGTTAGAGCATTGAACTCCGGAAGTCGTTGAAACTTCCGTCCCGACCCGGGTTCGAAGCACGGCACCTTCTTAGAACAAAGCCCGGGTGGAGTCTCCTCCCGTGGTCGAGTTTTTTTTTTAAATTATGGATGCAATTTTCTAGACAAATGTATGCATAAGATTCGACATGTACAGACCAGAGGTAGTAATTGCTCTACATAACTAGACGACCAAGCAAGTTATAAATAGTGTCCACATGTTTCAACGATTTCTCGGATTGTCGGCATCACAATAAATGAAAATTCCTGTTGATATATCATTTTAGTGTTGCCATTCTAACTTTCTGTAGAACATAATTGTCAAACTTGCACAGCATATTTCCCTAAATGGCCATTTTTCCTTAAAAAATATAAGCTATATTATCACATTTGTAATAGAGAGAGGTTATCCAGACTTACAGGTCCAGGTAAAATAAATCCTGAGAATAGTGTCTGCATTGTGTTGAAAAACGATGCCAGTATGGTGGCTATTTGAACATTTGGGGTTACTGAAACCAGCAGCAATCCAACATAAACATAAGAAAGAACTGCACAAAAGGTGGTATAGAAGAACCATAGGAGTTTGTATGCTGTCCAATAATAGCCAATTGTTGGGTAGATGATGAATGTATAGAGTAACACTTGGATAAAGACATAAGGGATCTCTATTGCAGCCTGTAGAGGATGAAGAAATTTTATTAGTTATTCTAGTTTAGATTTTTCTATGCTTACAAACTTGTGATCGGTATCTGACCTGTGCAAATGAATATGCCCAGGAAGAGTACATTCCTGCAAATTTCTCACGATACATTACAATCCGTTCTGTTGTACTGAATGATATAATTGACTGATCATTGTAAACACCAAGTTGTGTAACCCCCATATACATTGCACCAAAAACATTGAATAGATCCTGCTCATTGTTTCTTGGAAGGAACAAGAAAAACTCAGCAGTTAGCCTTTTGAACATGTGGTATACCTTGGTAATAGCTTATGATATAGTAATCTTACACTGCTGAACAACAGAGGACTGTGGTGATATTCCCTATCCCGTAAAAAGCAAAAAAAAGGGAAAAAAGAAAAAGAAAGCAAAAAAAAAAGTGGGGTGTGGACTGTGGACTTACAATATCTTTGCATGCCTCCAGTATAATACTCCGAAGATCAAGGATATCATTACTGTCATCACCATACGATTCAAATTATATTGAGGGCTTCTCCAGTAAGTTATATTCTGTTTCCATAAGCAAGCTTTAAATTGCTCCCATCCATTCTGTGGGAAACGATAGGAGAAAAATAGGTTTTCTGAATTTGGTAGTGGATTACTTAGTTGCTTAACAAGCTCTTTCCTGTCCCTGCAGGGGAAAAAAAACTTTTGTAAGGTCAATGGAGATATTTTGTTGTCATAATGTTTTTTCAGTATATGGATCTAGCTTGTTTTAGGCAAATATTTATTCCCTGTTGATCATGAAATGTGATGTAAAGTGGCAATATGATGTACCTGTGCAATGGTGATTCTTGGTAGGCACTTGCAAAGTTTATATTGAGTTGAAACTCCATGGATGTCGATGTTATGTCCATCATCCAAGTAGCAGGGTTGCAATTTCTCTCTATTTTTGGGACACCGGAAATTTTCTATCGATACAAGGAAGCAGAATTCAGTATTAGTTCCTTCTTGTACTAGGAACAGCCTTGCCTAGTTGGTGGTATATGTGGACGTACAGTTTGCACATCTCCACCATCCAATTTAAGATTTCTTCAACTCAAATTTGGCTGTGCATTTTCATAATAATATGGTTTTACCAAATTCCCCATAATAATATGATTTACAAGGACACAGTGCAGAATTGCAGATATGATGTGTAGTCACGACTCACGTTTTGTCTCAAAACACTAGTGCAGCACCACAGTCCACATATGTGCATTTGCCATAAAATTATCATGCTATTAGTTTCTTGTCACCTATTACATCCCAATGCTATTACTTAGTACCATTTAGCCATCAATTTTTACATGCAAAATGCAAGGCTGGAAGCACAAAAACTGCTATACTTCTATTTTTTCCTTTCGTTAGCTGTAAGGAACAATAAAGGATAGATACACCATCAGGAATCATTTTGAGGAATACTAACCTCAAAGTACTCAATCACTTTGCAAGACTGCTCTCCTATTGGCCCACTGTAGATTATTTCTCCGCCATTTTTCATTAATATAAGCTGCACTAAAAGATTTAATTAATTCAATGAAGGAAAATTTCTTCTAGCAGTCACATAAAAAAACTTCTAGCAGTGGTGGAAAGAACTGTTTCTAGTTGAAAACAAAAAAATAGAAATAAGCAGTTCCTCTGTATATGCATAGTGATACTTTTACAAAATGAGGAAAGAAGACCGTCAAGTTGACACTAGTTTATATGTACCATTCATATTTTCCTTACATGGGGGAAACACTCAAAACATAAAACTATAACCACTAATATTTGTATTACTGTTCCAGAAAGAGGTTTGTTGACCATTTTAGCTTGAGTTCTGTCTCTTAATATTTTCAGTGCGTGTGCGAGCTGCTTAGGCAGATAAGCAGCTGCCTATTTACTTCTACAGTCAATTAATCATTCCAGGACTCAACTGTATGCTGTATAGTTCATTATGCAGCTAAAAGCTGTCATTTTCCAGCAAGTGTGACACATTCACCACATACTGTATGCAGTACCTTACACCATGACAGGTTGAGCTTATGACAAGAAGTTTTGCATGATAATCAATGTAGTTTATTACACAAGTTACCTGGGATTTGGCAATATGGAATGATGCCAAAGATAAGTGCAGGGTAATATACAGTTTATAAAGATAGTCCTGCTTTTGTTTCTTTTCCACTGCTGTGACTGGTCCTTTGTACAGTTCTGGTCATTTTTTTATATTAATAAATATCTACCACAGTAGGGGCTTCCCCTACTGAAGCCCCTACTGTATATTGGTAAAAAAAACAGTTTATAAGAATTTGTTTGTATAAAACAATGGTGAACTCAGAAAAGTATAATTTACTCTACAACACTATAGTTCAACGTTGTTATTGTTAAATTACATAAACTGATTAAGGAGCTGCATACCGCTTATTATTATTCAATTATAAAAAGTGCTTAAGGAGCTGCATGCCGGCACTGACCAGTAGGGTTCGTATATTGTTTACTGTTTTCTGACACATTGGTTTAAATAGATGGAGATGATAGATTCCATATGAAAGGGGAATTTTTCTTTAACAAACTAGACATCCAAAGTCCCTGATACTATCTTGAAGACTCATGTTTTTTTTCACAAACTATTTGCTTCACATTCACACTGGATTGATGTAGATTATTTGAAAATTTGCAATATATTGCAAAAGCTAAAATACCTCATCAAATGCCTCGAAAATGTCAGTGCTAGGCTGATGTATTGTACATACAACAGTCCTTCCTGTTTCAGAAATATTTTTCACCGCACGAATAACAATTGCAGCTGATCTAGCATCTAATCCTGTAGTTGGTTCATCCATTAGTATGACTGATGGGTTTGAAACAAGTTCGACCGCAACTGTTAACCTTTTCCTCTGCTCCAAGGATAATCCATTTATTCCTGGCCTCCCGACTAAAGCATCTTTTATGTCATCTAACTCAACAGTTTTGAGGACTTCATCCACAAATTCCTGCGTGTAACATGCAAAAGGGAAAGAATGTCAATTACATATGAAACCTTGTATTATTTTCCATTCGCCTGTATTTATGGGCATATCGAATTGTATTATTTTTCAAAAGTTGTAATATGTCTTGTGATGTTCTAGGGAACGTACATATCTTGTCTTTTCAGCAACCTGCGAAGGCAGGCGAAGCCAAGCTGAATAGGCTACAGATTCCGCAACTGTAAGCTGTGGAGAATGTATGTCGACTTGCTCGCAATAACCTAAGATCCTGACAAATGTTTCTTGCACCTTGGGATGTCCACCTATTCTTATATCTCCTTCAATATATCCTCCGGTTTTCCTTCCTGCCAATACATCTAGTAGAGTTGTCTTCCCAGCTCCACTGACACCCATTAATGCAGAAAGAACACCAGGACGGAATGCACCGGTGACACTGTTTAATAGTTGAATTCTTCTAGCTGGGTAGCCTTGTTTTAGCATTTCCTGCAAAACAGGTATGATCATTATGCTTAAAATAAAAGACAGGCCAGCACTACAGAAACAATAGGAACATTTGAATATGAGGCTTTTCGAATTTACCGGTGGTGTGTCAACATAGTAGTTCAGATTGCGGAACGTAAGTGCAAGTTGCATAGTAGGCATAGCCATGTTTTCTGCAAGACGATAAAGGTGTAGGAGATACATATTAGAATGGATTCTGGTGTTGAAACAAGACTCTACTTGCTTCATGTTTTTGTTGAGAAGTTTATGCACACTTTTATTGTGTACCTTATTAATATCAACATAATCATTTCACTAGGCTCTTCCCTACTATGCCAGTGGGGAGGCAGTATTAGCAGGAATGGTTTATGGGATTACCTTCTCGGGTCATGTTTGCATGATCATCAGATTCTTTTTGGATATCAATCTCTTCTTCCTGTCCTTCAGAAATGCACTTTCTAGGCATGCTTCCTTGATATGCTTCTACAGCTGAAACAGGTAGCAGCATGGTTTCTTTTTAAAACAAATAAAAATTTCTTGGTGGTATCCTGGGCACTTTCGGTAGTGAACTTACGCCTTTTATAAGCTAGTGCTAGTCCAAAAGCTATGTAAAACAAAATGATGAATCCAAGCAGGGCTCCAACAGATATCCAATAGAAATACCAACTGTAGTAGAGGCCATGATTAATCAAGATTTGGTTCCCTATTGTTTTATTTTGCATAGTTTCCTGAAAAATAAATGTATATACAAGCGACGGTGAGAATGTTGAATGCTTGATAGCAGCCAACTGGTCCCATTTTTCTATCTTAAAGAACATTTCACCTTTTGCCATCTTGGTGAAAGGAATTCATTTATGGCTGTGCTGATTTCTGCATAGGTCAATGGAGATATCCAAAATCCCCAGCTTAACCATCCTGGCATAGATGCTGGAACATAACGGTAGCATATAACCAATGTTAAATGATATAGGTGGTCTGCAAATGTGCTTTCTGTGATGATATTTGTCTTACGTTTGGGAAGAATGAAGCCTCCAAACACTAGGAAGAATGCTAGGGAAACAAATGTGTAGAAGAAACACAAAATATGTGTTTGAGCAAGAGAAGCTATAAATCGATACAGTGATGTTACTGATTGATGGAGAAGAGAGAGTATCAGAAATTGGCAGAAGAACCTGGCAGTGGCTTGAAGAAAGACTTTGTAGTTAGTCAGAGATACAGAATTGGTTCTCAAGAATGCGAATTTCAGAATTTTCATAAAGATTTACCTGGAAGCTGTAGCTGTGTAACCAATACCATAATAAGTGATGCATATCCATACAAGCGAGTCTAATAAGGAGATAGGGACCTTCAGGACGGACGCAGGTATTGCATATGCCCATGAAGGATAAAAATGATATTTTTTTTGCTTGTAGAAACTTGGCAGTCTTGCAAGTTGCATGCTCATCTCTGGTATGCCATTCAGCATAATGATGAAGATGGAATAATATAACGCTCCCATGTAGTAATTGGCATGAGTCAAATCTGTTGTCATATGAGTTCGGAAGAATACAGACATTGTAATGGCTGCAATAATGGAGAGCTGCATAAATGAGTAAAATTAGTGTCGATTCTTGTGCTTTAATATAGAGATTGTGGCTATCGTATTTTGTACAAAGAATTTTTCTGACTAGTATAACGACTATAACCTGCGCAGTTTTGAAGGCATAAACAAACATACTCCTTTTGATCAAGAGTGCTTCCCTTGCTGCACATGCTTTGAACAATTCCAGTTTTGGTAGCGAATACTTATTGAATGATAAAGATTCCTTGCCCAACTTGCTTTTCTGAGCTACAGAGGGCTCTTCTAGTTTTCTCTGTTTCTGATATTTTCTAAACATGCTTGATAAGTGATGAGAGGAAATGTACCTGTAAGATTCATCTGTTCCAGACCAGTACTGCCTTTGGTCCTTTCTAGACAATACCTAACGATTCCCAAATTAGGAAAATAGATCATGAACTTGTGAAGTATATTGTTTTTCCTTTTCAGCTGGTTTTTTGTTTTGTAAATAATTACCTCTTGGAGAAAGTCAGCCATCCCTTTTCTCTCTGGACATCTGAAGCCACATTCCTCAAAAAAATTGTGAGCTTCGTTTCGAGGGCCATGGTAGACAATCGTTCCTTCTGCCATTAGTATCAGGTCATCAAATAGATCAAATACCTCGGGTGTTGGTTGAAGAAGTGAAATAAGCATGGTGTATTCATTGATGTTTGCCAGTTGCTGAAAGCACTTGATTATTCGGAAAGTAGTAGAACTATCCAAGCCATTGGATATTTCATCCATGAAAAAAGCTTTTGCTGGTCCAACAATCATCTCCGCTGGTCCATGCAGGTGAAAGAATATTTAATGGTCATTACTAGAATATATTGGTTAACCATATTTTCTTTAACTACCTGTCGTTAGTCTTTTCTTCTGACCCCCTGATATTCCTCTTCTCATTGCATCCCCAACCATAGTGTCTGCACATATGTCTAGCCCCATAATCTATCAAAAACAATAAAAATTCTGAGCTCTGCTTTAAGGCTTAAGCATGTAATTGTTTTCCTTGAGCACTGTTTTCAGTAAGGTAAACTTGTAAGTTTCAGCAATATGTACCTTCAAAATGTAGTCAGTCTGTAGGCTTTTCTCTGAGGCTGCAATTGCAGTTGCCTGCATGATGCAAATTACTTTTTGAATTTTTTGAGACTACTTTCACAACTGAAGAATAGATCAGGGATTGTTTTAATCATAATCAAATATATAAGAACTGTTGGCACTGTTCTGTTCCTTTCAAGACTTAAACCATGTGTATAAGATAATGTTTCTGGTCAGTTTTTGAAAAGATATTAATATATTACCTTCATGTATAGGTCGATGTCATGATCGGGCATTATCCCAGTCATCTTCTCCCTTTTGCTCACTTCCTCCAGTATTTCTTCGAACAAACAAAAACACATACTGCTATTACTTTGGAAGTTACATTTTTACTATTTATGGCTATTTGTGAAGAGGGAATTACCAGCTCTACTTCCAACACCTTGGCACCGGGCAGAGAAGTCTAAAGTTTCCCTTACTGTTATATCAGGTATGTGCAGATCATATTGGCTAATATAAGCGGCTGTTTTTTCAGGTATGAATTCATGAAGTTGGCAACCATTGTAAGAAATAGCCCCTGTAACCTGTTGAGAGTTTCCATCTTGTCATTCGGATTGACTTTGCATGAGATTTCTAGCTTTTGACCTTTGTTTTGTAAATATTGAAGCAATATTTGGTGAAATACTTTATCAATGAAGAACAGCAACTTGTCAAACAAAAAAATAGTGATGGCATATTATTTTTATGCATATGACATGCTCTATGTAAATTCTTTCGTCATATACTTGAAATTTATTTTATTAGCTTCACATGAACTAAAGATGTATACAATGCATCACTTTTAAAATAAAAAGCGTCAAACAAATTTTTTTATCTATGTCTGCACAACAAATTCTTATCATTATGTTTTAAGCACACGATGAACTTCAAAATTGTGCAAAAGGTCTCATATAATCAGAAATGACAGTATTCTTCAGCTGATAGAGGACTGCTGTAGTACAAGCGCTTTTTAGTTGCAAGCTACTTTAAATATTTAGCATTGACACATTTTTCCATTACCAACCGAACTTTTGTTTGTAAATTGTTTAAGGGAGTATACCCTAGTTGTAATGGCCGTATGGGGCTGGATCCTTTTAGTGACAGCTTCAGCGAGATGGGTTGGCAGTTGTCACGTGAAATTTTAATATTAGTTAATTGATTATATTGTGTGTTAAGAAGGGGAGTGTCAGTGCCATTAAAATTAAACAGTCTTTTCAAGACACTAAATTTAAAATTTAGTACATACCATCTAATTATGATATAAGTATTACCCACCAAACTTATTTGTTTCAGGGATAACTGATTTTTTTTTATAAGAAAGGGTGTTCTTCTGATTACCCACAAATGCCCCATTTATTTTAGCTTGTAGATTGTGAAGAGCAGCTTGCAGATTGTAAAGTTTGGAGTTTTTCTTTTGGTAAGCATGTTTGGTGGTAATTATGATGACATGAAATGATGGGTATGGGCTGAATGGCACTAACCGGCTCAGCCTTTTTTTTTGGCTGACCACTTGTCTGTTGGCTACTCATCATGTTTCTGGATTCTGAAATAAATACAGTCGGAATATGTTGTAGTGCTGAACATCAACTCTGTTGCATGTTTATTCATTTGGAGGCATTTCAAAGTGTTCTCTTGTATCAAACATTTCTTAGATCTCATTATTCTGTTTGGGTTTTGGATTCTAACTCAATTATATTACCGATCTAACGTGCTTCCTGAATACATTTCTTTAGTAACTATTATTTAACTTCCTGGGTCATGAATCATTGAATATTTCACGAGGAGCATACATAATTGAACAAAAACAGACAACACAATTTTCTTGATGAATTTAAAGCACTATTTATACCTTCAGAGATTTATCAAGTTGACCGGCAAGAGCTCGCAACAGTGTGCTTTTTCCACATCCTGGAGGTCCCAGTAGAAGAGTCAATCTGCAAGCATATGAAGATGACACCACAAGCTTCATATCTATATCATGCTAGCTGCTAGGCATATGAATATTCCTTTTCTAATGCCGAGTCTGGTGCCTGGTGGTAAAGATAATCTTTGTACAACAAATATTTTTGAAAGGAAGACGATGAAGTTGTTGGTGTTAACGTACCGGCGGGGTTTTATGATTCCGCTCACATCTTCTAGAATATTTATCTTTACTTTATCCGACTTTAACCCGAACAACATGATGGGACCCTACGAATCGTGAGCAAGTCTGGTAAGCATAATTATTGTCTTCTAAATTAGGGCTGTAAATGCTCATTGTCTGAAGCCCTCAGTCCCTACCCTTCTACCCATAATGAAATCCCATACGGTCGTATCAAGTCAGATTTATCTTACTGAGAAGAAATCCTTGAAGCTGTTCCATAGGGTTGGCAGGTGATTCCCACCGGAGTATTTGCTTTCTGCTTCCACACACAGATTTTCATATGTCACCTCTATTGCTGGCAGCTTAACACCAACCCTGTCAATATGAATTATAATGCGAAAACCATTAATAAGTATAGAGCACCATATATACTCGCTAATATAACTAAAGTTATGCTACAACTAACAGCAAAGTGAACTTGCCTTTCAATTCTTTCCTTTTGTCGCTGCAGGAAATGGAAGTTGTCATCCTCGACGTGCCTGAGAAGATTCTCGAAGAACTCTCGCCTCTTGACGGCGCCCAGCTTGCCGCTATCGAGCAACATGCTCTCGGACGCTTCTTCGGCGTCTGGACCTCCATTATTCCTGTACTCCCCTGCTGCCATTTCCAACTCCATCTCACTGAAACCGTCTTCATTTGCAGCCAAAGTTGAATTTGGATGCTGGGAGGATGGACGACTTGTTTCTCTTCCTGGAAACTCCATCTCCAGATTTGAGGCCCGGGATCCTAGTGCAAGCATGTGATATATATCTTCTTCCCAGAGAGGCTGGATCGGAGCCAGCTTTGCGTCACGTTCCTGTATGCATTAGTATACTCAAATAAGCCTTGACCCCCTCAACTTCCTGGTCGAATTGTTTATTAGGTTTCACTGGCGGTTTTAAATGTTTACAGGAAAGATTACACGAGATGCTCGCGGCACTGCTCGCGACGTGAACAACTTGATCGCCTGCTACACATATATATAGTATCTTATATAAAATATGAGAAACCTGTGCAAGTAGATTGTACTATTAGAGAATTGACTTTATATCCCTGTATTTGTCCCAGTTAAACTTTGATCCGTAAAAACTCGGACTTTACGTGTGTGCGGGGCCTCTCTCGGGTGCGTCTGATTTTTTGAACACATCTTTTAGTCCCTTACCAATCATGACTAAACGATCCTTTTAGTCCCGGTTTTAGTTACTCCTTTAGTCTTGAATTTCTAGTCTTGTTAAGAGAGCGGAAGTACCTTTCCAACCGAGACTAACATGGGTTTCTCCACTAGTTTTGAGTCAACGAGAGGGCGTGTCGGCATGAGCCCGTTCTCTCCTGTACTGCTTGCTATAGTTTCTTTGCATAGTGAGAATGAGATCATCATGCATGAGTGAGAAGGACGGATGGTTTTCTCTAGTAGTGCCCGATCGGCAGATCCCCTCATGGCTGCCGTGTCCCGTGGACGCGCTCGCCTCGACTGGCAAATCTTCTCTGATTGCTTCTTCTTCGCCAGGCTTCATCGTTCCTTCATCTTCCAAGCTGCACATCCATGGAACAATCCAGCTGCAGTACAGCAGAAACGGATGACAACGAGGTCGATTTGAGCAACAATAGAAATATCGATTGGGCAGTGGAGAAGCAAGATTCAGTAGGAAAAGGTTCAAATTGAGCAGCCACAAACTCAAATCGATAAATCCTTCAGTAAACACACCGTCCGTGTAAACCCCGTCTGTAAGAGAGCTGTTGGCTTGCTCAAAGCCCAAAAGAAATATATCAGGTGGGGACACTCCCCCCCCCCCCCCCCCCCCGGTTGACCGTAAAAAAAAAACACACCGTCGGTGGCTTATCATGGCAATTGAGGTCGGCGCAGGAAACCAACCAGGGCAGCAGCGGGGAGGGAGCGTCCAGGAAGGTGAAGGCGCTAAAGAGAGGGAAGACCAGCACTCGGGAATGATCTTCTACAGCACTATGGAGATCATGGAGGGAACCTCCGGAAAAGGAGCAGCCAGCAAAACAGAGGCGGCGGCAACCGGTGTTTCCTCTTTTCATTACCTGACGTGAACCAAACAATCACAGTGACATGTTACATTTTATCGTATCACAACTTTATTAGTTACATTGACGTTTGTGTTACCGCTCTCGTAAACAAACACCACCTCAGACCGAATAGGAGGGTACCGGGGACCTGGAACTAGCGAGAGAATATGATTTAAATTAATATATATGTTATATAATACTGGACTGATACAATATATAATAGTGCGGTTTCTGGAAGAAATTCTTTAACTTTAGAAAGAGCGGTTTAAATGTAGTGCAGGTCACCCAACATGTCTGCGGCACTACAAATAATGCAAACACAGTTTTCTAAAACAACACGGTTAATAACACTGTTTTCCAAAATGACTATATTTTATTAATAACAACGGTTTTCTAAAACAACCATATTGTTTCCTCCTTGTTCTCTACTATGACATTGAGGATGTTGGATGGATTTGTTTTCTCTACGGTGGTTTCAACGGAGTCGGTGACGATGGCGACAACGTCAGCTACTCCCAAGGTGATATAGAGACTTAGGTGTCCTAACAGCGATGGCGAGACGGACCAACCATTGCTGTCGTAGAATAAGTGTCTTTGTACCCTCTTTTGTTTTGTCATGGTTAGATCCAGCCACGATGAAAGGCTTGTGAGAATAATTATGCCGCTCAGTCTTATCTTGATCGGTCTTGAGTTGGGTAAACTGGGATTAGTTCCTTTTCTTCATTAATGGCAGAAAGAAAAAGAAATACGCATAAAAGAAGAAGAAGATTATGGGTGTGTTTAGTTCCTTGAAAAGAGGGTGAAAAGGGGTGAAAAAGTCATTGTAGCACACTGTAGCACTTTTCGTTTGTTTGTGGTAAACATTGTCCTACCATGACCTAACTAGTCTCAAAAGATTCGTCTCATCGTGTACATCAAAATCATGCAACTAGTTATTTTATTACCCACGTTTAGTGCTCCATACATGAGGAGAGAGATTTGATGTGATAGGTGAATAGTGAAGTTTGGAGAGAGAAAGTTTGGGAACTAAACACAGCCGGTCCCTGCCTAAAGGAATGTTGGCCGTCGCTTCTTGAACACTTGATCTCAACTTGCTTACTGAGTGTATGTCTCTGCGGGCTTCCACATGAATCTTTATATATGTATGAATTCAAGGTTTGGAGCTGCATGATTCCGAGCGAACGTCTGTGCGGCCTTCCATTTGATTGTTCTTAAATGTAACTCTATTATTTTCGGAAATGTTATAGTATGTGACATGATGATGTACTTAGTTTTGATATAATATGATCCTTCTTTTAATCTAAAAAATCTGTTATTACACGAGAATAAGATATACATAAGGTAGTAAATGAGCGTAACTCTTTTGGCCTTGTAAAGATAGGATTAATGAAAGGTTAATAAGAGGAAATATATAAAATAGATAATCAGTCATTTTAGGAAAATATTAATATTGGAAAAGATAAATGTTTTAATTCCCAAATTTAATTTCCTGCTAATAAGTCCTTCAACCTGAAATATTGTTAATTTTTCTTGTACTAAGCAAAGAGAATTTTGCTTCCTCTTTACTTGTGTGATACTTGTGTGCCTCTGCTTTCTTTGCGTTCTCCGCTTTAAGATGGGAGGGGTGACGAGCATTGCTGTTCTCCGTTCCAAATCTCCTGTCTCCTACCGTCGACCTATCTTTTAATTGAAATAAACTGTCAGAACAATCCTAACCGTTGATTCCCACTAATCAACGGCACATATCTATGTCCACTTATTAATGTGGTATGTTTTTATCCCCTGTAGACGAATGTAATAGTTCTTTTTTTCTCTGTGGATAGCTACTTAATTTTTAACATTTAAATTTTGAGCTCTTTTACAGTGGTTAAAGGAACCACATGTAGTCCATGAATGTTCCTTGCCGTCGATTATAAAAGGAATCAAATAAAGAAAAAAAAATCGATACTGGTTTAATTTTTTTGTACTTTTTTGGTACCGGGTCCACCAATCGGCATATTCATTTTTTATTTATGAGCCGTTGAATTATTGCTGATCAATGTTCGTATTATTTCTAGTCACACTAAAAATCCTCTTAAATTTTAGGATAATAGATGGAGTTGTTCAAAGGCCAAAAAACTTTACTTTGCCGTCAAATTTTATTGATTTCAACGCAGATTAACGTACAAGTTTTGAACTTCTGATCCAACAATAATAACACCAGTAATAACCAATTACTGCCTTTTACCAACTAAAATGCGGAATCAAAACCATATCAGTCGAGGTTGCTGAGGTTCTTGACGGCCGCCGGACGCACCACGCCGGCGCTGGACTAGCGCTCGGCACGGTGTCGTAGACATCGAGCTCGAGCACCAGCCTGGCCGTCCGCTACAGCGCGCACGTGAGCTCTATTCGGCTAGCCGGTGACAGGTGGCTGGTGCTAGTTTATGCTGAGAGAAAAATACTGATTGCTGGTGCTGATTTGTTTTGAGAGAAAAATACTGGTAACTGATAAGCCAAACGAATGAGGCGGTGGCCCGTGGCCCGCCGGAACGCGTCAGTGCCGCTGACCACCGCGAGTTCCGTGACGCTCGCCGAGACGTCGTCCTGCCCGACCATGGTTGTGCTGCAGTTGTAGGCGCCGCCGGTGAGTGCCACGGTCATGGATACCCACAGCACGGGCTCCGTGACCGACACCAGCGTGTACGTCCCCGGCCGGCGGGCCGGCCTGCGCGGCACTAATGATGATGAGAATGAGAATAGTATATGATTACCTGCAAAATATCTTACATAAGTGCTAAAAAAATATCTTACATAAAAACCACATGTGTGCGAATTGATGCTCAACTGTCAGGTAAAGACGTACAAGCATTGAAAAACTTGTCTAACGAGGGTGTGACTCTATGTCGATATTCACTACGGTACCAATAATTGTCATGTTCCTAGCGCAAAGAAAAAAAGAAGTCATGTTTCTTTGCATGGTTTGATCAGCTTGAACGTACATGGTTTAAAGGTGGGATTTAGCAAATAAATCACGTGGTATTTAGTTTCTAGAAGCTTTTTGTACGCTCTAAGTATTTTTTCTGTAAAACGCTGCATATTGGTGGCCTTGTTTGGGTAGGATAATACATGAGTTTTATTTCGCTTTCTTTCAGAAGGATAACCCATTTAATCATTTGGTCAATACTTACTGTTCAACTATGGATCGAAGGATCTTTCAAATGTAATTACTTCTTTCACTCAAAATGCATAGTGTATTTTATTTTTTAAAAGTCAAACTGAATATATTTGGGCAATTAATAAAATCATGTAAGTGCATAATAATAAATAATTACCTTTTTGCATATTTCAAAATATTTTCAGACTATATCGGTTTTGTAACAATAAACAATATACTCTTTTTGGAAATAACGGCCAAATTCTTTGTGGAAGACCACACATTAAAAGAAATGATCACGCCTTATACTCTTTTTGACTTTTAAGCATAAAAGCATTTTGACTTTAATTGATGTCCTTCTACCGGTCAGTTCATGTACACGATTCCAGGTCAATGCGTATTTATAAAACCTTTTGTACCAAAGTGTAGCCGTTGTCGTCCAGGATCCGTACTTCCGTATGATACGGACACTTTGATCATCTTTGCCAAAATTTTCGCTCTCGTCTTTACTCAACTTTATCATTGCAATAAACTAAAGTTAAAAAATGTCATATTTTCATCAAATAATATACATATTCTATTCTTTCCGTAGAAATGGGCATCAATTGCTCAGGGGCCAACAAAGCACTGTGCGGTTGGATGCTCCATTAGTTAAATCGAGATAGAGAAACTAACTAGCTAGACTCGGCTTGGAGCCTTTTGGATACAAAGACTTTTTTTAGAGTTTTAAAGAGATATATAGCTTTCCAAAATGCTCTGGTTATAGAAAACATGATATTTTCTAAAAATTATGAATGCACAGGCGATATATAAACTTGTCTTAAAGTGTCATATGGATCATAAATAGAGAAATCGATGAGAAAATGTACACAAGCAAGTAAAAATATATCATTTAGATGATCCAAAGTGTCAAAAATACTCTTATAATTTTCACTTGACAGCAATATTCTTAAGTCGGTAAGGTGATGTGTGGCGACCTGTCCCCTCTCATCGCCTAGCGGGCTTAGCACAGGGAAATAAGGCGAGCAAGATGGGCACCATACACAAATGTATATTAGACAAGAAAAAAAATAAAAGGCCTATAGGGTGGCAACCTTAACATACTCAGTGAAGTATCGTGAGAACTCATGAGAGTGAAGTATGCCAACTAAGGCCCAATAATACAAGCCAACGACTCATAACTCACCCCTCTCCTAGAACTCATTGGACGCTGCTTGCACTCGCAGTGAAGTATCGTGAGAAGGAGCAACCACGAGCTAGATTGATTTCTACCATGAGAGGAGAGTTCTTGGATCTATATGACTGTTATAAATCTTAGTTCACCAAGGTGGTAAATATCCATCCAGAGGAAAGTCGTGCGGCAGTAACTGTTTATAGTCCTACTTGAAATAGCTCTCTTTGAATGCATTGTTTCATTATTTGTTGTTTTCAAGACTACATACAAGACACAGACTCTCTTAGAAATATTGTACTTATAATTTCACCATCATAAAACTCATTTCATCTCTCTTCATTGATTCTTTACCACGTCACCAAAAACGTTGGCATGGCACTGTATTTAATACTGATGAAACTCCAACCGAGGCTATTCCCAGTAGGAGTTTCATACACATTAAATGAGGTGACACATCCGCAATTAGGACGATATGGCATGTTAATTATGAAGAGGGAGGGGGAAATAGTTTCATCCTGATGAAACTCTGTCCGCACAATTACTAAGTGTGGATGAGTCGTTAAATTAAATAGTACAGAGTGTCTATGAAACAACAATATGAAACTATTGTATTGTATGGGTGATTTCAAATATAGTTTTATTTTCTTCTTGCCAACGTGGAATCGTCAATATGAAATCCGCACTGCGACTAGCGTGGCCTTAGCTTGCCGATCACTTCAATTCAATCACTCAGATTTTATTGATTTCAACGCAAATTAACTAACAAGTTTTAAAGTTTTGATCCAACAATAGCACCAATAATAACCAATGGCTGCTTTTTACCAACAAATGCAGAATCAAAACCATGTCAGTCGAGGACTCAAGGTCGATGAGGTTCGTTCAGGCCTTGACGGCCGCCGGACGCACCACGCCGGCGCGCGGAGGCGGCGCCGGACTAGCGCCCGGCACGGTGGCGTAGACGTCGAGCTCCAGCACCATGTGGTCCCTGGACTCCAACCTGGCCGTCCGCCACAGCACGTGGCCCGTGGCCCGCCGGAAAGCGCCGGTGCCGCCGACCACCGCGAGCTCCCTGACGCTCGCCGAGACGTCGTCCCGCCCCACCACGGCGATGGTGCTGCCGTTGTAGGCGCCGCCGGTGAGCGCCACGGTCATGGACACCCACAGCACGGGCTCCCTGACCGACGCCAGCATGTACATCCCCTGCGCGCGCCCGAGCAGCCGCGACGCCGCGCTGGCGCCCTCCGTCAGGGCGTCGTCGATCACCGTGGTGTCGCCGAAGTGGGAGCCCGGCATCACCGGGTGCGCCGCCCCTGGCCCCTTGACGACCTGCACCGCCGTCTGGCCGGCGCCGCCCGTGATGTCGTGCATGTAGAAGTGCAGGTGGATGAGGCGGCTGTGGCCGCCGCCGCGTGCCGCGGCCGCCGCAGCTGGACCGGCGGCCATGGCGAGGGCCACCGCCACGAGAGAGACGAGGAAGACGACGCGAGCCATCGACGCGGCGGTCTTGGAGAGGAAGGCGATTATGGGTTTGAAACTTTGAATGATCGATGGATGAGTAGTAGCTCGGCTTGTACGAGCGTCATTACTTATAGACATCTTTGCATGCATAGCTCTGATCTGTTGTGGCACGCCGTCGTGTACTTGCTTGCCTGCTAATGCTCTGCCATTGCCAGCCAGAGCATGCACGCCCTGCTGGTAGGTGATAACTACGCTACGCTAGCTACACGACTACCATGCGTCCTCGCCGGCCGTCTAGAATGTTTCCCGTTCTGGAAAAGGCCGAGCCTGGTATCTAGTGCTACCAACACGGTGTGAAAAGTAGCAATATTTAAAAGTTCGCGCATGTTTAGCGTGAAAATGAAGGGATTGTTTGCTCGCGGTGAAGCCACTCAAAACCACAACTACCAGATGCATCCCATGTATCCAGGCCCAAGTGATTCTCTTCCCTCTTCCTCTACCCAGCAACCGTTCTAAAAAGTCCCAGCACACCTTCACTAGTCACCACCACCGCATCTTAGGGGATGCTGGTGAGCCGATTTTACTGGATCTCAGAGATCAGTCATTTTGATAAACGCATCCAGTGAGATTGACAACAGGGCCAATCATTGCGGCAAATCCAACAGCTCGAAATGTTACTGAAATACTTTCAGTGAACCAAAATTCACAGGTTCAGTGAAGAAAAACAATGGCGTGGACATCAACATGTCAAGCAATAAGCCTCCAGGTATATTTACATAGCAAACGGGTGCCTCCTTCACTAAACTATCCAAAATCATAGGCCGACAATGGCCAATCAGCATCAACAGTCACCGTAACGCTTCAATGAGACAGTTAGAATATGCTAACTAACTATTCACAAAAGAGGCCCATACATCGGGCAGTAGTTTCTGGACCATAGTTTACATATTTTCAGACTGAGAGCTGATAGTTAGAACAAGCCCGAAGTGATCGCTGGGAAAGACAGGTAGCTCCAGTGTGCGGATCTCCTGCCGGACTTTCTTCTCCTTAATGTATGTGATACCCGGGATCGCCTCCTTCCCAATCATCTCAATCCTGTCGACCTTGAAATCTGACAACTTGCACACAAATCGATCCAATCTCTTCTGCAGCTTGCGGTTACCTGATAGCATGGCATTTGCTTTTGTGTCGTAAGTCCAACCATCTTGGCCTGGCTTCAACTCAGTCCAAGCGTCGATCCACCCATCTGGTAGAGGGAAGGGTCCATCTCCTTTATCATCCCAGTTCATATCCCCACAGAATATTACATTACGGAAGGCTCCCAGATCTCTCAAAGACTCATTTGCCTGACCTACCCTTTCCTTGCTGAACATCTGATCCCAAGTAGGAGGTCCAGGGCACGGGCTCTCAAGGTGGCTTGTGGCCAATACCAACTTGGTCAAACTTCCAACAATGACATCAGCTGTGCACAACTCCCGTCCCATATGTGAGTTAGAGAATTGTTTGCGGTCAAATGACTTCACAGGCAATTTGCTCATCTGAATTTATTTGCAACAAATTAGTATTATGAGAGAAGGGGGAGTAGATAATCTATAGAAAGCAGGATATACTGTTCTCAACCTCAACTGATTGGGACAACAAAAGCATAAGTATTATTATTTCTAGATGTGCAAAATTCAGGCACCAAAGACTAATAAGAATAGAAAAGAACCAAACAATCCAAATTCAAAATGCCTCAACATAAAAGATAACATATGTGGGGGCTGCTGCTAGTAAATATGCAGAGGAGCAGGAAGCCAGTCAGTGTCTGCACAGCTTGAACAGTCATAAGCCGTATAGTAGCACCAGCTTATCCATGCTGAGTACAGATAGGCATGAGTGCATTACAGTAATAGGACTAACGCCCAAAGCTTTTTAACATACAGGGATAGTGATTTACATCAGATTTTATTGAAACCCAGAACAGATTAAGAAAAAAAAACTTGAGCTACCAACCAAGCATTTGAAATGGCAACTAAATCCGGTATTAAAGCCATGGCATGAATTATACATCTCCAACAAGGCGTAACCCTAGCCCGCATGTTATAAAAGAAGTGAAGTTATACGGCAAGATATTTTAAAACTTGACAGCAAAAATACATAAATACATTGACTCTGAGAAATTATAATAGATTATTAAGTTTGAGAAACGTTTTATACCAGCATGCAGTAATATGGTCTTTCGATGGCCCTCCCATGTGACAATGAGCATTTGTATTCTTGCCACCAATCAGATTTTTCAAAAAGCAGATATATGTCTTCAGTAACCTCCTGCAGTTCCACATATGAATATCCGAAGCTCATGTAGAAGAGGAAACCAAATAATGAATAGTTCGAACTAAGGACCTGGAAGCATATAAGGTCTGGGCTGTGATGCTTGATAAGATGCCCAAGAGCATTCATCCTTCTAATCAGTTCCAAATCCTCACGGAACCAGACATTGTATGTCATTATTTTGACAGTCTTCTTATCGAAATGACTACTTGAATTCCCTATGGAGCAGTCATTTAGTTATCAGTGTGACCATAGCAGACAATTAGAGCATTATATTTAGACACATATGAAAGATGAACTTGGCTTCTATCACGCATACATTTATTTGCTATTTTTTTTATTTTTTTTCATCACAAAGATGTGATAAACGTCTTTTTAAAGATCAGTTCACACAATGGCACAAACATTAAAAACACTGAAATCACTCAAAATAATCATAAAATATGTATGGTAGCCCTGACAGAACAGTATATTAGCATCATACTGAAAAATAGCCATGAACAACAGTGGACAACTGTATTGAATTTTCAGTCAATAGAACACGATGTCATGATTTCTCATCAGAAAACATTTGAATCATTGTCACCAACATTTAGTGGATAAGCAATGCTAAATATAATGTAATGACCTAAAGGACCAATTAAAGCTAGATAAGTTCTGAATGGCAACTTCTAAAAGAAAACAGATAAATGTTGGTGAACAAAATCCATGAATGCACAATGCCCTCGAAGTTCAAGAACAAAAGGTACACTTTGCTACTAATCAGGAGAGGGAGATGAGGATGATGACATGTGTGAGATTGACATATTTTTATGAAAAAAAGATAGAACATGACAAAAAAATTTATATATCTACCAAAATGTAAATAACTTGTAACCAAGTAAATGCAGCATATTGAGAAAAAAATCATAAAAGTGCGTTCACTGTTCAAGCATTAAATGGTTGAGTATGGAAGGAAGAAAATTCAGCAATTCACATAAAAGGATATTAAACTGGTGAACAAGCTAACACCCAAGTGAAATGAACAGACACCTTGAATTCTGACAAAGTTGACCCCTCACACTCCCATACCTATGCTAGCTTATCATGTACCTAAACTCGACATTTTGGCTGCAGCAGATCTGAAAGTTTGTAGTGACAATTTATTGCTAATGTATCTGACCGTCCCAAGATGCTATCGAATTATAGTGACAAGTTTGTTACATTCATCGCATAAGCTTGAGTATAACTAGGATTCAGGAACATTACAATGTCATATTACATATTTCTCACTGATTCTAGCACATCGATGTCTCCACGTCCCCCCCCCCCCCCCCCCCCACCCCCACCACCACCAGGTCCTCACAAACCAAGGTGAAGTATCAATGACATCAAAAAATCTATTCTTGCAACACGATATTCAACGAAATAACGAAATAATCCCCTTAAGGGGCATGGGGAAGCAATCGTTGGCGCATCCACCAAAGCACACAGAAAAAAAAAGTCAAATATTGCAATGCGCAAATACAAAGGAACCCCTAAACATACCCTTCTTGGCGGCGCGCGCCTTCTCCTCTCCCCCCGCCGCACCGCTAGCCCACTCGTCCGCGGCGGCGGGCAGCTCGATAACCTCTGGAGACGGCGCGCGCTTCCGCTTCGTTGTTCGCCGCCGGAGCGGGAGGAACACGCCGGCGACCGCGCTGAAATCCAGAGGGTCATCGGGGCTGTCCCACGACGACAGACGGAGGTTGGGAACGGAGGACATGGCCCGAGACGGCGAGGTGGGGGTCTTCCCCTCTGGGGGAGGAGGTGGTGGAGGAGGAGGAGGAGGAGAGAGGGTTTGGAGAGGCGGCGGCGGAGCAGCAGAGGAGCGAGGTGAGCCGCCGGAGTCGAGAAGAGCGTGGCCATCCGAATTTTGAACGAGGAATTGGGGGATTTGCTGTCGCTGGGCCGGTCAGTTTGGTCCGGCAGAGTCGCACAAGATTTCGCAGGAGTTGTTACTTCTTCCGGCGCTTCCCCTTCCTCCTACGCATTTTAGTATGCATCATCAACAAGATTGTAGAGTATCTTTAGCAGATTATTACTAATATCACATTACCAAAATATCCTTTCTCTTTCTTATAAAATAGTTATTTTTTTCATTTTTGGTGATCACTACTACATCACACTACCAAAAGTCATATGGGTAACAAAAGAGAACCACCTGTATATTGGACAAGAGGATGTGTGTTATGGTGATTGACAAAACTTTTTTTAACAGGGATGGGATTAGTAATTTGCTGGAGCCTCTCATTATTAAAAGGACTGAGGACCATGTGTATCCGAGGACCAGTGGATGGTCGCTTCTCAGTGTGATGAGTGATTGACAACGGTGTGTGGACTGACTCTTGACCTAGTACTGCAGGTGTTGGTGCGACTTGGTTTGCGTTGGTGCAGGTGAAGAACAAGCGCGAAAGGTCTTAGCCAGAGAGTGGCCTCCGAGGTGTGGAGAGACAAGTAGGCTTGGTTCGAGGGACCCGGTGGCCAGACGGGATCAAGTGCAGTCAACATGGTGCAGGAAGAGCAAGACGAGGTCGTGGACTTGGAGCCGGTGCAAAGTGGCGGCTAACGACCGAAGCTTGTACGCGGGGTTTGATGGTTGGGCCACAAAACCATCGGAGGAGGGTTTCTCGGTTTGGGCCTCAAAACCGAGCCCGAAGGCCCAACGTGACGGAGACGGTGATCCGGGCGCGTTCGGGAAGCTTCGAAGCGGTAGACGCGTGGCGGGATCCGGGAGCTTGCGTCGGAGGGAAGCAAGGCCGGATGGACGGCGTGCCCAGCCGGAGGAGTTATCTGCAACTTAACCGTTTTGCCCTTGAGGGCGTGTATCGTAGAGTTAAGTTGTAGGGGTAGTATGGTCACTTCCCTTCACCAGGACACTTAATATAAATAGGAGGTGGAGGGGATGGCAAGTTATGTCTCTGGAACCCTAGTTCATTTCTTTCTTGCTTCTCTAGGCTAGCCCGTGCTTCACGTCGATCTTAGCGGGAGGATGTTTGGGAGGTTGCTAGCCTTGTATAGAATCTGACCTTTGTTTGTTGGAATGAAATCAAGTGCTAGTTGAATCTCTTTGTTTCTCCTCGAGTTCCTTTTTGTGATATTTTCGTTCTTGGCTCGATTCTTCGTTTCTAGACCGTTTGGCTCCGGATTTGTTTGAGGGGATCATGGGTGAGTGCCTTGCGCCTCTTTGTGTGTGATCTTGCCTTCTCAAACGCTGGGAATCGGTCTCGATTCGTAGTTTTTGGGATGAACTCGTGAGAAGGTGTTCTTCCGTGTGATCCGCGATTTCTCGAGTTGTAGGGAGTTAGAGGTCGAGATTTTTGGGGATAGCTTCCCTTTAGGGTGCTAATCATCTACCCAAAGTTTCGTCTCAAGAGCTCTAACCGTTTGGTAGATCCGGTGATGGATTTGGAAGGAGAGATCCGCGGGTCACTGTAGCTATTCGTCCTGTTCGTCCATCGTGTTTCTCGGACAGTCCGCGCGGGGTTGGCGGACGATCCGCGAGGTCGCCGGACGGTCCGCATGTGATTGGCGGACGGTCCGTACAGAAGAGTTCGACGGTGTTGTCTTGGATTTGGCTAAGTATTTTCACGGACGGTCCGTGTGACCACCTCGGACAGTCCGCGACACTGGCGGACGGTCCGCGGTAGGAGCTCGGACAGTCCGCGAAAGGGCCTGGAGCTACTGGAGATTGGAGGTGATTTTACGGACGGTCCGCCTTGTCCTGACGGACGGTCCGCCTTGTCCTGACGGACGGTCCGCCGAGACTACGGACAGTCCGCGGCCCCTGTGCGGACGGTCTGAGCTGACCCAGGCAGATTGCGAATCGTTTTGGTTCTTGAGTTGTGCTTCTGCTTGTCAATTTGTTCTAGCTTGTTCCTAGGGTTGGTAGGTCCGCTGTGACTACGCTACCTTGACTAGCTTGTGAGGAATCTTTGGCGAGTGACTTTGGGACATAAGCCGAGTTTCGAGAAGAAATTTTATCGGCTCCCATTCACTCCCTCCCTCTCTGGTCGCCACTTCGATCCTTCAACTGGTATCAGAGCCGGTTACGGATCTTCGTGATTCTAACCAGTCTTAAGATCCAAGGTTGGCGTACGCCGGAAAGGGTTCGGGTCCTCCTCTCTTCGATGGGAAGAATTACCGGATGTGGTCGGTTCGCATGGGAGCTTTCCTCCGAAGCAAGGGACAGTTGATATGGGATATCACTCTTGATACGACCTATATCACCCCTGCTTCGAGAGAGACACAAATTGCTAAGGACAAGTTTGAGGCAAATGCAAAAGCTGTTGATTTCTTGTTCAAAGCGCTTGACGAGCATGAATTCAATCGTGTGATCGAAGAGCATCTTGCGTGGAAGATTTGGCAAAAGTTGGAGATCGCCCATGGAGGTGATAGTGGGGTTAAGGCTCGGCTCTTTTCGACTTACTGGAGGGAATATGAGAACTTCTCTCATTTGCCCGGTGAGTCAATTGATGCCATGTTCCAGAGGTTCACCGTGATAGTGAACAACATGAGAGCCAACATTACCAACCTCCCGTATACAGACCATGATATGGCTTTGAAGCTTTTACACTGCTTGGATATGTCTGTATGGGGCACTAAGGTTGAGGCGATTATGGAGTCGGCTAGCTATCTGACACTGACAGTCGATGGGTTGTTCTCGAAGCTCAAGTCCTCAGAGGTTGATAGGTTAGCTAGAGCCAGGCTTGAGAACCCGACTGATTCCCATAGTCTGGCGCTTATGAGTGGTTCTAGTTCTAGATTTGGTGCTAACTCTTCACGACAGTTTGCTTTGTCTCTGCTTGTGTCTTTGCCAGATGAGGAGTTCGAGATGGCAACCGGCCCCGTTCCCAGATTCTCATCGGGGAACACGTGATGCAAAGGGAAAAAAACTATGAATGAGGATGAAGAAAACATATAAAATAATTTGTAACTAAATTATATCACAACTTGCAAAGTATATGTATGAGTATAAGTAAATTCTTATCCCGGAAGAATTGCCCCCGCATCCGGCCGCTCTCCTCGTCCCGAAGCGACGCGTGGCCCCCGCGCCTCGCTGCCGCCCATCCAGCGGCTGCCGCTCGACGCGCGCTCGCTCCGTACGTGGGCCCCGCGCAGCCCGTCCCTCGCGTGGGCGGCGGCGGTCTCCATCGAAAAAATCGCCGCCGGCTCCTCCCTCCTCTCTCGCTCTCTCGCTGAGCCGCCCGCGTCGCCTCCTCCTGCCGGCTCCGGCCGTCCCCTCCCCTCCCATTCCCCTCGCGCCGCCCCCTCGGTGCCCTCCCTCTTCGCGCCGCCACGCCCCCTCACCTCTCCTCCGAGCCCGCGCCGCCCCACCCCCGCCGCTCCCCGCGCGGCCCCGCCCCCTCCGCCCGCTCCCGCCGCCTTTCCCCTTCCCCGTGCCGCCGCCCTTCCGTTCCTCGCCGGGCCCCCTCCCCCACTGGCGGTCCTTCTCCTCTGTCCGTGTCCTCCCCCGCTGTACCCGCGTGGCCGGGCGGCGTCCGGCGGCTCCCCGCAGCGGCGTCCGCCCTTCCCCTCTTCTGGGCTCCCCCGCTTTACGCGCGCGGGACGGGACGACCCGGGCGGCGGCCGGCACTCCTCATGGCGGCGGCGGCGTCGATGCGTGGCCGGCGGCGGAGAACAAGGGCGCGCCCCGACGCCTCGACCTCCGCCCGCGCCCGCGCCGGCAGCCCCCACGACGACGGCGACAGCAGGAGCGCCGACCGGCGACCTCCGCGCGTGACCTCCGCCTCAGCATACAGGGGCACGCGGGTGGCGGCGAAGCGCGGGACGGCGGCCGCGTGGCAAGAGAGGGCGCCAAGCGGCGGGGGCAGCGCGTCCTTCGTCGTCCTCGGCCTCTGACGGCGCATCCCCACGCCCTTGCGACTGCGGCGTCTTCACGGCGGCTGACGTCTTCGCGTTGGCCGCGAACGACAGGTGGTCACTGCCCGACGCGAGCCTCTCGGGCTCTGCTTGCTTCGGTCCTCGCCGCAGGAGGTGGCCGGCGAGCTTCGCAGACAGGCTTCGCAACGGCGCGGCAGCGCGGCGGCGGTGACGGCGGAGCGGCCGCGGGGAAGCCAGGCGAGGGCGAGGCGGGCCGGCGGTAGTTGGGGCGGAGGGTCGCGAGGAGGCCATATCTCCACCTTCCGCGTCGCCGACGACCTCACCTTCTGCTCAGCCACCACCAGCCTACACAGACCCAGCGTTGCAAACTTGCAGTCTAATGTTTCGGCCCGCCCACGGTCCCCAATGAACCCCGCCAACCCGCCACCGCCGAACGCATCAGCATCCCCTGCGTCACCCAGCAGCGGCTGCCGCTCGTGGTAGGTAAGGTCAGAGGTGGGAAGAGAGAAAGGCCGCAGACGTTTTCAGCTTCATCGATGGTGCCTTGCTTCCTCTCCACTGCCAAGCAACACCACAGCACCGATGTCGTCGCCCTTCTCGCGTCGTTTTTGCCATCACCGCCCCCGGCCATGAAATCCTCCCTCCTGCCTCGAGTCTCCTCCCTACCACTGACCTCTGCGGCTCTGCGTCACCAAATTGGGAACAACTATCCTCATGATTGAGGACCGCCATGAGGTCGCCGCCTATCTCCACAGCGATGCACAGCATGTACAGGAAGGTCCTCATCTACAGGTATGTTTGCTCTTGCATCCAAGGTGTTCGACGATACATCTGCTTTGATGTGCTAGCTCATTGTACCAGCATTCTAGGAACAAAAGTAGTCTTTGCAACATATCTGTCTATCATCCTTTTACAATTAAGATTAATTCAAATTTAGATGTATCCTACACTCCTAGGAACATTCAATGGAGATCTTTTGATAAGACAGAAGGCAAACTTACAAAATGAAGTAAATAGTCATGATTTTTCATTTTGCTTCTACATGCACCTTACTTTCAGAATTCAGAGCAATATGGTTGGTCTACCACAAATAGATTACCAAACTTGAGTGTGTGAATTTAAAGACAGGTTTGTGAACTGAAATGTTTAATTCAGATGATAAGTCAAGATATATGCTTGCTGTCATCTCATCGACTATGATGCCCAATTGTGTAAATGAGATCCCGTAACTCCCTCATGCTACCTGTGTTATACGCATTTGATGGTTGGATATATGGATACATTGCTATGACTGAATCTATCATGCCAGTACTGAATGTGGATGCTTCTTTTATATATGTGTCGGGGACAAACCCAGGGGGTCCCCTAATCATCGGGGTGATCACCCTCAAAAGAACGATATATCACGAGAGGCCGAATCGTCGGCAGCTCGGCCCGTCACAGCCTGTCGCGGCCCAAGAACGGCCGTCCGAACTCGCCTGACAGGGGGGCCCGAGTCGCTACCCCCGTCTCGACCTCGCTCGAGGGCCGCGCACCCCTTCGAGCAGGCACAACACAAACTCCGCCTCGCTCGAGGGTCGCGCACCCCCTCGAACGGGCGAGCCCACTCCGCCTCGCTCGAGGCCGCTCCTCTACATAACGCGGCGCTCCCCGGCGCCCCAACCGACAACGGCACTTGATGCCCGCCCCATCAGGCGGGCGCCGAAGTCAAAAGGCAATCTTTCCCCCACGCCGCGCCGCTGACACCGCAGAACTCGCTGTTCACCTGCTCCAGTCACTGTGCGTCCTCACTGACGCTGTGCGGGCGCACGCGGCACTGCGCAAAACCCTGTGCGGACTGGCAGGCGTCATTCTGCACCACTGTTCCACCCGCTACCATCTTTTCCCCCCGGGACGCCCCTCGAATGAGCATGAGGAACCCTCGAAAGAATATCTAAACAGCAACCGAGTACAGACTCCGGTCAGGCGTGGCCTGGTGATGACGAACACCGGGTCAAATCCGCCAACTCTCGACCATCCCCTGGTGAACCGAGCACGCCGCGTACTGTGGTTGACGGCAACCACCATACCGACCCCTGTACCGCCAACTCCGGTCCTTCCTCACCTGCCCCGCCCTCGAAGTCAACCAGCGAACGGGCAGCTGGACGCGGGCTGCAGCAGCGACACCCCTCGAAGTTGCTCCAGGACAAGCACAGGGACGGCCGCGACACTCGCAGAAGCCGGGGCTCGCCATAAATCTCCCGCCAGGGTCAAGGACGATGCACGCCCGACCCCATGCTCTCCAGTACATATCCCTGTAGCACGTCACGCTTGTACTTGTAAATCCTACCCCCGCCTTACTCTCCTTGATCTATAAAAGGAGGTAGGGGGAGGACAACGCACACACGGCCACACACGATATTGGCACTCGCCTCAATCACACTCGCTTTCAGGGACTTGGAGACTCCTCCTCCTCTCCCGCCTTGCTTGTAGCCTCCCTCTGCAAGCACTCCGGTGCAAGATAGTACAGCGCCCCGAGCGAACCCTGCTGGACGTACGACCTCACGGTCGGAACCAGGATAAACGCTTGTCTCATCGTGCTAGCTCTTGCATCAACCGTCAAGGGACGGGACACAGCGCATTCTGTTTGGCGCTGGGGATTGGTCGACCGATCCCAGCACCGACAGTGGCGCGCCAGGTAGGGGCTGCGCTGTGATCAACCTCGCCCGATCAGTTCCCTTGACGGCAGGCCACGCCAAGGCCATGTCGCCACGATCCGCCACGGGGTCCCCCGGCCCGCTTCCGCGCGGGTACCGGATCACGTTTGGGAGCCTGGAGTTCGAAGTGACCGGTGAGGGCCTCCTCATGCGACTCGCCTCCAGGCCGCCCAACATGATGCCCGCTACCCCGATGCCGCCAACGCCGGCCCAGCTCAGGAGACGACGAGGACTGCGCGAGCTGCAGATCCGCGCGGAGCGGCGCGTTGCTCCGCGTATCGTCCTCCCTGACTGGGACGCACACCTGCTGCTCCAGCCCGCCGCCACATTACAGGGGGGCGAACCCCCGCCGGCGGCTCCCGCGGAGGGAGCGCGCTGGGAAAATGTGGTCGGGCCGGCGCGGCTCCCCCACGGGATGAACAACGCGGCCGCAAGCTACTCCGCGGCAATCAGCGCCAACCCGAACGCGCACGAGGATTCGCCAGGTCACCAGCTGGGTTCGATCCGCGGCCTCAACATTTCCTCACCCGGCGGACCCCAGTCCGAGTCGGATGACGGAGAGAGTGCGCGCGGGCAGGAGCACCCGAACCTGGACTACTCCGGGTTGCGCGACCGCGAAGGCCTTATCTCCTTCCAGGCCGTCGCGGACTTCTGCCTCACCTGCTCCGACGACTCCAGCGAGGGGGAATACGACCCCACGCGGGAATGCTTCGTCCTCGACGGCGAAGTAGAGTCCGTGGGAGATGATGAAGAGACGCGCGACGGGGCCGGACACGACGAACCACCACCGGCGCCCGCCGAGCCAGCGAGTGAAGCCGCACTCGCGCAGGCACAGCTCGCGCAGGTACAAGAGCTGGAAGCCAAGCTCCAACAGGAGCGCCAACAGGTACAGGAGCTGCGCGCAGCCCTGGAAGCCCGGCAGCCCAAACGCGGCGAACGCGCACGAGCTGCCGGGCGTATTGCTCAAGCGCGCATCATGGGTGACGGCGACGACGCCGGTCCTGCCATGCCGCCACGAGCAAGCCAGAAGCTCGTCGCCACAGCAACCCTGATTCGGGCCATGCCCGAACCATCGACACCAGAAGCACGCAGCATGCGGCGCCAGGTGCAGGCCCTTGTCGAAGAAGCGGCCTTTCAACAAGACGAAACCCGAGACGTGGCTCAACGACTATCGCCTGGCCTGCCAGTTGGGCGGGGCCACCGACGATGCCATGATCATCCGCAACCTTCCGCTTCATCTCGCGGACTCGGCGCGGACATGGCTCGAACACCTACCCACAAACCAAATCCACGACTGGGACGACCTGGTCAAGATGTTCGTGGGTAACTTTCAGGGCACATACATGCGCCCCGGAAACTCCTGGGACCTGCGCGGGTGCCGGCAGGCGGCCGACGAGCCGCTGAGGGACTTCATCCGCCGTTTCTCCAAGCGCTGCACCGAGCTCCCGAGCGTGGGTGACTCCGAAATCATCCACGCCTTCCTCAAAGGCACGACCTGTCGAGAGTTGGTGCGCGAGCTGGGACGAAACCATCCCACCAGCGTCAACGCTCTGTTCGACATCGCCACCAACTTCGCCTCTGGAGAGGAGGCTGTCGGGGCAATCTTCGACGGCAAGACCAAGGGGAAGCGCGCGGAGGAGCTGCCCGCGGAGGGCAGCAAACCCAAGGCCAAGACAAAAAAGCAGAAACGGGGCAGTAAAGGCAAGAGGCCTCGGCAAGCCGCGCAGCAGCAGCAGCAGGGCGAAGACTCTGACGACGTCCTCGTGGTCGAGCGAGGCCGCAAAGGCCCTCGGGGCCCCCCCAGGGGGAGGCCTGTTCGACGAGATGCTGAAGAAGCCATGCCCGTACCACAAGGGCCCTGTCACCCTCACCCTCGAACAGTGTGGGATGATCAAGGGTTACTTCAGGCGCACCTCCGCGAAGGAGGATGGCCCGAAGAAGGATACGGGCGATGGCGGCAACGACGAGTTCCCCCATGTGGAGAATGTATTCTTCATCGTAGGGGGGCCCACCATGAACGCGACGTCCCGGGAGCAGAGACGTGAACGCCGAGAGGTCTTCTCCGCTCACCCCGCGACGCCAACTTACCTCGCCTGGTCGGACGAGACCATCTCCTTCGGCCGCGAGGACCATCCGGACTATGTCCCGAACCCGGGGCGCTATCCGCTTGTCGTCGACCCCGTCATCGGCAACACGCGATTCTCCAAGGTGCAGATGGACGGGGGCAGCAGCCTCAACATCCTCTACGTCCACACCTTAGAGCTCATGGGCATCGGCACGAACCAGCTGAGGCCAAGCAAGGCGCCGTTCCACGGCATCGCGCCGGGAAAACGGGTCCAACCCCTCGGGCAGATCGACCTGCCCGTCTGCTTCGGTACTCCCGAGAACTTTCGGAGGGAGACCCTCACCTTCGAGGTGGTGGGATTCCCAGGAGCGTACCACGCTATTTTCGGGCGACCGTGCTATGCCAAGTTCATGGCGGTCCCCAACTACGCCTACCTCAAGATGAAGATGCCAGGGCCAAAGGGCGTCATCACCGTGGGATCGTCGTACGAGCACGCCTATGCGTGCGACGTCGAGTGCGTCGAGGGCGCGGAAGCGCTCGCCTACAGCGAAACCCTGGTGGCGGATTTGGAGAAGATGGCGAACGAGGCCGTCGACTCCACCAAAAGACACGCGGGCACCTTCGAGGCTGCTGAACACACCAAAGCGGTGCCCCTCGACCCCACTGCCCCCGAGGGCAAGGCGTTGAGGGTCAGCACCACCCTCGACCCCAAATAGGAAGCAGTGCTCGTCGACTTTCTCCGCGCCAACGCCGACATCTTCGCATGGAGACCCTCGGACATGCCGAGGATCCCGAGGGAGGTCGCCGAGCACAGCCTCGACATCAAGCCACACTCCAAGCCGGTGGTACAGCGACTGCGGCGGTTCGACGAGGAAAGGCGCCGCGCCATCGGGGAGGAGGTGCACAAACTCCTACAAGCCGGATTCATCAAAGAGGTATTTCACCCGACCTGGCTTGCTAATCCTGTTCTAGTTAAGAAGAAAACCGGAAAATGGCGCATGTGCGTAGATTATACCGGTTTAAACAAAGCATGCCCTAAGGTTCCATTTCCTCTGCCTAGAATAGATCAGATAATAGACTCCACCGCTGGATGTGAGTTGCTATGCTTTCTTGATGCTTATTCCGGTTATCATCAAATCAAGATGAAAGAGTCCGACCAGCTCGCGACTTCTTTCATCACCCCGTTTGGCATGTTTTGCTACGTCACTATGCCGTTCGGCCTCCGAAACGCTGGAGCTACATACCAGCGATGTATGCAACACGTTTTCGGAAGCCACATCGGGCGGACCGTTGAGGCATATGTTGACGATATCGTTGTGAAAACTGGAGAGGCGAACGATCTGGTCAACGATCTGCAAATCACATTCGGTTGCCTCCGGGCGAACGGGGTAAAATTGAATCCGGAAAAATGCGTATTCGGGGTGCCGCGAGGCATGCTATTGGGTTTCATCGTCTCCCAACGAGGCATCGAACCCAACCCCGAAAAAGTCTCGGCCCTGGAACGAATGGGGCCGATTCGGGACCTCAAGGGGGTGCAAAGAGTACTGGGCTGCCTCGCAGCTCTCAGCCGCTTCATCTCTCGACTTGGCGAGAAGGGCTTACCTTTGTACCGGCTCCTAAAAAAGCACGAACGCTTTTCATGGACCCCCGAAGCCCAAAAAGCCCTCGACGGGCTAAAAGCATCGCTCGCACGCGCACCCATCCTCACGCCGCCACGGAACGGTGAGCCTCTCTACCTATATGTGGCTGCGACAACGCAAGTTGTCAGCGCCGTCGTCATTGTGGAAAGGATAGAGGAGGGCCACGCTTTGCCGGTCCAGAGGCCGGTGTACTATGTCAGCGAGGTGCTGACCGAAACCAAGATGCGGTATCCACAGATCCAGAAGCTAATCTACGCCGTAGTGCTCGCGCGTCGAAAGCTGCGACACTACTTCGAGGCCCACCCGGTCACCGAGGTCTCATCTTTCCCTTTGGGGGAGATAGTCCGCAACCCGGACGTCTCGGGTAGAATAGCGAAATGGTCTATGGAACTCGTGGGGGAAACTCTCTCCTACGCACCGCGTAAGGCGATAAAATCGTAAATCTTAGCGGACTTCGTCGCTGAGTGGACCGACGTCCAACTTCTGCCGCCGCAGATCCAGGCCGAATGCTGGACCATGTACTTCGACGGGTCGGTAATGAAAACCGGGGCAGGTGCGGGCCTCCTTTTCGTCTCGCCCCTCGGTGAACATATCCGATACGTGGTTCGCTTGCACTTCCCAGCGTCGAACAACATGGCGGAGTACGAAGCCCTCCTCGCCGGGCTCCGTATCGCCATCGACCTCGACATCAAACGTCTCGACGTCCGGGGGGACTCTCAGTTGGTCATCGACCAAGTGATGAAGAACGCAAGCTGCCGCGACGAAAAGATGGAGGCGTATTGCAACGAGGTTCGTCGTCTCGAGGACAAATTCCATGGCCTCGAGCTGAACCACGTCGTACGCAAATACAACGAGGAAGCGGATCAGCTGGCTAAGATCGCGCCAGAGCGAATCACCGTTCCTCCGAACGTCTTCGCCCGCGACCTCGATCAACCCTCCGTCAACTTCGAGCGAAGGGCCGGAACCCTCAGGACACCCTCGGGGGCTGCGGGGGTCGAGCCCGTAGAGGAGGACCCCTCGAAAGAGGAGCTCGAAGCCCTCGACGCTGAAATTTCTTTGGCCGAGGCCATGGAAATCGACGCAGACACGCGACCACAAGACTGGCGTGATCCGTACCTCGCATGGATCGACCGCGGAGAGCTGCCCTCGGACCGAACTGAGGGGCGCCGCATCGCCAGAAGGGCCAAGACCTTTGTCTCAGTCGGCGGCGAGCTGTACAAACGCAGCGCCTCAGGGGTCTTGCAGCGATGCATCCCCATCCCCGAGGGAAGGCAGTTGATCCGCGACATCCACGCCGGGGCTTGCGGACACCACGCAGCGCCGCGCACCCTCGTGGGTAACGCATTCCGACAAGGCTTTTACTGGCCCACCGCCGTGTCCGACGCAAACGAGGTCGTGCGCACCTGCGAAGGGTGCCAATTCTACGCACGAAAGACGCATCTCCCGGCGCACGCCCTGCAGACCATCCCTGTAACATGGCCTTTCGCGGTCTGGGGGTTGGATCTCGTGGGGCCCTTCCGCCCAGCGCCCGGGGGATTCACCCACTTGTTGGTAGCCATCGACAAGTTCTCGAAGTGGATCGAGGTCCGGGCCATCACCAGCATCAGATCTGAGCAGGCCGTGATGTTCTTCACCGACATCATCCACCGATTCGGGGTACCCAACTCGATCATCACTGACAACGGCACCCAATTCACCGGCAAGAAGTTCTTGGAGTTCTGCGACGACCATCACATTCACGTTGATTGGTCGGCCGTGGCACATCCACAAACGAACGGCCAAGTAGAACGTGCCAACGGCATGATACTACAAGGCCTAAAGCCAAGAATCTTCAACAAGCTGAACAAGTTTGGCCGGAAGTGGGTTGCTGAGCTGCCATCGGTGATCTGGAGTCTCAGGACAACCCCAAGCAGGGCCACAGGCTTCAGCCCGTTCTTCCTCGTCTATGGCGCCGAAGCCGTCCTCCCAACAGACTTGGAGTACGGGTCTCCGAGGCTTAAGGCCTACCAGGAAGACCGAAACCAGCGGGACCGCGAGAATTCGCTGGACCAGGTGGACGAGGCTCGCGACGTAGCGTTGCTTCACTCAGCGCGCTACCAACAATCGCTTCGGCGATACCAAGCTCGGAAGGTACGGCGTCGGGACCTCCACGAAGGGGACCTGGTGCTAAGATTACGCCAGGACAATCGAGAGCGCCACAAGCTCACTCCGCCATGGGAAGGACCGTTCATCATCGCCAAGGTCCTCAAACCCGGCACTTACAAGCTGGCGAACGAGAAGGGCGAGGTCTTCACCAACGCCTGGAACATCCAACAGCTACGTCGCTTCTATCCTTAAAACTCTATTTCTTGTAAATACTTCGTGTTCTTAGTTAACAATAATAAAGAGTTTGCGAAAAACATGAAAACATTGTTGCTAACAACACAAACAAGGGGGACTTGGTTCTATTTTCAAATAAAGCCAAGCCCCCCTCGGGGGCTGCAGGGGGGTTTACCCTCCCTAATCGTCCCAATTTTCGAAAATTGTGTTAAAACTCGAGACGCTTAGAGAGGATGCGGGGCGCGAGCTAGCCAAAGCTGGAGCTGGTTGAGCCGTGAAACCGCCGATGCCCGCGAAGGGATACGGCATCTCCCTCTCCACTCCACGCTTTAATCGCTTGCGGATTCGAAATACCCGGCTAAAATCTCTCCAAACCAAGAGTAGCACAATAGAACAATCGAACAAGTTTGAAACGCACGATCGACTTTCAATCTTAGTTTATTTTACAGAGTTAGTCTCCTAAAAATTAAGATACATCTAGATACTAAGCCTGAACCCTTCAGGCTCCACCTTCCTGCGGGGGCACGGTGGCCTCGGCGGCGACGGTCGAGGGAACCGATGCAAGCGCCCCAGGGCCATCGTCATCGCGGCACACCGAGGCGATGTCCTCCTCAAGGGACGCCACGGCGTCGGCCTCAGGATCAACCTCGGCTTCGGTGGCGGTCGCGGCCTCAGGCCCAACGTCGGCGCGCGCATCTTCATCCTCCTCGGGGAAAAGATCGCGCCCGAACTTGGCGGCAAGTGCCGTGGCGGCATCCTCGGCGCCGTCATCGGCCTCGTCGAGGGCAGCAAGGGTGGCGTCGTCGTCCAGGTCTGCGTCGATGAAGTAACCGCGTGCCACCGCCGCGAGGTCAATGACGTAATGCGTCGACACCACGCCGAGTGCCTTCTTCACTCCAAGGTGAAGCGCGTGCTCGAGGCGCTCCGCCACGCAGCTCTTCAGAGACCTCAGGCGGCTGGGCAACGACGACCCCGACTGCACGTCGACGCACTGGACGTCCCGGCACGCCGCATCGGCGACGACCTTCAGCGCCTCAAGCTCCCCCTGGGCCTCGGAGTAGGCGGCCTGAACAGCCATCACCTCATCCGCCTTCTCCGCCTCGGCCCTCCGCAGCCCTGACAAAGCTCAAGCACGTCAAGACGAACTCCAACACAGAAATCCAGGAAAGCGTAAGGACATACCGTCCACCAAGGCCCTGGCCTCGGTAAGCGCTGTGCGCTCTTGCTGGAGCAGGCCCTCCGCGGTCGCCAGCGCACCCTCCTTCTCTCGAAGCGCGCGGCCGAGCTGCTCGGCCTCCTGGGCCTTTTGCCCTGCCCGAGCCACCGCCTCCGCGAGCTGGGACTGCGCGGCCTCGCGCGCCTTGTGCTCAAGCTCGAGCCGCTCCAACGCTGCGGCCAAGGCTCGGGCCTCCCGCTCCGCCGCGCCTTTCTCAGCGTCGCGCTCCCGCTCCGCGCGAGCCTTGGCTTCTTCGTGTGCGCGGGCGGCCGTCTCTGCTTCCCTCACCCGGACGGTGAGCTGGGTCACTTCCGTGCCCAGGTCCGCGTTCGCCTGGCGGAACCGGCGAAGATCGGCGTACAAGCCCGCGATGCACGCGGTCTTGTCTACCGCCTCTTGCCGCAGAAGCTGCACGAAGAGCCATCAGGAATAAGACACAGACTAAAAACAATCTCAAAGTGCTGGGACGAGCGCGGGGATACCTCGAAGAGCTCCAGCGCCTGCCTGGAATAGAGATCGGCGGCGGCTGAGATGGCCCGCTCCAAGTCCGTCCCGACCCGTTCGGCCTGAGCCCACAGCTCGTTCTCCTCCGCCATGTTTTGCCAGACCCGGGCGGAGACGCCAGGCTCCTCCGGCCACGCGCTCGGGCCGCGACGACCCTAGAGCATCGCTACCTCGGCCGCATCCCACTCGGCCGCTCCCCCGGCCACGGGCATCTGCGGCGGCCCCTGAGACAAGAAGCGCGCCGCCGACGCCTCGGCCACAGACACCCCAGCGGGGGGAACGTGCCCGCCATCGCCACCCCGGGCCGCGCCTTGTGCGCGACCCAAAGCCGGCAGGATGACCGCGCCGCCGACCGGCACGACCGCCTCCTGCCTCCTTCCAGTAGGGGCCGCGGCAGTGGCATGGCCCTCCTGCTCGCCCACTTCCGTCACCAGGGCGCCGTGCCCCGGCTCCACCTCAACCACCGGGGCGTCCTGCCTCGGCTAGGCCACCAGGGGCGTCCTCTCCCGCTCCTCCTCCGCCGACCCGGAGTCTCGCACCCTCGGCGCCGGATCCACCGGCGTCGCTGCGGACATCGCTGCGGGACGCGGAGTCCCGCGCGAACGCGATCCTCCGGCGTGAGGGGAATCCGACCCCCCAACCTTCAACGCCTTCTTGGGCGCGAGGATAGGGGCGGCCCTGGCGCCACCCCGCGTGCTAAATCAAAAAGAAAGAACGGAAATTACGAAACAAAAAACCGAACAAGGATGGAAAGCTACGAAAAAGTTCGAGGCAGAACTTACCGGATGCAATCCTGCAGCGCCTGTAGCTTCCGCTTCGAGCCGCCCGTTGAGGGAGCCCTCCTCGAACTCGAGGACCCCCTCAAATCGCTCGGGGGCTGCGAACCCCCCGAGCCCTCGACACTCGCTCCGCTGCGGCGCGACACGCCCGCAGCGGAGGAGAAAATTGCTCGCGCCCGCGGCGCCGCGGGTCGAGCAGGCACGACCGCTGTCCGGCGGCGCAACATCGCCCGGGGCCACCACGCCCGCCTCGGGCAGCGGCGCGGCCATCTCCTCCTCACCGGCGGACGGAACCCCGCCGGCATCGATCTCCTCCTCATCCTCCCCCTCGCTGGGAGGGTCCGGGGAGTCCTCGGGGGACGACGGCTGCGCCCCGCCGTCCCTCCTCCACCGGCGAAGCGCCGCCTGGTGCGCGTCCCGCCGGGCTTGCCTCCTCCGGCTGCTGGCTCTCTTCGCCTCCTTCGCATCCCTCTCGCGGTCACGGCGAGCGCAGTTCGAAGCGCGCACCTCCGGAGTCGGCGCGTGGGAGCGGTAGAGGCCGCAGTTCACGTCCTGAAATCACGATGAATTGAGGAAGGGAATTCTAAATTAATCAATCCAGCAGCCCGGAGAGGGAGAATGACGACTCACCGACAAAACGTGGCCCTCGTCGGGGCGCAGCCGGAACGACCGAAGGTCGCTCGGCATGGTGTCGGGATGCACCGCCGTTCGCACCCTCGTAACAACGTACTCTTCAAGCAGCGGCTCCGACAACATGCGCGAAGCCGCCAGTGCCGCCGGGTCGGCACCCCCCGTCATCCGGAACAGAGGGAGCTGCCTCTCCATGAGGGGAACCACCCGGCGGCGATGACAGTGCGCGAGCACATGCGCCACGGTCAGGCCCGACCCCTCCAAGGCACGAAGGGCGTCGACGACGGGGCGGAGCCTCTTCCGCTGACCTTCGCCGGAGACGCCGTAGCTCCAGGAGTCGGCCTTCTCCGTCAAGACCTTGCCGGTGTACTCCGGCAACCCCAGGCCGTCGTTGCGCAGGTAAAACCACCCCTTGGCCCAGCCGCTGTTGTTGGTGGTCATCCTGCAGGCCGGGTACAAGTGCTTCCTGGACTCGACTGGCGCGAGCGTGAGACCGCCGGCGCACGAAGAACGGCGCACCCCCCTCCCCGCGCCGGACGTGCTGAGCTCGGCGCGGAAGAGGTGGACCCACAGGTCCCAGTGCGCCTCGATCCCCAGCACAGCCTCGCAGACGCCGACGAAGGCCGCCGCCTGCGAGATGGCGTTGGGGGAGAAGTTGTGGAGCTCCACGCCGTAGTAGTGGCAGAGGCCCCGCATGAACTGGCTGGCGGGCGCGTTGAAGCCCCGCTCGTGAAAGCGGATGAAGCTCACCACGTACCCCGCCGGTGGGTTCGGCGCCCTGGCCGCCAGCGCCGGGACGATCCACGCCGGCCGCGCCGAATCGCCCCTGGGCGAAAGCTGTCCGCCGTTCACCAAGCCCTCCAGGAGGTGCTCGGTAGCGGTGGACGGAGTCCATTCCGTGACGCCTTCGATGATCACCATGGCGGACGGCGGAGCAGGGAGCGCGGAGCAAAGGCGACGAAGGCGTGAAGGACGAACAGAGTGCGACTAGCGGGCTCGGAAGTAAGCGAAAGGCAGAGGCGAGAGCTGGTGCGAGGAATGGCGAAGGTAAGAAATCCCCTTCCTCCCCTGCTTTCCTTTTATAAGGGAGCGGGCTCGTCCCTGCCGCGACACACCAACCCACTGGCAACGGGCCGAACCCACGCGTGGCACGTCGCTGACAACCGGGGACCCCCCTCCCCTTTTTTCCCGCGGAACGGCACGCGTGGGCGACGGCATTTACTGCGGCACGGCAAAACGAAACGACGCAACAGCGGCGCCTGACCGCCCGTCGCCTCGCCTCTCCCCGGCGCACGCCGACCCCGCCTAAAAAGGCGCGCCCACTACGACCATCTCGCCCACTCCGCGCCACGTCAGCCACGACCACGCCCGCCAGCGGTCGTGCGTGGGCCCGAACGACCTAACCGTTGGATTCCTTCCCAGGTAAGACAACGACCCCCCTCCGCCTCGAGGCGCAGGGCGCTACTGATCAGGGACTCGAAACCCGGGCCTCGAAAAGGTTCGACGGGCGCCCCAGATTAAGCGATGCGTAGGCAGCCGGTCACGCTCGACCAACCCTCGAGCCCGCTGCTCGAGGGTGACCTGCACCTTTCGCAAGGCCCTACTGATCAGGAGTACGAGGCTTGGCCCTCGAAAGGGTTCGACAGGCGCTCCAGATCAACAGAGTCAGGGACGATTCGGGCGTGTCAAACGGACTTTACCCCGAACGCGAAGTTTGGGGGCGCCCCTGTTGTGTTCAAGGCCGGACAAAGGCAGCTAGTGGGGGGATCCCAACGAGGGAGAGCTTTCGCGCCCTCGGTCTCTGCGAAAGGGACCGAGCCCCACCTAGCAAACCTTTGCAAGCGCTACATGGACGTGTCTCCGGACCACGAGCCGACCCCCAGCGAACGGGGCACGGACGTCCACTTGAACTACCCGCTAACAGCTCACCGAGGCATCCGTGTACGCTGCCCGATTCGAGGGTTGCACGAATGACCTCACCCCTCTCCCCCGCGAAGGGGAGGCGAGGGTCGCAACTCAAAGACAAGAAGCCCCTCCGATCGCCTCCGCGCGGGCCAGGAGCTCGGGGGCTCCTTGCAGCATGTCCACCTCCTCTTACGCGCGAAACACATTAAAGCCGTGCAGGGTCCGCCCCCCGAATTCCGTATAACTCGGTCTCACCCCCACCACATCGAAAGGGGAACGACTGATAGAAACCTCGAAAGTCAAAGCCCTTGCACGAGTGAATTCACTCCTCCAAGGGCTCGGGGGCTACACCCGCGGGTGCGCTCGCGCGCCCCCACAGAAGAACGTGCATAATCGAGAAGGAGTAATCCCAGCAAAACGCCCGGGAACGATCCCACGAACCATCAGCCTCTGCCCGACTGACCCTTAGTCCGGCAGAGACTCGGGGGCTACTGTCGGGGACAAACCCAGGGGGTCCCCTAATCATCGGGGTGATCACCCTCAAAAGAACGATATATCACGAGAGGCCGAATCGTCGGCAGCTCGGCCCGTCACAGCCTGTCGCGGCCCAAGAACGGCCGTCCGAACTCGCCTGACAGGGGGGCCCGAGTCGCTACCCCCGTCTCGACCTCGCTCGAGGGCCGCGCACCCCTTCGAGCAGGCACAACACAAACTCCGCCTCGCTCGAGGGTCGCGCACCCCCTCGAACGGGCGAGCCCACTCCGCCTCGCTCGAGGCCGCTCCTCTACATAACGCGGCGCTCCCCGGCGCCCCAACCGACAACGGCACTTGATGCCCGCCCCATCAGGCGGGCGCCGAAGTCAAAAGGCAATCTTTCCCCCACGCCGCGCCGCTGACACCGCAGAACTCGCTGTTCACCTGCTCCAGTCACTGTGCGTCCTCACTGACGCTGTGCGGGCGCACGCGGCACTGCGCAAAACCCTGTGCGGACTGGCAGGCGTCATTCTGCACCACTGTTCCACCCGCTACCATCTTTTCCCCCCGGGACGCCCCTCGAATGAGCATGAGGAACCCTCGAAAGAATATCTAAACAGCAACCGAGTACAGACTCCGGTCAGGCGTGGCCTGGTGATGACGAACACCGGGTCAAATCCGCCAACTCTCGACCATCCCCTGGTGAACCGAGCACGCCGCGCACTGTGGTTGACGGCAACCACCATACCGACCCCTGTACCGCCAACTCCGGTCCTTCCTCACCTGCCCCGCCCTCGAAGTCAACCAGCGAACGGGCAGCTGGACGCGGGCTGCAGCAGCGACACCCCTCGAAGTTGCTCCAGGACAAGCACAGGGACGGCCGCGACACTCGCAGAAGCCGGGGCTCGCCATAAATCTCCCGCCAGGGTCAAGGACGATGCACGCCCGACCCCATGCTCTCCAGTACATATCCCTGTAGCACGTCACGCTTGTACTTGTAAATCCTACCCCCGCCTTACTCTCCTTGATCTATAAAAGGAGGTAGGGGGAGGACAACGCACACACGGCCACACACGATATTGGCACTCGCCTCAATCACACTCGCTTTCAGGGACTTGGAGACTCCTCCTCCTCTCCCGCCTTGCTTGTAGCCTCCCTCTGCAAGCACTCCGGTGCAAGATAGTACAGCGCCCCGAGCGAACCCTGCTGGACGTACGACCTCACGGTCGGAACCAGGATAAACGCTTGTCTCATCGTGCTAGCTCTTGCATCAACCGTCAAGGGACGGGACACAGCGCATTCTGTTTGGCGCTGGGGATTGGTCGACCGATCCCAGCACCGACAATATGTTAGGATTTTTTTAGCATAGTCGTTGTGTGTTTGTATTTACTGATTACATACCTATTATATTTTTACCATATCATGACCAACATAGATATTATCAGTTTGCAATTTGCAGGTTGTCTCAGTCTCAGGTCAGTATTTTCTAGGTAAGATGAAATAATCAATTGCATTAGAATTAGTCCTCCTATCTACAGGTTCACTTGCAAACGTCCTTCTCTTTCATTTCTTTTACATTTTCAGTGATACAGGTCAGACTAATCTGTAACTTCCAAATTTGCTCTGTTTTACAGCCATAGTTAGGTTAAGAACAGCTCAGAAACTGCTGTGTTTCTTTGTATTTATAGTTAGCATATATTCTTTAATTATGAAACCCATATTTTTTTAGATGTTTGAACACGAACGCTCACGGTGGTAGCATGGAGTATAAAAGTTATACCCGGTGGTGCCACCTTATAGGTTTATTTCTATTTCTTTCCTGGCTTTTATGATTCCTTTTCCCATGTTGATCTTATTTGTGTACCTTCCATGTTTATCTTATTTATTTTAATACTTTGCCGCAAGACTAATGATCATTACTTATGTGGACCAAAATAAGAAACGAGCCGTTAGAAATTAAGCACGGTGATATAGATGTCTTTTCATCCCATTCACCTACCAAGGGAAAGCAATGTACTAGCTGAGATTGCCTTTAGGAAGCACCAGTAAATGTAGGAAACAGAACTACTGACAAGTTAAGAAGCTGATTAACCTTCATTCATGCTGACCATTTCAGAAAATTAGCATCTTTCCAATTCCAATTCGTGCTTATGTCAAAAGCAAGCATCACACTGAGTATTTCTGCACAATTTAACTACAAGTGATACAAGCATGCATGGTGTTTCTTATTGCCACAAAGAGCTGACAAAAGCTGTTTTTACTATTGGTGTAATATTCAATTATGTATGTTGTCAATACACGGCTACAATATGAGGTGTCTACGCTGGCTTTCTGATCTGACCAAAACTATGATTTTGAATGCTATGCAGCGATAATATATAAAGCTGATTCGAGTCGTTTATGACTTGGTCACCAAGAACCACGAGGAGGGACCTCATATTCATACTACTTTAAAATTTATTTTATCGCTTGGTTATGTGCAGTTTCCGCTCGATGATATAAAATATTTTTTAAAGGATCACGGGACAAATAATACTTGATGTACTTTACTTCTATGACCACTCCTGAATTCTCACCATACCCTGTTAAAGTGTTGTACCTAAATTTAACTGGCCACCAATATATTACTCCATAGTGAGTTGTTCCTGCCCTAGGCTAACTAATCAGAGGAAGTTTTCCTGATTTACTAGCATCCTCACCTTGCAAACACGTATACTATACGCCTGTTGTATTGTTACTATTACAAATGTACCTTGCTCAACGGGCATGGTGGAACCACGGTTGCTTCCATGCTTGATTATGAAAAGCTCATTGTGTTTCAAATATCTATTACTTTAAAATTATAGTCACTGCTGCTACAACAACGGACACGTCATCTCTACCGGCGCGGCAAGGCGCCCCATTCTTCCTAGTTATATTGGAATATGCATAAATGAAAAAGAGAAAAGATAAGATAAATGGTTTTGATTGGTTGTGGGCTCCAAATTTATTCATGAACATCTAACCTCATCCCTTATTCTCCTCTATTTTGATGTTATTAGTAAATGTTAATGAATTATAATATTATATAGAGATAAACAGTCTGATGGTCAATATAGGCCCGGTTTGACAGAGCTCCAGAGCTGATTCTCTAGTGAATCTAGGAGGAGCTCTGCCAAACAATTTTTTCAGAGAGAAATGATTATCAACTGATTTTATGAAGTGATTCTCTGAAATGAACTAAGATGCCCGGAGCTAAAAAAATAGTTTCTCCTGATTCTGTGAAGTGATTCTCCCTCCTGATTTTGAGAGTTTATGCCAGCGAATCAAAGAGAATCACTTTCAGCCACAGAATCACTTCTCTCAGAGAATCAGCTCCCACGGAGAATGAGAATCAGATGGAGCTCTACCAAAGTTCATAGTATTATGCATTGCCACACTGTATTGTTGTTCCACTGTTAGGTAACGTGGAAGATATATGTTGAAGTCAAAAAACTTGATATAGTCATCGATATAGATTTTACAATGTTGGACCGAACTCAACGAAACATGACACTGAGGGAGCATATACTCGTAACTTTACCATATACAATGCTGCTAGTCAGAACAGGTCAAATCGGATCTAAGTAAGTCAACACGGGCTAACAAATAAATCAATTTTTTTAGATAAAAGGGAATTCCATTTCATCAAGCAAATGAAAAGCATCCGGGTCTCCACGTTTTTTAACGAGTACGTCGTTCAATTATTATAAGGTTTCATTATGAGGTAGAATACTTCTCCTCGTAAGAAAAGAAAGTTTCACTATTACCACTTTAAGATAATACGGGCGCACATACTTATTGGACACGTAGGCTGATCAAAACCTATTATAAATAGCTGGCTGCAAATGTGTCAACCTGGAAGGCATCCAGAGGTGCTAAGCTTAACACGGATCTTCCAGCAGAACAGATTCGACCCAGAGTTGTCACAGCTGCAAAGCCACTGGAACAGAAAGCAAATGTGGAAGCAGGAAAAATGAGCTGCAAAGGTCATGTGAAAACTTTGCATTTTGAAGGATCAAAGTAGTGTGAACGGTTGCATCCCAGTTTTTCTAAAGATCAAAGCAACATATTCCCTATTCCTTTCCTCGAACACGACATGAAGTGAAATTGTTTGGTATACACCCATAGAGGGTATTCTGGCATGTATCTATATATACTGAAGTACATTCTTCTAAAAAATTTATATATATTGAAGTACATATATATTAGCCAAGCTAAGTTCCATAGTAAGAAGCCAAGTTCGTAAATTGAGTTTTTTTTTTGTTCTAGCGTATACATGGATCATATATATTAATTTTGGACACAGTAGGGAAGGTCCCTAGTGGATCTTTTTCCTTTTATAAAAATGATATATGTACAGTTGCATAATTGATAGAGTCAGGGGCAGACCCACATTGAAGGGAGTGAGGGCACATGTGACATGCCCCCACTCAAATTTCTCGTGACAAGGTAATCGACAACTTTTTACAATGATTAATCTTTATAAGTTTAGTTTGTTTTAAGCCATGCCCTCACTCAAAGATTGCTCTAGATCCGCCCCTGGATAGAGTTTTGCTCTATGCATACATGCAGTGCCAAATCAAGCCCCTCCCTGAGATCCTGAAGGAAGCCAGAGTGTGATAACACCAGTACTAACACGCTGTAACAAGTGATCTGTGAAGGTCTTAACCTACTGTGTTTTTCTTGGAAGACGCAGAGAGCTGAACAAAACTTATACATCTCAACATATGGGTCGCTTAAGTTTATATCCACAACGCTAAGCAAAGTACGCCTATCAATTCTCATGGCCACGTTGTCCACTTCGCCTCTCAACATGGCCTAGTGTGCTTCACAGCTCACTACGATCACCTTTGTGTCCTACTTTAGATTACTTGCGTGCGGAATCGCTCGAATGCTCGACTAAGAGAACTGGCTAGCTCTATATATATAAATCTGCCCCTGACTGGTGCAGCAAACTGAAGCTGCACCACCATCCTTTCCATGCACACTCCCATGGCGAGCTCCACTGCTTGCCGCCTGGCCGTTTCAGTTTCACTAGCGTGCTTCTTCCTTCTCCCTCTCACCCATGCAAGGCTTCTCCTCGCCGAGAAAAACGCCGTCGACGAGAGCAAATCCTTTTCCATCAGAGCCGGCAGCGGGGAGGGCGGTGGCCGTGGTTTCGGTGTGAGCATCGGCCATGGCGGGCACGACACATCCATTGGCATCGGCGGTGGGTTCGGAGGTGGAGCTGGCACTACCCGCGGCGGCGGCGCGAGCGCGGGAGGCGGAGCGGGCGCTGGCGTTGGCATCAGCGTAGGGCATGGCGGGGTTGATGTCGGGATCGGCGGGGGCGGGGGCGGCGCGGTTAGCGCCGGCGGCGTGCATGCCGGAGGCGGCGGCGGAGGTGGTGTTGGTGTTCACATAGGCCGTGGCGGAGTGAGTGTTGGCACGGGCGGCGGCGGCGGCGCCGGCGGAGGTGTGGATGGGGGGAACGGTGGCGGCGGTGGTTCCGGTGGTGGCACCGGTGTTGGGCGTGCTGGCAACGCGGTGGGCGGCGGCGGAGGGTATGGCAGTGCAAATGGTAGTTCTGGAGCTGGAGCTGGCAGTGGTGTTGGGTCAGCTGGAGGAGCTGTTGGGGGCGGCTCCGGAGGTGGTGGTGGCCAAGGCTGAAGCAATTTTTTCTACCTTGTTCATCACTTAATAGGTATATGAAACTGGTTACTAATTAATGAACTAATTAACGACCAGAAAAGGGCATATATATCATATAAGATGGACGCCAATATTGTGAGATGAAAGTTGTGCTGTTTAGTGCATGTTCAGATGTCTGTCCAGTTGTGCATGTGCGCCATCGTCTAATCCAGTACTTCGTACTGTGTACTTCGTATGTGCTTTTTTTAGAGCAGTAAGTATATACACAGTATGTGTTGGCAAGCTTGGGATGTGCTGCAAAGCACATAACAATGTAATACATCTTTATGGCACATGGATGAATCAGACATGCAAGTATGATGTATTGGTATACAAATTATGCGTTGGTCATGTAACGTTCTAAAAATTAATAAAAAAACTTTTCTTTTCGAAAAAAATACAAATGCGTTGGCATCCCTCAAAAGTTACATAAAGCAGCCTAGAAATTATGCAATGTTTTATAGAGGTTATTAGAATTTGCTATGTCAGCCTAGAAATTTTGCTATATCAAAGGTGAGAGAGGATCTTTCGTAATAAACCATATGGTTGGGCATATTTAAGTGCTGAAAAATGGATCTAGCAACCTAAGACGGTCAAGACGAGGTCTACCAATAGCTTAATAGGCTCATCCGTTGCGCTCTTTTGATTTTTTTTAGAAACACGGTACAAACGTAGACGCTCACAACTCATTATCGATGGGAACATCACCTACTACTTAGAATAACGCCGGCTAAATCCTGAAATAAATCCAGGAAAATACGACACTAATGTTGATAGTCGAGGACTCGACTGGAACCTTACCAATGCAACTGGTCTATGGCATTAACAAGCACCTTGCCGTGTAATCCTTTGTGTATATATAATTTGACATCAAAACAACATCGATCATCATCGCTTGCAATTTGCAATTTTTATTCAGGATGAATCAATTTCGATTCATTCATCCAATCAAAATTTTAAATTACATTTCACTGGGCATGAATAGCATCATCAATCATCTGCTTCAAACCCCTTGCAGAATATTCTTTTGCATGCAAAAATAATAATAATTTATTAACTTATCTCTTTTGTATCTCCTTTTCTTCTTCCATCAGGATCTCTGCGTTGAAGTCAAAGATATAGGCCTCCAGAAACAGAAAGAAGTCAAAGATATAGGCTTGTTAATTCAGTTATCTGATCTGATAATCATGCTTTATATTATAAACTACTTCGAGAAATTAGTGCATGTAGAGTCGTGGGCTTGTAAACAGTCGACAGGTCCTAAATGGAAGAGTCAACAGGTGAGTGGCTATTGGTCAAAGCAGGTCCCAGGCTTCATAAACAGCCCTACGAAATGGTATCGTAAAATAATCACTTCTAGGCTGACACTGAAGCTTCTCTTGATTCGGTTTTTACACAGAATAGTTCTCTCGTAAAATTTATCTTACACTTTGAGCTACAAAATCACTTTCCTCGTTAAATTACTTTTGATACACAACCACAAGCAGGAGTTGTACCAAACGTGCACTTCACTAGCAATATGAGTATGGTATGCAGGGCCGGTCCTGAGATTTTGGGGGCCCAGGGCGAAACAAAAGGCGGGGCCCTATATCACCAATAACAACAATGACAAGAGTGACAATATATAAATGCTACCACCTCTATTACTGTTATTATCATGTTGACAATAATCAATAAAGATGCATAAAAAAGTTCATATCAATAATTTTAACATATTACCTTGAAATTTTCTTCTAAAATATCAATCTCATCCAATGAAACTTTTTTTGTCTCATTGCCTGATGAATACTTTATGAATGACATGATGGTGCGGAAAATTAAAAAACAATTAGTAATGAGAAAAAGCTAGTGCAAAACTACAAAGATATAGGATCAACTCAAACATATATTATCAATTATCACTCAGAACTCGCAAATCCGAATATTATATATCTTGATCGATGTCCAATCAAACGATTATCGATAGCCTACTGCAAGCAGCGCACAATGTTGATCATCATTCACCAAGCAAACATCTAATCAACAATTCGTAGCAAATGTGAAACAACGTGTTCTCCGGCAACGTCTTTGCCTCTGTGGACCCAGGGTGAAATCAATCTGTGCTGAAAAATAGGATCGGGCCGGACAGGACTGGAGCCAAGTCTCCAAACTCTAGGCGATGGACACGAGGAGTTAGTCGCGTATCAGACTCGCGATTTATTTTTTTTCCCCTCCCTTGTCTCGCTGAACTGAGTAAAACATGCACCGTTGTACCTGTACAGCTATACTATATACGTGGTGTATACACATCAGGGGAGGGGGAGGGCCCCTTGCATTCGGGGGCCCGGGGCGCCCCTCTCGCCCCCCCCCCCCCCCCCTCCTCCCCTCAGGACCGGCCCTGGGTTGGTATGGTCAGTGATGTTTAAAATTGTTTGTATAGTACGGTAAGCTTAGCTTAAGTGGTGTTTTGATCCTGGTGCTAAAGTTTAGCATTTTAAATAAGTGATAATTAGACGTATTAAACATAAACTAATTATAAAACTAATTACATAAGTCATGTCTATTTCGCGAGACGAACCTAACAAGTCTAATTTTGCTATAATTAATACATAATTACCATACGTTTACCGTAGCATTACATTATCTAAGTCTGGTGTAATTAGGTTTAATAGATTCGTCTCGTAAACTACTCCTCGTCTATGTAATGAGTTTTTAAATTAATCTATATTTAATACTCCTAATTAATATATTTATATTCGATGTGACGGCGCTAAAGTTTAGCGGGAGGAAACAGGTCCTTAGTTCCCCGGAGATGGCGTTTCGTTTGAAGTTCAATGATTGCCCTATCGAGGTGACAGCGGACAGCAAACCCTGCAAGCAATGACAATGATGGCCTCCGAAAATCGCTGAAGAAACCTCATGCATTTGACCAGAGCGGCAGATCGAGTGTACCCATTACCCATCACGGAGCTGGCTCTCGGCGGCGACCTCGGCGCACGCTCAGCTTCTTGCCCCCGCCAAGCTAATTCGTTTGACTAGCTGGTGTGGCTCAGCCGCCGGAATCCTTAGCCGCCGCGTTATCCATCCCTTCCTCCTCTCCGGGCAGCAGCGCGGCGACAGCGACGCCGGCTCCGAGTCTACAAAACGGCACGAGATAGATCCCTGCTGGTGAGTCCACCGGCTGCGGCGTCCTTTCTGGCTGGGGGATATCTGCTCTGATTGACTGTGCCCGGAGGCAGGCGCAGGATGGCTGCTCCGGCGGCGGCGGGCGCCGGGCAGGGGCAAGGAGTACCCCGGCAGGCTCACCCTCTACGTCTTCCTCACCTGCGCCGTCGCTGCCACCGGGGGCCTCATCGTCGGCTACGACATCGGCATATCAGGTGACCGTCCGTTCCATCCATCTCTCGCCTCGTAGCTCTCCGTCAAATCTTCTTAGCATCTGCTTCGGCAATGGTTTGCCCGTATGTGCACTTGTACAGTAGTAGAAACGGACACACTGCGGCTGCAAGCAGAGTACTGACTAGTCCCGGTCAAAGGATCAATCTTAATTAAGCAGTATAAGTAGTTTTTTTTCTTTTTAACATGTTTCTTGCACACAGCAAAGTACAGTTCACATTACCGGAGCACTTCTCCAAATTCATGAACCATGAGATCATATGCACACGATCAATTCAAATTACCGAAGCTTGGAATACTTTTCGGTGCAAGATCGATGTGAGACCACCAAAATGACCTGGAAAACTACCCACTAGTTCAGATTATTTTCGCCTTTCGCGCCACAAATGAGTTCTCTGAATCTCTCTCCATCGAGCGTCGTGAACTCATGAGTCATGACTCTGCGCACACGTCTTGCAGGCGGCGTGACATCCATGGACACGTTCCTGCAGCAGTTCTTCCCGTCCGTGTACCGCAAGGAGCAGGCGGCGGCGCGGGGCGGCGGCAGCCAGTACTGCAAGTTCGACAGTCAGCTGCTGACCGCGTTCACGTCGTCGCTCTACCTGGCCGCGCTCGCCGCCTCCTTCTTCGTGGCCTCCGTCGCGCGCTCGCTCGGCCGGAGATGGTCCATGTTCGGCGGCGGCGTCTCCTTCCTCGCCGGCGCCGCCCTCAACGCCGCCGCGCAGGACGTCGCCATGCTCATCGTCGGCCGCATCCTCCTCGGCATCGGCGTCGCCTTCGCTGGTCTGGTAAGCTCAAGATCAGAGCTACTACCTTCCATGCATGAATAAATGAACAACAGAGTAAGTAAAGAGTTCTCTGATCTGCTCCTCAATGTCAATGTGTGCAGTCCATCCCCATCTACCTGTCGGAGATGGCGCCGCACCGCCTGCGCGGCACGCTGAACATCGGGCTCCAGCTGATGATCACCGTCGGCATCTTCTCCGCCAACCTCGTCAACTACGGCGCGGCAAAAATACGCGGCGGCTGGGGCTGGCGCCTCAGCCTGGGCCTCGCCGCCGTCCCGGCGGGCATCATCGCCGCCGGCTCGCTGTTCCTCCCGGACACGCCCAACTCCCTCATCAGCCGCGGCTACCCCGACGAGGCGAGGCGGGTGCTGCGCCGCATCCGCGGCACCGACGACGTGGACGACGAGTACGCCGACCTCATCGTGGCGGCCAGCTCCGGCGCCGCCCGGCGGCCGTGGCTGGACATCCTCGAGCACCGGCACCGGCAGCAGCTCGCCGTGGCGATGCTCGTTCCCTTCTTCCAGCAGCTCACCGGCATCAACGCCATCATGTTCTACGCGCCCGTGCTGTTCAAGACGATCGGGCTCGGCGGCGACGCGTCGCTCATGTCGGCGGTGATCACCGGGCTCGTCAACATCGCCGCCACGTTCGTCTCCATCGCCGCCGTCGACAGGCTCGGCCGGCGCAAGCTCTTCTTCCAGGGCGGGTGCCAGATGCTCGCCTGCCAGATCATCATCGGAACCCTGATCGGAGTCAAGTTCGGGGCGACCGGAGACGGCGCGGCCATGCCGAGGGCATCGGCGGCGGCGGTCGTGGCGTTCATCTGCGCCTACGTCGCCGGCTTCGCGTGGTCGTGGGGCCCTCTGGGGATCCTGGTGCCGAGCGAGGTGTTCCCGCTGGAGATCCGGCCGGCGGGGCAGGGTGTCAGCGTGGCGGTGAACATGCTGTGCACCTTCGCCGTGGCGCAGGGCTTCCTGCCGATGCTCTGCGGCATGGGGTCTGGGCTCTTCTACTTCTTCGCCGGGTGGGTGCTGGTGATGACGTTGTTCGTCGCGGCCTTCCTGCCGGAGACCAAGGGCGTGCCCATCGAGAGGATGGGGGTCGTGTGGCGAACGCACTGGTTTTGGAAGAGGTTCGTTGCCGCCGACGAGGACGGCCGTGCCGGAAATGGCGACGTCGAGATGGACTACCGGAAGGCCGGCAACGGCATTGTTGTTTAGACAGCTGTAGTCTTGTACTCCGTAGAAAGGAAATCGGAGGGACTAGGCGTGAAACACGATGGATGGGTGGGTCCAAGTCCAACTGAACCAAAACTTAGCGCAAATGAAACAGAAGTGTTTGAATTATAATTATTAAATATGTTTCACAATTTCCAGAGGAACTGAAGAGAGTTCTCGACACAGCAAAATCAACTTCGAAAGAATTCAAAGACTAGAAGAGAGATATTTTGGTATGAGTTCATTTCATAATATGAAAAGTACAAGAAAGTAGGATAAGAGCATCTCCAAGAGACTACCCAAATCATTTTTTAAAATTAAATTTAGCTATTGTTAGAGAAAAACGTTTCCAACAGACTCTGTAAATGACCCTCCAAATTTAGTGTCTCTCCGTCCCACCTTATTCGCTAGCTATTTTTAGCTAGCCTACCTCAATAGCCATCTTTATATAATCTGTTGGATTACTCTGTTATTTGTTAGTCAAATCTATTTTTGAGAGTAGCTAAATCAATAGATTTGGCTAGTCTTTTTAAATAATCTCTTGGATATGCTCTAATTAAGCTTTAGAAGAAAATTTTAAAGCTTTTAGTCACAAAACTTTAAAAATGCAGGTAAGAGCACGTCAATATGCTATAGTTTAGGTGAAGCTCTAAAAGACTTGCAAATGCCATGCAGTGGCATTGCGATGATACATTTAGCAAAAAAAAAGAGAAAAAAGTATGGACATAACAGATGCCATGATTTTGAAGATAAAATTACTTTTCAGAGAAGACTGACAACGTCAAGGATGACCAATGTTCTTGCTGATTCGTCAGAGGTAGGCCACCTGATTCGACAATTGGCCTTGTTTAGATGTCAAATTTCACCCCCAAAGTTTACTATACAAAAGAAAGATTCTCATCACATCAAAATATCATAACATACATGGAGTACTAAATGTAGATGAAATCAAAACCTAATTACACAGTTTTGTTGTACTCTACGAGACGAACATTTTGAGCCTAATTAATCAATTTTTGGACAATTTTTCACACATACACACGAAATGCTACAGTAACGCAATGATTCCGAAGTGACGACGTACTCCCAAATTTGCCTCCTAAATTTGGGATCTAGACAAAGCCCAAACTTTATCCTCCCCGACATGGTCCTCGTTCAGTGCGAGCGAGACATGGTCCTGGTTTGTCGGATGGAGAGCAACCCATCTTGCTCTTTGCCATTTGATCATCTGGTTCTTCGTAACCCTGGTCCGAGAGTGAAACCCCTAATTTTGATGCACGGAAGATTCTCGGTCTCTTTTAGGGAGTAGTTCGTTTGGTCCTTTGGCGACGACCTGGGCTCTCTAGAAGCTTCTCCAATGGTCAGAGCACTAGGGCGTAAAGGGGCTTCCAAATCCTGGTGGGCGAGGCCAAGCCCAACACAAGGGCACGTACAACCCATAGACAACATCTTTTTTTATTGTCACATAGATTAAATGAGCTGATGTAACCATCACTTAATAAGGAAAGAGAGCGTTGTTGTCTACTATCTCGTCTACTGCTTTGGCTCGTGCTCCCATGCAAAATATCAGAAACCAGATTATTATCACACAGACAGCTAAATAGACAGCAGCTGTCTAAACTATTGTAGAGCTGACTATTTAACTGTCTGTATGTGTTAAATAGACAGCAGCTGTTTAAACTGTTGTACATGCCCTGAGTATCACTTTAACTAATAAATAATTTCTTTGTTTTTGCAAAACAAAATAGGAAGCAAAGGAGATTAATTTTCAAAAAGGAGTGAAAGGAGATTCGACCTTTTTTTGTTTTTGAATAATAGATTCGACCATTAGAACCATAGATGCATGATACAGTGACTAACATTAAGGTACCCCAATGCAAGCCACCATGGAATGGCATTAAGGTACCCCCAATGCAAGCCACCATGGAATGGCAGTTTCAAGAGAAAGAATGCGCCGTATAAGCCAAGCTATCAATGGAGTATAAAATCCACAAAGCTTCTTTGTCTACAAAGATACTCGTGCGGCTAGCTTTTTTTCCTCGTTGAACCAATCTCTCTTTCTTGGACTACTGCTTTTTTCCTCTAAACCATTGGTACCTTTGCAAGGAGCATTGACAATCTGCAAGCCACCACTTTTTCTCCTTCTCTCCTCCATGGCGGCATTGTGCAGACGTGGCTCACCGTCTAGCGTGGAGTGATGGGCCTACTCTTTATGCATGTTAACTAGGACGGCAGGCGCGCTGTGCGCCTGTTGACGCGAAGAAGTCCGCCGCCGTGAAGACATCCGCCGTCGCGAGGCCACAGGGATGCGTCGCCGGAGGCCGGGGAAGAAGAAGGACATGCTCCCGCCCGTCCGCTGCTCCCGCTTGCTGCCCCCTCTTGCCGCCCGGCCGCCGCAATCAGCCCCCCCCCCCCCCCCCCCCCCCCCCCGGGGCTTGGGCCCGGCCGCTGACCCGCGCTTGCGCCCCATCGGCGGCGGCGGCGGAGCCCGGGGCGGCAGCGGCGGCCGTGCGATCGTCGGTGGAGTGGCACGGGCGGCGGCGGAGGGGGAAGGAGAGGAGGAAGGAGCGCGATGGCTGAGGAGGGGGAGGCGAAGCCTTTTAGTCCGTGCCGTCGTTGCCTTGGAAGGGCTCTCACGCCGCCCAACTTCATCAAGCACTCCGACGGTGCGGAGGGGCGGCGCGTTGGGGCCATAGCGGGGGCGAGTGGGATGGGAGGAGGGTATGGCGTCGGGCGGCGTAGCGGAGGATGAGGCCGCGATTACGGCCGGCGGCGAGGCGTCGGGCAGCCGGGGAGAGGCAGCTGCGAGCCGGCGGCGTGGAGGCGTCGGGCAGCCGGGGAGAAGCAGCTTGGGGGGGGGGGGGGGGGGGGGGGGGGGGGGTGCCAACGCGGCGCGAAGTTAGATATATCTTTGAACTGAACAGTAACACTGATTCCGGAGAAGGACGTCTCAAGTGGCCCTCAGGTTCTCCCAAGTTCCGACACATGCGTGGGATGATGGGAACACCCCAAAAGATCATGAAAACATCTGGAAATTTTTCATGTCCTTGACAGATAGACATGTTTAGATCTCTTCAGAAAAATTGGAACCAAATCTTGATCCATAACAGGAAAGTGATTGTGGATTAATTGATATTATTTCTTATTGGCGAAACTTAACTATTTATCTGGATTCAAGTTCTAAAATCAGCGCAAATGTTCGTCTTGAATTTACTATTTTGATAACACACAACATCAAATGAAAAAAAATCAGGCTGCAAAATAGTACCAACTACGAGGTGGTTACCGTTCACATCCCCGCCCCAATTTGCACTACTGACACGCCGATAAGTGTATGGTCAATCCCAACCCAAAATGTCCATAAGTGATGTATACGTTGTCATGTCATCAAGACATCAGATATAGAAACTATGGTACCCAACCCATAGTGTCTTCTGGTTGGCCCTTAATTAATTTTCTAGTCCATTCACTCTCATCCAATTTTTTGAAACACGTGTCTGAATGTTTTTACTGGTTTCCCTCCCTTGGAATACGTGACGACTTGATTTCCTGCATGTGATCCGGTTTTCATGCTTTTTTTCTTCTCTCTCCTCTTCTGCCACATGGGATTTCTGTTTATTTGACAGCCTCATTAATTCTATGGACAAGGTTGGGATGGCCTAATGCGATTAGGCAGCCGAGATGTTCTCCTAATCTCCTCTAGTACTAGGACCGATGCAATTACTCCCGTATAAATGCAAATATATATGCAATCGGCCGTCAGCACCGCCAAGCAAATTTCGCTGCTGACGGAAGAAACGCGCGCTGATGCGCACGCGGCGCCCGTTTTTAGCATCGGTCAACACAGCGGAAGGCACAGGCGTGGCCACTGGCCAAGGGCCAGCGCGTCCACGTCGCCCCGAGCGCCGGGCACGTCGACGACGCCGGCGAGCACACATCAGCTGAGCCTGAGCGTACGCGGCGATAAAACCGCACGTTCCGAATGAGAACCGATCCCGGCCGCAGCCCACGCGGTGCGATAGTGCGATGTGAACCATATCCCGGCAACATATCGGTCCGTATTGCCTAGCATTATTTGCAAACATAGGTTCATTTCATAATACGAAAGTACAAGGAGAAAGTATGACTGGCTGCCAAACTAGAGCTATGGGAGTAAAAAATTAAAGCTTGTAGTTACAGAATTTCAAAGTCTAGAAAAGAGCTTGATAGCTTCAAAATTTAAATGACGCTCTAAAATTTCTTCTTTTAAAAGACTTTGCAGTGGCACTGAGGATGATGCAGTGTGCATTTGCCAAAAACACAATGATACCCTGATCGTGGTTTTGCGGAAGAGAAATTACTTTCCAGAGAAGACTGTTGATGACAACATAAAGGATGACCAATGGACTAGCTGATCCGTCAGAGGTAGGCCACCTGACCCGCCAAAACCTGGTCATTTGAGTAAGAATTAGACGATCTAGTATGGCTCCACCTGAAGATGATTAAAAAACAAAGCAGTAGGGTGCTTTTCTCCAGCGTGTTCTTGGCATGCATGGCTCCACCTGAAGAGGATACAATCATACAATGCACCACTCCGGAGCCCCGATGATCTTAATTCGTCACATCCATAATCTTGGTCCTATCTCTCCTCTTGTCCAGGAAGCAATCACAAAGCAGCCCTCTGGTTTTGTTGCGCCCTAAGATGGAATCATGGCAATCATCTTTGCTCAAGCAACATGCGTTGCCAAACACGAGTGAAAAAAAAAGAGAGGATAAATTATACTGCAAATAGTAACAGGCTGTTACCGTACGCTCACATCACACTCCCAATTTTGGCTACTGATGTCAGGTACTACTCCCGTAGGAACGCAATCGTCCTTGGGGGCGCATCGCCAAGCAAATTCCGCTGCACGCGCCCCCCCGTCAGCACGTACGTGTGGGTTAGACTTGCATCGGCGAGCGCGGCCTTACGCGACCCCGGCCGGTCAACACAGCTTACTTCCAACGGGCTCCCAGGCAAAATGGCTCAATGGTCAGCGAGCCGGAGCAACGACGAGTGCGGCCACCGGCCAGGGTCCTCGGGCGCGCGCGCAGGCAGTGAGCGTCCTGCTGCGCCCGCCCAATCCCACGCTTTTCTCCGACGCAGGCCCGGCCAACACATGAGCTTCGCGTGTGCCCGCACGTTCCGAATCATCAGCTTCGATCCCGCCAGCCGACGCGGTGCGATGTGAACCATATATACACCAGCGCCCAAGGACAACGGAGGCGGCACGACACCACCAGAACCGAACCACACGACCCGACGACGCCAACTACCCATCCAACTGCCAAAACGAGCGAGCAAAAAAGCACCTCCCGCGCCGCGACCGCGTCCAGACCCCCAACCGCACTGCACCTTCCAAAGGGAACGCCGCGTCGCCGAACTCGGACTCTCAAAGCTAGCCATCGCGCTCATCCATGCTGCTGCCCTGCCTCCAACCAACGACCCACTTAAAAACCCACATCAACATACGGCGAAGTCGCAGCCCACCGCCGCTTCAGCTCGGCCACACGCCCGACGCGACCATCGACCGCCGGCGCCACCACCATGCGGCGGCGATGCGCATGCCGCCGCGTCCCTCTCCTCCTCCACCTCGCCCTCTCGCTCGCCGCCGTCCTCCTCCTCCTCCCATCGCCGGCGCTCTCCGCCCCCGATAATGCTACCGACACCGTCACGCCCGCCGCGCCGCTCGCGGGCAACCGGACGCTCGTCTCGGCGGGGCGCGGCAACTTCGTGCTGGGGTTCTTCGCGCCGGACCCGGACGACGCGGCGCGCACGTTCCTCGGCATCTGGTTCAACAACATCCCCGTGCGCACCGTCGTCTGGGTCGCCAACCGCGACAGCCCCGTCCTCGGCGCGCCCGCCGACGCCGCGCTCACCGTCCTCGCCAACGGCAGCCTCGCCGTCGTGCGCACCAACAGCAGCGACGACGACGACGTGCTCTGGGCGACGCCGGCATCGTCGTCACCGTCGCCCGCCGCGAGCGCGCTCGGTAACGCCACGGCGCAGCTGCTGGACAACGGCAACCTGGTGCTCCGCGTCCCCGGCGCCGGCGTGGTGTGGCAGAGCTTCGACCACCCGACGGACACGCTCCTCCCCGGCATGAAGCTGGGCATCGACTTCCGCTCCGGCCTCGACCGGCGCATGACCTCGTGGCGGGCCGCGGGGGACCCGTCACCGGGGGACTACGCCTTCCGCCTCGACCCGCGCGGCTCGCCGGAGCTCTTCCTCTACCGCCGCTCGGCGCGGACCTACGGCAGCGGGCCGTGGAACGGGTTCCAGTTCTCCGGCGTTCCAAACCTCAAGTCCAACGGCCTCCTCACCTTCCGCTTCGTCTCCGACGCCGACGAGGCCTTCTACAGCTACGACATAGTCGACAGCGCCACCGTGCTCACGCGCTTCGTCCTCAATTCCTCCGGCCAGATCCAGCGCCTCATGTGGATCGAGATGACGAGGTCATGGAGCCTCTTCTGGTCCTACCCGCTCGACGAGTGCGACGGCTACCGCGCATGCGGGGCCTACGGCGTCTGCAGCGTCGAGCGCTCGCCGATCTGCGGCTGCGCGCCGGGGTTCGAGCCGAGCTTCCCTGCCGCGTGGGCGCTCAGGGACGGCTCCGGCGGGTGCCGCCGCCGCACAGAGCTCAACTGCACCGACGACGGCTTCGCCACGCTCACCAACATGAAGCTGCCGGAGTCGGCCAACGCCACCGTCGACATGGCCCTGACCCTCGACGAGTGCCGGCAGGCATGCCTGAAGAACTGCTCGTGCAGGGCCTACGCCAGCGCCAATGTCAGCAGCCCGACGGCGACGGGGTGCTTCATGTGGACCGGCGGCGATCTGCTCGACATGAGGCAGTTCGGCAATGGCGGGCAGAATCTCTTCGTCCGGCTCGCGGCGTCAGACCTACGTGAGTTCACTTCTTGCATTGCCTTCTTCGTCACGTTACGTGCTGCCGCAGTAGGACATCTTTTCTCCCTTTTCAAATTGACGACAAGTTTGACGCCACTGTCTGTGTGTGTCCCCATTTTTCTTTTGCTTAAGGAGGAAAAGGAGTTTGTTGCCGTTTCCTTTTCAAATTGCTCATTTAATTGCTTTAGAAATTTAGAAGTTAGTAGAACGAATGCAACGTTACTTTATTTGCTCTTCTTTGGGATATTATTCATTGACGTCTTGTAGCTGCATTCGGCATGCGGCCAATTTTTTCTCTCTCTTCTCCGTACGTGTTTTGCTTCTCGTTTACTTTTGTTTTTTCTGTCGTCGTCGTCGCGGTGACAACAAACTCCGTATCATTGTGCAAGTAACAAATATATACATAGGCCGCGGAAGAACTTGATCATAGAGTTCATACCTGTTGTCGCGTGCACTTATCTAACTGTTAGGAAGATAGAGGAGATAACCAAACCTGAGCGTACCAAGTCAAATAGTTGAGGGCAAAACGAGTACGCGCTGGGATTTTTCAAAGTTGTCTCCCGGCGTTTTCTCACTTGCTGAAAACATGCAACAAAGGTCAAGAGTCAAAGCCCCAACCTGTTTGTTAATTTGGATGTCAAGTGTGCAACTGCTGTTAGGTCCGACGACAGTGATGTTCACTGTTGAAAAAAAGGGTAGCACTAACATTTCTTAATTCAGGCGACCGAACACCAGTCGTCCTTTTCAGTACCTGTTCTAATCACTAGAAGCTCAATTATTATCCTACAAGGAGCGGGGAAAAAAGGATCAAGAGCTACTGATCTACCAGGATAATTAATAAGAAAGGACAACATGAGATGTTGTGCAGAATCATTAGGCCAATATGTCGAGCAATGGATCAAGGACCACTGCGACTGACATCACGATCAATTATTCTAATAAACCTTTCTTTGGTTCACAATTAGTGTGTGTAGCTCAACAAAGCCAAATGGATACCTTTCGGAGATGTCAACTAAACTGTTATTCTCTGAATTTTGCAGCTCTCAGCACAGCCTCAACGGGGACGCATTCACAGACGACGGTGAGGCTCGTTGAGATCATTGTCCCATCAGTGGTCGGATCGGTGTTGCTACTACTTGGAATTTACATCTGTGCTATGAGGGTGAAGAGGCGCCGGAAGGAAGCTTCTCCCTTACCGTCGACGAATGCACAGACCACGCCTTTCAGACGGAGGAGCCAGATTGCTGCATCAAGTGACGTTCAGGACGACTCCTTGCATAATGGTCAGGCCAATAACCAGGACTTCGATCTCCCGTCGTTCGATGTCGAGAAGATCGAAGCTGCCACTGACAACTTCTCGATCCACAACAAGATCGGTCAAGGCGGATTTGGCCCGGTTTACATGGTATGGCGACACAAATTTCAGCTTCCAAGAGTCGGAATGCTGAATATCTGATCTTATCACTCTGCTCATCAGATTCCTTGTTACTAACTTGGCAATGCGCGCTCTGCAGGGGAAGCTTGACAACGGGCAGGACATAGCGGTGAAGAGGCTGTCGCGGCGGTCGACGCAGGGGCTCCGGGAATTCAAGAACGAGGTCAAGCTGATCGCCAAGCTCCAGCACAGGAACCTCGTCAGGCTTCTCGGCTGCTGCATCGACGGGTGCGAGAGGATGCTGGTCTACGAGTACATGCACAACCGGAGCCTCAACACCTTCCTCTTCAGTAAGCCGCTGTCACTGTCCGAACACTCAACTGTAGACAGACACCTCGTAAACCATGGAATTCTGACATGGGATTGGTGAACTGTTGCCCAGACGAAGAAAAGCAGTCGATGCTGTGCTGGGAGAAGCGGTTCAGCATCATCAACGGCATCGCGCGGGGGATACTGTACCTTCACCAGGATTCGGTGCTCAAGATAATCCACAGGGATCTCAAGGCAAGCAACATTTTGCTCGACAAGGACATGAACCCGAAGATCTCCGACTTTGGCGTCGCCAGGATATTCGGGACGGACCAGACCGCCGCCTACACCAAGAAAGTGGTCGGAACATAGTGAGTTCATTCATTCATATTTCAGGATATCTTTTGCCGCGTTTTGTTTTTGTTGCACGCACGACAGAAACACCATGATAGCTTCTGTACGTTACATTTCCCTGGTGATTTTGACTGGTTGCAGTGGGTACATGTCCCCTGAGTACGCCATGGACGGGGTCTTCTCGATGAAATCCGACGTGTTCAGCTTCGGCGTGCTGGTGCTCGAGATCGTCAGCGGGAAGAAGAACAGAGGGTTCTACCACAACGAGCTCGACCTCAACCTCCTAAGATATGTGAGTGATTCGTAAACACAGTAAGAAGTTGTGACCGAGATCCGTCGCAGTAAAGTCACAATTAAAGAGCTTCGTCTCTTCCATTTCTTTCTGCAGGCGTGGAGGCTGTGGAGGGATGGCCAGAGCTTGGAGTTCATCGACCAGTCGATCGCCGACACATCGAACGCGGCGGAGGTGCTCAAGTGCATCCAGATCGGGCTTCTGTGCGTGCAGGAGCAGCCGAAGCGCCGGCCGACCATGTCGTCGGTGACGACGATGCTGGCCAGCGAGTACCCAACGCTGCCGGAGCCGTGCGAGCCGGCGTTCAGCACGGGGAGGAGCCACGGCGACGATGACGACAACGGCGAGGGCCCGGAGGCGAAGGCCTGCCGGTCTGACAGCGCCAGCAGCTGGACCGTGACCGTAGTAGAGGGTAGATAGCGACGGCAGACGGAGCATTGTTTGTCTTGCGCTGTAAATACAAACACTGTAACCTGAACAGCATTGGGATTCAGTTAATTTGTCAATTGATTGGAAGTGTTGTCAGCTCTTCCCGGCTTAGCAGGAACATGAGCTCAGCAAAAGGCCGATCAGGGGTTGAAGAGTGAAGATGGCGTTGTTTGTTACATATCAACATTTCAATTTCTGTTGGTCCTCTCCGCCCCCTCGTCGCCTCGCCTGGCGACTCGGGCGGCACCCGACACCGGCCGCTGCAGCCCTTCCGCCCACCTCCCACCACCTCGTCGCCGTCGGAGCAGGCTGCCGGAAGCCCGCGCAGCCGCGAGGAAGGTGGCAGTGGGGCCTTTTTCTCCCGAGCTCGCCCGCACAACCACGAGGAAGTGGGCGTTGCCGCTCGTCTCTCCCCGGCGGCTGGCGGCTCTCTCCGGCGCACTCAGCCTAGATCCACGACTCCCATAGACGGATCCGCGTGGCCCCTCGCCGGATCCGGTGAAATCCAAGCTAGATTGAGGAGGGCACGGTCCAGGGACGTGCAGCGGCTGGAGCGCGAGTGCACGATGGCCGGGGCGTGGGGGCTCGCGGTCGAGGGCTGGCGGCTGGTGATTGGGGCCTGCGGCGGCGGCCACGCTGGGGCACGCGCCATCGGTTGGTGGCTAGGTACGTTCAGCGGCGCCCGGGCGCCCGGCAACGACGCGCGGCGGCCGGGGCGTTGGGCACGTGGTGGACGGCCGACGGCCGGCGAGGGCGTTGGAACACGCGGTCAACGGAGCGAGGGGCCTGTGTTTGCCGTGGCCTGGAGGACGCGCGCCGGCGGTCGGCGACCAGGCGCGTTCCGCGGCGACCGGGTGCCCGGCAACGGTGCGACCGCAGCCTGGTGACGACCAGCGGTTGGGCGCATGGGGTAGCAGTGCAAGCGCGAAGGCCGAGCTCGGCAGCAGCAAGGCAGACGCGACTGGCGACGGCAAGGAGTCGGCCGTTGGGTGTGGCGTGCAATAGTAGGTGCGGCGGGGTGATCGAAGAAGCGGCGGTGCCGCCGCCACGGTCGGGCGGTCTTGGTCGTATTCCAGAGGTATGCTGAGTTTGTGTATGCAATGTGGGGTGAAGATTCTCCGAGCGTAAGCCCTCACCGGCCTCTTGCTGGTGGAGATGGCGGCGGTGCCTTAGGGCGTCGTTCTTCCTGCTGGGGGCATCATCTTGAAGCTTCAACCCTACTGCACGAGGGTCTCTGGGTGAAAATCCTGTCCAGCTTGGACGAGTGATGGCGGCGCCATCAACGTCATACCCTCCTTGGAGGCATCATCTCTAGAGATCTATCTCAACTCTTGTCACCTCTGGTTCATTGGTTCGGGGCGGCTGCTGCCGGTGGTGGTAATCTCGCCGCATGGCAAGCTGGACGGGTGTTGTTGAGCCACGCGGAGGTGTTCGTAGTTATAGTGGCGGCTGGAGGTCGTCACGTGATTGCTGGTTGAGCTGCTTATAGCGGACCGCGGTGGCTGGTGTTGCTTGCCAATGGTCAGTGCGACGTCGGACTGCGTCAGAGGGTGGCGCTTGCGGCATCGCATCGTGGGACGACTTGGCTTGCAGCGGGCTATGGCGGTAGGCTCAGCTTGGATGGGCTATCCGGTGTGGCACATCGTCGGAAGATGGCGTGAGCGACTTCTTCGGTTGTTGGCATGGCGGCGGAGGCTATATGCGGGGTGAAGCAAGGACGTGAGGTCGGCTTGCAGCGACGGCTTGGTGGTACGATGGAGATCCAGGGAGCGCGGGGCAGCTTCGCTCACCAGTCACCACTCTGACAACTATTTAAGAAACAGATCCGGGATGTGGAGTCTGAGGCGGGCATGGTGAGGCCCCCGCGTGCGGTGATTCCTCGAGGCGACGAGAGAGGTGGAGTCCAACGGCGGATGCGGTGAGGCCCCCGTGCGTTGTGTTATCGCGGTGGCGACTGCGAGGCAGCCTTCGAGATGTCCAGATTTGGTGGCATCACCCTGTCAGGTGGAGTGTGGTGTTGCAGCGGCACTACAGCGGAGGGTCCCACATGATGGTGGTTTTCTTGGTGCGGTGCAGTCTGCTTCCATTGATTCTTATCGACGGTGGGTCATGTTTGTAGGTATTCGACGATTACTTAAGTAGGTATGTGGGTGAGTGCCGAGTCTGATGGAGTGCATCTATTGTTGTGGTATCTGTCGATGTCCAAATCCGACCGACCTGAGTTTGAGTTGTTGCCGGCGTGAGTTGATGTCCCAATCCAGCCCACCAGTTTTATACTTTATTTTTCTTTCTTTTTGTTTGACTGGTTATGACCTCCCAGGGACATAATCTTGTATTTTTCTGCTATATCAATAGAAACGTACTCATCGAGTGTTGTTATTAAAAAAACCTTTTTGCTAATGATAAAGTGATGATAGTCCAGATAGATCACCAGGTTCAGACTGCCTTTTGCGATGGTGTGATCAAGTGGACTGGTTCTCAGATTGACCAACTTGCAGCGGCTAAGATTTGGCTTCGGAGATGCAACATGTTGACATTTGCTTGCTTTAGAACCAAGGTTGGCAATTCTTCCATCTGATTCAACAAAGAAGCAGAACCCTACTAGAAAGCACAACATTGTTATTACTAATTTTAGACTCCTTTTGAAACATGCATATTAATCTGCATGAGATGTATTATAAAGGAGGTAAATTACAGGGAGTCCCGTATAAACACAAAAAATCAGGCATTGGATTTGTAGATTTTATTATTTTGAAGAATCAAAACTAACCTCCAATTCGCATGTAAATTACATGCTCTATCGACATGAAAGATAACTAAAGTACGTAACCCCTAGATATATGAATATAAATTAATCACTTCTACCATTACAAAAAAATAACATAAAGTAACTTCTAAATATGCATATAAATTACGCACATGTCTGATTCATGTTTGAGCTGATTAGCTCGAGGTAATATTTTAACTAAGACACATATCTAAGACACATGTAACCCCCATACGCCAGAACTGCAATGGAAAATGGAAAATTTATGAACAGGGAATGATTACATTATCGATATTATTATAGAAAATGAACAAACAAAATTGAGAGGTAGCAAAAACAATTTTAATCAGTTCTTGGTCTTATAAACTTCTCATTCCCATGTCTACTAAAATTGCTAACTCAACAATCCATCTGCCAAACAAATGCAATCTTGAACAGTAGTGCGAAAGAAATTCACTTTTCTCGAAAGTGTTACTTACGACAGCATCTTATAAACTTCTAATTCTCATCTCTTCTAAAATTGCTAACTAAATAATCCATCTGCCGAACAAATGCAATCTTAAACAGTAGTGCGAAAGAAATTCGCTTTTCTCGAAAGTGTCGAGTCTTACGTCAGCAAAAGCACCACGTCATAAGGTACAACCACAACATCGTTGAATTTATATAACACATGGCAAAAGGTAACCAGATAACGATAGATAAAGCTACAGTTCTGTCGCCTTCAGATTTTAGCTGACATCGACACAACAACAAATCTGAATGTGTGAAACTTGGCAGTAGTTTAGTTGGACCGTGTCTGTTTCAATATTTGAAACTATGAAACAACACGGATTATCAAAAAGACAAGAGACAGCCTAGGAAGATAAAGCACCTCTGGACCAGCTGCCTCATATACTGACTCTCAAATTAAATATGGTGTTCACCTACCCAAATCGTTGCATCAGCCATACAAACACAAAAGTCAATAAGTCAGAACGTACTAAACAGATTTTGGAGTCGATTGACAACCTTCCAATCGTGCACTTAAAATAGATCGCTCACGAAACCTCCTCAGGTTGGAATAGTCCTGACAGCCATTCACTCTCCTCCCCCTCGTCTTTTTTCTTTTTCTGTATGTGTATGTATCTTTTGTTGCTCTCACCTCATTCATCTGCTAAAGAAAAAAAAAGGCCAAGAGTCCATGACTTTTCGGCTTCCTCACAAACATATATCAAAAGGCAAATCATACGATTCATATGTATGGATGTACGGAGCATCATCTCTACATGTGAAGGTTAAGGGTGTGTTTGCCTGAGTCGTGGCTATTGAAAAAAGCTGTCGTGAGCTGTGGAAAAACAGCTGTGGAGAAGCAGCGGTTGGAAAAGTAGAAGGTCATTTAGTTAAAGCAGCTGTGAAATTATATGATGTGGAAGAAATATATGTAATGCCCCTAAAAGCATGTGTCACTGTTTATATACAAAATACTTGTAATAACATAATCCGTTCAGTTGTGTATGTGATGACTTTACAGGCCAAAGGACAGTACAGATTTTCAGCGGTTTTGAGGTACAAAGAGGTGAGGGCAGGGGAATATAGCTTTGCAATTACATTGGGTGCATAACATGAACTTTTATCAAAATTCCAGAGCCAACATTATGTTCCTGAAGCACATTAAAATACTATCCTCATAGGAGGGCGGCTAGTATAAGATTGGGCTTTGCTAAAGTACACCTTCTTACCTCCAAAGAGGTAAGAGGCGAATCGAATCTGGGCCCTTCATTTTACAAAATGAAAACATCAATTAGCTAGTTGCTTACAAACTTTGAATGAATTTGGAAGTTCCCACCGCAGAACAAAATGATTAGTATTGCAAACTGCTGCCATTCCACCAATTCAGAAGTCTAGGATGCATTCAAGCAACTCATCACGAATCATGGAGACTACTGAAGAATTTATGCACGAATTCGTGTTCCATTTACAACAGCTAACATTTGCAGAGCTGCCGAATCCTCTTCGGCTCTTCGTCTGCTCCGCGGAGACGTCACTGCAGCTGCTCTTCCTCCATCATGTTGACCACGGCGTGCGGCACCGCGACGCTGCCGCAGGCCGCGGCGTTCACGAGGCGGCACCTCTCCCCGGTGACGGCGCCGCAGCGGACGACGTCGACGTCCCTGCAGAGCTCGACCTCGACGGTGCCGCACCAGTCGAGCCGCGCGGCCTTGCACCGCGCCAGGCGCACCCCGCCGAAGCTCTCGACGTCGGCGCGGCGGCACCGCGAGGCCCGGAGCGCGCCCCCGCCGCGGAGCCGCGCGTCCCGGCACCGCTCGAGGGTGACCTTGCCCGCGCGCTCCACCTCCGCGGCGCGGCACCGGAGCATGGACACCTCCCGGGCCCCGTCCACGCGCGCCGCGCCGCACCGGTCGAAGCTCGCCGCGCCGACGCCCTCGGCGGCCGCGTCGGCGCAGAGCGTGAACCGCACCGAGGTCCCGCTCCCGCCGCCTCCCTCCTCTTCTCCTTCGCCGCCGACGCCGCGGACCAGGACGCTCCGGAGGCCGTCGGCGGAGATGCTGCCGGGGCCGGTGACGGTGACCGTGCCCCCGGCGCTGCCGTAGAGCGTCCCCTCGCGGATGGGCGTCTCGACGCCGTCGAGGACGACGAGGAACAGGGGCTGCGCGGGCTCGGCGGCGGCGGCGGTGGAGGTGGACGCGCCGTCGGCCTTGGCGTCGAGGACGAGCGCCATGGGGTTTGCTGGGCAGTGAGCTGGAGCGCTGGACATCGATCTGCTTTCGGTGGTTTGGGGGGTGGTTTGGGTAGGTCAGCTGTCGAGCAGGTTGGGGGAGAAAGGTTGGAGGTGGAATAAACGTGAGGTGGCCGTGCAGTGTGGTTGGACCATTTCTTCTGGGATGAGAAATTTTCCGGGAAACACCCTGCCAAACCGAGTGACAGACGTGTCTTTCTCAATTCTCATACAAACATTTCCGTGTGAGATATCGAGTGATCTTAGTTTAACCGACGCTTACGGCTTACCTCAAAAGCCTAGTAAGTGAAGCGGCGAGGAAAAGCTTTCCCCGACGGCATTTCTTTTGACGGCCACAAGAGCGCCTCAGAAAAGGATGATTAGGGACGCTTAGACTCGTATTATGGCAGTAATATAAACACATCGTCTTTCAGTGGCGTGAGATTGTTGCGGGACAAGTGTGAGCCGGATCAAGCCAGCTGCCGTCAATTTTGTCTGTGCCATCTTATTCTGATGGGCATGGGCTTATGCTGGAGCACCCTGTGGTCCAATGCCCCTTATGGAATGGAATGACTCTTTTGTTGCTATGCCAGCAAGCATTGTTCAATTTTGGTATCCGGTCATCTAGGGGTCCATTTGGTTGTTGGAATAGAACAGCTGAATTGGATTGGGCCTCAAATCCAAATTTACAATTAAATGGAGATGGGGAACTATTGAAGGCTTTTGTTTGGATGGCAAATGAACGTTTAGATGGAAATCAAATTGAATCAATTCCATTTGTAAAATTGGGAGACATTAGATGCCAGGTCAGATTTAGATGTGCATTTTCCTTGGGAATCAAAATGCAAATGCATAAACATACCAGCGTTAAGGTAGAATAAAGAGCTCGGGTTGAAGTGTCGAGCTCATTATTCCTAAGGTGGAAATGGAGTTGGCCATATGGAAATGTGGAGCTGCACCAAAGGCATCGACCATGGATCTTGACCGCACATCATCTCCAATGCAGCGGGCATGGAGCTCCAGGGTGGAGGATTGGTTAGACCATGGAAGTATGGATTTGACAAAGGGGCTATGCATCTAACGGTTGTGACATCGAAGACCACAAGTTGGCAGAGGGGTAGTCAGTGATGGAAACATAACGATAACAACAACCGAATGTACAAAAGAGGGAGGCTGTCGATTGGGCCACAAATCTTGAAACACCTACAGTAAAAAAATTCATATGGTTAGCAGTGTCACCAAAGGAAAGTGCAATTCTGAAGCATCGTAATTCTAATCATGAACTTCAAATCACGTGCCTTTTCGTTCTGAAACTTCAGTAGAAAATTCATTAGCGCGTGGGCAGCGGTGAGGCCGTCAAGAAGCCAGTAGAGAACAGGATAACGTTACTCGAGAGTGTGAGGCACAAAATATAGCTTATCCACAAAAGAACATTATTTATGTAGATTTATATACTCTACACACACATACGTACTGCATACAAGTAGAAGATCTGGGAAACGTAGCAAAATACAAACACAATTAGTAAACGATTACAGATTAATATTGATACGGATCAAAGCATATAGTGCTTCACCCCTTCGTATAAACCCTGTTCCCCATCACACAGATATGAAATACCACATGATATACTGTATCTGGCCGTACGGCGGCATCATTTCACTTGCTCACGATTTCCACCGGCGTCGCGAGGACCGGCTCCGCCTGCTGATACATCGGCGGCGACATGTCCTTCGGCGCCTCGACCATGCTCACCTTGCCGCGGCGCACCGCCACGGTGCCGCACCCGGACACGCTGGCGTCGCGGCACCGGTCGACGCGCACGGCGCCGCAGCGGCTGACGTCGGCGGTGCCGCACCGGCCCAGCGCGAGCGCGCCGCACCAGTCTGCGCGCGCGGCGCGGCAGCGCCCCACGGCGACGTCGGCGCACCCGCCGACGTCGGCCTCCCTGCACCGGCCCACGCGGAGCTCCCCGGCGCCGCGGACTCGCGCGGCGCCCTTGCAGCGGCGGATGGCCACGGCGCCGGCGCGCTCCACGTCGGCGGACCGGCACCGGCGCACGGACACGCCGCGGGCGCCGTCGACGCGCACCGCGTCGCACCGGTGGAACGACGCCGCGCCGCAGTCCTCGGCGGCCGCGTACCCGCACCGGGCGAAGCGGACGTCGCCGCCGCCGCCGCCGCGCACCACGACGTGGCTGAGCCGGCTCACCTCGAGGACGCCCGGGCCGACCACGGCCACCGTGCCGCCGCCTTTGCACCGGAGCACGCCCTCGTGGACGGCCGTCTCGACGCCGTCGATGACGACGGTGAACTGGTGGGCGGAGGTAACGGCGGCGGCTTTCGGATCAACGGCCACCATTTTCGACTACACGTACTGTAAAATCTTTACAAAATTTACCTTTTTTTCTCTGCGTGAGAGGCGTGTGCAGAATTTAATTGTGACGAGTTGCTGGGCGAAGAAGGTGTTATAAAAGGTCGTGTTGCTTAGGGGCGAAGGCAGCAAGAAGCTGTGGCAGGACGCTGATTGGGATGACACTCCATTGGCATTCATGGCAGGGCTTTGTCAAAACAGTGACGCCTACTGCCCATCCATATACAAACAGTCGCTGTTATGGAGCAGCGACTGATAAGAATTCGGAATGGGCAGGTCTGAAAATATAGAAATAACGTGTATATTTTTTTTCAAAGAAGTAAAACGACGATTAGTAATTGTTGTTCGGAAACGAGAAAAGAGTTGACAAGAACACAGGTGAAAGACGTAGGAGTTATTTGTGGACTGGAATCACAAAGTAGACCTTGCCGCTGCTATCCTTGTCACACCTTCCGCTACCTATAGTCGAAAATGCCACTGCATCGACCACAGATGACGACGCTTTTTATCTTTGCTTTCACACTTCGATTAAGATTTAAAACATGCTTTGAATTTTGAGGATTTGGTTTGCCAAAAAAGTACTGTAGTGTAATTGCTCCGAGATTATAGCTTATATAACGGAATTGGTAACTATCATCACGGGAGTAAAGTTTATTTGCTCGCATGTCGAGTCCCTGGTAAAATCCAATCGTTTTCTGTCGGATGTGATTTATTTGGTTGGTTTTTGTTTCGGGTGATGTCCTGATGCTATTTCGCGGGCCGTTTTCATTTCATGTACTGTCTCGGTGTCTCTCCCTCGTGCAGTTCGGCTCGGCCCACCAGCCATGCCTTCTTGCAGTGCCAGACTGCCAGAGCGTCGTCGTTTCCTTACTAAGCCCAATACTCCAGAAGTCCAGAGTGTCAGAGCCCAACGTGCTTTCGGCCCATTAAACATAGCCGCATTGCCGACTTTGTTTTTTTTCATTCAGCAACTTTGTTGCCGACCGAAATTTCACTTTGCATGATATCACTCGGTCTTTGCTTTTCTAGAAGTTCTACGTATTGAACAGGCATAAAATTTTCAGCAGCTAAAAACAGCCTTGTGTAATAAGTGCACCGTGCATGCTACAAAAATAAGAAACTTTTTAGTCCATGACGGGCTTCTTTGAGCCTTCACAGTGCACCGTGGCTGGACGAACGCTAAATTCGCCGATTGAGAAGAACGCGTCTGACCGTCACGTATCCTTTTTCCAATAAAATATCACCCCCACATCACTTTATTTGACACTGGTTAGCTTAAAAATGACCTAGCCGACGTCAATCAAATACTGTATGGGTTATTATTACCATCCTTCGGAAGAAGCTGCCCAGTGCAGCCTAAAAAGTTGTCTCCGCGTCCAACTTTTTAAGCCGGCGCCCGCGTGCTTATCCCCCCCTAATTCCTTCGTCGGGAGTCCAACCGTGCGTGCCACGAAACCGCAAGACGCACGACTGCGACCCGGGCCCCACCGCGCAGGCGCAGCCCAGTGCTCCACACCGTCCCCGACTCGAACGCGACCTCCTCCATCATCTATAAATCCGGGCGCGGCCACGCCAGCGGATGTCTAGTCCTCTTTGGCGTATGGCGCATCGATCCACCAATCCAGCAGCAGCCATGGCGGACGCGGCCAGCATCAGCAAGGAGGAGCAGGCCCGCAAGGCGCACGCGCTGGCCGAGAAGTGCTTCCTGGCCGGCAACGTCACGGGGGCCAGGCAGTGGATGCAGTCGGCGGTCAGGCTCGCGCCGGACCTCCAGGGGACGGCGCAGGCCGTGGCGGCCTACGACGTGCACGCCGCCGCCGCGCGGAGGCCAAACAACTGGTAGCGGCGGCGCCCTCTCCCACGACGACGTCAAGAGGCGGCACCGCAGGCTCTGCCTCCTCGTGCACCCCGACAAGAACCCCTGCGCCGCCGCCGACGGCGCGTTCAAGCTCGTGCAGGCCGCCTGGTACGCGCTCTCCGCCAGGCACCCGCCTTCCGCCGCCCCGGCTCCGGCCGCCAACAAGCCCCAACCGCCACCGCCGAGAGCGCCGGAGCCGCAGCCGAGGCCGAGGCCGAGGCCGCGCCCCCGGCCTCAGGTCGTGCAGATGCCGCGGAGGGCTCACGCGGCGGAGGGCTGCTGGGGCGCCGAGCTACGCGGAGCAGGCGTCGATGCCCAAGCCACCGGAGAGGCGGAGCGCGGCGCCGCATCCGAACACGTGCCCGGCCTGCGGCGCGTGCACCCCCAATGGCAAGGGCGGCTTCCGGTGCGGGAGCTGCCAGTGGAGCCCGATGGACAACCGGCAGGACGACGACGACGAGGATTTCTTCGAGGAGGACTACTACTAGTACTTACTAGGCGTTGTGGCGATCAAGGTCTTCTTGGGTCCAACAAGAATTGGCTTCAATTTGGTGTTGATGTGAGACATGTAATTAGGATTGTGCTGATGCATGGTTTGTTGAATTGTTTCCTTGTTTTGTGTGCGCTTTGTAACATGGGAGGCGTTATTACAAGCAGCATTATGCAAAACAGTATTCTTTTATGCTCCTCTACTAGTAATCTCTTGCTAGAGTTCATGCCAAAATCTGTCAGAATTTGAGTGAACTAAAACGTGACAAAAAAATATATATAGGTGACACCTGACAGAATTGAAACTTGAACAATAGAAACACATAAATCCAAGATCATTACATACACAATTCAAACAACTCAACTCTAAAACATGCTCGCGACCTTGTAAAATATTCCACTAAAACATGCTCGACCATAAAACATAGAAGATCTACTTATTAGAACGCACAACTTGAAAACCATTCAAGGACATGCCAATGGAATACAATCGAGACTTTCAACATAAAGGCACAATGTTTGACGAGAATAAGTTCGTTACATATTTTTTAGTGTGCTGGTGCCTTCAAATGTTATTTACCTTTTTTGAAATTCTAGATAGGATTGTTGAGCATGCAACAAAATTCTACGACATCAACAGCACCCCGACAAGAACCCCTCCGCCGCGGCCGACGGCGCGTTCAAGCTCGTCCAGGCCGCGTGGGAGGCACCACTGTCCGCCAGGCACCCGCCGGCCGACGACCGCCGCCGCGGCCCCGACGCTCACAAGAGAAGGAAAATGATCCTTCACCGATCTCCCTCTTTGATCACGTTCACTGCAATTTTTAGGAGATACCTTCATAACTCGCTAAATTTAGTTTAGTACTAGTGACGACTGACGACACCGTGAAATTTAGTAAGTTTGCAGAAAGAGTAGACTGCAGAGAACTGTAGACGTGGCACTTCAATACGGCACCCAATGGCACTTGTCGATTCATTTCTGCAAGAGATACAATTAACAATCGGCACAACTTCAACACAAGGTTGTTACTGGGATGCATAACTCAAGAACGATCATGGACGCCCGGTTCAAGGAAATCGATCTAGCCTTTTCACCTCTGAGAAGGCATAATGGCAATGAAGTTAAAGTTTCCATGTACCGGATTTGCTGTTACATGGCTCAAACGCCAAATTTGACAAGGGTTGACATTTTACAAACAGAGAAAACGTCATAATTTAACAACAACAAACAATATACGCCCTTGGTTCAGGAACTCTACGTAGGTCCAGCCAGCCAGTCCATCACCTTGTGTTCCATCATGCACTTACAGGGCTCATGAGGGTTAATGTTGTGCTCCCCACAGTTTGAGCAGTCTGCGAACTCCCCAAGCTCAAACTTGGAGTTCCAGAGAAAGACATTGAGCCGTGAAGCTTTTTCAATAACAGTGCTGGAGATTGAGGATGTCTCATAACCTGATATGTCCAGGTATTCAAGCTCCTCCAGGCAGTCAAGGAACTTTATTATTGCACCGGAAGACAAGTCAGAGCTTGGTATCTCGAGCTTCTTTAGCTGAGGAAGAGAGTTGCAGATGACAGAAGCCATCTCTTCATCCACATACAGAGCAGACACCTTCAGTTCCACAAAGTTTGGGCAACAATGATGCACATGGAGGAGGACATCATAATTAATAAGACTCTCATCCACTGCCATGCCCTTGAGTGAATGAAGTTCGCCTATCGCCTTACAGAATTGATCGTAAGTCATACAGGTGCTTGGAAGGCTGAAGTACTGCAAGTTTGGACACCTGGGAAAAACCAGCCAGAAAGAGTTAGCTTTAACCCAGACTTCAAATAAGCGTCCATAGCCACAAAACATATAAAGGCCAGCTGTTTGCCAATGGGAGAAACAAATCCATGTGAACCGGAAAGCACACTGCCACGTGTTGATGATGACTGTTATAAATATCATAACAATTAGAATTTAGCAAGAAACAGTGTCAAAACCATACACAATTGCAAGTTTGTGGCTGCTGCAAATTTGCTCTGAAAATATTATTCACATACCTCCCAGCCGACCCGTGGTCTAACAAAACTTATCAAATTGACTCTGTAAACTTCAGCCGGGAGCAAATTGACCAAAAAATGTGACATCAAAAGAATGCCAACTACAATAATAAACCACATCCATCGAAATGACCAAAGAATTTTTTTTTTTGCCAACAAATGACCAAAGAATTGAACAGTCTTTTTACTAATATAATGGAACTGAACATGATTTTAACTAATATAACAGAACTGAATGAAATTATAACTAAATTTTCCTGTACAAATAACTGCAGAGGCATTGTGTAATATCTTAGATGATCCAAACAAAAGATGGATTAGATCTGTACATGATGGAAAGTAACATTTCAACAACGCATTGAATTTTTGTTGTACCAACTTAACAAGGAAAACAACTTGGGATGTGTTTTCCTTTTCTTTTTCTGAAAATAACTACTCTCTTTTCTTTAATGCACAAGGTATGTTTGATCTACATTGTGCAACACGCTAACACCATACACCCAAAAGGCAAATAAAGAAAAGAAAAGGACTCGGATGAAAGTGAGATTGAAATGTGCCCCCAAGAAACATCAGGCACAAACATATAAATAAACTTTTCCATAATGTATCAGATACTCAAGGCTATGAGTTAGCATTACTTAAATTCGATACCATCACAGTCATATCTTTGAATCAAATTTGAAATGTGAATGATAAAGCATTAAAGCCAATGATTATGCAAAAAACCTGCAATTTCAACTGGTTAGATTCCTGTAGGTGTAACTAGTAATTTGTTAGACCATGCCCAGCTAGATTTGTAACTGGAGCTTTTTAACCTCTGAGTTATAAATGGTGCTAGTTTCCTTGATTTGTAGTATGGTCCAACTTTCGCTCTACTGCATCCTCTAATTAACAAGACAATAGTTCACTCTTCCATGTAAAGTCAATAAAAAACTAATAATACAAGTTGGATTATGGATGATGTAACAAAATGGTGAAAAGAAACATAATATCAGATGAGCAAAATCAACCTTAATAAAAAAGCTAAGAACAAATAACACAACTAAAGCTAAGAGCAGCCATCTTCATGCAGTATGATCTAATAGCAGAAGAGGCATGCTGAAATCGAACTCATCGACAATGATGCCCTTTCATGCTGTTATTTTACCACCGACTGAAATACATTGAACTACAGTTGGATAAGCAGTAAAGCAAGACTGCAGGTCTGCAGTCAACTGCAGTAGTAACGTTTAAAATTACTTTACAAAGAAGCAAGCTGTGAGTGTGTTAAAATGCATGGGTTCAACTGGAAAGTGGTAGGTGGCAAACAAGGGAAGTTGTTAAGGAAGAGAAGTAGGGGTGGCATGTGGCAAGGTTAGCGTTAGCCATGTGAAACGAGCAAACAGCAAGGGGAGGAAGGCGGTATGCAGATATCAGAGTTGTTGCCAGGATGTAGCCATGTAGGTAAGAGTGTGCAGCTTTACCATTCATTTACTCCGTCTTTTCTAAATATACGATGTTTAGGACAAGCTAATTAGTTTTTTTGGACCAATTTGCTTTTCGTAGACGTCATATATTTAAGGACGAGGTGGTTTAATATACGTAGAGAATTTGAAAAGCATCGTATGAGCCGATGAGGCAAGAGAATTGTGAGAAGTAGCAAGCTAAGGGGACAGAGGGAAACTGCAGTTTAGGCAGCAAGGCCATGGGTATATTTGTTTCAACACAGAAACAATTTCAAGGCAGTGATGGATGTATGAGCAGAAAGTATTTTCAGAAGAAGGCTGACAGCAGTAGCATACTAGTGCAGCACAAATATGATATACAGTCACACATGGCTTACAAGTTACAAGGCACTACCTTCCTAATATACTAACTGGTAGGTTCCAATTTGGATTATCTAGTCCCGAAAAGATGTTTGCGTGCTGTTCGAGAAGGGACAGCTTGGGATGCAATTGAAGGATTTCGGCCTATTATCATTTTACAAAAGAGATCCGACCTAGGATGAACTAGGTGTTTTTTTTCATTAATACAAGAAACGGGCACCCACATTAGAGTTAAAGAGAAGTGAAACATAGGTGGTTGGGATGCACAACCACACCTTCCACCCCCACCAGCTGAGCTAGGCTCCCTTCCTACCAATATGTTTGTTTCAAAACAGAAACAATTTCAAGCAAGTGATGGATGGGTGAAAAGAAAGTATTTAGAGAAGAGGGCTGAAAGCAGTAGCATTGCAACACAGATACAATATATAGTCACACATGGCTTACATGTTACAAGGCACTACCTTATCATATAGTAAATTGAGGTAGGTAACTTGACTAATGACTACAATCGAATATCATATCCCAAAAAGAATTCATCAGCAATACATCAAGTTAAAAGTTGAAAAATTACAAATGAAAAAAGGAGCATAGTAGCTTCAGCATTGCACCAGTGATGACACACAGGAACAACCTAACCTATCAAGTCCCCATATATTATCTTCTGTTTAGACATAGTTTTCTTCTAATTTATGATTGATTTTGACTGGTCACATCAAAATACATGTTCATTAACATGTGGCTGTTCCTGAGCTATCAGTGACAGATGTTTCACTATTTCTTTCTGAAAAAGGGTGGAAAACCTCATAACAGAAAATTATAGGTGTTTATTTCCTACCCACTGGACAGAAGCAACATTATTCCTTGAATTATTACACCTCCTCAATGTCAGTTTACCATGTGGCAAATGCATAATGTCAATAACCATTTGTTCCAGCTAAATTCAATAAACATGGAAATTGAGACAGGTATGCTCACTATCTTTTCAGATTGTTTTGGACATAAAGAATGTGAAAAGGACACAAGCACTAAATAAAAAAGATAGCAAGTGAAACTACAACTCCCATCTCTGTTCCCTATGAACCTACGATACCCTTTTATTCTCATTACAAATGAACAATGCCAGTTGCTTCAATACATATTAAGATAGCAATCACACAAAGAAACGAGCAGGAATTCAGCCAAGCATCCATATACAAGCTTACAAAAATATGGTGCCTATCTACATAAACGAAAACAAAAGTAAAAGGCTCAACTAAGACGAAATCTATCTCTTTCAATAAGCGGATTTGGGGGGATTTCACACAAATGCAAGACCGCCTACCAGTACCATAGCCTAATTATTTTTTAGCGTCAATAAGACGATAGGCAACCCCGCTTTTCCTTACGGGAAACAAACAACCAAAATAAGATAAATAGAAACACGGAGAAGAAATTTCACCTCGCAGCGAGGAAGAGGAGGTGATCCTCGTCTGCAAACTCGGGGAGCAGCACGGCCTCGATCCGCCCTTCCGCCAGCGTGGCGGCGACCTCCAGGATGCCGGCGAGTGCGGCGTGGACGGGGACGGGGACGCAGGAGTTGGAGGGCCCCTGCCCCGACGCGCGCCGGCCGGAGGTGAGGGCGGCCCAGTCGCGGAGGTCGACCCGGCGCCACGCGAGCGGATCCCGCGCCGCGGCGCGCCACGACGCGCAGGCGCGGGGCGCGCCGCCGGAGATCAGGTCCGGCGTGCCCACGCGGGTCATGATCGCCACCAGGAGGTCGTGCTGCAGCTCCGCCCACGGGCGGCTCGGCGGCATCGCCATGGACGATGGGTGGGAGAGCGAGCGAGAGGCAGAGACGAAGGCGCAGAAGGGGAATGGGTAAATTAATATCGTTTTTCACAAAATAGCAAAAAGCGCACGTTGTAACGAGTGTGTCATCCCGGCCCCACACGCCAGTGGGCGCATGGTCGGCGGCTTAGGCTAGGTTGTGGGCCGGCGCGGTGCTGGTGCGGCTCGACGGCCTCTCGGGTTGGGTTTCAGCCCGACTCAGGGCCCAGCTTTAGAATTAGGTTTTCTTTCATATCTATCTATCTATATTGTAAATCTATATTGTAAAGAGAATTAGATTTGAAAACAATTGTTACCAGTAGTTGGCCCACCTCCACCTCACAGAGGACCCACTTGTCATGCCAAAAGTTTGACAGAAGAGGGGGGAGGGACATTTTTTCGACGTTAGAGAAGGATTTTCCTCCAAACCCGATACTTTTTTCACCCAAAAAAGGTCCATCTAAATATACCCATATTTGTACCCACGTCTATACACAATTATTCCGTATTTCTAATAGATAATAAATAATGTTCCGCAAGATTTGAGAATACCTAAATCTCTCTATACATGAGAGAGTGGATATAAAGTATTTTTAAAAGCGCTTCGTACGACCGGTCTGTTTACCATGACCCACTCAAGCGACACTGTTTTAGTACCTACATGCCATCAATAAATGTGTGTGCTGCACGTGTGTTCTTGCTAGTAAATATAATAATTAGAATCTGAATTTAAGTTTCAAACCCAAAATTGCACATCAAAACCCAACTAGATCACTCGAAATTCGCTCATATTACTCTATTTTTCCATGCACAATATAATTTAGTGAAAATATTTAATGTAGAATAAGATTTTAATTTACATTAGATATGAATTCATGCATTCACATAGTTCAAACATTTTTTAAAAAAAATAGGGATGCTAAATTGCTCTTCCCCGAGCTTGAGATCTCCACTCAAAGTACAATGCACCACGGCCAAATCGTTGGACAATCCTCACTTTGCTATTGAAGTCTTGGTTGCGTGACACTGACCAATTTGATATTGCTTCTACATCATGGACACATAACAAAAACTAGACCCACCTATAAGGAATTAGGTGGATTTATTATTAATTTAATAAAATAAAATAAAACATAAATTTGCCTAGACAAAAACTTAAACTTGGATGATCTGGTATAAATCCAATGCTAAGACTCCGTAGACTTACTAATGAAAACGAAATCTGTAATTGAATGAATAAGGAGCATAACACCAGTAGAGAGATAGCCATTTGTCTCGGTTCGCAACCCCTTTTAGGCCTTGTTTAGATCCCAAATTCCACCCCAAAAGTTCACTTTGCAAAAAAAGATTCCCATCACATCAAAATGTCAGCACATGTATGGAGTACTAAATGTAGATGAAATCAAAAACTAATTGCACAGTTTTGTTGTACTCTGCTAGATGAACATTTTGAGCCTAATTAATTAATTTTTGGATAATTTTTCACACATACAAACGAAATGTTACAATGACGCACGCACTCCAAAAGATTAAAGTTTGGCTTGGTTTTAAAAATCGGAACAAGGAATCTGGGACTAAAGGTTCGGGTCTTTAGTCCCGGTTCTTCCACCCGGGACTAAAAATTCTTTATACTATAATAAATAGAATTAGATTTAAAACAATTATTACCAGTATTTGGCCCACCTCCCACCTCACAGAGGACCCTCTTTTCATGCCAAAAGTTTGACAGAAGCGGGGGGAGGGACATTTTTTCGACGTTAGAGAATGATTTTCCCCCAAACCCAATACTTTTTTCACCCAAAAAAGGCACACCTAAATATACCCACATTTGTACCCACGTCTATACACAATTATCCCGTATTTCTAATAGACAATAAATTAGACAGTTTTTCTCCATATAAATAAATGCCAACTATCTCGAAAATGATGTGCCTCTAGATTTGAGATTTGAGATTACCTAAAGCTCTCTATACATGAGAGAGCGAATATAAAGTATTTTTAAAAGTGTTTCGCATGACTGGTCCGTTTACCATGGCCCATTCAAGTGAAACTGTTTTAGTACCTACATGTCATTAATAAACGTGCGTTCTTGCTAGTAAATATAATAATTGGAATCTGAATTTAAGTTTTAAACCCAAAATCGCACATCAAAACCCAACTAGATCACTCGAAATTCACTCATATTACTCTATTTTTCCGTGCACAATATAATTTAGTGAAATATTTAATATATAATAAGATTTTAATTTACATTAGATATGAATTCATGCATTCACATAGTTCAAACTTTTTTTTTAAAAAAAATTAGGGATGCTAAATTGCTCTTCCCCGAGCTTGAGATTTCCCAAGTCCCACCTAGTGAGGTTCATGAATCTGGTCTCCAACCCACGTTAAAAAAGACAACAAATTCTTATAAAAGTACAGGAGTACTCAAAGTACAATGCACCACGCGGCCAAATCGTTGGGCAATCCTCACTTTGCTAATGAAGTCTTGGTTGCGTGACACTGAACAATTTGGGATTGCTTCTACATCATGGACGCATAACAAAAACTAGACCAGCCTATAAGGAATCAGGTGGATTTATTATTAATTTAATAAAATAAAATAAAACATAAATTTGCCTCGACAAAAACCTAAACTTGGATGATCTGGTATAAATCTAATGCTGAGACTTCGTAGACTTACTAATGAAAACAAAATCTGTAATTGAATGAATAAGGAGCATAACACAGTAGAGAGATAGCCATTTGTCTCGGTTTCCAACCCCTTTTAGTCCCGGTTTTAGAAATTGGAACAAGGAATTCGGGATTAAAGGTTCGGGTCTTTAGTCCCGGTTCTTCTACCCGGGACTAAAAGTTCTAGATCTTCAAATAATATTGTGACATATGGGATTCAAACCCACAACCTTTTGCCTTGCCTCGCGTATAGCCTCATAACCACCCCATCTACACAGCACATGTTACTTTGAGTGAGATGCTTTCCCTTTATAGTAAGTCATGGAGGATCCTTTAGTCCGGGTTGGTAGCTCCAACTGGGACTAAAACACATTTAGTCCCGGGTTGAGCGCCCAGCCGGGACTAAACCTTTAGTCCCAGTCTCGGGTTGAGCCTCCAACCTCCTAGTTGGTGGTTCAAACCGGGACTAAAGCCCCCTCCGACCCCCTAGTTGTTAGAACCGGGACTAATGCTCCCATTAGTCTTGGGTCCAACCGGATCCCAGACTAATATAGTAGATGAAAAGTCTATTTTCTACCAGTGTAAGCTGCCACACATATGACACCAGGCCAGCTTCTTCAAGTCTTGGCTCCTATAAAAGCAGACAGGGGCGGAATATCTAGGTGTACATCCATTGGTGAAGAGAAGGAAGAAGAAAAAGAGAGAAATGGGGAGGAAGAAGAAGGGAAGATGAGCATCCCTAATTTGTGGACCTGGATCCACCGCTGAAAGCAGAAGCTATATATGCCAAATGAAACCTCCATTTCCTGTACTGTTGCTAGCTAGACCGATCCAGTTGTTTCTATTTGACCTTTACACATGAAAGATCTCAACATTTTGATGTACAGAACAGTTGCTAACATCTACCACGTACACAATCATGAAGCATGATAGATGTAACCATAGGGAGCTTCTGAAAAGGCAGCGGGTACGTGGGGGTTGGCATTTCGAATATAAAACATGTTCAGCCGAAAGTGCGCCGGTCGTCCGAGGGCCTCCACTTCTCTCTTCTGCACCTGCACATTGTGACACTCGTGATGCCATGTCGCGAAAGCACTACATACTACTGTATATACTACTATTTTATATACTCCACTACTCAACCCCACTAGCTGACCACACTCAAGTGGCATGCACCATGCATCATATCCAAAGGTATGCTAGTGCCGCAATAACATATATGCAGCTGAAGATAATGAAGGATTCAAGGTCAATTCATCGATCAAATTAAGGTGGACATGCATGATCGCAACACCACCCCGTTGATCTACCATTTCATGCATGATTTTGCTATGATATCAATATGATGCAGTCCATGTGTAAGCATATATATATGCGCATTTTGATTGCTACGACTCCCATCAATCACTTGCGGTGCAAGATAAGCATATATATAAACCTCTTTTTTTCTTTTCAGAACTCAAGTTTAGCAAGTGGAAAGCAAGCAAGACGGATAGATAGCTCCAAGGACATTTACGCGCAGCTGTAGCTTCGTGGTTAATATTATTCAGTGCTGTTACAGTTAATACCAGATTGCAACCTTTCAAAACAAGGGGCGCCGTTCAGTCACATGACTCACTACGGGAAACCCCATATATACCGAGTGTCTAGCTCTTTGCCGAGTGTATTTTCTCGGACACTCGGCAAACAAGCTCTTTGCCGAGTGTATTTTTTTGACACTCGGCAAACAAATAACACTCGGCAAAAAGCTTGTTTGCCGAGTGTCAAAATAATACACTCGGCAAAGAGCTTGTTTGCCGAGTGTCAAAACAATACACTCGGCAAAGAAGCTCTTTGCCGAGTGTTTTATATTGACACTCGGCAAAGAATCAGGTTTTCTTTGTTTTTAAACTGCAAGTGATTCAAATAATAAAATATAAGGGGTAGAAAACTTATATGTATGTTGTTTGCCGAGTGTATTATAGTTGACACTCGGCAAAGAATTTAGTTTTTTTCGTTTTTGAACCGCAAGAAAAATTATATGAATGTTGTTTGCCGAGTGTCAAAAAAATACACTCGGCAAAGAAGCTCTTTGCCGAGTGTATTATATTTGACACTCGGCAAAGAGCTTGTTTGCCGAGTGTATTTTGCTTCACACTCGGCAAAGATGTGAGTCCAAAAGATTTTTAAATTCTAAAACAAGCAAATTAAGTCTAAAAATCATGAAATTTGTTGTGAAGTGATTGCATCACATATAGGGGCTGTGAGAAAAAGTTGAGAACGTTTCACACATTTTGTCATAACGATGTTTACAAATCGAAACATCTCACAAGAAGTGTATTGTAATTGTGTGTAAAAGAGTTCGTGGGTATATGTTTCGAATACAAACTTTTTTATATGATCTCATATGAAAAAACACTTTATACCAAAGTTGTACACCTCGATGAAATATAAAACTTTGTAGTTGACAACTTTTGTATTTGAGATCGTTCAATGCAAGAAAAAATTATTACAAGTTATCTAATTTGAAATTTGAAATTTGAAATTTTCAAATGACCTCGAATGTGAATATGTTCTATATCAAAGTTGTACATATCCATGAAATATAAAACTTTGTAGTTAACAACTTTTTATTTTGAGATAGTTTAGTAGTTTAAAATATTCATATAATGTATCTAATTTGAAAAGTTGATTTTTAAAATTTTTAAATGACCACGGATGTAAATATGTTCTATACCAAAGTTGTTGGTATCGAATAGATATAAAAGTTTGTAGTTTATAACTTTTTCATTTAAAATTGTTTAGCTATCCAAAATTTGATTATAAGAACCCATAGAAAACACAAGTGCCACGTCATCAATCCAACACCTCAAAATGTTGGCCTCTGATTGGTCCAACAAACACCACCCGGATCCCCCCTCTCTCTCCCTCATCCATCCATATCCACCCACCGCCGCACCCTCTCTCTCCCTCATCTCCTGCTCCTCCCTCATGCTCTCTCCCCTCTCTCTCCGTCCCTCAGGCCGCGGCGTTGGCAGCTGGTGGCAGGGGCGGCCGGCGCGGGCAGCCGGCGGCCGGGCCGGGCGGGGCGGCCAGGCGCGGCTCCGACGTGGGCCCCGGCGCGGGCCCCAGGCGATGGCCGGCGGGGGACCCGGCGGCCGCCGACGGGCGAGGGGCGCGGCCGGGCGGCGAGCATGGCGGCCTGGCTTCGAGCGCGGCGAGCAGGGCGGCCGGGCGGCGCGGCCAGGCTGCCGGCGGGGGGCACGGCCAGGCGGCGGCCGGCGGGGGGCCAGGCGGCGTGGCCAGGAGGCCGGCGACGGGCGCGACCAGGCGACCGGCGCGGCCAGGCTGCCGGCAGGGGGCACGGCCAGGCGGCGGCCGGCGGGGGGCCAGGCGGCGTGGCCAGGAGGCCGGCGACGGGCGCGACCAGGCGACCGGCGCGGGGGTGCGGCTGGGCGGCGAGCAGCCAGGCGACTGGCGCAGAGCGCGGCCGAGCGGCACGGCTAGGCGACCGGTGGAGAGCGGGGCGGCCAGCGGCGAGGGCGGCCAGGCGACAGAGCGGGGCGGCCGGGTGGGCGGGCTGTTTTTTTTATTTTTCTCGAAAATGTTCGCCGAGTGTTAGAATTGGCACTCGGCAAACTCATTGTCATTTCAAAAATGTTTGCCGAGTGTTGTGTTTGGCACTCGGCAAACTCTTTGCCGAGTGCCCGACAAAGGACACTCGGCAAAGGGCGGCTTTGCCGTAACCAGATATGCCGAGTGGTCTTTGCCGAGTGTTACACTCGGCAAAGACTTTGCCGAGTGTATTCGTGGGTTCGCAGGCACTCGGCAAACTCCAGGTCTCCCGTAGTGACTCACATCAACATCGAGTTTGAGTTACGTTTGAATTTCTTATGTGTGGCACACATCAATTACCTCCTCTGCTATATATATGTTGCCTTCAAAACTCTTCATGTCCATCTGACCACACATCATCACCAGCGTCGTCGTTCGTTTGAGTTGACCACAGGCACAAAACCATATAAAATTTGAGTATGAATAATGTGCGTTGCAATCCATTTCCGCTCATCTCGCATTTCCAAAGGTTAATTAGAATCGAAACACAACAGCCAAGTGGATCACGTACCACAACGATATATATACTCCGTATATATTGGCGTGAATTGATTCACGAAGCTAGGGGGCCTGCTACAGTGACATAAATTGTGCTGGATCGCCAGCAGCTCTCATGCATGCCATCATGGTGAAAGAGCCCCGAGACGCGGGTGGCCGGTTACACACTTGTGCAAGCTAAAGGCCACATAAAGCAAGGAAAATGCTTCAAGCCTCGCCTATCATCTTTACCCGGCCAGTGCTATCGATCTAGAGCGTACCAGCGCCACACGTCGAGTGCAGACAATATACAGACACACACTGTTGCTTCGGCCATATATAGGAAATATATATGAGAAAATCAATCACTTGTACAAGCTAGTGACTGTTTGTCTACCGTTGTCCTTGAACACTTGGAGTAACCTGAACCGGCCTATTCTCTCTGGGTATCATTCAATCGCCGCATGTATAGATATGCACATGGTTTTCATTATATATATATGATGATTATATATATATAGGTAACTGATATTCGATACGCAGGGTGCTGAATATTATTCAGCGCGCACGGCGGAGCGCCGCTCCCCTCCGACGAAATCCAAGAGCCATAAAAAAAAGTCAATTTACTACCACCAACCCAATCAATGCAATAAAACTCATATTCATATCTCAATCCCCTCTCTCCTCTTTCTTTAATAACCGGCGCTCCACGAAAAATCCAGCAACAGCCCCCATTACTCATCCCATCCTTCCCAATATGGTGACGGCACACCGGCGAGATCAATCCACTGACTTGCCTATAAGCCTTCCCGATGGCACGCATCTACGGCGGTGGAACCCGAAGGGGAGCACCGGCGACCAGGATGCAGCTCAGATCCTTGCGCACGGTGATTTCGTACTGCCTGGAGCCGCCAGCCCCTTCCCTTAGCACACAGCAACGCAGATGGTCACAGGTGATGGGGGTGCAGAAGCGGAGATGGTCACAGATGATTGGTGTGTCTCTCTTCCATCAGTTTCTGATTCACGTTATCTAGCTTTCCTATTCGCTGAGTTTTCCATCCAGATCCATGGCAATTAACTAGCTTAATTTCTTGTATGTATGTAGGTTCTGGACGTCGAGGCAAAGTCGATCCCGAGGAAGAAAAATGTTATTTTCTTGGTGGTTGTTGTCTTGTTGACTTTGGTGATTGAATGTTCAGTGTCGATCTTGGAGCTCCACACCTTGCTATATCCAGGGGCTGCAGGTCTGCAGGGTATTGAAGAACAAATACATCCTGACTGGTAATTAACCTGATGGTGTGATTTCGTGATTTATTTTGGCTGGAATAAGATCTCGCAAGGTTTGATTTGTAATATTTTTTGTAGAAAAACAACGACGTCAGGGTAGCAAGGGCACAGCGATGGTTGATTAATTCGGTTGATCTGCCATGGTGGTTTGATGGAACACAAGCATAATTGGCTAGATGTTGATTCCCATTGTTGGTCTTCGTGTATTTTTAGTTCTGATTCAATAAATAGCAAAATGTATCCAGCACAATCGTGTTTAACAAATAATTACTTCTTTTTTGAAAGGCTAATAATTACTTCTTGTTTTGAGGGCCTTAAGATGTTTATAACCAAGGAGTAATTTTTTAGAATAAGAAGAATTTTTTTTGATAATTGGGTTCATAGGAAATTACCCCTCCGTCAATTAAAAAATACTCATGTCAATTAAAAATACTCCTCTAGTCAATATAAAATACTCCTAAACTTTGGAAAATAAATGCTCCTGATATCAGAGTACTAAAGCATACTATTTTCTACTGTACATTAGCACTCTCGTCAATTGATTCTAGTGTACATTAGCACTCTGGTTAGTTGAATAATACTGCTGAATTTTGATAAAATACTCTGGAAGTTAAAAAAGGTACGGCTCTTTGTCAATTGAAAATACTCTAGTAAAATAAAAAATACTCCTGACACTTGAAATATACTCCTGTAAAATAAATACTTCTCTACTCGGTTGAAAATATTCTTTGATATTGTAACACCCAAAATACTCAAATTTAAAATTTTTTGGCATTTAATTAATTATTTAATGCTTTCACCTATTTTATAAAGGCTAAATAATAATTTTCTAAAATTTAAAATCAAATATAAGTAATAGAAACATTTATTGTTGCATTCATGCTGCTGCATTTATTTTTTGTAATGTTTGTGATTCAAACAAGAATTTAAATTTATTTAAATTCAAATTTGAATCACTTTGTTTGGAGCTCTAGAAAAGTTGGTAGGCCCGTAGTTCGTTTCAGCCCCCTGAACTCTCCCTTGGTTCACTTTTGACCCCTATTCTTTCTCTTCGGCCCGGCCCGCGAGTCCGGCTGCCCAAGTCTACTTTTGCTCCCCGAACTTTTTCCCCGGTCCGACTTCAGCCCCTCCTCTCTTTCTTCTTTTTCCGCGGCCCACCTTCTTTCCGCGGCCCACTCGGCCCAGCCAGCCGCGCCCTCCTCCTCCCCCTTTTCCCCTCGCTGACAGACCGGGCCCGCGCGCCAGTCGCTGACGTCGTGCCGACGTCACTTCCCCTTCTTCCTCCCCCCGACCTTCCTTTCCCGAGCGCCCGCTAATGGCGCTACCTGCCGCGGCCGGCCCGCACGCCGAGGAGCTCGCCACGCCCTACTTATTTGCTCAGCACCGCTGCCTCTCTCACCCCTCGCCCAACCCTAGCGCCGCCACCGCCTCCAATCGCGCCGCCCCCGAGCCGCCGAGCTCCAAGCTCCGCCGGCCGCCGACGTCCCGACGTCCTGTTGCCGCTCCGTCCCGCCCGAGCCTCGGGGAAGCTTCACCGAGCCACACGGAGTGTGTCGAGCTACCCCAAGTCCAGCAGCAGCAGCTACAGCCTCCCCTCTCCGAGCAACGCCGCCGCCGAGCCTCGGATTCCGACGAACTCCATCGCCGGAACCTCCTCGCTCCAATTCGACACCCCAGGAGTTTCGCCAGGAGGTAACGAAGCTCCTCCCCCCTTCAATTTTACCTACTGAGCACCGTAGTTAGCTTCCCCTCGATCGCCGCCGTCGGTCGTCCGCCGGCCGTCGTCGTCCGGTCGCCAAACCGCACGAACCACCTCTTGAACACCCTGAAGCACCCACCATCATTCTCTGATGCTCCAGAGCCGGTTAACCGAACCACAAACTCCCCAGAAACCCCTCCCCGCACCTCACCGGAGCCCCGCTCCGCCGCCCGTCGCCGTCCGCCCCTCCCGCTGGTCAATGGCCGTCATGAACCCCCTGGGTGAACTCGCCTCTCTCCCCTGAGCTCGTAGGGCCAAACCCCGCAGAGAATGGAGCCCCGTAGCGCCTGCTTGACCCAACTCCGGCGAGCCCCGCCGCGGGAGCCGGCAGCGCCGCCGTGTCGCTTTCGTCCCCGGCGAGCCCTCGCCCCTGGCCATCGGATCCAGATCTGACGGTCCTCAACGCCCGACAGTTTGGTCAAAGTTGACCATACCGGTCAACAGGGGCATTCTTTCTAAAGAGCCCCTGAGTTTTCTTGAAATTAACCCGCGGTCCTTTTTAATTCAAAAATAATTACAAATAGGTCCTGTTTTATTCGTTTAGGCCCCTGGAAATTTTAAAACTTTGCCAGCAAGCCCCCGAACCTTAGAAACGCTATAACTTTCACGTTTTAGCTCCGATTTGCGTGATTTTCGCGCTCTTGTGTTCGTAGCGACGCGTAGAATATTTTTAGCTCCTGTTTTTGTACTGTTTTTACTGTTTGGTGTACTGTTCTAATAGAATTACTTTTGCTTGCATGTGATGATTGTTTTGGAATGCGTGCGTGATGTTCGTGTCCAGTCGGTGAGCCCGTAGCGTTGGACTACGAGTACGTTGAGGACGTGCCGGAGCAGGATTTTCAGCAGCAGCCGTACTCCGAGGAAGGCAAGTTATAGCACGGACAATCCTTGCTACCTATCTCACTTTTAATACACTGTTCATTACATACGCATGTGTCTAATATTGTTTACCATTAAGGTTATTTCCTAGCATTTATTTCCCTGTCCTTGTATTCCTATGGGTTTATGCATATGGGTAGTATTTTGCTAGGCGCAGCTACTGTCACCATTATTTAACTGTTAAACTTGTATTAATGGTCCACTTCAACTTTAATGTTAAAACTTGCTTTTTAGCAATATGGATTAGGGGGCTAGAGCATGTGCTGTGTGCTTTGCTCTAGTGTCCCCCACTAAGGACCGGTTCTTAAAGCGGCAACCCAGGAGCCTGTCGTCACCGCCAGAACTATAATGGCTCTGGTCTTGGTCAAGTAGCTTGTACGTCTCTAGCTTGGCAGTGGTTACCGAGGGGCCAACGGCGTTGTGGGAGGTACGGTGCTGGGTGTTCTCCGATTCCACCGAGGACGGTAGCCCCGTCGGCTAGGTCACGTTAGACCCAGTCCCGTGTAGGAGTCTCAGCGATTGAGAACTCTGCACGTTGCGCAGTATGGGTGCGATACCCGCGCTCCGGACGCCATCGACCCCCTCACGGTGTGACTCCGTGGGCGTACGTCGATCTCGGTGCCTAAGTTTTCACCGCCGTATAGTACTCCAGCGGCTACTGACTTGTTAGGGTGTCTTGTGAAAGCCTCGTAGCGTCCCTATGCAGTCACACCTCGGAAGTGTTGATGTGCGTGGTTGGGTGCAAAGTTCTTTTGAACTTTTACGCGACTGGTGGGTAAAGGGCGAAACCTCTGCAGAGTGTACGATCTATCATGATAGCCTTGCTCAGGGTCACGAGCGGCCTGGATCCTTTTTGATTAGAATATGATATTTATTCCTGTTTAATGTCACTTACACTATTAATTGGGTTACAACTGGGATCTCATTCACTTGTAGTAACTTGGATAAAGTTAAAACGAACCAACTAAAAGTGCTAATGCAGTTAAGCCAGAGTCTAGCCTTTTTGAGCCTTCATAATCCGTGCTATACTTGCTAAGAAATTCTGTTACTTACACTTGCTATTATCATCATTTTTGGGCAAAATCCCGGACGGGTAACAGATTGGAGTCAGGCTGACTATGAGGTGGAGTTTCCCGAGGACTTGCCATATTTCTGAGCTGGCGTTCTCCCAGTCAGAGTCCCTGTGGGATTGCGGCTACACGTAGAGAGAGTTTATCAGTCTTCCGCTGTCCATGTATTTTATTTATGCAAACTCTGATGTAATCGCTACTTTATGATGAGAATTAAGCATTGTACTCTGATTTTTACCATATTTATTCGCTATATGTGTCTGTGGACTTCCTGGGCACACATATGGCCACATTCGGGTTTAGAGTAAATCCGGGTGTGACAGATATTTTGCGAAATACTTCTGACATTTGAAAAATACTCATGATAGTTGAAAAAAAATACTCTTATCAATTTAAAAAAAATACTAAGGACATTTGCGAAATACTCCCGATATTTGTAAAGATACTGCTATTGTCAATTGAAAAAATACTCGCAACTACTAATGTTAGACAAGAAAATTTCTAATAATCGGAGTATTGAAAATGTCGAATTCACAACCACTAATAACAATAGTATTTAATAGATTAGAGAAGTAAATTTTCACTCAGATTGGTTTCGACATGTCTCAATACATAGCGCATCTGACCTAGAGTAATTTTAAGTTTTTCATAAGTACTTTTCACCTAAAAGTAAGTAATTTTCAAATCTAAAGAGTAATACTATTCACAATGATATGGCTTGAAAGAAGTAAATTTCATAATTTGATGTGGTATTTTGTTCTGAACTCGATCAGCGCGCGTAGATACAAGATAACAATAAGTAAAAACATGCATAACATCCACGCATGCAGCCTATTTCTTCGTCCACGAAATCTCAGTCAGGCCAAACTGCCACCCATGCAAGCCTTAGGCGCGCCCTATAATCCCTCCATCACTGTAATTATTTTACATTAACTGCATGCAAGCTTCCATGCGGCATGCATGCATGCTGAAAAAAATCACGCAGGCACCGCACTGCCACCGCCTACAATAGTGCTTTCTCAGATTAAAACCTCGATCAACTATATCAGATATGCATATTGGTCTCAGACATGAAAGCACAAATTAACAATTCTCTTTCCAGCGTACCCAATGCGGCAATACGTCTCAAACCAATCGAACCCAGAGAGGAGCTGATTGTTATCCGATGATTGGCATCTCAAATCATAAAAAAAAGATGTGTACCATCGCCGGACTCTAATTACGGTCAGCTGCAATCTTCACCGTGCTATGCGCCTCTCCAGCCTCGTCTCACACGGGCTTTGGTCGCTCGAAAGTTCTGCAGCTGACGGACATCAATGTGGATATTAAATTTGTGTTGTCAGTAATTAATGTGGGCAGTCAAATGATTCTTTTACGGTTGTAGGAACCAATTTACTTCTAACAGGAGAAGGAGTAATTTTCACAATGTAAATTGTTGCCGGAGCACCGCCGTGCGCGCTGAATATTATTCAACACGCAGCGAGCTAAATAATCGGGTCCTATATATATATATAGGACGAGTTTTATCTACACTCGTGTGTAGCTACACCCACTATCAGTTTTTTATTGTACGTATGTCCGCATACTAGTTTATCATTTTTAATATGTTCATATACTAATTCTAAGATACTTCAAAGCAAGTTACACGAAAAAATTTCAAAATCAATCCTATTTTTAAATATATTTTTATTATACCTTTATAATACTATATAAAATAGTATATCCATATACTCAATGTATGCTTGCATACCCAACGTATATATCATCATAGATAGTCTAGTATCATCACATACTACATATACATACTCTTCGTCGGATCAAATTCATCGTGTATCATGAGATACACATGTGGGTGTAGCTACACGCGCGTGTAGAATGTATTTTTTCTCTATATATATATGGGCAGTACAGATCCCGTAGCCGGCATTGCTCTTTGCGAACACAAGAGCCTCATCAAGGTCATCAAGCAAACCATGCCGCTTCTCCCCGTCGTCACCGTTATTATTATTACTACTACGATGCTCATCGCCGGCGCCGGCGCGAGCCCGCCGCCGGACCCCGTGCGGTGCAAGTCCGGCGGCGGCACGGCGGACTGCACCGTGTCCAGCGCCTACGACGTCTTCCCTGACCGCTCCACGTGCCGCGCCGCCGCCGTGGTCTACCCTTCCTCCGAGGACGAGCTGGTGCGCGCCGTGGCGCGCGCCGCGGCGTCGGGCACCAAGATGAAGGTGACCACACGGTACTCCCACAGCATCCCGCCGCTGGCGTGCCCCGGGAGCGGCGGCGGCGAGGGCCTCGCCGTCAGCACGCGGCGGCTCGACCGCGTCGTGTCCGTGGACGCCGCGGCGGGGCGGATGACGGTGGAGAGCGGCGTCACGCTGCGGGACCTCATCGCCGAGGCGGCCAAGGCCGGGCTCGCGCTGCCCTACGCGCCCTACTGGTGGGGACTCACGGTGGGCGGCATGCTCGGCACCGGCGCGCACGGGAGCTCGCTCTGGGGGAAGGGCAGCGCCGTGCACGAGTACGTCGTCGGGATGCGCATCGTCACGCCGGCGCCGGCCGAGGAGGGGTACGCCAAGGTGCGGGTGCTCGCCGAGGGGGACCCGGAGCTGGACGCCACCAAGGTCTCGCTCGGCGTCCTCGGCGTCATCTCTCAGGTTCGTTGCTTCGGTAACTGGCAAGCGTTTGCACTGCAATTTCTTTTCTTTCAGAAAAAAAGTGTTCCAGGTTTTATAAAATTTATTTTTGTGCTATTCTACTAATATAAGTGATTCATGTTTTCTTTCTTATTATATAAGCTGGCATAATAATTAAGGTATATTTTTCCCAACGAAGTAACAATATCGACTCTACAGAGATCACTATCTAGACGTGACTTGGAATCAAGGGAAAAATTACGCACTACTACATTGTTTCCCAAGAAAATCCGTTTCTTAAAAGCAAGATCCATAATGTATATGAGGAAGAAATACCCGCAAAAAAAAGTACGAGCAAGAACGCGTACATATGGCTGCTTGCACACTCAAAAGTAGTGCGTAATTGCTAGTACAACATTTGTTAGTGGAGTGCCACATTTTGATGATCCTTGGAGTAGAAAACATGACACATCAAGTACAAATTAAATGAAGACAGCCCTGATTTGGCTGTTTGGATGGAAAGCACCACGTTACTGCCACAGTGATTCGATAAGAGCGACCACTTTATACCATGCTATTCTTCTTTTCTCCACATGCCGGCATGGCACAAATAAACGAACCTTCTCTTAATTAGTTATTTGATTTTTTTTAAGGTATTGGAATTGATCTTTGGATCTAGTATTTGGTATTTACAGGCTTATACGTGTAAGTTTGGACAGCAAGTATTCTGACTCGTCCATTCTCTTTGTTAGCCTCTCTTTTGTTTTGCAAAACACCAGTACAAAATACTCCTTTCGTTCCAAATTACAGGTCGTTTCACTTTTTATAGCACAAGTTTGACCGCTCATCTTATTCAAAATTTTATGTAATTATCATATTTTTATGGTGGCTTGCTTTATTAATAAACATTCTTCAAAAATAACTTAAATTTGACTATATTTACATAATTTTTTTTAAATAAGACGAGCCGTCAAACTTATGGTTAAAATAGTCAAACGACGTCTCATTTGAAATGGGGTAGTACAAAACAGACACCTACACATGCACCCACGTTCCTTTGGCCCCTCGGCTTCTATCCTACAACGCCGTACCATCTCCACCGCCACACTCATATAGCTCTCCCTCGTCGCCCCGCTCAAATGATAATATAATGGCCTGATCGATCGATGCATGGAAAGCCCAGCAGCCTGGTCCCATGACAAAAAGAATCCGACATAATATATTGGCCCTCATGGAGACACCAGCTAGGCAGCTACGCAGTGGCGGACCACCGTTGGGGCCAAACTGGGCACCGGCCCCCCCTCCTTTATGCATTTTTCCACTAAATGAATAGTGTTTTTGCTACTGTAGACTTCTATACAACACTCAGCTACATAGATTAGCCCCCTGATTTCATGGTCAAGGTCCGCCACTGCAGCTACGTACTACAGATATTGCATACCTAATTTGGGATGATACACTAATAACTACTGATCATACCACTACAACTAGATAGCTAGACAACAATTAAGTATATAACACACAGTTCCATTTTAGGTAACGTGGTCTATGCACGCACGTCTCGGTAGTCGGTACCCAACTACAGTTCCTAATCTTGCTCATTGGTGGCGTTCTATTTAATCCCAATCCAATCCATAGTAATCGGCTGGCAACCGCTTGATTGAACAACAAGCTAAGCAAGGGGACGACGACGGATACTGGGAATTAAGGCTCTTTTTGTATCCGAGCAAGTAATTTTTTAGCTATGTTAGCCAATCGCTAATTTTTACTAGCTAGGTGGTAGGTAAGAATTTAGAGCTGATTTATGAATTCGCAATCTAAATGGATTCTCAGCAAAAAAAAACTAGCTAATAATTAAGTGGGCGGATCAAAACTGACCCTAAATCGGCGGCTACTCACACCATAATGTAGTAAAATAGTTTCTATATGACATGAACATGTATAGCAAGTGTCTAGTAGTGTCTGGGTTAGGATTGGCCTTAATATGTCCTGAAATTTTTACAATTACTTGTTAGCAATTAGTCCAGTTTCGTACTTGTTTGGTACACAAAAGATGCATCACTACATTCATATTAAAATCTTATGGTATACTAGTTGATTCCTATGAATTGACTGCAAATTTTGCATGAAAAACAAATGTTAGCATGCATTTAAGACTACTTTTCTAAATAAATAATGTATAATGAGCAAGAATGTATGTCTACCTGCACACTCAAAAGCAGCTAGCTAGCCCCGTACCACAACATTCATTGGTGCAGTGCAACATGTGCCAATGAATCTTGGAGTAGAGAACATGATACATCAAGTACAGATCAAGACACCCCGGCCTGCTAGGAAAGCACCACGGTGTTGCTACGCTAATCCCGTAGGAGGGATCACTTTAGACCATGATTTTGCTTCTTTTCTTCACATGCCGGCATGGAACAACTCGTTCTTTATCTTCGTTGTTAATCTGTTATAAGTAGAATTTATATTTGGATAGATCTACTCTGGTATATTAATATCTATGGGCCAGCAAGTAATTAATCATCAGGCCATGCAGAAGGCGATCGAGAGAGTACGTGACGCGGGCACTCGATAGGTAGATCTCTGTCCAGCAAACAATGACCAGACAGCCCAGCCTGGTCCGATCCGATCCCATGGCAAAAAATGATCCTTTTCTAACTTGGATAACTTAGGCTAACTACCACAATACCACGGCAAAATGATCCGTTTCAGTACCAACTACATACTCCTCCAATTAATCTCGTCTTCATCTGTTGCGTTCCAGTATATATTGTACACGTTGCATTGGCCAGACAGCTGCTTGACCCAGCAATAAAACGGCTAGCTACCAGATTTGCAATATTTGCCGAGAGGTAGCCACAGCAGGCGGTGGCTGACGGGGCCTTCGTTGAGCTGTGCAGCTAGTCTGATTTTCTTGGTCGGTAAATATTTTGTCGGAAATTTATCTTCACTCATAGAAAAAGGTCCACCCACGCTTGAACACCATCATCGGTCATTAAGAGGCAAAAATGCTCACCCTCGGTCATGTATTTGGATAACCTATTATATGAATATATATTATATTTATGCTTTTTTAAATAGACTCATAAAAATTATTTAAATATATCATGCATCCTCCTTTCTAAGCAACAAAATGGCTGCAAAGATCAAATTGTGTACATGATCACCATTATTTATGTGTCTAATGATGAATTAATTATCTTACAGACAGCTAAACAGAAAATTTATTGTATAAGATGTCTGTTTAGCTGTCTCTACACTATAAATAGACAACAGTTGTCAGCAATGTTGTACTTGCCCTTAGAGCATCTCCAAGAGTGTCCAAAAAACATTGTTTTTCGGACCTCGCTAAAACCTATTGGAAGTAAAAATTATCCCTCCACCCAACGATTTTCAAAAAAATTGGCCCTAAAAAGATTTAATTGCTGCCACATCATCCCTCTGTGGGCCCAAAAACTGATGTTTTACCTGCGTGAACAGTAAACTCGGGCAGTTTTTTTTCTCCGTCACTTTTCACGGGATTAGGAGTGCACAAAGGAGGGGTAAATTTAACTCAAGATGGAGTCAATATTGGGCACGCGAAAAAATTAAGAACAACTTTGAACAACAGTTGAAGCTTTTTTCGTTTCGTTCTCAAATTTAATTACTAGGAGTGTTTATTAGTCACTCTTGGAGACGCTCTATGCCACATTATTGCACCTGTTCCCGTCTTCAATTCCTGGGCTATCCTTGCATGCATGCGTTTGACGCTTCAACACCCACTAATCTCTACCCATAAATGTAGGAGTTGCAAGTGATTTAAACAATGCTTAATGAAATGGCTCTGTGTAAAACGCCGTAGGTGACGCTGGCGCTGCAACCTCTGTTCAAGCGCTCGTTGACGTTCGCCGAGCGTGACGACGACGACCTGGTCGAGCAGGTGGCCAAGTTCGGGTACCAGCACGAGTTCGCCGACATCGCCTGGTTCCCCGGCCACGGCCGCGCGGTGTACCGCATCGACGACCGGCTGCCGCTGAGCGCCCCCGGCGACGGCGTCATGGACTTCATCGGCTTCCGCGCCACCCCGACGCTGGCCATCCAGGCCAACCGCCTCACCGAGGACCTCTTCGAGCGCGCCGGCAACGGCAGCGGCAAGTGCGCGGCGGCGCGGCTCACCCACGCGGCGCTGTCGGTGCCCGGGTACGGGCTGGCGCGGCGGGCCGGCGGCGTGTTCACGGGGTACCCCGTCGTGGGGCCGCAGCACCGGATGCAGGCCTCCGGCGGGTGCGTCGCCGGGCACGAGGACGCGCTGCTCACGGCGTGCCCGTGGGACCCGCGCGTCCGCGCCGGCAGCTTCTTCCACCAGACCACCTTCAGCCTGCCCGTGGCGCGCGCCGCCGCGTTCGTCGCCGACGTGCGCCGCCTGCGCGACCTCAACCCGAAGGCGCTCTGCGGCGTCGAGCTCTACGACGGCATCCTCATGCGCTACGTCAGGGCGTCCACGGCGCACCTCGGCAAGCCGGCGGCGCCCGGCGGCGGCAATGGCGGCGGCGACATGGTGGACTTCGACATCACCTACTACCGGAGCCGGGATCCGGCGCGGGCGCGGCTGTTCGAGGACGTGCTGGAGGAGATCGAGCAGATGGGGATCTTCAAGTACGGCGGGCTGCCGCACTGGGGGAAGAACAGGAACGTGGCCTTCGTCGGCGCCGCGGCCAAGTACCCCGGCCTGCCGGAGTTCCTGCGCGTCAAGGACGAGTACGACCCCGACGGGCTCTTCTCCAGCGACTGGAGCGACATGGTGCTGGGCATCGGCGGCGCGTCACCGACGAGGGACGCGCCCGGGTGCGCGCTGGAGGGGATGTGCGTGTGCTCGAGGGACGAGCACTGCGCGCCGGAGCAGGGATACGTCTGCCGCCCGGGGAAGGTGTACAAGGCGGCCAGGGTCTGCACCAGGGTGTCGTCGTAGTCGAATTGCATTGGCTAGCCGGCCACGTCTGGAATTCAGAGTAACTTATCCTTTGTGACCTAGCTTGTCCTCGTGAAAAAGAAAACGAAAACAAAAAGATGCACGTCAATCGTACCAGTAATCCGGTATTATATATAGATAATAATAGTAATTAATAGATGCTGTGTAGTTCTGTGGCAGGGTTCAAACTTGGTAATCCTGGACCAATAATTGGTTTGAATGGTGTTGGTATATTTGCTATGGGGACATATCCAGTGCAAACCAACCCTTCCGTGTAAACTTTGGAAACCAACATGCATGGGGACATGCATGGGAGGTGGGAGGTGGAGTTTGCAAAATCATAGGGAAGGTGGGAGGGGGATTGACAAAACCAACATGCATGGGGACATGCATGGGAGGTGGAAGGCCCATTGGATCAACATCGTGTGGACCAGATTGTGGTTTTCAAAGTTTGTACGGAGGGGTTGGTTTCCACCTGATACGTTGCCATTTGCTATACAATTGGATTTGTTTATGATTAAAGTTTCTTTTATGAATATGATTTTGTTGTCGTATGCGGTACAACATTACAAAAGATAATGACAGAAATTTAAAATTTTGTCAAATAATCTTATATTTGCTACTAATTAGAGCCTACATGTAAATCCTCACAAGACCCACTATAAATCCTAACTACTCTCACAAAACAAAACATCCAAATCTGATAGACTCTAATAATTATTGATAATAGTAGTAATTAAATCTATTATGTTGAAAATATTTAACAAACGAGAGAGAAAAAAAGCAAGGCTACCGATTACAGAAAGCTTGGAGCTGAAATGCTCCGGCAGTGAGAGTTTAGCTAGGTGCTTCAAGTAAGGGATAGGAGAGAGTTCAGGGTCTTGTTTAGTTCCCAGAAGTGGGAGCCAAATTTTGGTCTTTTGAAGTGTGTGCGCTACTGTAGCATTTCGTTTGCATGTGTGAAAAATTGTCCAAAAATTGATTAATTAGGCTTAACATGTTCGTCTCGTAGAGTACAACAAAACTGTGCAATTAGTTTTTGATTTTATCTACATTTAGTACTCCATGCATGCTATGACATTTTGATGTGATGAGAATCTTCTTTTTGCATAGTAAACTTTGGGGGTGGAATTTGGGATCTAAACAAGGGCCAGGTTGAAAATTACAGAGAGCTAGCTGCACTCACTTTCGACAAAGATATTGGGTACTAGCAATTAGCAGAGATGTAGCCTGAGACGATGTGTACGGATATTTCTATCATTCTGTACTCCGTTTCATACTTTCATATTTTCGTTTCCTTCAAATCTGACTTGACATGGACAGCGTCGATCGAACAACCATTTCTTGTTTTAGAGTCGCTCCGAAAGCATCAGCCTAAACTGTCACCCTCTCTGTTTGCATCTATACAGCCGAGATAAAGAGGAATAGTATATACTACCTCCGTTTTAAATTATAGATCGTTTAACTTTTTTACCACAAGTTTGACCGTTTGTCTTATTTAAAAATTTTGTGTAAATATAGTCGAATTTAAGTTATTTTTAAAAATATTTATTGATAAAATAAGCCACCATAAAAAATAATAATTTATATAAAATTTTGAATAAGACGAGCGGTCAAACTTGTGGTAAAAAAGATCAAACGTATAATTTGCAACGGAGGGAGTACAATCAATTGTAAACTTTGGCCAAGTTCTTGCCAATAATATAGCCGGTGAAGCCCCACAACGGAATACGCCACACTTGACTTGGCTAGCAGCTAGCGCTAGCTTCACTTCACTTCGTTCAGGCCAGCAGACAATTCAGCCGGCCGGACGGCCGGCCGCGCGTGCAGAAGCCAAAACGCAAGTTGCAACGCCATGAACCGTAACATGTCGTGATCGATCGATCCAATTGATGCAGTGCCCCATTTTTTTTTATTCACCAAGTAGGTAGTTAACCAAGAGATCGATGTACTGCGTGTTATTAGCGTACGTGGATGTATATATGTATCTCCTTGGAGTAGCGCAGAAGATCATCAGGAAGCTAGGTGTATATACATTTCCGCGTCGGCAACTTGCCTATAAAACGCGTCGTTGCGGGTGCTGTTGCATTTCACATCTCGTACTCTCGTTTTGCATCTAGGATACTAATCACTGAGAGGAAGTACGTAGCTAGGTAAAGCCGGTAGTACACGTACGGGCAATGGCAGTGGCAGCAATGGCGATGCCTAAGGTATTCTCAGTTGTTCTGGCAATGGTGGCAGGCCTTATGACCATGGTGTCCCCAGCGACGGGGATCTCGGGGACTGCAACTTTCTACACGCCTCCTTACACACGTATGATCAATTTGTCAGAGGCTCAGAGCACGCCTGCTAGCTTTGCATGAACGTGCATGCGCAGATGCGATTCTTTTCCTAATTCAGTAGAGAATACTGTATCTGCTTGCTACTTATATTTCCATTATTTTGCGTGGTTCGTTCGATATATATGATATGATATATGCGTGCGTTAAAAATGCAGCGTCGGCGTGCTTCGGGAACGCGGCGGAGGGGACGATGATCGCGGCGGCGAGCGAGGCCTTCTGGGACGGCGGCGCGGCCTGCGGCGAGACGTACGTGGTGAGGTGCACCGGCGCGACCAACCAGGGAGTGCCGCACCCGTGCACCGGCCGGAGCGTCACCGTCAGGATCGTCGACCTCTGCCCCGCCGCCGGCTGCCGGGGCACCATCGACCTCTCGCAGGAGGCCTTCGCCGGCATCGCCGACCCCGACGCCGGCAAGATCCTGATCGATTACAGACGGTACGTCGCGGTGGTATATGTAAAAAAAAGATCATCTCGGTTTGTTTTATGATTATATTTTTGAACACTGCAGGGCCTAAATTTGATGACAAGCTCAATCTATGGGTGACAACGGCTGATGAACACGTAATGTACACCAAGTGAATAAAAATATGAATCTTCAGAGATGACAGCAAGGGCTTGAAGCAAATATGTGCGCACGTTCCAGTCAATAGCAACTTAACGGACACGTCAAGGAAATATTGAATCAAATTAAATAGGCTATCAATAACGATTCAATAGACATTATATGTGCTAGAGTCAGTTTCTGCCAGCTTATGGCGTATGTTTGTACTGTCACTGTTCAAGGTATGTTGGTCACCTTGGCCATACTGTGTAAATCTGTTTGGTAAGTCATCGTGGAATAAAATGGCATTCAAGTTTGCACAAGATGCTAAACTGCATATGGTATGGAGGCAAACGAGTATGCCTGTGAATTGTGATAGGCCGTGACAGGTCCCGCATGGAGCTCACCACCACCACCACCATGTCTATGGGATAGCCATGCATGTCCGGTTATGTTAAAACTTGCCGTTAACCGTCTTCATTCTTAATGAAGGAGCACGTACATTAGGAAATCATGCACTACCTTTTAGTCTAACATCATCGTACTGGATCACTAATTATAGGAATCATTAATCTATAAATTACATGAGCGAGCCATCGTATACTGGATCACTAAATGTTCATACACGTCCATCGCAACTCTGCCACAGCTAGTGTCGTTCGGGTGGTAATTAGCAGTGACATCAGGAGCATACGCGCAATACCTTAGGTAAAAATACCACCCCAGTGGCTCTGAAGCACTGCCTCCAACAAAGAAACATTCATTCATACTCACTCAAAGCTCCACCAGCTTGATCATGTTATTCATAGCTTTGAAATCGGGCTCTTCTTATGGACAGCTTCTGCTTACTTCCTTGGGGAAAGCTTGACATGTACGTCGATAAATCAGCATCCTGTGTTTCTTCCACTGTTGGTTCAATCATTCCATATGAAGAAAGCAGTGGGTCTTGATCTTCTTGCGTAGTTGACTGCGATGATGTAGTGACTGTTTGTTCAATAAACCCTAGTTCAGGCTTTTTATAATCAGCTGAATGAGGACACGGAGGTACAGTTCGCTTTCGGCACCTACAGCATTGGTATGCAACCAACTCACTAATCTTTTCTTCCTCAAGCTGCAAGGCATCACCATGAAACCAATCTGCATGTAGGGAATATCAAGGTGTTAAAAAAAATGACATGATACCTCCAAGCTAGTATAGTGATGAAGAGACTTACTTCTGCACCTCTGACAGCGGACATACAGGAAATCCGGAGAATAAGCTTTGTTACAGAGACAACAAGTCGGTTTCATGGACGAACTTATACCATCCTTGCTTCGAAGGATTACATCTTTTGCTCTGAATTCATTTCCGTCATCTTTGTCTTTCTTATTTTTCTTCCAAATGAGACCAAAATACGTGATCGATTGAACGTTTCTAAGTTTCTTTCGGCTTTCTGATTTTGACTTTTTACTTTTTTTCTCTGCTTGGATACAAGTGATGTTTTGAGCTGCCACATTTGTAATTGGGAAGCTTGCCAACTTTGCAGGTGGTTGGACTTTCACATTCACAATTGGCTGGTTGGTGACCTTTGCAAATGGTTGTGTAACCTTTGAGACTGGCTGGGCTCCAACTTTCAGTGCAGGCCCAGCAGAATGGGAAGAACCAACCTTAAAGTTTATTTTGGAAGCGGTCACTGGCTGTTGGCCATTAATCATTCGTTGAGGCCAGGTATAACTTGCATTTGTATGGTAATTTGTGAGCCTAAGATTACGCTTCTGGAGGCATAACTTGCATATCAAATTAGAAGTAGCACTGCCTCCTTTATCACTAACAGATCTTGTTGTGCACTCTTTGTGGCAACTACCTGAAAGCCATTATTACATAGCAAAAATGTATCTTATGTACGGAAAGCTTAGAAATCTATCATTATCATATTGAGTACTATGAGGAGAAAAGATCAAAATCAAACGGCTTGAAGAAAATGTCAGTGATCATACCTTGACAAGAGCTGCATTTAATAACATCCCTGCATGCAATTCATCCGAAAGCACAAACACAAAGGTAAAGATAAAGCCAGCATCTTAAAGAAGAATAAGTGAATAAAAAGGCAGTAAATAGAAAAAGTTAAAAACCTGAATGGAACATCCTTCTTGCACGAGGTGCAGGGATACACATCTCCCTTGTGAAAGAGATAAGAAAAGACATTCCCAGTATATGTGTTTACTCGCGTTGTGAAGAAATTGGTGAAACAATTGGAGTCTGAAATTCCTGGATTAGGCAAGGAGCTAATCCCAGCTTTCAGCTCAAATTCTCGCAACATGTACAGTGGCACATGGTTTTCAGAAAACCACAATTTGCTATTTTCATTGTGATTACCTTCTGCTTCCAAGACATTTTTTGTTACATGCACAGGAAGATGTTTCTGGTTGGGAAACTTAAGTGCGTATCTTATATTATGGTCAATTACTTTTTTATCACAGACTACAGCATTTCTGAGAGCAGAAAATTCACATTTAGAACTTGCTCCATCCGAAGGAATTTGATCTGGAGGGATCAGTTCCTTCCATCTAATGTGGGCATCAAGACATCTAACCTGAGAGAAATGGATATTACGATCAGTGCTAATGTATGTTCACACATTACTATTTGCAACATCAGGACAGAAAGTGCTAGCCTGCAAAGCAAGTTGAGATGAATTCTGGCTTAGTCCAACGCACCCTCTCCAAGCAAATTGCTGAGATCGTCTTGGAAAATTGGAACCTTCATGGTAGGATAAACCTGTTATCCTCGTTTTACCACCTAGTGGGTAAAAAATGTATTAGATTGTACGTCCTGGGGACTCATAAAGGATTAAATAGTAATAATAGTAACAACAGTAAAAATGCACAATACCTTGACGAGCAGCTTTTCTTATGGATGGCCTTTGAAGAGCTCCCCTCTGCAGAATACATTTCGAAATATTTCCGCCACTCCACCATGGCCAGCTGTTGTTAGCATCAATAGTAGTAGCAGATTCAGATGCTGACGAATGCCTTCTGCGCTGCCTCCCATCAGCCCCGTGTTTTTGGTATGCTGCAGGACAAGATGCTCTGAACAATACACCAGGAGAGACAACAGGCCAGTCATCTATTGGCTTCAACCAGCTTTCAGAAAATGCTACTCCACGGATGTTACTTTCCAACTGCATACAACGTGTACTGATAATTATATAATAACAATTGTGTCTGTTTTGCACTGCCATTATCCATATAACTTTCAGCAGTGAGGTCGATTAGTATGCAAATATTATTGCAGTATATGATCTTATTACTATATCCACTATTTCTTCTGTCTACTACATGTAGCCCTTTTGATTATATGAGTTGTGCTGATGAAGCATTTACCGCAATGAAAGCATGTCAAACTAATAAAATCTTGGTGGTCGAGCAAGGATACACCAGAGAAGCAGCATGTCCCGCATCGGATAGTAGACAATACGGACACATGCCTGCAACTCGACAAATATGTATCCTCACAAGTATTAAAACACAACTCAAACCAATAAATTTTTGGGGTCTTCATAGCACGGATAAGCCAGGGAAGGAGCCCGTATCGGATATGTTATCCAATACCAGATACATGACTGATATGACGACAATACATATCCTAGTTGTATATAAGAAAAAAGCAAAGTGTTCATGTTATGAACCCAGAGGCCCCAATTGGGCCGGCAGCAGCTGCACAGGCGTGTGTGCTGCTGCCTCCCTGCTGGAGGTGCAGGCACCGTAGGGGCATGCCGCCGGCCGCCGTCAGGCCCACCGGCATGTATCTTTGAAGGGAGTCGTCATTTAATTAAATCAAATAAATCTAGGATATTAAGGAGGTTTGTATGAAAAATCCAATCCTAGTCATCTTAGTAGGCAAGTCACAAGGGTCCTATATAAAGTGAGGGATCTGTACTAGTTAGTTTTTCAAGAAGAAAAAATACTATTGGCAGGTGAGCCAATATGTATTGAGTGTATTTATGGATATGGCCCAGTCCATAGCGACCTGGTACAACATAAAAATATATGCAGACACTAGTTTACAGTGCAAAAAGATTTGTTTTGCCTGGTCCAAAGTGCAATTTACTCTTCTTTTAACTTTTAAGACTGCATTAGTTTATTTCTAAAATTTGCTTAATCAGTTTATGTCTTGAACTTCAAATAAGCCTCATTAGCTTATTTCCAGAAACGTAACCCCTGTATGGCTGTATACTACCTCTATGGCTCTATATGCTGATATTGTACAAATAATTCCATAAAAAGAAGACCTACCTGTAGGAAGCATGGTTCAGCCAGGCTCAACTTCTACAGGTTCCTGCATAATTGCATATGCAGCAGCTAGTCACTCAGTCTAGATTACGACTAGTTTTGGAGTGGACTTCCAATTAGCGAACTAGCAAATCCAGCCGAGCATGCATGTTCGGCATATTCTTGCCCTTAATCTTAGCCCTCGTTTTCAGCCAGAAGCATCAAATAGCACAAGACCCTAACCTCCATCTAATTATCACAATCTGCATTGCAATCCCAAATTAGTGATAGGACGCTTAGCTGAGTGCTTGGTTTTCATGCTGACTATAATCTCAATGGTTTATTGGAACAATTTTAATTACTTTCTATTTCGAGTTAATTTCCCTTATCCAGAAAAGTACATACAGGGATATTTATGTCTCTAGCACGAGCTGCATAAGAAATTTGAAAAATGTGGCTCTTGAAGCCACCTTTCAGTGCCAATATTCAGAGGCAAATACTAAATCAGTAAATCATGAATTAGTTGCACAATATTGACATGTACCAAGGGATGAACGAAAAATATTAACTTAATATTATTACTCACCTCAAGCAAGAGGGGTATTACAGTTCTACAGTTGGAAGCTTCTTGTAGTTGTTGATGCCACCGTTGTTTGTGCCGCATGTCTTGCAGTGAACCAACTAAAAGGCCAAGCAAACTTTCCGCCATGTTGGCTAAATAAGCAACAATGCTGGGGAAATGGCTATCAGAATTTTTTATTACACGCATGACACTAAGAACTCGAGCAGAACTTTTAGCGGCATTTACAGCAGCCATATTAAGAAAACATGCCTTTTTATTTCCAGTTGCTGAACTTCTACAGGCAAGACACCAACCACATCTATCTCTTGGGACTTCCATAAGCTTCTTTTCAGTACTTGGTCAAACAAATTGTGCGGCTGCTGAGGAAAATACTTCCACTTGCAGGGCATTGTCTGCAGCCATTTTCTTCCTCAAGTTTTTGGTCAGTTGGGATGATGAAACTTTAGCTCGATCAGCTGTAATAACAGCTAGATTGGCAGCAGCACATGCTGCAATGTTACCATGATTGTATAGATTCATGTATGCCTGTGGCTTAAATTTAAAAGATGACAACTTTGCTGCCTTGTTGCCACCACTCATGTATTCCTTTATTTGCCTGCATATATCCATATATGCATCTGAGAGCGCAAGTATTTGGAGGACATTGACAACATCATGATTATTGTAATATCTTGCATAAGACCCTGCATTTGAAGACATTTGAATCCTGCAGGATTTGAAAGAATTACCGTTAATGGAAGTATAAAACAAACAATAGCAGGTTGTGCTAAAAAATCATTAGTAAAATTAAACATTGTAAGACTGATTTGCAAAATCTTACAGAAAATAGTTGCAGGATCCTAAGAAGATCCTCCCACACATATCGCGGCCAAACATTTGGGCTCCTCTTGCACCACGCTCAATTCTTGCTGAAGATGATCCGAGCTTGTTAATCACGCATTCCTGACAGAACCAATATCCCTGGGGAAGGAAAGATTTGTTTTGACCAACACACCTTGAATGATATGCCCATTTGCAGCCATCACAGCGTAACAAAGTCCCATTCATCCCACATATTTGGCAATAATCACTGTTTCCATCTTGAGAAGCGTTTTCTACAGAAGATTTTCGATTGTTCACATTTGGAGCTCTTTCCAGGCGCTGTCGATCACCTGTTATTTTATAAGCAGAGGCCTTTGAGGCTCTAGCAGAGACTGCGCTTGAACCAGGCCCCAAGGAAACACTAGGATCAGTCTCATATTCCGTCTCCTCGTTGTAGCCTTCTCGACCATCCAGTTCTGTTTTGAGTTCTTCTGAATCAATGGCATGATCACAGAGTATTTGCAGGACCCTCAGCTTCATGGCAATAGGAAGCTTATAGTATTCAGTGGCTAGGAGGCTTCTACCAAAACTCTGCACCGCTAGATGCTTAATGCAACCCATCACATACAGGTATTCTAGTAAGAACATTGGCCAAGTCAATGTGTCTATTAGCGTCCAATCCAGATACCTGCACATATGTCAAGAAAAAGTGACATTATTATCAGAATTTTCAGTAGCAAAATGACACTTAGGAAAGAGTTATTGTACTTAAGAGGTGGTTAATTTAGTACGTACTTAAAGCAATCTGAAGCAAGCTTACTGGATTTAGATTCCAGATGCAGCCTCAGTGCCCTGAGTAGCGAGACATGTACAGCATCCAACAAGTTATTCTGCACGGTGCAATTAACAGCTGCAATAAAATCATCCAGCCCAAATGGACTCAGGAACAGCTGCATACTGAATGACCGCAGGAAGTTATAAACAGCAAAGAGATAGCTTATGGACTCTTCTGGCACATCAATATCTCCCGATGACCCGGTGGCAACTCCACCACAGTCTGTACTGGAGAGAACGGCCCAGATGGTTCTTCTTTATCCACGCCTGAGGCACTCTGCTGTGGCGCATCAGGCATGATAGACATGGCACATCCACTAACCCTCTGCCTAGTACTCACTGGCTCTCTAACATCCAAGGTGCTCCCTGACAGAACCAATAAGTCCAGCTTCTTCTTCCTGCAGCTGACCTCCATGCCTAATGTACCATTGTCCTCAGACATGAGAAACTCCTGGAGCTTAGGAAGTCCGAGATCCTCACCATATCCGTCCTCAAACACCACACCATAGATCCCAGTAGTGCTGTCATAGGACGCAACCTTCCCAATAAGAATGCTTCCATGCCCTGGAGCTCTGCGGACAATGTAACGGCCCACCAAGCATTCCCCGACCTCCTCTTCCACCTGAAGGCCACCAACAGGATTTACCACTTCGCCAGCACCTTGCTCCATCACAACCCCGCTTGCCGGAGCTGCTGTAGTAAGCCCTTGTTCTGCAATGCCGCCCTCATGCACCTCCATGTTCTCTTTCGACACTACATGACCAGAATCCTGCACTCTCCCTGGGATGGCTCCCCCATTTGCCACGCCCCCCACAGGCGCCGCTCTGCCCAAAACGCCAGCCTCATCGACCTCCATGTTTGCTTCAGGCACGACACAACAGGACCTAATGCTAGGCGCTGCCGCCATTAGCCTCGCTCGCTGCAGGAACTTCAGAAAAAAAAACAGCTACTCCTCGCCCCCGTTAACCTCTGCCTTCGGCTCGCTGCCTCACTCACGGAGGGCCCCACGGCATGCTTGTGCTCCGCCGCGACGCTTTTCACCCGCCGATCTCGCCCTTGTGCAGCGGCGCCAACCCTAATCGTGGCGGTTGGAACCGGGCAGTGAGAAGGGGTGTGGTTGGTGGAGGAGCTGCAACCCTACGCCGGCGGCGGTGGGGCGCGAGGGCGGCGGACGGTGGGAGGAAGGGGAAAGGGGGAAGGGAGCACGAGCAAGGCGGAGCCGGATTCAGCGAGTCGGGTGACTTACCTCATGTATCCGACGTCCAAAGCTGATCCGATGGCTGCCAGCGTTTCCAGGCTCGCTGAAGCCTCAGATAGGATTTGTTTTTTTTGTTTTTTTTTTGCGGGTAAGATAGGATTTGTTTTGAGGAGACGAGAACAAGAATTTCTGCATTTGACTATCTACCCAGAAAATAAACAGGGCATAAAACTGGTGACCTCTGCAGCTCTGCTATCATCTTCATCAATAATGATTACTTTGACACTCCAATTATTGAACTAGACAATCTATGGTACATCTATCTATATATCTAAAGAAAATATAAATTTGGAATCAGTGTATATTATTCTGAAGAGACAAGATGTACGGAATAACTATTCCATCCCCGAGCCTCAATCCTCTCACCGACCCAGCCGAACGCTTCCGCGACCGCCGCTCGCCTTGCCTCCCGCGAGTGAACCGGCGGGGTTTTCTTTCCTTTTATTTTTTTGGTCAAACCCACGATCTCAGTCGGTTCCTATTCTGAGCGCTCCGCTCGATCCATCCAAAAAAAAATCACCAGTCCAATCGCCGCCACCCCTGGCCGATTCTGGTCATCCTCGCTCCGCCACCGCCAGCGTTGTTGTCGCCGTCGCCCCTCTCTCACCTTGTGCTCCGCTTCATTCTCCAGACGGGGAGGTTGGAGCTCATCGCCAGTTTGCTTCCTCCCGACCCGGTGTCGCCTGCTGCTTGGCCGTGGCTCCTGCCGGCTCTTCTTGGATTCCACTGCCGACCTTGCAGCGCCGGCGCCCGTCGGTTGTTGCCGCCGGCTGTGGGCAGCGGGGTCCAGACAGATAGATGGAGCCAGTCCGCGCGAACGCTGGCCAAGTCGGCCGCAGGCCGACCCCACCGCCGGGGCCCGAAGAACTTGTGCGTTACCACGGCGGCCGCGGCAGCGGCGGAGTCGTCATCTTTTCGACGACAATGGGCGCGGACAACGAGGATGCGATTGAGTCATCAGCGGACGAGGACACCTGCGGGCATCGGTGACTCGGGTGGTGCGGCTGATTTGCGCAGGTAGTAGAGCAATTTTGGTAGTAGATTGCTTCAATCGTGAAGTGCGTAGTCCTTTCCCCTGTTTCTAATTCGATTCCGTGGAGCAGCACACCAGGATGTGGAAAACCTTTTCCCTTCTGATTTGCCTCAGATCTAATTCTTTTGGGCAGACTGCAGCTTCCGATGTGGTATGGTGGTACAGAAATTTGTTTCTTATCCAATTTCTAATTTCAATTTTTTCTTACTATTCACTTTCCATCTTCTCCTGCGTGCACATTGGAAACTCATCAACATGCAGTACCTGATTTCCATTTGGTTCATCAGGAGCACGGTGGATACACTCATGGAGTCCTGGGCCAGTTCAAGTTCCTCTTGCTCGGGTAGGGACCGGCCAGCGGTGAGCAATCTTGTTTGTTTAGGACAATTGGCTAGTGAAGATAATAGGATGGCTTTTTATATTTAATAAATGAGGATTTCCTCAGCTAGGACTGTCATTATCTTCTAATAATTGGCAGAAACAAAGGACTTCCTGTGTGCTAATTATAGCTGTCTCCTTAGTATGCTCAATCCATTGCTGTTTTTTTATTAAATTCAACATATAATTGAGCTGTAAAAGCTGCTCATACTGTGTGTATTTTTACTCGCACTGAATATACCTGTATCTTCAAATTTTTATTGTTCCTCTCACCTCATATTGAATATATATGACTCATCCGTTAGTTGATCTTTTCTTGCAACACAAATCCTGCCGACCTGACTTTGCGAGAGATGGTTGCTGTGTTTTCCCGTTTATTGTAGTTCCACCAGATTGTAAAAACAGGGTCAATGAAATAGCAACGTGTGCGGGTGAAATTCCAGGTATGAAGCTGTCAATTTGCCACTAATATACATAGCCCAACAGGGCCGCAAACGAGCATCCAACAGCAACTAATCCTCAAATTTTCTGCACATGATGACTTGATTAACATTCTCAATTTTGCCTGATGATGCAGCTCAATGTACTCGTCACCAGCCAATCTGACGCATGAATTTGACTCCGGCCTTGGAAGTGGTGGAAGAGTACTGGACTTTGGATCTACTGCTTGAATTGGTAAATCCGTGCTTAAGTTGTGTAAGTTTAGAAGACTGAAAAAAGTATTGATACCTTGACTTTGATGTATCAAGCAGTTTTTGGTGGCACTCTATTTGCTGCCTCTGACACAGTGCCATCATTGGTGAGATCTTGCCCTGTCGAGCATCTCTAATGCCAGGTACATGCATCTGAAATGCTGTGAAAATTTTGATCATCTTGCAGTATACTGAGCATGACTGCATTTGCATCTACATGGCTATGTTTGTGTACAAAAATTTTATTTCTTCCATCAGTTTATTTCTTATAGCCAGAGAATAGAGGTTTTGTGTTTTTGTATGATTTTTAACAACATAGTAGGGATGCATGTCATTTCATTAAGAGTATTGGAAAAAAATAGACAGGAGAGAGGAAAAGTGTTCACTCCCAACCACATCCAATCACACAAAAAAAAATACTTGAAGAGTAGGGACGAGTTGTATGTTTGAATGGTATTGATTATGCAAGTATGTTCCACGGTTAAGAAAATCGCAGATGATTCTCTATGAGAAGTCACAACTGCAATTTTAATCATGTAAATCTCGATTGGGTATTCAATTTGATATATTAAGACGTCCCTTGTTTTGTCATTAATTAAATTAAATTAAGAAATCTCTGGTACTTGAGAAATAACTTTGGACCTGTGTAGTTTGACTTAAATAATTTACATCTTCTGTTCAGCTGAGGATCTCTATTCTTCCATGTATGTTTACCACTGTATATTCTTTGAGGTATGTTAATCTATAACTAACAATTATGTTTTTTTGTGAACTATTTCCATCTACTTGCGGTTGCAGCCCTACATCACATTAAAGTAGATTGTTCAGAACAAACAAGGCTGACTTCTGATAGTTAAGGAAGACGTCCACACAAGCTGCACATGATGGTGAAGGTTGGAATAGGTGGAGGGAAATGTAGAAAATTATTTTAGCGAGATGGTTAATGTCCTTCTGTGACATCCATTTGTATGCCTGTGATGTGATCCTTCCTAAGACGAAGCGATCATGGTAAATAAACCATATGCGTTGTAGTTTCTTTGCTTCACTTGTATGCCAATCACCGTTAGATTTGTATATTAACGATATGTAATTTCTTCATGTACACTTATCTCTATAGATTTTTATGGATGCTAAATTCATTCTTTTATCTTATTCTATAGTTAGCTTTTTTAGTTTGTTGGAGGCTTCGTAATTTTGCTAGTCTTTGACTTGTTCTTCATTTTTAGTTTTTTTTGCAATTATTATTCCACTAGAACTCTTAAAAAAATATGGTACTAAAATTGAAAATAATCGGTCCCTGTGACCAACTACATGGATTGACTTTTGATAAATACATCTTTTTAAATTGCCATGACCACCGGGATGAGTTGGTCGTCCAAACATGATTGTACTAAATTTGTAAACTCCAATTATTTTCACGTAGTGTAGATGAACCATCTATTCAAAAAGTAACAACCAATTTTTAAGCTTGGAGATATATTTGGATCGGGCATAAAAAACAACTGATGCATGGAACCTGCTTCAAAACCACATCTGCAAAGACACCTACCAGCCCCCACGCCGCAAAAAAAACAGCACCTTGTGTTTTCCCTGAGTCGCTTTTCCTAGAAAAAAAATGGAACATTAGTAGCTAATTGACATGTACGAATGTCCTAATTTCCTAGTGTTGTATTGGTGGGCAGATGACACACGATCAATCATTGCACCAGCTTTTTATTTAACTATGCAGCTGGAACTAATTGAATTTCAAAAGGTAGCTACAGAAGCGAGAAGGCAACCTCCGCCGTTCGCCGGAATGCGCTCCGGGCTTCGCGGTAGAAAGGGATACTCACACGAGGGGGGCAAAAACCGAACAGGGAAGGGGGGCGCGGGCCCTGGACGGCCGGAGGGGGCGCGGGGGTCCGAGGCTGGCTCGGGCAGGAACAGTTATTCTTTACCAGGTATGATTTAGCGGAGTCCTATATATATAATACATCTATATCAGTACAGTGTAATATGTATGTACTATGTACAAATTAGGTAATACCCCACACGATGATGCGGAAATTTTTTAAATAAAATTTTAAGGTAAAATTTGAAAGTAAAAACACTAAGCTGATTGTATGTCAATATTCTTTTACAAACGACATTATGCATGAAAATACGTTCATTTTGTTCAGAGCGGATGGCTCTTAACTGATTGATCATTTATGTATTTCTGTTGTGGGAATTTTATAACATTGTACTCGCAAAGACTAATGAATTGCATTCATGGATGCTATTAGTCATAGAAAATCGGTGGAAGACATAAATAGACGGTCCTTGTGGATGGTGACGTGACGTCTGATATGGTGGTTTCATATATGACGTGGATAGCTTGTATATTGAAAGAAATAGAATTAATGACTCTTAACGGGGTGCATCTATATAACGGGGTGCATCTATATAGGTTATATAGATAGCATGGATTTTAGAATGTTTGTTTTCAAGAATTTTCAATGATTTATTTTGAACGTTACAAATTTATGAGTTTCAAATCTATTCCATCTATTTATATACAGATATCCATATGAAGAAACAGGATAGTTGCCAATGGCATTTGTTGTAAGACAAAATGGGTGCAATAAACTTAGGCCTTGTTTAGTTTCCAAAATTGGGAACCAAATTTGGGTCTTTTGGAGTACGTGCGCTAATGTAGCATTTCGTTTGTATGTGTGAAAAATTATCCAAAAATTAATTAATTAGGCTCAAAATGTTCGTCTCGTTGAGTACAACAAAACTGTGCAATTAGTTTTTGATTTCATCTACATTTAGTACTCCATGCATGCTATGACATTTTGATGTGATGGGAATCTTCTTTTTCATAGTGAATTTTGGGGGTAAAATTTGGGATCTAAACATGGGGATGGAATTCGTTGCAATGATTACAAAAGTTCTACGGAGTACTAAATTACTTGACCACATATTATGTTAACTGTCAACTTGTATACAATATATTTGCATATACTAATTAAATTAACTTTCATTAGGCTACCCCCATACAAGAATATATGCATAATTATTTTTATTGACTCAATGTCACGGTTGCCATCCGGGGGAACGGGCTGAACAAACGCACGCCACTTCCTAAAAGTAGTACCAGGTAACACATCAGTCACTCGAAACGATATGATATTAAAATAGAATAATGGATATTTTCATACTAGACTCCGTACATAGTCCCCTCCTTGCACCTAAAGAGTGCCTAATCTGTTACTTTGTTTTTTCTGAAGTTAAACTCGTGTTATTTGATGGCCGTTGGTGGTCTATGATCTTTTTGTAGCTCTGTTTAGTTGTAACCATTCACATGATGTGTGTTAAGGCCAGATGCTAGTTTCTTAATTAAAAAACGACTCCATGCATAGTACTTATTCTCTTTATAGAATCAAGCTATCTTATTTTGATATTCTTTCGAGAAAAGATGGCATCGTCTAGCTAGTATTTTACATATTTATGAGTTTCAAACAGACTCTATGCTATTTTATTTTGATATTCTTTTGAGAAAACATGGCATCATCTAGCCAGTATTTTTGAGCTTTGGCCAAACGATAATATGGAATCATCCAATGATGAGCAGCAGATATATATGTGCATATATGAAAGCGGGTGTTTTTTTAGTAGACAGTCATATCGTATAAACTTACATCTACCACAATAATCCGCTTCATAGTTAAGTTGATTTTCACAAGCAGAGTAATTTTGGTGCCACTGGCGGCACATGCACCTCCAGCCCAGCCGTAGGCCGGTACAGTTTGGAAGCTAGGTCTTACTCCTTCCGGTCAAAGATGACGTTTTGGACAGTCATTTTGGCTTGCATCCAGTGTTAGGCCTTGTTTAGTTTTAGTTTCTAACCTTGCTCTCAAATTTCACTATGCAAAAAGAAGATTTCCATTACATCAAAATACCAACACATGCATGGAGTATTAAATGTAGATGAAATCAAAAACTAATTGCACAATTTTGTTGTACTTTAGGAGACAAACATTTTGAATGTTTAAATAATTATTTATAAATACAAACGAAATGCTACAGTGACGCATTAATGATAAAATGGCAACTTTGACATGTCAAAATTGAGAAGTAAACAAGACCTTAATCGATTGTCTAAAACGCCATATAAATGCGAACATAGGCAGTACGGAGTACTTGGTTACCTCATAGCAAACTAACCAAATCCACACCTGATTGAAGTACACGTAACCAGATAGACATATTCAGGGTTTCCCGAACTTGGTATATGTGCCCGTCACATCCTAGCTAGCAATGTCCACATTCATTCAAAAGTTTCTTTTTAGATTTATTCGGGGTTTCCCGAACTTTTTATATCTTTGATAGGAAAACTTCCTAAATCAGTAAGTTGATAAAAAATGATGAATCTTCGTGTCAGCCTCGCTCTCTGCCCAAATTTTTGGTTTCCTCTCGCTACCTCAACTCAGTTTGTCTTGCTTCCTCGCTCTTTTCCCCCTTCCCATTCCAAAAATGTCACCTGACTGAACCTTTCGATTGTAGTTGTGCACTATTATTTGCTATTCATTTCATGATACATAAATCTTTAATTTATGGCACTTAAACGACTAAAATTAAGTAATACTCTTCATTCATATTGGTATTAGATGACGTTTTGGATAAGATTTTAGTCAAACATTGAAAATATAAATCATAAATAATTCCTCCATATTGGTATTAGATGACGTTTAGGACAACGACACGGTCTCCAAAACATAATTTTGACTTCTTATTTTTACAAAAATATTTATTAAAAAGATAATATATATACTTTATAAAAATATGTTTTAAGACAAATCTATTCATACAGTTTTCACATTTCCAAACTCAATGACTTAAAATCTCGACGAAGGTATTTTGAGATAAACCTCAAGCAGGCCTTGGGCCGAAGCAGGCCAAACAACCAATAGCATAGCCCATCTCCCACGCTCTCCCGCCTGCACGACTTCTCACACGCGCGAGTTGCCTCGCAGATCGACAGGCGTCGATTTTTTGGCGGGGACGTAGGTGGGGAGAGCAATTCGGTAGAATGGACAAACTAAAGCATCTTCAAGAAACTATTTATATCTTTTCTAACTTACAGAAATAGATATTTTGGTGAAAAACACTCTCCAACAGCCTCTTCAATTAGATATCTAAGATATCCTCTATTTTTGAATTTCTCGCTAGCCAAAGATGGTGAGCGAGATGACTCTCTAGACTGCACACAAGATATAGAAAAGTTGTTAGAAAGTATAAAGATATAAAAAATAATTTTTACTCGACCCTCCAAATAATAATTTAGAGGACGATGGTCAGTGGTAAAATCTGACTTTTTATATATGAAAGTACAGCTGTTCTTGATTTGGCCTTCTCGGATACTCTTTTGACTGTTAGAAGATGATCTGCCTGTTCCTCTGGACAGCTCAGTGTGGTTGTAAATCGAACCGTGAGCTATCCCAACCGAACCGTGAACACTGTGACTGTCGAACCGTAACTGTCAAGAACCAAAATCGAACTCCGCAGACGCGCCGGACTCTGCTCACATTTGCCTGCATGCAGCTGAATAAAATATAATCTTCTAATGGGGATGGCTCAAGTTTGGTTTCAAGCAAGGACAAAGAATGGACAGCGCGAAGGAGTATTTTTATTTGCTTGTAGGGCCTCAAATCGATGTCTGCAGTGGAGGTAACGAACCAAAGTTTATTAAGGCCAAATTTCACCCCAAATTCCACTAATACAAAAAGAAAATTTCTATCACGTCAAAATATCGGCACATGCATGGAGTACTAAATGTTCGACGTAGGACTGGAGCTGCTCTTACCTACTAAGGCTATTCGCACTCGTCGTACTCCAAACTCATCCCCTAAAGAGAATATTCCGTCCTGATTATCGAGATTCCGTACTCTAAAACAATTTCTTCCGCACTCGTCATACTCCATTTTCCATCCCATATACCAACTACCAACACGTGGGACCCACGTTATATATTTTTTAACTCTCTCCCTCCCCCTCTCTCTCTCCTTCCTCTCTCCCTTGCGCTCTTCGCCTGCTCCGCTCCTCCGCCGACCGCCCCGCCCCCCTCCGCCTCCCCGACCCCGCGGTGCCGCCTCCCCTCCCCCGCGCCTACCCCTTTCCCCGCCTCGCCCCTCTCCCCCTCCTCTCTTTCTCTCTCTCCCTCCTTCCCCGCGCCCCCGCAAAGCCTCCCCTCCCTGCGCTGCCCGCACCGGCCCCCTCCACTTCCCCTCCACCACCGGCGCCGTGGGCGCCCCTTCCCCTCCCCTCCCCCACTGGCCATTGCTGCAGATCTTGCCGCGGAAGGAGGAGGCCGAGGCCCAGGACTGTGGCCGGCGGCTCCCGGCGGGCGGCCGGGGCAGCGAGCGCGGCCGCGGACGGCTGGGGCAGCAGCCGGCCGGGGCGGCGGCTCCACACGGGCGGCGCGCGGGCTAGCGCGGAGGCAGGCGCCGTGGGCGGGGAGGGGCGACGGGCAGGGGCGGCGGGCAGGACGGCAGTCGGAGGTCTTCTTCCCCATCCTCGCTCTCTCCGGCGTCGACGAACAGCGGCGGCCGAACGGAAGCGGCGAGGCGGTTTGGCGCTCGCGGGCCCCGCGCCACGTCCACGCTTACCGTCTCTCCGCCATTGCGCCGGATTTGGCGTTCCCGGAGACGAACGTGATTTTCCTGTGGGCTTCTCCGTATCCCGCTGCAGCTCTTTTTCGGTCTCCCGTATCCCCTAAACACCGTAGCGTCTCCTTTTCAGTACGCCGGTGCGGACAGCCTAACTTAATGTTAGCCTGAAATGAGCTATTTATTGCCATTTAACTTCTGCCTCTTTGAGAGCAAATAACCTTTTATGTGTAACAAAGTCAACTAGAATAAAATGGACGGCCTCTGCTGCATCATCATCTGATACTACGGTGATGATAATAAAATGGCAGAAGAAACTGGCTTTGCATAAGAAGTGGCAGTTACACAAAAGAGGAAGTTTCAAAAAATCTAGTCAGTACCATACCAGATGCTCTTCTAATTGTTTTGTTTCAGACTAGGATTTTGGTTCATAGCGTTAGTCTGTTAGATGTATATACATCTTCCGTAACTACTCCGTATTCACTACTGTAGAATGCTATTTGCACTTGTATTCACCTTACCGGCACCCTTGGCTGCTGCTGCAGGTGCATTTGGTTGCGTGTGCAAGTGAGCCAGTTGGCCAGGCTCCGGTTGGCCTGAACGTATGCATGAAGCTTTGATTGGTTGCATGTATCAATGCAGCCTGGATATACAGAGTCTTTGTTTGGTTGGGTGTATACAATCGTCTCGTGCTTGCACCGCCCTCACTGACACGTCGTGCCCACGCACACACTGCGCCCCCGCGAGCCGGCTGCCTGCACGTCTCCCGCGCCTCCGTCCGCTACTTGCGGCAACGCCTCCCGTGTCACCCAGTCACTGGACGGAGATCCAGTGCAGTGGTACCGCTACTCACGTGATCTGAACTGTTCAGTGTAGGGGATGGATTGTCCCCAACTTTACCTCCAAATTCTATCACATCAAAATACTGGCGTATACATAGAGTACTAAATATAGATAAAATCAAAAACTAATTACATAGTTTTGTTATATTTTGCGAGACGAACATTTTAAGCCTAATTAATCAATGTTTGGACAATTATTCACAAATACAAACGAAATGCTACAGTGACGCATTAATGATAAAATGACAATTTTAGCATGTCAAAGTTGGAAACTAAATAAATTTTGTTGTACTTTACGAGACAAACATTTTGATCCTAATTAATCAATGTTTGGACAATTATTCACAAATACAAATAAAATGCTACAATAACGTATTAATGACAAAATACCAACATTAACATGTCAAAGTTGAGTACTAAACAAGCCCTCATCAACCGCTACAGAATTTGATGCCACAGTATTTTACGCACAGTACCATCGCTACAGTACTGCTGCTTCAGTGATAATAGTTACTGCACCGGATTCTGGTCTGCAATTTTTGCAAAAGTAACCCCCATGTTTCCACTGTCGTGCAACGTGAGTTGCTCGCAGCCGCTAATGCGGATGTGTGGACAACGCATTGCGGTAGTCACGATGAGCGGTTGTGCTGATAACATGTGAAACCGTCGTTCACGGTTAGATTTTCTCCATATCACGCCTCTCACGATAAAGCACAGGAACACAAATAGAAGAAAGATGAGACAATATATACATGCAGTTTCTCATAGTTTCTCAAATCGATATCTTATATAGAAATGTTCCTCTGTGTATATACTCCAAACTAGAGGTAGAATTTGGTAAGAACACGTAACGTCGTGCGCCATTCTTAGCATGATTAGATATATGGATTCTTCTAAGCTTTCATTTCAGTTTTGCCTATTTTTAATTTCAACCAAGGTGGTAGCAAGCTGATGAAAAATTCTTGGGATAAATCGGACTCAATATATTCAATACAAAATTAGGTTGAAGTTTTGTGCTAGCACCTTTAAGGCTTTAACACAAAAATGTTGTAATCCAATATTAGCACAGAAGCAGATGTTTTAAAATGCTACACAATGCCAAATACATCCATGAAAATATGGTGTTTAAGAATCTAATCCACTCAAAGCCTAACACCCGTTTGGTAGGGCTTACAGCTGCTTCAGCTTCACCTATTTTGCGCAAATCAAACTGTCGGGGACAAACCCAGGGGGTCCCCCAACCATCGGGGTAATCACCCTCAAAAAACTCCGCCTCGCTCGAGGGTAGCGAGCCCCCTCGAGCGGGCAAAGCAAACTCCGCCTCGCTCGAGGGTAGCGACCCCCTCGAGCGGGCAAAGCAAACTCCGCCCCGCTCGAGGGTAGCGAACCCCCTCGAGCGGGCATAGCAGCCTCCGCCCGGTGCACTCCGACGCGCCGCCCGACGAAGGCAGTTAATGCCCGCCCCATCAGCCAAGCGCCGAAGTCAAAAGGCAATCTTCCCCCGTGCCGCGCCGGACATCAACAGTGCCCACTGTTCCACCTGCTCCGGTCGCCATCCGCCCTTACCGCCACTGTGAAAGCGCACGCGGCGGTACAGAGCACTGTACGGACTCTCAGAGGCCAATCCGCGCCCCTGTTCCACCAACTCCCGGTCAGGTGATGGCAAGCGACAGGTCAAGTCCGCCAACTCTCGGCCATCCCCCGATGAACGAAGCACGCCGCGCACTGTGGCCGACGACAACGACCAAGCCGGGCCCTGTGCTGCCGACTCTCGTCCTTCCTCCACCTGCCCCACCCTCGAGGTCAATCAGCGATGGGCAGCTGGACATGGACCACGACGGCAGCACCCCTCGAAACCGCTCCAGAACAAGCACAGGGACGGCCACGACGCCCGCAGAAGACAGCGCTCGACATAAGTCCTCCGCCAGAGTCAAGGACGATGGCAGGCCCGGCGCCATACTCTCCAGAGCGCACCCCTGTAGCACACGTCACGCTCACACTTGTAAACTCCCCCCTCCCTTCTCTCCTTGATCTATAAAAGGGGGAAGGGAGCGGAGCAGAGAAAAGGAGGGAGAAAAAGAAACGCACACTCGCTCTCAGGGACTTGGAGAAATCTCCTCTCCCGCCTTGCTTGTAGCCCCCCCCTTCTGCAAGCACTCCGGTGCAAGATAGTACAGCGCCCTTGAGCGCCCTCTGCTGGACGTACGACCCCCACGGTCGGAACCAGGATAAACACCGCCTCATTGTACTAAGTTCTTGCATCAACCGTCAAGGGACGGGACACAGCGCATTCTGTTTAGGCGCCGGGGATTGACCGACCAATTCCGGCACCGACAGTGGCGCGCCAGGTAGGGGCACGCGCTGTGATCGATCACACCCGACAAGTTCCCTTGACGGCAAGTCGCGACGAGACCATGCCACCTCGATCCGCCACGGGGTCCCCCGGTCCGCTTCCGCGCGGATACCGGATCACGTTTGGGAGCCTGGAGTTCGAAGCGACCGGCGAGGGCCTCCTCATGCGGCTCGCCTCCAGACCACCCAGCGTGACGCCCGACACCCCGACATCGCCGACGCCAGTCCAGCTCAGGCGACGGCGGAGACTTCGCGAGCTTCAGATTAATACGGAGCAGCGCGTCGCTCCGCGCGTCGTCCTCCCCGATTGGGACGCCCACCTGCTGCTTCAGCCCGCGGCCACATTGAAGGGGGGCGGACTCCCACCGGCAGTTCCCGCGGAGGGAACGCACCGGGAAAATGTGGCCAGGCTAGCGCGCCTCCCGTTCGGGATGAGCAACGCGGCCGCAAGCCACTCCACGGCGATCAGCACCATCCTGGGCGCGCGTGGAAACTCGCCAAGACATCGGCAGGCCCCAATCCGCGACCTCGGCACTTCTTCGCCCGATGGGCTCCACTCCGAGTCAGCGGACGAAGAAGATGTGCGCGGCCAGGAACACCCGGACCTGGATTACACCGAGTTGCGCAACCGCGAAAGCCTCATCGCCTTCCAGGCCGTCGCGGACTTCTGCCTCACCTGCTCCAACGACTCCAGCGACGGGGAATACGACCCCTCACGGGAATGCTTCGTCCTCGACGGCGAAGTAGAGTCCGTGGGAGAGGACGAAGAGACGCACGACGAAGCCGGACGCGACGAACCGCAACCGGCACCCGCCGAGCCGGCGAACGAGGCCGCTCTCGCACAAGCGCAGCTCGCGCAAGTACAAGAGCTGGAAGCCAAGCTCCAACAGGAGCGCCAGCAGGTACAAGAACTGCGCGCAGCCTTGGAAGCCCAACAGCCCAGGCGGGGCGAACACGCACGAGCCGCCGGGCGCATTGCTCAAGCGCGCATCCTGGGTGACGGCGACGACGCCGGCCCGCCCAGGCCACCACGAGCCAGCCAAAAGCTCATCACCGCAGCAACCCTGATCTGGGCCATGCCCGAACCATCAATGCCAGAGTCGCGCAGCATGCGGCGCCAGGCGCAGGCCCTCGTCGAAGAAGCGGCCATTCAACAAGCGGAAAGTTCCGCCTCCCGCATACGCCGCCAGGCCAGTCCGGGAGCCGAAGGCAGCGAGTGGGATAAGGAACGATCCGTCCATACCCCGCCCAGGGGCGCATGGACGCCTCACCGCCCAATAAACAACGGGAGGGCCCTCGCGGCTGTCGACTGGGAGACGAGGAGGTCCGCGAAGGACCGACTCGTGGACTCGCGGGGCGCCATCGACGACGGCGATGCGCGCAACATCTTGAACAAGAGAAGGCGGAACGTGGCTCTTCCTCGCAGCAGGCACCCCCGGCGGGGAGGCCGCTACGACAACGAGGAAGACCGGAGCCCAACACCGGAACCACCGGGAACCCCTGTATTCAGCCGGGAGATCCGCTCGGCCACCATCCCACCGCGCTTTCGCCAACCGACCACCATCGCCAAGTACTCGGGCGAGACGAAACCCGAGACATGGCTCAACGACTATCGCCTAGCCTGCCAGTTGGGCGGGGCCACCGACGACGCCATGATCATTCGCAACCTTCAGCTTCATCTCGCGGATTCGGCACGGACATGGCTCGAGCACCTACCCGCGAACCAAATCCACGACTGGGATGACCTGGTCAGGATGTTCGTGGGCAACTTCCAAGGCACGTACCTGCGCCCCGGGAACTCCTGGGACCTACGTGGGTGCCGGCAGGCGGCCGGCGAGCCGCTGAGGGACTTCATCCGCCGCTTTTCCAAGCGCTGCACCGAGCTCCCGGGCGTGGGTGACTCCGAAATCATCCACGCCTTCCTCGAAGGCACGACCTGTCGAGAGCTGGTGCGCGAGCTGGGGCGAAACCATCCCACCAGCGTCAACGCTCTGTTCGACATCGCCACCAACTTCGCCTCTGGGGAGGAAGCCGTTGGGGCAATCTTCGACGGCAAGGCCAAGGGAAAGTGCGTGGAGGAGCCACCCGCGGAGGGCGGCAAATCCAAAGCGCGGGCGAAAAGGCAGAAACAAGGCGCGAGAGGCAAGAAGGCTCGCCGAGCCGCCCAGCATCAGCAGGACGGAGATTCCGACGACGCCCTCGTGGTCGAGCAAGGCCGCAAAGGCCCTCGAGGCCCCCCTCGGGGGGGAGGCCTGTTCGACGAAATGTTGAAGAAGTCGTGTCCTTACCACAAGGGCCCTGTCACCCACACCCTCGAACAATGCGGGATGATCAAGGGTTACTTCAGGCGCGCCTCCGCGAAGATGGATGGCCCGAAGAAGGATGCGGGCGATGGCGGCAACGACGAGTTCCCCCATGTGGAGAACGTCTTCTTCATCATAGGGGGGCCCGCGGCGAACGCAACGCCCCGGGAACAGAAGCGTGAACGCCGAGAGGTCTTCTCCGTTCACCCCGCAACGCCAGCTTACCTCGCCTGGTCGGAAGAGACCATCTCTTTCAGCCGCGAGGATCACCCAGATTACGTCCCGAACCCGGGACGGTATCCGCTCGTCGTCGACCCCGTCATCGGCAAGACACGGTTCTCCAAGGTACTAATGGACGGAGGCAGCAGCCTCAACATCCTCTACGTCCACACCTTGGAGCTCATGGGTATTGGCGTAAACCAGCTGAGGCCGAGCAAGGCACCTTTCCACGGCATCGCGCCGGGAAAGCGGGTCCAGCCCCTCGGGCAGATCGACTTGCCCGTCTGCTTCGGCACCCCTGACAACTTTCGGAGGGAGACCCTCACTTTTGAGGTAGTGGGATTCCCGGGGGCATACCACGCCATTTTCGGGCGACCGTGCTACGCCAAGTTTATGGCGGTCCCCAACTACGCCTACCTCAAGATGAAGATGCCCGGGCCAAAGGGTGTCATCACCGTGGGATCGTCGTACGAGCACGCTTACACGTGCGACGTCGAGTGCGTCGAGGGCGCGGAAGCGCTCGCCTACAGCGAGACCTTGGTGGCGGAATTGGAAAAGATAGCGAACGAAGCTGTCGATTCCGCCAAAGGGCACGCGGGCACCTTCGAGGCCGCCGAACACACCAAAGCCGTACCCCTCGATCCCAATGCCCCCGAAAGCAAGGCATTGAGGATCAGCACCACCCTCGATCCCAAATAGGAAGCAGCGCTCGTCGACTTCCTCCGCGCCAACGCCGACATCTTCGCATGGAAGCCCTCGGACATGTCGGGAATCCCAAGGGAGGTCGCCGAGCACAGCCTCGACATAAAGCCCCACTCCAAGCCGATGGTACAGCGACTGCGGCGGTTCGACGAAGAAAAGTGCCGCGCCATCGGGGAAGAAGTGCACAAGCTCCTGCAAGCCGGATTCATCAGAGAGGTATTCCACCCAACCTGGCTTTCCAATCCTGTTCTAGTTAAGAAGAAAAATGGAAAATGGCGCATGTGCGTAGACTATACCGGTTTAAATAAAGCATGCCCTAAGGTTCCATTTCCTCTGCCTAGAATAGATCAAATAGTAGACTCCACCGCTGGGTGTGAATTGCTATGCTTTATTGACGCTTATTCCGGTTATCATCAAATCAAGATGAAAGAGTCCGACCAGCTCGCGACTTCTTTCATCACCCCGTTTGGCATGTTTTGCTACGTCACTATGCCGTTCGGCCTCCGAAATGCTGGAGCTACATACCAGCGATGTATGCAACACATTTTCAGAAGCCACATCGGGCGAACCGTTGAGGCATATGTTGACGATATCGTTGCTAAGACCAGAAAGGCGAACGATCTGGTTAACGATTTGCAAATCACATTCGATTGCCTCCGGGCGAACGGGGTAAAGTTGAATCCGGAAAAATGCGTATTCGGGGTGCCGCGAGGCATGCTGTTGGGTTTCATCGTCTCCCAACGAGGCATCGAGCCCAACCCCGAAAAAGTCTCGGCCCTGGAGCGAATGGGGCCGATTCGGGACCTGAAGGGGGTACAAAGGGTACTGGGCTGCCTGGCAGCCCTCAGCCGCTTCATCTCTCGACTGGGTGAAAAGGGCCTGCCTTTGTACCGACTCCTAAAAAAGCACGAACGCTTTTCATGGACCCCTGAAGCCCAAAAAGCCCTCGACGGGCTAAAAGCGTCGCTCGCACGCGCGCCTATACTCACGCCGCCGCAGAACGGCGAGCCACTCTACCTCTATGTGGCTGCGACAACGCAAGTGGTCAGCTCCGTCATTGTTGTGGAAAGGATGGAGGAGGGCCACGCCCTGCCGGTCCAGAGGCCGGTGTACTATGTCAGCGAGGTACTGACCGAAACCAAGACACGATACCCACAGATCCAGAAGCTGATTTATGCCGTAGTGCTCGCGCGTCGAAAGCTGCGGCACTACTTCGAGGCTTACCCGGTCACCGTGGTCTCATCCTTCCCCTTGGGGGAGATAGTCCGCAACCCGGACGTCTCGGGCAGAATAGCGAAGTGGTCTATGGAGCTCGTGGGGGAAACTCTCTCCTACGCACCACGAAGGGCGATAAAATCGCAAACCTTGGCTGACTTCGTCGCCGAATGGACCGACGTCCAACTTCCGCCGCCGCAGATTCAAGCCGAATGCTGGACCATGTACTTCGACGGGTCGGTGATGAAAACCGGAGCAGGCGCAGGTCTCCTCTTCGTCTCGGCCCTCGGAGAACATGTCCGGTACGTGGTTCGCTTGCACTTTCCGGCGTCAAACAACATGGCGGAGTACGAAGCCCTTCTCGCTGGGCTCCGCATCGCCATCGACCTCGGCGTCAAGCGCCTCGATGTCCGGGGAGATTCTCAGTTAGTCGTCGACCAAGTGATGAAGAATGCAAGCTGCCGCGACGAAAAGATGGAGGCCTACTGCAACGAGGTTCGTCGTCTCGAGGACAAATTCCACGGCCTCGAGCTGAACCACGTTGCGCGCAGATACAACGAGGAAGCGGATCAGCTGGCCAAGATCGCGTCGGAGCGAATCGCTATTCCTCCGAACGTCTTCACCCGCGACCTCGATCAACCTTCTATCCATTTCGAGCGAGGGGCCGAAACCCTCAAAACACCCTCGGGGGCTGCGGGGGTCGAACCCATGGAAGAGGACCCCTCGAGGGAGGAGCTCGAAACAACCGACGTCAAGACTCCTTCAGCCGAGGCCATGGAAATCGATGAAGTCCCACGACCGCAAGACTGGCGCAATCCATACCTCGCATGGATCGACCGCGGAGAGCTACCCTCGGACCGAGCCGGGGGACGCCGTATCGCCAGGAGGGCCAAGGCCTTCGTCTCGATCGGCGGCCGGCTGTACAAACGCAGCGCCTCGGGGATCTTGCAGCGGTGCATCCCCATCCCTGAGGGACGGCAGCTGATCCGCGACATCCACGCCGGGACATGCGAACACCATGCGGCGCCTCGTACCCTCGTGGGTAACGCGTTCCGGCAAGGCTTTTACTGGCCCACCGCCGTGTCCGACGCAAACGAGACCGTGCGCACCTGCGAAGGGTGCCAATTTTACGCACGAAAGACGCATCTCCCGGCGCAGGCCCTGCAGACCATCCCCATAACATGGCCTTTCGCGGTCTGGGGGCTGGATCTCGTAGGGCCCTTTCGCCCAGCGCCCGGAGGATTCACCCACCTATTGGTAGCAATCGACAAGTTCTCGAAGTGGATCGAGGTCCGGACCATTACCAGCCTCAGGTCTGAGCAGGCCGTTTTGTTCTTCACCGACATCATCCACCGGTTCGGAGTACCTAACTCGATCATCACCGACAATGGCACCCAATTCACCGGCAAGAAGTTCTTGGAGTTTTGCGACAACCATCACATTCGTGTTGATTGGTCGGCCGTCGCGCACCCACAAACAAACGGCCAGGTAGAACGTGCCAACGGCATGATACTGCAGGGCCTCAAACCAAGGATCTTCAACAAGCTGAACAAGTTCGGCCGGAGATGGGTTGGGGAGCTGCCATCGGTGATCTGGAGTCTCAGGACAACTCCGAGCAGGGCCACAGGCTTCAGCCCGTTCTTCCTCGTCTATGGCGCCGAAGCCATCCTCCCAACTGATTTGGAATACGGGTCTCCGAGGCTCAAGGCCTACCAAGAGGAACAAAACCAGAGGAACCGTGAGGATTCGCTGGACCAGGCGGACGAGGCTCGCGACATAGCGCTACTTCACTCTGCGCGCTACCAACAATCGCTCCGGCGACACCAAGCTCGGAAGGTTCGGCGTCGGGACCTCCACAAGGGGGACCTGGTGCTAAGGCTGCGACAGGACAATCGAGGGCGCCACAAGCTCACTCCTCCGTGGGAAGGGCCGTTCATCATCGCCAAGGTCCTCAAGCCGGGCACCTACAAGCTGGCAAACGAGAAGGGCGAGCTCCTCACCAACGCCTGGAACATTCAATAGCTACGTCGCTTCTACCCTTAAAACTCTCGGTATTTCTTGCAAATACTTCATGTTCTTAGTCAACAATAATGAAAAGTCCAAAAAATTCGGAAACATTGTTGCTAAAAACATGATCAGGGGTATTTGAAGCCAAACACCCCTCGGGGGGACACTCGGGGGCTTACCCCCACCCCCCAATCATCCTGTTTTCGCTTCCGTTGCACTGAAACTCGAGGCATCCGAGAAAAATACGGGGCGCAAGCCAATTAAGGCTGGAGCCGGTTGAGTCGTGGGACCGCCTACGCCCGCGAAGGGATACGGCATCTCCCTCTCCACTCCACGCGTTAGTTGCTCGCGAACTCGAAATACCCGGCCAGAATCTCTCTAAAGCCAAGAGCAGCACAACGGAGTGGAAACAGGGTGCCAAGCTTTTCCTCCTTAAATCAAGAAAGGTGAAAGCAGGGCACAAGTCTACTGCGGCCAAGAGGCGGCAGAGTTGTCGGACCGCTTACGCCCGCGAAGGGCTATGGTATCCCCCTCACCACTCGGCGCGAAAGTTACTAGTGTCCATCTGCCGAAACCAATCTCGAGTTAAGGGGAAAGCGCGGCATGCCAAACAAACGAAACCTCCCCTTGGCCCGACCAATTCGTGTTAGTGGTCACCCTGCAGCCCAGGTACAGACGCCCCCTGGACCGGACCGGCGCGAAACGTCCGCACCGCCACGAGAAGGGCCGTTCATCATCGCCAAGGACCCCGAGCTCGGTGCCTGCGAGCGGGCGAGCGAAAGGGGCGAGGCCTTCGCTAGCAGCCGAAACGGCAAACAGCTACGTTATTCCTATCCCTAAATCCCTTAGCGTTTTTTCTCATAGATACTTCATGTTCTTAGTTAACAATAACGAGAAGTTTCCGAAATAAAATTCGGAAACATTGTTGCTAACAACATAACTAAGGGGACCTTGGTTTTATTTTTAAAGCCAAGCCCCCCTCGGGGGCTGCAGGGGGGTTAACCCCCCTAATCGTCCCGGCTAATCGTCCCGGTTTTTTCGAAAGTTGTGCTAAAACTCGAAATGCTTAGAGAGAGGCGGGGCGTGAGCTAGTCAAAGCTGGAGCCGGTCGAGTCGTGAGACTGCTTATGCCCGCGAAAGGCTACAGCGCCTCCCTCACCACCCCACGCTTCAATTACTCACGAATCCGAAGTACCCGGCCACAATCTTTCGAAGAGCTAAGAGTAGCACATCAGAACAACCAAACAAGTGCGAAACAGGCAATCGATTTTTAAATTTAGTTTTTATATATGTATATAAGATACATTTGAAGCCCGAATTCTTCAGGCTCCATCCCCCTGCGAGGGCTCGATGGACTCGGCAGCAAGGGTCGAGGGGACAGACGAAAGCGCCCCAGGACCACTCTCCTCGCCGCTCACCAAAGCAATGTCGTTCTCGAGGGCCGCCACGGCGTCGGCCTCCGGGTCGGCCTCGACTTCAGCAGCGGTCGCGGTCCCTGGCTCGGCGTCGGCAGGCGCATCTTCCTCCTCCTCGGGGAAAAGATCGTACTGGAACTTGAGGGTCAAGGCCGTTGCGGCGCTCTCGGCACCGTCATCAGCCTCCTCGAGGGCGGCGAGGGCGGCGTCATCATCCAGGTCAGCGTCGATGAAGTACCCGCGCCCCACCGCCGCGAGGTCGATGTCGTAGTGCGTCGACACCACCCCAAGTGCCTTCTTCACCCCGAGGTGAAGCGCGTGTTCGAGACGCTCCGCCACGCAGCCCTTCAGGGAGCTCAGGCGGCTGGACAGCGACGACCCCGACTGCGTGTCGACGCATTGGACGTCTCGGCACGCCATGTCGGCCGCAGCCTTCAGCGCCTCGAGCTCCCCCCGGGCCGCGGAGTAGGCAGCCTGGAGGGCCGTCACCTCGTCCGTCTTCTGGGCCTCGGCCCTCCGCAACCCTGACAAAAAGCTCGGGCATATCAGAGAGCAGTTTTCGACACAAGGAAAAGCCGAAGGAAACATGAAGTCTTACCGTTCACCAGGGCTCTCGCCTCGTTGAGCAGGCCGTCCGCGGTCGCCAGCGCGGCTTCCTTCTCGCAGAGCGCGCGACTCAGCTGCTCGGCCTCCCGGGCCTTCTGCCCCGCCTGAGCCGTCGCCTCCGCGAGCTGGGACTGCGCGGCCTCACGAGCGCGGCGCTCGAGCTCAAGCCGCTCCAACGCCGCGGACGAGGTCCGGGCCTCCCGCTCTGTCGCGGCGTCGCGCTCCCTCTCCGCGCGCGCTTTGGCCTCCTCGTGCGCTCGGGCCGCCGCCTCCACCTCCCTGGCTCGGACGGTGAGCTGGGTCACGTCCGTGCCCAAATCGGCATTCGCCTGACGGAGCCGGCGGAGGTCGGTGTGCAAGCCCGCAATGCATGCGGTCTTGTCCGCCGCCTCTTGCCGAAGGACCTACCCGAAAAATCACCAAGATTAAGCCAAGAAACCAAAAACGTCTCGAAATACTAAAGATGAAAGCGAGAATACCTCGAAAACCTCCAGCGCTTGCCTGGAGTGGAGGTCGGCGGCGGCCGAGATGGCTCGCTCCAGATCCGTCCCGATCCGCTCGGCCTGAGCCCATATCTCGTTTTCCTCGGCCGCGCTCCGCCAGACCTGAGCGGGGACGCCGGGCCCCTTCGGCCACTCGCCCGACGTGCGCCGATCCTGGAGCTGCGCCGCCTCGGCAGCATCCCACTCAGGCGTCCCTCTGCCCGCGGGCATCTGCGGCGGCCCCTGAGACAGGAACCGCGCCGCCGACACCTCGGCAGCAGAGGCCCCGATGGGGGAAGCGCGCGGACCACCGCCTGAAGTTGGCGGGGCGACCGCCTTTTGCCCTCGACCGGCAGGAACCGAAGCGGTGGCACGGCCTCCACGACCGCCTGCCTCCGCCGCCAGGGTGCCATGCCTCGGCCCCGCCTCGACTACCGGGGCATCTTGCCCCGGCTCCATCGTGGGAGGCGTCCTCTCCTCCCCCGCCGGCCCGAAGCCTCGCGCCCCCGGCGCCGTTTCCGCTGGCGTCACCCCGTGCGCCGCTGCGGGACGCGGAGCCCCGCGCGAGCGCACCCCCCCGGCATGAGGGGAATCTGACCCCCCCAACCTTCAGCGCCTTCTTAGGCGCAAGATTAGGGGAAGCCTTGGTGACGTCCCGAGCGCTGGACCAAGAAAAGGGAAACATAGGTCAAAAGAGAAATCGTATGGAAAAACGAAATCGAAAGAGATTCGAGGAAGAGCTCACCGGATGCAATCTCGCAGCTTCCGCTTCAAGCCACTCAAAGAAGGGGCCCTCCTCGAACTCGAGGCCCCCCTCGGATCGCTCGGGGGCTGCGAACCCCCCGAACCCTCGACGCTCGGGCGCGGCGCCGCGCGCTGAGCCGACGCGGCCATCACCCGCACCGCCGCTGAGGCGACGTTGCTGGGCACCGCCACGGCCGCATCAGGCAGCGGCGCAGCCACCTCTATTGCCTCGACGGCGGGTCCCCCCCCCCCCCGCCACCGGCAATCTCCTCCTCGCTTTCCTCCTCGCCCTCCTCCCCGCTCGGAGAGTCCTCGGGGGTCGACGGCGTCTCCCCGCCGTCCCTCCTCCACCGGCGAAGCGCCGCTTGGTGCGCGTCCCGCCGGGCCTGCCTCCTACGACTGCTGGCCCTTTTCGCCTCCTTCGCCTCCCTCTCGCGGTCGCGACGGGCGCGATTCGCGGCCCGCACCTCCGGAGTTGGCGCTACGGAGCGGTAGAGGCCGCAGTCCACCCCCTGAAATCACGACGAAATCAAAAAGAAGTTCCAAAAAAGACGACAAAGAGGAGAAAGGAGGACCCACCGACAGGATATGGCCCTCATCGGGGCGTAGCCGGAACGACCGGAGGTCGCTCGGCATGGTATCGGGGTGGACCGTCGTCCGTACCCGCGTGACGACGTACTCCTCGAGGAGCGGCTCCGCCAGCATGCGCGACGCCGCCAGCGCCGCCGGGTCCGCTCCCTCCGTCATCCTGAACAGGGGGAGTGGCCTCTCCATGAGAGGGACCACACGGCGGCGGTGGCAGTGCGCAAGCACGTGCGCCACGGTCAATCCTGACCCCTCCAGGGAGCGAAGGACGTCGACGATCGGGCGGAGCCTCTGCCGCTGGGCGTCGCCGGAGACGCCGTAGCCCCAGGAGTCGGCCTTCTCCGTCAGGACCTTGCCGGTGTGCTCCGGCAGCCCCAGGCCGTCATTGCGCAGGTAGAACCACCCTTTGGACCACCCGCTGTTGTTTGTTGTCATCTTGCAGCCCGGGTAAATGCGCTTCCTGGACTCCACCGGCGCAAGCGTGAGGCCGCCCGCGCACGAAGAACGGCGCACCCCCCTCCCCGCGCCGGATGTGCTGAGCTCGGCACGGAAGAGGTGGACCCACAGGTCCCAGTGCGCCTCGACCCCCAGAACGGCCTCGCAGACGCCGACGAACGCCGCCGCTTGCGAGATTGCGTTGGGGGAGAAGTTGTGGAGCTCCACGCCGTAGTAATGGCAGAGCCCTCGCATGAACTGGCTTGCAGGTACGTTGAAGCCCCGCTCGTGGAAGCGAATGAAGCTCACCACGTAGCCCGCCGGCGGATTCGGCACCCTGGCCGCCAGCGCCGGAACGATCCACGCCGGCCGCGCTGAATCGCCCCGGGGCGACAGTTGCCCACCATTCACCAAGCCCTCCAGGAGGTGCTCGGTGGCGGTCGATGGAGTCCACTCCGTGGCACCCTCAAGGACAACCATGGCGAGAAGAGGAGCTTAGGCGCGGGGCGAAAGTGGCGAGATGCGAGCGGAGCACGACGCGCAGGCTGGAGGCAAGCACTAGGCACGGGCGAAAGCTGGAGCGAGAGATGGCAAAGGTAAAAATTCCCCTTCCACCGCTCCCCTTTTTTATAAGGGACAGGCTCTCCCCGGCCGCGCCACGCCAGCCCGCGCGTGCTGCCACCGAGCCCGCGCGCTAAGCGCGGCGGCATGTGGAGTCACTGACACCCGGGCCAGGCGCATGATGAGGATCGACAGACAACCGGCGCGCGTGGGCGGCGGCATTTACTGCGGCACGGTAAGCGGAGCGGCGCGCCCGCGATGCATTAACTACACGTCTCCTCGCCTCCCCCGCGCGTGCGCCGGGTCCGCCTAAAAAGGCGCGCCCACTGCACCCATCTCGCCCACTCCGCGAAGCGTCAGCCTCGCCCACGCCCGCCAGCGGTAGTGCGCGGGCCTGCGGAGCCGAAACGACCCAACCATTGGGTTCCCCCCAGGAAAAGCTGCAACGCTCCTCCTTCCCTAGGCACGGACGCGACTAATCGGGGATTCGAAGCCCGAACCTCGAAAAGGTTCAAAGGGTGCCCCGGACCGAATAATGCGAAGGCCGCCAATCGCGCTCGGCCAAGCCTCGAGCCCGCCGCTCGGGAGCAACCCGCATCTTACGCAAGGCCCTACTGATCCGGAGTACGAAGCCTGGCCCTCGAAAGGGTTCGACAGGCGCTCCAGATCAACAGAGTCAGGGACGATTCGGGCGTGTCGAACGGACTTTACCCCGAACGCGAAGTTTGGGGACGCTCTTGTCGTATTCAAGGCCAGACAAAGGCGGCTAGTCGGGGGGATCCCAACGAGGGAGAGCTTTCGCGCCCTCGGTCCCTACGAAAGGGACCGAGCCCTACCTAGCAAACCTTTGCAAGCGCTACATGGACGTGTCTCCGGACCACGAGCCGACCCCTAGCGAACGGGGCACGGATGTCCACTTGAACTGCCCGCTAACAGCTCACCGAGGTATCCGCGTACGTTGCCCAATTCGAGGGTTGCACGGATGACCTCACCCCTCTCCCCCGCGAAAGGGGTAGCGAGGGTCGAAAATCAAAGGCAGGAAGCCCCTCCGATCGCCTCCACACGGGCCAGGAGCTCGGGGGCTCCCCGCAACATATCCTCCTATGCGCGAAACGTCTCGAAACCGTACAGGGTTCGCCCCTCGAATTCGGCATAGCTCGGTCTCATCCCCACCGCGTTGGAAGTAGAGCAACCGACACAAAATAAAGCCCTTGCACGAGTGAATCCACTCCTCCAAGGGCTCGGGGGCTACACCCGCGGGTGCGCTCGCGCGCCCCCACGGAAGAACATGCATAATCAGAAAGGAATAAATCCCCATAGGAGGCCCGGGAACGACCCTACGAAACCATCAGCCTCTGCCCGACTGAACCACAGTCCGCCAGAGGCTCGGGGGCTACTGTCGGGGACAAACCCAGGGGGTCCCCAACCATCGGGGTAATCACCCTCAAAAAACTCCGCCTCGCTCGAGGGTAGCGAGCCCCCTCGAGCGGGCAAAGCAAACTCCGCCTCGCTCGAGGGTAGCGAACCCCCTCGAGCGGGCAAAGCAAACTCCGCCCCGCTCGAGGGTAGCGAACCCCCTCGAGCGGGCATAGCAGCCTCCGCCCGGTGCACTCCGACGCGCCGCCCGACGAAGGCAGTTAATGCCCGCCCCATCAGCCAAGCGCCGAAGTCAAAAGGCAATCTTCCCCCGTGCCGCGCCGGACATCAACAGTGCCCACTGTTCCACCTGCTCCGGTCGCCATCCGCCCTTACCGCCACTGTGAAAGCGCACGCGGCGGTACAGAGCACTGTACGGACTCTTAGAGGCCAATCCGCGCCCCTGTTCCACCAACTCCCGGTCAGGTGATGGCAAGCGACAGGTCAAGTCCGCCAACTCTCGGCCATCCCTCGATGAACGAAGCACGCCGCGCACTGTGGCCGACGACAACGACCAAGCCGGGCCCTGTGCTGCCGACTCTCGTCCTTCCTCCACCTGCCCCACCCTCGAGGTCAATCAGCGATGGGCAGCTGGACATGGACCATGACGGCAGCACCCCTCGAAACCGCTCCAGAACAAGCACAGGGACGGCCACGACGCCCGCAGAAGACAGCGCTCGACATAAGTCCTCCGCCAGAGTCAAGGACGATGGCAGGCCCGGCGCCATACTCTCCAGAGCGCACCCCTGTAGCACACGTCACACTCACACTTGTAAACTCCCCCCTCCCTTCTCTCCTTGATCTATAAAAGGGGGAAGGGAGCGGAGCAGAGGAAAAGAGGGAGAAAAAGAAACGCACACTCGCTCTCAGGGACTTGGAGAAATCTCCTCTCCCGCCTTGCTTGTAGCCCCCCCCCCTTCTGCAAGCACTCCGGTGCAAGATAGTACAGCGCCCTTGAGCGCCCTCTGCTGGACGTACGACCCCCACGGTCGGAACCAGGATAAACACCGCCTCATTGTACTAAGTTCTTGCATCAACCGTCAAGGGACGGGACACAGCGCATTCTGTTTAGGCGCCGGGGATTGACCGACCAATTCCGGCACCGACACAAACACTACAGCGTGAAGCCGTTTCACAAAATGAAGCTAAAATAAACTATAAACCATGTAAAGCCATTTTTTTGGTTTTTTGGCTTCTCCAAAACGGGTTATCTAGTGAAACCGTTTGGAGGAGAAAGCTCTAAACTCACCAAGTTATTTTTTTTCTTGTCTTAGTCTCTTAGATTGAACTATCACACAAACATACAATCTTTCGTTCAAAAAAAATGTTCGTTCAAAAAAAATACAATTTGATCTGTTCGCTTGACGCTCAGCATAAATCAGCACCAGCCACCTGTCAACGAGCCAGCGGTATTTTTCTCTCAACACAAATCAGCGCCAGCCACCAGCCAAGCGACCGGCCATTCCGGCTTGTAAACCTTCTTCCGCCTCTGACTTCTTGTTTGCCATTGCTTTCCACGTGTAACTTCGTTGAGCGCCGTACTATATATACAGCATATACGTACTTCACTGATCACTGCTAAGGTTATTCATCAAGTTAATTTTCAGGTTTGTTGGTTGCTAATAATTTGTTTTATCACCACGTTTCGCATGCCAATGCTATAGGCATATGACCGTGACCCTGTTCGCTTGACTTATGCTGATTCGTTGTGAGAGAAAAATATTGTTGGCTAATGACTTACGCTGATTCGTTGTGAGAGAAAAATACTGTTGGCTGATAAGCATAAGTCAAGCGAACAAGCGCACGTGTCTAGAATTTTTTCCATTCCATCATATTCTCCTATCTCGTCATAAACTATTTTTATTATGCAAGGTTAGTCCAATGGTGGATTTATAAAACCATATAACTTTCTACGTCTCAATAATGCAAGTTGAATAAGAAAAAAAGGGAAGGGAAGCGCCAAGCCTTTCTAAGTCAATATTCAGCCATGATTGACAGATCTCCGTAGCCATATCCTATTTTCTAAGTACGGCGCACACATTTCTGTAGCCGTCTGACCTACAACTTATACAAGAATTCAATTTAGAAGAGACTTTGTGCTTAGCTAATTACAGTACTGCGTCTACTCATTCTGAAGTCTGAACCCAACCGTAGCAAGATTGGAGTACATCTTAATTACTACAGAGTACTCCATCTCCGTATTAGAGGTGTCCAGTCGGAGTCGTACCGTCTGTTTGGTTTGGAGGGGCTTTTTAAGCAAACAGAAGTGGCTTATAGAGACTTATTTTTATAAGCTTTTTACAAGCCTCTAGAGAGGTACTTTTAAGGCTTATTTGTCATACCTCCATAAAAAATCATCATACTTTTTACTCTATAACTTTAACAACCAAACACAAGACTTATAATTATAATAAGCCACTCCAAATCAGACGCGGTCCAGACCCGGCGACAAAAGGACAGTGTGCTTCGCGGTCGCGGCCTTTCCTGTCGTGGATATCATTCTATCAGCGCAGCGAGACGCCATGATCAGCATGATATCAGTGGGCGCCACCAAATAATGCAGATCCCGAGTTCACAGAGGGAATCCCATACAGCTCCCATGCCTCCTCCTCCATCTATACAAGACTACTAGGACACATCCCCGCGTGTCCCACGAGCACAGTCGCTGTCGTCCTCCGCGGCGGCGCCGACACCGAGCACGCTCTCGCGCTCGCGCTCTCCCTCCCCGCCGCGCCGCCATGGACCCGCGGAGCGGCTTCTGCCCGGCCACGAGGACGTTCCGCAGCCTGCGCCCTCCGATCCCGCTCCCGCCGGCGGACGCGCCAGTCTCCTTCCCGTCCTACGCGCTGTCCCGCCTCCCCTCCCCGCTCCCCGCGCGCCCGGCCTTCGTCGACGCCTCCACCGGCGGCGCGCTCTCGTTCCCGGCGCTGCTCGCCCGCGTCCGCTCCCTCGCCGCCGCGCTGCGCCGCGAGGTCGGCGTAGCCAGGGGCGACGTAGCGCTCGTCCTCGCGCCGCCCAGCCTGCGCATCCCCGTCGTCTACCTCGCGGTGCTGTCCCTCGGCGCCGTCGTGTCGCCGCTCAGCCCGGCGTCCACGTCCGCCGACGTCGCCCGCGCCGTCGAGCTCTGCAACGCGTCCTTCGTCTTCGCCACCGCCGACACCGCCGGCAAGGTCTCCCCTGCCGCCGCCGGCGGCGGCCGGAAGACGCCGGCCGTCATCCTGCTCGACTCGCCGCGGTTCGAGTCGTTCCTCCACGGCGGCGAAGCACGGGCGGGGGCGGACGCGCCGCCGCCACCGGCAGCCGAGGTGCGGCTGTCCGACGTGGCGGCGATCGGGTACTCGTCGGGGACGACGGGGCGGACCAAGGCGGTGGCGCAGTCGCACCGTCGCCTCATCGCGTCGGCGCTGCAGGTCCCCTCTGCGCGGCCGCGGGCGCCGGGCCGGCACGCGGTGACGCTGCTTGGCGTGCCCATGTTCCACGCGTACGGCTTCCACATGCTCATGCGCGGCGTGCTGATGGCCGAGACGACGGCCGTGGTCACCGCGCCCCGGGGCGGCGCGGCGGGCGTGGCGGCCGCGGCGGCGAGGTGCGGGGCCACGCAGGTGTTCGTGGCGCCGCCGGTGGTGGTGGCCATGGCGCGGGGAGGCGCCGGGCCGAAGGGGTTCCCGGACCTCATCCGGGTCGACTGCGGCGGCGCGCCGCTGAGCGCCGCCGCGGCGTCGGCGTTCCACGAAAGGTTCCCCGACGTCGAGCTGTCGCTGGTAATTAAGTGATCGTCCTTGATGATGGTGCCATTAATGATTTTGTATTCTTCTTCAATCATCCTGGGCACGAGGATCGTGATCCAAGTTACGGATCTCGTGCCCGCGTTTCGAGCATTTTGATTTGATGCATGGTGGGCGCCAGTCAGCAACATTAGTTAATTTTGTCACGTGTGCGAGCGTGGGATATGGGCATACTACATACTACACTACAGTACTACATGATGTGCTGTAGGTAGACAAGGGGTTTATTTCACGTTACTCTTTGTGCTATGGATCTTTGATGTGGTCTACAAACCAAACCACGTAGGCATTGGGCTCCACGGAGGGTGGCTTGATTTCAAAGATGGTTGGTCATCAGGAATGCCGTCATGTAAAATCAACAGGTCGGCTATGTAGCGGTCTCGAAGCCAAAGTTGTTGACATTGATAGTGGTGAACTCTTATCAACCAATGGGCAAGGAGAGCTATGTATCCGAAGCCCAAGTGTGATGCTAGGTAACCACATAACCACTTCATTTACATATATTTGCATCATATATCTATGTAGCTTTTAAGTTTTTAGTACAAAGATGGAACGAGAAAGTTCCTGTTCACAACATTTTGCTACTATTATAAGGTATTTCTAAGGAATACAAAAATAACAATCATTGTTTCGTGTATCTCACACACAAAATAAAACTTGTTTATTACATGGTTCATAGAAATATTTACTTATTATAAAACATAATGTCTCTCCAAAGTAAATAAATGAATGAAATACAGATCCCACAACAACTTTACAGTTTCGATGCATGATAGTATCATAATTGTGTACAAGAATGTACAAGTTTAATTATAATAAAGTTCTTACACAAATTTTAATCTTTTTATGAATTTCTATATTTACTCACATCAAATTATAGTATGTATCAAATGTCATTATGTTTTTATAGTACCAGTTTTAATGGTTGATTAATCATGTCCATACATTTTCTTTAGTCAATTTGAATATAATTCTAATGTTTGTTTCATCATGTAACAACTTTATTGAGTGATCAAATCCAAATCTTTTCACCTACATTTAAAATGCAATTCAAAGTATGACATGGTATTCATATAATTTGCCAATATAACATAATACAAAAGAGGCCATAGTTAAAGAAAATGGGCTACATAGAAATAATAATAGCATAAACAAAAGGTTTTATTATTGGGTTATTTCCCAATTAGTTGGACTTTATAAATAAATAATAAAAATCATGGCAATTAAAGAATGAAGGGGTAACTAATTTTGAGCAAGATTTTTTTCACGAGTTTTAAAGTTTTAATTATTACCTTTTGCTCGATGTGAACGTGAATTATCTATCAATGACATAGGATATGTTGGAGAAAATGAGACAAGAATTTGCGCATTTGACTCTGATGGCTGGCTTAAAACTGGTGATCTTTGCTATTTTGATGAAGATGGCTTCCTTTACGTAGTTGATAGACTAAAGGATCTAATTAAGTACAAGGGATATCAGGTAGGTGTTTCTCTTTTTCATGATTTAGTTTCAGTATTACCTTTAACACATTTCGTGCCTAACATGGATGGCTTTCATTTTGTACTTAGGTTGCACCGGCAGAGTTAGAGGAAGTGCTACATTTGATTCCTAGGGTTTCCGATGCAGCAGTTATCCCGTAGGTTCTCTTCAAATGAATAACTAAGCAAATGATCTGCACAATGTTTATGTTTCATGGACCATTTTTTAATGTTTAGATTTCACAAAATCATCTTAAGCATATAATATATGTTTCAGCATTTTCTTAGAAAAGCAAGACAGCCATTCACCTATAGTGATTACATTCACCTATAGTTTCCAATTGTTTTTATTTCCAACATTACATGTTTATGATATTTGAATATACTCTGTCTAATTATATAGATACCCGGATGAAGAGGTAGGACAATTACCAGTGGCATTCGTTGTAAGACAAAATGGGAGCAATGATCTCACAGAAGATCAAGTAATGGAATTTGTTGCGAAGCAGGTACATACATAGGAGGGCTACATATATGCCTCTTGATCACATATTGCGTTAATGTGAGCTGGCATACAGAGTATACCTACATATGCTAATTAAATTGACTTTCATTAGGTTGCACCTTACAAGAAGATACGCAAAGTTGTATTTGTTGATTCAATACCGCGCTTGCCATCTGGCAAGTTGCTGAGGCGGGAGCTGCATAAATACATCACACTTCCTAAAAGTACCAGCCGGTTATAAGACATCAGCTGCTACTGGATATTAGAGCAAAAGGTCATAGAATGTAATATTGGGTCTTTTCACCTCATATTGTCTTCATTCGTAGTAGTTATCTTCTCTATAGAATCTAGAACTCCAGAAGACGGTTTTGAAGATGTAATTATTGAGCCAAGAGATTCATTTCTCTCCTGTATTTCATTTTGATACTCTCTTGAGAGAACAGATCATTTGGTTAGTAGCAACTGGGGAAGTAGAGGTACGAATTAAGATTTAGCTTGTGATGACCAGTAAAAATATATATGTGCCATAAGAAAGCAATAATCTATACATGCCTCATGCTTATTAGGAGAGAATATAAAATAAAAAAGAGAACCTCATAGATATATGTTGACTCTATGATCAACAAGCAGAAAACTTATAGGTGAAGAATATATGACTAGCTGAGAAATCTGTACAATCTGTTTATCAACACCTAGTTTTGCATTACTCAATATCTCAATCAGATCATACATATATTACACATACATAGCACACAGTCGATGTACACAATACTTATTGCACACAATTAATTATTACACATGCACAGAAACACACATTATATCATGACACATGTCACAGACTCATAGCCTCACCAGAAGCAGAAGGCACGCATTAGCAGCATCCCAGCATGCACCTGCGCGAAGGGAGTCAATGGAGTTTCTTTATTACAATCACAGACAATTAGGACACCAAACACAATGAGCACCACGCCACCACGATAATTTCTTGTAGTATATACTAGTCCACGGTGACAGTGACATTGCCTGCAACCTCAAACACTTTGCCTTGAGACGAGCACATGAAGTTAGGTCGGTTCGGATGCGCTGCAACGGCTTGCTTCAGGTTAGCAAAGAGCTGATGTGTCGGCCGGTCGAAGCCGTCGCCTCTGATCTCGATCGCCTTCAGACTACGAAGGTGCTGGATTCCAGAGATGAGTTCCTGCTTTTCCTTGTCCATCCTGATAATGGTCCAAACAATCTTCTCCAGCATAGGAGCTGCACCGTCTTCAAAGGCGATGCTAGTGATGTTGTCACCCTCGACTATGAGGAACTTGAGAGCTTTGAACTGACCTGGCCTGAAGTTGAGCAAACTCTGATCAGTGTACGACCTGCGAAGGAGCCTGAGGCAACGCAAGCCTTGGACATTCCCAAGCGTTCCTAGCAGATCTCCTTTGAGGTCAGTGTCACAGAGAGTGATGTTGCGAAGTTTGGTGACCTGACTAATCCATGGAGGGAGGCTGAACTTCCCCTTGATGTCCAGGTTCTCGAGGACCAGGCTGGCAGCTGAGAAGGACGTGAAGCTTTTCATGGAGAAGTCGAGAGTCCCGTCATTGGTCACCCAGATCGACAGGGAACGCAGGCCGATCAAGTCGTTTATCACTCGACTCAGATGCTTGGTAGTATGATCATTGACGTGGACGACCACACCGAGCTTCCTCAGCTGCGGCAGTTTCGCAACTCCTTTTAGCTCAGCTCGGCTGTCGGAAACCCGGACGTCAGACAGTGTCTCCATCTGCCTCATCATGCCAATTCTGCGAGGCACGTCCACGGCGATGAAGAGCTCCTCCTGGGTGCTGCCGGCGAGCAGGTGCTTCAGCTTGGGCAGAAAGATGTGCTTCATGTCGCCTGGTGGTATCTTTGTTTCCCGGATGTCCAATGTCTCCAAGAGCCTGAGCGCCTGGATGTGGCGTGCTCGAAGCCGGGAGACGTCTGTCTTCCGGAGGCTCAAGTACTTGAGCGACACCACCCTGCAGATGCTCTTGATGTGGCGCTTCTTCAGGCCCTGGCAGCCTCCTAGGTCCAGGACATTCAGACGATATCCCTCAGGGAGTGATCTGAGGAAATGCACCAGCTCGTCCATGGGGTGGTCCCTGACGACATTAGCTGCTGTGTTGTTGTCGCTAGTGTCGTCATCCTCATCCGCATCAGCCTCTGGCATTCTTGAAGTGCCGCCACGGCAGCAGCAAACTAGGTCGTGGATGTTCCTCCGACCATCTGTTTTCCATTGCTCTGACAGTGATCGTAGAACTATGTCCCGTATCTGAAGCTGGCGTTCGAGGTGGGACGGCAGCTCAGACACGAAGTTCTCGCTTTTGGCGATTCTGATGATGAACTCTCTGATGGAATCATCAATGTTGCAGCTCTTGACTGTGCCGGCGTCACTGATGCCAACAGGGTAAACAAAGCCTCTGAAGACGAGCTCGCCGAAACAGCGCTCGCCGACTTCTTCCGGGGTCTTGTCGTGTTCTTTCGCCACGAGGCCCTCGGCGGCCCACCGTCTCACCAGGCTCGTCCTGGCGATGCTTTTCTCCTTGAGGAAAGCCGTCAGGTACTGCAGGCAGCTCTTCTGCTGCGTCGACAGCCTGCTGTAGCAGAAGATCCTCACTTGTTCCCTGGGATCATCCGCCCCCTGATCCAATTTGCTGCGCAGGTTCTTCAGCTCCTGCACGGTCGCGTAAGGGTACACGCGCAGAGCGCAGAGGAACATCTTCATGCTGCTGAATTTCGCATCATCAGGACAGCATTTCTCCAGAATAGCATGTATGGTTTCGTCTTCAGCACCAACATCTTTAGGCAGCAGATGGATCGCTTTGCTGAAAGATGGGCAGCCAGACGCTAATGCTAGCTCGCCATGACCAGAAGCGGCGGCTGGAAGCACGACGACGAGGTCTTGTTCGAGTGCTTGCAGAAAAGCCTCCCTCCTCGCCTCTCCGGCGTCCTCGTCGTCGTGGTCGAGCGGCTTGGCCACCGGCTTGACCTCGGCGGCGGGGACGTTGACGCCGTAGCGCAGGCGCCTCTCGCCGACGTCGCGCACCCGGACCTTGAGCTGGCGGATCTGGGTGGCGAGGCGGTGGCGCGCCGGCACCGTCCAGAGGTAGACGGGGAGGTGGCGCAGGAAGGCGAGGGCGCCGCCGCCGGGCGGGGCGAGGTCGCGGACGTAGAGCTCGATGCAGTCCTCGGCGATGTAGGCGATGTCGCGCACCTGCTTCATCCAGGCGCGGAGCTGGTCGTCGTGCTCGCCCTCCGTCTTGGTCAGGTGCATCAGGAACCCGTTCATGCTGTCCATCTCGTCCTTCATGAACTGCACGTCGCCGTGCACGCCGCCCAGGAGACGCGCCTCGTCCTTGATCGCCGACGACAGGAGCCCCAGCAGCGAGTCCACGGCGCCGTGGGTCTGGGCGGCCATGCCTGATTCTTGTCGGCGACCTTATTATCCTGAGGCGTCAAGAATGATATATATGCAGATGAATGGACAATAATGGTGTGGAAGCCCAAACTATTGCTACAATACATGCAAAAGGGAAGCTAGCTTGGAGGCCAAAGGATCGAATATTTTACTTTGCTTTTGGCAAGGAACAGGGGACTGCATCTTTTTCTTCTTTGATAATTGGGAATTGGATCTTTGGTTGTCGCACGCCACACATGGCGACAGCCTTTGAAACTTTCTTCCAGTCTAGCTCCGGATGTATTTGGAATTTTGGATGCTGCAAAATAGTATAACTGAGAATCGTGCTCGGAATGCAATGCCCTATATATGGCCTATGGAACAGGGAATTGTGCACCGGTTTGCCGACGGAAGAGAAGATGGCACAACAATGAAAAAGCAGCGGGACGCGAAAGAGTAGAATAATTTACTTTCTCTTTTCTTAAGGAACAGTGATGTTTCAATCTACATTTTGTCCCAACCTAAACACAGCTTTATACTGGAAACTTTCCTTTTTACCTTTATTGTCTGTTCACATGTGTTTGTTTGATTCTTTAATTAAATGTGACGCTATCTTAATAATCATCTTTTCCTTTGCAAAACAGTAGTAATGAAGATGCTCGCAAATACGTAACATTCACCCGCACAAACACAACACTAATTGGAGAAACCAAGTTACACATACTCCGACACTATCCGTCTTAAAAAAACAAATACCATCCTCACATTTTTCGAACACATCGTTCATTTGGCTTGTCAGCCACCAACCAACGGTACTTTTCTCTCGGAACAAATTAGCCACCAACCAGTAATACTTTTCTCTCAGAACAAATCAGCACCAGCCACCGGCCAGACGAATAGGACGCATGGATGAAAGAAGCATGCCCCTTAGTTAGTTGACTTTTACATGCACAAGATGGAGAGAATCTGTTTCATGCATACGTTGGATTAATACACCAAATAATGCATACACGAGATTTGAATAGCATGATAACATTATTTTTAAATAAAATTTGAATTCTAGTATCTATTCTTTTTGGAATAGAGTGAGTATATTCTTACATTAAAAATGTCCTATATATATAGCACTCAATCTAGTCGTTGACATCTAATCAAACGGTACAGATTAATTATGCGCCACCGAGGAGAGCTATTCACCACCTTTTGTAATGACCATTCCAGTGCAAAGGATTTAGATCCATATTTGACGATACTCCCTCTATTATAATTCGTTTTGACTAATTCCCAAACTAATTTAAGATCTAAAATACGTGTACACAAGAGTATATACGGAGAGAGACATGCATATGCGTCTCCTAGACACGCTATAAAATTATTTAGAGGCACAAAAGGCTAGAATCCGATTAAGTTCAAAACCAATTTTGTGCCATACTAGTAACCATCCATAAATTTCGCAAACAAATAGATATATTTTCGACATGTTCCATACCGTATTTTTCAAGCAAGAACGTGAGATTTGGCTATTTGAGGCATACTTACCATTATTGCAAGTACGCAGCTTCAAACTTTTGTTTGCTTCAAATCCATCCATTATTGATCCAATAAAGAAGTGCCAAGGACCCAACGGCCAAGCACGGGGGCTCCTATGTGGCTAATAGCTACATAAGCTTCGTAGATTAGGCCGATCAAGACCCATACTTCTTCTTCTCTAGTGCTCTCCCGCCTTCCACCACCGACCATCGGCTCCGGCACCGCTCCGATGTCTCCGCCTCCGCACTCCACCGCCGCCGCTAATCCCAGTCTTCTCGCTAGCTCCGACCGAACTCCCCCACCTCCCTCGGCTCCGGTGCCGCTCCACCCTAACCACAACCTTCTTCCTTAGCTCTGGCGGACCCCCTCCCCCGCCACCATCACCGGCCCAACCGCCATCTCCCACTTCCCGGCGGGCAGTGCCCCCGCCGCCCCGCCTCACCGCCGTCTCGACCGCCTTCACCGCCAGTCCGGCGAGCTCCTCGACGACCTTCTATAGGTCCGGCAGCTTAGTAACCCCCAACCTGAACCTCGAAACCCTAACCCGGTGAACGACGACGGCGGGAGCTTTGGACCGGCAGCAACGGTGAGAGCCAGCGCTAGGTTTAGAGGAGAGTTGTGGAGAGGAGGACGATCCGATGGTTGGTATGCCACCCACGAATCTCAAACTGAAACATTGAAAGCCAACCATCCTAAAAAAATCCGAAAGTAGGAATCCCGGCCAAGCACTGCTGCCCGAGCCCGGCGCGACTAATCATCGTGCGCGTGATTTTTCCGCCTCTGTCGCTGAAGACCACACCACGCCTACGCAATTGTCTGTTTTTGGTCTGTTTTTTTCCCGGCCCATCTTGCACGTCTTTTTTTTCCTTCCCATTGGTTCTGTTTGCTTGTTCGTCTTCCTGTAGTGGCTTGTTCGCGTTTCTCCAGCATCAGTGCGGCGGCTGCGGATATTAAACGCTACCAAATGTTTAGCTTCTATTTTGTTTTATTTTGCTTCTACATTCATTTTCGTTCGCTTTATATATTTTGTGTTTTATTTTCCTTCCTTTGTTCTTTTGCTTATTTTATTACTTTGCTATGCTTCTTTATAACATGCAATATTTTTTAGTAAATAATTCTAATAATAAAAGTTGTTGTTTATTTTTATGTTTTATATTATTTTGATAGAGAAACTATATGGACTTGTTGATCATGTTGTAAATTTATATGTTCACTTTACAAACTAATATGTTCGTGATACAGATTTATTTGATCACCGTATTAAATAATTTGTTCGCGATGTAGACTCATTTTCTCGCTATGTTAAATAATTTGTTCGCAATGTGGAATACATTTGTTCTCTGAGTAAAATTATATGTTCACATGTGTAACTAATTTATCCATTTGGTAGACTAATTTATTCATAATTTTAAAGTATTGTGTACTTTGTAAACTAAATTGTTCACGATGCAGACTTATTTGTTTGCTATATTAAATGATTTGTTCGTGACGTTGATTTATTTGTTCGTTATGTAAAATAATTTGTCCGCGATGTGTAATACATTTGTTCGCACTATACTATAATTTTTTGTGATGTGGAATATATTTGTTCGCACTATACTATAATTTGTTCATCATATTTAGGTTTTTTTTCGCAGAAAACAACTATTTGTTCGTATTGTTTAGGTATTTGTTCGCAGTAGCCAAAAAATGTTCTACCTTAATAAAAAAAGTTCGCAAAAGAAATATCATCTAAATATAGTCAAGTGACATCTTGTTTTGAAGATTTTATCGTAATAAGTATTATGGTGTGATCGAAATTTTATTTGGATGCTTGGTTTAAGATCAATGTATATTTTTAATCAAACTTGCTTTGCATGCAAGTGATGTCATCTATGTGGAGCGATGCGTCCGCTGTTTCAGGTTTGTCTCCTGCTACGTAGTACGAATGTATGGTTCTTCTTAATCAGTCCAATAGCTCAATGACAAAACAATCGGTCCAAACAGCCCAATAAAAAATCAGAGACTTGTTCGTTTATTTGGGCTTCTTCGGACGATAGGTGTCTCGGCATCGCCGTCGTCATGGCCAGACGCGCCCGTCCGAGCCGGCAAACAAACAATCCAGTAGGCTAGCAGCCCAAAAACAGCTGCTGATGCGCTGCTGGCCTGGTTGGATGCGCTGGGCCATGAAGGGGAGCACCGGAAACAGCCGGGCGCCAGATGGGCCGGAGGATGGGTTAAAGAAGCGTGCTGTTTGTTTAGCGGCTGCTGCTCCCCCCGACATGATGGATGCGCAGCCGATTCTGGGCCTGTTGGCTTGGGCTGAGTAAATCAAAATGTAATACTACTTCGTATTGTATTGTCTTCCTGTTCTTGCTGCCCACGGCCGCGAGCAGTTTCGTTTTCACCTCCTACACAGAGTTACAGAGTAAACAGAGACCGCCCTGCAGTGGTCGGCCGCATGATGCTTGTGGTATGCCAGATGCAGAGTGAACTGTCGCTAGCATCCCGAGGCGCGCACATCAGTTCCCAGGCCCATGCATTGACGCAGCGAGGGCGCCCTTGCGTGCTCCCAACTCTAGTACCCCCCACACCCATCTCTAAACCCGGGTCCTCGATCTCATCATCATCCGATCCCGAGAACATCTTCTTCTTCCCATCGATCGTCTCTCCATCCGCAGGCACCGATGGCCCTGCTGCCGCCGCGTCATTTCGTGCTGCTGCTGCTGCTGCTGGCGCTCGCGGTGCAAGCCTCCGTCGTGCCGCCGCCCAAGCTGCAGCTCGGCTTCTACGCGCGGTCGTGCCCCCGCGCCGAGGCCATCGTCCGCCGCGCCGCCCAGGACCGCTCCGTCCTCCCCGCGCTCATCCGCCTCCACTTCCACGGCTGCTTCGTCAGGGTACGGTACCCCCTATAAATACTGAACAAGTAGTTGCTCTTGAGATCGAGGCCGGCAACCATGTCCATAATCTTTGTGACATCTGATGCCAAGTGTTTTGGGCCGCGCTGCATGCTATGCTATCAGGGATGCGACGGCTCAGTGCTCATCGACAGCACGCCCGGCCACCCGCCGGCCGAGAAGGAGGCGCCGCCGAACCTGACGCTGAGGAAGCTCGACGTGATCGACGACGCCAAGGCCGCCGTCGAGAGGGCGTGCCCGGGCGTCGTCTCCTGCGCCGACATCGTCGCGCTGGCCGCCAGGGATGCCGCGGCCATGGCCAGGAAGGTGCGGTACGAGCTCCCCACGGGGAGGAGGGACGGCACCGTCTCCAGCGCCGCCGAGGTGAACCTGCCGAGCCCCTCCGTGTCCTTCGCCGAGGCTCTCTCCGCCTTCCGCTCCATCGGCCTCGGCATCATCGATCTCACCACCTTGCTAGGTAGGAGTGTAATTCTGTACGTTCGAATCGAAACGTATCGTATATTTTCAAATGTTTTTGGATTTCAAACTAGAGCGCGCGGCTGCATCTCGTGTACGCGCTGTTTTAATTTCTTGCAAAAAAAACTTACGTACGGCAGGTTCGCACACCATGGGGTTCTGCCACTGCGGGCTGATCATGAACAGGCTCTACAGCTTCAACAGCACCAGTCCGTCCGACCCGGCCATGGACGCTGGCCTGCTCGCCGTGCTCCGGCGCCGGTGCCCGCCGGACCGGGTGGTGACGCCAGGTAACGCGTCGCGCGACGTGATCGTGCCGATGAACTTCGTGGCGCCGCTCGGGCCCTTCGGCCTCGACAACTCCCTGTACCCGAGCGTGCTCGCCGGGAGGGCCGTGCTGCAGATCGACCAGGAGCTCGCGTCCTCCGGCGATGCCCGCCGGATAGCGGCCATGTTCGCCACGCGGCCGGGGAACTTCCGGAGGCAGTTCGCCAGGTCCATGGTGAAGCTGGGGCGAGTGAACGTGCTGACGGGGAGGCAAGGGGAGGTCAGGCTCAACTGTCGACGGTTCAATGGCTGATGATCTGATGGATGGTCTTGTAGACATAAGTCAAATGGCCGAAGAATTTGGCGAGTTAAGTGCCAGTGCAGAGAGTAGATAGTAAACTGTTCTGTTGTTCTCTATTTTCATACCTATACATAGTACCAGTATACTATAACGTTACAACGCTGGTTGCTTGTTTTTCTGTTGTTCATATTACATAATTCCTTGGGGGCAGAGAGTTCCTCTACTTGTGCAGTTGTGCTGAACAATAAAGTGCAGAGTTAATCGTTGTGCAGATGACAGAATGTTGGGGAGCAGAGCAATCAAATCAAGGGAAGAATTCATGATTTTTACGTGATTTTCTTGCCGGACACAAGATTATGGACAGTCCTTTTTATCTTTTTTAATGATATGGATGGAGCGTGAAATTTCAAAAGTTTGTTTTTTCCTACTGTGATGGAAACAACGAATATATTTTCAACAATTTATTTGTTGCATGTAGAAAATTTGTTGTTGCCACATACCGTGAATGATGTATGACAAAATATCATTTTAGCTCAATTATAGTTCTCAACACAATGCACTCGATCCTACTAAAATTAAGGGCCTCATTGTTGAGTCTACACCATGTAGCCGACTTTCAAATAAATAGGCTACGCTAGAGGTGGCAATCCAAATGCAATTCACCAATCTACAAATGATTTTCTCGTGCAGTCAAAAAGTAAATATTGGATAGTTTCGTAAAGAAAACTCTGACTACACTGAGGAGGACTCCTCTCGGGCTTTGTTTGAAGAAGGTTACATTCTTGGAACCTGGGTCAACATAAGAGTTTCAACAACTCTTTGAGTTCAACACTCGAACCGGCCCACCTCGAAAGGCTTGGTTATAAAAAACACCAATGGTCGCTACCTTCCATATCGCGCTCTTTGGGTTATTCATTGTCATAATCACACATTTATTAGGGAAGCATAAGTAAATCTTAATTTTAGGGGAGGGGCAGGTGGGTGGTTGTGGGCCTCTTAATTTCCACAAAGTCTTAACCGCAGACGACATATTGTGATGTAATTGAGCAATAGACATTGATTGAATAGAGTATCCACCTTTATTTAAAGACCATTTGAGAAATCATTTTGGTTATTTAGTTTCACAAATGACACTCTATATATACCGAGTTGTCGTCCCCTTTGATCAATCTATCACTCATTAGTGCTCCACAAAAGAACACATTTAATGCTATATATAGAGCTCAATACTTCCTCTACTGTTGCGTGTGGCTTTAACATTACATAATACAATGATGGGTATTGTGTTTTTAGAGGTGAGGATTCGATTATATTTTGAGAACTATATTTGAGATTCTTCAACATAAAAGTTCCAAGGCCTAAGAATTGGTCTTTAACCTTCATGAAGCCTAGCAAAAAACACATAGAAATTATGAGGCACAAGTTGATACTAGTAATCATAGGATAACCATCTTACTCAACAGTTTATTTCTAGTGAGTCACACACGATGGCATGTGAACTTTATTTTCGGTATTACATATCAGATGGATATCTATCTAGCATGTACACCCAACAACACATTGTTGGCGATAGGCTTGTGAGGCCACCATGGCTGCTGTGTTGTACATGTATGGAAGCTGCATTGGCATCTGGCACATGGCACCACATTGGCACTGGGGTGCCATCATACCTTGCATCACCGGGGGAATGGAACACTGTTGCATAAAATGGGAAGACTGCATTGGCAGCTGTGTAATCGGAAACATGGCACCGGATTGGCACTGTGGTGACATGATGCCCGACATCATTAGAGCCATGCAACGCTGCTGCTGAAAACTTGCAAGCTGCAGCGACATCTGCATAGTCGAGCACATGGCACCACAACATTGTGGTGACATCATGCCCTGCATCATTAGCGGCATATTATACTGTTGTTGCAACATGGTTAGAGGGAGTGGTTGCATTATTGGTGCCAAGTACTGAGGGAAAGTGATTGCACTAGCACCAGCAACACAAAGAGCTAGGAGGGCAAACAAGGCGAATACCTTGGGTGATGCCATTGTGTTTAATTTCTATCACTAGATAAGAAGATGGTGTTCTGATGTATTTGGTTGTGATGAGTGAGAAGAGCGGGATCTATTATGCCCTATTTATCGATGAATCCATGCTACAAAGCCATGAAAATTAAATCTAGAAAGATATATTTGTCCTTTCTTAAACATAAAGTTGCTATAAGATAAGCTAGACATGACTTGGCATTTGGTCACTTTGGACATTAGGACAATTGTTTCATTGGAAAAGAATGATAAATTCCATGATGACATGCACTAGATGCACTAAAATATCGGATTTAGTTGTCCCTTCTTGATAAATAGGTAAGTCAGACGTGTTTACATTGCTTTCCATGTCAATGCCACATCACAATGGCTTAATACTATATAAAAGCAAAGGTTGTAGCGTGATGAGAATCCTTGACAAGGATTAGGAGCCTTTTCCAACCAAATTTGTCTTGACATGGTCGGGGAGCTTCTGGAGGAAGTTCGCCGGGTCCATGGTGAAGTTGGGGGGCATGAACGTGCTGACAGGGAGGCAAGGAGAGGTCAGTCTCAACTGTCAACGGTTCAACAACTGATGATCTGATTGATGGTCTTGTAGAGTCAGACAGAAGTCCAATGGCCGAAGAATTTGGCGAGTTCAGTGCGACTGTACAGAGTAAACTGTTTTGTTGTTCTCTCTATATTCATACCTATACATAGTACCAATATACTGTAAGGTTACAACGTTGGTTGCTTGTTTTTTGTTGATCTGTGTTCCAGAAATCCTTGGGAGCAGAGATGGTTCTTCTTCTTGTGAAGTTGTGCTGAACAAAAAAGTGTAGAGTTAAACTCTGTGCGCGGATGACAGAATGTTGGGGAGCAGAACAATCAAATCAAGGGAAGAATTCGCGATTTTATGTGATTTTCTTGCCAGACAGAAGATTATGGACAATCTTTTTTTACCTTTTTGAATGATATGGATGGAGCGTGAAATTTCAAAAGTTTGTTTTTTCCTACTGCGATGGAAACAACGAATATATTTTCTTTTGTCTTATCAATTTATTTGTTACATGTAGAAAATTTGTTGTTGCCACATACCGTGAATGATGTATGAAAAAAATATCATTTTAGCTCAACTATAGTTCTCAACACAATGCACTCGATCCTAGTAAAATTAAGGGCCTCATTGTTGAGTCTACACCATGTAGCCGACTTTCAAATAAATAGGCTACGCTAGAGGCGGCAATCCAAATGCAATTCACCAATCTGCAAATGATTTTCTCGTATAGTAAAAAAATAAATGTTGGATAGTTTCCTAAAGAAACCTCTGACTACACTAAGGAGGACTCCTCCTAGGCTTTGTTTGAAGAAGGTGACATTCTTTGAACCTGGGTCGGCATAAGAGTTTCAACAACTCTTTGAGTTCAACACTCGAACCGGCCCACCTCGAAAGGCTTGGTTATAAAAACACCAATGGTCGCTACCTTCCATATCACTCTCTTTGGGTTATTCATTGTCATAATCACACATTTATTAGGGAAGCATAAGTAAATCTTAATTTTAGGGGAGGGGCTGGTGGGTGATTGTGGGCCTCTTAATTTCCACAAAGTCTTAGCTGGAGAAGACATATTCTGATGTAATTGAGCAATATACATTGATTGAATAGAGTATCCACCTTTATTTAAAGACCATGTGAAGAAATCATTTTGGTTATTTAGTTGCACAAATGGCACTCTATATATTTTGAGAACCATATTTGAGACTCTTCAACATAAAATTTCTAAGGCCTAAGAATTGGTCTTTAACCTTCATGAAGCCTAGAAAAAAACACATAGAAATTATGAGGCACAAGTTGATACTAGTAATCATAGGATAACCATCTTACTCAACAGTTTATTTCTAGTGAGTCACACACGATGGCATGTGAACTTTATTTTCGGTATTACATATCAGATGGATATCTATCTAGCATGTACACCCAACAACACATTGTTGGCGATAGGCCTGTGAGGCCACCATGGCTTCTGTGTTGTACATGTATGGAAGCTGCATTGGCATCTGGCACATGGCACCACATTGGCACTGGGGTGCCATCATGCCTTGCATCACCAGGGGAATGGAACACTGTTGTAGAAAATGGGAAGACTGCATCGGCAACTGTGTAATCGGAAACATGGCACTGGATTGGCACTGTGGTGATATAATGCCCGACATCATTAGAGCCATGCAACGCTGCTGCTGAAAACTTGCAAGCTGCAGCGGCATCTGCATAGTCGAGCACATGGCACCACAACATTGTGGTGACATCATGCTCTGCATCATTAGTGGCATGTTACATTGTTGTTGCAACATGGTTAGAGGGAGTGGTTGCATCATTGGTGCCAAGTATTGAGGGCAAGTGATTGCACTAGCAACAGCAACACAAAGAGCTAGGAGGGCAAACAAGGCGAATAACTTGGATGATGCCATTGTGTCTAATTACTATCACTAGATTACAAGATGGTGTTCTGATGTATTTTGGTTGTGATGAGTGAGGAGAGCGGGATCTATTATGCCCTATTTATAGAGGAATCCATGCTACATAGCCATGGAAATTAAATCAAGAAAGGTATATTTGTTCTTTCCGAAACAGAAAGTTGCTATAAGATAAGGTAGACATGACTTGGCTTTTGTTCACTTTGGACATTAGGACAACTGTTTCCTTGGAAAAGGATGATAAATTTCATGATCACATGCACTATATGCACTAAAATATTGGATTTAGTGGTCCCTTGTTGATGGGTAAGTGAGATGTGTTTACAGTGCTTTCCATGTCAATGCCACATCAGAGTGGCCTGATACCTTTTTAAAGCAAAGGTTGTAGCGTGATGAGAATCCTTGACATGGATTAGGAGCCTTTTACAACAAAATTTGTCTTATTTTGCTGTGATACACAACTCATAGATGGATGAGGAATAGTTAATTTTCCATGTCAGTGCCACATCATATTTGTTTAGTAGTCTGTAAAAGTAAGCTTGTAGTAGTGTTATTCCTTAGCTATACGGAACCTTCCTAACTGAATTTGTTTGTGACTATTTGATATAACAATATGGAATAGTACAAAAACATTAAATCGATAAATGCTCACACATCTAACATTAGTATTTATATAGTAAAACTAGAATATAAGAAATTTTGAGAATGATTCATGTTTAAACCAGTAAAACATGTATAATTGTGCATTTTGTATTGAGATTTTCAAACAATCATAAAATATTAATACATGATTAGACCAAAAATATTTTACCTAACAACTGTATCCCTCGATGAGATCTACAACTTTGTTGTTGTCATTTTTTTCACTTAAACTCATTTAGAAACCCAAACATTCCACCAGAATTGGCCAACAAAGGTTAAAAGGAAAGAACAGATTGGAGTAAGGAACCAAAGATATAGGGGATGGTGATGAGGCAAAGAGAAAGGTGAGGTTGTCCCTACAACCCTTTACCACCCAAGAAGTGTTCCACTCCTCTAACATCTACCCATTTTGTATTGAACACTAAATGAATGTACACACCAAATCATTTGGTGAGCCTATTGGAAAATCTCAATTTACACTCTACTACTTGCAAGATGCTCCCCGAGATCACCGCGCTTCACCCAACAAAAAGTTCCAAAGAAGTTTTTTCATCCATGATGAACCTAATTTCTCACCTAATGCTTCTTACGGTCATCGAGCGTTTCACAAATGTAAAAGTTTCAGAGACACTTTGTATCTCCATGCCATGCCTTTATCCTCGTCGGATGTTGGATTGATCACTGAATGCTTGCGTTGAAGTAAAAAATTTCAAAGACTCCTTTTTCTCTGGGGAACCAGAACAACACACACACACACACATGTTCCTGTGGTGACCCGACCAAAAGCAATGAAACATCCAATTTCCACAAAAATTAGACCAGTCCAATTCTGACAATCAACACTTATTAGTGTCCATCTCATTTAAACTTGTTTGCCTATATCTCCATATGCACAATAGTTGTTGAAAGATCCAAAACTTCTAGTGTAGGGACAAGATCTATAATTTTAGGCCGGAGGGGGTGGGGGGGGGCATCATTTATGGTTCAAAAGCTGGCTGCATTGAAGAACCACCTCATTAACAACCCAAAGAATAGTGGTAGGGCATTAGTATGTGTCACATGTACAGGTTAGTTTGGGCTTTCCCACTAGGGATAATGGTCACCAGCACAAGGGGGTTGTGGTTAGTCCATGTTACGGTGCGACCCTGTAGGGTGAAGCTAGGGTTCGAAGTTTTCGCCACCAACTTGTTATTTCCACGTTTAGCTGTCTATGTTTCAATCGGACAAGCCTAAACACTATTTGCATGCATTCTACAAAGGGACAATGCCCAAGTATCATCATCCGCGAAACAATACATAGAGAGCAATATGGAAGATCCCCTACAACTCGGACATGATTGCCCTGTGTTGAGGTGGGCTTGGGTTGTTTCTCATATTACTTATACCCCCTTCGTCCAAAAAAATGATGTACTTGCATTAAAAATTTGTTCTATAAAGAATGATGTTCTGCATGTATGCACGATTAAATAGAAATGGATCTTGTGCATGTATGATCCGGCATGCTTATCTCGTGCATGCATGATTAAATGGAAATGGACTCCGTTAATTTTTTTCATACAAACTCAACTAACTAATGGCACATGTGTCTTTTTCATTCATATCTAATCCTTCTAAAAAATTCGAAATGTCATTCTTTTTGGGTAAGTATGAATCCCTCAAATTCTTTTTCTTCCTTCAAACTTGGCCATCACAACTTCGTTATAAACAATCCAACTGTTGTGTTGCTCACATCCTTGTGTGCTGCTCACGGTCTAGTGTGCTAACCTTTGTAAGACGTGCGGACTGATGTGCTCCTTGGAGGCTGAAACCCTGAAACCAGATTATTTTCTCCACTATCTAAAAAGATTGAACTCATTGTAATTGATATCAGAGGTTTGATCCAATGTTGTGCGAACATCAAGGTGTGTTTAATATTGACTATTGAAGTAGGAGTACACAACACACTACCGGGATGTTTGGATTCAGGGGCTAAAGTTTAGTTCCTTAAATAAATGATAATTATACATATTAAATATAAATTAATTATAATACTAATTGTATAAGTCATGTCTATTTCATGAGACGAACCTAACAAGCCTAATTAAGCTATAATTAGTACATAATCATCATATATTTACTGTAGCATTACATTGTCTAATCATATACTAATTAGGCTTAATAGATTCGCCTCATAAATTAGCCCTCATTTATGTAATAGATTTTTTAATTAATCTATATTTAATACTTCTAATTAACATCCTTATATCCGAATATCCGATGTGACGGGACTAAATTTTAGATGAAAGTATCCATAGACTAATAGTGAGAGTATATGAACTCAAAGAAAGCTAACTGTTTCTTGTGCGAAAATGGACCATGAGTCCATGAAGACTTGTTTGACAACTGACGGAAAGCTGGGAAAAACTGAAAAGGTGAAAAGAAGGTCGCCTTTTAAGAGCAAGACAACAGCGTGAATGCTGCTCAGCCTTTCTTGTGGGAGAGCTCATCCACACCACCAATCACTCGACACTGTCTAAACCGAGCAGTGCACTTTAACGAGTGGATCCTGGTCCTGGTATATACTCATAGCCGGAGTACTCTACTCTTTGCTCCTACTTTTATGCCTTTTTCTCCGATTGTTGTTCATAGAAGATCCTCAAACGTTTGTCTTTGCTTGTTGTCAAATCCTGTATACAAACTTAATTGTTCCTGAATCAAAACAAGCTAGATCCTTAATTACTTCCCTCTTTTAGGATGCCCACTTCCACACGCTACGCACGCGCACACAAATACTTTTACCCTAGTTAATATCAAGGATGATTTGATATACATTTTCCTCTAAGGAAATTATAGTAGTCCATCTATCAACGTTATTTTCCCTTAGTAGAAAAGTGAAGTTAGGCACTAGTACTGTAGCAACTCCCTCTATCTCATCATTCCCTACTAATGACACTAGAACAATATTCACAACTTTTGAAAGCTGATCTATTAACAAAGGGATCCTATGACCCAATACACAGCCCTATCAATGGTAAGGTTGTTCATACTGGAGAGAGAAAGTCAAACCCAATATATAATTATATATGGTGAACATCCATTGAACAATGCAATTTAATTTGTTCTACTGGGAAGGGAAAGCACTTTAATTTTGCTGGGGGGAAACAGATCAGATCAGGAACCCACTTTCCTTCATCTGAACATCAGAACATGAACATCAGTAAAAACACGGTGAAACGTGCACTAAACAAATTGCACCAGATAAGATCTCACAAGAGCAATCAGATCCCCAATAATAGGCTCCATCCAGCAAATCCTATCCGATCCGACCACGTGAGCTGCACTTGGGCCCTTGAAACCCGATCCCCCCATAATTCTAAGCACTGCTCTGACTGGGCTGATCTGTTCAACTACTCCTTGTCAGGAACATCTCCCAACCATTCCCAAGGAGTGTAAATCATTGATAAATGACACCTGTTACCTGTAGTAATACTACTTACCGATCTGACTGCATCACATCTTGAGCTCACACCCCTTGGGTCTAAAATAGATGTCGACTCACAATAAGGTTTGCAGAGCTTTTTTAAAAAAAAACTTTAAAATGCTTCATATACGTCCAAATAATTTGCTTTTCCACATTATCATAGTGATGCCAACGTGTATAGCCTCATCTTGTATAAACGCATATCCTTTTTAAAAAAAAAACCATACAACTAGAGTACATTGTACAATGGAAAAAGACAGTGGAGTACATTGTACTATACCCATTAACATCGTAAGCAACAAGTAAATCAAAGCAATCCAACTTGAACAAGTTACCACAAACTCAGGACTTGCTTGGATGCACTTCAGGTAGAACTATCCAGCTAATTTTGGCTCCAGTACGTTTCTCCAAACACGCCATCCAGCTTTTATAATCCATATCCAGCTAGCCAAATAGTTAATATCCAGCTAGCTGTATTTATCCAGCTATTTCCATCTAATAGATTGTATAAAGATTAAATGCCAATGGCATGAAATGAAAATTACCCACCAATGCCCCCATGAGGGTAGAGTGACAGTGAAGGCATATAGACAGTTACCATCCAAAAGTAACCAATCTAGTCCCTCCATTATTCAGGAATCTTTCATTAGCCCCTTTTTAAGTATCCAGCTTTTTACCAGCTGTAGCTATCAACCAGCTTCTTACTAGCTCCAACTGATCTAAACACGGTCTTCTTTCAAGTATTTACAGATGGCATCTCCACCATATACACAAGTCCTGTGCTGTGCATTTGCACACCCTAAGAACCCGGAAATCCATGGCCAATTAATCACATGGCATCATGCCCATGACAGCCGGGAAAAACGACGCTCCAAACGCTGCCCGAGATCTCGTCGACCGATGGCATCCACACTCCTCACCCCCACCAACTTTCTATATATCCTACGGACACCGGCCGGCCGGCCGATCACGCACTGCCGCCTGCTCATGTGCGCAGCGCGAGGCTCGAGCCGCCAAAAAAGGGAGGCAAAGCCAAGCAACCCATAGAATAATCTTTTTTTTTGGTTCACTGCCTGCACTGCAAGCTTGTACTACTCGATCTCTGGTAGCTAGGCATCTCTGTTCACTTGCCTGTGCTACTTGCACTGCCATGGCGACAGTGCGAGTGCTTCTTCTTCCTCCAGTGCTCTTGCTCGCTCTGCTGCTGGGGCTGGTTGCTTCGTCAGTCCATGGCTACGGCGGCTATGGCGGCGATGGCAAGCTCAGGGTCGGATTCTACGAGGATTCGTGCCCGGACGCCGAGGCGATCGTCCGCGCGGGTGTCGCCAAGGCCGTCCACGAGGACCCGACGGCCAACGCGCCGCTGCTGAGGCTCCATTTCCACGACTGCTTCGTCAGGGTACGTATCAGAATAGTTTCCTTGTCTTTGTATGCTGACCATGTCTGTTCCTCGTCAGGGTTGGTGAAGTGAGAAAGCGAGGATAGAAAGTAGTAGATTCTTTTCAAAATTTCTCTGTCCCTTTCTTTGGTTCATCTCTTTTTTAGGGATGCAATGGTATCCCATGCTGGTTGTTCATTCATAGATTCAGTCAGGAGAGCGCCCACAAAGTGAGGCCAAAAAAAGGTGACAGTACTGAAACTTTATCGGGGAAAAAGGAGTGAAAAGATTCCCCACGCGAATGTCTGAAAATTTTCTTTTCCATGTCCTTTTAATTTGTTACTATACTATAGTACCTCACAGAACATACATTCTCCATGTTTGGACTCTGAATCCAAGTTCAAACTCACACTTTGTGAAGTGATTCGGTGTGTACGTTCAGCCAATCTTTAATTTCTTCGCGTTGTCATTGTGATGCATGCAAGGGCTGCGAGGGGTCGGTGCTCCTCAACTCCACCGATGGGAACAAGGCGGAGAAGGACGCCAAGCCCAACCACACGCTCGACGCCTTCGCCGTCATCGACGACATCAAGGAGGCGCTGGAGAACAAGTGCCCCGGCGTCGTCTCCTGCTCCGACATCCTCGCCATCGCCGCCAGGGACGCCGTCTCGCTGGTGATTGCCTACACAACACAGCTCACTTCTTCAGTTTCCATATATATGGTTGCCTGATTCCTGCTTCCTTGTTCTGAAAATTAGCAGTATGCTACATTGAGTCTGACTGCTAGCTGTGACCTTGAAATGTTGAATGGAACAGGCCACGAAGGTGGTGACCAAGGGAGAGTGGAGCAAGGACGGCAACCTGTACGAGGTGGAGACTGGCAGGCGCGACGGCAACGCCTCAAGCGCCAAGGAGGCCGTCAAGAACTTGCCTGACTCCTTCGATGGGATCCGGAAGCTTATCAAGAGGTTTGCATCCAAGAACCTCAGCCTCAAGGATCTGGCTGTTCTGTCAGGTATTAATATATATACAAACTGCCTTATTAATTTGTTACATTTTGTCTGACATGTACACGGTTGTCAAGAAACAGTATTTTCAACTTATCTGTTTTTCTATTAAGAGAGAGAGAGAGAGACTAATTTCTCGTTTGGCTAGTGGATTTGTAAAGGGCCCTTGCACTATTGCTTACTGAATGTGAACTTAGCTTGGTATATAGGAAATATACCTTGTTTTTAACAAAACAGGAAAATAGCTTTAAGTAGTGAAACTAGAAATCTAATACCGATAGATCTGAGTTATTAAAATTTGACGAATAGTAATGGATAATATTTTGTATCGACCAAAAAGGGTGAATTTTTTTCTCCAAGTAGTAACAGTGTTTATTACTATTCATCATTTATTTTTGAGACAACCCTTTAACACTGATTGTTGTCTAAGTTTATCCTTAACGGCCTTGTGTTGCCCTTAACTATTATTGCCCTTTCTAAAGTCACCATGTGTTGACTGGGATAGAAGCGTGTAAAGCTCACCCATGCCTTGATGATGTTAAGTTTTTTTTTGGATACTTGCTATTAAGTAGATTTTGTTTTGTTCTTCTGAATGGAGTAATTTTGAGTCTTTCTCAAAAGTTAAGGGCACACCATTCAAGAATCAGTAAATAGAGTGATGATCTCACAATATATTACGTACTCCACAAAGTTTTGAAGTGATAGCAGAAAGCCAAGGAAGCTGGTTTCAATTCTTGATTGACCTATCTAGTGGTCCAGTGGACCAAGTTTATGATGATGTGACTTGCTCCTTGTATTTGGGAATTGGTATTGGGTCCTAGCACGTGGCTTGTAGAATCATGGCATCCTTGAAAGGGTAGCACTTTACACCATCCAAGAAACAATCATGAGGAGCTTACAAAGATCTGGAAAAGGGAAAGTCCATGAAGATAGTGCTAGTATATATGATGAAGTGAAGGAAAAAAATTGAGTCCACCATTTGTTCACCTTTTTATTTATTCTTTCAGATCACTTGAAATGTTCAAAGCGGGAAACAAAAAATACATCACATAGACCCCTTTGGTAGAGCTCCACGTGAGGGTGGAGTTGGAGGTGGATGAGCTGATTTTTTAGTTCCACTAGCTTCACTTGTGCCATATGTAAAACGGCTCCAACTCTCCCAACCAACCTCTCAGAAGTGATTCACCGTCGCGGTAATTTGGTGTAGCTCCAGCGTACCAAAGGGGGCCATAGTACTCGCAGAAATTCCGTAGTATTTTCTCAACTTTGAAACACTAACACACACACTGTACATGCTTCTCAGGTGCCCACGCGATCGGCAAGTCTCACTGCCCGTCGCTCGCCAAGCGGCTGCGCAACTTCACCGCGCACCAGGACAGCGACCCGACCCTGGACAGGGCGTACGCGGACAGGCTGCGGCGGCGGTGCCGGAGCCCCAGGGACAAGACGACGGAGCTGGAGATGGTGCCGGGGAGCTCGGAGACGTTCGACACGGCGTACTACGGCCTCGTCGCCAAGCGGAGGGGCCTCTTCCACTCCGACGAGGCCCTGCTCCGGAACGACCTCACCAGGGGCCTCGTGTACAGGTACAGGGACTCGGAGGAGGCGTTCCTCAGGGACTTTGGGGTCTCCATGGTGAACATGGGCAGGGTGGGCGTGCTCACCGGCGCCCAGGGAGAGATCAGGAAGAAATGTGCCTTCCTCAACTAAGCCTAGCATGATGACGATGATTATGAACGTTTGGGTTGAAGTCATTTGTAACTGTAACTTTGATGGAATGTGATAACATGTTCCATATTATGGACAAAAACAGGGGACTACGTGAAAGGGGATTTTGTTCCTACTCCTACCCGACCACCACAGTTTGAGGATTTGCAAATCCAGCAGTGGTAGTAGTTTTAATGAGTTTCCACTCAACCTGACAAAAGATATAAAAGATAAGGACATATTTCTGGTACAAAATTTTGTTGCCCTCGTTGCCGTTGCCGTTCCTAGGTGCGATCTTTTTGGGATATAGAATTTTTTTTAAAAAATCCCAAACAGGTTATAGATTGGAGGTCATATAATTTCTTGGTTCGACATTATAGTTCACTCTTACGATAAGTTGCTGTAACAACCCTAAAATTTCCTATAGGATTTGTTGAGTGCAAAAATGTGAATTTAAAAATTTTTGGTGAATTGTTGTGCAAGCAAACCCATGTTTAAAATTAAATTCTATTGCTCCCTAAATTCTTAAGCAATTTAAATTTAAAATTTAAAATCAATTTGAAGTGCTAAGGATGAAATAGTGTGATTTGGAATTATTTGGGTTTAATTGGATTTTTGGTTGGTTTGAATTCAAATTCTAGATTTGAATTCAAACTCTAACTATTTAAACTAATATCCATCTCTTCTAACTGTTCGTGGGCCAAATTCCCGAAGCCAAAGTCCAGTTAACCCCCTCGAACTCTTTACCCGAGCCAGCGAACCAAATCCGGCCGTTCGGCCTTTCGGCCCAGCACGGCCCAGCCCCTCACCGCGTCCCCGCCGCGTCCCTCTCTTTCTCGCTGACGCGCGGACCCCACCTGGCAGCCTTTTCTCCCTCCTCGCGTCATCTTCCTCCCCGCGCCGCTCTCTCTCTCTCCCGCGGCCGCGCGCACCCGTGACCTCCAACCACCCGAGCTGTGCGGCCCGATGCGATGCGGACGCGTGTCCGCGAGCGCCCACGACCCCCATCTCGCCGTCCGTGCCCCGGGAGCCCTAGCCATCGCCTATAAAACCCGTCGTCGGCCTTCTTCTTCCCCAAGCCACGTCGCCCCGCTGGGGTATTCCCGATCCAATCGTGAGGGGTGAGAGGTGCGAGGAGAGGTGGGGAAGAGGTTGAGCGGGAGCAGGAGCAAGGAGAGGAGCCGGAGCGTCTTCCCCACGTCGCCGCCGCCGAAGCCGACGCCGCCGTCCGTGGAGCCGCCGAGGAGGAGCCGGACCAGGGACGGGAGGAAGAGCACCAGCTTCGCCAAGCCACGACGAGTCTACCCCGAGCTGCAGCGATCGACTACTAGCCCTAGGTGAGCGCCGTCACCTTCTTCCCCCTTTCTTCTCTGTTTCCGGCGAAGCGCCGCCGCGCGTGCACCCTCTTCTGCAGGTCCCTGAGCCGCTAACCGTGCTGCAACCCGCCGTCGCTCGAGCCTTGCAGCCGAGGCCGCCGCGGCCGAGCCCCGCTCGCCGCGCGCGAACGCCGAGGCCATGCGCGGCCGTGGGCAACCACAGGCCCGCGCATGCGCACCTAGCTGTGTTCTAGCGGTCGCTAGAGCCGCACGCTCGCACGCCTAACTCGAATCGTGCACCGTTGCACTTGAATCCCGAGCCGCCGCCGTTGCTTGCCGGCGCAATGGCCGTGCCGCCGCTGTTCGCGTCGGGAGGGCCAAACCGCACCCAATCCGAGCCCTTCTTCGCCCCGTCCGCGTTCACCAAGTCCTAGCCGAGCCGTTCCGGCCGTTCTTGACCCCAGCCGAGCCATTTCCGGTGAGAATCGCCGCCGACCATCGCCGCCGGTGCGTTCTGGTGCGCGCCGCGCTCGCGTCGCGTCGCGCCGTGGCCACGCCACACGCTAGACCACACCAAGCCGGCCACACGAGCACCGCAGACGATCCCGATTCGGCCGCAGAATGATCCCGTGCACCCGGCTCACGTGAACCGCACTCTCGGTTCACTGTGGACTTGGTCCACCAGAGCAGCACCAGCAGCAACCCCTTCGTGGGCCTAAAGTTCGTGTTTAAGTCTGTTTAACCCCCCTAAGCTATCTTGGCCCAGTCGCTTTCGGCCCAGTTCCAGCCCAACCTTCATTTAATCTTTTTCTTTTTCTTTTTAACTACGCTGACGTATGGGACCCACCTGTCATACTCTGCGAGTCACTGACACATGGGGCCCACTGACCAGAGCTGACCGCTGACCATTGACCCGTTGACCGTTGACCGGTCAACACTGACGTCAGCAGGGCCCACTGCTGACGTCATCCTAGGCGGACCCCACTGCTAACGTCAGCATGACGTCATGCTGACGTCAGCAGGCTAATTTTTAAATATGTTTTTCTTTTTCGGAAATTATTTAATATTTTTAGAAAATGATTTAAACTTCAAAAATTAATAATAAATGAACCGTAGCTCAGAAAAATATGAAACCAGTTTCTATATTTTTCTAAAATCATGACCTACGCGTTAGTGTAGAGTTTGGTGTTATTTGGGTCTTCTCTCTTTGCTGTTTTGGAGTTTCTTTGCTAGTAGCCGCGTCTTATTTTACTTTTACGCAACCCTAGGAGCTCCGGAGAGTCAGGAGGAGCCGGACCACTACGACAACTGCTTTGACGAGGACAAAGACCTTTGCCCAGGTTCACGTCCGACCATCTCTGAAATACCTATTAGACATGCAAACTAGTATGCTAGCGCTTTACTTTACTCGCATGATAAACCTGCACTGCCTCTGTTAATATCCTGCTACCTTGCTACCTACTACTCACTTTATGAATTATGCTATGCTATGCATGTGTTGGGATAGTTGTGATTTGATCCTCTTGGCATGAGTTGTGGGTGGTTTGGGAGGAGTAGTGCAGTTTAGGCGGTGTAAGCGAGTAATAACAACTCGATCGTTGATCGAGGTGCTGAGGGGCTGCACTCGGGCAGTCCCTATGGGGTGAAGACTTTGGGTTCACAGGTGAAGACCCCGACCACGAGTTCAACCAGGACGGGTGGTACGACTAAAGGGTGTGCGCTACGCTCAAGGATGCCTGTGGAGGAGTGGACCCTGATGTTCTAGCTACCGCTGCGCAGATGTTTCTTATTGTCGATTTAGCCAGAGGGCTTGTACCAGACGCTATGTTTTTATATATGTCATGTAATGAATCTTTTATCGTTGTATGGATGTGTTATTCGACTGAGATGAGTTCTGTATGAGATAACTGCTATTCCTGGGACTATCTCAAGGGTACAGGGAGTCGGGTTCTCGTCGGTGAGAATCCGGTTCGTCACAATTGGTATCAGAGCCATACTTGACCGTAGCTCGTAACCCTTAGAACGGAAACTTAGGACAGAAGCTCTAACTGAGTCATCTACTGTATATGAAACCCCTTGGACTATTTGAAAACTATATATACGTATATCTCAACTATTTACAAAACTTTTACCCTTACCTTACCTTACTAACTTGCTAACTTACTAACAACCCACTAACTGTCTGGAAGATGGAAGGAAGATCAGCAGATGAACGATGGGAGATCAGGACCACAGGAGCAGACTGTGGAGGTTTGGCAGTGCTACTGAGGGAGGTGTTGCGTACAGTGGGGATAGACGTGGACAACGTCTTCTACGAGGGCTGGACCTACGGCCCTGGTGAGGGAGTACACACCCGGTTGCAGATGGTGGTACCCAATATCCCTGGACGACCAAGGTCACTGATGCTACGAGCAGCTACCAGCGAGAGCACCTTCAGTTGGGCAGTGCAGACTATAGCTATGAGGATACTCTGACTTGCCACACTTGTGTACCAGAACCAGCTCAGCCACACTCGTTTCCGGTACCTACCGAGGGCTCTTGAAGATCCAACTGACAGAGACGCAGTCAGCTTGCAGGCTCACGCAGCAGACCGAGAGAGGAACGTGACCCTACGGACCTCATTTCAGTGCATGATTGAGCAGGAGTACTTGAACATTGGCCTAGAAGAGAAAGTTGCCAAGCTGAAAGAGAGGGTATGGAAGCAGGACATCCAGCTGATGGAGAAGGACAACAGGATCGCCTTACTTGAGGAGCAACTCAAAGCTAAAGCAAGAGAAGTCAGAGTCTTGGAATACGAAGCTCGCAACAACAGGCAGTTGGCAGGACTGATCCGAGCAACTCACCATGCTCGAGATGTCCGTCTGGAAGATCAACTCACAGAAAAAGACAAAGAACTGGCAGCCAAGGAAGAAGAGATAGAGGGACTGAAAGAAGAAGTATACTGGTTGGACAGTCACAACTCAGAACTTCAGGAAGAGGTGGATAGCTACAAGGAGAAAAGTGGACGGAACTACCAGCTGATGAAGTACCTGAGTCTTCAACAGATTATGACAAAGGATGAAGCTCGAAGGACCCTTAGTAGTTGGGTAAGGTCAGACAGGAAGAGAGTGGCAGAGATGATCATGTTGAACCAAGGACTTCCAGAGGAACGCAGAGTTGAACCCAGGACAGAGAACTACAGAGTTTCACCAAGCCGAGTTGAGCCAATACCACCACCTGAGACTCGAACCCTTACTCCCGAGATGACAAGACTGAGACAAGAACTGGCACACCTAGAGGAGCAGATGACAAAACCTGAGATGGACACAGTGAGGTTGGCAGCGCGCCTCACGGACACTCTCCACGACGACAGGTAGTGATCAAGCAGCAGACATAGACTGAGGCTGTGAGGTTGGCAGCGCGCCTCACAGGCACTTTCAGCAGTATGAGACAGATGCAGTAGGCAGTATCAGCAGATGTCAGCAGTAGTGATGAGACTTGTATCTATCTTCATGAGTAGATGTTTAGACTTAGTAGATCATGACCACCTTTTGGCTCAGCCACGATGTAGCATTCGCTTAGATGTACTAATCCTCAAGGTTCTAGGAGCTGGCCTCGGGATAGTACTCATGTCTAGGGTGTAATGCTGTAATGAATGATCGATCTTTTGGCTGTTCTTGTAGTTTTATTAATGTTCATCTTGAGTGTACTTTAGTATTGAGTCTATTTCATGTGTGCAGCTCCTACTTTAGATACGCTAACCTAACCCTTACCGACCGCCACTAAATCTGCTCTATGAAAAATACAGCAAGATGTCGATCCGAAGATCCAACCGACTGCTTGCACGTTTTGAGGAAGCTGAGCAAGAAGAGGCAGCAATGGCAGATAGAGGCAGAGGACGTGTCAGAGGTCGTGGTCGCGGAAGAGCGACAACTGCAGTTAGAGACAGGGGCCGCGGACGCGCAGCAGGCGTGCTCCAGCCCGAGAACAACGCACCAGGTGGAGAACAGGAAGTGGAGATGGAAGAACCCGCAGTGGAACCTCAGCAGAACCAGCAGAACGACCAGCAACCACCGCCACCGCCTAACTTGGTAGAAGTGATGACTACTCAAACACAGCTGATGCAACAGATGGCACAGGCCATGTGACGAACCGGATTCTCACCGACGAGAACCCGACTCCCTGTACCCTTGAGATAGTCCCAGGAATAGCAGCTATCTCGTACAGAACTCATCTCAGTCGAATATCACATCCATACAACGATAAAAGATTCATTACATGACTTATATAAAGACAAAGCGTCTGGTACAAGCCCTCTGGGCTAAATCGACAATAAGAAACATCTGCGCAGCGGTAGCTAGAACAACAGGGACCACTCCTCCACAGGCATCCTTGGGCGTAGCGCACACCCTTCAGTCATACCACCCGTCCTGGTTGAACTCGTGGTCGGGGTCTTCACCTGAGAACCCAAAGTCTGTCCCCAAGGAATTGGGACAGGTCCACGTCACCAACCAAAATATGATGCAAGCTTTAAAGGTGGCCTATTCTAAGGATATAGAAATAATCAAGGTTTAAGCCAGGGGTTTTCTTATGCAAGCAGCAGCAATAACCCAAATTCATCTCATCACCAACTCCTGCTCACACTCACATCCATCCGCTCCCCAAAACCAACCATCAGCCTCACATTTCCCATCGGGCTCGTCCTACCATGGCAGGTTCCCGCAAATCATTAACCACCAACACCTTTCACTCACTAGTCGACTCGGTGAGCTCCCTCCCCACCTCGTCTCAACAGCCTCAGCTGGACCAATCTCTCATAACCCAATTCAAGGATGAGGTAAGAAAGCAGATTCCCAAGCTAGCCGGGGCTTCTCAGAAATGGGTCGTCCGTAACCGTGGACACGGCTATACGTATAGTTTACACTCTGCAGAGGTGGCACTCCAGGAATCCATCCGGGCTGCAAGGCTAGTCCGCAACCAACCTGAGACACAGCCCACAGCAAAGACCCTAAACAGTAACGGCGCCAATCCTGTCTCCCTGGGCTCGGGAAACATCCGATCTAACATCTGCCCCAGGGTCGTGAAATCTTCCCACCGGGGCCAGTCGGGGGCCGTGGTAAATCAGGGAGATTACGCCGCAACGAATCCCCCCTACACATATCAAACTCGATTCTCCTACAGTCTCGGCGCCGCACTAGAGTAGGCTTGCTGGAACCCTCCCCATACTGGGTAGATGGTGAGCACGGTAATTCCCAAGTCCGAAGTGGGGGCACGACTCGGTCCTTAATTGTTCGGTAAAGCGAGTATCTGCAACACAAGCGATCCGCCGCAACGGTCCGCAATCGGCACCCATAACAGGTATTGCCGCCCAAACTCCTCAGGTACTCACCGAGTACCAACCCCAAGTAACCAGTAACCATGTACCCGCAACAGGTACCCCATAGGGACTGCCCGAGTGCAGCCCCTCAGCACCTCGATCAACGATCGAGTTGTTATTACTCGCTTACACCGCCTAGCTGCACTACTCCTCCCAAACCACCCACAACTCACGCCAAGAGGATCAATCACAACCTTCCCAACACATGCATAGCATAGCATATTTATAAAGTGAGTAGTAGGTAGCAAGGTAACAGGATAATAACAAAGGCAGTGCAGGTTTATCATGCGAGTAAAGTAAAGCGCTAGCATACTAGTTTGCATGTCTAATAGGTATTTCAGAGATGGTCGGGCGTGAACCTGGGCAAAGGTCTTCGTCCTCGTCAAAGCAGTTGTTGTAGTAGTCCGGCTCCTCCTGACTCTCCGGAGCTCCTAGGGGCGCGGAAAAAAAAAATAAGACGCGGCTACTAGCAAAGAAACACTAAGACAGCGATGAAAGAAGACCCAAATAACACCAAACTCTACACTAACGCGTAGATCATGATTTTAGAAAAATATAGAAACTGGTTTCATATTTTTCTGAGCTACGGTTGATTTATTATTAATTTTCGAAGTTTAAATCATTTTCTGAAATTATTAAATAATTTTCGAAAAAGAAAACAGACAAATAATTAGCCTGCTGACGTCAGCATGACGTCATGCTGACGTCAGCAGTGGGGTCCACCTAGGATGACGTCAGCAGTGGGCCCTGCTGACGTCAGCGTTGACCGGTCAACGGTCAACGGGGTCAACGGTCAGCGGTCAACTCTGGTCAGTGGGCCCCATGTGTCAGTGACTCGCAGAGTATGACAGGTGGGTCCCATACGTCAGCGCTGTTAAAAGAAAAAGAAAAAGAATAAACGATAGCTGGGCTGGAATTGGGCCGAAAGCGATTGGGCCGGAAAAGTTTAGGGTGGTTAAACGGACTTAATCGCGAGCATTCGGCCCACGAAGGGGTGGCTGCTGGATTCGCTCTGGTGGACTGAGTCCACCGTGAACCGTGAGATAGGTCCACAAGAGCCGGGTGCACGGGATCGATTTGTGGCCGACTCAGGATCTTCTGTGGGTGCGCGTGTGTGATGCTGGTGTGGTCCACGGTGTGGCTTCGCCACGGCGCGACGCGGCGCGCGCGCGAAGCGCTCTGGAGCACGCCGGCGGCGACGGTCTGCGGCGGTTCTCGCCGGAGAAGGCTCGGCTCGGGGCTAGATCGGCCGGGTTAGCTTCGCTAGGGCTCGGCGGTCACGGACAGGATGAAAAGGGCTCGGATTGGGTTTGGCTTGGGCTCCCGACGTGCGACGGCGATGGCACGGCCATGAATGCCAGCGAGCACGACGGCGGCTCGGGTTTTTGGCGCAAAAGTGCTCGGAAAGGGGATGTGCATGTGCGCATGCAGTTCCAGCAGCTGCTGGAACGCACCTGGGTGCACACGCGCGGGCTCGTGGTCGCCCACGGCCACGCGTGGCCTCGGCGTTCGCGCGCGGGGCGAGCGGAGCTCGGCCGCGGCGGCCTCGGCTGCGGGGAACAAGCGACGGCGGGTTGCGGGTGCGACAGCGGCGTTGGGTTCCTGCAGAAGACGCGCACAGCTCGAAGGCTGGCAACACAGAGAAAGGCTAGGCTCGACGAGCTCGCGCGGCGGCGGAAATCGGCCGGAGACAGAGAAGATGGGGGAAATTCGGCGGCGCTCACCTAGGGGTCACGTCGTCGTACGCTGCAGCTCGGGGAAGGCTCGACGCAGTCTGGCGGTCCTCGTGCTCCTCCTCTCGCTCCTCGGTTCGGCCTGGAGATGGCGGTCCACGAGCGGCGGCGGCGACTTCGGCGGCGGCGCTGCGGGGAAGGGGCCTCGGCTTCTCTTCTCTCCCTCTTCTCCTCCTCAGACCCTCCCCTGGTCCTCCTCCTCCCTCTCCCCCACTCGAATTGGATCTAGGAAACCCCAAAGGGGCGGCGCGGCTTGAACAGGGAGTGTGGCCGGCGGGGCGATTTATAGGGGATAGGCGCTAGGGTTTCGCTGGGCACGGACGGCGAGATAGGGAGCTCGAGCGCTCGCGGACACGCGGCGCAATCGCGACGGGCCACACAGGGGCTCGGGTGGTTGGGTCACGGGCGGCGCTCCACGGGAGAGAGAGAGAGCGGCGAGAGGAAGATGACGCGGGGGAGGAAGAAGATGGCTGACAGGCGGGGTCCCGGCGTCAGCGAGAGAGATGGCGACGCGGCGGGGACGCTGTGAAGAATTGGGCCGAGCTGGGCCGAAAGGCCGAGCGGGCTGCTTGGTGAGTTGGCTCGGGTAGAAGAGTTGGGGGGTGAAAGATGGACTTGGCTGCGGGAATCCGGCCCACGAACAGGAATAAGATTTGGAAATTAGTTTAGTCAATTAGAGTTTGAATTCAAATCTAGAATTTGAATTCAAACCAACCAAAAATCCAAATAAATCCAAATCACACTATTTCATCCTTAGCACTTCAAATTGATTTTAAATTTTTAATTTAATTTGCCTAAGAATTTAGGGAGCAAATAGAAGACACTCTTATATGTTGGTTTGCATGCACACAATTTCACCAAAAATTTTTAAATTCGAATTTTTGCACTCAACAAATCCTATAGGAATTTCAGGGTTGTTACAGGCCAATACTCAGATGATGCAAGCTTTGCAATAGATGCAGGGAAACCAGAACCAGAACCGTCAGGGACACCGTGAGGAAGATCTACAAAGGAAGATTGAAAGGTTCATCAGGCTGAAAGCACCCACCTTCGACTACTCAGACGAACCACTCGACGCACACGACTGGTTGCGTACCATCGAGACGAAGCTGGACCTGACAGACTACACTGAAGAGGAATGTGTGGCCCTTGCGGCGCACCAGCTTGAAGGAGCAGCGAAAGCGTGGTGGGAGAGCTACTGTGACTCTCACGCGAACCCAGCTCAGATCACCTGGCTAGAGTTTTGTGAAGCTTCCAAAGAGTACCACATCCCAGAACAAGTCATGCTGCATAAAGCAATGGAGTTCAGGACAATGACCCAAGGAAGTTTGTCTGTAGCCGAGTACGCTCGACACTTTGCTAAGATGTCGCGGTACGCTCCTGAAGACGTCAACACTGAAAAGAAGAAACAGTTTTGGTTCCAGCGTGGTTTACACAGAGGTTTGCGGACAGCACTCGCAGCGAGTTCACACAGGTCACTCAGAGAGCTGATTGACAGGGCTATCGCAGTTGAGAAGGAAAGAGTGGGTCTTGAAGATACCTGGAGAGAGAAGAAAAGAAAGGCTGAACAGTTGCACAACCACAGACTAAGTCAGAGGCCGAGGAGTGGCCAGAGCAACATGCTCAGGAGAAGCTTTCAGCAGAGCAACAGCCAAGGAAGCTCAGGGCTTAACAGAAACAGCTATCAGGGTAACAGAGGCAGTAACAGCAACAGTTTTGGTAGCAGAGGTAACAACTACAACAGCTTTGGTAACAGAAACAACAGCTACTCAGGTCAGGGAAACCCCAACTGGAAGCCAAACAACACGCCCAGAATTGGTGGAGGGACCTCAGTGGTCTGTTTTGCTTGTGGGAAGCCCGGTCATAAGTCCTTTGACTGTCTGGAGAAGAAGAACAAATAAACCCCAGCCAAGGCACCGGCACCTGGAGGACAAGACAGGCAGCCAGCAACAGTGCAGAGGGGACGCCTCAACCACCTGACAGAGGAAGAAGCCGAGGACGCTCCCGACATTGTGCTCGGTGAGTTCTTAGTAAATGGCATTCCAGCTTTGATATTGTTTGACTCTGGAGCAACTGGATCTTATATCTCGATAAAGTTTGTGAAAGAGCCGTCACCCCCGACAATACCTAAGGCTAGACCTATAGTCACTACTTCTCCCTTAGGAGAGCTTAGGTGCACCTTAGAGTGCCCCGCAGTTAGTCTGATGATAGGTGGGCAGGAGTTCGTAGGAGACCTAACAGTCCTGGAGTCAGATGGAATTGACGTGATACTAGGAATGGATTGGCTTACAGAACACAAGGGACTAATCAGTTGCTCACCCAGAACAGTTGAGTTGACACACCCTAGCGGAGACAAAGTAATAGTGGAACCACGAAGAAGGAAAACAGGGGAGAGATCCAGAACATGTATTCTGAGGCAGTTGGTATACTCTATCGAGAAACGGACGATCGAGGAAGTACCTGTTGTGTGTGAGTATCCTGACGTGTTTCCCGAAGAGCTACCAGGATTACCACCAGACCGAGACGTAGAGTTCATAATTGAACTGCAACCAGGCACCGGGCCCATTGCCAAGAGGCCGTACAGAATGTCAGTGGAAGAACTGGAGGAACTCAAGAAGCAGCTGAAAGAGATGCTTGAAAGCGGAGTAATTCGACCAAGTGCATCCCCATGGGGATTGCCAGTGTTGTTTGTGAAGAAGAAAGATGGGTCAATGCGCATGTGCGTAGACTATCGATCCCTGAACGCAGTGACGATCAAGAACAAGTACCCATTACCTCAGATTGATGACTTGCTAGATCAGTTGAAGAAAGCCAAATACTTCAGTAAGATTGACCTGAGATCGGGATACCACCAGATGAAGATTAGGGAAGGAGACATCCCCAAGACAGCCTTTGTGACTCGGTACGGGCAGTACGAGTTCACCGTTGTGTCCTTTGGATTGACCAACGCACCTGCTTACTTCATGAACATGATCAACAAGGTATTCATGGAGGAACTGGACAAGTTCGTGGTGGTGTTCATTGACGACATATTGGTCTACTCAGAAACAGCCGAAGAACATGAGGAGCATCTAAGGATTGTACTAGAGAAGCTGAGGCAGCATCAACTCTACGGGAAGTTCAGCAAGTGTGAATTTTGGTTGGAGAAAGTAGCCTTTTTGGGTCACGTGCTGACAGCTGAGGGCGTAGCAGTCGACCCAGAAAAGATCGAGGCAGTAGCAGAATGGAAGCAGCCGGAGAGTGTCACAGAAATCCGAAGCTTTCTAGGATTGGCAGGATACTATAGAAGGTTCATTGAAAATTTCTCCAAGATTGCCAAGCCAATGACCGAACTACTCAAGAACAACATCCCGTTTGAATGGACAGATAAGTGTGAAAGAAGTTTCCAAGAACTCAAGCACAAACTCACTACAACGCCAGTATTGACACTACCAGATATTCGCAAAGATTTCGTGGTCTATTGCGATGCTTCGAGACAAGGTTTGGGATGTGTTCTAATGCAAGAAGGCAAGGTTGTTGCTTATGCATCAAGGCAGCTGAGGAAACATGAGGAGAACTACCCCACACATGATTTAGAACTGGCAGCAGTGGTACATGCATTAAAGATCTGGAGGCACTACCTGATTGGCAATAAGTGCGATATCTACACGGATCACAAAAGTTTGAAGTATTTCTTCACCCAATCCTAATTAAACATGAGGCAGAGAAGATGGTTAGAACTGATCAAAGATTACGACCTGGAGATACACTACCATCCTGGCAAAGCCAACGTAGTGGCAGATGCCTTGAGCCGAAAGAGTTACTGCAACAACTTGGTGATAGAAGAAAGTCAGCCAGAACTAGCAAAGGAGTTGTACATGCTGAAACTCAAGCTAGTAGAAGAAGGAAAGCCCCAGGAAATGAGGGTGAAGTACAACCTAGAAGACCGAATCAAAGAAGCTCAAGGAAAGTGTCCAGAAATCCAAGAGGTAAAAGAGGATATCCAGCAAGGAGTAGCACCTGACTTCCGAGTGGTTGAAGCAGGGACAGTATGGCTGAAAGACCGTATTTGTGTACCACAGGACAAGGAAATCAGGAGAACAATTCTCTCAGAAGCTCACGAGTCCAAGTACTCGATACACCCAGGATGCACCAAGATGTACCATGATCTGAAGGATAAGTTCTGGTGGAAGAAAATGAGAGAGGACATAGCAGAGTATGTAGCCAAGTGCGACTCTTGTCGAAGAATCAAGGCAGAACACCAAAGACCAGCCGGATTGCTGAAACCACTGGAAATTCCAATGTGGAAGTGGGAAGATATCAGCATGGATTTCGTGGTTGGCCTACCTCGCACACAGAAAGGAAATGATGCCATTTGAGTCATAGTTGATCGACTAATGAAAGTAGCTCACTTCATACCAGTCAAAAGCATACACCCAGTGAGCAGACTAGCAGAACTATATATAGACAACATTCTCAAGCTGCATGGGGCACCAAAAAGTATTGTGTCAGATAGAGGACCCCAATTCACAGCTCAGTTCTGGAAAAGCCTACATCAAGCCATCGGGACAACCTTGGAGTATAGCACAGCTTACCATCCTCAGACAGATGGGCAGACTGAAAGAGTGAACCAAGTTCTTGAAGACTTGTTAAGGGCATGCGTCCTGGCCTACAGCACAGACTGGGAGAAGAGTCTATCTTATGCAGAATTTTCTTACAACAACAGCTACCAGGCCAGTTTGCAGATGTCACCCTTTGAGGCACTATACGGCAGGAAATGCAGAACACCTCTAATGTGGTCAAAAGTAGGAGAACGAACATTCTTTGGACCCGACATGATCATAGAGGCAGAAGAAAATGTGGCCAAGATCCGAGAGCACCTGAAGGCAGCTCAGAGCCGACAAAAGAGCTATGCGGATAAAAGGAGACGAGATCTAGAGTTCGAAGTAGGGGACTTCGTCTACCTAAAAGTGTCACCCCTCAAAGGGCATAAGAGATTCCAAGTGAAAGGAAAGCTAGCACCCCGTTTTGTTGGACCGTACCAGATACTGGAGAGAGTAGGAAAGCTAGCATACAAGCTAGACCTACCAAAGGAGCTAGCGGGAGTACATCCAGTGTTCCATGTATCTCAGCTGAGAAAGTGTCTAAGAGTACCAGAACATGAGATCAAAACAGAAGTGCTAGACCTACAAGACACCTTGGAGTATCTGGAGTACCCAGAGAAGATACTAGACAGGGCAGTCAAAGAGACCAGGAGCACAACAATTCCATTTTGTAAGGTGCAGTGGAGCAATCACTCAGAAAGAGAAGCTACTTGGGAGAAAGAGTCAGTACTAAGAGAGAAATACCCCCACTTGTTTAAACCATAGGTAATCACAAATCTCGAGGACGAGATTCTTGTGAGGGGGGGGGAGACTGTAACAACCCTAAAATTTCCTATAGGATTTGTTGAGTGCAAAAATGTGAATTTAAAATTTTTTGGTGAATTGTTGTGCAAGCAAACCCATGTTTAAAATTAAATTCTATTGCTCCCTAAATTCTTAAGCAATTTAAATTTAAAATTTAAAATCAATTTGAAGTGCTAAGGATGAAATAGTGTGATTTGGAATTATTTGGGTTTAATTGGATTTTTGGTTGGTTTGAATTCAAATTCTAGATTTGAATTCAAACTCTAACTATTTAAACTAATATCCATCTCTTCTAACTGTTCGTGGGCCAAATTCCCGAAGCCAAAGTCCAGTTAACCCCCTCGAACTCTTTACCCGAGCCAGCAAACCAAATCCGGCCGTTCGGCCTTTCGGCCCAGCACGGCCCAGCCCCTCACCGCGTCCCCGCCGCGTCCCTCTCTTTCTCGCTGACGCGCGGACCCCATCTGGCAGCCTTTTCTCCCTCCTCGCGTCATCTTCCTCCCCGCGCCGCTCTCTCTCTCTCTCCCGCGGCCGCGCGCGCCCGTGACCTCCAACCACCCGAGCTGTGCGGCCCGATGCGATGCGGACGCGTGTCCGCGAGCGCCCACGACCCCCATCTCGCCGTCCGTGCCCCGGGAGCCCTAGCCATCGCCTATAAAACCCGCCGCCGGCCTTCTTCTTCCCCAAGCCGCGCCGCCCCGCTGGGGTATTCCCGATCCAATCGTGAGGGGTGAGAGGTGCGAGGAGAGGTGGGGAAGAGGTTGAGCGGGAGCAGGAGCAAGGAGAGGAGCCGGAGCGTCTTCCCCACGTCGCCGCCGCCGAAGCCGACGCCGCCGTCCGTGGAGCCGCCGAGGAGGAGCCGGACCAGGGACGGGAGGAAGAGCACAAGCATCTCCAAGCCACAACGAGTCTACCCCGAGCTGCAGCGATCGACTACTAGCCCTAGGTGAGCGCCGTCGCCTTCTTCCCCCTTTCTTCTCTGTTTCCGGCGAAGCGCCGCCGCGCGTGCACGTCGCTTGTCGGCCTAGCCCCTGTGAGCCAGCCTTCGAGCTGTGCACCCTCTTCTGCAGGTCCCTGAGCCGCTAACCGTGCTGCAACCCGCCGTCGCTCGAGCCTTGCAGCCGAGGCCGCCGCGCGCGAACGCCGAGGCCATGCGCGGCCGTGGGCAACCACAGGCCCGCGCATGCGCACCTAGCTGTGTTCTAGCGGTCGCTAGAGCCGCACGCTCGCTACTTGAATCCCGAGCCGCCGCCGTTGCTTGCCGGCGCCATGGCCGTGCCGCCGTTGTTCGCGTCGGGAGGGCCAAACCGCACCCAATCCGAGCCCTTCTTCGCCCCGTCCGCGTTCACCAAGTCCTAGCCAAGCCGTTCCGGCCGTTCTTGACCCTAGCCGAGCCATTTCCGGCGAAAATCGCCGCCGACCATCGCCGCCGATGCGTTCTGGCGCGCGTCACGCGCGCGTCGCGTCGCGCCGTGGCCACGCCACACGCTAGAACACACCAAGCCGGCCACACGAGCACCGCAGACGATCCCGATTCGGCCGCAGAATGATCCCGTGCACCCGGCTCACGTGAACCGCACTCTCGGTTCACGGTGGACTTGGTCCACCAGAGCAGCACCAGCAGCAACCCCTTCGTGGGCCTAAAGTTCGCGTTTAAGTCTGTTTAACCCCCCTAAACTATCTTGGCACAGTCGCTTTCGGCCCAGTTCCAGCCCAACCTTCGTTTAATCTTTTTCTTTTTCTTTTTAACTGCGCTGACGTATGGGACCCACCTGTCATACTCTGCGAGTCACTGACATATGGGGCCCACTGATGAGAGCTGACCGCTGACCGTTGACCCGTTGACCTGTCAACGCTCACGTCAGCAGGGCCCACTGCTGACGTCATCCTAGGCGGACCCCACAGCATGACGTCAGCATCATGCTGACGTCAGCAGGCTAATTTTTAAATCTGTTTTTCTTTTTCGGAAATTATTTAATATTTTTAGAAAATGATTTAAACTTCAAAAATTAATAATAAATCAACCGTAGCTCAAAAAAATATGAAACCAGTTTCTATATTTTTCTAAAATCATGACCTACGCGTTAGTGTAGAGTTTGGTGTTATTTGGGTCTTCTCTCTTCACTGTTTTGGAGTTTCTTTGCTAGTAGCCGCGTGTTATTTTACTTTTACGCAACCCTAGGAGCTCCGGAGAGTCAGGAGGAGCCGGACCACTACGACAACTGCTTTGATGAGGACGAAGACCTTTGCCCAGGTTCACGCCCGACCATCTCTGAAATACCTATTAGACATGCAAACTAGTATGCTAGCGCTTTACTTTACTCGCATGATAAACCTGCACTGCCTTTGTTAATATCCTGCTACCTTGCTACCTACTACTCACTTTATGAATTATGCTATGCTATGCATGTGTTGGGATGGTTGTGATTTGATCCTCTTGGCATGAGTTGTGGGTGGTTTGGGAGGAGTAGTGCAGTTTAGGCGGTGTAAGCGAGTAATAACAACTCGATCGTTGATCGAGGTGCTGAGGGGCTGCACTCGGGCAGTCCCTATGGGGTACCTGTTGCGGGTACATGGTTTCTTAGGGATTGGTACCCGAGGGGGGTACTTGAGGAGTTTGGGCGGCAATACCTGTTATGGGTGCCGATTGCGGACCGTTGCGGCGGATCGCTTTTGACGCAGATACTCGCTTTACCGATAATTAAGGACCGAGTCGTGCCCCCACTTTGGACTTGGGAAATACCGTGCTCACCATCTACCCAGTATGGGGAGGGTTCCAGCAAGCTTACTCTAGTGCGGCGCCGAGACTGTAGGAGAATCGAGCTTGATATGTGTAGGGGGGATTCGTTGCGGCGTAATCTCCCTGATTTACCACGGCCCCCGACTGGCCCCGGTGGGAAGGTTTCACGACCCTGGGGCAGATGTTAGATCGGATGTTTCCCGAGCCCAGGGAGACAGGATTGGCGTCGTCACTGTTTAGGGTCTTTGCTGTGGGCTGCGTCTCAGGTTGGTTGCGGACTAGCCTTGCAGCCCGGATGGATTCCTGGAGTGCCACCTCTGCAAAGTGTAAACTATACGTATAGCCGTGTCCACGGTTACGGACGACCCATTTCTGAGAAGCCCCGGCTAGCATGGGAATCTGCTTTCTTACCTCCTCTTTTGAATTGGGTTATGAGAGATTGGTCCAGCTGAGGCTGTTGAGACAAGGTGGGGAGGGAGCTCACCGAGTCGACTAGCGAGTGAAAGGTGATGGTGGATGATGTTTGCGGGAACCTGCTGTGGCAGGACGAGTTCGATGGGAAAATGTGAGGTTGACGGGTGGATTTGGGGGAGTGGATGTGTGTGTGTGAGAAGGAGTTGGAGATGAGATGAATTTGGGTTATTGCTGCTGCTTGCATAAGAAAACCCTGGCTCAAACCTTGATTATTTCTATACCCTAGAATAGGCCACCTTTAAAGCTTGCATCATATTATGGTTGGTGACGTGGACCTGTCCCATTTACTTGGGGACAGACTTTGGGTTCACAGGTGAAGACCCCAACCACGAGTTCAACCAGGACGGGTGGTACGACTGAAGGGTGTGCGCTACGCTCAAGGATGCCTGTGGAGGAGTGGACCCTGATGTTCAAGCTACCGCTGCGCAGATGTTTCTTATTGTCGATTTAGCCCAGAGGGCTTGTACCAGACGCTATGTTTTTATATATGTCATGTAATGAATCTTTTATTGTTGTATGGATGTGATATTCGACTGAGATGAGTTCTGTACGAGATAGCTGCTATTCCTGGGACTATCTCAAGGGTACAGGGAGTCGGGTTCTCGTCGGTGAGAATCCGGTTCGTCACAGTTGCCAACTTGGAAGGACTTCTAGGCCCCATTTGTTTCAGCTTATGGCCGATATTCAAAGCTCGGTTTTGAGAAATTTAAAAGTCAAATAACTCTCATAATCGATAATCCAGAATCTAGAATTCAGCTAGATTCTTGATTATGGATCCTAAGAATCATCTGACTTTTTGATTCTTCAAAATTGAGCATTCAATATCAGCCGGATGCTGACAAAAACAGGGCCCTAGTCTAGTTGAAGTAAATGACTGAGAAAAAGTGCCATATAAAGGTGGTGTCTAAATGGGATGAATGTTATGGTTGGGTGCCTAATAAGCCCAGCATAGCTAGGTTAAGAGATAATTGAGTATGACATGATGTTGTTAGGATTTCATAGAGACCCTTATGGCCTTGTCCTATAAATGGGCCCTTATGAGCCTCCAAAATATCTTTAAGTCCATGACCAATACCCCAATTGGTCCTATACATATGACCAGCGATCAGGAAAAGAATAGCAATAGCTAAATGATGGTGTGTAATATCACTCAACCATAGTCGTCCGCGAAAACTAAGAAATTCTGCATATTTGGACCAATTCAAGGTGAAAACGGGTGTTGCCCCTTCGGCAAAACTAGGATAAAGTTGAGCCAAAAGGTCGCGATTCAAGATAATTTCATGAGGAAGTGGTATCTCTTTAGGATCAACCACAGTCGAGAAATAGGTTAATAGGTAAAGATACATGGATTTGGTGTCCCGCCCAAGAAAGAGACCCCAAGTCCTAATAATCCGGCTAAGTGGTGATTCAACATGGATTCTACATCTTGAAACCAGGCCAATTTGGGAGCAGCTTTTGTTAAGGTGGATATTCTACTTAGATGATAGAGTTTGTTCTTGTTTTTGGATGCGAGCGTCGAGTAGTGGGGGCATGGGTCCCTCTACATTAGATACACACTACGGGTAGAGCCCCGGCTCCTACTAAAACAGATCTGGATGTGGCTCTTTCAGTGAAGCGTTTTCTTTTTCGGACTTGTTTTGTTAAAAAAACGTTTAGTAAGATAGCTTCTTCTGATAGTTTAATATAGATAGAAAAGATGAAATACCCATAATATTAATATATTTTTTCTTTTCTTCCTATTTAAATATTTCTTTTCCTTTCTTTTTTTTCTTTTCTTTCTATTTTTTCTTCCTCTCATTCTCTCTCTTCCTCCTTCTTATGTCGCCATGGTCCCCATTGTTGGCCACGACCGTCCCAATTGTCAATCGTCGTCGTCCCCGTGTCTATATTGTCGTTGCCGCCCATCGGAGCTTTGGCTGCTGCCGGCGCCGTGTGAGAATGAGCATTTTGGGAAGGACCCACGCAGGGGCATATAGGAGCCGCGTGGAGCTAATTTTTTGGCTTCCTTTTTATCAAACATATCCTCTAGTGTATTTTAGGGGGACTCCCCCTTGAAGCCGGTGGTGTCACGTCTGTTTGGTAGGGCTTCAATAGAAGCCGACCATATAAATTGCTAAATTAAAATTGTAGCCTCCTAATGAATGATTTTGCTACAATTTAACCTTTTCATATTGATTTTTTTGAATGAGCTTGGGAAGTTTGTGTTGAAATTGAAGATCATCCGAGAGGACGTTAACCATGATGTTGGCACTTAGGTAGATTTGAGAGAAATTGACCCTAACAAAAATAACATAAACACGCCGTTAAGACTGCGCCAAGGTGCTCTGTTACGTAAAAAATATTAATTTATTATATCCGCTTTTTTAAAACTGGGTGAGGCTGCTCTGTTACGTAAAATTGAGGAAATGGCTACAAATTTATAGAATCTAGTCTGAATTCAAGTGATTTTAGGCCCTGTTTGGCAAAGCTCCCAGAGCTGATTCTCTGGTGAATCCAGGAGAAGCTCTGCCAAACAGTTTTTCAGCGAGAAGTGATTCTAGCTGAAAAAAAGTAGCCTGTCCTGATTCTATGGAGTGATTCTCCATCCTGATTTTGATAGTTTATGTTAGGGAATTAAAGAAAATCACTTTCAGCCACAGAATCACTTCTCCCAGAGAATCAACTTCCACAGAGAATAGAATCAAATGAAGCTCTACCAAACGGGCCCTAGATAAGGCCATGTTTGGATCCACAGGCTAAAGTTTAGCGCCTAAAGTTTAGTTGCTAGGGATCCAAACGGGAGCAGCTAAAACTCAGCTAAACTTTAGTTGCATGCCAAAAGATACACGATTTCCTTAGCTGATTGAGCCTAGCTAAACGCAGCTAAACGAGTTTAAAGACCAAAATACCCCCCACATATTTATGGAAATTTTCCGCCGTCACATGATTTTGTCTATAATTAATGAAGGTTAGGATAATCTAATTAATTTAATTAGCTGATGGATCCAAACACTCACAACTAAAGTTTAGATAGGTACTCTTTAGCTAGCTAAAATAAATTACTACAAATTAGCTGGCTAAACTTTGGTTAGGGTGGATGGAGGCCTAAGTTGCCTATGGGACCGGGGAGTACCCAAAAGTGTACGGGGATGATTAGTTAAGTTGGTCCGGGCCGTCTTCCGGGAAAAAAAAGGAAGCTGCAATGGCAAAGCCGGCACCGCCGCCGTTCGTGTACCGGATCAGCACGGCCGACGAGTGGGCGGAGCTTCAGCGCACGGGAGCCACCCTCGGCGGCGACCTCGACCGCTCCACCGGCTGCATCCATCTCAGCGACCTAGGCCAGGTATCCCCCACCTTAACACCGCTTGATTTCTTCCCGCCTACGCGTCACGCTCCCGAAATTTCCCTCAATCCGTAAAGAGCTATCTACTTGCTTGGGCGCAGATTTGGGTTGCTAGCTATTCTGTTTCTTGAGCTGTAGTATGGGAATCTGGGATAGGTCATCTAGTTCTCAAATCTATGGCTTGGAGCAAGTCAGTGTTATCTGGGGATGCCATTCGATGCACACATAGATGCGCTATGTTATTTCAGAATGTTTATCCATTTTATGAGCGTTCATCTTGATGGATTTCTTGGTGGCAGTACGCTGGGTAGAAGTTTGGGGCATATTGCTTTTCCTTTACCCAATTTTCTGTAGTAGATGGTACTGGCGAAGGAATCTTTCAACTTATTTAGGATGATTGTAGCTACTGCTTGTAAGATATTATTAGCAGTTGCCGAAATTATATATATATGTATTCAAGCTGCAGAGGTCTTAATTAATAATAGGTTGTAAGCCTGCCGGAGCCTGGAATGGCAATAGACGATTCATGTGTATGGTATGATGCCATCATGCAAATTGATAGTATGTGTATGTCTGTCAATTCGACCTGCATCTGTTTACTCTTTGATTTAAATGTTTTCCGCATTTATAGTAAGTTCTTTTTGAGAACAAGACACATATTGGTTAATTTACTAGAACCATTAAACTCTAGATTTTATTCTCTTAAAATGTTCTGCTGATTTCGCATTATTCCCTCTGTATTGTCAAAAAGAGGTAAAAGATAATATCAATATATTATCTGATGAAACCTCTATAATTTTTTGAATGTTTTTGTAAGTGTTGTATCTTTACTCCTTTAGTACGGATATTGTTAACTTAAATGCTATTCTTATGCCTACAGGATGCGTGAATCCCATTATGTTTACTCCAGTCAAATCAGTGTTATTTCTATTTTTTACAACTATTTCAATCTTATACTGTATAATGAAAGTTGGAGAATTTATCTTGTGATTCAACCTATAGGTGGTTTCCATATGAACTTCATCCATTTTTCATTGTCACTCTTGTATACCTTTTCTCGAGAACTGAAGATTGTTTAATCCTTGGACCTGGTGAAGGTGAAGATGACTTTAAAGAACTTCTTTCTTGGAAGGAATGATCTATACCTACTACAAATTGACACCTCCAAGGTAATTATATTTAAATCCCCATCTCATGTTAGTCTGTTAATTCTCAACAATTAGTATTTGCAGAAACTATTAGTATTTGCAGAACTTAAGTATGTCTTTGTAACCTATAGATCTAGAATGATGTACCGCTTATGTTTATTACTTCTTTTCATGGGAGTTTGGCTACACACGACACCAACACAATTTTAACAATTTTTTTTGCCTACATGTATAAACTATCAAAAGTAATGCTGGTGTTTTTTTATGTAACTTTGGCTTCTTTATAATTTATACTGCAATTTTTTTCAGTAATGTGCCAATAAATGTGTTTAGATAAAAACTTGTCCTGTATTATGTGATAAATTAGTGTTCATATTCTTCCCCTTTTTCTTGTTTATCTTAGCTTGCAGATGGGTTAATTTATGACGCAAGCGATGATAGTAACTACTTTCCTCATTTCTATGGTCCTGGTCGGAGCTTCGTACCTCTTCAACTAGATGCTGTTGCCAAGGCAGTAAAAATAGAGCTCGATAACAATGGTTTTACCTGCAGCCTACTTGATGGAAGCAATCTCCCAAGCTGATTTGTAGAGTTTTGGCCTGCTCTTAGCAATTCCCATGTGAGTTCTATGCCAAAGCTTAGCAATTTTTAAACTGTTCACATCCAGTGTCATGAAATTGTACCATACAGTGTCATAAAAAACCAGCTATCCATATGGTTTTGCTGGTCTGGCCATGGGAAGTTCAGAAATGTCTGGATTTTTGTGTCATCAACTTAATCTGATGGGTTGGGAGTTCTGACGTTCATTATGCTATAGAAAATAACGCACTGCATCTTCTTGTATAAAACATAAGTAAATACTACATTTTAGCCTTGATGAATCTCATACCTGTAACAATAATGGGAATTCGAAAAAGGAAATGCCATTTCAAAAACATATGTTCCAGAATTATTTTGTCCAACCAATTCACGCTTATATAAATCAGTAGATATTTCCGTTTTCTCTTTAAATGAATTCAAAAAACTCGTTTTTCTGAGATTTGTTTATTTATTTATTTTTTCTTAAATCCATACTATCACGATTGATTATTCAACCTGTGCTGGGATAATCTGTTTAGCAAATTATGGATCCATGCTTACAGTTGCAGACTTGTTGATTCTGATGATGTTCTGGTTTTTGTCTGATCCAAGGATGGCCTACTGAACTGGTAAAGAAATCATAATGTCTTATACACTAGACATAGTAAAACTGAACTCGACATGGCATGGATCCCTGGGGTCCTAAATCTCCTGAAACATTTATCTCCAGGCATATTCAGTTGTACTTCTGGAATGCTCTTATATTCTAACAACTTCACTAAGTTCATCTATGAAAGGTAAATTGTAAAATTCCCGCAACTTTAAAGGCATAAAGCTGATTGCTTGTCTAACTCCATATAGCTGTACATTCTGAAACATGATTATATGGCTATTCTGTGTTCTAGTGTTTCCTTTTAAGTTTCAGGATGTTGTCATTCTCAATGAGAATTTGTCTCGAGTCACTCTTGTTCTCCACGATCACACTTCACACCCTTCTTCCCATTCATCGCCATCTCAGTATAAGCTTGCTCCAACATTTTTTATCCATCTGTGTCCTCAAAGTACTCCTGTGTTTCAATTTTGCTTCCACTGGTGTTCATGCCAGGCCATCTAATATTAGCATGACCAATAGATTAACATGGCAAACAATCTCATGATCACATCCAGATTTGAGAATTGCCTTTGCCAAGCTCTGGGTGCTCCAGAGTCCAGACTGCCTTCTTTCGTTGGCTAATAGTGCGCCTTCTGTTGGGGAATTTGTCTGTTGATATTCATGTTTCTGTCCCTCTGTCTTAGCCCAAGCTATTATTTATGCAGGCAACAGTTTGGTGCTTGAATTAAGCAGCACCATCAATGACTCTGTGGTTTTGGACAAATTGATATACACGTATGGTAGTAGGAAATAACGCAAAGCGAGGAACGTCAGAAAAGTTTTCTAGCGATAGAGTACAGATATCGCAGATGAACTCTTCAAACATCATTGTATTTTTTTTCACGATATAGGACACATATCTTGAAAAGTGCTTGTTCATAAGCTCCCCATGTGATTGGATGAGCTTTGCACAGTATTATTGCAAGTTTGTACTGCTATATTCATCTAACTTGGAACAATTATATACGTGAATTTAAATTGTTAGTGCATGGAATGAGTGCACAACCCTGTCATTATTTCATAAATAAACACACTATTATGTGCATTTCTTTGATTGCTTTATGTGTATCAGTTTGCACTGGTTTGATTGCTTCTATGTTATCAATTTCAGAATTATCTTTGATCTATTCTTGCTGTGGAAGTGTGCTCAACTGTAGAGACAGTACCTCCATCTTTTGTCCTTCAAAAGTAAACCACGATTCCCTTACTGTGAATGGAGTAACAATTCCTTAAGATCATTTTCCTTTTTTATTTACTAGTACATCAATTTATGCAGTTATTATAATTGTATGGTAGCCATTAGATATGTTCTGCTTCTCAAGAATTGTGGTTTCAACTATTGTCCTCGCCACAGAATTTTCTATTTCGAACCAGGAGGTCAAATATGTATGCTAGAAAATTATGTGCTATCAATTATGCATTATTATGCACAATACTCCATAACTGAACCAGAATTATGCAGAACCAGAATACTGCATAACTGAATAAGCAGAATTTGTTTTTCACCAGCTTTTCCAAAAAGCGGACTCTGCACAATCACAAGCTGTGCTAGAGGTGCATAATTGTACATAGTTTCTTATTGTACACCTATTGATTTGGCACACGTCCCTTTTGAAATGGTGACCACCAAAAAATCAACTTGAAATGATTTCTCCTATCAGTTTCTCACCCTACACAGCAGGGATCTCCATCTTTTCCTGCCAGATCCTGAAGAGGCACAGATTGGATCATGAAGATGGAACCACCTGGACCTTACAGAATGCCTGCTGATGAACTTGCCAAACAACTTGTGACGTGAGGGTTATGGAGTTGAACTACATAGGAGTCTGGTGACGTGTTACTATCTTGCCGACATAAGAGAGAAAACGTCGCAAAAGGCTCTCTTGACAAGAAGGGATTGTCTATGGGTTATTTTTCTCGATGGAAGATGCTCTATTTGAATAAGTGTGACTTAAGTGTTCAGTCCTAGGATGAACCAAAGGTCTATTAGTGTGCTAGTAAATTGACCCTTGATCGAAATTCACCAATGGTTTGATGTGGCCCAATGAATGACTGGCAGTCACAGATACACTACGGGGAACTTTAAGATGCTAGACCTTGTTTAGATGCCAATTTGGCATCCCTAATTTGGGAGTTGGAAACCGAGACATACCGTAGCATTTCGATTGTATGTGTGAAAAATTGTTCAAAAATTGATTAATTAGGCTCAAAATGTTCGTCTCGTAGAATACAACAAAACCGTGCAATTAGTTTTTAATTTCATCTACATTTAGTATTCCATGCATGCTATGACATTTTGATGTGATGGGAATGGGTAGAATTTGGGATCTAAAGCCTTCCTAAATTTGGTCCCCAAATTTTACTATGCAAAAAGAAGATTCCCATCATATTAAAATATTGTCACATGCATGGAGTATTAAATGTAGATGAAATCAAAAACTAATTGCACAGTTTTGCTGTACTCTGCGAGACGAACATTTTAAGCCTAATTAATCAATTTTTGGACAATTTTTCACACATACAAACAAAATGCTACAGTGACGCACGCATCCAAAGGCCAAAATTTGGCTCCCAAATTTGGGAACTAAACAAGGCCCAAGGCCCTAGACTTTGATGTGCCCTGTTCACCAATGGTTTGATCCTACATACTGTATCTTGAAGGTCACCCATATTGAATGGGCTCCGCTTCTAGTACTTTTTGTTTTGAAATTTTCCGTTAAAAGGTATACTTATTTCAAACCACCGTTTGTGCATGTGGTACTATATTTGGTATACGATTCTACATACCTAACTATTTGAGCACATCAGGTGCTAAATATGACTTTGACATGGGTACGTACGGCAGCTTTGATGTGATGTATCATAGCAGCGTGACAAACTATGAGAAATCTTGACATGCAAACCCCTTTCAAGGCTTTTATTTTTTTTTCAGATGCGTCTATGGGACACGTTGCAACGCAAGCAAGCCACGTTTGAATTGAATTGGCCTGTTGAGAAATATATGGATTTGATTTGTTTTCTTTGGATGTATGCAGTCATTCAAGATCTCAGTAGATGCTGCTTTGGAAAGAAAGAAGAAACCACTATTGCAATGCAAGCAGCATCATGACTTGGGAAATACTAGTCAGCAGAATGTTGTTAGAACATTCTCCAAGCCGATCTAGTATCTATCTCCCTCTCTAACAATCATATGATGGTTTGGAAAGAACATTCATTTCCCATGAATGACTGATCAGGAAAAAAAATTATGGTGAAATTCACCACAGGGAACGAAAAGCCTTGAAACTTGGCGATGATCTGTAACCAGAGTGTCTATATGGAGCAAAAGAACGAAGGAACATTTTTTCTGTATTTGATTCCCTTGGAATCTTGCTTGACTATGCACAACGCCTGTGGACACAACAATCAGCTGACAATTTACAATTTACAAGTCCAAACCACCACCGATCATGCAGGTTGGTCAGAGTACTAGCAGTTGCTATCTTAGGAATCGAAGAACGGGGACAGCTCGTATCTGAGGCTGCAGCTTCCGCCGAGCACCCTGCCGCCCTCCGGCGCGCATCCCCTCGCCACCAGCTGCGCAATGGCGGCCTCCAGGCAGGCCTTGCAGTCCCCGCCGGAGAGGTCCTTGGTGCACTGCGCCATGGAGCGCAGCCTCCGCTGCCCGACGCCGGCCGCCGCCGCCGACGTCGAGGTCGTCGCGGCGGCCTCCCCGGCCGCGAACAGCAGCGGGGAGAGGTACGCCGTCCTGGTCAGCCGCTTCAGCAGGCGGGCGACCGCCCGGTCCAGATCGGCGCTGGCCGGCGTCGACGCCGCGGTTCGGAGCGCGACGGCGTCAACGGGGGCGAAGGCGCGGTGGTCGCGGTCGACCTCGCCGAAGAAGGGGGTGGCCGAGTAGCGGAGCGTGCAGGCGTCGAGCCAGACGACGGCGTCCTTCCTGGACGCGCAGGCGCGGCGCGCGTGCGACGCCGCGGCGCGGACGCACTCGGCGCAGGCGGCCCGCGCCACGTCGCCGCGGCACAGCGCGAGGCCGTGCACGCCGCCGACCGTGGCGATGTCGAAGCCGGCGGCGGGGGCCTTGGCCTCGAGGAGCGACACGAGGCGGCGGAGGTCGGCCGCGAACGCGCCGTCCGCCGCGAAGGTGCCCGCGCCGGAGCACGAAGTGGCCGGCGCACCCATCGCCGCCGACGAGGAGCCGGCAGCCGCCGCGGCCGCCGAAAAAGAAGAAGAAGCGGCGAGGAGCACGAGAAGGAATGCGGCTTCGAGAGCCATGGGTGCGGTGCGGTGGCTGCTGAGAACGCAAACGATGGTTGCAGGCAGAGGCGTGAGCCGAGGATTGTATCGTAGAGCACCCGAGTGACGGTGGCCGGCTGGGCTTATAAAGAGGAGAGGAATGGGGAGAGAAGATGACGCGGGGGGCGTGTGGATCGAGTAGTTGTTGGGGTTGGACCACGGAGGAGGAAGAAGCAAGCAGTTCCGGCGCGGCGCCTGCTGGACGAGGTCGTATATGCTATGCCGCGGCCGGGGTCGGAGTTGCTGGCTGGACATGGTCAGGTTGGGGGTCTGCCGGGCAGAGGCAACCAACGCTGACGACCGCGTGGCGACTGGCGACTGGCGACGCGGCCGCCTGTTACAGTCACGTTGCCCTTCTGGGCGTTTTTCTAAAGGATTTTTCATGCGTGTGGTTACGCACTGTCAGTATATCATTATGCGTATATCCGCATACTCATTTATCATTTTCAATATGTTCATATACCAGTTCTAAGATACTTCAAAACGAATTACACGATTTTTTTTCAAAATAAACCATATTTTTTAATATATTATGATTATACCTTTATAATGCTGTATAAAATAGTATGCTCATATACTTAATGTATCATTGCATACCCAATGTATATATCATCCCAGATGGTCCAGTATAATCACATACTACATGTGCATACCCTTCGTTGGATCAGATTAATCATATAAAGATACACAGGTGTGTGTAGCTATACGTGAGTGTAGAATAGATATTATATATATATATAATTTTAAGCCCGTGGTTACTGTGGGGTTACTGTGATTACTATGGCTGCTCCAGTCTGGTGGTTCCTGGAGCTACGCAAATAGTAACCGTCCGACATTTCTATGCAACTGGCGTGAGAACAACTCTGACGATGGCCATGACATTCAGTACCAGGTACAATTGGACTGGAGCCGGTGAAACTGGGATTTTTTTTAATCCACCTCGTGGTAGGTTTGCTTAAATTTACCGCCTCTAATGTCGGATATCAGTCACTATACGGTAGGATATTTTACGTAACGATGGTTTGGCTCGTAGTAACGTCTATACAAAACTGTACTCCCTCCGTCCCACAATATAACCATTCGTTGATTTTTTCGTTCACGTTTGACTGTTCGTCTTATTCAAAAAAATCATAAAAATATTATTTATTTTGTTATGACATGTTTTATCATCGTATATATTTTAAGTATATCATAATTGTTTTTATATTTTTATAAATTTTTTGAATAAAACGAACGGTCAAACATGATGCACAGAAATCGAGAAATGCTTATATTGTGGAACGGAGGGAGTATAGGACTGTGTCAAAATACTTGTCGGCAAGCTCTAGGAGAAATTAAATAGTACGGCATAGATAACGCCAGGTGCAAATTGGGTGGAGGACAATTTGAGATGCAAGCAAGCAAATGTACCTACCTACTGATGCTGGTGTTGAGCAAAACTTGCATGTCGCTTTTACGGCGGGACACTAAAATAACACTTGGGGCATGTACAACAGTTTAGACAGCTACTGTCTATTTAACACATACAGACAGTTAAATAGTTAGCTCTACAATAGTTTAGACATCTGCTGTCTATTTAGCTGTCTGTGTGATAATAAATACGCACTATGGTTTCTGATGTTTTGCATGGGAGCACGAGTCAAAGCAGTAGACGAGATAGTAGACAGCAACATTCTCTTTCCTCATTAAATGATAGCCACATCAGCTCATTTGATCTATGTGGCAACAAAAAGACAGCTGATGTCTGTGGGTTGTACATGCCCTTAGCCACTAAGTAAGTTATTAGTATGCTGCTACCTACTGCTCTGCTTTGTCTGACACACACATAGGAGTAGAGAGATTTCGCCGTCACACACGTCACACTTTGTTTATGCTCGTTTCCGAAACTTCCCCGGCCTGAGTGCCTGACAACCCTCGCCCTCGTCAAAGTCAAACATGGTGACACGCCTCAGTCCTCACCTCGCTGCTGCAATTATTCACCAGCGGCTAGCTGCGGCTTTGAATTTTAGAAAAAAAATTAGACAAGTTTGATCAATAATTAAAGATATTAAATAAAGTCACAACTCCAAGTTAATTCACGAGACAAATCTAATGAAGACTTTAACTGCACGATTAGAGAATGATTACGGTAGCATTACGATAATAAATCATAAACCGATTAGGCTCATTAGATTCGTCGCGTAAAGTTACACTCATCCCTAAAAATGTTTTGTAAATAGAATTTAATTAATACTCCATGCATGTAAGATTTTTTTTAATGTTTTTTTTTCAAAAGCCAAAGAAACGCGCCCGGTCACAAGGCCCTCTTCTAACACATCTTCAAAAGCTGCTCCTTCTTCTAACAAAAAAAGACCTAAAGTTCAAGCGCAAACGAACATTGCAAATTTAGTTCCAACTTTGCGTCATGTTTACTCGCCGGCCACTGCTATTTTTTTAAGATCAAAACATTTTTTTTGCGAGTAAGATCAAGACATTTGGCCCCCGTTTTAATATAATGGACCTGTTCAGCTAACATGCACCCCAACCAAAAATGCATGTCATCCAACACATGCCGTATTCCAATGTGTTCCACACGAGAGGATGTGTGCACATGTGAAATCAATCGTGGTGTACCATTTCCATATGCGCTTTTTGGGTCAAATAAAGAAAAAGAAAAAAACAGGGGCCACCATGAGTACATTATCATTTCCCTTGTTTTAACAAATATTGCAATCTAGGAACATGCAAGTATTCTACGTAGTCCGTTCCTCTGATTCATTAAAAGAAACTATTGCAACATTAATCCATGATATTCTGTGTTCCTGTTAAGGATGACTTATATCCAATTTATTTTAAATCTTTTGACTTATATGCAGTAGCTCTCTGAGAAAATGACGATGCCTAAGTTTTGGACCTAATCTTCATGACATAGATAAATAACTATAGTGTTACATTTTTATGTAGCGGAAGCAATTTTTCACGATATAAATTATATTGGTGATGGATTATTATTTCCATGGCCCTTTCATTTACAAGTGAGATCTTCACAATATGATTAAAAATTTCCTTTATGAACAGGATCTTCATGATATGGATTAATAACTGCAATGGTCCATTTTTTTAATGAAATCGGCTTTTTTGTGTAGACAAAATCACAACATCGATCAACTAATTGTGATTTTCTTTTTCTTGACCGGTCTTTAAATTTATTATATTATAAATCAATATGTAGCTTTATTTTCTTTCAAATTATCTCTTTCAATTCAGATCAATAAATGTAATTGAAATGTAACCATCTTTTTTTAGACAAAATCACAATATGAATGAACAATTGTGTTTTTTTTACTAGTTAGATCTTTTAAAAAAATTTGACTGGATAGTTAGATCTTTAAATTATTAGGGCATCATTATGCATTTCCTTTCAAATTAGCTCTTTCAATCTAGATCAATGATAAATTTAATTGTCTTTCACAAAAAAAGAATGATAATTGTAATTGTTTTTTTTGTCTTGATGAGCAAGACTTCCTTCCTCGTCGCTTTATCTTCACTATATAGATCCAAAACTTTCGACGGCTGACAGACCCACCGGTCATTGAAACATTATCTCTTATACGACCCCACCTGTCAGGCTCTTTATTTTTGTCAAACCACGCTTGACGAAACAGTCCGAGCGCTGCACTCCTCATAGTCAAAATATATAGAAACCAAAGATGGCATGCCCTATGAATATGAACCCAAGACCCCTCATCGTCAAAACAGCAGCGTCGCGTTCGCCGGCCGACCATCTTGAGGTGCAGCATGAGGTCGTCCAAGTTTAGGCTGGGGCCGCCGTCCTCGAGGACCTCAAACCGGACACGCACGGGGGCCAGGTAGCACGCGTGTGGTGCGAGTATATTTGCTATTAAGAATAATAAGAACAATACAAACGGGAAGAAAGATTACATATTGTGGAAGTTGTTTTCACGGGGAACCAACCTGTTGGTAATAACATCAATTTTATACGGTCAATCTAGATATGGTTCTTTATGTATGTATGTATTGATGATGGTGACTACAAGAACCCGGAAACGAGCTGTAGTGAATATAAAGAACACGCTTAGCGGGTAAACTAAAGCATGTTGCTACCAACCTCCCTATTCTGTCCGAATACATAAAGAAATAATTAATCTTGCAGTTAGTCAACTTGGCCATATTTTTATGCCGAAGCTTCACCGGATAATGCCCCGGCCGCCGCGGCCACCGAGGTCAAACGTACGGTGACGCCTCACCTGCTGCTGCTGCCACAGCCGGCCGCTTCATTCGCATCACAGAGAGAGAGAGGCCGCAACGGCGGGGGATATGAAGAACAGGACATGGCCATCGAAGGAATCAGTCGTCCAGACAGACAGATATGTTCAGCAGACGACGACTGCCGAGTACATGCCAAGTCGTGCCACTATGAACAGTCTGTACAGATCTTGTACATGCATATATATAAATTATGAACAGTCCACTCTTGGAATTGTAGAGTTGGCCCGTAGACGACGTGCCAAGACGCGAGTTGTGGCGCCATTATTCTTTTCTTTCTAATGTTACTGTATTTCATAAAAAAATATTTATATGCGGACGATATATGTGCCATCGCACGGTAGGTGGTACGAGGAAAAACATTTACCGAGATAGAACTGCATGCAAATGATGCAAGCACGAGCGCATGTCGTGTCGCCGTTGCTAAGGTTGTTACACGTTCTTGGATCATTGCAGAGTCAACTGGAGGAAACGAGAAAACAAAAAGGCAGCCGCGCGGAGGTATTTATTATTACCAGCTCTTGCAATCGAAAGCGGCATGTATGCATGTTAATCCAGGGTTTATTTTCCATCTTGTTGATGATGATGGCGACCAGGCCAATACTATGCATTATATTAGGCCATCACCTGAGTGAGAATATAATGAAGAAAATGCGGCGGTTGCGTTGCGTGAGGCCGGAGGAGGCAGGTAACGGGAATGTGTATTCCACGAGATGCGCTTGGAAAATATTAGCGAAAAGCACGCAACGCCATAGTCGTTGCTGATACCTGACAAGCGTAGCATGGAGTATTATTTTCTATATATGCTTCTAGAGTCAACCGGAACAAACAGAAAAGAAGATATTGCCACCGTAACTACGTTGTCGTGTTCCTTATTTTAAGTAAAAATAAAACAAAAACGATAGCAGCAGATGTAGGATATTATACATCACTAGTTTACAAAAATGTCTCCGTCTAATCACCTGACAAAAGTTTGACACAGGGTTGATCCCAGGGGCAATCCGGTGAGTTGTGCGACTAGTAATGCATCGCACGATCGAGTAGTGTTGAACTGTTGCGGTGCCGGTCCATGTTCGCAACGCTGACCAAGAAATGCAACGCAGCCTGAAAGGGAAAACCATCAGCTGTATGTAATCGGCGGACCCAGGATTTTTCTACAGCCTGGATGAATATAGCAACTAATAATAAGTTCGCACAAATATTTTGAGTACTAACGTAAGCAAACCTATATCTCTGATTTATCTAGTACTTCTTATAGCTTAATTTTATTTTTAGTTTCTTTGAATTGTGTACCAGCTTTACTACGTGGATTCTTTAGGTAAAAGAAAACGCGAATGAACCATGGATAAGCTAGTGAAGAAAGATGAAGATGAGTTCCAATGATCCATCAATTCAGTATAATTATTCAGTAAAGAATCAGATAATTACAAGTCTCGCTAACCTACTGATATTCCTGTCTGCAATCAAGAGATCAATTCGTTTGAGATCAAGATGTTGCAAACGCCAGTGGTAAAAAGGCCGCACTAGCTTGCGCACGTGCTCAAGCATGTCTAGTCGCTGGGCACCGGCTGCAGCTAGCACTTCCTCTCTCGATACACCCGTGCAGGCCGCAAATACAAGGCAATTTCTCGATTCGAAACTGGAATTATCGTGCCGCAAACAATCGTATATTCTCATATCTTCACAGGCTTGCCGGGCCTTGGTCCGCCAATGTATGGAGGGCGTTTGTGTGACTGCTGGTGCGATGCATGCATGGTGTATTGGCGTGTATGTAATCCATTTTTTTTTCACCAGTTCCTTTTGGCAAATTCCAAAGCCGATGGTGAGTTCTTGCAATTTTTGTTACATGTACTCGATTTATTATTTTATCCAACTGGATTTTTTTTCTCTCAAAAATAGCCGACTTGTAATAATAGCAGGACGAGTCACAACACTACTTTTTGCAGCACGTTCGAAGCCTCAGGCTAGCTACTGTATACAATTGCAGTCTTCCCTGCACACAAGAGTAGACACCTTTTTTTCATCGTTCCGTTTCGGTCTTCCATGCACCATTTTGGTTCGTGCAAATAATAAATACTGGTTGAATCCTTTTTCAGAACGTATACGTATAGGATTTTCGCTAGCACGTTGCTCATTACATAGTACATGATCACAAGTTGACAACTTGTTCCGAACTTTGCACGGATAGCAGCTACAGGAATCACATCAGGGCGATAAAGGTCAAATTATGAAATTATGTATACTTCGCATGGTGACACACATATAACCAGGACATACGTAACTTCTCCAATTACAAACTTTTCCAGACCACACTCGTCGAGGTCACCTGACACACACGGCGAATGACCAAGGCAGACTAGGATTACGCAAATGATTGGGCCTCACAACAATGTGATTGTTAACATCCGTTTGGCAACCAAGACATTTAAATAGGATCAATGCATTTCACCAAATTTCTGAAGGGTACCAATTCAACTTTGTTAGTGCACTAGACTACTATATATATGTATTTATTAGCTTTATAGGCATTATATATTATTATAATATAATTTCTATTTAACAAACTTAAAATATATTAGAATTAATAAATTCTTCACGTATTCTGAACAAAAATGAGCTACTATCAGTCTTAGGGGCATTTAGGTCATTTTAGCAACCAAGACAGATAATCGACTGCAAATAATCAGAATTGCCAAACACCCAGCTTATCCAGATTCTACAGACAGGAGCTTATGAAATAAGCCTGCGACCCAGATAAGCTAAGTTCCAGAAAGGCGTTCCCAAACAGAGCCTACTAGGCAGGGAGGGGCGCTGACGCCGCGCCTGGCTGCTTGAGTGCAGCATGCTGCATTTCTTCAACGGCAGCGGCAAGCAGGTTATAAATAACATAACAGTGATTGTAAAGTACTACACGATTTCATCATATGGTGTTCTAGTGACAGAATATTCAATGTCTGAACAATCAAAGATTCAAAATATTCAAAGGAATGAGCAAGGACAATTTAACAGCTAGTTACTGTATGCACATTTCTACACTTGAGCAATATGCTTATATACACCACTCAGCATAGCTAACAGGTACCAGTGAAGTAGTCCCATGAAATGAACAGCAAATAGACACCGAGCGGTAGGAACAGATCAAACATTGACCTGATTACAACGCCATTTCAGCTTGCAGTGCAGCAGGTTCATCATCTTCAGCTGTAGCTTTATGTGGAGCAGGGTGAGCTGGTTGCTTGTTGGCCGGAACATGCACTGGATGCACATGAGGAACTGCAACAGGCTCCAGAAGCTGAGATTGTGCTCCCTCCAGTTCTTCAAGTTCTGCTTCCAATTCATCCTGTAAAATTTTCCAGGGCAATGACAAGTATATCAGAGAAAGCAACATAATGCAAGATTGTAAAATGCAATGGCTACAGAAAATTGCCTCATCGAAATCAGCAGAAGCTCCAAGAGGAGCTGACAAATCATCCTGAATTTGTTTCATGTTTTCAGTCTGTTCGTTAATTTCATCCATAGTGCTGTCGACATCATCAATATTTCTGCAGGGACACGATAAACAATCATTTTGGTAACTTGAATGATTATGTGGGAAAACCCTAAAGTGGACTCAAAATTAATACTGCCGTTGCTTTTTGCATTGCTTTCATAGCTGCAGCTCCAGTCCTCAATGCACCGACGGTCTCTGTTGTAGCTTTTGCAGCTTGTAACATGATCACCTGTATAAGGGGTTATACAGTTAACACATTGCATATAGTTAAAAAAAAGAGCTAAACAAAAAGCTTCAAATGTTTGAAAAGGAATGAAATCTGATCGTGAATTCTCAACTGGAAATTTCCAAGCTGCTCAATTCGTTGCTCATAAAGTTTTTTCCTCTTCAAGGACTGGATAGCCGCTGTTAAGATAAAGGATTATTTGCATTAGCACAATCTTCTATAAATCAAATTTGCATCGCATAAAAAAGAAAGTGGGTGCCATTTTGAGTATAGTCAATATTAATTTAAATTAAAGCAAAACAATAAAAGATAAAATGAATATAAGCTGTATTGGCAGATAAGATGCATCATCATGAGGTCTGCGAGTAAAAGATGAAGATTGATCCGCAAATAATGCTTTGTGCAATTTGCCTACTATGCGCCTCAAGTACAATACAGGTACATAGAACCTAAATTTAATTTGATAAAATACAACACAACATGATAACATAATGAAACTATAATAATGATATGCACAATAACTGTGTCAAAAGAAATACCCACATTGTTGATCCAATGTACCATGTATCACAAGAGAACCGATATACATAGAAATACACCAATATGATGGATACATTTTAAGCTCATAATGCAACATCCGGACAGAGAAAATTTTAGGTGCACTAACAAAAGCATAACATATCTGATTATATCACCACAGCTCCAGCATCGTTCCTCCTATCCACTACCATAGTAGAAATTGTGGAGTAGATTTACCTTTAAAAAATCCACATGGAGAAGGCAGGTTTTATCAACAAAATTTCTGAAAGCTCATGTCTGCAACCCAAATTTCAGAGATAGCTGCAAGCACACATAGATCATGAGCTTGTTTTGAAATTGGATAACTAAGTGGTCGACGAACTTATCACTCTGAATGTACATAAAGCGGGACACTAACATCCTACAGTGCATTCATGTAAAGTTTAATCAAGATTAAAGCCTGTTAAGTAATTTAATTACAATGGAGAAAGTAGCTTACTGGCCACAAAATTCCAACGGTCCTGGCTGACAGGTCCTTGCCTCTCACAGGAACCAGCTATAAGCTCGTTCAAACCAAGCAATCACACAATACCACATCTTCAGATTTGCTATCGAAACCCATCAACAACATCGAAGGAAATCTTGTCATATACCAATTATCTTAACTATATTCTTTTGACATGATGGCATTGCTAATAAACAAATAGTGTATCAAAGCAATAACACTAAGATATCTAGAGACTTTTCAGGCAAGGTTTCATTAGTTTGTTGCTGCTATCTCCACAAAGAAGCGTAATTTAACAATTTAACCTGATAAATTAGGAACCAAGGTATAATTTTTTTTGAAGAAGAGATCAAAACCATATAAAATTACATCACACATGTACCCATCTGAAATAGCATGAACACATATTAAGTTGAGCTCTTCTAGTGCCCAGACTAACACTGAGTAGGAACAATTTTAATTTAGAATTATGCTACGTGGATGAAGTGTGCTGTAACAAATGGGCAGCACAAGCTTGAATGATTATTGTTGGTAGAAGATGAATGGAAATCAGAATAAATGCCCAACATTACAGCAATCACCATAAAAGATCAGTAAGAAAATACATATGCTGAACACATATGGGCTGAACACATATGGCAGACACAGATGTGCACACATGGATTAAAGAATGGGAAACTGATAAATCCTGTATCAAGGAGGAAAATCTTACGTACGGAAGAACCATGGAGATGCCGAACCAGGACTCGAGCCTTGGAGATGCCGAATCAGCCTCATCCTTGATGGCAACATCGCAATGTCCGCTAGATCATTAGAAGTTATAGCTGCAGGAGAGGTGAATAGGTGGGTGGAGTAGTGGGAGGAGTGCCTGGGCCTTCGGCGTGAGCGGGAGCGCGACGGTGCTGCGGCCGAGCAGGGACGGCGGGGCGGTGGCCGAAGGGGGCGTTGGGGCGGCGCCCCAGCGGGAGCGGCGGCCGACGCCGGCCGAGCTGGTGGCGGCTGCGGCGCCGTGCTCTCCACGCCGCTCGTCGCCGCCACCGTGCTCGTCGTCAGCAGCAGCGTCGCCAAGGGCAGCCGAGGAGATGGCTCGCGGCGACGGGCGTCGGCCTCCCCGAGCGGCGGCCCCACACGCCGGCCTCCACCGGCGGCGGCCATCTGCGGCGCGGAGGGGGTGGAGGGGCAGCGCCCGCACGATGTCCGCTGGCGCCGCTTCCGCGCTCCGCGAGCGCCAGGACCGGCGCGCGCCCCGGCGCCAGCGTGAGCTCCGCAGCCGGCACGCGAGGACGGCGGCCGGGCGAGCAGGGGCGGCCAGCGCGCGAGCACCGCGGTCGGGCGAGCGCGAGTGGCATGCGCGCGAGCTCCGCGGCCGGTGGAGCGCGAGCAGGGGCGGCCGTCCCACAGGTCCTCCGCGGCCGACGCAGGCGGGCGACCGATGTGGGAGCTCCGTGGCCGGCCTGCCGGGCAAGTGCGAGCTCGGCGGTCAACGCGGCGTCCCGGCGCCCGCACGAGCTCCACGACCGGCTCGTCGCCCCGGCGCCAGCGCGAGCTCTGCAGCCGGCACGCGAGCACGGCGGCCGGGCGAGCGCGAGCAGCGTGCGAGCGAGCACGCGGCCGGTCGGGCGCGAGCGGAGGCGGCCGGCCTGCAGGTCCTCGGTGGCCGACGAAGGCGGGAGGCCTGGCCGCAAAGGCTGCAGGCGCGGCGCGCGGCTGGAAGGTGCCGCGGTGGCGGGGCCGCGCGGGGGCGGAGGGGAGGGAAGGGGGCGGGGCGGCGGCGGTGGCGGGCGGGAGAGAGAGGAGGGAGGAGCAGCGGTAATTTTTTTCGCGGAGTCCGACGACGCGGAGGCGACGGGACGGAGGACACGCGCCTCGTGGGACCCATGCGCCGACCGAGCGGGCAGCGGCAGCGGCAGCGGCAGCCGGTCGATGGTCGCCACCTCAGCGCGGGGGCCACGCGCCGCGCGGTACAGCGCCGAGCGACGGATGGGCGGAATCCTTTCCGCGATATGAATCTACTATATAAGCCAATATGTTCTAGATTATGATAATCTAGAAGTGTAGATTATTTAATCTGTATTATAATCTATAGTGTTTGTTGTCCATATGAGATTATATAAGCTAGATTATATAATCTAAATGGATTATAATCTGAAACAAACAGAGCCTAAGCCTCGCAATTCAAAGACATTGAAATTAAAGTGATGCACATCACAAAATGGACAGAATTCCCCCAGATAAAGCCACCAGCCCGTACAGAAATTGCAAATGAAACCTTCAATGCAGATAATTTCCATCAAGCAATCATCCAAAATATATGTCAAGCAGGGCCTCATCAACTAAGATTTATCATTGTCTCGTTAAACCACGTATCACATTCATATGGGAGTTCAAAATCGAGACTTCTCTGTTTGAGTAACAGAGCTGCAAATTCAGCTAAAATGTCTTGGATTCTCTCTCTATTTCATACTACAGCAGCTGAGAGCTGCAATCTCAAACTTATGGCATGTCATCGCAATCCAAGCGATGCTCTATTTCAGCAATGTCAATTTGGATGACTCCATACCCTGAAATTAAACATGTGAACCATGAAATATTGTCTGATGTAATATGTGAACTAAAATAATGTCAATAGAACTTTGTACTCTCCAACAAATTAGGTTTCAGTTTTCACTCGTCATAACCCCCCTCTTATAAATTATATGTAGATAACAATAAATCTTTCATGCTACAGATCCAGCACGGGCAATCAGGAACAGACTCGTTTCGACAATCTAAATATAACTATCTCAATTTTCAAAAAAAAATAACTATCTCACTGCTTGTCACTTAGAGCCCTAGATAATCAGTTTCTAGGTGGTAGCATTTTCTTTACTTTTAGATCATCCTAAATATTTAATAGATCTACATGCAGGATAGCTTCATGGCTATAGTTTTCCTTCACCTCATACAAGAGGTGAAAATCACAATTTAAAACCTTCCTCCAAAAAATGCTATGCTCAAGAATTCTTACAGTCAAACCATAATAATATGGTCAAATGAATTATCTAGGGCACATGATATATGAAAGTGGTATGAGTTTCTTATACAAAATATTTCATGCATTAGACTTTACAGCATTTTACTGAATATATGATTACAAATTTCAGTTGCCAAACCGGCATCCCATTGAATTGAAATATTTAGCTTTCTTGTCTTGGAAGAAGAGTATAGACTCTGTAGACATGTTCAATCTAAAGTACTACACCAAAAGTTTGTTACAGTGCAACTTAAAAATTTGAGACCGGAAGTAATATGCGGAAATATACAAGACACCTCAGCAAACCAGACTCCACCTGAATCACAGATTAGCACACAATTCTATCTTTCTAGACTTTCAGCTATTGTAACATATTTCTTCCAATTTTTAACTTGTTAATATTTTTGCTTGACAACGAATATTGGACTTTCATAGGGTTACTCTTAAGTTTCTATCTTTCTAGACTTTCAGCTATTGTAACATATTTCTTCCAATTTTTAAACTTGTTAATATTTTTGCTTGACAACGAATATTGGACTTTCATAGAGTTACTCTTAAGTTTCTGTAGGACTGTGTACAGCATACCTAGAAAGGGCACCAACAGTATTTGATAGATTGAACAATTGGAAGAAATATGTTACACTATTGCACTCTGTGGAAAAAAAAATGGACACACTATTGCACTCTTCAACATAACTAGTTATTTTTGGAATGGGCTCATTTTGGAAGACCTATTAGTAAGTGCAACCACCATATATCCAGTAAGAGTATAGCATAAGTCGATGTTGTGGTTCAAGAAATTTAATCATTATGTTTGCAATCTTAATGAGGAAATGTCCTTTGGAACCCCACATTTGGGTGGGAGAATGCAACCCTCAATATGGAACCTCTGATAATTGGCCACTAGATAGCTAAACTGCACAGAATTAGGGTTCAAATATGATTAACTTAATTCAGAATTTCAAACATGTATCTTTTTACTTGAATTTTAGATAGATGTTTACCTAACTTTGAACTATGAAAATATGATTTTAGAAAGTAACGCATTAGTGCTACCATGCTGCAGAAAATAGTGTATATAAAGACAGCTTAAATTATCTCGTGGCTTTGGTGCTAAAACGATTTTGGTGGAGCCATGTGACCAAATTAGTACATCTAAATATTTATATGCATACTCTTGCCAAAAGAATCATGCATACCAAACACTGCTTGTTCATGCAAAAGACGAGTATTGTACACACACTCTTTCTAGATAATGCGGTACTAATCCTAAGCACACAGAACTACAACCTTAAAAATATACACTACCGGCACAAGAAAGATCCTACAATTACTCATTTGTGTGCGTGTGCACACATGGCTCAACAAGGATCCAACTGCCAGCACAAGAATGATACTGCAAGCTAACAGAATTCTCAAAATTAAAGCACTGTAGAGCATAATATGCACACATGAGCATGTCAATTACAGAAACAGATATTCAGTGAACGTCAATTATCAAATTAGAGCAGCATTAACATAAAAAATATAAATATATACAAGGTTTCGAAGAGAAATTATCAATATGGCAAGGAGAGAATAGAAAAAATGAAAGCCCAATCCAAGGTTGCAGAACAGGGATTAAGGAATTCCAATTCTAAAATCAGTTAAATGTCAAGTTTGTTTCATGCTTGCAGGCACAGTAGCTCAAGGAATGTAAGAGAACCCTTTGGCCAAAAAATCATTGGAGCATCATCAAATATATTTTTTTGTCAGTCTACCAGATTATTGATTGTTAAATATAACCATCATCAGAGTGACAACCAAATATGTAACATAATTGATTTTTCAGAATACTAAAATACTTCGAGAATGCATCCCTGCTGCCAGGTAATTGGGAGACAAAGGTGGTTTTTACCAAGATATGTCATGGCATTTATTTCACTGCTGGATTATCATCCGAATTTAGAGAGATCATTTTTCTAAATTTCAAGTCAGTACACTTTTAATTTAAAACCCATTTTTGAAATAATAAATTATGCATCCCAGCTAAGAATTTTGGGGACAATCCCAACCAAAATGCCAACTACAGAATGGGGGGGAAAAGAGGGATATTGTTCCATACCTCTGAAACCAAAGGAAGGAGCATTCATAGCCTCTGGACCAGCATTTCACCTCCAGCTGCTTGGCCAGAAGGTGTGGATGCTATACCCAGTCTTCCAGTTATCCAAGTATACCACCTTCCGAACAGCCCACCACCCGATCACAATGACAGCCAGCATCGCCAATCGTTGCGTCTGCTGGCTCTCCACCCTCACCAACAGGTGTGTCACCCCAGCAATCATAAGACCCACGAGCGTGTACAAGAAGCCAACCGCAAACCCCTCGGCCCCCAGCTGCATCCCCGACCCCTGGTAGAAGAACACGAGCTTGTCGGGGTCGGAGCGGTCTGTGAGGAACATGGGCGTGTGCCTGATGATCCCGTACATGCCCCCAGACACGCTGAAGAAGTAGACGAAGAGCGCCCCGGCCATCCAGACTCGGCGGTCGTGGAGCAGGGTCTCCCCGTCGATGATCCTCTTGATCATGAAGGGGATGGAGACTAGGATGAGGATGCCGAGGAGGATGATCTGGTTGCGGGAGAGGAGCGGCGGACGGACGATGGGGCCAACCTCGAGGCCCGTGCGGGACTCGATGAACTCGGCCATGGAGTCGGCGAGGCGGGAGAAGTGGGACTGGTCCATCTGCTCGGATCCGCCGAGGCTGGCGTGCTCGGTGCGGACGAGGCGGATATGGGGCAGCGAGTTGACGCCGAACTGGTGGAAGGAGTGCTGCGACTCGGCGAACTCGATGTCGGCAAAGAAGAGGTCGCCGGAGCCTGGGTTGTGGGCGAGGAAGGAGGCGGAGAGGAGCGCGAACTCGGTGCGGAGCTGGGGCAGGTGGAGGTCGGCCTTGGAGTGGAGCGAGGCGGCGTCGAAGAAGACGAGCACGGAGTAGGGGCGGCGCGCGGCGGGGGCGGAGAGGAAGCGGGTGACGGAGGAGTCGGTGAGGTGGATCACGCCGGACGGGGACCGCGCGCGGAGGGACTGGAGCTCCGCTACCAGGTCGTCGGCGCTGACCGAGGATGCGGCGGCGGCGAGGAGCAGGAGCGGGAGGAGGAGCAGGCGGTGGTGCGGTGGAGGCGCCATTGGGATCCTCCGCCGGGGACGACGCGATAGATCTGGGAGAGGAGACTGACCCGACATCCGTGGTGGGGAGAGGGGAGAAGACGAGCGTGCGGGCGCGTAGTGGGCCTGGGGGATGAGAATGTAAAACTAGGCCCAATATGGGCCGAATCACGTCAAAGCCCGGTTAAGGATTCCGTAATAATAAAAAATGAAAATGTAAGGTTTCTTATCAGCGTGGTTTATTCTCCTGAAAACAGGTTTATTCTGCACTTAAAAATACCCTCGATTGAGTATTTGGAATAATGGGAAAGTCTGCACCAGAAATGGTCTGGCAGGCTGACACTACTTTATGTCTGAGCAGAAATTTAGCTTGTGGAATAAGATATCATAAGTGGTTCATCCTCACAACCGCTCGTGGAATAAATGCGTCACTGTAGCATTTCGTTTGTATGTGTGAAAATTATCCAAAAGTTGATTAATTAGGCTCAAAATGTTCGTCTCGCAGAGTACAACAAAACTGTGCAATTAGTTTTTTATTCCATCTATATTTGGTACTTCATGCATGGATCGACATTTTGATGTGATGATAATCTTCTTTTTGCATAGTAAATTTAGAGGTGCAAATTTGGAAAAACAAGGCCTTAATGCGGTGTGTTGATTCAACGCACAAGAAAAGCACCAGAGCGTGAGGACGTTGCTGCAGATGGCATACGACCGCGTGGCTGCGGTTCCGTGAGGCCTCCTCTAATGGACTATCTCGGAGCTGGCTCTTTCGTTTTTTTTATTCCGTAAACAGTAGCAAAATAGGGAGGCAGTCGCGCCGCAGCGCGGCCTTCTTCAATGGTTGAGCTAGCACGTCATCACGTCATCTCTAAGTATTTTAAGAGACAACTCCTTCAATAATCTAGCTTTTAGCATCTAACTCATAACATGAATGACCTCACACATCATCCTCACGTAATCTTGAAATACGTGTATAAGACTGTCTCTTAAATAAGAGCTGGCTCTTAGCTTTTTACACTGTTCACACATTAAAAAATTTATAAGCTAGTCTAAGAGACGGGCATTGGAGAAGGCAAAGAAAAGGCGCCTGCGGCCCGCAGCTGCTTACCGGTGTTCGCGATTACCGGTGTTCATGGCGATTGGCTGCTCGGGAGACTGCAGCTGCAAGTTGCTTGGAAGGACGGAGACCGCTCGGACGGACGTGGTCGTGCACACGTGTGCCTATGGTCGAATCAGGCAGCGTCGCTCCATGAAATGCAGCAGCTGTTGCCTCGGACTTACGCGACGGAAGAGAAAACATGGGAACGGAGTGGATTTTTGGATTCCTGTAAAATCGGCATCTGGCTACAGTGTTTCAGAGGAAAGTCTTGACTGATTCCTTTGTTCCAAACGGCAGATTTGTTTCCATTCGGAAGGAAACCACGCTACTGTAATTTTCCTTTGGTTTTCCCGTGTTCCAAACGAGCCCTTAGATCTCAAATTTCACCTCCAAAATTCACTATATAAACAAAGATTTCCATCACGTCAAAATGTTTGCATATGCATGAAGTATTGAATGTAGATGAAATCAAAAACTAATTGCACAGTTTTGTTGTACTCTGCGAGACGAACATTTTGAGCCTAATTAATCAATTTTTGGACAATTTTTTACACATACAAACGAAATGCTACAGTGGCGCACGCACCCCAACGAACCAAAGTTTGGCTCCCAAATTTGGGAACTAAACAAGGGTGAGGACAGTTCCTCCCAACTTTTCAAACTTTCCATCACATCGACATCCCATCGAAACATTAAATATAGCAAATGACGCATGCATGGAGCATTAAATGTAGGTAAATAAAAAAACTAATTGCATAGTTTTGATGCACACGACGAGACAAATCTTTTGAGCCTAGTGTCATGGTAGGACAACAATTACCACAAACAAATGAACATGCTACAGTGCACTACAATGTCTGATGTTATCCTTTTCGATCCAAACACAGCCAATAAAACTTACAGTACTGCAAGTGCCTGCATAAACAGAAACTACTGAATGATTGTACAAACATCCTTAACCCTGTGAGGGTTCAGAAATTATGTTGGGCCACTATTGATGATTTTTCTGTATCAGGAAGCAACAGTACGAGGTGAAAAATGTTCTAAGAAAGCAAACAACATAAGGGTAAATGAGGGCCGTGTTTCTTTGTCTTCCGGCCAAAATTTTCTAAAAAGAATATTTCTGCGTGAAATACTAAATGAAGTCTATTTGCACAACCTTTTTAGAGATGTGTGTAACTTTACGCGACGAATCTAACGAGCCTAATTAATCCATGTTTTGCTACAGTAATGCAGTAACCATCCTCTAATCGTGCGGTCAAAGGCCTCATTAGATAGGTCTCGCGAAATAATCCAATGTTGTGAAGATAGTTTTGTAAACTGACTTTATTTAATACCCTTAATTATTGGTCAAAGGAGCTGGCAAAATTTTGACCGCACGATTAGAGAATGGTTACTGTAGTATTATTATAGTAAATTATGGGTTAATTAGGCTCATTAGATTCGTCGCGCAAAGTTACGCTCATCCCTTAAAAAAATTACAAATAGACTTTATTTAATACTTTATGCATATAAGATTCATTTTGAAATTTTTTTGCCAAAAAGCAAAGAACTGAACTTGGAGTGTACTATGTGAAAATCCTTCGTCTTGCTCTCAACAGATTCTATGGAACTCTATCCGATTCTTAACTAAGACGCTGAGCCTGCTAAAAACAGAGTTGAGCACGCAGAGCATACAAATGTAGGCCCCTATACAAATGCCCCGGCAACAAATCTTCCCAGGTAATCACCACAATGCGTAACAGACTCAGATGTCTTCTTTGCTTGTGGAGTTCTGCAGAAAATGCAATAGGAACAAATGTCACATTTGTGAAGCCACATTTGTGAAGCGATGCATGCATTTAAATGAGTACCAAAGCTGCCCTCAACTTTTAAAAAAAGAGAAATTAAAACATATATGGTAATGTAGTGTTTAAAAGAAAATTTCTTATCTCATAAATTTAAATGTAAACAGCTTTTTTGCGACAGCCAGCTGTCATAAAGAATAACAGTAAGTCAGTAATGTATAGGAGGCACTGTAGTGGCACTGCACTACAGAATCACAAACATCATATCAACTGGATAACACTACGAATTATAAATAAATGACTAATAAATAGTTAGCAGAACATCCATGAACTTTTTTTAGAAAGAAGGAAAAGCTAGTTACCATTCTATTTCAATATTGTTGGCTTGTTGCAAAGTACTTAAATAAATATATCAATGCACTCCATGAAGTTTAACAGGATGCTCTCGTGGGGCATTAGAGAGGAACGTCAGTTCAAGAAGAACATCAATTTGGCTATCACGAGCGTAGCGCATTAAGTTTCCGACTCCGCGGCAGCAACGCCCCTTCGCCGGTCACTTGCCGCCCGTACGCAACAGCACCACACGCTCATCTGCAGACTACAGGCATGCTTGTAGCAGTAAGACTCTATGTCCCTGGCCCACTGGGTCAACTAGTTCCACTTGGGTTTGGATTTATTTGGTTCAACCCAAAATCAACTAATAGCTATTTGGGTATTGTGGGTTAGTGTTTGGGTCAACCAAAAAAAACAACCCAGTTGCATCGCGACGCCTGAGCGATGACCCAGCCGATTTGCCCCACCGTCGCCTTCCTAGCGGCCACCAGACCTCCAATGGCCTGCTTATGCGACGGTGAGGGGAGAAGGAGGTGAGGTGGTGGTCTTGCGGTGGCGGCGCGAGGGTAGTCCACCGAGAGAAGATGGGAAGAAAAACGGGAGGGAGAGACATGGCCGCCGCCATCCTCATCGCTGCCAGGCCAGCAGCTCCGGGGGCAGCGAGGAGGAGGGGAGGTGGGGGCGGTGGCGAGAGGAGATGTGGTGGTGTCGCCCGAGGGACGACGTGAGGGTTTTCTGCAGTGCCGATGCAAATTCGTCACTATTTTTTATTAGACCGAGAAACGATGTAAACTCGATATCTACTGGTCCAGTTTCTTAAAAGTGTTTAATACACATGGTTTTGTTATATATGCAAAAAAAAATAAGGTTTGGCACAAAGAGCCTTGCAGCTGCAAATATCCAGCAAATCAAAATTGAGCTCTTAATTTTACATCATACCATAACATTACTTGGCTGAACAAAAGGTGGTGGTTCGATGGGGTGCAAAGCACGGTAGAGGAGCGAGCCGCCCTTTGTGCAGGACCGTTCGGATTTACGATTTTTGGGTGCCACAGCAGCCGGATTTACGGTCGTCACCGTCACACCAGCCGGTGACGAACCGCAGCTCCGGCTCGGCGAGGACGACGGCGGCGGCGGCGCCATCGTCGTCGCTCAGATGGCGCTCGGGCCGGAACTCGAGCGGTCGGGGCCAGACCTTGGGGTTCTTCCCCAGCCCGATCCGGCTTACGACGACATGGCTGCCCTTGGGGATCAGGTACCCTGCAATGGCGGTGTCCTCCGATCCATGGCGACACGGGGCGCGTTGATGGCGTGGTACGGGTGCAGGCGGAAGGCCTCCCGGATGCAGGACTTGAGGTAGTTTAGCTTGCTGGTGTCGGATTCATCCTGGACTAGTCGGCAGTTTGGCACTCCTCGAATTCCATCATTTTGCATCTCATGGAAGATGCAGCACGTGAACAACTGATCAACTTCTCCCTCACACACAGAAACAACAACATATCACGAGAGTGTTGGACTGTTAGTTCCATTTCTTGAGAGGCTAAAAAAATTTGAATACTATAGGTCAAGGTTCTTCTGGCTAAAGACCAGTTTCCAAATTTATTTAATATAGTACGAAAAAAACATGTAACTGTTGCTGAGGTACTTAGTTCGCATTCTTAATGTCTCCTTTAGAAGAGGCTTAGTGGGGGAGAAAATAACAGAGTGGTATAGCCTTGTTGCGAGACTAGTACATATTAATCTAAAATGAGGGAATGGATTCATTTTTGTGCAATCTACAAAAGGATGGGGCATTCACAGTTAATTCAATGTATAGACACCTGGTCAATAATGGTATTAGAGCTACGCAAGAAATTTGGCATATGAAGATTCCTCTAAAAATTAAAATAGAGCAAATATTACAGTTTTTGTTGCAGAGCAGAAACTATCCAACACTTGTTCTTTGAATGTCATTATGCAAATTTTTTATGGCGTGCAATGTACATTATGTTAGGAATACCACCTCCAGAAAACACAGAGCATTTGTTCGGTATTTGGGCAAAGTAAGGAGGCAAAAACACAATTTATTGTTATTGACAGAAGCTACAACTATTTGTTGGGCAATTTGGCTCACAAGAAATGATACTATGTTTAATAAATGTAGACAAAAAAAATTTTTGCTGGTTCTTTGTAGGGGACACATTGGCTTTGGTTCTGGGCTCGGTTGCAGCACATTGATGACTAAAGAGAGCGGCTAGTCCAGACATACTAGCGTCTAGAGTTTAGTGCTATGCGGTTCTTTGTGTTCCATAGATGGCCTTTTATTTTGCGTATTGGTTAATATTAAATACGGATAAGTTTAAACTTTGAGTGAGTTTGTAATAATCGTGGACTCGTACCTTTCTCTTGAGAGGTTTGAAGCCGGAACCATTTTCGTTATGTAAAAAAAAAAATCTTGAGACGCCAGGATCAAATTGATCGGCGCTTATGTATGATTTGTGTCGATTGAGAATTGTGCACAGAAATTCAGCTGATCTCGTGATTGAGTCGCCACATGCACTTCTGATGTCGACAGTCATGTCTTCTACGGAGTATCCTACCATCACTAGCATGAATATTAGCTGTTTCCCTTCAGATCAATGATAATGCTCTCGATCCTTCAAAAACCTGTAGCAACGATTAGTTCAGCTAACCATTACTAACATGAAAAACAGCTGTTTGCATCGACAAGGAAATGATACTGCCATGGTGATCACAAACACGAGATATGCAGTTCATGTAATGTGAGGAAAGCAAAAGGAATTAGATGTAATCTGTTGTTCTGACTCCTGCATTTTTCCACTACATCATTGAAATATAACACGGTTACTAGAGTCAAAATAGCTATCTAACATTACTTGATTGAATATACAAGTATTTATGTGCCCATCACCATCAGTATCATTCTACCTAGTAGACATTTTTTTTTCCTTATACCGATATTGACTAATAAAAATATTCAAGACCTAAAGGTAGTCCCATGATACCATCCGGTTGGCATTTTGCCTCATACTACCCACCTTCGGTACACTACAAGTATGAACTTCAAATCATAATATGAAGTCATTCACAAAAAGGTACATGAAGAGTGCATTAATGCTTTACTGGAAGATATTATAGCTAAAATATATGTTGCCCCTAAAATTTCTAGACGTGACAAAATAAAATCCCTAAATACTGAAAGAAAAATAATGATAAAAATGGCATTTTACAGCAGCAAAAATATGTGATAATTAGCTTCCAAAAAGATATAGGAGCCTCAAAAGAGGGTACATGATGGGAAGGAAGGTAAGAAGGTTTCCATGAGTTTCAGAAGCAAGATAGCATCCCATATTCTGGGACTTCATTCCTACAGAGGACTGATCACAGACATCTATTACACCACTGCTTAAAAAGTTCAGGCCAATCAAGCAACTAGCAAAATTATCATCTACTCAGTAGTTTCCATGATACACTCTCAGGCATGCTGCATCATCGGTAAGTCCACTGAGGGTTGTTGATCTCTAGGAGACGGCCAAAAGTTGTTAATGCATCATAATATTTGCGGATCTTGAGATATCCCCTTATTGCAGAAACATCAGACTCTCTAAAGTCAGCCTTTTCTATAACTAGTTCAATAGCATTAATTAGATAATCATCCATGCCCAGATTCAATAGACCTTCTGCTAGCATACGAAAGGATGAAAACTCAGGCATGAAACCCTTATTCACCATCTCCACCAAGAAGTCAAAAGCTTCTTTGATAGGTCCTCCACCACAACAGAGACTCCGGAATACAATCTTATATGTGAGGGCATCAGGAGGCTCACCCACTTCAGTCATCTCCCTGAAAAGATTAAGGGCATCCCTTAAATTATTGCGTCTAAACAAAGACTGTATCACAGGGTTGTAAGCTTTTGGAGTAGGCCTCATCCCTTTAATTCGCATGCCTCTTAAAAGCTTCAAAGCAACCTGAGTCCTACCGGCCTTGCATAGACCGTTAATGAGTGTTCCATATGTGACAACGTCAACTTCAAAACCATTTGCTGTCATAGTTTCTAAAATATCAGCTGCTTTCTTGATGTTTCCTTGCTTGCAATAATGTGTTAGAATAGAATTATATGTGATATTATCAGGTTGCAATTCTTCCTTCACCATTTGTTCAATAAGCTCTGTTGCATCATCAATCCTTTTGGCCTTGCACAAGCCATCAATAAGTGTATTAAATGTGACAGCATTCCTTGAAATACCCTGTAGATCCATTTGATCAAAAATCTCCTCAGCTTCTTCTATTCTCATTTTCTTGCATAACCCATCAATTATCGTGTTATATGTCACTGTACTCCGAGGGCAACCACTCGATTCCATCTCCTTCAACAAATCCAAAGCATTTGCAAGCTTCCCCAATGAGCAAAGATGATCAATCAATATATTGTACGTAACTTCATCAGGGGTGCATCCACTGCTCTTCATCTCCTCGAACAATCGCATACCAAGATGAGGATCTCCTACCTTGCAAAGGGCATTGATCAAAATATTGAAAGTATAAACATCCGGAGAAAGTCCCTCCACAGTTAGCTCACGTGCAAGGTCCAATGCTTCCTCAAGTCGATTCTGTGAGCATAGAGCAACAATGAGAGTATTGAATGTGGTGGTGTCAGGCAAGCAGCCCCTATCCACCATCTCATTTACAATTCCTTTAGCCTCATCAAGCTCTCCACTTTTACATAGGAAATTGATAACAGTATTGTAGGTGAAAACATCAGGATCATGGCCCTCCTGAATCATAAGGTCCATGACTTTCAAGGCATGACTAACATGTCCGTTTTGGCACAGCCCATGAACAAAGGTATTATATGTGACCTGATCAGGTTCAAATCCATCCGCAATCTCTTGCTGTATGTAGCCAAGAGCATCTTCCACCCTCCCCAGCTTGCAATACCCATTAATCAGAACATTAACCGTTACCCTTGTTGGCGAGCATCCTGCCTCCCACATCTTCGCCTTCACCCTCAGAGCCGCCTCAATGCTTCCCTCCTCAATAAAGCCTTGCATCAAGGTGGTGAATGTGGTCTCATCAGGTGCGATGCCACGGCTCGACATCTCCTCCAGCATCAAGACCGCAGTCCTAACCTGATGTGCCCGGCACAGCCCCTTGATCAGAGTATTGAATGTCACAACATCATGTTGGATACCCCGGCTAGCCATCTCGTTGTAGACCGACTCCAGGAGCTTCATCTTGCTCCCCTCCACAAGGACATTGAGGAGGTGGTTGTACACCACCGTGTCCGCCTGAAGGCCGAAGAGGTCGAGCTGGTTCAGAACCAGGCCGACGGCGTCCTCGAACCGCCGCAGCCGCGCGTAGCTCTCGACGAACGACTGCACCACGCCAGCCGTGACCTCGTGCCCTTCCCGCCGCATCTCCCGGACAAGCCCCTCCATCAGGTCGAGCGCGCCTGCCGCGCCGAGCTTCCGTATGATCTCCTCGTAGACGGCGCAGCCCGGGGCGAAGTCGTCCTGGGCGAGCGCCGAGTTCAGCACCCGGAGCGCCGCCTCCGGGTCCGCCTGCTCGCGCAGAGCGGTGAGGAGCCGCTCCTGGCGGTCGGAGGCGGCGGCGTACACCCGGAGGGGCGCGGGACGGGGCCGGCGCCGCCGCGGCGGCAGCGCGGGCGGCCGCGCATGGCACGGGCACGCAGCCGGTGCCGGCGAGGCGCGGGGGTAGGAGGCTAGGTACGACGCGCAGGCCATTGTGGCAATTCAGCGAGCATTTGGTGCGCGGCGAGGGGATGGTTCAGTCGGTGGCTGGCGGTGCCCAAGTGAAGCGGGGAAGGCTCGCCGCCGAGGAGAACAGAGCAAAGGGGCTGTTGCGCGGAGCTGAGGAGAAGGCGGGTAGGGAGGCAGAGGAGCTGCTCGCCGCTGATGCGAGCAGCTGCGAACAGGGGAAGGGAAGGGGAAGCAGTGTGGCACTGCCACTGCGAGGAAGGCGAAGGGATAGGGTATAAGTTTTTTTTTTGTGGCACTGTACGGCCTTGTGTTCAACACAACGAAGCTACTACTACTAGTGTTTCTGTTTCTTCTGTGTTTTTCAGAAGTGAAAAAAAAGGAGAGTTACCAAAGAGTTCAATGTACAAATACGTAGCCAGCTCCTCGACACGCGACTAGAGCCCTATATATCTACTTTGTTCCTCCTCCAAGCCTAAATATAAATGTACAAAATATTGCTTCTTTCCATATTCCTGCTTGGGCAGTTCTGCAATTGCGACTTCAGTTCATCACCAGTAGCAACATCTATCTATTCATCTAACTGGATTGCGCTCCGTCTGTGTCATTACCAAGTCTTGGGCCTCTTCCCGCTGCTAGTGTCATGTAGTTCTTGAGATAATCGTTCTGGAAGCCTGGTATGGCGGTCAAATTCTCTATTGCTTAGGTAACCTGCACGTATCATAACATAACAAATAATTATTGTGAAGAATAAAGAAATGACAACTCTAAACACATGATCTTATGATGAGAAAACATCAAACAAACACTGGTGTCTATGAATCTATAATTGATAAATTAAGAGAAGGGGTAGAAAACGCTAACAAGAGCATTCTGTTAACTATTCTTAAGATTTTTATTCTATACTAAGTGAGGAGTTCCATAGCGTGACATGTTTTTACTACGTTATAGTTCATCAGTTCCTATATAGCCAGAAGCAGTAAGTTTGCATCATTTTTAATTGTTTTTTACTTAGAGATAAAAGCAACAAAACATAACCATGCACCTTTACAATATAACTTTTGGATTTCTTCTCCTGTTTGACCTGAATAAATGATACAATGCAATTAGTGATTTTGCTTGAACAGTTCATCACATTTTTATCTAAAGATAACCATACCTGTGCTGACCGAATGTATTGATTTACCAAAACACACGGTACACTGCCTCAAGGCCCAAATATCATTTGTTTTTATTTCAATAGGTGAGCAGCTAGATGAATGATCTGTGAAAACCTACAAAAGTGAAAGTATATCTAGTTAGTCAACATCAAGAAATTTAGTTTCTTGTCTTGTATATAGACAAATATATATCATGTATGACTTAACTAGTACAACATGGTATTTACCTCATTAGACTGATAGTATGAACCAGCCAACGGGAATACGTTTCTATTTGCCGTCCGGCTAGGTATCTGTTATTATGAAATAAAGTACTTTGTAATTATTCTTTTTTATCTTGAAACCTTTCAAGAGAAATCTGCATCATTCTTAAATGTATGATCATGAGTGGAAAAGAAAACTAAAGAATGATTTACTCACCAGAATTGTGGCATTCACAGTATGTTCATCCAAACGACTCCGAATTATTAAGAGGTATGGGTTGCACTCGCCAAGAACCCTCGGTTCAAACTACAGTATGCAAAGTAATGATTCATCATTACGAGTTGGTTACTCTAACAAAAAGTAGTGGGTAGTTCGGAACCATATTATTAGCAATGAAAGAGTTAATTTTACAGAAGTACAATTGTTTGTGTTGGACTAAAAAGAAACTATAACTTCTACGTTCAGTTTCACATAACTTAACTAATTATACCGTTAGTTCAAGCCAACAAAATTTTGCATGGATCCAACTATCCACACATAACATGTGTAGCTGGCATGTGAGTCCTTGTAAAATGTTGTGGGAATGTTAAATGGAAGCCTTGAGTGGTTGCATTACCGTGAAACTTATCCAAGGAATTGGAGTTCCTTGATAGTTTTTTTAGATAACGGGAGTTCCTTGATAGTTAGGAGTCTAGAGTTACGATTTGTGAAATTAATCATAAAAGAATGAAGTATCAACTACTAACCTTGTCTAAGATTTCATGTCCATCTGGGATCTCATACCTGCAAATACAACAATGAAATATATGCATATATCATCATAACATAAATATGCTATATTATTAACACAAAATTATTTATTTTGCATAAGACAAAGATTTTTCCATACGCGGTGTACTCTGTTCATAGACGATATTTCTTTATCATTGAAGGTGAGTCAGCTGATGGTTGGGTCATTGGAATAATCTCCTTCCCATGTAGAGGCCCTGTTGTTGGATTCTCTGTTGGTTTACTTGATCGAAGATCTATCACTACATCGAAACCTTCATCTTCTATATCACCACAGATGTCCTGAAACTCCTCTTCTTCTATATCATCGTCTTCAGAATCATGTTCAGATTCTTCATCACTTTGTGCTCCTATGTCTTCATATGGTGGAGTTGTTGGCATCTCGATAATGGGCTCGTTGCAACCCCTTTCTGTATCTGTATCTTTTACCATTTCAATTTGGTATTGATGCAGTTGTTCAGGATTTGATCTAACAACTGGAGTATGTCCATCCATATTTGTTTGCCCTGTTTTGTGCTGCTGACTCCCCAAGAATGCACACTCAGCTCTATTAAAAATATGGCATTGCGTAATTTTTTTTGTCAGAACAAACTATGTTGATGTACATTTAAGAAAAAGAAATTTAAAATGTTACTATCACTATTAATAAGAAGCACAGCTAGAAAACTTTACTTTTAATCTCAGTACCCCGAAACCTTTATATGTTTAACTTCTCAAGCTAATGCAACAATATATCACCAAGGCTGTAGTAAATTGACTGTGTATACTGAAGCTAACCTTTTAACAAGGCTATTGAAGTACTTGCACTCTTTCCTTAATGGGCAGGAACCACAATTTGGTTTTTTTTTGGTGCATATTGCCTGTTGTGGCAAGAAAATCCAATCATGAATATTGAGAAAGTCACAAAAAATCAAAGTTATTCACGTACCTTTCCGAATGTTATCATTTGATAATGAAGTTCATACCTATAATTATCAGTATGTTAGATTTATATCATAGCATTCGCTTTTAAATAGTTCTGTCAAAACAACAAAATTACAATCGAAACTAGAGAACTTACATGTCCCTTGCAGGAATATTACACAATAAGGGCTCAAGATACTTTTGAATATCAGCCATGACAGGGTTTCTTTGAAAGGATAAAAGAAGTTGAATGAGAAATATTGAAAGCTAGTTTGATTGTGCAAATGTGCGCAAGGAACAAATTGAAAATAAAGGGAAGATGATTTTACTTGTCAACCAAATGGAACTCTTGATCTTTAGGTAAAGGTTGAAGTTCGACCCATCCTAGCCTTGTCACTGTACGAGCTACATTTGTATCGACCTAAAATAAGAGGAATTTGTCACAATTTTTTGAGACTTCAAATGCATCCTCCTTTAATTTGGAAGTGGTAACTTACTGGAAATGCTCTATGTCTCAACGACAAGAGACGGATGCAGTCAACACTTTTTGCTCCAAGCCCAGTTATACTCCCTAGGTACCTCCTGAAAGGCCAAAAATATATTAAGAAACATACGGTTCATTTTGTGCTTTAATTTTTTTGTTTGAACAGCTTATAAACTGCATTAGAAATTCACTGCTAGTAAAACATTTATTTTTCTCCAATACTTTTTAAAGCCCCTAAAACAGCCACATTTTTTAATAAGCTTACAAAGCACTGGTACGATTGTGGTATATATATATATACACATATACATATATATATAATTACTATAGTAATTATAGTAACTCAAAGTGGCTATAGAATAGTTATTCTATGGCCGGCCATAGACTATAGGTTATATATATATATATATGTGTGTGTGTGTCTTACTTTGCCTTCGCACGAGGGACATGTCTAAGCCACTCCAGATCAATACTTCCATGATCTCTCTTGATACGGATTAGAAAAGCCTGAAAAAGTATAAGAGATAAGATATTACTCTTTTTCTTCATCTAATACACTGGAAAACTAGTTACAACATCATTACAACAAACTAAAATGAAACGTGAGAAAGAAGAGTAATATTATTGCTTGCATAAGAACAGTATAGCAGAGCTAGGATATTAGTAAGGAATTTTGTAAATGGACATTTTAGCTTGGTGTGTTGTGTGCATGCAACACAAAGTGAAATATGGAATCTATAGAATGAGATGACTTCTTGGTTTTCTTAGATGCACCTATCACTATTTTCTTTTCTTGCGGTGTAATAAATACCAGTGGCTTCGATAAAAGTCAAGTGCCATAAAATATGAATACAGACATTAGAATTTTCAAAAACACAATTATAATTGAGTACCAGTATTCTGAATGTCATCTGACTTTGATTGCCACGGTCCCTGATGCATCCTGTGATTTTAGCAAACGGTGCATGCAATAGAGCCTCCCAGTCAACTGTTCCAGCACTATTTTCTTTGTTGTACCCTTGTTTGTAGACTTCTTCTCGCAGAGAGTCCCAATGAGATGTATCTCTAATAGAAACAATGTCATTGAAAATTTTGGCAGCCGTAGAATCTTTGAACCTGTCGCGCAACACCTTCTTTATACGCCCCTTGTCCCACTTTGATATTTCTCCTGTTCTAAGCGATTGAATGAGCTCTTCTATGTCCTTATCACGACATTTAGCCCCTTCATCACAACAGCCAGCATCGTCAGGTTCAGGTTCTCCTAAATCACAGCCATCTGTTAGCAAAGGCACACCCTTGCTCTGCTCGACATTGCTTCCATTCTTTGAAACCGCGAACGTTGCTGCGATGATCATGAAAGCATTGCTGCAGGCAGATTCAGGGAGAGAGAGATATAGTTAGAACTGTCCAAACAATTACATTCCAAACTACATTAGAGAGACGGATAACTCTGGTGTTTCACTTTATTACCTTGACGTGTGGTCTGTAACATTTTGTGTTAGGAATGTGCCGACTACGGAATCAACTACTGTTCCTCCCCACGGATGATCGAAGTTCATCTTCCCTGCTCACTCATTATAGACAAGTATATATATAACACTAATTAGTGAGTCAGTGTTTTCTTGTTGTTTTTTTCCAACTCAAACTCATGACATATATTGCATCAAACACAAGAGACAACAACAACAACAACAACTCTCGGTACGTGATGGATCGATCGATCGTACGTTACCTATGAGAAAGCGTGTGAACGCCATGAATCGCTTCACCTTTCTTCCCAATTCCTCGCGCATCACGTTGAGCTGAGGGCTTTCAGGGATGCTGCTGCTGTCTCCCATGTCGTCGCCCCTACACGTCTCCTCCAGCCGCATCAGCTCGCCGTAGGCTGCATTGATCTCCGGGGTGATGCCCTTCACTATGCGCGTCTTCGCGCGAGCCAGTACTAGCGGCACGCTGATCCACCGCAGCGCGACCGACCTTGCCAGACCACCCTGGTCGTAGAGGACCAGCTGCATATGCGAGGGATCTCCGGCGGCGGCCCGCTTCCTGTTGTAAACAACAATCTCGAGCTCCTGCACCTTGGGCGGGTTCTTCTTCGGCCTGCTCTTGCCCTTGGCGGCAGCGTCCGGTCCATCTGCGGTGACGGCGGCGGCGGCGGCGGCCGGGATAAGGTTGTGACGCTTGGCGAGGGACCTCAGGTTCTCCATCAGCTGGGATCGGCCAAAGCAGCGCAGATGATTATTCATCTTCGGCGGCGGCTTCGGCTTGCCGGTGAAGGCGAGCTTCGCGAGGGACCTGAGGTTGTTGATGAGCGTGGCCCTGTAGAAGGTTCCGGAGCGCGTGGTGATGATCTTGGGCGGCGGCGCGGGCGTGCGCTCACCGTCGAGGTCAAGCTTGCGCCGCACTGGTTTGGGTCGTCTCTCGGCATTATCGCCGCCTTTCCTCCTCTTCTTCTGAGCAGCAGCGGCGGCGACTGTCGGCTTTGGGATCGTCAACGTCGGAAGCTTGGCGAGCTTATGTCTAGACTTTCCCTTCTGGGAAGGCTTTTTCCTCCAGCTAGAGGACGGAGGCGTGGCCACCGGCGCCGGCGGCGCAGGGGTTTGCTCCGCCATGGCAGTTGCCCCGAGGACGCCGTCGCGGCTTAATCGGTTACGGAGTCCGGTCTGTTTACGTGCCTAATATATCCTCGAGGGTGCTGATTTCAAATCATGCGGCTACGGTGGGTCAGGGGCATGTATACACGCAACAGTTTAGCAGCTACAGATACTTTGGTCAGGAAGGGAAGAGATACCTATCGTCGCCGGCTCGCCCTCACCACGAATAGATGAGCTAGCAGAGAAAAAAATGAAAAGGAAAGCTTTATTTTTTTAATCTTCAAAACAGTTATTTAGTAGCAAATATAGATGTGGTAATAGGGAAAATTTGGCTTAATAAAATTGTATACACTCTCGTACATGCTGGCGTAAAAATCCCATTGGTATGGGAGACCGTGCCAGGTTATTAAATAACGATATGATTAGTCTATTATTTCTACCGATCCGTTTAGACGCCGGTAAGTTCGGGAATACTACTCTTCATAATATCTGTTTCTTATTTGGTTCTAAACGTACCGGTTATCAATTACACAAAAAAAACGTACCGGTTATTAATTAACCAGTTGTTACACTAGTAATTTATGCCGGAAGACGGCAACAAAAAAAATATTATTTCGGGTAGGATCGCAGCACGTGGGCCCATAGGAGTGTTCGATGCTACCCGAGCCACATGACATGACGTCTTCATCTACGCATTTCCGTTTTCATTTCCATTGCTCTTTATAGTATAGATAACATACAAGTTTTGTTAAACAGTAAAAACTATAGACAAGTTACCAATACAAGGAGCTTAGACATACAATGCCCAGGGAAAAATTGGGCCTTTGACAAAATGGGGGCAACCTCTTGTACATCATGGTCATGGCGTTAAGATGTCAAAATCCTCTTGAAGCCATGCTCAAATATCACGATTCGGCCAGATTTAGTTTTTTTTAAGGATTCTTAGCATGGCACATCTAATGAATAGAGTGGTATTGTGCTGATACTCGCTTTGGAGGGAGTTTCCGCAGGATGAATAGTACAAGGGCAGAGGGCAGTATCTCCGTCAACTACAAAGGAAAATAAGCATATATAAGAATATATAAGCGGTACCGTGGTACCATGAACAAGACATCTGTGTTTCATGGTGCTTACCATATAGTAGAAGAAATCCAAAACTGGATGATCCAAAACGTCAATAGATAGGTCAGGATCAAATGATGAAAATGCCACCTGCCATCATGTTTTAAAGCATGAGATAAGATTATAAACTGGTCACAAATAGAAAAGCTGAATATATCAAACAGAAAACGCAAACAATGTACTAGACTTGTCAAGAGTATTTGTCAGAGGCGAGCATACTCAAGCCGAACCTAAGAAAACTAAGCTGATTTTGCCAAAACTTCTGCTTAACTAAAATGAAGTTTTGCATGTGGATTTGATACAAATTGATATCTGGCCTGCAAAAGCTGAAAAAGAAATTTGCTCATGTCCTAGCCACTTAACCAACAAATAAGTCACAGCTAGTCTTATGCGCTGCAATATCACCCTGAAGCAGTTCACAGTGCTGCCCCAAGCAGATATAAGGTATTGTGCAAGGGGCAAATCCTGCAACCTACTGACCAAAGGGCGCAAAGCAATACTGATGATCAAACATTTTAGTTCATCATCTTCATGCTGGATGTTTGGTACCTTGATTGTAAAATTCTGCTGTACACAGTATCATTTACTTTAAGGGTATCAAATAACATCTGTGCCCACTCAACATAGAATCGCTAATGTCTATCGATTTTGAAAAAAAAATGACAATCCACAGAACTTCAGTCCCACATCAATGCTAGCATTATTCTTGAAAGTACTTCTCAAATCAAGTCAATAAGAACTATATACTCACCACAATGCATCTTATCAAGAAACAGGTAGAGCAAATTCCTGTCACAGTCCCAACCTGACAGACAATTTCAATAAATGTTAAGTTAGTCCCCATTTACGGCACATGGAAATCTTAAGCTAGACAACAATGATCATATTAATTAGGTACAGCCATACAACTATAGGCACTATGCCATCAGAATTTTCTGTGATATTACAGCTTATACAAGTTGAGCTAATTGTTGCGGAAGTTAGATAAATGGCACTCTAAGCTGGCTAGCTTTGATATAAGCCACTGTGCAAGTGCAAAGTGAGGACATGGAGCAATGGAGTTTTTGTTTACAATAGAGCTAGCGAAAAGTTGTTTTTCTCATGCACACTAGGCTAATATTAGGAAGAATAGGTATGTAAGTGATTTGATGTAATGACCTCATAAAGCTTCTTTCTACGCCCCTTTGATTCAATTGGGAAGTGTCTCAGCATGACAAATAACCTAGGCAAATGACAATAGAAATACCTTTAAATAAACTATCAAAAACCATAGAATGCACAAATGAAAACAAGCTACCTTCCACCATAAATTAAGAATCCCAGAAGAGCTATAAAGGAGACAGCTGAAAATCAATTAAAAAAACATTAGCGAGCTAAACAGCTGATAAAATAAGCAGATAATTTCTCTAGCAACAACAATGAAAAAGAATGTACCTGATATGAATACTTTGCTCACAAGCTCTACGAGAGGATTGTCATTTATTCCAAGGTATACCCAAATACAAACCTGTAAACATCTATTAAATACACATAATATACATCTTGAAGACTACAGATACCAGAGGACAATCAGGATATGTATTTTAGAGTTGGGTTAATTAAATAAAGCACTCAAATATCATATGATAATAGAATCTACAGACTAGATAAAAACCAACCTGAATTACATATATGACACTATTAACTGCAATGTATATAGTCCTTAGCTTGTCTGTGGGAAGATGCTTAGCCTGGCATAGGCATACAAATTAACATATAAGTACATTAGTATAAAATTTGTACCTCGAAAATGAGAAAGGACAAAAGCAACAGATATTGGTAACACCTGATGGTATATCTCTGCCCAGAACAGCACAAGCAATGTGTAGGTTGAGAAAAATAAGAGACCAGGAAGATATAACAGCACTAAAGTATACACCTGTAGAAGCAGAGGGTTTAGCTCAACAATCAAACTGCATGACGGACTGAATGAACAAAATAGGAGGCACAATGTACTGCAGACATAAATTTCTAGTAAAATAGCAACCGGATACTACAAAATATGTACTTGCACAAAGTAAAGGCATCAATAAAATTTTAGATAAATCTTCTTAGGTGCATGGTTCTTACTTTTGTTTGAAGAAGGAACACATGTGCATGAAATCCAAATACAACAGCACGAACTGCAAGAGGCAACTCATGGTTATTAAATATGGAACACAATTCAGAGAGAACATAAACCATCAGGACAGCATATTACCTCCATTCACAATGAAATTCATAAGATGGAAAACCTTTTGTGTGGTCCAACCAATTTCCGGCACCCGCAGCTGAATTCTGATTAATTGAATCTGCAAATATGAATAGAGTACTTAAAGATTGGCAAAATCATTTTGACTGATAGATTCACTATCATAAATCCAGAGTTCTGGAATTCAAAATTCATTTTACTAGCACTTGAAGTTCAAGGTAATGACTACAAATGTTTCAGAATAGTGATGTAAAACTTCTAGGTGCAAAAAATGATTAAATGTGACATGCAATGTTTCGAAATTTGAACATTGCTAGGCGTAATGGCAGGATTTGGAACCAATGATAGCACTTCCAGATGAGGGTCCAGAGGATTGGTCCTTTCTAAAATACATCTTTGTGATCTAAATGTAGCAAGGCTTAACTGATTAGGTTAGAGAGTAGAAAGACTGGTTCTGCCATCCCTATAAGTAGAGGGAATGAAATAGGCACGAGAGCAAAATATCATAACCAAATAAGCATTTCTCCTGTTGCAGGATCGAATGCCATAACAGAATCATTTTTCTTCTTCTTCGTTATTTCTTACCCTATAGATGGCAACCTCAGGCTTTATTTCTTTATATTGGCGAAAATACCTGCAGTTTTTTTCACCTCTATCATGGTCCATGTCCTAATTCAAATTTTTGGCTAGTATCTTATTCAGACAAATTCTTTCAGAGAAATGGAACTATCCTACACCATCCTAATGTCAACTTATGCACCGCATAAAATTTAAAAGTATTTTTTTGACATTCCTCTTCTCCTTCAAGAGGGATTGTGGTGGAATGGAAAGAAATTTCGAATCTAAGTATTTGGACAACAGTCATTAAGCAAGGCTTTTGAACAGAATGGAGGCAAGCTGTGAACAACTTAGCAGTGAAGATGGCAATGCCTCATGTCTGTGGTTCTCAAAAGCATAAAGCTAATGTGCAGTTCAATGATGATCCATAAATTGCACTAACGATGCTAATACTAAATTGGTTGTAGTGACAACCAATACTTGCACTAAAATTTGCTTCATTAAATCCACAACTCACCAGCAATGAAGATTGATCCCCCACACTTAAACCTTGACAAAAGTAGCATGATGGACAACTTCAAGTGATAGAACAGGTGATGAAGCAAATGACTGGAGCTAAATTATGAATGACATGTATCGAGTTTTTTGTTCAAGGGACACTACGCCTTCCTTCTGCCAAGAAGATTCTTAGAGTCTAAACGGAAAGATTGCCCTGGATTAAGTTAGAACAACATTATGTTGTTGCACTGGAGACAAGGATATCGATGTTCATTTTGTGCATGACAGATGGTTAAGATAGTAGTACTCATGGGCAACAGCTTGCAGCACGACATGCAGCTACAGATCCTGTAAGTCTCACAGAACCATCTATATAGTTTGTCTGCACCTGTTACGACTATTCGGCCAAGTACTCAGCCAGCTAGACCTGTATATAGAAGATTGAATTTGACCGTCATAGACAATGTTCAAAACATGAGTCAAAAAGGTGCACTAACCCTTACCCTATAATCCTAGGTGGACAGGTGAGGCCAAGTTAGAATGCCAGGTATGCCATATTATCAGTATTAGGAAAATGATGAAACAAACAGCTGTTACAAAACCATGATGAAACCGCTTCCTAGGCGGCATACTAATAGCACAACAAAGTGGGGGTGGGCGTTCCTTCAGTGTTTATTGGTATGGGATGAGTGAATCAGCATCCATCCATAAGTAAACAGCAGATCGACAATGATTTAGTAAATAGAGGTGACCATGTGGATAGATGCAGTAATGGCAACATCACACATTTCTGAAAGTAAATCAGCGAGAATTCCATTTTGGCGAGACAATATCGACCTAAACCCATCTGTGTAGCGATAGTCTCAGCTTGCCCATACAATTTCATCCGGCCACAATCCCCAAAACGGCAACGTTTCGGAATAGCAATATGGTCAATCCCATCGCTCCGCCAATTTTGCACAGCGAAATTTCAGATCGAGCGGTCAAACCATCGCCAAAACCAGATGTGGGGGATTAGCGCGACTGGGCGGCGGCGAGGATAAAGCTAGAGGATGGTTCGGACAGGTCCGGTGGCGTACCAGCGCGACGGCGGAGACGAGCGCGTAGGCGGCGGAGAGGGAGAAGAAGGCGCCATCCTGCCACGCCGGCGAGCCGTTCACCTCCTCCCACCAACCCCGCAGCGCCAGCTCGACGCCTCCCGCCACCGCCGCCATCTCCGGCGACGACAGAGCAGCCAGGGGCGAGGAGACCAGCTTCCTCATCTCTCTCTCTCTCTCTCCTCGAGTGGCGAGCTCTTGCGCGAGAGATCAACAGAGGCAGACCGGAGGAGCGGACGGCGGCGGCGTTCTCAAAGTGGGGCCCCAATCAGATTCCTCCCTAGCGATTACAAGTGGGCCCCTTTAGGCCCATATGTCAGTGACTGGTTTGCCGGCCACTCATTCGTCTGGGGTTTGACTTTGGGTGGAACAGAAAACAGATAGAAAAGCCGTGGAAATGAATATGCAACTGCGTTGCTGCGGAAATTTATACAAAATTTAAATATGTAATTTAAAAATAGAAATATTAAAATGATTGTATTATAATTTTTTTTAAACAATAATGTAGAGTAAAACACATTCATATTGAGAGAGAACTACTTAGAAATTTGTAGCATGGTACTCGCAAAGACTAACACAATGCATAGCCGTAGAAAATCAGTAGAAAACATAAATTCATAATTCTAGTGGATGTTGATGTGGACGGCTTGCATAGATTCCTCGGGCTTCGATCACGTGGGAAAAAGCAAATTTCAAAACTCAATGTGTTTTTCTATACTATAATTCTGCTTTCAAAATACTTTATATATTTTGCCACTTTAATCTATTTTTTGAAAAAAGAATAGTTGGCACTTATGTCCAAAAAACCATCTACTCCCTCTGTTTCAAATTATAATTCGTTTGACTTTGATCATTCCTCTTATTTAAAATTTTATGTAAATTATCATATTTTTTATGGTGCCTTGCTTTATTAATAAAAATTCTTCGAAAATAACTTAAATTTGACTATATTTACACAATTTTTTAAATAAAAAGAGCGGTCAAGCTTTTGATAAAAAAAGTCAAATAAACTATAATTTAAAACGGAGGGAGTACGAGTTATCCACACCATTTGATGTTGTCAATTTAAAACGCTTATACTCGACTTACAATGACATGAAAGTATCTTTACTCCTAAAGCTTGAGCAACACTACTACCAATTATATTAGTATAAATCGTTCAAGAATCCATCTAGAAACAGAATTATCAAATTTGAAGTTTGTAATTATCCAACTAGGCGGACGGGCCCATGGCCCAGTGGCAAACTCCCACGGACGGGAGGCAGCCGGCGGGGGTTCGAGCCCCCACACCGCACAGGGGTTTCCCCAATTTGTGGAAAAACAAAAAAAGGCCACTCGCTGCGCTATTTAAACAGAGATATACGTGATCCACTGACGGTTGCAGCGTGATACGCAGACGTGTCCTCGCCGTCAGTGGCACGTCCTGGGTAGCCGGGGTTCGTGGCCTTTTCTCGACCCTGCGGAAGAGTGAAACTTCTATCTTTCCAGTCAATGCCTCGGAGGAGGTCATTCCCCCAGGGTCGAGTTTTTTTTAATTATCCAGCTAGACTGTATTGCATATTTTTTGTCCTGCTATTTGAGAATTAATTAATGTTATCTCAAGACTCAAGGACATCGGAAAATTGATGAACTAAGACGACACTAACCAAACTTTATCTACGTGTTTCTTTAAGCATATAACTTTCTTTGGCTCAGTAACAACTACCATTCTGGACACTGGAGTTAAATTTAGATGCACTCTTTTCCTATGATTTTTTATTTTATTTTGGGCAATCAATTATAATAGAAACTAACCATGAAAATTTAGATTTGGAAGCGGTAACAAGTTGAACAGCACCTTGTATTATTGCAAATGAAAAGGGTACCTCTGAAACATTTTTACAAAAATATGATGGCATGGTGGAGTGCTTAGTGGATCACGCAAACCTGCAGAACTTTTATTTAGTTCCACTTATGAATTATGATTGGCAAATGTTCAACCTCTGAAGAAGCAAAAAGCCAATTTACTGCTCAATAAGTACTGGGCATCCGGAGAACGACCCACGAGAAGCAAATGTATCTGTGTATACTCAGCAGCGATTCAAGAAACCAACGTGGTATATATATGCCCGATTTAGCCATCCAGAAAACCTGATTATATGAAGAGAGAACCCAAAGTAAACAATCTTGAAATTTGCTCTTGAGCATTTGAATGAACAAAGTACAGATGATAACCAGTCTTGAACAGGAGAAGCCTTCATGCTATAAAACGTCGATGCGAATTTGGGAAACCCATGACTATTGCAATTAAAATGCTCAAGTCTCAGTTTTCATGCAAAGGTAGTCTTTTCTGCCGTTTATTTCTCATCATCTGAGTATCCGAATCAGATAATAATAAAGCTCAAGCCATAACATTATATATCGTCTGATGTTTTCCTCTAATTAATTTTGTTAAGGCAACACATTTTTTAGTCTCATAAATACATAATATTAGGTGAACAGCTCAAAGTGAGATGGCACATGGATAGTTCATTCATTGCCAGGGTATGCATAAAAATAAAAATTAAAAAAAAAACTGCACAGGCAAAGGCTCTGTTCGCTTTCATTCATTGCCAGGATGTGGCAGAGTCAATAATTGAACTATAGTTGAGAAACATTAGATAGATTGTCGACAAACAAAGGAAAGAGGGGAAGAAGCACATTTTCGCCAACATCAGTGCACACTATTATCTTTTGTGTACCTATACCACGGTTTCTTCACTACTGGTTTCATTTAAAACATTGACACTAGAAACAGAAAAAAATCACAACAGAACCTATTTTCATCAGCAAGTCCAGCCTATCATAACCTCAGGAGATGTCTAATGTCATGTGGAGAAAAAAATAGCATTATATCTCATATCTCAAGTTATACTTTACTTTTTGAGCGTTCCCTTTGCTCAACTGCCTCTAGCGCCAGGATCTCTTCCTTCAGTCTATCAATATTTTTCTTCAACTCAGCAATTTCGGCCTTTCGAATTGCAGATGCCATTTTAATCATTTCCATAGTCCCAACTGCACGCCTTGGCATGTAAACATCTTGATCTGCATCCGTGCCACTTGCATCTTGGTCCCAGTCATCTTTTGTCCGATCAAATCGACTAAGGTAATAGAGAGTTTTTGTACAAACTTCAGTACCAACCAGATTGGTGATTCCATCAACTGGCCTGCTTGACGAGGACCTCTCACTGTTTCCTACAAAAGAAAGGGAGACATGGAAAAGGTTTATTTTGAGGTTTGACATGCATTTCAGTTTCAAGGATAAGACTGTCACTTCAACAATTACGATACCTGATTTCTTTCTATTGGCTTCTTTGAGGTTTTCAATCACAGATTCTAATTCTTGATTTGATACAAAGACAAATTCATTTAGTTTTTTTTGAACGGAACGGCAAGAGATTTGCCGTAATTTTTATTAGAAGAAAGAAAAGAAACCAAAAACACAACAACAACCACCAGCACCGCCCTCACCATCCTGTCCACGCAGGGAAGGGAGGCAAAGCACCAGGGAACAACCAAGGACAACAGCAAAAGGAAAACAAAGGCAGCACAACTGCAGGAAAAAGGGGAGAGACTCCCAAGGCAATGAAAAAACTAAGAGAGGAAAAAAAAACAACTAGGCATGCCCAGCCAGGCGATCGGTCGGGGTCGTAGCTCTTCTGTATTGCTGAAGATCTTCCTTTATTAGGAAAGCCACCTCGTCTACTGTCTTAACGACTTGGTTGAAAGTCCGTCGATTTCTCTCTTTCCAAACGTTTCACCACAAGTATATCATAAGACCGTCAAAGTCTCTTCTGTTTCCTTTCGTAATTTTTCTCCTGGCTTTCTTCCACCATGCATTGATCGATGATGCCGAGGTTGGCCCTGGGATGTGTTGCAGATCAAGCCAGCTCGTAAGTTTTTCCCATACCGCAGTGGTGAAGGGGCAGCATTTGCAAAGGTGATTAGGCGTCTCTTGCTCAAGATTGCAAAGCCTGCAAAGAGAGCCATGTGGCCATCCCCTCTTCTCAAGATTATTATCCGTTAGAATTTTTCTATGCAAGAGGATCCATGCGAAGAAACGACATTTGTGTTCTGTTCGGGCTCTCCAGATCGGTGCAAAGCTGGGTTTGGATATATGACCTGCAAACTGGATGCGGTATGCACTTTTCGTCGTATACTCCCCATCGTGCGTCCATCGCCATTTGATCTCATCCGCCGCATCTATATCTCGGTGCAGGAGGTGGATTAGTTCCCACAACTCCGTGTATTCCATAATCTCTACTGTGGTGGTTAAGGTGTTGAGCTGACGAATCCAAAAGTGGTCGTTTAGAGCTTTATGTACCGTAAAATTCTTCCATCGTGATTTACTGAAAACGTGTGGTGCTAAATTTTTTGGAGCATGTCCATTGAGCCAACTATCGTGCCAGAAAATGGTTTTGTCCCCTTTGCAAATTCATTTAGTTTCTCATTGCAGTACAGAGGACTCAGTTTTTCCTTGTGCACCTTGTCTCCTGCGACAATGCATTTCTGTGTTTCTTCAGTTGTGCCTTCTGTGTCACTAACATCAATTTGAATAGATGCAGGATGAGCTAAAAAATCTTGTTCTTGTCTGAGAGTTCTGTCATTGAGAACCTCACTATCACTGACCACCAAGATGTCTTCAGGTAATGGCAACATATCAACCTCGGTTGCAGCTCCAGTAATGGCTTCATTGCTCTCACTACTCACTGCACCCTGGACGACATTGTGGAACAAGACATCACCATATTCAGGTGTGCTATTCTTTTCCTCATCAGCGATAACAAGGTCTTTCTCTTCAGTTTGTTGGAGATATTTGTCCAGAGTCATTTTGGTAACTGAATCACAAGATGACTTGTCAACTATACGTAAATAGCCAGCAAATGCATTAGCCAAGGGTTTCTCAAAATCTTTGCGTAGAACTGTCTTCTTAGCTCCAACACGTGCAGATATTGGTCTAAGACTGTTTGAACTTTCAGCAATTAGCTTCTGCTCAGCACCATTCACCAAACGTTCTGTGGTATGCTTCCTATGCATCATCTTAATGATGCTACTGAGTCTCTCCACAAGAGGAATTTCATCCTCGGAATCCTCAGCTGCATCTGGTACTGGTTGCTGAATCCTGATGGACGTGTCAACATGCAACTTTTTGCCAGAATTAGCAGCAAGAAGGCCTTCCATTTTTCTTTTTACTGGACTAACCAAAACATAAAGTCCTTTAATCTTTACAGCATTAGCAACTGCAGTAGCACATGCCAATGAGTAAGGTTCCCACCATTGAGCATACTTAACCGTCACACCCGGCTTGTGATTTGGAACAATGAATGCAAGACCTTTGGCTTCAACGTTGTATGATTCCCATGCTTTCTCCCATCTTGAGTTTGCTCGGATGACATTCCCTGGCACATCCTGATCAAAGCCCAGCTGCCTTGCAACACGTTGAGGACGGTACTTCTCGATGCACTTCATGCCCACAAGCTCACAAGCGCGCAAACAACGCGCAAAGGACAACATTGATTTGCTTCTTGTGATATCCTGACCACGCACCCAGCAGCCACCGGTTTTACGCTGCAGAGAAACACTGCTACTTCCATAGGGTCACCACTCAAACTCCTTGGGCGCCATGAGCACTCTGTAAACATACCTCGTGTCGAGCACGTTGCAGGCGCCATGCCACCGGGCAACCCTTGGCATGCCACTTTCATCAGGAGCAGGGGAGCAGGCCGTCTCAGGACGCAGCTCGGGGAAACGCTCCCAGACCCAAAGTTGAAGGATGTGCATCGGTGCGGAAACGCCGAAAGGGGGCTCATTTTTCTCGCGCGAGCCCAGGCGGCGCTTGAGCGCCGAGAGATCGCTGTAGATGCTGGCGAGTGCGGCGGGCGCGAGCGCCACGCTCTGGCCGCGCGCCAGACGGACGACGATGGGGAATGTCGCCGGCTGGACTACGTCCAACGGCGGCGATGGGAGCACGAACCGAGAAAGCCACATGGACAGGAACGCGCCGTGCTCGACGAGGTCGCCGCGGCCACTGGCGCGCGCTCAAGGAAGTGCTTCACCCACACTCCGTACGACGGCTTCTTGTTCTTGCTCTAGCCCCTCAATTAGTCAATTCCGCCAGGGCCGCGCCGCGGGCAAGGACGGGGCCGGGGTCGCGGGGCGTGGGCGGCAGGGCCGGGAGACGGGCGCCGTGCTCCGCGCCCGGGAGGAGCGGGTACGCCAATCGGACGTAGCGGGGAGAGGGGTCGGCGGCGGAGACGACGGCTACGGTGGATTCTTGGACCAGGGGCTCCTCGCTATCCGCCATTGCAGTGGTCGGTGGTGCGGTTTGGTTGGGGGGTTTTTCGGCTTGAGAGCGACGGGAATGCGAGGAGCGTGAGCGAGCCACTGATCCAGCGTGACTGCGTGACGAGCGGGAAAAGGTATGATGTATGAAAGCTGACTTGGCTCCACTGTTTTTAGGCTATTCTCAGTGGGGATTTTATTTTTGTGTTTCCAAGAATGTCGTGGAGATTTTATTTTTGTGTTTCCAAGAATGTCACGTAAGCAAGTAGACAATTAATTCATAGATGAAATGGTTCATACAATGCATTGTTTTATTTTGATGTTTTATAGGCAATGCATGCAAGACACAAAGTTGTTGGAAACTGTGTATACAAGTTTCATCCAGATGAAACTCATTTCATCTCTCTCATCATTAACTCTTTGCCACATCATCTAAAATGCTGATTTGGCACTCTATTTAATGTGCATGAAACTCTATGAAACATTGCACTGGGACTGGCCTTACACTCAATTTGTTAAAGTAATCTATACTATAAAGAGAATTAGATTTGAAAACACTTCTCACCAAGATTAGGTCCACTCCCCACCTCACAGAGGACCCATCTGTCATGAAAAAGGACTACGAAAGGGGAGGGGAGACCCATTTTATCGCCCTTCGGAAGAGAATTCCCCCCAAAACCCAGAACTTTTTTCACCTAAATCGGGTTCACCTAAATCTACCCCCGCGCCCTTTATGTTGCCATATTTAATATGTATAATCTTAGCAAGTTTTTAAATAGATGGTAGTTGATGATTATGTTTGGATTTAAGTTCAATCTGTTACCGTAATTAATATGTATAATTTGAGTATGTTTTTAAATAGACGATAGATTTCCATATTTAATATATATAATCTGAGCAAGTTTTCAGATACGTTTGGATTTAAGTCCAATGTGTTGCCATAGTTAATATGTACAATCTGAGCAAGTTTTCAAACATATGATAGGTTTCCTTAGTTGATGATTGTGTCCAGATTAAAATCTAATAATTACCATACTAGACTATCCAAATTTAATATATACAATCCGAGGAGGTTTTCAAACATATGATACGTTTTCTTAGTTGATGATTGTGTCCAAATTGAAGTCATAATTACCATACTAGACTAGCTAGAACTTATATAAATCACGCCAACCAGCCGTCACTTCTCATTATCCCTCCTCGATATGTGGTTGTTCCACAAATCCTCCAGCGGAGAGATCCGTCGCTCCGCCATCACCCGCGGCCGTCGGCTCAACACATATGTGCACCTGCACGCCAGAGCGTCTCCAGCGTCGGAGGCCGTACTACAGGGTGTCGTGCATGATGGGCAGAGGCAAGAACGCCGGCGCCGTCGACAGTGATACGACAACGTCAGACGAGTAGGACGACGAGGTCAGAACCAGCAGCATCGCCATGTCCAACGTGATGAAGAGCCCTGCGGCGGCGGCGTTGAGCCGGCGCGAGAGGTACTACCTGGTAGCAAGCAGATGGTGGGGTTGTTTGCGATGGTATGGGTGAGTCGGAGGTTGGTGCCGCACATCGGCTATGTCAGGTTCTCTTGTGTCGGCCACGGTATCATGGGAGACTAGATAGTTTGATGAACTTATTGATAGGATGAACTTATTGCGTCGACCGCGGCACATGCAACTATCGAATTGATTTAATTAGTTGTTAGATCCGCATATTTACGTGATTTGTGGCACTGTTTGGATGTGTTTTTTTTCGGCAGCTCATACTTCATTTCTGAACATATATATACAGTAGGTATGCTGTCATATATACATCATGGTCAAAAGGAATTTGCTAGTATATTTGCAAAACTGGCGTATATGATTACGTTTAGATTAAAGTCCAATAATTTTATATTTTCTTTATTTTTGTAGTGTACAATACGGTAAGTTCTGCTTGCGATGCCGCGTCCTTTATGTTGCCATATTTAATATGTATAATCTGACCAAGTTTTCAAATAAATGATAGTTGATGATTATGTTCGGATTTAAGTCCAATAATTTTACATTTCCTTTCCATTTTTACAGTGTATAATATGGTAAGTCCTGCTTGCAATGCCGCTCCCTTTATGTTGCCATATTTAATATGTATAATCTGAGCAAGTTTTTAAATAGATGGTAGTTGATGATTACATTTGGATTTAAGTCCAATAATTTTACATTTCCTTTCTATTTTTGTAGTGTACAATATGGTAAGTTCTGCTTACGATGCCGCGTCCTTTATATTGTCATATTTAATATATATATATAGTCTAAACAAGTTTTCAAATAGATTGTAATTAATGATTACGTTTGGATTTAAGTCCAATAATTTATATTTTCTATCTATTTTTGCAGTGTACAATATGGTAAGTTCTGCTTGCGATGTCGTGCCTTTTATGTTGACATATTTAATATATATAATGAGCAAGTTTTCAAATATATGGTAGTTGATTATTACGTTTAGATTTAAATCCAATAATTTTACATTTCCTTTCTATTTTTGCAGTGTACAATATGATAAGTTCTCCTTACAATGCCGCTCCCTTTATGTTGCCATATTTGATATGTATAATCTGAGCAAGTTTTTAAATAGATAGTATTTGATGATTATATTTGGATTTAAGTTCAATAATTTTACATTTTCTTTCCATTTTTGCAGTGTAAAATATGGTAAGTTCTGCTTGCGATGTCGCGCCTTTTATATTACCATATATAATATGTATAATATGAGCAAGTTTTTAAATATATGGTAGTTGATGATTATGTTTGGATTTAGTCCAATAATTTTACATTTTTTTTCATTTTTTGCAGTGTACAATATGGTAAGTTCAGCTTGCAATGTCGCGCCCTTTATGTTGCCATATTTAATATGCATTATCTAAGCAAATTTTCAAATAGACGGTAGTTGATGATTACGTCCGGATTTAAGTCCAATAATTTTACATTTCCTTTCCATTATTGCAATATACAATATGGTAAGTTCTGCTTGCGATGCCGCACCCTTTACGTTGCCATATTTAATATGTATAATCTATGCAATTTTTCAAATAGATGGTAGTTGATGATTATGTTTGGATTTAACTCCAATAATTTTACATTTCCTTTCTATTTTTGCAGTGTACAATATGGTAAGTTCTCCTTGCAATGTCGCTCCCTTTATGTTGTCATATTTGATATGTATAATCTGAGCAAGTTTTTAAATAGGTAGTATTTGATTATTATATTTGGATTTACGTCCAATAATTTTACATTTCCTTTCCATTTTTGCAGTGTACAATATGGTAAGTTCTGTAGATATGACTATTTTCACCTGCTTCCAAATAGTTATTTAGATCTTCATCACACAATGGTACCTCCTCCGGAATTCTATGAGTTATAGTAGATGTGCCAATTGCACATTTAGTCTCTATTTTATATTGTCGTTTAGAACATTTCGGTCTCGAATATTTACTTATTTGCCTTTGCAATATTTACTTATATTTATATATTATAGGATACACTTGAGTTCGATATTTTGTCCATTATTCTCTCTTTTCGGTTTCTCTGATTTGACGTAGTGCCGAAACAGTTGATTACTGAGCCACTGAAAGGTGAGCTCTAAGCGAATGTCTGTGAGTTTGTGATTTTAATTTGTGAATTCGCAAAAAGAGAAGAAGCGTTGAGCATAAAGTTTATAGAACCTGTACCGTGTGTCTTGCAAATTGAACATTTTGTTTAAATTACAATCAGCTTTCTGTTGAATTTAAGATTTTTCCCATGCCCTTTTAAAAACACGTGTCTGTGGCACGTGCATACCAACTAGTTTTTAAAAATAGTAAAGTATATAGCGGTCCTTAAAACTTGTAACAATACGTCATTTCTATCCTTAAACTCGTAAAATGCATAACCTAATCCCTAAACTTGATAATCGTACGCCACAAATTCAAATATTTTTTAACTTATTTAAACTACCTACGTGGCATGATGATTATGCTATGGCATGGACTAGACATGTAGGGCCTACCTGTAAGCTACATCTCTTCTCTCTCTTCATCTTCCTTTGGTCCCTTTTACCAGCGTGGCACAATAGCTCGAGGCGTCAGTGCGGGATCGAAGCCGTGTAACTCCGTGATCCAGGGTGGCGAATCGGCAACGCGAGCTCCGGGCGGTAGGGACGTCGACGTGGCGAAGGGGGTACGGAGCTGTGAGCCTGTGAGCTCCTGGTGGCAGGCCGGGGGGCAGCTCGAGCTTCTACCAGCGAGCTCCGGGTGGAGGACGCGGCACGAGCTCCCGGCGGCAAGGATGCTAACGCGCGCGATGCGTCGCTGTATTCCGGCACGAGTTATTTCCTTGCTCTTCGCGCGCGGCGCATGCTGTGGCGCTCTGCTCGAGCACAGATCGAGGAAGCGAGCTGATGGCTTGCTTCCTGGTTTCAGCGAGAAGAACAAGCAGGGATAGAAAACCTGCTGTGTTGTTTTCTTCAGTGGAGAAGGAACTACAGAGTGAGAGGGAGACTGCGTGCAGCGTGCTGGAGATCCATGCCGGCTGAGCTCCGCGCTTGGGGGAAGAAGAAGGAAATTACATCTGTTGTTGCTTATTCGGTGACAAAAAAAAAGAGGAGAGAAGGCACTGACACATTGGCCCCACGTGTATAGTCCATGTCATAGCACAATCATCATGCCAGGTAGGTGTTTAAATCAAGTTAGAAATATTTGGACTCGTATGGTACGGTTAGTAAGTTTGGGAATCTGATTATGTGTTTTGCGAGTTGGGGGTCTAGGATGGCACAACGTTAAATTTAGAGACCGATGGAGGACTTTACTCTTTTGGAAAAACAGTAAAAACTATGTCATTTGGATTTTGAGTCGATCTTATAGCTTATTTTAATTTTGTTATTAATGCACATCCTATGTTGACATGATGAATGAATAAGACTAATCCAAGAACTTTATAAATAAACTTAGCTTGGGTTAGTGGACCAAGCAAGTTTTTTGTTGGTCCGTATCAAGCTCTATAGCATTGTTTGGCTAACAATGAGTTCTCATTGTACTTCGAGCACCTACGTTTTCTCTTCTTTTTTTACAAATATAATTGGAATCGCCTGTTTTAATCAAGCCAAGACACAATGTATATCATGAAGCCATTTGCAATCCAAGGCAACGGTATTAAAAAAAACTAGAAGCCCAGTGAAGTCATTTCGTTTGGCTTCCCTAGTGAATCAGTTGTGGGAGAAGCTCTTCTAAAAGGCACCTTCAAGTTTTCACTTTGTGCTCTGTCCGTAAAATGAATAGGAGGGGTACATTGTTTTGGCTTTTGGGATATATGCTGTCAACACATTTAAACCATGACCTACATATCTTTTTAAATATTACTAACAAAATTTAGAAACTGTAAAATATGAATTTGTTGTTCCAACTAACAAGCTAGGTCTGGCGGATGAGCATGGGCATGATTTCCGGCCTTAATACCATATGTTTACCGTGGCTTCTCAAAAAAGAAATTGAATTTGAGAGATGTGCTTTTGTCTATTCTATTGTAATGAGTGATTGGTGGATTTTTGTAAAAGTGTGCAACGCGTTTTTTCATATATAGCCGATGGCTATTATTATTCTATATAATTTTAGGTTTTCCTAATCTAATTTGGGTACAAATTAGCTACCAATAATCCCCAACTATTATTTCCCAGCCACTTGACAATTAACTCTTAGGAAGTTTGCCTCAATTATGCTAAAACATTCGTGGTTACTTGAGAAAATTATAACATGACCAGTAATCAACACCCATTCGGAAGAAAAAATAAGATAGCAGGACCATGGAAATGATGTAGTGGTGGTTTGGAGCTTTTATTGTTGCTTTTGAATTAGCATGGTTAATGCAAGATATAACATAAATTTGGCTAAAACACCCACTCGGCCCTAATGTGTGTCATGTGTGCCATCCACTGCGATATTGTCTTGCTTCCAGTTGGCGGGATCAATCAGAACTAGGTAAAAAAGGACCTCCGATGAACAAAGAAACAAGTTTGACGATGTCTCTTGTACCATTTGCAAGTTAGATGATTTATTTAAGAATTTGGTGCAAATTTAATGGTTCATAATGCATTTTACTCTGCATCACTAAACTATCACTAAATTCTAACATCAATATCACTTAACTTGTAAATGGTATATGGCGCATCATTAAACTTGCATTGTCGTTCACGAGAGGTCCTTGTAACGGATGTCATTGTGATCAAGGTTGGTCCCGATCTCGAGGCCTTATTAGTAATGTACATTGTTGACACCTATTACTGCTAACATTATTTGTAATGCAGCCCTTACCTATTCCGTGTTATCTAAAATGTGTTTTCATGTAGTGAAACGACTACTCTAGCCTATGGCTTCTATTCTCAATGATATATCACTTAAGAATGCATAGACACTGAATGTTGTTGATACGCAAAACTGGCATGGTTTATCACATAAAAATTATATTAGTAGAGGGTTGTCATGGAAGATTATTTCTAATGATATTGTATTTTGAATAAAAGTCGAGAAATATTTGGATGAAGTATCGCTCAATGCAAAGACAAGCAACAAATAAATAAGAATGACGATTGTATAATTTTGTATGTACTTATGCAACAACTATAGTCAATATGATGCATCCATGATTGACAAGTATCAATAAGGAATTCTTGCACCAATGATGAGAAACAGTTAGAAACCACCCTAGCCCAAGGTTCATAAACAGAGCTATGAACCAAAATCCCAGTCTGAAACAAAACAATGAGAAGAACCTCTAGTCCTGACTAGATTTTTGAAGCTTCTTCCTTAGTGTAAATACAGTTTGCCACTTTTTATGCAAAGGCAGTTTCTTCTGCCATCTTATTCTCATCACCTTAGTATCAGATGATGATGATGATGCAGCAGAGGCCATTCGTGTGTCTTCTACCATTTAGACTTTGTTACACACAGGATAGTTTACACACAAAGGTTATTTGCTCTCAAGTACCAGAGACTAAGTCAGAAGTTAAATGGAACATAAATAGCTCATTCTAGGAATCCAGGCTAACATTAGGTTAGGTCTTGTATCTTACAAAAGTCAAAAGAGCAGCCAAGAAAACCAAATCAAGAACAGCAGTGCTTCCATATAAAAAGGTAGATCTTACCACTGATTACTAGTTCATCCATTCTATGAAATAGTAATAGAAGTGATAACATTTGAGAATTGACACCCACAATCCACAAAGGAGATAATTTTACCAGCATAGCATATTCTATTACTAAACTGAATCATTAAGGCATGTCTAGTGTCTTGTAAGGTGCAATATTACTACTATAGTTCAAGTCATACTTCTATTTGAGGGGCTTCCCTTGCTCAGCTGCCTCTAGCACAAGAATCTCTTCCTTCAGATCATGAATCTTTTTCCTCCACTCAGCAATTTCGGCATGTCGAATCGCAGATGCTTTTTTTATCATTTCCATTGTACCAACTGCCCTCCTTGGCATGTAAACATCTTGATATGTGCCTGTACCATTTGCATCTTTGTCCCAAGCATCACTCACCCGATCAAACCAACTCAGATAGTAAAGTGTTTTAGTACAAACTTCACTGCTAATAAGTACAGTATTTCCATCTGACATGCTGCTAGAGAACCTTGCACTGTCTCCTGCAAAAGAAAAGGAGGCAGAGGGCTTATTGTGGTTTTGATTTTCATTTCATAAAATTTGGAGTGTAGATCAGTTGTTTCAGAAATTCTTATACCTGATCTCATTCTATTGGCTCTTGTGGAGTCTTCCATAGGAGATTCTAAATCTTGGTTTGACACTAAGACATCTTCATTTCCTTTCTCATTGTAATCTACAGAACCAGTTTTTTCCTTGGACATCCTGTCTGTATTGTCAATCTCTCCTGTGACAGTGCATGTATGCATTTTTTCAGTTGGTCCTTCTAAGGGATCATCATCGGTTTGAAGGGTAGCAGCATGGGTTAATACATCTTGTTGTTGTCTAAGAATTCTGTTATTTGGAACACTTCCAAGCTCCAAATCACAACTGTTATGCACCATAACTTCCTTCATCACTAGGTTGTCCTGCTCATCATTTCTTTCGCTAACCGGATGATTTTCTTCATTAGGTTCTGGTAAGATGGACGATGCTGCTTCCATCTTGGGGGATTTCAGATGCATATGCATGGTGCCCAATCTATCTTCCTTGCTCGCTTCTTCATCAAGCTCATCATCACTGATTTCCACAATATTAACATGATTTCCTTGTATGGCCACTTTCTCCAAAACTTGGCTGCCCTGCACGTCGTTGCTTGCATCAACCAGCTGGCTGTCTTCGTTTCCCACTCTTATATGGGATGTTTTTGTCCACAACATGTGAGTCTTCACATGCATCGGATTCACCTCACATTCCTCACGACTTGATTTATCACACCCGTCGTCATCACTGGTCACCAAGAAGTTTTCATGTGTTGCCAGCATATCAACATCAGTCCCAGTTCCAATAGCTTCATTCCTTCCAGGTCTAACCGCACCAGGGACGACATTTGGGAGAAGGACATTGCAATACTCTTTTCTGTTATTATTCTCCTCACTGCCGATATTAAGATTTTTGTCTCCACTTTGTTGGAGACATTTGCCGTGTGCCTTTTTTGTAATTGACTCACCATATGGTTCATCAACTGCAATAGCCATGTTTGCCACTGCATCCGCCAAAGCTTGTGCAACATCTTTGTGTAAAACTTCCTTCTTTGAAACAACACTTCCAGATCTTGGTATAGAACTCTTCACGCTTCCAACATTTTGCTCCTGGCCACCACTCTTCACTAAAAATTCTGTGACATGCTGCTTAGGCGTCTTAGTAATGCTATGGAGCCTTTGTGCGAGAGGAATGTGATCAAGTAAATCATCGGCTGCATCTGCCACTGGCTGAGGCATCCTGGAGGCAGCAGTGGTGGACACTGCTCTAAATCTTAGGTGGGGTGGGCAAGCACGGAGAAAAAGCCCTGGTGCTACTTCTGCTCGTCTTCTTGCTACCTGACTGGCGGAGAACTGGGAAGGGCAGAGGTTAGCAGCCTCCGATATGTGGGGTGGCTGCCCCTGGGTGGCTGTATTCACATGCGGCTTTTTGCTAGAATTAGCAGAAGGAATCCCTTCCATTTTTCTTTTCCTTGGACTCACAAATTCATGGCGTTCTTTCATCTTTGTAACATTAGCAATGCCAGTACCAGATGCCGATGAGTAAGGCTTCCACCATTGGGCATACCGAACTGTCACACCAGGCTTGTGACTTGGAACAATAAGCGCAGAACTTTCAGCCACTATGGTGTACGTGTCACATGCTTTCTCCCAACCTGAGCTTGCACATGGAACCATCCCGGGAACGTCCTGATCGAAGCCAAGCTGCCTTGCAACACGATGAGGACTGTATGGCTCAATGCAGTTCATGCCCACAAGCTCGCAAGCGTGCAAACACCGCGCAAAGCACAAGAGCACTTCACTTGTTGCTATATCCTGGCCTTGGACCCAAGGGCCATCGATCTCTGGCTGCAGAGCAAAAAAATTGCAATTCCCATAGGGCCTCCATTCAAACTCCTTTGGCGACATGAACACTGTGTGCGCTTCCTTGGAGCTAAACCTTCTGGCAACATCATTCCACCGGGCAGCCCTTGGCATGTCATGATCACCAGGAGCAGGGGAGCTTGCCGGCTCGGGGCGAAGCTGGGGGAAACGCTCCCAAACCCAAAGCTGAAGGATGTGCACTGGTGAGGAGCTGACGAACGGCTCCTTTTTCATGGCGCCCAAGCTTATGTGGCGTTTGAGCGAGGAGAGATCGCCGTAGATGCCGGCGAGCGCGGCAGGCGCGAGTGCCACTCTCTGGCCGCGCGCCAGGCGGGCCGCGATGGGGAACACCTCCCGGCGGACTACGTCGAACGACGGCGCGGGAAGCACAAAGAGGCACAACCACATGGCCAGGAACGCGCGCGCCGTGCTCAAGCAGCTCGTGCGCCTCCCATGCCCACCAGCTCACGAGCTCGCAAACAATGCGCATAAGATAGCAGATCCGTGCGCCTTGCTATAACCTGCCGAGCGTAGCTCCCGGGCGGCGGAGCACAGCCGCTGCTCCCGTAGGGCGCCCACTCGAACTCCGCCGGCGACATGAGCACCGCGTGAACGTACCTGGGGTCGAACACCTTGCGGGCGCCGTGCCAGCGCCGGACAGCCCTTGGCACGTCGCGATCAAGGGTGCTCGCCGGCGCAGTCTCCGGGCGTAGCTCGGGGAAGCGCTCCCAGACCCACAGCTGGAGGATGTGCAGAGGCGCCCACGCCATGAACGGCCGCGACCTTTCGCCCGAGGTGATGTGGCGCTTGAGCGCCGAGAGGTCGCCGTAGATGCTGGCGAGCGCGGCGGGGGCGAGCGCGACGCTGGCCCCGCCGCGCGCCAGCCTCGCCGCGACGGGGAGCACCTCCTCCCGGACCACGTCGAACGGAGGCGCCGGGAGCACGAAGAGGGACAGCCACATGGCGAGGAACCCCGCGTGCTCGAGCACTCCGTCCTCCGTCGGCGGGAGCTCGGAGAAGTTCTTCGCCCAGGCGGCGTGGCTGGTCCTGGAGTTCCAGGTGCTTTGGCACAGGGAGGCGCGGACGGCCTCTAGCGCGCCGACGTCCCCGCGGGCGTCACCCCTCGGCGGCTTGAACACGGGATCGCCGAGCAGGGGGAGAGCCCCGAGCACGGCCACGTCCTCCAGCGTCACCGTGGCCTCGCCCCAGGGGAAGACGAAGGTGTTGGTGTCGCCGCACCAGAACGCCGCGAGCTGGAGCAGCGCGCCATCGTCCCGCTCCACCCAGCACGCTGTCGCGAGGACGGCGTGGAGGATCCCGAGCTCCCGCCACAGGCGCTCGTGCCGCGGCCGGAGCTTGTCCACCCACACCTTCCACCGCTCCCGGGCCACCGGCCAGCCCTTGAACTTGACGTGGAGCTCGCCGGGGCGAATGGGGCTGACGTCGCAGGGCGGTGAGGGCGGCGCGGGGAGGTGGGCGCGTTCGGCGCGGGGCAGGAGGAAGTGCGCCGGCCGAGGGGGGTTGCTGCTGGATGAGTCGGCGCCGGAGATGACTCCTTGGACCACAAGCGGCACGTCGTTGGCCATTGCAGCTGTCAGGTGATTGTGAAGGAACTGTTCTTTCAGTCAATTTACCTGAAAGGTGAAGAAAAAAAAAACACAATACGTACGCTGGACACATGCGCAGTTGCTAACGTGTTGACAATTGGTTGACAGGAGGCCTGAGAAATGGCTCACAGAAGCACAAAAGTTACTTTAAGATTATATAAACTTAATCCTGACCAACTCCAACGAATTTTATTTTTCCTACAACTTTTTTCCAAAAAGAACGAGGACCTCCTCCTATTTCTTATTTTCTTCCTCTCCGGTCTCCCTCATCTCTGTAGCCCACCTCCAATCGTCTCGCCACTGGCTATCATATGACTCATGGACAGAAGAGAGAGGGGAAAAGAAAAAAAAATAGACAAATCCGCTGACCACCTACCAGAGAAAATTAGCCATGTTCGCTTGACTTATCAACCAATAGTATTTTTCTCTCACAACGAATCAACATAAGCCATCAGCCAACAGTATTTTTCTCTCACAACGAATCAACACAAGCCATCAGCATAAATCAAGAGAACAGCCTCAATAGATGAGTTTCAAGGAGATCTCCTATGTTGAAATTTTATGGGGACTCCCCTTAACCAGATAAATGATACTGCAAAAACAAGATATGTTGGAATTCTGACTACTACTCTAAATTCTCACCATAGTAGGAGATGAAAGAAAGTATACCTCGCGGATCTGATAGTGAAGGGCCAATGGTGTGTGCATCCGGCGAGGGGCAAACGGAGGGTGAGGGGCAATAAGGTGAAGCGGACGAAGGGCGAGCCGATGATGTGGCACCGATGCTTCTAAAGGGGGCAATCATCGGTTCATCGCGCTCGACTCATGAGCTCTTGGCGACGGCGGCGGGGAAGGGTGATGTGGGATCCAACAACGAGATAGGTTAGAGGTAGGGTGCGCAGGTGGCGGCTATAAGACGGGATGACTGGGTTGAAACCCTAAATCATTATTGTTTGCCTAATATACCAGTATGTTGGGCCCACAAGTTATCCAACGTACTTTGCGGAAGGAATATGGGTTTGCTACGGCTGGAAGAGGGGATGAATATGGATTGACACCGTAAAATCGTCGTTGTTTTCCTTATACATGGGTATGTTGGACCCACATAGTGGATGGATGGAGCCCATATATGTCAAGTGGACACATGTATGGCTTTTTGTTGTCCGTGGACCCAAGGCCTTGTTTAGATCCGAAATTCCACCTCTAAAGTTCACTACTCCCTCCGTCCCGTGAAGAGTGCAATTCTGAGATTCAAAAATCCCACAAAAGAATGCAATTCTAGCTATAACCAACTGTTTATTTCTTAAAATAGATAATTATCCGCATGCACTAACAACCTCTATGCCAAATTTAGTAGGATTGAGACGGTTAGTGAGGATAGCATGGTCATTTACCAATGTCATTAATTTGTCTGAGAAAAACTAGAATTGCATTCTTCACGGGACGGAGGGAGCATGCAAAAAGAAGGTTCACGTCACATCAAAATATCGGCACATGCATGGAGTACTAAATGCAGATGGAATCAAAAACTAACTGCACAGTTTTGTTGTACTCTGCGAGACGAACATTTTAAGCCTAATTAATCAATTTTTGGATAATTTTTTACACATACAAACGAAATGCTACAGTGGCGCACGCACCCCAAAAGACCAAAATTTGGCTCTCAAATTTGGGAACTAAACAAGGCCTAAGTATTCTTTAGTTCGGGCCAAAAGAAAAACTTGAATTATTTAAAAATGATAGCTAGACCCCCTACCTTATAGTTTTTTTATGAACAAATAACTTATATTCGTTGTCCATTCCTATACTGGAGAATATATTATGTGCCTGAGCAGAGGCGATAAATGCTTTATTCTTTTTTTTTTCACCTCAAGCGAACCCGCACGGTTTATTGTATGTGCCAAGAGTTTAATACTTCCCCATGAAAGGTACATGGGCAGGTACAAAGTGTTGGTGGAACGAACAGGGGGTGTTTGGTTTCAGGAACTAAACTTTAAGAATGCTAATTAGAAGTATTAAATATAGATTAATTATAAAATGTATTACATAAGCTAGGACTAATTTACTATACGAATCTATTAAGCCTAATTAGTCTATGATTAGATAATATAATGCTACAGTAACAATTTGATAATTACGTACTAATTATAGGTTAATTAGGCTTGTTAGGTTCGTCTCGCGGAGTAGATTGGCCAGCTTCTGCTCTAACAATATTTTTTTATCTCAATATGATTATCTCAATTGAACTTCGGAAGACGGAGAACTGATAGCCTATAAAAAAGTCAAACAGAATTTAGATGCTGCTGCTGCACAGATGCAGGAGGACATGCAATTGGAAAAAATCATTATAAAAGTATAATCCCATCAGAACACTTTTACCTGATGAAACTAGTTATCCAATCAGATTTCTTAAAAAAACGTATATATATGCATGCAACAACGAAGAACAGTTTTTTTTAATACTCCATGTCTGAATTTAACAAACAGATTAATATGGAAAGACAGATTAATATAAATATGGAAGCAGTAATATACAAGCAAACATATTAAGCAACTATAAAATATAATTTATAAAATGGGACCAGAGACTCAACAGACAAGCAGCAACTCCGACAGAAGTCCGACAACAGAAAGAACGAGCAGAAACAAGCAGGTTCAGATGCAGCTGAATAAAGGACTCACAAACACTGAAATGGAGCAGACCTTTTATTACAAACAATGAGCCATTCATTTGCTCCATATATCGACCAAAGATAAACAACAATGAGTTGTTTCAATTTAGAAAGTAGCTGTTCCTATGACTCTTTTTCTGAATATAAAACATATATATAGAACAGTGTGAGCAGGCTCTATTCTTTGTAATTAAATCTTACAGTGAAGATGATCAGGTACAATGTTTGGGCAAGTACCCCTAATGGAAATAAAAGACTTAACAATGCCTATAGACTTGCACAGGAAAGGATGGCAGAGAAAGGAACCTAATGTCCTGTTAGGAAGTCCTTTGTTCACCTAGAATCAGAGATGACTATGGTTGACTAGGGTGCATCAAATATATGATGCAAGCCCATTGGGTAGCTCTAATTTTGCTGGTTCAAAATAATGTCAGGAAATATATGATGCGCTAAACAAGAGGCCTTCATTAGTGGCTGATTTGTGCACTTATATTTGGAAAACAGTAACTTCATGAACGAAGAGCTTAGACCAATACCAGCCTTGGCGTCAAATGTGTTCGACCTGTGGTGTTGAAGAATTTAGTGATTTGGATTCCCAGCATGTTTTTAGGACACAAGCTAAGCTGAAGACCCATATAAGAAGCCAATGGTTTCATGTAGAAATTTATAAATATGGTCCCTTCTCTTTTGAAACTTGCTACTAAAAATTCCAGCAAGCTTATTCAGAAAAGAAAGTGCCTAAAGTACTATAAGCTATCTACACTGATAAGCAATTGCACCAGGTAATACCTACTCATAAGCTTATAGTGCCTAAAGTACTATAAGCTTATTCACCGGGTAACGCTTGCTGTTACATGTAAAATCTTTTGGAGTTGTGAACTGATAGCTGAATGCGAACGCATGACACCTCATACAACATCAACAAATACTAGCAATTGGCTCGCACAGCAGATTACCCAGTTTCATATTCTTATTTTTCACTGTAAGACAGTTTCAGTAGCAGGTTATATGAAAATGCCAGTAGCAATATGTTTTCATGCACAACAGAATCTGTTCTGCAGCTGACCTCCGGCGATGGCCTCAGGCACGACGAGATTGACATGGAGTTCATGGGCAACTCGACCGGCCAACCCGTGGTACTGAACACCAACGTATGGGCTAACAGCGACGGCAAGAAGGAGCACCAGTTCTACCTATGGTTCGACTGATCCCCAAATTATCTCTGATTTGGAACGTAATGTTAAACTATTGGCACAGATCAAAAATCCGAAGTAAGCTTGCGCCGGTGAACAAGTTGGACCTCGCAGTGACCTCGTTTTCAGAGTCCGGGGTGCTGCACGCGCTGCCGGGGAAGCTCGGCGAGCTACTGGAGCAGGAGTACCCACTCCTCTCTGGCTTCCGCAATGCGCGCCAAAGTTCACCACTGCGAGTCCCTCGACAAGTCCCTCGGCGAGCTGGGAATGGGTCAGACGCGTCCGCGAGCTCTCCTACGTCGTCGAGGACTGGGTCGACCTCTTCGCCCTCCGCGTCCACACCGGCGGCGGGATCTAGCCAAGAACGGCGACGAACAAGAGGAGAGGAGAGGGGAAAGATGGGCGGGACGCTACCGGGGATAAGTAGACTGGAGGCGGGGAGGAGGATCTGGTCGCCGTCGTTGCCGTGCCACCGCCGCTGCACCGCCTCTCCCACGCGACTGCGACGAGACGCGGCACCGTTCCCGGAGGTGGAGCGCCCGGCTCCGATCCAGGCTCACAAGAGGCGGAATGGCTGGTTCCTGGGCCGTCTTCATTCCGGGCCAGCCCAACCGAACATCCATTCCAGGTCCGGCCTGACTCCAAACCAGGCCGGACCGAACCGGCCGGAATGGGCCACGTTCCAGGCCCGGAATGGCCAAACCGAACGAGCCCTAAACGTTGCTCGTTTTGGGTGGGGAAGCGAACGCGATGCCACTATCCGTGTCGACGTGTCGTGCAGGCTGCGGCGCACCAGTCAGTAGCCCAGTGCGGTGCCACTGCGGGTAGTGCGCGTGGGTGGGAGAGACTGGCCAATTCCGTGAAGCCTGTTAAGAGTAGAAAGTACGATACTCAAATGTAAAGAGACAAGTGACAAGAGTGAAATCTCTGTGTATTTCATTGATCTGTTTGTACATATATATATAGAGGATGAATGGTCATGGTGAAAGGGTGTGAGGCCCTTTTGGTGGCAACCGTCAATGACAGTTGCTGATGTTGATCACCAATAAATGGTTCACAACACTCCCCCTTGATCAACTCCATGGTTGAGATCAATGTATTAATCAATTCCTCCAAAACCCCTGTGGGAAAAAATATGAGGAAATATAGATATACCAGGTAAAACTCCTTAAAAAACCCAATGAGAAAAATAAGAAAAAAAACCATGATATATTGTTGCTCCATTTGAACTCCTGTGAGATAAACTCATAGTCTAGTTCAAAGAACAACTAGTATGTCTTTAGTTATCATCCATATAAACCCCTGTGGGGAAAAATAGACGATAAGACATATGCATCTTGGTCCATCTCAAACTCATAACAGTTTTAGAGAGCGATGCATATCTTTGATATCCTCTCAACAACCATAATAGGGGAGAAGATATGACATGAAATGTCTTAGATATCTCCGTTAAAAACCCCAATGGGGAAAAATAAGAGATATGACATATTTCTTGTATCAATATTGCCTCATTAAAAACTTTATATGAGAAACTTTGATAGGAAAAACTCATAAAAGAAAAAAAGTACAATATGATGCTTAACAGGTTGTAATTCATGAGGAGAGGAGACTCCCCCTGAAACTTGCAAAACTCAAAGTCATGGCATACCAATTCTACAAACACTTATAAGGGTGAGAATCGATAGAGACTTTGTAGATAATTTGCATAGCAAATGCATGGTTGATTTTGCAAGATGTTCATTCCTCAAATGTATTGAAATACATGAGAATAAAACATTTTGTGGGCAATATTGTGATATCGCTCTCACATAACCTGTGTACATCCTAGCAATACAAGTACCATTATCTTATAGATAATGATTAGTGATTTGATGAAATCACATTTTTATCACTCAACAAAATGACAATCATATGTGATACTTCGGAATGATATATGAAAGTAATCATTAGAGTTTATAATGAATCCCATGAGAACTCACCACCAAGATATTGGTCTATGATATGACATTTATGTAGTGGGGATTAGTTAGGCAATATCTTCATATCCCACTATGATCATGTCTCAACTCATCTACTGACAAGTCAAGAGTCTTTGAGTACCATATAGATATCCGTTGATATCCTATGACTCTCGTCAAAAGACGTCATTGGAGTAGCGCTACTATGAGCTAGCAAGTATCTGCAAATGCAATGTCAGGCCTGTTGCAAATTGCATGATACATAAGCGATTTCATGATACTAAGAGTAATCTCAGGGTCATAATGGAATATTATCCATTTTTAGAGATTAAACGACCATAAGTTTCAATGGATATGATCATACAATATCAACAGATATTGGTGGACCGATATAAATGCTTAAGTTGTAAACTTAAGCTTGATTTGGTTTTACCCGAATCTTCATCTCAAAACCCGTCTTAAGATGATTGCATGATTTTTTACGTGTGATCGGAGATGATACAAAACCCAAATAGGATTTCAATACAATCACACATATGCAATCAATCAGTTGTACCACAATCAACTTGATTGTCTTCGAGTCATGAAGTGACTTGAGTTGTACACAACATATGTTGTGATTTTGATTCGAATATAAAATCCATGGGGACTTTAATCCGAATCTATCAAATTCATGAGATCTGCCAATGATCAAATATATAGGAACATAATTTTCACACATACCATGATGTATGCTGCTAGGTCTCTGCGTGATACCATATGCTACAAGCTCTTGCTATCTCACCACCTTGCTTCTATAAAGAAAGCATTATGAGAGTAAAATGTTACTCAATCATTTAGCGAGAGCAATTCTCCTCGATTGCCACCTTTGATTTGACCCAAAAGGAGTGTTGGAAAAATGGAGAACCAATATAGCTTGTGAAAATATTAACGCTTAAACTCCATCTCATTTCCCATTACGACAGAGTTAGGGCGTTCCAATGACCCAGCGCCTATATATGTGTACACACATGCTGGTCTTTTGGATGTTAAGACATCCATAGGCTTTGGATATGAGTATCCATAAGGTGTTGATCAACTTGATGTTGAATAGCATTTACTGTCTCGTCTATTTCCACATAAGCTTGCAAGAAGCTATATTTCTTGTGACCATAGTTCTCCCTCTCTCACTAGGAGTTGAGTGGTTTTAGATGGTACCTCCACTCTTTCTGGCACAATGACAATAGGAAATCAAATGATACCTTTGACAAGCAAATGTATTGGCAGGTAATTTACAATGTGTTGCAAATATAAGAATCCGAACTAACAATCCAGATTCTTCAGTACATGGATATTTATGAGGAGGAATATCAAAATGTGACATTCACTTTAGATTTTTGGCATTTCATGTGTGGTATGTATCTCCCACTAATGCCTGGAAACATCCTCAAAATGATCAACATACGGGCTATGTATAAATCCCCTGTAGGTAATTCGAGGTATATTGTCAATGACGGATAATTATACCTCCAAGAACACCTAATGCCCAAAATGTATGTTGAGGTGGCAAGATCGATATGTGCAAAACATAATCGATACGCAGATGGGAAATATTTGACTGAGGTTAAATATCCATATACTCACTGCAACGGAGGGAGCCGTATGTCTGCAGTTTTGTTGAATTTGAAATGAATGTGGTGTGTATACCACATCCAACCAATTGATTTTGGCAATTTGCAATTCTATTTGGTCATACAAATAATTAGGTTCTCTTGATGCGAAAATCAAGTAAACCATTATGGACATAATGTACTTAACACCATAGTTCCCAAATGCCAAACAAGTCCATATAAATGGATGTGATCCCACGCCAGGATCTTTTGCTCCAAAATTGAATAATTTGAGCAAAGGATTTGGCAAATATTGCATCACCCTAAGGGACACATGTGGGACTATATTGTGCATAATTATGCATTATGAAGTACCTATTTGATCCACACAATGGTAGAATAGAGTCACATGCATAATCTTGAATGTATTCAAGAAATTACAAGACTCATATTCCAATTTTAAGGTAAGAGGCCCTTAAAATTGATTTCCTTGAACATAATATGCACATCAAATGTGAGGATTTGGGGAATTATTATTGTGACCGATAGAATTGATAATGATTTTCTTGTTATCCAAAAACAGGAAGACAAGACAATCATGCCAAAATTTTGATTTTAGGAAGAGAGAAAAATATTTTATGTACGCGACATTAATATGAGGTTTATGTATGCATGATGCATTCCAAATGATATGGAAGAAATATCCACAAGTACTCAGTTTTCATATCCATTATACCGAGTGCTGATTTTAATCATTACTCTAGGTAATGGGTTTCTATATCGAAACCATACAACTGGATATCATAAAAGGAACACATAAGAGTATTTGTAGAATCAGATACATGCGTGTATCAATGATTAACTTGAGAATACCCATAGGGAAAGCAAAATCTCCTTTACTTGTGTTTGTGGGACTCAAGACCACAACAAGAATTTCTTCACCATTTAGAAAAATCCTAAATGATTCTATAGAGTAAGAAAAACTCATATAGAATATGAATACCATTTATGAGGTACACCGTATTATTGCATAATGGATAAAGTACTATGGATGTAGTAATATATGGCCTAATAATATTTCTATGGATAACAATGGAGACTCTAGAGGTCTCAACATTGGAAGTAAACTTCAAAATTCTCCCCCTGAACTTTCGACCCTCCAATGAGGTGGAGGTACATTTTAGCCAAAGATTTTGAGAAATTGTCATGGAGTGAGTGATGATTCACCACATCAACATAGTCATTATCTCAAATATTTGTTGCTTCTATGAGATCCACCATGTTCTACATATCATAGAACAAATGAAACATGTAAAACTGTCAAGGACTTGAAAGTCCCGATAAACAGATGAGTAAACATCCGAACAGCTGTACTTTCTTTGCTCAACATTCCATCAAGGAGCGCAAAGAACAAGGGGATCATACTCCATTGAATACTCAGATTTCATAGAAATCGAAGTAAAGATAATGCAACAAAATGCCAAGTCGCATGGGAGGCAACTTTGGAGTTGGCTAAGCATTGGATTGGATTTGGCTATCATAAGCCTTTCCAATGGGATAAAAAAAGTCCCATCCAATGCGAGTTCGGAGAAATTTCCATATTGAAAAATATATAGCCATGTCCTACATGATGAGATCATATATGCAATAAATTTATTGTAAAAGTAAACTATATAGCAAGAAAAATATTAGTGCCAATTTTAGTATCAAGTTGATACTTGAATTTAGATTGATTTCTATATAAAGACAAGCAACAACGTTGTAGTTTTGGTGTTTATTCTTGTCGGAATACATAATGTCAAAATCTTACCAAAACATAATCTCTATAAGGTAATCACCAAAATAATGCACAATTTTCGGCTATTTATTTAAAAAATTATTACTTAAACAATTGGATTCAAGATGAGTATTGAATCTTTGTATGCAAAAATGCTGTAAAATCAAGATGAGTCTTGAATTACACGCAATGTAGTATAAACCTCATATTAGATAGGCAAAAAAATCGCAGCTATCATCAAGAGTGAGCAATGGTCACAACCAAGATATATTGTATCACTATGTATTAGTCAACACACCGAGGTAGTCACCAATTTGGTGTAGACCTCACAGGGAGGGAGTATAATCTGCAAACAAATTGACAGTAGATGCTATAGGCCCTCAACCTCGTGTTATGTTAAATTTAACATATTGGATATCCACTCTGGAGGTAGTCATCATGTGAAGGCATAAAAAGATGTAGACCTCATAATAATGGAAGCATAGTCTGCATATGTGCAGTAGATGCATAAATCCAACATGAATGATGGTAACCACTAATCATGGTGTAGATCTTACAGGATCCAACGTCATATTGGGTACGCACGTTGAGGATAATTATTATGTGTCAAAGACATAATGTAGATCCCGCAGTAGTACTAGAATACTACATTGTGTATGGCCAATATGAGAGAATCGAGATAAACACCACAAAAGGGTAAACCATTTGTTCCAAATTTGATATAAATTACGCACGTTAAGGATAATCACTCACAAAGTGTAGATCTCACAGTAGTAAATTATACTACCTTGTGCGTGGTTAATATCAAAATATTTGGAATATTATTTTTGTGTCATACAAAATGAGGTAAACATATAAAATATTTTGCATACAAATTGTGTAAATTATAACCCTACTTAAATTACACAATGAGACATAAATTAAGGAGTCATAAATTCTTAATGCAAGATCGAAATCAATTGCATTAATAAATGCCAAAATAATGATAATGGCATTCAGTACTTGTTGGGGGCAATCATTAGGGGTACCCAAGCCTATGGGATAACCGCCCCAGTGAACATTAATCTTATCCAAGTAACCAGAAAAAGAAACGAAAGTAAAAGCCCACGGCCCAGCAACAACTTGAGGCCCAGCAAAGACGCCCCACGGCGTGCCTCGACGCGAACCAAAATCGACGCTTCGCTCGAGGGGACCGACCCCTCGAGCGAATCGGAGAACTCCGCCTCGGTCGAGGCCTAGGGACCGAGCCTCGAGCAACCCATAGAATGGGGAAAGCTCCGCCTCGGTCGAGACCCTCGCTCCGACGAACATTAAATGGCGCCTTCTGCCACCGTGCCTCCAAAGTCAAAAGGCAGATTTCTTGCCATACTGCCCTGACGGCCACGACTCCTCTCATCGTATCCACCAACTCCCGTCACTATGCTGCCGACCGAGGCTCTGTGCGGACAGGCCGGCACTGTGCGAACAGAGCCCGTCACTCCGAGCTCCTGTACTGCCAACTCCGACGACTCGAAGACCTCCGTCGGACGGAGAGACCCTCGAGAACACAACGGGAGAAGAGCACAGGACAACAGAGGTATGGCGGGCCATTCCGAGCACTATGCGACCAACCCCAGCGCCGTGCAGACATGTCACCGCCGTGCGAACAGGGCCGGGCACTCTAACTCCCAGTGCCACCGACTCCCACAGCGATTTCCCACAGAATAAGCTGTGCGCAGGCATGGGAGACCCTCGAGGTAGTGTACGGACGAACCATTATCACACAAAGGACGCCTCGGATCCTCAAGACCACTCCTCGACGTCATCACCAGTACAAAGAATCGACTACAGCAAACAAGGACAGAGAAGCACGCCCAACGCCACTCCTACTACTGTACGACAACTATGCCTAACCAGCAACATGATCCTGTAACCCCTCCTCCTTGGCCTATAAAAGGAGGGGGTGATCGAGCAGAAGAGGGATGACAAAAAAAGAGAAGAGAAAAAATCCGCATACACTCAGAAAAGATCACGATATTGGCACCTTGCCTCAATCATCCGGGACTCAAAGGTCTAGCCTCTCGTCCCAACCTGCTTGTACCCCCTACTACTTGCAATCCGGTGCAGAATAATACATCACACACACCACCTTGCTGGAAGTACGGTCTTCTGACCGAAACCAGGATAAACCTGTGTCTCGTGGTATCTTCTGCATCAACCATCAAGGGAGGGAACACAGCGCATTTCTGGTTGGTGTCGGGACCACGATTTCTAAACACCGATAGTGGCGCGCCAGGTAGGGGGTTCGCGCTGTGATCGATTGTTTCATCCACCATCTCCCTTGATGGCAACTCGAGTCGTACGCGACAACCTGTTCTCGATGCCAGCATCGGACCAGCTTTCTGCCGGATTCGAAATTCAGTTCGGGAGTCTTGACTTCAGGGCAACTGGCGATGGCTACAACATGCAGCTCCTGACGAGGAACGACAGCATGAGTGTGCCACCGTCACTCCCATCACCGTCACCGCGACGCAAAAGGCGTTCGCGTCAACGCGTGCGGAGCGACGCAGAACAGCTCACGCCGGCTCCGTCGAACGGGTTGAGCCCGGCACGACGAGGGCAACAACCGCCACCACCGCGGTACAACCAACCGGGGATAGCACGATCGACCCGTGGCGAAACCCCGGTGGGACACACACCGCAACCATGACCAACTCTTCATCAGTTGACACGAACATGACGGCGTATGTGGATTTGCCGGGCCACCACCTGATCTCGATCCGCAATCTCATAGCAACGTCGCCGGACGATAACTACCCTGAGTCTGGCAGCGAGGCATCTGAGAGCGGCCAGAGGATCCCCGAATGGGATTACTCAGGGCTTCGCGATCGAGAGGCCCTCTTATCATTTCAAGCTGCGGCAGATTATTGCCTAACCTGCTCCGACGACCCCAGCGAGGAGGATTACGATCCCACCAGGGAATGCTTCGTCGTCCTTCCGGGAAAGGATGGCGGAGATGACGGGGCAGGAGAGCCAGCGCACGTCAGAGATCACGAACACGTCCAGATACTTGAAAGGAAAGGTGAAGTGGCATATCAGTTGGGACTACCCGAGAGATTGGCCGGAGTGCACGATGTGTTCCATGTGTCACAGCTGAAGAAATGTTTGCGGGTGCCTGAAGAGCAGATCCTGATAGATGAGTTGAATGTGCAAGAGGACCTCACTTATGAGGAGTATCCAGTCAGGATTCTAGAGGTGTCTGAGAGGGTGGCAAGAAACAAAGTCATCCGGATGTGCAAGGTACAGTGGAGCCGACACTCGGAAGATGAGGCCACTTGGGAACGAGAAGAAGATCTCAAGACCGAGTACCCACAGCTCTTCGCATCTACTTCCGAATCTCAAGGACGAGATTCATCTTAAGGGGGGTAGGTTTGTAACACCCAAAAATGGCCCATTTAAAATTTTTAGTAATTAATTGGCTTTTATTTTGTTTGTTCATATTTAATATAGGTTAAATGAATTATTTATGAATATTAAAATCAAATATAGGTTGTAGAAACATTTTTGTTGCATTCATGCTGCTGCATTGCATTCAAGAGGCGCAGCTCAGCCTCTCGCATCCGTAGTTCCGCCGGCCCAAAGACCAGTGGACCAACGCGGGAGCACGAGGCATCGGCACAAACCCCGCGAAGGGACAATCTAATGCCACCCCCGCCCTCGAATAAGGGAAAGGCGCCTTCGGTGCACGAACGCATCGGAAGGAAGCCTCTCAAGGAGCGAATCCTTGACACACGTGGTGACATCAGCGAGGACGACGCTCGCAACACCCTTAACAGAAAGAGGCAGGATAGCGCATCTCGCGGTTTTCACCCACGCCGTGGAGGCCGCTACGACAGCGACGAAGACAAGAGCCCAATGTCCGAGCCCCCAGGAACCCGGGTATTTGGCCGGGAGATTCGTGTGGCCCCGATTCCCGCACGATTCAGGCAGCCAACGACCATCACCAAGTACTCAGGGGAGACGGACCCAAGGGTGTGGCTCAACGACTATCGCCTCGCATGTTTATTGGGCGGCGCGACCGACGACGCCATGATCATCCGCAACTTGCCGCTTCACTTGGTGGATTCTGCGCGGACGTGGCTAGAGCACCTACCCGCGAACCAGATCCACGACTGGAACGACCTCGTGAGGACGTTCGTGGATAACTTTCAGGGCACCTACCTACGCCCTGGAAACTCATGGAACCTTTGAGGGTGTCGCCAAACACGCAACGAGTCCCTTCGTGATTTCATCCGCCGCTTCTCCAAGCGTTGCACCGAGCTCCCGAGTGTGGGTGACTCCGAAGTCATCCACGCTTTCCTCGAAGGTACAACCTGCCGGGACTTGGTACGCGAGCTAGGACGCAGTCCTCCAACTAGCGTAAACGAACTGTTCGACGTGGCCACCAATTTTGCCTCCGGCGAGGAGGCGATCGGAGCCATCTTTGATAGTGGAAGGGGGAAGCGGGCGGAGGAAACGCCCGCGGAGGGCAGCAAGTCCAAAGGATCCGCCAAGAAACAAAGGCAAGGCAAGAAAGGGAAGAAGCCCCAAAAAGCCTCGCGCCGACAAGAGCGGACCGAGGACCCTGACGAAATACTCGCAGTCGATCCCGCTGTGCCCAAACCTCCTCGAGGCCCCCCTCGAGGAGGCGGCATCTTCGATGATATGCTCAAGAAACCGTGCCCTTATCACAAGGGCGTCGTGACCCACACCCTCGAGCAGTGCGGAATGCTAAGGAAATACTTCAACCGCGCCGCTTCAAAGGACGAAGGGGAAAGAGAGACACGGGCGACGGGAATGGCCAGGGCTTCCCGGAGGTGGAGAACGTCTTCTTCATTTTCGGTGGGCCAACCGCGCACATGACCCCTCGGCAGCGCAAGCGCAAGCGCCGAGAGGTATTCTCCATACACAAGGCGGGGTCGTCATACCTCGATTGGTCAGAGGAGACCATCTCCTTCAGTCGAGACGACCACCCCAACTATATCTCGAACCCGGGGCAATACCCGCTTGTCATTGATCTTATCATCGGCAATACCCGGTTCTCCAAGGTACTCATGGATGGAGGCAGCAGCCTCAATATCATGTACGCTTCATCCTTGGAGCTCATGGGCATCGGCAGGGACATGCTGCGCCCTAGCAAGGCGCCGTTCCATGGCGTTGCGCCAGGAAAGCGAGTTCAGCCCCTCGTGCAGATCGATCTGTCAGTTTGCTTCGGTATCCCCGACAACTTCCGCAGAGAGACCCTGACCTTCGAAGTAGTGGGATTTCGAGGTGCGTACCACGCCATCCTCGGTCGCCCATGCTACGCCAAGTTCATGGTGATCCCGAACTATACCTACCTCAAGTTGAAGATGCCGGGACCAAACGGCGTCATCACCGTGGCCCCATCATTCGAACATGCCTACATATGCGACGTGGAATGCGCCGAGGCGCTTGCTGAGGACGAGGCTCTCGTCACGGACCTGGAGAAGATGGCGAACGAAACCATACCCTCTACTTCGAAGCATGTAGGCAGTTTCGAGCCCGCAGAGCACACCAAGGCTGTGCCCCTCGACCTAGGTATTCCCAGCGACAAGACGGTGCGGATCAGCTCGACCATCGACAGCAAATAGGAGGTGGTGCCGCTGACTTCCTCCGCGCCAACGCCGACATCTTCGCGTGGAGCCCCTCGGACATGCCGGGCATACCGAGGGAGGTCGCCAAGCACTCCCTTGACATCCTGCCCCATTCCAAGCCGGTGGTTCAACGACTGCGACGCTTCGACGAGCACAAGCGCAGGGCCATTGGTGAGGAGCTGTGCAAGCTCCTCAAGGCCGGATTCATCAAGGAGGTATTTCACCCTAACTGGCTTACCAATCCTGTTTTAGTTAAGAAAAAGAATGGGAAGTGGAGGATGTGCATAGATTATATCGGTTTAAATAAAACATGTCTAAATGTTCCTTTTCCTCTACCACGTATCAATCAGATCGTAGATTCAACCGCAGGATGCGAGCTATTATGTTTCCTTGATGCTTATTCTGGTTTCCACCAAATTAACATGAAAATTTCTGACCAACTGGCAACCTCCTTTATTACGCCTTTTGTTATTTTCTGCTATGTCACGATGCCGTTTGGACTTCGAAATGCCGGAGCTACATACCAGCGATGTATGCTTCGTGTTTTCGGAGATCATATCGGGCGAACCGTAGAAGCATACATTGACGACATTGTTGTAAAGACCAGGAAGGCGGACGACCTGGTAAACGATTTGCGCATTGCGTTTGATTGTCTCCGGGCCAACGGGGTAAAACTGAATCCGGAAAAATACGTTTTTGGGGTACCTCGAGGTATGCTCTTGGGTTTCATAGTCTCTCAATGAGGCATTGAGCCCAACCCTGAAAAAGTCTCGGCCCTCGAACAAATGGGACCGATCCGAGACCTGAAGGGGGTACAGACGATATTGGGATGCTTAGCAGCCCTAAGCCGGTTCATCTCGCGTCTCGGTGAGAAAGGCTTATTCCTGTACCGACTCCTGAAAAAAAGCGAACATTTCTCTTGGAACCCCGAGGCTCAAAAAGCTCTTGACGGGCTAAAAGCGTCTCTCGCACGAGCGCTAGTCTTAACGCCACCTAAGGAGGGCGAGCGCCTCTACCTCTACGTAGCCGCAACGACTCAAGTAGTAAGCGAAGTCATCGTTGTAGAGTGTAACACCCAAAAATGGCCCATTTAAAATTTTTAGTAATTAATTGGCTTTTATTTTGTTTGTTCATATTTAATATAGGTTAAATGAATTATTTATGAATATTAAAATCAAATATAGGTTGTAGAAACATTTTTGTTGCATTCATGCTGCTGCATTGTGTTTTGGTTGTTGGCAAATTAAATTGGAATTTAAATTCTGTTTAAATTCGAATTTAATTTGCATTTGTTTTAGCCCTAGAAAAGTTCTTTTCAGCCGAGTTCGTTTTTGCTCCTTGGACTTTTCCCCGGTTCACTTTCCCTCCCCCTACTTCTTTCCCAAGCCGGCCCAACCCCCCTCCCCTTTCTTCCCTCAGCCCACTCTCTCCCGCGGCCCAACTCGCGCCCACGCTTCCTCCCCCTCTCCCACTGCCTGAGCGGCCCCACGCGTCAGATCCTTCCCCTCCCCCGCGCCCGACACCCCTCCTCTCCGGCGCGATCTCCGCCGCGCCAGCCGGCCGCCCTGGCGCCTCCCACGCCGTCGTGGCCCACACAAGGACCTTCGCCGAAGCTTCCCCTCACCCCTACTTCCATTTGGGCACCGAATCCCCTATGGAAACCCCTTCCCACTTGGAAACCGAACGCCGGCCATTGCCGCCCGATCTCCGGCTTGCTTACCATAGGAGCACCCTCCCGAGCCTATTTAAGCAGCCCCGCGCACCCCTTTTCCCTCACCAAACAATCCTCCCGAGCTCCCATGCCCCAGTAGCCCTCCCCGAGCAGCACCGCTCGCCATCGCCGCCCGAAGCTCCGGCCATCGTCGGAATCGCCCCTCCGGCCCTCCTCTGCGTCCGTCTTCACCTCGGGTGAACTTGCAGCAAGGTAAGGAACCCCCCCCCCCCCCCCGGTCCTGCTTCTTGGCCAATTGGCCCCCTCCTTCGCGCTATCACCTTCTCACCCGAGCCGCCAGCCGCCGGTCACCGTCGTTGGCCGTCCCCACCGCCAAATCACCGACTTGAACCCCCCCTATCTTGCTCGCCATGCTTCCCCGATGCTCCACGGCCAAACCCCGTCCCGATTGGAGCCCTGTAGCCCGAGAACCGCCCAGCTCCGGCGAGCCTCCGCCGCTCCCGAGCTGCGCCGCCGCGTCCTTGCTCGCCGCCGGCAGTCCCCCCCCCCCCCCCCCAAATCAACCAGAGCCGTCGGATCCACCATCAACCGCCCAGATTAGATCCCCCGATACCCCTTCTTGTTTTAAATCTGGGCCGCTCAGATCAAATCCAACGGCCGCGTACCAGTCTACTCCAGTCAGCCTTGGTCGTTTTGCGAAAGAACCCCCTCACTTTACAAATTAGAACCCGCGATCCAGCTCAGTTCAAAAGTATTTGCATTTAGGTCCCATTTTAATGAAAAACCCCCTGAGCTTTCTAAAATTAGAACCCGCAGTCCCAATTAAGTGTTTTCACGAGTAAGCCCTCGGGTTTTTAAGCATAATTGTGTATAGGTCCCTGGTTTCTTTAAAATAAGCCCCTGGAAGCTTTTAAAATTTGTCAGCAGGTCCCTAGAACTTAGAAAAGCCATATCTTTTTCGTTTTAGCTCCGATTAGTGTGATTTTTGCGCTCATGTGTTCGTAGTGAAGCGTAGAATATTTCTAAAACCTTTTTATGTACTGTTTCTAATGTTTGGTGTACTGTTCTAATAGATTATTATTTGTTTGCATGTATTGGAATGCGTGTATGCTTGTATGGTGCTTCGTGTCCAGTCGGTGAGCCGTTAGCTTTGGAGTTTGAGCTCGGTGAGGACTTTCCGGAGCAGGACTCGCAGCAGCAGCACTTCGAGGAAGGCAAGTTATAGCACGAACAATCCTTGCTACCTAAACCCACCTTTTATATTTACTTTCATATGCATGTGTCTAAATTGATGTCCCATTAAGGTTGTACCTAGTTTTGTATATCCTGTACCTTGATAACCTTGGGCTTATGCATATGGGTAGAATCTTTTGCTATGCGCAGCTACTGTCACTGGTATTTAATTGTTAATCTTGACTTAATGGTTCACTTTAACATTTATGATAAAAAATGCTTTTTAGCAACTTGGTTTAGGGAGCTAGAGCATGTGCTGTGTGCTTTGCTCTAGTGTCTCTCCGTAAGGTCCGGTTCTTAAAGCGGCAACCCAGGAGCCTGTCGCCACTGCTAGAACTATTATGGCTCTGGTCTTGGTCGAGTAACTTGTACGTCTCTAGATTGCCAGTGCTTACCGACGGGCCGACGGCGTTGTGGGAGGCAAGGTACGGGGTGTTTCCGGATTCCACCGAGGGCGGGTGATCTGTCGGCTATGTCTCGTCAGGCACAGTCCCGTGTTGGGAGTCCCTTTGATGGGGAACTCCACACGTTGCGCATGGATGGGTGTGATGCCCGCGATCTGGACGCCATCGACCCCCCTACGGTTTGACTCCGTAGGCGTACGTCGATCTCGGTGTCTATGGTCTCACCATCTTGTATTACCGCAGCGGCTACTGTCTTGTTAGGGAGTCTTGTGAAAAACCTCATAGCGTCCCTATGCCGTCACACCTCGGAAGTGTTGATGCGCGTGGTTGGGTGCAAAGTTCCTTTGAACTTTTACGCGACTGGTGGGTAAAGGGCGAAACCTCTGTAGAGTGTAAAATCTATCATGATAGCCTTGCTCAAGGTCACGAGCGGCCTGGATCCTTTTTTATTAGAAGATGATGTTTAGTTATGATTAGTGTCACTTCTACTTATTAATTGGGTTATAACCGGGTTTCATTCACTTGTAGTAATTATTAAATGTTAAAATGAACCAACTAAAAATGTTAATGCAGTTAAGCCGTGTCTAGCCTATTTTGAGCCTTCATACCCGTGCTATACTTGCTAAGTATTCATTTACTTACACTTGTCAATATTCAACAAAATCCTGGATGGGTAAACAGATTGGGCTGATCAGGAGACTGCTGCTGAGTTCCCTGAGGACCTGTCGTACTTCTGAGTTGCGCTCTCCCAGTCAGAGTCCCTGTGGACTGCGGCTCCGCTAGTTGAGAATTATAGACTTCCGCTGTAATAATTATTATTGTTATACTCTGATGTAAACTATTTTATTTCGAGCATTTGTACTATGTTTATCATATTTGTTCGTTGTATGTGTTCTGTGGACTTTCTGGGCACACATATGGCCGCAGTCCGGTTTTTGTGAAAATCCGGGTGTGACATAGAGAGAACTGAGGAAGGGCACGCTCTGCCTGTCCAAAGGCCGAATACTACATCAGCGAGGTACTGACCAAAACCAAGACGCGATACCCACAAATCCAGAAGCTGCTCTACGCAGTAGTGCTAGCTCGGCGCAAATTGCGCCACTACTTCGAGGCTCATCCTGTCACCGTAGTCTCATCTTTCCCTTTGGGGGAGATACTCCGCAACCAGGATGTCTCGGGTAGAATAGCCAAATGATCAGTGGAACTGATGGGCGAAACCCTCACTTATGCCCCCCGCAAGGCAATTAAATCGCAAATCTTGGCCGATTTCGTGGCAGAGTGGACCGACACACAGCAGCTCCTACCACAAATCCAAGCCGAATGTTGGATCATGTACTTCGACGGGTCGGTGATGAAAACCGGTGCGGGCGCGGGCCTTCTCTTCGTCTCACCCCTCGGAGAACATATAAGGCATGTGGTATGCTTGCACTTTCCGGCGTCCAACAACATGGCCGAATATGAAGCCTTACTAGCCGGCCTTCGCATTGCCATCGAATTGGGCGTTAAACGCCTCGACGTCCGGGGAGATTCACAATTGGTCATCGACCAAGTTATGAAGGAGGCAAGCTGCCACGACGACAGGATGCAAGCATACTGCAATGCAGTACGCCGACTCGAGGACAAGTTCCATGGCATCGAGCTCAACCACATCGCGCGAAAGTACAACGAGGAGGCCGATGAATTAGCAAAAATTGCGTCTGGGCGGATCACCGTTCCTCCAAACGTATTCGCCCGTGACCTGACACAGCCAAGTATCGACCTGAAGCCGACCCCCAAAGCTCCTAATGCTCCCTCGAGGACCGAACCCTCGGTGGCTCCATATGTCGAGCCCATGGACGAGGATCCTTCGAAAGAGGAACCTGAAGCCTCAAGTCAGGAAATATCCTCGGTGGACGAGGGTGAAATTATGGAAATCGACGAGGCCCCATCAACTCGCGATTGGCGCAACCAATACATCGCCTGGATCATCCGATGGGAACTACCCTCGGATAGAACCGAGGCTCGACGCATCGCAAGAAAGGCCAAGTCGTTCCACATAATCGATGAGGAATTGTACAAGCGCAGCCCCTCTGGAATTTTGCAGCGGTGCATTCCAATCCCGGAGGGAAGGGAGCTCATCCGAGACATCCACGCTGGCGTATGCGGCCACCACGCGACGCCCCGAACTCTCGTGGGCAACGCATTTCACCAAGGCTTTTACTGGCCCACGGCTGTTGCAGACGCCAACGAAATCGTACGCTCCTGCGAAGGGTGTCAATTCTACGCACGTAAAACCCACCTCCCGGCTCGCGTCTTGCAAACCGTTCCCATCACTTGGCCGTTCGCCGTGTGGGGGCTAGACCTCGTTGGTCCAATGCGAGCAGCGCCCGGGGCCTTTACACATCTGCTGATGGCCATCGACAAGTTCTCAAAATGGATCGAGGCTCGGCCAATCAGCAGCATTAGATCCGAGCAAGCTGTGCAATTCTTCACAGATATAATTCACAGGTTCGGGGTCCCCAATTCGATAATCACTGACAATGGCATCCAGTTTACAGGCAAGAAGTTCTTGGAATTCTGTGACGACCACCATAGCTGCGTGGATTGGTCGGCCGTAGCGCATCCACAGACAAACGGCCAAGTAGAACGTGCCAACGGCATGATTCTACAAGGTCTCGAACCAAGGATATTCAAAAAGCTGAATAGATTCGGCGGGAAATGGGCGTCAGAACTACCCTCAGTAATTTGGAGCCTCAGAACAACCCCAAGCAGAGCCACGGGTTTTACTCCATTTTTTCTCGTCTATGGTGCCGAGGCTATCCTCCCCACAGACTTGGAACATGGGTCCCAAGGCTCAGAGCCTACCAAGAGGAAAGAAACAAGCAAATGCGGGAAGACTCACTCGACCAAGCGGACAAAGCTCGAGACGTCGCGGTCTTACATTCGGCTCGGTACCAGCAGTCGCTTCGAAGGTATCAGGCCCAGAAGGTTCGACGACGAGACCTCAGCAATGGGGACCTAGTGCTAAAGCTGCGATAAGACAATCGAGGGTGCCACAAGCTCACACCGCCATGGAAAGGGCCCTACATCGTCGCTAAAGTCCTCAAGCCAGGCACATACAAGCTCGCAAACGAGAAAGGCGAAGTATTCGCCAATGCCTGGAATATCCAACAGCTACGTCGCTTCTACCCTTAAGCTTTCAAGCATTCATGTACATTTGTACTTATTTCAATAAAAATATAAAGGACCTTAAAATGAGTTAGACTAGGCTTACCATCGAAAAAAGCCAAGTCTCACTCGGGGGCTAATCCGGGGGGCACCCCCTCCTAAATTGTCCCAATTTTAAAGTTTTTTATAAAATTCTTTTATTACGTCCATCTCCTGTATTTGCCAAAAGGCAACTCGAGGCATAGAATAATTGAGGCCAAGGGCCGGACGAGTCGAGGGACCGCCTACGCCTTCGAAAGGATACGGCATCCCCTCGTCACCCTACGCTAAAATTGCTCTATGAACGATACCCTCCTCGACAAGTCCTTTGCAAATTCAGCGAAGTAAACGTGATAAAGAAACCGTAATTCAAATAAAAACTCGAATGTGCGTTTCAAAAACATAAAATTGTTTCAACCACTAGAGTGCTTATTACATTAAAAAATCTCTAAAAACTACTCAGGGAGCGGGGTCTTCGGGGGTGGCATCCTCCTCGTCTTCAGCGTCGGGAAGGAGGTCGCTCTCAAAGATTCGCGCGAGGGTGGCAGCAGGAGCAGAGGCAGCAGCATCCGCACTCTCCACGACGGCCAGCGCAGCGTCGTCGTCGAGGTCGTCTGCCACCACGTAACCACTGCTGACCGCCTCGAGGTCCACGACAAAGTGCGTCGAGATCACCCCGAAGGTCTTCTGCACGCCGAGGAGAAGGGCCCCCTTCAGGCGCTCGGTAACACAACCGCCCAAGGCCCTTAGACGACTGGCCACCAAGCTGCCCAACTGGGACTCGAGGGCCTCTGGCCCCTCGACCTCCTTACAGACGGCAAGAGCTACTTCCCGTAGCTCCTCGAGGTCCTCCTGGGCCTTCGAATAAGCTACCTGGAGCGACTCCGCCTGTGAGGAGGTCTCCTCCGCCACCTTCCGCACCTCTGAAAGCCCAACACCAAAATCAGATAAGTTCTCGAAAACTCCAATCTAAATTTAGGGTAAGTTCATACTAGACTTACCTTCGACCAGCTTTTCCTTTTCGGCGAGGGCCTCCCTTGCAGTGCTGGCCTCCTGCTGGAGCGTTGCCATCTCTCCTTGTTGGGCCTCGATCGAGGCCCGCAGCTCTGTGATGGCGACATCTCCCTTCGTCACCGCTACGGTGAGCAGGTCGATAGCCTCGCCCTGGTTCTTCAGTTACGCCTCAGCCACGGCAAGCGCCGAGTCCCGCTACTGCAGCTGCCCCCGGGCTTCGGCAAGGGCGGCACGCTCCTGCTGAAGCTCACCCTCGAGTGCCGCCAGCGCTTGCGTTCGCCGATGGAGCTCGTCCCCTTGCCGAAGGACCTCTTCTGCCGTCTCCACGGCAAGTGTCCTCTCGCGCAGGCGTTCCCGCTCGGCGTGGCTTAAGGCCTCCCTTAGCTGATGCACCTCGACGTGCGCATCAGCAAGTTCGGCGACCTTTCGCCCAGCCATCTCTCTCAGATCCTGTTATTAACACGACAAATGAAAGTGAAAAAAGGGGGAGAAACGCAAAACGCGCAACAAAATTAGTGGTTAAGTCACTTACCCGGTGGAGGTCCAAACCCCGACCAAGGTGGAGTTCGAGGACCTGCTTTAGGGCTTCTTGGACCATCGTCCCCAAGGCCTGTTGTTCCTCCCATAGGAGGCGCTCGGCCTCAGCAGCCTTAGCCAGGCCGAGCGGGACGCCGCGACGACCGAGCCCAAAGTTGCGCCAGGCCTCGAAGGCGGGAATGCTAGGCAGGGTGCCTATGGCCCTCTCCTCCCAAGGGCTTCAGGTCCCGTCGCGGAATCCTCGAGCATCCTCCTCCTCATCCTCCTGACCACCCTCGAGGGTGGCCGGGAGGGTCATCACTGCGGAGCCAGCCCCGGGCACCTCTTCGACCTCCGCCGAACCGCTGCCTCCCGCTGCGGTCTGACCCGCGTCTTCACCAAGGGCCGCACCCTCCACCACCCCCGTGCCCTCGGCCGGCACGGAGGTCTCTGTCACCCCCGCAATGGCGGGGGCCACATCCTCCACGGGGAGGGCCGAGGGCGTCTCCCTGGCCCGCTCCTCGCCCGCCACAACCGACGCTCCTCCAGCCGCCATCTCCCCCATTGATCGGGCAGTCCCTCACGTAAGGGCTGCCCGGTACTGAGCCACAATCCCCGACGCCTGGGGTGCCCCGGATGAAGGCGGCGCTGTTGAACGAGGCGTGGCGCGCGCCGACACCTTCAGAGCCTTCGTCGCGCCAACGGAACTGGCGCCGGCGGACCGGATTGGCTGACAGAAACCAAGTCGACAAAATCAGAACAACAACTTGAGAATTAAGCCTGAGAAAAGAACGACGACTTACCTAACCCGGATGAGGTGGCTAAGCTTGCGCTTCTTGCTGCTCGAAGGCCGCCGAGCCCCCGAACGACCACGCCCCCTCGACGGCGGGGTCTCGCTCGCGGGCCTCGAACCCGCCGGTGCGGAGCTTTGAGCCCCAGGCATCGCCGGGCTCCGAGCTCGAGCCCCTGCAACCGCCACCACAGAACTCGGGGGGGCGGCACCCACCGTCGAAGGCGTCGGGCCGCTCGAGACCTCCCTACCCCGTGACGACGACGGGATCTCCTGGCGTTGCCCCCTCGGGGACGCACTCACTTCAGCCGCCACCGGCGCAGGTGGCGGAATCTCCACGAGGTCCTCCGAGGAAGACTACTCCAGAGTACTCTCTGAGGTGGTAGGTGGGGAACGCCCCTCCCTGATTCGACGGCGGCACTCCTTCTCGTACGCCGCCTTCCGCAAACGCTTCCTCTCTTTCTTCTGTTTTGCCGCATCCTTCCGCGCCTTCTGCCTCTCAGCAGAAAGGCGGTTCGCAGCACGAACCTCGCGAAGAGGAGGAGCAGAACGATACCCTTTTTGAGACAAACCCTGAAGAAATAATTCAGGATTAAGCGATCAGATAATCTTGAGGGTAGAAAGCAAAATTGAATCTAAATCAAACTTAAAGCGGAACTTAATAATTGTAAAAACCCCGCTTCGGGGCGCATCTTGACGGCGAAAAGGGCCTCCTCCTTGCAATCAAGCTTGGAGACCTCCACGGCACGCCTTGCCCGATGCATGCAGTACTCGAGGACGAGGGTTCCCTCCTTCATCTTTGAGCCCTGCCAGGGTGAATCCGCCCTGAGCTGGTCGAGCCGCAGCTTCCTCTCCATCAGCGGCAATACATACCGCTGATTGAAGTTTGCAATCACTCCCGCCGCAGTCAAACCCGCCCTCGAAAGCGCGGCAAAGGCGTCGGTGAAGACCCGGAGTCGCTCCTGACGGTCGGCGGGGGAAATTCCGTAGCTCCACGCCTCCGGTCGCTCGCGCGGCACTTTGCCGGTGTACTCCGGCAGCTTGTTGTCGACGTTGCGAAGGTAAAACCACCACTTGTCCCAATCGGCGTTGTTGGAGGTCATCGTCGACGGGATGTACAATCCGCTCCGCTGCCCCCGAACTTGCAGGGTAAAGCCCCCGGCGCGGACCGCCCGGCGGAGCCCCCGAGACTCACCTACGGCCGTATGGAGCTCACCCCGGAAAAGGTGAACCCATAGGTCCCAGTGAGCCTCGATCCCCAAGTACCCCTCACAAACGACGACGAAGACCGCCGCTTGCGAGATGGTGTTGGGGGTGAAGTTGTGGAGCTCCACGCCGTAGTGGAGGCACAACCCGCGGAAGAACGGCGATGCCGGGATTCCGAACCCCCGCTCGTGAAGTCTCGCCAGGCTCACCACAAAGCCCTCCGGCGAAGAAGGCTCGTGGTGATTGGATGGCGGTGCGATCCACATCGGCTCGTCCGGGTTGCTGTTCGCCGGCAGCACCCCGGCCTCCACCAGCCCGGCGAGATAGGCATCGGTGGCGATGGAAGGGCCCCACAGAGCAGGGTCGACGATGGTCACCATGGCGAACGGCGGCGGCGAAAAGGACAAAGTCTTGTGCACGGAAAGGTGAAAGGTGAAGAGCGGCGGCGCTGGGAAGTAGTAGATGCAATCGGAAGGCAAGGGCTGGGTAAGCTAATCCTTGTCCCTTTATTTATAGTATCACGCGAAGCGCAACCGGCACCCCGGCTGCGTAAAAAACGCATCCGATACGATTGGCACCACAGCCACTGACGACCGGGCCCCACGAGTTGGGATAACCACTACGCGCGAAAATCCAGGCGACACGTCGCATCGTAACTGCCCACGTCTCTTCTGCTCCGCCTAAAAAGGCGCGCCCACTTCGCGTACTCCACGCCACGCCGCCCACGACTACGGAAATAAACGCTCGAGGCCAGCCAAAAGGCTTCCGAGGTAAGCTACCTCTCCTCGAGGCCCTACTGGTCAGGGGTTCGAAGTCCTGGCCCCTCGAGGGTTCGACAGGCACCTCAAATCTAACAGAGTCAGGGATAACCAAGGGCACGCGTGATCGAGCCTATCCTCGAGCACGAAACTCGAGGGTGCCCTTCATGTTATATTCAAGGCCAGGATGGAGGCAGCTAGTCGAGGGATCCCACCGAGGGAGAGCAACGAGCCCTCGACCCCAAACGAACGGGGTCGAGCCCTGCCTAGCAAACCTCCACAAGTGCTCTTATGAGACATGTCTCCGGACCACGAGCCGACCTCCATCGAACGAGGCACGGATGTCCACTTGAATTACCCGCTAACAGCTCACAGAGGCATCCATGACTCGCAGCCCATTCGAGGGAAGCATGGATTGTGTCACCCCTCCTCCCCACAAATGGGGCGACGAGGGTCGTAACTCAAAGTCAAGAACCGCCCCTGATCGACCTTGCTAGGGCCAAGGCTCGGGGGCTCCTTGCACCACAAGATCGAATTCCTTGAAGACGAAACATGTTGTAGCTCACAAAGGTGCGAAACGCCGATAAGCCCTTGCAGGAGTATATCCACTCCTCCAAGGCCTCGGGGGCTACACCCGCTGGTGCGCTAGCGCGCACCCGGCGGAATTCTTCAAGGAAAACCTTGTCAGAAGCACCCGCGACGAAGAGCCTTTGTCGGATTAAAACTTATTCCAACAAAGGCTCGGGGGCTACTATTGGGGGCAATCATTAGGGGTACCCAAACCTATAGGATAACCGCCCCAGTGAACATTAATCTTATCCAAGTAACCAGAAAAGGAAACGAAAGTAAAAGCCCACGGCCCAGCAACAACTGGAGGCCCAGCCAAGACGCCCCACGGCGTGCCTCGACGCGAACCAAAATCTCCGCTTCGCTCGAGGGGACCGACCCCTCGAGCGAATCGGAGAACTCTGCCTCGGTCGAGGCCTAGGGACCGAGCCTCGAGCAACCCACAGAATGGGGAAAGCTCCGCCTCGGTCGAGACCCTCGCTCCGACGAACATTAAATGGCGCCTTCTGCCACCGTGCCTCCAAAGTCAAAAGGCAGATTTCTTGCCATACTACCCTGACGGCCACGACTCCTCCCATCGTATCCACCAACTCCCGTCACTATGCTGCCGACCGAAGCTCTGTGCGAACAGGCCGGCACTGTGCGAATAGAGCCCGTCACACCGAGCTCCTGTACTGCCAACTCCGACGACTCGAAGACCTCCGTCGGACGGAGAGACCCTCGAGCACACGGCGGGAGAAGAGCACAGGACAACAGAAGTATGGCGGGCCATTCCGAGCACTATGCGACCAACCCCGGCGCTGTGCGGACATGTCGCCGCAGTGCGAACAGGGCCGAGTCACTCTAACTCCCTGTGCCACCGACTCCCACAGAATAAGCTGTGCGCAGACATGGGAGACCCTCGAGGTAGTGTACAGACGAACCATTATCACACAAAGGACGCCTCGGATCCTCAAGACCACTCCTCAACGTCATCACCAGTACAAAGAATCGACTACAGCAAACAAGGACAGAGAAGCACGCCCAACGCCACTCCTACTACCGTACGACAACTATGCCTAACCAGCAACATGCTCCTGTAACCCCTCCTCCTTGGCCTATAAAAGGAGGGGTGATCGAGCAGAAGAGGGACGACGGAAAAAGAGAAGAGAAAAAATCCGCATACACTCAGAAAAGATCACGATATTGACACCTTGCCTTAATCATCCGGGACTCGAAGGTCTAGCCTCTCGTCCCAACCTGCTTGTACCCCCTACTACTTGCAATCCGGTGCAGAATAATACATCACACACACCGCCTTGCTGAAAGTACGGTCTTCTGACCGGAACCAGGATAAACCCGTGTCTCATGTTAAAGGGAGGGAACACAGCGCATTTCTGGTTGGTATCGGGACCACGATTTCTAAACACCGACAATACTATACTACAGAACATCATGTATAAAATACAGAGAACTATAGAGTCTAAACATGAAATATGCAAGACATAATAGTACTGAAAATTACAGCATATAATTACTAGAAACTCTAGAGGGTTCAATAGTAAAAATGCTGTAAAGAAATTTAAAAAAAAAATCGCTGCTGGGCCGAAACAAAATTGATTCGACCCAAATCAGCGTTGGGCTCCTTGCCCGCAGCCTGGTAGGCCGCATGCGGCCTTCGGCCTATGAACAGATCCAGTCCACCTCAGGCCCATATGGATGGGCCCATACAAAACTGATGGGGGAGGTGCGGGGCAGCGGTTAGGGGAACCGGTCGGCCGCCGCCGCTGCCTCCTCGCACGCGGGATCGCTGGCGCGGGCGCTGCCGCCGCGCCGCAGGGCCGGGCGCGAGCGCCGCCGCCGCCAGGGCCGCGGGCGGGCGCCGCGTCGCGGCCGGGCGTTGGTGCCGCTGCCGCGGACGCAGCTGCGCCGGTGCGAGCATGGGCGCCGCCGCCGCCGGGCATGGCCGCTGGCGGTAGGGCATAATCAGCGTGGGCGCGCACCGCCGCCGCCTCACGGATGGGGCAGGCGCAGGCGTGGACGCCACCGCCGGCGCTGTGCGGGCCTGCGCGCAAGCGCCGAGGCCGGGCTGGCTCCGCCGCTGCCTTCGCACAGGGGGCGTGGATGATGCGGGCGGCCGTTGCCGTCGTGATGGAGACCGCCGGTCGGCCCGGGTGCTACCGCATCCACGCAGGGACGCGGTCGCGCGGGCTGGCGAACCACCGCCGCCGTTGCCGGCTTGCCGCCAGCCGAGACGTGAGCAAACTAGCGTGAACCGCCCACCGCGGCAGCGTTACAGGCAATAGTTCATCATCCATGAAGAACACAAATGGTAAGCGTATGCGTATTATAAATGCTTACTATATATTTCCAGTTGATGTTCTTTTTCCATGAGTACTGTTGGTGAATGCATATGCGATGCACAAGAACCGCATATGTTCTTCAATTTGCGTGCTCATCTTGGATTTGCATCAACGAGAATACAAGACGGAGACTTCCTTCTCCGGCCACAGAAACTCCTGCGCCGTCGTTGGGAGGCGCGAGCATGGGCACACGCTGCCGCTGGGCCGGCCGGGCACTGCCATCACAGCCTCGCTGAGGTACGAGTGCCGTCGCGTGGCCCGCGGCCGCACTGCGGAGCGAGCCGGCGCTGCTTCGAGCCGGGCGGGTGCCGCCGCGGCTCGCTGCGTTGGGACGCGGTCGTCCGTGCCAGGCGCCCTTTGAGGAGGCCGCCGACGTCCCGCAGCCGCGCTATGGCATCAGCCACCCCACTGCCGTGCGTGGCAAGAAGAATAGCAGTTCCATGGGGAACTCATCAAAATAGTAAGGCAAAGCATTGAAATGCTTACAGTTTGTTATTGTGTTCTTCTAGGATTGTCGGCGAATGCAAAGGCTGCATGTTCTTCTCGTGAATCCCTGCTTGCTTACCGTGGATTCACCATGGTTTTGCATGCCATTCCGTGTAAGAACGCCATGAATAGTCCAGATTGGTCGTCCGAAACACCAACATGGAAAAATCATTGCCGTTGCCAACGATCTTGGTGTTGGCAATCCCAGATGCCGGTGGCCTCGTCGGCGATCTCTCACTCGGTGGAGAGCAAAAGCGCCGTGTTAAGAGTAGAAAGTACGTACTCAAATGTAAAGAGACAAGTGATAGTAGTGAAATCTCTGTGTATTTCATTGATCTGTTTCTATATATATATATATAGAGGATGAATGGTCATGGTAAAATGGTGTGAGGCCCTTTTGGTGGCAACTGTCAATGGCAGTTGCTGATGTTGATCACCAATAAATGGTTCACAACAAAACCGCAGCCCCGCGGTCTGCTTGTTCGTGTCCTTCCTCTCGCCCGCCGAGAGGAGGGCGTGGGATGCATGGGAAGCGGAGGCCCAAGAAAGTACCGCGCCACGAAAGTACGTCGTACTCCTACGTGCACGCTCCCATTGTGGCGCTGCTCGTCCACGCGGAAATATTTTTCTAAAAGAAATTTTACATATATATATATATGGAGAATTAAATAAAGCCTATTTGTAAAACTTTTTTAGAAATGAATGTAACTTTGCGTGATAAATCTAATGAGCCTAATTAGTTCATAATTTACTAATGCTACAGTAACCATCCTCTAATCGTGCGGTCAAATGCCTCATTAGATTTATCTCGTGTCGGTGCTGGGATCGGTCGGTCAATCCCCAGCGCCACACAGAATGCGCTGTGTCCCGTCCCTTGACGGTTGATGCAAGAGCTAGCACAGTGAGGCGAGGATTTATCCTGGTTCCGAACGTGAGGTCGTACGTCCAGCAGGGTGTGCTCGGGGCGCTGTACTATCTTGCACCGGAGTGCTTGCAGAGGGGGGCTACAAGCAAGGTGGGAGAGGAGAAGGAGTCTCCAAGTCCCAGAGGAGAAATGCGGAAGTGATTAAGGCGAGTGGAGTGCGTGGTTGTTCGTTTTCCTCCTTTCTTTTGTCTTCCTGTCCGTCGCCCCTTTCCCCGCGTCGCTCCCTTCCTCCTTTTATAGGTCAAGGAGAAGAAGGAGGGGAAGGAGTTTACAAGTACGCGTGATGTGTGCGACAGGGATACGCACTGGAGAGTATGGCGTCGGGCGTGCGACCGTCCTTGACCCTGGCAGGAGATTTATGGCGAGCCCCGGCTTCTGCGGGTGTCGTGGCCGTCCCTGTGCTTGTCCCGGAGTGGTTTCGAGGGGTGTCGTTGCCATAGTCCGCGTCCAGCTGCCCGTCGCTGGTTGACTTCGAGGGCGGGACAGGTGAAGAAGAACCGGAGTTGGCGGCACAGGGGTCGGCGTGGTGGTTGCCATCAACCACAGTGCGCGGCGTGCCCGGCTCACCAGGGGATGACCGAGAGTTGGTGGATTTGACCTGGCGTTCGTCATCACCAGGCCGCGCCTGATCGGAGTCTGTACTCGGTTTGCTGTTCACATATTCGTTCGAGGGTTCTCCATGCCCATTCGAGGGCTGCCCCCGGAGGGAAAGGACGGGAGCTGGTGGAACAGTGCTGCGGAATGACACCTGCCAGTCCGCACAGGGCCTTGAGCAGTGCCGCGTACGTTTGCACAGCGGTGGCAAGGACGTACAGTGACCGGAGCAGGTGAAACAGCGAGCTCAGAGGTGTCAGCGGTGCGGTGTGGGGGAAAGATTGCCTTTTGACTTTGGCGCCTGCCTGACGGGGCGGGCATTAAATGCCGCTGTCGGGCGGGGCGCTGGTGCGCGCCGTGTTGAGTAGAGGGGAGCCCTCGGGCGAGGCGGAGTTGTCTTGCCCGCTCGAGGGGGTGCGCAGCCCTCGAGCGAGGCGGAGTCGGTTCGCCTGCTTGAGGGGGCACGCGACCCTCGAGCGAGGCGGAGACGGAGGTCGCCACCTGGGTCCCTTTGTCAGGCGAGTTCGGGCGACCGTTTTGGGCCGTGAGTTGTGTTGGGCCGCGTTGCCCTGGTGGCCCTTCCGGGCTGCCGGCGATTCGGCCTTTCGTGGTTAATGTTTTTTGAGGGTGATTACCCCGTTGATTAGGGGACCCCGGGGTTTGTCCCCGACATCTCGTAAATTAATTCAGGGTTGCGAAAATAATTTTGTAAACTAACTTTATTTAATACCCTTAATTATTGGTCAAACGGGGTGAAAAAATTTTTCCACCCCAAAAGAAACTCGGCCCTAGCAATTTCATTTTTGTACGTTCGTGACACCCGGCAATTTCTCATCACATGGATAGCCATTTCCTCCTTGTCAAGACAGATGCTCCTAAACGTTTTGTCATACTAGAATTTTTTTAAAAAAAGAACGGAAGCACCTTTGCTCATTTTGTAGTAATATATACTTTGTTTCAAGTACTTCCTTTGTATCTAAAAAAATATTAATATTTATAATACAAAATAAATTATAGAATATATTTTTATATTAAATTGATTTGAAGATACAAATATTAGTATTATTTTGTATAAATTTAGACAAAGTTTAAATTGTTTGATTTCTGATAGTTGTAATATTTTTTGATGGAGAGACTAACTAGTTTCGACAGTTTAATTAATATCTTTTTTATTCTATTTTGTTTAGACAAAGTTCTAACGAAATCCAGGTTTTATTCACGTGTGTTTTCCCGGCAATTTGATTCGTATTACCGGATCAGGATTCGGAGCAGTGCAGCTCTCAATAAGCACTTCACTCGACAATAGTATATTCTCCAACCATTCTTTTGCCGTGTGCTACTTCGAGCGCACGAGCAATTGCATCAATCAAGATAAGAAAATACCATATTATTAATCAAAACGATTTATTCCATATATCAAAAAAATACGAGGAACAAAAAAAAAGGGGCGAAATCAGTGCCGCTTATACACCTCTCTCCGTCAAAACCAATCAACAAACTCTGGGTTGACCGATCTGACGCCACCGCAGACGCAGAGCTGGCGGCCTACACGACCCGGACAGCAGCCGCCGTTGCCACGGCCGGCGACGGCCTCCCCCGCCCCAAGGTGAACCCGCGCGTGCCGTCGGGCATCCTCGGCCCCTGCGCCGCGTGCCTTGGGCTCGCCGCGAGGCTGTCCAAATGCCCGCCCGCGCCGCCAGCACCGTGCGTCGTCTGCGTCGCCGCCGTGGCGGCGGCGGCGGCGTGCGGCCTGATGCCCCGGCCTCTGCCCCACGGCTTCTTGGCGCCGGCGTGCTGGTCCTCCTGTGAACAAGGCAATCGCACGTACGTCAGCTAGCGGTAGACATGGTCAGTGAATTGTGATAGCGCGCCGGGGCGTGGCGTGGCGTTTCCGCTTACGCTGTGGTGGTGGTCGGCCGGCAAGCGAGCCGCCGCCGCCGCCGTGGGGGAGTCCGGCGAGACATGGGACCGCGGCGAGCGCTCCTCGTCGGAGGCGGCGAGGTGGTCCAGGTCCGGCCGCTTCAGCCGCGCTATCGACTTGGGCTGCGGCGTGTCAGGTCAATGAATCAGTCCCTGAAATGGTGCTACAGCCGATGAACGTGGATGAGGAGAGCTTCAGTAAAAGTTACCGATCGTCGCAGCACCGCGCGCACGCGGAGGCCCTTCCTCCAGTTCCTCCCGTCGTTCAACCTGTCCACCTGACGAAACGCAACAACAGATTACAAAGGCACAAATGAGCGACGGGAACAAAAGATTTCATGTCTGAAACGGAAATGGAGACTTACTGCTCTGTCGGCTTGCTGCGAGGTCTCGTACTCTATAAGCGCGTGCAACTGTGACAGAATATATATACAACCAAATTTTCAGACGACGAGGTAAAAGGAAAACTGAATTTTGAACAAAAAAACGGCATGCAAGGCGTGTGAGTACTGAGTACCTTGTTACTGACTAGTGCGTTTGCGTCAGACTTTGAAGATCTTGCAGAGCTGGGATCTTGCGGGTGGCAGATCCTGATGTTCCTCACACTGTAAACTTGTTGCATTGCGTTGTGCACGGTTAAGAGACGCTAGCACTACATCGCGAGTTGCGTGGAGACAAGAGAGGAGATGTGTGTTCCGAGTTTCTGACCTGCCAATGACGCCGAAGATCTTCTCGAGGCTGTTCCTCGTGGAATCGTCTGGCAAATTCTCCGCGATAACCATCCGGGACTGCACGAGTCAGGGTTTAGTCTTTAGATGGCTGATGCAGACAGTTCAGGAACCAAGACCTTTTAAATCACTGACCTGGAGCTCTTCTTTGTGCCTCTCCGTGAATGGTTGCGCCCTTCTGACTTTCCTGCCGACGTCGCTTACAACCTGAAGCCGAGAAACTCAGAAAGTATTTCATGAATCATGATACATGGCTACCATTTGTTACAAGAAACAAAAAGGTAGAAATGGCCGGCTTACAAGCTTTTCCGAGGTCCGAAGAGCCCTAACCAGCAGTTGGTTTGTCACCCCCATAGCCTTGATCTTCTTCCAGGATGAGATAACAGACAAAGGAACTGGTCAAAACGGTGAACACACATTTAGATTTCTGTCGAGGCCTTTGGTTCGGCGGATCCTGTATTTGGGGTCATTCTTTTTCCTATTTTGCAACATCCTTCGTATGTGTGTGGCGTTATGGATCATTCTGGATCAAAGGAATAATTGTTGTCACTCACCATAGCCCTCAGGGTCCCTGTTCATGATCTTTGTCAAGAAATCATTCGCAACCAAATTAGTGTCGCTGAATTGGTACTCAACCTGCAAGAGGCAAGAACAATGTAAGGCCAGCCACTCCAAAATCAGGAAACAGAAGGAACATGGTGAGGAAAAGAAAATGTCAACGGCGTGATCTACACAGGCCCGAAAATCGCGAGGATCGTCTGATATAACTGAAAGCATCATGAAGGCGCAAAAGTTTAGTATGATAATCGAAACTATCTGCCATGGATTCAGAGACAGGGATCACCTACACCATGTTCAGCACTTTCAGTTTCAGTATCTACATTTCTACGCGATCGGCTCGGTGTGCAAACAGTGCGAATGATTTGCACCAGAAACAACCGAGGAGATGATCTGCAGTTTCGAAACCTGCTTGGTAATCTTGTGCGCGACGTCGGCCGGACTCGCGCCCTTGGGGTGTCCGGCGACGATGCCGGTAGCACCGGCGATCTCGGCGTGTCCAAAGTCCGCCGGCAGGAAGAACGTGGGGTCTGGCTCGGCGAGGAAGCTCCAGTCCGCGCCCAGCCCAACGCCGCCGCCGGACAGCTGCAAGAACGGCGAGTAGTAGCCGGCGGCGGCCATGGGGCTGGCCGCCGCCGGTGGCACCGGCACGAACTCCCGCGCGTGCACGTTGAGCCTGAACGGCGTGGTGGAGCAGCCGCCGCCGCTGCCGCCTTCTGCCGACGCCGTCTCACTGGAGCTCTCGCAACCGTCTTGTGCCATGGCGTGCTTGGACGACCGATGCATCGGTGTGGCTGGCGATCTGAATTGCCGTGTGATTTGGTATGCGGGTGGGCTTGTGTCCATGTGTAATAAGTATATGGCACATTTGACCGCTTCCTTCTAAAGCATTTGTGAGGCGGGAGTGTTTCTTGCGCAGATTGTTTCGCGGGCATCTCAGCATGGCGCTCGATCATACCGTTACATTACATGTAGGGGGAAGTCGTTGACCACAGGGCAAATTAGTTATCCTACCACCCATTTCGACAGAAAGCTGAATAGGGCTATATGGACCTCGTTAATTTTTTACCCAAAAAAAGGAATTAACAATTTTGGAAAAAAATAAATTTGGCATTTTTTCGCAGAAAACCTTTTCCATTTTTTCTTAATTTGAGATGATATTCTAAGGGAAATGAGTTTGGTTCAATTCTAACGGTCCAACTTTTAAATGAGTAAGAATGCTTGAACTATTTCACACCCTTTAAAAAGGCATATTTCAAAATAAAAATCTTACAGATTACTTTTAATCCTTTTGTCACATGAAATAGAATGTTCTTTTTTGTTCTTAATTACTCACATCACTAAGAGTGTTTTACGTATGAAGAAGTCTATTTTTGACCATCGAACCATTGCTGAAGTGTGGTTTTAGCCATCGAACTTCAAAACTGGATATTTTTTACCATCGAACTATGAAAACCGGACAACTTTCGCCCTCTAGCTGGTTTCAGAGGTGGTTTTGCCAATATATGTATTTAAAAAATAATAAAATTTGATTTAATATAAAAAAATTCATAACTAATTCATTTTAAATAGAAAAATATTAGGTGTTTTACTGCTTGTGGGCATGCACATTATTTATTAAAATTATCTTTTTATGCTATATTTTATAAGATAATGACCAAATACGATCCAACAGACTTCGGTTACATATAATAGCTCAGAAGGCAACTACAACATCACAAACGTCATGCTCCACCATATATAGATTCTATTTGGATATTGCATGGCTAATCCTTTAGTTTATTTTGATTGTGTAACTAGGTAATATGTTTCAAACAAAAGGAGCTACTCAAGCATTATGTAATTAATTAATCATGTAATAAACATAAAGTAAAGCATAAAATGATAATTTAAATTAGTACTGATCATCCTATGAACAATAAAACACTATAAAAATGAATAAATAATATTCAAATAATTATAAACAGTGTACCAATAGATTGGCTATATTTTTAGAAAAAAGTTGGTGCTGGTTTCATACTTTTTAATTTAAAATGAATTAGTTATACATTTTTAGAGATTAAATCATATTTTATTATATTTATGAAATGCATATATTGTCAAAACCACCTCTGAAACAAGCTAGAGGGCCAAAGTCATCCGGTTTTCATAGTTCGATGGTCAAAAATATCTGGTTTTAAATTTTAATGATCAAAACCAGACTTCGGCAATAGTTCGATGGTCTAACTTGCCTTTAATACAAAAAGAGCATAGAACGAAAATCAAACCGATACGGACCAGTCGAACCAGCCGATTTTTTTGTTTAACCAATAAACTAGTGAATTGGTTTTCTAGTGAACCAATAATTAATTCGATATTTGGACATTGGTTTAGAACTCTGGACTCAAGATGGCAACGGGTAAAATTCATGCGGATATTGACTCTAGATATCCACGCCCGCGAGCAAAAATCCACACCCGCATCCACATCCACTATCCCGTCAAGGGTAGAAAACCGTATCTGTGCCCGCTTGTTCACCTGTGTCGGTTTGGGGTACGGTCAGTTCACCGGGAGGATCGCCCTCCCAATTCGAAGTTTTTTTCCTGGAAGTTTCAACCGTCGTTGACTATGACAACAGTCGCGACCGACTATTAAGATCCTCGCGACTATGGAAGGGCGGTACGCTCTGCTCTCTCGCGACCTCTACTCTAATCAAAAGACTAAAGGCCCCTACGGAAGATGAAAAAGGCGAGGACTGAAATGAGAAAGGAAGGAGTTCGGCAAGACGACTTCGGTTCACACGTGAAAGTGCTTCGAAAGGTGTCAGCAGGTGCGCGGAGCCGGAGCCGGCATGTTCGCCCGCTGGGCCGAGTGTTCGCCCACTTCAGAGTCTACGATCGAGTCCTTAGGTTTCCGAAATAGTGTAATGGAAAAAGAAGTGCTTCGAATCATTGCTATTTGACTCGGACCTGTTCTGAAAAAGTCGAGGTATTTCGAATTCGAGTTCGAAACTCACCATCATTGATTGTACCCCACCCCGTTATATCAGTAATTTTATATTGGTTGATACTACCTTCCAGTTTACAAGCGCTGGTCAGGGTCATGTAGTGGCCCAATTAATTAAGTAATGCTGCTTCCACTGGTGGTAGCATAGAAGCAAGGAGAGCGGCAGACTTTAAGACAGAAATCCTAGTCTCGATAAAGCGTGTACCAAAGAGTTTAAAGCGCCGCCGAAGCAGCATGAGCAGGCTTCTATTGCTACGCAACAATAGAGCAGGCGCGCCGCCCACAAAATGTTTGAATGATCGGGTAAAGAGCGAGCTTCTTATATGGGATCCGACGCATCCAGCAGAGCGAAGCAGCGTTCCATTCTTTTCGGCGGCATCCTTCCGCATTGGCGGCGAGTGGGGAGGCATCGGTCCGTAGAACCTATAAAAAAGAGATGGTTGTGGCGCGAAGTACTCTTGTGCACCTACGTCACTCGGCTCGCGCGCAACCCCGCCCCGTTATGTTATTGAATAATTTTGCTTCTTGCTGGGCTGGTTATTCAGAGCCAGCAACTGGCTGCCGGATTTCGTCCCGTCCGTAGCGCTTCGGAAGTCACTCTGGCGTGGCGCTGCTGGATACTTCTGATCAATAGGAATAGGAGGAAAAAAAAGCTTATGATGAGCATCTATTGGAGTCGATCATTTCCAAGATCTAATTCGAGTTTCTTATTATGTAGTGGAAACGCCTCACAATCTTCTGTTTTACGCTTACGCTTAAGGGAAGAAATGTTCTTGGTGGATGCAGGCCTTGGTACCCCAAAAATTTGTATGCAAGATGAGCTTACAGGACTGCCAATCAAGCGAGCCACCAGGTTTGAGAATAAGGTGGGATCCAAGAATGTAGTGGCTGGTGAATCACTGATCAAAAAGCGGATTTTTGAGAGATTCTTCATCGATCTAGTGGCCGGTGAATCACTGATCAAAGAGCGAGCAGCCACCAGGTTTAATGATTTTGTGGGATCCCTGGATGTAGCGGCTGGCGAACCGCTTCTTCTTCCACAAAGATTCAGACAAAACCGAGCTTGGATAGAACTGAAGAAGATTTGGCGAACGAAGAAAAAAAAGGTAAAAGGGTTTCCAATTAAGAAAATCAAAGGAGGTTATTCAGTAGCCATCGCGGGTTTCATTACTTTTCTTCCATTCAAATTCAAAAAAGCTCTTAAAAAAAGGATAGCGAAAGCTCAATTCACCATTGATAGCTTTATCCCTAAAAGGAGGGATATTGTGATAATAGCGGCAGCAAACAAGAACTTGAGGAAAAAAGAAAAAAGATAGAAAAAATTATTAAGAATCCGAAGCCCACCTTAATCCATTTTGTTGAGGATCTTGCACTTATTCTGGCCCTATATTTACATAGCCAAGAAAGGCTCTGGTGATCATGCGTGACTGCGGAGCGCCTATCGCCCTGGCACGGCACTCTAAAATGCATGTTGGGTTGGGCCAGCAAGAAGACTTCGACTAGGGAGACGAAGAATGGAATTGAAGAAGGCAGCATAGTATAAGATAACAGAATGGAACACCAACCAACGAGTAAGTGGTGGATTTGGATGGAGTCTCGCAGAAGAAGAGTATGGGGAAAGTAGATCGATTGCCCAAGAATTACAACTACATAGAGGGTCTCTACAAGTCTATAAAGAAGTTTCCAAAAATTGATCGGTAGTAGTCCGGTCGCACCCGAACAATAATATTCCAGAGGAAAGGCTTGCTTTATTCAATACCTCCTTATCTATGTAGTGTCTCTTCATTTTCTTGGTGCTTAATGTTGACATTTTAGTAATGGAGGAAGATTGAGAGTGAAACATTTAGGTACGACAAAAGGAAAAAGGAAACCCTTATTTATAAGTAGCTTTGCACAGCAATTGGATCTGGTAAGGTCTATGGTATAACACAAAGTACCTCTTGAGCGACCTAGGTTCACGCTGGTACTCCTTTCGCAGAAAAATTGTCGTTGGAAAGAGCTTCTTGCATACGATCTCCTCCGGTTGATATTGATGGTATTCGTGATGAACCTCTTTCGGAAGCGAAGGAATCCAAGCCAAGAAAGAACTACCGGCCCTGCCTAGTTGATAAGAAGTAATCAAAATGGTTCGCTTGTGGATATCGGACCCATGGAGCTCATAAGAAAAGAGTATGCTTTGAAAAATTTATATAATGAAAAGCTCTAATCCAATTCGACCAACTTTTCTCTAACAAGGAGCTCAGGCAAAGATGCTTCGATACTAGGAAGGCACAAGGTCTCGTCCCCTTCACCCGCACACCGGAGCAGTCTCCTTTCGTTCATGAGATAAGATGAATCGCTAAGAGTGAGCTTCTGCACAGTAGAGGATCCAAACTCATAAGGCTCGCAGAGGACTCAATGAAGAGTGCTCTAAAAGAAACCTCCTCGCATCTAAGTTTTATAAAACTAGTGGGTGTAAAAATCTCGAATCGGGCAATCAAAGGTAGGAAGTTAGTCTTGCTTGCCATCATGCCTCTTTTGACATGCCCCCTATTATCGGGATGTTCACCATGATTCCTTATTTTGGGTGCTTCCCATTGTACGGATTCCTTTTCTTTGCTTTTCATATTTCTTGGGAAAATGTATTAGATCCTTGATAGACGCCCCCCTCCCTTAAGACCAACTGCTAGAGTTACCTTCCCGCTCCGGAGTTCACTGACCGCTTGGGCGAGGGCAGGATGCGGGTACCATGCCAGGTTGGAAGGCTAGAGTCAGAAGTTGAGTTCTGAGCACGGGTTTGATAATTCAAAACTTCTCTATTTTGACTGCTACTAAGGTTCTGGATCACATTTAGGTCAAAACGTGCCTAGAAATGGAATTTCCTT